>OY728129.1:295505601-300505601 GCA_963277665.1 Viscum album | reverse complement strand
TCAGATGCGCGCTGCGCTTATGTGGACAATCAATGATTTTCTGGCTTATGCAATGATGTCTGGATGGAGCACGAAGGGGAAACTGTCATGTCCAGTTTGTATGAAGAATACACGATCCAGAAGACTGAAACATCGTTGTAGTTTCAGTTTTATGGGACATCGACGATTTTTTCCAAAGGATCATCCATATAGAATGAATCGTCGAAGATTTTATAATACTATAGAGACCGATGATCCACCTCAGCGTATGTCTGGAACTGATGTGCTTAATGAATTGAAAGATTTCAGTTTTTCATTCGGTAAGGGTCAAATGAAATCTGGAAAGAGAAAGAATGTTTCCACAGAAACCTGTTACAATTGGAGGAAGAGGAGTATCTTTTTTGATTTGCCTTATTGGTCAACCAATTTGCTACGTCATTGCTTAGACGTAATGCATATTGAAAAGAATATATGTGAAATGTTGCTTTCAGTTCTTCTAAATGTCAAGGGGAAGACAAAAGATGATTTACGATCTCGACGTGACTTGGTGGATTGGGGCATCAGACCAGAATTGCATCCTGTGCGTATCAGTGAAAATAAATGGCAACTTCCATGTGCTTCTTATGTGATGACACCTACTGAAAAAAAACAATTTTTGGAAGTATTAGAGACTATTAGAGTTCCTGATGGCTATTCAAGCAACATATCTAAACGGGTCAACAGAAGAGAGTTGAAGCTAAAATCTTTGAAGACTCATGATTATCACGTTCTACTGCATGAGTTGCTTCCAATAGCAATCCGTCATCTTTTGTCCAATAATGTAAGGGTGGGTGTTATTCGGTTGTGCCATTTGTTTAGAGATCTTTGTGCTAAGAAGTTGTCCAAGTCTTTCTTGCAAAAAATGTTGACAGATGCCCCATTAATTTTGTGTGAGTTGGAGAAAATATTTCCCCCATCATTTTTCACATGCATGCTGCATCTGACTGTCCATATTCCAACTGAAATACTTCTCGGAGGACCTGTTTCTTTTCGTTGGATGTATCCAACTGAAAGAAATATGTTCACATTAAAGTCTTATGTTCGAAACAAGAATCATCCCGAAGGTTCTATCGTGAACGGTTACTTAGCTCAAGAATGTATGGATTTCTGTTCAATGTATTTGTCTGATCTTACTACAAGAATGAACAGACCAATGAGAAATGAAGAAGAACAATATGAGCAAATTGAACCCAGTTTTCCATCACTTCCTCAAACAGGAGGAATTCCTGGATCATATACATTGAAGACATTAAGCCATGAAGAGCGGGAGATGGCACATCACACAGTTTTGTTCAACTGTGATTTGTTCGATGACTATATCAGGTAACAAAATTGAATATGTATATCTTACATATATATCTGTTAAACTATTCATATTTTTTTATCTACAGGGAACATAAAACAATGATAAATAGGAAGCATCGTTCTTTATCTTTGAGAAGGAGAGAGACTTTTCATAGCAAAGAGTTTTCTGCTTGGTTAAAATTTAAGGTAAAAATATTACTGTTTAAATTAATTATTTCAATATTTACTTAAGTTTAACTGTCATTTATATTGCAGGTATTGAGTTTGTCTGCTGACTCTGTCTCTGAGGAAATAAGAGCTTTGGCTTTTGGTCCTAATACCGTGGTTCGTGACTGTAAATCAATTGTTATCAATGGGTACAGATTTATTGTCACTGAACGAGCCAAAAACATGAGAACACAACATGATGGTATTATGGTTACTGCCACAACAGATTGTTATGCCAGCGCATCAGATAGTAGACCGCGACTTGAAAATGTGGGTTATTATGGAGTCGTTGAGAAAATAATAATATTGGATTATTACTCTCATGGACGAGTCACAATGATGAAATGCCATTGGTTTGATTCGATGACAAGACATGGCACATTTATTGATGATTGTGGATTTCGAGTAATTAATATGACCCGCACTCTTGCAACTGAAGAACCATATGTGTTGGAATCAATGGCTAAACAAGTTTTTTATGTCAAAGATCAACTTCAACCTGAATTTGGTGTCGTAGTTGAAGTAATTCCAAGACATATTTTTGATGATGCTAATGATGGAATTGACACTGTCCCTATTGCCATTGAAACCAATCCATTTATTTCTTTTGATGACTCCAATAGCTCAATTGTCAGAGTTGATTTTGAACCTGAAGTTGTGGTTGGAAATATATAGAATCATTCATCCATGTTCTCAATTCTTTTGGTTTACCTCGAGTTGGGTTGTTAAGGTTGGTAATATTCATATTTATTTAGTATTGATCACAAATATGTTTTAGCTGACTTGACCGTTATGTGAATTTTCAATGTTTATTGGTTGCTGTTTTATTTGAATTGCATTTTCTAATTTGGAATTGAACTGTATTCAAACCAAATCAAACAATATTTCTAACTTGGTGAACATTACAACTTGTATGTTTTATTAAATTCATTCAAGCTCTTCTAAAACAATTGATAGCTAAATTACCAATGAATCCCCTCATTCCCTCATATATTTAGTTTTTTGGTTTACACATTAATTTTCTTTTTCTAATTAATTACATATTTGTTTTCCAATGCAGGAAATGAAGCCAATTGAAGAGAGACGAAGAAAAAAAATGGCGGAGAACAATCGTCGGATGGAGGAGATGGGCATTCCACCATTAGTGCCTACAGTGAGTACTTTATTTCAAATATATATATATATATTTACAGAATATATAATGTCATGTGATTAATTTTTTTTGTAATCTTTTTTGTAGGATCCACCATTACGTCGACAGTTATTCGACGAGGAGCCTAGTACTGGTCCGAGTACTCAGGCCGGTGGTACGAGGAGGGTTCGTACCAGAGGTGGACATAGAGCTGCGCGTGCCCGACTAGACCCTGCCCCTCCCACTGACATTTCAGCCTTCCCACATTCTGATCCCGGTGTGTCGTTAGGGACACACGGGATATTTAGACCTCCCATGTTTTCGCTACCTTCTGCATCTTCTGCCCCATCATTTTCACATCCCATGATGATTCCCACTCCCCAGTCAGCATCAGGTCATACAGTTGTTCCATCTTCTTTTCCTTCTACTTCTGTCTCTCCGAGCTTTTATATTCCATCGTCTTCGACTCCTGTTCCACCAGAGGGTGTTCCATCAGGTTCTGTGGATCCGGCGCCACTCATTGATCGGACTAGCACAGGTATATTTATAAAACCCTATCAAATTTTTATAGTAATATTTATTTTCATTATAACATGTTTTGATAAAATATTTGTTTTTCTTTCATGACAGATACATCTACTGAAAGGAGGCGGGGGCGGGGCCGTACACGCATGCGTTCGGTGTGGAACCGTCGCACACAGGTTATGGTGGAATATAATGAAGACAATCAGATGGTTGAGAAAACAGGGCAGCAATGTCGGAGTTTTATGGCGACGCTTGCCAAATACTCCGACATCATTCCCGTCAGCCCGCTGTCGTGGAGACATTTGCCACATGAGGTCAAAGATAGAGCTTGGGCAGAGATATGGGTAAAAAAATCTGTTGTATTTAATGCCATGAATTTTTTTTGTATTTATATAAATTAATATTTTCATTTCAGCTTCGATATAATTTTCCTGATGGTGAGGGTGCACGAATGGAACGTCTAAAGGATTTAGGCGAGCTTTGGAGAGCCTACAAGCATGAGCTGTATATTGGCTGGCGTGCTAGAGTTGGCACTGAGTTAGAGGCGGTACCAGTCGTGGATGATTGTCCTATAGAGCAGTATCGTCAGATGATTACTCATTGGACGAGTACCCAGTTTAAGGTATGAATTACATTTGAGTTATTTAAATAATAACTTTCAAGTTTTGCATTAATATTATCCTTTGCATTATCGAATTTTATTTAGGAATCATCTGGAAAAAATAAAAAAAACATTGATGCAAAAAAATACCTCCATACACTAGGACGCACGACGATGCCGGATCATGAGAGACAGCAGGTATGACAATTGTTTATAAGTTTTCTTTACGAATTACATTTTCTTTTTTTTCCTCAATTATTTAATTATTTGCTGAAGTCTTTATATAAATTTTGTTTTCAATGTCATTGTAGAGGCAAGTACAAAATATTGAAGGACGTGTGCCTCGAGCAAAACTGTTTTGCTCGAGTAGACGAAAAAAGGATGGATGTGCTGTCAACGAAGCGACTCAGCAGCAGATTGTAAGTTTTAATCTGTTGATTTTATATTTTAATATCTATTTCGTAACTTAACAATATATTTATATTTGTAACAGGATGCTTTAGAGGCCCTCGATGCCCAAGAAGCAGACAATTTTGGGCCATCTGATCACTTACATCAGGTGTTGGGAGATGATCATTCTGGCAGAGTACGCTGCCGACCTAGGATAGCCCCGACGAGGTATTGGCCTGCCTCAGGTACGAGTTGTAGTGCCACCGAGCTGCAGCAAGTTAGGGCACAGGCAGAACAGGCTGAGAAAAGGGCCACAGAGACGGCAGAACAGTCTGCAAGGGCAAACAGTGCATTTATGAAATTTATTGAAGTTCTACGTCCAACACTTCCAGCAGAGGCCAGCCCAGCGATTGATGAATACATGTCGTCGATACATTCTATATATGGTGCACCAGGTGGCAGTTCCAGTGGTGGTCAGGCCGATGTCGAGCTTGAAGATGATGATGGCGAGCAGTCTGATGCGGAAGAGGAGGGAGATGAGGAGGGCGAGGAGGAGGGCGAAGGCGAGGAGGAAGGCGTTGTGGAGGGTGATGACGATGAGGAGGACGATGACGAGGGCGATGATGATGATGATGATGGAGATGGTGATGCTGATGTGGGACATATTGATCCGTTACATTTTTGACTTGAGATTTGATGTTTAATCTATTCTAGTTGTTGGTTTTATCTAGACTCGTAGTATAGTATTGGAGTTGAATTATTTTTATATATTGTCTGTTTTTATGGATGTTGTTGTCTTTTAGTGGTTGTGTGTTTGAGAACTCCCTGGACAACCCCCCTCATTCTTGGACGCCCGTTCTGGCCGTTTATGACACCATAACTGCGTTGTCGGTCACCGCGGGCACACGACAAGTCCGATTGACGTGCCGTCTGCTCGACCACTTCAGAAATCACTCACCCGTATTTGTCGTCTGATTTCAGGCCATTCCGACATCGTTCGGCCCGTTTGGACCCCCCTCACGCGCGTTTACGAAGCGTGCGCATCACTTAAAACACAAATATTGAGCCGTACCGCACAAACCGCACGTCCGATTGACGTGCCGTCTGCGCGTACACGTCACGAATAATAATTAGAATGTTTCACGGTGGTTTCATCTCAATCCGGAGACGCGGTGTGGCCGACACCACTCAAAGTGTCCGTCTTTTGTTTCAAAAGGACGTCATTTTAAGTGAAAAGCATCAACTGGCTTACGGAAAACCGACCAAATGCATTCCGAATCTGTTGATAATTTATCCCAACAATCCATGGGTCATATGTGACGTGTACGAGCCAACCCGGGATGAATCCGAGTCGCGGTGTGGCCGGGATAAGTTTAAGTGGATCTCTTTTGTTTAAAATGAACACCATTTTAAGTACATACGGAAAAATGACCAAACGGATTCGGTTTCCGTTGAAACTTTAGGAGAACGATCCATGGGTCCTATGTGACGTGTACGAATCAACCCCGCCACAATCGGAGACGCGGTGTGGCCGACACCACTCAAAAAGTGTCGGTCTTTTGTTTCAAAAAGACGTCATTTTAAGTGAAAATCATCAAGTGACATAGGAAAAACCGACCAAAGGCATTCGGACTGTGTCGACACTTTAGCACAAGGATCCATGGGTCGTATGTGACGTGTAAGAGTCAATCCTGCCTCAATCCGAGGTGCGGTGTGACCGACACCGTTCTAACTGTCTATCTTTTGTTTAAAATGGACAGGATACGCAAAACCGACCAAACGCAAAACCGACCAAACGCATTCTGAATCTGTTGATAATTTATCACTACGATCCATTGTTGCACCCCTCTCTCTTGGATTTTAATGATCACAATCACTCTAATTGTATTCTAACTTGTTTTCAAGTGTTTTTGATGATAGGAAATAGGGTGCCTAGAAGCTGGCCCAAGAAGAATTCAAAATGGACTGTTTAAGTCCACCGGCCAGCCGGTGTGAGACCACCGGCCAGCCGGATCCAACCCATCGGCCAGCCGGTGGACCAGGAAGAAGGCCTTGCCCTCTGCCAGGTGCCACCGGTCAGCCGGTGTCTGGCCACCGGCCAACCGGTGGGCCCAGACAGAATGGCATACCTTCTGTCCAGACCACCGGCCAGCCGGTGCCTGACCACCGGCCAGCCGGTGGAACCCAGACAGAATAGCATGCTTCTGTCCAGACCACCGGCCAGCCGGTGGCTCAGCACCGGTCAGCCGGTGGAGCTAGACAGAAATCCCTTGCTTCTGTCTGGTGCACCGGCCAGCCGGTGGATCAGCACCGGCCAGCCGGTGTTCTCAGTCAAACTGACCAGGCTGGCCCACTTGATCCCCAACAGCTCCGAAAGCCCTCCAACGGCTATTTTGAAGTATTTGGGAGCATTTCTCCTATAAATAGACGTCCATGGATGCCGGGAACACTACCGATCATATACCGAAGCATACCAAAGCTATTTTAATCATTTGAGGCTCCTACGACAATTCTCAAAGGCTACTTGAGATCCAATTGCCATCCTTGAAGCTTGGGCTGCCTCTACATCAACTACACTCACCTCTTGGCGCTCAAGGCTTCCTCTAGTTTGTTCTAAATTATTTACTTCAATTGTTTAGTTCTTAATTGGGTTTGTATTAAAACAAACCACCCTTTTTCTTCCTTCTTTCAATTTGGGTTTCTTGCTACAACCATAATAAAAAAGCAAGCTGTAAGAAGGTGATCTAGCCTACCTTAAAATGGCTAGTGGGTTTCTTGCTATAACCATTAAAAAGCAAGAGGTCGTATAAATCTCCTAACGGTTGAGTTGGGAGCGGAGACGTAGGCTTGAGTTTAAAGCCGAACTCCGTTATCAATTGTGTCTTGCCATTTTACTTTCCGCTGCATTTAAATTTGTTTTAAATTGTTAATTAATTTTAAAAAGGCAATTCACACCCCCTCTTGCCATCACCTCCGACCCAACATCCATCAGTCATATGTGACATGTACGAGCCCACTCGGGCTCAATCCGAGTCGCGGTGTGGCCGAGATCAGTCTAAGTGGCTCTCTTTTGTTTAAAATGGACATCATTTTAAGTACATACGGAAAACCGACCAAACGCATTCGGTTTCCATTGAAACTTTAGGATAATGATTCATGGGTCATATGTGAGGTGTATGAATCATCCCCGCCACAATCCGAGGCGCGGTGTGGTCAACACCGCTCTAACTGTGTCTGTTTTGTTTAAAATGGGTAGGATTATAAGTGAAAAGAACTGGCATACGCAAAACCGACCAAACGCATTCGGTTTCCATTGAAACTTTAGGAGAACGATCCATGGGTCATATGTGACGTGTACCAATCATCCCCGTCTCAATCTGAGACGCGGTGTGGCCGACACCGCTCTAACTATGTCTCTTCTGTTTAAAATGGGCATGATTATAAGTGAAAAAGAACAATTGGCATACGCAAAACCGACCAAACGCATTCCGAATCTTTTGATCATTTATCACAACAATCCATGGGTCATATGTGACCTGTACGAGGCAACCCGGGTTCAATCCGAGTCGCGGTGTGGCCGAGATCAGTCTAAGTGGCTCTCTTTTGTTTAAAATGGACACCATTTTAAGTACATATGGAAAACCGACCAAACGCATTCGGTTTCCATTGAAACTTTAGGAGAACGATCCATGAGTCATATGTGACGTGTACGAATCATCCCCGCCTCAATCCGAGCCGCGGTGTGGCCGACACCGCTCTAAATGTGTCTGTTTTGTTTAAAATGGACAGGATTATAAGTGAAAAGAACAACTGGCATACGCAAAACCGACCAAACGCATTCAGAATCTTTTGATAATTTATCACAACGATCCATGGGTCATATGTGACGTGTACGAGCCAACCCGGGTCAATCCGAGTCGCGGTGTTACCGGGATCAGTCTAAATGGCTCTCTTTTGTTTAAAATGTACACCATTTTAAGTACATACGGAAAACCGACCAAACGCATTCGGTTTCCATTGTAACTTTAGGAGAACGATCCATGGGTCCTATGTGACGTGTACGAATCATCCCGCCTCAATCCGACATGCGGTGCGGCTGACACCACTCAAAGTGTCCGTCTTTTGTTTCAAAAGGACGTCATTTTAAGTGAAAAACATCAACTGACATACGGAAGACCGACCAAACGCATTCGGATTCTATCGATACTTTAGCACAACGATCCATGGGTCATATGTGACGTGTACAAGTCAACCCCGTCTTAATCTGAGATGTGGTGTGGCCGACACCGCTCTAACTATGTCTCTTTTGTTTAAAATGGACATGATTATAAATGAAAAGAACAACTGGCATACGCAAAACCGACCAAACGCATTCAGAATCTTTTGATAATTTATCACAATGATCCATGGGTCATATGTGACATGTACGAGCCAACCCGGGATGAATCTGAGTCGCGGTGTGGTCGGGATGAGTCTAAGTGTCACTCTTTTGTTTAAAATGGACAACATTTTAAGTACATACGGAAAACCGACCAAACGCATTCGGTTTCCATTTAAACTTTAGGAGAACGATCCATGAGTCATATGTGACGTGTACGAATCAATCCCGCCTCAATTGGAGATGCGGTGTGGTCGGCACCACTCATAGTGTCCGTCTTTTGTTTCAAAAGGACGCCATTTTAAGTGAAAAACATCAACTGGAATACGGAAAACCGACCAAACGCATTAGGATTCTGTCGATACTTTAGCACAACGATCCATGAGTCAAATGTGACGTGTACGAGTTAACCCCGCCTCAATCTGAGGTGCGGTGTGGCCGGTATCACTTCAGGTGTATGTATTTTGTTTAAAATGGACATCATTTGAGGTAAAAATATATGGTATAGAAAAAACCGATCATATTATGAATTGAATTTCAGATTCCACGTATAATTGTCATCTAAATTTTAAATTGAATTCTATATGAATTATGTATGTTTATGAATTGTAATTTAATTATGGATTTGTATAGTTTCAGGATCCATTATATGTTAAATGTGTATGAATTTGTTCGTAATTGAATATATATGTTTTATTTTATTACTGGTACAATAGTTGGATCGAAAATGAGGTGAAAATGAGGTGAAAATGAGGTGAAAATGAGGCCTGATGACTGGTGGTGATGGACAGGGGACAGGGGCTGTGCAAATTGCAGGGCGCTGCAATTTGCAGCATAGGTATGCCAACGGTTTCAAACCGTTGGCATATAAGTTTTTAGCATGTATTTCCCAACGGTTTTAAACTGTTGGGAAAGACTTCACCAATTCCCAACGGTTCCAACCGTTGGGAAAATGTTCCATGGTATTTGGTTTTCCCAACGGTTTGGGAGAACCGTTGGGAAAAACTATCCCAACGGTTCACCCAAACCGTTGGGGTAGGGTAAATTTTATGGCTCTATTGCAACGGTTGCCAGTAAACCATTGGGAAAACTTTTCCCAACGGCTTACTTCCCAACGGTTCTAAGAACCGTTGGGAAAACCTTTCCCAACGGTTTCCGGGGCTTTCCCAACGGTTCTGAACCGTTGGGAAATAGTGTATTTCCAGTAGTGGATGATGAATTTAGCAGTGAAATTCCTCTCCGCAGTAGTAATTATAATTTCTTGAAAAAATCTTCCAAGGAAAATGCAGGGAAGAGAAATACCTCTTATCTTGGGGCACTTGAAAATGTGAATCCAGTCATGTCTAATGCTTTGCTATTAGTAGGTGAAATAATATCTCAATCAGAAGATAGTCCGGGGTGTAGTTCATTATCTGAACCACCCCTGGGTCATTCATCTTCTAGTTTGATAAGTTAATTCTCTACCAATATTGTTGAATCTGATTAAGCAACAAGGAAGAACCAGATCTGGTCTAATCAGGTAGAAGAATATTCATTGAATGATAAAGAGGAAGTGTTGAATATGAGAAAACAATTGGAAGAAGGTGAAGTGCCAGTCATGTTTTGGCCTTTGGATGACTCTCAGTATGACATTGTGGAGATGTTGATGGATGATTGTATTCACAATATTTGTCTCAACATGTGGAAAAATCTTTCTCAATTGAAATGGAAAATATGATCTAATGATGAATCTGAAAATCATTTCAAGATAATAGAAGGGTTACAACGCCAAATTGATTTGGTATCTCTCTTAGTTTCTCGATATCTGAAGTCTGAAAAGAAACAAAGAGCCCTTCAACATTCATGCCTTAGAGCACTAAGAATATTGTTCCAGTTAATTTCCAATGCCTCATCTGGTATTCATATCAGGGGATGGGGTGTTCATGGAGCACTACATTTCACTGTACTCTCCAACCAACAAAGCCCGCCAAAAATGGTCTCATGCAATGTTATTTCCCATGGCCGGTCACAGCCAATTGGCTTTGTTTGTAATCAAAGGCTCGCTCAAAAACAGGCCCCAACTAGTTTTCTCATATTCAAGTATAGAGAGAACAAGTTGTCTAATTACTCATGCATCAGGAAAATGAGAATGTTGAACAGGCTTCTCGTTTAGAGCGTTCACATCATCAAGTGACAAAAGTGTCAGAAATAATCCAATGTTCATTTGAACCAGGTGATTTGAGTGTATGTAGGTTAATGAATCCAGCCAATTTCCGGACTAAAGTCCATAAGATCATGAAAGATTTTAAGAAAGTCTCAGATGTAGTAGCTCAAGAGCCACCCAGCTTGCTAGACTGAGGACTCCTTTAACCCAACCCTCAGAATCAACAAATAGTATTTTAGGAGTTGAGAAGGAACAACAAGAACAGCCCTGGTCCACCGTACTGGGGACTTTTTCAAATCCTCAATCTCTTCCTCAGATAAAGTCAGTCTTCTATCGATTAGGGAAGAAGTCACAAGAGGAACGAAGAGCTGAATTATCAGGAGATTCCCTCCAAATTATGGTTCATCAAGAAGTTCCTAATGGATCAACTCAACAAAAGTCAATGTCTCATTAAGGACATGGAAGAAGGCAGTATCGCAAAAATGTCGATAGAAGGGATTTAATACGTTATGAATCAATAAATGTCATCAATGCCATTGTTGTTGATCCTACAGAACATGAGGCTCATTCAAAGGGATCAGATGAAGAAGTTCTTTCTCAAGAAGTTTTACACACAGACAAAAATGAAGAAGGTGTGCATACATGAAATCAAAGGATTACTTAGAATCTAGGTATTCCTTCAAATAATCAACTTCCCCCTCTTTGAATGGCGTACAACAAGAGGAAAGAAAAGAATCAGGTTACATACCCTTCCTCTAGAGAAGGCCATTCACTCTAACTAGAGAAAAGATTCGCACAACAAGAGGAAGAAATGAAGGAATTAAAGAAGGTTGAATGTAGAACTACTTCAAGGTATTCTTCCTCCTAAGCGTGCTACAGTCATTCATCCAAGAGAATTTTTTGTGGCTACTGATATGGATCAAGAGTATCCTCATTTACCAGTACACCCTAACAGGTCTAATCCTATGGGTTAGGTGAAACAACAATCAGTGGTGTTATCCCTAGGTGAAGTACCAACAACCATATCTATCCAAACTCCAGTTATTGCTCCTGCTCAGGTCCAAGCCCAATCGAATGTTTCTCAAAAGTTAATAACTATCATTGAGTCATTAACAGCTCGGTTGGAAGCTATGGAGAAAAAACATGCAAAAATTCAACCAGAAAAGAGAGATTACCCTGAATGGGTTGATGCAATTCCTCCCCCATCAAATTTTTCAAGTACCACATTCCCAATCTTTAATGGTTTGGGAGACTCAGAGCAATACTTAACACATTTTGTTTTTTTTTTGCGATCCTATGATTGGAACCCCTCAGCAACAAGAATCAGTTAAGCTCGTGTGTATTGTACATTCATTACAAGGGCCTGCTTTTGTTTGGTATACAAGCTTGCAATCCCGGTCAATTACCAGATGGGAGGATCTCCATCAACAATTCCTTATTCAATTCAGAACAAATTTTCCAAAGACAACAGTTTTTTATCTTACAAATTGTAAGCAAAGGGAGAATGAAAGGGTTTCAGATTTCATTGCTCGCTGGAAGGGATTAACATATTCCCTAAGCTTAGCACTCCCTCAAGAAGAGTTGTTGCCAATCTGTGAGGAAATTTTGTGTGATGAATTATGTACATCAATGATCCATATGAAATACATAGGAGGGTTTCAAGACCTTACTTTGATCACTCAGTAGATCGAAGACTCTCTTACAAAGACTAAGGATAAAACTCAAGTAATTCCATCAGCTCCAAGAAGGAGAATGTGTAAATCAAAGACTACTATAGTTACGCTTAAAAAAGAACCTATACCTGCTTCTACTTCAAAACCTTCATCTTATCGAAGGGCTCCACCTCCTGAGCATCAACAACAGAGGTTTTTTCATCAAGATGATAAAAACGATCAAAGACGGAAACAATTTGAGGATATAAAGAGCAGAGTTTACTCTTTCCAAAATGAACAAGTTCCTTGTTACTTCATTTTAGCTTTGGAAAATAATTTGGTTCAGTTTACAAGGCCCAAAAGGACTAACAAGGAAGGAGATGAAGACCATCCCAACAATTACCCATTTCATCAGATGTTAGGGCATACCATTCATGAGTGTTTGGTCTTCAAATACCTCCTGAAAAAGATGGTGGACTCGGGACAAGTCAAACTGAAAGGTTCTTCAGCTCAGGTATCATGTGTTACTGCTATAAATCCAAAGGAAGAAGGCGAGTGGTAGGAAGTCAAAAACAAAAATGCGCAAAAATATGAATATTGGATGGTCAAGAAAATGATCAATAGAACTCATGCCATTTTGAGAACGCAATTGATGAAACCAATTGTGTATTATAATATGAATTCCATAGAAAAACCCTCATCATTAGAAGGAAAATACTCGAAGGGGCAGCATAATTCAAGAAAGAGGAACAATCAGAAGAAGATGAAATCGTGTCAAATCCCAAGTTGTCTTTGACTCTGGAAGATTTTATGCCATCTAATTCAGAGCCACGGGCACCATCCCACCAAAGGACACAACCTGAATTAGATAATCAGGCAGAGTCTCCATCAGATGAAGAGTTGATCCTTGGTTCTGTTAACATGATTCACTTAACAGATCCTTATGCCAGCCATAGTTTTGATTTTGATGATCCTGAGTTTTTTGTATCAAATAGAGGAATTAGAGTGAGTTCCATAGGTTTGGGATATAGAGGAAGACGTGGATATCCCAAAAGGTATTATTCTAATCCTACCATTGCTAGAACTGTATATGTAGTAGAAACTCGTGCCAGAGCCCTTCAGCGGGCTCAACAAGAACATGCAAATTCTTCCACCAATAACAGATTCAGTCCTGGCATAATTATTCTGGAGGATCGGTTAGATTTTCCACCTTCTTCCTCTTAGAAATTAAATAGACCTATTCGGTCTAATATTCCAAAGCTAGGAGTATTTCCAAATCCAACCCCGATACAAGATGTATCTACTTCTAAAGCATCAACTTCTAAGGAACTTGCGAAACCACATGTTTCTGTTGGGAAACACAGACCTTTGGATCAAAAATATGATGTCTTGAAGAATTTGGCCCAAGTACTGGCCAATTTATCAATTCTGGATGCCTTGAATCTATCAAAGGAACTTCAGGAGGCACTCATTGAGGCTTTCTCAAGTCCTTAGGCATTCTAAACTAAAACTGTTACGGTTGAAGTCTACCATGTAGATAATAATCATACAGAATGTCATGTAGTGATATCTTTCACAGATGAAGATGAAGATGATATTGTGAATGGACATATTAGACCTTTGTATTTATCTAGCAAGGTTAATGGTGTAGACATCCAAAGAGCTTTCATTGATAATGGTTCAGGAGTCAACCCCATCCCCATTAGTACACTTCATCGATTGGGCCTCACAAAATCTGATTTATCTCCTTCTATTTTGATGTTACAAGTATATGATAAAAGTTAACAAGAACCACTAGGCGAGATTACACACATAACTCAGTTTGGAGACCTTGTATCCAATTCAGATTTCATGGTTTTTGATCACGATACAGCCTTCAACGTTTCGCTTAGAAGACTTGGCTACATCAACATGTGGCTATCCCTTCATCATACCATCAATGCCTAAAATATTGTTTCAATGGTCAAATTGGGACATTGTATGGTGATAAGGCCTCATTAAAAAATGTGAATCTCAATACATTGAGGCAGAATTCTATCACATGGAGGGTAAGGAGAAATCCACAATAAGGGAGGTTACCAAGGTTAATGCTTCACATGGTTTGGAAAAGATTCCAGTAAACCCATTCATACATGTGAGTACAGATTATGTATTGCCTATCAGTCAAATTGATAGGATAGACCCAAATCCAAGTACTCTTATAGAAACTTCCATAATGTCAATTATGACAATCAAGCCAGACAACATGGGAGAAAGTGGTGATTCACCAAGCAATGATGAAAGCTCAAATGGAGATGTCTTCATTTCATCTGCTGAAATCCAGCAAGTCTATACTTCTCCAATCAGGGAATAAGTAGTTATAGCAATGTAAGAGGTGAATGATAATGTTGATTCTCAATCCATCATCTCCTCTTTATTACCCAAGGAAGACCCTTCATCATCAATAGGGTCAGAAATAGAAGCTTCTTCTTCAAAATGTTCAAATTTTAACATCTCTTCTGATCATGGAATTTCTTCTTCTTCATCTACTATGCAAGTATAAACAGAAGAAGTAACACATGTTGAGGAATAATAGGAAGATCTCAGGGATGCTCCTCTAGAATTTGAAGATGTTATCTCAACTACTATGGACGAAATCAAATAAATAATCCTGGGTACAAAAGAAGATCCACGCCCCACTTTAATTAGTACGGCCATGACTCTTGAAGAGCAAGAAATTTATATTTCATTTTTAAAGTAAAATCGAGATATATTTTCTTGGAATTATATAGAAATTCCAGGGCTTTCTCATGATGTTTCTACTCATCATTAGGGTTTTCCAGAAGAACATCGAGGATTTAAGCAAGCCGCAAGAAGAACACACCCAACTTATGCTTCCAAAATTGAAGTTGAAGTGGATAAGCTTATCAAAGATAAATTCATCAGAGAAGTTCAATATCCCAAATGGTTGGTTAATATTGTCCCTCTGAAAAAAAAATGGACAAATTAGAGTTTTCATTGATTTCAGAGATCTTAATCGGCATTGTCCTAAGGATGATTTTCGAGTTCCAATTACAGAACTCTTAATTGATGAAACAGAAAGATATGAAGCAATTTGATTCATGGATGGATATTCTAGATATAATCAAATCCGAATGGCATAAGAAGATGAAGAATCTATAGCTTTCAGAGCCCCTCAGGGTGTGTTTTGCTATCTGGTAATGTCCTTTGGCCTGAGGAATGCGGGCGCAACATATCAACGTTCCATGCACCATATCTTCAAACCCTTTTTAGGTAAATTTTTTGAATGTTATGTGGATGATTTGGTGGTTAAATCCAGACAACGTTCTAATCACTTGGAAGATTTGGAAGTCATATTCCACAAACTTCAACAACATAATTTGAAGATGAACCCCTTAAAAAGTGCTTTTGGGGTAACCTAAGGAAAATTTCTCGGCTTTGGTGTACACCATCGTGGTATCGATGTCAATCCTGAGAAGACAAAGCCAATCCTTGGTATGTCACCTCCTCAAAATTTGAAATAATTGAGAGGACTTCAAGGACACTTGGCCTATATTCGGCGTTTCATCGCCAATTTGACAGGAAAAAGTTTACCCTTCACCAAATTGATGAAGAAGGGAGTCACTTATTAGTGGACTAAAGAATGTCAAGAAGCATTCAATATTCTCAAGTAATATCTCTTTAGTCCACCAGTATTAATGCCACCTATTGAATTAAGGACACTAATTATTTATGTGACAGCTTTAGAGTGATCATTGGGTGGCTTCCTTATATTAATGTTGTTGGGAATGAAAACAGCCTTTACTATCTCAGTCGGACTATGCTTGAAGTAGAAACCCGATATTCAAGTATTGAAAAGTGCTTCCTAGTGTTAATAATTTCAGTTCAAAAGTTGATACACTACCTGAAACATCATGAGGTCCAATTGGTAACTCGCAATAACCCGCTCAAATTCATCCTTAGTCTTCCAATGTTTAAAGGACGTCTGGCAAGGTGGTAGTTATTTTGTAGCAATTTTATATCCAGTACGTGTCTCAAAAAGAAAATAAAGGGTCAATCTCTTGCTGATTTCCTTGCTCAACACCCTTCAATAGAAGATACATCTTCATATATTGAACTTCCTGATGAGGAAGTCTTCTCTATTCAAGATAGTCTTCAAACATGGTAAATGTACTTTGATGGTGCTTCCAGAAGTCCAACAAGGAAGAAAATGGAAGATCTTAAATTTAACAAAGTTGGGTTAGGAATTGTGCTCATTTCTCTAGAAAAGGAAGTGATACTATATTCCTTCTCATTGTTGGGAGGCGGGACAAATAATGAAGCAGAATACCAAGCTCTCATCACAGGATTTGAATTAGCGCTTCAAGCACGAGTGAATCACTTAAAAGTGAAAGGTGATTTAGACCTTGTAATCAAACAAGTCAATGGGGATTATTCAATTAGAAAAGAATATTTAATCCCTTTGTATGATTATGTCAAAGAGTTAATGGAAGAATTTATTTCGGAACTGACATTTTCTTATGTACTACAATCACAAAAAGCCCATGCTGATGCACTGGATAATATAGTTACCACTCTGGCATATCCAAATCGGGATGAGACAATCATCAGTATTTCCCACCTTCGTACAAGTTCACCTTATGTTCAAACTAGAACAGAGGAAATCAATGAAATTAGTCCCATTCCTGAACCATATGGTCATACTATAGGATGGATGACACCAATCAGGGATTACCTTCAAAATGGAACACTCCCACCTGATAGAGCTGGGAAAGAACAAGTCTGGTGATGTGTGGTCAATTTTACTCTCTATGATAGCCCAGATCACCTAGAAAAAACTCTCCACAAAACTGGTTTTGATGGAATTCTCTTTAGATGCATTTATGGTGAAGAGACAATGGTTGTCATGAAAGAAGTTCATGCAGGAGTCTGTGGTTCCCATCAGTCTGGACATAAACTATCTGATCAAATTTTAAGGCTTGGATACTTTTGGCCATCAATGATACAAGATTGTGTTGATTTCACTAATAAGTGTCATTCATGCCAAGTATATGCCAACTTAATTCATCAACCCCCAGAGTTTCTTCATACAGCTAAATACTCATGGCCATTTTCCACATAGGGAATGGATGTAGTGGGACCTTACCATTCGGATACATCCAAGCAGTTTAAGTACATTCTTACTACTACTAACTTTTTTTCCAAATGGGCAGAGGCAATACCTCTCAAAGAAGTTAGTTCTAAAAGAATTGTTAGCTTCATCAAGTCTAACATCATTACCAGATTTGGTGTCCCTCATACCATATTGACGAACAATGAAACCAACTTATGTTCATCCGAGGTAAAGAAGTTGTATCAAGAATACAACATTAAATCCAACCATTCATCTCGGTATCATGCAGCTGCCAATGGCCAGATAGAAGCCTTCAATAAGACTCTTTCAAATATACTGCAAAATATGGTGGATAAAGATAAGAAATAATGGCTTAATAAACTCTTCCATGCTTTATGGGATTATCAGACCTCCACCTGCATTGCAACGTGGTCAACTCCGTATTCATTGGTATATGGAACAGAAGCAGTCTTGCCCATTGAGGTTCAATTACCCTCACTCCGGGTAGCCATTTGTGATCAGTCATCTATAGATGAACAATCTCAAAAGCGATTGGATGAATTGGAATGATTATATGAGAAAAGATTGTGCACCTTGCACCAATTTAAAGTCTATCAAAATCTAATAGCACGATCTTTTAACAAAAAATTTCATCTTCATTCATTCATTCAGGGATAATTGGTATTGGTTCTCAGAACTCCAATGATACCAGGAAATAAGCCTCCAAAACTTGAGCCAAAGTGGGAAGGACCTTACTCAATACATAAGGTCTAATCCAATGAAGCTTATTATTTAATATCAATGGATGAAGAACTCATCACGACTCTAACTAATGCCAGATTTCTGAAGAAGAATTTTGTATAATACAAATACATCATATGGTCTATGCATATGACCTTAAACTATTTATACCATTGTCCAACATGAGGTTAAATTGTGCTTACGTCCAACATGACATTAAATTGTATTGTGCCACATGATGTTAAACTACGAAGAAGTCCCTAATATGTCCAACATGACGTTAAACTATGTTTCCATTGTCCTCACTGCAAGACATTAAACTGCATAGTCCCCATCTAAGTCCTTACTGCATGATATTAAACTGCATAGTCCCTTCATCATCCAAAATGACATTAAACTGTGAATTTTTAAGGTTATTGCTACCTCTTATTTCTCACACCGAGTATGACTCATATGAACATAGAGTAAACTTCAACCATAACACCCTCTTTGGGCCTCTAATCATGTGTAAGTCCCAACACCATCTTCAGGTTGTCTTCAAGTACAACTTGATCAATAATTCATTCTTAATCGAACTATGTGGACTTTGATCATTGCCTTCTTGGCTGGGTACGTAGGCAACCTCATGAGGTTTAAGCCCAAAACTAATCTCTTCACATTGGTTCACTTCCATCTCATATGGTGTTGATTCGTGAAGCTGCCCCCAGAACCAATATTTTTTACATTTGTTCACCATCGTCCTTGCTATATGATGTTAAACTATTCACACTTTTGTCCTGTAAGACAATAAACTACAACAATTTTTGACACCCTCTCCGGAGAGGGAATCATTATTTACATTGATCTCCAATCATGCTATATTCCAAAGATTATGTGCATACATGGCAGTGCTCGAACCTTTAATCTTGGGTCAAACCATCATTGTACTAAAGTCCCCTTTAACTCTTCATATGTACGACCCCAATCTATACGAAAGGTATTTCAAGAACTACATGCGGCTTGATTCCCATCCATATGGGATATGTAGGAAAGTTCGAGCATCCCTTGAATCCATCCCCAAGTCTTTGGGCCTAACCCCAAATTCCACTTTTAGTCCCTTAACTGAAAATTCCCCCTGTGAAAACATGAATGTGGTATGAAAACCCTAGTTTTCATTCAAATCAGGTTTATAAAACACACAGTGTGTATTCCTTATTATGGTCTGACCTCTATGAACCTAAACTAAGATCTCCTACACTCTTGTCCCACATGATGATAAACTGTATTTCAAGAACTACGTATGGATTGATTCATATCCTTATGGGGTACGTAGTGAAGTCCAACAACTTAATTCAAGACCCAGCCACAACATGATTATGGTTAGCATTGATCTGTTTATCTTTACATACAATTGACAATTCCGATTTTTGATGTGTTATACTCCTAACCTTAAATACTTTCATATCTCCATAACCCTTTTCATGACTTCTGTTCACAAAATATTTGAAACTCCGGAATTCTTTTGTTTGACTATGCAGCATGTTCCCTTAGGCGGCCTTGCATAAGTAGTCTATATAACGGACCTGTCAGCTACTATTATTTGACTATGCATCCAATGCCCTTAGGTGGCCCTGCATTATAAAACCCCCTAACAGTTTTTTCAAATAATGGTAAGTTCATTCTTGGGAAGAAAACCCCTTTTTTCCTTATTTGTCTTAACAGAAATATGTAGGTATCCACAAAAAATATCCATCCTTAACATACTTGTCCCATATTCTTTTTCCTGATATGAAATTATTCAAGTTCATAGTTTATATTTCTTTTCCCTATGTTTGGGTCAGACCTTCATAGGATTGGCATTCATCATATTCTTTGATAATCTTGATTGGAAATATCCTCTCTATATTCAAGTACCTCTCTCTATAAAGTAGACTTTGTGCTTTGGAAAATTTGAATTTCCATAAACATTCACTGGCTTTTTAGAAATAGAAAAGTAAAATTTCTGAGAGTTCTTTTGCCTGACTATGCATTATGTGCCCTTAGGCGGCCTTGCATAAGTAGTCAACATAACAGACCTGTCATCCAGAAGATGCTATTATTTGACTATTCATCCAACGCCCTTAGGTGGCCCTACATAATTCAACCCCCTAACAGGTTTGTTAAATAGTAGTAACATCATTCTTGGGAAATACTTCTTCTAATGCTTTTTAGCCCTTTTTTCATATCATTCCTCAAATTCAAAATTTCTTAAGTCGTAGATTACATATTTTCCCTCGTACTTGAATATGGTAATATGTTTTCAGATATATTATCAAGGAATTGAGTCAATTTTAATCCATTCGGTCAAAGATATTTCAACCTTAAACATTAGCCTTTTTATGTCTGATGTGCATGACTTTAAACTGCTCACAAAAAGACAAGGGAAATATAAATAAAAGTCAAGTCCCAGCTCACTAAATGTACATTTTGTATGATTTAGGTAATATTGAGCAATAAAAAGATTCAAAGTTTGTAGGGTTGCTTATAATAATCCTAGAAAAAATCAAACTATGCTTACTAGGCCCATTGGCTTAGGTAAAATTTAAATCAAGTAGCAAAATAAGGAATGCAAAAATGATTGAAGATGAAAGTGTTTTTCATTTGATGCAAAAAAGTTAGAAGGAAATCCACAGAATGGAGTCTCTTCCCTTTTTTCAGGGATTAAAAAATACTATCAACATAAGTCTTCATTTGATTTACAGCATCCAGAGCTTCATCAGCAGCCACTTGAAGTTCATGCACTCGACCAGCTTTACTATTTTCAGCTTGATGGAGTGCTTTCTTGGCTTCAGAAATGTCTTTCATACCATTTGTGTGAACTCCTTCCAGTGAATTGTTTAGTTGTTCAAGTTCCCCAGTAACAACATCTAACTGTTGCTGAAGGTGCATCTGCTGGATAACTTTCTCCTTGATCTTATGCTTAAGCTCCTTCAACTTGGCAGCATGATCAGCCTCAGCTCGGGACACCGCAGCCTCAAATTCGCTGATATTGGCTGACAGCCTTACTCTAGTCAGGTCTTGACGATATTTATGCTCCTGCTCCCTTCTTAAGATGAATTTTTTCACCACGGCATAGATCTCTTGATATCCAAAACCACCAAGTCCCAACATGATGAACAAGGATGATAGTCTTGGGATCTTCGAAGATAGCTCTTCAAGTGAAACATCAGATATGATCATCCAAATCTTCTTCCATGCCTTGCGATGTGAAAATTAGAGCACCTTTTGTACCTTCGGGTCTGACTCAGCATCACTGTCACAGGGGGTACATAATTCGGGATTAATGCACTTAGAGAAGTGCCATGTTCTTCTCCTCCCCCCCCCCCTGACCCATGTTACTTCACTTCCTATTCCCGTTGGGGCGGAGGCTGAGGCTTAACCTCTAGATCTAGCCACTGAAATTGATGGCCCTGCATAGTCAATTGAATGTTTTTGGATAGTTTCAAAGGATAAAAGAAGTTGATTAAGTTGTCTTGCAAATTAAGTTCAGCCACAAATATTGTTATGTCTTACCCAACGGTAGATCAACAGCAGGCGAAGGCTCCTCCCCATCTTTCCTAACTTCAACAAGATTTTCAGGACGGGTTTTTGGAAGCTCTACCAAGTTAAGCTCCACTTGAGCTAATATCTCTGAAATAGTACGGTTGTCTATATCCCCTTTAGGCATTGGTAGTTCAGCATCTTGCTCAGATGGAACTACACATTTGAACCAATCATGGTCAGAGATGTAATAAGAAGTTATTTTAACTGGATGAAGGATAACACTCACATCCAAAATCTTCTAAATTACATGGTAATTTAACATGATCGAAAAAACCTTCAAAAGATGGACCATGTTTCATCATTTCATCCAATGTTATCTCAGATTACTGGTTAGTCTCACCAGTGGAAGCATTTGATACGTCTTCTTGGAGACCTTCATCATGCAGCCTCTGACCCCGGATAGCTTCTTCTGATAAAATTATGGCATCAGTTGCAATGGCCGCCAGATGTTCCGGTGTAGGTTTTGAACCAAAATTATTACAGAATGGAAGTCAGTTGATGCTTTCATTCAACATCTTATGAAGCATTGTTAAATTACCAGAAGTAGGCTCTTCTCTCCTTATAGCAACAGAGGGAGCGGTACTGGGAACAGACATTGGCTCCTCTCCAGGAGAATCCATGTCACCATGAACTTGTGATTGTTCACCAGCACCCTCCATCATCCTCAAAGGAGGACCAGTCCTCTTCTTTAAAGTGGAAATTAAAGAAGCCCCTATAATCCCAAGAAGTATGATCAATCTTCTCATATTAGAATTCATGACTATCTGAAGGACTTACCGCTACTAATGAAGCGTTTAGTTGTGGACTTCTTCCTTTGATGCCTTTGATTCTTTGGCTTCTTAGGAGTTTTGACATCATAATCTCCAAATACATGAATTGGAGAATGAAAATTGATGTCCAACTCCTCCTCTATGGCTTACTGGCCTAGAGATACCTCGCCCATCTCGTGAGGAGATTCATTAGCCTTGATGAAAGTACCGCCAGGGCTATACAATGCTGAAGGAACCTCAGTAGTTCATTTCTCTGCAAGCTGCAGGATGAAGAAAGTAATTTCCTTGAGTAACAAATACTTAACTAGAATCATGTTACAATGAAATATAAGTAATGATACTTACATATTTAGGAGCCACGTAATCATGCCACTCATCATCTTCGAAAGCATCAATCCCCTCAGTGGTGCCATGATCTATCATTTCCTTCACCCGATTGGTGACAGGAATGGAATCATCGGTGGAATATATGAGCATCTACAGCTCTCTGATGTAAGCCTGCACTTCATCAGGGTTATCCTTGAAACAGATATCGGTGGAGGCTTAAAGATTCCCTATTCCAGGGATGTGTATCCCCTCACACAGATCTAGCCAGGCAGTTTTAGCATCACAATATAAACTCTTCCATGTCTGGATAGCCTCTGGTCATAGATATTCAGCGTGTGTACCAGAAGGCTACAAGGAGGGTCCTACGATCTTAGACTTCAGCTTCTTCCTATCTCTTGCAACTATAGATAGAGAATAAGAAAATGAAATTTTTTTCTCTATAAAGTAATGGAGATTAAATTTCCCCAATGAAGTAGCTCACAAGGAGGCGATGGAGTGGGTCTCTTGATTTTGACAGGAGGATTATATCTAGCATGAGGCTGGTTTTCCGCATGTTGTGCCTCATTATCCCCATCTTGGGAATCTGGCGAGTCAACCCTAGGTGAGAAACCTGGTGAATCAGCTCCAGTTGGGGAAGCATCACCTTCCCGATGAAGGGTTTCTTTCTCTACAGTTCTTTTCTTTTTCCCCACATGATAAACCAGATGATTCAGCACATCTTCAGGGTATTATGCTATCCAGTTCTCGATATACCGTGAAGTCAAATTACTCGCCAATTTATCAAATGGTAGATCAAACACTGCCCCGATTTCTCCATAGATGTCAGCAACCATAGTTGTCAGGCAACCATCGGATGCTGCTCTGACCTGAAATGCATAGGAGGGGAAACAATAGTCTGATGCAGACACTTGAATTGGCGTGCAAATCTGAATGGAGAATAGGCCTCGCATCAAATCTCTTCGTCAATCCTGGTGGCCAGTACACCATCTCTGCAAGCCAGCATGTATGACCTCAGTTCCAGGCCGGTAGTTCCATCATCAACAAACCGCCTAGTTGTTGGGTTTCTATAAGGATAGAAATTGAATTCCTTGAACATGCTCAGCCTCACCTTCATATCATAGATGTTGAGAGCTAAAGGAGCAACTCCAGAAAATTCCTGCACTGATGGCCTAAAAGAAATTCCAGGAACATGTACTCCATTCTGTACAGCATAGGTCCTGAAATGAGTGGCGATCCATCCCCACAAAACTTGGAATGGTCCCACTATTCTCAAAGGAGACTTACCCATAAAGACATGGAGTAAACTCCTGTGAATCTTTGCCAAAATGGGGGTGGCCTACCCAACCATTTTCTTCTCATCCAACTTGGTTGCCACAATGAAGTTCCCTGGTCGAACTCCTCTATTCGAATCCCTGACTGGCAGAAGATAAACACTAACCCACAAGGCTAAGAAGCCCACTAGATGGGTATTTTTTGGGATTCTATGATCCACTTCGTACCCCACTTACCAAATTCTCCTACTTCTAGAGTCGGCTAGAATGTTCCAGAAAAACCCCTCTTCTCTATTCTAGGGAAAATAGTAGGACGACTACAGCTGGGCCACTCCCCCTCCTTCCTGGTAAGAAACATATCCATCCACTCCTCTGCATGAATATCCTTTCTATAAAGAGTTTTGGAGGTCTTGGAATTTTTGATCTTGTAGAAGATTTTCAATAATTATTGAGCCAAAGCTGAAGTCTTCTCGAAATTATTCCAAGCTGCCTTGGGAGGGATGAATTCATCATACATGTCTCTCAGAATTGGAACCCTCAAGATCTTGTAGACATCCCACAAATTGATGCCTACTTCTCCATGAGTTAGATGGAAAGAATTGGTTTCTGGGATCTAACGGCTGATTAGCTCTGGCACAAAGTCATCATTCCTATAAATATATGTCTACCCAGACTAGACGGCTTCATATATTGAAGCTCCCTTCAGATCCTCAACAAACTCTACATAGGTTTATCACAACCAATATGCCCACATCCAAGTTGGATTCACACCACCTCCAGAACGGAAGACCCAACTCTTCTTCCATCCTTTAGATTGATCCATCTGAGAATTTCAGATGACTGAAGGATAATAATGGGGTTGCAGCTCAGGCTTGTGAGGTTTCAGATCTGGGGCACAAGTGCTATGATGCATTATGTAGGCCTTCTCCACTGTTCCAGTATTAAAAAATTCCCCTCCACTTGAGACATTTACTGAAGCAAAATTGGTTTAATTATGAAACCAAGAATGTGGAAGATATTTCTTTGCCTCTAGAATATTGACATCTTGCAGATGAACATGCCCATACAGAGGCAAGTAGATGCTCTGTGGAAAGTTAAGATGATACTTCTTCAAGTACTTGGCTAAATCTGGAAGATTTCTATTGTAGATATCGTAGTAATTATGGACAACAACATTCATCATGTCATCAATTTTCTTGCTAGCCAGTTCACCAGCCGTTCTAATTCTTCTAGGAGCCATTGAATCTACACAAAATTCGGATAATTAACTCTTAAGTGAGTTGATTTTTCATAAAATTTGTGAAGAAAAGTGAAAAAATGGATAAGGCATTATGGTGTGTAAGTCCAATGTTGGTGCACAAGTGTAACTGTGTTTTGTAGGTTTTGTCACGTAGGTATCACCACGCAGGTCAAAATACATCTACAAAAGCGTGACATGAACAGAAGCAATGAAACTACAGAAAATTAGCAACTTGTGCGACGAGAGAAAACTGCATGGTGAGATCTCAGAAGTATTCAAAGTCTAGTACTTTGTGTGAGAATGAGGCACATATTTATAGGCCAGGCCACACCCCTGTGCGCTGAAGCCTGCGTGCCTCTCACCTGCGCGCCCCTATCTGTGCATTCAAAACCTGCACGCTATAATTCCGTGATTTTCTTCTTTACCTCAGAGTAACATCCTCATTTCTTTCAGATCTAACACTGAGGGGGGACTTTTGTTGACCCTCCTTTCCATCACAGAGTCTAACAAATGAAAAGGGAAATAAGTGGAACACAAAGTAATTCATCCTTTGAAGAAACATCAAAAATCGACAAAGGCATGAACAAGGATTTCTTTGAGCATGGGCCGCGCAAGTTCCATTATGTTCACGCCGATATACCTACGCACCACATTTTGGGAATGTAGGTGACCTTCATGCCCTATTTGATTTTCTCCCAGGGTTTTCAGCAGCCTATAAATACCCCTTGTGGTCCCCCATTTAAAGGACGAAAAATCCAGAAACTCAGATTTCAGCTCTCGGTTCCCTAGTTTCTTCTTGAAGTCTTCTGAACACTTCTAAGGTAATTTCTTACCTAGAATGGAAGATCTAAAGAGGGGGAAAAAGGCCTAAGTGTTGAAATTCATCAACACCTGCATGCCTAAGTGTCAAACCCTTAAGGGAAATGATAACACATGTGTGCCGCCTTATCCTTTCAACAGAACCTGTGTGCCACCCTTTTATAAGCCTTTAGGGATAATACTAAGGGCTTGAGCCGCGTTTTGCCCAAGTATTACCCCATTGTTTAATAGGTGTGCAAGTACACCTATGCCGCGTAGGTATACTTGCACGACCAGGACCTGCGCACCCAAACAAGACCTACGCGCCTACCGCTTTTTGGGTTTCCCTCCTATCTATTCATATCTTTTCTTCAAATACACCTCTCCTCTTCAAGATTTAGCCTTCAAAACCCTATTTAAAGTCATTTAGGTCCTGTTCCCTTTGTTGGCTTCCTTATCTCAAAGGAATTATGTGGAACATCTCTTAAAACCTAGTGATTTACATATCTTTAAGTCACTAAGGTTAGAGATTTCATTCATTCAACCTCATCTTTTAAGATGATAATATCTTTAATTTTGGCATCTTTTTAGGATTAGGCCCCAAGTCCCATAACCTGGGCCTCCTTTTCAAGAGTAATCCCCAGTCATAATTCCCTTAACCTGGGCCTCCTTCTCATGATTGAGCCCCAGTTTTCATGTCCCTTTAACATGAGCCTCCTTCTCAAGAGTAATCCCCAGTCATAATTTCTCTTAACCAGTCTTAGCTTCTATTGATTTGGGCGTCCTTCTCAGGAATAAAACCCAGTCACAAGTCCCCTAAAAATTTATTCATCTTCCTCAGAAGTAAGCCCTAAGTTATAGTATCCAAATCTCCATTAAGCATATATAATTTTATGGACCCTGATCCTGGGCTTCTTCTATGAAGTAAGTCTTAATCTTTATCTATTTGGGTAGTAATGTATAGATAATCCCTACATCATTCCTTATGATTGCATCTTTCATGGCATAATCTTCAGGTTTTACTGATACCTCTTGTTTCTCACACCGAGCATGACTCACATGAGCTTAGAGTGTAAAAGTAATTATGACATCTTTCTTTGAGCCATTAATTATGCATAAACCACACACTTCAATCTCGAACTATGTGGACTTTGATCTCTACCTTAAAAGTAGAGTACGTAGGAAGCCTTTCTAAGGTTTAATCCAATCATCCATTAATTATCATCTGTCCCATATGACGTTAAACTATATCTTAATTCCCAAACTACGTGGGTTATCATTCCTTTTCTAAAAAAGGATATGTAGCTAGCCCATTTGCGGGTACGATCCCAACTCTGAAATAATCCATGTCCTTTTGAATGATAATAAACTTCAAGTTCCCCACTGAGTGGCTTTAAAACCAGTATGGTTATCATAATGAACAAGAGATTTCTATATAATGTGTTGAAGGATTCCATTGACTAAGAATCTATAACAAATACAGATGATTCTATATTGATGAAGAACCTCAAATACATATAAAAGATTCTCTAAATCTCATAAATATCAATCATTGATTGTCAAATCTAAGGAAAGCTCATTTTCATACTTGGTAATTTAATAAGGATTCACGAACATAACTTAAATCTATAAATAGAGTCCCAGAGTAGAAAATAATTCCCCCCAAAAAGGTGTGATGAGTCTGACCTCCCATCCTCAAGGCTATTTCAAATTCTTAAGCCTCATTGGTCCACAACTAATGAGAACCTTCCTTTGGAAAGTAGGTCCAAATGGATATAGAATCATTGGATGTTTCCGGTTCTATGAATAAACCCGTTAGAAAATGATTGGAATGTTTGAACCTTAAACAAACAAGGTCATCCCCATTTCCAGAGGGAACACATACCAACATACCTCTTTGAATAATATGGGAATACAGGATCACTTCTCTATATCCATCTAAATATTCTGATAGTCCTCCTAATGGAAAATGGGGATATGGTCCCACTCTAAAATTACTATCAGGATGTGCTGACAAGATTCTTCATTGTTAGTGCGAGTAAGGATGTGGGCCTTCTATAGGACGATTTTTTGGTTATGATTATTACCACCCAATGTTGGTGCTTCCATGATCTATTTAATTCTCTTTAAGACATGGGTAGGAGTATAGTCCCTCCTAATATTTATTCCCAGGTTTGTTGATTTGATTCTATAGTAGTAATGGGAATATGATCTAATTTTGTTCTATTGTTGGGATGTGCTAACACACCTCCCTTGGAACTTATATAATTTAATGGTTGGTGGGCTAGATGTTAATGGGAATATAGTAATGTTCTTTTGTTTCTATCATAATGTGTTGGTGGTATTTTTCAGTGTAATCTAGGATGAAGCATACTCTCATGGATTATCATCTCACTACACTAGGTGAGGTCTCCTAGACACCTAGGTCTATGTTACTAAGGGAGGAATCCACTGGGTGAAAACCTCAACAAGCTGATTTAGGGTGGTTACTAGAGGATGATAACATTGGAAACAATTGTTAGGATCCCTATTAGGAAACCATCAAGCCGAAATGAGGTCACATTTGACCTCTAGATCCACCCCATCAAGCATGGTAGGTACTTATTATCTTGTTACAGAGATAGATGCTCAAATCCATTAAAACTAGCAGCATGCACCACTGAAATTTCTACATATATCTTCTATCAGGATAGTCTCACATGATTTAATTCTTGGATACTCATTAATATAACATATAGGTTTTAAATGGTACCATTTCAGTGATACTTCCTCACCATTTTATGATGGAGACTTTGGATGGGTGATTCCCTCTATCCAGCCATGGGGCCTATAGAATTTTCATCAACTGAAGCATGATAATTTCTTATGAATAAAAATTCCATCTCTTTGGACAAAATAGAGAAATTTAATGGCTATTAGAGATGAGACCACCACAAAATAAGAACATTTATTAGTGTAGTAGCACAAATAAGAACATGTTCCACTAATCATTTTCAAAAGTGTGTATTAACTTAGATATCATAGGTCCTTGAATAAATCACATTATGTTCACCATTTTTTATATAGAAAATGTTGAAAAAAATAGTTTTAAATCAATAGCCTAAAATATTGTGAAACCGTTATATTTTGGTTTAAAATTTTCACATTGTGTTCACCATTTTTGTTTCACATAAAATCTCATAGCCCAAAGCTAGACTGGGGGAGGGAGAGTATGTTTTCACAATCTTCACATTGGGTTATTAATATTGTCTTATATGGATTCAAATGGATTTTTTTATGGAATTGAAAACTCTAATGGAATTCACATTTGTGATAAGGGTTTCTTACCCATGACCCACTTTCCAAATATAGGCAGTCATTAGGGTTACTAGTCAGTGACATTTCATAATGAAAAATTATCGAGAGGATGGGAGTTCAATCTCATAAAATCCTTTAAATAAGGAATTAATACCTACTTTGAGACTCTCTTGTATATTTAAGTCAGGTTGATGTGTAACACCCCGACCCCAGTTACCCAGAGTCGGTGCATTATTACATAACATTGGCATGATCACAAGGGATCAAATCCCAAAATACTGATAAGTTTAGTAGACTTGGAAGTACTAGATACATTCATAATTTTTACATTGCATCATGAAATAATGAAAAATAAAATTTTCCCCCTTGTACACACTCATATCCTTGGCCCATCCCTGCAGGTTAATCATAATTTTCTTCTTCACATCCAAGAAAAAATAAAACATATAAAGGGGTGAGCTCTGATGCTCAGTAAGGATGACAATATAGCAGAAACTTCATAAATAAGCATAAACATTTATGGAAATGTATACAACTAAAACATAGGCCTTTTAAACTTAAACATCATCATAATATGGAAAATATAAATCGAATAATTTCATTTACTTATTCACATGGATATTCTACTAGTAGAATAATTACATGCAATATCAATAGCCAATTTCATAATGATGGAAGGCATAATGCCAGACTTCATAACCACATAGTCAAGGCCTTGTGCCAAGACTACAAATAAGATTTTTTCAAGGCCTTGTGCCAAAACACTAGTTTGTCTCATGATACCTACCGATGAATCGAGGAGCTATAGCAGGCTCCACCCATCACTTACTAATTCCATTGCATTCCTCATATGAAAAGGTTTAAACATAACAAAAACATCTGTATTTAAACTAGTATACAAAATGTCAATACATTATCTATAAACCATGAATGGTGTAAAAATAACACATCCATAGTCAAAAATATCACAAAAACTTCAATACCATATGGAAGTTTTGTATCATAATAAATCAACTTCAAACAATCTTAAAATCCATTAAAGGATGTTGACATAGATGAAATCAAAACATTTTTACAGAAATATCTCTTTCTATTTTGAAATCATTTAAAAATCATATAATTATAAAATAAAACATTTATTTTGAAAATATTCTTATAATATTGTATGTAAAGCTTTGACGATGTTTTAACGATGGAAAATAGTCGTATCCTCCATAAAAGTTAAAAAAGACATTCTTACCTTAATTTTGTCGAAAAGGACATAAAGTACCTTATTTGGAAGATGAGAGAAAGATTCCTTTCAAAACATATATGTTTAAATAAGGGTATAAATGACTTGTACCCATATTCTAGTAAATAGTAAAAAAATTGAATTACATTTTTAATAAAACACGTATGTGGATGATAAATAGGTCCCAGTAGATATTTATGTATTAACAACCTCGGATAAGTAAAGAGATTGTAAAATTAACCCTTAAATTATACTTCTCCTTAGTATGTGGTATGTTAACCACTTTTATAGTAGTTAAAACATTGTTATTAAATTATACTAGAACTATATATATAAATATGATATCATATATCCATAAAATGGCCCAAAGGCCTTCATTTTTTATTGATTTTTGATAATGCACCTTTCAAGAGGTAAGGTGGAACCCTTACAAGGCTATAGGAATAATTATTAAATGGACCATAGGCCCTAGAGGAATTCATTTCCCATATTCTTTAACATTTCATACAACCTAGACTGACTACATGGAACAACTCCTCCCCAGCATCTTCATCGTGAAATCAGTTCTCCACTTTCGCATGGTTATTCAACTAGGATATCTCATGCATGCACAGGCTTGTCCCGATGGTAGGTTCCATACTCTCTCATTCTTGAAATCTGTGTATCTTTTGTTGTGGTGAAATCTCCTTGCTCATCCTCTTTATAGATCTTGTTCCTTGTAGGTTGTCTGGTTTGTATCATAGTTTCAGGTGTTAACTGACTCGTTTTACTTTATATGTTTGGTTACATAAGCCATGTATGTTATGGATAGGATGTATTTTATTCATATATATAATGATATTATGTTCATAAAAATTATTTTTAGTTGTAAAATAAAAAATATTCTTGAATTATTAAGTGGGGGAATGAATCTCATCGTGTTCGTGGAGATGAAAATCTGTACGTATGTATGAGCACCAATATCATTATATTGATGGTGAAATCATACGTAATTGGATGGTATATAATTTATACATAATCATTAACATGTTATATTTATTATTTACATTAATTATATTCATTATTATACCCATCCAAATAATGATTTGTCTGAATAACCAACTACCCCACGATGTGGAGACAGTAAGCTATACGTACGCATGTATGGTGACTTTTTCATTTATAAAATGGATAGAATAAAGAATATGGTTGTACCATAATTATAATTACATAATAGTATGTATAAGGTACTGTATTTATTATTTTGGTATGGAAACAACAAAGAAAGAGTAAGTGGAAGAAGAAAAGAACTTGAAAGAGGGTGGTGAAATTATTACCTCTTCTTCAGGTGTTTCCTTTTGAGTTGATCAAAATGGATCTTTAGGTTGTCTTTATGATAAAATTAAGGACTTTAGGTTTATTTGAGGGATTTTGAGAGGATAATTGGGCAGGGTTTGGCGGATCCAAATGGCTTTGGAGGTGTGAAATTAAGAGAAGGGGAAGTACCCTTTTATAAGAGAGGTGATGGTCACTTTAGGAAAATCTTGAAATATTATTTTATAATAAAATAATTTTCGATTTATAATGGCTAGAAAATGATTTATTTCTAGGATAAGGTGGTTATGGGTCGAAAACCTCTCAACCAATAAGTTTTATATAGTTTTAGGTCACCGTATTAACCATATTTTCTAGATTTAACTCTTAGTTAAATTGTTTGACATTTACCATGTCTCTTTGTATTTTTATATTATACGGTTAATAAACTTACTATAAACTGCCAAGTGAACCCCAAGTGGTTCATTATTAATATATATGACGTTATATAATTATTTTGGCCGATCCTTAGATTTTTAAGAATATTATATCAATTAATAATATAGTATTTGGTTTAAAAACACCATTATGTCATTTTTGACAGTATTTAGAATTTGATTTTTTTGAAAGCCATAAAAACTTTATAACTTCAAAAAAAAATTATTTAACCAACCCTAACATTTCATATTAACCAATAAAATTATTGGAATTCATCAGAAGTCTCAATTTACATTTATGTTGATATTTATAATATCAATTATTTTATTATTTCATTAATAAGGTAATTACTACATCATCATTGTGTCATAAATAAATTAAGTTATCTAATTTCTAAAAATTATAAATAAAACACCATTTTGTATTAAATTTTTATATATTTCTAATGAATATTTATAGTAGAATTTATATTATGTGTAACACTATATTAAAAATGGATTAGTTGTTAATCTTTGAATTTAAAAATTTTAACTATTTTTTAAATAAAATAATAATGAATGTCCTAATCTAATACAAGTGAACCAAAAAATCATATTTTATTCCTAATGTTGTTTTCTATAAAATTAAATTTAGCTAATAGAATTATGACATGTGTTATGGTAATTATAATGTCATTTTTACCTTTAATTACCCTATTTACTTTTAACCATGGTAAATAAAAGTCAAAAGTTACTATTCACCAAAAAACATTTTCATCTTATTGAACCACATTTTACATATAGATATTAATTGTGTCTCTCAAATTTTTGACATTCAACTCACAGAAGTGGTAAAATTTAGTTTTATACAAATTTTCAAATGCTCCTAGAAGGTGGGTAAAAGACAGTAAAAAGATCAATAAAATTTTATATATCTAAACTTATTATAAAATGACTCCATTGAATTAAATTGAGCATATATAGTTATTACGTATCTATTTTTACCTAAAATAAATTAAAATAAAATAACTAATTATTTAAATAAGATTTCGGTTTTAAACAATAACGTAGTGTTTTTCACTATTCATCAAAAATTGAAAGTGTTTAGAAAAATACAAAAAATTCACCCTAAGGTAATTTTGAAATTCCAAATCTAAAAATGAAGTCTATTTTGAAAAATAAAATTTCTAAAATTTCAAAAAGTGGGTATTACTATTCATAACATCTAGTTTGATTGGTCGTGGTGTGTTAAAACTCCAAGTTGTGTACAACACAAGCTACTGCATTATTCAAAGAGAAACATACTGTGGAAGCTTGGGGTGTTACATTATCCCCTCATTAAAATACTTTTTTCCTTGAAATTTCTAGAATATTACAGTATAAAAAGATTTTGGTGGTTCTTCATCATATGTTCCTCGGGTTCCCACGTTGCCTCTTCCATCTTATAGTTTCTCTATAGAACTTTTACCAGACGAGTCGTTTGAATTCTCATCACTTGTTATGTAACACCCTGACCCCAGTTACCAAGAGTTGTTGCATTATTTTAATACATTGTCAGGATTCAAAGGTATCATTTCCCGAAGGACCGATCAGTTTAGCAGTCTTGGAAAATAGATTACACACATGAATGTTATATTACACTATATAACATACAAAAAAAAATAAAAAAATCCTTTATGAACACCATTATTCCCTTGCCTTAACCCTGCATATCAATCACAATACACTTCTTGGAATCTTTGGAAAAATAAAACATAGAAAGGGGTGAGCTTAGATGCTCAGTAAGTATAACAATACAGTGGAAACTTTTATAAATAAGCATAAACATTTAAGGCAATGACTAACTAAAACAAAAGCCTTTTAAAATTGAGCTTCAACATAATATGGAAAAAATTAAAATGAAGTAATGTTATTTAATTATTCATATGGATATTCTACTAGTCGAATAATCACATGCAATATCAGTAACCACTTTCATAATGATGGAATTCATAATGCCAGACTATCATAACCACATAGCCAAGGCCTCATGCCAAGACTAAAAATAAGATTTTGTCAAGGCCTCGTGCTAAGGCACTAGTTTTTCTCATGAGACCTATTGATTCATTGATGAGCTATAGCGGGCTCCACCCGTCACTTACTAAGTCCAATGCATTCCTCATATGAAAAGGTTTAAACATAACATAAACATTCATATTAAAACTGGCATATGAAATGTAGATACTTTACCCATAAACCATGAATGGTATAAAAATAACACATCCACAGTCAAACATATCACAAAACCTTCAACACAATATGGAAGATTTTTATAATAATAAATCAACTTCAAACAAGTTTAAAATCCATTAAATGATTTTGACATAGATGAAAATGATTTGTAAAACTCTTTGAGAGAAATATCCCTTTTTCATGAAAACATTTAAAAGTCATACAATTTAGAAAGGAAGACATTTAAATACATTTTTGAATCAAAGTGTCCCATACCACTTTGAATCTTTTTAAAGTAATTAACATTTTAAAACATTCATGTCCATTTAAATAAATCCTTAAAACCATTTTGAAAACATGGACATTAATGAAAATGGTTTAGAAGAATAAATCTTAAAAACATTTAAAATGATGTTTTAGTAAAATGTCCCTTAATAGAATCCCTTTGAAAACTATTTTATGAAACATGGACATGGATAGTAAATATGTCCCAGTAGATACTTATGTATAAACAACCTCAGGTAATAAAGACATTGTGAAATTAACCCTTACCAATTTGGTAACATACGAAACATACACCCCATGAAAGAGGTATCATAAAATTAATATTTAAATACACATAAATTAAAGTGTATTACACAAGAAATAAAATTATGGGTAGTACATACACCACACAAAGGGTAACAGTGACAATATGGTATGAATCTCATGTGAATAAGGAGTGAGATGAAAACCCCTTACCTTGCACTTTCCTTTAGTCGAGGATACATTTAACCTCCTGTATGAAGACTATAGTATGTTATTAAATTATACCAGAATGATATTAATATTTTTAATATCATAAATTATTCATTTATGACTTTATACTACCCATTTAATAATAATTTCTTTTTTATATTAATATTTCGGGTAATAATCGCTTTCTTTATCATACGTGTTTTAAATTGTTACTCTTGATTGAATCACTTATATCGTGATTTAAATACTTCCAGAATATAAAACATGACTTATATATCATATATATTTTGAATATAAATATGTATAATATACATATATATGAAATGGAAAACACCATTTATGGAGACGGTAGTCCGTACATACGCATAAATGATGTTTCCGTTTTCATATAGTATTGAACGGAAGTAAGTGAATAAGATATTCGTAAGTACATGAATACTTATATATAAATATATGTATATCTCCAGTATCATTATTATGTCATATATTACATACTTATTTGTAATACATATTTTTATAATCGTTGATGAATGGGGAACATGGAAATGAATCTCATCGTGTTGTGGAGATGGTAATCCGTATGTACGCATGAACGAAAAAATCATTCTTTTGATATTAAAATAATATATAATTGGATGGTATATAATATATACAGAATACTTATCATGTTATATTTATTATTTACATCAAATAAACATCATTATTATACCCATCCAAATAATAATGTATTGAATAACAATTACACCACGATGTGGAGATGGTAAGCCGTTCGTACGCACATATGGTGACATGTTATTCAAAGGGTGGATATAATAATGAATTTGGTTGTATCATAATTATAATAATATCACGGTATATATAAGATAGTGGAGTGATAATTTTAGAATTGAAACAACAAATAAAAATGAAGTGGAAGAAGAAAAGAACTAGAAAGAGGGTGGTGAAATCATTACCTCTTCTTCGGGTTAATCCTTTTGATTTGATCAAAAGGGCTCCTTAGTCTGGCTTTATGATCAAAATAAGGCCTCTAGGTTGAAGTGAGAAAATTTGGGAGGATATTTGGGTAGTGTTTGGCTAGGCCAAATGGCTTTGGAAGTGTGAATTAGAGTGAAGGAAGAGTGCCCTTTTATAAGAGGGGTGAGGGGAACCTTAGGAAAAACTCAAAATATTATTTTATAATAAAATCATTTTCGGTTTCTAATGGCTCAAAAATGTATTATTTAAAGTTTAAGGTGGGGATGGGTCTAAAAATACTCAATTAATAGGTTTTATACATGTTTAGGTTAAAATTTTAACATTATCTTTTAGATTTAACTCTTAGTTAAATAGTTTAACTTTTACCATGTCTTCTTGTATTCTTACTCTATATGGTTAATAAACGTACTATAAACTTCCAATAGGGAATAAAGTGGATTATTAATGACATATATAATATTACTTAAGCCCTTTGGCCGAACCTTACATATTTAGGAATATTATATCATCCAGTAATATTGTATTTGTTTTAAATATTAATTTATCTCAATTTTGACACTATTTGGTATTTTGTTTTTGTGAATGTCATCCCAAGTTGATTACTTCGAACAAGATACATTTAATAATCCCTAACATGTAATATTCACCTAGAAAATTCTTGTATTTCATAAAAACATTGAAATTATATTTATTTTAATATTTATAATACCATTTATTTGATTCTTTCATTAATAAGGTAATTACTGCATCATCATTGTGTCATAAATAAATTAAATTATTTAATTTCTAACAATTATAAATAATATACAATTATTTAGTAAATATTTTTATCTTTCTAATGAATATTTATAATCAAATTTATCTTATGTATAACTCTATATTAAAAAAAAATTAGTTATTAAACTTTGATTTTAACTCTTTTAACTCTTCTTTGAATTAAATAATAATAAATGTCCTAATCTAATCCAAGTAGACCAAAATGATAATATTTTATTTCTAAGTTTGTTTTTGGTCAAGATACACTTGTCCAATATAATTAGTACATGTGTTAGTGTAATATTAATATCATTTTTACCCTTCATTACCGTATTTACTTTTTACAGTGGTAAATAAAAGTAAAAAGTTACTATTCACCAAAAATTATTTTTATCTTATTGAACCACATTTTACTCCTTAATATTAACCGTGTCTCTCAGATTTTTGAAATTTCACTCATAGAAGCGGTAAAATTAAGTTTTATGTGAATTTAAAAATTCTCCTAGGAGGTGGGAAAAAGACGGTGAAAAGTTCAATAAAATTTTTATATATCTACAATTATTATAAACTGACACCAATAAATTAAATTGAACTTATATAGGTATTATGTATCTATTTTGACATAAAATATATTTAAATAAAATAAATAATTATTTAAATAAAAAATCGGTATTAAACTATAACTCAGTGTTTTTCACTATTCATCAAAAATTAAAAGTTTTTAGAAAAATACCAAAAATTTACCCTAAGCTAATTTTAATATTCCTAATTCAATAATGAAGTCTATTTTACCAAATTCAAAACATAAAAGTTTCATTTATTAATTTAAAATTAATTCTCGCTGTCAAAACAAATAGCATGTATTTAATAAACAATAACTATTAAAAGATTAACACTTGTTTATGTCCGGTTTAAATGTGAAATAATTTCCAATGACCAAAATTGTATAAAATGGTAAAAATTTATTCTAAATATACTTTAAAACCGCTCAAATTCATAATTTATCACTATTAATTTTTTCGATTAATAAAGTTATTTTTAATTAAAATTTAATAATTTTCAATATTTTTCAAAATATAAAAGTAATCAGAAAAGTACCAAAAATTCACCCTAAGATAATTTTGATATTACAAATCCAAAAATGAAGTCCATTTTGAAATATAAAATTTTAAAAATTTCAAAAAGTGGGTATTACTATTCATAACAAATAGTTTGATTGGTTGTGGTGTGTGTTGGAACTCGAAGTTGCATACAACACACGCTACTGTATTATTCAAACAGAAGCGTACCATGGAATCTCGGGATGTTACATTCTCCCCTACTTCAATAAATTTTGTCCTCACAATTTGAGATTATTTTTCAAAAATAAAAGGTTTAAAATAGAAAATACCTTTGCGAAAAACCACATTGAAAATTAGGTTAATAAAATTTAGTCTTAATAAGAGGAAAAGGGAAATGAAAGGGTCACCACCAAATTATGATCTCAATTAGGAGAACATTGGGGGAAATTAGAGGCATATAATTGGAGGAAAACATAAATATTTATAGGTAGTGATTGAGGTCATCAATCATAAACAATTGTAAAATTGAGGGTCTTAAATTCATCAATCTACGATGATTTAAAATATCATCGGTTCAACAAAACATATGGTATTAGGATAACACATTTTTGGTTTTAAGATCCCTTCACTAAAGTATAAGAATTAATTTCTTCATAGAATAAGAGAAGAATAAAAATATATACTTGACAAGTAGATTCTCATCCTTTAACTAATTTCTACCACAAACTCATCTTTCACTCTAAAAGATAATAGAACTTAAAAATAATATTGTATTTATCCTATTCTTATAGGGTTCAAAAAAATGAATTTATAATTCATCTACCATAATTTTTTTTTAAACGACTACATTATTCAATCCAGGACATCACGTGGGCCAGTGGTAGGTGATACACCCATGTATCCCTTCGGTTGTGGGTTCAAGTCTCGCGGCCTTGCCGGACACGACGGGTTGCCGCCCAACCATCAGGTTGTCCTTTTATGGAAATCCAAAAATAATCTCAAACTAGAATTATCCAAAATACTTCTGTCCAAACTCACAGTACAAAATTTATAAGGAAGGTAAACACAATGAAGATCCTTTTTGTCGCGTAATAACATGTGAACACATTCATCATGTATTCTTTTAAAACACTACAACATCCTGAATTACCATAAAACCTTATTAATTAAATTCATGATCCCTTATTCTTTATAGAATAATAGATATACTTCTTCTATCCAAAAATTTTTTAAACTCCAACAATGAAAAATCATTAATCAGTTTCAAGGTAGTCAAGAATATCCAATATAATTTATTTAAATTAACCATCTCTTATTCCAAAATCACTACCACATTATCGGGACCATATTAAGGATTACCTTTACTTCAACTATGTATTTTACCAAAAGTGTATCTCACTATAATGTCACTTTTCATAGAACCATATAATCTCAAATCCTCAATAAAATAGTATTGTAGTACAATCCTTATTTATCTCCATAATTCATGTAACAAGTATATTGTTGATACAACACTCAAATGAAATAATCCTATAATAACAATATAATAACACTAGTCATTATTCTTCATCTGAGGTAGTATCATAACATGATTATTATCCAATAGCATCATTTAGGTCATACTATGATGATTTTTACATTGGTTCACGTAGTGTCCCAAATCTTTACTAACGAAGCATTGTACATTTTGAAACATTTTTCTGAACCTTACAATCACGTACTTGGTGTCCTTTTTCTCCACATATATAACAAACTCACATTCCCTTCAGGAAAGTTACAGGGTGTTTCTTCCCACAGTTTTCACATATGGGAAAATTTCTCTTTTCCCACTTCCCTTTATCCATCTTTATCTCTTCCATCCTTTTCTTCTCTTGCTTACCTTCAAATCCATAGGACTCAGAGAATTATTTACTTATCTTGTTAACACATTATACCATTGCTTCATATGTTGATAATACATGGGAGACTATTTCCCTTCTAAATTCTGGCTTAAGACAATGAAAATATGATCCTTCTAACTCTTTGGATCATGCGAATTTCTGGGGTTCTCATTCCTTCTACTAGGAGCCATTTCTAAACAATGGAATACACTAGATTAGTTTATGAATAGAAATACCTAATCCCAAACTTGTAAAACAATTAACATAAATTAAACAGTTTATAGATATAATCTATTATCATAAAAATGTCTTATTTGAGGAATTATATACTCATAAACCCTTCGTAATGGTTTGTAATGAAAATGAGAATTATTCTAATCATATCCCCCGGGAGTGTCATAACCAAGAGTGCAGCAAGGCCCATTGTCGTGCACCAGTTCACATTCGAGTCGAGCTCAAAGTAGTGTTTTTGGGTTTTAACTCTAGGTACATCTGTTCCAGAGTCGCCTCCACCTGCTCGTATCCAGACAGGGATGTATTGCTTGTAAAACTCACAAAATCTCTACAATACCAAAATTCTAGGAAGTTCTTATATTCTAATCCTCAAAGTATATCTTAGGGGTATATGCTCTAATCAGAGTTTATCTAAATCTAGTTTCCAAGGTTATTTCTAAACTGCCTTTGACACCAACTGTAATGTCATGACCCCAGTAACCCAGAGTCGGTGCATTATTTTAATACATTGGCATGATTACAAGGAATCATGTCTCGAAGGAACGATCAGTTTAGCAGTCTTGTAAAATAGATTACATACATGAATGTTACATTACACTTTATAAAATACAAAACAACATAAAAAAATACTTTATGAACACCATTATTCCCTTATCTTAACCCTACATATCAATCACAATGCACTTCTTGGAATCTTGGGAAAATAAAACATGGAAAGGGGTGAGCTTAGATGCTCAGTGAGTATAACAATAAAGAAGAAACTTTCATAAATAAGAATAAACATTTAAGGAAATGTATAAATAATACAAAAGTCTTTTAAACTTGAACTTCAAAATAATATGACAAAAATTAAAATGAAGTAATGTCATTTAATTATTCACATGGATATTCTACTAGTCGAATAATCACATTCAATATCACTAACCACTTTCATAATGATGGAATGCATAATTCCAGACTATCATAACCACATATCCAAGGCCTCGTACCAAGACTACAAATAAGATTTTGTCAAGGCCTCGTTCCAAGACACTAGTTTGTCTCATGAGACCTACATATGCATCGAGGAGCTATAGCGGGCTCCACCCATCACTTACTAAGTCCAATGCATTCCTCAAATGAAAATGTTTAAACATAACATAAATATTCGTATTAAAACTGGCATACTAAATGTCGATATTTTACCCATAAACAATGAATGGAATAAAAATAACACATCCACAGTCAAACATATCACAAAACCTTTAACACAATATGGAAGATTTGTATCATAATAAATAAACTTCAAACAAGCTTAAAATCGATTAAATGATTTTGACATAGATGAAAATGATTTGTAAAACTCTTTGAGAGAAATATCTCTTATTCATGAAAACATTTAAAAGTCACACAATTTAGAAAGGAAGACATTTAAATACATTTTTGAATCAAATTTTCCCATACCACTTTGAAACTTTTGAAAGTAATTAACATTTTAAAACATTCATGTCCATTTAAATAAATCCTTAAAACCATTTTGAAAACATGGACATTAATGAGAATGGTTTAGAAGAATAAATCTTAAATACATTATAAATGATATTTTAGTAAAAATTCCCTTAATAGAATCTCTTTGAAAACTATTTTATGAAACATGGAAATGGATAATAAATATGACCCAGTAGATACTTGCGTATAAACAACCTTGGATAATAAAGATATTGTGAAATTAACCCTTACCAATTTGGTAACTTACAAAACATAAACCCCATGAAAGAGGTATCATACAATGAATATGTAAATACACATAAATTAAAGTTTATTACACAAGGAATACAATTATGGGTAGTACATACACCACACAAAAGGTAAAAGTTGCAATATGGTATGAATCTCACGGGAATAAGGGGTGAGATGAAAACCCCTTACCTTGCACTTTTCTTCAGTCGAGGATACATTTAACCTCCTGTATGAAGACTATAGTATGTTATTAAATTATACCAGAACCATATAAATATTTTTAATATCATACATTATTCATTTATTACTTTATACTACCCATTTAATAATAATTTCTATGTTATATTAATATTTCGGGTAATAATCGCTTTCTTTATCGTACGTGTTTTAACTGGTTACTCTTGATTGAATCACTTATATCATGATTTAAATACTTCCAGAAAAAAAACATGATTTATATATCATATATATTTAGAATATAAATATGTATAATAGACAAATATATGAAATGTAAAACACCGTTTATAGAGACGGTAGTCCGTACGTACGCATAAAAGTTGTTTCCGTTTTCATATAGTATTGAACGGAAGTAAGTGAATAAGATATATGTAAGTACATGAATACTTATATATAAATATATTTATATCTTCAGTAGTATTATTATGTCATATATTACATACTTATTAGTAATATATATTTTTATAATCGTCGATTAATGGTGAACATGGAAATGAATCTCATCTCGTCGTGGAGAATGTAATACGTACGTACGCACGAGCAAAAATATCATTCTTTTGATATTAAAATAATATGTAATTGGATGGTATATCATATATACAGAATCAATATCATGTTATATTTATTATTTACATCAAATACACATCATTATTATACCCATCCAAATAATAATGTATTGAATAACAATTACACCACGACGTGGAGATGGTAAGCCTCTCGTATTCACGTATGGTGACATGTCATTAAAAGGGTGGATAGAATAATGAATTTGGTTGTACCATAATTATATTAACATCACAGTATATAGAAGATACTGTATTTATTATTTTATAATGGAAACAACAAAGAAAAAGGAAGTGGAAGAAGAAAGGAACATGAAAGAGGGTGGTGAAATCATTACCTCTTCTTCGGGTTCTTCCTTTTGATTTGATCAAAAGGGATCCTTAGGTTAGATTTATGATCAAACTAAGGCCTCTAAGTTGAATTGAGAGAAGTTGGGAGGATATTTTTGCAGCGGTTGGCCGAGAAAAATGGCTTTGGATGTGTGGATTAGAGTGAAGGAAGAGTTCCCTTTTATAAGAGGGGTGAGGGGCACCTTAGGAAAAACATAAAATATTATTTTATAATAAAATCATTTTCGGTTTTTAATGGCTCCAAAATGTATTATTTAATGTTTAAGGTGGGTCTGGGTATAAAATTACTCAACCAATAGGTTTTAGACATGTTTAGGTTAAAATTTTAACCTTATCTTTTATATTTAACTCTTAGTTAAATAGTTTAACTTTTACCATGTCTTCTTGTATTCTTACTCTATATGGTTAATAAACTTACTATAAAATTCCAATAGGACCTCAAGTGGCTCATTAATGACATATATAATATTATTTATGTCTTTTTTCCGAACCTAACATATTTAGGAATGTTATATCATCCAATAATATTGTATTTATTTTAAATATTAATTTATGTCAATTTTGAAACTATTTGGTATTTTGTTTTTGTGAAAGTCATCCCAAGTTGATTACTTCGAACACGATACATTTAATCATCCATAACATGTCATATTCACCTAGAAAATTCGTGGATTTCATAAAAACATTGAAATTATATTTATTTTAATATTTATAATACCATTTATTTGATTCTGTCATTAATAAGGTAATTATTGCATCATCATTATGTCATAAATAAATTAAATTATTTAATGTAAAAAAATTATAAATAAAATACCATTATGTAGGAAATATATTTAGCTTTATAATGAATATTTATAATCGAATTTATCTTATGTATAACCCTATATTAAAAATTATTAATTATTAAACTTTGATTTTAACGCTTTTAACTCTTCTTTGAATTAAATAATAATAAATGTCCTAACATAATCCGAGTGGACCAAAATGATAATATATTATTCCTAAGGTTGTGTTTGGTCGGGATACACTATTCCAATAGAATTATGACATGTGTTAGTGTAAAATTAATATCATTTTTACCCTTAATTACCCTATTTACTTTTTAGCGTGGTAAATAAAAGTAAAAAGTTACTATTCACAAAAAAATTATTTTTATCTTATTGAACAACATTTTACTCCTTGATATTAACCATTTATCTTGGATTTTTGAAATTCCACTCACAGAAGCGGTAAAATTTTGTTTTATGTGAATTTGAAAATTTTCCTAGGAGGTTGGCAAAAGATGGTGAAAAGTTCAATAAAATTTTTATATATCTAAAATTATTATAAACTGACTCCAATGAATTACATTGAACTTCTATAGGTATTATTAATCTATTTTGACATAAAATAAATTTAAATAAAACAAATAATTATTTAAATAAAAAATCGGTTTTAAACTATAACTCAGTGTTTTTCACTATTCATCAAAAATTAAAAGTTTTCAGAAAAATACCAAAAATTTACCCTAAGATAATTTTGATATTACTAATTCAATAATGAAGTCTATTTTACCAAATTAAAAACATAGAATTTTCATTTATTAATTTAAAATTAATTCCCACTGTCAAAACAAAAATTGTGTTTTTAAGAAACAATAACTATCAAAAGATTGACACTTGTTTATGTTCGGTTTAAATGTGAAATTATGTCCAATGACCAAAATTGTATTAAATGGTAAAAATATATTCTAAATATACTTTAAAACCAATCAAATTCATAATTTATCACTTTTAAATATTTCGATTAAAAAATTTGTTTTTAATTAAAATTTAATAATTTTCACTATTCATCAAAATATAAAAGTTATCAGAAAAGTACCAAAAATTCACCCTAAGATAATTTAGATATTCCAGATCCAAAAATGAAGTCCATTTTGAAATATAAAATTTATAAAATTTCAAAAAAGTGGGTATTACTATTCATAACGGCTAGTTTGATTGGTTGCGGTGTTTGTTGGAACTCGAAGTTGCATACAACACGCGCTACTGTATTATTCAAAGAGAAGCATACCGTGGAAGATTGTGATATTACATGTTCTCTAGTATTAAGAATTTTTACAGGCTCTTCACAATAAGACAGATCAAGTTCCAGTTCAATTTTCTTATAGGTGAGTACATTCATTGGTTCAGTCAGGTATTTTCTCAATAGTGATATGTGGAACACATCATGAACTTTGGAGAGACTTAGAGGCATTACCAAACAATAAGCTACAACTCAAATTCATTCTAGAATTTCAAAAGTTCTGATGTACTTGGGACTCAATTTACCCTTCTTAATAAAACATATAACACCCTTTCATGGACATACCTTTAAGAAAACATGGTTTCCTACTTGAAATTCCAAATCCTTCCTTCAGTTATCAGCATAGCCCTTTTCCCTACTTTTGGATGATTTGATGTGGGTTTGGAAAATATTCACCTTTTCCATTGTTTCCTCAACAAGTTTTGGGCCTACGATTTTTCTTTCACCAATATCATCCTAAAAAGTTGGTGTCTGATATCTCCTTCCATATAATGCTTTATATTGTGTCATCTGATGACTTGAATGGAAGCAATTGTTATAGGAAAATTCTACCAGAGGCAAATATTGATCCCACATACCTTGAAAGTAAAGTGATAAAGATCTAAACATGCCTTTTAAGGTTTGTATAGTCCATTCTGATTGTCCATCGGTTGGAGGGTGGTAGGCAGTGCTCAAACGAAGTTCAGTATCCAGGGCCCTCTAAAGAATTTTCTAGAATCTTCATATAAAACAGGGATCACAATCAGAAACAATCGATAGGGGTACACCATCGAGTCTTTCAACTTCATTAATATATATACTTTCTAGACATTAAAATGGTAAATCTTCTCTTATAGAAATAAAATGTGATGACTTGGTAAGATGGTCAACAATGACCCATATTGCATCATTCCTTCTAGGAGTCTTTAATAGTTCTATGACAAAGTCCATTGTAATATTATCCCATTACCACTCATGTATGGAAAGAGGTTTCATGACTCCCCCAGGTTGTTTCCTTACAACTTTAACTTGCTGAAAAACCATACATCTTGACACATAATCAGCAATCTCTCACTTCATGTTGTCCTACAAAAAATGTTCCTTCAAATCTCTATACATCTTGGTGATCCCAAGGTGTATAGAGAAATTGGAGCTATGAGAATCATCCAAAAAATTACCTTTTTAGATTTTTTATATTATGAACACTAAGTCTCTCCCCAAATTTCAAAATTCCATCTTCATATATGAATTCTCTCAATCTCCCATCATTCATAGCTTTAATATTCTTTTGAAACTCCTCATCATCAGTATAAGAACTATTTATCCTTTCTAGTAAAGATGGTTTAGAAACAATTTGAAAAATCATTGATGTTTCACCTTCCATGGTTATTCCCATATCCATCTTTACTAGATCTATGAAAATAGGATCCCTTTAAACTCTCATCTTGTTCAAAACTCCATGATCCTTTCTACTCAAAGCTTCTTCCACCTTATTTTCCATCCCCAGGTGGTATTGTATAGTGAAATCATAATCCTTGAGTAGTTCAAGCCATCATCTTTGCCTCATGTTGAGTTCTTTTTATGAGAAAATATTCTTTAAACTCTGGTGTTCAATATAAATATCTCATTTTCACCATAGAGATAGTGTCTCCATATTTTAGGATCAAAGATTACAGCTACTAACTCAAGATCATGAGTATGATAGTTTTGCTCATGAATTTTTAGTTGTTGTGATGCATAGGCAATAACTCTATCTTTCTGAATAAGAACACAACCAAGTCCTTTCTTTGAAGCATAACTATAAATAAAAAAACTCATCATTCTCTGATGGTAGGGTCAAGATAAGAGCATTGACTAATCTTCTCTTCAGTTCTTCAAAACCTTCTTCACACTCTTTTGTCCAAACAAATTTAACACCTTTATGTGTGAGCTTGGTTAATGGGTTACCCAACTGGGAAAAATTCTAGACGAAACCTCAATAATAACATTCTAAACCAATAAAACTTTGTACCTCAGTTATACTAGTCAGTGCTGGCAATTCTTGTATTGTCGTTGTCTTTTAAAGATCAACAGAGATTTCATCCTCAGAGACAATATGGAAAAGAAAAGAAATCTCTTGAAGCCAGAATTCACACTTGCTAAAATTCCCATATAATTCATTTCTTCTAAGGGTTTTCAGAATAATGTGCAATTGATTTTCATGATCTTCGTAGATTTTTGAGTATACCAATATATCATCAATAAATACCACTACAAAGTCATCAAGATATTCCTTGAAAGATCTATTCATTAGATCTATGAAGACAGAGGGTTCATTAGTCAATCCAAAAGGCATTATTGTGAACTCGTAATGCCCGTACCTAGTTCGAAATACTATTTTTTGAAAGTCTTCCTTCTTCACACACAACTGATGATATCCATATCGATGGTCAATCTTTGAAAAATATAGAGCTCCTTGAATTTGGTCAAATAAATCATCAATGCGAGGTAGGGGATACTTGTTCATTATTGTTATAGCATTTGTCTCCATGTAGTCAATGCACAACATCATAGATATGTCTTTCTTCTTAACAAAAAGTATAGAGGCTCCCCATGTAGAAAAACTAGGGAGAATTAATCCCTTATTACTCAATTCCTCAAGTTGTTTCTTTAGTTCAACTAATTCCACTGTGTCCATTGTATAAGGGGTCTTCAATATGAGCCTTGAACCAAGAATTAAATCAATGAAAAACTCAATTTCTCATTCTGGAGGATGTCCAGGTAAATCCTCTAAAAACACATCAACATATAGTTGCACAATAGGTTCTTCCTGTATTCTAACATTCTTTTCCTCGACCATAATTATTTCATTCTCTTCTTCCCCAAAGCATGAAATATTTTCTCTAAAAAATTTATTCATTTATTAGCTACTAATGGATTTGTACTCCCACTGAATTATGGTTTTTATTTCCTCATGATGCAATATATCATTGATCCTCTGCGTTGTGGATCAAGTTACTCCATACGGGTAAGGTTATTATTAATAACCTGAGTGAGTTGTCCCAGTACGGTGATAAGCTGATCAGCACCAGTTGCATCACCAATAACACTATAATTATCTTGAGTAGGAGGGAAATCCCTACTTGGATTACGTGTGTTGATATAGTTTACATTCCTTCAACTAGGAACCATTTCTAAACAATGGCATATAGTAGATTAGTTTTCGAATCATAGTACATAATTCCAAACTTGTAAAACACTTAACATAAATTGAACAGTTTATGGATATAATCCATAATCATAAAAAAAATTCATTAAGGAGGTATATATACAGAAATCCTTCATAATTGTTTGTAAAGAAAATTTGAATTATCCTAAGCATATCCCTTGGGAGTATCATAACCAATAGTGCAGCAAGGCCCATTGTCATGAACCAGTTCCCGTTCGAGTCTATCTCAAAGTATTGTTTTTGGGTTTTACCCCTAGGTACATCTATGTCAGAGCCACCTCTACATACTCGTATCCAGACAGGGCTGTATTGCTTAGAAAACTCACAAAATCTCTACATTACCAAAATTCTAGGAAGTTCTTCTACACTAATCCTCAAAATCTATCTTAGGGTAGTGTTCTCTAATCAAGGTTTTTCTGAATCTAGCTTCAAAGGTTTGTACTAAACATCCTCTAATACCAAATGTAACGCCCCTACCCTAGTTACCCAGATTCGGTTCATTATTACACAACATTGGCATGATCACAAGGGATCAAATCCCGAAAGACCGATTAGTTTATTAGCCTTGGAAGTACTAGATACATTCATAATTTTTACATTACATCATGTAATAAATAAAAACAAAATTGTTTCCCCCTTGAACACACTAATATCCTTGGACTATCCCAGTAGATTAATCATAATTTTATTCTTCAAATCCTGGTATTAATAAAACATAAAATGGGGTGAGCTCAGATGCTCAGTAAGGATAACAATATAGCAGAAACTTCATAAATAAGCACAAACATTTAAGGAAATTCATAAGATTAAAACATAGACCTTTTAAACTTAAATATCAGCATAATATGGCAAATATAAATTGAATAATTCCATTTACTTATTCACATGAATATTCTACTAGTTGAATAATCACATTCAATATCAATATCCAATTTCATAATGATGGAATGCATAATGCCAAACTTCATAACCACATAGTCAATGCCTTGTGCCAAGACTACAAATAATATTTTTTCAAGGCCTTGTTCCAAGACACTAGTTTTTCTCATGAGACCTACTAATTCATTGAGGAGCTATAGCGGGCTCCACCCGTCACTTACTAAGTCCAATGCATTCCTCATATAAAAAGTTTTAAACATAACATAAACATTCGTATTAAAAAAAAAATACGAAATGTCAATACTTTATCCATAAACCCTGAATGGTATAAAAATAACACATCCATAGTCAAACATATCACAAAACCTTCAATACAATATGGAATTTTTTATCATAACAAATCAACTTTAAACAAGATCAAAATCTATCAAAGGATGTTGACATAGATGAAATCAAAACATTTTTAGAGGAATATATCTTTCTATTTTGAAATCATTTAAAAGTCATATAATTATAAAAAAAACTTTTATTTTGAAAATATTATTATAAGCTTTTATGGGAAACTTCGACGATGTTATAACTGTAGAAAACAGTCGCACCTTCCGTATAAGTTAAAAAAAGACATTCTTACCATAATTTTGTCGAAAAGGAAATAAAGTACTTAGTTTGGAAAATAACAGAAATATTCCATTCAAAACATATATGGTAATATAATGGTATAAATTAATTTAACCCATAGTCTATAAAATAGAAAAAAAAATTTAATTACATTGTCAACAAAACACAGATGGGGATGATAAAGAGGTCCCAGTAGATACTTACGTATTAAAAACCTTGGATAAGTAAAGAGTTTGCAGAATTAAACCTCATCTTTTACTTTTCCTTAGTCGATAGTATATTATCCTCATGTATAATAGTTAAAACATTGTTATTAAGTTATAAAAGAACTATATACCTAAATAATATATCATATATGATCCCTTAATATTGCTTTGTTAATAATATTTCAGTAGTATTATAGTTTCATGTGTTAACTGTTTCGTTTTTCTTTATATGCTTGATGTGAGGGACGTTGGGAGGATATTTTGGCAGGGTTTGTTTGATCGAAATTGCTTTGGAGGAGTGAAATTAAGAGAAGGGGAAGTACCCTTTTATAATAGAGGTGAGGGTCACATGAGGAAAAGCTTGAAATATTATTTTATAATAAAATAATTTTCAGTTTATAATGTCTCCAAAATAATTTAATTCTAAAATAAGGTGGGTTTGGGTCTAAAAAATATCCATCAATAGGTTTTATACAAGTTTAGGTCACCATATTAACCTTATCTTTTAGATTTAACTCTTAGCTAAATAGTTTGACATTTACCATGTCTCTTTGTATTTTTATATTATATGGTTAATAAACGTACTATAAACTGCCAAAAGAACCCCAAGTAGTTAATTATAAATATATATAACCTTATCTAAGTCATTTTTCTGAAACTTAGATTTTTAGGAATATTATATCAATTAATAATATAGTATTTGTTTTAAAAACTCAATTATATCAATATTGACACTATTTAGTATTATATTTGTTTGAAGGCCATAAAAACATTATCAATTCGAATTAAACTTATTTAATCAACCCTAAAATGTCATATTAACCTATAAAATTAGTGGAATTCATCAGAAGTATCAATTTACATTTATATGGATATTTATAATATCAATTATTTTAATATTTCATTAATAAGGTAATTATTGCATCATCATTGTGTCATAAATAAATTAAATTATTTAATGTATAAAAATTATATATAAAATACCATTATGTATTAAATCTTTTAACTTTAAAATTAATATTTATATTCTAATTTATATTTTGTGTAACCCTATATTAAAAATGGTTTAGTTATTAAACTTTGAATTTAACACTTTTAACTCTTCTTTAAATAAAATAATAATAAATGTCCTAATCTAATCCAAGTGGACCAAAAGGATCATATTTTATTCATAAAGTTTTTTTTGGTCGAATTACACTTATCCAATAGAATTAGGACCTGTTTTAGGGTAATTATAATATCATATTTACCTTTAACTACCCGATTTACTTTTAACCATGGCAAATAAAAGTCAAAAGTCCCTATTCACCAAAAAATATTTTCATCTTTTTGAACCACGTTTTACTTTATTATATTAACTATGACTCTCATATTTTTGAAATTTAACTCACATAAGTGGTAAAATTAAGTTTTATGCAAATTTTCAAACGCTCCTAGAAGCTGGGTAAAAGACGGTAAAAAGTTCAATAAAATTTTATATATCAAAACTTATTATAAAATGAATCCAATGAAATAAATTGAACATATATAGGTGTTATATAACTATTTTTACCTAAAATAAATTAAAATAAAATGATTAATTATTTAAATAAAAATTCGGTTTTAAACAATAACGATGTGTTTTTCATTATTCATCAAAAAAAGAAAGTTTTTAGAAAAATACCAAAAATTCACCCTAAGCTAATTTTGATATTATGAATCCAAAAATGAAGTCCATTTTGAAAAAAAAAATTATAAAATTTCAAAAATTGGTTATTACTGTTTATAACAGCCAGTTTGATTGGTTATGGTGTGTAGAAACTCCATGTTGCATACAACGCAAGCTACTGCATTATTCAAAGGGAAACGTACCATGGAAGCTTGGGTATTACATGATGAATCCTTCCCAAATTCAAAAGATGGTATGAGTTTCCCTTTGTTAATGATGGTTCAAAAACATTCATTAATGTGGACATCTATATGTATTAAAGGTCTTACATATTTTATTTACTTATTAACACTAATTATTTCAACATTCTTGGGTTTGAATCTATATAGCTTGGTGGTTTGGTGTTTTATTCCATATAGGGAGGTGATGGTTGTTGTAAATTTGGGATCACACCCATGAGAAGATATTCCTAAGTATATTTTCAAAATGAATTATAACCCATGTACTTTGGTGTAACATAATAGGAAATGTTATACCTTTTAAGGTTGTGTTATAAGGACCGAACCAAACAATTTCACTTCATTCAGTAAGTATGTGTTGGAAAATGATTCCTAACATTGGATGTTATAAGACTTATTCGTGAGTGAACCACTTCTAGTTGGCCTCAAAGGGAATATTAATTGATAAGGATGGGTTGTGTATCATAAGGATTATATCCCTATGAAGATTGGGGTGTCTATTAATATCACGCAAGGATACGATACGTCTTGGAGGGAATATGGTCTACCATGTGGGGAATGATTTCACTGGGAAAATATCCCAACACAAAGAGTCACCCAGGAACATGGACTTGGATACAGGGATGCCTAGATTTAAGGTAATACATCCATGTGAGGGGATAATACATAAAATTTCATAGGGAATATGGACCAATGATGAAAAAATTGAAGGGTTATAATCTTTGTTTTGAACCATAGATAGGAGTCCTACAGATCCATTCGAATTGAGAATCAAAGTCTATTTAGTTTTATTGACATTATTTAATTATTTTTTATATGATCATACTATAATGTTTAACATCATGTGTTATGGATATTATCATATAGTTTAATGAAATAGGATTCAGTTGTATGTACCATGAAAGATGTTGAAATGGGGGATTGAATATGATTTATTCATATAAGGATCCCTTGGGGTGACTCTCTAATAAATCATTGGAAAAAAGTTATTGATGGTGCCATGATTGATTCATTATTACACCTAAGAGTAGGCCATGATTTATGGCACTTTAATGATTCTAATTTCATTACTAACTTAGAAATATATGCCCATGATAGTGATTCTTAGTGTGAGAAATAATTGATATATAGTTATGGATATTGCATGATAACATTCAATTATAATTTTTATAGAACTAAACACTAAATCTACACTATTTGGGCTTCTCTATCCCATTGATGGTATCATTAATAAGAACCATCATGATTCTAATAGGAACCATTTTCTATCTTACACCAAAAGAGAAATTGCATCCTAAAATATTCCGATTTAGTGAGATGCAAGGTAGGAAATAGAGGTAGGGGATATGATCCCCTACAAGAGAGACTAGTAAAATACTTCAGGTGGGATTCTATAACCAAACCAACTATTTTAATAGATAAGAAATCCATTATTATCTATAAGAGGCCACACTTGTGCCTTCTTTATAGGGACCCTCTTTATCAGGGGAATCCATGATTTTGATTTACCTGAGGGTTCTACGCATCAGATAGAAAACACTAGATCCTCCATTTATCAATTGAATATATGATTAAAGGGGTGAATTCTAGTGTGTATACATTATTCGTACACATTGAAAATCATTATAGGAGGCCTTGAAAATTGGATACTGAAATAAATGACTCATAAAAGGGGTAACCTTTTATCAAAAATAGGTTATACATAGATCAATAATTTTAGTTCTAACAAAGTAGATCACCCTATTGAAGGGTCTTTAAGGTTATTTTACCTAATATAAGACCTTTTAAAATATAGTTCACCCAAGTAGAAGTATTTGGGTTGATCTTTGACTTAATGAGTGAATTGGGAGGAGCTTCTCCCTAGTGGGTGACTTCAGAAAATCATCACCCTATCAGAAGACTTTGGGAAGGATATCTCCCATATGGATGACCTTGGTTTGAGCTTCACCCAAGTAGATTATCTTTGGTAGAGTATCAATCAAGTGGATGAACCAATGTGGAGTCTCTCCCAAGTGTATGTCCTTGGTGGTATCTCTCCCAAGAGGATGACCTTGTTTGGAGTCTTCTTCACCCTAATTCTTAAGGACTTGGGGTAAAGTGATCATCATATGAAGGCCATATCCCTCATATGACTTGTTTCAACTTCCTTAAGCTAAGTTATAAGGAATAAAGAGCTAAATGGAGGGGTTTTAAGACCATGGAAAAGGGGATCTAACGTACTCTCTCATAGAATTTTGAAAAATCTTGCCCATGTGAATGGCATGGGGGTCTATTTATACACAATGATGCAGGAAAGGGTGAGAGGTGATGGGTGAGATAGATAGTGCATATATGTGTATTGGGTATTGATTCTTGGGTGATGTAGGAGTAACCTAGGTTTACAACAAAATCCCTAAGTAAAATTCTAGGGTTTTACCTTGTGGACTTTAGGATTTCCCATTATTAGTTCTTCGTCTCATAAAGGTAGAACCAACAAAAACAAATCTAATTGAAAAAATATATAACATTAACCTAATTTCAACTAAATCACCCCATTTTAATTTTTTTTTAAATTCTAAATTTGTTCCAAAATTCAATGTAATTCCCTCTCTTCCTAATTGATTAGAAATGAAAAGGGAAACATTAACTTCCCTAAACATACACCATAGGTGTAAGGTAGGTATTTATCATCTCCATATTACTCTTATAGTTTTATGAAATATATATTATCCATATTTTTTATTTCACCTTCACTATGCTCTATTTATTTCATGAGATAAGGGAGATATCACATGCTACTTATCAATGTTCAATAAATTAACCAACTCTAAGTCTACTTATGGTAACCTAGTTTTGAAAATAATATAGTATAATTTAGATAAACAGGTTGCCTATTTTTCAACCAAAATGTGATACCATGGTTAATTTTCACTACTTATGGGTTGCTTAAATAAATTTTAAAAAATATTTATGATTGTTTACTCAACTTCAATAAAAATATCAGTAACAGTCAAGTGTATGTTACTTTTCTGCCATTATAAGACCCCGTAATTTCATTATGTATTTTTCCTTTAAGTAAATTATATGATCAATAACTTATTTCACATTCAACACCATAAATAAATGAATCTTGTTACTTTTTATTGAGAAAAATATTAAAATACAAGATAAGTAGTAAAACATTATGGGAATTCAATATAAAACATCTTTAAGAAAATTATAATAGTTATAATTCTAAAAGTAAATAAAATGAAAAAAACATGAATTCCTTATCCTTATGGATTGTGAAGAAGATTATCAACCCAGTTTAAACTATGTAAATAAGGTACATAATTAAAAATATAATAGATATGTCAAGAGAGAATTAAATTGATAGGAAGAACGATTCAGAAGAATTATGTAATGCAATATATAGGAATGAAATATAGCCATTATATATAGGGTTATTAGAAATATGGTATTTATAAATATATTCATTGGATACATGTTCATTCAGTATACATGTATGCAATTAGTATATTAAAGATGTGAAATTCTTAGCTAAAACTTAAAAAAACATATAATTATAGAAGAAATAAAAAAGATAATATTTTGTTAAAATAATTAATTATAAAAATAAATTTTGAGGTGTTATATTTTATTATTAATAATATAATTAAATAATAATTTTATGTATTTATAAAATAAAAATAAAAAATTTAATACCAATGTATTGATAAAATTGTATTCTTGTAAGATGAATAATAAATTTCAATAACATGTGGTTGAAATTATTTAATGATGTTTTTCAAAGAGATTTTCTCAAAGTATTATATTTCTAAATCAATAAACTAAATTGACAGATTTTTAATGATGAAGAAAATGTATTGTCTCTAAAAATAATTAAATAAATTAATAATTATTTAATTGAAAATTGATATGAAATAGAATTAAGAACAGATAAATTTTTAATATTACATTTCTATAAAAAAACTTTATATATTATATATCTTCATTTAAAATATGAATTTCATTTTTTTAGAAAATTAATAACATTAAATAAGGTCCAAATTTATAATCAACACATAAAAAATAAGCGAGGATTTAAATATCACTATTAGGCATAAAAAAATGTTATTGAGGTAAAAAAAAGAGTTACCACGATAAAGGTAAAATGAGGTAAAATGGGTTTATCTAAGTGTAAATGGCATAAAATATCATATATATATATAAGTATATGTAAATGTGTGTATAATGTATTTCTCAACCAATCCTTATCCCATATACTTTATTTCCCACTCTTTATCAACATACCTATTAAAATGACAACCTTACATGTTAGTAAATGAATATTCATGGAAACGACACTCAAAACTCACATATAAAAGGACCCCTTCTATAACCCTCCCAATACACTCAAATTTTTTGGAAATATCTTGAATATCTACCCATTTAGCCTCTCCCAAATCATTATTGTCAATTTTATAGGTTCTTGTGTGAATTTTCCAACAATGTATTGACCATTGAAATGGGGTGGGTTGAAATATTGGTCATCTTTTATAATTTCCTTTCTCCTGAAATTAACCAATGTAACTTGTTAGAGAAATGATACCCTCAACATTAAAAATCATCCTCACTTGTATGAAAAGATAATAAAGTTAGTAAATATGCAATATTTTTACAATGTTCACCCCTAATTTGGGTGAATACATCCTTTCCATGTCAACTCCCATCAGTCCATGACATTTAAAAATATGATAAAGTGAATACATTCAAGACAACTAGAATTAAGCTCCATATCCTAAATAGTAATTATACTAAATCCAACTAGTTACAAAGTTTTCTTATACTTCCATGACAAAAATAAAATAATAACACTGAATGTATCTCACAAAACTCTATCTAGAATCACTATTTGGTATCTCTCCTATGATAACTCATATCTTTAATACACCTTATTTCATGATTTATTAGATAAAGGTACACATTATACCATCCAAAAATATCATGAATCCTAGTGTATTTAGTAAATTAGGTACATATTACATCATATTTATACATCGATATAATACTATTATTGAAAATTCCTTAATATAATCCTAAAATTTCATCGTTCTTCAAAAAAATCACAGGATAACATGGGGACCTACATAAGAAAGGGGTGATATATAGATCATAAAAAGAGAATAGACAAATCATAACATACGATAAAGTATTAAATGTGACCAAAGATACATATAAAGGTAATAGAAGAGGGTTCATAATCATAATCTTGAACAGTGAAGCATGATGTAACATAATAGCATAAAGGCAACATGGGAATGTGGTGAAAAAAATAAACATAAAATCATAAACATAGGTCAAGGTTAACATCCAAGATAAAATAACATGGTTAAAAAAGCCTCATGGTGGATTAGGAATACTCCATAATACCTGACATGATGTATCTTGTGACTAAAACATTACCAAATACATTGGAGCACTATATGGTCGCATCCATCATTTTCATATCATGTATATGAATAAGTGTACCACATGAATCATACAACATCAAGATTTCATTCATAAATTTTAATCCCACAATAAATTAGTGTGGGTTATATACATGTAATACTCTAATAAATTAAGTATAGTCACATCTATGTGAATACTCTTTAGAGTAAATAAGGATTGGTATTTGCACCAAAACAATTTGGCATGGAAATATCATAGGATAATTCTGATAGATAACAGGGGTATATAATAGCCCATGGGGTGATTAATGAGAGTGAAATGGGTGTCTAGTCACTTGGAAATAATTATGGAAGTAATATTTATGTGTTAAATCATATCCCAACATGAAAAATTTGAAAACAAAGGGAATAATATAAAGGGGGTTCTTGAAGAAAGAGGAGAATGAGAGGATCTTGAACCTTGAGAGGGTGTTTCCAAAATCTTATAAGGAGATTCTTAAGAGATTTAGGACACCTTTTTAGGGATATATAGAGGAAAAAGAAAAATTTAGTTCATATTAAAATGGTTTTGAGTAAATATTAATGGGATGTTGGGTGGGTTTATAAAGAAAAATTTAGTATAATAATTTATTAATTTCCAAACATAGGTTTGGGATGCTATATGATCAAGTAATCAAACACACAAACCATCCCATGGTTTTTCCCATAGTTTCTAGAAAATCAGAGTATTTTTAATTATTTTACATGTTTGAGAACTCATATCATTAGAATAATACCCTTGGTGATGTGTAAGTGAGTTAGGTTTACAAAGAATTGATTTTAAAACTTTAAAATATAATATAGGTATTTGAGGATTCATTAAGGGTTTATAAAATTAATAAAATAATTTATAAACACTTTAATTAAAACGATAAATATTTATTTGATCTCTGATACCTTTTATGGAATATATTATATCACTTTTGGGTCATTATTAAGTCATAATACTTACCATACATTTATACCATATATAATTGTTTCCCAAAAAATTGGTTGTCACAAAAAATTACAAAAATTTAAAAGTTAGATAATTTTGATGTGATAATTCCAAAAATAATATTCATTTTAAAAACATTATCAAAATATAATAAATTACAATTTTAAATCAAAATCCATATTTATTGAAAAATACTGGGTTTTTTACAATAACAGTTTTCTAACCCTCATAAAAATTATATTTGTCTTCATCCAATTATATTATCAATTATGTTTAATAAAAATTATTTATTAATAAAATTTTATGAAAATATATTTTAGTTCAAAAATTATTTATTTCATCAAAAAGAGTGTCTTGATTGAATTTTTATATTTTGAAAAATAGAGTTTGTGTTCCATCATATTAGAAAATAATTTTTATCAAACTCATTATTTAATCATTTAAAAAGTAATATTAAAAATGGATAAATATAATATTTATTTTATTAATAGAAAATTTTTAAATTCATAACATTATGGTCTAGATACATAGCCCTTTATTACACCAGTGATCACCCTAAGGGTAAGGCGCACTATGGTGAGATTTTCTTGGGGTGGTTTGGCATACATGGTTTGGTCTGTGATCTCAATTGGGTTGAATTTATCTCATAAATTGTTTCATTTTTTATTTAGTTGACGAATCTATAATTGGGTTTGATTAATATAAAATCCCAATGACTATGTCTCCCTGAAATCATTCATAAATGAGCTTCATTAGGTATGATCTTACTGGTCGAGGCCATTGCTTCTTTCATCTATATCAATTAGACTTTATCATAACCCTTAAATATATAATAATCATATAACCATTATGAAATGTCTATATTGTCAATTATAATTATTATTCATGTTATTTTAAATTTGAATGACCATATTTCTATTTAATAATAACCAAAGTAGTGCATGTGTTATCTATAATATCATTAAAAGGGGGTTTCATTTATAATAGTTCAGGTCATAACATTCTTCCCACCTCTAGAGGTTTCACCCTAGAAATTTTCATTCCATACAATAAAATTGATTAAGGTAATTTTTCATATTTTCTTCTAGTTACCATGTATCTTCCTCAAACTTGTGATTCTTCTGCAATACATTGACCAGGTGAGTTTTCTTATTTTTTTAGAACTTTGTCTCTCTGATCTAAGATCTTCATCAGATTCTCCTCGTATGATAGTTCAATTTCCAATGGTACCTTTAAATGATTTAGTACATGTGAGGGGTCTGGTGTGTTCTTTCATAATAGGGATACATAGAACACATACATTACTTGAGATAGGATATGTGGGAGTGATATTCAATAGGCTAACAATCAGAGAAGATCAAGAATCTCAAAGGGGATATTGTATCTTAGACAAAGATTTCCCTTCTTCCAAAACCTCATGACTTTATTCCATGGAGATATATGAAGGAACACTTTATCTCCAAATATAAACTATAGGTATTATCAATGATTGTACACATATATTTTCAATTTAATTTTTGTGGATTTCATATGACTCTGATTGGTTTGAACCTTCTCTATCATCTCTTGGATGAGATCTGGTCCCATTATCTTCTACTCCCCAAACTCATCCTAACATGTTGGAGGCTGATACATATTCCCATAAAAAAGTATGAGTCGTTTTAATTCTAGAATTAAAATTTTTGTCATATGAGAACTTTACTAGGGGAAGGTGTTGATCTCAACATCCTTGTAAATCCTTTAAAAACTATCTTAGAAAATTCTCTTGAGTTGGAATTATTATTTTAGACTGACTATCAATATAAGGGTGATAAGTAGTGATAAAGATCATTTATATATTAAATACTTTCCAATGGATTCTATAGAACCTCATGGTAGACCTAGGATCTCAATAAGATATAATATAGTGTGTAAATCTAGGAATTGTTATCACTTCCCTTATGTATGTCTTGGCAAGTTGGTCAAAATAGAAGTCTTTCTTGATGGAAATGAAAAGCGATGACTTTGTTAGGTGATCAACTACCACCATTATAGAATTATTTATATGGAGACCCAAGAATTTTTACACATATTATTACATGATTCTTTAACATAAATATCCAATAATTATGACACAATGATTGTAAAGGTTGAGTGCCTTTGGAAGACTATGTTCATAAAACATTTAAGGAAACTAAAACATGGGATCCTTATTTTATTCTCTATAGTGACCTCCTAAAATCCATTTGAGATACTAAAACTGAATAGAAAAACATAGGGAATACATAAATAAATGGGTGAGATAAAAATATCAGTAATGGAATAAGCATGATAAGTAAGCATAACAAGTGAATCAAAGGTATAACATGATATCATAAAAGAGAAGGTACACTAGTAATAAAGTGGAAGTATAACATAAAGATCATGGTATCATAAGATAATGGAATCATGGTAAAGTGTAAATGAAATAAAAAATGACATAAATCAAAGTCAAGTATAGCTTCCAAGACAACATCACATGGTGGAAAAATTCCCAAAATGGATTAGGTTCACTCCCTAATCTCGTACATGACATCTCATGAGACTAAAAAATTACCAAATACATTAGAGGGATATATAATTATAGGACCACATGTCACATTCATTTCATGTACATGAATATGAGTTCCATATAAGGATATCAATGATAAGTCATAAACATAAGAATTACCCATTTAAAGAAATGGGTTGCATAATCTTGGCTCATAACATAATCTAAAGACATTTCTTAAATTAAGCATTTGATAAGTGTCCTAAGGAATGTATTACATCATAAAAGTAAGGGAGAATAAGATAGGTATACCTGTTAGAGACATATATATCGAATTTAGTATCATTCCATAACTTGAAGAGAGAGAATGCTAGTTGTAGAGAGAATGGTCATAACCTAATGAAAAGGGAGGGTTAAAAAGATCCCTTACTTCGAGCCCGATTTTTCAGGTGCGTTCTTTATCTCCCTAAATAATAAACATGAGTTAATTATTTATTTTATTAAGAACCATTTTCAAGTTTATTATTCATTTTATTTTTATTTTTACCATTTCATATAAAATTACCTAACCAATTAATTCCACATCAGATGGTTCAATGATAGATAACTCATGTGTCCAAAATCAATATGGTAAGTGCGCTAAGGTCAAAGAGATTATTAATTAATTATCTCTATAATTATAACCATGAAATAATTATAATTTTTATACATAAATTATACTCTATAAACCAACCATGAAATATGGTTATGAAAAATTAACTACCTTACAGTGATGGAGATGGTAGGTCATACATACATATGACTAGTGTTTCCATTTTTTTGAATTTCATGATGGAAAGAAGGTAAGTGTTAATTTATCTTTAAAATATGATAATTATATCATAAATATAGTATTATTTATTTTAACACCCTTACTCATACCATCTATGTGATGTAGTAATAAAATTGAATCACATCACTTCATACGGTAGTAGTCCCTAGTACAAACAAATGACTTAGTCATTTATTAAATGAATTATAAGGTAATATATTATATGATATATTTTTTTAGAATAGATAATTTATCATCCCAACCTAGATCACTACCTGAACAGTGCTCTAGGTAGGTTTTTCGCTAGGCCTTATGTGGTCTTTTCCATACGCGAAAGGTTTTCGGCTAGATGTGAGGGTCTGATGAGGAGATGGTGGGGAGCCTTTGATGTATGGTGAGGTACACATAAGGCCTAGTGTAAGATTAGCTTAGATAAATATTTGGGTGAGTAGGAAAACATTTCTTTTGATCTTTAAAACCCAATTTTAATATTTTTATTGAATTAAGGCCTTGTTTTTAGATGGGTTTTAAGGTTCGGAAAGTTCCTCAGGGGTTCAGATGAGTTTCAAGTGTATCAAGGACCAAAAACATAGTTTTGGGAACCTGAAGGAAAAGGATCATAGTTATATTTAATCATGTGACCTTCCAATAGTAAATGTGTGGCCTACCTGTAGCACTGGACATGGTTTTTCAAACCATGCTGGTGGGGGTGCATTGCCGTGTGAAACCTATTAACTTTTTAACATAGGATATTTTCACAGCTTGGGAATAGTTTGGAAACTATGCATCTAGCCTTTGTATGTGTGGTGCTTAGATAGTGTGCACTGCATGGTTGGTGCAAAATTAGCCTAACTGTGGGACCAAATCATGTGGGTCATTTTTTTGGGTGAAATTATAATTTTTTCCTTCCTCATATTTTCTTTCCTCAGTATTTCTCCACCATTTCTCAAGAAAAACAGGGGGTCTCCTTGATTTTTTTTCTCCGCCTAGGATTTGAATTATCTCCTTGATCAGAGATCTGATTCGATCACCAGTAGTCTCGTTGGAAGTGTATCGGTAAGGGATTATATCCTCCAAAGTAACTATTTTTTATTATTGATGTTTAAAAAAATAAAGAAACAAAAAGAAAAACAAAATAAAATATAGTCATAGAGGTATAAAGTAGTTTAAACCGACCACATCCCCTCTAATAATGTTCACTCCCTATAGAGGCAAGGATTTCATGTTATAGAAAAAGGCCATTCTTATAGAGTGGATCATCTGGGAGGCAAGGAAATCTGTTTCCTTGTTGTCCTCCCTCCAAGTGTGGATCACCTTAATTTAGATGCTAATGAACCTCTGAAACCTTCTATTGATATATACAATAGGCTATGGGATCCTCCCATTATCTTTTAAATATATAAAGATGATGCTCGAATCATCTTCCAATACTTCCAAGAAAATGTTCTTCTGGTGGAAAACATGAATTATAGAGAGAAGGGCGGAGGGTTCTTCTTGGAGTGAGTGTCCCTACCCGAAAGAAGAACTAAATACAAAAATGAGGGAACCATTTGGGTCATGAACCACACCACCTCCATAGGCCATCACCATGATGGAAGTGCCATTGATATTGAGTTTTAGGCCTGAAGAGTGAGGATACCAATGGACCCAGTTTCCTTTTCTTCTCTAGTTGTCATGGTGGGGGAGTAGAACGCCTGCACGAAAGGGACTGAGGGTGGGTGTATCCTCCCAAGCCCATTCAATTTCAAAGAACAGCTGATTCATAGATTCCACCTTACTATTTTTTATAGCATGAGTATCTAGAAACCATGGGGATACCTAGTCATTGTACATTCTCTTCAGTAGCAAGGGCCTAGTTCCTTATTCCTCATAACAAAACATTTTACTTTGTGGGAATTTCTTTTCTCCATAGCATATCCCCCCACACATCTCTACCACCAGATGAGCATGCCACTTTTCGGTAATCCCTCATAGAAAAAGTTCCTAAGGTGGAAGACATGAAGATGCAGTGATCCTGATCTGATTTGATCTCAATTTTATTATACAATCGGCACTGGTCCGGGGTAAGAATGGTGTCAATGAATTTCTAATGGTTACTAGCCTCTCAGAAAATTTTATCAGTGGCAAGGCAAGCTGGGAATCCAAGAACAGAGCCAACCCAATTATGGAACCAGAAAAAAAAATTCACCCCTACCCACGATCCAGCATGATTTCTCCTTAAGAACCTGAATGTGTGGAAAAACCACATGCCACACGGTGGATGAGTTACCCTCTAAACCGATAATTCCTTCACTATACTTGTTCTTCATATGAAGCCCTGATATCGACTCTTAATCCAAGAATTCCCATACAATTTTTGTGTACATGTAGCTCAATTTGTCTACCATGTTCCTCGCGTATATCCCCCCCTCTTGAATCGGTTTTTCCATCCACTACCAGGAAGCCCGGTGGTGATTATCTTCATCTTGAGCATCCCAAAAGAACGAGGCCAGTATCCTTTCAATGCTCTGAACCACCTTTCTTGGTACCCTAACAGTTGATAAATCATGCATTAGGACGAAGGACAATACCCTGTTAATGAGAGCAATGTGGCACTCGAAATAAAGATACCTATTTTTTCAGTTAAGGATTATTATTGTTAACCTTACAATAATTTGATCGAAATGTGGTACATGAAGCCTCCTAGGTGTGACTAGGGTGCCCAAATATTACATTGGGAAGGGGGCCCACTTTATATCCAACTGAGAGGAAATATCACAGGCACAGGAGACCGAACACCTTCTAGATATAAACATATTACTCTTCCCATGATTAATTACATGCTCGCTCCACTAGCAATAATCATTCAGGACCTCCATTATGAAATTAGACGATCTCATGCTTGTACTCAAGAAAATTATAGTATCATCTGCATATATAATATGAGGTATGTTATTGTGGTGAATTCTACCTCTATATGGAAACAGGCTTCCCCTGGATGAACTCCTGTTGATGTGGTGGATGAGGACCTCTTGGGAAAGGATTAATATAGTTGGTGACAACAGATTCCCTTGTCAAAGGCCACACATGGCTTTAAAGAAAGCATAGCTCTTTCCCATGAAGGTAACGTTCAACCTAGAATAAATGGAATATCTGAAAATAATATTTTCCATCCAGGATGAGAATCCCATTCTTGATAAAACTCTTAGAATAAAATTTCATTCCATTCTATCGTATTCTTTATCAACGTCCAATTTGATCACCATATTATAGCCTCAAACTTTATGACTGATGACACTAATCAAGTCTTGTGCTAAGGCAATTTCCCCTTTTATCGATCTTCCCTTAATGAACCTATGCTACTCCTTAGAAGTCCAGTGATGAATTTAAGGAGAGAGTCAATTATTAATGATTCTAGACAGTACATTGTATGTGAAATTGAAAACGCTCACCAGCCTATAATGGGTAATTGATGTTAGGTCCTTAAAATTTGGCAACAACACCAATGGTGTTGCACAAACAATGCGGGGAAGGTGGCCTCTACAAAAAAAGTCTTACACTGCCTCTATGAGATTAGGACCAACCACACTCTTGGACATCTAGAAAATAGACCCTAGGAATTCTAAATTTTTTTGAGCCCTTTTCCACTATTTTAGGGAATTATACTAAGACAAAGATATCTCTCTTTCTGTATTGATTTATAGGCTGATAAAAATGAGTGAGAACATACTAGTATAAGTTAGTTATTTCTTAGCTTTCTCTTTAATTTTACAGGTGTTTTGGGGTTTCATTCTAAATATGCCCACGTGGGTTGTCTGAGTGAGACCCTAATTAATTAATTTACGCTACTTTAAATCATTCTATTGATGATATGAGATTTTTTTGGGAATTTTATTTCCTCGCAATAAAATGGTTAATTCAAGTAAGGGGCTTTGAATAACATGGGAAATTTAGATCGGGTATGTAATTTGAATTAATTAAATTTTTTATATTGATATGCTTGAGTTATATTGAAATGTGATAGGAATGGATTGAGGATTGTGGTGATGTTAGTCACCTGGACTGAGGTGACATGGTTAGTTAGGTCAGTCATGGCCCAAGACATATGGGGTGATGATGATCACTAGGTTGATGTGACATGGACATTTGGGACTTGAGGTGAGGAGGTCATCAGGATGAGTCATTGGCCCATGTGATTTGAGATGTTATTGACTACTTGGATTTAGCAACATGTTCATAGGGGAATTAGGTGTTAGATGATGTGTCTTAGGATTTTTGTTGATTACCTCTCATTGTTTTAGTATATGCACCATTGTAGTCATGTGCATGCATGTAGTAATCAATCATGGGGGTGTTGACCACTCATTATGAGTGGAGTCTTCTATAGATTGTGAATATTAGGTGATGGTTTTGACCATTAGATATGTTTGAGGTGATCACCATAGAAATCCACATGGATGGTGATAGACCATTGGGTAATGGTATTGATACCATTGGTTGGGACCTGAGACTCATTGTTATGCTTAAGGTCGATGGGCCGGGATTATGGGAGGACAGATATCATCATACTTGAGGACATCAGCTATTGAGCCAATGGTGATTGTATATTAGATGATAGATATCACTGTGACTTAGGGTTTTAAGCTTGGAGAAGATGAGGATTTCTAAGTAAAGGTATGTTGGACCTAGTATTTATTAGTTGGGCATGTCTCTTTGACATCATTTACTTGATTGATGGCTCAAGGGGTCTGGTTATGTGTTTTTTGTTGGAACCTAAGGGTTCAACTAGTATGATATTCATCTAGGGATTCCTTGAAAATTAAGAAATGGGTTCATTACACTACAAATATATATATGCTGATACATGATATATTCCATATATATTTGGGGGAACATTATCATATATATTCCAGTATTGGCCGAAGTAAGTAGAATTCTCACTTACCATTGTTGATCACTAGAAGAGTGATTAAAATAATAAAATTGTGTGATTCATAGTTTAATTTATATTCTGCATACACCTGCATAATTATAGATATAAGATAGGCACACTTTGGAGGTGTCCCACTGATTTCATACTCACACCCTATACATGCCCCTCGGGATTCATGTAGACTTTATTTCTCTAAGAATAGTTAAGGGATCAAGCTCGAGAGCTGAACCTTAGTGATCATGTTGTACTACTTAGCTTGGGATGGATGGAAATGGACCATGGTGGTTTCTATAAATCATATAGAGTTTAATTTTGAGCTTTTAATTCTGTACATATGTATGTACTGATATGGTCATCCATGGGAAACCCTATTTATCTATCATTTATGACCTTCTATTATAAGTGTTTCCTATAAATGGTATTCTTTTTGGATAGTTTATTTTTTGTTTATACTTTATGATTATGATTCCACTGAGTTTGTCATTGCTTATGCTATTGTTTTCCTTTCCTTCGCTATGCTATATACATATGTACCACTATTATTATCACTACTAGAGGGTGTATTCTCTCTACTATCACCTCACCTACTCTCACTGCTAGTCAACAGCCTTTGGAGAATGGGGTGGCGCACCTAGTCCTAGTGGCCAATCATCCCTGAGCACTATTCAGGTGGAAAAATAGGTTGTGAGGATTAATATCTCATTAATATATTATGTAAACATAAAATTAATCCTTATTTCATTCCATCAAAAGAATACATGAAAATTGTATCACATTACTTTAGGAGGTGGTAGTCTGCCATACACATGAGCGACGTTATCATATTCTCTACAGAATGGAAAGTAAGAAGGTATATGAGATATTATAATTCCATAAAAATAATTATATCATAAATATAATATATAAACATTATATAATTCATTATATTCATCCATGATTAGTAGTGATGGAAAATGAATTGCATTGTTTCATGAGGTGTGAGTCCACCATACACAAGATCATCAGTTTTGTTTCCCATTAAGGGGGGAGGGGATGGTTGAAGGAAATTAACATAACATTAAAAATATAAAAATATGGAAGATAATAGGGTTATTTTATAACCATGGTTCAATATTATTTGAATTAGGTGGAAGAAGAAATAAAATAAAACTCTTTATTAAGGATGTTACATCTTCTTCAAAAAACTTCTTTTGGTTTTCACCAAAATCCTTCTTGGGTAGGATTTATGACCAAACAAGTATTTTAAGATGAGGGGAGAGAAGTATGTAAGTGATTTTGGTAGTTATTTTCAGAGATAATAGGTTCTAGAAGTGTTTAAAAGAGAATATATGGGGTTACCTTTTAAAAGTGGGGGAGAGGGAACACTTGGAATTTTTGAAAATAAAGTATTCCACCCATGTTTTTATCATGCCACAAGGCTAAAAAATGGACCATTTTATAACCTTAAAATATATAATGTCTAAATATTACCATATAATAACAATTATACATGTTTAGGTTCATTTTTAACCCTTATCTTATTAGTTTAACCCTCGATAAACCCATTTTTAACATAATCAAGGAAAATAATTTTATTTCTTCACTCTTCATTATAGTCAAAAATTAAGTTGAACTTGTTAGATAATATAGATTATGATGATTAAAAATATGGAATACATTCTTCCAAATTCAACTTGTGGAAATGGAGGAATTTTAATTAATATTAAACACATATACATGATGAAAAAGTCATTTTTCTAGAAGTATATTTTTTAAGAAAATGATGAATTTATATTAAATCTATTACTAGTAATCACCACCATATGAATTAAAATTAATATTTATTGATATATAATATATAAATTTAATTAAAATAATTCTTTATTATGATTTTTTAATTAATTAAAATGGAGAAACATTAAGCACTTTAAAATGATTTTAAGGAAAATTTCATTTTTAAACCCAAAAATAAACTTATACTAATATCTAGAATAAATATGATTTCAATGTAATTAAATGGATTTAATATAAATAAATTATAATTAATTTTATTTTAAATAAATTTAAAATAATAATGTGAGTTAATTTATTACAAATAAATGAGAAATTTATAAAAAACTGTATTTTTACTATTTACTGAAAAATTAAAATTTTCTAAATAATCCTAATATTTCACCATAAGTTAATATAAATATGATGATTTAAAAATTTAATTTAATTTTTTAAAATAATTTTTCTAAAATTGGTGCAAATAAATTTCAAATTACATTCGTAAATTACAATTAAACCACCATTTATAAAAATACAGTTTTTCAGAAAATGTTTCTTTTTCTTTAAAATGGTTCTTATATTATTTCTAATAAGTATATAATCATTGAATTTATTTTATAAATGTGTAAACCATATAAGTTTTATAATTTAATTTTACCTATTCATACCCTCCAACTTATCGGTAAGGTTATCAATTTCATATTTTAATAATATTTTAATAGAGTATCGTGTTTTATTTAAACCCAGTATTGCATGCATCTCAAGATATCAAATAGGTAGAGTTTATTTAAAAATAAATATATCATAAAGTATCAGGGAGTTAAATTACTCCACCAATAAATAATTTTACCCTTGAAATTTCATATTACAAAATAAAGTGAAAACATGTGAGGTTACTTCTGCTTCATTTTTTCTTCCAGTTCTCATGTTACTTCCTCAAACTTATGTTTTTTTCACAAAACTTTGACCAAGTGAGTTATTTTATTTCATAGAATGTGGTATCCATTATATAATATGTTTACTAGATTCTCCTCACACTAAATGTATTTCTCCAATGGTTTCATGTCTATATTCAGTACATGCGAGGGGTCTGGTATGTACTTCCTCAAGTAGGATACATGGAACACATCATGTACTTAAGATAGGTTAGGTAAGAGTGAAATTTAGTAGTCCAATAATCCAATGTGATAAATGATTTAAAATGATATTAAATGTCTATTAATAGTATTTCCCTTCTTTAAAAACCTCATGAATTTATTCTATAGTGAAATATGTAGAAACACCTTATATCTGACCTCAAACTCTAGGTCTCATAGATGATTGTTTGCATAACTTATCTATGGAATTTTCACAGATTTCATGTGATACAGAATGTTTTGGACCTTCTATATCATATATTGGTAAATAACAGTTCCCATCAAGTTATGATTTATAACTTCATCCCAACATGTTAGAGTCTGACATTGTTTCCCATATAGCTCGTCATAAAGTGTCATTTGAATGCTATAATGGAAAATTTTGTCATTTGAGAACTCTAATAGGGGAAGGTGTTGATCCTAAAATCCTTATAAATCCATTAAATAAGTACTTAGAATATTATAAAGAGTTTGTACGGTTCTACTAGACTTACTACCCATTTGAGGGTGTTAGCTGTATAGAAACTGAGTTATGTATCCATCACTGACTGAAGGATTCTTCAGAACCTTAAGGTAAACCTCATATCTCGATCAGACACAGTAGATATTGGAACTCCTTTTAATTTTACCACTTCCATTATGTATATCTTAGAAAGTATTACATGAGATAAATCTTTCATGATAGTGATGCAATGTAATAACTTTGTAAGGAGATTGACTACCACCCATATGAAGTTATTGCCTTTGGGTGGCTTAGGGAGTCCAATGAAAAAATACATGGTTATGTTTTTTCATTTCCATACTGGTATGATAAATGGTTTCATCATACCTTTGGAATTTTATTGTTCATCCTTGACTTTTTGGAACCCCAAGAATTGATAAAAAAAATTCCATAGTCTCCATCTTCATGTTATCCCACCTGAAGTATTTCTTTATATCCTTATTCATCATAGTTATTCCTAGATGAGAAGAGAAGGATAAGATATGAGTGTCATTAAGAATATATTTCTTCATATGTAGTTTTTATGGGAGTAATATCCAGGATACAAACCTTATAACCCGATATTTATGGTTTTTTAACACCATAATATTAATTACCTTTTTTAATATCATCTCATCCTCTTTCTTGGCCTCCATAATCCTCTCAAGAATGAATGGTTGAGAAGTTATTTTAGCAAGGTAGGATAGAGATCATTTTATTATTTATATATCCATCCTTTTCAAATCTGAGAAGATTGGATCATTCTAAATTATCATCATTGATAAAATCACTTGAGCCTTTCTACTTAGAGAATCTTCCACATTGTTTGATTTCCTAGGAGGTGTTTCGTCCCGATTCACATCATATTAGGGGGATGATGGAATGGCCTCACGAATCATGGCCCATCTTCCACTATTATGAAGGGCTTCACATCTGGTGTGATGTCATTAGATGGTCTCCAATGGGTTTGTTTTTGGAAACAAAAACATCCAATGATACTTGTATTCATGATTCACGAACCTTCTTTCCAAAGGCAGTCACTCGTTAGATGAAGATTTGGCCCACAACATTTAAGGACTCCATTGGTTGAGAGGATGGGATTTCAGGCTCATCACACCCTTTTGGTGAGAATTATTTCCTACTCTAGGACTCTCTTATAGATTTAGGAAATGTTCATATGTTTTTTAATCATTTGTTCTCTCCCAAACATGTTTATGTGTATTACCCTTGGGTTTCATGGTTGATTATATATATGCATGGGTCGGTAATTACTAATATGATTCTAGTTTAAGCCCTATGATAGAGCACTCTAGAGTGTATAATCATACAGTAAGGATGGAAGTTTCTTCGATATTGGGATTGAACTCATAATACAAGATTTCTATGTATCATCATTAGAGGAATAAGAACTTGTGTAGTTTGGTTCCACTTAACTAGACACCTCACCTTTTAAGGTCATGTGATGGGGACCCATACATGTTGTATATCGTCGTGCATAAAGGATGTCTAAGTGGAGGATTCCTAGTCAAGATTTCATGTGTGACATACCTCAAAGTGTCTTAAGATGCTCAGTATAGGAATGTTCTCCTGGGTAGATGTGGCCCTACCGAGGATATGGCCCGGTGAATACTAAGGGGATTTGGGTGTTGGGTTTGGACCTCAGGAGGGCTTCCTAATAATCCTAGTTATCTGGGGATCAATGCCCTCATAGTTTAGTTTAAGTTGGGTATTAACCCTTGAAAAGGATCCCCCTTGAGCTTGGACCTTTAGACAAGCTTCCTATGTATCTGGTTTAGAGAAGGAATCAGTGTTCTTGTAGTTCATTCCCCAGTTGTAACTTGATTATGAATAAAGTATGGGAGCTTTCCATTTGAATGGGAATGATATCTCATTTAATGAATGAGTTGATATGAAGCTCAGGCCTAGATAAAATCTTCCGATGTACCTGAGTTGTTTTGGGAATTATAGTTCTCATATTTTATGAATGGGATGTGAGAATTTCATATCATCACAGACCTCTAAGACCATGTGATTCATGCTCGGTGTGAGAAACAAGAGGATGTGAAATATTAAACAATGTTTCACATTCCCTTATCTGCTGAGGGAATAGGAGGAGGGATACAATGGATGAGGGAACTTTTATGAGCCCACTAGGAGATATAAATAGGCTTTAAATGTGTCACCCCACCTAACCCATGTTGATATCCAGGATAGTTTTGTCTAGTGAGCTATATAAACATGTCCCAAGTTGGGTCAGAGAGGAGAGAAAGTCCAACCTCCCAAAAAATTCTATGGGCTTACCTCAGGAGGAGTTACATAAAATGAGTTCTAGGAATAGGGAGAAGCATGGATCCTCGTCAAGGGGAAATCATACATGATCCCTTGGACCTTTCATTGTCCCTCATTGAATGGAAAATCTAGGGATTACCCTTGATCCTTAGAACGAGGAGGTTCATGTCAGTGTCCCAAGTTTGGACTATGGTTGCCCTGAAAATGTAGACTTAAGGACGTCCCATGGGGTCTGAACCATTGTTTAAACTGCCTTTATGACCCCAATTACCTCAGGTATGTAGAATCAAAAGGTCATGATGATATGCCCAATGGTTTGGTCATACGGGTTTGGTGGCTTTGGAAGAGGCTCTAGCCTAATATCAGTGCATTGGAAGTAGGGGGGCCATGAAGGTCATGATAAGAATGGAAGAAAAATATTTGACCTAGAAGGTGGAAAACCTAATGAAACCCCATTCTATGAACCATTTTCTCATTCAGGATGGGGTGTTTCAATGTATAGCGTACTACTATGTGGGTGGAGGGGTCATCCGTGAAACAAAGTTGTACAAAGACCTGTAGGTGAGTTGTCGTGTACCAAGGAGGTGCGTGGTCTCAGGTTCCATCTGCATAGCATGGTTCTATGTGTCGTAGAGTCTTGTTCATGTAGTGATTCACCAAGCATTTCGTCGTTCTAAATGAGGGGCATCATGCCTATGGTTCATAGGAAATTCATTCTCAAGGGGCCTATGGTTCGTGGTTCACTAATTAGGTTCTCATCTAGTTGATTATTATTAATTTTCCTTCTTTTTATGGTTTGTGTAGAGTTTATAGTTGTTGGAAAATGTTCGTAGTTCCGTACTTCATAGATCATTTTCTTTTGAAGTCTTCCATTAATTAACTCCAAGCCCTCTGAAAATCCTCCGTTTTCATTCACCTCTGGTGGTCTTTTTATATATTTTTAGGGAAGCTATACCGATGAGCACACAAAACCTTTTTCAAAATCCCATGGAGGAATCATCTGATCCCTGGAAGACTCAGTCAACCAAGGTTTGCGGGATTCTTTGGTTCACAATGGAAAAAATCACCACCTCAATCTCTTGAAGGACGCGGTTCGTGGGATTATACCAGCCTTTCCTCTTCTACAAACTGCTTAGTCTGTGGGGATGGTATGCGGGGAATTATTTTTCCATCACATTTTCACCAGTGACGCAGTTTGTGGCACCTTGGTTCACTAGTTTAACCTCATCCACAAATGTCTTGGTCACTAGCCAATGATTCTCAGTCCAGTGATTTTAAATGTGTTTGTGTAATGCTTGGTTTGCGGTTTGTGCCTTTCTCTGACCTTTCCTAATAACTAGTAGACAAACTAGTTTGGGTCTTTTTCCAAATTGGAATTCTTCAATATTTTCCTCAAAATTTTATCTCCACATTCATATCTTTCCTTTATCAATTTTTTGGGAGTATTTTCATTCCCTCGGTGGATTTTTAAGGACCCTACAAATCCCGCCCCCCATCAGAATGGGATCCGATCGAAATGAATAGTAAGCTATTCTGATGTAGAAAATAGACCAAAACTGAACTAGTTTGTGGTAGAAATTTGGACCTGTTGGGGGGACCATGCCTATATATAGGGGGTAGTTCATTTGTCTTTTAGCTATTCTCCCAGTGAAAAGTGCTTCTAAAAGTTCTCTCGGCTTTCCTTTCTTCCACGCACTAGCTCCTTCGTGAAATTTTCCATTTGCGAACCACAACTTGCATTCTGAGAATAATATATTCTTCATAATTTCATCGGCTGTGAACCGACCTTTGAATCCCTGAACTGAATAGTGGAAATTTAAAATGTGAGTTTGAACATCTGCGTAGTAAGATGTTATGTAGCCCGCCTATTCTATAGACTTAACTTTAAATCGGTGAACCAAATATTAAATTTCCAAACTCAAAATTTTAATTCTTTGAGTTATGAAATTTAGACATCTGAATAGTGAGGCTCGATATGAGGCTTTACCATTATATGTACTAATCTAATTGTTGTACAATACTTCGTAAGCCAGTGTCTTGTGGGGCATTCCATATGCTGTCAGTTCATAGGGAATTCATTCTACAAACCCCAAGATGCTGATGATGATGATGTTTTTGATGATGTTGTCTCCACTACCCTTTCGGTTGTTGATGAAAGAAATTAGGCTTTGGAAAATTCTATAAAAGAAAAAATACATGTCGCCCAACTACATCATTCTTTAGTGAAATTAATCACTATGGTTCAAAGGGAATATCTGATCTCTGACAGGCTTACCCTTTATGGATTTTTCTTGCTTTCTGATACTGATATCCTAGATCCATGTTTGGTTGATTAACTTGTCTCTTGGATATTTACCAACACCATTCCTAACGCTCTCATCTCATTGAAAAGATGATTTTTACCAAAGGATACCACTATTGGGTCATTGTTGAACTATGAAACTCGAACTCTAGAGGGGTCACGACGAAATATATATGAAACAACTCATTATAATCATCGTATTTTCTCGAGGACCATATCAAATGAACAACATTGATGGTCCAAAAAATGGGACCTTCTCTTTGGGTGTTCATTTTGTTTAGATTAGGCATGGACCTTCTGGGTCCAACAAAGATGTAAAGAATTCCAGGTCTAATTGTAGATTGTGGGTTTATACGACGCGATCTGGGTATCCCAGACTTACTTTCATTGAACCAGCACCCTCATCTCACAACTTTTGAGAAAGTGAGGTCCAAACACCAATAATTTCCATTTGACCCATAGGAAGGTTGGAATTAGTCTCTGGGATGTTCAGTTGATTTCAGGGGTCCCCATTATTGGGAATATGTATGATGAGTTTCTACCCCTTGTTTCTACTTGGGATGATGAGGAGAGGACTCCTCCTTTGGCTAAAATGATCATTGCCCAAGAAAAGAAAATGTTGAAGGATGTCGACCCCTACCCAAAACAATACATTTCTTTCTCGAAGTGGATTAATATATTTTCCAAGATAAGTGGTCCAGATCCTGATCTACATGGGTCCGGGTCATTTCCATCTAAGGAAACTCAAAGATGAGTGGGTTCCTACTATCCTACCTTAGAAAAGTGCCAATTTTCTGAATGGGGATGGGAAAGTTTCCCTAAAGTGAACCATTTGTTTCAGATGAATGACTTCTTGGTCATGTTCTTTCATAGCTAGATCTTACCAACATGATATTTTGGCAGTGTAAGAGTCAAAACTATTGTCATGGTGGCTCAGCTGGCCACTGACAATTGTATCAACCTGGCCATTCCTATATTGGACAAAATATACCACCTATTGGACCAGATCACCCATGGAAATTCACCTCAATGGAATATTGGACCCTTTGAAATCTTTTGGAGTTGAATAAAATCCCACATGAGAGGATACAGGTTTATCAATTCCTTTCTAATTTCTTACTCTATTATGCGACCATATCTTCAAAGCACTATTGGGGTTATTCAGGTAGGCTATGCTATACAAGATAAACAGGAAGACCATACTGAAAATAATGATTGAGAAATAATGGCTCGAATCAACTACCATGATCACTTCACCAACCTTCCTTATGATTCCCCCACTAGAACCATCATGAATTCTAAATCTGAATACTTTTTCAAATGAGGGTACCTCTTTTCTTTGTGGGATGGTATCTTGGTTACCCGTATTGATGTGGATCTTATCTATAAGGGATACACTCCTTAAAAATTTATCTTTCAATTTAATTGTGTTCAAATTTTGTGTCCTTTGACTCTTAACAGCACATGTCGAGAGAAACACCGTATGATATCCCATCAATTATAGCTAACGTTCACTCTGAGGACACCTAGTGCAAGGTTAAAATTCTAGATTATGAGGGTTATGTTCCCTAGCTTATAAAAGGTTATGATAATGCCTAGATTCAATCATATCCAGCTGGTCATTTGTCAAATTTAGTTCCCAATATTACAACACCTAAGGCATTTAAGTTTAAGGTGAGGGTAAAGTAGGAGAAAGATATTAGGAATTACCGAGAAGGTAAAGTTCTTAGAAAGCCTTTCGGTCCTCCCCTAAGGAAGGTCTTGAGACTTTGGGGTGTGACCTCCACAACTATTGAAGGTCCCACTAAATACCATCCACCCATACCATATGATGATAATTTTTTAGTGTCCTGGAAGTAATTGGTTACTTTGAAGATTCTCCTGTCTTTTAGGGATCAATCCACCTGCGCATTTTGGTAGTTCCTCTAGGAAATGGCAGTTTCCCTTAATGATATTGATCATGTGTCAGCACCTGCTAACATATCTTATGATGATGATCTTAATAGGATAGATCCTTACTTGCAGGACCTTGAAACCCTAATCTATTCTTGGAACAATCTCCAAAAATACTCTCATCAGTTACTTTATATGTTGTGATAAGAGTCTCACGAAGAGGGTGATGAGATTTTTGATTTTCATGTTGTAGATAGAGAGAGGGAAGCTCTTAGCCTGCACCCAGATCCTTTTAATTGTTCATATCCTAAAGTTCCTAGGGCTACAAAGGCACCCAGGAAAAAACTATGACTAATGAAACCTACTTCTCTTCCCCAGGCTGACCCTCCAGTGTTGGCCATCCCTATTACTGCCTCTTTTCCAAATGCTGGGAGGTTCTGGGGTGAATTGAGGGCGGATTCCTCCAATGAATACATTTTTAGGCTGCTTCAAGGTGGATGCTTTGACCATCTAGGTTTTGGGGATCTATCTCACACACCTTTATTTCTACAGTAGAAGATCCATATAGGTGGTTACTTACCTGAGTGATATGGAAAAATTCCTTCATGCTCCCAAGAACTAACCTTACTGGTCTGAGAAGGTGGTTTTGACAGTGGTGCTCTTTTTATCAATGAATATCAAGGGAGATTTCATTTGACTTGCAAACCCTGAATTTAATTCCCATTATTATGAAGATTATAAAAATTCCCTCCTTTACTTCTATAGGAGCCTTAGGAATCTCGGGAAATGGTTCTTCCTCAGTATACACCCCCATAGGCACCACCTCTAGGGAGAATTTACATTTGGATGTGGGGGTTACTGGGAAGGTTCTCCTGGTGCTATTGAAAATATGGAGGCAGTCATTGCGGATCCTTTTAGGAAATTTCTTCCCCAGACCCTGCTTGAAATTCCTGCCATAGAGCCATCCCCATAGAAAACTAGGAAGATTCAGTAGGCATCTCAACTATTGAAGTGTATCAAGAAGGGGATTATAAGTAATTGTAACACATGTTTATCAGTTTATCACACCATGTACTTTTTTCTTGATAACCCATTTTCACATGCATTTGTTTATGTAGGGCCAATAATTAACCAGGCTGGAGCTGCCCAGGCATCTACAACTCTTATCCATTATGTGGCAATAAAAGAACCACCAACAACTATGGCTGCCTTAGATCAGATAATTTATGTCCTAACAGTGGAGGAACATTCAGAAGTTGAGGTCTTGATCGAACGTTTTCATCCCACTACCATAGAGGAAGACAAGATAAACCTGACAGTAGTATCTGAGTTCTGCAAGGATACACAATCACCCCAAGACATTAAAGGTATTCTCAGTTCTATGGATTAAACTACTCCAAACCTGATAGACACCTCCCTTGAGGAGAGAATGCCTTTGGAAGAAGATACTTCAACCGATCCAACTGACCCTAATCCCTCATAGATTTTAAACATAGGTAAGGATTTTATACCAACTTGTGCGAACTTAGAGAGATCTATTGTTTCATTTCTTTTTATCACAAGAGAGACCATGATCCTGACCCCTAAAATTTTGGGGTTTTCCATCGCACCTTTCTCCAAGATGGTTATCCTAGTGGGCCTGATCTCTATAAGTGATCTTATGGAGGCTACCTTGGAGGTTTCTAGTCTGGCTGGGTATGACCTCGAGCCATAGATATAGTTGAATGACTCTAGGTCTCAATTGATTATCGAGGATGTAATTCCATCTTTACTGTGTGATGATACTTCAATGGAGGCTAAAGGCATTGATGCAACAATAGGTGGAGGTTAGTTTTACAGTCCTCCTACCTCTTTCCCTTCTACCCCCCCCCCTTCTAGGGATCAGGGATTTTTATTGTTTTTTTTCAGATTTCAGGATCACAACTGCAAGTACTGGTGCTTGCAGTATATTCTTCAATCCATCTTGTTTTTGTAAATGTCAGGGATGATGTTGTAGAGGGATCCGGTCGTGTTGTAGTTATTGAATCTGCCACCCCTAGTGACATTCATTACGGAATAAATTTCATCATTGGGGATTGATTCAAATACTGATTGATAGAGTCTAGTTAGAATTCAACCCGGCTGCCAAAGGGCATGGAAAAACGTCGAGAGGTTAATTTTTCAAACACCACTTACTGACATGACGAACAAGTTGTAGAAGTTACACCACCAGTTTGTGGTTCTAGGGTTCATAGGATTCAATTATCACAGAATCTATGGAATAGTGAAATAGGTAGTTACTACCAGAGAGGCAACTGACACACTTGAGTCTTATCTTTATTCTATAGAATCTACAACTCATCTTTCTTCTGCTAGGAAAATCCTTATGAGTGAATTTGAAGATAAAGATTGAGCAGTCACAAGGTTGGAGAGAAAACTCATGAATCAAAGGTCCATAGTGGAACAACTTGATCAGGAAGTGGAGCGGAAAAGAAGGGAATTAGAGGACCTTAAATAAGAACTAGCTTGTGCTGCAGCCTTAGTTGACGATGGGAAACATAGAGTGGGGGAATGGAAAAAGGTTGGCCTTTAGGTAGCACAAGAGGTGGAGGCAATGTGGGAAGGTGTGGAGGTTGAGACCAGAACTTTATTAAAGCTATTTAAGGCTATTAAAGAATCAAATAAGAAAATTATACAAATCTATGAGTCTTCTGAATATATTTTGTAATGGTCATGTCCTATACATATGAAGAGGCACTAGGTTTTGGGAGCCCTCAAATCTTTATTTAATGAGATGAAAATATTTTTCCATCTAACACACCTCCTTTATCATTTTCTGGTGATATCAGTCATTCATGATCAACTTCATTTTAAAAAATAATCTCAACCAAATATCAATTTGATTCATAATCTAGGATATAAAGGATTAATCAAGTCATGCTCCAATTTTTTCTTGAACTGAGGGGCTTAGCGTGCATCGTTCGACTCTTGCTATAGTCACATGGAAAACCCTAAAAACTTTGTTCCTTTTTTGATGTCACCCTAATTTTTTCCTTATCCTATTATGGTGTGGTATTAGCAGGTATAACATTACATTTTCTTAGGAAATACTTTGCAGGTTTTTTTGACCTAGAAATAATTTTTATTCTTGATATTTTTTTTTGATTTCTTGATTTTTTTCTAAACTGTTTGTAGAATAGGTTTAATGATCTAACACTCGACTTTTGTATTGGGTTACGTTTGAGTATTTTCACCCTGTAAATTGTTGCATATTTCTTGTTATTGGTAGTTTTGAGTCTTACCCACCAGAATATCATTACTGATGTTTTAGGGTGAACAAATTTGACCATGAATTATGGGGCGAAGGCTCCAATTTAGGACTCATAAACCGAGAATGTCCTGGTGACATTCAGACGTGAATGAGGTATTTTTCTTCACCCTGACTTATAAGTTTCGGATATGGGACATGATATGGGGAATGGAATCCATGGGGCAAAAAAAATTGGTCAAATTCCTCTTTTGTGGATGAGTTTACCATTGCTTTATGATCCATTTTGGTGGGAAACATATGTTGATCCATCGAGGCATTGTGTGCATAGTCATAAAAAGTCGTCCATAGGATACTGACCATCCATTTTCGATTGCCCAAAAATTTACATAGAATTCTAGATTTTTCTTGTTTTGAAGGAACACGGTGGGTGGATTGTTAAGGGAACAATGTATGAAATTGTGGGGGAATTCACATTGGTTCTAGATTAGAAACCACTCCCGCATGAATTTTACTTGTACAAAGGAGGTCTAGTACATGGTGTAGTTTAATGTTGTACATTCAAGAATTTTTCCATGACATTTTGGTCAGAAATGTTCTATCACCTTTAGGCATGATGGGGGAAATATGTAAACTATAATCTGGGGTGGTTTCCAAAATAGGGGAATGAGGTGAGATGTAGATGTCATAGAGTCGTACGGAGATAGGAAAAACCTCTCTTGGGGAAGAATTTTCCTTTAGTTGATATGCCATTTTTGTGGGAAACATATGAAGAGACACTGGGGCTTGGTGTGTATAGTCAAACAAAGGTTTCCACAGACACTAGTTGTCTATTTTTGATGTCTAAGGATGGTTATGGTGATGCTGACCTTTCTAGAAATATATTATGGTGTGTTGAGAGGGGTTCCTGATCATGAAAATGGGGATTTCAGGTTGAACTTTGAAAAAAATACTAGAAATAAGTGGATGCACTTTTATCCTGTCCATATGAGTTGTTTCCTTACACAAGTATAACCCTTGAAAAGGCATGGATGAGAGACTTTTGTTTCACAGCTGAATCTGACATATGATATTTGGATATTACTATGTATCTTATGATGAAAGGAATAAATCTATACATAGATTTTTTTTAAGTTCCATTCTTATGCAGATCTAATTCTCACATATATAAGGGGAATTTTTTTATATAAATTCACCAATGAGGTGTGGAAATATGTCAAAACTTTCTATCTAGATTATTCTATTGCACTAGGCCATGAGGAAAAATACCCTTGACATGACTTGGCCTAAGGGTGAATACTGGGAATCAAATATCATGCAGTTTAAATGTCCTTCGATTGGGATGTTAATGTAGAGGCCTTGAGTAACTGGAAGGTAATCAGGCTGGGATATTCTAACATATCCAAGATGTGAGTAGAAAAGAGAGTGTAAACCATTTTTTCACTGGTTCTTGGATCAAGAGGATTAACATGGGGCTTAGCATCTGTTATACATACAAAAATAGGAAATGCCTCTCCTGGAGAAAATTTTCTTTTAGTAGACAATCCATTTTTGTGGGAAACATAAACAGATCTGTCGGGGCATAATGTTCATATTCAAATAAAGGTGTCTGAAGGAAATTGGACATACATTTCCTATGGTCATGAATCACTTTGAATATCCTAGATCACTCAAAGCACAGAGTTTGACACATGGAGAGAGTGTGCCTGGATACATTAGAAGCATTCGGGCAATGATTTACCCATAGATTTGGGAACTCTCCCACATAGATTTGACATGTATATGGGGAAATGAATTTTAATTCCCTCAGTAGGGCTTGGCCCAAGTTTGGAGATCCTAGTACCCAAAGATTGGACACCCTTCTTGGGTTTGATTCATAGACAGGGGGAGGGGAATTCATGGTATGTTTGGAGTTCCTTGCAGTTTAATATCTTACAGTCAAGAATTTAGGTTTCCCAATATGGAGGGGAAAACACTAATATGACTCTCAAAGTCATGTTATTGGGGTCAGTCATTATATATTGATTTTCCCTAACCCTGTGGGGAGTTCCCTACCGAAATTCCTAAAACCACGTGAGCTATGCTCAGTTTGAGAATCAAGGGGTGGAAAGGGTCTCACTGAAACAACTAGGGATGGAAAGATCAAAGGAAAGAGTATTGTTAGTCCATTCAATTTGAAGTCATGTAGTGAGGATTTAGTTGCTAATTATTTTAATGTTGTATATCATGGATGAATTCATTGTGAAATTTATTATCATACGATCGGGATGTCTTCTGTACAGTTTAACATTATGTGGAAGGGATGTTGATAGCACAATTTAACCCGAATGTTGCAGGGATGAATTATGAAAGAAATCACACGTAAATATGAGATAATCAGGATGGGATATTTATGGTTTTCCCTAGACATGAGCAGGGGAAGAATTTATAAATCATGGTCCTAGTATCCCTCAAGTCAGGAGGGATGATGTGAGGCTTAAGAGTCAATGAGTGTATGAAAGTAGGAAAAACCTCTCTTGTGGACTAATTATCCTTTGGTTGAAAGGCCATTTTTGGGGGAAACATATACAGAGCCACTGGGGAATAAAGCGCATAGTTAAACAAAGGTTCCCACAACACACTAGCCATCCATTTCTGATAGTATTGGGTGGTTATGTTGATCTTAGATTTCCAAGGGCATTGAGTTTTGTTGGGTGAAAAGGGGATATCTAGGTCTATGATAAATATCCATACCGTGATTAGTTTTGAGGTGGGAAATCCTCTAAATCGATATGATTCTTATGTAAAGGGGAATCATGATCTTTTGATACTTTTGGGATGTAAAAATCTAGATATAAAATCCCTTTCATCTATTTGTGGTTCCCATGCAGGGGGGTGGGTGATTTTTCCTTTGTTTTATTATGCATGGTTGGAAATAGGATTTCTAGATCGAGTGTTTATAGAAATCTATTTATACTAATAATCAATCCATATGCAGTTCTTAAGATACCTTATAGTTTAATGTTGTGTGGTTAGGAATTCTACAGCCATGTAGTTTAACATCATGTGGTTAGGACTCATGAATTTCTCTATGCAGGTCTGGCGTATATGTAGGGGAGGCATTTTTTCCCTGACAGCTAGACCTGGGAAGGCCCAGGTCTCACTACGTGTCCCATTTATGGATGGGAATCAAGACACTTGTAGCTCTAGAATCCTATGTAGTTTAACATCTTACGGTAAGGAAAAAAGTAAACCAACATGAAAAGTATGAGGTAATTTAATTATCGGGCTTCAACCTCAGGTAGGTTTCCTACATATCCTAGTTAGTTAGGAATAAAAGTCCACATAGTTTTGAAAAAACGTTCCCTGTTCCAATTTGACCCATTCATAGGAAAGGAATGGTTTTTTTGAATGGTGGTGGGACTATGATGGAGGATCAGGGTGCCACTACATATCTGTTGAGGGAAGGAATCAAGCTATATTTAGTTCTTGAGGTACCCTACAGTTTTATGTCTTTTGGTAAAGATTTTTTCTAGTAGTACGTTGGTATTCTTGTGAGGAATTCTCTATCGAGACTCTTAAGCCTACATGAGTAGTACACAGTGTGAGAAACAAGGGCTGGAAAGGGATTACTTTTTCGTACAGGGGGATCATGAAGAAGGAAGGGGTATTTTCTATCAATACATTGATTAATCCAAGCCTATTTTTGAATATCCAAGCACTACATACATATTCATTAGTGGTAGGAATGAACCCATATGTATCCCTTATGAAGAAAGTCCCTACATAGGTCTGATATGTGCATAGGGAAAAGAGGAATTTTTGGGGTGGTGGTTGGGCTAGTATAAAGGATCTGGGTGTCACTACATATCCATTGAGAGCATGAATCAATCCATTCATAGTTCTAGAGCTGTATCCCTATATATGTTTGACCCATACACTGAAAGGGGGTATGTTTGTTTGATGGCGACTAGACTAGGGTGGAAGATCCTGGTGTCACTACATATCTCATCAACATATTTGAATCAAGTCATTCACAGTTCTGTTTTGGGTCATTGTAGGTGACCGATGCAGAAGTAAATGTCCCCTTGGCTAAGGATAATGTTGGGGCCATGCATTTTAACATCATGTGGTAAAGATAAATATTTTCCCTATGCAATTCTGACCTGTATGCAGGGAGAGGGGTATTATTGATTTTGACTGGTTCCTGGATGAGGATATAGAATCCAAGTGTCACTAAGTATCACGGAATGATAGGAATCAATCCATACATAGTTATAAGGATTCCATGTGCCAGTCTGACCTGTGAACAAAGAGGAGGGATTTTCTAACATTCTTTCAATATGATGGTATTATTATACTTCTCCATGCTTTTTCTATATGGGGGAAATCCTATCCACCATTCCTAGGATCACATTAGTTATACTCAGTGTGACAAGCAAGTAGAGACGAGGAGTTCCATTGTAGTATAGGGGAGATGGAGGATATAATAGAGGCATTCCATATCATGTTGTTATTGAAATAATACATAGGGTCAAGGTGTCTCTACATGTCCAATTTATGAATAGGAATCAATTCGTACATAGTTCTATCAAAGGAAATCCCTATATAGGCTTGGTCTATATGCAAGGATGGGGGGATTTTTCTTGCATAGATGTGATTCATGCGCAACAAGTCATTGTTCTGAACATATTGACCACCATGAATTTTAATTTCTTTCAGTTAGGATGAATATGCTAAGTAGTTTAACCTCTTACATCTTGGATGACTTCTGTACAGTTTAACATCATGTGGGAAGGATGTAGATGTATGCTTTTGGCTACACAAAATATTTCTTCAGGAACCTTGCATTGGTGGGAGCTATGGTGAGTTGCCCATCCATTATAATTAAATCATATTCTCTATTGGAGTAAATCTTATGTATAACATATGGTCCTTTCTATTTTGGCTCCAACTTAGGATACTTCTTCTTGAGTATTATCAGGGTTCTAAGGACCCACACCATTTCTCCATTGAGGAATGATCAGAGGATAACCTTCTTATTGAAGGCTCCTACAATCTGATTTTTGTAGACTTCCAAATGGTTCAGAGTGTGCAATATTTTCTCATCCAACCACTCCATCTCATCAAACCATTTTTAGGATTTCTCATATTTAGATAGTTGGTAACAGATAGCGATTCAGAGTGATTGAAGTTGAATTTCAATGGGCAGAACGGCCTCTGTCCCATATACTAATGAGTATGGGGTTGCTTGAGTGGTGGTGCAGGATGTGATCTAGTAAGCCCAAATAGCATGGAGGATCTTTTCCAGTCAGGATTTATTATCCTGGTCTACCATGTTTTGTAGTATGTTGGATAGGGTCTTCTTTAAATCATCTATATGTATGTTGGTCACTGAATGGTAGTGGTATGGATGGTTGAATTTGAAACCATACTCTTATTAGAGTTTTCCTAATTCAATAGAGCAGAAATTGGGGCCATTATCTATCAGTGTTGTGTGAGGGACACAAAACCTGGTGATGATATTATCTTTCACAAAGATGATAATGATTTTTTTATGACTTCTTAAAGGGGTGTTGCTTCTTCCCACTTGGAAAAGAATTAGGTTACTGTGAGAATAAACTTGAATTTTCTAATTGTGGAAAGAGGATATGGTCCAAATATGTCCATTCCCTATATGGATAATGGTTAGCGGTACTTAATCTTGTAAAGAAATCCCAGGTTTTGGTGAATGAATTTGAAATGGACATGGTAGGAATGAAACATTTTGGTGAAATTGGCACAATCATGCATCATTGTGGGAAAATATTACCCAAGACATAGAATTTGATGAGAGATTTTGGATATTGATTGGTGTTCCCCACAAGTTCTAGAATGCACTTCTTTTATGAAAGTGGAAGTTTCTTGTCCATCAATGCAACTAAGAAGGAATCCATGAAGGCCTCACTTATATAAAACCTTTCATTGATATGTACCATCTTGCTGCACGAAATTGACTACTTATCTTCAAATATGTTCCCTTCCATCCCTATCTGGTGGGAGTTATCCCTTTTGATGATCGTCCCCAATGGGTGGAATCCAACTAGAGGTATGATCACATGACGCAGATATAGGAATGATCTCAATGATTTCTTCTGTCTTGTCCTAAACATATGATAAATCCATCTAAAGGTGGTAAATGATGATGATTGTTTCATTCTGATATGGATTGGAAAGAGCTATGGATGCATTTTCCAATACATCGGCTTTCTCATTTTTCAATCAGTGTACCTAAGTTAATGTCTTCTATGATGGGAATTATTCCATCAATTCTCAAACATCATTCATCAATGGGATAAGATCCTCTTTCTTGATAGAATAATCACCTTTGACTTGCTAGATAATCAGTTCTGAGTCACCTTTTATCTTCAAGTGTTTGGCTTGCACTTGGAGTTCTAGTTCCAGGCCTACGATAAGGGTCAGGTATTCTACTTCACTGTTTGTGAACCCCTCTGATAGAAGGATAGAATAAGGAAGAACTATCTTTTCTAGGGATAAAAGTATGACTCCCAACCCAACTTTATTAAACCTGAGGTCATCCATTCTTTTTTCCTATTGGGCATCTAAATCCATCTTCAAAGTGCATTTCCCATATCTAGGAGTTATCTTGAATAGGTAACACTTCCTCATCAGGTAGCTCAGAAAATAATGGGCCCACCTCTATTGAGGGATGATCTTCCAAAAAATCTGATAATGTTTGGAATTTGATAGTTTTCTAGTGTATTAACTATATATCAAAATAATTCTGGATGACTACCCACCATGACAGGTGTTTGGTCGACATTGGACGATAGAGAATGTACTTGAGTAGGTTTCTATGAGAGACCAAGTGTACCTCATCGTGCTGCAGATAATGCCTCATCTTCTAAACTGAAAATATTAGGGTCAGGAAACTCTTCTCAATATTTGAATATTGAGTAGCAATATCAACTATGGTTTGACGAAGAAAATAGAGACTATTCTCACTACTGGCATCATTATTTTGTGTGAGGAAGGCACCTATGGATCGCTCCAAGGAAGTCACGTATAGAAGGAGAGGTCTTCCTTCAATAGTTGAATTAGTATCGGTGGAATTAAGAGATATTTATTGATATTGTTCAAATTATTTCTAACAATCATTAGTCCATTGTTATTCTACCCCTTTTTTCATCAACCTGGTGAAGGGACAACATTTTCCTGTGAGGTTGGCTATGAAGCATCAGATGTAATCCAGGTGTCCTTGGATTCCTCTCAACTCAGTGAGGTTGCGAGGTGGTGACATTCCAAGGATGGCCTTTTTATTTTCAGGTTCAACTTTGATACCCTAGTGGCGTACGATGAAGCAAAGGAATTTCCCTGAGGTAGCACCAAAACCACATTTTAGGGGATTCATTTTCAGATTATACTGTCATAGTTTATTGAATAATCTTTCAAAATATATCAGATGATATGAGTGTTATTGTGATTTGACCACCAGATCATCCATATATCATTTAACAAACTTTCCCATGAAGGGGTTGATAATACGGAGCATGGCGCACTGATATGTGGCACTGGCATTTTTTAAACTGAAATGCATAACCTTGTAGAAAAACACTCCCTAGGGATCCATTTAAGTGGTGGATTCTTCATCTTATTTGTCCAATTGGATCTTTTTATACCCTGAATAACCATCCATGAATGAGATATCATCATATCTGAACATTGCATCAATCAACAATTCTATAATCGGGTCTGTGAAATCATCTTTTGGGCAATGCTGGTTAAGGTCCCTAAAATCGATGCATACCCTGATATACCTATTCTTCTTTTTGACGGGGACTATTTTTTCTAAAAAATTCAGATATTGGACCTCCCAAATAAATTTATCTTTGATGATATTTTCGACTTCAGCCTATATTTTGGAAGTTTGGGTCAGGTGTGTCCTTCTAGTAGCATGCGTATAGCCATGTTTCTTTTTCGGTAGGCCCAGGTGCTGAGTGGCCACGTCGGGATTGAGGCCTAGCATTTCTGTATAGTTCTAGGAAAAAACATATCGATTCTTCATCAGGAAATAGGCAAATGCCTCTTGTTCTTTGAAAGGAATGGTCACATTAAACAGAGTGGGTCATGGGTCCTCTTATACACCCAAGTTGATTTCTTTGATTTTATCAATGTTGGTAGAGATTCCTTCCTCAAATGCTAGATAGGCATCCCTTAAGTATTCTTATTTATCCTCCCCTACATCCTCATCATCTTCCTCTTAATCTTCTGATGGGTAAACAATACTTGAAATGATTTCTCCATAGTTTAGAGAGGAGTTACAATTTTGGTGTTTGGGAGGTGAAACTGTCTCTTCTGCCCTGGCCATTGGAAGGGGATTCTCCAAAGAAGATGTAGTGAGGGGTAAAATAGTTTCCTTATCTTCTTTGTTTGATAAGACACTTCCACCCACTTTAGTAAGTGAGATGGTAATTTATTTGGTTTTTGATGAAAGCTTGTGGGTATTTCCATTTGAGCCCTCACCATTATATTAGGATTCAGTGAGATTTTCACCATCATTAGGCTTGGAAGTCGTAACTGAAATCCCGAGGACTATTTAATACATGTCCAAATTTTGACTTGTGTTTTCTATATTACTGAAAGGAAATAGGTATTATTCCACAATATATTTGGGGGGATCAGTGGGAACCATATCTAAACTATTTGGGGTGATGACCTAATCAATTATGTCAGTTGAGGGTTGTTTTTCCTTTGGTTCATAGAACCCCGCATCAATATAGTGTGAATCACAGAAGTCAAATGGAGACATATTGGCATGTAGTATCCTACTCTGTCCATTAATGCTATATTCCAAGAACTGATGGTATAAGGAGTGGATTTTTGCATTTTGAAATAGCCAGGATCTTTCTAGAAGGGCATTGAAGGTCATACTATTTCATACCACCAGAAATTATGGGGGAGCTAAGATATCACCGAAGTGTGTTTTCAGCATGATTTGGCCCAATGGATTCTACTCTCTTTTTTCATAGCCCAACATAAGTGTGGTATAGGGTTTCAGGTCACCCTCATTGTAGCCCATCCTACAGAGTGTCTGCAGTGGGAGGAGATTAACCATAGAGTCATTATCGATGAAGACTTTTCAGATATCAAATCCATTTATGGTACTAGACACATATAATGTTTTTATGTGTCCTTTAATGTTGGAGTCTTCATCTTGACCCATGAAGGAGATAACTATTTGGAATTATGTAGGATTGGTCTCTGTGTGGTATAATTTAATGGCAGCTACTTTGACTTCAAACACATGGGTACTTAGAAATGATTTGATGAGTTCTTCCCTAAGATCTACCGATATATTCAGTGCATCCATGATTGACATCTTGGCTAGAACTGAGGCTAATTGCTTCTAAATATCATATTTCTGGTCTAAAGGTTGGCGCTTCCCAGATTGGGGATTCTCTCTAACAAGTGCTTTAGGGGCTTAATCATTTTATGATGATGGGTTGGCCCTTGGGATCAGAGCTGAAGGATCTTCCATCCTTTGTGGATTGGACCTGTAAGGTATGCTTGATGGCTGAAGGAAATTAGTCATATATTCTTCCTATGATGGATATTTTAGAAGGATTGAACAAGTATGGATTTATGTAAGGGTAGGAGAATTTTCATTTCCCTATCGAGACCACTGTAGGGTCCTTCTGTGGGTTTCTGCCACACTGATGGTTTGAGTGGGGGCACAGCCATAAGCTTGATTTCTTCCATGGATACATCTCCCTTGATATCCCTAGATTCTATGGTTTCTTCATTCAACCCTCCAATTGGGTGCATGAAATTCTAGTTTATAATAATATTCATCATCAGAGAAGCGATCCATCATGTGGATGACATCGATGGATCCAAAAATAAGCTCTTATGATGATGATGATTTTGCCTTATCATCTACTTTGGTGGTGTTGTTTGGTTGGGAGGAGCCCATGTCTTCAGATTTGATAGAATTAAATCTGATAGTGTCAATTCCAACTTTAGTTTTGATAAAATTTCATCCCCTACACTTCCTTTTTCCCCCTATGGATTAGATTTACTTTTGGATTGTTTTCCCTTGAAGGACTGTGGGGCTATGGATGACGGTTGTGTTGAATCATGAGCTATTGGAGGCATAGTCATCTGCTTCAACTTTCCAAGAGGATTCTAGGAGCGTGGTTTACTATTTTCTTAGCCATACAACTATCAAACTTCTAATCCCTTTTTTTAATAACTTTTCGGCAATCCCTTTCTTCATTTGAATCAGTGGTGGAAACATATGCCACTTGCAATACTGGTCATCCAAGCTTGATTAGTCCTAAATATATCATCCTTTGCAAGAGGTCCTTGAAGACAAAACACTCTTGGATGTTGTATCCCAATATCTGATAGAAGGGAATATAATATGTCTAATCATCAAGACCTACTTCATCATCCCTCTTTGGCTTTGGTAGCTGAAGCATGTCACAATTCGTGGCAGCTATAAAGGATCCATGGAATCAATCATCTCAGAATGAGTAAACATTATTTCGATATTCCTTGAATTGATTTCTCTTGGCTCCATGATTCTCATATTGCCAATGGGGTGGATTCTAACATATAGGGGGACTACATAGTTTGGTGGGGGGCTTGGAGCTGGAACTAGTGTAGGGGGTGGCTTAAGCATGAGAGAAATTGCTTCATCTCTCCCTGCTCTTTTTGATGGGGCTTCCCAGGACATGATATTAGTCTGTTTCAAGGAATATTCTATCCTTTGAGTGATCACAAAGTATTTATAGAACCCACTTGTTTATTTCACTAAAATAAGTGTTGTTGACAGCTCATCATAGAGTTTACTAATAGACATGTCCAACATATATTATTGAGCGAGTGGCTGGTTCAAGGAGTAAGTTAGATTTTTCCATATAGTGATGAAGTCTAAGACTCTATCATTATCACACTTTTTCCAGTTCATGAGATCACAATCTTTTGTTTTTGGGTATGTCAAGCTAAACTAGAATATGGAATGCAGTTTAAGATCCTCCCATCCTATTATTGAGTTAGCTTTTAAACTAGTGTACAACATGAAGGCTAAACCTTGCAGGGTTTGCACAAAGCATCTAAGCTTCACAACAACTTATTGCTCTAGGGTTCCCATCATGGGATCAAAGTAGGAAGAGTACTGCATTAGGTGCTACTCTAGTTCCCCTAAGCCATTGAACACTAAAAATATGGGGTTTCTAAAATTTTGTGGAGGCATGACATTGCTCAACTAGTCGAGTAAGGTTTTCTTTCTGGTTGTACTGGAGCATGTCATCCCTCCATTGCTTCCATTTGAGTTGTTAATCAGTCGACGGTATTTTGGATCCCTTGATGCATGTCTCGTTCGACCTGATCATGAGAGGGTGCAGTAGGGGACAATATTGGATGTGCTAGTGCCGGTGGAACTTGAGGAGGATACCCAACTGGGGGCTCTTCTTGGGATTTTCCTGAATCTTTTTTGGTTGCTTTACCAATGGAGGGAAATCTAGATATCTCATTGGGATTGGGTTCAGGTATATTTATGGTCCCATCACTGACTTAGATGATCTTTTTATCCTTTCTTAATTCATTGGGATGAGACTGTGAGGTAGAGGTACATCTTATGGGAGTTTTTTTATACTCCACCTAAGGAATATACCCAAACGGATGGCTTGCTCTTAGCATCTCAGCATTGACTTGCCTTAACTATTTTATTTCTTCCTTCTATTGAGAAAATATCTCTTCAATTATGGGATAATTATTTTAACAAGGTGGAGGAGGTGGGTCATAGACCTTATTCTTATTCCACTCCTTGTTGGGGATTCGTGTGAGATGTGGTGACAGATTGACTGAAGGGGCACCCAAATTCAAGGAAAATCATTTGTTTCTGGTGTGCACCCATCTAGTCTTAGTGTGAACCATCTCCAAAAAGGAACTATCTTCTCCAGTTTCCTCATTATTTTTATTAGTTTTATTGATTTATGTGGGTTTGGTGTCCATGATGTTCACCAATGCATAACGCATTAGGGTTGATGTACCATGTGATGAATGGTAGGAGAGCTTCTTACGTCCTTTGTTGAATCTTCTTCGACCATTTGGGGATAATCTTTGGGTTTACGGGTGGATAGTGACTTGAATGTATCCCTGATATGACTTTATAGTTTGCCTTTATCCTGAGGGACATGAGTTACGAGATAGGATGGAATGGGTAACCCCTCTCTCCATTGTTCTCCCCATACGAGAGAAGACAGACGTCCGCTAAAAGGAAATTTGAGGTAAAAATACCCCCATTACAATGGGTTGGGGTTGATCCCATTCCTTGGTTGACGTGACTTAGCCCAAATTTTCTGGTCTTATGGGGGAATATTGTGTTAAATACTCCCCCAAACCTGCGAGCAGGGTCTGGTCCCATATCTTGGTATTCAATGCTGTTATCACCACCTTCTTGATCTCATGCATTCCCATGTGTGTGTGATCTGGATATGGTGTCAGGTATGTACATGAATAAATTTCATCGTAGTATATTTTCAGTGCTCGCTGATTAGACTCCCTAAGATGGGAGGCCTAATGGATGTTCTTGGTGGCCTGGTTCAGAAGCTTCTCAATGGTCTGCTCTTGTCAGGCATGATGCTTCTATGACATAATCAATGCTTGTTCTTGTCAATCATTCCACCTTTCCTAAGAGGGGACTTCATTTGATTATCATCTGGGGATTAATAAATTGCATGATTTCATTTCTAGTGGGATCTATTGGATAGTAAGTGAGGAGAATTGTAGAGCTCCATGTTATCCCCATCCCCAAATATGAACACCAAACAAGGCATCACTGATATGACAGTGCAAATTGTACAATGTATGGAGGCAGTCCATCGTAAGGAATTTATTTCACCTTTCTAAATGTGTAAACCATGAAGAAGGAAGGGCTTATAGGTTTAACTGATATTGATACTCTCCTAGGATATTAACATGGTCTGCGTACCCTTCGTAGGGCATAAATTTTTCTTTTAGATGGTGGAGAGTTGTCCAGATATTGAGGAAAATGTTATGCATACATTATTCATACATATATCTTTTTATATTGAACTATGAAGTGGTCATGGACCAATACATCACTAGTATTTCATACCTATCTAGTTGTATTTTCATAAGAAATATATCTTGTTGTTATTCTTCCAGGTACTCTTCTGCTTGATCTGCGTGGTTTGAATGATCCTTAATGATTTCATTCCAAGTAGTAGGGCTAGAGAGAGTCATGTTGAAAGGTGAATGGTACGAGGGTGTCTCGAAAGATGATTGTGGCCCTAGGACATACTCCAGTAGATAAAGGACATCTATTTTCATGGATATAGTATCCCACATGTCACACTCTATTTTTTCAAGCACCTCAGCATACGAGGGCTTTCTTGTATTTGACTTGGCGAGGGGAGGACGTTCTCATTTTCATAGACTTTTACTATGGGGAGGACCGTTATTGCCTTTGTCCTTATGGAGATGACTACCATCATAGCTTAGTGTCCGGTTGTAGAGAGGACTTATATGGTGTATACCCAAGGGAGTACCTTCAAGTAATACCACAGCAAGGTGAGGACATTCTTGCTGCTTAGTGTCATTAAGGGGAGGGCCATCACAATTACTGCTATCATGGAGAGTAATATCATCATAGCTCTGGATACATAAAGAATGCATGCAGTGTACATCCCCGGGAGGGCCTTTAGTATGTACTGCAATGAGTGGAGGACCTTCTTTTTACTTGAGGTCACTATTGGGAGGGAATTTGTAGTGATTGTCTTCATGGAGAGGACTACCATCAAAGCTTGACATCCAACTATAGGGAGAAACATATGTGTATCTTATACCCTAAGGAGAACCATTTGGGCTTACTAAAACAAGGGGAGAGTTTTTATGGTGTACGATCTTTTGGTAATAGGGAGGGCTACCTTAACACGCATCAAGAGATAGGCTCTTGTGATCGATCATTTCTGGCCCATGGAGTAAGCCCCCGTGGGTGTTCTAGGGTGGACCTTTAGAGCTGTTGGTAGAGACATTATGGGGAGGGCCTTCACAACTACCACTTTCACTTAAATAATTCTGTTATGGATCAATAGGATATTGATCCTCTATTGATAGATGTTTTATGGCATCAAGAACTACATCTTTTAGCTGAAAAGAATCATGAGTATGCTCTTCATTTCCTAGTTTCCTTTGGAGCCTTTCAATTTTTTGTACTCTTTTTTAGGAAACTGTGGTCATCAGTTATTGGTAACTACCTTTATATATGGGTCCTTGTCTAATTGGTTCTACTGATTTCACCAGGATACACTTATGAACATATTGAGTTTTGGAAGGAATATATGTTTTCCCTAGGGTTTCCACTACGTTAGACCATCATCCACCATTTGGAATGGGTATTTATTCTTTATCTAGTTGTCCTTGTGTCACAAAAATATGGTTGTTAACCCTCTTATATTGGATAAGGGATGCAGATCTGCACTAGAGTGATTATTTTATTAGGTGGATGCATTACCCCGGTTGGGGAGATTGGGTCATGGGATCGACTCCTCACTTTTCTCACCAACGCAATGACATATTGACATGTATGGGGGATATAGTCTGAAATTGATGTTTGATCCTCCATCATGTCCAGGATGTGTTGTGTTACATATTTGTCTAGAATAGGTATGAATTCCCATTCTGATGTCAGAGTAGAAGTTTATTCCTACTCTGATCCTCCATGATTTGTCAGTGGGTATTGTAGGTTCTTTAATGTTGGGGTAGATAAACGAGTATGTCACCGATTTTTTCCCCAGTTTCCACCATATTTGGATTGTGGTGTTTATATTTTCAATTAGAAATTTAGGTCTGGTCGTTTTCCATTGTATCTTCCTCATAGTCTTGATTTTCATCAAATGGTATTTAATATTGCTCATATTTTCTTACCACTAAATTTGGTTGGTGGGATTCATATGCACTCTCAGTGTTGTGTGACTTCCAATAATTTTTCCACCCTATTTAGATAGAGGTCTTTTTGTGTGCTAGCATGAATTGTCACCTACTTATAGCTGATTTCCATCTTATTTGAATGACAGGATTCTTACGCATTGTTAGATATTTGCATATTCCTATAGTTTATCACTCTATCAACATGTGGGACCAATGAGAATTGTCAATAATGTACATTTTCTCATGTTGTTCCATCCTATTTCTGTGGTGGGCTTCATAGGAGGAAGAGGAGATATACATCTTCTTATAGATTTCCATCGTATTTTCATGACAGGTTTCAACAGGTGGTGAAAATTTATATTTATTCCCATTATATGTTACAAAATTGGTGTGGAAGAACTCCTCCTCAGGAAATATGGTGACAACCTACTCCTAATTACGCGTTTTACTCCCTTGGAAGGTAACCTGAGGGTACTGTGTCTGTTAGACTTCAGCAGGTGCCCTCAGCAAGGGATCCTTTACAGAGTGAGGACATTGGGTCGTACATCACCGGTGGCAATGTCCTTCGGTAGGAGCCCTTGATTGGGGTTCTTGTGAAGCTGGGATTAAGTCATTAGAGTTAACCTCATATACCTCCCTAAGATAAGGGATGAATTCATTGTCACGTTCTGAGGATAGGCACCCGAAACGATTTGATACATCTAGTGGTGTCGTAATATGTTGGATTGTCAGCCTCTGCTGAATAGGTGGTTGGTGAGCTTTCCCTGATTGGAGGACATTCCTTGCAACCTAAATTAGAGAGAGAGTACAATTTTGGTTCTACTATTTGATCAACATGTTTTAAATCTAGAATTGAACACCCTGGGTAGAAGACAAATTCTTGTTCGTCATGGATCCAGTCATCTGTGCTGACACTGACGTGCATATCTGTGTAATTTTTTGAGATTCCATTTGGATTGAAGAGAGATCTGTGAAACATGAAATACATGTAACTAGGACATATAATGAAACCCCTTCAAGGTAGTATCTCATGATCACATGCATGATTGGTAATTTTTCTTGGCCTTCTTCCTTTTGAATTCGAAAGGGGCTTGGGGTGGGATGACCCGCCACCTTGGTTATGGATTCATGTCGGTTTCACAATTTTTTTTTCCGATTCAGGTCATATAATATAGGGAAAATTTATTGACATTCCATATCCTCTTCTTTTTTATCATTTGGGTAAAACTTCAACCTTAGTTAAAGATTCATGTTAGGTACACCATATTTGTTTCATCCTGATTCGTATCAAACTGGGGGGCGATGGAATGGCCCAATGGATCGTGACCCCTTATCTGTTATTATGAAGGGATTCACATAGGGTATTATTTCATAATATGGTGTCCAATGGGTTTATTCATGGATCTATAAATACCCAATAACCCTTTTATTCATGATTCATGAACATGATTTCTAAAGGCTGACACTCATTGGATGCTGATTTAGACAATGACACTTAAGGACTCCATTGGTCAAGAGGATGGAAGGTCGGGTTTATCACACCCTTTTAGGGGGAATTACTTCCTACTATGACACTCTCATGTAGATTTAAGAAATTTTTATATATTTAGGAATCCTTGGTTATTTCACATTAATGTGTCTACAGATACCCCTGGGTTGAAAGGTGGACTATATATACACATGGGTTGGGAATTACTAAGACAATGCTAGTTTAAACCCTATGATGGAGCACTCTAGAGTTTATCATCTTCCACAAATGATGGAAGTTGCTTTGATATCAGGATCAAACCCATAAGATGTGATTTCTACATATCCTCATGAGATGAATCAAAACCCACATAGTTTGGTGCCACTTAACTAGACACATCACCTTTTAAGGTCATCTGATGGGGACCCATGCATACAGTTTAGCATCGTGTGGTAAGGAAGTCTAGGAAGACGATTCCAAGTAAATATTTCATGTGGGAATTACATTGAAGTGGCCAAAGATTCTTAGGAGAGGAATGTTCTCTTGCAAAGATGTGGCCATGCCAGGGATACGGCCCAGTGAATACTATGATGATTTGGGTGTTGGGTTTAGACCTCAGGGAGGCTTCCTAAGTATCCCGATTATCTAGGTATCAAAGCCCTCATAGTTCGTTTTAAGTTGGGGATTAACCCTTGAAAAGGATCCCCTTAAATATTGGGCCTTCATATAGGCATCCTACATATCCTGTTTAGAATAGGAATCATATTTATCGTAGTTCATTGCAAGGTTGTAACTTGATTGCGTCTTACGTGTGGGAGCTTACTATTTGAAGGGTTCATGATCTCTCATTTAATGGATGAGATGATATGGATCTCGGGCCAAGATAAAGGCTTCCTATATATGAAAATGATGTTGGAAATATGATTTCTCATAGTTCATGACTGGGTTTTGGAAATATTGAATCATCACAGACATCTAAGCCCACTTGAGTCACACTCGGTGTGATAAAAAAGATGATGTGAAAGATTCAACAAAGGAGAACCTTAATTTATCCAATGGGGGAAAAGGATGAGGGAGATGGTGGGTGAGGTCATGTTTATGATCCCATTGGGAGAGGGAAAGGGAATTTAAATATGTCACCCCCCACCCATGTTGATATCCAGGATAGTAACGTCTAGTGAGTTATCTGGACACATCCCAAGTCAGGTTGGAGAGGGTAGAAACCGCCACCTCCCATAAAACAGATAAGGGATTACCTTAGGATGAGTACCCTAAAATGATTTCAAATAAAGGGTATAATCATTTATCTTCATTAAAGGGAAATTGTACATGATCCTTTTGAATTGTCACTATACATCGTTGAATGGAAAATCTAGTGATTACCCTTGATTTTTAGAATGGGGACGTTCACATTAGTGTCCCAAGGTTGGACTCAATGTTACCTCGATAATTTATACATAAGGATGTTTTGGGGGAGTCCAAACAATTGCGGTAACTACCTTTTCACCTTCACCTACCTCAGGTATGTAGACATAGAAGGGAATTCTGATGAGCCCAACGGTCTGGAAATACGGGTCTGGTGGCTTTGGAAGAGGCTCTGGCCTGATGCTAGTGGACTGATTAGGAGAGGGGATATTAAGTGCATGACCAGAATGGAAGGACAATATTTGAGCCAGATGGTGGAAAACCTGAAGACACCCCATCTTGTATACCATTTTCTCATGCATGATGGGGGTTTCCCTGCATATCGTACTGCTATGTGGGTGGAGGGTTTGTCTGCATACCAAAGTGGTACACGGACATGGATGTGAGCCATTGTATACCAGGGTGGTATGTGGTCTCAGGTTCCATTCCCATAGTATGGTGCTATGTGGCACAAAATATTGTCCACATAGCGATGCGACATGCGGTTTTCCAGTCTAAAGGAGGGGAACTGTGCTTTTAGTTTGCAGGAAATTCATCCGTGAAGGGACTATGGTTCATGGTGCTCTAATTAGGTTCATGACCAATTGATTATTTTTAATTTCTCTTCTTTTTATGGTTTTTTGTGGGTTTATACTTGATTGAAACTGTTCGGAGTTCTGTAATTCATCAATAATTTGCATTCGAAGTCTTCCATTCTTGAACTCCAAGCTCTCGAAAAATCCTCCCTTTTCCTTCTCCATTAGTGGTAATTTTATAGAGTATTGGGGAATCTGAAACTATGGGAATATGACACATTTTTCAAAATCCAGTGGATGGATCATCCAAACCATAGATGACTTGGTCAACAGAGGTTTGCGGGATGCTATGGTTTGCGGCGGTGGAAATCACCATCTTAATTCTGTGAATGATGTGATTCAAGGATGCTACTAGATATGCCTCATCCATGAACTACTCAGTCCGCGTGGATGGTATTGGGGACTTATTTCTCTGTCTCATTTTCTCCAACAACATGGTTCGTAGTGCATTGGTTTTCTATTTTCACCTCATCCATGAATGGCTTGGTCGTTGTCCAACGCTTTGTTGGCCAGTCATTTCACAGGTGTCTACGTACCACTTGTTCTGTGATCTACACCTTCTGTAGACCTTTCCTAGTAACTAGTACGCTGATAAGTTTGGGTATTTTTCAAAATTGTATTTCTTCAATATTCTTCTAAAACTTTCATCCCCACATGCTTCTATTTCCTTAATCAAATTTTTGGAGTATTTTCTTTCACTTTGCAAATTTTTTGGGACCCTATAGAAGGATAGTTTATTGACCAATCATAGTCTTTGATCAGCTCTAACAAACTTCAATATAGCATGTTAATCTTCTTCTATATGAATATATTTTTAAGGCTCCTATAATCCATATATATTTCACATATTTCCCCATAGATATTGTAATACCCCAAGATTTTTTTTCATTTATTTAGTATTTTTAGTATTTTTCATTACATGAAATAATAATTTTTTCTTACATTACACAAAACACTGAGTTTAGCTTGTGTTACATGCAACACTTAGATTGATTGAAATGTTACATATTATTAAAATATTATAATTTAATATGATAATTATCAACTATAATTTAGAATGGTAGGTATGAATATAATTAATTAAATAATGAATATATGGTTTATACATGTATTTACAATTAATTATTTAGTGACCAATTAATTTTAAATTAAAATAATAACCATTTGAAAAACTAATTTTTTATGCACAAACACGTTTTACCTTAATAAGTTACAGAAATCACTTCTGGTAAATTATTTTAATGAAATTTATATATTATATATTCAATCAACAATTTAAAATTCATCTTATGTGTTTTATAGACAATAGATAAGGAAAATAAATCCAATTTTACACTTAAAAAAATATTTTTCTAAAAAAAATTTGTCACCTTTTTATAGTGCACTTATTTTAAAACTAATTTTTGACACATTAATACAATTTATTTTAAAAATTAAAATTATTTTTAAAACATTTATATAAAAATTATCTTAGATTTAATTTTGGGGATTTTTTTAATAAGTTTCATTTTTTGATGAATGGAGAAAAATACTGAATTTAAATATGAAAATTCCTTTTCATTTAAATAATTTATAAAGATAAATTATATTTTAAATTGTTTTTAAATTATAATTATTTCAATTGTAAATATATTAATATAATTTATTTCATTGTAATGAATTTCATTTATAAACTAGATAATAATTTTTGTAAACTTTTGATCATTCTCACTTTAAAACCCCAATTTTTCATTGCATCTACATGATTAATTTTAAATAAAATTTTCCAATTATGTGAATGGAAATTAAAAAAATGGATTACATATTTTTTAAGAAATAATTTATATTATCTAGAAAGGTCAACTTAATTATTTACCAAACTTAATTGTGAATGGAGTAAAAATTAATTAACACGGTTAAGGTAAAAAAGGATTTACTGGAAGTTAAACAAAAAAATATGGGAAAACGTTACCTATACACTTGTTTAAAATCTATTTTATGAAAGTATTTCAACAATTACACCTATAAAATTTTATAATATTCCATTTTTACCAGTTTTACTTATGAAAAATGCGGGAGCACTGAATTCTTCTCAATAATACCAAGTGTGTCCTCTCCCCCATTTATTAAAGGTTATCCCCTCTTCTCCCTTCTTCACACCTAAAAAACTATTTTTTCAGCCAATAACTACCCAAATCACTTCCCAACTTCCCTCCCATAATTCTAAAATTCTGATTTTTGACATAAATATATCCTTGGAAGGATTTTTGTGAAAACCTATGAAGGATATCTAAAGAAGAGGTAACATTCATCAACAAGCATTTTTTTATTTCTTCTTCCACCCACTTAAATAATTATTATATCATTATTATTTAATAGTACAATTTTTCGCACTTTGGAACATAAAATAATTGATAAAATTTTTGAAATGAAATATGACTTCATTTCCCTTTTCAGTCGAAAACCTGTTTTTATTCTAAAATAATATTTTAAAAAAAATCATTTTTTTAAATTATTTGAATGATTTATTAAAGGAATGTTTTAATTTTTTATAAAAAAAAATTAAAGTAATATTCATGTCATTTTCCAAACAATTCTCATTTTTCTTTTATTGAAAATGGGAAAATAAAATTGTTTTTAACATGCACATCACAAATAGTATTTCTCGTTGTCATAGGCACTCAATGATTTTAAGATTCAAATACTTGTTTTCAAAGTTATTCTTAAAGAAATTTGTTTCCTTAATATTCCAAATTTTTTTATATTTTAAATAAATAATTTCTACATGAAAATTATTTTGAAGGTATTTTATGTTTTAAGAAGTGTTTTTCAAAGCTGAAAAGGATATTTTCCTCAAGAAGTGTTTTAAATAATTTTTTAAAGCTTACATTATAATATTTCAAGGATATTTTCAATGAAAATTATTTTAAATTTTTTTTATGTTTTAAAAGGTAGTCTTCAAATAAAGTTTATTTTCTTTAAGAAATTTTCAAATTTATCTTTCAAATCATTCTTTGTCTAAGATGAAATACATTGATATAATTTATTCTTTAATGGGGATATGAACCAAGGATACCATTATTATTATTTCTTAGAATGGTTTATTTTTATAAGGAAAATACTTTTATGAAACCTAATTATCTTCCATGTGTTATACCATGATTGAACTCTTATTAAAACCAATTCTTTTCACAAGTTATTCTATGATAAATGATGAAATGATTATGAAACCTATCTCCTTTACAAAGGTTATTTTATGATGAAATGTTTATGAAACCCTTTTCATATCAGGGGTTATGATGTGGTGAATATTTTATGATCTTATGGAACACATACATATGCTTTTCATTATGAGATAGTGGTTACATTATAACCAAGGATGGTGGTTACGTTATAAATAAAGATGGGTGGGACCTATATTAACTTCTAATTCCTTGAATAAGGATTTATATCTCATGAGATTGATAAGAGTAGAATGAAGAGTGAAACTGGTTTAGTAAGATGGGTCTAGAATGGAAATTGAACATAATTCAGTAAGGGACCTTGTCCATCATGATGGTCTTGAGATTGAACCTTAACCGATATGATGGTTTGGGGAGTGAACCCAATCCACTATTAGGAAGGTGTTGCCATTATGGGAGATGTTGTGTCCCACCTAGGTGGTGTATCCACCCATTTAATGGCCTTATATGTTTTTTAAATGATCCTTGACTACTAAGGAATTGATTTTCGATGCTTATGTGTGTCTCACAACTATATCTATTATTCTACTGTTATTCTCCCATGGATAATGTTCTTTGATTATCTAATGATTCATGTCTATGAACTACCATTATTTATGTCATGAATCAGGATTATGATCTTTGATATATTGGTTATGGTTTTCAAAGGTAATAATCGTGTTCTCATACCCTTATGTTCGTGTTATTCTTATGTATCTCCTTTTTTACCCATACTGAGCATCTAGACTCTTCCTTTCTTATGTTTCATTTTCTTAAGTTATGATAAAAAGATTTATATAGGGTATGTCTATGAATATTACTAAATAGCAATATATATTTGGGGAAAACATTTAAGATAATTCACTATATTAGAAGATTATATTCCATGTTTCTGAAGGCACTAAACTATTACAGTCCTCAGACATGTTTTTTTAATGTAATAAATATTAACCTAAAATTATGTAATATTCTTGTATAATAAGCCTAGTTATCTATATTTGGTATCTGTGTAAATGTTTAGATAGCATTTGGAAACTAATATGGGAAAACTTTTCTGATATCCTTAGGGATATTTTTAAGGATATTTATAGGGATGTCTCTAAGGATAAGTCTAATGATGAGTTAGTGTATAGGAAAATGTCAGAAAATTTTGGTAAAGGATAGAGTAAGTGGTTTAAAAGAAAATAAATATGTGTTTGGATACTAAAAGTGGATGTGTCTCTATAAAAAAGGTGACTATGGGTAATAATCCTAAAAAGGGTGCATTGAGATGGACTTGATTATCACTTGGTGCGTGAAAATGGCCTTCACTAAACACCTAGTTTAATACTCCCAGGGGATTTACTTCGTAAATTCAAAAACTCTTTACAAACCTTCATGAAGGATTTAAATAGATTATAACTATCTATAATCTATGATAAACCTAAGGTTTCATAGATTTAAAACAATTTTTCATGATTTAGACTACCTAAAAGTGATTTTTCATGATGATGTAGTTTTCCACTATGATTAATTTTCTTCAAACATTGATTTTTTTTTAATCAATGGCAGGAACCAAATGGAACTAGACAAGCATTGAATATGATGGAAATATTTCTGATGATCATACAAATGGGATGATGACCATAGTAAAGGATATTGTGATTATACATAATCAATTTTCATAGAACATGATTAACATTATTCACCATAAACAACTCCCACACTCACCAGAGAAGATAAGGACCGAGTTTTCTAAGAGTTTGGGTAATGGATACTATAGAGGAAATAAAATTCAGTTTCCTAAACGTTGAGAATATTGGAAGAAGCACTAAAAGGAATGTCTTAGGGGGTGGAAAGATATCTTTAGTGAGAAAAAAGAAGGACAAAAAGAAAGTAATTGAAAAGGAAAAATGAAACGTCCAATCAAAAAATAGATGAGAATAATGGTCTTCTTAAGGTATCATAGACTGTGGAATGCTTTATCCAAACCATTGTTTTTCATTTTCAAAAAGACGATTTAAGGGTATCTGGTACCCAAATAGAGGAATCCAAACCGCATACTGTCCAAATATCCACGTCATCACCTAATCAAATAAAATTCAACACTCAAAAACCACTCACCACCTCGAGCCATGAACCCATGCGGCGACCTCGAAGCATGGGATCCCTCGATTCCTACAATTCCTCAGACCATTAATATATATATGTAAGTATTCTTAGTAGAAAATTTTCATTAAGGATTTTGAATATATGTTAAATGGTACTGATGTAGTAGAAAAGTGACTTAATGGAAAAGTCATATTTTGATTAAGGGAAGATAACTCTTAATATGTTCTAGATTTTGAGAAGATGTTGTTTGGATAAATAGAAATTAGATATGAATAAGTAAATTAGATAGTTATGATTACCTTGGAACTAATTAATGATTTATACTATCATTGACGGAGTTTCCAATATTTTTGGATTTAGGGAATATATCTAATAATATATTTTTTATTTAAAGAATAAGTAATAATCCATGTTTTAAATAAGGTTTTATAGTAATTTAGGTTATTACCATGTTTCAAGAGAATTCATGATATAGGTATTCACATGTTTAGTATGTGATAATCTGGAGACACTTTATGGAATATGTTGATTAGTTATAAGTTCTTTTTAAAAATTCAGCAACATTATTTCTAAAGTTTTTAATTTTAAATCTTTTATAAGGGTAATAAGGTTAAACATTTATGAAATGGTTTAAGTTGAACATTGGATGAGGATTTAGAGATTAATTTATTATTTCACTATATGAATATTTATGCATAACTTGTGAAAAACATTTTTGTAAGATGGTAAATAAATATAGATGGAATGAATTATCTGTCTAATTATTGATCTTATTATCTATTAGTTCTTTAGGCATAACAAATTTACCATTATTTCTTGGAGTAAGTGATGAAGGAAAAATTGATCAAGGCATAACCCATGGAAGAGATTGTTCTTAATGGAATGAAATCCTTTAATTATGTCGTCTCATTTAGAAAAGGATCTTGTAATAAAAAAATACTTTTATCATCATTTTTTATGATATCAGTGACCCTTTTCATGCCTCTTTGGTTTATGGTTTTTATGGTCATTAACTTCCTTCGAATAAAACTATTTCTTGTGATCAATGGTCTTTATCACTCTCTTCAATTATTTATGCTTTTCTTCCATGTCCAAATATTTACTTCCCACCTATGTTATCCTATGTCTAATCCTATTTATGAGTTACTTTTTGTAATCATTATGTTTCCAACTTTCCCTTTTTAAAGGAAGTTTTATTCTTCATTTATATGATGTGGGTTTCTATTTTCAAATGTAAAACCATCGATGATTGAGACAAATTTTGTGGGAGAAATTAATTTTAAGGGGGTTATAATGTTACACCGCAGGATTTTATAAAAAAATTAATTTAATATTTTCGATATTTTATATTACACACAACACTGAGTTTGTCTTTCATTACACCCAACACTATGTTTAACTTGAGTTACACGCAACACAAAGTTTAAACAAAACATAAAATATTTTTAAAATATTATTATTTAATATGATATTTAGCACCTATACTTTATAATGGAGAGTATGAATAAGATTAATTAAATTATAAATACATGTTTACACATGTATATAAAATGGATTCTTTAGTGACCCATTAATTATAAATGAAAATAAGAACCATTTGAAAAACTAATCTATTATTCATATCCACGTTTTACATCAATAAATTAAACAAATAACTTTGGGAGAGTGATTTTAATGAAATTTATATAGTATATAGTCAATAACCTATTTAACATTCAGTTTATGTTTTTTCTAGATAAGATATAAGTATAAATCCAATTTTATGCTTAAAAGAAATATTTTTCAAAAACTAGTTCTGTCCCCATTTCATTGTGCACTTATTTTAAAAATAATTTTTTAAAATATTATAAGATTTATTTCACAAAATAAAAATCATTTTTTAAATCTAAATATCAAAATTATCTTAGGTTTAAAGTTTGATATTTTTCTAAAAAGATTCATTTTTTGATGAATAGTGAGAAATATAATTTTTTAAATGAAAAATTCTACTTCATTTAAATAATTTATCAAGTTAAATTATATTTTTAACTGGTTTTAAAGTATAATTATTCCAATTATACAAATATTAATCCAATTTTGGTAATTTGAATCAATTTCATATGAAAAATGAATATAAAAACTGTGTAAACATTTTATTATTTTCGCTTTAAACCCCTGCTTTTTCATCACGTCTATGGGATTAATTTTAAATTAAAATTTTCCACTTCTATGAATGGAATTTGGAGAAATGGATTCCTTATTTTTAATCATAATAATTTATATTATCTATTAATTTCAACTTATTTTTTTACCAAAATGAATAGTGGATGTTGTAAAATTAAATTAACATAATTACGGTAAAATGGTTTTATTTGGGGTTAAAAAAAATGTTAAGTGTAAAAATGAACTATACACTTGTCAAAAACTATTTTATGGAAATATTTCAACCATTTAGACTATAATTTTCTATAATGGCCCATTTTGGACCTCTATTGCATACTAAAAAATTGTGAGCACTTAATTCTTTTCAAAAATACGAAGTTTGACCTCTCCCCCCTTATAAAAGGTCAACCACTATCCTCCATTATTAATAACTTCACTCTTAATTTCTCATACAATATCTAGCCAAATAACTTCCCAAATTCACTACCCTAATCCTAAAAGCTTTATTTTTGACATAAAACTATCCTAGAAAGGCTTTTAGTTCAAACATAAGGAGGATACCCAAAAAACATGTAATGTTCATCAATGAGAATTTTTGTTTTATTTCTTCCTCCACCAACATAAATTATCATTATATCAAGATTATATGATACCATAATTATCTTTTATATAATTAAATTTTTTTTATGTTAATTACATTACCTATAATCTTCTCCACTACCATCAAATGGGTTACGAAATCATCGTTCGTATGTACGGTGGACTACTGCCTCATTAGCCGATGTCGTTTTTCTTTCCATTACCACTAATCGAGGAAAAAATAATGATGGATATATTTTTTATATATAATATTTATGATATTATTAGGATTCTTAAATTAATATATCCCACATACTTTAATATTTTCCATTTTTTGGGAATATGATAATGTTGTTTGGGTGTACAGTGGACTACTGCCTCGCGAAGCAATGTGATTCAATAACACTTTACATGGAAGGTATTAAAGATGGGTTTAATGAAAATATGTTATATATATTATATAAAAATAATTCTATAATTTTAATATATCATTTATCCTCTATTCTTTCAATATAATAATAAAAGGGTAACTGTGTTTATGCGTAGATACAGCCTACCATCACCATGAACGGCGCATTTCATTTTCCATCACTAAGTTCCATTGATTAATATTAAGTCATATATACTGAGTATATATGATATTTATATAATGTTTAAATTTATTTATATTATGTAACTTTGATCAAAGTAAGTCATCTAAAAATAAAAAATCAAAATATATATGAAAAAAGGTTGTTTTTACCTTAAAACATGACTTTAACAGGAATTTGTTAATAAATGGGTAATAATATGAACTAAGTAAATCATATATGGTATTATATATACAAATATCATTATTTAGAATATTTTTTATAAACTTATATTTATTATACATTATTATCTAATAAGTATAATGGAATTCAAGATTACAGTAAGGGATTTCTGACTCACTTTTTACTTCTGTGAGACACATGCCATGTAAACCACTTATTTCTTTTATGTGGTGTGTATAATACCCATGAATGTATTTTATGATTATTATAATAATTATTATTTTCATTTACATATCCATTTTATAATCTCTATTTCGTGGTATTTATGTTTAAAACATTACCAATGTGTTAAAGGATTTTTGTCTCAATTTTCCTTCTTTAATAAATAAGTTATCTTATGCACCTATATTCTTTTTCAGGGTGTATATATAGACCATTTGACATTTAATGTCATGAATATATTTATACTCCTGATATTTTAAGTTCTATTTTAATTTATTCATTTTGGGGTATTATTATTCAAAGTTACCAAAGTGGTAATGATTTTATGTTATAATCTCATCGTTTATCGGGATTCTTTATGATTATATTTATGATGATAAAATATTATGATCTATCTATTGAGAAACTCATTAATTTTTTTATATTCTACTTATTAATGATATTTTTTATTAGTATTACCATTTCTCCACTCTTTAGTGATTAAAATTATTATGCAAATATCCTTAATAAAATTCAACTTTTTGTCCCTCTTCAGTCGAAAACCCATTTTTCATCCAAAATCACATTTTCTACATATGTTTTAAAAATGATTCTAACATTATTCAAACAATTTATTAAATTAATGTTTTTATTTTTTATAATTTTTTTAAAGAATCTTCATGTCATTTTCCAAAAAATGCTCGTCTGGATTTTATAAAACATATAAAAAGAATATTTGTTTTTAACTTACACAACATCAAAAGTATTTCCCACTATCATTAATTCTCAATGATTTCATGATACCATTACTCATTTTCAAATTGATTTTCAAATAAAAATTTTTAATCAAAATTTGGGAAATTTATAGATTTTAAATAAATTATTTTCATGTGTAAAGTGTTTTAAAATTGTTTTATTTTAAAAATGAGAGTATATTTTTTAGGAAGTGTTTTAAATGGTTTTTTAAAGATTATTTTATAATATTTAATTTTTATTTTAAAAGAAAATTATTTTTAAAATTTTTTATGTTTTACAATGTGGTTTTCAAAGGAATGTTGTTTTCTTCAATAAATGTTCCAAGTGATCATTCAAAATCCTTCTCCATTTAAGATGGCATATTTTGATATAATTTATGATCTACTTGTGATATGAACTAATGAAACCATTATTATTCTTTCTATAAATTTTTTATTTTTATTTTGTTAAGATGTTTATGAAACCTACTTCTCTTCCACATGTAATACTATTATATAACTCCTATGAAACCTGCTTATTTTCACACCTTATTCTATGATGAAACAATGAAATGATTATGAAACCTTTATATTTTCCATAGGTTATGATATGATGATATTTTTATGAAAACAATTTCATTTCAAGGGTTATGATGTGATTAATTTTTTATAATATTATGGCACACATATGTATGAATTTCATTATGTGGCAGTGATATTTTAAATCTCATCATATAGATAGGAATAGAATTGGGAGGGAACCCAGTTCAGTATGCCAAGGCTGGAATGGGGAGTGATCTCTATTTAGTAAGGTACTTTTTCTAATTTGATGGTCTTGTGAGAGAAAATAGACTACTATGATGGGTTGGGGAGTGAACCTATTCCACTATGAGGAATGGTATTCCACTGGGTATGCTGGTGTGTCCCACCTAGGTGGTATATCCACCAATAGAATGGAATTATATGTTTTTTAAATGATCCTTGACTACTAAGTAAATGATTTTATATGCTTATGTGTGTGTGTCGAAATCTTATGTGTTATTCCAATTTTATTCTCTCATGGAACATATTCATTGGTTATCTTATAATTCAAGTCTTATAATCTACCAATATTTATGTCATGACTTAGGATTATGATCTTTGATATGAATGGTGTGGTTTTCAAATGTTATGCTCATGTTCTCATACCCTTCCATAAATATATTTTTTGTTTACCCTTATTGAGCATCTGGGGTCACTATTTCTTATGTTTCCTTTCCACATGTTATGAAGAGAGGTTTTATGTAGGGTATGTCTATGAAGAGTAATAAATGGGATGATATTTCTAGGGAACATTAAAGATCTTTCAAGATATTATAATATTGTGTTCTAATTTTCCAAATGCACTAAATTGTTACCATCCTTAGTCATTTTTTTGTAATGTAATGAATATTCATATAAATATATTTAATATCTATATATGATAATACTAGGTTTCTATATTCGGTATCATAGGAAAGATTTAGTTAAAATTTAAAAATTTGGATGAGAAAACTTTAGTGATATCCCTAGGGTTATTTTTAAGGATATTTCTAGGTATGTATCTAAGGATAAATCTGGATATGAGTCAATGTATATGAAAATGTCTGAGAATATTGTTAAAGGTTAAATAAAGTGGGTTTCAATCAATTTCATCCATGTCTGGATAGTACAAGTGGACGTTGATCTGGAACAAAGGTACCTAAGGGTAATAAATATGAGAACATAACATTGAGTTGGACTCGATCATCACATAGTACATGATAATGGGCCATGTTTCACACCTGGTTTGACACTCCCATGGAATTGTAACATATCGACCTAGGATCTGCTAAATAGTTCCTTGAGCCAGTGGGTCACATGGGCTCAAGTGTGCCTCTTTGCATGCTATAGATTTTTTACTTGAAATTAGGGTCTAAGTTAATATCATGAGGATATTATACCCTCATCATTACAGTAACACATAATTATTACAAGTGAATAAATAACAAGAATAAAATGATTCATGTAAGTGTGATATTGTCCAACCTACTATGGATCACTATAAACAAGAAATCAAAAACAAGGGTGATCTGTAATGAATGATAAAATATCCAATATGGCTTATGTCGATTAATCTAGTGGCAGGCCTACAAGCGAGGGTTCCAAGGTATAAAATTACCAAGGTATCATCATTGAGTCCATGGATAATCTCTATAGAAAACTTAGTAAAAACATGAGTGGAGACCAAGGAGCATGTCTAAGGATATCAAAGAAAGTTGGATCTAAGGATTATTAATGTATTTGGTATCCAAATTAATCCAGATCAATGGAGTAGAAATGTCTATGGTATCTAATTTAATATAAATCCATGGAGTAGAAATCTCCATGGAATCTAAAGTAGTCCGCAATTCCATACCGATCCATATGTCATTAACATGATCATATAAGGAAATCAAGGTTCATTCATTAACATTTCCCTTATTCATTTAACCATTTCATAATCTATTTAATATTCATACACAATCCATGAGTTCAGCCAACTCCTCCCAAATTTTCCATTTAAACAATTTTAATAACATGTAATCAAATGGAAAGGAGGCATAATCCTTATCCTATTATCACATTTATTTCATTAAGGCTTCCACTAAGATAGCATGCTCGCATGCACCCATTGAGGTGGTATATCATGGGGAAGATACATAAACACAACTCATGGGTGGTCTGAGTATATGTTGACAACCTCAAACCACCAAATGGTGCTAAGAGGGAATCCTAATAAAGTTACAATAATTTAATCAAGGAATAAAACTGATTTAGTAGAAACATCAGAAGGTATCGAATATGGAACAATTTCATAGGGTATATGGTAGATATACTTTAAGGGAAAAGGTATAAACCACCTAATTTATACCCATAGTAGAACACTCACCCATTATTGGCACCTAACTCGACCTGAATAGGAAGAAAATAAGAGAATAATAGAACTCCATAAAAATAGGTCATAATAGCATGCACCAAAATGGCATCATCGATATGAAGAAAAATGGAGAAAATTGAAAGATGAATAGAGAACTCACCATCATGGATCTAATGAGATGAATGGTTCTTGAATCAGACATATTAATTCCTTCAATCCCAAGGTTGAAGGCATGATAAGAGCTCTAAAATGAGAAAAGGTGGCTATCCATTGGAGAAATAATAAATATAGGAGAATGGTTAAACATTTAAGGAATTAAGAGAAAAATGGTCATTCCCCCTCTAAATAATGTGCCACAAGATTTGACTATATGTTTGGCCAAACCGGTCATCAATCATGCACATCTCTTTGCCTCAAGACCTTCCTCGCATTGTTCATGCACACAATTTGGGAAACCATGCACAAATCCTGATATTCCCCTCTTTTAAAAAATGCTCCAACCCCACATGGTTATGCAAACTTGGTTGAATGGTTTCTTCAAACTATGTGGACCTTGACCATGGACCAGTTCACCTCACATGGTTTAATCAAACTATTCAACTTGGGTGATACAGATTCATCAAACCATGTGTCCCACCTTTATTTTCTAAAAAAACATCCTTCAAACTCTAAATTGCCTCGGATACCCCTTGTTTCCTCCATAGACACACTAATAATTCATGTTATTTCAAAATCAAGGAATTAAAATGAAATTCAAAATATCCATACCTTATATAAAAACTTGGGATCTTACAATCTCCCCCTCTTAAGACAACTCATCCCCAATTTTCTCTTCTAAGGGTTATAAATCATCTAAAAATAGTTATGTCCATTGATTATGTAAATCTATCTCTATATCATAGGTCTTATCCTATACATGATTGTTCTTCCATAACACCTGAACTAAAGGAACTGACCTTCCTATAAGATATTTCTTACACTTATCTAAGATACATATATGAAACTCCTCTAAGGATGCATATACATATAGATAAATATCATCTATTTGAAGAGTATTATATGGGTTGGATTTATAATGATGTAGCTGAGATACATGGAAGACATCATGCATGGTCTGATACCTCTGAGGTAACTACAACTGATATGCTATTGGATCAGCTCTCTCTAGAATCTGAAAAGGCCCAAAATATCATGGAAAAATCTTACATTGTCTCCAAACCAATCTATTCCCTAGCCTTAGATATATATGTAAAAAGACATAATCCCTAACCTCTAACTCTAGAGGTCATCAACAGAGATCTATGTAAGATTTAAGTCTAGACTATAATATAGCCATCCAATTCTAAATCAGCTAAACCTAATCTGAAGTCTCCTAGACAAGATGGGGTACACAGAGTGTTAGCTCCCCTAACTCTATCCAATAGAGAGGGGTTCAGCATGGCCAACCATACAAATCCTCCCAAGATCGTATACTGTGAAGGTCTCCCTTATTGGAAAGAAGTGGGTGACCTTCGTCCACATGTCCACGATAATACATACCGCATCACTATCTTGAGGTTTCCCTAAGAACTCAATCATGAAATTCATTGAAATACCATCCTATTTCCACTTAGTAATGGGTATTTTTTGTAAGATCTTTCTTGGTTGTTGGTGTCCCACCTTCACCTGCTGATAGGTGGAGAATCTAGTGATAAAGCCTACTATTTATGGTTTCATACCTAGCCACCAATACTGGCGAAGTAAGTATCGATACATCATGATGAAACCAAGATGTACTACCCAAACTAAGGCAAGAAATTCCAACATCATCTCCTACTCAATGTTTATTAGAACTGATACATGCCCATGTATACCTAGAATTTCATCCTTCCCAACAGTCTAACCCAGAGGCTGGTCCTCACCTTCCATACTCTCCTTTAAGGATAATCTCTCATAATCTAACAACTATCTCATACTCACCCTATCCATAAGAGTGTAAGTCACTTCCGCGGATGGGAGAAAATTATACCCATGATAATTATGCACCACCAAGTGCATATCAGAGAACAAATACAAAAATTTCCATTAACTACAAGCCTCCTGAACTACCTATGTATGAGTCTTTTATCTCAGAGAATCCTATATTACATTGCCTTTACTAGGCATATAGGCTAGATCAAAATTGAATGACTGGATATACTCAACCTGCCTTCTCTACCGAAGGTTCAAGTCCAACTATATGAATTTTTACTTGATGCTTTGTGGAATATGTGCACTAAAAAGTCCCTCCATGTAATAAATTCCTCCAAAAATGAATGGTGTTAACCACGACTTCCAACTCAAGATCGTGTGTTGTGTATTTTTTCTCATGAGGACTCAACTAGAGAGAACCACACACCATGACTCAATCACCTGCATTAGGATAGCTCCCAACTCGATACCTGATGCATCATAGTAAATCATTTAACTACTTCTATGATCTGAGAGAATCAAGATTGGCATTAATGTTAACTTATCCTTAGACTCCTAAAAATCCTTTTCACATTCCTCAACCCATAAAAAAATCACCCCTATCTTGGGAAAACCTATTAAAAGCATATCTAGACATGGAAGGTCTTACATGAAGCACATGTAATAACTAACCAAACCCAAGAAACTATAAATATCAAAGACATTATTTGATTTCTCCCAAGAAACAATAGCACTCACCTTCTCTAGCTCTATAGACACTCCTGTCACTAAGATGACGTGACCCATGAAATAAATTTTATCTATCCAGATCAAACATTTTGTGAGCATAATATACAACTTATGCACTCTCAGTGTATTCAAAATGATGTTAGGTAGTTTGGAATAAGTTATTGAGTCCGATAATACACTAATATTGCTTCCACAAAAACTACCATGAAAGATTCCAAATACATTTGGAAAACCCTTTTAATCTAATCCATGAAAACTAATGGTGTGTTTATTAGACCGAACAATATAACTAGATACTCAAAGTAATAATACCCACAACAAAACAATTTATGTGGTATATCTTTCAGAATGACATGTACCTGAACATAAGTTTACCTCAAATCAATCTTTTAGATAACATGATATCATCATATATTGTCAAATGGGTCATCAATATAGGATAAACGATAAAAATTATTCACTTTTAATTGGTTTAATTTTCACTAAACCACACATAACCTGATTGTTCCATCTACCTTCATGGTGAAAAGGATTAGACAACCCCATAAATAAGTATTGGGTTATACAAACCCCATTTCTTCTATGTCCTATAGTTATCTCTTGAGCTCCTAAAGCTTAGTACTTGTCTTCCAATAAGGAGGAAGGGATACTGGTGCAGCTCCAGGAACCAGCTCAATAGTGAACTGCACATCTCGCTTAGGAAGAAAACCAAAAAAATCATCCAGGAAAAACTCCCTAAAATGATCTACTACTGAAGCATCTCACCCTACTTGATCATCCATATAAAGTCTAGAAATCTAGGTCATCATTCCAGACATACCATGATTCTCTAGTATATCTCTACCTTCTTGAACATCCCACTCTCCCGTGTGGATATACCTATCACCCTTTGGTGATGTGAAGGATACCCCCTAGTGATAGAAATTTAAATGGGCATCATAAGGAGCCCACCAGTAAATTTTGAGATTGACTTCAAATCCCATTATCTTGTGAGTAAAGAGATTCTATAAGCAGGGATACCCAACTATATCAAGGTGTAAATAACTACACTAGTGTATATTATCCAATCAAATACTTAATAGTGTACCGAGTGTCATAAAGAAATTGGAAAAAAATATATCAATCCCAAGTATCTCCACAATAGGTAATTTTAGGAAAGAATATTGAGAACATATATAACATCCTAATATTTTAAAAGGAAAGACAATGTTCGATAGTATACATGATATGCCACATCGAGCTTAAACAAACTACTAAATATTATTATTTAAATGTTATTATTATAACCTAGTTGTTAGAATGTTGCGTATAGATAAGATTAGTTGAATTTTGAAAATATGGTTTACACAAGTATATATACGGAATTATTTGGTGACAAATTAATTATAAATGAAAATAAAGATGAACTTAATATAAAGGATGTGTTTTTATGAATAACTATTTTTTATGCCCAAAGACATTTTTTATTAGTGAATTAAATTAATTAATATTATTGAATGATATTAATGAAATATATATATTAGATATTTAATCAAATATCTTGAAATTTATCCAAAATATTAGATAGTCATAAGATAAAAATAAATCAAATCTTATGCATAGAAAGCTATATTTTTCAAAATATAGTTCTTCCTCCTTTTGATGGAGCACATGTTTTAAAACTATATTTTAATAATTTTATAATAAATACTTTAAAAAATAAACTTCAATTTTGACTGTGTAATATCAAAATTTACTTTGGTTTAGTTTTTTGGTATTCTTCATAAATGTTGCATTTATGATGAATAGTGAAAAATAATGCATTTTAATTGAAAACTGACTTTTCATCTAAATAATTAATAATGTTAAATAATATTTTAAATTGGTTTTAATGTAAAATTATGTCAATAACACATCTATTAATTATAATAATGTCATTTTAATATTTTTTATATTGAATTTGGATATAAAAACATTTCAAACATTTGCATATTTTCACGTTAAAAGCATGTTTTCTCACCTTGTCTATGGGATAAATTATAATTAATTTTAGCCACTTATATTTTTAAATTTTTATAAATGGGTCCCACATTTGGAATCATAATTTAAAAATTTATTAAATAGGTCCCTTTTATTATTTACCAATATGAATAGTAACTTTATTAATTTTCATTACCCTAGTTAAAGGTAAATCAAGTAATTAAGGGTCAAAAATAATATTATAAATATTATAAAATGACCCTAACACTTGTCAAAATTTTATTATATGAGTTTTTTTAGTCCATAATAATTAAATTATCCATAATTTTACCATTTATATCTATTTTTATGAGAATATAATCTTTATAATATTTTTTTAAAGACATGTCAAACTTGTCGTACTATTGTGTTTAACAAGTGAAATATTTTTAATATGGGTTATATATAGTATATGTTCCACTAAAAATAGTATTTTAAAATATAAAATATTCATCTTCATCATGGTAATTTATTTTTAATTTTTAGGTAAGAAATAATAATCGTAAAGTCTTGCACAATGATGATGTAGTAATTGTTTAATTAATGGAAATATCTAATAAAAGATATTAAAAATATTAAAAAAAAATTTAGATAATTAATTTAATAAATTAATTTTATTGATTACTCTGACATGTTAGTGATATTTTGGAATATTTTATTCGAATTTATCTTGTTGTATTGAGTTTTTAAAAGTCAAAGTAAGAAATAGTGTAAAAATTGATATTAATAATATTTTTAAATAATAATATTTTGTCAAATGATATAAAATTCTTAAAAAAATAAAACTTGACCAAATTATTTTTAAAAGGTTTAAAATTTCATCCATTATTCATTTATGGTTCGTTTTTCATTTTATAAAAACTATATTAACCTTCAAAGAGTAAAAAAACATGTTTTCACGGTAAGAGTTAAAGAGGTTAAATAAGTGCTAAAACAAAAGGATAAGGGTATAACCATGACCTAAAATTGTAAAAATATATTTGATAAATATAATTATACACTTTTCACCATAGTATCAAATTTCATTTATTTAATGGACACATGTTCGTGAAAATAACTTATATAATATTTAAATCAATGATAGTTACAAAATGTCACTCAATTTGTATTTAATATCTTTTATGTGTCCAAGTTGGTAAAAAAGATATGAATAAAAAAATTATATTTTTATTTTAATTAAATTATTTTAATTATATAAATTTATTTTTAATTTCTAGAAACTATATAATTACCTTAATTGCTTTTTAATTAAGGGAAAGATATAATAATTTATTTTAGAAATGTTAATTTCGATATATTTTGGATTATTTAATGTATATATGAAATTTTATAGATTTTTATGATATAATATATATATGTGAAATCATTATATTGTATTTACAAATTTTTATTGATGTATTCGAAGTCCTAGTAATGAATAGTATTAAATTTTATAATAATGATATTTCATGAGTATAATATTTTATTAAATTGATTAAAAATCATAAAAATATTAAATAAGGAAAATAGTATAATATATGGTCATAAATTTCATACCTTATTATTTATGGTCCATGTTTGAGTCCTTGGATCTGGAATAGTCTATTTATATTTTAATATTTTGAGAAATTATAAGAGTACCTCTCTCCTATCTTATAAAATTGAACCCCTTATTCTCCATCTCTCACACTTAAACCGCTATTTTTTCATCTAAGATTTACCCCAATACCATCCTATAATACTTCCCCACATTCTATAAATCTTATTTTTGGCATAACACCACCCTTAGTTGATGTCAAACAATGAAGGATTTCTAAAGAAGAGCTATCATTTTTAATTAAGTGTGTCTATATTATTTCTTCTTCCACCTCATTAAAATATTACTCAACCATGATAAAATAATAAATCTACTATAATTAATATAATTATATGTTATTATGATAATATCATCAAATAATTCCATATTCACTTCTATCAAATTGGAAAATAAGTTATTTTTTGTGTGTATGGGGAACTACCACCTCCCAAATCGATGAAATATGTTTTTTATCACTGTCTCTCAATACTAGTTATAATTATGAAATTAAATTTTATATATTATATTCATGAAATATTTTTAATTATGGAAATATAATATATCATTTATGTTCTTACTTTTACAAACACAAAAAATAATAATGTTGTTTGTCAGTACGTATGAATTATCACCGCTACGAAGCGATGTGATTCATTTTTCATCACCACTTCACATAGATGATATATATAAGTATTTTTAAAGAATTAATATACTATAAATTATATTTTTTTTTAAAAAAAGTGGTGACATGAATTGGTCACCCAATTCATTCCCCAAGGAAATTTATTAAAAACAAAAGTAGCATTACAAACACGAGGTGCAATGAATTTACACCAGCCAGAATTTTGAGAATAACAAACAAAGATATACCAAGAAAGATCCATTAAAGTCATGTGATGCACTGTCCAGAGGGGACTCTGCCAAATCAATTCTGTTTGAACTGATCATCTGAAGATCTACTCAACGTTTCTTCTTTATCCACATGAGAAACTTCTCTACCACTACTGTCGACTCTTCTATGATCTCCAAAGATTGTATTGTCTATGGGGCTTCCAACAATCCACTGTCTGAGAAAGTCCTTAGAGCACTGAGAGACACAGTTAGAAATGAAATCAAGTAAAGGTTTGGACCAAAAAACTGTTGAGAGTGTCGACTAGCATTGCAATATCACCTTCCAATATAATCACAGTAGATTCTATAGTAGAGAAAACAGGGTCATACCAGCAGAATACCATAAAAACAACATCACCTTCCAGAAGGAGATCACGTTGTACAAGATTCCAACAATGAAACATCTCATTCCAGAATTGCAACAGAAGGAGGTCACACTGTGCCAGACAGTGAAAAATCACCATCTATTATGCATACAGCAAGAGTACAAAAAAGGGAAATAGCAAAATCATCCCAGCCTTAGAGGGCATGCAAAATGAATCCAGGAAGTCTGAATCCCAAACAGAGAATTCTAGTGACAAAAAAAGAATTCCAGTGACAAAAAAATAGAACAACTCAGATGGACATATCATGTACTGTGCTGACTGAAGCAATTGAATCAGAAACATTCAGAAAAACCAAATCATTCCAAAAGAGACAGCAAAGAACGATCAAAGATGAAACTGGTGAAATGAAAAAGGAGCAGAAATAAACTCACTCCCACGGAATATTCTTGCAATCAATATTAGGATTACTTTTATATTCCTCAACTATCCTAATGAATATACGCTTTCGGATGTCAAGGTATTCCTCAGTAGTGATGAGCCTATCCATGTATTTCTGAAATATAATTGCATCCTGTTCATCCATCCAGACATCAACTACATCCCCCAGCTGCTCCTCAATGCAGTAGGCATCTCTATACACAGGTTTTTGTTTTCTTTCATCATTATCCTCATCTAATTCAGAGTCCTCCTTAGGAAGTTCACTGTAGGAATTCAGTTGTTCAGTCACAGTTGGGAGTGATGGATACTCCCTCCTAGTGGCATCAAGAGATCTTGTGACTATTGTTCTTTTAATTTGAGAATAATCTCTGTGCTTCCTTGTTTTTCTAGAATTTGGGGTTATAAAACCATCAACATCCACCATTGGCTTTTTTCCTTTCCTATCACTTGATTTTAAGTAATAATCCTCAATTTGATTAGGGTGATCATCAATTTCAAGCAAGGATTCACTAGAATCAGAATGTTTTTCTTGCTCCTTAGGAGTGTTGGAACCTGTGGGAGCAGGCTGGGAATCAAAAAGGCAATCCGAACTCTACCGTTCAGTAGATATCCCAGGGAGGTCCAACTTAACTCTATAGCTAACCTTAGAACCATCCAATTCCTCAGTCTATTTGTTTTTCTCAACCCAAAAGGATTTCTTAGCCTCAGGAGGCACGGATTTATGTCTGCAGTCTTTTGCAGTGTGTCCAAGCTTGAGGCAAAGGGAGCAATAATTAGGAAATTGTTCATATAAAACCTCCAAAAAGAATCCATGGTCACCATTATGGATCTAAATATGAGGGGGAGGGTCTTTAAAAACATCAATTTCAATGCAAACCCTGGAAATAGATGGTCGATAAAGGTTCTTTGTTGCCGAATCCAGCTTCAATGGATTACCAATGAGCTTTAAGATATTCAACAAGGCAATTTTTTTGAATAGGAGCAGTGGCAACATAGGGAAGCCAATCTAAATTGGGACGATGGGGGACTCGGAATAGGTATCAAAATCAGGGGTCCATTTGAGGACTTTCATCAAGCATCCAACGAAGAACCTGGATCTCTTCTCTCATAAACGGTAGTAGTCATCCTCAGAAGCCAGGCGAAAGACAACATTTAAGGAGTTCAAAAGGCCGGTAAAGAATCTTGAAAAACTAATTGCTTCAAGGGAAGCTCTTAAGAAACTCAATGCTATTTTGCGATTGAAAAATTTCCCAACAAGAACGAAATGAAGGTCTGAAGCGAGAAGTGTTACCTCATTTTTTGAGAAAGAAATCACCGGTTGACCGCGGTGATGAAATAGTTTCGGATTGATGCAAGAGTCGGGAGCTGTGGCACCATTTGAGCAGGTCTCGTTGTCCTCAGTCAATCTTACAGCCACTACATCTGCAAAGGATCGCGAACTAGGGTTCCTCTATCCCGAAATCAAGTTTCTCACGTCGCTTTGTATTGACCCCTCCATTAGAGCTATAAATTATATTATTATAATTCTAAAATTATAAAATTATACATACTTTCTTTTCATAATAATCATCGAAAAATGAAAATGTTACTCATGCGTACGTACGACCTTCCATCTCCATAATTCTAACCTGGTTCATTTTTCATATCCATGTGTAATTGATTGATTTAAAATTAAAATTGATATATTAAAATAATAATTATATCCAGAATACTATTCTAGGGATGATGGACTACTGACCTCTTTGACTATTGACATCATACCAAATTTATTTTGGACTCATGTTCCAAATATCATCAAAATGTGTGATGTGAACTTAAGTAATTAAATGCTATAACATGGTAATAAGTTAAATAAAAGGAATAATAAAAATGAAAATTGTTTTAAATCAAGTTAATAATTAACTTGATTTTATTATTTAGGAATTTAAAGGAAATAGGTGAAAAATCATACTTGAGGTAAGGTACTTTTTATCTAAAAACATTATTTTAATTGTTTTAAAGATTTATTTCCTAAATCGTTCTCTTTAATGTCCATGTTTTTAAAAATTATTTTTTAGAATGTATTTATATGGAAATAAATTTTTTATAATGGGATTCTTCATATTTATTTCAAATATTTCACAATTCTATGAGAAAATTTGATTTAAAAAATCTATTTTTAAATGTTTAAAATGGGTTTTGAAAATGGATTTATTATTTCAATAACTTAAATTGTTTTATTGTGAGATAAAATTAAATTCCATGAGTGACATGTTGAAAATTGAATTCTTTTATGTGTAATGATCATATAATGGTACTTGGACATTTTAAGGTTTGTTATGTGATAAACCAATGATGGGTGGTTCCATTATAAAACAAGGATGGGTTGTTACGTTATAACCTCCAATTAATTGGGTATGGAAATTTATCATATGGTTATTCCATTTGTAAGAGTTAAATGTATGGAAGATGAATGTATGGTTATTCCATTTTTAAGAGTGATATGTATGTAATTCTACCACATGGTTCTTCAATTTGAGTATAATTATGTTCTAAGTAGCCTAATTATATCGTATATGCATACCTATGGCTTTTCAGGAAAATCATTTGATTTTAAAAAGTTAAGATAATGATATTTTTGAAAATATGAATCATTTTTTGGGTTATAAATTTATGTTATAAAAAAATTATGGGTTTCACTGGACTAATGGTTTCCTTTATTTTATGTCCCTTACTAAGCTGTTGTGCTCATCCTAAGATTTAAAATGATTTTCAAAGGGTTTAGGAAAGAATAGGGACAAAGTAGAGTTCAAGGGGGAAATTTTGAATATTTATCATCATAATAATTCATGTTTTATTTTAAATACTTTTGTTTTATGGAAAAAATGGATACTGTATAGAAGTATCCACTTGTAATGTATGGTTTTACATTGTAAGAGTTTCTCCTAATTCTCTATAACTCTAAACCCTAATAGTCCATGAGTTTTTAAGTAATCAAATTTTCATTTTCATATTGTAGGTTTTGGAGGGAAAATTTTGGGTCACTAATATTAGCACCATAGCCAAAAATATGAAGTTTTTTATTTTATCATAGGATTCAGGAGTACAGATCCTGAGCTATTGTAGTTGGTATTAGAGGATGTTTTAAACTACTTTGGAGGTTTGGATGTATTTTTTAAAGTTATGGATATCATCATGTGTTTATAATTCTTAGGTTGATCATAAGTTCAGTTTCTTAGAAAACCATCTTGAGGATTTAAGTTATGAAATTTTAAGTTGAATAACTGTATTTTTTATGAGACATTGATTTTTAAGGTAATTATGGGTTATTAAATTTTGCGATGCAAAAAAAAGATATGAGAAACCTTTGAGGATAATACATATTATGGTTATTTTTAGGATTTTTCTCATGTTTTTAGAATTTTATTAGGATTATATTAATATTGATTTATAAAAAGGACAACTTTCATACTATGTGATAACTGGTCACATTCAGAAAGGTCGTGGGAATTGAACTCACATCCTAAGGGTAACAAGGATGCATCACCTACCACTAGCCTTCATGAAGTCCCAGTTAGAATGAATTTTAAATTTTATATAAATTATTTAATGGATAAAGATTAATTTTATTTTTATAACATTTGCTTTATCAAATAGAAAACTATTAGATCTTAAAATTATTTACTTATTAAGTGATTGATGTTATTTTGGAAGACATTCACTATTTGGGGAACTCTATATGATTAAGGTAAACAGAGTACTATGGAATTTTATTTGAGGAATAAATGTTGAATTGTATTTTGTAAGAATCTATGATTTAATTGTTTACTAATGGTGATTCAATATATTCATAAAAATTATTATCATATCTTGAAAATTATAAGGGAAATTACTTTTTGGTATGAGACTTTAATAGTAATTGATGTTATTTGGATATAATTATTAAAATTTATCTTGGAAGACTATGTGATTAAATCATTCTGATTTTTGTGTTTCAATATTATTCTGGAATATTTTTTGAGGAATTTTAAGGATAGTTATTTATTGAATGATCTATGTTGTTCATTGGGTATTACTATTGAATTTTAAAGATTAAAGTAGTTTTTCTTCATATAAATATTTATTCTTTTTAGATAATTTGTTTAGCTTATAATAAACATTTTAATTTTGGATAATGATTAAAGATAATAGGAATAACTTTTATCCTATTTTGGATTTAGTGATCTATATAAGTTGCTTCTAATAACTTAGGCATGAAAAATTCATCTTGAATGCTCATTATTTAGAGAAGAAGATAAGATTGTGGTTGAAATTGATTAAAGGATGAAAATATTCTTTTCAAGTAATTATATTTCCATATGTTATTATTCCAAGTAGTAAAATAATTCTTCAACTATATTAAAAGGATATTCAAGAAAAAAACATTATTTTTTTACATTTCTTATTAATAAATCAATGACCATTTCAACCTTCACAAATTTATAGTTTTTTGATTATTCAAATTCCCTTGACCATTTTCTCTATAACCCTCCATCATTTCTTGATAGTTATTTTTCTCTTCCATATCCATGTTCTCCTATATGGAACCCTAGTGTGTATTATCTGAGGTGACCTTTATAATTTCCTTTCTCTCTTTTCAAATGGAGGTTTTATTAACCCTTGTTCTGATGTGGGATTTTAATAAAGGTATTTCGAATAGTCAAACCCAAGTTACCAAGACTAAGTTAAAATTGAGAATATTAATTTTATTGAAGGGAGTAGAATGTACCATCCAAATAGTTTAAAAGGAAATATTATGTTTGATAGCATACAAGATATGCCACATCAAGATTAAACGAACTACTAAATATTATTATTTAAATATTCCGATTATAACCTAGATGTTAGAATGGTGGGTATTAAAAGGACTAAATAAATGATAAAAATATGGTTTACACATGTATATATAATTAATTATTTAATTTATAATAAATTATAAATTAAAATAAATACCAATTGAATATAAAAGATGTAGTTTTTATGAATATCTATTTTTATGTGCCCAAAGGCATTTTTTCATAAAAAAATTCTTATTAATAAAATATATATATATATATATATATTATTCAATAAAACATTTTCACATTCAGTGAATACATTTTATAGGCATAAGATAATAATAAATCAAATTTTAAGCATAAAACGTTGTATTTTTTAAAAGAGATTGTTTCCATCTTTTTATGCCACGCTTGTATTAAAATCAAATTTTTAACACTTTTATAAATTTTATTTAAAAAAATAAACTTTATTTCTGAAATAATAAAATCAAAATATACTTTGGTTGAATTATCTTTATTTTTTAGATATGTTTCAATCTTTGATGAATAATGAAAATAGTGCATTTTAATTGAAAACATAATTTTCATCTACAGAATTTATAATGTTATATTATAATATAAATTATTTTTAATGTAAAATTATATCAATTATAAATCTATTAATTAAAATAAGGTCAATTGAATGTTTTTTATATTGAATTTGAATATGAAAATATTTCAAGCTTTTGCACATTTTCATGTTAAAAACCTGTTTTCTCACCCCATCTACAAGATTAATTTTAATGAATTTTAGCCACTTATGTGTTTTAAATTTTTAAAAATGGATTCAATATTTTTAATAATAATTAAAAAAATTATTAAATGGGTCCCTTTTATTTTTTGCCAATATGAATAGTAACTTTAGTAATTTTTGTTACCATGGATAATGATAAATCAGGTAATTAAGGGTAAAAATAATATTATAAATATTATAAAATGACTCTAAAACTTGAACCAATTTATATGGATGATTATTTTTCATCCATAAGAATAAAATTATTGTTTATGTGACCATTTATGGACATTTTTATTAGAATATAACATTTATAATATTTTATTCAAAAACAAGTCAAACTTGTCTTACTCTTGTTCTTAACAAGTGACATATTTTTAATATGGGGTTATATAGAGGATATGTTATATTATAAATAGTATTTTGAATTATATAATATTTATCTTCATCATTGTAATTTATGTTTAATTTTTAGGGAAGAAATAATAACCTTAAAGGCTTGAGCAATGATGGTGAAACAATTATTTAATTGATGGAAATATCAAAGAAATGATATTAAAAATATTTAAATAAATATAATTTCAGATAATTAATGTCACACACGAATTTGATAGATTAATTTGACATGTTATAAATATTTTTTGAGATTTTTTTGAAATTTATCTTGTTTTATTGAATTTTATAAAAGTCAAAATAATGAATAGTGTCAAAATTGACATTAATGATATTTTAAAATAAATAATATTTTATTAAACGATATAAAATTGAAAAAAAAAATCAACCAAATTATTGGTATAAGATTAAATATTTCATCCATGATTAATTTAGTGTTTTTTTTTTGGAATTTTATAATAACTAAAAAAACCTTCAAAGAGTAAAGACACGTATGGTCATGGTAAGAGTTAAAGAGGTTAAATAAGGCTTAAAATGATAAGATTATAACCATAACCTAAACTTGTACAAAAATTATTGAATAAAGATGATTTTAACCTTATCACCTTAGGATATAAATTTAGTTATTTCATGGAAATTAATAATATATTATTTAAATCAAAGATAGTAACAAAATGTCACTCTCTTGGCATTTAATATCTTTTATGAATCCACATAGAGAATACAAAAAGATATGAATGAAAATAAATGTATATTATGATGTTAATGAAATTATTTTAATTATATAAATTTATATTTAATCTTATAAATTATATAATTCATTTAATTACTTTTGAAATTCTAAAATAGTATTTATTTAATTAAGAGAAACATAAAATAATTTATTTTAAAATATTAATTCTTATGTATTTTAAATTATTTAATGTGTATAATTATTTTTATAGATAAATATGATATATGATATATTTTTTTAAATCATTATATTATATTTTAAACTTTTTCTTTATGTATTTAAAGTCATGGTAATGAATAATATTAAATTTCATAATGATGATATTTCGTAAATATAATGTTTTATTAAATTAATTAAAATCATTAATATATTTAATTAGGAAAATGGAATATGATATGGTCCAAAATTTCATCCCATGTGCATTTATGGGACATTTGGAATTCCTTGAATCTATAATAGTCTATTTAAATTTTGATATTTTGATAAATTCCATGAGTGCCCCTCCCCTCTCTTATAAAAGGTCACCCCTTCTTCTCAATCTATCACACTTAAAAGCATATTTATATCATAAAATATCTACCCAAATACCTTATTATAATCCCTGAACACATTCTATATCTATTTTTCTTGGAAAAACACCACCCTAAGTGATCATAATGTGTCATGCAACGAAGGATTTCTAAAGAAGAGATATCATTTTTAATTATGTGTTTTTGTATTATTTCTTCTTCCACCTCCTTCAAATATTCTTCAAAAATTATGAAATAATAAATAAATTATCCTAAATATAATTATATTTTATTATATTAATATCATAAACTAAATCCATATCAACTTCCATCAAATAGTAAAAGAAATTATCATTCGTGTGTATGGTGAACCACTGCCTCACGAGCTGATGAAATGATTTTTCTATAACTCTCTATAAAGACTAATTATAATGATATAATTAAATTTTATATATGATATTAATGAAATTTTTATCATTATTAACATATAATATATCATTTACATTCTTTCTATTCCATATTTAGAAAAATGATAACATTGTTTGTGCATACGTGTGTATTATCACCTCCATGAAGCAATGTGATTCATTTTTCATCACCACTTCACATGGATGATCTATATAGGTATTTTTGAAGAATTAATACGATATATATGATATTATTATCATTGTGTAAAGATAAAAGTACACTTACTTTGTTTCCATAATTATCATGGAAAAATGAAAATGTTACTCATGCGTACATACGGTCTACTGTCTCCATTATTATAACACAGTTCATTTTTCATATTCTTATGAAATGGATGGATTTAAAAGAAAATTATATATATAAAAATAATAATAATTCCATTATTATTATTCTGGATATGATGTACTAATAACCCTTTGAATATAGACGTCATGAAAAATTCATTTTGGACTCATGTACCAAATATCAACAAAATGTCTGACGTGAACTTAATTAATTAGGTAAATGTTATAACATTGTAATAAGTGATATAATAATAATAATAAAATTAAAAAAATTATCAATCAAGTAAATAATTATCCTTATTTTATAATTTATAAAGATAAAGGAAATATGTGACAAATAGGACTGAAAGTAAGGGAATTTTTAAATAAAAAGTTCATTTTAGTCATTTTAAATATTCATTTTCTAAATATTTATATTTAATGATGATGTTTTTAAAAAATATTTTTTTAGTGTATTTATATGAAAATTAATGTTTTAAAATGTGAATTTAAAAAAGTAAAATGTTTCAAAGTGGTATGGGACACTTTGATTTAAAAATATATTTTTAAATGTTTCAAATGGGTTTTGAAAATGGATTGATTATTTTAAAAATATGAAATGTTTTATTATGATTGAAAATGAAATTTTATGAGTGACATGGTGAATATTGAAATATTTTATGTGTTAGGATTATATAATGGCTCTTGAATATTTGGCAGGTGGTTATGTGATGAACCAATGATGGGTGGTTCTGTGATAAACCAAGGATGGGTGGTTACGTTATAACCTCCTATACATTGGGTATGGAATTTGACTTTATGATCATTTCATTTGTAAGAGTGACATGTATGGAAGTCGACTGTATGGTTATTGCATTTATAAGAGTGAAATGTATTGAATTTGACTGCATAGTTATTCCATTGGACTATAATTTTGTCTCAAGTTTCCTAGTTATATCTTATATGTTTGATTATGGGATTTTATGAAAATAATTTTATTTTAAAATGGTATGATAATGATATTTTTGAAAATATGATTCCTTTTTTATGTTATAAAGGTATGTTTTTTAAAAAAATATGTGTTTTAACTGGACTAATTATTTTCTTTATTTTATGTCCCTTACTGATCTTTTGTGCTTATCCCGTGTTTTAAATTTATTTTTGTAGGGTCTAAGGAAGATTAGGGGAAAATATAAGATCAAGTGTAAAATTTTGAATATTTATCCTCAAAAGAATTCATGTTTTATATTAAATATTTTTGTTTTATGAAAAAAATGGATACTGTATAAAAGAGACCACTTTTAATGTATCGGTTTACATTATAATAGTTTGTCATAATTATCTAAATATATAAACTAAAAATATACTTGAATTTGAATTCTCTTTCCAAAACACTAGAATATGTAATATTTTAGGTCGTTTCCTTACAACCTGTATTAAAAAAGGGTAGATACTAGAGTAGAATCTACTAAGATCATACCTCTCACTGTGGATGGTTAGGTGCTCTTCTCCTTAGGTATAGGTTGTACTAAATATATCTGGCCTAAACTGAAGCTCTGAGAAACAACCTAAATACCATGAGTATGCCCACTTTACTGTCAAGATGAAAATATTTTATGGCTCCCCCAACCATGACCACCTACTCAGCATTAACAACCAGTAGCACTCTAACTTCTGGCCTAACGTAGAGCTATGAATCTCACTCTTGAACCTAGTTTCAGGTTTAACCCCCTCTCACTAGATACTAGAGGTGTGTTCCATTAAAAACACTATAGATTACCCATGTGTACGCAAGATTAGAAATTTATTGGGTATCTATCACATTGGTTCATCATGTTTCCCCACCTTTCACATAGATAATTGAAGACATAACTAACAACACTCACACCTTGGTTGGTATTCCACTCACGAGAAGTCTCAAAAAGTATCTTCTTTCCCCCTGACACTAAACCACTAGGTTGACAAGATACACTTCCCTTCTCTAGTCCCCCAACTTCTCCAAGGTTACGTTCAATAATCAACACCTAATTCACTATCTCGGTTATATTATTCAACCAAAACATGTTCACCTATGATCAAATAACATTCTTGATACCTTCAATGAAGAATATCTCCCTAGACATCTCATCAATAAGATACAAAGAATCAAAGAGCAGAAGATCTATCGAGAAATTAGAATACTCCATAACGGTAATCACACCCTTCTCCAAATGCATAAAATCACTAATCCATTTAGCTCTAAGAGTCTCAAGAAAGAAGTAGTCATAAAACCAAGTTTGTAAATCCCTCTAAACCATATACCAAATCCTATTAACTAGTTTTAAAACATACCTCCAGTACTTAGTTCCTTCTTGAATAATATACATCAGGAGCTTGACTCTCTTCTCTAGAGGATCCTCCAAGTTTTTGAAGATCGATAAGATTGTATCAAGCCAAAACTCAGTAGTATTTGGACCACCATCCCCTGAAAAAGTGGTTGGATTCTATAATTAGAACACACATGTAAACTCTTCTATAAATAAAAAAAATATGGGGATCCTTGAATGGTTTTTATAAATTATAGGACACCCTTTCATAACTGGTCATCTTCACCCATCACTACTGAAAATATGGCCTTTATTAGTGCTAAAAAAGTGAATTAACAGTGCTATAAAAGTGTTATTAATCAAGGTGAAGATAAAGGAGGGTCTCTTTTATCATCTCTCAGAATATCACAGATAAAGGCCCATTTATCAGCTCTTAAAAAAGTGCTGATAAAAGGTGATTTTTATCAGCGCTAAAAAATGCACTGATAAAAAGGTCATTTATCAGCACTTTTTTTAACAGTGATAAAAGTAAAAAAATTAAAAAAAAAGTTAAAACGAAAATACAGCGCTCATGGAGATTTTAAGAGCGCTTGACCCCCCCCCCCCCCACACACACACATTATCAGCGCTAGGAGGACCCCCTCCCACTCTCCCACGCACAGCACTTGCCCATGCATCCCACACTTGCCTACATGCCCTTGCTTCTACTCGAACTCGAACCCAAGACCTCCCCCCTTAGGTGCCTACACCTTTACCACTATGCTATTTAGTTTTTTTCTCTATTTAATGATATATCTATTTATATATATATATATAGTTAAATTTATTCATATATTAATATAGATTCATATTGATATAAATATATTTAGTAATATTAATACATATATATTTATTCATATATTACTATATATATTTATACATATATTAATATTTATTTATTTATATATATATAGTAATATTTATTCGTATATTAATATAGATTCATATTAACATAAATATATTTAGTTATATTAATACATATATATTTATTCATATTAAAATATATAATAATATTTATTTATATATATATTTTTAGTTATAATTTTTTATCCATATATTTATTTGTATATTAATATATATTTATAAAATTAGTTTTAAATATATTTTTATAATTCATTTTTTTATGTGTGTTTATACACAAATAAATAAATAAATATATACATGTATATAACACACACACACACACATAGATATATATATATATACATATATATATATATACAAACGAATAAATACATATATATATATATGTGTATCTGAAAGGCCATAAAATGTTAAAATGCCAATAACTTCTAATCCATAAGTCCATTCAAAATATACAACCATTTAAATAGAAGAAAATGAAACAATATTTGATATTTTATGTGGTACAGTCCTAGCGTACATTCTTATCAGAAGTTATACTTGTTTGAATGTTAAAAAATCAGGGTATCCTAACTAAAAACTCAGTTTTGGAGGAGTTTTGGGACTTTTTTCACCTCAAAAAAAGTGACAAAAAATTCCCTCGGGTCACTAGGGTGTAGATCTCATCGCAAGCTTTGATTTGATATGTTGTAGAGCTCAAACAAACATTAGGATCAAAATTTATGGTAGTTTGAAGTTTGAGTTACATTTTCAAATTATTTTAGATATTTTTTTAATTTTTTTGATTTTTTGTGCCTTCAAATTGTTATTAAATGATTATTAATAGATGATAATTATAAAATTAATAATTAATAATATTTTTTAAAATATTTTAAAGCCATTTTCACTAAATTTCTTATATATTAAATTTAATAGTCTATTTATACTTATCTAAAACACATTTAAAAAATATATAAAATATTTATATCAATATAAATATACTTTTATAAAAATATATTATTTCTTATGAAATATGTTTTTTGAAATATAAACATTATCAGTGCTAGGAAAAAGAGCTGATAAAGCCCCCCTTTAATAGCACTACTAAAAAAAGAACTGATAAATGGGGGTCTTTAATCATCCCTAAAAAATGCTGATAAAGGGTCACTTTTAATAGTTCTTTTTTTAGCATTGTTAAAATTGCCCTTGATTAGTGCTTTTTTTACCACTAATGAATTCCCCCCCCTTTATCAGCACTTTTTTGGGCACTGATAAAAGGCGGCGCTATGGAAACCCATTTTTGTGGTAGTTTATATCAAGAACAACAGGTGGCTCCCCAAGTAAAACTATTGGAGGTTCTACTGGAATCTTAGGGCCCACCACCTCGTAAGAATGGTTTTGAGCACCCTTATGGCACATGAATGGAGGTAATTATAGTGTAATATATCTAAAAATTCCAAACATACACCTCAAAAAAGATTCGATAACAAATAGCTCATATATAAAAACATAGGAAAGATATTGGACTTCCTATAACCAAGACACACTTCTCTACATACTTATAAATCTAGGACTGGGTAAAAGGAACAATTTTAAAGAACAAAAAATTCAATTCCCACTTCCCACTACTAAGGTCAGGTCTTGGTCAATCTCTCTATTTCACAACTCATGTCCCGATATATGGACTGTCAAGTTTAATTATAGAGGAAACACCCATTAAGTTACAATTGTAAACTCCATTTAATGGCGACATTTTTCTATTTTAAAATTCAAAATCATTTAAATTCTTATTTATATTATAATTATATTTAAATATTTGAATTATAAATATTATGATTTCAAATTTATAAGGGATCATACATGATATAAATTAAAGTTTGGTATACATTTAATCCCATTCATAACACGTTCTGACCCATGAAACCAATGGTGCATGAATCAAAGTGTTATAATTGATTGCCTAAGGTGTCTATTATAGCCAATATAGGAAAAACCTATTTAGGTTATGGGAATAAATTTAAGTAAAAATTACATTCCTCAATCTCCTATAATAAATGTTTGTCAATAATAATTATATAACACAAGTCACATATAATAAATGTCATGCAGTCAAGCAATGCATCATATATGACATGGAATATGCATCATTTTTGAATCCTATATGGTTCATAAAATGTTTAATTATAATAATTCCATGCTATATCATGCCAAGGATAAATTGAAATTCCTTAATAATAGAAATAATAACATCACATATCATTTTCATCACCCAATGGTGGAATTAAATCAACCCTAATAGGAAATATATATAATAACAATTTCTCATTCCAAGAAACTTTTTAATTACCTTCGATGTGGGTTAGCTATTCCTAGACATAACTTATAACCAATTTCCAATTAATTCCAAATCTCATATCTATTGTCTAAAAATATTAAGGAAATAAAATAAATGTCTATGATTCTACTTTTTAACATCCCGAACTGAGATCCACTAAATAGTTCATTGAGCCGATGGGTCACGTAGCCTAAAGTGCGCCTCCTCATACTCCAGTGGATATCAAATAGTAGCATGTTTATAAGCTACTATCATGGGGATACTATACCCTTATGATTAGTGTAACTCAGTAGTATAAAAAGTTAATAAATATTAGAAAGCATAATATAAATTAGTGATAGAAGATAAACATGCATATACAAGTGTTAGTAAACAAATCCAAGGAAAATGTCATATAAAAATGATTAATATGTCATGTATCTATACAAAATTGTAGATATTACATGGAAATAGGAATCAAACACAATACATGTCTCAAAATAAAAAATAATCTAAAAAACAATATCCCAATGGCATCACAAGCCATAGATCAGTCATGTGCCCCCCTATTATTAAGAAGCAACCAATCAAGGATCAGTATGTGGGTTATTTACTTAGTCCCTACTTGCATATATCAAGTCTGTCTGAATACAAAATGGTGCCCCGAACAGGGTATCAGATAACACTCAGTAGGCCACCACCAATGGGGTCTATAACAAGTATAGTATGTGTATATAAGATGAAGTAGTGTGTAATATATAATAAGAATAAAATGATATATTCAAGTGTGATATTGTCCAACGTACCAAGTCTCACTTTAAATAAGAAATAATAAACATGGTCTATCTATAAATCATGGTAAAATATCCATGACGGTCTATATTGAGTAAACTAGTATCAAGACTATAAAGGTCAGATTCAATGTATAAAATGACCATGGAATCATCATCAATTCCCTAGAGCATAACCATAGAAAACATAGTAGACACTTGGGTAGATCCTAAGAAGAATATTCAAGGTGGTTAAAGAAATCCTATTCAAAAGAGTATAAATGTGCCTTGTATCAAAATTAATATGGAACCATGGAGTATAAATATATGTGGAATCCAATGTAATATGAATCCATAGAGTGTAAAGGTCCAAGGAATATAAATAAGTCCTTGGTTCCATACTGAGCCATCCATCATCAAAATGAGCATATAAAGAAATCAAGGGTATTTAATTAACCATGCCCAGTATCATTTAACCCATTTAATAATCTATTTTATATTCATAAATAATCTATTATTTCATCCAAATAATTCTTAATTTTATATTTAAACCATTTAACCATTTTAATGAAATGTAATAACATGAAAAGGGGGAATAATCCCTATCTTAATATCACATTTAATTAACTAAGACTCACACTAAGATGGAAATCTCACATGCACCCAACGAGTTGATATATCATGGGTAAGGTATATAAGCATGCCTCATGGGAGGTCCAGGTTGAGGTTGAAAACCTACAACCATCAAATGGTGTTAAGAGGGAAACCTAACAAGATTAAAATAATTTAATCAAGGAATTAAATTAATTTAGGAGAAATATTTCAATGTAAGACATGAGGAACAATTGAAAAAATGTATAAAACAATTATATTTTATGTAAAAGGTATATAAAACATATTTAATTCCTATATTAGAAAACTTGTTTAGTATCATCTCCTAACTTGACTCAGATTGGAAGAAAAGAGAAGATCAAAAGAATGCCCTAAAAATAGGGCATAATATCTTTCACGAAAATAGCACCATTGATACAAAGACAATGTAGAAATGTGTAAGAGTAATATAGAACTCACTAACATGAATCCAGCATTATGAATGGATCTCGAATCAAATATCAGAAAAAGGAATTCCTTCAATCCCCAGGTTGAAGGCTTGAGAATAACTCCAACGTGAGAAAAGGGGGTTGGACACTAAAAAATGAATAGAGGAGGAAAGTTGAACATTATGGGAAATAAGGTAAAATAGTCATTTCCCCTATAAATACTGGTTTTCATTGTTTTCATGCACATTTGGCCAATCTTGTGTGCCAACCGTGCAAACCTCTCTACCTCAAGACCTTCCTCACATGGTTCATGTACACGGTTTGGGAAACCATGGGTAATCTATTCTATTTCTCTCAATAAAAAATTATAGCAATCCCACATGAGTTTGTGTCCCTAGTTTGATAGCTTCCTAAAACCATTCATCCCTTGACAGAAGAAAAAACTACCACACACAATTTAATCAAACCATGCGACCTGGGCCACATGGTTTCTACTAACCATGCGGTATAAATTCATTTTCCAAAAACCCAGGTTCCATGCTACTAAAAAGTCCTAGACATCCCCATTTCCTCCCTATCCTCACTAGGAATTCACATTGGGTCAAATCTAATGAATTAAACTTAAATTCAAAAGATCTATACCTCATATAAAATTACAAGATCTTATAGATATGATTTTCAAATTCACAAACTCTTTATAAACCATCACAAAGGATTTAAATAGATGATTACAATGAATATCCTAGAATAAAACTAAGGTTTCATATATTAAAAATAAGGTTTCATGATTTATACATCCTATAATTTATTTTTTATGATTATTTAATTTTAAACTATGATTAGTGCTTCTCACACAATGCTTTTAATTTTAGTCAATGTATGGAACCAAAAAGTTCTGGGTTACCATTGAATGTGATGGAAAATTTTCTGATAAGAATCCAAATGGAAGGATGACTAGAGTAAAGGATGTTATGATTATTCCTAATTAGTTATCAAGGAACATGATTAATAGTGTATACCTTAACCAACTCTCAGAATCTCCAAAGAAGAGAAAGATGTATTTCACTGAGATTTTTGGTAATGGAGACCATAAAGGAATGTATATTATGTTTCATATATGTCAATAATATTGGAATAATCACTCAAGTTAATGTATCAAAGGGATAAGAATATGCTTTTATTTTAGAAAAGAAATAAATATGAAATTTAAATGGAAAACTAAAAAGTTCAGTCAATGCATTGGATGATAATAATGGTCTTCTTAAGGTATCATCAACTAGGAATGTTTTAAGTATGGAAAGAATAGGAATTATAGAAATAGATGTCTTAAGTTGGAAGCTCATGAAGTGAATCAAAAAGGTTTTACAAGTAATGGTTTTTCTATTGATGATAAAGGGACTAAAGATGACTTATTAATGGAAAAATGTATTAAGGAATATGATGATTAAGCCTAGTTAATGGATTAAGATGAGGTCACATAATCTATGTGTTTATGTATTAGAATTCTAGAATTATGCTATATGAATAAAAATAAGGATTGTTTGTAGAAGTTTTTCATTAAATATTTTAAATAATATATTAAATGGCACTGGTGGACTAGAAAAGCAACTCAATATAAAGGTGATATTTTTATTAAGGTAATATAACACTTAATATGTTTTGGATTTCAAGATAATGTTTTTTAGGATAGAGATATTATGTATATGAATAAGTAAATTGGATAGTACTAATTACCTTAGAACTGATTAATGATTTATGTTATCACTAATGGAGTTTAAAAAAAAATTATTTAAGTAATATATCCAATAATCTATGTTTTATTTAAGGAATTATGATGTATGAATGTTTTAAATAAGGTTTTATGGTAATTCATTTTATTACCATGTTTCAAGAGAATATATGATGAAGATATTCACATGTTTGGTATATGACAACAAAGAGCCAATTTATTGTATATGGGGATTAATAATAAGTTTATTTTTGAAATTTGGTGATATTATTTCTATGTCTTTGGATTTTAAATATTTATGAAGGTTCATAAGGTTAACCATTTATAAAATGGTTTAAGTTGAACAATAGATGATTCTTTATAGATTAATGTATTATTTCTCCATATGAATATTTATACATAACTTGTGAAAAAAATTCTATAATGGTAAATAAATATAGATTTGGAGTGATTTATTATTCTATTCATGGATCTTATGATCTAATAGTTCTTTAGTCATAAAAACTCACCTTCATTTCTTGAAGTAAGACATGAAGTGAAATATGATCAAGGCATAACCAAGGGATGAGATTGTTATTAATGTAATAAAACCTTGAAATTGTACCATATCATATGGAAAAGGGTGTCCAAATAAAATGTTTTCATTTTCTCATCATTTTTTCTAATATCAAAAAAATTGTTCATGCCTCTTTCGTTTATGGTTTTTTTTTTATTAAATTTCTCAAGATCACCCATTTTCTTATTATCTACTATATTTATCACTCTCTATAATTATTTAGGATTCACTTCTATTTACAAATCTTCACTCCCACCTATTTTATCCTATGTGTAAACCTAGTTTTGAGCTATCATGGGTAACTGTTATGTTTCTAGCTTTCCCTTTTTAAAGGAATTTGTTTTATGCATTTATAAGATGTGTGTTTTTATTTTCAAATGTTAAACCATTGATGGTAAAGATGAATTTTGAGGTAGAAATTCATTTTAAGGGGGTAGAATGTAACACTCTGAGATTTTTTTGATTTTTTTAATTTAATATTTTTGTTATTTTTTGTTACACACAACATTGAGTTTGGATTTCATTATACAAAACATCAAGTATAGCTTGTATTACATGCAATAGTGAGTTTAAAAGAAATGTGACATATTATTAAAATATCATTATTTAATATGATAGTTATCACCTAGTCATTCTAATGCAGGGTATGAATAATATTAACTAAATTATGAAAATATGGTTTACATATCTATATAATATGAGTTCTTTTTTGACTAATTAATTAGAAATGAAAGTAAGAACCACATAAAAACTAATTTCCTATGTAAAAACTTTTTTTACCTCAATAAATTAAAAAAACAAATAGTGAATTATTTTAATTTAATTTATGTATTATATATTAAATCTACTATTTAACAATAATATTATGTGTTTTCTAAAAAATAGATAAGAATAAATCCAATTTTAAGCTAAAACTAGTATTTTTCTAAAAAGTAGTTTTGTTTCTTTATTATATTGTATCTATTTTAAAACTAGTTATTCAAAATATTATAAAATTTAATTTGAAAAATAAAAATAACTTTATAAATCATTGTATAAAAATTATTATGTTAGATTTTTGGTATTTTTCTAAAAAAAATCATTTTTATTAATAGTGACAAATACATAATTTTATTTGAGAATTTTTTTTCCATTTACATAATTTATGAAGTTAAATTATATTTTTAATTGGTTTTAAAGTAAAATTAGTTCAATTATACATATATTAATCTATTTTATTCCATTTAATCAATTTAATATTGAAACTAGATATAAAATCTTTGTAAACTTTTAATCATTTTCTCTTTAAAATCCCATTTTCTTATCATGTCTACAGGATTAATTTTAAATTATATTTTACCACTTATATTAGTTTAATTTGGAAAAAATTATTCCATATTTTAAATAATGAAAATTTATATAATATACTAATTTGAAATTAATTATTTACAGAAAATAATTGGGAATTCTGTAAAAAATAATTAATAGAGTTAATGTAAAAATGGATTTCATGGGGGTTAAACTAAAGAGATAAGGGTAACAATTACCTATAAACATTTTTTTAAAAACATTAATGACCATATTTAGACCATTACACCTATAATTTTCAATAATTTTCCATTTTTTACCCTTGTGACATATGAAAAGTGTTGGATCAGTCAATTATTTTCAATAATACCAAGTGTGTCCTCTCTCCCACTTATAAAAGGCTACCCCCACTCCTCCCTTCTTCACACTTTCACACCTCTTTGATTAGGACAATAACTTCCTAAATCACTTCCCAAATTCAATACCTTAATCCTATAATCCATGTTTTGGGCATAAATCCATCCTAGGAAGGTGTTTATTATAAACCAATGGAGGATACCTAAAGAAGAGGTAATGTTCATCAATAAGCATTTTAATTTAATTTATTCCTCCACCCAGTTAAATTGTTATTATATATTTATTATATAATAATATAAATATCTTACATATAATTATATGTTTCAATGTTAATAAAATAACCTAAAACCATCTACATTTTCATCAAATGGGTTATGAAATCATTGTTCGTGTGTACAGAAAACTACTGCCTCATGAACTGATGTCGTTAGTTTTTTCATTACAACCTATAAAGACTGGACATAATGATATATATATTTTTTATGTATGATATTTATTATTTTTTATTTCTTATATCACACATATGTTTATATTTTCTATTTTGTGAGAATATGATAACGTTGTTTGGGTGTACGGAGGAATATTGGCTTGCGATGTGATGTGATTCGTTCACGATTTACATGGAAGGTATTGAGGATGTTTTTAATAAAAATATGTGATATATATTGCATAAAAAATTATTCTATAATGGCAATATATCATTTAACTTTATTCATTTCAATCCAATGAGAAAATGGTAACAACGTTCATGCGTACATATAACCTATTCTCTCCTTTAATGATGTAAATCATTTTCCCTTAATAAATTTTATGGATTACTATTAATACATATATACTGAGTATATATGATGTTTATATCATGGTAAAAATACTGGATGTGATGTAACCATGACAAAAGTAAGAGTACCAAAAATAAAAAATCAAAACATATACGAAAAACAAAGTGGTTATTACCCGAAAATGTTACTTTAACATGAATTGTTAATAAATGGGTAATAAAAGGAACTAAGTAAATCATATATGGTATGATATATATAATTTGGGTTCTATAAGATATGTTTAATAAAATTTATATTAATTATACAGGTTTTTATAATAATTACAAAGGACGTCAAGACTTACAGTAAGGGTTTTTCATCTCACATTTTAGTTCTATGAGACACATGACATGTTAACCACATATTTATTTTATGTGGTGTGTATAATTACAATTAATGTATTTTATTATTATCATAATGATAATTTATTTTATTTTAATTTCCATTTTTTATATCTTTTTTCATTTGGTTTATGGTTAAAACGTTACTAAAGCGGTAAGGGATTTTTGTCTTAATTTTCCTTCTTTGATACATATATTAGGTTATGCACCTATCTTCTTTTATGATCTATATATAGATCCCCTTAGACATTTAATATCATGAATTTATTTATCCTCATTTTATTTTAAGTTCCATTTTATTTTATTCATTCATAGGACTTATGATTCAAAGATACCAAAGTGGTAAGTAATTTATGTTACAATCTCATCATTTATTTGGATTATTTATGATTATCTTCCTGATGATAAAATATTATGATACCTATATAAAAACTCATTAATTTTCTTCTAATATATATATTCATGATATTTTCAAGTAATATTACCATTTTCCCACTATTTATTCCTTAAAATATTTAATAAAATGTTTTCAATAAAATCCATATTTATTTCCATCTTTGGTTGAAAAAATATTTTTCTTCAAAACCCATATTTTCTATAAATTTTTTCAAAAAAAATTAACATTATTAAAATTATTTATTAAATATTTGTTTTAATTTTTTTATAATTTTTTTAAATGAATATTCATGTCATTTTACAAAAAAAATGTTGTTTGGATTTTACTAAAAATGTGAAAACAATATTTTTTTTTAACATGCATGGCATGAACAATATTTCCTGCTATCATGATCACTCAATAACTCCATGATTACCTTACCTATTTTTATATTTATTTTCAAATGAAATGTTTTCTTTAATATTTTTAAAAATTTTATATTTAAAATAAATTATTTCCCTGTGAAAAGTATTTTGAATGTGTTTTATGTTTTAAAAATAATTTTTCAAAGATAAAAGGGTATTTTCCTCAAGAAGAGTTTTAAATGAGTTTTTAATGCTTAATTTATAATTTTCAAGGTTAGTTTTAAGTAATGGTGTTTTCAAAATGTTATAAATTTTAAAAAGTGGTTTTCAAAGAAATATTATTTTCTTTAATAAATTTTCCAAGTGATCTTTCAAAATCCTTCTCCATCTAAGATGACATCCTTTGATATAATTTATGATCTATTAGGGATATAAACATTTTATTTCATTATTATTATTTCTCTAAGGGTTTACATTTTTTATGATAAGATTTTTATGAAACCTGTTTCACTCCCACGGGTTATACCATGATAGAACTCTTATGAAACCCGCTTCTTTTCCTGGGTTATTATATGATGAAATCATGAAAAGATTATGAAACTTGTCTCTTTTCCCCAGGTGATGATATGATAAAATTTTTATAAAACCCTGTTCATTTCATGGGTTATGATATGATTAATGTTTTATGATATTATGGAACACATACGTATGATTATCATTATGTGATGTGGTTATGTTATAACTATGTATGGTGGTTATGTTATTAACAAAGATGGGTGTGAAATTTATCTCCCTCCAATGTATTGGGTAAATATTAAATCTTATGAGATATACAAGACTAAAATGGGAAGTGAACCTGGTTTAGTAAGATAAGGTCAAATCATGGAGTGATCTTGGTTTAGTAATGGACATTGTTTAGTGTGATAGTCTTCAGAGTGATCCTTGATTAATATGATTGTTTGGGGAGGGAACCCATTTTTCTATGAGGAAAGGGATACCACTGGATATAACAGTGTGTCCCTCCTAAGAGGTGTAGATTCCCATAAATTATCCTTATAGGTTTTGGCAATGAACCTTGACTACTAAGGAAATGATTTTCTATGATTATGTGTGTGTCACAATTCGTTGTCTTATTCCAATGTTACACTATCATGACACATGTTCTTTGATTATATTATTATTAATGTCATATAAACTTCCATTATTTATTCCACTCCCTAACCTAAAACTATTATATTATTTTAATTTTTTTTGAGTTCTTATATTTTTTCTTTTTCTCTTCTGGGTATTTTTCCATCACAATGGATGTTTTTGTTCATGAAAAGCATGTCTTACAGATAAGGCGCATGGGTTTCCAAATATTTCTATAATCATGCGATAGCTTATGTAGTTTTTGATAGATCCAAAATCATGTTTGGCACATGGATTTCCAAACTATATGACCATCCTATAAAGGGTTCTCTAGGAGCCTAGTAGAAGGTGCATGGATGGAACACGGTTTTCCAAACCATTTGACCCAAACTATGTGACGTGTCTTTTTTTCTAAAAAAGTTAATTGATTAAATTAAAAATAAAAATAAAAAACATAAAATATCTCCCTCCCACATTAATTACATGATTCACCCCCCCCCCCCCGGACCTCTCCTTGGTTGCATGCAACACCCCCCTCTTGGCCTCCTCTCCTCTCACCAGTTACACCCGATTTCTTGAGGATTCTCACTCAGTTCCTAAAAGTATGTCCTCTACTTTCCTCCTCCTACATTATTTTGATGTTTTTCTCTTCCCCATAACTCCTATTTTATTATCTAAATCATAATTCATTTTGGGGGAAGGTATTTTGATTCTTGATAATTAGAGTTTGTTGGTCCCGTTGTGGTTGGTTCTTTCCATAGTCAGTGAAGGTAGCTAGTTTTTATTCGATTTCGGGTAAGGTTTATCAATTTCCTTCACTTTTTCCAAATTTTAATAGGATATTTTGTAATTTCTAGGTTTCTTGTATTTCTTCTAGAGTTATTTGGACATTGTTGCGATGGTTTCGGGTTGTCCTTGTCAAAGGTGACATACATGTGTATGCATAGGTAGGAATATACATATATAAATCATCCCATATATATATATATATATATATATATTCACTCATGGTTGTATGAATATATATATTGGGGATAGGTTTTCATACATATATATATATATATGTGCATACAGGTGTAAGGGAAAGGGGTATATGTAGGTGTAAGCATATATGTAGTGACCCCATTTTACATATTTTTTCATGAAAATGTGTACATAGGGGATAGGTTTCCTTTCATATATGTGAAGTTTCATATGTGTGAAAGTGTGAAATACAAGATTTATGTTTTCATATCCAAATGCTTTGAGCTCTCATTAGGTTTCCCTATGTATTGGCCTATAAATTAAAATAATCATTGATTGCTTTCTTTTAGCACCTTGTTTTTTTACTAATAAATTATTTATAGTTTTTATAATATTTTTTTTGAAATGAAGTGGCTAATCTTTGTATTAGGTTTTATGGGATAGTTTTACTAAACTCTGCATGACAAGTGTTTGTTAAAATACCTGTTTAGATTTTATAAATGATTTGTGGTTTTTAAATCATGGTTCTAGATTATTAAATGTTTTTTTGCTTAAAAATGGTGAATCGGGTATCTAAAATAGATTCCTAAATGATTTGGGGTTCATAAATTGTATGTTTAATCCTTTTTAGAAATGGTTTGTTTCTCATAGGTTTTTTAAGGCTCGTTTGGAACCTTTGTAAATTGGTCCTTTTTAGAACCTCCTTTGGGATGGATCTCCAACCTTGATATGGATTTTAATGGAAGTGGAGGTCCTCGTCATGGTAATTTCTTTATTTGTTAATGGTTTGAAGGAAAGGGGGTCTTCCATAGGGTGACTCGGGGGTGATGCACGGTTGTGTGGCTTATGCTTGTGATTTTTATGTAGTTGGTTTATTTGGATCACTCTGAATTTTGATACGACATGGGAACCTGGTATATCTAGTGGCCTTTCCAGGAATGTTTACTTCACTAGTTTGTATTATGATCTGGCCAGTGGTCCTTAGTATGGGCCTTTCTTTGCTTTCATGTTGTGCCCCTTAGTTAGGTCATGTAGGGTAAGAGCGATCATTTTTGTGTATTGGTGGAATCAGGTAAGGAATTCCTACATGATAAATCAGGTTTTCGTATGTTCTAGATTATCCACTAAGCTCCTAGTTACTCCCACCTTACCCTAGAACTTGTTTATCTATAGTTTATAATTTAATAGACACGGATAGTTTGTTCTTTGGAGTTTTTTTTCATTACCCTTATTATGTCTTCATTGCTCCGGCTTCTTATATGGTGTAATTATATGCTAAAAGTGGAAAAATGAGTTTTATAATGTTTTATGGAAAAAAATTAATAATTTTTACACCCTCTTTTCCTTTTTAAATAAAATCATCACACCTTTTACTTACCCTCCTTTCCTTTAAATTCAAAGTACTTCTTCATGGAAAAGAAATCGGTTTTAAATAAAAAAATGAAATGGACCGTGATTTTCTTTAAAGATATAATGTGTGAAAAAACTAATTTTATATATTTTATTTCAAACTTAAAACATATGAATATTTTTTTTAGAGTAAATGAATTGGGAATAGATTACAAGGGCCCACCTACTAAGTTTTAGTACTCACACATATACTCCATTCAAGTTTTTAGTATCACTGAAGGTTCTAGATTAATCTTTATTATTATGGGAGATATTGGGTATTGGTATCAGAGAGTTAACCATATGGTCATGTGGGGTTTTAGTGGTCATCGAGTTTGGATAGTTTTATTTTTAGTTATTCTCAGTTGTTCTATTTGGTTTTAATTTATTTTATGCCACTATTTAATTATTATGTTGTTTTTTGTTTATTTATCTTGAGAGAAAAAATTCCCAATGTTACTCTTTGATTCTTTGGTACTTTTATTTATCCTAGGAGGATCTTGAATAACTCTTGGGCCTCATCATGGGATGTCTTGGGAGACTGTTTCAAGTTCGAACCAGGTTTTTTTGTAACACTTTATGTCATGACTCGCGATTATGATCTTTGATATGTAGGGTGTATTTTTCAAATGTTATAATCATGTTATAATAATCATATGATCATTTTATTTTTATGTATCTCCATTTTTTACCCTTACTGAGTATCTGGAATCACTCTTTCTTATGTTGCATTTCCCTAGGTTATGAAAAAAGGTTTTATATAGGGTATGTCTATAAAGAGTACTAAATGGGAATATATTTATGATAAAAATTGAAGATAATTCACTAAATTAGAATATTGTGTTCCATGTATCTAGAGGCACAAAACAATATGGTCCTAAAGAATGTCTTTTTGTAATATAATGAATATTCATTTAAGAAAATTTAATATCCATGTATGATAAGATTGGACCGCTATATAGATAATTTTTCCAAATATTTAATGTAAATATCATTGTATCCAACTCCAAATCATGTGTTGGATAGTTATACTCATGAACATTCAACTACCTTGAGGCATAGGCTATCAATTCATCATTTTGTATTAGTAAATAGACCAAAAAATCCTGTTAAGAATCAATGTATACCATAAAAATTTTCCCACTTGAGGGAAGTGTAAGTACTAGTGTAGTGATAAGACTCTTTCTCAAATCAGTAAATCTCTCCTCACATTAATTTGTCTATAAAAAATTTAATCACTTCCATGTTATTCTAGTTAGTAGGTTTGAAAATTATGAAAAGTTTTTAAAAAATCATCGGTAATACCCTGCTAGTCCAAGGAACCAATGGATCTCAATTATAGATGTGGGTCTAGGGTAGTCCTCAATTTCCTTTATCTTATAAAGGTATGGAGATATCCCTTTATTGGTGATAATATGACCCAAGAATGATACTTCCTTCTTTTAAAAATCACATTTATAGTAATTTTCATATATCTTATCCATTATCAATACCTTTAGAAAGTATTAAAATTATCCTCATATTCCTCCTTGCTCATAGAGTATATCAGAATATCATCTATAAATACTACAACAAATTTGTCAAGTTAATTTATAAAAACTCTATTGATTAAATCCATAAATATATCTGAATCATTAGTGATTCTAAAAGTCATCACTATAAACTCATAATTTTCATACCTTGTTTGAAAGGAGATTTAGGAAATATATTTCTTATTCTCTATTAATTAGTGATATCTCTACCAAAGGTCAACCTAAGAGAAATATTCAGCCCCACATAGTTGATTAAAAAAGTCATCTATCCATGGAAAGGGGTAATTTTTATTTATTGTGATTTAATTGAGCTCATGATAATCAATGAAAAGGTGTATTGATCCATTATTATTCTTGAAAATGAGGAATGGTGTACCATAATGTGAATCAATTGGGAGTATAAAACCCTTATGCACATTCTATTATAGGTTCTTATTTGGCTCCTCAAGTTCAAAAATGGATATTCTATATTTAGTATTGTATATTAGAAAAAATATTGGAATAGTATCAATTGAAAAGTCAACCTCTAATCTAGGAGGAGACCAGGAAACTCTTCATTGAATAAATCATTATAATCCCTCAAAATGGGTATGTCTTTAAGCATGATCATTTCCTTATTATCAATCATTTGATGAATATATGCTTGCTAAAAAGTCAAAAATATACAAGCTTTATATGATAATACCAAAAGAGATTCATCTTCTTCCTTTCACATGTATAGAATCAGAAATAGATTTGTGATTTAGAGGTTTATTTACTTCTCTCTTCATTTTATATTGGCTTTATGTAATGAAATCTAATCCATTACGAAAATTTCATAAAATTCCGCTAAAAGAATATCACAAGGTTTTCTGGGAAACTAATCCCATAAATATGGAATGTGGATGAGTTATATTCTTGGGATGCTACAATTGACCCATTTGAAATCTTCACTGATAACTCAACATTCATGATTTGAGTTGGTTCTTAAATATTTCCACTAAACATGCATGATATGAAAGAATGTGTAGAACCATAATCAAAAAGTACATTCGATATTCTTGAATAAATATATTGCATACCTATCACATTGGTGGGTTTCTATTGTATACAATCACTTGTTGAGTTTCATTACATCCCACACCTAAAGCAATTCCTGGTCCCTTTTATACAATTTCAAGAATTTTTTTTCCCACACTTTCAATGAGTGGGGTGTTGTACTTTCATACCACCATTAGATGTCTCCATCATACCACTAGAGTTAAAATCCATTTTCTAATTCTAACCTCATGAGAGCCCTAAGATTTTCTTATCTGCATCTCAAATTTTAGGGCACATCAAATAACTTCCTCATAGTTTTCAAAGTGTCAAATTTACAAGGATATTCATAGACTTGGCTTTATCCCACCAAAGAGGTGGTCAAGTTTAATTTTGGGGGGAATGAAAAATCATGAGGTGTATAGTGAAATTATTCTAAAGTTTTATTTATACATCCCAATATATTTTTTATCCTTTTTATTGAGGCTAAGGAAATAAATATCCATTTTATGTTAGAGAGTGTGAAGAAAATATTTTTTGAAACAAAAATTTCTTAAATTTCTTCAAATCCATATATTTGATATCTTCAAAAGGGCTTTTTATTTTTTATCAACGTCTACCATTGATCAAAATTTACCACAATATGATAAACATCCAATGTAACCTTATCATTTTTAGAGAACTTATATAAAGAGAATATATTTTCAATGGATTTGATCTATTGTTCCATAATTAAAGGATCAAAAGATCCACTGAATTTTGTTGGCTTTTGTTGTATAAAGGTTTCAATTTTAACTTTCTCTTTCTTGGAGGGATTTAGGTGTTCCTCCTTATTCAAGTTTTGGTTCCAAACTTGGCTTAGATGGAAAAACATAATAATGAAGTTCCCAAATCTTTATTTCATCAGGTTAGTAATCTCATTTGTCCAATCATTACATTTCCACTCAAAATTGTTGTTGACTCGATTTCTCTTATTTACATCTATTTGACATAAATAAAATTAGAATTATGGATGAGTATTTTCAAAGCATTAAACACAAAAATAATAAATTATAAAAAATAATGGGATAACTCATAAATTAAATATATTCCTTAACTTAAGAATTTATAGTTTTCAACATAAGTAACACATGATATATTTCTTAATAAAAAAGTTTTGTGAAATTTTTTTCATAATGGTTCACAAAGAGTTTCAAAATTTCCAAAAAATATTCCCCAGAGTGTCAAACTAGCTGAATGCTAAGGACCATTATTTTTTACCAGGAAATACTTGAGTCAAGATTGAAATATATTATTTGGAGTTATTACCCCTAGTTATATCTATACCCAAACCATGTCCACTTGTAGTGCCCAGATTGGGATGTTATTTCTCAAAAACCACACACTCTACACTTCATGAAGATTATAAGATATTTTTAAACACTTAAAAATATCCATTTACTTATACATAAGGTTCTCACTAAATTTTTCTAATCCTGGTTCCAAAGGTTAACTAAACTTTTCCTCTACTATAAACTATAGACAGCAAGCAATTTTCATATATTATTACATGATTCATAGACATAAATAACCCATAATTACATCAAAGGGATCATAAAGACATAGTTTATTTAGAATAATATGTTCATAAAAAATAAAATTAATCTAAAACTTTTCATCCTTAATTTGTTCCCTATAGTGAGATATCAAAAATCATTTGATCTCCTAAAACTGCATAGGATAACCTGGGGAATACATAAAGAAAGGGGTGAGCTAAAAATCCCAGTAAGGTAATAAGAATGATAAGTAATCATAAAAAGTAAGTCAAAGGTATAACATGATATCATAAAAAAGAAGGTACATGAGTAATCAAGTGGAATCATCACATAAATAGCATGGTATCATAAGATCCTAGAAACATGGGAAAGTGGAAAAAATAAAAAACATTACATAAATATATTTCAAGTCTAACTATCAAGACAAGATCACATGGTGGATAGAGTCTCGTAATGGATTAGGCTCAATCCTTAATCTCATATATGTCATCTCATGAGACTAAAACAATACCAAATGCATTAGAGAGAGATATAATTATAATCCCACCCATCACATTCATTTAATGTAATTGAATATGAATTCCACATAAGGATATCAATCATAATGTGTAAACATAATAATATTCTATGGAAATAAATGAGTTTCATAATCCTATCTCATAACATAATCAAAAGATACTTATTAAATAAGGTATTTGAGAAATAGTAATAGGGAATGTATTAGACAATAAAAGTAATGTATAATAAGCTAGGAATACACGTGAGAGACATATATAAAGGAATTAGTATCATTCCATAACTTAAAGAGAGATAAAGTTATTTAGAGAGATAATTGTCATAAACTAATGAAAAGGGAGGGTTAGAAAGATCCCTTACCTCAAGCTAGAGTTGTCACATGAGTTATTTAGATCCATAGATAATAAAATTAAGTTAATTATTTAATTTCTTAACAACATTTTTCAATTTTATTATTCCTTTCATTTTAATTTTTACCTAGTCATATTAAATTACCTAACCAATTAATTCCACATAAGATATTTTAATGATAAATGGATAATCTATCCAAAATCAATTGGGTAAGTTGAATAATATCAAATAGATTATTAATTCTTCTTATAAATAATGGTAAATAAGAAATAATTTTTAGTTTTATACATAAATTATACTTTTTAAACCAACCATTAAATATGTTAATCAAAAATGAACTATGTTACAATCATGGAGTCGGTATGCCATACAAACGCATGTGTAACATTTATAATACATGAAGATAATGATAGAAATAATTTAAGTGTTATATTAACTTTATGTTATGATAATTATATCATAAAAATAATATTATTTTTTTAAATACCCTTACCCATATCATCTATGTGATATAGTAATAAAAACGAATTAAATCACTTCACGAGGTGGTAGTCTGTCATATACATGAATGATGTTATCATTTACTAAATGAATGACAAGGTAATTAATTATATGATATATTACTTTTATATAATGGTTTATATGTCTTTAATAACATATATAAACATAAAAGTAATCCTAATTACCATCCATTTAAATAATAAGTGAAAAACATTTCACATCGCTTTGTGAGGTGGTAGTCCGCTATACACACGAGTGACGTCATCGTATTTTCTACGGAATAGAAAGTGTGAAGGTATATGTGATATTATAATTCCAAAAGTATAATTATTTCATTAATATCATATATATAAATATTATATACTTCATTATATATATCATTTATAGGTGGTTATTGAAAACGAATTACGTCGGTTCGCGAGGTGGTTGTCTGTCGTACACATGATCAATAGTTTTTTTCCCATTTGAGGGAGCAGAAAATGGTTATTGATCATTAAATTAACATAAAATCATATAATTATATGGAATATACTGATTTTAATATATAATAATTGTTTTAATAATATTATAATGAGGTGTAAAATTAAATAAAATAAAATTATTGGTTAAGGGAGCTACTTCTTCTTCGAAGAACTTCTTTTGGTTTCCAACAACATTCCTCATCGGTTGGATTTATAACCAACTGAAGTCTTATAGTATGATGGGAATGAATTAGGTAAGTTATTTGGGTAGGTATTGGCCTAAAAATGGGTTTCATAAGAGTTTAAATGATAGGATATGTGGTGTTCTTTTATAAGTGGGGGAGAGGGCACACTTGAAATTTTTGAAAAGAAAGGATTTTACCCCTACTTTTCTCATTTCAAAAGCATCAAAAAAGGACCGATTTTTATACTTATAAGCGAAAAATTCTAATTATGACCATAAAATAGTAATTATTCATTTGTGTCATTTTTAACCCTTATCATTTTATTTTCACCCCTGGTAAACTCGTTTTTACCTTTACCGTGAAAAATAATTTTTACTATTTTTAGTATTCATTATGGTGAAAAATTAATTTGAGAATATAATATAATATAAATTATTTTTATTAAAAATATGGAATCCATTTTTTAAAATTAAACTCACATAAGTGGCATAATGTAATTTAAAATTAATCCCATGGACATGATGAAAAATCGGTTTTACAAGAAGTGTATTTTTCATGAAAATTATGAGTTTATATTAAATATATAACTAGAAATCATCAAAATTTGAATTTAAATTAATATTTATTGATATTTAATCTATAAATTTTATTTAAATAATTCATCATTAGGGTTTTCTAATTAATTAAAAATTATAAACATTATCCACTTTAAAATAGTATTCAGAAAATTGTCGTTTTTAACCCCAAAAATAAAATTATACTAAAATTTACTATAAAGATGATTGAGATGTAATTTATTAGATTAAATATAAATAAATAAAACTTATGTTAATTTTAATCAAATTAAAATAATAATTTTACTTAATTTATTAAAAATGACATTTTTATAAAAAAATCGGTATTTTTCACTATTTGTTGAAAAATTAATATTTTCTGAAAAATCCCAAAATTTCACTGTAAGTTAAAAATAGATATAATAATTTTAAAAATTATTTTCATTTTTTGAAATAAATTTTCTATAATTGGAATACATAAATTTTAAATTATATGCGCAAAGCACGACTAAACCACCTTTTAGAAAATTACAGTTGTTCAAAAAAAATTCTTTTCCTTTCAAATAGTTCTTATTTTATTTCTAATTAGTAGATACCCCTTGAATTTATTTTATAAATTTGTAAAAAATATAATTTTTTTAATTTAGTTAATCCAATCCATACACTTTTACTTAATATATAGTTTATAATGTTTATGTTTTAGTAATCTTTTAAAAGAGTATCATGTATTTTTTATTCTCGTTGTTGTGTGCCTCATAAGTTATCAAAGAGAATAAATTTATTTGGAAAATATAAATTATAAAGTATTAAGGTGTTTAAGTTTTCTTTAAATTCTCTTGTGAGTTCTATGATAAAATAAATGGTTATTTGTTTCTATTTATATACTGGTATGAGCATTGGATTTTTCATAACCTTATAATTCTATCATTTAGCCTTGAATTTTTGGTATACCTAACATCGAGATACAGACACTGCAATATCCTTATCCATGTTATCCCACCATAAATTTCCTACATATGTCTATAAATATTAGTTCTTCCTTTATGAATAAATAATTATGATCTATGTTCATCGTCCAAAAGTTCCCACTTTAGTTCTGGTTTTGATAGTACACATAACCTTTTTCATAACCTTATAACTCCATATTTAGTAAAGTTAAAATTTGAATTATTCACTCCCTTATTCTATAGAACCTAATCATATTTATTTTACTCCTTTATCCTCTCAAAAATGGATGGTTTATTAGTTATTTGATCAAAGTAGGATAAATATTATCTTATTAGTCCCATGTTTATCCTTTTCATGTCCGGGAAGATTAAATCCCATGCAATCCTCATCATGGACCAAGTTATGAGATCATTTCTACTCAAAGAATTTGTAAATTTGTTTTATTTCCCTATATGTTAATGGATTAAAAAATCATAAACCTTTATCATATCTAACCACCTTTATTGGAACATATTAATATCCTTTTGTGTGAATATATACTTGATTATTTTATAGTCCATGTATATGTCAAAATTCTCTCGGAAAAGATAATGTCATCAAATATTTAATATAAAGATCACCATATACAATTATATATAATGAGTTGGGTAGTTCAAATCATGTATATTTATTTTGTGTGAAGAATAAGCTATCACATTTTCATCATTCATGAGATCACACCCCGAGACATTTTTAGGTGGATTGTATTAGATTGCAAATTCATCCCCACTATTGGGTAATTTGATGGTAGGTGTAGTGATAAGACTCTTATTTAACTCTTTAAAAAATTCCTCACATTATTTATTCTATAAAAAATTTACCCCTTCTAAGTTAGATTGTTTAGATGCTTGAAAATCATGATAATTTTCTCATTAATCGATGATAGTACTCATCTAATCCAAGGAAACTTTGGATATCCATCATAGAGTTTAGTCTAGGCCATCCTTCAATTAACTTCATTTTTAGTGGGTCTAAAGACATCCCTTTACTGGTGATAACATGTCTCATGAAAGTTACTTCCTCCAACCAAAACTCACATTTATAGAACTTTGAAAATTATCTTTCCTTTTGAAAATAATTTAGTATATAACTAAAATGCTTCTCATTTTCCTCCTTGATTTTAGAGTAGATGAGAATATCATCTATAAAGACCACCAGAAATTTATAAAGGAAATATATAAATACTATTTTAATTATGTACATGACAATTTATTGAGAATTATTGAATCCATAAGTAATAACTATGAACTTATAGTGCTCATACATTATACGAAAATCAATCTTGGGGATATCATCCTAAATTTACCTTTACTTGATAGTGTCACAAATAAAGATCCATCTTAGAGAAATACTGGGATCCAAATAGATGATTGAAAAAGTCATCAATTTTTTTCTAGGATACTTGTTTTTTATCATGATCTTTTTAAGATCATGATAATCAATATAAAAGTACATTGACCCATCCTTCTTCTTGAATAATAGGAAAGGTTCACCCCATGGTGAAGAACTTAGGAATATGAACCTTTTATCTATATTCTCCTATAGTTTCTTCTTTAACTCCTCATGTTCAAAATTATTCATTCTATACGAAGTCTTATATATTGGTAAATCTCTAGGTATAAGATAGATTGAAAATTCAACCAATTATATAGGAGGAAGATTCAGAAATTCATTGAGAAACACATCAACATATTCCCTCACAATGGGGATGTCTTCAAGTATTATATTTTCTTTAGTCTCAACCATTTTACTTATATATTATTTCTCACAAGGTAATAATATCCATTCTTAATATGTTGGTACCAAAGAAGATTCATCCTCCTCATTTCACTTGTATATTATCAGAGGGATATTTGTGATTAAAAGGGTGATTTTCTTATCTCATAAATCTATGTTTATTATATATAAGGAAACCAAATATATTCCCATAATAAAATCAAATTCCACTAAAGAAAGTATCATATGATTTTCTGGGAAGTTCTTCCCACAAATTTTGATATGGGGATGAGTTATATGCTTAGGATGAAACAATTGACCTATTCATTGTCATTACTAACAACTCAACTTCCATGTTTTGAGTTGGTGTTTTAATGGGTTTACTAAACTTGTATGATAAGAAAAAATGAATAGAACTATAGTCACAACATCATTTTTTAGTTCATAAAGGGATTATTATCCTTCCTTTCACTATTTTATTATATTTCTAATCATTTACTTCATCCAAAATTGACATAGGGATTATAACTTTAAAACTATTACACATATAAAAGAGAAACTATAAAAATTTAACGAAAAACTCAAAAATGACATATATTCTTCAACCTATGAATTTATAGGTTTCATTAAAAGTTTTTCCATGAGCTATTTCCTTTTATAAAATTTATTCCATCTCAATTTTTTCTTTTTAGGGTTATTACCCATGTGTGTGTGTGTGCGTGTGTGTATAATCTAGAGCCACATCCTATTATAGTATACTAAAAGGGGTGTGTTTGATTGGAAACCAATTACTCTATAATTTACCAAAATTTAGGGACTTTTACAATGTTTAGTCATATCCATAATTATTTTACAAAATTTTTATAATAATAATCCAAAAAATAACTAAACTTTGCTTTGATGCCAACTATGACAACCCATATCTTGTATCCACCTTATTTCTTGATTAATTACATAAAGGTACACATTATAAAATACCAAAAGTTATTTAATACTAATTTCCTGGTGAAATATGGTATATATCACATCAACTTGATACATAGATATAAAATCATTATTGAAAACTTCCTTAACATGCTCCTAAAATTCCATCATTATTATAAAACTACACGAGATAACTTGGGGTCGTACATAGGAAAATGGTGAGAATAAAGCCTTAAAAAGTAATAAACAAATAATAATATAATTTATAGTAGTAAATTTTATCCAAAAGTCATATCAAGTTGACATAGGAGTAGTGGTAATCATAATCTTGAACAATGAAGCATGATATAACAGGATATCATAAAGGCAACATGGGAATGTGGTGACAACATGAAACATGACATCATAAACATAGGTCAAGGACAACCTCAAATGAATCATAAAATGGTGTAAAATACCATAGTGTATTAATATTACTCCCTAATCACTTAAATGACTTGTCATGAGGCTAAAACATTACCCGATTCACTAGAGCACTATCTGGGCACACCCATCATTTTCATACCATGTACATGCATAAGTGTGCAACAAGAATCATACCACATAAATATATCATTAATTAATTTTAATCTCATGATAAAGGAGTTTGGGTTATATTCATGGAATTTCCCAATCAATTAATGATAGGTACATCTAGGTGAATACTCTTGAGTGGAAATAAGGATAGGTATTCACAACAAAAATGTTTGGAATGGAAAAATCAAAGGATAATTTTGAAAGCATAATGGGGGTATATAAAGGTTCATGGGATAGATTGATAAGCATTAAAGGGGAATGTAATCACTTTTAAATCCTAATGGTAGTAATACAGATGTGTCAAATCATATAATGACATGATCAATTGGAAAAAAAGGAATAATATAAGGGATGTTCTTGAATAATGAGGAGGAGGAGAGTATCCCTTACATTGAGATTGTGTTTCCAAAAGCTTGATAGGGACTTCATAAGTAATTTTAGAAACCTTAGTAGGGAAATATAGAGGTAAGGGAGGTGTAAGTTCATGATCTAAGAATTTTTAGTGAATATAAATGAGAGGTTTGGTGGGTTTATATAGAAAAAGGGAGGATAGTTCTTTATTAATTTCCAAACATAGGTTTTAGATTCTATATGATAAAGTAATCAAATCCATAAACCATACCACAGTTTTTTTCCATGGTTTCTAAAAAAGTGGACAATTTTTCAATATTGTACATATTTTGGAATAGATCACATTAAAATAATACCATTGATGATGTTGAAGTGATTCATGTTTATAAATAATTTATTTTAAAACCATAAAATATAATATAGGTTTCCTAGGATTTATTAGGGGTTTATAAAAGTAATAAAATAATTTCAAAAACACACTATTTTATAGGGGAAATAGTTATTTGGTCATAAATACCTTTTATGGAATATATGACATCATTTTTGGGCCATTATGATGTCATAATACATATCGTACATATATACCATATTTAATTTTTACCCAAAAATATGACTTTCTCATAAAATTATAAAAAAATCACTATAGGATAATTTATATTTATTGATTAAGAAAATATTTTTTAAAAAATATATATCTCTATAAATATAATGAATTAAAATTTTAAAAAAAAATCCCTATTTACTGAAAAATAATTGGTTTTTTACAATAATAATTTTATGAAACTTTGAAAAAAAATATTTGACTTCATAAAATTATATCATAATTTGTATTTAATAAAAACTATTAAAAAATCATATTTTATTAAAATATATTAAATTTATGAAATTATTGAATTCATCAAAAAGAGTGTTTTGATTGAAACAGCATATTTCCCAAAAATAAATTTTGTGTTTCATCTTATCATAATCTAATTTTTATAAAACTCATTATTTAATAATTTTAAAAGTAATATAAAAATCTATAAAAATAATCATTAGTTTATTAAAATAAAATATAAAAATTCATAATGTTATTTTCTAGATATATAGACCTTTATTACACTAGTGAATTCCCTTAGGGTAAGGTGTGCAGTGGTGAGATTTTCTTGGGTGGTTTGGCATGCATAGTTAGGGCCATGATCTCGAGGAGGATGAATTTTACCATAAATGCTTTCATTTATCTTTATTTGTTGAATATCATTTTTTATTGATCAAGGGAAATTTCTAGTGATTCAATCTCCCTTGAAAGCTTTGATAAATGGGCTTCATAGGATATGATCCTACAGGTCGAGGACATCACTTTTTTCATCTGAATCAATTGAAATTTACCATAACCATTAAATATAAAATAATCATATGATCACTATAAAATGGATATATAATCAATTATTAGGATTCTTAATGGTCTTTAAAATTCAAAAAACATATAGTTGTTAAAAAATAACCAAATTAGTGCATGTGTTTTCTATAACTTCATTAAAAATGGAATTTCATTTATAAAAGTTCAAGTTGTTACACCTCCATCTAGTTTTTATATATCTTATACACCTTCATTTGGTGGAACTCAATATCTATATAGTATGTCTATGTCTAGTGCACCTCGAATTACTGTGCCTCTGTATGATTCCTTTGTTTGGTGCCTTTTTATGATGATTCCCAATCTATTGCACATTTGATTGGTAAACCACTATCGGTGAACCTCCTATTCAACCAAGATACTCCTTGGATAGATAATCACTCTTAAAAAACCTAAATTCTTTTAATCACACATGTATTAGCTATATCTTTTCAATGAGCCTGAACCCTCTATATAGTCACACCTCCTCTAAAAAACAATTAGAAGGTGAGATCACCAAATTCAAATTTCCTGCTCAATGCAAATTTAGTTTTCCAACCATCAAATCATATTAATGTTTGGATTCAACAATCATCATATAAACTACTTTAAATATATTCTTTAATGATTATCTTCCAAACAACTTTAAATATCATCAAGGTTTATGTATTTTTGAGAGATGTGCTCAGAATTTTCTAGGTCAATGACTTTACAGCATCTTTGTAAATTTTCTTAAGGCTCTTCCTAATGCCTCCATAACTAATATTATGTATAATAGTTATTCATATGGTTATACTTAGTCTAGTTCACCCCTTTTCTAACAAATTAGTCTGGTACAATCACTATTTCTCATTCTGATGCTCTGCACTTATTACCTTTGGACTAAGGACTCACATAAGTTATTTTGGATCAATATATCTGGTGTGTTGGCACATACTCGTTTATCTACCCTTTGTCTAATTATATTCATACATAGATAAATCTATTGAACTACATCTAGAAGCTTTATATTTTATAAAATTGTGTCTGATACATTCACAATCCATCCTTCATCTAACCATCATTGAAATTCCTCCTTAGACTTCGAAGTCCAAAAGAATTAGTAAATGTATTTCCATTGAAACTTAGTCTAGTGAAATTATCAAAACTTCACTCTAACTAGTAGATTTCATATAAATTTTTACCTTTCCATCTGGTAACTTTAAAATATGTTTAATTCTATTAAAGTTACAAAGTCGTTGTATGATAATTATGGATCCAATGAACGTGATCTAGTAACCTTGAAACAATTGGGAACTTCATGAATTTAAATCCTAAAAATTTGACAATTTTAAACTTCATCAATTCATTTCATAAAAATTCTATAAAAACAACATCATTAACCATGATAAAATTTTAGTAATTCTGATGTTAGGAATTTAAGTATTATCAAATCATCATATGAATAATTATGAAAGTGGATCAAACTTTCTTATGATGAAAAATAAATTATCATTCCCTAAAATAAAATTAAAACATTCAAAAACATGATGTTGAAAACAAATATACCAATCTTTACCAACATCAAAAAATCAACCTAATTGATCTTCAATACCCCTCTCCCCCTTGGATTTACTAGAAATATTATCAAAAACTATATTTCACAAATTTTATCAAACCAAAACCCTTTTTATCAAATAGAAACAAATTGTAGCCTTTCTCAAAGAGAATTTCCTAACACCACACTTTCAGTTAAGAAATTTTTTTAAAGGAATTTGATCCCTTGGTGAAAAGAAATTTTGTGGTCAAGATATAGATATATTCATAATAATCATCTCAAATTATAAAATAATAAATTCAAGACCTATTTATTACTCCCACTTTTATGAAAACACCAACTTTAGATTCCAAAAATATAGTTTATAGAGATGTAAATATTCTTTAACTTTTTAATTGAATCAAAATAATTTTTTGTTCTTCCTTAAGAACCCACTTAAGTAATTGGTGGAGTTTAACATGTAGTTTTAGTAGAAATTCATCAAAAAAATACCGTAACATAGATTTGGTGAAAACATAATCAATTTTATATTTTGTTGATATATACTCAAAAAATTCAATCTCTACAATAAAAATTCTAGTAAATGAAAATATATTTAATATTAATGTAATTTTATCTATAATGTTTCACCTATTTTTTGGAAAAAATAATAGAACATTGATTATTACAATGAATCATCAATGTTTTGACCATATTCATCCTCAAATATTCATGATGAACTTTCACTCCTATAATTTGTGTATATGAATTAGTGAAAAAAACATATTCTTCTCCAGTTATACTAAATATAACAAAAAATATTCTTACTATGCCAACTCACACAACTTTATCCCATTAATAATGTTCCTCTAGATTTTTATTTTATATCATTTCCTTATCTTTCCCAATCAACATCAATGAACATAAGAAATGTCATATAATTACTCCATTTGTATATCAAGGCAATGTTTAATGTTCCTTTAATATACTTGATAATTAATTTCTATATAATCATGTGTGACTCCATCAGATCACTTTGAAATCATGCACAAATATTTAAAAAATATTCAATTCTTGGTACTGAAGTGGTAAGATAGAGTAAACTTCCATTCAAATTTCAAATGTCCTTTTAATTCACACATTTCTCATCTTCATCTTTTCTTAGTCTCAGGTTAATAGATATTGGTGAAGAAACTTCTTTTAAATCTATCAATCCAAACTACTCTAAGAGTTCCTTGGTTTAACTTTATAATGAGAGGAATATATTTCATTTTTCTCTTTCACTTTTAATCTTAAAATTATTTCAACTCTCTGATCAATGACATTTCAAAATTCTTTTTCATTTTTTCAAAAAATTTGTCAGGTGGTTTATCTCTGTCACCTATAAAAATTTAACGAACCTAAAAAATGACATTTAGGGTACTTATACTCATCTCTTTCACATATAAAATTATGTAAACTTTTACTTTATAATAGTTCAGTTACTTTAACACACTTTCAAGTTTTGAATACTATGAATGAGGGGTTTTTTTAACCCATTCAAATATTTATTTTGTTTACATACCATAGTTCTATAATTATCAAGTATGAAACCACTAGGTTTCTCAATATAAGATTCTTATTTAATTTACTATTTATTAAAGTTGACTTAACATCAATATAATAGACTTTTTAGTTTTGGTAGGAAATAAAAACTAAAATAATTATCATAGTTTAATTATTTAAAATAGGAGTAAATTTTACTTCAAAGTCAACACCTTCCACCTATGAGTAACCATTAAAAATTAGTTATAATTTATTTCTCATAACTTCTCACTTTTTTTTAAGTTAATTTCTGAACACCCATTCATTATAACAATAAAAAATTCCTTTTGGTTGAGTAACTAGATCACAAGTGTAATATTTCTTAATTTGATCCAACTCATCATTCATCACATTCAATTTTTCTTTATGCTTTACTACTTATAAAACTATTTCTGGTCCCACCTATGAGATAAGTGATGTTTGATTCTTAAAACTCAACTTACATTTGTTCGAATACGATTCTTCCTAATTTATGATGATATTATTATATTAAACTTACTTTTGAATTTTTAAGATATTTTTTTTCCTTCTAGTATAACATTCCTTATCATTGGACTAATCCGAAAATACTTTTAAAAGTATAGTATCACAATCATATTCCATCTCATTAACTTCTATAAAAGTCATTATTCCATATTTTGTTTCACCATTTTCATCATCTTGCAAAAAAAATTAGTGTAGAATAATTTTCATGAAACCTTTCATTAAAAGAATAAAATAATTATGTGGTCACTTATTCTAGCACTTTTAACTTTTTCTGTTAGATGAATCCCCCATGAAAATTCATATTTCTTATTTATATTCAAAATTTCCAAAATCCGTATTTATTTATTTTTTAAGAAAGGATTCCCAAAAACCATAAAGTATTTTTCTGAAGGTCTTTAATTATGCCACATTTAATAGGGATTCTTTTTTGATTCTGATATAATAAAACACCTATCTTGAATATGTACAGATGTACTTAAGTCTTCTCTCAAGAATAATTTTGAAATTTTATATTTATCATTCATACTTTATCACATTTCTATAAAAATTATATTTTTTGTTTCCTCTGTACCATTTATTTGAGGAGTGTATGGAGAACTATATTAGTGTTTAATTACATCTTTCTTTATATTGGACTTTAAAGACTTATTTATGTTCTCTTTTACAATATAAATTCTCAATTTCAATATATATACACCCAACTCTTTCTCAACATCCCTTCTGAAACTTTCGAATAATTCTATTTTCACTAATTTATGGTTCAAGAACATTATACTAGTCATCCGAGTGAAATAATTTGGGAAAATAATGAAGTAAAAAAATCACCCTTTAATGATTAATGTCTCCTCATGCCACATAGATCAGAGTGTATGAAATCAAGAGGACTAGTAGATTTTATTTAAAATTTCTTATGTCTTCTACTAAATATTATTTATTTAGGAAAATTTATACAAACAACATCATCTTTCCTTTTTAGATGGGATAAATCTCTTACAACAACTTACTTTCAAATTGTTCTCATAATTTTCATGCTTTGTTTCCCAAGTACTCAATTCCATAAATTTTTTTCATCCTTAGAACTCAAATAATAGGAGTTACTAGGATCTCTAATATGAAATAGAATTATGTTAATTATTTATCACCTTATAACCACTTTTCCATATTTTAATGATAAGATGATAAAAGAATATTTTTTGAAGAGTACTACCTTCCCTTAATTACAAATTTAGCTAACACATAGTAAGTTGTGCTTATAACCATAAAAAAATAGAATATCATTTGACTTCTTCTTCTGGGATTCAACCACAATAGTTCCAATTCCTATTATATTTAAGTAACTATTATTTATTAAATTGACTAGTCCTCCCTCATATTCTTATTTATTATTTAATATTTTTACATCACCTATCATTTTTTAGGAACAATTACTGTATATAAATCATGGTTTTTTACTTTTTGTATCTTTTAGATCATTCTCAAAAACAAAATATTTGTCTTGAATTTTTATTTTTCTAGATTCCTTTTAGATTCATATATAAAGAACTTTTCCTAGAAATGTTTTCATACAATCTTTAGTACATCAAACTAGTTGATCACACCTTCCACAATCATCTATCAGGCAGTCAAATATATTTTTTCATGAGTTATTTTAAGGTTTTGATTACTTGAATTGTGTTTTGACCTTTAACTTTGGAGATTTTCCTCCACCTCTTCAACTATTTCTCCTCATCATTCCATGTACACTCATAGTGAGATACATTTTTTCCAATAATTCTAATCATTGGTTGTGTATATTCAACAACACCAATAATATCTATTGAAACTTGATCTTCTATAGAAATATAGTTTTCCCTTTGATAAGTTTGTCGAGATTCATTATAGATTTTAGAATATGATTTACCTTAACAAAGGGAATTATTATTATATAAGTTATTTTTAAATTATGTTATCATTGATTGTTTCTCCAATCCTTTCTCAAACTAATCTTTCTCACTTTTTATTATTAAAACTTCATGGTTTGTAAAATCAGGTGTTCTTTTATGTTTACTGTGTATAGGTTTCACCTGATTCTTGGGATTCATTTTTTCAAAAACTTATTATGTTTCATCCTTTACCTTTTAAGAATTGTTGAAATTATTTCTCACCTTCTTCATGATATTTTTAACATTTATATATCTTGATTGTGACTTACATAACTCATATTACTTAGTAGTAAGTTCCTCATCAATATATTTCACCAACTTTACTTATTCTATAAATTTAAACTTAATACTCTTAATTTATTCTATGTATAAATCATTGTTTTTAATAAATTATTCTTTTCCATCATTCTTATTATCAATTTCCTTCTTAAATAATATATACTATTTCTTAATTTTTGTGATTTTATTAAGACATTCCAAAATTTCTGATCTAGGATGATATTCCCAATTGGTTTCTTCACAAACTTATTCTTCTCCTTTTTAAGTATCTTCCTTTCTTTCAACATGATCCATGAAGGTTCTGAACTTCATTAAATTTTCAAATTTTGATGAATTTTTTTCAATAGATTTTTACTATAAATTATTACTCAGAATAATTATTTTATGTCTTCCGATGAAAGTTTTCTTACTTCTAGTGGATTACTTATCTTCCTTGTAATTTTTTATCCTCTTCTACCTCTGAGGTTTTTCTTTAGAATCATTATCAAAAAATTCCACACATTTTTTATTTTGGATAGTTCATAAAAAAATTAAATAACTTCCCCACTCAAAACATTTAAGTTTTAATTTTACTTCATTATTTCCAGTATATTTTTAGTAGTTTTTAGAGATAAGGGACATGATTCTATTATCCCATTCATTATTGTATTCCTTGTATTCTGATTCCATGAGGCCTACATCCCCATTCCTAGGTTCTCAAATTTTTATCTTTCTCATAGTTTCAAGATCTATATCTTATTTATTCTTATTTTTTAAATAAGGATATTTACTTACTTTATAAGAAATAAAAGAATTATGAAATTCATAAAGGGATAAATCATATTTATCTTTTAAAGTATATATTTTATGACCAAATATTTCATGGAAGATTCTCATAATATTTAAAAAATATTTTAATCTTCCAAAATATCTAAAAATAATTTAATATTGATGAAAACAAATAACTCGGGTGAATTAGTAATTAATGGTTTTGACTTTTGTTATTCAGATATATTTGAACTAACTTCTATAGATTTGAAGTTTTTATTCCTTCACTTTTATATTTCCCTCTAATATACTTTTGATTGATTTCAAAGTTTATTTTACTATCATGGAGAACATCACCTTAAAATAATCAATTTTTGGAAAGGACATAAGAATAAAATAATAACATTTTCCACTAGCCTCTAGATTCCTTTTTTACAAAGTGTTAAATGGGTATCTTTATCTAAAGGTGTAAACCCTATAATAGATTCATCAATCACCTCGATGAATAGTGATATAATAAATGGTATCATTTTATTTTTTCCTCCATGATAACCCTTTCCATAATCAATAGGAATATCTATTAAATTATCTAAGTTGATGTTTTCAATTATAATAAAAGTAAGTATCTTATAAAGGGAACCCCCTACTCTAATACCACTTGATGTTCCAAGGATTGTGTAGACCACTAATAAAGAGGAGTTGATTTAGTGGAAATATTTCATAATTTAATTTTTAATAAAATTAATATCTATAACATTTGAGGGTAACAATAATTTCACATTTAACTCTCATCCTCACTCATATGCAAAGATAATAAATTAAATCACGGAATACAATATTTTTACAAAGTTCACCCCCAATGAGGGTGAATTTATAATTTCTATGTAAACTTATATTAGTTAATAGATTATTCATTATATGATGAAGTGGATAAAATTTAGCCAAATCCCATCAAGTTCCTTTGGTCTCCTAATAGTTAACTATACAAGAACCTATTAGTTACAAATTTCTCATATCCTTTTGAACCAAAACTAAAAAAATAGAAATTTGAAAGTAGCTCTCAGAACTCTATATAGATTATTTTACATGTACCTATTAATTATATATATATATATATATATCCATTTAAGAAAACTTCATCTAGTGTGACTCAATATCCGTACAGTATGCCTCCCTCTAGTGTGCCTCAATTCAGTGATCCTCTATCCAATGATTATTAGTCTGTTGAACCTATGTCTTGTGCACCTTGATTTAGTGCACCTTCTCTTCAACCAAGAGATTCCTTCATCGAATAATCATGATTTAAACACTTAAAAACTTCTTATCTCATGTGTATTTTCTAAATATTATCAATAAGAAAACCGCCATTTATAAAATAATACTTCCTATGAAAATCAAGGAGAAGGTGCAAGATCCAAGTTCATAATTCCCCTTCAACGAAACTTTTGTTTGACTGTCTTTGAAAACACTTAATGTTTGGAGTCAAAAAAATTTATATGAACTTCATTAAATGTCACTATTAACAATATTCTTCCAAAATTCCATAAAACTTGTATAGATTTATTAATAATTGAAATAGAATCATAGAATCTCAAGTTTAATGACTTTAAAAATTTTATGTAATTTTTTCAAAGTCTATATACAATGTCTCTTTAAAAACCCTTTATCCAATAGGTCTTTTCCTAGTTCTACATAGTAAATTTTCCTCTATTAGATCAACTCAGTCTGGAGTACTAGGTATTTATTAGTCCATTTCTCTTTAAATTTTTCTTCTAATCGATGTAATCACATATATTTCCTGGCGTGTTATTTTAGATGATTTGGAACATCACCATTTGGTCAAAACTCATCTTCTTAGATTCATACATATATTGTTCTGTTGAAATTGTTCCGGTTCCTTCCTCTTTGATGAAATTTTTTCTAATACATTCACAGGCCATACTTCATCTGATCATCTTAAACTTTATCCATCATACTTCTCAGTCTGATAGACTTTGTAAATTTCTATCCATTAGAACAAAGCCAATGGAATTTATTAAAACTTCTCTTGAAATAGTATACCTTATATAAATTTATCCATATAGGTTCAGTAACCTTTATAGATTAGTTATTATACTAGAGTTATAATTTATCATTACAATCATTCTAGGTTTGTTAGACTCAATCTCTTAACTTTCATACAACAGATAACTTTATGAATTTGAATCTTCAATGTTTTTCAAATTGAAACTTTTTCAATTAATTACATAATATCTTTAAAACTTTATTTGTATAAAAACATTAGCTTGAGCCATGATAAAATTTTATTAATATTGATGTTAGTAACTTTAGGATAAAAAATCATTGTTCAAATGATTAAGAAAGTAGCTCAAACTTTCTTATGGTGAAAATCAATTGACGTTTTCTAGAAGTACAGAACAATCACAAATACAATGTTACAAAATTAAAAAACTATTTAAAAACCATAAAAACCAACCCAAAGGATCTTTATGGAGCTAATAAGGAATTATATATCATTAATTACTAAGGTATCATTGATGAGAAATAGCGAATTCATCAAGTTAGTATTTAAATTCTTACCTCTATTTTTTAACTACCTTCTCAAATCCACTCTTCATAAATATCATCCTCCACTATAGTGATGTTATATTTAAATTAATTATGATTTTATAAAATGAAGATATTAATATAAAAATCAAAATTCTTACTTGTTCACTAGTATATCATGTTCTTGTTTGGGTTTCTTAAACCATCTTTACAAATTATGTTATAACAACATCATCATTTTCACAATGAATATGTATAAAAACATTATTACCAGTAATATATGATATAAAATATTAAAATATTTCATGAATATGGTTATGAAAGTATGAGATAAAATTTATTTATCAATATTATGTAACTCATTTCTATTTGTAAATTACATAAAAATGATCTTCATGGATTCAATTATCATGAACCGTACCCATACATTCCCTCAAATGAATATGGGATTACATAAATAATTGAAATAGAACAACTACAATAACCTTAGTAAAATGGAAATGATGAGATTGGTATCAAATAAGGTGGATTTACATCACCATTGTGAAACATATATGAAAGGATTAAAATTATTAACATCTAATGAAGAAAATAAACAAAAACTAACTAATATATGTGTAATAAAATATTATAATTTAATATTATGATATTTAATAGATATTAATAAGTTTATAGAATATATTACTAAGAATGGTGTGTTTATTATACTAGAGGTTAAATTGATTCTATAGAGGATAATAATAAAGGTAAGGGTTTTCATTCCAATCTCACTTTGAATTAGATATTTGTATAAAAAAATTTACATTTACATCTACAAATATTTTGTGAGTTATTTATCTAAAAATAACTCTATTTTATTCTCCTACTATTTTTCATGAGTTTTACATTTCATCTTACCATTTCACATCTCATATGTTTTATAATTTACCAAAAGTAATGTTTGTAAGGGAAACCAAACTTACCAATTATTTTCAGTTAGGAATATTTTTCCTCAATGTTTATATTCATTATTTTGTTTTATGGATATCCTTTTCTCTTATTATATGATTTATTAAGTTATTTTTTAATGTAAATGACTTTCTTTGAAAAAATAAATCTTATTTTAATTATTTTCTCATGTTTTTTTCTTACAACTTATAATTTTTTTAAAAATATGAAAATGAATTATTTTATCACTTTCTATATCAACTCATTTTCCAAATTTTTCAAAAAAAATAGTGAATATATTTTTCTATGTTTTTATCAGTTCTAAATAAATTTCTATTCCATTTTTTATTAAATATTTTCCTAAAAGGTATTAATTATGTAAATGGCCTTTATTATCCTTTCTCTGAGTAAATTTTAATGCTCTTATAATGGTGTTTTTCATCTATGTCAACATACTTTAATGTTTCTTATGCTACATTTTTAATATTCTCTAATGACACCATACACCTTATTTTAATTGATGGATTATGATGATGACTTAGTTATTTTTTCATGAAACCAGTTTCTTTTCATGGGTTAATTAAGCTATAATGGAATTATGATTGATTTCATGATCTTATGTAACACATATGTATGGGTCATTATTATGTGATAGGTAGGTTTGTTTTATCCATCTAATGAATTTGGTAAAGTTTTATATCTCCTAATATCAGGATGAGATAATGGTGGTTATCCCTAGTACACTATGTTATGGAATGAAGGTGGTCATTCCAACTCCATTATGTTAGGGGATGGTGGTTAGCCAAGCCCATTATTATGTGAAGTTATTCATGGTCATCCTTGAAATATTTTTTTATTTCAAAGATTATATTTGTGCCACACTCTTATGTTATGAAACATACCTATATTATGATATCATAGATCATAATTTGTGATTGATGTTTCTACTCTCCTATTACTCATTACTTATGTTATGATAAAATTCTTAATCCTTGACTGATGTTTCATGATCTATATATTATTAGGTATGAATATATTATTATTTTACCATGCACCTTGGTTATATTCTCATACTCAAGAAAAATTATTCAAAATGGATAAAGATTCACATTGGTGATATTATGAGGTCAAAATATGACCATAAAATAGGATTTAGAAAAGTTTAATTGGAAACATTTTCGTTATCTCTGGGTTTACACCCCCCCCACATAAACTTATTTTAACGTTAACTAGGTAATCGATTCTTAATGTTTTAATTATTCATTATGAAAAAAATTATGTTGACCTTGTTACCTAATATTAATTATACTGATTCAAAATATGGAATCCATTTTATTAAATTTAATTCACATATATTGAATAATTTAATTAAAAATTAAACCCACAAAATGTGATGAAAATTGTTTTCCTAAATAAAATGTTTGCTTAAGTATGAAATTTTCTAAACCAGAATATAAAAAAATTAATTAAAGTAAACATAATTAGATTATTCATAATACAAACGGAATAATTGTAATTTGAAATAATTTGAAAAAAATAAATTTTTAAATTATTTAAATGAAAATATAGTTTTCAATAAAAATCATTATTTTTCACTATTTAATGAAAAATCAATATTTTTAGAAAATTATCAAAAATAATTTCCATGATAATTTTGACATTATGATTTCAAAAACTAAATATAAGTTTTTCAAATACATTTTTTATAAATGGGAGTAATTAATTATAATATTTTCTCACCAAAATAAATAAAAACCTTTTTAGAGAAAATGTATTTTTGAAGAATAAAATGACTTTACTAAAAATGATTCCTTATTTAATAATAATTAATCAATAAATTTGTATTGGATGGTATCTTTATACATATATTTCAAAATTTATTTACTAATTTTCATACCCTCCAATTCAATGTATAGGTTATAATAGTCACATTTAAATAATATTATTTCATAGTTGTTTATACTCGATGTTGTGTGTAGTGTATGCCATCAAAAATAGTGTAATATCTATAAAAAACTAAAATATTAGGGTGTTAAACCCTTAATAAATAAAACATATAAATTTATGGAAGGAAATATCTTTACCTTTCTATGAGATATAGAACTATGGGAAATAGGCACATCAGAAGATAAAATCACAAATAAATTCAGTCAAACTCAATCTCATTAGGGAGATAAGGATAAACCCATATTCCATCTTATTTTTTGATTTATCTATATCCACATTGATCATTGAATTAATCCCATAGACTTTATGATCAATTGTCAAACCCATCTCTTGAGGGATCCCAATTTCACTATAGACCCCCTCTCTTAATCTAAATTAAGAAAATAAACTCACCTAGATATAACTCCACTAAAATATTGATTTTTTTCTAATTCCGCTAACACCTAGTATCATGGGGAATTAAAAAATCTCTAGTATAATTTTTCTAATCCTTAAAAATCAAAATAATTATTCCAAAAATAAATCATAACCTATCTCTATCACTAATTAATCATTGAATCAATTAATTCTTTCTAAAAATGTTTATAATTCTTCTATAGTGGAACCTCCAACATCAGGCATGTTAATCATTGAAAATTCATGCCATTTATTCACATAAATTTAATCCAATTCACCATGGTATCCATCTCATCACTCATACTATTTTCCTATATATTTTTCATACATTTTTTCACAAATAAATTTATATTTATCAAGAACCTAGATGATGTAGACTACTGTGATGTTGAGATGGTCTACAAAAACACAAAATGTTCTCAAAATACAAATAAAAAATCACGTTCCACCCTTAGGGTGTGATCCATCATTATGTTCTCTTTAATATTAGTAAATTCTACCAAAAAAATACTATATTACATAGCTCCCCATAATAGAAGTCACCTACCCAATTATAAAACACATGATCCACCTAAAAAATAATAAATTTTCATACCTGGATTATTGATCCTTACTCAAAACAACCATTCTGCAATATTCAGTCAATATAATCATTATGATCATATATATTACACATATCAGGCTTAGTTCATAGAGCCTCAGTCAAAATACCCAATTAAAACCATTCAGACCACTCCTATTCCAACTATTAAGATAAAATCAACTAGGTTGAGTTCCATTAACTCCATATTTAAAAATAATTCAATATAATTCAACACACCAAAATGGTTTTACATGAAACCAAACACCCCAAGTAATTTATAAAATTTTATAAAAATCATACATATCAAATTATCTGACCTTGTTGGAATTTTTTTAAACCATTTCCATATTTTATAATTTGTTTTCCTATATTTTTAGATAAAATCTCAAAATCATATTCCAAGGTTTTCTAAAAAATAAAAAAAAACTAAAACCACCACCCTTTTCCATCAAATATCTTGTATAAACTTTTAATACAATTACTTTAATCACAGAAAACATCAATCTTCCCAAAATAAAAAATACCAGAACTAGTTCTCTTTAGTTGATGAACAATCACAATTAACCAATCACATTAAAAATAAATCCTCTCTAAAAAAATTGTACCACTCAAAATAGTCTATTTATGAACATATTAAATATATTATTAGTTAATTTTAATTAATACTGAATCATATCAAAATAGTATGTCTATCAATACCATTCTTGGGCACATAAACCATGTCTTATGAATTAAAATTTCAATATACATAAGATAATGATGAAATTAGATTTCTTTATTCCAAATAAATCCTACTAAGTCCTAATAATTATATACAAGGAATAAATAATTCATATCCTCACTCATACCTAGAGTGGCTACTGCATTTATAAGAGATCCCTTTGAAAATTGGGGTTGAACTAATGTAATGTTGGTTAGACATGCTCATAGTCTACCTCCAAAGGTATCATATCCTATCTCTGACTCTATGTGACTATGTCCAATACCAAACCATTATATGATAAAACTTTATAACCTATCATCCTCAGAACCCCCATTTGTGCTCGAGCCATAATTCTATGGGTAACAGGAAAAACTTGAGTCACCCGACTGTGATCAAACCAATTTTTCACATACCTCAGGCACACCTCCCCATACAATAGAGGCTAGTTAATATCAATGAGGGTATATATTTGATAATGTGAAAACTATTCCCTTTTAGATACAAATAAATATAAATAATAGTAGAATAAATAATATGAATTAATCATCATAATATAAGAATATAATATAAATATTAAATCTTTAGGACAATCATAAATAAATAAAATAAAAAATGATATATCAAAATGAGAAATTTTAATGCCATGTAATTCATGAATATCATCTACAAGATGATCATATAAAACATGGTTTAAAATAAATAAATTATTGGATATAAATAAAAATCTGGACTTGAGTCTATGCCTATCCCTACCAACCATCACCAACCAATAATTTCCAACTCAATCATCCATTGTAGGTCCCTTTTTTTTACATGAGTCATGAACTATGAGATATATACATTCCCTAAAATTCCTTTTTAGTGCATGAGTATAACTCAGTCAGTCTCCAGCAATGGTGTACCCATAAAAATATAGAATATACAAGTGTATACAAAAATTTTTATACCAAATGTAATAATACAATGATAACAATAATAATTTTCTGGTACTTGAGTTCTCAACAAGACACCCAATGACCCACAATACTAACCTTTTCCATTTTAGTAATAAACCTAAGTATATCAGCATAACATGATAAGACTAATGGGGATGTACATTCCCATACCTATATCAATCTCATCCCTAATGTATCTCGAACACGAAATAATGATATAAAAGAAAAAAGGAAAGGTGGTACTTTTTTAAAATAATCTTGGGCCTATGGAATTTTGATCCCACCACAATATAATATTTAATTGCTTGGAAACACATCCCAGGACTATTACATTCGCATCCCTTAAGAATCTAAAACCCTTTATATCAATAGTAATAAATATGATAAAGGTAGTATAATTCTGTAATGATGCCATCCCTTAATATTCTTAATCCTAGATCATAATAATTTAAAGAAAATTGAGAGTGGAATCCCTATGTTTATAATGATATAAGATTAATATAAACTTGATCCCTCTCATAATAATATTAAGACCATGAGAAAATCATCCCCATAATCATAATGGCCTCATCTTAATTGCATATTTATCCATATCATAATCATATAAAGGATATGGGATAGGAAAATTCTTGTCCATAATTATCTTATCCTTCCAGAATCATGGTCACTACATAAAAATATAAGGATAATGAGAAATTTGGCCCATGTATATAATAGTCTCAGATTGAGGTATCTCAACCTCTATCATATTAACAACTCAGTGTACATTCAAATAACTAGTATTCAAAATATTAACCTATTCAAAGGTTTGGAATAAATTTTTACACCTTCCAAAATCAATCTTGATCATTTCTAACATCCAATTCTATTACATACACTAGATATGAGGAATTATCTATAAGTAATCATATATTCTAAAGGAGGGAGATTCTCACCACTTATACATTCTAAAAATCCATTAATGTTATATATCAACCCACTAATTAATTTTAAATCTTACTTTGGTATGGACTCTATGGTAAGCATACATCCCCTTAAAAAGGGAGGTAAAAGGTAACCTAAAAAGGTTCAATAAATTATATAATAACTCAAGGAACAACTCATTTTCTTTTGATTGTAAACTTTATCCCACTTTATTTTAAGCTCATGTACATCAGTGAGTGTGGAACCATGGTACAATACATAGAGGATCCATCATATTCCAACACATACATACCCTATTCATATAGGGCCAAGGGAAAAAATTAAATTATTTTAAGGTCATGAAAACACATTGAGTGTGATCGAACATCACACATCACAAAAAAAACATATATAAATTGTTGAAAATGTTTAGGCACTACCAACAACAGTATACTAAAATCTAGATCATTGAATATCATTAAAAATAGCACCATTAAAGGATTTCCCCAAATCAAAAAACCCCTAAATTATTATATAAATGGTGAATAACACCAAACCAACTATAGAAATGAAGAATATATTGAATAGAACTAATATGAATACATTTATAAACCCACTATTATAAACAATTCTTGAATCAATAAAGAAAAAAAGTAAGACCTAAAACTCACCAAAGGGACCAAAGGGGTTTAGGTGGCAGGTAGGATGAAAATAGGGGAGCACATTTATTAGACTCAACAATTTATTCAATTTAAATAATTATTGATAAAACGTAAGCAGGGGATATTCTAGTGTGATCTAATGGGTCATGATATAACACCCCCACCCAGGGTCACATTACGTTGTGGCCCCTTAATTCATGACATAATAAACTATTCCAAGGAAGAAACAAAATCACAACCACCTAGATTAAGATCATATCACAACGGTATCCTTTACATTATGGATCAATTCCTTATTGATCAGGGATACACAGTGAAACCAATACTCGTTGTTATACTACCAACCACCTACACCAAATTTTAATCTTATATAGATGTCACCAAGAAAAAATTCCATATATTATGGTGTAACCTTTAACTTACAGTATAATTTCTATCCAAACATTGGTCAAATAATCAAATACCAATCCAAAACTTCCAAAAACACCTCAAATATCCTAAGACCATCAAAATAAATATATTTTTTACCAAAAAATAAACATATTAATATCTTTTAATATATATATTGTTACAACCTCCCCAGTATATAACAAATAATCCATAAGATGCATCACTGAGTATCTAAAACACATAGATACAACCATTTTTCCCATATATGAGCCTCATACTCTCAATTCTACTATTAGATACACATGTACTACCATCACATGCTTATAAGATGTATTTTCTTTACACATATGACCCTTTACCTACTATTCAATTATTGAATGAATAATATAGTTCAAACTGAACATTATTGATATTGATAACATGAGAAGGATCAATGTGTTATCTATTAAGATAAGATACATGTAATGTATCTTATATAGAACATAATATTTGAGGAAGTGTTAATAAATGAAACACAATATAGATCCTCTTGATAACCCCAAGTTTCCCTATGTAAGTGGGGCACCAAAATCCATTGTATGTGAATATATTGGTGTCCCAGTCAAGAAAAAAACTCAAGAAAAACCAGTCACTAGTCTCAAACTCAAGAGGATGACATTTTGGTCTACATATGATCTCTACCTGATATACATAGACAACAACCTCTTTTATATCAAATAGATGTACCCTTATTTATCTTATACCAATCTTATCTAGATAATTAAAGACTCCCCTGCCATTAACCAGTATAGACGTGATAAGTGTGTCCTTCAAAAAATGATTCAAATTGTTTTATATAAATGAATGTTTAATAAAAACTTTTATTAGCAGGGTCGGATAATGTGAGATGACTCTCCCATGAACCACTAAAACATAAAAACATATGCCTAAAGAATATCCTCAAAAAATAGATAATACACACATACTATCAATCAGTCAATAGAATTTGTTTCATACACAAATCTACCTATGTATTGAGCACCTTGTGTATAGCTTTCCACAATCATGATGTAAATAAGTCATTATAATCCATTATGATACTCTTAAGAATTCCATGTTACCAAACAATCTCTTGAATATACTATGTAACCATCTCATCACCAGACTAAGTCTCCCTAATTGATAGGAAATGTGAAACCTTCATCAATTAGTTCATAATAACCCATATTAAATCACTACATTGGGGTAAACTCAGCAACACCATCAAAAAATAAATCATCCCATTTCCACTTAGGAGTGAGTAATATATGAAGAGGACGTGTGTTTATATAGCATTAATACCTTACCTACTAATAGAAGTGTCATTTTGTACTAAACCCTGTGATATCCTTATTCATCATGGGCTGCTAATACGACACAAAAATTTCATTATAAATCTTCATAATCCCTATGTAAATATCCTATCTATAGGTGTGTGAATCCAACATCAAACCCCATTCATTATCAATTAAACCACAACTCTTAAATGAATATAAAAAATCTTATCATTATCTTGGGGACAATTTGGTAGTGAATCCCACCATATATAATCTCCATTAAAACAAAGTAATCTGAGTTGAGTTATTAACTATCATTTACCCTCCCAAGGAGTGAGGAGTTAATGGTTGATGATGAAATTATATCCCTACCTTTGTGCTAATAAACATTGATATGAATCTCAATAAATAGGCCCATTAATAGACACTCACTATTATCCTTATGAAAAACCTTAGCCTAATTATTTGTAACGAGCATATCAGCCATGAGATTCCATTTCCTGGGGTTATAAGTAATTTTTATGTCAAAGTACTAGAGATATTCAACATTTATTCTCTATTTAAGGTTTAGTTCTTGCTATGAAAATATATACTTCATGCTATTATGTTCCATTTATTCCAGGAACCTATTTCCTAAAAGTCGTGATGTTAACATCTTAGTGAATACACTATTACCACCAACTTTGAATTTTGAGTTGAATAATGCTTTTAATGAAACCTCAACAACCTGAATACAAAAGAAACTATGTCCATGAATTGTATTAGAATGAATCTAAGACCAAACCATGATGAAACATAATACAGGATATATTCCTTACCGTTATTTGGAAAGGTCAAGATTGGCATAGAATTTAACATCACATTCAACTCATAGAATCCACTCTCATAAGGATTTAACCACTTTAACTTTACTCCCCTTTATGTTTAGGGTCATCATTATCACTTCTAATTAGGAAAATGCTAGAATGAATCACCTATATTATCCTACTAAACTTAAGAGACTTTAAATCTAAATGATATTCTTGGGTCACTTCCAAGAATTCATGGTCTTGTACTTCATAGGATATAATAATATATTAACATTTGATATCACATTCTATGAGAATTTAACATCAAAAATATAAAATTAACACTTAAAAAATTAGTATAATATTGATGATATCTTGGTGTGCTCAAGAAAACCTCTAGATAGTGAATATTATCCTCTCATTACTAAGAGCACACCATGATATCCATGATGAAGAAAAACATAAATGAATCCAAGAATGGATGAAATAACAAATTTATCAAGTATATAAAAAATATTTTCACATTCATAAAACTAAACAACATCATGAAATACTTATACAGTTCATACCTACTTCTAAAAGTAGTATGAGGAATATAATATATCCACACACATAGTTGATGATATCTTTATCTCAATTCAGTCTTGGAGAAAAATGTGTATCCCCAAAGTTGATTAAACAAGTCATGAATATGAGGGATTGGATACCAATTCATGAGTTTTAATTAGTTATAACTTTTATAATCCGTACATAAACATAAAACACCATTTCCTTCTTAGAAAATAAAACTAGAACACCCCAAGGGGGCATGATTAAGTGAATGAATCCTTTCACCTAAAGGTCTTATATTGGAACCTTTATCAATCTATTATTTATAGGATTTATCTAATAATGATAAATCAATATGAGATTCATGCCTAGTTTTATCTCAACCATGGACTCTACCTATCACTCAGGTGGAAACAACAAGAAATCCATAAGATAAATGAGCTAGAACTGGTTAAAATTAAGATATAATGCTAGTTTATAAGTATTCTCATTACCTAAAACAATAATATAAATTTAGGATGAGATAATCCCAAGTAATTGATGATTAGGTTCTAATCAGCCTTCCACTAAATCCCACTATTTAACAAGGGTATATCAATCATCCTTAATATATGTAAATGATACCTATTAGTAATAGCTGTTGATGTGTTCTTGGTACAGATTCATCCGATCCATCCCATGTGAAAAATTGAAATTATACATCTCTAATATAAGGAAATTATAGATAATTATGTACCTATATATCATGATAGTGAACTTTGTACGTATTTAAATACCACCAGATAGAACCCTAAAGGGTGTATAAATAATAATCACTCTATAAAAATACTCTATATCCATCCCTAGAACATCAACCATCTGAGTAGATATAAATTATTATGATGCTCTCAAATAGAATAAAATATATTATAGGAATATGATTCTAATATAGTACCTTGAACAATCAATAGTACCCCACTATAATCATTAGGTTTTGGCTAAATAGCTTAAATCTTCCCCAAACTCAAACCTCTTCCAAAGCCTATATTCTATGGACTACCTAGAGGGGGACTACTCTACTAAAACTACTACTAGGAACCATATAAACTTCCACACCTTAACTAGATAAAAGAACTCTAATTACCACTATGAACTTACTTAATTGATCCATCTCTAATTCCCCAAGCCTTGAAATCACCATACCCTCTACCTAGCTAAGAAGAACTCTAATAAATACATTTTAGATGCACCATATTCTAACATTATTGACACTCCACATGAATTCATTAGCACTACATTTGGGTGTATCCCACCCTAACACACATATAACATATAGGAGGAGTCTTTCCACACTGGGAAGAAGATGTTCCATAATAATTTTAAGAATTCTTATTAACACATATGTAATAATCATAAAATCATTACTTTCTACTACCTTAGATCCTACTCTTAGATCCAGAATATGAGCCAGACTACCCAATAATAACACCATATTATTGGTTACTTTGAGAAATGAGAGCTTATTTCACTTAATTAGAAAATTATAGTTGGAAAAAAAATTCACTTGAACCCATACTAAATGATTCAAAATATCCTTGAAATAGGAAACCTGAGAAATATCATTACCTTACAACATGGGTGAAAACCAAAGTAGGTCAGTAAAATAAGAATCATCATCTATAGGGGACATTATCCCCTAAATAGGATGAATAAAATTCTAAGAATTTTCATTCCTCAGTATCTTCTGGAATATTTACTTGATAAAATGATCATGGGAGTCCTTCTACAATATCCCCACATATAGATATTTCTAGACAAGGACATCCCACCAACTTATTTCTTTTACTCAAATAATATACATAATAATATACTTATTCCTTATAGTAAGTGTCTTAATTTTAAAAATTTGACATATCTATACTCTTCCCAAAAATCAATATCCTGAGTTCTACCCTCTCTAGTAAATAGAACTGGATGTTGTAGATAAAACTCTATGGCCAAGTCTAAAATGGGATGCACCACCCTTGAAGATAGAAATCCCATAAATTAAAGAACATGAAGAATATTATCTAATAAATACTGATTAATATGAGGTTTGTAACACCCTGATTTTTTATGAAATATTTTTTTTGAATATATTTAATTTATTTGATATCTTGTGCTACACGTAACACTCAGTTTTAATGAAATACGATATACTATTAAAATATTATTATTTAATATTATAGTTATCACATAGTCATTGAAATGAAATGTATAAATTGGATTAACTAAATTATTAAAATATATGGTTTACACTTATATTTAAAATGAATTCTTTGGTGACTAATTAATTAGAAAGGAAAATAAAAATTGTTTGAAAATAAAGGAAATCTTTATTTGGAAAACTATTTTTATCTACAAGAATATGTTTTGCCTCAAAAAATTAAAACACTATTTTTGAGAATTATTTTAATAAAAATATATATATTATATATTCTATAAATTTTTTAACATTCATATTATGTGTTTTCTAGAGAAGAGGTAAGAATAAATCTAATTTTATACAAAAATGTTTTTTTTCTAAAAAGAAATTTTATCGCATATCGCGCACTTAATTTAAAATTAATTCATGAAACTTATAGAAAATTTATTTGGAAAAATAAAAATATGTTCTCAAATAATAATATAAAAATTATATTGGAGTTAATTTTTGATAATTTTTTTAAAATTAAATTTATTCAATGAACAGTTAAAATATTTGTTTTTATTAAAAATTGTCTTTTCATCCAATGAATTTACAAGATAAATTTTATTTTGAAATGATATTAATAGTAAAATTACTTAAATTATATATTTATTAATCCAATTTAGGTTATTGGAATAAATATCATGCTGAAATTTGGTATAAAAACTTTTAAAAATTTTGATCATTTTCTCTTTGGAAAACTGCTTTATCATCACATCTGTGGAATTAATTTAAAAAAATCCAATTATTTGAACGGAACTTGGAAAAATTGATTTCATATTTTTAATAATACAAATATATATTATATAAAAAGTATAAATTAATTTTTCGTCAAAATGAATTGTAAAATAGTAAAAATTAATTTTTGTGATTGAGGTTAAAACTTTTTTACCAAGGGTTAAATTAAAAATATATTTTGAAAGATGACCTATAAACTTTTAAAACACACATTTTATAACCATATTTTTAAATTATTACCTATAAGTTTTTATAATACAATATTTTAGTTCCTTGTAACATGTGAAAAATGTGGGTGCACTTTATTATTTTCAGAAATTCCATGTGTGTCCTCTCCCCAACTTAAAAAAGGTCACCCACTCTCTACTTTAGTTCTCAATTAAAAAACCATTTTTTTCAGAACTAACATAAAAATAACTTCATAAATTCCATAATCACATAATAGAGGTTTTATTTTGATTAGGAAATCCTATTAAGAAGGATTTAGGTATAAACCAAAAGAGGCTCTCCAAAGAAGAGGTAAAACTCCTAAACTTGTGGTTTTGTTTATTTCTTCCTCCACCTACTTTAAATCTTATTAAACAGATATAATATATTAAAATAAGTATATAACATATACCAATGTGTTATTATGTAAATATCATGACCTAAATCTTTATCCTCTTTCCAAAAATGGTAAATGAAATCATCGATTGTGTGTACGACGAACTACTATCTCGTGAAATGATGTTATTTATTTTCTATCACCACCTCTCATAGATGGATAAAATGATGTATTTATTGTTTATAAATGATATTTATGATATAATTATGCATATATAATCATTATATCATATATTCATTCTTAATTTCCTTTTCATGGTGATACGGTAACATCCCTCGTGTGTACGGTGAACTACCACCTCACGAAGCGATGTGATTCATTTTTTACTAATTATTAACATGGAATGTAATAAGGATAAATTTGATTAATATATTTGATATATATAAAATCATAATAACTCTATAAAGATGATATATTGTTTACCTTTCTTTCTTTCAATCCATTCAGAAAATAGAAACATCTTTTATGTTTATGTACGACTTACCGTCTCCATGAGCGGTGTAACTAATTTTATATATCTAACATTAATATATTACTTTAAATATATATATAAATAATATATATAATATTTATACTATTTTATCACTATATATATTATAGAACCATGATAAAATTAAAATAACCAAAAATACCAAACCAAAACATACACGAAAAAAAGCAGTTATTACCCAAAACATGACTTTAATATGAAAATATTGATAAATGGGTAATAAATATCATGATTAAATAATATATAGTATGATAAAATTGAGTATAACTTTTTAATTTATTTATAATAAACTAATATTTATTATATTCGAGGTTCAAATGTGTACAAAAGAATTTGAGACTTAAGGTAAGGGATTTCTAGCCTCTCTTTCATTTATGAGAGGCATATTTCATATTCACCACTCAATTCCATTTTTGGTGTTTATAATTCCCATTTTACATGTTATATAATGAATATATTTATATTAATTATATTTAAAGTTTTATTTTTTGTTATTATTTAATGCGGTTTATAATGGAAAATGTTAAAAAATCAGCAAGGGATTTTTTTCTCAAATTGTCTTCTTTAGGACATAAGACATGTTATGAACCTATGTTATTTTATGAGGTGTATATACTACAATTTTACATGAAATATCAGGAATATTATTTCGTAATAAATTATTTTTCTTCTATATCCATGTTTTTTAAAAAAAAGTTTTCAAATTTTTTTAACATACTCAAAAGTATTAATTAAAGATATTTTTAACAATTTTTTAATTTTTAAATAGTTTTTTAATAGGAATCTTCATGTTATTTTCTAAATAAAGACAATTTATCCTTTAAATAAAATTTGAAAATAATAATTGTTTTAATGTGTATGATATGAATGTAATTTACTACCAACATGGCCACCCAATGTTTTAAAGATTTGTTTATAAGTTTTAACGGTTATTTTAAAAGAAAAGGATTTTTAAAATGTTTTTAAAAAAATGGAAAGGTTGTTTTCCTCAAGAAATGTTTTAAATAATCTTTAAATATTCCTTTATAAGTTTCCAAGGTTATTTCAATATTAAAAATATTGCAAATGTTTTTTGTTTTAAAAATTAATTTTCAAAATGGAAAGGATATTTTCCTCAATAAATTTTCCAAGTGATCTTTAAAAATAATATTCCACCTAATATGACATCCTTTGATGTTACTTATGATTTACTAAGGATAAGATCCAATAATACCATTATTATTATTTCTATAAATGGTTTATGTCTATGATGACAAGTTATTTATGAATTTTTTTCTCTTTCATGGGTTATGCCATGATAAATTTATTATGAAACCAACTTCTTTTTCCACAAGTTATGCTATAATGAAATGACTATGAAACCTGTTTCGTTTCCACAGGTTATGCAATAAAGAAATATTTATAAAACCCATTTATTTTCAAGGGTATTGATATGATTAATTTTTTATTATCTTATGGAATGTGTATGTATTATTTTCCTTATATGATGGTTGGGACATATATCTCCCCAACAATTCATTGGATAAATATTGATATCTCATGAGATAAGAAAGACAGGAATGGGGAGTGATCCCAATTCAGTAGGGTACTTTTTCCACCATGATAGTCTTGGGAGCGAATCTTGACTACTATGATGGTTTGGGTATTTAACCCATTCCACTAGTATAACCTTGTAAATGAGCCTTTACTACTATATAAATGACTTTTTATGTTTATGTTTATGCCACAACCCTATGTTTTATGTAAATTTTATGCACTCATGGCTCATGTTCTTTGATTTTATTATGATTTATATCTTATAAACTATTAATATTTATTACATAACTCAATATTCTGATCTTTCATATGTATATAATGGTTTTAATATGTTATAATCATGTACTCACGCACTTATGATAATGTTATGTTTATGTATTTCCCATTTCTACCCTCACTAAGTATCTGATGTCACCCTTTCTTAGGTTTATATTCCATAAGTTATGATGGGTGCTTGCTATGATCAACTAAGTGGGAGGTGATGAAAAACTCTTATAAAATAGTTTTTTATGTTTCCAATTTTCCAAACGCACTATAATTTTATGATCTTCAGGTATATATTTGTGTAATGTAATGAATTTTCATCTAAAAATATTTATTGTCTATGTATAAAAATCCAAGGCCATTATAGTTGGTAAAATAGTATAGATTTAATTATACTTTGGGAACTATGATGATAAAATCATACACTACTAGAATTCAAGGTATTTGCGACGGGATCCTGTCGCAAATAGCCCATTGCAGAAAACGGTGTCTTAAAAAATATTATTTGTGATGGACCCGTCGCAAATAAGTCTCTGATTATATACTTTATATATAAAAACATTTTTGCGACGGGCCCGTCGCAAATACTTTTTTGCGACGGGCCCGTAATCCCATCACAAATGCATTTTTGAAAATATTTATTTAGACTATTTGCGATAGGCCAGTAATCCCATCAAAAATACTTTTTTTAAAAGAAATATTGAATATTTGTGATGGGAACCCGTCGCAACAAATCCCGCGCAAATAATAAATAAATTTTTCTAAAAAAAAATTTAATAAAATTATTATTATTGAAAAATTAATTTTAATATTATTAAAATAATAAAATAAAATAAAATTTATTAAATTTATCAATATTCACAAAAAAAATATAAAAAAATCATAAAATATCATTATTATTATTGAAAAATTAATTTTAATATTATTAAAATAATAAAAAAAATAAAAAATATTAAAATTCTCAACATTCACAAAAAAAATATAAAAAAATAATAAATTGTTATTATTATTATTATTAGTAAAATAAAAAAACATTAAAAAATATAATACTGAAAAAATATATTTAATAAAATTATGATTAATGAAACAATAATATTAATATTATTAAAATAAAAAAAAAATATTAAAATTCTCAATATTCACAAAAAATCATAAAATATTGAAAATTAAATTATGTAATATTCGCACCAATATAAAAGACAAAAACTGTAAGTAGTTAATATTAAAGCAAATGTTAAATTCAAATGTTTTTTACATAAAAAATAATCACTAGGGGTCATCTTCTGGAGGAGGTGGGGGAGCTGAAGGAGCTGGTGGAGGAAACTCCATCCCTAAACTACGAGTCAGATGGTGCATGTACTTCATCTGCTCATGATGTTGTTGTTGCCATCGACGCATCTCCTCCTCGTGTTGCTGCTGCTACTGCTGATGCATCTCTTCTTGCTGCTTCAGCAAACTCTGTATAAGGTCATTCTGAGCTCGGAACTGTTCCTCATACTGTGAGGAAGAAGATGATGTCTCTCCATGAGCTCCTCTAGAGCTTGACGCTGACATCACAGCAGTACCATAATAAGTACCAAGAGTCACATTAGAGTCGATACCAACTACTCGGCCCTTCTCAAAGCCATATTGAGTCGCCTGCAGCCATACTGCCTCATCAAAATGGTGGGCACTGGTCCGATCAGTCACCTCGTCCTGACCCTCAGCCTGTGTCTAAGAAGTCGTAGCCTCAAATGACTCCTTTAATTCCAATTTGAAAATAAAATTGTGAAATTATTATATGTAGCTAATTGTCAAACTGGAAAAAAAATAAGACTAACCACAATCTGACGCTGGTGATCACCTCTAATCTCTCTGGTGGGTGGGTCATTGTACATCCTTCGATAAACATCGTACTCTGTAATATTGGGATGATTGACTGCCTATATGAATATAAAATAAACTGTTTATATTAGAAGTTATATAAAATATTTAAAAAAAATACTTACCAAATTCCCTCTATGCATACTGAATGTATGGCTACATGCTCGATGCATCACCTCCTGTCTCCCCCAGTTCTGCCAACCCAATAAAGACCTCCTCTAAAATACACCACCCAACCAGTGTGCACATTATCCATCCCAAACCTGAGATGAAATGTACTCTGGTTGGTGGGCTCTACACGACTCATCAAATGTTGTCGCTTCGGCTTTCTTAACGGCAATCTTTCTCAAATTGTGCAAAAAACTGATGCAAACACTCACGCATAGCCACCTCCCATGCTGCATGGATATCATCATGCATGCTATCATCTATGAGATACCATAAACCCTACAAATAATTTATAATGTCAAGTTATTAATAAAATAAATTTCCAAATAAATTTCAAAATAAATATTATTTATTTACATACTATCCAATGATTGTACATGTTGAGCTGCACATCAACAGGAATCTGTTCCCATGTAGACTATGGATAAGAAAAATAATTGTGCAAGATAGTGCTCCCCTTTCCAACAGCTAAATGTGTAAAACTGTGAAAAAAGAATAAATAATCAAAAAATTAGTATATATATAAAAATAAATTAATGAAATCTAACTAAAATATACAGGTTTCCATACCTCTGTGTGCATAGATCGAATCCAAGATGTGGACGTCGCTCGGGGATAGGGTCAAGAATCATCAGTCACGCAAGACTGTGCCCCCTCTGCGTACCTCCTAAACCACTAGTAGACTGGGGGTCAGATGATCCCACATCCCCCTCATCCAAAGGTAGATCATCCTCCTCTAACTCATGCAATATATCAACATCCATCTGAAACACAAAATGATTTTTGTTAGCAGATAGTTGAAAATAACCATTATATATGTATATATATATTAGTTATGATCATATCCAGTTTTTAACTGTGCCAATGTTCACCTTCATCATCATCTTCATATCTGACGATGTCAATGTCTTCATATTCCTCCTCGACATCATCAATATCCATATGAGTTTCACTTTCACCATACCTTGTCATTTCAAATTCATTTGTAACATCATTAACATCTTCATCATCATCGACCCTAAATTGTGGGATGTCATCATCGATATTCATGTTTCTTTGTGAAAAAGATGGATTTTGAGTAGTCTCTTAAAAAATTTCAATTCCTTCCACTTCAGTGGAACCGCATTCAATTTGAGTAAATTGATTTTCCCGAGATTTCATTTTCATTATGCTTCATCAATCACTCAGGTCTCTTGAAGTAGCATAATACTTTGTGTAATAAATTTTATGTGCCTGTTGAGCCAGTAAAAATGGTTCATTTACTATAAGAAGACTTTTATATTTAATATTAATGATTCCATGAGTCGAATGAACACGGAAGCCTCTCTTAGTATCCAACCACCGACATTTAAACATCGTTATGTAATTTTATCCAAGACAACATCGCTCAATAATTTCATTTAGAATTCCATATAAGTTAAATTTAGTTTCTCTATGATGCGATCCTCTCAAACAAACTCCATCGTTCATTGTTTTTTTTATTCTCCATATGCACGTGTATGAAATTGAAAACAATTCACCACATATGCATTATAAGATTTAACCATTTTCACTAGTTGGTACTCAATATACACAGTTTCTTATCAATTTTATCAGTATGTTGAGACACCTGAAAATTTGTAAAATGAGTATCAATTTAATAAATAGTAAACAAAATTGATATTAAACCATCAATAATTTATATTACCAATTTTTGAAACCATTGAGAAAAAAAATTATACGTTCTTCAAGAGCAGCTACTGTAATTTGTGGAAGTTGTTTCTTCATATGATTATCATATAACCTACAAATAAAATAAGTTTACATACTGTAACAGAAATTATAGAATAAGTGATAGAAGCACTCACAGTAAAAATACTATCATTTCTTCACAGTTGACCAGAACATATGTATGAGCTCTATGATGTTCATCATCTAAAATCCATTATTTATGAAATCCACCGAAACCAATATTTGGCTAATTAAAAACTGATAAATGATTTTCCATTTCATCATTAACATTTCGCTCTTCCCATAACATGTGGTCTTGTTTTGAGGTATATTCATATTCAAAATAGTGAGAGTAGAAAAAAGCAGTTTCCTCTTGAAAATAAGGTTCAACAATTGTGCCTTCAACTGATGCTTTGTTACGTACTTTTTTCTTCAATTTATACATGCATCTCTCGAATGGGTACATCTATAAAAACTATACTGGACCTCTACATTAAGCTTCATGTAGAAAATGTAATATAAAATGTTCCATTGATTCAAATAAATTAGGCAGAATGGTTTTTTCCAGTTTACAAATAATTACAACAACGTTTTCTTCCAGTTTTCTTAGCGCATCGTAATCTGTTATCATTGTACAAATGTCTCAAAAAAATATGATATGTCTGTTATCGAATCCAAAATCATAGAATTCAACAAATCTTGGGGTACAATTGGAATAATCCTTTCCATTATAACATGATAATCATGACTTTTTAATCTGGTAATATGACCATTCTTAACATATCTTCCCAAATTAGAAGCATATCTATCTGTAGGTCTCAAATCTTCAATCCACTTACAAAATAATATGCTGCTCTCTTTGGATAGTTTATAATCTACTTTTGTCTTCATTAACCTCTATGATCTAACATTTTTAAATAGTTCATGTTCTGGTCGACTGTAAATTTGGGCAAGATATAATCATGCTTTTACAGTATCTTTGGTCTTCCCTGGTGTATCCAAAACTATATGAAATAAATTATCAAAATAGTTCTTCTCAATATGCAAGACATCCAATATGTGGCAGACCAACAAATCAGACCAATATAGGAGATCCCAAAAAATGCTTCATTTTATCCAATTATGTTCTTTCCCAAATCCATGAATTTTCTGTCGGTTTACTATTAACTCAAATGTGATGGAAGGTAATGAAAATACAACTGATTTTAACTATGTACCTGAGATCATTTTTGGAGGTTCATCCCTTTCAATTGTGCCTTTTCTGAAATGAGATTTGTTCCTTTTAAAAGGATGGTCGATTGGAAGAAATTTGTGATGATAGTCAAAATAACAAGGTTTTTTTCCATTGACGAGCATAAAATCTTTGTTGTTTTTCATACAGTTAGGACATGATTTCAGACCATGTGTACTCCAGCCAGATAACATGCCATATGCTGGAAATTCACTAACCATCCACATCAATGCAGTTTTTAATGTGAAATTTTGTTTCACAGCAACATCTAATGTACTAACACCATTACTCCACAATGCATTTAACTCATCAATCGATGATTTAAAATAAGAATTAATATTCTTTTTTGGATGTCCTCGGATTAATAAGTTTAAAAAGATATAGGGCTCCTTCATCAATATCCATGTAAGTAGATTTTATGGAGTTGTAAAGACAGTCCAACATGATACTGACTACCATAAGAACCAAACGGACAAAAATCGTCATTAGAAAGACCCAATCGCACGTTTTGGGATTCTAAAGAAAAATATAGATGCATATGATCAAAATGATTCCATGAATCACCATCAGATGGATGATTTAAGATTTTACTGGTTGAAATATTGGTTTTGTGTCCTGTCATCATTAATGGTGTGTTATGAGACATAAATAAATGATGCAGCCTGGGTGTAAGGGGGAAATATCTCAACTGTTTTACAGGAATCGATCGAGACTTCCCTGGTTGAGCTTCTTTGTACGTCGATTGTCCACATGTGGATAACTATCCAACGACTCATTTTCACCAGAATATAATATGCAATCATTTTCACATGCATGAATTTTCTGACAACTAGACCTAGATTACGAACCAACCTCTTTCTCTCATAGTAATTTGCAGGCAACACATTTCCTTCAGGTAATAATGTTTTAACCAATGAAAATATCTAATCAAAATAGTAGTTTTACATTGAATTATCTGATTTAATAGCCATAAATTTTGCAACCACTTTTAATTTTCTTATCTTGTAACCAGGATACAATGTATCTTCAGCAGACCTCAACAACTCATAAAATTCATATGGTTCCAACTCAGGAGTTAAATCAATATCATTGTGAGTTTCAATTTTTTGAACAGATGGACCTGCAACATCATGTACACTAAATTTTGGAACCATGATAGATCTGGAATCAAATTATTAGTATCTTATCTAGAATTGTGTTCACCGTGTTGATACCAAAAAACAAAATCTGGTTGAAAACCAAACCGTAAGAGATGTCCCCCAACCCTTTCAAATGTGCCAAACGTTCTTAGAGCACATTTTTTATAAGGACACATAATTGTGCCTTCTGAAACATAATCTAGTTTTTATTATGAAAATTCTAAGAAAGCTTTAACACCCTCAATATATACCGGATTTAAACCAGAACCATTTGGATTTTTGCGTTGATTTATCCAAGCATATTCAACTAATAATGACTGATGTCAACTTCCTTGTTCTATATTTTTCTACAAAATATAAAATCATCACTTCTTTTGAATAATTTTAAATTATAAAAACACTATCTAAAAAAATAAAATAAATAATTACTACTACTTCTTAATAATTAATATTAATTAAGGGCATCAAAATTTCCAGTGGATTGGCGGCTACTCTTTTGTCTGACGGCTCATTTACTTGCATCTTTCTCACACTGAAATCATAATGAAGAATCTTTTCTAAGGTATGCATATTCATTCTCGTATGCATGGGAATGAATATGCGTATCTCTGACCAGATTCTTCATTGTGATTTCAGTGTGAGAAAGATGCAAGTAAATGAGTCGTCGGACAAAAGAGCCCACTTTTCGTCGATGAATCATCTTCTTCCAACAGTCACTGCCTGAAAACATTATAAAAAATATGATCTTATGAATCCATATCCAATCTTGTATGCACGATATTGAATATGCCTATACAGCAGCACATTTTTCATAATGTTTTGAGTCGGTGAGAGTTGAAAGGAGAAAATTCATCGAGCAAAAAGAGTGCCATCAATCCACTGGAAATTGTGCCAAGTTCTTAAAATTTATTAAAATTTATTAAAATTTCTTTCTAACGATTCCTAACTAATTATAACTATTTTTTACAAATTATTACAATTTATTCCTATTTATTCCTATTTATTAATAATTATTCTTATTTATTACTAATTATTCCTTTTTATTACTAATTATTCATATTTATTACTAACTATTATTATTTATTACTAACTATTACTAATTATTCCTATGTATTCCTATGTATTCCTATTTATTCCTATTTATTCTTATTTATTCAAATTTATTCCTATTTATTCCTAATTATTAATATTTATTCCTAATTATTACTATTTATTCCTAATTATTCTTAATTATTACTAATTATTACTAATTACTAGTAATTATTTCTAATTATTGCTAATTATTTCTAATTGATACTAATTATTACAATTTATTACTAATTATTACTAATTATTACTAATTATTCCTAATTATTGATAATTATTCCTAATGATTGCTAATTATTACTATTTATTTCTTATTATTTCTAATTATTTCTAATTATTCTTAATTATTCCTAATTATTGCTAATTATTGATAATTATTAGTAATTATTAGTAATTATTAGTAATTATTAGTAATTATTAGTATTTATTCCTAATTATTCCTAATTATTCCTAATTATGGCTAATTATTGATAATTATTTCGATTTATTGCTAATTATTGCTATTTATTGCTAATTATTTCTATTTATTGCTATTTATTGCTATTTATTACTATTTATTGCTAATTACTTCTAATTATTGCTATTTATTGCTAATTATTGCTAATTATTGCTAATTATTCCTAATTATTGCTAATTATTCCTAATTATTGCTAATTATTTCTAATTATTTCTAATTATTCCAAATTATTCCTAATTATTCCTAATTATTCCTAATTATTGCTAATTACTGCTAATTATTAGTATTTATTACTAATTATTAGTAATTAGTAGTATTTGTTACTAATTATTCCTAATTATTTCTAATTATTGCTAATTATTACTAATTATTGCTATTTATTGCTATTTATTGTTATTTATTGCTAATTATTACTAATTATTGCTATTTATTGCTAATTATTACTAATTATTCTCAATTATTGCTAATTATTGCTAATTATTATTAATTATTGCTAATTATTAGTATTTATTACTATTTATTACCAATTATTATTATTTACTACAAATTAATTATATACATTACTACTTATCGCTAATAATTATTAATTACTACTAATTATTAAAAATTAGTACTAAAAATTTCAATTTATTAGTACAAATAAATACTAATGACAAAACAATTTAAATTTAATTTAATTACAACTAATCAACAATAATAAAATTTAACATAAAAATGAAATAAATAATAAATTAAATAAAACATAAATACCTTTAAGACTGATTTTCTATTGATGTATATGACTTCACAACTTTTTCGTGAAAAAAAATTAACTTAGAAAAATTTTCCCTCTAAAATCAGAGTTTAGAGAGAAACAAGATCTAAGAATTGAGAGGAATGAGGGGAAAAATGGATGGGGGTATATATAGGTTAGATTATTTGCGACGAGATACCCATCGCAAATAGTATCTTTTGTGACGGGACCCATCACAAATACCTACGCCCGCATTAAATACTATCGGCGGTTAAAAAGATATTTGCGACGGGTCCCATCGCAAATAGTCCCTGCCGACACACCTTTTGCGACAGGGCGACATCCCGTCGCAAAAATCTATTAACCGTCGTCGGGTATTTGTGACGGGGTCTATCGCAAATACTTTTTAATCGCTGACAATAATTAATACAGGCGTAGGTATTTGTGATGGGTATCGTTTCAAATAGTCCCTACTGGCACACCTTTTGCGACGAGACGACATCCCATCACAAAAAACTATTAACCGCGCCGGGTATTTGCGAAAGGCCCCATCACAAATACTTAACTATTTACGATGGTTGGATCCCATTGTCGCAAATAACCTTCACACGGTTTGGCACGCTACCCGCACCAAACTTGTTGCGACGGGAGACGAAATCACGTCGCAAATAATTGGTTATTTACGACGGGATGTTACCCTCATCGCAAATAACCACTTGGACGGACCTTTTGCGATGGGATTTATTCCCGTCGCAAAAGGCCCATCGCAAAAGGTCCTTTTTCCCATAGTGATAGTGATATCCCTAGGGATATGTATAAGTGAAATTCTACATATAGGAGAATAGTTTGGAATATTGGTGAATGATAAATCGAGTGGATTACAAGAAATAAATCTCTGTCTGTATACTATAAGAGGATGTGGTTCTGGTATAGACGTACCAAGAGGTAAAAAATCTAAAAAAGGCATGGTCGTATTGACTTGAGAGTTACCTGGTACATGACAATGTGCGCACCAAGTTTGACACTCCCAAGGGATATGCTTTGGAAATTCACAAAATATTTATGAACCAACATGAGGATTTAAATAATAACCATGAATGGCTTGGGTTAAGCCTAAGTTTTCATATATTGTAAATAAGGTATCATCATTTAGACATCATATAAGTGATTCATCATGATTATGTGGTTTCACACTATGAGTATTGTTACACGCACTGTGATTTTGGTTTTAGTAAGTGGTTAGAACCTAAAGGAACTATGTTAATACTAAATTTAATCGACAATTTAATGGTTATCCTCCAAAGAAACCAAATGTTATGGTATCTAGAATGAAAAATATCAATTTTATGCTCATGTAACTTTCTCAGGCCACGAATCTTTCTAAACATACAAACACAAAACTGGGGAAACATATTTCTATTGAGTCCTTCTCGAGGCAATTTTCACTATATTTTAGTAGTTTTTCTAATATTATAGTTTTTTAGTAATGGTTGAGTACCACTGGAAATATCTTTTCTATTATCCAGTGTTCAGAACAAGAAAAAATCATCTTTATTTTATATCATTTAGATGGTGAAGTGGGTCAACAGTGGGTTCACAAAAATAATATGAGCAGAAAGGATAAAATTGACTCTATGGAGTGGGGTGAGTTTAAGATCTTTTTTTCAATAAGTAATTACCTTGAATTATGTGTAAGAAAATGTAGAATTAATTCCTTGATATAAATAAGAAGTATGATAAATCTATTTCTAACTATAAGGAAAATTTTTCAAGACATCTTAGGTATGCTTCTAGAATTATCATCCAACCTAAAGGTAAGGTTGGTCGATTCTTCAGTGGATTAAATACAAGTCTATGAAGGGTGTTAGTTATAAAATAATATGGTAACTATGAATAAATCATTTATGTGCTCTCAATATGGAAATTTAGATTTTAAATAGCCATTAATCTCGTGTTTTTTATAAGAAAAGAAATATAGAGTTTAAGGGAAACACTAAGAACCATGGAGTGAAGAATATGATCATTTCTTCAGGCTCAAATTGTGGTGGGAAGTAGAGAGGAAATTGTATTAAGAGGATTCATAAATATTTTAATTCTGTAAAGGAAGTTCATTTGGTAGTCAAATGATATAATTATGGGAATAAGTTAGCTAATAATTAAAATAGAGAGAAATATCCATAGAACATACCACCCACACTCCATTGTGTCAAGTAAAAGGAGTTTGGGAATTTTGTAAAACAATTCCCCAATCCAAGGGCTAAGTAGGATGACAATATAGAACAAACTCTAAATAAAAAGGATAAATGGAATGATTATAAAATTACAATGGATGATAATTAGGATAATAATCCAGAAAAAACTTTAAAATAAAAGGATAAAGAGAAATCTTATGCAATTACAATGAATGAAGTGGATCATGATAATTAGTGTAAACTTATCATTAACTACTTAGTTGGGAATTTAATGTTTTATTTTGTATGAATAATCCCTATGAAAATATTATTTCTCATCCTTTAATGAAATTTAATGTGATTCTGAGTATTGATTATCTCACTCTATATGGATTCAAGAATAATTAAATCACATGTGATATTATATTCATGCAAGGATGAACCCAAGATTCCAATGGAAATGTTTCTGTATAATATAAGATCTTATTTAAGGAATAAAGGGATAAAGTATTAATATATTTGGATTCAAGAATTATTTTGTGGAAATATTTTACCAATAGTATTTTAGTTATAATAATCATTAAACATTTAAGTATTGTGTTAATTTTGAAAGCATATATGTCTATATGTAAGATTAACATCAGAGTTATTTATACCATCATGGGTTTAGGAGTTTAAAGTTGATCATAAGTTTGAATTCTTAGACATGCCTTATGATGTTTTATGTGAAGACTTTTTATCAATATTAAGGATATTTGTGAATACATTTATAGTAATAGAACCCTTTGGTTTTGTAAATATTATAGAGAAAAAGTTATTTATGAAAGAATGCCTTTACATTTTGGGGATAAGATTAAAGGTATTGGTAACATTTAGGTTTTATCTTACCATTGATGTTAAGACTTGGGAATTATATTAATATAGTTTTGGAAAATGGTTAACCTACATATTAGGTAATAACCTTCCACATTTGACAAGGCCATAGGGCTTGAAACCACAATAGAAGGATTACAGGGGTATAACACCTTCCACTAGCCTATATGAAATAATACTTCTATTAGGATAACATTAAGGGAGATATTTCTGAGTATGTATCTTGGTGTTTAGTATGTCAGTAGTTTCAGTCTAGGAGACAAATGTTTAATGGTATTCTCCAACCATTATCTATACCAAAATGATAATGGGAAAACATCACCATGGATTTTTTTCATCGAAATCCCCAAAATATCTGAAGGGAACAATTCTATATAGGTTGTAGTAAATAACCTTAAAAATACAGCACACTTCATCACTGTCATTGAATATTTCTATGTTGACCAGATTTCCATGATATACATTAAGGAAGAAGTAAGGTTGCATGGAGTACCACATTCTATTGTGTCTGATCAGGATCTGAGATTTACCTCTAATATTTGGATTAGTCTTTAGAAAACTCTTAATATAGAGTTAAAATTTAGCATTGCGTATCACCCTCAGATAGATGGTCAGTCAAAGAGAACAATTCATACCCTATTTTATATTCTAGTTTTTTATTATATGGAGTTTAAAGGTGGTTTGTATTAACCTATTCCTCTAGTTAGGTTTTCTAACAACAATTTATTTCACTCAAAGCATTCAAATGGCGCTTCCACCAAACCTCTATCAAGTCCATGATGTGTTCCATGTATCTCTCCTGAAGAAGTACATACCTAATAAATCACATGTAATGAACTCATAATTCATACCACTAAAGAAATATCTCCATTACAAGGAACAACCGGTTAAGATTCTGGATCAAAGATAAAAAGTTCTACAAAAAAAACCACTCACTTGGTCAATGTTTTTTGGAGAAACCACCAACTTGAGGAAGCTACATAAGAACCAAAGGATGTAATGTGGTGTAACTATACTTGGTTTTTTATACCAAAGTGATGGAATTTCATGGGAAATTTCATTTTAAAGGGGGTATAATGTAACACCTTATGTTTTTATAAAATATTTTTAGCAAATAAATTTAATTTCTTAGATGGATTTATTTACACATAACACTAAGCTTTAATGAAATATGATATACTATTAAAATATTATTATTTAATATGAGAGTTATCACCTATCTGTTGGAATGGTAGGTATGAATAGAATTAAATAAATTATTAAAATATATGGTTTACACATGTATATAAAATTAATTCTTTGGGGACCAATTAATTATAATTGAAAATAATAATTGTTAGAAAATAAAGGAAATATTTTTCTGAAAAAAATAATTTTTCTAAGCACAAAAGTTTTTTACCTCAATAAATTAAACAAGTCAAAATTGGTGAATTATTTTAATAAAATCTATATATTTTATATTAAATCAATTTTCATCATTCACTTTATGTTTTTTCTATACATGAGATAAGAATAAATCTAATGTTATGCTAAAAATTGTATTTTTATAAAAAAACATATTTTTTGAATGGTGGGAAATTATTTTAAAAATAATTATTCCATTTTTAGAAAATTTATATTTTAAAAAAAATTATTTTTTAAGTCATAAAATTATAATTATCTTGGAGCTGATTTTTTAGAATTTTTTGAAAAGAAAATTTTTTCAATGAATAGTGAAAAATACTGATTTTTACTCAAAAATGTCTCTTCATTGAAATAATTTATAAGCTAAATTTTAATTTTATATGGTTTTAAAGGTAAAATTAGTTCAATTATATATTTATTAATCCAATTAACTAATTATAATCAATTTAATATGTAATTTATATTTAAAAACGCTTTAAACTTTGGTACATTTTTTCATTGGAAAATTGTTAAATCATCACAACTATAGGTTTAATTTTAAAATAAATATTTTCACTTATATAAATAAAATTTAGAAAAATATATTACATATTTGGATTCATGCTAATTAATATTATATAATAAGTTTAACCTACTTTTTGGTCAAAATTAATAGTGAAAATATTAAAAATTAATTATCTTGGTTAAGGTTAAAACGGGTATACGAGGGGTTGAACCAAAAAGATATTGGTTAAAATGGACTATAAACATATAAAACCAAATTTTATTGACATATTTAGACATTATAACCTATAATGTTAGATAATTACCCATTTTGGAATCTTGTTTCATGTGAAAAACGTGGGTACACATTATTATTTTCAAAAACTTTGTGTGCGTCCTCTCCCCCACTTATAAAAGGCCACACCATCTTCTCTCATATTCAAACTTCCAAAATCCTTCTTCTAGGAAAATAACTTCCTTATTTACCTCCTAAAATAATATAATCATTATTCTTATTATGAAACCATCTTATAAAGTATTTAGGTATTAATCTAAAGAGGCTCTCTGAAGAAGAGGTAAAATTCTTAAACTTCTATTTTTGTTTTATTTCTTCCTCCACGACCTAAAAATGTTATTAAACCATTATAATATAATAACCTTAGTATATTAAATATAATAAGATATTATTATGTTAATTACATGACCTAAATATTTCTCCACTTCCCTCAAATTGGAAATGAAACAGTCGATCATGTGTACGGCAAACTACCACATCCTGAATCGATGTTATTCATTTTCCATAACCACCTTTCAAATCTAGATATAATGATGGATTTATTGTTTATATTTGATATTTGTGATATTATTATTATTTTTTAATCATTATATCTTTTATTGATTCTTACTTTCTATTCCATGGGGATACAATAATGTTGCTTGTGTGTACGGATAACTACCGCCTCATGAAGTGTTGTTATTCATTTTCCACTAACATGTCACACGGAATGTGCCAAGAATAAATTTAATGAATATATGTGAAATATATGAAATAATTATTACTCCATAAATGTGATATATTATTTACCTTCCTTTCTTTTCATCTCTCAAAAAAAATGGAAATAGTGTTCATGTGTACTTAGGACTTACCGTCTCCATAAAAGTTGTAACTCATTTTCAATATCTAACATTTATAGATTATTATAAATAAATATATAATGAACATAGATAATATTTTTATAATGTTTAAAATTCTATATATTATTAAAATATTATAAAATTTAAAATACCAAAAATACAAAATCAAAACATACATGAAAAGAAGAAATTATTACACGAAACATGATTTTAACACGGAATTATTGATAAACAGGTAATAAAAAGTCATATGTAAAAAATATATGGTACTATAAATATGATTTTGTTTCTTTAAAATATATATAAAAAACTTATCTCAATTATATAGGAGGTTTGAACGTGTACAAATAATGTTCATACTTAAGGTAAGTGATTTATAGTTTCTCTTTCATTTTTGGGAGACATATTCCATATTTACCACGTGATTTTTTTTTGTGTATATACTATGACTTTGAAATTTTATGTCATTAATATAATTATATTAATTATATTCAAAGTTTCATTTTATGTTATTATTTAATGGGTCTTACTATTCAAAAGATGACTAAAGCGGTAAGGGATTTTTGTCTCAAATTGCCTTCTTTGGGACATAAGATATGTTATGCACCAAAATTATTTTATGAGATTTATATATTTCTCTCTCACATGATATAATATTAATATCATTATTTTCATGATATTTAAATTTTCATTTTATTTTAATATTTAATGGATCTTACGATTCAATAAATGCTAAAGTGGTAAATATTTTATCTTACAATTTCATCGTTTATCGAGATTGTCTATAATTATGTTTCGAATAATGAAAACATGTGATATATATCTCAAAAAACTCATTTATTCTATTATAATTATGTTATTTTCTAATAATACATATTTTCTTTTTATTATCCTCTTTTTAAGTACTTTAGTGGTCAAAATATTTTTTTTAATAAAAATCAATTTTACTTCTCTCTTCATAAAAACAAATTCTTTCATATCTTTTTTTTAAATAAAAAAATTATAATTCCCCAAAGGATTCACTAAAAACATTTTTACCAATGTTTTACTTTTCAAAATGTGTTTAAAAATTAAACATCATGTCATTTTCCAAACAAGGCCCATATGGATTTTATTGAAAATGTGAAAGGAGTATTTGTTTTAATATGTATGACATGAATAGAATTTTACAGTACCATGACAACCTAATGCTTTAGAGCATAAATTATAATTTTCAAAGGATATTTTCAACTAAAAGTATTTTTAAAATATTTTATGTTTTAAAAAAATGATTTTTAAATTGTAAAGGATATTTTCCGTAAGAAATGTTTTAAATGATCATTAAATATTTCATTATAATTATCCAAGGTTATTTTCAAAGAAAATGATTTTTTGAAAATTTTTATGTTTTAAAAAGTGATTTTAAAATTTTAATGGCTATTTAATCAATAAATTTTCCAAGTTACCTTTCAAAATCATTTTCTATCTAATTTTTAATCCATTGATGTTACTTATACTTTATTAGGGATGTGATATAAGGATACCATTCTTATTATTTCTCAAAATGGTTTATGTTTATGATGACAAGATGTTTATGAAACCTATTTCTCTTCCATGGGTTATACCATGATAAAATCATTAATAAACCCTCTTCTTTTTCCATGGGTTATTATATGATAAAATGATTATAAAACCTATTTCTTTTTCACGTGTTAATATATGATAAAAATTTTATGAAACCCATTTCTTTACATGGGTTCTAATATGATGATTGTTTTATGATATTGTGGCACATGTTTTTATGATTTTAATTATGTGATGGTTGGGACTTATATCTTCCTCCAATTAATTTGGAAAATATTGGTATCTCACTAGATAAATAGGACTAGAATGGGGAGTGAACCCAGTTTAGTAATAGTCACTTTCCACTATGATAGTCTTGGGAGTGAACCTTGACTACTAATATGGTTTAGGTAGTGAACCCATTCCACTATTATATCCTTTTAAATGATCCTTTACTACTTTATAAATTACTTTCTATGTTTATGTGTATGCCACAACCCTATTTCTTATTTTAATGTTATTCTATCATGGATCGTGTTATTTTATTTACTTATGATTCATGTCTTATTAAATTCCAGTATTTATTCCATGACTCAAAATTATGATATTTAATATATAGAGCATGGTTTTCATATGATATAATCATGTTAACATACCCTTATTATCATGTTATGTTTACATATTTCCCTTATTTACCCTTAATGAGCATCTAATATCACCCTTTCTTATGTTTCTTTTCCCCATGGTATGATAATAGGAATTCCATGTGATATGTCTAATAAGAGTTTAATTTATGTGTAACTAAGTGGGTGGTGATTTTTAACTCTTATGAACTAGTTTTTTATGTTTCCATGTTGTCAAAGGAACTATACTATTAGGATCCTCAAGTGTTTGATTGTGTAATGTAATGAATATCAATCTAAAAATATGTAATATTTATGTATGAAAATCCTCATCTATTATAATTTTTTTAAAATAACAGCTCCAGATCAACAACCAGTGGATCATTCTTGTCTCATCCATCCTTATTCTCTACTGGAGTTCTTTATAGTGGCATGTCACTATAATAAAAAAACATATAATTTGGAACACATTTATAATAGGTCTTTATATTAATGATAGGATAAAACATTATAATTTTCTATTAACACTTTAAAAAATAGGGCCCCATAACATAATAAGGGTTTTTAACCACAATAATGAATATGGATATCTTCTGAGTCTTATATTCCAAGTCTAATGAATAAATACACACCACTTTCCACCCTAGTCCAAGAGTAAGATAAAAACTATAATGAAATATAATATTTCTTGTTAATCTAAAGTTTAAATACTCAAAAATAGAAAAAATAATCCCTTCCCAGTTAATATGGTATTTTCTTATACATGGATTAGATACTCTTGGGAAAATATATATCTAAATCTTTGACTACATCATACCTCTATTTACCTTGCCCAAATTAAAAATTCAAAATAAACAAATCTCATATACTATATTGTAATTTTTTGGGTATGACTGCCCTAACTATGGATGATCTGGGTCACTACATACATCATGTGTATATTCCCATACACCATAGTTTGGTAACTACTAACAAGGGTATATATGTTCTCATGGGGATATTATGGCCTCTCTTATATAGATAACCAAAAAAATTGGAAAAAATAATATGAAATAGTCATCAAAGTATAAGAATAGAATATGTGCATTAAAATGATATCTCACATGATATATCAAAATGATTTACTGTAATGTCACTAGAGTCACACATAAATAAAAAATTACTCTTGTGGTCTAATAATATACAACATGGTAAAAAAATAAACAAAATTATAGTGAAAATAAAAAAAATTGGACCTGATACTCCACTAAGTCCCATATCCCTTCATCGAACAATAATATCTAGTGAAATCATACAATATAAGTCACTTAACCTTACTTGAATCATGAACCATGAAATCTATAAATTCCATTATAAACTCATATACTACTTAAGTATTACTTAGTAGGCCATTAATAATTTTTTCTCTAAAAAAGACATAATATATAGGTGGATGATCATAGTGTTATGACAAATATAATAATTTAACAATAATAATAAGAACACTAAAGTTCTAAATTATCCACCTAGAGTGGTATTATACCTTCCCTATCCAATATTTTAATAAGTATGATCATATGACCATAAAATCATAATGAAAATAGTGAATACATTCTCATACCTATAACATATTATCCCAAAATCATCTCAACTAATTCTCATGAAAATGTAAACATAATAAGAGGGGAAACCCCAATTATATATTTATCTCAACCCTAAGGCATGTCGACCACTTTATAAAGATATAAATATAAAAGGTAAATGAAACCCCTATCTATAATGATCTCACCCCTAAGGAATCTTGATCGCATCTAAACATAATACAAGATTGATGGGAAAGGTTGATCAGGACTATAATGATATTATCCCTTCGGCATCACAACCCCTATATTTCAATAATATTATATATGTTAAAGGTTAAACATGTCAATAATGATATCATCCCTCATACATATTGATCACTTCTCATAATAATGTAATAAAAAATAATAAAATAACTCCCATGTCTATAATGATCCCATACCAATAATATCATGATATATCTCATTATTATAATATGTCCATGGGAAAGGTGGCCCCATGTCCATAATGATTTTATTATAACATCATCTTAATCCATCTCATAAAATTATAAACACCATGGGACAGGTGACCCCATGTCCATATTGATTTCATCCCTCTGACACCTTGATCAATGTATAAAAATCTTTGTAAAAGTGGAATGGTAGCATCAATATATAATGGTCTCAACATGAGGAATCTCAATACCTATCATATTAACCTTATAGGGTACATTCACATAACGAGTATTAATTTTAATAATTTATATCAAGGTTTGATGTAATGTTCAAGAACATCCATAAGAAGGCTAAGTCGATCCTCACACCTAACCCCTTTTTATAAATAAGATATAAGGAATTATTGACTTACAAAAATATATTCTAAAGGATTAATATTATCTCCCATTATATATGAAAAAAAAACATAAAGTATATATATCAACCCACTAATTCATTCGGAAGCTGACTTCATAATAGCCTATATTGTAAGCACACATCCCTTTATCAAAGGAGGTAGAATGAAACTTTACAGGGTCCACAAAATATTACAAAATCTTAATATACACATCATATGGTTCCATGTTTATTTTTTGTGACACATTATAATAATCTCATGGCCATTGGTGGCCATAGAAACAAGGAATAACCCATAAATGTCCCATCGTAGACATAGATATATATTTGTCCTACTCATATAGAGCTAATGGAAAATTATTCAAATTAGTTTATAATAATGTGAACATATTTGGCATGACCACACATCATGTATCAAAAAAATATAAACCAATGAAAAGGTTTAGGAACCAGCTACCTCAATATACTAGAAACCGTCCCCTTTAAGATCATAGAATGAAACAACTTTTATGGAAAGATTTCCAAAAATCTAAAAAAACAAAAAACCTAAATTATGGAATAACTAGTATTAAATGTAAAAATATTGATAAAGATAGTGAATTGATTGAATAGGATCTTTTCCTCTAGTGATCCACCTTGACAAACAATTCTCAAATTGGTTATTAATCATTGGAGGAGCTAAATCTCACCAAAGGGTCCAAAGGGGTTCATGTAGTTGTCGAGAATAAAATAGAGAAAACCATTTATACTTTTCATAAATTTATTCTATTTAATTAAAATATTAAAAATATATATAGGGTTCATTACGATATAACCATATTGCTCACAGTGAAACTCCTCTTCTAAAGGTCACATTAAGGTGTAGCCTCCTTGTTTATGAAATTGTGCACCATTCAAAGGATAAACCAAAAGTCATCACCACCCAACCCAGATTCATTTCATAGAATTACCATTTCCATCAGTGTGAAACATCCTTATTTTTCATGGATTCAATGTGAACCACTACCTATTGCAATGTGACCAGCCACATGCACCAAAGTTTAATCTTATGTATTCCTATCTATGTTAAAATTACCTATGTTACCATATGACCTTTGAACTATAGCATTATATTATCCAAAACATAATTTGAATCCTCTAATAATGACCCTTGTCCCCCTCTAACTTCTACAATATTGTAAAACTATCAAAATACAAATAGGTTTGAAAAAAAATAAACAAAATTATACCTTGAAATATGTGGGGTGTTACACCATAAGCCTCAGACACACCTCTCCATATATCAAAGGCTACCAAATATTGACAAGGGTTTTCATCAAACATGGATATAAAATTACCTCTTTATAAAACACTAGGTTCATTCTTCAAACTTTTAGAAATTCATCATGATTAATCTATATATCAAACCTACCTAAGATATGAATAAGAATTAAAAAACAATCGTGGAATCCATAAATTCTATATATAAAAGTAAAATGTAAACATGATATGTATCCACACATACAATACAGCAGTTAAATAATATATATCATAATAAACTATTAAATAAATAACTAGTCTTTCCCCATGGAAAATATAGATTTATTATAATAAAATAAATAAAATCAGTGGACATTATCCCAACACTGGGATCATCACCTACTAACTCTAACAACCATCATGAAACTAATTTCTTATTATAAATTTATAATTATTAAATGACTCTTATTCAATGTTTTATAAGTTATTAGATTCCCCATTCCCAAGATCACAATCCTATGTAATCCCAAAACCATATAAATATAAATTTAAGAATAGCTACCTTACATTGAATATGGTTACAACTCTTTTCTTCAATCACAGTGTTTTAATGAAAATTACATAAGAAAAACTAAAGTATTCTTTCCTGTGTATCTATCAATTGGATAAATATCCAAATGATTAGGTGGGTTCTACTCATAACCATGATATGAAATTATCTCTTGGAAGCTAAAAAGGAGAAGGGATATATCTCAATAAAATACATAGGAGGATTGGACAAGATCAAGTAACTGTCTCAATTAAATAAACCTTTTTTATATCCATTGGTGTGATATCCAGTAATTTATAGCATTTGTAATTTCCTTTGTATTTTTTGTGTCATTATTTTTAATAAAAATTTGAATTTTTGGTCCTTGAGTAGGGTATGTTTCAAAAATCATGATTTTTATTAATATTTTTAGGGTTGAATATTCTCTTAGAGATGTTTTTGGATTTGTTTAAAGTCCCAAGAGATGTTCTCCCTAAAAATATGGATATTAGAGAGGGATCATACAGACCTCTTTGCTAAAATTTTCTATAATGGACTTCACAAACCATGAAGCTAGATAGTCACTCCATGATGAGGGATAATTGACAAGTCATTCCACGGCTATAGAAGCACCAAATAATAGAGGTTGTAGATAACTATATAACCAAGAAGTGTTATTGCATATTGGTGGATAATTTTTAGGATTTTTTCTTCGGATATAACCCTTACATATAGTCTCACTATGAAAATAGTGTCACATCCTGACCATAACTCCTACAATTTGGGAAAGGACCCTTATGTGTTTACCTTGTGTATTTTTCTTAAAGAATAAAGACATGTTATGGAGGGTAAGAACCATTTTTTTAAGGATAAGGCATATATATTCTGGTTCTACCTAAGGTATTTAGGCTATACTATAACCAGAGGGGTCACATCATGTAGGAAATTTGTGTGGCCTACGAGTTCTACCAAATGGATGTGTGTCATTTCATTCCCCAAGGGGACATGAAATAATGAGTATTTATAAAAAGGTTTCACATCATGATCCATATGTCTCACTTTGTGAACACGCCCTATTTAGGATTTTAAAACAAGGGTAGACCCATCATTTTAGTGTCCCCCACTCCATTAAATCCCCATTTTTTAGGTGTTATTTTTTTGTATTTTCCACATTGATTCAAGGTGGGTTTCTCTATTTATTCACTCCATTCTTCTTCATGTGGATTATCTCTCTTTTAGGGTGGTTTTCTCAAGAGTTTCACTGGTAGTTCCACTATAGGGTGGTATAATTAAGCTAAGATAATGGGTATTTTTCTTTTCTAGTCTAGATAATGTTCTAGGAAGATGAATTCATTGGTTTTCATGATGTTTTAGTGGCGTAACATTTTTTAGTGTGTTTTTAAGTGACTGTGAATCTTTCGATTAAATTGAATAAAAAATTATAATTTCTTATAATTAATTATTTATGTCTTATAGCCTCAAAAAAGATATTTAATTATGGTATGATTTGTGATGAGGCATGGATATACTTTTATAAGGATAAGTAGAGCATTGAGAGGATCTCTACTCTCTTGTTGAGGTAGGTGGGCCCAATAATATTAAATCATATACCAGTTTATGCATGATTTTTTATAACTTTATCAATTTTGTGTTCAAGTATAAGGAAATGAGGATCAAGAGAAAAAAAAATAAAGATATAGATTTATAGGTATCTTTTTAAATACAAAGCAGGTTTCCTGTAGATTTTTATCGAAAATAGAGGCACTAAGAGACCATACTACCAAAGGGAATATAATCTAGATAGTTTTACAAGAGTATAGAGGTAAATCTAAAGGAAAAGATGATATTTGGGTAGCCTATGTTATTTCCCTAAGGCTAGTTTGGTAGGAATGAGATGAATAGTAATATTATTGATTGCTAAGTCAATTCTACATTACATGCATAAAGGGGGAAACCCTTTATGGGTGGAGTGGAATATTGGTGTGCTCTATGAGAGATAAGATCCTTATGGGAATAGATATAGTATAGTAGATATTGGGTTCCTCCTGATGTGTGGTTTGAGATATCTTCTATGGGAGATATGTGATGGACCCCATCTTGGGTTGTGGGTATGGTTGGAATGACTTGTAATTGGGTTACCAAGGGGCTTAAATAATGTTTCTTATGATGGTCCCTAGTTAGCATGACCGAGTAAAATAAAGGATTCTTATAGGAGTTATAGGTTATTCTTAAGGTAAGGTTTTAGTAAATCCTATGTTTTGGGATTAAACTATGGGGTTTTGGATGAAAATTGGTGCAAATTAAAAAAGGCTGAGATGGGTATGTGAGCCCTAGTGGATTCACTCTTGGGAAAGATTAAAAATTCAACAATTCTATCATGATGTGATTTTGAGACCAAAATGGTGTTATAAATATTATAATGTGAGGATAAATATATTCCAAGGCACGATTTGGGATTTTAGGCTTGGTTCTAGGTTATTAAAACCTTGGGAAGAGTTGGTGATCTTGTAGGATGGGTTGTGTTCCTTACTTGTTTTTTTCTTTATGTGCCCTACTGGCTGATGTCAAATGATGGAATAGGATATATGGACCCATCCTTGAGTGATATGGTAGTTTTCAACATATTCTTGGTGATGCGACTGGACAAGGATGGACAAATTTTTCTATAGAAGAGGGGATAGTACAAACCTTATAGTGTTCCCTTTACTGAGAGGGAATGGGTTGGGTACTTTTAATAATCCATTTCCTATAAATTAATGTTTTGATTTCATTTTAGTGTTCCCTTCTCCAATAGTAAGTGGGTTATGATCTGTTCAATATGTCTCTCCCTGTGGGTAATGGGTTAGGTACCTTCAGTTCACCATTTCCTATGATGGAAAGGTTTGGGATTGATTTAGTTTTCTCTTCCCAAAAAGTTAATGGGTTAAGATCTATTAAATGCACCCATTTTTATGAATTAATGGGTTGGGATTGATTCAATGAACCCTTTACTATGGATAATAAGTTTGTGTAATTTTTAGTGCAAACATCCCTATAGGGTGTGACTTAGGATCTATTCAATTCACCCATACCTATAAGGAAATGCATTCGGAATTATTTAGTGCAAACTTCTCTACTAAGGGATTGATTTGGAAACTATGATGAATGACCTGCCCTAAGTCTTTACATATAGGTTGACACAAGTTTCATAAGATAATGGGTTTTGGGAGTAGTCCTAAGTAGGTTTGGTCTTTTTTTTGGCAGTTTAGTTAGGTAATGGTGACCCAACATGTACGTTATTCTATTATTTATTTTCCTTATTCATAAATATTCATATGAAGTAAAATAAAAGGGGGGCTTGGTGAGACCCTATAGATATGTATTTATCACACCCTACATAGGAACTCTAGTGTGGATACAAACCTTAGGATTACTTTATAGGTATAAGTGTGGGATATGTAGTTGATTGAGATGGGGTAGATCAATGGGGATTTAGTGATTGGGATGAGTTAATTATTAGGAATAGAAGTAGATCCTCTTGTGTATTTTATTTTTTATTTTATTTTATTTTTTTTATTTTTTATCAAATATGTGGTATATCAGTTAATGTATGGTTATATGTTTCTGAATTTCATTTCTTACAGAAGGGATACTTTTTATTAATTATACATGCTGTAATTATTGTTTTGAATGATGTATGGTTTTATATTTATTATTTTTGGTTATGAAAAAAAGGGAATAGTCTTTAATATGTATGATTTAATCTCTTACTATTAGATGATAACCTTGGGTGTATGGGGAGTTATGTTTTTGATCAAGTAATAATTTGGTTGGGACACCGATGTGCATTCATAGTACAAAGAATTAAAAAATGGTATCATAGTGTTCTTTTCTTTTCTTGCTATTTTGGGTATGTTAGATAAAAAATTAGGGAATTTTAGGGCTTGTGATAGACCTCGGACTGGTGATTTGTAAATAACTTTCTAGTGGTAGATCTATGTTACTTATGGGATTTTTCATCATGGTTTTTTATATTGTAGTTGAGATTTTTATTCAAATATGACCCATTTATTTGAGTTTTCTATTACAGTATTTAGATCATGGAATATGGTGGTAAGAGGCCTATGTACATTCATTATATTTGGGATATAGGATTCAAATGACATATATATACTTGTATGTGATTAATTTCACTGAAGCTAGGGGTTAAATTTCTTAAATTGTCAACAACAACTTGTATAGTTTTTCCTATATAACATTTTGGTTGTATTCTACTTAGTAGAACCATGATATCTTCTTCTAATGGAAATATATGTGGATATTATTGAGATACATTCATCAGTGGTGGTTATAGAGTCCCTTCATGCAATAGATGTATAGTGACCCATTAGGGGTCAATTTAGATCATAGATTCCTTGATGATAAACCCATATATATTTTATGCATGTTAGTTATGCCTGGTAGATTTGATTCAAGGATTGAAATAGGTTTCTTTAAAGATATTGATACCCCAATGAGGGTTGAGGAAATAAATTTGTGGTTCTTAGGGATTTTCTTGATGTAAATCACTTGAGGTGATTTACTTTCGAGGTTTTATTTTAGGTGGTAGGACAAATTATATTTCTATCCTTGTAGATCGGGAACCTGGATAGTCAGATCTATGATAGATTAAGCATCGGTATATTCTTTATGGTTTTGAAATTATGCCTATGTCGAGGTTTTCCTTAGAATGAGTGAGATTCTATGGGATTGTTGGAAATAAATAATCAATGGTTTCTTTGGTTAGATGAAATTAACCTATGAGAGAAGAATATTTCGTGATTTAGACACATGAGATTGGGTTTGATAGAATGTGACTAATGGGAGCATGAGTCAGCTTTTTTGATCAGGTTATACAGGAGGGTGCACCCATTCGGTTTGGATGAGAGAGGAATAGACAATGAGTGAGAACCAATAGGAGAGTTATTGTAGACTCACTCTACTTGGGAATACGAGAGTGATTATTGGCATTTTTTGGGGGAAATGTATTGGTGTGTGAGGATAAGAGAAAAATGTGTAAGCATGGTGAATGTTTAGTTATAGATTGATGAGTGGCCATGTGTGGCCCAAGGACCAATGAATTTAGAGGAATGGATATAGGAATAGTGGGTCAATTTTTATGGCTATAATCAATGATATTTTATAATATTGGATATTCATATCAAGGGTGGATTAAAGTATCATGGTACAGTTGATCCAAGGTTATTCCTTTATAGGGGTTGTCAAGATGGGCCAATGTGGATTGATAAGATAAAAACTCATGTGATGTATGAAATATATTGGGAATTGTGCTTGAGGAGTATTGTAAGGGAATATATATAGTTGGTAGTAATCCATTGGATATTGGAGTGTGTGTCCCTCATTGTGGATGGACTTTATTAGATGTCAAGAATAGTATTCCTAGTGAGCCATGAATGAATGTAGATTATTGTTTTATGTTGGCACTCAAGAATAATTTGAATAGTCACATTTAGTCTTCATGTTCAGTAATGGATGGTATTTGATCTTTTGATATCAATTTTTTGGTTCAATAAAGTGACAATAAGGATATTCCAATAGTGGGGATAATATTATCTATCACTTAGGTATGACTCTTGTGACAAAAGGGTTTTGAATGTAATGAGAATGGTTGAATAGTGGTTGAGATAAAACTGGGATATAGGTGGATAGTTAAATCTTATTTGATTTATTTATTGGGTAAAGACTATATTTTGGATTTGTATATGATGTTATATGGATTCTAATTATTGGAATAGAGCTTGGAATAGAGTTAATGTGATCTAAAATTGAATCAGATCAGGGTGTTCTGATGGTGATGGTGATAGTATAATGATTTTTGGGGGTGGTAGAGGACCCAACTATGGAATTACATTGAGTTTCAAGTTTGGAAGTTATTGTGATAATTTGGATGATCTAATAATTCCTCTAGTAATTAATGCATCGTGATCATGAGATGAGATAATGCTTTAGTGGGTGAGGAAAATCATTTTTAGAAGATAATTCATTTCAAGATGATTGACTTGTGCTTTTCATGGAATTGGGATTGGTAAGGTGGAAATTTCATTGAATGTGCTAATGGGTCCTAGGAATAACATATAGGTAGGTGATTCTTTTTGTCAAGAGCACCATAACCAAGAATCAGCCTTTATGAGTGGAGTCCTATAATGGAGAGTACCATAATATTAAGGAATGAATCAATTGATAAATCATCAATGTTTTGGGATATGTGGGTATGTTTGAGAACTATCTTGAGGTTAGTGATAGTGAAAAGAGGATAGCTCAATTTTCGGTGCATAGTGACCCCAATGTTTGGAGTTATGTAGTGGAGAATCATTTAGTTTTTGGGGATAAAACATGATGATTTGGAGGTGAATTAATTACTAATTTGGGTTGGTGATGATATATAGAGGACCATTATGGATTCATGATGATGAGAATCATTTTTTTTGGGAGTTTATAATAATCCCTAGATTTTTATGTCATTATTTTTAGGGGAAATTTTTCTTTTTGGTCCCAGAGTAGGGTACTTTTTGAGAATCTGGATTTGGATCATGATTCTCAGGGTCATAATATCTCTAATATATGTTTTTGGATGTTTTTAAAGTTATAAAAGATATTTTGGTTTATAGGGTAGATGTTTGAGTGGGGATAGGGTGACACTATTACTAATTTTTTATAGTATGTCGATAATTCATTGATGCTAGAGGTTCATATTATGATAAAGGTAGTTTAAGGATTCACACCATGTCTAGGAAGGCACCAAAACATATAGGCTATAGGTTACTTCATGAAAAAAGGGTGTCATGACATGGTGGTAGTGATTAATGGGGTTTCTACTAAGGAAATGACTCTTATACATAGTCTCACTATGACTGGGGTACTATATCAAGACCATGACCTTATGTGTGGGGTAGGGACCCTACCATTTTCTCATTGTGTATTTTTTTAGAGTATGAGTCCATAATAAAAAATGTGGGGACCTTGTCATAGAGACCAGGGCTTCAGGATGTTGTTTCAAACTGAGGGGATTATGCCACAACATTACCAAAGGGGTCATGACATGAGGAAAGGTTGCAGTGTTTGTGGGTTCATCTTGATAGAGTTATGTCATGTCATCACCCAACGGGACACATCATGATATATTCATCGAATAGGGTTTCATTCCATGAGCCCTATAAATCATGTCTTGACCATTCCCTTTCCAAATTTTTAAAATAGGGGTAAACCCATCATCTTAGTATTGTACCCCCATTATTTTAAGGTTAGTAGGGGTGTTGGGGGGCATAAAAACCAATTACTCACCCTATATTCTCTATATTCAATACAACTTATAGAGGGGTGATTTCTTGGAATTTCCATTAGTGATTCAAGGTGAATTCCACCCTCTATACCCTCTAATGCTAAACTATATGCCAATTTATGTGTGATTCTGAATTCCTCCATAAAATGTTTACTTTGGTATAAAGGGATTGCAACTAAGAGTTACTTACATAAAGAGTCCCCAATTATGTTTTTGGAAAATGTAGGTACTTTTATACTATTTCACAAAGGGGTGATACTAATTGGGTTTATGAGAAGTTAGTGGGATTCCTGGGGACATAATGAGATGTATGTTACCAAGGATGGTTTCATAAGGCTAGTTTGGCATGCATGAGAGGCATAAGCCTCGTATTTATGGGTGAGATGGACATACATATCACATAAGAAAAGGGACACCCTTTGAAGGTTGATTTGATTCTTGGTTTGTGGGGTGACTCTTTCAAGAATAAACATGGTGTAGAAGAGTAGGGTTTTATCTAAATGATAGGTTTAAGATCTCTCTTAAGGGAGTGGGTGGTGGACCAATTCATAGGTCATGGGTATGTTCAGTGTGAATTGGAATTGGTTTTCTATGGTATTTAAGTATATATTATTGGAATGATCGCTAGTTAGTGGTTACAAGTGTGATACAACATTTTGATGGGGGTTTTGGGCCAACCTTGAGGGTAGGGTTTGGTAGATCATATGGGCTGAGATGACATCATGTAGATTTGGAAGCGGCTTGGTGGGAGTGAGTAAAAATGAGATGGTTCTAAGTTCCCTAATGGAATCTCTCATGGGTGAAATGAGTAGGTAGAAAGGTTTAGTGTGGTGATAATATACAATCATAATAATATTAAAGATATTGGACAATGAGGCTAGATGGTTGATGGGTCATGCTGCAAGACTTGGGGTTGTGTTCTAAGTGTCTAGTGCCCTTGGATGGGTCAATAAGATTCTGGGATGGGATATGTTTCTTGCTTGTTGTTACATGTGTGTGCCCAACTGGGTGATACCAGATAATAAGATTAGATGAATAGTCCCTACCTTAAGTGAGAGGGTTGTGGTCAAGATATTATTAGTGATACAGATGGATATTAATGGATGGTGTCCCTTATGGAATAGTGGATTGTATGTTCCTTATATTGAACCCCTCTCTAATAAGGGATAGTTTGGGTACTTTTAGTGCACCCTTCCTTATTAAGGAATGGGTTGGGATATTTTTAATGTGCCCTTACCTGAGGGAGAGTAGGTTGGGATTTATTTAGTGCACCATTACCTATGGGGAATGGTTTGGGTACTTTTAGTCCACTATTCCCTATGAGGGAATGGGTTTGTATCTATTCAATGAAACCTTCCCTGTAAAGGAATGGATTGGGATCTATTCAGTGAGCCATTTAATGTGAGTTAATAGGTTGGGATCTATTACATGAACCTTTCCATAAGGGAAATTGTGTTGGGTATTTTTAGTGAATCCTTCCCAGTGGGGAGTGTCGTAGGTGTTACTCAGTTTGCCCTTCCCTCTAAGGGAATGAGTTGGGATATATTCAGTGTAGAATTACCTAATGATGGAATATCTTAGTTACTATGATAAGTGACCAACCCTAAGTCATTATCTATAAGTTTGGAATGGTGACATAAAAGAGTAGGTTTCTAACATAGGATAAATTAGGTTTGGCTTGGTTTAATGGTGGATATCTTAGTACATATTGACCCAAAATTCATGTTATTTTGTTATTTTGATTACTTGGTAAGATGTGTGTATAATACGGTGTATATTAGAGGGAAATTGGTGTCACCATACTAAGTTATTCTTATTACACCCTGCATGGGTTCTCTGGTTAATGTACAAACCATATATCTACTTTACAGGTCTTAATATAGTATATACAGTGGATCATATTTGGTGATTAGGGTGAGTTAAGGATCTTATATGTAAGTAAAAGCTCTTTTTTATTTTACATGTTTTTTTATTTTTTATTTTTTATTGGGATAGTGGGTGATCAATTGATGTATTACTATATTTTCTTCATTTCATTTGTCAAATTATGGATATGGTTCATTGATTATAAATACTTGGATTATTCATTTTGATGATTTTTTGTTATTTATTTTTTATTTTTGGATATAATATTGAAGCCATAGCCTCCCAAATGAATCATCTAGTCCCTCACTACTAGTTTTAAGCTAATAGAATATACAGAGGGATGCTTGAGGTCTTGTGAAAATAGGATCAAGGAACTGGTGAGTGAATGCATGATAGAGCATGAAAACACTAACTTGAATTTTATGAAGTGTTTGAGTAATGTTATGGTTATAACTCCTTGTAACACATTGTATGAATATATTATCTAGGAACTTCATGATATGAAATATATATAGTGGAAAATACCCATACAAGGAATATTATAAACATTAACAATTGAAATTAATATCATTTTCAATCATAAAACTCTTATTAATTATATATTATCATTATTATAAAATTAAAATACCAATATATTATACAATACGATAAATGGAGGTAGTGGTGCTCTGATGTCACTGTATTCTAATAAACTGTATACCCATAAATAACATATGAAATGGATATTTTCACTTATAATATCACCATATCATACCTTATGATATATGTTAACATGTATCATATACATATTTAGCTTTAGGTAATATCTCCAATAATCTCCAAATTTCAAAAAAGGGCTCATAGGATTAGTGTCATTTCACATTATATTTTATAATACAAAACAACATCTGAAATCCAATCAAAAAAATCTTTTAGCTGTTTCCAAATAACTTTTGGAAAGTATTCATTAAATTCACTATATATCACATTATATTAAATGCCTTAAATATATTCTTTCAAAACTCATTTTTTATAAACTCTAAAAAACCTTTAGATAAACTCTTTGAGTTTCATAAAATACCATCCTTATTTAGTAAATCTCCAAGTTTGACCCTATGGGCCCTTATATCATTGAAAAAAGTAAATCCCTAAATTTATAAATATATAGAGAGAGATGCCTCTATAAAAATATATATGCTACAAAATATACAAAGGGATCTAGCATAATCTCTATCAAAAAAATTTATCTCTCTATATGTGTCCACTGGTTTTATTGTATACAAGAATTTATTTTCATATAATATTAATTTCCAACACATCAAGTAAACAAAGGATAAGGAGTATTTAAATCCTGCATAACTACTCATATGTTCTTACTTCTTTGAGCATAGACTGACCAGGTCGATGAATGCATCGCTTGTAATTTTCCCTTATTAATGAGTATATAACATTCCCCTCATCCAATAGATAAGTACATCACATGTCCTTTCTAGGTATGGTAATAGAATACATTATTCTATCACAATAAAGGGACTAGATGTCATACTCATTATATAAGAGTACAAATCCTATCTTGGTTATGCCATAAGTGATGACCTAATTAACAACGTACCCAACCACGCTCAAATTTGATAAGCCTAAAGGATTATATAACAAAGGTGTAAAATTATAATAGTTCACATTATAGGTATCATTTTAACCTTAGTTATTTTTGAAATCCAAATTTGAAACATGTTCCCCAAGTATACCAAATACACAGTGTAAAACACTCCATGTGGTATACTTGGTGGGTTATCTAGAACACAAAACTCCTTTTGTGCCTCATGAGCATATTTCATAGCTCTATATGAAATATTACCCATTATAAAAATAACAATTCCTAATAACTGATAATATTAATTAATGAACATTAGTTAGGTATAACTCAAAGTTAAACTTTGATAGGTCAATTATTATTTTACTTCAAATAAACAACATAGCCAATTGAAAGAATAATAAAGTAAAGACTACATTTTATATAACAATATGAATTTTATATTCTTAATATCTTTTAATAATACTAAAAAAATTATAAGTGAACATATTAATTATACCCTATATGATATATTTCTAGATATTTTATATGTTTTCTACACTTTTAGGGTTTTATTAAACTAATTACATCACTATGCAATTCCTTATACATCTCCATGTGACCATCTAATCAAACCATCCAAATAAATTACTTTGTTGAGTAAAATATATGAAGTAAAATAGTTTGAATAGTTATGAGACTTGAGATTAATATTCCTAATTTTCAACTCCTTGAATATAATATTCAAACTTTTTTACTTCGTAGTATCAAAGTTTATGATGTTAGTAATTTTTTTCTACCTCAAACTCTTTCTACGTTCATTATAATCATAATTCATGTAAATTTTCCTTTAATATTTTTTCATTTATACCATTTTGGTAACTAATATAACTCTTTAAATTATTTTATTTTTACTAACACATCGTAAACTTCATTTGGATATAAAGTGATATTCACTTTATTGTGGTAACTAAATATAACTTTTTACATTCTTATTTACCAATATACCCTAAAAAATTAGGATATCAAGTGAAATTCAATTTTTTATAAATAATATTAATATTTTATATATTAACATTGAACTTATATAAGTCCAAACATATTCCCACTAGTATCTTATACACTATATTCTCTTTAGAATATCATACTAAGACAAACAAACTCTTTTATGTAAAGAAATAACACTTATTTACCCTTACTAAGAAGAATTAACAAAAAAAACTTTTGTATCCATATAATATATATTATTACATCTATTAAGGAGATTATTATGAAAATAATAAATTATTTTTTAAAATGTATCACTGATGGGTGGTGGGAACATATCCCTAATATTTTAACAAACTTCTCAATAAACATTTTTATCTAGGATAAAACTAATTTTATCCTTATCTTCTTTCTAACATATTATAGAATATAATAAATCAAAAATATTGTATATTAAAATAATATATCATATGGTAAATGAGAAAACCATTTTATAAAAAATTTATTATATCATATAAGAGAAATAAGATGAAGACACACATACTTTATTTAGATGTAACTGATCTAGAATTATTTCTTTTAAATCAACTCTAGAATTAAGCAACCATTTACTTCATCATATTAATAAGGAATATGATATCCATCAATTATTACCTTGATTTTGGTCTTTAATATACTTAAACCATTTATAAGGTATACATCTGGAATCTTATACCCTTTAAAATTGAAGAATTGATATCTATAACATTGATACAATACATGGAATCTCTATGGAGTTTCCCAAAACCCTTAAGATATCTAATACAATTATATCATATGGAAATAATGTCTTAATTTATTGACATTACTAATATAGCTAATTTTTCCATCATTTTTTATAAGTATTTGAGTTATTTAAATCCTTCCAATTTATCAATTTGATCTTATTTTCATCTGTTTTGGATATATGTTGTGTTTACGAATAAAATGAAAAATTCTTAATTATGGATTTTTAATAGATTTAATTAGATTTGGTATTTTGAGAATAAATATTAAAATATTGATCCAATATTTTTTATTCCTTTTTTTAGGATTCCTTGATATGTGGGATTCAATTTTCCATTCAATACCCATAGATAAATTTAACATCTAAAAGCTCAAAAAAATTAATCAATTTGAAATATTTTCTGTTAGACAGAGTGGACCACACATCCGTAAACGATGAATAAATCAGCCTACATACCTCTAATTGAATTTATTATAGTTTTATTAGAAATATGACTCATTTATGAGTTTCCCCATTAAATTTAAAGGAGTTATTCACTCATTAATATAACTATTGGATGCTAAATATTGAATGAATATTTTGGAAACATTTGGGTAGAAAAATATTTCTAACTAATTAGAAGATAAGTTTTTCTAAAGAGGGAGGAGAGAGATAAAATTTTGAGGTAAATGACCAACATATTTTAGAACAAATTTATAGAAGAATACAATATATGATTCAGCTAAACTGAGGGGGTACCATGTATAAACTTTTTAAGAAACATTATGGAGCCAAATTTTCAACTGTTATCTATCCATTATAACCCAAAACTCATTAATAGACCATTATGATTAAATAAATCCTCTTCAATTACTATAAATGTGAGTCTATCGGTGTCTTGAAGAGATATATATTGCTAATAGAAGCATTGGACAATGTTATCCAAGAGATTTATTTCCTTTCATTCTTCTTCTTTTATTTTATTTACTTTGTGATGTCTCCCCTCTCCAGAATCAACCCAACTTCCATATACATTGAGGGGTACTTTCTTTGAGTGATCAAGAAAGGGAGATAATATAACTATGTTCTTGGTTTAGTTTTTGTGATTCAATTTAATAAAATTCCTTCTTATTTCTTTATATGGTTTCAATTCTTAATTCACTTTTAAATTGTAAATACGATTGTGTTAGGTTTTGATTATATTAATTTTAATTACTTTGGTTTATAATTAATATCTCCCTCCAATAAATTATTTTCTATATACATTGTAATATATTAGGGTTGGGCGGTGAGTGATCGATGGTCTTCAACAACTTTGTATTATTGTATGTTGGAATATTGGTTTATTAGGGAACAACAATTCCTGGTTGGGGATTGCCCTAATTAATCAAGAAAACCTGCTACAATGCTATGCACCCTGGAAGGAGGGTAGACCAATCTTAGGTTTTGGGTAGGAATATTCTCATCATAACTATCTACCAAGGGGGGAGAGGACTCGATAGATGAAAATCTCCCTTACCAGACAATAGAAGAAAATGGGGTAAAAATTGGAAACCATGATAGCATGGCACTAAGTCTAGCCAAACCTAATCTAGTCATTATCTTTATCATTTTCTTAAAACCAATAAAATTAAACTTTTTATTTCTCTCAAAAAATTAAAAATAATTTAAAATCAATTTTTTTAAAACCAATTAAAATTGAGAACCTTGTTTTATGTTCACTCCTCATCAAGAGACTACCTTGATTTAACTACTATACTATACTTAGGTAATTTAAAATATTGTTTTTACATGCCCCATGATAGGCATGTTTCATACTTGGAATCGTTTCTAGGGAGACAGTTCCTTGAAACTGAAAAATCAAATAAAAAAATTAGAATGACCCATAGTTCAAATAAGCATTTAATTGAATTTGATCCTAAAATTGAATGAACAATAACCCAATTGAGAAAAAAAAATTACAAACAGAGTTTGAGTAAATACACCTCATAGATTCAAGTGACACTTTTTAGTGATCACTCTGAAACTACAATAATGGATGTCAATCCAAACCAAACTTTGTGTGATCCCTACACACCACAATTAACTAACCAATAAATTCAACTAGTTATCCCTTCCTTAGTGAATGATTTTAAATTGTGCATTGACATGATTCAAATTCTACCTAAATTCCATGGTATTTTAGGATAAGAACAAAATAGACATATTTAGTAATTTTCAAATGTGTTCTCCAGTTGTATACCTCGAGGAGTTGCAGAAGAATAGGAAAAGTGGAAGGTATTCCCCTTATCACTTTAGGGAGAAACAAAGGAATGGTTATATGGTCTAAAACCAGAAGAAATACAAGACTGGGAAGATCTTAAAAGATGCTTCATGCAAAGTTTTTTTCCCATATCTAGGAGAAAATCTATCCAAAAAGATATCTATGTTATTCTCCAATCAACTGGTGATACACTTTATGGTTACTGGGAGCAATTCAAGAAGATCTACGCCTACTTCCCACATAAGACTATAGAAGAATGCCATTTTATTATTTTCTTTCATTAAGTCCTACTCAAAAGTTATTGTAAGTTTCTAGATAGCTCATATGGAGGAGCCTTGATTGAAAAGTCACCAGTAGATTCCATAGGTCTGATTAAAAATATTCAACAAATCTCACAGCAATTCGGTACTAGTGGTACGAGCACCAAAGACATCCATGAGATAAGTACATCATATTCTTCCTCAGCCATACTTAAAGAAACACGTAAGGAAATGGGCAGTATGATGAGACAAATTTCTATGAACCATGTAAAGGAAAAATAAGGCCAAACTTTGGAATGTGGTTTATGCTCTTCTACTTATCATTACACTGATCAATGTCTAGAAGTGAAAGGGACCAAAAGTTGTGTTTCTACTTATCTGTAAAGGAAATTTTAGTCAACTCAACCATGTCAACCCCTGACCCAACCAAGATATGGATTTCAATAAAACCAATTCATTCCACCTTTTCAGTAGTAATATTAGAACCCAGCATTATTCCAACAATCTTATAAGTATCCCTTCTAGAAATAGCAAACTTTTCAAATAGCACCTTTCTAGTGAAATAATTATGAGAAACCATCCACAAGTGCACGAGAACTAAAGATAAGCAGATGGAGGGAAAAGTGATGGAAATGGAAGATAAAATTGACAAGATAAATGATCATTATTGATTTTCTATCCAAGAACCAAGTTAGAATCCCAGCACAAACAGTTCCAAATCCAAATAAGAAGGTTCGTGAAATCACAACCTGAAGCGAGAAGGAGCTCACACCACCTGAACAAAGTGAGGATGATGATTCTAAGAAACATTAAAATGCTCCAACCATCCATCCAATATAAGGATACAATAAAAACAAACGATAAATAACCAAGTTAGGGAAGGAAAATAAAGAAACACCTTTGTAAAAACAATAAAGGGAGAAAAATGATATACATACACCATTTATATCTGCATTAGTTGAATCAAATAAGGGTGAAGAAGAAATAATTAAATGATAAATTCAGGAAACCTTTTAGAAATTTGAGATCAATATCCCACTACTAGAGGAAATCCAAAAAATCCCTAACTATGAAACATTTCTAAATGAGTCATGCACTAAAAAATGAGGATGGATGGAAATGAGAGAATCATCTTTGGAAGAAGCGTCTCAGCACTGATCACACCATCAATACTAAAAAAATTAAAGATCTACGATCAGAGAACTAAAACCAACTTGAGGGGTGGTATAATTAGAAAAGAAATTCATAGTTTTCCCAGATGTAGTTTTAGAATATGTACTCATATGAGTAAGAGGATTGATCTTAATAGCCGACTTTTATGTCCTTACCATGGAAGAAGACCAAGTACCAAGCCACTCTCCAATAACCTGGGGAGACCCTTTCTGAAAAAAGTAAGGACTATAATCAATTTACATAAAGGAACAGTCACAATGGATCTTATAGATATTAAATTACATTTCAACATTCTGGATATGATGAAACATTCTTATAGTAATCACTCACCTTATACAATCTTCTGGGAAGAAGGTATAGAACCAATCAAAGATACAGGTATGCTTCATAAATTATTATCATTAGGAGAACATTTTTTTATTTGAATTTTCAAATTCCCAAGAACCTTGAAATATGGATCTCATGTTAGTGGAAGAGGTAAAATATGACTTTTTTGATGATTTATTAAAAGAGAATGAGATAATATCGAAGATTCTAGCATTAGAAGTAGAAAACCTAAATTCAATATCATCCCTTGAAAAAACCCCATGTCTGGAACTTAATACATTTCCAAGTGATTTTAAGTATTCTTACCTAATTTAAGAAGAGAAATTTTTGGTAATCATTTCCAATAACCTATCTCATTCACAAGAAAAAAAATATGATTGACCTTCTCAAAAGTAATGTCCAAGTTATAGGATAGATTTTAGGTGACATACCCAGATTCAATCCCAAGTTTTGGTCTGATAGAATATTTTTAGTAAGTGATTCCCAACTAACTAGAAAACATTATAGAATACTCAATCTCACCATTGTAGATGTTGCTAAGAAATATATAGATAAATTTTTAGTAGCTTACATCATTTACCCAATCTCTAATTCTCAGTGGGTTAGTCCAATCCAAGTAGTACCAAATTAAATCGGCTTGAACACTATTAAAAATGAAATAAATAAACTAATCCCGATGATAATACAAAATAGTTACAGAGTTCATATAGATTATAGGAATCTAAATCAAGTTAACAGAAAATACCACTTTCCATTTCCATTCATCCATGTAGATACTATAAATGTTAGCTAGAAAAACTCATTACTATTTTTTAGATGGATTACAAGATAATTCTAGGTATCCATCAAACCAGAAGGCTAGGATAATATAAACTTCACCAGTACTTTTGTAACATCTTCCTAAAAAATGATTCCTTCAGAGTTATACAAATCCCTAGGTGTACCTCAATGGTGTATAATGAGTATTTTCTCTGACCATATTGGGGACTTCCTAGAGGTATTTCTCGATGATTTCATAATTTTTTATAATTCATTGGATCGTTTCTTATAAAATTTAAAAAGTGTTCTGAAAACATGCATTTAAAATAATCATGTCTTAAATTTTAAAAAATGTCATTTCATGTTTGAAAAGGGAATATATTTGGGGTATATAATTTCATAAAAATGGATTGAGGTTGATAAATAAAAAATCGAAGTTATAAATTCATTACCATATATAACTTGTATAAATAATGTTAGAACGTTTTTAGGACATGTAGGACTTTATAGATGATTTATCAAGGATTTTAGTAAGATTTATATTCCTCTCTCAAGGTCACTACTAAAGGATTCTGAATTTAATGTTGATTATGAATTTAGGGAATCATTTGATGAATTAAAGAAAAGTTTTATCATACCTCCAATAATAAAACCACCCTATTAAGAGTATCCTTTTGAGTTTCTTTGTGATGCATAAAACCAAGTGGTTGAAGTTTATATATCACAAATAATTGATATAAATCTTTGAGTAATATCCTATGCATCAAGGACCTTGGATGACACACAAATAAATTGAACATCCACTAAGAAGGAGTTCCTTGCAATCATCTTTTCACTAGATAAATTTTGATCATATCTTCTTGGAACTAAATTTGTTGTTTTTTTATCATACAACACTAAGGTATTTAATGAAAAGGGTTAATGATAATCTAAGGCTAGTGAGATGGATGCTACTCTTAAAAGAGGTAAATTTGAAAATTAAAGAAAAAAAGGGAACTGAAAATTGGGTGGATGATCATCTAAGTCAACTACCCCACACCACTGAAGCATAAATTCCAAACTATAACCCAGTTAATGATGAGCTTCATAGAGAACAACTCTATATCATCACTAGTAAAGTAACATGGTACACCAACATTTTCAATTATTTGGTTACATATTATGTACCCTCTCATCTAAACTCTCATCAACAACATAATCTTAAATATGAATCAAGATTTTATATTTGGGAAGAACAATTTTTGTGGAAATTTTATAATGATAAAATCATAATAAGATGCTTATCAGGAAGTGAAATTGAACTAGTGTTTAAATTCTATCACAAATTATCTTGTGGAGGCCACTTTGTACCTTAAAGGATATCCTAGAATTTTTTAGAATCTATAATTTATTATCCCTTCTTATTCAAATATGTATATGGATTTTGTAAAAGATGTGAAAATGTCAGTTTTTTGGTAATATCTAAAAAGGATATCAAAAGACTCAAAAACCAATTGCTTTTTATAAAATTTTTGAATTATGGGGCATAGACTTCATGGGACCATTCTTAATTTCATTTGTAAATTTATATATTCTTTTAGATGTAGACTATATTTCAAAATGGGTGGAAGTAAAAACCATCAGGACTGATGATGCTAAAGTTTTTTTTTATTTTGTTAGGGATATTATATTCTATAGGTTTAGAGTGCCATGAGAAATAATCAATGATTAGGTAATTCATTAATATATCAATAAAATGTATGCATTTCTAAAAAATTATGGGGTACATCATAAAATGTCAACAACATACCATCCACAAACAAATGGCCAAGTAGAAGTATCCAATAGAGAAATAAAATGAATTCTAGAAAATACTGTTAAACCTAATAGGAAATACTGGATACAAATTTTATATAATACATTATGGGATTAAAGAATATCCTAAAATACACCCATAGTTATGAGCCCCTATAGATTGATTTATGGAGAGAGTTTCCACCTTCTTGTGGAATTGGAACACAAAGCATATTGGGAAGTAAAAGAGATTAATCTGGACCTTGATAAAGCTGGGAAAGAGAGAAGATTACAGTTATAGGATCTTGAGAAAATCATGGTGAAAGCTTTCAAAAATTTGAAGATCTATAAAGATAGAATAATGATAGATCATGAAAATATGATTCAACCAAGAACCTTCAAACTCAGTGATCAAGTGTTTCTATACAAATCCAAACATAAACTAATGTCTGGTAAACTTCATTCCAAATGGGAAGGTCCCTATATTATTATTCACATATACCCCTTTGGTTTTGTGCATATTGAAAAGGAAACAAGGTAAAAAAAATCACTGTAAATGGGCAGAGGCAGAAGAAGTTTCATGGGGCTATACCTAAAGAACCAGTGGAGTAGATCACACTCCTTCGCCCTGATTACCAATGAAGACCTTCCTGGTTTTATCTTTCATTTCCACTTCATTAGAAGTAGTAATTCTATTTTATATATATATATATATACATGAAAAAACTTATTTTAAATGCATTTATGGCACTATATAAATTAAGTGTGGGGGAAAGAATCTTGTAGTCTATGATTTTTCAAAAAAAACAATTTTTGAGTCAAGCCAACAACATTAAACAAAAACGCTTCCAGGAGGCGACCCATATTTTTTACCTTAGTCCAATCTTACCCTTGGTCATATTATATCATGATTTAATAGGCTTACACTATATTTTTTTTTTATTAATACTTTTCAGGTACAGTAATGAAGATGTTTCAAGGCTAAAAAATAGAGATATTTAACAGAACACACATCTTGAAAGTGATGCAGAACATATTTGAAGGAACATGACATGAACCACCCGACTAAAGAATCATTTCCAAAAGTAGTTCAATTTTACTTTTTATATTTTAAACTCCCTATATTTTTTCATGAAAACAAGATTTGATCTTTGAACTAGAAATTTCATTCCCATGATTGAACTATGATTTACATGACTTATCTAGGAGACATTAGTTTATTATAAATCCAGTGATTCCATATTTTAGATTTCAATGTTAATGTGATTTAATTATTAAAATGTATAACAGTATTGTTATATTAAATCATGGATATTAAAATGAAGACTTGTGATTTAAGGGAATTGATTGATTCAAGTAAATTAAATTTTTATACTATTTGTCATGCAATGAATTTATAAAATTTATGTGAATTGATTTATTATTGTTAATAATTAATTGAGTGATTGTTCAATATCATATTTCCATTCCTGATAGTATTTATATACTAGTAACTTTCTATTTTATCTTGAGAAATTTTCTCGACTGATCTTGGGACATGTCACTAACCAAAACTTGCATATGAACTTGTCAAAGCAATGAATGTGAAAAAAAACATTTAAACTGATTGAGTAATCTTTTGATAAACCACTTATCATTAAAATAAAACCTTTAAATCAATCTTATTTATCCAATAGATACCATGAATAACCTTTATAGGGATGAACCATGTTTCAATCCATTTTTATCCATTCCTACCCTATTCATGGTATTTGTATGATATTTAAAATTAAAGTGTGGGGGTGAAGGGAATCATGGTGGAAGGGATGATTTACATTATAAGGAATAAATGTGGGGAGATATTGTGGGATTAATGAAATGTTCATCAATGTACTTAAATGTTTTCCCTTCTTGAAAAAAATGATAAAAAAATCAATGGGTTGTGACTTAGAATAATCACAAATCATCATCACTAGACCATTGATTTTTATCAAATATAGTTAGGTGGTGGATGTTAGGTTTATTATAATCATAAATTTCAAAAAATAAAAAAAAATATACTTTAAAAAAATAAAAAAATATAAAATTATAGAAAAATTTAAGAAGGTACACATAATTCATTATGTGTTCAATATTCATGACATTTTATTTGCATTTTGGGGAAATGGGAGTTTCTAATTTGAAGGGGATAATTTTATTACACTTTTAATTTTAATATCATTAATTGTACTTAAGAGATAAATATCCTCCTTAGTCATTAATTTTCAAACATCAATTTCTACCAAACTTAAGCCTTAGAGTCATTTGAACCTTGATTGAAAAGTACTCATGGTTTTATGTTCCTTTTTTTCTTTACAAAGTGGAGAATTTTTTTCCTGTAAAGATTATGTATAAGTAGTAAACTCTCATGATATTATCATAACTATATTTGAATTTTATAATGAGTGATTAGAGAAAATAATCCATTGTGATGTAGATCATGATTTGGTATGTTTAATAATAATGAATTGAGGAACTTAAATAAATAAAAGGAGTAGTAAAATATTTTTTAAAAGGTGAAAAAAAATTAGGAATTAATTGTTTCTTTTAAAATTGAGAAATTAAATTGATATTTTATGTGAATTTTTGATAATTTTATTTGACATTGAAAATTGATTTATTTTATTACTTTGGAATTTGAATATTAGTAATATTGGTTCCCTCTAAATTCCATGTTAAGATTTTATGCTTGAGAAAAATTATGGTTTAAGTGTAGATAAATTGATATAGATAATATTTTCATCATTTTTAACTTTTATTTAAATTATTTAAATCCTACCAATTTATCAATTTGAGCTTATTTTCATCAGTTTCGGATTTATAGTGTGTTTTGGGATAAAATGTGAAAATTGCTTAATTATGGTATTTTAATAGATTTTATTGACTTTGGTATTTTGAGAATAAATTTAAAAATATTTATCCAATTTTATTTATTAATTTTTTTAAGTATTACATTATATGTGGTATTAAACATTCCCTTCTAGACTGAGATCTAATTATAACATTTAGAGGACCGAAAAAATGAATCATTTTGAAAGCTTTTCTAGCAGACAGAGTAGACCCTACCTTCATAAATGAGGTATAAATTGGGATACACACCTCCAATTTATCTAATTATAGTTTTATTTTAAATATTACTAGATTCATCATTTAAATATTAAATTTAATGGAGTTATTCACTCATTAATGAAGTCATTGAACTCTAAACATTGAATGAATATTTTGGAAACATTAGGGTAGAATAAAATTTCTAACTAATTGGGAAATAACTTTTTATACACATGAATGATAAAAATTAAAGTTTTAGGTAAAACGAACAACATATTTTAGAACAACATTATAGAATACTACATTCTATTATTAGGCCAAACCAAGGGGGTACCATGCAGAAAATTTTAGAGAAACATCTTGAATTCAAATCTTCAACTGTTGACAATCCATTGTGACCTGAAACTCATTAATGGGCCATTATGATGCCCCAAATCCTCTTACATTACTATAAATAATAGGATAATGGTGGTTTAAAGGGATACAGATCAGTAAGGGATGCATTGGACAATGTCCTCCTATAGATTTATTTCCTTTCTTTCTTCCTCTTTTATTTTCTTTACTTTGTTGTTTCTCTCCTCTCCCGCATCAACTCAACATCCCCATCCATGGAGGGTTAGTTAATTTGAGTGATAGGGAAAGGTATAGTTTGTAACAATTTTCTTTCTTGAGTTTTTATGATTCAATTTAATAAAATACCATCCTATCTCTACATATGGTTTCAATTCTTAATTTAGTTTTTAATTCCAAATGCAGTTGTGTAAGGTTTTCATTATGTTAATTTTAATAGTCTTGGTCAATTATCCATATCTCCCTCCACCAAATTATTTTTTTTATACAGTGGAATACATTATTCTTGGGTGGTGAGTGCTTTAATTTCATCAGTATGTGTGTATGATTTTATGTTGGAATATCAGTTTATTAGGAAACAACAATTCCTGTTTAGGGATTTCTCTAATAAATAAAGAAAACCTACAACAAAAGTACACACACTGGAAGGAGAGTATACCAACATGAGGTTTTAGATACAAACATTTTCATCATAACCATCTAACAAGGGTAGAGAGGATTCGGTAGATGAATCTATCTCTTACCAGTTAGCAGAAGAAAAAGGGTAAAGTTTCAAAACCATGATAGCACGACACTAGGTCTAGCCAAAACCGCTCTAGTCACCGTCTTTATAATTTATTTAAAATCAATAAAGTAAAACTTCTTATTTATATCACATTATTCAAAATTAATTAAAACCAATTGTTTTGAAGAAACTAATAAAAAGTGACTACCTTGTTTTGTATGCACTCCTCTTCAATAGACAACCCTAAGTTAACTAATATGATATACTTAGGTAATTTAAAATATTGTTTTTCCACACCCCACAATAGGTGTGTATCTATTACATTTAGTTTTGAATAAACTTTATTGACTATATTGAAGAAAAATTATTGAATTTTCTAAAAAACTTTTCTTCTTCATGTTTGAAATTTTACCAATTCTTACTACCAATACATCACCAGAACCTATATTTCACATGACCTAGTACATCCATCCTAAATACTTTGATAAAATTGTCTAAAATTTTCTTAAAACTATTAAGATTTTTAGATAATTTCAAACAATAATTCTATCATTAATTTAATAACTAGATCAATCCATAAAGTATATCTTAATTATAATAAATTCATTGTCACACTCAATCACATTGAGTAAGTGGTTGGAGACTAATTTCCGTTTATCTTTCTTACATCTAAATTATTTAAAACCTTAATTGAATTCATATAGGATTATCTTAAACATCTGGATTCAATTTTTGAACAAATTTTGAATAAGGTTACTTGAGATGGTATTTCTCTAACACATAGAATATTTTCTATACTTAAGAATGATTCTTATGTTTCTATAACAATATATATTTTTTCACTAATATTATCTTTTTAATAATTGATCTCAAATACATGTTTCATGATAATGATAATTTTATATCCACAATATATGTATTTATCAAATGAGTTTCATGTTTTTCATTTATTAATTAATTATTTTTATTAAATGTTCTTCCATTAAAATATGATACCTTTTAGAATTTTATATCTTATCCGTTGGTGAAACAGGATCTATATTTCACTATTTAATTATTCCACATTAGTATTCCCCTCACCACTTGAATATTTATATAGACCATTATACCAATCATATCATATATGAATTTTAGATAGTTAAATGGGAAACTCTTATCCCAATATATCATATAGATAAACACAACACTATTCATATAGTATCCATAGGGTTTCCTAGCTAAGGGTAACCCAAGATTCCAAAAATGAGTAGAATTATTCTTAGGGTTGCATCATTAATTATATTTCTTACACAATATAATCCATGATCACCTACCTTTAGTATAAAACAGCCTTGTTGGATGATTGAGGTATCGACAAGTGTCTACTTTAGAAGAAGTCTAACACTTAGAATTGTCTAATAGAATATAATATCAAGATCTTCTCCCATGTATTATATTTACATGTATGCATGATTCTAATGATTTATATTTTAATATTATTCTTTACACTAAAACAATATATTGAGAAAACATTGATTTGCAACTCTTTACACAACTCATAGTTTGTGTCGCTGACCCAAATTATAAAAAAAAGAAAAGTATATTCATGCATATCTAAATGCATCCCATGCATAAGTCACATGAAAACCTTTCATGTAAATAAGTGGAATGATATAAAACAACAATCCTCAAAAGTGTAAGCTTGGAGTGATAGATAGCCAACTAATACTTTTGTAGATAATGCATAAACCTCCAGGTAAGTGAGTGGTCCAAACCAAAGTCCCCCTACCTAAGGTTGCATTTCTATAAACTATAAACAACATTTAAATTCAATATCATAACCAAATATAAGCTAAATTCAAGGTATAATAAAACAAATAAAATTAACAAACCAATCATGTAACTCCTTATATACATGTATAAAATTTTATAGAAACTATTTAATAATTTAAACTAATGCAAACATCCATTTAAAATATATAAATAATATTCAAGAATAAATCAAAGAATAAACTAAATAAATGATCGAATAAAATATTTAAACTAGATATGAACTATGTATGAATTATTCCTAAATAAATAAAATTATAAACATTTTATAATTTACCCAAGCATTATATACATTCCATAATAAAATAAATATAAAATATTTATATTTATATCTATTATGAACTCATTCATATTATTTTTCTGTATGCATTATTTTTAATTATATTATATTAAATTAAATATAAAAATTTTATATTAATGTTTTATTATGTAAAAAAATTTCATAATATAAATATCATATATTTAATATTATTTAAACCTTAATCATATTAACTATCAAAACACCTTTTGATTTATTTTAAGTAATTTCTCAAATAAGGACTTTTTAATTTGAGCAATTCAAATTAAATATTATGAATAATTTGTAATATTAAATAAAAACTCTTTTATATGTTTCCATATTTTTTAATTTATAAACAATTCATAAATTATTTATATAGTTTCCATAAAAAATTTATATCTAAATTATAAGTTATGTCATATTGTTTCTAAAGGTATTTAATATTAACATTTAATTTTATCCATATTTTTTAAAAAAAATAATAAAAATTTAATAATTAATTGAAAATAATTTAAAATTAATTGATCTATTAACACATTATAAATTAAAAAATATATCCCAAAATACATTTTCCATAATTTATAAACAATTTATAAATTACATTATTCACTTTGTAATTTTATATTAAAAAATAAAAATTATATGTATGCTGTATTTTTTTATATACTTTATAAAATAAGTTACATCTTGTTCTATTATCTATGGTATTTTTTAATATAAAACTTGGGGTTGTGACATATCCAATGGTGCTTTTTGTGTCATATTTTATGATATAACTAATATTATAAGGGAGTTATGATACTCTGGTTTTTTATTATATGTAAGATTAAAGCTACCATATTGTAGGCTATGATAAACAATATCCTTATGTTATAGTGAAAATTGAAGGATTTCAACTGTATCGCCACTTATGATATCATATATCATAGGGAATGATAGAACCATGAATTATGATATTATAAATCATAATTCTAGTCCTAGTTCAAAAATTATATCATTTTTAATGATATCAAAATGATACAAGAGTTTCTTCATTTTAAAACATGATTTCATGAATTTAGAAGCAATATAATGCTTTGATACAACTTATGGAGAGATCAAATCTCTCATATGAGAAGGTCTAACATGACCTCCACATAAACCTATCAAACCACTCCATTTATCTAACTCTTGGATGTTAAACTCATTGCATCCACAATAGATAACTAGAAAAGGGAGTCAAGATTCATCACACATTCAGGTTTGAGATTTCCTAGGAATTGGTTAACACTTTAACCATTGATCTAATACCACTGATGTTTTTCTAAAGATCAAAAAACACTATTTCAAATTAGAAAAAGACATTAAAAATCACATCCATAAGATTACCATTATATAGAAAACAAAAACCATGTAAATATAAAATATAAAACATGTGCCTTATATCAACCAATACTATTCATAAATAAATATTACATCTTAATAGATGAATATTCAATATATAACATAACAATACACACTTGAATCTGAAAGGTTTAGTGTCTTCGGAAACTTGGATATATAAAAAACTTGTTCATAAGAGATCTACATAATCTCCCACTTATGTTTTTACAACTACCGCCCTTATTGGAAAAATCGTACTTAAAATATTTCTTCATATCATGGTGAAGGGAAACATAAGAAAGGGTGATCTTAGGTGCTCAGTAAGGGTAAAAAATAGAAATATCATTGATCACTAAAATATAACATGAGAATAAGGGTATACAAACACGATATTGATATATGAAAACAACTCCATAAATATCACAGATCATAATATTGATTCATGTAATAAAGATTGGTAGTTATTAAGATATGAATCATAAAATAATTAAATAACATAAGAAATTAGAGCATAAAATTGACATAATAAATAGGTTTGAGAAATACATATAAGTATATGAAATCATTTCCTGAGTCAAGGATCACTTATAAGACTATAATTGTAGATTGGTCTCACTCTCAATTCCATCATATCCTCAGTCAAGGTTCACACCCAATACTATCATAGTATACAGAGTCTCTTACTGAGCCGAGTTCACTGGCCAATCAAGTCTATAATATCTCATGATATCTCCATCTTTACCCAATGCATTGGAGGGATATATAATTTTGATCCCACCCATCACATAATGAGAATAATATAGATGTGTGTCACAAGATCATAAAGCATTCATCATATCATAAACCATGGAAAGGAAATGGGTTTCATAAGAATTTCACCTTAGCAACATATCATAATCCATGGAATATAAATAGGTTTCATAAACATTTCATCATATCTTGATTAACCCATGGAAAATAAACATGTCTAATAAAATAATAATTAGATCAAAATAATACATATAAAGAATGAAATTTGATGGTATTATTGGATCAAATATCTATTAAAATATAATTAACATCAAAGGATGTTATCATAGATGAAGAAATTATTTTAAAAGATCCCTGAAACATTTTTTGAGGAAAATACCCTTTCACTATGAAATGAATTATATAAAATTTAAAAACAACCCAAATATTAAGGTAAATATTTTATTTAAAAGTAACCTTGTAAACTTTTAATGGAAGCTTAAAAATATTGATCAGTCATGTCTATGGGAAATTCCATTCATGTCACATTCATTAAAAAATATTCCTTTCACATTTTTAGTAAAATCTAAAAGTACCTCATTCAGAAAATGACATGAAGATTACTTTTAAATATTTTTTTAAAAAGTAAAACATGGGTGAATATGAATTTAAAAAATCATTTAAAAATACTAAAACATTCCTGACAATAATTTAAAAATATGTACATGAAAGAAATGTATTTTTAACTGAAGAGATAAATAAGGATAGATTACCATAAAAATACTTTTTTAGTCTCTTGAGTGCATAGAGAGATGAAAATGAAAGTAAAACGTGTAATCTTTAGAAATAATTAGATAAGAATAAAAATAATTATATTCTTGAGAGGTGGATCATGAAATTTTATCATCAGAAACTTAATCCTAAACAATCCTAGTAAACAATGAGATTGTAACATAAAACCTTTAACTCACATTTGACTTTCCCTGAAAGTGATTTAAATACCAATATAATAAATTTAAATTTATTATATTTCAATAAAATAGTCATTAACATACTTATAATTTCATATTTAATCCATATATAACATTTTAACACTCATTTATTAATAATTCCTTATTAAAATCATTGTTTTCTGGTATTAACTATTTCATTTTTTGGTTCGGTAGTTCCAATATTTGTATTTTTATCATAGTTAAATCATATAAATAATGTTAATAATGATATAAATTTCATATATTTTCATTATATATAATTATATTCATCCATAAAGGTAATAGAAAAAAAAATTATTTACACCATTCATGGAAATGATATGGCATACGTTCGCATAAACAATGTTTCAATTTTTTGAAAGATAGAAAAAATAAATGGTAAATAATAATTCAACTTTATATAATAATTATTATATCATATTTATCATATTTATCACATATATTCATTAAATATATCCTTTTTACCATCAATGTAAACTAGTAATGAAAAAATAATCACATCGCTTCATGGACGTGGTATTCCACACGTACGCACGAGAGATGTTATTACTTTCTAACATATGAGAATGTCATAAGGTAGATATGATATTATAATTATATAAGAATAATTATATAATAAATATCATATGTAAACATTAAACCCATTATAATAACTATCCATGAAAGATAGTGATAGAAAATGAATTATATTTCTTCATGGTGGTGGTGGTCCACACGTACGCACGAGTGGAACTTTTAATTCACATTTAATGGAATAAAATGTGGATATTAGTGGATATGTAATCATAATAAAATTTTAGTATATTTATTATATTTAATTTATTATTTTATGTTGAATACCATAGATTTATATGACGTAGAATAGAAAATAAATTGATAGATGTTGGGTATGATGATTTTCTCTACTTTGTTAGGCCACCATTATATCCTTTATTAAGGACCCATAAAATGACATTTTAATAATAAAAGAACCTATAATTTGTGTATGGATAAGTTTATAAGATAATTTTGTGAGTTTTGGTTGATATATAATGTCACACTCAGACCTTGATTTATTAATTATTTAATTATATCTAGTTTTACTTTTGAATTTTGAGTCGAGTTCTCAATGATTTTTTTTTAAGTTTTCAAGTCTTCAACTGGTTTTTGGCCCTATGAACAGTCTTAGAATGGTTTGGATCAAACCATTCAAGGTTCAGTAGTGACTGTTCCACCTTCTTTTGGCATTAGGGACAAGAAGCACAGCTTGCGCACAGTCATACAAACCATGTGATAAGCATGAAAAATGGCTCGGTCAAATGAAATAGTTGAGTTGAACCATTGGAACATGGCCTATCAAACCATGCATCCATCATGTGCATGTTCCTCCTCTTTCCATTATGGTGCACATGGTTGGAACATGGTCTGGAAGACCATGCCTCCAAACTATGCGATCTTCCAAGTATTCAAAATAAATATATTAAATGAAAATAAGATAAAAAAATTAAAAGGAAAAGGAAATTTTTTAATATTATTATTATTATTATTAAGTTATTATTATGGTCATTATTACTATTATTAAGTTATTATTTTTATTACTATGGTTTTAAATAACCCTTTGGGTTCCCCCTTCCTCTCCAGTAGTGCACCCACTTCCCCTTCCCCTCCTACACGCGCAACCCAGCTGATTGAGAGACCTCCAGTGCACCACCTGCTTTCCCTTATCCTCTATCTCACAATAGACCCCCCCCCCTTCCCATCCTTCTCATGTGACTCAACTGATTGGGAGAGCTATAGTGCTTAATTCTCTCCCTCTGGTGACCACTCCTCTTGATTTTGGGTGCCAATATCTCGGGGTTCGTTAGGTCCCATCGAGACTAGTTCTAACAACTGTCATCAAGGTAAGTGGATTCTTCTTTATTTTTATTGTGTGTTGGACCATGATATAGTGGTTTTAGATTGTGGGTGTCGAGAGCACGTATATGTGCACGCATAAGCAAGGAATAGATATATATATATATATATATATATACCTTTTATGTACATATTCTCTCATATCTAGGGGAATATGTGAAATGAAACTAGGGGTATATGTATATATATAAATTCATGTGTGTGTGAGCGCAAAGGGTCAGTTTGAGTGGTCATTATCAAAAGAGACATGTTTGAGTAGGTCACCCTATGTTCAAGAATTTAAATTTAAAACTATAATTTCATTTGTATTTTATTGGGTGTTTCTTTCTATTATAAATTTAGTAAATTGTTGAAAAATATAATATTGAACATAATTGTTTTATTTCATTTTTTTTAAGTATATTCCTTATGTTTCACTATGCATTCTTCTTATTAAAACATGTTCTTCATCTTGGTTTCATAAAACTATGCTTCTTAAATACTTGATTGGTTTTCAAAATGAATTATATTGGGTGAATTGGAAATGGAAAAATATTTTTGGCCTTTCAGATGATTTTTCTATGAAAATGGTATGACATGTTTGATATTTTACATGGTTTTAGAACTTAAAAGTGTTGGGTGATTATTTTTTCTAAAATGAAAGTATTCCTTTTTAAATATTGAAACCAATTTGGCACTTTGAGAATGTTTTATGGGAGTGGAAAACCGCTCTTAAGGTATTCTCCCTAGTTTTAAAAAAAATTATGTGTATGTTAAATGTGTGATTTATGATAATTTCCTAGTGAAAATTAATTTTCATTGTTGTGTGATGGAAAAAAATGCATTCAATCAAGGAGGGAGATCATTTGTGAGAGGTTGGGTGTATTTTTCAATAAATAAAGTGATATGTTCATGTATGTTAGTTTGATAAAAACACACTACCACTTAAAATAGAGAACATGGGAAACCTGGGTACCTAGGTAGGATAACTAGAACTAGTATGCTAGTTGACATGGAAGTGGAATGGCTCGGACTCATCTAGTAGGATCGACTTACAACTCTAACTAAATTATGATGATGATCAGAGACCACTAGGACCTTGGGATGTTCTCTCCTAGTGGATCGTGCATGATAACACTATTGGTTGTGGTTACTATAAAATGTTTCACTGATATAAAAGGTTTCTAGGGTCCACTTGTGCTAGTTACCTATAGGTATTTCCTATGGTGCTCTCTTGTGACACGATACTTATAATGTGATTTTCATTTCAGTTGCTTCACAATTGTTTTCTAATTTATGAAAACTATTTTTTAATATAAATTGTTTTCCTTTCATTTTAAATTTTCTATACATTCTTGGAAACTATTTTGGAAATTTTATTAAAAAACAGTTTTTCTTGAAAATGTAATATTATTACTTGAATTTGAAAAAAAATAGAAAATATTAATTTTATATGGTTGTATTTTCAAAATAGCATGACTTGGTTTTGTTTTTAAAGGTAAATCAAAGGGAATAGTTTATTCAGGCATGCTTACTGTGTTTTAATACTCACTCCTATAGTTTCATTTTTTTAGCTTCTGGTATTGTTCCTGCTTTGGTTCACTCATGGAGTGAGTGTGATCTTACAGTTAGAGGTCACCCATGAGTTCACATAGAGGTACGTGTGTAGTTTTATTTTCTTTCTACTACTAGAGTTTTGTTTTATTTTACTATATATATTTATTTATTGTCATTTTTTATGGGCCAAATTGTTCCCAAATAATTTATTTTAATGCCCAAAACTTATTGTCAGCCCATGGGGATTGGGAATTCCCTTCAAGAATTGTCATGGATTGTCTCAGTTGACCAATTATGGGTTGACCTGGGTGGGTTAATGACAAAATGGTATCAGTGGAGGCCCTTGTTATTTGGGGTGTGAAGTATCATAAAGATTACGATTTTTGGGACTCGAGAGGTAGGTATGGTAAGGACGTCATGAACCCTTGCTCATCTAGATCCTTGAGTTTCTAAGGGTAGTCCAGGATTTCAGTATTTCTTTTGTTTAGTCTATATAGATAAGGGATGACAATGGGATTGATCTAATGTTACGCGATGAGATTTCATAGAGTAGAGACACATGTGTAGCCTGATTTCATGGTTCAAGATACTTAATGTGGTTGATGATCACTCAGAGCATAGTCTACTATGACATATTGTTGGGTTAGGTATGTCCATTAGTTCCTCATTCTTTGATGTTTTTAACTGAGTTATGATTGGACTTAGTTATGGTTGGTGTGAGTGTATTTCAAAAATTAAAATGATTTTTATGAAAGGGTTTTACAAATGGAAATATGGTATTTGGAGTGGAAAAATGGTTTTCTAAATAAAAATTATTTCTAGAAATGGTTTTATTTTAACAAAATGTATGGTTTAAAATAGAAAAAAATGGAAGGTGTTAGAAATTATTTTGGGATTTTGGAATCACTTTTTGGAATGTGAAAAGAAAGATGCTTGTGAATCTGGGATCTAGGTTGAATGATCTATCTTAGAGATGAAAAATGTTATGAATTTACCCTTAGTATTTCTATGAATGATCACACATATGGATGTACACATGTGGTAAGTGGATAATTGGGGGTACGTGTGGATGGGTTCTTAAGCTAGCACAAGTATTTATGTATGTGAGAATTCATGGAATACCAATAGTGGTTAATAAGTTTTTTTATTTTTGAAAAATGATATTCAGAAAGGGTGATTTCAATGTTTTGAAAAGTGAGTGATCAATTGTTAAGAATTTTCTTTTTGTGTTAGGAATCCTTTTTCATGGGATCTTGGTTTTGATATGCTGAAAGTGTGGCCAGAATAGTGATTTGAGTTCAAGTTTTGCTTTTTAATTTAATTGTGGAATTTTGGTTTTATGATGCATTTTGATTCGGCTTCATGCTTCTTGTTTTTGAGTATTCCCCATAAATTTCCCGGTGAGGAGTAGATAGTAGGACTCTAAGATTAATTCCTCCGAGTTTAGGTGAAGTTTGATTTTGGTAATTGGTTTTGGTTATCATTAGTGGCAGGAACTTTTCAAAACTAAGGTGTTTAGGGATCTTAAGAAAATTATAAATAAGTGTTTATATGATTATCCCAATTGATGACTCTACCTAGACTTTTAATTCAGTGGTGGATCCATAGCCTTTCTAGACTTTAGACCACACCCAAATTCTCTTGGTTTGTCGATCACCTTCATTAGATGAAAAATAGTAGAATGCATCATTCATAGTGGCCTATAAAATAATTTTTCATTTGGAATGGATGTTTGGGTCATCTAAATAAATTTTTTGAGTCTCACTACTGAAACAGGAATTCTGAATTAAAGATCGTCGGTGTATGACTATGGAGAATTAGATGCTTTAAGACATTAGGGCTCTAGCCATAGCTCTTAGAGTGATTATTTTCACACAATCATGAATCATTGTGTGTGTGGGACCTCAATCCTGTTTTTGTCTACAATGATGGAATGAGGACGGTTTAATCTTCTCTTTTGTAGATTTATTTGTTTCTGAAGGTTTATTTTTATTGAAAAAGGAAAAAAGGCCTCATTTCCTGATTATAGTCTTCTTTTTTATGAAAATTATTCTATTTTGGTTTTTATAGTTTTTGAAAGTTCCCCATTGGTTGTGAAAGGATTGGTGGCCTTATATCCTTGTAAACCTTTGTAGTTGTGATTATTCCTTATGGATTTCAACCCTTCAAGGGTGGTATCTTTGTGAATTGGTTTTGGTTCTAGGTTGTGCTCATTTTAAAGATACTTGTGTCTTGTGGGAATGATCAATAGTGGTTCATTTTGTTATTTGGTTTGAGCTCCTTCCATGGGTTTCCCAATTCAGTGGTTTTCGATTTGGGTTGGGAGCTCTCAGTGGCTATGAAATTTGGTATATGCAGAGTGTTCCTGGGTTAGTACATGTTGGGTTTCCTATATCGTTTGTGCTAGTTATTCGAATCTAGTAAGTTCTTAAATAGAGGTAATACCCCCCATATATCTTATTGTGGTTCTTTCTAAAGTGGTCAGTGTTAGTTGGTTTCTTATGGTAGGGAGAACCCTCCTATTTTCATCATGTTTTTTCTCGTTATGGTTTCCCTTAGAGATAGTCGGGCGTGACTTATAGTGTGAAAGGCCACACTGAGTTTGTGGTTTCATTGGATTGTTTAGTTTTGATCTCGAGTTTGTTTACTCATTGGGTTGTGTGATTTTCTGGGGGAATAAAGTGTTAATAGTGGGGATAATTTTCCCAACCCAAATCTAATTAATGAATTATTTAACTATATGTTTTTTTGATTTTGAAATTCAGATCTAGTTCTCGGTTAAATGTTTTTTATTTTTCGATTATTTGGGTGGTTTTTGGCCCGATGCACAGTCTGAGCATGATTTGCCTCAAATTGTGTGTGGTTCAGTGATGACCATGTGGCCTTATTTTGGAATATCATACAAGGTTCATGTCTTCCACACAGTTAATCAAACCATATTATAATCATGCGAAATAGAACTGTCAAATGATAGAGTAGAGTTGCACGGTTGGTGCACGACCTCTAAAATCGTGTGGCCAACCTGTACATGTGCCTCTTCTTTCTAGTAGGGTGTGTACGGTTGGCGCATGGTCTAGAAGACCATGAGACCAAACCATGTGGCCTTCCCAGTATTCAAAATAAATAAATTAAATAAAAATAAGAATAAAAAATAAATTAAAATAAAAACGGAATGTTTTAATAATAATATTCTTATTATTGTTGTTATTATGAATATTATTATTATTATTAAGTTATTATTAAGTTTATTATTATTATTATTATTATTAAATTATTATCATTATTACTAGGGTTTTAATTAAACCCTTTTGGGTTCCCCCTCCCTCTCTATTGACGAACCCCTCTCCCTTTCCCCTCTTGCAAACGCACTCGACCCCCCTCCCCTTCACCTCTCTTGCACGGTCGACCTCCCTACTTCCCCTCTTGCTCACAATACTTGGACAATCAGGAGACCTATGGAACACCACCTCCTTTCCCTCCTCCTCTATCTCACGACTGACCCCCCCCCCTCCTTCCACTCCTACTCGCGTGACCCAGCTAACCGAGAGAGCTCTGGTGTGTCATTACCTCCCTTCAGTGACTACTATTCCTCTCGATTTTGGGTGATAATATATCTGAATTTGTTGGGTCCCATCGAAACTAGTTCTAGCTACCTCCATCAAGGGTAGTGGATTCTGATTCATATTCAGAGTGCATTGGACCTCGCTGCGATGGTTTTGGTTTGTGGGTGTCAAGAGTGCTTATAGGCACACGCATAGGTAAAGAATATATATATATATATATATATATATATATATATCCTTTTTATATATATTCCCCTCATGGATAGGGGAATATGTGAAATGTATCTAGGGGTATTTTTATATGTGTGTATAAATGTAAGTGTGTGTAAGTATGAGGGTTAGTTCGAGTGGTCATTGTTAAAAATCGACATGTTTGAGGTAGGTCGCCCTATGTCTGAGCCCTTATATTTAAAAATATAATTACATGTGTGTTTTATTGGGTGTTTATTTATATTATAATGTTTTAAAATTGTAGAAAAATTAATATTTAAGAAAATTGGTTTATTTCATATTTTTCATCATATTCCTTATGTTGCACTATGAGTTTTTAAAATATGTTCTCCATGTTGGTTTTGTAATAATAATATTATTGAATTCTTGATTGGTTTTCCAAATTAATTATATTGGGTGAATTAAAAATTTCCAAAGATGTTTGGCCTTTTTTCCAGTTTTGTTATGAAAGTTTAATGACATGTTTGAGCTTTTAAATGGTTTTAGAACTGTAAAGTATTGTGTGATTACATTTTCTAAAATTAAATTATTCCTTTTCAAATAATGAGGCTCATTTGGAACATTGATAATGTTTTATGGGAGTGTAAAATACTTCTTAATGCATTCCCCCATGTTTTAGAAAAATTATGTGTATGTTAAATGTGTGATTTGTGATATGTTCCTAGTAAAGAGGCTTGTGCATTTTTGTGTGAGATAAAAAGTGACATGCGCTCAATGAGGGATATCAGTGGTGAGAGGTTGGGTACATTTTTTAATAAATAAAATGATATGTTTAAGTATTTTAGTTTGATAGAAACTCACCACAGCTTGAAAAATAGAACATAAGAAACCTGGGTAGCTAGGTGGGCTAAATAAAACTAGTATTCTAGTTGACTTGGATGTGGCATGACCCGAATTCATCTAGAAGGATTGAAAAATACAACACTAAATAAATTATGATGTTGATCGGAGACCACTAGGCCCAAGGGATGTTCCATCCTAGTGGATTGTGCATGATAAAGCTTTTGGTTGTGGTTTCTATACAACTTTTCACCAAGATATGAGGTTTCTAGGGCCCACTTGTTCTATTTACCTATAGGTATTTCCCTTGGTGCTTGCTTGTGATATGATACATGTGATGTGATTTCATTTAAATTACTTCATAATTTTTTTATCCTTTATGAAAACAATGTTTTTAATCTAAATTATTTTCCTTTAATTTTAGAGTGTCTATGCATGCTTGGAAACTTTTTTGAAAATGTGATAGAAATAAAATGTATTTTTTTGAAAATGGAAACTTGTTACTTGAATTTTAAAAGAATAGAAGATATTATTTTTATATGGTTGTATTTTCAGACTAGCATGACTTGGTTTTATTTTTAATGGTAAGTAATAGGGAATATTTTATTTGGGAACTCCTATTGAGTTTTAATACTCACACATATTGTTTTATTTTTTTAGCATGTGGTTTTGTTTTCACTTTGGTTCACTCATGGAGAAAGTGTGATCTTAGGGTTGGAGGTGACCCATGAGGTCACATGGAGGTATGTGTGCAATTGTATTTTATTTCTATAGTTAGAGTTTAGTTTTATTGTTCTGTTTATATTTTTTTATATATTTTGATTTGTTTATGGGACAAATTGTTCCAAACTGCTTTATTTTGATGTCTGACACTTGTTGATAGCCCATGGGGATTGGAAACACCTTTTAGGCCTTGTCACAGACTAGCTTGCTTGACCAGTTAGGGGTTGACCTAGGTTCTTTTGTGACATATAAGTACCAAACGTTGTGAACAATGAAATAAAATGGGTCCCTTTTTATACGTGGTTGGAGGGGCACTCATGGAATTTCTTAAAGTATTAAATTAATAGAAATTAATTTTTATCAAAAAAATGGCTCTATATTTATATAATTCCAATATAATGTGGATAGGATTTTAAATTCACTCAACCAATAAAATTTAGAAAGGTTTTGATTATTTTTTCACCATTAACTCTTAGTTTTAACTCTCATTAACCCTTTTTTATGATTACCATAATAAAAAAACTATTATTTAAGGGTCAAGAATGTTATCATAAAAGGAAAATTTACCCTTAAATGGATTATGGTTGATATTTTAAACCATATCCCATTAATTTGGATGAAGTTATATTTATTGTGAATTCTCAATCATTTAATAAAATTTTATTTATTATAAAATATAATTAATATCATTTTTGGAACTATTCATTTAATTTGGATTTTAAAAAATATGACAGCAAATGAATTTAAATATAAATATTTCAAAAAAAATAGTATGTTATATTTATCTATAAAATTCATGTGACACTATAACTAACTCAAATAAAATTACTGTTTTAGTCATTAAAATCATTTTCATTATTTTTCTACTGGTTGCACAAGCACTATGTCAACATTATGTAAGTATTTAAGGTAATTATTTCATTGCTAAAAATTAAAAAAAATATGAAAAAGATTAATTAAAACTTAAAATAAATATTTATAACTAATTTTATTCGCTTTTTCTCCTTATGTAAAAAATATAAAGATATTAAAGTTAAGATAGTGTTCTTTATAGAATTTTCTTTATATAAAATAATATAAATGTCATTATCGAGGAAAAATGGAACCAAAATTCCATATATTCTGAAAATGGATGAAATAGACTCATACAATAGGATTAATGAAAGTTTTATAGAAATTATATAGTCTTATCCCAAAGTTCTAACCATTTTTTACTCATTTTACCCTTAAAAAATTGCTAAATATTCATCAAGGTTATTGTATAAGATAAATATTTACAAAATTTGATCCTACTAATTCTAAATATGGAATAAAATTTTCAAGATTCAGTTTATATAAGTTTTATATATTACTTTTAAAATAATTTTTTTAAAACATGATGAAAACTGTTTTCTAGAAAAATTCATTTTTAAGAATGAAACTGGATTTATTTTTATCTCATGCATAGAAAAAAAATTAGATGAATAAAATAGAATATTATTTAATATATAATATATAAATTTAATTAAAATCATTCACCAATAGTGATTCATTTATTATATAAATATAAAAACACATTATGTGCATAAAAATAGTTTTTCATAAAAACATATCTTTTACTTTCAAATGATTTTATTTTTATTTATAACCATTTGATAACTTATGAATTTACTTTATACATGTTTAAAACATAAATGTTTCATAATTTTTTTATTCATGTTCATGCCTTCAAAACCAATAGCTAGGCGATAACTGTCATATAAATAATAATATTTTAATAGTATATCATAGTTTTTTTAAACATGATGTTTCATGTAAAGAAAGCTATCAAATAAATAAAATTTATTTATAAAGAAATATATCATAAAATCATGGGGTTTAACATTATACCCCCTTAAAATGAATTTTCCCCTTGAAATTCCATCACTTTAATAAAAAAATGTTGACTTATCTATTTCATCATATCCTTGGGTTCCAAAGTTACTTCTTTAAAATTTAGATTCCTCTAAATGACTTTAACCTAGTGAGTAGTCTTGTTCCATAACAATCTATCTATATGATCTAAGATTTATATCAATTTTAATTCATAGGAAAGGTCATTCTTCTGTGCTATGACATCTGATTTCAATACTTGTTAAGTATTAGGTGTATACTTCCTCAAGATAGATACTTGGAATACATTGTGGACTTGAGGGGGGTTCAGTAGAAGTGTCTTATGATAAGCTACTATCCTAACTCGATAAATAATATCAAAGGGGAAAATATACTTAGGGATCATATTTCCCATATTTATGAATCTCATAACCTTATTCCATGTATAAATGCACAATAATACCTTCTCACCTACTAAAAATTCTATATTTCACTGATTATTATAAGCATAACTTTTCTGTCAACATTGATCTTCCTTGATGGGTTTTTTAACAACTATGAATTTCTCTTCTATTTTCTCATCTATATCAGGTACCAATAGAATTATTTCTTTAATTTTATCCCAACACATTGGTGTTCTACACTTCTTTCCATATAGATATTTATAAAGATCTATATGAATGCTTGAGTGAAAGCTATTGTTGTATAAAAACTCAGCTAAAGCAGGGTAATGATCCTAAAAACATTTTAAATCCATAGAAAAACATATAAAAATATCCTATAAGGTTTTATTGTTAGTCTTAGATTGATAATATATATGATTATGATAATAAGTACTGAAATAGAACTCTAAATTTATATCTTACTGAATACTTCTCTAGAAATTCAAGGTAAACCTCATATCCTGATCAGATGCAATAGAATATGGTACTCCATATAACCATACCACTTCTTTAATGTATATTTTGGTAAGATAATCAAGAGATATGAATTATTTTATAGAAATGAAGTGTGTTTAATTTGAAAAGTGATTGATGATAACCCAAATAGTATTCTGGCCATTTGACATTTTAGGGAGTCCAATGAAAAAATACATAGTGATGTTTTCCTATTTCCATCCAGGTTTGGGTACTGTTTATAATATCTATTTAGTATTATGTCTCTCATCCTGAACTTACTGATATACCAAGCATTAATATATATACTCTGCAATATCTATCTTCATTTTTTCCCACCATAAATACTCTTTTAGATCTTTATACATCATTGTACTTTCATGATGAATAGATAATGATAAAGTATGAGCTTCATCCAAAGGCTTATTATTAAAATTTGGTATAGAGGGATCACTTAAACAATTCCTAAACCTTATTATTCAATCATAATCATGGCTAAACTCAGGATAATTTCTCACCTTCTTTAGCAGTTATACAACTTCCTTTTATGCTGCTTTAATATTTACTTGGAGAGATAGTTGAATTCTCATCTAAAAAAGATAATATTTTTCTCCTTACTTCATAATTTATAGATCTAATATTTATAAATCCATAAATATTGGATCTTTTTTATTCTCATGATAGATAATCTAGAATAATTCTTTTGGCACAAAGCATTATCCACCTTGTTCTCTTTCCTAGGGTGGTGAAGTATTGAGAAATTGTAATATTTAATCAACTCCAACCATCTTATATGGAGAATATTTAACTATTTATTATTGGGTATATTCTTTAAATTTTTATTATTTATATATATATATAAATATATATCACACCTTTCTCTATAAATATGATGTCCACATATGTTTAATGAAAAAATTACAGCAGTAAACTCTAAATTATAAGTTGGGTAATTTTTCTCATGAACCATTAATTATCATATGGCATAAGCTATAACCATATTATTCTATAGGATTAAAAATAGAAATCCCTTATTTTATGCATCATTGTATATCACAAACCCTTAACCACTATAGAGTACTATAAAAAAGGTATATTGACTAAACTTTTCTTTAGTTCCTTGAAATTTTCTTCATATTCATTTATCCAAAAAAAAATTGACACCCTTATGAGTTAACTTTGTGAGTGGATTATATATCCATGATCAATTATTTTCAAATCATTAATAATATCTAGATAAAAAAAGTCAATTATGGATCTCAATCACATTGGTTAGTCTGGTCTGACATAAAATGACTTCCATCTTTCATGGATCCACCAATATAGACTCTCTTGAGATTATATATCCCAAAAATTAAACTTTATGTACCCAAAATATCACTTTGTAAATTTTTCATATAAATTATCCAACCTTAAGGTCTTCAGTATAATACTCAACTGATCTTCATGCTTTTATTTTCTCTTACAATATATAAGGATATCATCAAAAAATACTATAGTAAACTAATCAAAGTAATCTCTAATGACTCTATTTGTTAAATTCATGAAGATATCAAGGTAATTAGTAAGATCAAATAGAATTGCTAAAAATTCATAGGGCGCATACCTCATAATTAAGGATATCATGGGTATGTATTCAGTTTTAAAACTTAACTAATAGTATTCAGATAAAATTTGAATCTTGAAAAAACATTAATATCCTTGTAATTGATTTAAAAAGTCATCAATATGAGGCATAGGACACTAATTATTGATTGTAATATTGTTCAATTCCAAATAATAAATATATAGTTGCATTGAACCATATTTCTTCTTGACAAAAAAGAATAGGTGAAACCCATGGTGATTCACTTGGTCAAATAAATCCCTTATCAAGATTCTCCTAGATTTTCTTCAATTATTGAAACTCAATAAGGGATAATCTATATGGATTTATTGAAATAGGTGTAGAACCAGGTATGAGTTCTATTGAAAACTCAAATTCATGATTTAGAGGAATACTAGGAAAATATTCTAGAAAAAAACATCAAAAAAACACTCATAAAATAGGTATATATTCAATGTTGATCTTCTCCCCAACCATTTGAGATAAAAAATTCTTATAAAAAAGAATAAACACCAATAAAATAGATGCAATTTTCATTTAAAATCAATTTTTATCATCGCACTGATAGATGATCATAGATTTGTTTATAATATCAAACATGACTTCCCACCCTTGGAAATTGATGTGGTATTTTTGTTAAGAAATTCAATCTGTGCCCAAAATAACATTGAATTCAACTAGAGGGAGAATAATGAGATTTTTTGGAAGAACATTCTCACAAACTTCAATCAAAGAATAATTATATACTTGAATGTGTTCATCGTACCATTATGGATTTTCACTTATAATTAAACATATAATCATTGAGGTGGTATTATGATACTGTAGGGTCCTAAAAATTCCGCAAGGGGGAAATCCGATTACCCCAAGACTTGGGGAAGGACTGAACTAGTCTGCGTAGCAGCTCCCAGTAGCATTACACAGCCGGTTCGGCGAACCGCCCTCCCGTGGACGGTGTCCTTCGCGAAATGGGGGCGGAGCGCCTACACAGGCATGAACCAGGAAGACCGTCGGACGTCAGGCCGGTCCACCACCACGAGCCACCCCCTCTGCGGACTACTATCGTTCGCGGGATAGAGGCGGAGAGGTGCATGGCCATAGAGAAATTCTGCAAATTGCAGTTCAAAAAAATCCTTTGTTGACCAAGTCATCCGTGGGTCAAGATTCATTCATTGTCTTCCGCAGAAATTTCCATGGGCCCATCAATACTACACCTTCGCGGCTCTATAAATAATCACCGCGGGGCACCAAAAGAGGGGATGAAAAAGGAGAGGAAGAATGGGTGAAAAGTCGTGGGGAGATGCTGTAGAATTCGCTCCCAGCGGTCCGCGACCATCCACGGACCCCATATCGTCCGCGGATGCACTCTTCTACGGAGAGGAGAAACCAAACCGCGAACCACATGCATTTGGCTCCTTCGTGGCCAGCCCTTAGCGGTCATTCCCTCCGCAGACCACCGTCATTTTCAAAATGGAGGTGGGAATCCTCTGCGGCCCGCTCCTATGTGGCCAGACCTTAGCGGTTGTTCCCTCCGCGGACCACCGTCGTTTGTGAAATAGAGGCGGGAATCCTCTATGGTCTGCTCCTCCACGGCCATCCCTTAGCGGTTGTTCCCTCCGCGGACCACCTTCGTTTGCAAAATAGAGGCGAGAATCCTCCACGGCCCGCTCCTTTGCGGACAGTCCTTCGCGGACAGCTCCCTCGCGGGCAGCTCCTCACGGCCCACTCCTTCGTGGACAGTCCTTCACGGACAGCTCCCTCGTGGCAGGCTCCTCGCAGCCCTCTCCTTCACAGACAGTCCTACGTGGACAGCTCCCTCGCGGTTGACTCCTCACAGTCAGCTCCATCACGGCCAGTCCCTCGTGGCTGGCGCCTCGCGGTCATCTCCTCACGGCTAGCTCCTATGCAGCCCGCCCCATGCGAGAAACCCCATGCACTCGCTGGTCCATACCGCAGGGGATGCACCCCCACACCCCCGCTCGGTCTCAGTATTGGGCTTCGGTTCCGGCCCTTCGGGTCTGTCCCTTCCCTACCGTCACTGACCCCCATTAGAAATGGAGAGTCGCACTGTGAACTTTTCGGGCTGGGTCAATAGTATTTTTTATGGCACCCTTATGCTGCTCCAACATCCGTCCAATAAATTCAATGAGTCGAGATACTATTCATGAAACTCCTAAAATCCCATTACCTAGCTCCCATGCTAGGTTCATCCAGAAAGGGACACCCTTGCGTAAGTCCCACACCAACCATTGCTAGGTCTCTCCTACCTAGTCATCCTAACCACATGACTTTAAACTGTATTGCCCTCATCCTATCCATATGACGTTAAACTATATGGAAATAGTCCTCTCTACATGACTATTAACTGTAGCATTCCTTATCATTCAATGATCGTATGCCTCTTTCCCCATGCAAGAGATTCCTTATGCCCCAAGCATAAGATGCCTCATGCCATGTTTACAGTGGCATAACTTTAAGAGCACTAGAATCTATTCAAACATTCCATCACTCCACCCCACACTTTTCATGTCCTTCATTTGGATCTTTATTCTCTTGCATGTCTGAAGGGACCCCCTAATGGCCTGGCCTCATGCCGCATTATCTCACCTACCGTCCTGGGCCAACGCCCCGAAAGACTTTGGATAACACTTCGAGATAGGTCCTATGTTTTGAACACAGTCAGCAGTCGACCCTCATTTGTTTGTCCCCATTTCAGGCTAACGTGATATGGATGTTGTGTTTCGAACATGGTCAGCAGTTATCCTCCATCACCATGTCACCCTCATTGCGTTCCAAATGTTGGGCATGTGATTCATACTTTTCATCTCCCTTTGTTTGGACTGATTCCAACGCCCTTGGCGTTATCCCACTTTTGCACTTGCGCATAGTCATTGGACCCCATTATATTCCTCAACCCGCCAATGGGTTGGGATGCCCTCATAGCCAGACATGAGGAAGACACATGGGCCTCCTTAGAGTGTAGGCCCCAATTTATCACCCTGGGCCTCCTCAGTGTGTAAGCCTCAATTCATCACCCTGGGCCTCCTTAGAGTGTAAGCCCCAATCCACACCATGGGCCTCCTCAGATTGTAAGCCCCAATCCATCACCCTAGGCGTCTACCTAGGAGTAAGCCCCAACCTTATGGGCCACCATCATGCGTAAGCCCCACTCCACTTCTCACAGACGCATCTTTAATGACGTGATCATCTGGTCTCGGCTGCCTCTTGTTTCTCACACCAAGCATGACTCACGTGGGCTAAGAGTAAGCATAGACCATGACATCCTCTTATGGGCCTCCTAAGAGTGTAAGCCCCAATATAATCTGAACTACGTGGACTTTGATCCCTGTCTCCTAGGCGGGGTACGTAGGAAGCCTCCCCGTGGTTCAAGCCCAACAACAGGTCATTCTGACCCCCATTCATGTCGGTTTACCAACATATTGGGCCTCCTCAGAGTGTAAGCTCCAATCCACACCATGGGCCTCCTCAGAGTGTAAGCCCTAATCTAATCCAAACTACGTGGACTTTGATCCCTGTCTCCTAGGTTGGGTACATAGGAAGCCTCCCCGAGGTTCAATACCAACAATCGGTCGATCCAATTATCTTTACATCGGTTCACCATGCCACTCCTAGTGTCGCCTCAAGAGAGTTCCAACTCTTTGGGATCATTAATCCAACGAGGGATGGTAAACCTCAAGAATAAATGATTCTGAACCCCTACGTCCAGTTGACCATTGCCCACCAGGGTTGAATATGTGGATACTATGTTTGGGTATAAACCAAAGATTCGCGAACATATGAATATATCTTAAATCTATAATAGAGTCCAGGAACCGGAAATAATTCCCCCCCAAAAAGGGTTCTATGAGACTGACTTCCCATCCTCTCTACCTATGTGAGTTCTTAAGAGTCACTGGTCATAGCATCCGGCGAACGCCTGCCTTTGAAAGGCAGGTCCATCAATCATTGGATACGGAGTCGTTGGGTGTTTCGAGGCCGAAAGCCAGAACAGAATAGATACCCTTATTAAATCCTTTAGATATAAAATATTTGGTATATCAAGAATCAAATAAGATATTAGTAGTTCTAGAGTGGATGGTAAGTGTACCTTTAACCACTTCGTTATCATACCCCACATCAGAAATAGTGATTGCATGAGATTTCCCATTTTCTCTTGGATTAAGAGGATTCTAAAATTTATCATCGTTATTAATCTTTATATTTAATTAATGGTTATCATAATGAATTTACTCCTTTAATATTAAACCCTGGAGTGTGGGTTTAGCCTTATTTGATTCTTTATCTCCATCATTAGATAAAATCTTATTCCCATCCCTTTATTATCCAATTTCCCTATAACCTTCCTTTCCACACTTAAAAAATTTAATAATCACCTAAATACAATTTCCTCCATGTTTCTATCCATACTTCAACCATAATGAAATTCTCATATTCTTCTATTCATGGTTTTTCTAATTTCCTTTTAATTCCATTTTCTTTTTTTATCAAAACCATTATACTGATGGGTAAATCCAATATACATATGCACCTTTATAGCACATCCAACATTTTCTTAAAAGATACTAATGTATATTATGGATAACACCCTTCAAATACTTGGTTTTAAGCCATTGAAAATTTGATCAAACTTATTTTCAGGTTTAATGATAATAACATAAGTGTACATCAAAGGTCATATAAAATTATCCTCATAGGTACAATCAGATTCATTATCCTTATACTTTATCTCAAGAAATTACTTCTCCACTTACATATGAAGAATATATGGAATTTACTTACTCAAAAATAATTTCTTAAACTCATCCCACTCTATGGGGTCAATTTATTCTTGTTTCATCCTATTCTTAATAAGAATCCATCATTGATATGCTTTAACTTCCAGATAATAAATGACCAAAATAACTTTTTCATGTTCGGAACACTAGAGAATTAAAAAAATATTTTTAGTGGTACTGATTCATTTCTTAGTAGCTAGGGGATTATCAGACCCACTAAAATATTTTGGATATTTTCTCATGAAGTCCTCAATAGAATGTTGTTCCCACCTTTTATCATTTGGAATCTTAGAATGATTTATACCTTGAGAAAGTTTTGTTTGCCTATATCCCATCATATTTGGCTACTCAGGAGGTCATTTAATGCATTTTTTATCACATTTAGCATTAACATGGTTTCTTTGGGATCCATTCATTGACTAAAACCAAAAAATATAGTTTGAGAAACAATAATCAAAGTGGGAAACCCATAATCAGGAAAAATCATTTATAATATGAATAAATATTGACACCTTTTTATCAATCTATGGAACCTTAGGTTTATCCTAGGTTATCCATGGTAATTACCAAAAATATAGAATGTTATCCTATACTTAGACTAATCCCTTGGGTTCTCACTAAATTTTCCTCATCCTAGTTTTCAAATGTAACTAAACCTTTCTATAATACCAACAATAGTGACCCATAATTTTTATACATAAATATTAAATCGTAATAGATAAATAATAGATGTATAACATTATGATCCACACCTGAATCATATAGTTCTGTTGTATTTGGAAACTTGGATACATAAACAACTTGTTCATAAGAGATCTATATCATTTATCACTTAGTTATTCACAACTAGCACCCTTCTGAGGCATATCATACTTAAAGTATTTATTCATATCCTAGGGAAGGGAAACATAATAAAGGGTGATCTCATATACTCGGTTAGGGTAAATAAGAGAGATATCAATGATAACTTAAACATAACATGATGATAAGGGTATAAGAACATGATATTAACATTTTAAATCCATACCCTATATATCATATATCATAATCCTAAGTCATCGCATAAAGCTTGGTAGTTCATATGAAATGATTTATAAAATAATAAAATAATATGATCCATTAGATAATAATTTTGGAATATGAAATAAGTTTGTAGCATACATATAAGTATAGAAAATTATTTCCTTAGTCAAGGCTAACTTCCAAGACTACAATAGTGAATTTAGATTACTCCCCATTCCATTATATCCTTAGTCAGGGTTTACTCCCAAGACTATAATAATCGAAATGTTCCCTTACTTAACTAGGTTATCTCCCCATTCCAATCCTTATTATCACCTGATATATCCATCTTTACACAATGCATCAGAGGGATATATAATTTCATCCCCCCCCCCATTATATAATAAAAAAAATACATATTTATTCCAAGAGATCATAAAACATTCATCATATCATCATGTAAAGGAAACTAGTTTCATAAACATTTCATAATAGCCTCAAAGAATAACCCATGGAAAAGAAACAGGTTTCATAGACACTTTATCATAACTTGGTTTACCCATATAAAAGAAATGGGTTTCATATAATCATCCTTAAATAATCATAAGCCATAAAAAGAGTGAAATTATATGGTATCATTGTATAAAATCACCATTAAATCATAGTTAACATCTAAAGATATTATGATAGATGAAAAAATTATTTTAAAATATCACTAAAACATTTCTTAGGGAGAATACACTTTTCAATTTCAAATCAATTATTTAAAATATTAAAAAAATCCCAAATATTAAGTAAAATATTTTAGTAACAAATTAACCTTGTAAACCTTTAAAGGAATCTTCAAAACATTTATTGGTTATGGTGGTTGAAAATTATGTCTATTCCATGTGTGTTAAAATAAATATTATTTTCACATTTTCAGTAAAATTCAAAAGTACCTAATTCAGAAAATGAAAATAATATTAATTTTATACTATTTTTTATAAATAATAAAATATGTGTGAAAATTAATTTAAATGATAATTTTAGAATATAAAAAACATTCTTGAAACCATTTTTTATAAAACATTGATATGGAAGAAAAATAATTTTCAACCGAAGAGAAAAATATGGTCAGATTTCTACAAAATTACTTATTTACTATCTTGAGAACTTAAAGAGAGGAAAATTAAAACATGTAATCTATAGAAATAGCCATATGATAAGAAAATTCATCAAATTATTGAGAGTTAAATCATGAAATTTCATCATCAGAAAGTTAATCATAAACAATCCCAGTAAACAATGATATTTTAACATAAAAATCATTCCTTAAGTTTGAATTTATTAGAAATCACTTTAAAGTCATGTATAATAAATTTAAATTTATTAAAATTATATAAAAGAGTATTGAGTATAATTATAAAATCATATATGATGCAATTATAACATTTCAACACCCGTTTATTAATAATTCGTTAATAAAATCATTATTTCCGGGTGATAACTATTTTGTTTTTTAGTTCAGTAGTTTCAATATTTGTAATTTGATCACCATTTAATCATCTATAGAAGTTTAATAATGAAAAAAAATTCATATATGTTCATTTATATATATATTCATTCTTAAAGGTTAGATATAGAAGAATAAATTGCACTATTCATGGAGATGGTAGGATGTATGTATGCATGATCATTATTTCCATTTTTTGATGGATGGAACAAATGAAAGCTAAAAAATAATTCACTATTAAAAATAATTATTATATAATTTATATATCATATATATTATTTAAATATAACCTTTTTACCATCCAAGTAATGTGGGAATGAAAATGATTCACATCACTTCCTGGAGGTGTTAGTCCACACGTACGTAAGGGCGACATTATCATTTTTCAGCGGATGATAAGATAAGAAGTAAGATATTATATTATAATTATAAAAGAATAATTATATTATAAATATCATATAAAAAATGTAAACCGATAATAATTACCTATCTATTTATAAATCTGTGATTATATAATAATTTGGTGACTCAATGAGTAACTATTTTTTCAAGAAACTAAAATTATCATAATTTATTTATCTTAAATCAAAATCCGTTAATTTACATATAATAACATATAGAGTGGTGTACTAATACTTAAACCATGATAAAAATATTCCAATGAACTATGAAATGAACCTAGACCTATTATAAGAAAAATCCATAATTTATTAAACCTATTTGACCACCAATTTTGTTATAATTTAATGAAAATCCATGAATTACTCATTGAGAAACATATAAGCATCCAAATAACAAGAAACATGGTGTATTCTTTCTATCTTGATATCCTATGGATTACAGACACTAATACACCATAAATTGGAGTAATTTCACAATACTATTATGAAATAACATAATCAAATCCCTAGTCATTTCAACTAAAATCAATAGAAGAATAAGGGGAGCGGGAACTAAAGAATAAGAGGAAACTTCTACCACAATATGGAAAAATAAAAAATAGTCAAATCATTCTCAAATAAAAAGATATAAATGTGGGTTATAGGGGAGAGGATGGGGATAGAGGCCAACCAAAATAGCCTCTCTTAGGCACTTGTCCCCAAAAAACTAAAGTATCCTAGAAGGAAACTGACTGTTATTACCCTCATTTAAAAAACATTTCTAGGAACTTTCGAGTATACAGTGGATTCTACCTTCAATACTGTGACTCATCTGGTACCTCATGGAAATACATCGACCATATATTGGCTAAAATAATACTACAACATCACTAGTCACCCATTGGGTACCCAATGACATCATACCCAGTACTTTATGTTCATCAAAAACCACTTGCATGTTCTCATCCTTCTATATAACTCCAAAATACATTATATATGATTTTCTACACATATTACTATATCCAAACACTCAATTTACAATTATAAAAACACAACAATGTTATCTCACTTTCTCCAAATCCAAAAATTCAAACTCACCCAAATTTCTCTCTATTGAACTATGATTTTTTTCTAATTCCACTAAAACTTAGTATCACAGGGTGTTACACCACTTATGTTATATTTAGACAATAATTTTTCAATGAAATTCTCTCAAAATGTTATGATTCATTCTAATTCAAAGCATTTTTTATATATAGTGCCCTTTTTTAGGGTGAAATTTATAGAGTCGCATACTCAAATTAAGAATATTCCCAAATAAAATATGTTTTCTGATCCACCACTAATCAAGGAAATAACCATTGTATTTTTTAAAAAACATGTCATCTGTTTGGATTTGGTAATTTATTTTAATGTATTGGGTTGGTGGAAGTTTTTAAACTCTATGTAAATGTATTTTTTGTTAGATACATGTTCCTATAATGATATAATTATAATAAATCTTGATGAAATTTGTGATGATTAAACCATTTCTATAATTACAAATTCAGTTTAAATTATTTAAATAATTATTTATCCATTTTTATTTATATAAGAATTTATATTTTAAATATTAGTATCTCTACTAGATATTATATCAAAAATGTTAATGTAAAATATTCTAAGTGATTAACTACAATATTATTTTTTTTATTCGATGCAATCATTTGGACACAATTTTTCTACTAATTTTTTAATAGAATCCAATTTAGAGATTAAAAATCATATTTGAAATTTAGGGATTTATATTAATTAATTAATTTTTTGTTTAGAAACATTTAATATTCAATATATCAATTAAATACATTATAGTATCAATTATATACATTAATTCTTTAATATATTGATTGAACACATTAATGGGTAATTAATTAATGTTTACCTTGACTTTGTCATTAAATCTATTTGAAGTTTTGTTTCATTCAATCTATTAATTAAAGGTATTTAGTCACATCTTGAATATTTTATATAAATCACTTCACCAATAAGTGGTTTTTGATGTGGTGAAATAATTGATATGAATTTCTATATAGTGGGAAGATTAAGGTCAAGAGTGGATCTGATGAGGCCCAAGGGATGGGTGATATGGTAGAAAAGGGTGATGGGGGTACAGAGAAATACCTCGACTTAATTCTTCATTCTAAGATAGAAGTGTGGGGAGGGGTTTTCTAGATCAATGCTCTAGAGGTGGATTTGAATAGAATATTAGAAAGAGAGGTCCAAAATGATGTTAACAAGGAAAAAAAAGTCCTGGATCGACCAACAAGACTGAATTTTGGAATGGGGCTTCAATGAAGGGAAGATAGACACAGAGGAGTATATCCAGACTTGGGACAAGCTAGTCTATCATTGTAAAGATTTTATCAAGGAGGATCTGCATACAAAGGTTAAGAAACTTCAGTGGGAGTTATATTGGGTAAGCGACTCCAATAATCTTAGTCTCGTTTTTAATGATTTTTTGATTTACCATTGCACTCATTGATCTTTGATGTTGAACTTAAGCGGTTTCCCACTTTTTCCTTAAAAGTTATTTTGAAATAAAAAAAATTAATTTTCAGGTAATATGTAGTTGTGTTAATTTTTGTGTCATTTAAATCATGTGTTATATGGATTTAAGTTTTATTAAAAAAAATTTATCCTTATTATACACTAGGGACAGTGGTGGATAATTTTTTTATTCTCATTTTTTTTATTTAAGTTGGTTTATAATGATTATTCTTACAATTTGGATATATATTGTCTTTAATAGCTACTTGTACATACAAAACTTCCACACGAGTCTTGTACTTATGCCTAACATGATTTATGATGCATCGTAACTCAAACTATAAGTTTTCATATGATTATGTGCTCTATATTATTTTCTTCACCTAACTTGTGAGTCATGGAAGATCTCAATTTGTATTTTATTCTATCGGCCAATTAGTTGGAACTATGTGGTTATGTGAGCTAATTTTCCACCTCATCCTACAAGACTTATAACAAGTGGACATCTCTTGAGATCATCATTTTATCTATGATGTATCACTACTACAGATTTAAAAAAATAAAGCACTAGAATTTACTATTGAATTTAGTAAGCATTGATAAAGGTCAACTTTCATTAGTGCTAAAAATTATCATTGATAAAAGTCGATATTTATTGGTTTTTTATTTGGTGCTAATAAAAATTAACCTTTAGCAGCATTTTTTTTAGTACTGATAAATTTTAATATTTATCAGTGCTCATCTTAGTGATATTAAAATATACAGTTCCTAAAATAATTAATTAAATGTATATATGATACATTCACTTGCACACACACTTTTTTTCAATTTCATGTTTCTCATTGGTTGTATATACATATTTATATATACATATACATACACACAATCACACACATTCACATCTAGATAATAATATATATGTATATTATATATATAGTTAGAATAAGTATAATTATCAATATAATTTAAATTTCAATGAAAATAGTATCTTTAATTTAATCAAATGATTTAAAAACTTGAACTTTAACTATAAAAAAATAATTATTTATAAATTTTTTAAATTTAAAAATTATTATTATTATATATGTGTCATTATTTATAATACCAATAATTAATTTTATTTAAATATAATTAATACAATCTTATGTATAAATATATATATATATATATGAATTTTAGTAATAAATATATATTTGTGTGAAAATTATAATTTTTTAAAAAAGTTTTAATTTAAATATTAAATATTTTGAATATATTTGTTTTCACTTTCATATAAATACACTTTTGGTTTTTTAATTTCATATATCTCATTGCAGTATATATATACATACACACAATCAGACACATGAGTCTGGATAATAATATATATTTATGTTATATATTATATATTTAGTTAGAATACATAATATTATCAATATAAATTATTTTTCAATGAAAAAAATATTATTAATTTAATTCAATGTATTAAAATTTTAAACCTTATTTTTAATAAATTATGTTTATAGAAATTTTTCATGTTTATATATTATTAATATTATAGTTATAAATATTTCATTATTTATAATATCAATAAATAATTTTATTCAAATTTAATTAATGAAATTTTATATAGAAATATACATTTATATATATAAATTTTAATAATAAATATATATGTATATATATATATATATTATATATATATTTTTAAAAATATAATTTAAATAAAAATAATAAATAGAGGGTCCCTTTCATAACATATTATATATATATATATATTTATATATTCTTAAATTTCATTTATATAACTATATATTTATATAATTATATAAAACTAATGTATATATCATTTATACATATTTTATTCTTTTATACTTGTATATAATTATATTTAAATATAAAATCTATATTTAAAAATATAATTCAAATTAAAATAAAAAAAATATTATCAATCATAATTTCTTAATTTATATAACAAAAAAATTAAAATTTATATTAATCAATTAAAAATTAATATGGTATTTAAATACATTAAAAATGTATATGTAAATATAATATATTAATATTATCATTAAATAATTATAATAGTATGTAAATGAACATATATATTTATTTAATTAAATTTCAATTAATATATATAGATAGAAATGAATATATATATATATATATTAATATAAGTGTTGGTATTTTGATGAGAATCAATTTTTGGTAGAGCCTAAAAAGCTTGCAGTGTGACAAAATATTAAAATAGTTAAAAAATTGGGGGTTAATATAGGTATGTATATAAAATATGTATATATATGTATGTGGGTATTTTTGCATGTATGTATCTATTTATGCACATATTTGCATATATATATGTGTGTGTGTGTGTGTGTGTGTGTATATGTATGTGTATGTATGAGTATGTATGTGTATGTGTGAGTATGTATGTGTATGTATCTATATGTGTATGGGTCTGTATGTGTATTTTTATGCGTATGTGTATGTGTATGTGTATGTGTATGTGTATGTGTATGTGTATGTGTATGTGTATGTGTATGTGTATGTGTATGTGTATGTGTATGTGTATGTGTATGTGTATGTGTATGTGTATGTGTATGTGTATGTGTATGTGTATGTGTATGTGTATGTGTATGTGTATGTGTATGTGTATGTGTATGTGTATGTGTATGTGTATGTGTATGTGTATGTGTATGTGTATGTGTATGTGTATGTGTACGTGTATGTGTATGTGTACGTGTATGTGTATGTGTATGTGTATGTGTATGTGTATGTGTATGTGTATGTGTATGTGTATGTGTATGTGTATGTGTATGTGTATGTGTATGTGTATGTGTATGTGTATGCGTATGTGTATGTGTCTGTGTCTGTGTCTGTGTGTGTCTGTGTATGTGTATGTGTATGTGTATGTGTATGCGTATGCGTATGCGTATGCGTATGCGTATGCGTATGTGTATGTGTATGTGTATGTGTATGTGTATGTGTATGTGTGTGTGTGTGTATGCGTGTGTGTATGTGTGTGTGTGTTTGTGTGTGTGTCTGTGTGTGTGTGTGTGTGTGTGTGTGTGTTTGTATGTATGTATGTGTATGTATTTATATGTGTATGTATGTGTATGTATGTGTGTGTATGTGTTTGTGTTTGTGTGTGTGTGTGTTTCTGTAGGTATCTGTATATATGTGTTTGTATTTGTGTGTGTGTTTGTGTGTGTTTGTGTGTGTGTGTGTTTCTGTAGGTATCTGTATATATGTGTTTGTATTTGTGTGTGTGTTTGTGTATGTTTGTGTGTGTGTGTGTGTGGATATGTCAGTGTATGTGTATATATGTGTATGTATGTGTATGTATGTGTGGATGTGTGTATGTGTATATGTATATATGTGTATGTGTATGTGTATATCTTTGTGTATGTATGTGCATGTATGTGTATATATGTGTATGTGTATGCATGTATGTGTAAGTGTGCATGTGTGTGTGTGTGTGTGTTTGTTTGTATGTGTGTATGCATGTATGTGTGTATGTGTATGTGTATGTGTATGTATGTGTATTTGTATCTGTATTCATGTATATGTGTATATGTGTGTGTGTGTGTGAGAGGGAGAGAGAGAGAGTATGTGTATGTGTATGTGTGCATATGTGTATATATATGTGTATGTATGTATGTGTATGTAAGTGCATTTATGATTATGTGTATGTATGAATATTCCATTATATTATCAGAAAATTCAATTGGTTTTTTAATTTCACATATCTCATTATAATTTATATATACACATCCACACACATACACACACACAATCACATACGTTTGGGTCTAGATAATAATATATATTTATATTATATATCTATATATATATATATATATTATAGCTTTAATACTGAAGTGCCCCATGGGTTGAAGTTGTATTTGTTGTCAAAAAACTTGCCAATGTTATTAAGCAAGGGTTGGGTAATGGGTGATGGAGTGAGTATCCACCCAGCCAAAATGAAGTTGAAGGTATATCCATTATAAATGGAAAAGTATGAAGATGTTGCCCTTGATAATGGGGTAGACAGATTCAAGAAGTAGCTCCCTACATCTGATGATTATTTGATATGATCCTCATGTCGAAGACAGGTGCTGATGGCGGGGAAGTACTATCTACCACATGTTTATAAGGAATAGAGGAGCTAAGAAAGGAGTTGGCAACTGACTTGTACTGGACAGTCTGCAAAGATGATCCTAAAGGACTAAAACATGATCAAAATTTAAAAGAATATCAATTTGAGTTTTAGAGAAACCATCCATAGAGTGTTGATCTTATAGACTACTGAATATAGTGGAGTATATCAATTGAATAATTTTTTTAAAAGACTGTAGATGGATTGAAGTCATTTTAAGTGACTTGTAATTAATTTGAAGAGTTCTAGATTTTGAATCTGCAACTAAAAAATGGCTAAGACTATATCGGTGTATGGATCATTTCCCTATGTTGCCTCAGGATTATCACTATTACTTTGTAAAGATGATCAATTGTGTTGTGTATGCATGAAGACAGATATTCATAAAAATCATTTTCTATGTAAGAAATATTTACAGTACTATATAAGGATCATTCGGTGTAGCTTTTTGAAAATTGAAAAACGACTTAGTTCATAATGATCATTATAAGGATGAATAGTTGCTATGTAAGCATCATTTTTATTTGTGTAAGGATCTTCCATGGTGTGTGGTCATCATTTTCATTTGTATAAGAATGAATTAAAGTTATATTAGTGTGATTCTCTACATAAGTATCATTTCAATATATGTAAGCATAAATACATATCTGTGTAATCGTCGGTAGTCAAAAAAAATTAATATTTTGTAGACTGAAAAATTATCACAGTCCGACCCACCGGGGTCTGACCCGTGACTACCCCAAGCCCACCTCCAATAGGTCAGGGGTTAGCAACCAACATCGAGTACGAATATCATATAAGTGGGAGGAATTATTCTAATGTATCTACACACATGCACACATCTCCAAGACCAAAAATGATGAAATGTAAAACAACTAAACTAATGCATGCATACATCTATAATCTCACAATCAGAGTATGAAGGTACATAAATGAAAGAGAAAATGGGTCAAAATACAATCCCAACCAAAAACTATAGAGACTCCAAACTTCCCCAAGGGCGAGGACTACTATCAAGTAAAAATCACCTAGAAAACACCTCGGTCTGACAAGATCAATCTATGATCCACCCACTCCTTATCCTCATAGGACACCATCAAAAGCGTCATCATCTGCAATAGTCACGAAATGTGTGAGTAGATCTCATTTTGGGGTGAGTATAACAATACCCAGAAAAACTCCCTGAAAACACTAAACACGAAGCATCAAGAATATTCAGCTCTAAATAAGGATATGGCAATCAACACATAATAATAAAAACCAGGATATACTCATGAAGTACATCGCACCACCAAGTGGTCACAACCAATTTCTAACCACCAGATTTTGCTCGAAGAAATGCTTATTCTAGGATAATCCACTCCATGAGCCATGTCATCACCGAAGACACTCATCCAAGAGTTCAAGATCATTGGGCCTCACCGAAAAATGCTCACTGGTTTCATAAGACCCTGATACTCTGATAGGGGGTCTTGCCCATAACCGTTGGGTGACACCATGAACTTAATCTGGATCAACCCACAATGTAAAGGATTGTATTCCAATGATACCTTGAACCCTACCAATATGGTCTTATAGATGGAGGATCATCTCCCTACTCAAGGAGGTCGCAGTGATTACAAAAACCCCACCTAGGGTATAATGGTGATAGAGGATCGTACTCCAGTCTCGTGAAGCTGCACTAGTAACTCTATTTGAGACGCATCCTATAGAGGGGACCACAATTCTGGGATGTTTACATAATGTTGCACTGTATCTGTGAGGTAAAAAATGACCAATGGAACACAATCAACTGATATTGGTCTGGACTGAGTAAATGAAGTGCTAAAAACAACTTCAAAGGGGGTACATGGTTTGTACTGGGTGTATAAGGTGTGTCCAACCAATCCCTAGTCTTCCTGTGTAGTGAATACTCACACGACATGTTAATATCCAAACACACATCATTTATAAATAGTAAACATCATTTAGATATCGACCAAAGTCTTTACCGTGTCTTTTTTCCATGCTTGAGTATTGTTGGTTGTGCCTGTGTACCAACCCATGTAGACCTGTTCGTGCTTGTGTACACAAGTTCCTGTCTGTGCTCATGTACTATAGTCTTCCCATGCTTGTGTAATCTCCTAGTTACATGATATACTACCTAGAATGAATCACACAGTGTGTGATAGGGTCACATGTTGTGTGATATTTAACTATGATGAAAACCCTAGAATCATAGGGTAGTCCCACACGGCATGTAATGCTAGATTACATGTCGTGTAACATGAGATTTTCTAGATCTACTAGTTTTTTTTCTACATCACCTATGCACACCACATCCATCATTACCCTCATTTGAGATCATATATTTTGCGTTGTCCAATGATCCTATCACAGGAGATCATAGATCTGGGCTTTGAATCCTCTCAAGAAACTCCTACTCACACCATTTGTAGTAGCACAATTGAAAATTGGATGAATAGATATCCTAAATCCATTCCAATCTACCTCAAATCATCCTTTATTTTTATTGCACCTCGATCATACACTTGATCATGATCCTTATTTATGGTACCAATCCATTGTACTGAAGAACAGTCATTCAACGACTAAAAAACAGGTATTCATCGAACCATGGGCCAAAGAAATTACTCACAATGAACATGTGAAGACCAGGGGAGAAGATGAGGATAAAAGGGGGTTGAATTCTCAAGCACCTGGATTTCAGCTTTCAGATTTTTCTCATGAGGCTCTCGTTGTCACCAAGAAACAAGAGCATCCTGATTAGGAAAGGAATTAGGTTGCTCATTCAATCATGATAGGGGCTTCAATTTCTGAGGATCAAGTGACCAGAAAAGGTAGGAATGAGAGTAATGTTGTTTTTCAACAAGAGGTTGATTAGTCTTTTGATGTGCATGCTAGTAATACCACCAATTTGGGGGAAGCCTTGCATTGGAAGGAAAGGAAAGGTAATAAAACCAATGTGGACTCTGATGGTTTCATTTCTCCAATGGCTAGGAAAACTAGAAAACAAAGAGCTAATGTCACTCATAAGAGAACTGTTATCACAAGATCATTAGCGGCCAAAAGTTCTATCCTGGAGGTTACTCCACATCCTTTACCTACTGAACCACTACCTGAATATTCACAATCCTTGGATTGTTCTAACTCTTCCTCAAGTGAAGGTGATGAAAATGATCCTACATATAGGGATGCTTACCAATATGATAATGACCTGGATTTTCCTAAGGAACTTGATTCCTAGTTTATGGAGAATGATAAATATACCTTTTTAAGGTATAAAAATGGTGATATAACTGCTCAGGATTACCTGGACATTAGAAAGAGGATGTTCATTAAAGTTGCTGAGGAATTCAACAAAGATCCAAATTTTGATTTCATGAGCAATGATTGGCAATAAGATCTGCTCCTGGGTTCCATTGTTTATATTGTTTAGTCTTTGTTTGGATGTCTCTTGAATATGCATGTTGTTTCTCTTTTAGAAGATATGCTTTTTTCTTGTCAACTCAATAAGAATGGTCATGTTGTTTTCCTTCTGTTCACTTTTTCTTCAGCTGGGTTATATATTTGCATCTCTGGAGACTGGTTGCTCCTATTATGGTTGTTTTTTAGGAGACTCTTTCTTGTTATGAGTTGTGTCGGGATCTTATACTTTTCTCATATCATGATTACTAGGACTATTGTTCTCATGGGATTATTGAGCAATGAGTTACTGGATGACAGATACAGACATACTTCAGGCTTTTGTTTGGATGTTTTTATGGAGGGTTTTGTTTGATGGTGTTCTGACATTATTTGTCATGGTCTACTGCTTTGTTCAAGATGTTTGGGAAATCTGATTTGATGCTCCATATTGATGTTTCAATCTTTCTTGGTCTGAATTTAAATATGTTTTGTGATGCACTATTTTTATGCTTCTATGGTTGTTTGGGGAGATATTGATCAGATTTGTCTTTCCTGCTCCTTGCCTAATCTATTCTGCAATCACTGTCCATCTTTACTGCGAATGGATGGACTGCTCTATACAACCTGCTGATTTTGAAGGATTTATTCATCTGCTCTTTCCTGGGTTGATCTTTAGCTTTGGAATTACTGTACACTCCTAGAAATGGAGGTTCAGTGCTCTCAAGTTCAGATGCAATCCTGATTGATGGCTTATTTATCTATCCTCTAAGAACCTTTGAAGCTTGCTGAGGATGTCATATGTTTATTGGTTCTGAACTAAATTTTTGAGAAGGCTGGTTTGAAAATCTGCATGTCTGGAAGAAAGAGATTTTCTGGATATTTTCTCAGCTTGGGACTGGCTGTTTTTTATTCTGTGGAGCTTTGGGGTTACAAGGAAGTAACTTATTGGATTCTGATTTTCTATTTCCTCTGTTTTGGTTGACATGATTTGCATGCTCTCTCTTACAGGATCTATTTTTCAGTGAACTTCAGGAGGTTATTCTTGAAGTATTGGGATTGAAGCTGGACCATCTGGGTTTGTATCGCGTTTTTTTTTTCAGAGTATGTTCTTCTTTATGTGTTAGCCTGGGTTTTCTTTTTTCTATATATTGTGGAAGGTAAGTTTGTTTATGATGGTGTAGGTTGACTACACCTTGTTTTTTCACTGTACTCTTTCATTTTAATAAATTTCTTTTGGCATGGATTGGGAAACCAACCATGTCACTTCCAAAAAAAAACCATGGGAGAAATTCAAAAACCATAAGATGTGAGTAATGAACCTCAGAATTTTTTCAATCGTCCTTGATCCATTTTCATAGATATAGATGAATGAATATGGGTAAAATCAAGGAATAATATAAATATATCAATTTAAGTCTACCATCAATGCGTGAATCAATTCTTGTTCATTGAATTGATCTATGTTCTACTAGGATTAAAGAATGATGTGAAAATCACAAATCAATATCCTACCAATATTTTGGATTGATTGCTGATGAAGAACGTTCATGTGTTTTTGTTGATGACAATATTCATGAACTCTAATGGTGAAATTATCCTTGATCCTGATATGATCTGGTGTCTTTGGACAATAATTCTCTCCATTGGTTGTTTAGGTCTCTATATTATAGTATATAACCCTAAGAAAACTCCATAAATGTATATTTATATAAGATCTTGGTCACCGTGTGAAAAAAATTATTTATTTATTTATTATATTTATTATCTCTCGCACCAACTTTTTTTTCAAACACCTCATGCTGAAAAAGGTTATGTCATGTCTAGGATAAACCATATATTCTTAATTGAATGATGTTATCAGATTTCTGATCCAAACCCATATTCAAGATTTATTCTAGTTTTTCAATAAAATTTTACACATGTGGTATTAATATATTTAATATATTTCAAACATTTATTTTGGGAACATTAGGCCTCAAAATCTCATACCATCTCTAATATTGGCTCCAAAAATAATACATATAATATAAAAAAATAATAAATGGAAAATAAAATTCATTATATTCACCCCACATTATGAATTTTCATCCAAAAAAATAGAAAAATATACTCAAAAATATGAGGGTAATGGCCTCGCATATGAGTCTCTCACTCCCAGGTGCTCTCCGGAAGATTCATGTGCTTTCACCAGACATGCACTGGGAGAATTGATAGCCCATGAAAGATCATTTCTTGTCAATCCTCGATCTCCACTAGGTACTCATCAAAGGAAGCTCCATCCATGATGTTCAGCTCTCCCCATTCGGTAACATGTGATGGGTCATGCACTTACCTCCTTAAATGTGACATGTTGAAGTCATCGTAAACCTGGTCTAATTACAGTGGTAGAGCTAACCAATATTCCACCTCACCAAATCTACATAATATATAAAAATAATCAACAATTCTTGTAGATAGATATTCACCTCATCCATATGTCCATAATCCACATCGAGGTGTGAGCCTTAGGAACAAATGGTCTCACTCCTCGAACTCCAAAGGTATCCTTTATTGGTCCGCATAAGACTTCTGACGGGTTTGTGTAGTCCTAATATGCTACTGGATGATTTGTACATTCTTTTTGGTAGCTCGCACCAACCATGGTCCCATGTGTGTCGACTCACAAGGATTAGTCCAACAAAGTGGTGACCTATAGGGCCACCTGTAAAAGGCCTTTAATGGTGTCATATTAATGGTGTAATGGTAGTTTTTGTTGTATGAAAACTCCACTAATGGTATATGATCCTTCAAACTACAGCCAAAATCCAACATGCAAGCCTACAGAATGTCCTCCAAGACCTAAATTGTCCACTCAGTCTGATTTTCTATATGTGATTGAAATATCATTCTCAAACACAATTAAGTCCCAAAGGTCTCCTAAAATCCTCTCCATAATCATGGTGTGAAGTGAGCATCATGGTCTGAATCGATCATTGAGGGAACTCTATTGGGACAGAATATCTCATGCACATATAATCTTTCCATTCTCCCTACTAAACTCTACACTAAAATGGATTAGAAGTGGGATGACTTGGTGAGTCGGTCTATGATCACCCATATGGCATCATGTCCCTTGAATGTATATGGTAACCCCATCACGAAGTCCATAGATATCTCATCCCACTTCCACTCTAGATCCTATAGGGGTTGATCTAAACCTACTAGAACCTAGTTCTTAGCCTTCACTTGCTGAAAAGTGAGGCATCGAGAAGAAAAATCTAGAAAAGAAATGATTCAGTTCTAACCACCAAAACTAATGTCAGAGGTCCAAGTACATTACCACACCTGGATTTACCACCAAAGGGGATGTATTAAAATATTGTATCACCTCCTCCAACAAAATCAAGGGTGTCATCTTCCATCCTCTAAAAAGGATAGTGCGCTCTCCACATTCAGAATATTCATCTGAAGCACAACCAATGGATATCTGAGTATATAAGGTCTCATATTCAGCTTCTCCATGTTGAGTATCCATTACATGTTGTAAAAGGGGAGGGGTAATAACCATTGTCTATAGATATGAAGAACCATCCTTGTCCACTGTAGAAAATTGTAACAAGGATAACTACTTTGATGCCTTATCCAACAACTGATATCAATATCTTCTATAGAGAGAATATTCCACAATGTTACCCTTCCTAAGAGAATAAACAAAATAAAAGGCATAGTCTTAGAGGAACTCTATCCATTTCCTATGTCTCAAGTTAAGATCCTTATGATAGAAGATATACTTGAGACTCTTTTAGTCATATTGGACAATAAACCACTCTCCCATCAGGTAGTGTCTCCACATCTTCAATACAAAGACTACCACTTCTAACTCAAGATCGTGGGTCTTGTAGTTCTACTCATGTGGTCTCAAATGATGTGAACTATAGTCAATCACTACCTGTATATACATAAAAACACAACCAGGACTAGTCCTGGATACATCACAGAATATTACAAACTTGAAACCCTCCTTTATAAATATCAAGACGAGAGTACTCTCCATCCACTTCCTCAACTTATGAAAGCATTGTTGGCACCTTTATATCCACATGAAAGGCTTCCACTTCTAGGTAAAAGATGTTGAGGGTGATTCCACTTTAGTAAAATTGGGTACAAACCTCTAATATTACAATTTCAACCCAACGAAATGTCGTGCCTCAGTAACAGACGCACCTGTACGCGTCATTGAATTCATACAGGGTGTGGTCATATTAGAATTATATTTTTTTCCAAAACATCACTTTCTACTAGGGAATAGTATAGTGAATGTTTGAATTCAATCCCATTGGGATTTTAAGCTATAGATTATGATTGATGGCTAAAGACCTTTTAGAGGTAGGAGTCCTTTCTAGTTGGTTTAACTTTGGTAGTTCTATGTCTAAGATTTGATGGTTTTCTTCAATAATAAGAGAGGAATCAGGATCAATTTTGGGTATCTATAGAAAGTATGGTCTTATTTCTAACTTGGTAGGATCCTAAGGTTTAGGATGAAAATAAAGTGGAGGTAGATAGTTTATTTTGTTCAAATCAACTAGTTCTACCTAAGAGGTAACTATTATATGGTCGGGAGATAGTGACAACCTAGATTCATTAAGGTAGAAAGCATTTTAGGATATTGGTCATAGCCTAATGTACTCCAACCAGGAAAGGGTCCTTTACTTGAATATCTCATGGTTAGGGATGTTCAAATGAATTGTATAGACAATTAACTTATATCCCATTAAGGTTACCAAGTTAAGAATTAAATATTTATTATGTATTTAGATACACCTACTCTCGATCCCTACCTTGGGTGGTTTTGCTACTCATGGTAGGAATGAATGTAAATAATTGATTAATTGAAGTTGTGCTTAACATGCTAAGAATGTTTGAATTTAAATATTTAATACACATGAAATGATTTAGATTCACAAAAGGATTTGATCATGAAATTGGTGATTAAAGTAATGTAAATCACAATTCAATCACGTACTTACTTGGAATACGAGTGGAAATGTATTCAACATGAATTGATGATGAACAATGATGGTGATGTGAAAAGGGGATGAAGGCAATGATGAAAAACAATACATGGCACTTTTATTTAAACCAAAAAAACGAAATTGGAAAATAAATTTGAGTTTAGAGGGAAAAGAATATTAAGAAAATAAAAGGGAACAAAAATTACAAGAAATTTCTCCTCTGGAATCTCTCTCATAACTGCTATCAAGATTCTTTATTTATAGCCTAAAAATTACATGATGTGTAATGAGATTCATTTCGTGTAATTTTGAATCCAATTAAATGTTCTTCATTTTTGTATATATGCATATCTCACATGTATCTCATCCAAAATTTTAAAATTTGACTAATTTTATGACTTGAATCCTAGTATCATGATGTGTATCTTCTTTCCAAATAAATATTTGGAGCAGATTTCCCATTCAAGTGGTTCACAATGTGTATACCCAACTCACAATATATAATGGATTCTTCTCTTGTATACTTCATGAATTTATTCACAACATCTGGCATCCTGTGAGACTCTATTACATGACGTGAACTGATGTTTCATGACATGTAAAAGGAATCTTCTGCTCTTTTTCTGCATTTTTTTCTTTGAAACCCTGGGAACCTATTTCCTGCAAAAATCAGCATATACCAAGTGCATTATCAAATATTTCATTGAAAATAATTAATTAAATTATAAAAAAATTATAGATGATTTTGGATTATCAAATTCCCCCACACTTGAACAATTGCTTATCCTCAAGTAAAAAGGTCTCAATAGGGATTCCAAAAAGATAATTAATTTTAAAAAACAAGAAACATTCATGATGTACAGGAAAATAAAACTAAGTGTAAGTAGAAAAGGTTAGTCTCCCAAATCATCCCTACATAGAAAATTAGTTATACCTCATAGCTTAGTTCTTTAAAAAAATTCTAATATTTTAATTATAATTGTTTAATTATTCCTTGATTTCTATACCCATTTGTAATTTAACTCAAAATGAATTTTCCCTCATCACTTAGGGTAAAATGAAATTTTATTTATGCTCATACCATGAGAGAATGCTCCTAACTATGAAATTTCATTTCTTTTATCATCATCATGTTGTGAGATAAGTGCAAAATTAATCATGTGGTCATCAGTAATTAGGTTTTTATGAATCTAAGGCTATGGGAAGGTAGGAAAAATGTAAAAATAAATCTTAAATGGAGGGTAAGATCTTAAGTATAATGTATGAATGTTGTGACAAGTGTAATACACTGAATCCTCCAAGCTAATCAATTCCACCCTCATATCATCTCATATTAGATCCATGTATATGTCAAGTAAGTGAAAGAAGGGTATCCTATTCCTTTCATTTTTCTTTTGTATTTATATTTTTGAGAATTTTTGTCTAGGATATATCTCACATCCATCCCCTAACCACATATGATCTTTTAGGGGATTCATCAGTCTGGGAATAGGGATTTTTGACCTTTCTAATACACAACCCATGTCAATTTTTCTTTTCTTTTATATTTTTTGAAGAGAAATGATTGAGGTGAAATGATAAAAAGTATACATGGATCACAACCAAAAAATTTGACGAGTAACACAATAAATATTTATAATAAAATCATCATGTGATGTCTAAAATACTCCCCCACACTTTTTAAAAGTAAAGTCATGCATTACAAAAATACCAAGGTGGGAAGGAAAAATCAGCTTGGAATATATTCATCCTATAAGTTCATTCATGGAAACAATGAGATTAATGAAGGAAATATGTAAGGTGCGTCTCAGGAAAAAATATCTCAACAAATATTTCCTCAATCATTTTAAAATTATACTTGTTAGATCATAGCCTCAATAAGATCTCAATAAAAGTTTTGATATGTTTACATGTCCCAGGTATCACGCAAGAAATATACTCAAAAATAATATTAAATTGTAGGCTTAGAATCTTATTAGGTAATGAGAACAAAAATAGAAACTAGAAATCAAAATGGGTATAAAACAAAATAATAATTCAACTAACCATAACTTCAACAATTTTGAATTTAAATTAAATTTCTAATCTTAGAAATCATTCTAAAATTATTAATAGAGACAAAACATGGATTATAAAAATTCCAAATGTAAATTTCTCTCTTATTTAAATGTGAATAATGTTTTTCAGGTTTAAATAATGCTTATAAATTTGAAAAATGTATCCTAGACAAATGAGAACAAGAGAAAATCTAAGTGTATTGAAGGTGAAACTTACGATAAAATCCTCCACTCTTTGAATTGGACTATGTCCGCACTATCCATAGAAGTATTTGTGGGATTTTTATAGAAAATAAATCTCATACAAAATGAAATGTAATTTTGATAATTTTAAAATTGAGGGAATTGAGAGATCCCTATAAGAATTGGAATGCCATGAGGGAACTTGGGTTTTCTTTTTCTAAATCTGGGTTATTTACAATATGGGTAATAAAACAATTCCTACACTAGATAAAACATTAGTCCACAATTTTAAAACATTTATAGGTAGAATAATATGTATGTTCATAGTGTTATAAACATGGGAAATGAATTTTATTTATATACATTAGGGTTTTACAATAAAGTTAAAAGGAAATCAAAATGAAAAATAAAAAGTCTCCAGCATGGATAATCAATATAGATAAAGATTAATTATTCGTTGAATCCAATAAATTTCTAATATTAACGTCATCAACCAGAAAAATTGATCAAAATATCCTATAGTGGGGTCTATTGACTCAATTTATCCTCTTAATTTTATAGATACTAGTGGTAGTGTCTTCTAGATCGGGGGGTCTCTTGACAAAATTGGTAACTTTAAGGGAAGTGTGAGCATAAATTATTTTTGTAAGGATTGAAATAATATCTTGAGGTGTATGCTTCTGGGAATGAATCTCTATGGAAAGTACCTAAAGTTGTCATTTTATTTTTGTGACATGTTGGGTCACCCTTTGGACCAGAAAAGATGGTGTTACAAGTCCATTGACAACCATAAATGACATAGAGGAGATAGACATGGCTATTATAAATTTTAAATATATGAAAATAATATAGTGACCCTATCCTTTTACACATATAATTACATGATCTTAAGAATAATTAAACATCAAAATACAAGTCAAGGATCATAAATTCTAGTGCTTTTGGAAGACTAGGTACATAATTAGACATCATAAGAGAAGATTTTATTTAATATTCCTATTGAGATCCTAAATTCTATTATGCTCATACATCTTCATAGGATAACCTGGGGATAACATGAACAAAGAGATGAGATAAAAATTCTAGTAAGGTAATAAACATAAGTATAAAGCTTATCACATGGGTTAGAAGGCATAATGTAATTATATAAAGAGGCATGGTACATGATTAAACATAAGGAATCATAACATTTAGAACATGGGATAATATAATCATGGAATCATTGTAATGTGGCAGTAACATAAAACATGATTTTAGTATGATCTAATCTTTTTGCACATATAGGAACATAAGTAAAGTTTAACCACCAAGATGGTTTCACATGGAGCACAAGTCAAGGCTAACCACCAAGATCATTGCACATAACTTATTGTGAGACTAAACTTTACCCAATTCATTTTAGCACTATCTAGGAACACCCATCATAAAATTTTCATGAATTTGTTTTCTATATAAGGAATTATACATAATAAATCATACATAAACATAAGGGTTACCCATGGTAGGGATTGGGTATCATAATCTTGTCAAAAGGAATAACATAAGGGATTATCACAAAGGTGTCCATGAAAGAAAGGATTTAAATAATACATGGAAATTAATAATATAAAATAAGAATATATCATGATAGGTTATGACAAACTTAAGTGAATACATGTAAAAAATGGGGTTTAAGAAACTTTGGAAATAAAACATTTGGTGCGGTTTAAGGAAAATATCAAAGATCATTTAAAATAGAAGAGAATAATATTTTATATAAAAATTGAAGTGAAACAATATTTTTTTTCATAATAAAATTAGTTTTTCTATAAAAATATTTGTGTATTAAAACATATTATGGAGCGCACTTGAAAATGGATAAGAGTTTGGGAAGTTTTCTTAAATCGGGCTTGCTTATCAGGAATAATTGAGAAGCGAATCATTTAAAAAGATATATATCCCCAAAAAAAGATGAATGGATATTAAAACATGATTTTGGAATATATAAACATAATATATAATATTTAAATAAAATATTGTAGAATTTAATTTGGGTAAAAATAGAGGAAGAATAACCCAAATGAATAATGGTGGTTTGGGTAGAATCCCTTACCTTAAGTCTGAAGGTGTTCTTCCCTTGATCTTCATGTCTTCGATAATTCGATTATATTCATTAATTAATAATTAAATAACCTCTTATACATGTAATTTATTCATTATAACCTTATTAAGTTCATTCATGGCCTTTTTGATGGGTTAAGAGGTTCCATTTTATTGTTTGTGAGTGTTTGTTTCCTTGGTTTTCATGATCAGTTTACTTATATACATGTACAGATAATCATGTAAGATGAAGATGGATGTCAAGAATTGAAGTTATATTTTATTATATAATATCCATAAGATTAAATGGTTATAAAATTTATTTGGTTATTTGGAGTGGGGAGGAATCATTATATAAAACTTTAATGATGACTGTTTGGATTAATTAGTGGTTTTTTATCACAACAAAGTCATTTTGTTTTATAAATGAATACCATTTGTAAAAAATGATTCCATAACATTAAATAGGATATATTAAATACATAATAATATGTTTAAACCATAAAAATGGTTTCATGACCATAATTTAATATGGTAATAGAAATTGAGAACCAATCATCCTTGAAAATGATAAATTAACACATCTCGGATGGTGTTTCCATTTCTAGTATAAAAGGAGGGGAAATAGATATGATGATGAATTATTACATAAGAATAAAAAATTATAGTAAATTTAAGTTATTGGATTTATCATACCATTTGTATGGGGAGAGTTGAGTATAGAAAATAATACAAAGGAACTTGAAAAGAAATTGAAAGAAAATAGAAGAGGGTTTTACCTCTTGATTCCTTCCTCTTGAGAACCTCCCTAGGGTAGAGTTTTTGGTCTTTTGATGAGGCCAAGAGATCTTGGATATAATGGAGGGTATTAGGGAGATATTTGAGCAAACATTTGTAAGGCTTGTGAGGTGTGAGTAGAAGAGGTGGTGAGGGGTGGTATTTATAGTGGAGGAGAGGAGTGTTTTCTCAATAATTAATTCATTAGTTTGTTATTTTGATCAAGATAATAAATAGAGCTAATTCTTGAGAATAATACAGTAATTAGATCATGTGAGTTCAAAACAATGGTTCTTACATCATCAATGACTTAATAAATACTGTATTTAAGATATAATGTATATATATCGTAAATTGTTGTATTTTACTATTCACCAAAAATTATATTATTTTAAAAAAATATCGAAAATTCACTGACCATTTTTCGTCATGTATAACTAAAATATGAATTATATTTTTGAAAAATAATTTTATAAATATGATAAATTTAATTTCTATATAAAATTATAATTTACTCAAAAAATACATATTTTAAAATTATAACTGATTTTATAACAGTTTGAAAAATTAACAAAGGTCTCATAAAATTAACTTATAATAATAATACATAAAAATATTAATTTATGAATACATTTTATGAAAATAAATTTTCTTTTAAATTATTAAATTAATCATAAAATTGTAATTAAATATTAATGACTTTAAAAAATTACCAACACTTATACTATGATCATATAATATCTTATAAGATGCCTAAATTTTATTTATAAATACATGGGTGATGTTACTATTCATTTGGATGATTTACTATTCATATGTTTCACATTAATATGCATAATGGTAACATTATATCATAAGGGTAAGTTACTATTTGCTAAAAATTAAGATGATCCTAATAGACTTTAAATGTCTTACTGATTGTAATGGTGTATGTCTATTTTTTGAAATTAAAATCATATAAGTGGAAAAAAATAGTTTAATGGCTAGGTTATAATTATCTTCTTAAAAAAAAGTGTTGTTTCACAGAGACGTAGTGTTTCATGAATTTCATTAAATCTACTTGAAAATCCCTAGGGTGTTACAAATAAAGACAATTATAAGTGACATAAAATCAATTCCCATATATATATAAATGATAAATACAAAAAAATGCATCTATACAGATGAAAAAATGAAAACAACCAGCCTTATCACAAAAAATCTATAACCAAAAATGATAAAAATGGTCGACTAAGATCAATTGTTAGAGCCAGAAATCTCCTCCAATGTCATCCCTCCTACTGGCGGTGATAAAATTTCTCATGTTGGATCAGATTCCATAGTGTTAGTAAGATTGTGTGGATTAGCGATAGAAGGTGGAGTTGTAGAGCTAGATATATGGGCCAGGGTGGGTGGTGGAGAGGTACCAATCTGAAGTAAGGTCATGGGTCGGGTAGCTAGATCAATGGAGGGAACCTCTGTGGATGTAGCAGTGGCCAACCACTTGCCACGCTAGGCCCACTCAGCTAAGTACCCATGCTGGGTATCATGCTCAGTGATATCTAGGGGTGGGTCGAGGTGGGCATCAGGTGGTGTGAAAATGGTAGAAGAGGAGGGGATGATAGAGGCTGGTGGTAGTGAAGTGGTGAAATCAAGAGGCTCAGCTAAATGAAGGTGTAGATGTTTTGGGTAGCGTGGTACCACATGGGTGCTTGGTAGGTAGCTACTCATCATGGTCGGATGAGGATTCAGAAGGCTACGGTCATAGAGTCTTTTTTTGCACCATCGAGGAAGGAGACCGAGGGGTGCGGATTTGGGTAGGGTGTGGTTTGGTGGAAATTGAGGGGGGAAGGGGTTTGGGTTTGTGGTTGCGAATAGGGGTATGGGTGCATGCCTAAAAGAGTAGGAGGGTGTGGTGGGTGGTTGAGGGAGAAGGTAAGTAATGGGAGTAATTTTTGGGTTGGAGATACTGATAAAGAAGGATGTTGTGGAGAGGTGTGGTCAAGAGAGGGGAAGGAGGTGGAGAGGTGAACGGTGAGGGAGCTGGACGGTCGGGAGAAGGAGGGGGGTTTGGGGATCCAGTCATGAACTTAGGGTTCACAACCTATGTTTTAAAAAAATATACTCATCGAGTTACATGATGTGTAATAGGGGTTCACATCATTTAATGGTTTCTTAAAATGTATTTTTGGATGAAAAAGGTACACGTCGGGTAATAGGGTTACACGACGTGTAATTTACTATTTTATCTTAAAAGTTTTTTCATCCATATCCTTTATCTCTTGGCCTATCCAAAACTTTCCTAAGTCTTATCTTAATAAAACCTAAGATAATATGTCCTTCCCTAGGTTTCCTCCCAATCAGCGCTTCCTTTTAAGTCGAGATCTTGTCTCAATTAAAGCTCAATTGAACTTAAGGATGATGACACAGCTTTCACGGAAGGGTTATTGAAAGATTTTAGATATTTTCCCATTTACTTTAAAATGTGGTTCACCTTATCTTGGAATTTCAATGGTCCCATATGTAAAAACTTGAATGACTTCAAAAGGGTCGGACCATATAGATTTTATCTTACCAGGGAACAATTTTAGCCTTGAATTAAATAATAGGACCTTATTCTCGGGGAAAAAGATACACCTTAAAATGCATTGATCATGCTATTTCTTCATTTTTTTCTTTTTAGATCCTAGAATTTTCATAGGAATCCTTCTTTATTTCTTTCAACTCATTAAATAGTTGCATCTAAGCTTCTCCATCATTCTCAGAATCCAAATTCATCTTCTTGATTACCCAGTACGAGCGATGTTCTAGTTTAACTGAGAGATGACATGGTTTCCCATAAACAAATATAAAGGGTTTTGTCCCTATGGGTGTTTTTTATGTATTAAGGTATTCTCATAGTGCATCATCCAGTTTTAGACTCCAATCACTTTTGCTAGTTTTCATAGTTTTCTCTAGGATTTTCTTGATCTCCCTGTTTGACAGCTCAACTTACCCACTTGTTTGTGGGTGGTAGGTAGTTCCTATTTTATACCAAATTTTGTAATTTTCAAGCAATCCTTTCACATATAAGTTAGTAAAATGTTTTCTTGATCACTAATGAGTAATCTTGGAAATCTAAATCTTGAAAACACGTTCTTTTTCCTAAAATTCATCACTACTTTTGTTGTGTTATGTGATGTTGCTTTAGCTTCTACACATTTTTAGACATAGTCAACACCAACCAAAATGTAAGACTTTCCATGTAAATTGGAAAATGGTCTCATAAAGTATATTCCCTATATATCAAAGATTTATACTTCCATGATGGTATTTTGAAACATTTCATTCTTTTCTCCAATATTCCCAATTTTCGAGCACCTATAACATCTTTGAAAAAATCCTCTTGTGTCTTGGTATAGCATGGACTATAAAATTACACTTTGTAGAATTTTTTCTATAGTGTTATCAGGTCCATGATGTCCTCCTATTGGTGGCGTATGACACATTTCTTTCACATTTTGTATTTTATTTTTGGGGATGCAATGTTGCAATAATCCATCTACACAATGCTTCAACAGTAGTGGTTCATCCCAGTAGTAATGTTTTACTTAAGCCAAAAATATTTTCCCCTATTGATATGAAAGGTCTTGGTGTAATAATCTCATGGTGATATAATTAGGAATATCATAAAACCACAATTTTTCTTTAATTTTGTAGAGGGTTTCATCAGGGAAATCATTTTCAATGGCAGTATCATCATCATCCTTGGTGATGGGTGGAGGAAGTTGGGATAAATGATCAGCAATCACATTCTTTATGCCTTTGTTATCATTGATCACAATATAAAATTCTTGAATCAGGAGGATCCACCTTATCAACCTTGTATTGGCATCCTTCTTGTTCATAAGATACTTTAGGGCTATATGATCGGTGTGCACAATCACTTTAGATAAGACTAGGTGTGAATGGAATTTCTCAAAGGCATACACAACAGCTAAGAGTTCTTTCTTTATAGTTGTGTATTTTACTTTGTATTCATTCAGTGTATGGTTGTAATAGTGTATGGTAGAATATGTGACTGAATCATTGTCCTAAAACAGAACCAATAGAAAAACCGTTGGCATCACACATCAATTCTAATTCCTTATCCTAGTTGGATGAAATGATTAGAGGGGATGCTATCAAGATCTTCTTAAGTATTAAATTCCTTACAACATTCCTCGGTGACTTAAAATAGAAATTATTTTGACAATAAGTGTGTTAATGGTGGGGAAACTTTTGAAAATTATTTTAAAATTACTTTTAGAATCCAACATGGCCCATAAAGCTCCTTATACCATTAACTGTTTAAGGTTCAATTAAATCCTTGATGACCATGATTTTGGATGGATCGACTTCTATGCATTCTTTGAAAATTTTATTCTGGAGGACTATGCCTCCTTGAACCATAAAATGAATCTACTCCCAATTTAGGACTAGGCATTTTTCTTTACATTGTCGTAGGACTAGCATTAGATTACTTAGAAAGACTCCAAATGATCTTCCATATATAGACAATTAATCCATGAATATTTCTAAGAATTATTTTGAAATATCATGAAAAATATGTTTCATGCATCTCTGAAATATTGTTGGATCATTACATATTTTGAATGACATGTGCTTGTAGGTGAAGGTGCCGAATGGGCATGTGAATGTAGTTGTTGGGTAATCAGTTATATCGACTACAATCTAGTTTTATCCTAAATATCCATCCATAAAATAGTATGATTCATATCCTACAAGTCTTTACAACATTTGATACATGAAGGGTAAAGGAAAATGATCTTTTCTTGTTACTGCATTCAAGGTTCTATGATCCATGCAAACTCTCCATCCAGTGAAGGGGTGTGTTGAGATTAATTTATTCTCATCAGTCTTCTCCACTATAAGTCCATATTTCTTAAGTATTACTTATAGTGGACTCACCCATTCACTATCAGATATGGAAAATATTATTCCTACATCCAGAATTTTTAGTACTTCCTTTTTGACAACTATATCCATTAGCAGTGTGAGCCGTCTCTGAGGTTGGCGTTTTGGTTTTGAATCTTTCTTCAGTATAATCTTGTGAGTGCATACAGTTAGACTGATTCCTTTGATTTATGCTACTCCCTAGGAAATTGACTACTTGGGAATCTTCAATACTTCAACCAATTGTTCTTCTTATACCTAATATAGTTAATATTTGATGATTACTGGCAGGGAGGTTGAAGATCCTAAGTATGAATACTTAAGGGTACTGAGTAGAAGCTTCAACTCTAGTGTGGGTGGTTGAATAAATGAGGGTGGAGGGAGGGAATGTATTTATTATGAGAGGTTCATTGAATCTTACTTCCTAAAAATCACACTCTTCTTCCACATCTGAGAGTGACTCTTCATTTTCTTCTTCTATTTCCATGTATTCATTTACTTCTTGGGTAACACATATGGTGTTACAATCAATGGCATCCTCTGCTTGTTTATCTGCTTTGACAAGGTTGAAAACTACTTATTCTTCCCCGAATAAAAAGATCATACATCTTTGATTCACATATATCATAGCCTTTCTTATGGCTAAGAATGGTCTTCTGAGAATAATGGGGACGTCACCTTCTTCTTCCATGTCTTGAACTGGGAAGTCTGTAAGAAAGATGAATTTTCCAAATTTAACTATAATTTCTTAAATAATTACTCTAGGATGATTCACTTATTGATCTTCAAGTTATAGTTCTACTTGAGTGGTTTTGATCTCTTGGAGTCCCAACTAGAAAAATACCCTCATTGGAATTAAGTTGATGCTTGCTTCAAGATCGCACATATCTCTTCTAAACGTGCACTCTCCAATAGCACATGGAACTGAGAAACTTTCAGGGTCTCTCATCTTTGGTGATATTTTCTACTAAAAAATAGCAGAGAATTCTTAATTCAATAAGATGACACCAAGATCTTCTATTTATTTTTTTGGATAGTAGACCCTTAAGTAATTTGGCATACTTGGGCATTTGAGCAATAGCTTATGAAAATAGCATACTGATATATAGTTGCTTGAACATTTCCAGAAACTTCTTGTATTGTGACTACTATCTTCCTTGTCTTTCTATTTTTTGGAAAGGAAGAGGTGGATTGTATGGTGGTGGGGAAACATAAACATGTTCCTTTTGGTGCTCAGAAGTTTGGGTTTCTATAGCTGGTGATACTTTTTAAGGTTTTGTTTGTGTGGTTTTCTCAAATTCTTCTTCTATTGGTGGTTTCTTATTAGGCTCTTCAGGTAGTCATTTATCTCTTTCTCTAGTTTTTTTTAAAGTCTAAGATCTTTCCACTTATTACCACTATATCCTTAGCTTATTCCCTTGGGTTTGTCTCTATATTTCTAGGTAAATTACCTGGTTATCTGTCAGAGAAGGTCTTTGGGATCTGACCCATTTGAATTTTGAGATTGGGCAACTAAGCTTTTTGGTTCTACATATCCATAACCTAAGTCATCATTCACCAGTCTACCTTTTGAATAAAGGTATTCAAGAGGTTCTATAAGTTAATTTGGAGAGGATCAGGTTGTTGTTGAGGTCTTGGAAGAGCTGGTTGAAACTAATGTTGTTATCATTATGGGAAATGTTGTTATTGTACTTGTTGTGGAGGCCTTAGAACAAGATTCATGTGAGGATACACTAGTGGTCCTTGATTTTGAAATGGTTCCTGTCCACTTCTCTACTGATAATATCTTTGGTTGTTCTAAGGTGGCTGTTAAGACAGCCTCTACTAATAGTATTGTTGTTGTTATTGCAATGGTGGGTTCTATTGATTATAATTGATGTAATTAAAATCTTGATCTTGCAGTTCTTCAACTACTTCCTTGCATTCTTAATATAATTGTGTTCCACCACACATTTCACATGATTGTATTTCCATCATAGGGATAAGAGGGGGTTGGGGAGAAAGCTGCTAAAACAATTCTATCTTTTTTGTTAGTGCTTCGACTTGCACTTCTAGTCTTGTATTCTCATCTGCTTGGTGGATACCATGCTAAGGTGGTCCATGATCACTATTCTATAGGATTTCATTGTGTGAAACATCCTCCAAAATAGCTCTTCTGGATTCTAGTGTATTGAACATTCGTCCTCCATCAGCGGCAGCATCAACAACTATTCATACGGATAGCTAGAGGTCTTGGTAGAAGTTTTGTAGCTGGATCCACAAGTCAGGTCCATGGTGTGGGAACTTCATCATTAACTCCTTGAATATGTTCCAAGATTCCCATATATATTCTCCATCAGTGTGAGTAAAGTTATGAATATCATTCTGGATCTTCCAAGTCAAGATTGGTGGAAAATATTTATCAAAGAACTTCTTGGATAGATCATTCCATGTTGTTATCGACTCGTGAGCCAATCCTTGGCTTGGTATCCTATAGATAATGAGAATACATGGATTCTGATTGTATCTAATGATACTCCCTGGTTCCAAAAGGTATCACAAACTTTTAGGAAGTTGTATATATTCTCATGTGGATATTCTATCTGAAGTCCACAGAATTTCCCCATGTTCTGGATCATATGAATGAGTCTAGGCTTAATTTCAAAAGTATGGTCTTTGGTCAGAGGACATGTGATTCTTGGTTTGGAAACATGGATTGATGGAAGGCCATAATCCATGATGGTTATCTATTGATGTTTTGGGTTCTCTTCGTGAACTAATTGATGAATATTCAGAGATTTTGGAAGGTTAAGTCCCATTTTCTATTGTTTATCGTCCATGGTTGACCAAAAGCATGCAAGAAGGTCCCATTTAATCTCGGGATCAAAGACTATTTGTTATTCTTTCTCAAGGATCTTTGAACGAGTCAAAGTGCCTTGGTAAATGCACTATACCGTGAAGCAGATACACAAGGGTGACTTAAAAAGGAAAGAAGGAAATGGTTCCAGGGAAAGGTAATCCCAAATCTTTTTTCTAGAGTATTTACAAGTATAACATTGCTTCCCCGGCAATGGCATCAAAATTTGACATGACTACACATGTTGTAATATTCAAACAGGCTGCGTTCAGATTATAATTGTATTTGTTTTCCCAAAAATCACTTTTTACTCAGGTGTAGTATAGTGAAATTTTGAAGTTGATCCCATGGGGAGCATAATATGGAATTAACGATTGACGACTGGGTAGGATTCCTTTCTAGTTAGTTTGATTTTGGGAGTTCTATGTCAAATATTTTATGGTTTGATTCAAAAATGAAATATTTATCGGGATAAATTTTGGGTATCTATAGAAAGGATGATCTTAATTCAAACTTGGTAAGTTCCTAAGGTTTAGGATGTGAAAAAGGCGAAGGTCACTAGTTGATTTTGGTCAAATAAACTAGTTTAATCTAGGAGTTAACTATTCCATGGTCAGGATATAGAAAACATAGATGAATTATGCTTGGATTATAAGGTAAAAATCATTTTAGGCTATTGGTCGTAGCCAAATATACTCAAACTATGATAGGGTCCTTCACTTGAATATCCCATGGTCAGGGATGTTCAAATGAGTTAGATAGATAATTAAGTTATATCCTGATTACTATCCCTTAAGTTTACCAAGTTAAAAATTAAATATTTATTATATATTCGAATACACATACTCTCAATCCCTACCCTGAATGGTTTAGCCACTCATTATATGAATGAATGTAAACAAATGAATAATTGAAATTGTGCATGACAAGCTAAGAACATTTGAATATAAATATTTAACACGTGAAATGATTCAGATTCCCAAAAGGGTATGAACATGAAATCTCTGATTAAATAAATATAAATCACAATTCAATCATGTACTTACTTGGAATAAGAGAGAAAATAGACTCAACATGATTTGTTGATTATTGATGATGAACAAAGGTGGTGATGTGAAAACAGAATGAAGGTGATGATGAAAAATGATCCATGACACCTGTATTTAATCAAAATAATGAAAATAGAAAAGTAACTTGTGTTGAGAGTGAAGGGAATATAAGGAAACTCAAAGGGAACAAAAATCACAAGAAAGTTCTTCTCAAGAAGCTCTCTAAAAACCACCGCCATGCCTCTTTATTTATAGCCAAAAAATTATAAAATGTGTAATGAGATTCACTTTGTGTAATGCTTAATCTATGTAAATATCTGTGGTTTTTGTATCTACGTGTATATTGTGCGTATCTCATTTGAGATTTTAAAGTTTGAATGCATTCACAACGTGAATCCTGATCTCATGGCTTGTATCTTATTTCCAGCTGAATCTTTGGAGAAGGTTTCCCATTCGGGTGGTTCACAATGTGTATCCCTAGATCACGACGTGTAATGGATGCTTCTCATGTAGACTTCAAGAATTTAGTCACGAATTTCTTCACAACATCTAGTATCCTATGATACTCTATTAAAGGATGTGAACTGATGTTTCACGATGTGTAAAAGACAAATTCTTCACTTTTTTTTAATTTTCTTCTTTGAAACCTTAGGAACCTATTTTCTATAAAATTCAGAATATAACAAGTGAATTATCAAATATATCATGGAAAATCCTTAATTAAATGATTATAAAAAGTATATATGATTTTGGATTATCAATAACACACTTGGGTGGCTCCCAAACAAGAATTTCCTTAGTCTTCATATGGTCCACCACCACGCCTGCCTATAAGATCAAATGTCTTGGTAAGTGGAACACTCGAATCAAAAACTAACACTTTGAGATATTCTCATAAATATGGTGCTCTCGTAGTGTGTCTACGACCATCATCAAATGTCTTTCATGCTCTTCCTAGGATTTTGAGTACACTAGGATATCGTCGAGGAAGACCACCACAAACTGGTCTAAGAAAGGCTGGAAGATCTGGATCATGAGTCCCATGAACACTTTTGGTAATTTTTTCATGCTGAAGGGAATCACCAAGTACTCATATTGAATGTAGTGACATCTAAATTCTATATTTAGTATATCATCACCCCGTAATCAAAACTAGTGATAGCCTAATATGAGGAAAATATTTGAGAACTATCATTCCCTACTCAACTAATAGAAGAGGTCATCAGTCCTCAGCAGTGGATACTTATTCTTCATGGTCACCTATTTCAAGCACCGATAGTCCACACATATCTTCAAGATCATGTATACCTTCTTGGTTAAAACACTAGGGATGCCCAGTAGAAAACACTAGGTCTCACAAATACCTTCTTCTGTAAATTATCCAACTACACCATCAGATCGTGAAGCCCTATGGGGGCCATCCAATATTCTAGTTCATATATCATATTTTTCCTAGGGTGTAAGTCAATGAAAAATTCTATCTCTTGGCAGGGAGTTAAGCTTGGAACATCCTCAGGAAAGATACCCTTATACACTGTCACCACCATAGCGAACTGGTATTCCATAGTATCCACTACTCCAAGAGTCATTATAACCAATAGGTGAGTAATTGGATAGACTCTCCAATGCCTGATCCCATCCTTCTCTAACAAGGTTTTCTTTTCACCCATAAAAAAACCTCATCCCATCACTATGAACATGCCACATGTAACGACCCGAAGTTTTTCAATGAAAATTCCCTTCTTATAAATATGTCATAAAATCACATGAAAACAAAACATAATGGACTATTAAGTGCTAAGTGACCTTTAAACATAAGTTTGTCACTTATATGTTTTGAATTTTGAACATCCGACATATATGGCTGTGTTCAAGAAGATTTTCTAAGTCTAATAAAACAAAAATAATTTTTGGTGAATAGTGACCTACCCTTATGAATAGTAACATACCCTTATGAATAGTAATATGACCCTTATGAATATTAAATCATCCAAAATAATAGTAACATTACCTACAAATGATTAAATAAAATTTAGACATCTTAGAAAGTGACAATTTGACCTTAGTAAACGCTTTGGTATTTTGTAAGTCATAAATAATTAATTATAATTAATTAATTAATATAAAAGAATATTTATTTCTTTTAAATTTATTCATGAATTATTGATTCAATGTCTTATAGTTTTTAGATAATTTTATAAGACCCTACGTAATTTTTTAAAGCACTATAAAACCAGTTTTTATCTTAAAAACTGTTTTTTTAAGTAAATTATGATTTTAATTAAATATTAAATTAATAATAATTAGAAAATTATTTTTGAAAAATGGACTTAATTTTTGGATTCTAAACATTGAAAAAAGTTCGGGGTAAATTTTTGGGATTTTTCTGAGATACTTGAATTTTTTATGAATAGTGAAATACCGTAATTTTCAAAAAGAAGCTAAATAAGCTAATTATAGGGTCATGTGTGATGCTCTGATGATGTAATACCACTTGGTTCGATATTAAACTATAAAATTACTATTCTTGGTCATACAAGACTCACTATTCCTTGTCTTAGGGGAAATTAATAAAATAATGAATTTTATATTAAGGAAACTCCTCTCCCCTCCACTATAAAAGCCACCCTTCACACCCTCATTTCCTCACACCTCTCAAGCTCCAATCCTTCTCTAAAATCTGCCCAAACACCTTCCCTATCCCCTACCCAACTTCCAAGAGCTTCTGGTCTCATCAAAAGACAAATCTTAGGCCCTTAAGGAGGTTCTCAAGAGGAGGATTCTAGAGGTAATATCCCTCCCTCTTCTCCTTTAATTTCCTTTCAAGTTCAAGTTCATTTCTTGATATCTCCCCACCTATATTCATCAAAATTGTTTTGTAACTCCAGTATTATACATATAATTTAATTTTATGATTCTAATGAGATATTATATCATCCAACCCCCTTTCCCTCTTCCTTTTATTTTATTAAAGAGAACGTTGTTTGTGAGGTGTTAATTTATCACCTTCAAGAACGACATGCTTTCTTCTTCTATTTCTACTTTCAGATCTGGTCATGAAACCATTCTTATGGTTGAACCAGAATATTTTATATGTATTATGTTCTATTTAAAGTTCTGTAAATAACCTATGGACATATTACTAAGTGATAAGTTAAAACAAGTTCGTTGTGATCCAAAAACTGCCCAAATTGACCCAAATAACCATCATTTAATTATTCATCCACATGGATCTAATATAATTCATTATAAAATAATTAAATCTCCTATAATATAATTAATGAAATGTAATATCATTTCTTTATGTTTACTCATGTTCTACCCAAACTTCAATTTAAGAATACAAGTGAACCACCCAAGAAAAACCATAAAAACGAACATCCTTGAACAATGTTTTTTTAAACTCTATAAGTCATCCAAAGGAACATAATATGAAATAATGAAACCAGAATGAAACCTATTAATGTAAACATGGTTATGGATTTCTAATTAATGAATATAATTTCATTATACAGGACATTAAAGAGAAGGAAGCATTCGGGTACAACGTAAGGGGAAATTCTCAAACCCAACTTGCATCCCTTGGGTTCTCCGTTTTTCACTCCATTTTTGATATGGTTACTCCTTAAAGATCATTTGTTCATAATTATCTTACATTTTATGGGATATAAATGTTTTCTAATAAGGTTTATGTCAATCAAAATGTTTTCCAAAAGAACTCTTCTTTTAAGAACTCACCTTTTACCTCTCATTCAAGGTTGATGGTTCTTGTATCAAGTATGTCGTTCCCTCCTTTTGGGAACCCAATGTTTATGAATGTGTTCTTATGAGATGAAACCAATTCCTTTTCATGGGTTAGTTATGTTCATCTATGTTATATGTTCATTATGGCATGCATGATAAATGATAATGTTATGATGTGACAGGTGCGCTCGGAATTATATAGCGCAATATGAATGTTTAAATGTGACGGGTGTTCTCGGAATTATACAGTGCTCCAATGCATTGGGTAAAGTGATGAATCTCATGAGTAAATGTGAAATGATGTGTGAAAAAGATGCTAGCTTGGTTCAAAAGTATGTGTGGTATTTAACCACTAATACATGATGTTTCATTTTTATGCATTGCCACATTTCAAGTCTTTTATTTTTGCTCCTCTCATGTTTATGATCTTTTTCCTATGTTATGATTATGCTCACCCCATGATATATTGTTCTTATATATCCTCTTACTGGGCTTCTAGCTCACCCATTTTGATGTATATCCTCAGGTGGCTACATGTACTAAGGAGAGGACAAGTTCCAATAAGAAGCTAGAGAAGAATAAATTAAATAAATATTTATGCTGGATGTTGTATTTGTTATTTGTGGTCCTAGTTTTCCCAAGACACTAAGACTTTGGATCATCTTTGTGTAATACTATTATGTTGTTTATCTTTGAAATGATGTAATAGTAATGTATGAAAAGGATGGGTCTTTATACCACATCCTTCGCCTAAAATAGTTGATCTATTCATGAACTATGGATAGACATTACATACCTAAGATGAATTCATAAGGCCTAATCACTTCTAAAAAGAGATCCCATACAAAACTCTCGCCGCCAAGCATTAGACTCCACTGTCAGAAGAAGTTTGTAATCATTGATTCACTTCCTGTCAAAGTCTCCAACCACAAGGGTTGATCCAAAGGATCAACTGGAATATCTATATCTCAAACTAGAGAAGTGACAAGAAAGTAATGACTCGCATATGTGTATATCAATACAACATCTAAGGTATAAAAGATACATATCATGCCTCATATCATCCTTGTATCCTTGGGGTCATAGGCCTCCATAGCATACAGTTGGCTTCATCCCTGACCACCAGCTCCTTGATCCTGGATTAGACCATTTGGGGGTGGGGTGGTGATAGGTCAAACCTCTGACCACCTCCTACTACTTTGTTAGACCCTCTACCACATCCTCTGCCCAGCGGATCACTCTGATCCTACCTATTCCTCTACCTCGGCAGTCCCCCAACCATCTCTCAATCAACTATACGATGGGTCAGACAATCTCAAACTATATTTTCCAGACTATTGTAGGATAAAAACCACCTCTCTAATCTAATTCAATCCATCTTAAAAGCCTTGAACAACTCATCATATGTCCTAGGATCATCTCATAAATAATTTGACATGCTTGGATCCCTATGACTATAGTCAACTACCTATTATCTAGGTCTCAATCTCCTAGGTTTCCACTACTATCACCCAATTTTAGCACCTACTCTTCCAAGATACTCTCCACCACCAAAGCCCTCTCAATTACCCCAATATAGGTGAGAATTCAGAGGGATACCACTAAATCCCTCATATACTGGCATAATCCCTACTCAATGGTCCTTTCTCTAAAAAACGTATCCTGAAACATATCCATGGAGTATCACAAGTATTAACTAAACCTCACTGGATACTCTATCACGGTCAAACTACCCTGCTGTAGATGTAGGAGCTCCTATATGTGGACTGATCAAAAAATGGCCTGATAAAACTCCTCCCTGAAGATATTCTTGAATTATAACCAAGAGAGAGTTGTCTCATCATGTGATTGAGTTACTAAAATCCACCATCGCCCATTGAAGTCTTGAATAATACTCACCATGAGGACCACCATATAATCTACAAGTGTCCTCACAAGGCGTAAAACTCAAGTAAATTCCTCTACCTAGTCCTCAGCCACATGGTAATTAAGCTCACCCAGAAATATGGGAGGTTACAACCTCTGGAACTCGTGCAGAGCACTCATCCTGCATGCATCCTTTGCTGGTACTACCAATACTATCTAATGCTCAATGAGTGGTGGTATAGTTGGTAAACTTCCCATAGGTGTTATCTCCAGTACATGCCCCTATACTAAAGCCTCTTCACTTGGTGGATCATCCTCGTGATCATATGGTGGAATCCTGAATGAATGTCTTCATGGAGGCATCCTAAAATAAAAAATATGTACCACTGTCAAAGAGTATATCTAGGGAGATGCCACAAGAATAACATGGAAACCACAACACATTCCAATATTATTCGTGTACCAATGTTTTCCCTATAACCAATGTCTACATATAACGAGTCAAAAGGTAGGTGATAAGAGTCCTGGTGTGTGGAAATGTCAGCCTCTGCACTAACATTGGATTCCTTGTCCTAAAATCTGAACTTAAAACACATAACAATATTTCCCCAAACCAATATCATCAAATATGGTCCTAAGGTCGAACTAGATGCCTCTAATACCACTCTATCATGACCTGACCCATCAGGGTCTGACATGTGACTATCCCAATCCCACCCTCAATAGGACAGGGTATGGCAACCAACGCCGAGTAGGCATATCCCACAAATGGGAGGCATTAGCCTAATGTACTTGTACACACACACACACACCTCTAGGCCCACAAAATACTAAAATTTAAAACAACTAAACCAACGCATGCATATATATATAATCCCACAATTAGTGTATGACAACAAAAAACTAAAATAGAAAAAGGGTCAAAATACAAGCCCAACCAAAAACTATAGAAAAACCAATCTGATCCAAGGGTGAGAAATACTATCAAATTCAAGAAACATGAAAAATCCTTGGTATTTCAAGCTTAATCTATTCTCCACTCACTCTTTATACTACCAAGACATCGTTAAAAGGGTCATCCTCTGCATAATACATGACATGTACAGGCAGATCCCATGCATGAATAAGTATAACAATACCCAGTAAGACGCCCCAAAATCACTAAAAACGAAACATTAAGAATAGTCATATCATGATAAGGATATAGAAATTAATGCATAACAATAAAAACCTAGATATACTCAGAAATGACACCACACCACTTGGAATTCACAACCAACTGTCATCCACAGAATTATACTCAAAGAAATGATCATTCTAGGAGAGTACACTCCACGATCCATGCCATCAATGGAGACACTCATCCAAGAGGTCAAGATCATTGGTCCCTTCCCAATAATTCTAACTATCCTTAGAATATCTTGATACTTAGATAGGGGGTCATGCTCAGAACTAATGGGGGGGCCACAAACCTAATATGGATCAACCCACAACATAAGAGATCATACACCAACAATACTGTGAACCCTACCAATACTAGAAACTAGATGAAGGATCAATACCCTGCTCAAGGAGATCGTTCCAATTCCACAAAAACCACTTAGTGTATAAAGATGGTAGAGGATCACACTCTAGTCTCATAGAGGGACACCATGAACTCTATCTGAGACTCATCCTCTAGAGGAGATCATAATCTTGGTATATGAACATAATGATTCACTACACCCTCAAGGAAAAAATGGACCAAGGGAAAACACTCAAATGATACTGGTTCATACTGAAGAAACGATGGGCTACAAACACCCTCAAAGGGGGTACACGACGTTTGATGGGTGTATATGGCATAACCATCCAACCAATAGTCTGAACATGTGGTGCTTCCTCACATGGAATGTAAATATCCAAATATATTGTGTGTAGGAATAGTACATGGTGTGTAGAGATCATCTGACACCTTTCTTGTGTTGTCTTCCCATGCTCGTGTACCGCTGGTCATGCTTGTGTACCAACCCGTGTAAACTTGGTCATGCCCGTGTACTCTAGCTCACCCATGCACATGTAACATTTTAGTTACATTTTTAGCTTCCTAGCATGAGTCACATGGTGTGTGATATTTAGCTCTAGTATAAACCCAAGCAACATAGCCAGGGTGGTCCCACACGAAGTGTAACGCCAGATTACACACCATGTAACACATGATTTTACATATCCATTGGTTTCTTCCTTTTCATCACCCAAGAAAACTACCATTGTCATTTCTATTAAAAAATATCATATATATGGGTTCATAAAACACTCTTGTCCCTATAGATCATAGATTTGAGCTTCGAATCTACGTAGGAAATTCCTACTCATGTCGTTTATAGTATCACCTTTAAAACTAGGATGAAAGGATGCTGAAAATATAGTATAATATTACTCTAATAATCCTCTTTCATTATTACACCCCAATCATACCCTAAATCATGAGCCAAACATGTGTTACCAATCCTTTATGAAAAATAATAGTCATGCAACAACCAAATACTAGGAATTCATCAAACCAAAATCCAAAGAAATTGACCACAATGAATGTGTGAATAACAGGGGGAGAAATCCATAAAATATCAAATCTGAGGAATGAGCCTCTACCTTTATCCATTTTTCCTTGATCTATTTTCATAGATATAGACAAACTAAGATAGATAAAATCAAGGGACAGTATAAATCCATCAATTTAAATCTATCGTCGATGTATAAATCAATTCTTGTTCATGGAATTGATCCATGTTCAATTGGGATTAAATAACATGATGGAAATCACAAATCCATATCCTACCTAGAGTTTGGATCAATTTATGATGAAGAACGGTCCTTATCTTTCATCACTGGTGAGATCCATGAACTCCAATGGTGGAATGATCCTCGATCCTGATCTGATCTACTTTTTCCTTCCAAGAACGCTCTCCAATGGTTATCTAGGTCTCTTGGATTAAGTGGCCAATCTTGAGACAACTCCATAACTTTATATTTATATAATATCTCAGTCTCCATGTCAAAACAAATAAAATTTATTTATTTATTTATTTATTATATTCATTATATTCATTTTTGCCTATGTAAACTTTTTAACAAATTCTTTACGTCAACAATGGTTATATCAAGCCTATGGTAAAACCTATATTCTAAATTCAATGGTTCCCTCATATTTATAATTTGGGTCTTTTTTCAGTAGTTATTCCACTTTTTTAAGAAAACCATGCACACATGGTATTAATATATTTCATATATTTCATATATTTATTTTGGTCTCATAAGGGCTCAAAATCTAACATCATCTCAGTGCATATCTCCAAAAATAATCCATATAATATCCAAAAATAATATATGGAAAATTAGTGTTGTTGTAAAAATAAAGATTCTAGAATTAATTTTATGATGATGAAAACATTTACAATGATGGTTGTGTTTTTCTTTTATGTCATTAAAATCATGATGGTTTGATTATCCATGATCCAAGCTTCAGATAAGGGATAATATATGAAATTATGGTTAAGGATATCAATGTTTTATAAATATTTCAGTTTCACATGTGAGTATTTGAAACTCATTATCATGATTAAAATGGAGAATAAAATCTCTCAATGGATTTTCTACTTTTAATGGATTTAAACACCACAAATGGATTGTTAATTCAATAAATAATGATAAAATGAGTATAGTGTAGTGTTTTGAAAATTATTCATGTAATTGGGAGACTATTTTATTTTCATAATCTCTCACATGGCAAGAGTTTTCCTTACCATAATTTTCGAAGCTATATATTTTATAAAACTACGAATAATATTTAAATGTGAATGTTATGGAAGTATTTTTTAGAATATAAGACTCAATACTACTAAGATAAATGGAAATATGATCATTAAAAACAAACTACATTTAAAAATGAGGATAAATAAAAGAAAGAGTATTTATGTAATACTCTTTGAGACAACGGTTGAGAAAAATAAGAGTTAAAATAAGTGTGCATGAATGTAGTTTATTTTATTTCATGTTATCTTTGTGATGTTTCTATTTATGGAAATAGGAAATTTCCTCCAATAAAAATTGATTCAGCCTATATATCTAATCATTGAAAACTATACAAATAAAATATAACCTCTCAAGACAAAAAAGTGAGATAGATCTCTCAAGATTGAAGTGTGGTGGTTGTTGAGGAGCTGAGATAACAATATCAATTGAGGAAGAATAAGGAGAAATTTTAAAACCTATGATGTATCTATACACTATCTTGGAATTATGGAATAATAATAAATTTTTTTCTTATTTTTCTAGACAAATACAATTGACAGAAATGAGAAGAAGCGATTGAGATTTTGTTTAAAAAAATACACCACCTAAACATCGAAGAAGGGGATAATAAATTAGAAAATTTTGATGAGAGGGAGACCTATTGAAAATATAATGGATTTCCATTTACTTGGAATTTTTATTTATGTGTATAGAAAACAATTATTGATGAATAATTGATAATATAGGTAGAGAATAGAGACTGAGTTACAAGTATTTGTTCTTCAAGACCTTCAGGAAGTTAAAGACTCTATGAGTTCTGGAAGTGGATCAGATATTGTTGGATGTAACAACATCCCTATACAGATTTTAAATCTACTTTAAAATTTTTATGTAAGTTTTAAAGACCATTCAGGATATTGAAGACTATGGGATATACTATAAATACCTATTCACTTCCACAATATAGTGAATACCCACTTCGGTAATAAAGTTGACAGTCACCTGTGTAATATGATATGATCACCTATGTAATATAATAAGCACTTGAATACATAATATATAATGAGCAGCTACAAGATGATACATGGATAAACCTACAATACTTTGATGATAAGAATTATAGTGGAGAATATATGACTATGACATCCCAAGCACATAAAGAATTGAAATTATTGGGAGGGTTTGAACCATATAAAAACACATATTTCATACTTTACTTATATAATTTCATTTATTATAGGTATATGGATTAAATAATAAATATCCCTTTGTCTTAATCATAAAAATAGGTTTGAAGACCAAAGGGGTTAATGTTTAAATGAAGATTTAGAATTTGGTAAAAAGAGGACTATACCTGATTCACCCCATAGGTGTGTCTACACTAGTCCAATGGGACTTATAATTGGTATCAAAGCTTATTTTCCCTCATATTGGATATAGTATTTTCTTTTCTAGTAGTTTTTAAATATTATATGAGTTGTATATTTTAATTAGAAAATCCTCAGATAGAAAAAATATATTTTATTCTGGTTATTTCATATTTGGAAGTCTTGGAAAATACTATGAGAAATAGGAAAAATAAAGAGTCCAAGAAGAAATAAAAAATTAGAAAAGTGAAGGATGAAAAAATACTAATTGAAGGTATTTAGATTGGTAAACATCTTGATAAATCTATTGATTATTATTTCTCTTGGCAATTAAGTTAGATATGTGATGAAGATCAGCTTAATGAATCCCTTGGATATTTTTATTTAAAAATTAAATATTACCTGAATAAAATCCATATTTAATTTTTCACATATAAATTTTCTAAAAAAGTGGGATGTAAGATGATAATTAATATCTAGTAAAAGAAACTGATGCTAGGGAATAATAATTATTAAAGAAGTTGAGCATTCATAACACACTCACGTGACATGTGAAAGCTAAAGAAGAATCTATCACACTTTTCCATGAAATATATTCTCAATACGATAAAGAAATTAAAAGTTTTATTAATGAGAAATAATTCTTTGAATTTTTTTTAGGGAAGTGATCCATTCAATTGAAAAGCTACATAAAGAATCTATAGATATCAAAATTTCTAAAATAAAAAACAAGTGAAATATGGTGAAATAGTGTGATAACCAATTGCAAGAAGTAAAGTGCATGAGGATTAGATTCATAATTTAAAGAAGTATTTAGAATATATATTAAGATCATTTTAGAATGAAAATTTCTCCCTCAACACGAAGTGTGTTGAGCTAGAGGTAAAATTGAGAAATTTGGAAGAGGATAAGCCTAAAACTTACTATTTAATTCAAAAGATAAATGTTACCAAAAAAATTTAGAGAAGTTAATTACCTATAAGAATAATCCTAATGGTATTAATAAGATCTTGGTATCATATCTTGATCCATATACTAAAATCTCCTTAAAGAAGGTATCCCACAACCCTAATAAAACTTCATACACTATAAATACAAGGGTAATGTAACAATATATACAAATATGGAAGAATAAAAATTAAAATGAATTAACCACTTCATAAATAATAAATATAGTCACGTAAAAGAAAAACAAATCCCCAAACAGAACCTAAAAGTGTAGTAATTCTATCCAAAAATAGTTAGTTACTCAATCTGGATAAATTACACCAAAAGAGAAAAGAAGAAGGTTTGTAGTCTATTATTGGTGTTGTAGATGGTTTCGACATATAACAATAATTATTTTTCATAATATGTCAACATGTAGAATTTATGGTAGAGTTAAAAATATGGGGTAGGGATAAAATCAAAATCAAACCCACTGAACTAAATAAGGATTCACAAAATAGAAGGAATCTATCCACAAGGAATATATTTTATTTTTTTGATAACATATATGATTTTTAAAATAGACAAGTTCATTATTATGAGGTGTTTTGGTATTTACTAGCTCAATGCAACACCAATATGGATTCAATTAGAAGTCCACATCAATAGGTCAAGAAATAAAAAAATGTTAACAAGTTTGTATTAGGAATGAAATTGGTAAATAAGAGAGTTGATTTATCTAATCCAAAGAAATTAATGAAGAAATATATTAAAAAGGGTGTCACACTAGATAGAAAAAGATGTTTCTATTTTTTTAATAGAGGAAATATTATAGACTAGTGAAAAATGAACTTGATTCTAAAAAATATGGGAGAGATCTGAAATAAATAAGGAAATAGTCAATATAGGAGAGAGATTATGGGATTGGAATGGTGGTTGACACTCCAAATGAAGAGTTTGAGAGGTTTTTAAAAATGGATAACCCAAAGGTTGATATATATGTGTGTGTGTGTTTATGTGTGTGAGATGAAATAAGGTTGGACGCATTTCCAATAAGTTCATGGCATGCTTTCCACAATAATAAAAGTCGTTAAAAGATAAAGGGAAGGAAAATATTACCTCTTGTATTAAAAATGTTGCTATTAGAAAGGAATCCACACTCATGAAGAATAATAATGATATATTAAAATATTTTCAAATCAAATGGATCGACCAGTTGTAAGAAACTATAAAAATGGATCAAGTTGAAAAAGATGAATGTTCCATATTATTTCAATCCAAGATGACTATTCAATCTATAAGGAAATGTAAAATCAAGAATAAAATCATGTTTTTCATAGATGAATAGATTTAAAAAATTAAAAGGGAATAAAGCATGAGGATTTCTTGAGGAAGTGGAGTATTAAAGAAGAATCTATTTGGGTTAAGAAATAAGTCTTAGCCCTACTACCACAACTGTGGATCTCATATATATCCCTTGTATTCCTATATGTTAGAAGTTGTATATTATGGTAGAGATAATTGAATTTAAATCTTGAGAAATGAGATAAATAATAAAAACTATAATTTATAAATAGATTGAAGTATTATCCATTATAGAGCATCTAGTTTAGTATTAAGCATCAAAACAGTATCATAAATTCTTGGAAACAACAATGGTGAAGTATGGTGGGAAACCCTTGAGGAGGAGGTATTAATGAAGTCCAAACTACCAAAGATTTATAATATTTTTATCAATCTAGAATTATTTACAAAATTAAAGAAAAGTAAAATTTAAGGTATGATTTTCACTTAATATTTTTGTTTTGGTTTATATAGAACATGTTTATCAAGGGGAATGATCATAAAAAAATGGGGAAAAAATGTACTTTCACTTGACTGTTTTGTTATGTTTGTTCAATTGAGTGCATGTTTATAACATTTCATGAATATCAGGTTGTACAGCCCCTAAAAAGTGAATTTTAGAGTTGGTATCACATTGTGATTGGATTATGGATAGCCTTGTTGTCTAATTTAACCTCACATTTTTTATATTGGGATAGCCCAAGTATACTTAATGCTGGTTAGCCAACGAGCCAATACCTGAGTGGTAAGGGCTCCTGCTTGGCATCCAAGAGACCCAAGTTCAAAACTGGGTGGAGAAAAATTCATGAGTACTATAGCAGTACTGTATCAGTTACTGTAGTAGTTACTGTAGTAGCACTATAGTAGTTACTATTCGGTACTATAGTAGCCAGAACTATTCACCCAATTTGGGCCTTCGGGACACCGGTTTGGGCCTAAGGGTCTCAAGGACCATCAGTTTATCAAAGGCCTTTAGGCCACAGGGCATTCAGGCCACAGAGACCATGGAGTAGCCCAGTTCATAGAGAGTAGGCCCCAGAAGAGGATCATAGCAACAAGAATAGTAGCCCCCAGAAGTAGAGCTAACCGAATTAGAATAATGAGAGGGTATGGCCGACACCAATGGTACCAGGCACCGTGATGCTTTGTATGAGGAAATGTTATCCGATCAACAATGCAAGGTGAGGATCTAGGTGATCAATGATACAGAAGCTGTGGAGGGGTAGTTCTAGTGGGTTGGGCCTACGGGTCATGTAATGGGCATGGTATGCCTTTGGGACTTTGGGTCATGTATTGTGGGTTAACCAGGCCTTGTGACTTGAGCCTACAATGGTGAGTGGACCATATCCTTATCGTTCTTTCCTTCAATGGGCTTCTGTCTCTGGTTTTTTGGACCTTCAGCCATGAATCTCGACTGCTCTACTGACCGGATCCATCATGTCGGACTCTATTTTTGGTCCAATTCGGCATTTTTCATGGTGTTTTGGGATGTGAGGGAGTTCATAGTTGAGGTTCGATGCTATGGCCTTTCCCAAATCTTCCCTTATTCTGTTCATTTTGGATTTTTGGCCTTTTTGGCTGTTGTATTTCTTGATGTCGAAATCTTCATTTGGTGATGTCTTTTTTGCATGTTTGGAATAGTATTTTGTTCTATCTGGTTCTGTTCATCTTGGCTGTGATTTTATAATGTTTTTCTTTGGATCTTTCATTTCAACTTTCAGCTCTTCTGGTTGGATGGATTTGTTCAGTGTGGCGTCGATGGTGGTTCAAAGATTGTGGTTTTTGGTCCAGTCAAAGGTTGCCCCTCTCAGATTAGGCCTTCCCTTTCCAAACTCTTCTCTGGCTTCTGGATCCTTCTCTTTGAGCTAGGTCGGCCTGGTGCATTGGATCTTGGTGAGGTTTTGGGATGGTGTTGTTTGATTTCTGGTTGGCATTTTAGGAGGTGTGACATGGATGACGGTGGATGCTCTGATTGTGGTTCGTTTGTTTACAATGTTGACATTGAGTGGGCGTTTTTTATGATAATGGTGGTTGTTATCGATGATAATGATGGATCCCAGTGGATTCCTCACTAGCAATCAGTGACGGGTGGTGTGGTTTCCTAACGTGGATGATGGCTAATGGTAGGCGAAGTGACCTAGGCTGACACGGGCGTCTCAAGAATTGAGGCATCGGGTTCTACGTTTTTTTGAATTTCAAATTAGGCATCTCGTATGTTTTATTTCAACTTTAGATTCTCGCTGATGTAGTATCTTTGGTGACCACTTATCCTTAAAGTGGCTTCTTGAAATAAAAAATTGAATTTAGTAGTAGTAGAAGAGTTGGTTGGAGATGAGGAAAACACTACCTTCAACCCATGGTGAAAATAAAATAATTAAACCTTTCCCTTTGTGTTTTTTTAAATTAGGGGAAATAATTACATTTTATTATAGAGAAAATTTGGAATTGACAATAAATCCAAGGGTAGATATTGAATTTAACTATGGGTTAAAGTTGTGTTTTTTTTCAATTTTATTTGTTTTTAAGAAAATTTTCAATGTAATTATGAAAAGTTGAAGTAACAGATAATGGATTGAGTACCAAAAAAACTAAAGTAAGTTAAATGTTCTTCAATAATAATTGGAAAAGTATAAATATTTTTCTCTTGAATAACTGGTTGGATAGATTCATGGAGTATCCCCTTATATATGATGATTGTTTGATACGATGCACATGTCAAAGACAATTGCTAAAGGGGGATAAGTACTGTCAAAAACATTTTTTTAATGAATGGAGAATTTCATAAATGATTTGGATACTGATATGTGTTGGAATGCATAATGATCTAGTCCTAAATCACTAAAACATGTTCAAGTCTTGAAGAAAGGCTAGCTTAGTTTTTTAAAAACTATCAATGGAGTGTTGAGATTAAAGGTTATTGAATATAGGGGAGTATATCACTTCAAGGAGGTTTTGGGAAGAGTAGGTATGGAATGATTTCATTTATAGTGGCTTAGAATTCATTTAAATAAATTTGGATTTTAAAGCTGTCATTAAAAAATTAGCTATGTTTAGATCTGTGTATCGTCCGTTTCTATATACTGTGTAAGGATCATCTCCAATACTTCATAATAATGATCTCTTATGATGTGTGTACATGAATTCAAATATACATAAACATCATTTTCTATGTAATCGTAATTTATAATGCTATATAAGGACCATACAATGAGGATGTTTGAAAATTGGAAAAGTCATGAGTATGCAAGGATCATTGTAAGGATGAATTCTCTCAACATAAGAATCATTTTTACTTCTGTAAGGATCGATCATGATTTGAAAACATCATTTATATCTTTGTAATCATGAATTGAAATTTTATAAGGATTATTATCTGTATAAGTATCATTTGATTCTATGTAATCATGATTCCAAGTCTATATAAAAATTTCTAGTTAGAAAAATTTGAGATTTCTGCTGACTGGAAAATAAAGATTTTAGAATTAATTTTCTGATTAAGAAAACAATTAAGGCAATTATTGTGTTATTATTTCATTTAAATAACATCATGATTTTATTATTATCCATGATATAATATTTAAATATGGTAGAATATATGATAAGTAAATGAAGGAGATCATTGTTCTATAAAGTTATGAGTTTCAAAGGAGAATATTTGAAACTCAATATCTATGATAAAAATGGAGAATAAAATATATCTTTTCATGTGCTATTATTTTTGGATTTAAACATCACAAATGGATTTGTAATTACAAAAGAAATTGAGTAGGTGATTGTAGTGGAGTTTTCTAAAAATATCTATATAAGCTATAGACTACTGGATATTAAGAAACTATGATGTCACAAGATTGGTCTATGTTTCAAGTATTGTAATTCGATATTTTATATAGTTATGAAGAATATTTAAATACTAATATTGTAGAAGTATTTTTGAAAAGATGAGAATTAGTCCTTCTAAGATAAATGGTGATCTTATTGGATGGAAAAAATCAAGTTTCAAAATGAGTAAAAATAAAAAATGGTTATTTTTAAAATACTCCTTTAGATATCAGTTGAAAAAAACAAGGTCATGGGGGATTGTGTGTGCCTGAAATTTATTTTATTTCAAGTTATCTCTGTGATATTTCCATTTTTAAAAATAGTAAATGACCCCTCCAAAAAAGTGAATCCACCTGTATAGATAATCATAAAAAAATTAAAAAAAATGGACCTATCATGAAAAATGATATAACTCTCGAGAGTAAAGTGTAGTGGTTTTTTTAGGAGTGAATAAATAAAGAGATCTCAAGGGAAAAAAGAAGAATAAAATTTTCAACCTATTTTTTTATTTTTACACCATCTAGGTTTTTAGTAAGAATAAGAAGTTTCTAACTAGTCTTATTGGAAAGATATAGTTGAAGAATAAGAGAAGAATCGGTCAAGCCTATTCAGAAGTAGATACAACATCTAGGTATCAAAGAAGAGGAGAAGAACTAAAAAAATCCCACAAAAAGAAGACCTAAAGAAAATATAGTGTTTTATGAGTTCCATAGAGTAATGAGTTGTGTATCTAGTAAATATTTTCTGAATAAGAACTAGGAATATAGGTATAGAAAAGAGACTGAGTTGTATGTAACTGTTTTTAAATGCCTTTAAGAAGTTGAAGACTCTCTAAATTGAGGAAGTGGGTTAAATATTTTTTGATGTAGTGACATCCCATGAAAGATTAGAGATCTAATTAAATTTTAAAAAAAATATAAGACTAGTTTTAACATGTTGATACTTTATTATATAATTTTTCATTTAAATAAATTTAATCTTTTCGATAGCTTACAATACATGCAACCCCGAGTCTAAAAGAACTGTAAAATAGTATACCATTATAACCAAACCATTAAATTTATGGGTATGAATAGGAATAAATAAATTAGGATAATTATAAGTTTTATAAATTTATTAATAAATTCATTGGTTATAAATTTATTATAAATAATAAAAAATAATAATAATTTGAAAGAAAAAAAATGTTTTTCCTGAAAAACTTAATTTTTCTAAAAGTGGTTTTGATGCGTTTTCCACAATTTTTTTGAAATTAATTTTTTACACTTATAGAAAATGTATTTTAAAAAATTAAATTAATTTTTTAAATTATAATGTCAAAATTATTTTAGAGTTAATTTTTTATAATTTTTTAAAAGGATTAATTTTTTTATGAATTGTAAAAAAATATTTATTTTTATTAAAAACTATATTTTCATTTAAAGAATTTAGAAAGTCACATTTATTTTAAAATAGTTTTAAAAGTAAAATTAATTAAATTATATTAAAATTAATACAATTTAGGTCAATGGAATCAATTATATCTCAAATTTTAATATAAAAACATTTTATACTTATGAAAACTTTTCCTTTGGAAAACCAATTTTTTGTCATGTTTATAGGGTTAATTTTAAATTAAAATTTTCAATTTATATGAATTTAATTTTAAATAATGTATCTCATATTTGGAATCATTATAATTAATATTATATAGTAAGTTCAACTTAATTTTTATTCATCGTGAATAGTAAATACAGTAAAAATTAGTTATCACGGTTAAGGTTAAAACAGGTTGACTGGTGGTTAAACTAAGAATATAATGGATAAAATTACATAAAAACTTGTATTATTACAATTTTATGGACATATTTAAACCTTATCACATCCATGGTTTGATAATGAGCCATTTTTTAGCCTTGTGTCATGTAAAAAAAATGGTATTGCTATTTCTTTTCATAAATTCCAAGTATGTCCTCTCAAACACTTATAAAAGGACACCCCCTCTCTTCTCCAATTAACACTCCCAAAGAATTTTTTTCCTCCAATACCTTCCTAAATATCTTCTTTAAATCACTTACCACATCTTATATGGATTTTTTTATCATAAATCTATTCTATAAAGGCTTTAGTTATAAACCTATAGAGGTTGTCCAGATAAGAGGTAAAATTCTTAACCATTCATTTTCATTTTACTTCTTCTTATAACTCCTAAAAATATTCTAAAACTATAATAAAATAATAAAAATAGTATTTACTATATACTTATATTTTTTATTTTAATGGAATAACTTATATCCATTTTATCTTCCATCAAATGGGAAATGAAACTGTTGACCGTGTGTGCAGCGGACTACCACCTCGTAAACCACTGTAATTCATTTTCCATCATCGCCTATCACAACTGGATATAGTTATGGATTTAACATATTTATATATTATTTATTACATTACTATCATTTATAATTATAAAATTATATATAACTTCTTACCTTCCAATCTGTTGAAAAACAATAATGTCACTCAGTTGTACGTATGGACTATCACCTCAACATAGTGATGTGAAATGTTTTTAATTTTATTTTCAAATGAATAGAGATAAAGAAAACTTTAATGAATATAAATGAAATATTTTATATAATAATGGTTCTATAAAGGTGAAATATTATTTACCTTTCTTACATCCCATCAGTTGGAAAAATTGAAACAAAGTTTATGCGTACATACGGCATGTCGTCTCTATGAACAACGTAACTCATTTTCCCATATCTAAAATTTATCGAATATTATAAATAATTATTGAAGAAACTTTGTGGTTAAATTGTTTTAAATTTTTTTTATTTGTTGAAAACTATCCTTTTTATTGAATAATGTTTTATTTTCCAGGAAATCGGACCCAGTCCATCATAATGAGGTTATCTTCTGGACATAAGTTTTTTAACCCAGGTTTTTGTATTGAGCTACACTAGACACAGAAAAATCCATGAAGATGAATTTTTTGATCATATACTTTATCATATTCAGGTCCATCAGCATGACATTAAAAATAATAAAATTCAAAAGAATCAGAGAAAGATGGAAGTTTCTAAAGAGTTTTTAAAGAAGAAATTGAATTTAGGAGTTATAAAGTTTTCATAATTTCTAAACAAAATCATATGATGATTTTATAATCAATAAGTTCTCAAAAATCATGAAAACTCTCATGATAAAATATTTTGAAGAAATGGTGGAGTGGTTTAAATAATTTTAGAGTTTTAAAATGAGATTTCCAATGTAATGGGAATTACATCATAATGAGGTGAGAAAAAAAATATGTTACTGAGGTTGAGGAATAAAAAATCAATGTGGGAAAATCGTACTCAGATTTTCATACTCATATTTTTGTACTCAAATTTTTATACTTGGATTTTTATAATGGGAAAATTGTTCTGAGAATTTCATACTTAGATTTTTTTACTGAGATTTTTGTACTCAGATTTCCATACTAATATTATCATATAGGGATTTTCATACTAGTAAAATCATACTAAGATTTTCATACTTAGATTTCTATACTGAGATTTTTGTACTGGGAAAATCATACTAAGATTTTGGTACTCAAATTTTCATACAAATATTTTCATATTGAGAAAATAATATTGAGATTTTCATACTCAGATTTTTTAACTTAGATTTTTGAAATGAGGAAATCATAAAGAAGTATTCATAATGAAGAATTCATGCTAAGAAAGAAAAATATAATAATTAGTTAAGAAATAAAATGGTCTCAATAAGATTAAAATGAAATATATTATAATGAATCTTAGAAAGAAATAGGTTGTGATGAGCTGAGAAAGGGATAAAGAGTTGAAGTGGTCAAATGTTAATTTCAATTTTATTTAAATCTTAGATAAATATAAGTAGGTTTGAATAAGTTAAAGTTGATTTTTTGAATGTGATATATTTTAAGAGATTTTTATATTTGAGGAAGCAGGGAATGTTTCCAAGTTTCACGCCTTTGTTTTTTGAGTCGCCTAAAAATACATCCTCAGATCATTTGTTCATTCACAACTTTCACACACATGCAAAAGGCGGAGTGCTAGATAATTAAAAATTAGAATTTCCCATCTAATTGAAGTTTAATTAAATTAAGATTTCTATCAGAGTTTTAATTTTATAGATTGAGAGTAATTTTATCATATTTAGAAAATCGGATCCATCATCATTATTTTGAGATAATCAGATCTAGCATTATCATACTAAGAAAATCATATCTAGCATTATTGTATTCATAGAATCAGATCCACCATTATCATATTCAAAAAATCAGATCCATCATCATTGTTTTTGAGAGAATCAGATCCAGTATTATCATATTGATAAAATCAGATCCATAATTATTGTATTTAGAGAATCAGATCCAGAATTATTGAATTCATAAAATCGGATCCAGCATCATTGTTTTGAGAGAATAGGATCCAGCATTATCGTACTAAGAAAATCAGATCCAACATTATCATACTTCGAAAATCGGATCCAGCATCATTGTTTTGATAGAATTAGATCCATCATTATCATACTGAGAAAACCAAATCCATCATTATCGTATTCAGATAATCGGATCCAGTATTATCATATTCAGAAAATCAGATTTTGCATCATTTTTTTCAGAGAATCGGAACCATCATTATCGTACTAATAAAATTGAACCAGCATTATCATATTCAGAGAATCGAATCCAGTATTATCATATTGAGAGAATTATATCCAACCAAATCAGACTGAGTATTCAGTAATTATGGGGAAGATTCAATAAAGTATTTATTCTTTTTTTTTGGATCAATTGTTTTATAAGAAAACATTACAAACTGGTAGGAGTCAGTATAATCATTCCTATCATGAGATTGAAGGTATCTAATGAGAGTTTTCAGAAGTTGTATTAACTTATTCATAATAGTGGGTTTCCATAGACCCATATTGAAAGGATGTAGGTTCTAAAACTAAGGTTGAACCTTGTAAATCTTGTGTGCTTTTCTTGCTTTCTACTATTTATTGCATTAGTGTTTACTAAAATTTGATAAGAAAATAAATATTAAAAGGTTTTTGGGGTTAAGTTTCTAAATGTTTTGAAACTTATAAAAAATGAACAACTTATTCACCCCCCTCCCTTCTGAGTTGTTATTCGATCCTTTGGAACTTCAATTGGTATCAGAGGGAGTTTCACTTATTGAATCCTTATCATCGATAATATCAATTTTTTCAACAGTAGAGGAATTCCTACATTTGATGGAAAAAAAAGTTTGGATGGAAAAATAAGATGATTCCTTATCTCTTATCTCTTGGCCTTGAAGTTTATAATGCTGGTACTGATGGTTTCCCACCTATTGAAAAAAAAATTCCTATGATGTTTACTGATAAGAGAAATATAAAATTTTATGGAAAGGCTATAAATTCAATCCTTATGTCCTTATTATAGAATGTTTATCATAATTTGATTGGCCTCAAAAATTCAAAAAGTATGTGGGACAAGCTGAAAAGTTTTTTTTAAGGGTATACAAAAGTTAAGGAACTAAAGCTACAAATATTTCATAGCAAGTATGAAAAAATCAGAATAAGAGATGAAGAAACAATTGATGAATACTTCACTGGATTAAATGAAATTGTTTGAAACATCATAGTATTTAGAGATTTCTACTTAGATTATACAATTGTGAAAAAACTTATGAGAAACTTTCTGGATAGGTTTGATTCTAAAATTTCTTCTTTAGAAGATAGAGATTATTTATCTCTTAATGAATTGCATAAATTTATTGTTTCTTATGAAATAATGGAATGTCCAATGTTTAAAAATAAGATAAAATATGAAATGTCTTTTGAAGCTATAAGAAAGTTGAAAATTCAATATGTTAAAGATATTGATCATTGTGACTCCAAAGATAAAGGTAATGGTGAGTTAAATGAAAAAAAAACCATGTCTCTTATATCCAATAACTATCGAAGATGAAGAAGAAATTATAGAGTAAAACTTCCTCTCAAATGTTTTTAGTGTGGTGGAATCGAAAACTTTGCTATGAAATTCCCCAATAAGAAAGTTTTAGAATATCGAGATGATTCAGATGGAAAATCTCCATGGAAGAAGTGGAACAAAAAATATAAAGAAGAAAAGACTTCCAACAGATACAAGAAGAATTTTACTGCAAAAAAAAGAAGTGTGTTGAGTAAGAAAGTTTAATCAAAATCAACTGAGAATAATTATTTTGAAGATGAAAGTTTATAAAAATTGATAAAATTCATTGAAAAAGTTGAGATAACAAAATATAACTGAGAGAGTGAAGAAGGTGGTGAAGAATATTATAGAGAATATCATCTCAGAACTGAATTTGTGGCATGTCTCAAGAAAAAAAACTCTCAAGAAATAAATTATAGTTATGAAGAAAGATTTTCAAGAAGAATCTGATTGAAGAAAATATGTTATAAAGCAGTAGGAATAATACATCAAGGTGATTTTAAGTTACAAACTTAGAATTTTTGAATAGGGAAAGATGATTGAAGATCTTAGTAAGAAGCTGGAAACTAAGTAAGAAGATGTTAACAAGTTTCAATCAAAACTTATCAAGTCTAAAATCACCTTTAGGAAGATGAATAAAAACTTTAACAAATCTTCGTAAGTAAAATCTAAGACTTCTAAAGTTATTGAGAATCCTCAATATAAGAATCAGGTGAAATCTTCTCTTATCAAAAATAATGTTTCTTATGATTCTTTTAATATTTCACATTTCAGAAAAATTATTGGGAAATATTTGGTGGAAAAAGGATGTGAGAAACCAATCAAATCTATAAAAGTAGAAAACTCACTCAAAATAAAAGATTGTCCACATCCTGAGTAGGTTATAGTTGAAAGAAGTTACCAGCCTTAACAAAGTTTCTATTATAAATATCTTATTTAAATGAAAAATCAAGATTTTATGGTTATTTTTGGTGTTTTGGAATATATGGGCATAGGGACTATAATTTTTGGCACAACTTATCCTTACCCAGAATAATTTTTGAGAAAAGTGGAAGAAATAGTTAAACTATAATGAGAAACATTCCTAACATACATAAAGTTGAAAAAGATAATTCTCGATATGTTAGAAACATTCTAATAAGAAATAAATTTGAACATCTGAAAGAAGTTTGTGGAATATGTGATTAAGATATTTATCATGCCGAAATATGTATGACACTCTTTCCAGAACAAGTTTCTTATTATATAAAAGAAAAGAAAGATGAAAATAAAAAAGTTAAGGAAAGAGATTTTGTTGTTAAAAAATCATTGAAATCAAGTAAAATGAACAAACCATGGATACTTGATAGTGTTTTTTCTTCACATATAATTGGTGATATAAAAATATTGAAACATATTTAATGTCATGATGGAGGAGCACTAGCCTTTGGTAATGATAGTTCCTTAAAAATCAGAGGAATCAGAATGGATGATATTGAATTCAAAAAGTTTAAATCAAATAAATTTTTATTTTTTGATGGGATAAAACATAACTTGATTATTATAAGTCATCTTTATGATTATGGAAAAGAATTTTTTTTTAGAATAAATTTGTTTATCATCAAAAGTGTGAAAGATGGAAAATTCATTACAAAATGAGAAAGAACTAGTGGGAATATATTTTAAATAATAAAATTCAATAACTCCTATTACTTGAGTGATAAGGATGAAAACAAATTTTGTATATTGAAGAAAACTTTGTATGGTCTAAAACAAGCACTGCGTGCATGGTATTCTAAGCTTGAAAATTGTTTGAGAATTTTAAAATTTTCTAGAGTAAAAGTTGGTAGAAACTTTTATGTGAAAGATGTTGACTTTGGAACTCTAATTTTAATTTTTTATGTGGATGATATAATTTTTTTTGGGATATAGAAGAGGCTTGTAAAATATTTTCTAAGGAAATGAAGAAGAATTTTCAAATATCAATATTGGGACAATTAACTTTCATCCTTGTCTTGCAATTTTAACAAAAATAAAATTACATTTTCTTATCTCAAGAAAATTATTCCAAGGAATTTATAAATAAGTTTAGGATAGAAGAATACAAAGAAGTTTGTACTCCTACTTCAGTGAGAAAAAATTTGAGTAAAGATGAATTTGGAATAAGTGTGAATTAGAAAGACTTTTGAAGGCTGATAGAGAGTCTTACTTACCTTATAGCCTCATGGCCTGATATTGTTTATGTTTTGACGTTATGTGCTTGGTATCAAAGTAATCTGAAAGAATCACATATATTAGTAGAAAAGAGGATTCAGAGATATGTAAAATTAATAAATCTACATGTTTTGTTATACAAAAGAAATAGTGAGATGAAGTTTAATGGTTATATTTATGTCAATTAGGCTGGAGATTTAAATGATAGAAATCAATCTTGGGTGGAACATTTTTCTTCGGTGAATGTTGTGTGAGTTGGAATAGTAAGAAACAAAGTTTGGTAACTTTGAGCATAGATGAATCAGAATATGTTATAGTTACTCAAGATTGTACTCAAATTTTGTGGATAAAAGTTTAGCTGGAAGATTTGAAAGTGAATTTTTCTAAACCATTTAAGATTCTTTATGATAATCAAATTGTAATTGATATTTCTAAAAATATTTTCCAATATTAAATATGAAAACACGTTGGTATAATGTTTTACTTTATAAAAGATAAATTTGTTGTTGGACATATTTTTTTAGAACACATTTTAATAACATATCAAATTGCTGATATCTTTACAAAATCAATGTTGAAAGAAAGATTTGTTGAATTGAGGTTGTAACATCATGTCCATCCTCCTCCCATGTCTTCCTAAACCTCATAAGGATGATCCCCACTATTATTTGGATTAGGTTTACAAATGGGGAGAGAAATTAAAAACTTTCACTTTGTAATAATTTTTTACTTATCTTCTCAAATGAATTTGAAGTAGTGGTTATCATAGAATGGGGGAGAGAAAAATAAAAGTAACAGGAAAAGATAAAATTGAGAGGAAGTTTATATTTACATGGTTGAAAAACTTTCTGTCCACTGAGGGATGTAATTCCTTCAGAAACATTACTTCATCTAGTAGTGTGGTGTCAAGAAAATCTCTTTTGATAAAGGCTATGTTTTGATAAAATTCAAAAACTTGAGTTGTTTACAAAATTTGAGTTGTGAACATTTATGAGAGTTGCAAATTTATTAACAAGGGTTGTCAAAAAATCCAAAGGTGGTGATTGAAGAACCTTTGTGGTTAAATTTTTTTTTTTAAAAAAAATTATTTTGTTGATAACTAACCTTTTTGTTAAAGAATGTTTTATTTTCTAGGAATCAAACTCAGTCCATTGTAATGAGTTTATTTTCCAGACACAAGTTTCCGAAACTAGGTTTTCGTATTGAGATGCACCTGACATAAAATAATTAAGGAAGATGGAGATTTTAATCATATACTTTATCATATTCAGGTCCATCAGAATGACATTAAAAATAATTGAATTCAAAAAGAATCAGAGAAAGATTGAAGTTGTTGAAAAGTTTTGAAAAAAGAAAGTGAATTCAGGATTTAGAAAGTTTTCAAACTTTCTAAAAAAATAAAATGATTATTTGATAATCAATAAGTTCTCACAAATCATGAAAACTATCATGATAAAATATTTTGAAGAAATGGTGGATAGGTTTGAATAATTTCAGAGTTGAAAAATTATATTATCATCATAAAGGGAATTACATTGTAATGAGATGAGAAAGAAAAAGATATTTCTAAGCATGAGGAAGAAACAAATCGTAATGGGAAAATCATATTAATATTTTCATACTCAAATTTGTGTACTCAGTTTATTGTACTGGGAAATCATATTGATATTTTTGTACTCAAATTTTCATACTGAGTTTTTTATACTATGAAAATCATACTGAGATTTTCATACTCATATTTTTGTACTGAGATTTTCATACTGAGAAAATCGTACTAAGATTTTTATACCTAGATTTTTGTAATATAATTTTCATATTGAGGAAACCATACTGAAGTATTCATAATGAAGAATTTTTTCTGAGAAAGAAAAATATAAAAATTAGTTGAGAAAGAAAAATATCACAATGAGCTAAGAAATAAACAGATTGTAATGAAGTTGAGAAAGAAATAGATCATAATGAGCTAAAAAGTTATAAAGAGTTAATATGGTCAAACATGAATTTTAATTTTGTTTAAATATCATAGAAATATAAGGAGGTTTGAAGAAGTCAAATTTGATGTTTTAAATGTGATATATTTTTGAATATTTTGAGATTTGAGGAAGCGGGGAATGTTTCCAAGTTTCTTGCCTTTATTTTTTGAGTCGATTATAAATACTTCCTTAGATCATTTTTTCATTCACAACTTTCACACACATGAAAAAGGTAGAGTGTTGTAGAATTTAAAAATAAAATTTCCCATCTGATTGGAGAAGAGTTGAATTGAGAATTCTATAAGAGTTTTAGTTTTATAGATTGAGAGTGAGTTTATCATATTTAGAAAATCAAATTCAGCATCATTGTTTTGAGAGAATCAAATCCAGAATTATCGTAATGAGAAAATTGGATCTAGAATTATTGTATTCAAAGAATTAGATACATCATTATCATATTCAAAAAATTAGATCCAACATCATTATTTTTAGATAATCGAATCCAGTATTATTATACTGAGAAAATTGGATCCAGTATTATCATATTCATAGAATCAGATCTAGCATTATCGTATTCAAACAATCGAATCTCGCATCATTGTTTTGAGAGAATCATATCCAGCATTATCATACAGAGAATATTAGATCCAAAATTATTATATTCATATAATCAGATCTAGCATTATCATATTCAGAAAATCAGATCCAACATTATTCTTTTTAGATAATCGGATTTAGCATTATCGTACTAAGAAAATTGGATCCAGTATTATTGTATTCAGAGAATCAGATCTAGTATTATTGTATATAGAAAATCAGATCCAACGTAATTGTTTTAAGAGAATTACATCCAAAATTATCATACTAAGAAAATTGGATCTGGCATTATTTTAATCAGAGGATCAGATCCAGCATTATCGTATTGATAGAATCAGATCTAGTCAAATCAGACTAAGGATTCGAACTTAGTAATTTTGGAGTAGATTTAACAATGTATTTATTCATTTGTTTGGCTCATTTTTTTTATAATAAAACATTGTAAACTGATGGGAGTTAGTATAATCATTCCTATCGGTAAATAGAAGGTGTCTAATGATATTTTGTGCAAGTTTTATTCACTTTTTATTAATAGTGGATTTCTATAGACCCACGGGAGTGGCTATGGCAAGATATTGGCTCTCACACTGAGGTCAAAACATGTAAATATTATGTGCTTTAATTATTTTTCTACTAATTTATGCATGAATTTTTACTAAAATTTTATAAGGAAATAAGTTTTAACATGTTGCAAGAGTTATGTTTCTAAATTTTTTGAAACATATAAAAATTGAACAACTAATTCACCACCCCCCCCCCCTTCTCAGTTATTATTCGATCCTTTGGAAATTCACTTATATAATGGTTATATATAATATTTATATCATGTTTAATATTATGGAAATTATGGGATTATGTTCAAATAAAAATAACCAAAATTACCAAATCAAAACATACATAAAAAACAAAGAAATTACCACCCGAAACAGTGATTTTAACAAAGAATTGTTAATAAACGGGTCATAAAAGACTATAGGTAAATAATATATGTTGTAAAATATATTATTATGGTTATTTAATATATTTATGTTAAATAAATATTTATTATAAAGGAGTTACAGACATGTGTGAAGGAGATTGGACCGAAGGTAAGGGTTTCTCATCCCACTTTTACTTTCGTGAGACGTGTCATATTCAGGACTTATTTATTTTTTGTAGTGTACATAATAAACCTTTCATATATTATATCATGAATATATTTATCTTCATGGTATTTAATATTTTAATTTAAGTTATTTATTTCATGGGGATTATGATTCAAAAGTTACCAAAGTGGTACGGGTTTATTTCACAATCTCGTCATTATTCAATATTGTTTATGTTTAATTCTAACTTGGGATAATTTTTTTATATTTATATATTAAAAACAATATATTTTCTTAACTTATGGTTATTCATAAAATATTAATGAAATATTATCATTTTTATATCTTTGGTTCTTAAAATTATTTAGAAATATTTTTAAGAAAATATGACTTTATTTCTCTTTTCGGTCGAAAACCCTTTTTATCCAATGTATATATTTTATAAAAAGATATAAAATGTTTTTAAAACTCTAAAAATAATTTTTTAAAGAGATTTTTACCCATGATTTACTTTTTACAAAATGGTTTAAAATAAACCTTCTTATTATTTTTTTGAATAAGGTACTTTTTGAATTTTACCAAAAATGTGAAAGGAATATTTGTGTTAACATACTCTGAATGTGTGAGATTTCCCACCATAATGACCACCCAATTCTTTAAATATTCCTTTAAAAGTTTCCAAGGTTCTTTTTAAAAAAATTATTTCCCTAATATTCTAGAAAAAGTTTAGTTTTTAAAATTTATTTTCAAATTGAAAATTATATTTTCCTCAAGAATTTGTTTTAAATAAATTTTTATGTTATTTATATTCATCAACAACAACAACCCTCATTTTACCTTATAATCCATTAAGAATTTTTTATAATTTTACCATCCTTATTATGTATTCAAATGTTTTATGATTAGTTTGACTAGGATGTACAATTTGATACCATTCTCCATAGTACTATGGATGGTTCATGATTATGCTTATTGATTTTAAAAAATATTAAAATTTGTATGATAGTTTTTTAATACGAATGTTTATGTTTATTATGTTTATTGATTAGGGAAATTATTAACATTTTGTGTAACATTTATTCAATAAGAATTCTTACATTGATTATGTTTCTCCCCTTTTAAATGAGGAATGCATTGGACTTAGTAAGTGACGGGCAGGGCCCACTATAGCCCCTTTATGAATCGGTAGGTATCATGAGAAAAATTAGCGATGGTAATTGGTTGAGGCCTTACCCATTTATATAAGATGTATTTGAACAAGGCCTTGATAATATGGTAATGATTTATTTCATTATTCAGTTCCTCATTATGAGATTAGTTATTGATGTCCATGTGATTATTTTATTAGTTAGAATATTCATGGATAAGTTTCAAGATCATGTGAATATTTATATGAAATTGTTTTCATCATTTATTCTTTTAATATTATTATTCAAGTTTATGTTATTTATTAATTGGGAAAAAATAGTTATTTACATTGTCATATTGATTATGACTTATTTTTTTATGACATCTTCCGCTTTACGCATATCCTTACTAAGCATTAGAGCTCAATCCTTTATTATGTTTCCTTTCCCTAAGAGGTCAAGAATTGTATTATGATTGATATACAGGGATATGGAAAAGGGATATGATCATGGAGAATGTGATAAAATAATCTATAAAAAAAATTTTAAAATGGATAATAAACAAACCATACACACCACCATCAAAATATGCACTAAGTTGCATGTACACTGTGAAAACATATGCCTCTATAAACCTTTAGAAAATTACAATTATAAACATGTAGCAGCTTCCATGGATATTCATGTATGCTTCCAAAAAAAATTATTTTATCATAATCAAACCTTAACTAGAGAAAAAAAATTCACCTATCATCATGTATTCTACCCAAACCATTGTTCTCTTCTCTAACCACACTGGACACTTGACTCATAAAAAAACTTCCACCTTTCTACATAGTAGCACATTTCTTGAGCATAATATTTTTATGGATGTTTCTTTAGGTATTTTAGTACCTGAAGTAGTTGTATATCTCTTTGATCATCACGTTGACACATTACATGGCTTTAATCCTTTAATGAATATGAAAAAGTTTATAATGGTGTTCCCAAATAAAATTATATATTGTATTTTATGTTTTCAAATATAATGTGAAATTCAAGTATGTATATTTTTTTACAAGAATAATAAACTATTCGGTTCTTTGGGATGTGATCTCTTGCATCTAACACCAATTTAATAAAGTAACCACTGATTACAGGATACTATATTTGGGTTATTTATATTTTCTATAATAGAAAGTTTAGTAGAAACCTTGGGAACTAGATTTAAAAAAATGTATTTTAGTGAACATAACCTGATGACTGACTTTAAGGGTAAATATAAGTATAGGATTACATTCTAAAGTTTTGGTAAGGTAGAGATTATGTGGATTTTATAGAAATACATCCCTATATAGATACTACAAGTGGATGTGGATTTGGAAGAGATGTACCAAGGGGTAATAACTCTAAAAAGGGAACATTGAGCTTTGACTCGATCATTACCGAGTGCATGAACACTGGACTTACTTTACACCTGGTTTGACAATAATAGGGTATATTATTGGGATAATTCACATTTTCATTAAAAACCTTTATGAAGGATTCAAAAATATATTTATGACTTGAGAATATTCCCAAAGATACCCAATTTATGATTATAATATGTTGGGAAAAAATCCCTCAAGGTAACATTGTAGTATTTTTGGGTTGATTTTGTTTATTGACAAAGCAGGTTTTCATAGATATTTGTCGAGTTCCCGAGAATTTGTTGACAATCCTTGTTGACAAATAACGATGACAACAGAAAGGACGATCTGGAGGCGGTACAAAAGAGCAGTACAAGGTGGCGTCGTTTCCCAGTGTTTGCCAAATTTTTGGGGTCCAAAATTTGGAATTTGGTGAGCATTGCGAAAAGTGGATTTCCATGAAGATCATAATTTAATATAGAAAAGGCATGAATTTCGCGAAGATAGGATTCATGTTTTGGAAATCGCGAAGACCAGAAGAATGGAGGCGATGGTGCTTCGCGATTACGTCAAGATTCGCGAACGGAAGAGGCTGAATCGCATCGCGGCGGTGAAGGGCTTTCCGAGGGAGCTTCGCGGCGAAGTCGCCAAGGTATGTTAATGGTGATTCTTCGCGATTACGTCCAGCTTTTCGAATGGAAAATTGTTGTGGAGCTTCGTGATTTGGACAGAATTCCGGCGGAAACTTTGGAGCTTCGCGATTTTCATTGACGTGGCACTGACTTCGCGTGGAAAGGTCGAGGGTCGGTGGAATCGCCTATAAATAGAGGTCGACCCCCTCGAGAGAAGTAGAGAGATTTTTCAGAGAAGATCATTTGCTCTCTTTTTTGCAAAGGCAGTTCGCGGAGCCAGTGTGCTTCGCGAAAGAGGAGCTTCGCAGCGGCTATTGTAGCTCCGCGAAAGTTTTGTGCTCCGCGTTGGCTCAGTGAGCTTCACGAGAGAAGTTTCTTTGCAACGGGTTAAGCTTTGCGGGAGTTCTTCGCGAGAGAGCTTCACGAGAGAGCTTCGCAAAAAGGCTGCATCTTCGCAAAGGCTTGTTTGAGCTTCGCGAAATTGGGAGCCTAGCGAAGTAGGGTGCTTCGCAAAGGTCTTTCCAAAGGTAGTTTGCCCAGTGGATAGTGGAAAATGGGTATTCATCTACGGGTGAAAGTTGAACTTCAACAGAGCATCTACATACAGAGAAAGATGCATTCCTTAATGGAAATGAAGAGACCTACAGGTCTATAAACTGTGAGTGAATCCCTTCACAGAGCAGTGATCTTAGGAAGAGGAAGAAGGTGATCCTCTCCACCGGCAGTGAGCCAGAGAGAGAGAAACAGGGAGTGACCCTTGGGAAAGCAGTGAGCTGACCCTAAACCTTGTATAGGCAGTGAGCCTGGGCATAGAAGTGATCTAGCCCGAACATTGTAATCCACAGCTAGTGAAGTTTAGTGTACATGGTACGACCGGAAACCTGTCGGCGTATGCTCCTTGGACTTATCCCTTAGCGGTGAACCAAGTAAAATTGTTGTGTCTTGTGCTTGCTTTACTTTCTGTTTATTTTGTGCAGCAGGATAGAGAGAGAAGAGTGTTTTTCTTAACCGAAAAACAAGATCAGAACGGGCTTTAATTTTTAATTTGTCATACCCTGATTCACCCCCTCCCCCTCTTAGGGTATTCAGCCTAGTGGACCTAACATAATATAAGTTATTCATAAATTTTTCAATTTATGTTAAGAGTCTCACTAGTTTTGAAATTATTTATTATGATTCATAATTTTATGATTTAATCTAGTATATGAAGTTGTTTATAAATGGTGTCTAGTGGAATATAATTAACCTAGAGCTAGATCTGTAGTTGGATCTCATCAATTTATAACTATATTAGGGAAGCTAACTCAGGTTATGTCTAATAAACATTCCCATATAAGGTAGCCTATTAATCCATAATGTGGTGTATCAATTTTATATCACTTCATGCATTAGTAACCTCCATAATTTAATAGGACTACAAATCCATTTGTATATGAGCAATGGATAAGTTCCTTAGAGAAGATATTTCTTACTTTGGGTAGTAATGAAATGGATAAGTTTGACATGGAAGTATTTCATCTCTCAGGTTATGTGGATCAATGGTGTTTATTGATTCAAAGAGTATGGATGAAGAAGAAATATAAAATATGGAGTGTATGGATTTCAAGGTACTCTTCTTAGAAAAATATTTTCCTCGCAATAAATGAGAAGATATAGAGAGATAATTATTGAGTCTGAGAAAAAAGGAAGAGTAAAAATTTTCTAAGTATAAAGCTAAATTTAAAAGGTTAGCAAGGCATGTTGTCGACTACAAGTAATATTTATCATTTCTTTTATGGGATTAATCTAATAATTAAAAGGTCACTAGTATCTCTAATGTTATCATTATATGAGAACATAGTATCATGTTCTATAAAAATAGAGAAATAATTCTCCAATTATTATGTATTTTAAGGAAATAAAGATAACAAAAGGGTGGATGAGTACTCAAAAAAATAAAATATCATAAAGGGGGAGAAGGTAATAGTAGAATTTACAACTTGTGATAAATTTGGAAAGAAACACCATGGAACATTATTATTGGGAATGGGTGTTTTCTACATATGTGGATAGAAAGGCCACTATGCTCATGATTTCAAGGGAAAGAATGAATATTTCAATGTGAAATGCTTAAATAATAAGAAGATGGTACACTATACAAATGATTTTCCTAGGCGTCAAGGTAATTTTCATTTGAAAAATCCAAGGGTAAAGGCCAATCTTATGTGATCACAATAGTCAAGGTTGAAGTTCCTAATGATTTGGTGGTAGGTACTTTACTCATATATTCAAATTTAGCTAATGATTTATTTGATTATGGATCTTTTCATTCCTTTATATCTTTTAAGTATTCCAAGAAAATTAGATATTTTTCTAACACCTTATAAAGGGAGTTATTTTTCAAAACTCCTTGGGGAAGTATCACTGTAATGAGGATGTTTCAGTCAATTACCATTATGACACATAAACACACCCTATTTACTGACTTCATTATTATACCTATGGTTGATTTTGATATAATACTTGGTATGAACTATATTTAAAAATATAGTTCAAAATTATTTCAAAGATATGGAAATTATGATTCAAGATGAAGATGTGGAATTCCTTATATTTATAGGGGAGAGCTCATTATCTGAATCATGTTTAGATCCACCCCACTAGCTCTTCTGAATGAGATTCTTGGGGAAGAAGATAAAGCATAATCTGTATGGAAAAGGTAATCTTCAAATTGAAGATTCACCTACTATACAGGAATACATTGATGAATTTCATAGGGAATTACCTGGACATCCAATAGAGCATGAAGTTTAGTTTTACATTGATTTAATCCATGATTCAAGACCAATATCAAAGACTCCCTATAGAATGGACACTGTGGAATTAGTGGAGTTGAAGAAATAACTAGAGGAGTTGTGTGATAAAATATTTATACGCCCTATTTTTTCATCATAGGGAGCCCTAGTTAATTTTGTTAAGAAGAAATATGGATCTATTAGTTTTTGCATTGATTATAGGTAAATTGGGGATATTACAATAAGTAACAAGTATCCTTTACCTTTATTTGATGACCTATTTGATCAATATAATAGATCCTAATACATTTCAAATATTGAAATTCATTTTGGATATCATTAATTGCAATTAAATAATAAATAAATCCTGAAGATAGCATTTCATGTGATGTATGGACATTACAAGTTCACAGTAATGCTATCTGGATTGACTAATGAACCCTCTATCTTCATGGATCTAATAAATATATAATTAAAGTAATATCTTGAAAAAAAAATTGGTACTTATTGATGATATATTGGTGTACTATAAGAGCTATGAGGACCATGAGAATCACTTTAGGATCATTCTTCAAACTCTTGGAATAAAATAGTTATATGGTAAATTTACCATGTGTGAACTCTGGCTTTAGAATGTTTATTTTATTGTCCATATTATCTCCAAGGATGGAATCTTAGTTGACTATAAAAAGATGAAGGTAATACAAGAATGTCCTACACCAATGAAGATAACTAAGGTATGTAATTTCATTGGTTTTGAAGGTTACTATCGATGTTTTTTACAAAAAAAAACGGATTAGATAACCTGTTAACCAATCTTACTAAAAAAGGATTTAAGTTCATATGGACAAAGGAATTTGAATAATGTTTTTAAGAATTGAAGAATATATTGTTGAATTACCTGATTTTGAATCTACCATCAAGAACTGATGGGTTTGTTTTATATAGTGATGAATTGAATTAGGGACTTGGTTTTGCACTTATTTAGAAAGATAAGGTTATTTATTATGTATCAAAGAAGTTAAATATTCATGAACAAAACTATACATCCCATGATCTTGATTTGGTAGCTGTAATATTTTCTTAAAGGATAGGTAAACATTATCTCTATGGTGAAAAGTGTGTGATATATATGGATCATAAGAATTTCAAATACATATTCTCATAAAGATATCTCAACATGAGGAAAAGGCGAGGGCTCAAGTGACTCAAGGACTATGATTTCTCAATACACTACCACATAGGAAAAGTAAATAAGTTAGAAATTCATTAATATATAAAGGACATGGATTCCTAACCAAAATGGGGATTGAAAAGGATATTATGTTCATGGATCTAGGATTTATTAAGGAAGGGTAGATATCACCCCTTTTTCAAATGATTTCCAAACTATATTTTTTGGAAATGATAAAAAGTTCTAAACATAATTATGACAATCTTCAAAAGAGAGTTGAATCTAGAAATGGTGGTAAATTGGAAGAATTCATATATGAAGATGCAATTTTTAAATTTTGAAAGAAACTATGTGTTCCATATATACCTAAGCTAAAAGGAGAATTTTTAATGATGTCCATAGCTTATATTTCTCTATAAACCCTAGTATAACCAATATGTATAGAGATTTTAAGGAACACTTTTCGTGGGATAATATGAAGTGGGAAATTGTTGATTATGTGTCAAGATGCTTGGTTTTTCAATTAGTGGAGTCTGAAAGATATTATCCTAGAGGATTCATGCAACCTTTTCCTATTTCTATGTAGAAATAGTATGACATTGTTATGGACTTTTTCGTTGGAGTACCAAAGACTCCTATAAAGAATAATGCAATATGTGTTATTGTTTATCTCCTCAACAAATATACACATTTACTTGCATTAAGATAATATTTACCTCTTTATATCCTTGTATGGATCTATATTAATGAATTTTTAACAATTCATTGTGCACCACTATCAATTATGTAGGTTCATGATCTGTGATTTACATCAAAATTCTTAAAGGGTCTTTAGAAGGCTCTTAATACTGAGCTTTGTTTGAGCACCGCCTATCACCTGCAAACCGATGGATAGTCTAAAAGTACAATTAAAACATTATAAGACATACTGAGGTCATGTTATCTTTATTTTCAAGGTATGTGGGATCATTATTTTTCTTTGGTAGTGTTCTACTCTAACAATAGCTTCCATTAAATTATTTAGATGGAATCGTATGAAGCATTATATGGTAAGAGATGTTGTACTCCAACATGTTAAGATGAAATTGTTGAAAGGAAGCTTATAGGCATAGTAATTGTAGAGGAGATGATGGAAAAGGAAATTATTATTCAAAACTATATTAGAGCAGCTCGAAGTAGGTAAAATATTTATACCGATAATTGGAGAAAAGATTTAGAATTTCAAGTGGAAGATCACTTTTTCTTAAAAGTATCTACGTAGAAGGGTATTTAAGGTTTAGTAAGAAAGGGAAACAAATCACAATGTACATTATACCTTTTGAAATCTTGGAATGAATTGAATTTATGGATTACCATTTGGAAATTCTACCAAGTATCTCTAAATTACACGACATGTTCCATATATCATTGTTAAGGAAGTACATGAAAGACTCAATACATGTGATCACCTATGAAGAAATATAATTAGAGCCTAACATATATTAATTTGAAGAGCCCATCAGGATTATGGAAACTATATAATAAGTGTTTAGGAGTTAGATGACTCATATAGTAAAGGTAATTTTGAGAAATCATAAGATAAAAGAGGTGACATGGAAACTTTAGTAAGTTATGATGAAGAACAACCCAAATATTTTCAAAAGGTAAAATTCTGGAAATTTCAAGGATGAAATTTTTTATAGGATTTAATAATTTCACATCCCAAGATTTTATTATATTTTTTACTTAAAAAAATAAACCACTTCAATAGCTTATGATACACGCAACCATGAGTCTAAAAGAACCATAAAATAGTATACTGTTATAATCTAACTGTTAAATTAGAGTGTTTGAATAGGACTATGTAAATTATAAAAATTATTTGGCTTATGAATTTATAAATAAATTCATTGTTTATAAATTTATTATAAATAAAAATAAAAAACGTTTGAAAGAAAAAATAAATGTGTTTTTTGAAGACATTATTTTTTCTAAAAGTTTTTTTGTCGCGTTTTCCACTTATTTTAAAATTAATTTTTCCAATTTTAGAAAAATTATTTGAAAAAATGAAACTAAATTTTTAAATTATAATATCATAACTATAAAATGGGGTATTTTTTATAATTTTTTTTAAAGATTAATTTTTCAATGAATAGTGAAAAAATACTTATTTTTATTAAAAACTGCCTTTTCATTTAAAGAATTTACAAAATTAAATTTGTTTTAAAATTGGTTTTTAAGTAAATTTAGTTTAATTTTAATATAATTAACACAATTTATTTCATTTTAATAATTTATATGTTCAATTTTAATATAAAAACTTTTTATACTTATGAAATCTTTTCCTTTGGAAAACAATTTTTTGTCACGTATGTGGGGTTATTTTTAAATTAAATTAAGAAAATTAAATGAATTGAATTTATATAAATATATTAAATATTTGGAATAATAATAATTAATATTATATAATATTTTCAAATTAATGTTTGTTCATCATGAATAGTAAAGATAGTAAAAAAATATCATGGTTAAGGTTAAAACTGGTTTACTGGGGGTTAAACTAAGAAGATAAGGAATAAAATGACCTAAAAATGTGTCTACTTACTATTTTATTGACATATTTAGACATTATATTTTCCATGGTTTGAAAATGATCTATTTTTTTGCCTTTTTCATGGGAAATGTGTGTATTTATTTTTCTTTTCCAAAATTCCAAGTGTTTCCTTTCCCACATTTATAAAATGTCACCCCCTCTCCTCACCACTTCACTCTCACAAAGTCTTTTATTTAATAAACTAACTACCCAAATATCTTACTTATATAACTAAAAACATACTAGATTAATTATTTTTATTATAAATTCAATCTATAAAGTCTTTAGGTATAAACTTAAAGAGGTTGTCTGAAGAAGAGGTAAAGTACTTAACCATGCATTTTTGTTTTACTTCTTCTTCTAAATACTTAATATATTTTACAAATATGTAAAATAAAAAAAACCATTATTTAATATATACTTAAATTTTTTATGTTAATTTCATAACCAATATCCATCTCCTCTTTCATCAAATGGTAAATAAAACCATTGGTCATGTGTATGGTGGGTTACCGCCTCATGAATCGATGTAATTCGTTTTCCCTCACTGCCTCTCACTGCTAAATATAATGATGGATTTAACATATGTATATTATATTTATGAAATTTATATACTTTTTTAATTATAATATCACATATACCTTCTTACCTTCCTATCTTTTAGAAACAAAAATGTTTCTTATGCGTACGTGTGGACAACCGCCTCCATGTAGAGATGTGAAATTGTTTTCATTTTATTTTGAAATGGATGGTGATAAGGATGTATTTAATGAATATAAAAGAAATATTTTACATAATAATGGTTCTATAAAGGTGAAATATTATTTACCTTTATTATATTTCATTAATTAGAGATATAGAAACATCATTCAAGCGTACGTATGACCTACCGTCTCTACGAATAGTGTAATTCATTTTCCCATATCTAAATTTTATAGACTATTATAAATAATTATATAGTGATTATATATAATATTTATATCATGTTTCAAATTTTAAAAATTATGTAACCTTGATCAAAGAAGAAGTACGACAATTACCAAACCGAAACATGCATGAAAAACAAATTAATTATCACCTGGAATAGTGATTTAAACAATTAATTATTAATAAATAGGTCATAAAATACTATAGTTAAATAATATATGATATGAAATATATTATTATGGTTATCTAATATATGTATAACAAATATATATTTTTTATACAGGAGATACAGACATGTATGAAGGAAATCAGATTTGAAGTAAGAGTTTCTAATCTCACTTTTACTTCTGTGAGACATATGCCATATTAACCATTTATTTATTTTAAGTGTTGTTAATACTTCCCCCCTTTGATATTTTATATCATTAATATATTTATATTAATGTTATTTAAAGTTTATTTTGAATTTATTTCTTGTATGGGTCTGACGATTCAAAAGTTTCCAAAGTGGAAAGGGTTTATTTCACAATCTCATCATTATTTAGGATTGTTTATATTTAAGTCTCCCTTAGGGGAATTGTTTGATATTTCTATATAAAACTGAGTCTATTTTATTATCCTCTGGTTAATACTAAAATTTTCATGAAATGATACCATTTTCCTCTCTTTTTCAATTAAAATTATTGATAAAATGTTTTTAAAAAAAGCTAACTTTATTTCACTCTTCGGTCGAAAAACCTTTTTATTCTATATCTATGTTTTATAAAAATATTTTCAAAAAAAAAATTAAAATTATTATAATGATTTATTAAATAAATTTTTACCAATATTTTAATTTTTACAGAAAAAATTAATAGAATCATTTTGATGTTTTCTGAATGAGGTTCTTTTTGAATTTTACCCAAAATATGAAAGGAATCTTTATTTTAACATACTCAGCATATATGAAATTTATTATAGTCATGACCACACATTGATTTGAATCTTCCTTTAAAACTTTATAAGTTTCTTTTCAAATAATTTTTTTTCCTAATATTATAAAAAAATAGTTTTTAATAGTTATTTTCCAGGTAAAAATTATATTTTCCTCAAGAATGTTTTTAAAGGAATTTTTATGCTATTTCTTATTATCAACAATAATAACCCTCATTTTTCTTAATTATCTATTGGAAATATTTTGTAATGATACCATCCTTATTATTTCTTCATCTAGTTTTTTATTAATTTCACTGGGATGTACTATTTTATACCATTCTCCATAGTACTTTGAATAGTTTACAATTATGTTTATTGATTGGAGAAAGTATTAAAATTTTATGCTAGTTTTCTAATATGATTTTTCATGATTATTTTGTTTATTTATTGGGTAAATTGATAAAAAAATATTCTAGTTATTAAATATGAATGTTTTCATTAATTATTTTTCTCTCCTTTCATATGAGGAATTCATTGGACTTAGTAAGTGATGGGTAGGTCCCTCTATAGCCCCTCGATGCATTGGTAGGTCTCATGAGACAAACTAGCTTGGGTAATTGGATGAGGCCTTACACATTTATATAAGATGTATTAGGACAAGGGCTTGATGATATAGTGATGATGTCTGACATTATTCATTTTCTCATTATGAGATTAGTTATTGATGTCCATGTGATTATTGGATTAGTTAGAATATTGATGGATAAGTTTCAAGATCATGTGATTATTTATATATCATTATTTGACCATCATTTATTCCAGTTATATTATTTTTCATGTTCATGTTATTGATTAATTGGAATATGTTTCAGTTATTTCTATTTTCATATTTATTATTCCTTATTTTTTTATGATAGATTTCATTATACACATATGCTTAATAAGCATTAGAGCTCACCCCTTTCTTATATTTTCTTTCCCCTAGATGATAAGAAGTGTATTTTGATTGATATATAGGTATATAAAAAAGGTAATAATGGTATTCTTAAATAAAATTATATATTTTATTTTATGTTTCCAAATTTAATGTGAAATTCAAGTATGTAATTAGTTTTCCAAGACTACTAAACTATTTGATCCTTTGGAATGCGATCACTTTTATCTAGAACCAATGTAATAAAGTAACCACTAACTCTAGGAAACTAGTTTTGGGGTCTTTACACTAGTCAGGTAACTAAATACTATGGGATGTAGTATAAATACATCTTTACTTGCGTAATATAGTGAAGACTCACTTGTGTAATATAGTGGATAGTCAACTATTTAATATTGTGAACTCATCGGTGTAATATAGTGAGAAGTTTCATGTTTAATATGGAAAGAGTATTTTTAAGATGATACCTAGATGAACCCATTATACTTTGATGATAAGAATTATTGTGTACAATCTATGACTCAGACATCTCGAGGAAAACAAAGAGTTGGATTCCCTGGAGAAACCAAACCTTAAAAAAATACTTATTCCATACTTTAATACTTTACTTGAATTACATATAGATGTATTCTAGGTTAAACAAGAATGAAACATTAGTCTTAACTGGAAATAGAGGTTTAAATACCAAAGGGGTTAAATTTTGAATATAGATTTGGAATTTGGTAAAAATTTGACCACACCTAATTCATCCCTCTCTGGATTTTTTGTACTGATCCACTGAGTCATAAAAATACATATAATTATCAATATAAATTAATACTTTAATGAAAAATAATACCATTAATTTAATTAAATGAATTAAAAATTTATCTTTATTCATAATTAATTAATTATGTAAAATTTTTCATATCTAAATATTTTATTAATATTTTTTTCAATAGAAATATCACCCAACCTATTACAATTCATGCTCTTCCTGGCATAGCCCCCCCCCCCATAAAAATGAGTATTAGATCTCTGGTCTAGAATGCAAATTACGAGCCGATAGAGTAAAATTGTCACCTACAATGTGCCCATGCACAACATAGCATAATAAATCACTCTATCACATCATTAGGAACCTTGTGGATAACCACTGAGAGTTGAACCTCTGTCCACTTAATAGTCAAGTGAGTGAACTACCATTGGGGTACCACAACAAGGGTAAAATATTATTAATGTTATTATTATATATATTTCATCATTTATAACAATAATAATTTTTATTCAAATCTAATTAGTAAAATTTCTCATATATTATTAAAAATACTTAAATATAATTATTATTAATATTGTGTATATATATATATATATTTAATTTTATAAAAATTTATAATTAGTAATTTATTTTAAATGGTCGTTATTTATATGCAATTTTTAATATTTTTTCATTTTTATTTTAATATTTATTCTTCTATAATTTTTTTGTAATTTTTTTAACTAATATTATTTATTTACTTTTTCAATAGTTTTATATTTTTTTTATTTTTACTTTTTAATTTTTATTCATTTTTAATATTTATCCATTTAATATTATTTATTCATTTTTAATATTAATTCATTTTTTTGTAATTTATTTATATTTTATATTTATCCATTTTTAATTTTTTTTATTTTTTTATTTTTTTATTTATTTATAAATTTTTATTTATTAATATATATTATTATTATTAAGTTTGTAATTTATATATTTAATATTTATTCTTTTATCTTTTAATATTTTTATATTTTTATATTTAAATCTTTATACAATTTTTATTTATACATTTAAAATTATTAATTATTTTATAAATATTTTTTATTTAAAATAATTTTTTAATATTTATACATTTTTATTTTAATAATTATTTATTTTTAATATTTTTCTTAACTTTTTCATTCTTACAATTTATTTATTTTTATTTTAATATTATTTCATTTATTATATTTTTTTAATTTATATCATTAATATTATTTATTCATTTTTAATAATTTTGTAACTTATTTAAATTAATAAAATTATTATTTATTCATTTTTAATTGTTAAATTTTTATAAATATTTTACATTTAAATGCATTTTTAAAATATTTTTTCATTTTTTATTTTAATATTTTTTAAATTAATGTATTTTTTTAATATTTATTATTTTTTATTATTTTTTAATTTATATAAATAATATTTATTCATTCATTTTAAATATTTTTAAAATTTATCGTTTTTATGTAATTAGTAATTTATTGAAATTTTTAAATGTAATTCCTACTTTTTAATATTAATTTTTATATTTTGATTTGTTAAAGGGAGATTAGGTGTTTATCAACACTAAATTTAATACCGATAAAGAAATATCTTTTTAGTGCTAAATATAGCACTAATAAATGATGTCTTTATAAATGCTTATTGTTTGAGCACTGATAAAGGCTTCTTTTATCAGTTATTTTTAGTTAGCATTGATAAAACCCTTTCCCTATTTTTAAACAAATCCTAACATAGTCGCTTCACTATTTGTCACTACTTTGTAATTTTCCAACCCATATCAATCTATAGTAATCAAATTGGTATATTGTAACACCTCAAGTTTCCATGGTATGTTTCTCTTTAAATAATGCAATAGTGTGCACTGTATGCAACTTCGAGTTCCAGCACACCACGGCCAATCAAATTAGTTGTTATGAATAGTAATACCCACTTTTTAAAATTTTATAAATTTTATTTTTCAAAATGGACTTCATTTTTGGATTCGGAATATCAAAATTAGCTTATGGTGAATTTTTGGTATTTTTCTAAAAACTTTCAATTTTTGATAAATAGTGAAAAACATTGTGTTGTTGTTTAAAACCAAATTTTATTTAAATAAAAATTATCTTTATTTACATTTATTTTCTTATTCAAAATAGATACATAATACCTATATTAGTTCAATGTAATTCATTGGAGTCATTTTATAATAAGATTAGATGTATAAAATTTTATTGATTTTTTAATGTCTTTTACCCACCTTTTAGGCACATTTGAAAATTTGCATAAAATGTAATTTTTTCGCTTCCATGAATTAAATTTAAAAAATCTGAGAGACATGATTGACATCAGTAAGTAAAATTTGGTTTAATAAGATGAAAAATAACTTTTGGTGAATAGTAACTTTTGAATTTTATTTACCACATTTAAAAGTAAATTGGGTAATTAAAGGTAAAAATTATTTTAAAATTACCCTAACGCATATCCTAATTCTATTAGATGAGTTTATTTCAACCAAAATCAACCTTAGGAATAAAATATGATCTTTTTGGTTCACTTGGATTATATTAGGACATTTATTATTATTTTATTTAAAAAAGAGTTAAAAGTGTTGAATTCAAATTTTAATAACTAAACCATTTTTAATATAGGGTTATACATAAGATAAATTAAACTATAAATATTCATTAGAAATCTAAAACAATTTCCTATATAATGGTATTTATTTATAATTTTTAGACATTAAATAATTAAATTTATTTATGACACAATGATGATGTAATAATTACCTTATTATTGAAAGATTAAAATAATTGTTATTTTAAATATTAATATAATTGTAAATTGAGACTTTTGATGTATTCCAAGAATTTTATAGGTTAATATGACATGTTAGGGTTAATTAAATAATTTTTTTCTAAGTGATAAATTTTTTATGACTATCACAAAAACCAAATACTAAATAGTGTCAAAATTGACATAAATGAGTTTTTAAAACAAATACTATATTATTAATTGATATAATATTCCTAAAAATATAATTTTCGGCCAAAGGACTGAGATAAGGTTATATATATCAATAATTAACCACTTGGGGTTCTCTTGGATTTTTATTTAAAGTTTATTAACCATTTATTATAATAATACAACAATATATGGTAAAAGCTAAACTATTTAACTAAGAGTTAAATCTAAAAGATAAGTTTAATATAGTGACTTAAACCTATCTAAAACCAATTGGTTGAGAGTTTTTTGGACCCATACCCACCTTATCCTTGAAATAAATCCTTTTGTAGCCATTATAAACCAAATATGATTGTATAATAAGATAATATTTCAAGATTTTCCTAAAGTGAACCTCACCTCTCTTATAGAAGGGTACTTCCCCTTATCTCAAAGTCACACCTCCAAATCCATTTGGCTCGGAAAATACCTACTCAAATATCCTTCCAACTACACTCAATTCAACTTAGATTCCTTACTTTGATAAGAATCCAACCTAAATATCCCTTTTGATCAAATCAAAATGAAGCACCTGAAGAAGAGGTAATAATTTCATCACCTCTTTCAAAGTTCTTTTCTTCTTCCACTTCCTATTTCCTTGTTTTTTCCATATAAAAATAATAAGTACAGTACCTTATACTTAATATGATGTTATTAAAAATATGGTACAACCATATTCATTATTCTATCCATCCTATTAATAACAAAGTCACCATACGTGTATACGTACGGCTTACCGTCTCTACGTCGTGGTGTAATTTGTTATTCAACACTTCACTATTTGGATGGGTATAATAATGAGTATAATTGATGTACATAATAAATATGAAATATTAATGATTATTTATATATGATATACCATCCAATTTCATACGATTTAACTATTAATATAATGATATTGTCGCTCGTGCATACGTACGGATTACCGCCTCCACAAACGCGATGAGATTCATTCCACGTCGTAATCATTCAAGAATAATTTTCATTTTATGATGAAAAATTATGTTTAAGAACTTAATATCATTTTGGATATGAATCAAATACATATTATCCATAACAAACATGACTTATGTAATAAAACATATAAAGGAAAATGAATTAGTTAACACCCGAAATAATGATACTACTGAAATATTATTAACAAAGAAATATTATAAGATTATATATGATATCATATTTATGTATGTGGTTCTTTTATAATTTAATAGAAATTATTTGACTATTATTTAGGATTTTAAATTACCCTTTATCAAGGAAAAGTACAATTTAAGGGTTAATTCTATAATCTCTTCATTATCCGAGGTTATTTATATGTGAGTATCTACTGGGACCTCTTTATCATCCACATTCATGTTTCTTAAAAATTTATTTCAAAACATTTTTATTATTTCCCATAATATGGGTTAAATTAATTTTTAATCTTGTTTGAATTTTTATAAAAATTTTATAAGGGAATCTTTTAGTTGTTTTCCATACAAGATCTGTTATGACCTTTTCGACAAAATTAAGGAAAGAATGTTTTTTTTAAATTATACGGTGAGTGAAGTTGTTTTCCACCATTATAACACCTTCAAAGAATACCTTACAAGCTTATAAGAATATTTTAAAAATAAATTATTTCCTTTATAATTATGATACTTTTAAATGATTTCAAAATAGAAAGAGATATTTCTCTCAAATAGTTTTGATTTCATCTATGTTCACATCCTTTAATGGATTTTATGCTTGTTTGAAGTTGATTTATTATGATACAATATTCCATATTATATTAAAGTTTTTGTGATGTGGTTGAATATGGATGTGTTATTTTTATACCATTAATGGTTTATGGTTAAATTATTAACATTTCGTTTTCTCATTTTAATACAAATGTTTAAGTTATGTTTCAACCTTTTCATATGAGGAATGCATTGGACTTAGTAAGTGACGGGTGGAGCCTGCTATAGCTCCTCGATGCATCGGTAGGTCTCATGAGACAAACTAGTGTCTGGGCACAAGGCCGTGACAAAATATTATTTGTAGTCTTGGTCCAAGGCCTTGACTATGTGGTTATAAAGTCTGGCATTATGCATTTCATCATTATGAAAGTGGCTATTGATATTGCATGTGATTATTCGACTAGTATAATATCCATTTGAGTAATTAAATGGAATTATTTTGATTTTATCTTTTCTATATTGTGTTTATGTTCAATTTTAAAAGGCTTTTATTTTAGTCTTAAACATTGCCTTAAATTTTTATGCTTATTTATGAAATTTTTCGCTGTACTGTTATCCTTATTGAGTATCTGAGCTCACCCATTTCTATGTTTTATTTTTCCCAGGATGCGAAGAATTATATTATGACTGACCTGCAGGGATAGTCTGTGGGATCTCAATGTTGTCTATGAAAACAATGTTGTTGTATTTTTTTATTTTATGATGTAATGTAAACCTTATGAATGTATCTAGTACATCCAAGGATACTAAACTAATCGATATTTTGAGACTTGATCTTTTGTGATCATGCCAATGATATGAAATAATGCACTAACTTTGGGTAACTAGGGTTGGGGTGTTACATATACAATACTTAAAATTTATTCTAGGTGATGATGAATCATTTTTGTATTACTGATTGATGAAAAAGTGATGAATATGAGGAATGGGTTGATGATTTTTTAGAATTTTTAAAATGAAATGTTCCAAAAAATAATAACTTTTCCCATCCATGCATGAAATGTTAAAATAAGAGAAATTTATATAGTAGAGAAATAAAAAATCATTTAATTTGTAACGGTTTTAATCTAATTCATAGTACATGGATTTTTAAAGGTAAAATCGGGTAGAATTCATGATCTAATGATGATGAATATTTTAAAGATGATAATTCTAGTTAAATTGAAGAAATGATTCATAATATTGAAGTGTAAACAATTGATAAAATAGAAATAACCGAGTGCCTATATAGTGATACTAAAAAACAACTCTATTTAGTTCATAATAAATGTATGGTTTTATCAATACTATTTGGTAAACATGATATACAAGAATTTATGTAGTGGAAAGAATTTTAAATAATTACCATAGTTGTTGAAAGATGTACTTTCTAAATACAACAATATCCCATATCCAAAATATAATATGAAAAAAATATTATGCCTGATGGGATTTTGATACAACAACATACATGCTTTCTCAAATGACTATGTATTATTTAATAAGGAATATGAAGTTCTATTAGAGTTTCATAATCATGTAAAATTATATTAAAAGTTAAAATAAAATCAAAATTTGATATGTCCATTATGAAAATTACTAAGAATCCCAATAATTCAATTTGGTATCTTCCTATAATTCCAAATTTTAAATAATTGTTTTCAAATTAAAATGATTAAAAAAGTGTAATATGAGATGTAGATAATTGAATATCTTTGGAACTTTATGTGATTCATTTAATTTTTCATAATGGAATAAAATTGATGAAAAAATTACTACATTAAGAAATAAAGTTAATAATATTATACTTGGATTGTGAATCGATGAAATGAATATATCATATTGATATTAGTTATTTATAGACCAAAATAACCTAGAAATGATATTGATATTTACCTTTCACCATTAACTGATGATTGGAAACTCTTATGGGTGGAAGGTGTGAAAGTATAATATTCCAATAAAAAGGAATATTTTAAATTTCATGAAATGATTAGGTTCATTATAAATGACTTTCCAACATCATGATTTATGTTGGATATAGTGTTAAAGGGTATAATGATTTCCCAATTTAATAATAATGGACTTCATGTTAGCAACCACAACATGGTAGAAAAATAGTGTACATGGGTCATCAAAGCTTTTTATCTATAGATCACTGTTATCAATGATTAAAAATTCATTCAATGGATTATATAAATTTTATACTTATCTAAATAATTTGAAAGATTTTCAATATTTTAAGATGTTTAAATATATTAATTTTGTATTTGAAAAGACATAATGATCTCGTAATGTCATTAATATATCAAATAAATATATAATATTTTTTGGGGTTCTGTATTGGTGATATCATGGGGTTAAAAATGACATTGATGTTATGTATTTTAATATTAATATCCATGATGGTTTTATTGGAATATTATTATATATTAGAGCAATGACTAAGGATGGTTTGAATATAATATCAGACATACTATAAATGGGAATATGTTTGGAGTTACCTCCCACTCTTAATGAAATATAGACATTTTTTTAATCTTTCTTGTCATATATTATACAAGAATGAGAAAATAAATTTTTTAGTGCTTCCAAGGTATAAAATTACCTTAGGTATATTCATCAAATATAAAAAAAATCATGATGAAACAACTCTTACGTATTTTATTATATAGAATACTAGCCATATATGTTAGATTTACTATCACCAAGGTGTGTTATTTTTTCAATTACATTTGTGAAAAATTTATGGATCAAAATTTGTGAACAATTTTTAGAATGATGAAATTGATATAATTTTTTATCTTGAAATATAAATTCCACCATCTTTTTTGATATCGTGGTATATTTAATGGTTCATTTACTGGGAGAAATAAATATTTTTATCTCTACACACTCACATTGGATATATCCTTCTGAAAGTTATGTGATGATATTTATGGGGAATGTAATGAATAAAAATCAACCAAAAGCCTATATTTTTTAGAATTATATTTTATAGGAGGTAGAATATTTTTTTATAGACTACATGTCTATAGTGGAGCATGTTGGTTTTCATAGATCATGTCATGAATGAGTTAGTTTTAGGGGAAAATTATCCCATGGATTGATAATAAAGGCACTGACATGCGAGGAAATAATGTATGAACATTTATACATATTGAATATCACATATTAAACTTGTAATATATGAAATCACATATTAATTTTTAAATACGATTTCATCTGATGAAGAAAGATATGTGGGAATTGAATGGGAATAGTTTTTTCCCATGGCTTAAAGACATCGTTCCTAGTAGATCTAATATGTCATAATCATTAAGATGGTTAGTAAGTGGACCAAGTTTAAATATGATAACATCGTATGAGAATTTCATTAATAAATATAAATTTTATTTAAAAGACTTGGGGGAAAATGTGTAGTTCATAATAGTGGTGTATCAGTGTTCACTAAATAAATGCATTTTTTGAGTGAAAAAGAAAACAAATCAGTCATTACATTAAGTGAATATTATAAAGTTAATAAAGATATAGGGGATATTGATTAAATTAAATTTTTATTTCATGTGTTAAATAATAAATGGGTTTTCAAAAATATAATTGTTAAATATAATTAATTTGCAATGAAACTAATAGATCTGAAAAGATTAAAATACACAGATTACCCTTTTATCATGGAAATACATGTGAAATAAATTTTTATGTTCTTAATCTATTAAATGTCCAGTTGTATATCATTTTTTTGGAAAAAATACTATTTTTGATAAAAAGGTTGATAATAATGATTAATTTCATAATATCCATATTTCCATGTAAAGATTATCAGAGGATATTGATAACCACTGTGTAGACATGGTTCACATTATACTTAATAATCCTAAAGAAGTAATATGGGAAAAATACTTTATTAATCTTTTAATATTACAAATACCATATATTTATTTCATGTTTAACTTTTCAAATTTAAAAAAAAATGTGATATATATTATTTCTAAGTGTACTTTTAATTTAACACATATTTTTTTAAAAATATGATAAATTGTTTATTTAGTATTAAAAACAAAATACATATAAATATTAATTTTTTATGGTATTTTTTATTATTTAAAATATTACTTATGTTTTCTTCTCTTCTACCTATATTATTTCATATATCATAAATTTTTTTATTTGTTTTATCATTTTAGTTAAATACATAAGATTTGATAAAAATTGTGTTTTGTTTTTTCTTGTTTCCATTTTATTATTTTTCAATCATAACTAAATTTTATTTGAAATGTCTATATTTGTATAATTTTTTATTAATTTTTTATTAATTTTAATTATAAGAATATGTTAAAATAAATATTTTATTCATATTGATCTTCTAGGTAGGGCCCTCTACATGCTTCTACTGAGGATAATCCTCATTTCTCTACATAGGAACCTTATACTTTTAAAAGAAAAGAGATGGTTTTAGGGTTGATAAATGTAGTAACACATGTTTACCAAAATCACCAGACACTCATAGCATGTATTGAAGGACATATGTTGAGTTTTATGGCAACAATATTCATTAATATATAAATTCAAAACAATTTAAGAATTTTGTGGCTATGTAAGATCTAGAATAAATAATCATTATTAGTTATGATTAGATAATTGTTGAAAAATATGACACTAGCTTAGATATGGGAAACCATTTTGGTAATATCATTTATTATTATTTATTTTTTCATAACATATTTTTAGTAATGTAAAATTTTCATCTTCTCAAATTCAAATGATATATGATTTACCTTACAATAAAGAGGTTAATAGGAAATTATTGTATTTTTATGCTAAAATATAGAGAAATTTTAAATCAGTAATAATTTTGGATTTTATTTTTTGTAGAATTAAAAATTAAAATCCTTGTGAAATATATGGTTTTTATATGAAGATATATGGTGGAAGGTTGTTGAAATTAGATAGTAGTAATCAATTTTGGTAAGTGAAAATTCAACAGTTTAAATTGGTTTTTTGTATAATCACTAAAAATGATCATATTCATGATTTTTTAATCTTTAATTAATATGAACTAGGGGATATCAGTATGAGATACAAGTAAATAACTTATAAATTTATACTTTATCTTGTGAATGGTATCTATTACTTAAAGAATAAATGATAGCTACAAAGTTTTAAAAATTGATAGTCGAGTCTTAAAGATCCTTAGAGATTTCCTATCATTTCCCCTAGATAGAATTGAAAAATTAAAAAGGGAAAAAAATTATAAAAAAGAGAAAATATATTATAAAATAGTCTAAGGTTATAGTTGACAAGTTTTTAATAATTAATTTTAGTTATTTATAACTCTTTCTACTTTTCAATACTATTTTTTCCAAATATTATTTATAGGAAGATCTTAAGGATCAAAGAACACAAGTGAACACCATACCAAAGGTTTGGAATGATATATTGTCTACAACATTAGGAAATGAGAACACTCAAATAATGTATAAGTATACGAGGTAGGTGTATATATTAAAAAAAATTTGTGGTTTTGGTACTTCTTTGATAGAGGATGTATATAAGAGAAAAATAGGCTCTCAAGAAGATAAATTTATAGATATGGGAGAGAAAATATCAGATATGATAAAATGGTTGTCATGGTGTATGTTTGCAGACTTACAAAGACAAATTTCGTCTTTAGACCACACTCCTACATCTCTACCTGAATATCCCATTCCTTCGTCTCCTCTTCCACAGCTTACCGTCTACTGGGAGATAGATATTGAAGATCCCTAGTATCATATTATAGAATATGTGATCATAAATTATATTGTGGACACCTTAAATCATAATAATATGGATATTGATAAATGTAGGTTAATGGTACATGATATTATATATGCATCGGAAAGAGTACCATTCCCTACCAATAAGTTTTTTACAACTAGATAGATAGTCATAAATTTTTTACATTGACTATCTAGACTTGTATAAAAAATTCACCATAAAGGTATGTATAGATTATATCCTTTATTTATTATTTTTTTTAAAATATATTTTAATATATATATATATATATCTAGGAATGAATTAAAGGTAATTACATACTGTATAGAAAGAAGCAACATATTGGGGATCATTTGACTTTTTATACTAACTTTTGTAAAGGAATTTATAAATTATCATCACATTTATTTAAGTTTCTGGATGTTTATAAGCTGATAATGATTTCTAAAGTTTGTGGGTGTGATTTTCTACTGGTGATTTATAAGAAATATACTTTGAAACTTGTAACTATATAGTTGCGAGTTTATACAGTGATGTAAGTCATTTTCCTTTAAATTGATTATAATATTTGTTTCAGTTATATCAATTTGAACTAACATACTACCAATGTTTATTTTTTATTAGTGATCTTCATAATATTGGTATTCACTATGATACAACATTAGTGTATAAATTTTTAGGCCAATATTTAATTTCTCAAGTAATAAAAATAATTTATGACGAATAAAGAATCAAATATGTTTCTCAAAGATTTCAAAATTAAGGAATTAAGTGATGGATGCATCCTTATCTTGATGGGTATGAAGAATAAATTTCATTACAGTATAATTTCTCTTTATTAAATAACCATTCACATTACATTTTTTATATTAGTTTCCATTGGATGTTGTTTATTTTTTATTCATAAGAAATTAATACTTACTAGATATGATTAATACATGATGACTTGTAAGAAAACTTTAAAGAAGTATTAGATAATTAATTTTAATTATTTTAATACTTATAAATTATAATATCTTTTTATTTTATTTCATACTTATCATTTTCAAATAGGGTATGGAAACACTATAACTAGGCAATATGAATAATCACTGGTAGAAAAATTAGTTTTTAATCAGGTGTTTCATGTTAGTAATTATTAACTAACATGAAAACCACATGATTTAATGTTTTCATGTATTTTATAATAATAAAAAATGTGAAAACCCAATTAGAAGGTTTTTTCACACTAATTATCATAGAAAATGATGTGGAAATGTTCAATATCATGGTTTTTACATTGTTTATTTTAATAAGAAAGGTTAAAACCCACATCGATGAGGTTTTCATATCGATTATTATAATAACAAACATTTAAACTTTTCAAAAAATTAAATATATGTGACTTCTGACTCTTGAATTTCATTCTAACAAACCTGAAACACTGAAAGACTAAATTATATAACTCTCAAATTACCATCATCCACTTATTTCATCTAGATTCCATTTTTTCATCATTTTATTTTGTAAGAATTCACTTATATCATTATCATTTTGTAACATACACAACCTAGAATACACTAAACCAGTGCCCCGGTCCGGGTTGCTAACTGACCTCAGGTGCACCTCCATATATGCCAGAAGTTGATGACTAGAAACGAGGGTATAAAGAACATGTGGGGAGACTATAACCTTTTTATCAGAGTAATACAAAATAGATAAAAATTATAATTAAATGAAACAATAAACAAAAATCTGGTAACATGCATTACAAATCGTTTCCCAAAATTGGGTACAACCCACAACCAAAATGAAAATATTCCTTGTCATGCCTTAAAATGTAAAGTGATAAAAAACCTAAAAAATAAATAAACATATGAATCACCAAAATGGATCTTGAATCCAAGTATAGATCCTCATCCATGCAAATCCCAAGCCCAACTCACCACTTTAGCATATGATCATTTCCCTTGTCCTAACCTTCAATCATGAAATCTGATTGGGTACCCAATAGTAGCCTGATAAGGGTGTGAGTACAACTTATTAAGCCACCACTAATGTTTCTACAAAATATCCAGTCTAACAAATAGTGTATGCATGCAGTAATATATATAAAGTGAAAAAGGGGTAACAATATTCCATTAGTAAATCATTATTTAACTAAATGATTATCATCATTTAATTTCATGGGTCAGGAATTCAATTAATTACACAACAGCCTAAGCTAGTCAACCTCTATGAATATGATAATAAATCAAGTTCCCTTTCTCACTAGGGAAAAACAACACATAATAAAATTCATCATATATACGTTGGAGGGTCAGTACAGGTAATGTCAACCAGTTTCATCACACATACCTTGGATCCTCAGTCCGGGTAATCATCCAATACATCTATTAGGGGCCTAAAACATAAATCCAACTACCTAACTTTTGAATTCTAGTGATGGGGGTTTATATCCTCAGTCAAACCCGACCCATGGTAGTAGATCATCATTAAATACCCACAACTACCAATCCATTTGCACATGTTTAGATTAACCATTAACCATATTCACCATATCACAAAGAATATTCAAAAAATTTACATGACCTTCATAAATCACTACTCAATCAACACATAAAATTTATCTTCATTCCTTAACTCATTAAAATACTTCCATTTCATCCCACAATCCATTTGTCATAGTCACTTTAATTCATTTATTTTATTCATGATGTTCTAGAAAATCCCTTAGGCCATTATCAATAACTAGACTCAACCACAATTAGCGACTTTCACAATTTGAACTAACTTTTTAACATATATATCATGGGCTCTATTTTATCATAATTATTCCATATTCAACATCACAATTTTCCATGTATGGGAGGATGGCGCACCCCATGGGTGGCCCTAAGATCAATCAAATCAAACTCAATGCATCCCATAGGGATCACGAAGGATTCAATTCATCATTTAGCTAACCATTTTGTCAAATCATATTGAAGGTATCAAATTATAAACAAAAGATAATAAATAACACAACAATACATGAAAAAAACATTATAAAGACTATGAGATATAACTTGTAGACCACCTAACTCGAATCCAAAGATGAACGCTTGATTAACCTTGGCCTTAGATCCAGATTCAAGCACTATTTTAATCTTTATACTAAGATATATGGAAAAAGAGAGTTTTAAGGCTTTGAAATAATAATAATGAAACCACAAGCCCTAATCTAGAAAAGAGAAGCAAAAGGAGTGTTAAACTTACCCTAATATTTGATCCACAACCAAAGTCACTCTGAATGGCCACAAAACAAAGGAGATAGACCCTTGGGAAGATTTGGGAGTTTAGGTTCTTCACTGGGGATGGAGGAGAAATAAATGAGAATAAAATCAGGTGAAACACTTAAAACACAAAGGGTGGATGGTAATTTCTCACTTTTTAATGGGGTGCATGGTTTGACCACATTATTTTTTAAACCATGCACCAATTGTGTACCATACTATTTCTAAGAGGGGTGATATGATTAGGATAATTCACATTTTCTTTACAAACCATTATGAAGGATTTATGATTAAATACCTCCTCAAATAAAACATTTTTTATGATTATGGATTATAAACATAAACTATTCAATTTATGTTATGTATTTTACTAGTTTGGAATTATGTATTGTGATTCATAAACTAATCTAGTGTATGCCATTGTTTAGAAATGGCACCTAGTGGAATTAATGGAAACTATATCAATGCACATAATCCATATACGGATTTCTCTCATACTCAAGATAATTATAGTTAATCAAGTGATTCAACCAGTGTTGAACAATTTATAACCATAGTAGGACAACTCACTCAGGTTATGAATAATAATCTTACCTGTATGGAGCACCCTGATCCACAATACAGAGGATCAATGTTAGACCGCTTCATGAGGAAACAACCACCAACATTTAATGGGACTACAAATCCATTTTTAGTTGAGCAATAGATAAGTTCCTTAAAGAAAATATTTAATGACTTGGGGAGTAGCGAAAGGGAAAAAGTTGTCAAGGAAGTTTATCACCTCACTGGAGATGCAGATCAATGGTTGTAATTAATTAAAAACACAAAGGAGGATGAATAAATATAAAATATGGAATGGATGGAGTTTAAAGAACTTTTCTTAGAAAAATACTTTCCTCATGACCATCGAGCAGATATAAAAAAACAATTTCTGAGTCTGAGGAAAAGGGAGGATGATAATGTCGCAAAGTATGAAGCTAAATTTACAAGGTTATCAAGGCATGCATCTGATTATATACGTATCCCAAGGAGTAAGATTGATCAATTCTTTAATGGGTTAAAATCATTTCTCCATTGAGCATTAGTCTCACAATCCTTCTCATCGTATGAATATATTGTCTCATGTGCTATCAAGACAGAAAAGGAATTCTCTAAGTATTATGACTTTAAAGAAAAGAAAGAGAATAATAGATCTTCTGAACACTCTAGAAATGGAAATAAGAGGAAGAAGTGAAAAGTTTAATTTCCATCCTGTAGTAAATGTGGGAAGAAATACCATAGTACCTACCTGAAGGGAATGGGAGTCTGTTACAAGTGTGGTGAAAAAGTCCACCAAGCTCGTGATTTCAAGGGAAAGAAAGAGGATGTCAATGTTTAATTCTACAATTATAGAAAAATGAGGCATTATGAAAATTAATTTCCTAAGCTCCAAGGAAACTTACCTCATAAAAGGCCAAGGGAGAAAGTTCAAGCTTATGCGATCACTGCTGCTGAGGTTGAAGCTCCAAATGATGTGGTGGCAGGTAATTTAATGGTTTCCTCAAATTTAGCCAATGATTTATTTGATTTTTTATTATCACATTGTTTAATATCTTCCTAGTTTGCTAAGAAAATTAGATATTTCCAATTTGATTTAACAAGGGAATTGTCAGTCAAAACTCCTAAGGGAATTATCAATGCAACAAAGTTTTGAGAATTAGTTCCCATTAGAGAATATAAACGTGCTTTATCTTCTTATCTCATTGTCATACCCATGATTTAATTTAATATAATCCTTAGTATGGATTGGCATTCGGACCATGATGTGAAAATTTATTGTAAAAAGAAGGAGGTTACAATTTTCAATGATGATAAAAAGTACCTTATCTTTAGAGCGAAAAACGTAACCATAAGATTTTTATCTAGATCCACCACTAGTAGCTTTACTAAATTCAATTATTGGGGATGAAGAGAATGAAATAACTATGGGTGAGTAAATTAATGTTCAAATAGAGGATGTGCCTATTGTGAAAGAATATATTGATGTGTTTTCAGAGGATTTAACTAGACATCCTCCAGAATGAGAAATTGAGTTTTCAATCGATGTAATTCCTCATTCAAGGCCCATATCGAAGAACCCTTATATAATGGACATTATGGGATTAGTGGAACTAAATAAACAACTAGAGTAATTGATTAATAAAGGATTTATTCTCCTTAGTGTTTCTCCATGGGGAGCCCCTGTTCTTTTTGTTAAGAAAAAAGATGAATCTATGAGGTTGTGTATTGACTATAGGGAAATCAATTCTATAACAATAAAGAACAAGTATCCCCTAACTAGTATTGATTATCTATTTAATCAACTTCATGGAAATAAATATTTTTCAAAGATTGACCTTTGATCTGGATATCATCAGTTGTGTGTGAATAAGGAAGACATTCCGAAGACAGCATTTCGTACCAGTTATGGGAATTATGAGTTTATAGTAATGTCTTTTGGACTGACTAATGTATCCTATATCTTCATGGATCTTATGAATATATTTTTCAAGGAGTATCTTGGTAAATTTGTAGTGGTATTTACTGATGACATCTTGGTTTACTCCAAAAGCTATGAAGATCCTGAAAATCACTTGCGTGCTATTCTAAAGACACTTAGAATAAATTAATTATATGGGAAGTTTAGTAGGTGTGAATTCTGGATTCAGGATATTTATTTTCTTGTCTATATTGTCTCTAAGTATGGAATCACTATTGATCCTTCTAAGCTAAGTGCAATACAAGAATGGTTAGCACCGACAAGTATAACTGAGGTACGCAGTTTTATTGGTTTAGTAGGTTATTATCGGCATTTTGTCCAAGATTTTTCCCGATTGTCTAACCCATTAACCAAGATCACATGTAAAGGGGGTAAATTGTTTTGGAAAAAAGTGTGTGAAGAATTTTTTGAATAACTAAAGAGAAGATTAGTCAATGCACCTATATTTACTCTAGTATCGGAGAATGATGGGTTTGTTATTTATAGTGATACTTTAAACAAAGGACTTGGTTGTGTCCTTATGCAGAATGATAGAGTTATTTTATATGCATCACGATAGCTAAAAATTCATGAACAAAACTATCCCACTCATGATCTTGAGTTAGCAGTTGTAATATTTTCTTTAAAGATATGGAGACACTATCTCTATGGTGAAAAATGTGAGATATATACTGATCACAACAGTTTGAAGTATATTTTCTCACAGAAAGAACTCAACATGAGGCAAATATTATGGCTTGAACTACTCAAGGATTATGATTTCACTATACACTACTACCTGGGGAAGGAAAATAAGGTGGTAGATTCTTTGAGGAGAAAGGTTCAGGGAGTTTTGAATAAGATGAGAGTTGAAAGGTATCTTATGTTCCTAGATCTAGTAAAGATGGATATGGGAATAATCATGGAAGGTGAAACATAAATAATTTTAAAATGGTTTCTAAACCATATTTACTATAAAGGATAAAAAGTTCTTGGACTGCTGATGAGGAGTTTCAAAAGAAAATTAAAGTTGTGAACGATAGGAGATTGATCGAATTCATATATGAAGATGGGATTTTAAAATTTGGCAAGAGACTTTGTGTTCCTGACATACCTGATCTAAAAAGGGAATTGTTGGATGATGCTCATAGCTCTAATTTCTCTATACACCCTCGTATCACTAAGATGTATAGAGATTTGAAGGAATATTTTTGGTGGGAGAACATAAAGAGGAAGATTGATGATTATGTGTCAAGATGTATGGTTTTTCAACAGGTTAAGGCTGAAAGAAAACATCCTGGAGGAGTTATGCAACCTCTTCCCATACCTGAGTGGAAATGGGATGGTATTACAATGGATTTTGTCATGGGGATACCAAAGACTCCTAGAAGGAATTATTCAATATGGTTCATTGATGATCGTCTTTCCAAGTCAGCACATTTTCTTGCTATAAGAGAAGATTTACCACTTTAATGTTCAAAAATATTGTATATTAATAAAGTTTTAAGACTTCATGGAGTACCCATATTGATTATTTTTTATCATGATCCCCATTTTACATCAAGATTTTAGAAAAGTCTTCAGAAGGCCCTTGATAATGAACTTCGTTAAGCACTTCCTACCACCCTCAAACTGATGGACAATCAGAACGGACTATTAAAACCTTAGAATACATGTTGAGATCATTCTCACTTTACTTTCATGGTATGTGGGATCAATATTTACCTTTGGTATAATTTTCCTATAAAAATAGCTTCCATTCAAGTATTTAGATGGCACCATATGAAGCGTTGTATGGAAAGAGATGTCACACACCAACTTGTTGGGATGATGTTGGTGAAAGAAAATTCATAGGCACAAAACTCGTTATGGAAATAATGGAAAAGGTGTAGATTATACAAACCCACATCAAAGTAGATCAAAGTAGGAAAAAGAGCTATGCTGATAACCGAAGGAAGGATTTGGAATTTCAAGTAGGAGATCATGTTTTCTTGAAGGTATCTCCATGGAAGGGTGTTATATGATTTGGTAAGAAGGATAAGTTAAGTCTCAAGTACATCAGACCTTTCAAAATTCTAGAACGAATTAGAGTTATAGATTATCGTTTGGCAATGCCTCCAAGTCTCTCCAAAGTTCATGATGTGTTCCATGTATCACTATTGAGAAAATACATGTCTGACCCAACACATGTACTCACCTATGAAGAAATAGAATAGGAACCCAATCTATCTTATTGTTAATATCCTATCAAGATTCTTGATACCATACAACAAGTGTTGAGAAACTGGACGACTTATCTGGTAAAATTTCTATGGAGAAACCATAAGATGGAGGAGGCAATGTGGGTACCCGAGGAACTTATGATGAAGAACCACCCAAATCTTTTTATGTAGTAATATTCTAGAAATTTCAAGGAATAAATTATTTTAAGGAGGTAATAATGTAACACCCCAAGCTTCCACGGTACGTTTCTCTTTTAATAATTCAATAGCTTACACTATACACAACTTCAAGTTCCAGCACACCACAACCAATCAAACTGGCCGATATGAATAGTAATACCCACTTTTTGAAATTTTATAAATTTTATTTTTTAAAAGGACTTCATTTTTGGATTTGGAATATCAAAATTAGCTTAGGGTGAATTTTTGGTATTTTTCTGAAAACTTTCAATTTTTGATGAATAGTGAAAAACACTGAGTTATTATTTAAAACCGACTTTTATTTAAAAAATTATTATCTTTATTTTAATTTATTTTAAAGTAAAAAATAGATACATAATACCTATATTAGTTCAATTTAATTCATTTGAGTCATTTTATAATAAGATTAGATGTATAAAATTTTATTGAATTTTTTAACGTCTTTTACCCACCTTCTAGGCACATTTGAAAATTTGCATAAAACGTAAATTTAATGTTTCTGTGAATTTAATTTCAAAAATCCAAGAGAAATTGTGGACACAAGTAATTAAAATTTTGTTTAATATAATGAAAATAATTTTTGGTGAATAGTAACTTTTGAATTTTATTTACCACGGTTAAAAGTAAATAGGGTAATTAAAGGTAAAAATGATATTATAATTACCCTAAAACATGTACTAATTATATTTGATAAGTTTATTTCGACCAAAATCAACCTTATGAATAAAATATGATCCTTTTGGTCCACTTGGATTAGATTAGGACAATTATTATTATTTTATTTAAAGAAGGGTTAACAATGATAAATTCAAATTTTAATAACTAAACCATTTTTAATATAGGATTATACATAAGATAAATTAAACTATAAATATTCATTTGAAAGCTAAAAATATTTCCTACATAATTGTATTTTATTTATTATTTTTAAACATTAAATAATTAAATTTATTTATGACACAATGATGAAGCAGTAATTACCTTATTATTGAAAGATTAAAATAAGTGATATTATAAATATTAATATAATTGTAAATTGATACATTTTATGTATTACAAGAATTTTCTAGGTTAATATTACAATTTTGGGTTTATTAAATAATTTTTTTTTTGAAGTGATAAATTTTTTATGAATTTCACAAAAACCAAATACTAAATAGTGTCAAATTTGACATAAATGAGTTTTTAAAACAAATACTATATTATTAATTGATATAATATTCTTAAAAATATAATATTCATCTAAAGGACTTAGATAAGGTTATATATATCAATAATTAACCACTTTATATTCTCTTGGCTTTTATAGTAATTTTATTGACCATTTATTATAATAATACAAGAATACATGGTAAAAGTTAAACTATTTAACTAAGAGTTAAATCTAAAAGATAAGGCTAATATAGTGACCTAAACCTATATAAAACCTATTGTTTGGGAGGTTTTAGACCCATACCCACCTTATCCTCTAAATAAATCATTTTTTAGCCATTATAAACCGAATATTATTGTATAATAAAATAATATTTCAAGCTTTTCCTAAAGTGAATCTCACCTCTCTTATAAAAGGGTACTTCCCCTTATCTCAAAATCACACCTCCCAAGCCATTTTTATCGGTCAACCCATGATAAAATATCCTCCCAAATACCCTAAATTCAAGCTAGAGGCCTTAATTTGATCATAATAAAACCTAAGGATCCCTTTTGATCAAATCAAAAGGAAACACCCGAAGAAGACGTAATAATTTCATCACCTCTTTTAAAGTTCTTTACTTCTTCCACTTCCTCTTTCTTTGTTGTTTCCATAACAAAATAATAACTCTAGTACCTTATACTTACTGTGATGTTATTATAAATATGGTACAACCATATTCATTATTCTATCCATCTTATTAATGAAAAAGTCACCATACGTGCGTACGTATGGCTTACCATCTCCACGTCGTTGTGTAGTTTGTTATTCAACACTTCATTATTTGGATGGGTATAATAATGAGTATAATTGATGTAAATAATAAATATAACATGTTAATTATTCTTTATATATTATATACCATCCAATTACATATGATTTCACCATCAATATAATGATATCATCGCTCGTGCGTACGTACGGATTACCACCTCCATGAACGTGATGAGATTCATTCCCCATCATAATCATTCAAGAATAATTTTTATTTTATGATTAAAAATACTTTTTAAGAACTTAATATCATTCTGTATATGAATCAAATACATATTATCCATAACAAACATGACTTATGTAACAAGTTCATTTATTATCCAAGGTTGTTTATACGTGAGTATCTACTGGGACCTCTTTATCATCCACATCTGTGTTTCTTACAAATGTATTTCAAAACATTTTTACTATTTCCTTGATTATGGGTTAAATTCATTTATACCCTTGTTTGAATTTTTATAAAATTTTTATAGAGGAATATTTCTGTCATTTTCCAAACAAGTTCATTTATGACCTTTACGACAAAATTAAGGAAAGAATGTTTTTTGACTTATAGGGAGAGTGCAGCTATTTTCTATAATTTTAAAACCATCAAAGATTCCCTTAAAATATTATTAGAATATTTTCAAAATTAATGTTTTATTTTATATTTATATGACTTTTAAATGATTTCAAAATAGAAAGAGATATTTCTCTCAAATAGTTTTGATTTCATCTATGTCAATATCCTTTAATGGATTTTACACTTGTTTGAAGTTAATTTATTATGATACAATCTTCCATATTGTATTGAAGGTTTTATGATATGTTTGACTGTGGATGTGTTATTTTTATACCATTAATGGTTTATGGTTAAAGTATTAACATTTCATATGCTAGTTTTAGATGAATGTTTATGTTATGTTTCAACCTTTTCATATGAGAAATGCATTGGACTTAGTAAGTGATGGGTGGAACCTGCTATAGCTCCTTGATTAATTGGTAAGTCTAATTAGACAAACAAGTGTCTTGGCATAAGGCCTTGAAAAATATTATTTTCAGTCTTGGCACGAGGCCTTGACTATGTGGTTATGATTTCTCGCATTATGAATTCCATCATTATGAAATTGGCTATTGATATTACATGTGATTATTATACTATTAGAATATCCATGTGAATAAGTAAATGGAATTATTTGATTTATCTTTTCCATATTATGATTAATTTTAAGTTTAAAAGTCTTGTGTTTAGTATTATACATTGCCTTAAGTGTTTATTCTTATTTATGATAGTTTCCACTATATTGTTATCCTTACTGAGCATCTAAGATCACCGCTTTCTATGTTTTATTTTTTCCTGGATGAAAAGAAGTATATTAAGATTAATCTATATGAATAGGCTAAGGGATATGAGTATGTTCAAAGGGGACACAATGTTTTTGTTGATTTTCCATTTCATGATGTAATTTAAAACTTATGTATGTATCTAGCACTTCCAAGGCTACTAAACTAATAGGTCTTTTGAGACTTGATCTCTTGTGATCATGCCAATGTAATATAATAATGCACCGACTCTAGGTAACTAGGGTCAGGGCATTACATTCATTATGTAACCTCAGAAACACCTCCTTCTATGCTAGAGGCTACCAACTAGTACCAAAGATATAACATGATACCTTTGGGAGACCATACCCCTGTATCAGTGTAATACAATATAAGAAATAATATACAATCAATTTGTTACAATATCAAAATGAATAAAAGAATATTATAGTCAAAGTTATCCATGATTAATAAATTGTTAATTCTATTACAAAAAAACTATCTAAAATGGAACATGATTTAGGAAGACACTAACAAGATCTCTCATAGATGAATCATATACATCCTAGACCAATGTAAACATAAATAAAATAAACACCACCTGGTCTCAAGTCCCACACCAAATCCCATCTCCTAACTCTATCCAATCCATCCAACCCAACTATTCAACTCTGTGCCTCTGTCATACATATACCTACAATCATCACATCTGCACAGGTACCAAAGTGTTAGGGCCACCTGAGTAGGGTGTGATCATAACTCAGTAGGGCAGTACCAATAGTGTCCCTAAGATAAACAGTAAATACATTGTATGAATGATGTGATATGATCATAATATTAAAATTATAGTATATAAGTGAAATAAAATAAACCATCATCGACCGTTGGGTTCTAAGGTGACACCCGGGATCGACCATACCTGCTTTGGTTAGTGTTAGATATCTCTGAACATGTCACATAACCATTTAAGGGTGAATAGAACTCATCCTTGGAATAATTTCATCCCATCAATATCAGGGGGGGATGGAACCCCACCTTTGAACCATATATCAGTACCATCATCAGGGGGTGACACCCTATTCTATAATCATATCGGTATCATCATCATGGGTAATAGTTCCCCACTCCAAAATCATCTCATCATTATCATCATCAAGTGTAATAGTTCCCCACCCTAGAATCTCAAATCATATTAACATGGGGGATAATGAAACCCCACCCTGGAATCTCATATCATATCGACAATAAGGGAAATTGTGACCTTGGGATCTCATATCATATCAACATCAAGGGGGATGGTGACCATCCTAGAATCTCATATAATATCAACATCTGGGGGGTGACACCCTAGTGAGTAGTCTTATATAACATACACCTTGGGGTATACTCCCTCCCTAGAACCTTATATATAATACACCTGGGGGCATACTCTCTCTCTCTCTCTCTTTAGGACCTCATATATCATGAACATGGGGGTATATTATCTCCCTATGACCTCATATATATCATAATAATATGGGTTTCCCACTAGCCTAAACCTGATTCACAATTCCTAGAATGGATTTTCAAGTATACAACTTATGCATGTCACTAAATTCATACTAGGATACTACTTTACTAATCCTTGGGAATTAATCATCTCCAGATTCAACACAAGATTGGGGTCCCCACCATGGTCCCCTAGGATACATCAAGGTTGGAACACCACAAATGGGTTACTCTTCTAATTCCCAAATTTAGGGTCAAATTCCATCACTCATGGAATAATGTCTCTCAACACAACCATGCTCACATCATGGTCTAATCATCCACACCGGTGATACCATACATGTATCACACTAGAGAGATGGCATAAATACTATATCATTTTCAATTTAAAACTAGATCAATCCTCTCACACCAAACATATAAATAAATTTTTTCTACGGTATAGCCTTGTGCTAAATATTTTCAAACCATCGCACTCCCTTACTCAAAGGGAGAAAAGGGAACCAATCTCAAGGTCCAATATATTCACTCATTGAATTTATACCGCTCCAGGATCCATATATCATATTGTACATATTTATAGTCAATCCCTTAGCCATTAGAAACTGAGACATCAAACTAGTGTTCAAGGGTTTATCCTGACCCAACACACTTAAATTAATTTAATGGTTGTTTAAAGAAATGATTCATTTTAAATTAAAGGTTGGTCTCACACAATTAATGAGACCACATATGATATGATGTATAAAAATGCATAAACCTTAGGGGGTTTTAGGGACGCCCACCTCATTCAAAGTTATTCCCTTTTTATAAATCTCAATAACCATCACCTAAGATCATGCAAGCCCAAGAAACAATCACCCTTTAACATGAATCCCTAACTCCATAAACAATAATCTAAATAAATTATAATTCAATTATAATTAATTTAAACATTTAACCAATATTAATTCTATAATTAATATATGGGAAATAATTAAATAATTACTCATTGGGAGAACTATCATATCCCAATACTTAAGAAAAGGGGTGTTTACTACCCTGATATCTATAATGACCTGAAATTTTATAAATGAAATTCCCTTTTGAATGAATAAATTCTTTAATAAGTGATGTAGTTATAAAAAAACGCATGCACTACTATGGTTATTTTGGACCATTATAAAATATATCCTGATAGGTTTAAAATACCATTAAGAATAATAATATTTGATAATATAGTTTTTGTACAATGACCATTAATATTAGTATATATTATGTTTTATGATAATGTCTAATTGAGAAAGTTAGAATAATAAATGGCCTGGACCAATATGATCATATCCTATGAAGATTATTTATAAGAGCTTCTAAGGGAGATGGCATCACCAGTATTTTCCCTTGACCAAGCCCAAGATGAGATTAATCAACTAAAGCTTGAGTGAAACTTTTTATATGATAATTTTATTCTTATCATGATCACAGACCAAACCATGTTTTTTAAACCACCCCAAGTAAGAACCACCATCACACACCTTACCCTTAAGGAATAAGCTATTATGATAAGGGGTTATGTATCTAGACCCTAGTAATATGAATTTTTATATTTTATTTTTAATTAAATAGTGATTATATTTATCCCTTTTTATTATTACTTTATAGATAATTATATAATGAGTTTGATAAAAATATACATTTTTTATATGAAGAAATCAAAATTATATTTTTGGGAAATATATAGTTTCAATTAAAACACAATTTTGGGTGAATAAAAGAATTTTTTAAATAAATTTTATTTTCATAAAATATTCTTATTAAATAATATTTATTTATATAAAATTTATTATATAATTTAATGAAGTCCAGTGTAATTTTTATAACATTCTGAATGATGTTAGTATTATAAAAACAGGTATTTTCCAATAAATACAAATTTTTAATTAAAATTATAAATTCTCATATTTAGATAATTATTTTGATAAAATAAATATTATTTTTGAAATCAATATATTGAAATTATCCAATGATGAATTTTTCATAATTTTCTAGAACAGTTGATTTTTTTGGTAAAAATTAAATATGATATAAATATACGATATCATCTATGACATCATGACTACCTAAAATTGATATAATAAATACTATAAATGGAATCAACTTTTGCACCTATTTTTTCAAGTATTGTTTTATGTTTTGGTTTGATAGGAATCCTGGTCTTTTCTCGAGTTTCGGGTGTCACAGGTGTTGAGTTTTGAAGTGTTCCCTTATCTAGTTTGTGTCCCATATTTGGACCTTGGTTCATGTTGGGATAAAGTTGTTTGATAGAGTGTTTGTGACACCCACAATGTCACTATATTGTGTCTAAACCATTCAAGGATCATTAGGTGGGATTACCTAGTGTTTGGGGTGTCATTTGAGGGTTTTTGGCCAATTTAGTAGGTCGCATGGTTTGAGAATAGTTTTCCCAAACCATAAAACTTAAACCTAAAAAGTTGCAGATTTTTTTCAGTAGCATTCAAACAGTTTTCACAGAGTTTACAAAAAACGTGCAGTAAAATTATGCATCCCATTACAAGATTAATAACTTCTAACCTAAAAATCCAATTTTAGTGATTCCACCTCCCATTTTAATCCATATGTGTTGGATATCGACTAGATCCCCCTAGTTATCCATCTTTTTGGGACACATTTTGGGATATTTATCACCAAATGTTAGTGATTCTTCCTAAAATCCTTCTGATTCCTCTTCTCCTCTCTTCCCTCCTCCTCCTCCTTCCATTATTTATTGGTTTTCACTTCACAATTATTCATGATTGACATAGGGTTTTAGTTGTAACGACTTGAACATTCATGAATAAAAATCCCTTTCTTTGATTTAATTAAATGTCTTATAGATATATAAAACACATGAATTTTTTTTATTTATTATTATTAGTTTTAATTGGCTATTAAGTATCATTATCATTGATAATATAGACATTTAACAGTGATCACATGACTGATATAAAATTAAGGGTTTTAAAAAGAATCCTGTTGACATAGACAAAGGACAGGATGGCCTCATCCAGTAGACTCAAGTTGTACAATGCTCATTTGTCAGAGTTCGGAAAAAAGGTAGCATCACTGGGATTCTGTCTTGATCAAGCCCAAGACAAGCTTCAACACATTAATATTGAACAGAATATTCTATGATAGAAGTGGAAGTTAATAGAGATTACCACCCGAACGATGTAATTTGAGCCACACCAAGAGTCTGTCGCCATCGCACACCTTACCCTTAGGTCTTATGCAAGTGTTATAAGGGGTTATGTAATAAGGAATTAGTTAATTTTTTATATAATTCCTTTTATAAGTAAAAGTCTTATTCTATAAATTTCTATATGAGAATATTTTTTCTTTAAAATATAATGAATTAGATAAATTGATTTTTCAGGCAAAATGGTAATTTTTAGAAATATATAAATTATTATATTAAATTGAGGTTTTATTAATTTTGGTATTATAATAGTGTTATAATAACACACCTTTGAATTATATGTGGTGATTATATTCCCTATTTTTTTACTCTATAAATGATTAAGTATTCAGTTTGATAAGAGTTATATTTTCATATGATAAAATTGAAATTGTTATTTTAATTAAAGAATTTATTTTGATTAATTAATGAATTTTTTGAATAAATAATATTTTAATAAAATATTATTATTATATAATTTTTATTAAATATAAATTATCATATAATTTTTATGAAGTAAAATGTAATTTTTATTAAGGATTAGAAATTGTTTTTATCAAAACCCATCAATTTTAAATAAATGACAGTTTTTATTTTAAAAGTGAAAATTCACTTATTTATAAAATTATTGAGATAAAATTAATATTATTTTTGGATTCAGGATTTCAAAATTATATAACAGTGTTTTTTTATAATTTTCTAAGATAGTCAAATTTTTGGGTAAAAATTCAATATTGTTTAAATGTATAATGTGTTTTATGACATCATAATGACCCAATAGTGATGTAATAAAATAATATAAAATATATATTCGTCCAATATATGTTTTACCTTTAAAATAATGTGATTGTATATTTGTTTGACTAATTTTATGATGCCTTAGTTGACCCTCCAAGACTTATAAAACATTTTAACATTTTAAAATGTTTTCCTTGAGAGTGTGACTCACCTACACATAAGAAAGCCTAATATTTTAATAATTTTGGAAATTATACTTATAAAATAATTTTTTACACTCCCATTTGAAAAAAACCATGGGAAAAAACTATGTGATGGTTTGTGGTTTTGAATATTTATTTATATAGATTCTGAAACCTAAGTGTGTGAAATATTAAAGAATTCCCCTCTCATTTCCTATATAAACTCACCCAAGCACCAACTTATATTCACTAAAAGTACTTGTAGCACGTCCCTACTCTTCCCTACTATCTCTGGAATCCTCTAAATGTTACCCAAGCTCTCAATAAGCTCCTCCTCTAGCTCTTGAAGTCACACACTCAAGTAAGGTATTTCTTCCTTTCTCATTTTTGTCCAAGTTTATTTATGTTTTTATACCATTTTATTTTCAATTAAAAATGTTGGGGTGTGATTTAAAACCTCCCTCATATTTCCCTCCTTTTTTTTTAATGATGATATACCTCTTTATCTCTCATTAATCTCTCTCATGTACACCCATTAACGTGCTGAAATTTCGTAAGAGTTATTCCATTTCTCCTCTTTCTTCAAGTTTCTTTATTATATTACACCTTCTATTTATAAATTACATGTTTTGGTACATGTATCTATATTACCCATTTCATGTAAGTATTACGAGATACCCATTTCTCTCTCATCAACTATTTTTATGAATTTTTATGTCACGCTGTTTGGCAGTCAGATTTGCAGCACGTTTTTCCATGCCAAAATCATCATATAGTGAATACCATACCCATTTCACTATCAAGGGTATTAACCTTTATGCACATATACTTATTTAATGGTACTTACATTTATGTATTCCGCATTCTTTAATCATTAAATAACTTATGATTTTGAATGATTCCGTGTTATATGATCTATGTGGCACACTTATGCATGAAATGAAATGTTTGTGAAGGGTGCGCCCTGATAGCACCCTAATGCATTGGATAATGTTTAGTATCATGATAATCCATGTGAAATGAGGGTTTACTCATGATAATTAAAGTGCAATGAGGGTTTACTCATTCTAGTACAAGTTCAATGAGGGTTTACTCATGTTAATCCATGTGCAATGATCCTTGTCTCATGCTAATATCATGTTGTATGTTGTTGCCACATTTCCATGTTATGATAATCATGTTATATCATGCCTTTATGTTCATGTTTCTATTGTTCTCCATTGATATTCCTATTGACTAACATGTATTGTATTCTTCATTTTATGCCTTTTTTACTCCCTTACTGGGCTTTATAGCTCACCCTTTTCTTATGTATGTCCCCAGATTATCCCATAAAATGCTAAGTACGAAGGAATTTTGTGGTCATGTTAAAGAAGTTTTCAATAAAGATGTTTTATTTTATGTCTTAAGTTGTCATTTAATGTTCCTAATTTCCCAAGACACTAGACCTCTCGATCCTAGTATTTGTCTTAAGTGCAATTTTATGTAATAAATCGTGTTTAATTATATAATAAATAGTAGGGTTGTTATATTGGTTTTCCCTAATTTTTTATGGGTATTTCATTCGTTTAGGGTTGTTCTTCATAGATTTAGGGTTTATGAACCCTTATGGAAGGTTTTTGGGTGTGTATTTCCACTCCTCCATGGATTTGAGGTAGGTTTCCCATTGATCTTACTTTTATAATTTGAGTTTCATCATTTTCTTGATATTTTCACTTTATATATATGCTAATTATTGTTATGAAACCTTTTTTAATTTATTTGGTGTGAAAAGTGGTGTTTATACCTTATTTCTTGATAAATAGTGTTATTTTGGTTAAAATGGGCACACAAAGTAATTTTAAAAATGTTCCATTAGTTTTGAAAAGTGGTTTGTGATGTTTATAATCTGTTTTGGCAATTTAAATAGATTTATGGTATGTAAATTTGGGTTTATACCCTTTGGAGTGTTAAATAGAAGTTGTTTTGTTAAATATTGGATGACTTGTGTTGGAAAAATTTCTCATTTGTATCCTATGGTTTATTTGGGATAAAAAATGATTGGCTTGGTTTTATAAAAATATTTTCAGAATGTGAAATATTATTTTGAGGCTCCTTATATGGTTTCAATGCTGGTTTTGGTTTTATAAAGAAATGGGTTTTGAATTTCAGTATGTTTTGGCATGAGTTGCCAGAAAATGGCTCATCCGGAATTTTTAATTAAATGGTTGTGATTTGAATTTGAAAACTGAGTGTTTATGGGGATTATATAAATGTTTTTCTGCTACAAATTTTGTGCTCACACCTCTTTTTTAAAGGTGGAAATTTTATCTTTGATAAATGCTGGTTTTGTGAAATGCTTAAAGGCCCATTTGAAAACTTTGTAAAAATGGTGATAATATTTATTATGAAAAATTACATTAGATGTTCCACATGCCTTATTTATGAATATAATGGATGGGATGTCCTTACTATGGAATCCTTGTTATCCATTATTAGAGTTCCTCGGGTTTGAATCTTTATGTTCGGTTTATTTTACGGCATGAGATCGGTCCTTGGGGTGGCTCGGGGTGAGGCACGTTTTTGAATTATTATTATTTACACATGTGATTGGATGATCGGTTGGCATCGGTTGTATCACCCCCTTTATACATGATATATGGGAACCTGGAATATTGAGAGAATTTTCTAGAATGATTGTTGCACTGGTAGTTCATGTACTAATTAGTGACCTATAGTAGGTGGATATATTTAGGGTTATTACTATGGGATTGGGCCCCTCAGTCTATCCTGAGTTAGGGTGGTCGAGAATTTGGGTGTTTTGATCTTCATCATATGTGACATGTCAATAGGTATGGAGTCTAATGTATTAGTATATTCTGTATTGTTCTTTATTTCCTTAGTTCACTTATGTATACTCCTTCTTAGTTTCTTGTAGTGTTGAATGTGAATCTTGTATGTATATTTTGCACTGTCCTTGTTTTGTAACTGCTATAGTGATTTATTTTGTAATTTTTTTATTGGAAAGTGATGTGTGGTTTTAATATTTCTTATGAAAACTATTTTCAAAGAAAATTTTTTTATTCTCTTTGTGAAAGTTGAAAATGTAAACATCATTTTCCCCTTAAAAATGAAAATATCTCACTAAAAAATTGAACTTGGTTTTTGGAAATGAATAAGGGAAATAATTTGTACTTTGTTTTTGAGTAATCATATGAAAAAGGGATTGCTTTTATTTATTATAATACAAACATGAAATTGGATGTTTCGTTTATTTTAAAAAAAGTGAAATTGGGAATATATTATTGAGCTACCCTACTGAGATTTAATACTCACACATATAGTTCTCTTCTGTTTTTATCCCTTGTGCAGGTTTTAGTTTGAGTTTGTTCGCCTTGGGTGACAGTTGATCTTGTGTTGGAGAGTAACCTCGGGGTAACATGGAGATTTTGTAGTCTTTTGGTCCAGTCAGTTGTTATGTTATATCATTCAGTTATACTTTTAGTTTCTTTTATAAATGATGTTCAGTTCAGTTTCATTTATATAATAGGTTTTTTGTTTCATTCTGTTGTTTAGTATATTGTTTATCTATTGGGTAAAAATGTTCCCTTGTTATGCTTTTATGATGCCTGGTACTAGTTGACAGCCCCTGGGGATCAATAATTCCCTTAAGACCATGCCACGGAATAGATCAGGTGACCAGTTCAGGGTTGACCCGGGCTGGTTCGTGACATCAACAACCAAAAATATATTTCCTTTTAAAATAATTTGTTTTTGAGGTTATTTGATTAATTTTATAAACCATTAATGAATTATCCAAAACCATTATTATATTTTAGGGTTTTAAAATCAATTATTTATGAGCATGACTGACTTTCACATCACCAATGTTATTATTTTAATATGTTCAGTTCTTGATCTTATAAAATATTAAAAATTGAAGCACGCTGGGAGGTTATGCACCACTAAGAATAGGGGTTGAATCAGTGGTGTTGTTTTATTAATTTTTCTTCTTTTTAAATTAACATATGTTGAATTGTTAGGATCCAATATAATCTTATTGTTTATCAACCTTTCTCAAATATAGTAAAAGTAGATAGCATAGTAATATGATATATTTACAATTTTTGAATCTAATGTGTAATCATGATCCTTATCATGGTTGGTTATTCCCCTCAACCATGGATTACATTCAGTATAACCCCAAGTGTGATCCTCTTACAAGAATATATGTGGCGTCCCACCACACATCTTAGGATTCAAACACAACAATAAAGCTTTGCACTAAAATATAAAATAATATTAAAAAACTAAACAAGATCACCAAAAAAATAAGGTTTCTTTGAAACAAATAATATAGATATCCTTCCACAGGCCTCCAAAATATGCAAAGAAGTATTTATCATAGTGATATCTTGAAAATTCTCAACTTTGGACTTTCTCAGTTGTTTTTTTTTTTGTGTCTCTATCAATAAACTCCACACTTTTCATCAACGCTTTTTTCACTATCAACTATCCTTCATGCATCAATAGGATTTATCCTTTTTAGTTTCCATGAAAGGAACATTCTCCACAATCTCCACTCTCTCTCTTCAATAAATCTATAGAGACCAACCTCCATGATCTCTATATGTTTATTTTTAATTCCACATGATATCTATTATAGATGATAAATACTGTATATGTATCATGGTTCAAAAAATATTTTATTTCATATTAAAATAACCATTTAAAACTCCTTAAGAATAACTAAAATTTTCTTCAAAACATGCTATAATTATGGCATAACAAGAAAGATGAAATGTTTATGTGAAGAATAATTAGATATGTAGAATTAGACTACACAGTTCTCAAGATAAATCAGATACATAAAATATTCACCTATATGAATTGGCTACATGAATCTGCATTTAGATACATCTTCAATCGGTTACATTAATCTCAGGAAATTGGAAATGTGACTAAAATGGCTACGTGGATTCAAAATTTAGCTACTTCAGTCATATGTCTATATGGATTGTTTGGATACATGGATAAATTGACTGTGTGATTTTCCTATATAGTATAAATGGCTATATGAATTCCTCTACGCCAAATTGGATGCATAGAAAAAATGGCTATATGATTCTTCCCTTTTTCAAAATTAGCTATGTGGATCTAGAAACCATTCAAACTCATAAATAACAGCTTCAGATGATCTCCAGATATTCTCGAAAAATATCTTACATTATGATCATTTATTCCATTCTATTTAATGCTATACAAACAAAATCAAGCACCATCAAAATTATGTGTTCCTTAGGTTAGTTTTTCAACAAATACAAAAACCCATGATTTCCAAGAATCATGTAATCTTCAAGATCTCTCAAACCAAGATAAAAAAAACCATAGGGTTCTTAAATATCCCCCACTATCTTTTTTTATAGTCAATTTGAAACCCCCTGAATTAACATACCCAAAACAAACATATCATCATCATTATATCATCACTAAGGATAGAGAATTATTGAAAACCGCTATTTTGACTCTTCGACAGTCACTGACATCACCACCATGGATGATAATTATTTAAATATGATTATTGTAACACTTTTGGGATACTATCTTCCTCACTGAATTTATCATGTGGTCCTTTCATGATTTATCATCATTGGTTGAATAGCTTTATCATCATCTAATTTTAAAACTCCCCCTGTAACATAAAATCCCCCTTTATCTTGAACTTTTATCCCCTATTAGCAATAGAATCCAAAAGACCATGGGTGATCTCAAAGAAATAGAAATTCAAGTGTGTTGGGAAGGATGAGAATGAATTTTCAAACTTAATTGTCATGACCCATCCCAGTGGGGCCCACGTTGCGACTCCCTAATCCCACCTCTAATAGGACAAGGGCTGGTGACTTGCACCAAGTAAGCATATTACTAACATGGAAGGAATTTCCTAAGTACCTGTACACACGCACACATCTCCAAACCCATAAATAATGAAATTTAAAAAAACACTAAGGAACAAAATGAATGCATACAACTAAACCCAACCAACAGAGTACGATGGGAAGTAAAGTACTGAAAGTAAACTGGGCCAGAATACAAGCCCGCCAAAAACAAGACTCTAAAAACTAAAAATTCCTACCTATAAACACAAAGAGTTATTGGGAATACTGATCGTAGCTGTAGGAACACCTTGGCCTATAGAGAACTCATAAAGCTTGGTCTTGTCCTGGTCCACCCTGGACTCTGTCAAAAGGCTGCTCGTCTGTACAAGACACGACATGTGCGGGCAAATCCCGTGCAGGGGTGAGTATAACAATACTCAGTAGAGGACCCCAAAAACCAAAAAGAAATACACAAAGGAAAGGTACAGTCATCTCTACATATTATATGTCTACTGAACATATAATAGGTGAACACAAACCAGATATACTCAAAACCCATACCCTAGTCTAGAGACAAGTCACACAACTGTATTCCCCCGCTAGGGATTCAGTTTGAAGATTTCATGAGGCACTCATCTGGTAGAACTCACTCCATGAGTCTAATAGCTCTAATGACGTCTGTTTGAGTAGTATTGTCTGTCGGGAAAAGTCACAAGAGATGCATACACTCATTCTAGGAGAACACACTCCTGAGTGGGGAAAGATCTCGATATACAGATGAGGATCACCGCTAGGGCCTTGGAGGATACTGTGACTCATCCAGATTCACCTACTAAGTAGAGGATCAGTGCCCTGTGGGGATATTCATGTCGATACCTGACTCTACCTAGGGTCAAGAATGGATAGAGGATCTCTTTTTGGGCCTCTTAGAGGGATACCTGACTCTATCTCAGAAAGTCCTGCTGAAGGGATCATACTCTTGAAAAAGGAAATGATACATGACCTTCAGGGGAAGGATAAAAGGGGGAACTAACCCAAAGGAAACATGTACAAGATACGGTGGACAAGAAGATCAAGCCATGTACTGAAAAGTACATGGTGTGTAGAAGGTTCACATTTCATGTCCTTTGACCCTGGGTACTGCCTGTGTACAACGGCTCATGTTTCCAGGCTTATCATGTAGAAAAGTCAGTACACGGTGTGTAGTACAGATCACATGCCATGTCAGAGTAATTGGGGTCAAGTCCATGTATACATCCATGTGCCTGTACATGGCTTTATCACGTGTGTGCCATCCTTTGTAACTGGTACATGGGGTAACCCGTGCATCCGGCCTGGTCTGGCCATGTGGTGGAGAACAAAATTGTGTACTCCATCATGTGTCTATGTATCACTCAGGATACACACTGAGTCTGCATAAGGACCCACATGTTGTGTTCTTCAGAGAACACATCATGTCATCATGTCGTGCATCGTGGAACCCTAGCCGCTGTTGAGACAGTCCCACACGGCATGTTCTTCGGAATACATGTCGTGTTCTTCAAAAATTTCTAGAAATGATGCCCATCGCTGCCATGTCCTGGTTTATCCTCCAACCTGATCGCCTCAAAACTCCAGGGTTTAGGTCGCCCCAGCCTTATGGAGCCGAATCCATCAGTTTTGGGCCTCTGATCAGCCCTGAAAACGCATTCCGATTCACCCACACAAAGAACGCTTGAAGAACAAGAACTCCCGAACCGTGTCGATTCGTATGCCGCCATCACCGTTGCACCTCTGATAGGTCGTCACAATATCGGATCTCTAATTTGGGATCATTGCTTTGCAGAACGGGTGTGCAATGATCTGTTGTTTGTCGTCCCATGAAGAACGCAAAGAACACAAGTAAAAAGGGGGGGAATACAAAATCAAATTGAGGAACGAACCTCCACCGTCGTTCATCACAGCATTGATCCTCTCCTGTTGGTAGTATAAAATATAGAAGAATCAAAACAACCAAAAATAATAATCTAGCATGGATTAATTCTCAAAGACCGACCCAATAAAAACCCTCCCACAAGAATGTACGATCTACAGTTCAACCTATTTGTGGGTTGATTTGCATTCATCGTTTAATCAAATAACAGGGAAGAATTAAATCAAAATAACAAACCCATTCCTCAATCATTGATGAAGAGGGAGATTAGTTGTTGGTCGGGATTTGATCTCACTGTGCAATGATCCATGTGTCGTCATTCATCGGTATTTGTCAAAAATCCTCCAAGGTTGGCTCCTCTCCAAAGCTCTAGAGGATTCTAGGGGAAAACTCTAGGGTTATGAGTCTAACCCTTGGATACTACTCATTTAAAGAAAATAAGCATCGTTGCATTATGGAAACATTTTAAAATAAAATAAATTATTAATTTATTTTATTTTCATTAAAATGTCCAAAAACTAACTTTTGCAGCCGACCCGTGCCTATCGATGTTAGGCCCTGCCTAAGGTAAAGTCACAGCTCTGAACGTAATGGTGCCATCAGATTTCTAATCCGGGTACCCGTTTAAAATTTATTCCACTTTTACAGGAAAACCGCTCATGTGCACTGTTTAAAATTTTAATTTATTTCAAACATTTATTCTGAGCACTTCGGGCCTTGGAATCGCATTTCATCTAAAGGTATGGTCTCAAAATAATTCCATATAATATTAAAAAATAATACATGTAAAATACAAGAAATTAAATTCTCCCCACCTTAGGGCTTTACGTCCTGGAAATCCAAAACAAATCTACTCAAAAAGAGGTGTGTACTAGGCACGGATTTGAGCCTCCCACTCCCACATTCTCTCCTGAAGATTCCCATGCTACCACCAAACATGCACCAAGGGAATCGATTTCCCATGAAGGATCCTCTCCTTCTGATCCTCAATCTCCACTAGGTACTCAGCAAAGGTCACTCCATCCTCGATGTCCAACTCTCCCCATTCAATGACATGCGATTGGTAATGCACATACCTCCTCAGTTGTGACATGTGGAAGACATAATTCACCTGGTTCAACTGTGGTGGTAGAGTTAGGTGGTATGCCACCTTGCTAACTCTGTGCAGTATCTGGAAAGGTCTGATGAACCTCAGAGATAGCTTTCCACCTAGGCCAAATTTCTATAACCCTCTTTGAGGTGAGACCTGAATGAAGATGTGGTATCCCTCCTCAAACTCCAGAGGTCTCCGTTGTTTGTTATCATAAGACTTATGCTAGATTTGTGCAGTCTTCATATGCTCCTGGATGATCTTCACCTTCTCAATGGTAGCTCGCATCAACTCTGGACCCATGAGTGCTGACTCTCCAGGGTAGGTTCAACAAAGCAGTGACCGGTAGGGTCTCCCATATAAAGCCTCGAATGGTGCCATACCAATGGTGGAGTGGTAGCTATTATCATAGGCAAACTCCACCAGTGGTAGGTGGTCCTCCTAACTACGACCAAAGTCCAAGATATAGGCCCACAACATATCTTCCAGAACCTGAATGGTTCTCTCCATATGACCATTAATCTAGGTATGGAAGGTTGTGATTAAGCGTAGCTGAGTCCCAAAAACCTCTTGCAATCACTTCCACAACCAGGATGTGAAGCAGGCATCTCGATCTAAGACTATTGTCGAAGGGATTCCATAAAGCCAAACTATCTCCTGTATGTAGAGGTTTCTCAAGATCTCTACAGAACTCTGCTCTCAGATAGCTAGGAAGTGGGATAACTTGGTGAGTCGGTCAATAATCACCCAGATGGAATCGTGCCCCTTGGACATCCGTGGTAATCCCATCATGAATTCCATCGATATTCCATCCCACTTCCACTCTGGAACTTCCAGGGTGAGCTAATCCTGCCGGAACCTGGTGCTCAGCCTTCACCTGCTGGCACGTAAGGCATTGAGAAACAAACTCTGCTACTGCCTTCTTCATGCCTAACCACCAGAACTGTCATCGGAGATCCTGGTACATCTTCTCCAATCCAGGATGTACCGCCAAGGGGGATGTATGAAACTCCCTTAGGACCTCCTCCCACAATGCCACTAGTACAAAAGTGAATACTATGAAAAGAATTATGTGCTCCCCACCTTGTGAATATCCATCAGGAGCATGTCCTATGGATAACTGATCACATAAAGCCTCACAGTAGACATCCCCAAGTTGTGCCTCCCTAACTTGCTGTAAGAGTGGAGGGGTGACAACCATTGACTATAGGTAAGCTACATCCTCTATGTCCATGAATGATAACTGCAATGTGGATAACTGCTTTGTCACCTCACTCAAAAGCTATGAGCTTGAACTTCTTCTAATAGCATCTTCCACCTTGTTCCCCTTACTAGGAGTATAGACTATCTCAAAATCATAGTCCTGGAGGAACTCTATCCAATGCCACTATCTTAGATTTAGATCCTTCTGTGAGAAGATGTACTTGAGGCCCTTGTGGTCAGAGTAAATGATAAACCAGTCACCCATAAGGTAGTTTCACCACATATTAAATGCGAAGACTATCGCTTCCAACTCGAGATCATGGTTCACATAATTCTTCTCATGTGGCCTAAGTTGGCGTGAACCATAAGTAATCACTGTCTGTATCTGCATCAGGACACAACCAATCATATTCCTCGATACGTCACAGAAAATTACGTACTTGACACCCTCCTCCGGTAATCTCAATATCGGGGTGCTTGTCAAACTCTACCTTAACCTCTTGAAATCCTGCTGGAACTTCTCCTTCCACATGAAGGGTTTCCCTTTCCGGTTCAAGGCTGTCATCGATGCGGATATTCGGGAGAAATTAGAAATGAATCTCCAGTAATATCCTGCCAACCCAAGGAATATTTTCACCTCTATCACACTCTAAGGTGGCTCCCATGCTAGCACTACCTCCACCTTGGCTGGGTCCACAGCTACTCCATCTACTGAAATGATATGTCCCAGAAAGTGGATCTCCTGAATCCAGAACCGGCACTTCGAGAGCTTCCCATAAAGTTGGTGCTCTCATAGTACATCCATAATCATCTGTAGGTGTCTCGTGTGCTCCTCCTCTAATGTTGAGTACACAAGGATGTCGTCGATGAATACCACTATGAACCGGTATAAGTTTGGTTGGAATATCTGGTTCATCAGTCCCATGAACACTACGGGGGTGTTTTTCATGCCGAAACGCATTACCAAGTACTCATAGTGACTGTAGAGGCATCTGAAATCCATCTTCGGTATATCCTTATCCTGTACTCATAACTGGTGGTAACCTGACTGAAGGTCAACCTTTGAGAACCATTGTTCCCCTCTCAACTGGTCGAAGAGGTCGTTGATCCTCGGTAGTGGATACTTGTTCTTCAACATCACCTGGTTCAGGAACCAATAATCCATGAAAAACATCAAACTCCCATATTCCTTCTTGAAAAAAAAGACTGGGCCCGCCTAGGGTGAAATGATGGGTCTTAAAAAACCCTTTCACTACAAATCCTCCAACTACATCCTTAGTTCGCGAAGCTCTACGGGGTCCATCCGATATACTGGTGAGGAAATTTGTGTCGTCCCAGGGTGTAAGTTGATGCAGAAGTTGATTTCCCAGTGGGGAGGTAGTCTTGGAACATATTTAGGAAAGACGCCATCGTACTACGCCACTATTTTCAGGAACTAGAACCTCACAACATCTACTACTCTGAGGGTGAGGCTAGCTAACTCATGAGTGATCAGTAGCACCCTCCTATGCATGAGCCCATTTTGTGATGCCTGGGTCTCCTTTTCTCAGACAAAAGAAAACCTCATCCCATTACTACGGACACACCGCACCCTTCACCTAAAGCATTCAATATGGGCATGGATCGAAGATAACCAATCCATATCAAGAATGACGTCGTAAGGCCTCGATGCTACCACCAAGAGGTTCCAACCGAAACTCTCACCTCCAAGGGTAATATCACACTATCTGCAAAGGTGTTTGATCAAAGAGTCTCGTCCCATTGGTGTCTCCAAGGGTAATGATCGAGTCAACAGCTCTACCAAAATCTCAAGTTTTTTCACAAGACATGTGGAGATGAAGTAATGACTGGAACATGTGTCTATAAGTATGAAAGATATGGTAGAGAAGACATAGATCATACCTCAGATCATCTCTGGAGTCCCTGGGTTGTATGCCTCGACTGCATGTAGTTGTCTCCACCCCTGTCCCCCAGCTCCCTAAACCTGGTGCGGACCTCCTGGGGTGGTGGTGGAAGTAAGTCAAAGCGCATAAAACCAACTATAGCTCTCCCTGCTCCTCTGCCATGTCCACCACCTGGAGGGTGTTTGCTCCACTCTCTACCTCTGCCTCGGTGTTTCATCCACCGTCTCCCTGTCAGCAGCTCGATGTGTTGGACAGTCTCTAGCGAGATGTCCCCTATCGTCACACGAGTAGCATCTCCTCTCCCTAGGCTGACTGAATCCATCCTAAGAGCCCTGGACTACCAAACCCCTATCTTGGGTCCTCCTATAACGTCTTCGACATCCTAATCCATGTACCTGATGTCGGCTTCCTGCTACCAAGGTCTCTACACCTGATTGCTTAATGATGACTGTTGTTAGCTGTCTCTACTCCGCCAATAATCTCTCGATCACCAAGGCCCACTCAAGCACTATAGCATATGTCAAAATGCATAAAGTCACGACACTAGCTCGGATGTCCCTTCATAGACCTCACTTGAAGGTCCCATCTCTAATGTACTAATCCATAACTATATCCATCGAGTACCTATCAAGGTTAGTGAACCTCAATTAATAGTTATCCACCATCAAACTGACCCACTAGAGCTAAATAAGCTCCTGGATATTCACTTCTCTCAGCGTAACTGGTGAGAACTTATCACTAAAGAGTTGTTCAAACTCCATCCATGAAAGAGTCTCCTCATTGTGAGTCTGTGTGGTCAGACTCCACCAATGTATCATCGAAGCTTGAAGAAGGATTGCTCATAGGATCACCATCTGGTCTGCCAGTGTCCTCACAAGACAGAAAACTATGGTCACTGCCTTAAGCCAGTCCTCAGCCTCCTGAGGGTCGGGCTCGCCTCAAAACCTGAGGGGTATCTATCTCTAGAACCCATGGAGTGCGCACAGCCTGCACCCCTCATCGGTCGGTACTGCAGGTACCATGGGCTTCTCCACTGGCGGTGGTATAGCATGTGCACCACCTAGAAGTAATGCCTGGGGAACTGGTCCATGAATCGAAGCCTAGTCGCTGAGGGGGTCATCCTCATGATCACACTGCTGAATTCTAACGGGTACGCGTCGCAGAGGCATCCTGTAAGTAAACAAGATGTACCATGGTTAACGAGTATATCTGGACAGCTAATACAAAGAACACGGAAAACAAAACTCATTCCTATATGATGCATGTATCATTCTTTTACTTCCCCGCAACTAGTGTTTTCATGTACCAAGTTGAAAAGTAGGTTATCAGAGTCCTGGTGTATGGATACATCAACCGCCCGCACCAACACTGGAGTCTCTATCCAGAAATACGAGCCCGAAACACTTAACATTGTTTCCCCAAACCAATATCACAAACTCTCGATTCTAAGGTAGAACTGACCACCTCTAATACCACTCTGTCACGACCCGTCCTAGTGGGGCCCATGCCATGATTCCCCAATCCCACCTCCAATAGGCCAGGGGCTGGTGACTAGCACTGAGTAGGCATATTACTAACATGGGAGGCATTTCCTAAGTACCTATACACACGCACACATCTCCAAGCCCACAAATGATGAAATGTAAAAAAACCACTAAGGAACAAAATGAATGCATACAACTAAACCCAACCAATAGAGTACGACTGGAAGTAAAGTTTTGAAAGTAAACTGGGCCATAATACAATCCCACCAAAAACAAGAGTCTAAAAACTACAAAGTCCTACTTGTAAACACAAAGAGGTACTGGGACTACTACTCATAGGGAACTCAGAAAGAACAGTCTTGTCCTGGTCCACCCTAGACTCTGTCAAAAGGCTACTCGTCTTCACAAGACACGACACATACGGGCAAAGCCTGTGTAGGGGTGAGTATAAAAATACTCAATAGAGGACCCCAAAAACCACAAAGAAATACACAAAGGAAAGGTATAGTCATCTCTACATAGTATATGTCTGTTGAACATATAATAGATGACCACAAACCAGATATAATCAAAACCCCAACCTGTAGTCTAGAGATAAGTCACAAAAACGTATTCCCCTACTTTGGATTCAATTTAAAGATTCCAAAAGGCACTCATCTAGGAGAACTCACTCCACGAGTCTGATGGATTTGATGACGTATGTCTGAGGAGTACTGTCCATCGGGAAAAGTCGTGAGAGATAGATATACTCATTCCAGGAGAACACACTCCTGAGTGGGGAAAGATCTCGATACACATATAAGGATCACTACCAGGGCCTTGGCAGATACCTCGAATCATCTAGATTTACCTGCTAAGTAGAGGATCGGTGCCCTGTGGGGATAGTCACATCGATACCTGACTCTACCTAGGGTTAAGAATGGATAAAGGATCTTGTTACGGACCACTCAGAGGGATACCTGACTATCACAGAAAGTCCTGCTGAAGGAATCATACTCCTAAAAAAGAAAATGATACCCGACCTTCATGGGAATGAGAAAAAGGGTAACTAATCCAAACAAAACATGTCCAAGATTTGGTGGACAAGAATATAAAGCCATGTACTGAAAATTAAACGATGTGTAGAAGGGTCACACGCCATATCCTCTGACCCTGGGTATTTCCCATGTACAACGGCCCATGTCACCAGGCTTGTCATGTAGAAAATTCAGTACACAGCGTGTAGTATAGATCACACACCGTGTCTGAGTAGCTGGGGTTGGCTGCGTGTGTGTGTTCATGTGCCCGTACATAGCTTTATCCCATGTGTGCCATCACGTGTAACCAGTACATGGGGTAACCTGTGCAGTTGTCTTGGTCTGGTCGTGTGGTGGAGTACATGGCTATGTACTCCATCTCGTGTCTGTGTATCGCCCAAGATACACGCCAAGTCTGTATAAGTACCCACACATCGTGTTCTTTAGAGAACATGCCGTGTCATCGTGTCGTGCATTGCGGAACCCTAGTCGTCGTTGAGCCGGTCCCACATGGCGTGTTCTTCGGAATACACGTCGTGTTCTTCAGAAATTTCTAGAAACAACACATGTCACCACTGTGCCCCAATTTCTCCTCTAATCCTTGATCCGGCCACCCGATCACCTTGAAATTCCGGGGTTCAGGTCACCCCGACCTTATAGATCTAAATCCTTCAGTTTTGGGCCTCTGATCGGCCTCGAAAACGTGTTCTAATTCACCTGCATGAAGAATTATCAAAGAATGAGAACTCCAAAACCATGTAAATTTGTCTTCTTCTATCACCGTTGCACCTCCACTAGGTCGTCACGATGTTGGATCTCCAATTTGGGACTATTGCGTTGGAGAATGGGTGCGCAATGATCTGTTGTTCGCCGCCCCATAAAGAATTAAAAGAACACTAGTAAAAAGGGGGAATAAATCCAAAAGAAAATCTAGGAATGAACCTCCTCCATCATTCATCATGGAATTGATCCACTCCCATTGGTAGGATCAAACAGAGTAGAATCAAAACAATCAAAAAAATAATCTAGCATGGATTGATTCCCCGAGATCAACCCAATAAAAACCCTCCTGCAATAACGTATGATCCGCGGATAAACTTGTTTGTGGGTTGATCCACATTCATTGTTTAATCAAAGAACGGGGAATAATTAAATCAAAATAACAAACTCCTACCTCATTCGTTGACAAAGATAGAGATTGGTCATTGTTCGAGATTCGATCTCACTGCGCAATGATCCATGTGTCGTCGTTCGTCAGTGTTCATCAAAAATCCTCCAAGTTTGGCTCTTCTCTAAAGCTCCAACGGATTCTAGGGGGAAACTGCAGGGTTATGAGTCTAACCTTGGGCTCCTAATCATTTAAATAAAATAATCATCATAGTGTTATGGAAACCTTTTAAAATAAAATAAATTATTAATTTATTTTATTTTCATTAAAACGTCTGAAAACTAACTTTTGTAGTCGACCCATGTCGGTCGATATTAGGCCCTGACTAAGGTAAATTCACTAATCTGAACACAATGGTGCCCTCATATTTATGATCTGGGCACTCGTTTATAAGTTATTCCACTTTTATAGGAAAATCGCTCATGTGCGCTGTTTAAAATTTTAATTTATTTCAAACATTTATTCCGGGCACTCTAGGCCTCAAAATCGCACGCCGTCAAAATTTATGATCTCAAAATAATTTCATATAATATTTAAAAATAATAAACAAAAAATACGAGACATTATATAATTCCATTAACCTATATCTTGGAATAGCTTTGGTGAAAATTGTTATAATATGATCTTTTGTATAAATGTATTCTAGGTTGATATCTCCATCAATCACCATTTCTTTGGTAAAATGATATCTTATATCAATGTGATTGGATCTTAAATGGTGTACTAGTTTTTTAGAAAACTCTATATAACTTTTATTATCATAGTAAATTTTTAGCAGTCCCTCTATTTTGATCAAAAAATATTCTAACTGCACTTGAATTCAAATCATCTTTGTATTGGAACATATAGTTTCTACATATTATTCATTATTTATGCTTATATTCACTGAATTATGCTTCTTTCCATACCAACTAAAAGAGACCTCTCTAAGAAATAATGTTCCACCTAATGTTAATCTTCTATCTGTATAGTCATTGGCTCAATCTGCATCTGTAAATCCCAATAAGTTCAAATATATACTATATATATATTGCATCCCGTATTTTAGAGTTCCTTTCACATATCTTAGTATTCTATTATCATCCAACTAGTGATACTCTTTAGGATCACTCTAAAATATTTCACATAGATTCACTGCATAATTTATATCCAGACTTGATGTTGTTAGATAAAACAGGCTTCCAATAAGTCTTCTGAATTCTTTATGGTTAACACTACTTCTAGATTCACCCTTGAAAATTTTGGTTCCAAATTAAATGGGAGTTAAAAATTCATTTGAATTTTCCACTAAAAACGTTTTTAGTGATTCCCTCACATATTTTTTGAGATATAAATTTTAATTCATCTTTTGTTCAATATAAAACCCCATAAAGTATTCCATCTCACTAAGCATGTTCATCTCAAAAATGATTTCTCATATTCTCAATAAAATATTCACACATACACTCCTTATCACAAGAAAATATGATTTCATTCACATAGACAATTATAATGAGAGTGCCTTTACTCATTTATTTCACATAAAGGTTATAGTAAACTTTACATTTTTTAACCTTTATATCCCATAAACATCCATCCAGTTTTGAGTGTCAAGCTATAGGGAATGTTTCAATTCATACTAAGCTTTCTTTAATATGCATACCATGATTCCATTATTGTATAAGATAAAACTATAACATTTTTAAATATAGATTTCTTCCTCAAGATCACCATTTAGAAAAAAAAATATTTCTCATCCATTTGATAAATTTTTTAATGTTTTTGAGATAAAAATTCCAATAACATTTTGATAGTCTCCAGTCATGCTACTGGAGAAAAAATTTCTTCAAATCCAAAACCTTCCATCTGAGAATATCCTTTGCACACTAGCCTAGCTTTGTTTCTTAATACATTAACTTTCTCATGTAACATATTTATAAAAAATCCATTTGGTTCTAATTACATTATTTTTTCTATGACTTGGAACAAGTTCCCAGGTTGATTTTTTCTCGATCTGAATAAGTTACTCATTCATATCATGCATTCACTCCTCATGCTCAACTGTGTCTTCAACAGTATGAGGTTCAATTTGAGAAATAAGTGCAGTTTGATATTCTAATCTCAAACTTCATTTAGTTTTAATTAGAACCTATGTATTTCCAATGATAATTTTAGTCTCAATATGTCTCTTCAATTTTTTGTACCATTTTCTCTCATTTCTATCATTTTCACCGTCATCGTTGTTTTGTTCAGAATCAATATTAGTAGCGATTGGCTAATTCTCAGTAACTTCATAATTATTATATTCTAACATCTGCATGACATATTCTACGAAATCTTTTAAAACTAAAATAACTATTGTGTCTTATTTTTCTCCTTTTTTTAAATCTTTACATCACTACAGTAAAGTAGTTTATGTGACCATTTTTTCCAACATCTATAGCCACTTGAATTTGATAGGTATCCCATAAAATATCCTTCCTTAACTTTCTCTTAATATTTTCCTAGATTTATATTCTTGTTCTTTATAATTTAAGGACTTCTAAAAACTCTAAAATATTTAACAGTAGGATTTCTCATGTACCACATTTCATATGGTTTCTTTTGTTTTTATGGTCTTAGTAGGAACCTATTCTATATGTGTATGGAAGTACATACATCTTATGTAACAAACTGACTTTTGACCAAGGTATGAATCATTGGTTTTTCATTTTAAATATTTCCTTTAATCCTTGTAAATGTATATTATGTCCTAAGGAAGTCCTAAGGAGTGTTTGGGGATGGTTTGAATCCTGGAGGTCTGAAAATGGGTTGTACGGTTAGTGTAAACTATGTGACCTAGGCCGCATAGTTTGTGTAAACTATGTGGCTACAAATAGGGGCACCTTCAAGTATGCACTATTTTTCTACAACCATACGAACTAGGCACATGGGTGTGTGGCCTACTGTGGATAGGGGACAGTTCCTTAACACACGGTTTGAACACAAATTGTAAATGATTCTCATAAACCATGTGTAGTGGGGTTTGGGGAAAAATTATCATTTTTTCACACTTAAACCTTTAATATAATTTTCCCTTCCACCTTACCTTCCAGCGGACAGAACCATGGTTTCATTCTCCTTGAGATCAAGAAACCCTCGAGGGTAGACTTTGAGCTAGAGGATTTTTCTGATGTCTGATCCTTGATATGTCGAAGGCATTGGATCCCTTGTGGTAAGGCTCCCTAGTCTCTCTACTCCTAACTCTATTCTTATTTCCATCATTTGTACTATTTATATGTAGGTTCATTCATCCTATTTTCAGGGCATTGGACTAAAACTCATATCTCATCCAACTTGATTCAAAACTAATGTTGATATCAAGTGAGGATTCATTTACGGCCCTAAGGTAGGTGGTCATGTAGTTTTCCATTTGATTTTTGGTCATTTCATATTTATTCTTATTGTTTCATATGCCATACTTTGCTGAGCATATTCAACATCTTGGTTCCTTCATGTCTAATAGACCCTAATTCCTTGATATAGATTAATTGTGTCATGTTAGGGGGTTTAGAAATCACCCATGCTTTGTATGGACACCCATAGGAGTGTCACCTTGGAAATAGTCATTTTGACCAAATGGCCCAAAATGCATAAAACCCAATTTAGCTTCCGACATGACTTTTAATTGAAATAGAAATTGTAACATGTTTAAATGATGTATACCAAGGTGAATTGATGGTGCTTAGACCATTTCAAATTGGAATTGTCAAAATGGTCATGTGAGTATTTGACCTTGACACCTTGCCTTGAAATGAATTTCCATGTTAGGAAATTTGGAGGGTTGGATTGTGTATTTTGGCTAGGATAATGTGGATTAAACCTTTAAAATTAATTATCTTTAATGGAATGGTTTCAAGGGATGGCATGGACTTACCCTTGTCTTGATTTATTACAAAACCATTATATGAAATAGGTTATTTTGTAAAATGATAAATTCCATGTGGGATGCCTTGAATGGTTTGAGCTTGCTGATATCATGTGAATGATATTATTATATATTAATGGGTGGGAGGAATTCTTACCCTATGCCAGTAATGATATAAATGAATGGGTGGGACGAATTCTTACCCCATGCTAGTAATGATGTAAATGTATGGGTGGGAGGCATTCTTACCCCACAGAAGTAATGATATGAATGTATAGGTGGGAGGAATTCTTACCCCACATTAGTAATGATATAAATGTATGGGTGGGATTCATTATTACCCCACACCATTAATCATATAAATGTATGGGTGGGAGGCATTCTTACTTCATGAAAGCTATGATATACATGTATGGATGGGAGGCATTCTAACCCAATGTCAGTCTTGAGCTATATATTTATATATGTATATACATGTATGTATGAGAGGAATTCTTATATCATGCCAATTATAATCTATATATACATATAAATATATGCATATGGTGAACTGAGCAGACATACCAGCTTTGAGTTGAATTAGGTAGACCTATCAGGTATCCTTTAAGAACCTAATCAAGAGGTTTCTTATTTATTTAGAATTGGTTTACTATCCTATTATTATTTTCATACTATTTACTTATGATAACAGACTCGGATTACACGTAGACACTGTTTGTGATGTCTTGCTAAGATTTGTATCTCACACTCTACTCGGGCTGCCCTTGGCACCTGAGAAGACTATTTTCTTGAAGGTATGGATAGTGGAAAACACCACTCTTTAGGCTGTTGATTCTTATTACTTAGTTGGAGCTTAGGAGAAGAGGGTCGGGCTTAGGCTTAAGATGCTATGGAGTATATTTTTTCTTTTGTTCTCTCTTGTACTTTTTATTAGCATGTCAGTTTTCTACTTCATATTTTCTTTTGTACTAGCATGACATGCATACATGTTTGTATCAGAAACTACCTATGAGTATTTTTCTATATTATTTAGTTATTTAGTCTTCTATTGTTTACTGTTTTATTGTACACTAAAAGAAAATCATTGAGTAGCATTGGTTTTTTTATTTGGGGGCGGTTTAAACATCCGTCAGATGGTTCTGCAATGGTTTTAAAAAATTGCCACTAAAGATGGTCTCAGCATCTAATACATAGCAGTTCCTTCCATTTAGTAGTGGTTTCTGGTAAGTTTTGATGAAATAATATTTAGTGGTGATTTTCTTCATTTTATCAGTGGTTTTCTGGAAAAAAAATGATGAGTATTTAGCAGTGGTTAAAACCGATACTAAATAATAAAGTGTCATATTTAGCAGTGGTTTTAAATTCCACTGATAAAAAACCATCATCATATAGTGGAGGTTTAAACCACCACTAAAAAAATATTTCATATATATTAGTGGTTTAAACTACTGCTATATGTTGATTTACAAAAAACAATCCATCTGTAGATTCTGCATCCCCAAAACTACCCTAAAAAATCAAATGCACAGACCTGGTGTATCACCTATCATAAGCACACAAAATTACACACATGAAATAACAAATATGGAATGAATCCAAACACATAAATCACCAATTTTAATTACATATTGTGCTAAAGAGAAATTATTCTGAGCTTAAGAGGACCAAATAAATCCTATATATTTCTCTATAGTCTTCTTAGACTATATTCATCTACACAGTCCCCTGAAACATGAATTGAGGAAAGTATCAATATATAATAAAATATATTAATTAACATGAACCATAAATGGTTTCAACCTCTTAAAACATAGGAAGTAATGAAAATTTAATGTGAATACTATATGCCACAAATGATACATGAACAAACCCTCTCTTTCCATATTACTCTAAGACATCAAAAAGGTCACTAATCACTACTCGATGATGAACTCTACTTGTCACCCTCTCCATCTCCGTCTCTACTTCCTACTACCGACACCTCTAAGACAATTATATTGAAAATTAAACAATGTTGTATATTTATATTTAAACTTAAACCTAATAAAATTTTGTGAACTAAATGATTTTTAAGTTGTGTGATTTACCTACTCACCACCAGTCATTGATGCAATATCACTAAGGACAGATACGATCGTCTTTTGATATAAATCAAACAATGATTTCTGAAAAGAGAATATATGAGCCCCCTATTATTGAATTGTGATTTACATATAAATAAACTCTATATAAGCATATTGGGGTGGAGAGTGACTATAACCAAGATTAGATGCAGCTGCAATCCTAGATGGCCTACCAAATACCTCAGATGGTAATAGTACAAAACCCATCCTGCGCGCTCAACCAAGATGCTTCTTACCAAGGACTTTACCAATTGGGTCATCCTTGGAGACTGAACATGACTGTGTGGGATTTCCATCCCATAGTTCTTTAATTTTTACCTATAAATCAAATATCAATCATATTTGAAGTAAGACCACGGGTGTGGGTTGGTGGTGGCCCTTTGCTGCTCGGCGCTGCGTGGTTGTCTCTCCAGTGGTGAAGATGCTATCGAGCTTCGGTAGCTGCTGGTCCTGGTCCGCGGGTGTAAGACCGGTCCTGTTGACGGCACACTCTACGGAGCACTCCTGGACCAGATCTTGGCAGTTTTCTGATGACCGGTGGTGTTTTTACTCGCGTTCGAGGGTCGCGCTCTTGCGTCGGCGGTTTGGGCTTTGTCCCCTCCCAGGTGAGTTCGATGGGGTTTTCGTTGTCTCTGTCGTAGCTGGTCTGTCTGGTGGCGGAGGGATCTTCAGCTCCTTGGATGGTTTTCTTTTAATCGTTAGCGGTTTTGATGTTTGGTGGTTGTTGGTTGCTTTGAGGGATGTAATCTGTAAGTTTTTGGTTTCTTTCACCGGATTTTCATGGAAATCCGGTGATTTTTTCTGCGATGCGCTGAGGGTTTCTGCCTCGTTGAAATCGGTGATGAGGGTTTCTGCCTCGTTGAAGTCGGTGAAGGGGTGTTGGTGTGCTGGTGAAGGGATGGCAGCGGTGGTTGCCGGTGAAGAGGACGATGGTCGCTGGACAACGACGGGAGTCGGTGAACCTCACCGGTGCTCCGGTAAAAGTGGGTTTGTCAGTCGCCTCGGGGGTGTATCTCGAGGCTGATGATGCTGTGGCAGAATATCCCGGGTTTCGAGGCCGGCGCGTGGGTTCGCGGCTCAAGATGTTGCGCGGTTTCCTGTTTGGATGTTTTTTGAATTTTGAAATGTATGATTGTCTCTACGGGTCCCGGCAACCCTTACAAACCGGCTATCAGATAATGCGGAAAAAAATGATTTGCAGGATAACTCTCATCATATTTTTTATGAACATACAACCACAGTTCTATTTGGGAGGCTTCATGTACTAAATTATGTGACTACATTAAACAAATATAAATCAATAATTTAATATATGTAATAGATAATATTTTATTATAAATATTTAAACTAATTAAAAGATTACCAGAATCATTCAGATTTTAGAAAAACTCTTTAACCTCACTATGTGAGGGATGATTTTCTTAGCTTGACTTGATGAATTCTTCCTTGAAACATCCTAAAATAAATAAAATCTAATTTAATAGTAATGTATGAAATGCCATCTCTTTTTCATATGCATGTATAAATGTTAAATGAGTTTAACATAATAATATATATTTAAATACCATGTGATTCTCATCGAGATGGTTATTAATAAAAACTTTCCATTGATATCTAGGCACCCCATTGGGTAACTTATCATACAGTTGTTGGGTTCTCAATGAAGTATCATTGAATTTGTTCCATAATCTCCGATTAAAATCTTTCTATTTCTTGCCCAAATTTTTCAATGTCCACTTTCATGCTATAAGATCAGCAGCAGTAAAGTAGAAAAATATCTGTATAAAAAGATTCATTTTGAAAATATTAGAATTTAATAACATAATTACATTTACTTACATCATAATATATTAAAATGGATTTATTATTTAATCAAAAACTTCATTTTTCCAAGATGAAGGCATATACCTCCAATCATCATACATAATTGGAAGGGTAATCATCTTCACTGCCAGCTGGCCTAGAATCTAGCCAAATAATCTCATGGAATCATCTATAGGGACCCCATATTAGTAAAATGGGACAACTATATTTAGTTTGTTTAGATTCTATACATATAAACTTTTCATATTTTTCTCCGTGGTAGCATTGTTTCCATCTTTTATGAAAAAATAGTTAGTAGTATCAAAAAAGTGCAATGACTTTATTCATATTAAAATGTGTAACTATAACAGTCACCCTCCAATATCCCCATGAAGAACCATGATTTTTGACTTTCTCCCTCACTACTAATTCTGTTAAATGGGGAGGCATCAGCTTAACTTCTAATGGGATGCTGACGGAGGGTATGAGAGATGGTGTAGGGGGAAAGTGTATGGTGTCTTAGATGTTGTAGGGAGGGAGATAGATGGATCATCATTTTTCAGTATGGTTGAGGGAAATTCGATTGATAGTTGATTGGAATCATTATAATTCTTCCTCCTTATCATTACTGTTATTTAATCAAATAAAATTAACTTCAAAACAAATATTTCAAAAAATTCATGCATAAAAAAAACAAAAATGATAAAATAAGCACAGTACTAATAAAAAATATATATATAACTATGATGGTGAATGACTACATAAATGATTTAAGTGGTTGATAAATGAATGGATGATTGCACATACAATCATTTTCTCCTTCAATCATGTTATTTTTCTACCCCATCATTACTTCATCTACTTTATCCACCCTTGAAAAACTAATATTTTCAATATCATGATGGAAAAATAAGTTTACTTATTTTTTTATGGGATTCAATGTTAGAGGTCAAATCTTCCACTTTATCACCTATATCATTCAATTCTCTTTGTTTTACATGAGAAACTACTCTCCACCCTTCACCCATGATATCTTCCACATAATATACCATTTTCACTTATGATGGTAAGATATAAAAATCATTTAATTCACAGTCACAAACATTCATAAAGTGAGAGAAGTTCACAGAAGTAAATTGTAAGAAATATTTTTTAACACCCATGATAATATATACCCAATTGAATTTGAATAAAACCAATAAAAATGATTTTGACGGTTTAATTCGATAATATCAGTCAACTTTCCATAGTATCCCACTTTGTAAAATGTAAATATACCACTATTCTATGTTTTCAAACCCTCTTCCCAATCGACTGCATGAAATTTAAAGTCATTCATATTGTAATCATAAAACTTTTTAGCCTATTTTAGAGGACCTCGAGCAAGAAACTGAAAATATTATGACAACTCAACTCGAGTATTAGTATTCAGGATCTACAAAGAGTAATATACATTATTAATTTACAAAATATATATGTCAACCTAATATCTATTTTGATTACAATATTTATGAACTTACACATTATGGAAACCATTATAAAATCTATTTATTAATAGATTTTGTTATATCTTTCTCATTTCATGTTTGGCCTCTCATTAATCTCTGTTTGTATCCTCAACTCTTTAATAAATGGATCTAGAATTTCACTATTCTGTAGCACATATCTATGTTTCTATAATAATTTTATTTCTGTTAGTGTAATATTTGAGCTCCTCCCAATTGATCGGCTAATAGCAAGAAAGATTTTTTATTTCACATATAGTTGAGATTGAGTCGATGTGTCTCCAACACATCCAACTCAATTTAATCTTGTCTCAATATCATCCAAGTATCTAGAACAAAGGTTAGGACACTCCTCTGCCAAATAGAATTTAGAAATATATCCTTTAGGTTGAGCTTTATTTTTCATGCATGATTTCAAATGCCCTAGATATCTATTAAAAGAAATAAAAAAACATAATTATGTATTTAATTAAGTTCCAATAATTTTTTACATAAATTAAAAACATATAAATAAAGTTCCTCTCAATTGGATACATCCATTGATGATGTACTAAGTCTCCTAATTTAGATTCCTCAACCAAATGCATAGTTAAATGCATCATGACAATAAAAATGACAGAGGAAATATCATCTCCATTGCACAAAGTGTCAATACAAATCTCTCATGAAGGTTGTAAATCTCAAATGGTTGTAGAGTTTTCTCACATAGTTTTCGGAAGAATGTGAAAAATTTGAGTACAATAGCGGTAACCTTTTTAGGTAATAATGTACGTAATACTAATGGTAGTAACTATTGTAACAAAATATGTGAATTGTATCTTTTAAATCTATGTAACCTATGATACTTTAAGTCAACATAGCTTGAGATGTTACTTGAATACCCATCATATACCTTCACATTTTTTAAAATTCTAAGGAATGTATCTTTATCCCTATTTTTCATTGAAAAAAATTGCCTAAGCATACTTTCCATTCTCATTTAGTCAGAGATCATGCTTTATGTTCATTTCTTGTAAGTATTTATGAGAATTGAGATGATCCTTAAGTTTTCCATGCTCATTAAGTAATGTGAAGATAAAATTTTCATAAAAATTATTCTCAATATGAAAACCATCAAGATTATGGCACAAAAAATTAAATTCCCAATATGAAAGTTTGTATAATATACTTTTTTATTCCATTATTGCGTTCTAATTTCACTTGATGATTTTTGAACTCATTTCACACTATCATTCAACTGATTCACCTTCTCAAATTTTTTTCAACATTTTCAAGTTGTGACAATATTTCAGAACCTATTAACAACTTTGGATTTGTTCTATGATCAATAGAACCATTAAATTTTTACTTTCTCAATCAAAATCTATGAGTTGCATTGAGAAATATTTGATGACACAAGAAGAACCATTTTCTAATATGAGGTATTCATTCAAGATCAAAATCAATGTTACAAATATGACAAGCCAAACCCATGTAAGTGTTCCAACCATCTAAATTCTCAAGTCCATGGAAGTCAGTAATGGTCCATATTTGGGCAGCTTTCATTTTGAACATTGTTCTAGAATATGCATCATATATATCAACATTATTACTCTATAACTCCTGTAATTTTTCAATTAAAGGTTGTAAGTATACATCAATATCATTTCCAAGTATTTTTTTTCCAGGAATAATCATTAAAATGATAAAATACATTTGTTGTATACATATCCATAGAGGTAGATTGTAAGGGATCAAAATAAATTTCCAAATGATATAACTGGTTCTCAAAGTCCCAAATGGGTTGAATCCATCAGTATCCAATCCCAATAGAATATTTATACAATTAGATGATAAATATATATGTAATGAATCAAATGTATTCCATGATTTTGAATCTCTTGGATGTCGCATTAACCCATCATTTTTATTATCTATAGAATGACACTTCATGTGTTTGGTGGTTTTCAATGACATGAATAATCTTTATAATCAAGGATTTAAAGGAAAGTAATGTATAAAAATTGCAGGTGTGTTCCCTTTATTCTTCTTTATGGTGGTATGTTGATTCAGACTTCCAACATCACCCATTGACTTCCATCTAGAAGAAGAAAAAAATTTCAATCCTGTATGCTTGAATATTCTCCCCAATAATGCATACAATCATTGGGACACACATGTATTTTTTTATAATTCAAACCAAGCTTTTTAACAACTTTTTTTATATCATAAAAATACTATGGGGTATTTTATTTAGAAAATTCATCATGAAACAATTTCCGCCTTTTTTTTAATTTCGCATAGACATTTTATATGGTACAACTTCAGCAGAAAATAAAATTTTGAATATTTCAAACAACCAATATAAAACTCTTGATTTCTATCATCAACTAAACCATGAAACTCATTTTTTATCTCATTAAAGTTTTATCTTACATTAGTCTTCATAGAATCAAGAGGAGGATCCAATGATATGTTACAATCTTGATTTTTTTGTCCTATAGTCTCAAAAACATCACTTGTCATGTTTTTATTTGTAACACCCTCAACTGGTTGTTCTGATATGTTTTGATGTTGGTGTTAGTGTCTTTCAATGTTGAATGCATCTTTATAAGGTTTTTCATTTCATTTTCCATTGTCGATGAAGTTTGGAGATCATTCTGTTGATTGACATCAGTGCTCAAACTTTCTATAATGTTCAATTCTCCATGCCAAATCCAACACAAATATTGAGCAGGTAATTGCTTCATTATCAAGTGTCCATAAACTTTATATCTCTTCAACCATCTTCTAAATTTATATTTAGGACATGGAAATCTTATTCTCCCATCAACAGATCAATTGAAATTTGAAAAATCTAAAAACTCCTCCAAACCCTTAGCATACTGAGGTGTGTTCCTCAATAATGTGATCTAGCTTTTATCCATATCACAATGTGCCTACACTTTATTAATAAAATTAAAACACATAATTATTACTAAGTAGTAAAATAGATAAATGGAAGTGAAAAAAAAACGCAACCTAAGTGGTTATAATAAGAGTCTTATAAGTACTAAAAAAGTCAAATTAAAAAAAAGGAAATCAATCCTGGATAGTATTATGTAAAATAGAATAAAAAGAAAAACCATACATTCATTAATTTAAAATAGGAATTATAGTAGAAACACCCTAGGGTCACTAATTCTAGGTGAACCTAGTAATTATCTATCACCTTAGTAGTGGATTTAGAGTTATAACACATATCTAGCCAGAGGGGGTGTCACATAATGATTCACTAGTATTGCTAGTGGTGATTTAAGAGATTCTATTTATGTATGTTACATTCTATTTTTCCTTATTTATAAATGGTACATCTCAAACCAACTAGATTAGTTTTAAAATTACCTAACATGTACACTTTATTCCAAGTGAGAGTATTTGAATATGTTGTGTCATATTTATCATAAACATAGATGATATAAAACTAGTGGATTTTAATATGGATTCAATAAAATAGATAATGGAAATTTTTTCTATAATGTTTGAGATAAAGGATCTCAATAAATCCAATTGTAAATTTAGGTTACCAATAATGATAGATAGTAATGACACATATTTGGTTCCTTCATAGAAGAAATCTATATAATTGTTAATTGAAAGATTCATAATAGCCATATGTCACCCTATAACCACCCAGTTTTCTAGATATTTCATGTTATTCAATGAGAAAGAACTGGAAATTTGAGATAAGGATAAATACAAGGAAAAGGTTCTATATACATCAATAATTGGAAGTTTTTTTCTATGATAATTTATATAAGAAAGGTCATTATTGATGTTTTTTTATTTTTCTTTAGATTATATAAAATCTAAGAAGGGGTCGCTTGGAAGATGTGAAGTGGATTATCTATTATCATAAAGGATTATAATATATAGCCTTTTATTTCCAAATATATGATTTGTTATAGGGGTACATTAATGAAATGATTTGATGGGATATGGATGAATAGAATATTATGATTTTTTATGTTTAATTTTAGATGTTAAGGATTAATTCAAATTCCAATACTAAATTAATTAGATTCACTTTCAACAATACAAGAAGTGTTCATTAACATCTTAGAAGAAGGAAAGGAATTGACATGTATGTAGTGATTATAGGAATATCATTGAAGGAATCCAAAAAGTTGGATCTTGTTTAAAAAAATTTGTAGAACGATTTATATAGAAATAAATCTAGAGTTTCATTTATGGATAAATCACATTGAGCTCATGTATCATTTCAACTAAAATCCTTTAGATGATAGAGTGATACCACTTAGTATATCAGTGGAAGTTATAATCTATATTACATGTTAACCAATGTAGTACCCTCAGTTTCTGGTATGTAACCCTTTCTTGATGCTTTTAGTGGTTTAAAAGTTAAGGGTGATGAATGGGAGAGTCGGGAGAACTTGGAATGAGTTTGGGGGAAAAAAGGGAAGTCGCATGGGCGGCGCACAGTTTGTCTATACCGTGTGGCCAAACTGTGCGTAGTTGGTCTTGGAGGCAGTGGATTCCGCACGGTCAGCACATGGTTTGTCTAAACGTGTAGCCAAACTGTGCGAGAAGGGAGGTCGAGGCACTAGCTAACTCATGGTTAGCGCATGGTTTGCCAAACCGTGTGAACTAATCGTGCAGGCACTTAAATGAGATCCTCAAATTGTGGATCTCACATGTTTTTGCCTATAAATTCCTTGTTTAATCTCCTAAGCGGCCCAAACTCGGTATTTTGGTTCTCCTAAGGTCAAGGAGGGTTCTCCCATCATTCCAGAGGCAATCTGAAGGCTTATCTTGACAAATCGAAGCCAGATTCTTGAGGTATGTGATCGTTCTTGTTTGGTTTCTTAGATCTAATTAGATCTACTTCTCCTCTTCTCTCGGTTTCTTATATCTACACCCTTTATGGGTATATATAAGCATGTGGATGCCAAATATAACGATTTTTGGTTCTATTTGTGTTAGTATAATAGATATAAGGAGGATTCTTGGAGAATCAACCCAGTTTTCTCCTGCGTTCTTCATTTGTTAGGGTTTTGTCAAAACCTTTGAGGTAGGAGGATTCTCTCTCAACTCCTCTTGTTATAAATGATTGGATTAGTTTCAAATTGGGTTATTGAATGGAATTTATTGTGAAAAGCATGGAATAAATATTCTTTAGTTATGATTTATGGTTTTAGTGAAATTGTGAAATCTTGGTGATTTGTTGTGCAAAGTGTTTTGGCTTCTTGAATTAAAAATAATGATTTTAAATTATTGATTTTTTGGAATGGTAAATGGTTTGATGAAAGATGAGTTTTCAATAAAAAGGGTGTTTTATTGAAATGATTTGGTATTGAAATGGATTTGATGAAATTGGATTATTCTTTGGTTTTCAATAAAAGTACATTTTTATTGAAATGGTTTGAATTGGTTGAACACACTTGGTTTTGATGGAAATGGTTTTCAATAAAATGTGTTTTATTTAAAGGGTGGTTTTGGCATGATTGTTGGGAATGTGTTATTGTGTTCATATTGCATTCAGAACGGATAAGGGTTAGGAGTCTCCCCCAACATTCTGGGATGGATAAGGGTTAGGGCTCTCCCCCGTCAAACATTCTGATTGCATTCGGGATGGATAAAGGTAAGAGGTATCCCCCATCATTCTGGGATGGATAAGGGTTAGGGATCTCCCCCATCAAACATTCATATTGCATTCAGGACGGATAAGGGTTAGGGGTCTCCCCCATCATTCTGGGATGGATAAGGGTTAGGACTCTCCCCCGTCAAACATTCATATTGCATTCGGGACAAATAAGGGTTAGGGGTCTCCCCCATCATTTTTTGGATGGATAAGGGTTAGGGCTCTCCCCCGTCAAACATTCATATTGCATTTGGGATGGATAAGGGTTAGGGGTATCCCCCATCATTCTGGGATGGATAAGGGTTAGGGATCTCCCCCGTCAAACATTCATATTGCATTCAGGATGAATAAGGGTTAGGGGTCTCCCCCATCATTCTGGGATGGATAAGGGTTAGGGATCTCCCCCATCAAACATTCATATTGCATTTGAGAAAAATAAGGTTTAGGGGTCTCCCCCATCATTCTGGTATGGATAAGGGTTAGGGCTCTCCCCCATCAAACTTTCATATTGCATTCAGGATGGATAAGGGTTAGGGGTCTCCCCCATCATTCTGGGATAGATAAGGGTTATGGCTCTCCCCCATCAAACATTCATATTGCATTCGAGATAGATAAGGTTTAGGGGTCTCCCCCATCATTCTAGGATGGATAAGGTTTAGGGCTCTCCCTCGTCAAACATTCATATTGCATTTGGGATCAGATAAGGGTAAGAAGTCTCCCCTATAATTCTGGGATGGATAAGGGTTAGAGATTCCCCCTCTTCCAGGTAGATTGTATGGTTGGTTGCATGGGTTTGTGGAATGGTTGGGTGTGACAAAAAAAGGGAATGTTTGAGAAATGGTTTTAAAGCTTATTTAGTTATTTTTCGGAAAAAAATAACTTTCAGGAAAATTGGTTTCAATTTCACTTGTATTTTTTTGGTTATAAATGGTTTTGGGAAACTTGTTATATTTAGTCATAAACTATTTTTGTGAAATTGTTTTACATAATCTATTTTTTATAATTGTTGTAACTCTTGTATCTTAGTGTCATGAGTAGGGAAGTCATTAGGTAAAACCTACTGAGTTTTATACTCACCCCTGCTTTGGAACTTTGGTGATCTTGCATATGTCGTATTCCGAGACATAGGTAAAGGTATGGCATCTCATTACTAGTGGTTCATGGTGATGCTTGGGAGATGTGGTGGTTCTTGGTGCATGGAGCTCGGTGTAGAGCTGTGGAGTGTGTCTTGGCTCGTTTCTGGTCTTTTGTTTAGTCTTCTGCTTGGTACTCTGATATTTTGTTGGTTATGTATTGGTTTGTGGAATAGTATAGTTCTCTTTTGGTAATGCATGAGTTGGTTGTTTCATTTACATGCATCATATAGTGGTTGTTAATGATATTTTGGTTGGTTTATTTTCTCAAATGGTAAATCGTCCCCCAATTGCATTGAAACCCTTCGGAATTTATTGCCAAAATTTGGCATCTTGGGGATGTCTCTTAAGGCCTAGTAATGACTCGTTGATCTCTCAAGCCAATGGGAATTGGCAGGTCATTACAAATGGTTTCAGCTTGTTCAGTCATTTCCTAACAAGTGGCCATCGATGTTCTTGGTCTTGGAGTTGAAATTAATTCTTGTCTATTCCTTGGGTTGAAATATTAGACAGGAGTAGGATTTTCAGAACTTGAAATGTATAGCATAAAAGGACGTAGCTAACCCGTTTATGTTGAACTTCAAGTTACCAGGGTGTTGGGTACATAAGTGTTTTGGAAACACTTCTAGAATGTTGGAAATCTTGTTGTCATGGGTTTAGCCAATGAGATGAGCATGACATGCATTGTAGAAGAATGACTTCCCACTAGGATTGCATATCTCATTGTGAGGAATGAGTAAGGATTTTTCACAAGGTGTGAATTTTTGAAAAATTCATAAATTGCTTTCAAGTGAATGATTTTGAAAACAAGGTATTTGGTGTATTTTGAAAATGGGTTGATTTTCAAAAAGCATGTTGAATGTTTTAAAAAATGGCTGAACATGGGAAAAGGTTGTTTTGAAAACAATGTTGTCATAGATGATATGTTAAAATTTGAAATGTTAAGCCATCAGTTTCTAGAGAGTGAGATTGACAGAGTTTGTTGTTGGTTTAGGAAATCGCACCCAGTAGGCGTCATAGAGACCAGTCGGAAGAGGGAAGTGAGAATGTGGTTTCACCTGAACCACAGGTGAACCAACAGTTGGTCCAAAGCATTGCTCAGGCTTTTAAAAACGTTGATTTGGGACTGCAACTAATACTTTGTTTACAATATCTGTCACTGTTGAAAATCCAAGTGGAGGAAGTACGGTTATCTTCACTAGAGGGGCTGATAACTCTAACACTAAGAGCAAGAGGAAATCAGACACCTTTTATCAAGGAGGAAGAACACATCCTAATCGGACCACATGAGAAATTAACCTTTCTCCGAGACCCAAGAGTAAGCTTGGATGTTTCCAGTGTGGCTCTACGAGCCACATCAAGCAGGACTGTAAGGCACAACTGAGATCATGCCACAATTGCAACAAGATGGGACACCTAAAGCGATTTTTTCGCACTGCTCCAAGTTCAGGTGTCAGGGACACTTCTCTGGTGTCATAAACACCATATGCTTCAATGAAACAAGTGAAATCCATAAACAAGGAGCAAAGTGCAACAACAAATCAATTTTATGGAGCTGAGCAGATGGTTGTCGATGATCAGGCTGAACCATCTACAGTGTGAGGTATTATTCTTTTGAATTCTATCTTTGTACAAGTGTTGTTTAATACTAGTGCATCACATTCCTTCATTGCTTCTCATGTTGTTGACTTGAAATGTTTAAAACTAGAAATGATGTCTTCTGTTTTGAAACTAAAAACTCCTCTTGGTGAAATAGAATGCCAATCCTTTGTGTGTAGAGTATGTACTTTAACTGTTTATGGAACTGAGTTAAAATGGGAATTATCGATGTTGGACATGGATGTCTATGATGTAATCCTGGGTATGGATTGGTTGACAATGTTTAAGGCTCGTATCGATTGTTATAGTAGAATAGTTAGTTTCACGACTAAGGATGGCATCGACCATCTCTTCAGGGGAGAGAGAATGGTAAAGAAAGGTGTAAAGAGCTTGTCGGCACAAATGGTGGGAAGGATCTCTTATCAACTGGCTGCGTTAACTCTGGCATCAATGGAAGAAATTGAGGAAAATAGTTTTCCATCTGTGGTGGATCAAGTTCCAGATGTCTTTCCCAATAACTTCTCAAGGTTACCACCTCTAAGGGAAGTGGAGTTTGCGATTGATCTCCTTCTGGGGACCAGTCCTATTTCCCTTCTGTCTTATAGGATGGCACCAATAGAGTTACGGGAAATGAAAGTGCAGTTAGAGGAGCTGGAAAGCAAAGGTTTCATTTGACCAAGTACTTCTCCATGGGCAGCAGCAGTGTTGTTGTGAAGAAGTCAGATGGAACTCTTCAGATATGTATTGATTATCATAAGCTTAAGCAAGTTACGATAAAGTATAGATATCCATTTCCACGCATTCATGATATGTTTGATCAATTAAGGGGATCTCATTGGTTCTCCAATATTGAATTGCAATCAAGATATCATCAATTGCGAGTTCAGAAGGAGGATATCCCAAATATATCTTTCAGAAGTAGATATGACCACTACAAATATGTAGTCATGCCTTTTGGTCTAACGAATGCACCTGTGGTCTTCATGGCTTTGCTTCAGACAAATGGTAGTTGATGTTAGTCTTAGCCGAGATTCATGTGGAATATGAAGACCGAGGTGATGTTGCAATTTTTTTTCAGCTACGCTTGTTCCTGATTTGGTAAGGATGATCAAAGAAGCACAAACATCTGATGTAGAATGTCTGGTTGTAAGTTCAAAACTCAATGGTGGGGAGACCATTGATAGCTGGAAACTTGATGGGGGTTCAGTTTTGTGTTTCAGAGATCGGATGGTTGTACCTATGGTTTTTCAGGAACAACTCCTTCATGCTTACCACCATTCAAGATGGGTCATACACCCAGGTACACAGAAGATGTATAAGGCATTGAAGGTGCAGTTTTGGTGGAGCGGTATGAAAAGGAAGGTGTCCGAGTTCATCTCATGGTGTTTAACTTTTCAGTAGGTTAAAGTAGATCATCAGAGACCAGATGGTATGTTACAATATTTACCTATCCCAGTGTGTAAATTGGATCAGATAATCAATGGATTTTGTTACAGGTCTTCCAAGAATGTTCCAGAAACACAATGCCATTTGGGTGATAGTGGATCGTCTAACTAAGTCGGCCCATTTCATCCCTATTATTGAAACTCATACGGTGGAAGATATTTCAAAAATATAAATCCTATAAGTAGTAAAGACGCATGGTGTACCAGTGTCTATAGTCTCAGATAGAGATCTGAGGTTCACATCTCGTTTCTAGAAATCATTACACCTGGCCCTTGTGACTCAGTTGACTATGAGCATGGCGTATCATCCTCCGACAGATGGGAAATCTGAGCGGATGATGCAAACTTTGGAAGACATGTTGTGGGATTTTGTAACGGATTTTTGTGACTCATGGGAGGATCATATACCCTTATTGGAGTTCTCATACAATAATAGCTATCAAGCCTCGATACGGATGGCTCCGTTTGAATCATTGTATGGGCGTCCTTGTCGTTCTCCACTATGCTGGGTGAAAACTGGTGAAACTTCACTAGTTGGGATGAGCCTTGTCCAAGAAACAACAGAGAAGATCCAGTTGACTAGAAAAAGAATGGAGATAGCTCAGAGTCGTCAGAAATCTTATGCAGATCATCGTCAAAGACCGTTGTCGTTCATTGTGGGTGATCATGTCTTCTTGAGGATCTCTCCAAGGCTTGGACATCATCGTTTAGGGAAGCAGGGAAATTTATCTCCTAGATAAATTGGCCCTTTTGAGATACTAGAATGGGTTGGAGAGGTGGCATATCATTTTTCATTACCACCATGGTTCAGTTTGGTGCATAATCTGTTCCATGTATCTCAGTTGAAAAGGTATCAGCTTGATCCTGACTATGTGATCAGATGGGATCACGTTGAACTAGAGCTGGATGCTTTGTTGATACATATCCCGGTATGGATTGTGGATAGGAAAGAGAAAGTCTTGAATGGAAAAAGCATCGGTCTAGTGCGGGTTTTATGGCAGCATGGTTATATTCAGAAAGAGACTTGGGAACATGAAAAGGAAATGAAAGAGCAGTGGCCAGAACTCTTTCAGCTGGGTGAAGGTTTTCTACTTTCTGAGGACGAAAAGACCAATGGTGGGGAGAATGCAGTACCCCTAGTTTCTATTATGTAACCCTTTATTGATGATTTTAGTGGTTTTAAAGTTAAGGGTGATGAATGGGAGAGTCGGGAGAACTTGGAATGAGTTTTGGGGCAAAAAGGGAAGCTGCACGGGCGGCACATGGTTTTTCTAAACTGTGTGGCCAAACCGTGCGTAGTTGGTCTTGGAGGCAGTGGTTTCTGCATGGTCGGTGCATGGTTTGTCTAACCGTGTGGCCAAACCATGCGAGAAGGGAAGCCGAGGTAGTATCTAACACACAGTTAGCACACGGTTTTTCAAACCGTGCAAACTAACCGTGCGGACACTTAAATGAGATCCTTAAATTGTGGATCTCACACGTTTTTGCCTATAAATGCCTCGTTTAAGATCCTAAGTGGACCTAACTCGGGATTTTGGTTCTCCTAAGGTCAAGGAGGGTTCTCCCATCGTTCCGGAGGTGATCTTAAGGCTTCTCTTGACAAATCGAAGTCGGAATCTTGAGGTATGTGATCATTCTTATTTGTTTTCTTAGATCTACTTAGATCTACTTCTCCTCTTCTCTCGGTTTCTTAGATCTACACCCATTATGGGTAGATATAAGTGTTTGGATTCCAAATATGATGATTTTTTATCTTGGTTGTGTTAGGAGAAGAGATCTAAGGAGGATTCTTGGATAATCAACCCAGTTTTCTCGTGCGTTCTTTGTTTGTTGGGGTTTCGTCAAAACCTTTGAAGTAGGAGGATTCTCTCTTGAATAATCTTGTTAGAATTGATTGGCTTAGTTTCAAATTGGGTTATTGAATGGAATTTATTGTGAAAATCATGTAATAAATCTTATTTAGTGATGATTTGTGGTTTTAGTGAAATTGTGAAATCTCGGTGATTTATTGTGAAAAGTGTTTTGGCTTCTTGAATTAAAAATGATGATTTTAAATTATTGATTTGTTGTAATGGTAAATGGTTTAATGAAAGATTAGTTTTCAATAAAAAGGGTGTTTTATTGAAATGATTTGGTATTTAAATGGCTTTGATGAAATTGGTTTATTCTTTGGTTTTCAATAAAAGTACATTTTTATTGAAATGGTTTGAATTGGTTGAACACACTTGGTTTTGATGGAAATGGTTTTCAATAAAAGGTGTTTTATTGAAAGGGTGGTTTTGGCATGATTGTTGGGAATGTGTGGTTTTTTTCATATTGCATTCGGGGCGGATAAGGGTTAGGGGTCTCCACTATAATTCTGGGATGGATAAGGGTTAGGGCTCTCCCCCGTCAAACATTCATATTACATTCGGGACAGATAAGGTTTAGGGGTCTCCCCCATCATTCTGGGATGGATAAGGGTTAGGGCTCTCCCCCGTCAAACATTTATATTGCATTCAGGACGGATAAGGGTTAGGGGTCTCCCCAATCATTCTGGGATGGATAAGGGTTAGGGATCTCCCCCGTCAAACATTCATATTTCATTTAGGATGGATAAGGGTTAGGGGTCCCCCCCCCCATCATTCTGGGGTGGATAACGGTTAAGGCTCTCCCCTGTAAAACATTCATATTGCATTCGGAACGGATAAGGGTTAGGGGTCTCCCCCATCATTCTGGGATGGATAAGGGTTAGGGCTCTCCCCCGTCAAACATTCATATTGCATTCTGGATGGATAAGGGTTAGGGGTCTCCCCCATCATTCTGGGATGGATAAGGGTTAGGGATCTCCCCTGTTAAACATTAATATTTCATTCGGGATAGATAAGGGTTAGGGGTCTCCCCAATCATTCTATGATGGATAAGGGTTAGGGCTATCCCCCGTCAAACATTCATATTGCATTTGGGATGGATAAGGGTTAGGGGTCTCCCCCATCATTCTGGGATAGATAAGGGTTAGGGATCTCCCCCGTTAAACATTCATATTACATTCAGGACGGATAAGTGTTAGGGTCTCCCCCATCATTCTGGGATGGATAAGGGTTAGGGCTCTCCCCCATCAAACATTCATATTGCATTTGGGATCAGATAAGGGTAAGAAGTCTCCCCCGTCATTCTGGGATGGATAAGGGTTAGGGCTTCCCCCTCTTACAGGTAGCATGCATGGTTGGTTGCATGGGTTTGTGGAATGGTTGGGTGTGCCAAAAAAGGGGGAATGTTTGAGAAATGGTTTTAAAGCTTATTTAGTTATTTTTCTGGAAAAAAAATAACTTGCAAAAAAATTGGTTTCAATTTCACTTGAATGTTTTTGGTTATAAATGGTTTTGGGAAACTTGTTATATTTAGTCATAAACTGTTTTTGAGAAATTATTTTACATAACCTGTTTTATATAATTATTGCTAACTCTTCTATCCTGGTGGCATGAGTAGGGAAGTCATTGGGGAAAACCTAATGAGTTTTATACTAGCCCCTGATTTGGCACTTTGGTTCTCTTGCAGATGTCGTATTCTGAGACACATATAAAGGTATGGCATCTCATTACTATTGGTTCATGCTGATGCTTGGGAGATGTGGTGGTGCTTGGTGCATGGAGCTCGGTGTGGAGTCGTGGAGTGTGTCTTGGCTTCTTTTAGGTCTTTTTTTTAGTCTTTCACTTGCTAATATGATATTGTGTTGGTTATGTATTGGTTTGTGGAACAATGTAGTTCTCTTTTGGTAATGCACAAGTTGGTTTTTTCATTTACATGCATCATATATTGGTTGTTAATGATGTTTTGGTTGATTTATTTTCTCAAAGGTTAAATCATCCCTCACTTTCATTAAAACTTTTCGGCATTTATTGCCAGCCTTTGGCATCTTGGGGTTGTCGCTTAAGGCCAAGTAATGACCCGTTGAGCTCTCAATCCAATGGGAATTGGCGGGTCATTACAACCACGGTAATATTCCAAGAAATTCTTACAAAACTTTTTTCCTCAATGTTGTATGTGTGACTTGATGATGGGATAAATATAGGGAATTTTTCTACAAATGCTTATGTGTTTCAAATTTTTCTATTTCTTAGTGAATACCATGAATCCTTGAAATCAAATATTCATGTTAGATATTTTTAGGATGTGGTGAGATTTCATTACAGTTTTGATTTATTGATTTTAGAAATAGAATTCCCTAAACATGGGACTCAGACATTCTTGAATCTTATGTTAGTGGGTGAAAGATATTTATAATAATGTTTCTTATGGTAATGGAATTGAACCTATTTATAGGTGACTATGTATAGATGATATAATTAGAGGATACAATTATGTTTATAGTAAATTCTATTGATGTATTAGAGTACATAGTGGTTTTGAACATCTGAGTTATAATAAATAAAGGTATATATAAGAAGATATTGATCTATTCACCAGAAGACATAGTTTGAGTTGGTAAAATCTATAGGCAATCAGAGGTGTCCAAGATCAATGGTGGGCCCCCTAAAATTTTCAAATTGTAGTGGAACCAGTTTTACTAGATAGAAGACACTATAAATATATAGTGTGTGGTCACACGATCAATGGAGTAATCAAAACTGATAAAAATTATACAATATTATTCTATTAGTATAAATAAATTACTAGTGTTCTTATATTAAGTAGTAATACCATCCAAACCTTTTAGTTTCATGGTGTCATTCATTTAGTTCTTAATCATTTTTTTTCTTGTTCGGGACTGTTATCTTTTCATTTCAGATCCGTCATTTATATAGCTTCTTATATTATTTTGATTTTCATATTTTATTCCACATTTGATGTTTTTTTTGGGATTCTTACATTCATAGTGGTTCAGAACCCAACACACCAAGTATGAACTTCATGAGCAGAAGTAATAATGCCTTTGAGCCTATGAAACATATTTGATAGACAACATGTATGTCTTCTTAGACTAATAAATCTATAACATAAGAAATGGTTTTTATAAAATCATCATGGAATCTATTGGTTCTCAATATATTAGATAATTATTATCAACCATTGATGTAATAAATACTTTAATAAAATTATTAAAAAAATTAAAAAATAAATAAATTAATATCTGATATGTATATAAAACTTAAAATAGAATATATTGACTCAAAATATATAGTACGTGATAATTTTTTTCCACCACACCAAAACTATGAAAATAAATCTTTCATTAATTCCAACTTGTAACATTTCATAACTCATTATCTCTCACATGATATTTAACCTACTATTAAGGTATGTATTCAGACACTAGGATAACCACATTCCACTCTATTTCTATAAAATTATTTATGACTTCATATTTGTTTTAAAAAACACTCTAGATATAATAATTTTAAGATATATGTTTTATACATCATTAAATATATTAGATGAAAAGATAAATATATATTTTATAGAATTATCAACAAGGAACTACTTTGAGCTCCTCTTTTCCATTGTATTGGCATTATCCTAATTGTTATATTACATCAAACTAATCATATTTCCAACTAGGAAATTTATATATCCTCATAGATAATTTTTTTCTTCTATATATACCTAAAATATATTCAATATACAAATTTAGTATCTTAGGATAATTTTAACCACTTATTAAAACAATTACCCTAAATTTACTATAATATATAATGTCATGAATAATAAGAATAATCATTAAAGAAAAATAATTTCTACTTATTATTTATTTCAAGATACAATGGAGAAAATCCTCTATTAATTTATCAACTTTATATCCATTAATACATTTTTAATGACTGAAAATTGACATAATTTAAATAACATATTTTTTCTAAGTCTATAGTCACTAATCCTTAGAATATAGGTTGATTTATATAAGTCTTTCATGGGAAAAAAATTTAAACCTTATCCAGAGTATTTGTAAGAGTAATATATTTTTATAAGGATATGTATGGAAAAGAGCTAAATAGAACCAACCATATTTATTAAATTAAAAATGACAAATAGATTATATAGAATTAGAAAAGGAAAAAAGGATCTATATCCAATTAAATAAAGTAGAAATAATTTTAAAATGAAACATAAATAGTAAAAATATAAAAATTAATTTTCATAATTAAAGTTATAATTTGAATATAAATTGATAAATGAAGTGCCTTGAAATCATCAAAACATGGTTCATTATAGGTGTGAATAATATCTTCTCCACCTTGATTTCCTTTGAGGTATTTTTTAAAATTTTCATCACATTAACCAAAGAATTCATTACTTTTTTTGAAAATGTTTAAATGTTGTGCTTCATTAAGGTTGAGAGTCATCCTCTATATATTCCTAGAATACCTCGGTCCTATTTTGGTTATACTTGTTGATATCCTCCAAAATCTATGAATACTAATAAAACATATCTACTAATTCAAGTGATACCCCCACCCCCATTAACATTTAATCATGGATTCTATGTATCTTCAAACACTGAGGCCCCACTCTCATGGAAATAGATCCTTGTGATTTACCTACAGTTCTAACTATTTTCCTGTACTCTTATTTCTATTATATATTCCCATCTCAATGAGGGCGATTTATCATTCCTCTTGTCCAGGTCCATTTGTGAACTTATGTACACAATTCTAATTATTAGTGGGTTTATTTATCATATCCCCATTATCCTTATGCACAATTCCCTTAGTGAAATGTTCCTAAATCCTATACCTCTAAATATTATTTTGAATCAACCAATCATCTTACTGATGTGGTTTGAGACTCTCATTCCCCTATGAATGTGGTTTTTGACCCTCTTCCAAGAATTATTCCTGGATAGATAATTTGAATCTTAATTGTTCATCCCCTTTATAGTTAAAATATTTTTTCCAATATTTTAACCATTATTCACTAGTTCTTCACCAGTACTAATAGAATCACTATGCCTAACCTCATTCCTCTACTTCATCCACTTATAACAGTCCTTTGAATCATTCCCCTATTGTGAAGAGATAGAATAATGAATCATAAAATAATTTTTTTACATTACAAATAAAAGGAAACATGATTAATAATATATGAAATCAATCATACTCGATACATATTAACAATACACCCTCATCAGTGATAAGAAATGCATTATCAATCAGTGTGGAATTTAAATCCACTTAAAAATTTATCTGATCAATATTCCTAAACATGAATTCATTTGTATCATTATTCTACTAAAATATAATTAATGGGTTCCATAGAATGTAATTTAAGAAAAAAACCTTGATTTAAACCTGAAACTACCGGTTATAAATATTAAAAAAACTAAATCATATATTCCATACTATATGAAAAATGTACTAAGATTAAGAGAATTGTACCTGGATCCCATTATTTATGCTAAAAATATTCTAAAGGAAAATGAATAAGGTATTTTAGACACCCCATTAGAATAAATTTATGCTCAAGGAAACCTCAAAAAAAATATGATTTACCTAATCCTTTAGATACCAAGTGTTATCCCTAGGAGTCAGTACCACTCATACAATGATTAAATTATTGGAAATATTCAAATAACCAAAAATCACCTCCTAGTTAGAAATTTCTCTAATTGTTGTACCTATATTAATGATTTTATCAACATATATATTCATCAATGAGGTGTAACACCTTATATTTAATGCATCTTCAATAATAAATCCATCATAGAACTTTAAAACATCCACCTACCCCCATTAATACATCCACCAATAAAAAAGAACTAGAAATGTTTTGAAATAAAATTGTTCAGACTAACAATATCATGAAAAAATCATTCTATTATATCAACATGATAATAATAAACTATGGTGAGTAAAAAACTTACAAAAATTGTAAAAAATTTTGTAAAAAATATTGTAATCGAGGTTGAGGAATACCACACCCTTACCTTGCCTAGGGATCAGTGGCAGTGACAATTCAGGAGAGATAGGGGTCAGCAACTTGGGCTCGGGTTCGGGTAGGGTGTGAAGGTGTTCGATGGTGATGGAGAAGGGGGACAATGGTGATGGAGTAGGGTGTGATGGGGGATGAAAGTGATAGAGAATGTGGTCGGTGTCAAGGGGGGGAAGGGGGCTGGCATGAGGGGGCTAGGGTTTGACGGGGTCGGGGGAAGAGGGGAGACGGGTGTCGGGTTCGTGGGGGGTGACAATAATGGAAAAAGTGGCCAATGGTGAGGTGTATAATGGGGTGGTGGGAGGGTGATAGGTTTTTATAGTGTTGGGGGAAGAGGGGGAGGGGTTTCTGGTTTTAGGGGAGGGGGAGGAAGAAGTTTCGTGGATAAAAAAAGTTTTAGTGGTGTTTTTTTAAAACTGTCGCTATATTTTGACAATTTTAGTGGTGGTTTATTAAACCACCACTAATTAGTGATTTTGGTGTGGTGTAATCTATTTCTATATACACTTTTATTACTGCTTATTACTTGTCATATCCATTGTGTACTCTGACATGGGGGAATAGTCTCCCCGTTGTTCTACCTTCACACCCCCACTACTAGTCTGCAGCCCCTGGCTTATGGGGAGATGCATCAGGGGTTATGTGGACAACTAGGCTCGGGTAATGGTTAAGTGTAATTCAGGTATAGTATGTCAAAAAGTGGTATCAAATGTGTTCCTTTATTGCTTTACTATTTTTTGACAATAGACTGGATATTGGGAACGCTTAGGGACCTAGACAGAAGTCTTGCTTGGGCATCGCGAACTCATGTACAGGGTAAATACCAAGTTTTCTTACTTATGATTGTTATTTATTCTAAGATTACCATTGATATGATTCCACCATTGGGTGATACACGTGACTTGTGATGTTATTTATATTTATATCATTAGATTTATGATTTTCTTAACTTGACTTGATGAAATGAGGGATATGCAATAGGTTATGCATCATCCTAAGAATAGTATGAATAGGCCATGAATCTTTGTCATGTCACATTAAATTTAAGAAAGAATTGATTGTTTCATATTTTTTTTTATTTTTTTATATATATACAATTATGTTGACCCTTCTGAAAGGATTTGGATCATGAAATGGTGTGAGTTAAGTGGGTTCCACTCTTTGATTCATAAGGTGTATGGGCCCTTATGGATCAGAAAAATGGCATTCCAACTAGATCAACCACTTAATAATGGTATAATTACATGAATAAGAAAAAATTAAATGATAATGACATCCAATTGAGTACTATATTTTGGTTCATAAGGTGTATGGCCCCTTATAGGCCATAAAATGGCATATCATTGGATATAGTTGATTTAAATACTTTAAATGTTCAAATGTGCATGTTTTTGAAAGGGAAATGATTTATAACTTGAGAACATCCATCTTGCACCTTCCTAACCCAAAATATTGACTCGAACCCAGCCTTAGTAGTGGGTAGTGGGTGTTTCTCTATTCTTATGGCATGTTATGGTTTGTTCCATCATCTAGACCTGTCTTTTGAAGTAGGTAGAGAGGAGTTTTCATTTCATAAGAAGGATTTAGTACCTATATTAGTTTCTTAAAATCAATATTATAAATTTATTGAATCCCTTTTGAGACATTAATTTGTAATTGTAGAATTATGCCTCCAAGACTTCCTCAAGTCGCGCGCCCTGAAGGTGGTAACGATCATGTTCTTGAGGTGTCAGGCCTTGATCTGTCAGTCTTTACTCCTATTGAGACAACCATGGATCCTCTTCCAATTCCCGATATGGGTGCAAAATCCCGGTTTAGAGAGGGATTTTTGTGTATGATTCAATTGATTCAAGGTGGAGTGTGACCTGTCCTGAGCATGGTAGAGTGGACTCATGAGTTTCAACAGTAACAACATCCTACTTTCTCAAAGGATAATGGACCACTTTCTATGGAGTCTTGGCTTGAGGTGATCATGTATATCTTCGATCAACTAGAGATTCCTCTAGAAAATAGGGTCAAGCTAGATGATTACATGTTGCATGAATCATCCAAGAGGTGGTGGGATGTCATCACCCATACAGGATAGCATATAGATATGGTTTGGGCTAACTTCCAAACCGTATTTTACAACTACTTATTTTCCTAGACTTTGAGGGTTGACAGAGCTAGGGAGTTTATGAATTTGCAGCAGGTGTCCATATCATTTATGGATTACTCATCATGTTTCACTGAGTTGCAGTGTTTCAATCCTCTAGCTAATGATGATCTAATGGTTGCAAGGTAATTTTAGGATGGGTTGTGTTACATCATCTAGTCATAATTCAATGTGTTTAGGGTGATGAATATTTATGAAATTGTCAATCATGCCCTAATTACATAGCATAATTTGAGGGATGTTGATGGTGTGAGTTAGGGTGGTTTGGCACTTAAGGATTCGAGTGGTTCTTCCTCAGGATGAAAATGACGCTTCGAAGAATCTCATGGTGGTAGCAATGGTTATTATCCTTTTGTGGGTAGTTCTCTTATTTTCCACCAGTGCAGAGTGTCAGGGCACACCAAGAGGCAGTGTATGTGGAACCCAATTGAGTGCAGAACCTATGGAAGGTTGGGTCATCTCCACTTTTTCTATAGGAATTTCCCTCTAGTGCCTAGTGAGAAGGGATCTACATATACTCCTTATTCAGGAGCTTGGTAAGTAGGGTCACGACAGTCAGGCAGCTGGAATACCTCCGGTCATTCAGACTGAGGTGGCGGTTGAGGCATAGGTATTCAAGAATATGATTCTTAGTGCTAATAGAGAAGACCAGCTCAGGGCAGTCGGGTAGTGACTCAGGGTCATGGTACAGGCTAGTTACATGCAGTCTCACCTATGTCATAGGATCAAAGTATCATACCATCTATTGTATGAGGTATCATTCTAGTTACCTCCACTTTAGTGTCTACTTTGTTTGATATAGGTGTGTATCAATCTTTTATATCTGAGGAAATCACTGATATTTTGGACCTCTACATTGAGTACTATTATGGTGTTATGATTCTAAATACACCCTTAGGTATCCATTCATAGGGTGTTCATCATTTCCAGAATTATACCCTTGAGATAGGTGGTTACCTTTTTGTATCTAACCTGTTTGTTCTTGACATGAAAATATTCAATGTAATCATTGGGATAGACTAGTTAGTTACCTACAGATCTCATATTGACTACTATCATTGGAGGGAATTTTTTACATCACTAGAGGGTGTTATTCATGTTCACAAGGTAGAATGGGATTTTAGTGCAACATGAGAGGTACCGGAATAGCAAAGGATGGGTAGTGTTACAGCACAGGTCGCCAATATTTATCTTGATGATTAGGGGTGACAACCCTGTATTTTTTCTTGTATATTAGATCATTTCATAGATGTTTTTTTGAAGACTTCTATGGTCTACCAATGGTGAGAGTGGTAGAGTTTACTATTATTTTTCTCCCAGAGCAGCACTTGTGACCATTACTTCATATAAGATGGAACCTAAGGAGATTTTTTATCTCAATAAGTAGTTAGAGGATCTGGAGGTGAAAGGCTTTATATACCCTGGTACTTCTCCTCAGGGTTTACCTGTCCTCTTTTCCAAGAAGGTGAACATTACCCTTAGGATTTGTGTGGATTACCATCAATTGAATTAGTTGACTATTAAGAACCGGTATCCACTGCCTAAAATATACAACCTCTTTGATCATATCTAAGGATAGAAGGTTTTTTCAAAGATAGATCTAAGGTCGAGCTATCATCAAGTTAATTTCAGGACTGTATACATACCTTGCACAACTTTCAAGAGTAGTTATGGTCTCTACAAGTACCTGGTTATGTTGTTCAGACTCACGAACTCACTTGATGTCTTCATGGATCTTATGAAATGGGTTTCCATCCATTATTGGATTCTTTTGTGGTTATATTTTTGGATGATATCTTGGTGTATTCACATTCCATACATGACCATGAAACCTATCTTGAGATCATGTTGAATACACTAAGAGAGAATCATCTCTATGATAATATCAGTAAATACCACTTCTGGATTGATAAAGTCCACTTCCTAGGTCATATCATCTCAGAGTAATAGTTTTTATTGACCAAGAGAAAGTGAGAGATGTAGTTTCTTGGGAGTATCAAAAGAACTTATTTAATATTCAGAGTTTCTTAGGGATTTTTATATATTATATACACTTAATTCATAATTTCTAATGCCTTGTAGTTCTAATTATAGGATTGAAAAATAAGTGTGTGAAATTCAAATGGTTTGAAGCTTGTGAAGTATCCTTTTAGGAGCTGAAGGGTAGACTGACTTCAGCATCGATATTGATTCTTTCAGATCCAGGATGGACTTATAAAGTATACTATGATGCATCAGATATTAATCTTGGAGTTGTTTTGATGTATGATGAGAGATTATTTTCATATGGTTCTCATCATTTGAGACCTCACAAGCAGAATTATCCAACACATGACCTTGAGCTCAATGCAGTTGTGTATGCCTTACTTTTTTAAAGACACTGCCTATTAAGAGAGTGTTTTTTGGTGTTCATATACCAAAAAAAACCTCAAATACATCTTCAATTAGTGGGATCTAAATATCAAGTAGCGTAGGGGGGTTGAGTACCTAAATTTTTTTGATTTCGAGCTTGCCTACACTCTAGGGAAAGGGAATTCAGTAGCTGATGCTCTGAGCAGAAATACTCAAAAACGGGTAGTTCAAGAATCTAGTGATGAATGGAATCTTATGGTTTTATTATCAGAGATGAACATTGAGGTTTAGGAGGATGATGGTTAGACTATTCTCTTAGACTTAGAGGTGACATCTACTCTTATGGAATAAGTAAGGTCGAGACAACTATCTGATCCTAAAGGCATTATCATACAGGAGAGTGTCTCATATGACGATACATATTCTGGTTGGATATTCGATGGGGATGACACTCTATAGTTTTGTGGGTGTGTATGGGTCCCAGTAGACATCAGAGAGGAGATTATGAGGTATTTCTATGCCTCAGCATGGTTGGTTTACCCTGGTGTCACCAAAATGTTTCGAGATATACAAAATCAATATTGGTGGCCCAACATGAAACATGAGATAGTTGGTTTCATCACACGATGTTCCACTTATCAGCAGTTGAAGGTGGAACATCAGCATCCAACAGGGCTTCTTCAACCATTGTCTATTCCTGAGTGGAAATAGGATGATGTTTTGATGGACTTCATGACTATTTTACCTAGATCACCTCATGGAAACGATGCAGTGTGGGTTGTTATTGATCATCTAAAAAAGGTTTCACACTTCTTACCTATTCAAGAGAGATTCTTGGTAGATGGTCTAGGAAGGATGTATGTCAAGAAGGTGGTATGTCTTCATGGAGCACCTCATTTTATTGTTTCTGACAGAGACACTCGTTTCATGTCATGATTCTAATAGGGGTTGCATAAGGCCTTGGGTACACGGATACTTTTCTGCATGGCCTATCACCCACAGACCGATGGATAGATAGAGCGTACAATTTAAGTGCTATAGGAAATGCTTTGTGCATACGTTCTTGACTTTGTGGGTTATTGGGAGAAACACCTTCCCCTTGTCAATTTTTCTTATAACAACAGCATCTGAGATACCATTGAGATGGCTCCCTGTGAAGCCTTATATAATAACCTTATCACTCACCTCTATGTTGTCTAGAGGTAGGGGAAACAGCAGTTCTTGGTCCATTTCTTGTCCATGATACTTCATAGTAGGTCTAGCTAATCAAGAAGTGCATGTTGATAGCTCAATCTAGATAGTAGTCTTATGCCAACATGCGATGGAGACCTCTCAAGTTCGGGGTCAGAGATCAAGTTTTCTTGAAATTATCACCCAGGTTGGGCATAGACATATTCGGAATAAGGTTAAGCTATCATCAAGATTTGTTTTACCCTTCGAGGTTGCGAAGTAGATCAGACCAATGGCTTACTAGTTGGAACTTCCTCAGAGATACCAGTCCATTCATGATGTCTTTCATATATCTCAGCTTTACTGAAACTATCCAGGACCATCATACATATTTCATCCTGATGAAGTTGATATAGAAATAGATTATTCCTTTTAAGAGTATCTTGTGTGTATTGTTTATTAGAGTTTGAAGACACTCTATGGAAGGTTTGTTCCTCTTTTATGAGTGATATGGAAGCATGTCTAAGTGCAGGATGAGACCTAGGAGCAGGAAGCTGATATATGATCTCAGTGGCCGAAACTCTTTGCTGAAAGTACCTCTTTACCCTTAAATGGAAAACTCAGGGATGAGTTTCTATAAGGAGGGGAGGTTACAACAACCCGAATTTTGACCAAGGTACGGATCATTTTTTTCATTTTGAATGTTTTATTTAATCTTGGTAAAGGTATAATATGGCCTAGGGAAGGCCCAAGTAGCATCTAGGGATGGTTCAGAGCCTAGAGGTCTAGAAAATGGGCTACAAGCTAGGCTGCATAGTTAGTGTAACCAATGTGGCTGTAGAAAGTGGAACCTGCAAGTCCACATGGTTTGTCTGCAACTTTGTGGACCAGTCACATGGTCGTACGTCCTACTACATATAGGGTACATGTACTTAATTCATGGTTTGATCATGGTTTTTAAACCATGCACATAAACCATGCACAGTGGGGTTTGGGGGGAAATACCATTTTCTCTCACTTAAACATTTAATCTAATTTTATCTTCCCCCTTACCTTCCAACGGACAGAACCATGGGTTCCTCCTCTTTGATCTCAAGAAACCCTCAAGTCTAGGATTTGATCTCAGGGATTCATTCAGTGTCTGATCCTTGATCCATCAGAGGCGTTGGATCCCTTGTGGTAAGACTCCTTATTTTATTTACTCCTATCTTTGTTCTTATTTCCATCCTTTGTGCTATTTAGATGTAGGCTCATTCACCCTATTTTTAGGACATTGGACTAAAACTCAGATCTCTTCCATCCTACTTCGAATATTATGTTGATATCAAGCGAGGCATCATCTATGGACCTAAATTAGGTGTTCACGTAGTTTTTTATTTGAGTTTTGGTCATTTCATATTTTTTATCATTGTGTCATATGTCATCCTTTTTCGAGAATCTTCAACATGTTAGTCCCTTTATATCTAATGGACCTTAATTCCTTGATATAGATTAATTGGATCTTATTAGGGGGTTTGGAAATCACCCATGATTTTTATGGACACCCATAGGTGTGCCACCTTGGAAATTGTCATTTTGGAAAAATGGCCCAAAATTCATGGAACCCAAATTAGATTCTGACATGATTTTTAATTGAAATAGAAAATTTCCCATGTTTAAATGATGTATAACAAGATTATTAAATGGTTTTTATCCCCTTTTGAATTGGAATTTTCTAAATGGGCATGTGATTATTTGACCTTGACACTTTGGCCTTGACACCTTGTCTTGAAATGAATTTCCATGTTAAAAAAATTAGAGGGTTGGATTGTGTAGGTTTGAAAGGATAAGATGGATTAAACCTTTAAAATGAATTAGATTTAATGGAATGGTTTTGAGGGATATTATGGCCTCTCCATTTTCTAAATTTATTATAAAACCATTATATGAAATGGGTTATTTTTTAAAATGATAAATGTTATGTGGGATGCCTTGAGTGGTTTGAGATTGTTGATATCATGTGAATGAGATTCTTATATACGAATGGGTGGTAGGTATTGTTACCCCATTCCATTAATGATATAAATGAATGGGTGGGAGGTATTTTTACCCCATATGAGTAATGATGTAAATGTATGGGTGGGAGGCATTCTTACCCCACACCAATAATGATATGAATGTATGGGTGGGAGGCATTCTTACCCCATGCGAGTAATTATATGAATGTATGGGTGGGAGGAATTATTACCCCATTCTAGTAATTATATAAATGTATGGGTGGGAGGAATTCTCACCCCACACCAGCTATGATATACATGTATGGATGGGAGGCATTCTTACCCCATTCCAGTCTTGAGATATATATTTATATACATGTATGGATGGGAGGAATTATTACCTCATTTTAGTTATAATTTATATATACATATACATATATATATATATATATGGTGACTTGATCATACATGCCATCTTTGAGCTGAAGCAGGTAGACCCGCCAGGTATCCTTTAGGAACCTAAACGGGAGGTTATTTATTTATCCAGCATTAGTTTACTTTCTTATTATTATCTACACACTATTTACTTATGAGTGTAGACTTGGATTATAAGTATACATCGTTGGTGGTGGCCTAGTGATATTTTTATCTCACACCCTACTCAGGCCGCCCTTGGCACTTGAGAAGACTGTTTACCTATAGGTATGGATAGGGGAAAACACAACTCTTTAGGATATTAATTCTTACTGCTTAGTTGGAGCTTAGGAGCAGGAGGTTGAGCTTAGGCTCGAGATTCTATGAAGTAGATTTTGGATTTTGTTCACTCTTGTGCTTTTTTTTAGCATGCTTGTTTCCTACTTCCTATTTTCTTTGTACTAGCATGTCATGCATACATGTTTGTATCAGAAACTAACTATGAGGATTTTTCTATATTATTCAATTATTTAGTATTCTACTATTTACTATTTTAATGTATCTCTTACTGTATACACTTTTTCTACTGCTTATTACTTGTTGAATCTGTTGTGTACTCTGATATGGGGGTATAATCTCCCCACTATTCTACCTTCACACACCTGCTGCTAGTCGTCAGCCCCTGGCTTATGGGGAGATGTGTCAGGGGTCATGTGGAAAACTAGGCTCAGGGCATGGGTTAAGTGGTATCCACATCCAGGACATCACAACTTATCCCCATAAATACTTTGAGATGTTTTGTTCATCCAACATATTCCTTCCCATATCAACTATGATTTTATTCTTCCTTTCACCTACCCTTATTTTTTGAGTATATAGTATGATATAATGATTCTCAATTCCATATTTAGAAAGATATATTTAAAAACCATCAGATGTAAAATCCTTACTATTATATGTTCTCAATTTCTTAATGTAGATACCCATCCCCTTTTTAACTTTCCTTCTAAAAATTTTGAACATTTTGATTACCTCTGACTTGTTCTTGATAAATATGACATTAGTTAAATAAGTATAATCAGTGATGAATGTAATGAAATATAGATCACCTATGGTGTACTTTTATCTCATTATACCACATAATATTGTATGAATGAGCTCAAGTGGTCTAGAAGATATAATTTCCACTCCTTTATAAGAACCTCATGATAGTTTCCCCTTTTGGCAGGTTTCACATATTTCATCCTTGTCTCTCTTCTTCTTACCCAGATCTATTACAACATCATGATTCAAAATTTTACTCATACGTATTTGGATAATATGGCCAAACCTTATATTCCATAAGTTTTTTTCATATTTGGAACTCAGGTAATAGGAATCACTTAGATAACCGATTTAAAATAGATTTACATTGGTTCTTCTTCCTTGAGTGATGATCCTTCCATCCTTTGTGTTTTTGATGATACATGAATCCTTTTTAAATACTACCTCATGTACATCATCAAAAAATCTAACACTAAGAAAATTGTGATTTATCCCTTTAATAAATAAAACATCATTAGACTTTAGATTTTGGTCTTCGGTATCTACTAAGCCAACTCATTTAATTTTCAAGGAATAATCATTTCCAAAAGTCACTACCCCCCCCCTTTAGGATTCAAAATGTTTCTTATAATTTTTATATCATAGGTCATGTCTGAAGAACATACACTATCAAGTATCCATGAATTATTTATTCTACTATCCTTTGTAAAAAAGGCGCATGAGATTTTGAGGATTTGTGTTGATTATCATCACTTTAATTGAGTAATGATCAAGAATAAGCACCCCTTTCCAAGGATTGATGAATTTTTTCAACCAGTTGTGAGGTATGAGTTGGTTTTTAGAGATTGATCTCAAGTCTAAATACCACTAGTTGAGGGTTCATGAGGATGATATTCCAAAGAGGACATTATGTGGTTTCCTTTCAGTGTGACTAAGGCCCCTACTGTGTTCATGGCTCTTATAAACCGAATCATTTAGCCATATTTAAATTGATTCATGGTTTTCATTATCGATGACATTCTCATATACTCTACATCTGGGGAGGATTATGCAGAGAATTTGAGGTTAGTACTAGACTTAATTTGGGAGTAATATCTAAACTATAACCCATAAAAGTGTTGGTTTTGGATATTAGTGTAACGCCCCGACCCCAACTACCCGGAGTCGGTGCATTACTGCGTAACATTGGCATGATCACAAAAGATCAAGTCTCGAAAGACCGATTAGTTTAGTAGCCTCGGAAACACTAGATACATTCATAAATGTTACATTACATCATAAAGTGAAAAACTAATAACAAAGTCTTCATAGTCCACACTCATATCCTCTTATGACTATCCCTACAGGTCATTCATAAAATACTTCTTCACATCCTAGAAAATATTAAAACATTGAAAGGGGTGAGCTCAGATACTCAGTAAGGATAACAACATAGAGGAAGCTTTCATAAATAAACATTAATATTTAAGGTAATGTATAACTAAAACAAAAGCCTTTTAAACTTGAACTTTAGCATAATATGGAAAGTAAAATGAAATAATTCCATTTACTTACTCACATGGATATTCTACTAGTTGAATAATCACATGAAATATCATTAACCACTTTCATAGTGATGGAATGCATAATGTCAGACTATCATAACCACGTAGTCAAGGCCTCGTGCCAAGACCACAAATAAGATTTTGTCAAGGCCTTGTTCCAAGACACTAGTTTGTCTCATGAGACCTACCGATGCATCGAGGAGCTATAGCGAGTTCCACTTGTCACTTATTAAGTCCAATGAATTCCTCATATGAATAGGTTTAAACATATCATAAACCATAACATAATCGTATCACATAAAACATGGATAAAGGAAACATAACATTTCCACATTTCAATCACAAGATATCAGTACAACACATTGATATAATAAAAATGCTTTCAAAACCATATTCAATACCAAAATAAAAGAAATTTAAAACTTTGTATTTATTTTTCATTAAAAAAAACGTGATGGCTTGTAGAGGAAGACGAAACTCAAATAATGGTCACGGCGGCGGAGAATTCATTGTCGCCTCATATGTACGGAAAGAAAAACATTCCCTTTTTGTCGTTTAGTAAAACGCTTCGTATAAAAAAGATTCCTTTTGAATAAACGTAAAATTCAAAGGGGTTTATACACCGTATAAAAGAAAGTTGTGTATAAAACCAAATATGCCTCAATGAAAGGAGATTGAGACGAAGTCCTTAAAAAGATCATTTTTAAAATAAAATAGATCTATTATGTGTATTCACTATAGGTACACATAAAGAAAGTAAAAATACAAAATAGTACATAATAATATCATGACATAATTTGAAAGTAGGAGATTAACCCAAAGAATGGAAGTTGGGTTAAGAAGTTCCCTTACCTTGCGTCCTGTCCTGACTCGACCATTCTTTAACCTCCTGAATAATAAACTAGAGTTAATATCTACCTTATTAAGAACCATTTTCAATTTCATTATCCTTTTTATATCACTTATTACAATGATATGAACATTATGTAATTATTTAACTTAATAACGGTCGTTTTGTCGATCTTTGGTACTTGAGTCAATAATAAAGTTCTTATAATTACAAGTTGTTTATGTGGTAGAATATCCATTATCTCCAGAATTATATTCATGATTTAGATGTCATATATATCATATATATCCAGTATATACATTCATTCATAATATTACGTAACATTTAGAGATAAGAAATGAAATGCACCGTTCATGGAGACGGTAAGCCGTACGTACGCATGAATGCTACTTTCATTTCTATTTCATATTTAATGGAATTAAATCATAATGATATAAATGTATAATATAATTCCAGTATAATATAGCATATAATACCATTTACTACATCTTTTATACATCCCACATATGGTATTAACGATTCAAATCACTTTGAGGGGGCGGTAGTCCGCACTTCCTAAAATGAAAATATCGCGTTTACCCATAATGGAAACCATAAAGGTATGCCATAAATGAAAAATAAAAAATCATAAGGGAAACTAAAACATAATATATATCATATATAAAAATATTGTCATCATAATGGCCACCATTAGAGGTGTTATATGAGTGTTGAACAATCATCGTTTCGTGAGGCAAAAATTCGCCATCCACAGAAACAGTATGTTCTTTAACCATTAGATGTAGGTGTGTGTAAGTGTAGCTCGAATCCTTATTATAACAACATCCTAGTATATTTACTATACTGGTGTTGTTACAAAAGAAATGAATAAAAAGTGTTTAGGGGGTTGGAGAAGAAAAATAAAACAAAACAACATTAGAGAAGACATTACCTCAAAATCGGGTAACTCTTTTTGATTTGAGCCAAAGGCTTCCTTGGGAAGAGTTCTTCCCAAAGTGAGGCTTCTAAGAGTAAGGGGGGAAAGTTGGGAGAGTATTTGGGTAGAGTTTGTCTGAGCCAAAAGGCTTTGAAGTGTGAATGAGGTGGTAGAGGTGGGGGCCTTTTATAAGTGGAGAGGAGGGGCACTCTTGGAAAGTAAAGAAAAGTCACTTTATTATAAAATGAGTTTCGGATTTTAGAGGTCCCACACTTATATAATTCGAGGCTAAGGTGATAAGGGTTCGAAATCTACTCATCCAATAGGTTTTGGAAATGTGTAGGTCTTAGATATTACATTATCATTCCATTTTATTTAAATCGTTAAATAATGAGGTCATCGCTGCATCATATGACGTCATAAATAATTTAATTTATTTAATGTCTAAAAATTATAAAAAAAATATCATGATGTAGGAAATATATTTAGATTTCCAATGACTATTTATAGTCAAAAATATGACTTGTATAACCCCATGTAAAAATTGTTTTAGTAAAACATTTCATGTTTGTGTCATTTTTTACTTTAACATTAAATAAAAGGTATTTATGTCATTTTCCAACTAAAGTGGCTCCATGGGGTCCCCAAGTTGACCCATGGATTATCTTGGTCGGCCATGGCACATCCAATGAGGGTAGGACATGTGTCAAGCTCATCTCATATTATTAAAACATTATTTTTACCTTAAACTGCACTAATTACCTCTAATCGCGATTAATAACTTAAAAGTTACTATTCACCAAAAATTATTTTAATCTCATTGAACCACATTTTACTTCTTAATGACAACCATGTATGTCGGATTTTTTAAATTCAAAACACAGAAGTGGTAATATTTTATTTAAACGAAAAATCAGTTTTTTAACTACCACTTAGTGGTTTTACTATTCATCAAAAATTGAAGTTTTTCAGAACAATGCCAAAATTTTACCCTAAGCTATAATTGATATTCCGAATTCAAAAATGATGTATATTTTATGAAATTCCAAACATATAAGTTGCATTAATTAATTTTATAATTAATTCCCGTCGTCACAACAAATAGTGTGTTTTTAAGAAACAATATATATCAAAAGATTGACAATTGTTTATGTCCAATTTCAAAGTGAAATTAATTCAAATGAACACCATTAGATAAAATGGTAAAAATATATTCTAATTATACTTTAAAACCACTCAATAGTATAACTTATCACTACAAATTATTTTGATTAAAAAAGTTGTTTTAAGTAATTTTCACTATTCATAAAAAATTGGAAGTTCTCAGAAAATTACAAAAAATTCAACATAGGCTAATTTCAATATTAAGAATACAAAAATGAATTCCATTTTGAAATATAAAATTTCTATAATTTTAAAAAGTGGGTATTACTATTCATAACGACTACTTTGATTAGTCGCGGTGTGTTAGAACTCGAACTTGTGTAAAATGCAAGCTATTGCATTATTGAAAGAGAGGTGTATCATGAAAGCTCGGGGTGTTACATTCTCCCCTCCTTCAATAAATTGTGTCCTCGCAATTTGAAATTTTTCTTTGAAAATAAAAGGTTGAAAATAGAAAATACCTTTGTGGAAAACCCACATCGGAAATAATGTTAATAAATTTATAACTTTAAAAGAAAGAAAGATAAGTTCAAAGGTCACCTGAGATAGCCCATACTAGGATTCTATGAAAATATGGATATGGAAGAAAAACAAACCATCAAGGTCTGATGGAGAGTTGTAGAAAACTGGATTAGGAGAAAGTTAACAATAAGAAAATCACAAACTTGTGATTGGTTAAACGGTCATTGAATCCCCAGTTGGAAAAGTTAACCGGCAACGTTTTTGTTTTAAGTTACCTTTTATAATGTTAAAGAATTTATTTAGGAGATTTACTAAGAATGTAAGGGAATATACATACTTGTCATATAGACTTTCATTATTTAATAAATTTTTACCAAAAACCCATATTTCACTCTAAAAGGTAATAAAACTCAAAAATATTCTATTTATCCTAATTGTATAAGGTTCCAAATATTAACACATACCATTTAGATTAGTAAAACTATTTTGTAATAACCGGGGACTTCCTGTAGGCTAGTGGTAGGAAATAAAGGCCTGTCGCACTATGGTTGTGGGTTCGATTCATGCAGCTTTGTCCGACGCGACGGGTTATGCCCCACCCTGCAGGTTGTCCTTTTCCTAAAACTATAGTATTATAATATTCCAAAAATAATCTTCAGAAATGTTTTTACCTTAAACAATATTATCCAAAGATCAACTTAATCCATCCCAACCTTTATAGTTATCCAAAATACCTCTGTCCAAAGTTTCTCTAAAAGGTCTCTTAATTCCAAAATCAATTTATCAGATTCCCCAAACAAAGTAAAGTTTCTCTTATTGTCACATACTAAAAATATAATTATCTTCATCATATTAAAACCTTACTGAAATCAAAAAGTACTTCAGTACAATCCTTACATATATATCACATTATTATAATAACCAAAATATAGTCCATGAGTCCAAAAGCACCAATACATTAGTTATTCTGCTTCAACTGTAGTAACAGCATAAGATTGTCCTTGATCCCTTGGCCTTTTCTGAGGTAAGTTTCCCTGACGCTTAGGATATTCATTTTCATAATGCCCCATTTCCCTACAATTGTAGCATTCAACATTGATAGCCTCTTTCTTTCCCTTGCAATCACGCGCCTGGTGACCTTTTTCTCCACATTTATAACAAACTCTCATTCCTTTTAGGCAAGTACCAGGGTGATTCTTCCCACAATTATCACATAATGGAAAATCTTTCTTTTCCTTTTTACCTTTATCTGTCTCTTGTTCCATCATTCTCTTCTTATCCTGCTTTACTTTGTTGTCATAAGACTTAGAGAATTCCTTTTCTGTCTTGATAGCACATGAGACAATATCTTCGTATGTTGAGAAAGATTGTGATACTAAAGCTCGACGGAGAAATGGTTTTAACCCATCAAAGAAATGATAAATCTTAACTCTTGGGTTACGTATATAATCTGTAGCATACCTAGTTAACCTTGTAAAGTTGGCCTCATACTTTGTGACATTCTCATCCTCCTTTTGTCTCAGACTCAAAAATTGTCTTTCCATGTCTGCTTGATGGTCATGAGGAAAGTATTTTTCTATGAAAAGCTCTTTGAACTCCCTCCATTCCATATTCGATACGTCATCATCTTCCTTTGTATTTTGAATCAATGACCACCATTGATCGGTATCTCCAGTGAGGTGGTAAACTGCCATGATAACCTTCTCCCTTTCGCTACTCCCCAAGGCATGGAATATTTTCTCTAAGGATTTTATCTATTGCTCAGCTACTAACAGATTTGTACCCCCATTAAATGTTGGTGGTTGTTGCCTCATGAAGTGGTCTAACATTGATCCTCCACGTTGCGGATCAGGGTGCTCCATACGAGTAAGGTTATTATTCATAACCTGAGTGAGTTGTCCCAGTATGGTAATAAGTTGATCCGCACCAGTTGTATCTCCAGATCCACAATAATTATCTTGAGCAGGAGGGAAATCCCTACACAGAGTGTGTGCATTGATATGGTTTCCATTCCTTCCACTAGGCGCCATTTCTAAACAATGGCATAAACTAGATTAGTTTATGAATCAAAATACATAATTCCATACTTGTAAAATACTTAACATAAATTGAACTATTTATGGACATATCCATAATCATAAAAATGTTTTCTTTGAGGAAGTATATACTCATAACCTTTCATAGTGGTTTGTAAAGAAAATTAGAATTATCCTAAGCATATCCCCCGGGAGTGTCGTAACCAAGAGTGCAGCAAGGCCCGTTGTCGTGCACCAGTTCCCGTTCGAGTCTAGCTCAAAGCGGTGTTTTCGGGTTTTACCCCTAGGTACATCTGTGCCAGAGCCGCCTCTACCTGCTTGTAACCAGACAGGGATGTATTGCTTGGAAAACTCACAAAATCTCTACAATAACAAAATTCTAGGAAGTTCTTCTATACTAATCCTCAAAGTCTATCTTTGGGCTATGTGCTCTAATCAGAGTTTATCTAAATCTAGCTTCCAAGGTTAGTACTAAACTGCCTCTAATACCAACTGTAACGCCCCGACCCCAGCTACCCGGAGTCGGTGCATTACTGCATAACAGTGGCATGATCACAAAAGATCAAGTATCGAAAGACCGATTAGTTTAGTATCCTTGGAAACACTAGATACATTCATAAATGTTACATTACATCATAAAGTGAAAAACTAATAACAAAGTCTTCATAGTACACACTCATATCCTCTTCTGACTATCCCTGCAGGTCATTCATAAAATACTTCTTCACATCCTAGAAAATATTAAAACATTGAAAGGGGTGAGCTCAGATGCTCAGTAAGGATAACAACATAGCGGAAGCTTTCATAAATAAACATTAACATTTAAGGCAATGTATAACTAAAACAAAAGCCTTTTAAACTTGAACTTTATCATAATATGGAAAAAGTAAAATGAAATAATGCCATTTACTTACTCACATTGATATTCTACTAGTAGAATAATCACATGAAATATCATTAACCACTTTCATAGTGATGGAATGCATAATGCCAGACTATCATAACCACGTAGTCAAGGCCTCGTGCCAAGACCACAAATAAGATTTTGTCAAGGCCTCGTGCCAAGACACTATTTTGTCTCATGAGACCTACCGATGCATCGAGGAGCTATAGTGGGCTCCACCCGTCACTTATTAATTCCAATGCATTCCTCATATGAATAGGTTTAAACATATCATAAACCATAACGTAATCGTATCACATAAAACATGGATAAAGGAAACATAACATTTCTACATTTCAATCACAAGATATCAATACAACACATTGATATAATAAAAATTCTTTCAAAACCATTTTCAATACCAAAATAAAAGAAAGTTAAAACTTTGTATTTATTTTTCATTAAAAAAAACGTGATGGCTTGTAGAGGAAGCTGAAACTCAAATAATGGTCACGGCGGCGGAGAAGTCATTGTCACCGCATATGTACGGAAAGAAAAAAATTCCCTTTTTATCGTTTAGTAAAACGCTTCTTATAAAAAAGATTCATTTTTAATAAACGTAAAAGTCAAAGGGGTTTATACACCGTATAAAAGAAAGTTGTGTATAAAACCAAATATGCCTCAATGAAAAGAGATTGAGACGAAGTCCTTAAAAAGATCATTTTTAAAATAAAATAGATCTATTATGTGTATTCACTATAGGTACACATAAAGAAAGTAAAAATACAAAATAGGACATAATAATATCATGACATAATTTGAAATTAGGAGATTAACCCAAAGAATGGAAGTTGGGTTAAGAAGTTCCCTTACCTTGCATCCTGTCCTGACTCGACCGTTCTTTAACCTCCTGAATAATAAACTAGAGTTAATATCTACCTTATTAAGAACCATTTTAAATTTCATTATCCTTTTTATATCAATTATTACAATGATATGAACATTATGTAATTATTTAAGTTAATAACGGTCGTTTTGTCGATCTTTGGTACTTAAGTCAACAATAAACTTCTTATAATTACAAGTTGTTTATGTGGTATAATATCCATTATCTCCAGAATTGTATTCATGATTTAGATGTCATATATATCATATATATCCAGTATATACATTCATTCATAATATTACGTAACATTTAGAGGTAAGAAATGAAATGCACCGTTCATGGAGACGGTAAGCCGTACGTACGCATGAACGCTACTTTCATTTCTATTTCGTATTTAATGGAATGAAATCATAATGATATAAATGTATAATATAATTCCAGTATAATATATCATATAATACCATTTACTCCATCCTTTATACATCCCACATATGGTATTAACGATTCAAATCACTTTGAGGGGGCGGTAGTCCGCACTTCCTAAAATGAAAATATTGCGTTTACCCATAATGGAAACCATAAAGGTATGCCATAAATGAAAAATAAAAAATAATAAGGGAAATGAAAACATAATATATATCATATATAAAAATAGTGTAATCATAATGGCCACCATTAGAGGTGTCATATGAGTGTTGAACAATCATCGTTTCGTGAGGCAGAAATTCGCCATCCACAGAAACAGTATGTTCTTTAACCATTAGATGTAGGTGTGTGTAATTGTAGCTAGAATCCTTCTTATAACAACATCCAAGTATATTGATGATACTTTTTTTGTTACAAAAGAAATGAATAAAAAGTGTTTAGGGGGTTGGAGAAGAAAAATAAAACAAAACAACATTAGAGAATACATTACCTCAAAATCGGGTAACTCTTTTTGATTTGAGCCAAAGGCTTCCTTGGGAAGAGTTCTGCCCAAAGTGAGGCTTCTAGGAGTAAGGGGGGAAAGTTTGGAGAGTATTTGGGCAGAGGTTGGCCGGGCCAAAAGGCTTTGATGTGTGAATGAGGTGGTAGAGGTGAGGGCCTTTATAAGTGGAGAGGAGGGGCACTCTTGGAAAGTAAAGAAAAGTCACTTTATTATAAATTGGGTTTCAGATTTTAGAGGTCCCACACTTATATAATTCGAGTCTAAGGTGATAAGGGTTCGAAATATACTCATCCAATAGGTTTTGTACATGTTTAGGTCTTATATATTACATTATCTTTCCATTTTATTTAAATCGTTAAATAATGAGGTCATCACTGCATCATCATGATGTCATAAATAATTTAATTTATTTAATATCTAAAAATTATAAAAAAAATATCATGATGTAGTAAATGTCTTTATCTTTCCAATTACTATTTATAGTCAAAAATATGACTTGTATAACCCCATGTAAAAATTGTTTTAGTAAAACATTTCATGTTTGTGTCATTTTTTACTTTAACATTAAATAAAAGGTATTTATGTCATTTTCCAACTAAAGTGGCTCCATGGGGTCCCCAAGTTGACCCATGGATTTTCTTGGTCGGCCATGTCACATCCAATGAGGGTAGGACATGTGTCAAGCTCATCTCATATTATTAAAACATTATTTTTACCTTAAACTACACTAATTACCTTTAATCGCGATTAAGAACTTAAAAGTTACTATTCACCAAAAATTATTTTAATCTCATTGAACCACATTTTACTTCCTAATGACAACCATGTATGTCGGATTTTTGAAATTCAAAACACAGAAGTGGTAATATTTCATTTAAACGAAAAATCAGTTTTTTAACTACCACTTAGTGGTTTCACTATTCATCAAAAATTGAAGTTTTTCAGAACAATGCCAAAATTTCACCCTAATCTATAATTGATATTCCGAATTCAAAAATGATGTCTATTTTATGAAATTCCAAACATATAAGTTTCATTAATTAATTTTATAATTAATTCCCGCCGTCACAACAAATAGCGTGTTTTTAAGAAACAATATATATCAAAAGATTGACAATTGTTTATGTCCAATTTCAAAGTGAAATTAATTCCAATGAACACCATTGGATAAAATGGTAAAAATTTATTCTAATTATACTTTAAAACCACTCAATAGTATAACTTATCACTACAAATTATTTTGATTAAAAAAGTTGTTTTAAGTAATTTTCACTATTCATAAAAAATTGGAAGTTCTCAGAAAATTACAAAAAAATCAACATAGGCTAATTTCAATATTAGGAATACAAAAATGAATTCCATTTTGAAATATAAAATTTCTATAATTTTAAAAAGTGGGTATTACTATTCATAACGACTACATTGATTAGTCGTGGTGTGTTAGAACTCGAACTTGCGTAAAATGCAAGCTATTGCATTATTGAAAGAGAGGCGTATCATGAAAGCTCGGGGTGTTACAATGAGAGTTTCACATTCTAGGGCATGTCATCTATGATCTTGGTTTAGATGTGGATCCAGTGAAGAATGATGTTGTTATTTCTTGGGAACTACCCAAGAGCGTATTTGGGGTGTGGAGTTTTATCAATTTTGTAGGGTACTATCAGATATTCATGGTAGACTTTTCTAGGATGGAATCCCCTTTGAATACCTTGACATGGAAAGGGAGGTTATTTACTCATATTGATCAGTGTCAAAGGTCCTTTATGGAGCTAAGGTAGGGGTTGACCAGTGCTCCTATTTTGAGACTACTAAAAGAAGGAATTGAGTACGTAGTGTTTTTTAATGCCTCTAGAGCTGGGATCGGTTGTGTGTTGATGTAGAGTTAGGTAGTGATTGTTTATGGTTCAATGAAGTTAATACCCCATGAGAATAACTACATGACCCACAACTTGGAGTTTCCAACGACTGTCTTCACTCTAAATATGTAGAGGCATTATCTTCTGGGTGAACATGTTATTGTTTAATCAAACCACCAAGTTCTCAGGTGCATCTTCACTCGAAGAGATCTTAAGCTGAGATGGAGGAATTTGTTGGATTTACTACCAGACTATGACTTAGAGATACCCTATACTCCAGGAAAGGGAAATATAGTGGCATATTATCTTAGTAGGAAATCCCATTCTCACTTGGTGGAGGGGGAGTCTGAGAAGTTGTCATTGTTACAGTTGACCCTGGTAGAGGATAGGGGCATAACTTATCTACAGTTAATGGTAGTGACTCCACCGCTTCTTCATCATGTGAGAGAAGCTCAATTGGGGGATGTCTATTGTCAGTTTTTACATGACTATATATTGTCAGGAGATGCACTATATGGGTTTTTTGAAGGAGGGGATCACAACAACCTTTTCTAGGGATGGATGGTGGTTCAAGTCACATTTCTTAAGGAGGTGTTGAGAGAGTTTTATACTTCCACTTGTTTTTAAATTTTGTAATGAAGAATATGTACAAGGACCTTTAACATAAGTTTTAGTGGACTTTCATGAGGTGGATCATTGTTGAGTTTGTCTCTTGGTGTCTCGCGTATCAGTAAGTAATGGTTGAACATCAAGTTCCAGTAGGTTTGACTCGGCCTCTTGAGATCTCGAAAGGGAAGGGGATGGAATATCGATAGATTTTATAGCGAGGCTTCCATGGATAGTTAGGTTCCATGATTATATCTAGGTGATTTTCAACCAACTCATCAAGTCGGTTCACTTTCTTGTCATTAGGGAGTAGAGTTTACTTGAGAGTTTAGGGTAGTTGTACATTCAGGATATCATCTGGCTTAATGGGGTACCCATGATGATCATCTACAACCTTGATTCTCAGTTTATGTAATGGTTATGTAGGGGATTATAGGAGGCTTTTGGGACCAAGTTATGGATGATAATGGTCTTTCACCCCTATGAGGATAGGCAGACCAATTATGTCATCCGGGTTTCGGAGGATATATTGAGAGATTGTGTGTTGGACTTTAGATGGAGCTGGGAGGATCACTTTTCATTGTTGGAGTTCACTTATAACAATAACTGTCATTTCACTATTGTCATTGAACCTTTTGAGGCCATGTATGAAAGAACTTTTAGGTTATCCTTATATTGTACTGTGATTGGTGAGACATTTCTTATTAGTCTAAAGTTAGTGTAGGCAATGATGGAGAAAGTTCTGGTGATCTACAAGCATATGAGGGCAACCTAAATACAATATAAATCTTATATGGATTGATGTCGTATGACTTTAGAGTTCGAGCAAGGAGACCATGTTTTCTTGAGAGTCTCCCCACAATGTGGATTGTAGAGATTTGGTCAAGGATAAAACTTATCCTCGAGATTCATCGGTACATTCGAGATCGTACAGTGGGTTGGTGTGGTTGCTTACCACTTGGCCTTTCCCCCATAGTTGGACTGAGTTCATGAATCACTAATACAAATATGTCCTTTATCAGTGCTAGAAAAGTACATTAACAGTGCTAAAAAAGCGATGTTAATCAAGGCGAAGATAAAGGCCCCTTTTATCCATGCTAAAAAAAGCACTAATAAAAAGGTCTTTTATCAACGCTTTTTTTAGCGCTGATAAAAAGGTTTTTTATCAGTGCTTTTTTTAACACTGATAAAAGTCAAAAAAATTAAAAAAATTAAAAAATATATATAATGCATGGGGGTCTTTTTATAGCGCTTGACCCCCCCACCCCCTCATATCAGCACTAGGAGGACCCCCTCCCACTCTCCCACGCACTGCCCTTGCCTGTGCATCCCCCACATGCCTACACGCCCCTCCCTGCTTCCACCCGAACTCAAACTCGAGACCTCCCCCCTTGCGCACCTTCACCTTTACCACTAAGCTATTTATTTTTTTCTCTATTTAATGATATATCTATTTATTTATTTATATATATATATATAGTTATATTTATTCATATATTAATATAGATTCATATTAATATAAATATATTTAGTTATATTAATACATATATGTTTATTCATATATTAATATATTTATTTATTTATTTATTTATTTGTATATTAATATATATTTATATTTTTATATATATAGTTATATTTATTTGTATATTAATATAGATTCATATTAATATAAATATATTTAGTTATATTAATACATATATATTTATTCATATATTAATATATATATTTATTCGTGTATTAATATATATTTATATTTATTTATATATATAGTTATATTTATTCATATATTAATATAGATTCATATTGATATAAATATATTTAGTTATATTAATAAATATATATTTATTCATATATTAGTATATATATATTTATTCGTATATTAATTTATATTTATATTTATTTATATATATATTTAGTTATAATTTTTTATCCGTATATTTATTTGTATATTAATATACATTTATAAGATTAGTTTTAAATACATTTATAAAATATGTTTTTTTATGTGTGTTTATAAATAAATAAATAAATACATACATACATACATACATATATACAACACACACACGCATATATATATATGAATAAATACATGTGTGTGTGTTTGTGTGTGTCTTTGAAAAGCCATATAATGTTAAAACAACCATAACTTCTAATACAAAAGTCTGTTTCAACTCCACAACTAGTCAAATCTAAGAAAATGAAACAATATTCGATATGATATGTGGTACAGGCCTTTCGGACATCCGGATAAGAATTTATACCTATTTGAATGTTAAACAATCGGGGTATCCTGACTAAAAACTCGGTTTTGGAGGCCTTTTGGGTTTTTTTGGGCCATGAAAAATGTGAGAGAAGGTCCCCTGGTTTATTAGTGCATATAACTCATTACAAGCTTTGATTTGATATGTTGTAGAGCTCAAACGGACACCCGGATCAAAAGTTATGGTCATTTGAAGTTTGAGTTACATTTTCAACTTATTTTAGATCTTTTATTATTTTATTTTATTTTGATTTTTTGTGTCTTAAAATTGTTATTAAATGATTATTAATCGATTATAATTAGAAAATTATTAATTAATAATATTTTTTAAAATATTTTAAAGTAATATTCACTAAATTTATTATATATTAAATGTAATGGCCTATTTATACTTATCTAAAACATATTTAAAATATATATATATTATATTTATATCAATATAAATATACTTATATAACAATGTATTATTTTTTATGAAATATTTTTTTTTGAAATATAAACTTTATCAGCACTAAGAAAAAGCATTGATAAAACCCCCCCTTTATTAACGCTACTAAAAAAAGAGCTGATAAAGGGGTCCCCTTTAACAGTGCTAAAAAAGCACTAATAAAGGGGGGTTCTTTATCAATGCTGATAAAGGGTCACTTTTAACAGTACTTTTTTAGCGCTATTAAAAGTACCCTTTATCAGCACTTTTTTTAGCACTGATAAAGGGTGGCACTGCGAAAACCCAGTTTTGTGGTAGTGAAGTCTTCCATGTGTCGCAACTGAGGAGATACATGAATAAATGGTTGCACTACATTACCTAGGAAAAGCTAGACATTAAGAATGAAGCCACCTTTTGAGAGTACCCTGTGGGGATCAAGGACCATTAAGTGAAGATTTTGGATAAATGAACCATTCCTCTAGTTCAAGTGCTTGGGCGGCATGAGAGTGTGCAGGAGATATCTTAAGAGTGTGAGTACCATATTCGACCTTAGTAACCCCACCTTATTGTGTATCTTATCCTTTTCAGAGCAAAAATCCTTAAAGGGAAGGAGAATGTAATGAATCTGATTTCATTGGTTTAGTCTGTTGAATATTTCTATATATATCTGGATTTTTCCTTGGATTTGGAATATGTTTGGTTATCACAGGACCATATAATTAAAATATTAAAAATATTAGTATATACTAAATCATGCACATGAATATTTTAATAATAAATGATTTTACCATTAATTGGGACCTTAGATGAAAAATCTGAGACTGCAGTTGTTTTTGGAAAATGGTGTTTACCCTATAGGTGCGACATAAAGTTGGTCAATGTCGGATTTTCAGTTGAAGGTGACTAGTGGTGAGTGCATTAAGTAATTAATTAATTTTATTTATTTATTTTACTTAATTGAGATAAACCTAATTCCCTCTCTATTTATATGTCATTATGAAGAATCTCCAAGGTTAGTCTCATAGCCCTGAGAGATTAGAGAGGAGGAGGAGGAGAGCTCTGTTGGCATTGAAAAACAGAGAACATGGATCAGTGACGACGATCAAGGGCAGTCATGAGATGAAGGATAAAAATTATGGGGTTGTCAAATTCTTTTTTAGTGGGTGCGCTCTTCACCATCTGCTCTTGAGTTAGGGATTGTTATTTTGTGATTTATTTCTTTAATTTAAATTGTCAAGCATGGAATTTCATAGCTGCTTACTTTCTAGCATTTTCTATTATACAAATGAGCCCAATTTTTAATTAGTGTTCTTGAACCTAATTTTTTAATTTTTGTTCCTTGATTTTACCATTGTTTCTGTATTATGAAATCGTTGGTTGGGATTGCATTGGTCAATGATGATATTACCACATTCATTTTATTTTCTCTCTATTGTTCTTCACATTGTTCATCCTTGGCCCGTTGGGTTGGTGATTTGATAATGTCAGGTCAGATTCAAGTGTGATTGAACCCCCAGATTCATGCCAGATGTGTGAACAACCTTGGGTCGGTGTTTTGGGGATTAATCGAGGTGTGTTGCAGGATGAGGGTGATGGCATCATGGATCACAACCTGAGGTGGGGATAAGAAGTACGACTATTATCGCGCAGGTAACTAATTTTTTTTTCCAACACGGAAGGTCAAGAAAACAATGATTAGAGACACCATACCTTAGTTTTGGGCATTTTGAGCAAGTCAATAAATGATGGGAGTGGCATATTTGGAAGATCTAGAAATTGTGTAATGACAAGTTTAACTTTCTGTGAAAAAACTTACTACACACCATGTATCTTGGAGGAACACATGTCGAGTAGTCTCCCCCTATGGCTACTAGGGTTTTGTGTGTAGTTAAATATCACACGTAGTGTGGTTGGTCCACATGTTGTGTGACCCGAATTTGGCGACCCAACGTGTACCTTTGGGTACACGGGCATGGGAATGACCAAGTACATAGGTACAATTGGAGTACATGTTCACGGACATAGCCAGTGTACCCATGCACAACCATATCACCCAAGCACAGCCAGAATACACAGGCACAGGTGAGAGTACATGAGCATGGGTCGAAGGAAACGAGCATATTCAGGCTTCTAAGACTTGTAGTTTACTCCATGTACACGTCGTATAGAATCACATGGCAAGCTAAGCCATGTCCAAGGGAAGATGTGCCTAGGTGTCCGAACAAGGTCACACACAGTGTGACCCTATGTACACATCATGTAATTTTTCCAAAAACATATGTCTTGCATATATCATTATTTGAGACTCATATTTGGGTCTGTAAGTAGCATATCCTAAGTATTTTTTCACATAGAACGTAATGGTGTCCTATGTTTTAGTAGCAGAGATACGTTGTGAGGTAATGCTAGCGGGATGATTCTCTCAGTTACGCTTAGTCGACGATAGTGATCAGGTGTGATAATTGGAACATTACTAAGGTCAGTACTCCCATGTCTCTCTTTAGGTGGTGGGTCCCCCATATCATTTATACAGGTAGAGATGGAACCCCCCCCCCCCCCACACATCAAAGTGGGTGTGGGTCCTCTAACTATTGAGTGGGATCTCTGTCATTGAGCTCTGGGGGTGGGAGGGTCCTCCAATGGAGTGGTACTCCCTCCGATGTGCCACGCAGTGGCATGGTATGGGACCTCCCTATTCTTGAGTGGATACACGTGGTACTTGGCTAGAAGATGAGATCTTTAGAGATGTCAGTAGACTCTTCGTTCTTAGTTGGTTGTGAAGATTGAGATCATCTTTCTCTATTCACATGGATTTTTTTAGCATATATGATGTTGGGTTTTCTTTACCCTCTTGATTTATAGGTTTATCTGAATATTTTTATTTTCATTACTTCTCTATTGGTTTTCAGGATGTCCTAATGGGTATGTATAAACTCACCCATGCATGGATTTTTCCTTCATGTGTTGTGACATATGAAAATGACAGATAGATTGATGGTGACATTGGTGGACCTGGTTTCGAAGGAACGTAGTGGTACTTGGTGTTGCTGACCGTGTTCGATGGTCAGTATCGGAGATCGATATTCGGGCTCTCTTCAGTCTTTCCTTTTCCCATTTTTTGTTAGGTTGGGACCACTTTTATGGTTTGGCATGTTTTCTCCCCTTAAATCTTTTACGTTACGTTGTTGTGATTTGATATATTTTTCTAGAGGTTGTTAAATGCATGGTTTACACTCTAGATGTTTCAGTCTTTGATTATATCTCTACATTGTTGCATGAATTTGGTTATGTGTGCATGTACGACTACTTTAGGCTAAGGCCTCCCATTTAGGTATTATGCCTACTCGATGCTTGATGCTAACCTCTGGCCTATTGAAAGTGGACTTGGTGTGTCGCCCTCGACTTACTGTCAGCCCAAGTGGGGGTATCAGTGGGTTGGGTTGTGTCAAATAAAATAATTACAAAATAATATTAATTAATAATTTGTTAATTATTTTTGAGTAATAGTCATTTAATATCAAATTCATGACATAAAAAATCAATAAATTAATACACAATCTAAGATAAGTTTAAAATCTCACATAAATTTCAAACGGCCATAAATTTTGATTCGGGTATCCTTTTGGACTCTACCACATATCAAATCGAAATCTATGAAGAGATCTACATCCTATTAATCTTGAGCACCTTAGTCACTATTTTTTAGGTCAAAAAAGGCCCAGAAGGCCTCCAAAACTGTGTTTTTAGTTTGGATACCCTAATTTTTTAATATTAGATTGGATTTCAGTTTCATTTATGAGGATCTTCTTGTCCTTTTTAAGTGGTGACTAAATTTATTCTCAAGGATTATATTCATATGAATATTATGGTTTTGGAATTTCATCATTTTTCATATTGTATGTTTATATATAATTAAATATACGCATATTGGCTTATATTTACATTATAATAAATCAATTGTCCAAATAAATATTTAAACATGTTTACATAAAATTTTGTTTTTAAATATATAAACCAAATGAAAATTAATATTTATTATTCATTTTATTTAAAATAAAAAATTATTCATTTTATTTGCCTTATAAAAATGCATTAATATATATAAATACATATATTTACTTATACAAGTAATGTTTATATATAAATGTGTGTGTCAACAAACAAATATATATTTATGCGTATATTCTAATATATGTGAATAAATACATGTATGCAAATATTTGTATGTGTATGTGTGAAATATAAATGTGTGCGTGTATGTGTAAATATGTGTATGTGTTTTAATATTGTGTGAATACATCATATATAAATGTATTTTTAAAAATATATCATTATCATTGAATATAGTGTATAAATTTATTTACAATAAATATGTCATGACCCGTCCTTGGGGCCCGTGTTGTGACTACCCCAAGCCCGCCTTCCATAGGCCTGGGGCTGGCGACTAGCACCAAAGGCATAAATCCCAATAAAAAGGGAAGGCATTGTCTTTATGATAGTAAACAAACACAACAGAGTACGCAAGCTGAAGAAAGTACAAAGTAATATTGTATACAAAAATAAGTGTTGAAAGGTAAATGGACTAGAATACAAATCTAGCTGAAAAGTACAGTACAACTGAAGTCTAGTACAACAGCAGAAAAGTAAAACAACAACCACTAAGTCATCCTCCAAGAATCCCACCTGAAAGGTGGGTACAGATGGTCTCCTTGGTACCTTGGGTCCATATGTCTGCTCTGTGTACGTCCCGCAGAGTGGTCCACCTCCGGGTACTGTCCAGCTCCACAAGTCTCTACCACGATCAGTGTTGTCCGTCGTCTGCATCCAACACAACGTAGTGTGGGCATAGCCCGTGCAGGGGTGAGTATAACAATACTCTGTAGGGACACCGAGACCCCCAAAGGTCTCCCAAAATTCACGAAGGATAAACCACAAATAAAAGATAAAAACACGAAGTATCATCCAACTCTACTTAGGTATATTCCCATACATATACCTAAGTCATCAATTCTAGTTCGGCTCCAACTCTCGAGCCCAAGAACATCCCAGTCCACACAGGAAAGAAGTCAATCACACCGATGGTAATGATTGAAAGTCAAGACTCAGCTCACACAGGTATACATCTTTCATAAAGTGACAAAGATGATCAGATGCAGTCACTGATTCATCTAAGATGGTGGACCCACGTAGGATACTAGTCCAGCTAAGTTGTCGGACCCACGTAGGATACTAGACCAGCTACTCTGTTGGACCCACGTAGGATACTAAAACAGAAGTCAAACTGTCAAACCCACGTAGGATACAAGAATAGTAATAATTGTCGTCGAACCCACAGAGGATTCCAGTATGGTAGTCATCATCACCGAACCCACAGAGGATTCCAATACGGTAGTCGTCGTCGAACCCACGGAGGATTCCAGTACGGTAGTCGTTGCAGTCGCAGCCAGCTCTAGGGTTCTCGCACACAGCATACTCAATTCTGAGAGGGTCCACTCCTCGAGCCAAGAGTTTAATACATCAACTGTCACGAAGTCCAAAGTTGATTTATCTCGACGTTCTGTCTCGTCAAAAGGAACCCGACGCGACAGACGTCACGTCAATCGGACACCCGGTCTGAAAGATATTGGCTTTTTCGTTCCAGGGGCCCGGTTGGAAATATGCTCGTTCCAAACCCGACCATTTTCCAAAATCGTCTAAAACTCACTTAGAGTATCGTAAAATGACCGCTTCGTCGTAAGGGTCCCAATGTCGCAAACGGCGCATCGATCGGACACGTGGTTTTTAAGATATTCTCCTTTAAGTGGAAACGGGCCCGGCCCGTTAAGCCCAGTGAGCCGACAGATCGGGTCAACCCGGTTTTGGCGGGTCCGACCCGACATAGGGTCAGACCGTCCCGGTGAATCGCGTGATCCGGCCTGAGGGGCACGGCCTGGCCCGAAGGGGCGCAGCCCGGCCGGGCACGGCGCGGCCCGGCTGGCCGAGCGGTCCAAGGGGGGGCGCAACCCCCCACTTTACCGAACCGGCAGCGCCAAGCAGTGTCGCCCTCCCAACCGGCCGACCGAAGCCGACTAGACTTCCTGGTGCAAGCAGCCCGCTCGGTCGGTCCGCGATCCGGCTGCGCGGCACCTTCGGGGATCGCGGCTTCTTCACCCGGCCGGCCAACGAGCCGGCCGGTTCGCCGCCAAAGCGGCCCGCGGAATGAGGGTCGCGGTCCTCCACAGTGCGGCGCCCCTTGTGGCTCTGCAATCTTCCTTTGGCCCAGCCGGCTTCAGCCGGCCAGTTCTCCTTCGGCCAGGCAGCTCGCGGTTGCGGGCCGCGGTTCTTCCGCACGCGGCCGGCACACGGTCGCCGCTTCTCCCGTCGTCGCCTCTTCCAACACACCTCAATCGCAAAAAAAGAGACTACGGAGGGTCGTCGGGCCGTGTGTGTTCGGACCGCGCCCTCCACGTTAGGCGGTAGCAATTGGCCAAAGTCAAACCATGTTTCTCAACAAAGAACAAGAACAATTATAATCAATTAAAATTGAACATAATTCCCCTACCTCAAAAAGGCGCCACACGTCGTCGAGTCGCCGAAGACAAGCGTCGCGGTAGTCAGGCGTCGCGGAAGAACGGTGTCGATTCCTTCAACGTCGGAGTGCACCCGAAGAAGAACTGTCGTTGGCAACATCACGTTCTTCGAATCGTAGAGCGTTCTTCATCGAGGAAGAAATTCGTTCTTCGTCGGAGGCCTTCTTCGTTGAAGAGAGGAACACTTTTCTCAAGAGTTCTCCCAAAAATCTCTCAACACAACAAGTGCTGCAAAAATAAAATAATAGTTAAGGATATTATTTTATTAACACGTGTAATTTGAAATTCAAACCAATTTAATTAATTAAGTGAATCACCTAATTAATTTACCATGGGTTGGCAAAATTAATTACAGAGAGAAGAAGGTGAAGGGTTATTTTAAAATTAAAAAGTGAGGGGTTGTTCAATTAAATGAAGAGGAGTTAATGGGGAGGTTTAAGGGGAGGTGAAGGGATTAGGCTCGTGTGGCCCCCACCTCACAAATATCCTCTCATGGGAGGTTATATGGGTGTGGTCCCCACCTCTAACTCCCCTTGGGAGGAAATAACCAACCTCCCAAAATAAAATTTGTACACGACAAATTTTATTTATTTTTATTCTAAATCCCCAAATATTTACTCTCAACCCGCATAAAACGCAACTGCGGTAAAGGTCTTCTTAGGCGAATACAGGCGCTCTGAGTTCATCGGTGCCCTCAGATTTCAATTCCGAGCACCATTTCAAAAGATAGAAAAACCCACAGGTACGTTTACTGAACGTACCCTAACAAAAATTCATAAATTGATTCCGGGCACACCGGGCCTCAGAATCAAGTGCTGTCAGAAACCGCAGACTCGTAAAATTCCAAAGTATTTAAGAAAAAAAAATTCCTTGAAATTTTCGGGTCTTTAAATTACTCCCACCTCAGGGATTTACGTCCCCATAAATCTACAACACATACTAGGAAAACAAATGGGGGTACTGAGCTCGCATCTGAGCCTCCTGCTCCCAAGTTCTCTCTTGGAGGTTCTCGTGCTGCCAGCAAATGCGTACTAGAGGAATCGACCGTCCATATAGGACCCGCTCCTGTCGATCCTCGATCTCCATCGGGACTTCCTCAAACGTCGCCCCATCATCTATGTCCAGCTCCCCATGATCGATGATGTGGGTCGGGTCATGCACGTATCTCCTCAGTTGTGATGCATGGAAGACGTCATGCACCCGGTGCAACTAAGGTGGAAGGGTCAGGCGGTAAGCCACCTCGCCTACTCTATTGAGGACCTGATAGGTCTGATGAAACGTGGAGATAACTTGCTGCCCCGGCCAAATCTCCGTAGACCTCGTCGAGGTGAGAACCGTAAGAAGACATGGTCACCATCCTCGAACTCTAGTGGTCTCCGCCTCCTATCAGCATAGGACTTCTGTCTGCTCTGTGCAGTCTTCATCCGCTTCTGGATGATCTGCACCTTCTCCATCATAGCATGAACCATCTATGGTCCTATGAGTGCTAACTCCTCAGGTTCAGTCCAGCACAGAGGTGATCTGCAAGGTCAGTCGTACAGTGCCTCATATGGTGTCATCCCAATGGTGGAGTGGTAGCTGTTGTTTTACGTAAACTCCACCAAGGGTAGGTGATCCTCCCAACTGCGACCAAAGTCAGGGACACATGCACGGAGCATTTCCTCGAGAGTCTAAATGGTCCTCTCTGTCTGGCCATCCATCTGAGGATGGAAGGCGGTGCTCAGACGTAGTTGTGTCCCAAAATCCTCCTATAACCCCTTCAATAGCTGAGAAGTGAATCGAGCATCTCGATTGGAAACGATAGATGATGGAATACCATGAAGTTGTACGATCTCCTAAACATAGAGGCATCCCAAGCTCTCTACTGAGCCCTACTCTCTGATCGGAAGGAAGTGGGCTGACTTGGTGAGTCGCTCTACGATCACCCAGATAGTGTCGTGCCCTCTGGATGTACGTGGAAGCTCCATCACGAAATCCTTGGATACCCCATCCCACTTCCACTCTGGGACCTCTAAGGGTTGTACCAAGCCTACTGGTACCTAGTGCTCTGCCTTCACTTGCTAACAAGTGAGGAATCATGAAACAAACTCTGCTACAGCCTTCTTTATACCCGGCCACCAGTGTTGTCGTCTAAGGTCCTGGTACATCTTCGCCACTCCTGAATATACCGCTAGAGGAGAAGTGTGAAACTCCCTCAGCACTTCCTCCTGTAGTGCAACTGGTACCATGGTACGTCCCCTGAAGAAGATGTTGTGCTCTCCTCCTTCAGAAAATCCATCAGGCGCCTGCCCTGTGGATATCTGAGCACGTTGTGTCTCACAGTCAACGTCCCCACACTGTGCCTCTCTGACTCACTGAAGGAGTGGAGTGACTGTGAGTGACTGTAGAAAGGTTGCTCCATCTCTATCCACAAAGAATATCTACAACACGGCTAGCTACTCTGTCGCCTCTCCTAGTAGTTGAATGCTCGATCTCCTGCTGAGAGCATCAGCTACAATGTTCCCCTTCCCATGAGTATAGACTATCTCAAAGTCATAGTCCGGGAGGAACTCGAGCCAACGCCGTTGTCTCAAGTTCAGGTCCTTCTGCGAGAAGATGTAACTGAGACTCTGGTGGTCAGAATAGACTGTAAAGCGCTCACCCATCATATAGTGTCGCCACATCTTTGAGGCGAAGACCACTGCTGCTAACTCTAGGTCATGGGTAGCGTAGTTCTGTTCATGTTGTCTCAACTACTGTGAACCATATGCAATCATTGCTCGCTCCTACATCAGAACACACCCGAGTCCATTCCCTGATGCGTCGCAGTAAACTACATACCCAATGCCCTCCTCCAGAAACCTCAAGATGGGCGCACTGGTCAACCGCTGCCTCAGCTCCTGAAAGATCTGCTGACATCTATCTGACCACACAAAGGGTTTCCCCTTCTTCGTCAAGGCTAAAAGTGGTGCTGCAACTCTGGAGAAGTCTGGAACAAATCTCTGATAGTATCCAGCTAGACCCAAGAAGCTCCTCACCTTTTTCACGCTCTTGGGTAGCTCCCAAGCAAGTATCGCCTTGATATTTGCTGGATCCACTCCTACTCCCGCCTCCGAGATGACGTGTCCCAGAAAGTAAACCTCTCAAATCCAGAACTGGCACTTCGAGATCTTACTATAAAGTCGGTGCTCTCGGAGTGTGTCCAGTACAACCCGCAAGTGGTAGGCGTGCTCATCCTTAGTAGTCGAGTAAATCAGAATGTTGTTGATGAAGACTACGACAAAACGATCGAGGTAAGGCTGGAAGATCCTATTCATGAGACTCATGAACACTGTAGTGCGTTGGTTACGCAGAAGGGCATAACCAAGAACTCGTAGTGGCCATACTAACACCTGAAGGTCGTCTTCTGCACATCCTTGTCTCGAACTCTGAGCTGATGATAGCCTGACCTGAGGTCTATCTTCGAGAACCATCGTGCTCCCTTGAGCTGATCAAAGAGGTCGTCAATCCTCGGGAGTGGGTATTTGTTCTTCACGGTCACCTGATTCAGGCGACAATAGTCGACACACAGTCATAAAATCTCATCCGCCTTCTTGGAGAACAAAATTGGTGATGCCCAGGGTGAAACATTGGGTCGGATAAATCTCTTTCTATACAAGTCCTCCAGCTGTACCCGCAGCTTACGAAGCTCGGTGGGAGCCATCCGATATGCTGGATTAGATATCGGTGTTGTCCTGGGGTACAATTCAATGTAGAAGTCTACATCTCTGCGAGGAGGTAATCTTGGAACATCGTCAGGAAAAAAATCCGTATACTGATCCATCACAACAGGAAAACTCGGACTCCGCACATCAACCGCTTCGAGGATGAGACTAGCCAACTGATGTGAGATCGGCTTCCACCTCCTCTGCGTAAGTTTATCCTGTGCTGCTAAGGCTCTCTTATCTCCAGTGTAGCTGAACCTGGTCCCATCCATGTAGATACACCGCACCTTGCGCCTAATACAGTCAATCTGAGCATGGACTGTAGATAACCAATCCATACCCAAGATGACGTCGTAAGGCCTTGACGCCGCTACAAGAAGATCTCAGCCGAAGCTCTCACCTCCTAGAGTAAGCTCACACTGTCGGAACCAGTGCGTAATCATCGAGTCTGCTCCCATAGGAGTCTCTAGATGTAAGGATCGAGCCAACGGCTCCTTCGGAATCTCCGAGCTCCGAACAAGGGCAGTGGAAATAAAAGAATGACTCACACCTATGTCTATAAGTACTGTAGCAAGGGTGGAGTAGACACAGATAGTACCTCGAATCATCTCAGTTGCGCTGTGGTCGTAAGCCTCCACTGCCTGGAGTTGAGCCTGCCTCTGTCCGCCAGCTACCTGTGGTCGAGGTGGACCTCCTGGTGGTGATGGTGGTAGAGCCTCAAAACGTCGTCCACCACCCGCTGCTCGGCCAGCTCCTCTGCCTCGTCCGCCTGCTCCCTGCTGACCGCCACGGTCGAACCTCTGTCTCTGCCTGGGAGGTCCCTCCACTGTCTATTGATCATCTGTATGGAAATTCGGGCAGTCTCGAGCCATGTGACCCTGCCCTCCGCATGCATAGCACTGCCTGCTCCTCGTATAGCTGGCTCAGTTTCGTGTGCCCCACACAACCGAACCTGAATCCTGAGCTTGCCCACCTGATGGTCTGATCCGCTTGGACCCCTGCGTTAACTGTCTACTACCGACTGCAGAAGACTCCACTACGTGTCGCCCTACGGTGGGTCTCGCTGCTGGTGTCGGCTCAGCGAGAAATCTCTCCACAAGAAGGGCTCGCTCCAGCACTCCCTCCTGCGTCGGAATGCTGAGGGAAATCGTCGAAGCCCTGATATCATGCCTGAGTCCCTGATCAAAGGTCTGGGCCCTGAAGAACGGGTCTCGTACCATATCCATGGAGTAGCGTGAGAGGTCAGTGAACCTCGCTGAGAACTAAGCTACTGTCATGATGCCCTGCTGCAGATGAAGTAACTCATGAATCTGCACTGCACGAAGGTTGGATGGAACAAACTCTGAGCGGAAGAGACTCTCGAAGTCTATCCAAAGTAGAGATGTCTCGTCGTGCACCTGGAGAATCAATCTCCACCATCTACCTGTTGCTGCATGCAGGAGACTCACGGCAAGGATCACCATAAGGTCGGCTGGTGTTCCTACCAATCTGAAGACTCTGACGACAGCCTCCATCCAATCCTCAGCTGCCTGAGGGTCCGTCTCTCTACGGAACCTAGGCAGCCTCTGTCGCTGAAACTCGTGCAACGCACTCAGGCGGCGTGCACTCTCTTTTTCTGGGGCTAGTAGTATCGGTGGCTCAGCGGGCAGTGGTACCATTGGTGCCTCCGCTGTGATGGGGCCCTACACCGAGGTCTCGTCGCTCGGTGGGCTACCATCACGCACATGACTCGAAACCCTAGTTGGCTGCCTTCATGGGGTCATCCTGAAAAGAAATAGGTGCGCCACGGTCAAACAATATACCTGGTAAGCTGACACAAAGTAATCACAAAGAAAACTTTTGAAACACGCATGCAATCAGTGTTTTCGTGCAATGAGTCGGAAATCAGGGGTCAGGGTCCTGGTGTATGGATACGTCGGTCGCCGCACCAATACTGGACTCCCTTGACTAAAAACCACACTCAATACTCTTAAAATTATTGCTTCACAGAAAGGAACGATCAAAGTCCAGAGTTCTGCGGTAGAACTGACTCCTCTGATACCAATTTGTCACGACCCGTTCTCGGGGTCCGTGTCGTGACTACCACAAGCTCGTCTTCCATAGGCCAGGGGCTGGCGACTAGCACCAAAGGCGTAAATCCCGATAAAAATGGAAGGCATTGCCTTTATGGTAGTAAATAAACACAACAAAGTACGCTAGCTGAAGTAAGTACAAAGTAATACTGTATACAAAAGTAAGTGTTGAAAGGTAAATGGGTCAGAATACGAACTCAACTGAAAAGTACAATACAACTGAAGTCTAGTACAATAGCAGAAAAGTAAAACAGCAACCACTATGTTGTCCTCCGGGAATCGCACCTGAAGGGTGGGTACATATGGTCTCCTCGGTACCTCGGGTCCGTCCGTCCGCTCCGTGTACGTCCCGCCAAGTGGTCCACCTCCGGGTACCGTCCATCTCCACAAGTCTCTACCACGATCAGTGTTGTCCGTCGTCTACATCCAACACAACGTAGTGCGGGCATAGCCCGTGCAGGGGTGAGTGTAAAAATACTCTATAGGGACCCCGAGACCCCCGAAGGTCTCCTAGAATCCACAAAGGATAAACCACAAAGAAAAGATACAAACATGAAGTATCATTCAACTCTACTTAGGTATATGCTCATACATATACCTAAGTCATCAATTCCAGTTCGACTCCAACTCTCGAGCTCAAGCACATCCCAGTCCACACAGGAAAGAAGTCAGTCACATCGATGATAATGATTGAAAGTCAAGCCTCAGCTCACACTGGTATACGTCTTTCGTAAAGTGATAAAGATGATCAGATGCAGTCACTGATTCATCTAAGCTGGTGGACCCGCATAAGATACTAGTCCAGCTAAGCTGTCAAACCCACGTAGGATACTAGACCAGCTACTCTGTCGGACCCACGTAGGATACTAGAATAGAAGTCAAACTGTCGGACCCACGTAGGATACAAGAACAGTAATCATCGTTGTCGAACCCACAGAGGATTTCAGTATGGTAGTCGTCATCGCCGAACCCAAGGAGGATTCCAGTACGGTAGTCGCCGTCATCGAACCCACGGAGGATTCCAGTACGGTAGTCGTTGCAGTCGCAGCCAGCTCTAGGGTTCTCGCACACAGCACGCTCGATTTCAGGAGGGTCCGCTCCTCGAGCCAAGCGGTCGATACATCAACTATCACGAAGTCCATAGTTGATGTATCCCGAAGTTCTGTCTCGTCAAAAGGAACCTGACGCGACAGACGGCGCGTCAATCGGACGCCCGATCTAAAAGATATTGGTTTTTCCGTTCCAAGGGCCCGGTTGGAAATATGCTCGTTCCAAACCCGGTCGTTTTCCAAAATCGTCCAAAACTCACTTAGAGTATCGCAAAAGGATCGCTTCATTTCGAGGGTCCCAATGCCTCAGACGGCGCGTCGATCGGAAGCGCGGTCTTTAAGATATTATCTTTTAAGTGGAAACGGGCCCGACCCGTTAAGCCCAGTGAGCCGACGGGTCGGGTCAACCCGGTTTTGGGGGGTTCGACCCGGCAGAGGGTAAGACCGGCCTAGTAAATCACGCGGTCCGACCCGAGGGGCGCGGCGCGGCCCGGCTGGCCGCGGCTCGGCCCTGAGGGCCGAGCGGTTCGAGGGGGGGCACTTTCTCGAACTGGCGGCACCAAGCAGCGCCGCCCTCCCAACCTGTCGGCCGAAGCCGGCCGGCCTTCCTAGTGCAAGCGGCCCGCTCGGGCGGGTCGCGGTCCAGCTGCGCGGCACCTTCGGGTGTCGCGGCTTCTTCACCCGGCCGGCCGACGAGCCGGCCGATTCGCCGCCAAAGCGGCCCGCGGAATGCGGGTCGCGGCCCTCCGCAGCACGGCGCCCCTTGTGGCGTCGAGGTCTTCCTTCGGCCCGGTCGGCTTCGGATGACCGGTTCTCCTTCGGCCAAGCGGGCCGCGGTTGTGGGCCGCGGTTCTTCCGCACGCGGCCGGCGCACGGCTGCCGCTTCTCCCGTCGTCGCCTCTTCCAACGCGCCTCAATCGCAAACAAAGAGACTACGAAGGGTCGTCGGACCGTGTGCGTTCGGCCCGCGCCCTTCGCGTTAGGTGGTAGCAATTGGCCAAAGTCAAACCATGTTTCTCAGCAAAGAACAAGAACAGTTTAAATCAATTAAAATTGAACATAATTCTCCTACCTCGAAAAGATGCCGCACGTCGTCGAGTCGCAGAAGACAAGCGCCGCGGTAGTCGGGCGTCGCAGAAGAACGGTGTCGATTCCGTCGATGTCGGAGTGCACCTGAAGAAGAAGTGTCGTTGGCGACTTCGCGTTCTTCGAATCGTAGAACGTTCTTCGTTGAGGAAGAAAGACGTTCTTCGTCGGAGGCGTTCTTCGTTGAAGAGAGAAACACTTTTCTCAAGAGCTCTCCCAAAAATCTCTCAACACAACAAGTGCCCCAAAAATAAAATAATAGTTAAGTCTATTATTTTATTAACACATGTAATTCAAAATTCAAACCACTTTAATTAATTAAGTGAATCACCTAATTAATTTACCATGGGTTGGCAAAATTAGTTAGAGAGAGAAGAATTTGAAGGGTTATTTTAAAATTCAAAAGTGAGGGGTTGTTCAATTAAATGAAGAGGAGTTAATGGGGAGTTTTAAGGGGAGGCGAAAAGATTAGGCTCTTGTGGGCCTCACGTCACAAATATCCTCTCATGGGAGGTTATGTGGGTGTGGGCCCCACCTCTAACTCCCCTTGGGAGGAAATAACCAACCTCCCTAAATAAAATTTGTACACGACAAATTTTATTTATTTTTATTGTAAATCTCCAAATATTAACTATCAACCCGCATAAAATGTAACTGCGGTAAAGGTCCCCTTAAGCGAATACTGGCGCTGCGAGTTTATCGGTGCCCTCAGATTTCAATTCTGGGCACCGGTTCAAAAGATAGAAAAACTAGCACGCACGTTTACTGAACGTACTCGAACAAAACTTCATAAATTGATTTCGGGCACACTGGGTCTCGGAATCAAGTGCCGTCAGAAACCGTACTCGTAAAATTTCAAAGTATTTAAGAAAAAAAAATTCCTTAAAATTTCCGGGTCTTTACAAAATATTTACAAAGACATTATAAAACGTTTATATATAAATATACAATTATATGTAAATATGCATAAATATATATATATATATATGTAGAAATATAAAAATATATGCAATGTATTAATTTTATATCTAAATATACATTATATAAACAAATATTAAAAATGTATTTAAAAATAATTATATAAATCATATGGAAATAATTATTATCCATTTAAAACAATATCTAACCTACTTTTACATTATATATATATATATATATATATATATACTTATACACATGTATATATAATGTTTATATATACATGTGCATATTAATAAATAGATATATATTTATATTTATATTCTAATATAAGTAAATGAATATTCATATATAAAATATTTAAATAATATAAGTATATATATATATAAATATATCACGCGCACACACAAACATATATTTTATAAATATATATAAATATATATAAATAAATACAAATATCATAAAATTTAGAATAAAACAAGTTCAAGTAGTGGCATAGGGGTTCAAATTACACGATGGAGGTCACATGATCAAGTCCACACATGTTCGTGGGTAAACATGTAACTGAGTAGTGGAAAAGCGTTGATAAAGGAGCGTTGCGAGCCCGCATAAAAGAGGGTGCGTGAGAGTGAGTGATTTGACAAAGGGGATAAGGGGTGGGGAGGGTGAACGTTTGAAAAAACAATATTTTTTTTTAAATTTTACCAGCGCTTATAAATGGTGTATTTATCAGCGCTTTTATTTTTGCAATGAAAAAGATGTCCTTTATCAGTATTATTTCGTAGCATAGATAAAGGTAGTGGCTTTTAACGTTTTTAACATTTTTAAAAGTACGATCTGTAGTGGCGTGTTTTTGTAACATAATAATCCTTTTTATGAGCGCTTTTTAGCACTAATAAAAACGACCAGCTTTTATCAACATTCGAAACATCAACGTTTTTTTAAGTAGTGATAAAAAATGATTTTTAACGCTTTTAAAAACATTATTTGTAGTCATGTATTCTTTTTTTAAATAGAATTAGTGGTAAAAGTACGTTGTTCAGGAGGAATAAAAGTAGAATAATGATGAGAGTACATTTGGCCTTATTGGTGGAAAAGTGGATCTAGAGTATATGCAAGTCATGAATTTTCATTTTGATTTACTATATTGTTTTTTGTGTCTATGATCCTTTGGTTTTATTTTAAATCTCCCTAAAATCCTTTTGGATCTTTGATCGGATGACAGGTGTTTCTCACCTGGTCATAGTGGCGGGCATATTAATATAAAGGAACCTACATCTACGGATTTCATTCATTCTTTTAGGATTTCTATAACTTTTGATAGGTTCAAATATTTATATTTTAAAGCCAATCAGCACGCATATACTAAACTCGTAGCTGCACCCCACACGGACTAAACAGAGGCGCTGCAAACTGATGAAAAAGTGGGACAAACATTCATCAATTAAACAATACGGTAGATTTTTTGTATCCAGAAAAAATATATAAAAACAAAAGGCCTATATGCCCAAGAGACATGCAACAATATGATATTTGTTTCGAATGTTGATAAAAGCCAACCAGATTATGATATTTGTTGATCGTGTATTTATAGAATTAAGGTAGTAAATACAAAACCTGAATAATATTCGGGTATGCTCTAGGTAGTTGAAACAGAGTATCCTAAACCTAAACCCGATTAAATTAATTATTATTTATTTATTAATGATATATTTTTAAATGATTATGAAATAAAAAAATATATTTATTTCAAGTTCAATTTATTTTGGTTTTATAAATGGATTCGAAATTTTAATATGATTGAATTAATTATCATTAATTCATTAAATAAATATTTTTAAATGATAATAAAAATATAAAATATATTTATTTAATTTAACTTCGATTCCTTTTATATTTATAAGGGAATTTTACAATTTTGAAATTAAAAACAGATATTTAAATGGGTTGGGATGGTTAAACAGGTATTTCAAAGTATAATTACAATTCGGTTGGACAATGTGCATGAGTTGAACCCTTTACCTTTAGGAAGTCAAATGTCTGATCTACCACTCAAGCACCCCGGCAGGGGTGATATCATTTTGTTGTTTTTTATTTAATTCACTATTACATATTTCACCTTATTAAGTGCAACCCTTTGACAATGTTTTTTAGTGTTGACAAAAAGCGTCTTTCATCATCGTTTTTTAAGAGCTGATAAAAAGCACCACTTGTCAATATTTTTTTAGTGATAATAAAAGAAACCATTTGTCTGGTTTTTTTTAGCGCCGACAAAAGCCACCTTTATCAACATTTTTTTAGTGGTGATAAACACTACTACAGATCAAACTTTTAACAACGTGCAAAAAGGGCTTTAACAGCGCTAAAAAAACACTGTTGTCTTCAACGCTAAAAAAGCGTTGTTGTTCACAACGCTATTAAAAGGGGCTTCCCTTTATCATTGCTAAAAAAGTGATGATAAATGACTCTTTTATCACCACTAAAAAATAGTCTGATAAAGATCCTTCTTATCAACATTTTTTTAGCGCTAATAAAGGACTCTTTTTATCAACACTAAAAAAACGCTCATAAAAGTCAAAAAATCATTTTTTAAAAAATATTTTTTTTTTGCAAATTCGAAGGGTGGACTGACCCCCCTTTTATCATTGCGCGCGCCCCTTAACACCGCTCGTCTAGCCTCTCCACCCCCTTTACAACGCTAGGAATCCCACCCCACTTTAACAGCGCTCGGGATCTGCCTCATCCGCCCACACACACTACCATAGAAACAACTCCACGCAGCATCAACCTACATTTATCAGCATTTTTTTAGCACTGATAAAGATACCCCTTTATCATCGTTTTTTTTAGTGTTATTAAAAGGACCCCATTTATCAACGTTTTTTCAACGTTGTTAAAGGGACCCCCTTTATCAACCTTTTTTTAGTAGTGGTGATAAAAGAGGTATTTATCAGTACTTTTTTACTATCGCTGATAAAAGGTATATTTCAAAAAAATATATTTCATTAAAAATAATATATTAATATATAAATATATTTATATTGATATAAATATAATATATATATTTTTAAATATGTTTTAATTAAGCCTAAATAGACATTTACACTTAATATATAAGATATTTAGTGAAAATGACTTATAAAATAATTTAAAAAATACTATTAATTAATAATTTGTTAATTATTATTGAGTAATAGTCATTTAATAACAATTTAAAGATCCAAAAAATCAAAATAATAAAATATCTAAAATAAGTTGAAAATGCAACTCGAACGTCAAACGATCACAACTTTTGATTCAGGTGTCCATTTGAACTCTACCACATATCAAATCGAAGCTTGCAATTAGCTCTACACACTGGTGAGACGGGCGAACCCCCTATCATGTTTCTAAAGACCCAAAAGGCCCAGAAAGACCTTCAAAACTGTGTTTTTAGTCGGGGCATCCCAATTTTTTTAACTTTCAATGGACTTTCAGACTCGTTTAAGGAGGTCTTTTAGCCTGTTTTCAGTGGGGTTTGAATTTACTAGGCTTATATTCATATTGATATTATGGTTTTGAATTTTTTTCATTTTTCATAATGTAATTTTATTTATAACCAATATATAAAAATATATACATATTTTGTATATATTGCACATAAAAATTTAATTTTATAAATATATATATATGTCAACATATTACATTTAAAGTGTATTTCTAAATATATAAACCTTATCTAAAAAAATAATATCCATTTTATTTAAAATGGAAATGTATGAATATTTATATACATATACAATTAATGTATAAATAATGTTTACATATATATAAATAGATTTGTGTGTGTATTGACAAACATGTATATATTTCTCTATATATTCTAATATGTGTATATAAATATTAATATATAATACATGTAAATAAATATAAATATGTATAATTATATTTATCGAAGAACACATGTATATAAATATATATGTATGTATGTATGTATAAACACACATACACACTCACAAAAAGATATTTTATATATGTATTTAAATATATATATAAATATTCATATATAAATATATGGATAAAAAATGTAACGAAATATATATAAATATATAGATATATCATAAAATACAGAAGAAACTAATAGAAGGGAGTGGAAAAGGTGTGAGATTATGAAGGGGAGGTCTCAGGTTCAAAACTCAGCACAAAGGTAGGGGCGCGTGTGGGTGGGTGATGCAGGTTCCTAGCGCTGTTAAAGGGTGGGGGGAGCTTCCTAGCGTTGTTAGGGGGTCTAATTTCCAAAAAAATTCAATTTAAATATTTTATTTTTTTGACTTTTATCAGTGTTTTTTTAGCGCTGATAAAAGGGGGGGGGGTCTGATTTTCAGAAAAAAAATTCTATTTAAAAATTTATTTTTTTGACTTTTATCAGCGCTAAAAAAATGTTGATAAATGTCCCTTTTTTATCTCTGATAAAAGACCCCTTGCCTTCAGTCCAGGTTCCTAGCGTTGTTAAAGGGTGGGGGGAGCTTCCTAGCATTGTTAGGGGGGGTCCAATTTCTAGAAAAAATTCTATTTAAATATTTTATTTTTTTGACTTTTATCAGTGTTTTTTTAGCGCTAATAAAAGGGGGGTCTGATTTTCAGAAAAAAAAAATTCTATTTAAAAATTTATTTTTTTGACTTTTATCAGCGCTAAAAAAATGCTGATAAATGTCCCTTTTTTAGCTCTAATAAAAGACCCCTTGCCTTCAGTGAGTTTTGAACCAGAGACCTCCCCCTCATAATTTTGCGTATTTACCACTCACCTATATTGTTTTGTTCTCTATTTTATGATATATCTCTATATTTACATATATTTCGTTACATTTTTTTATCCACACACACATATATATATATATATTTAAATACATATATAAAATATGTTTTGTGTGTGCGTGTGCGTGTGTGAATGAGTGTGTTTATAAATACATACATACATACATATATACATACATACATACATATATTTATATATATGTGTGCATCTATGAATATAATTATACATATTTATATTTATCTACATATATTACATATTAATATTTATATACATATATTAGAATATATAGATTGTTGTGAAATTGATCGAACGCCGATTGAAACCGCGAAGCATTTTGAAACCGGAAAAGTAAGATCGATCGTAGGTGAAGCACATCGTAGAGAAAGTAAATGTCGAATTTGCGTATGATGATGATAATAATAAATGGAAATACAAATACAAAATAAATACAAGTAGAGAACACAATGTAGAGCCAAAAGTCCATCTCATTTCATTAACATATCACAATATTTATAGTGTACATGAGATCTGATCCAATGATGAGAATATGAAAGGTTGACCATTAAGAGGAGAATTAATTGGAAATTGAGGAGTCATCATTATTGTCATAATTATGACATCCATTAATAACGTTTCATAACACTCCCCCTTGGATGTCATAATTTCATGGAACCTTATTTAATCTTCACTTAAAAAAAACCCTGTGGGAAAAATAAGTGAATCCAAAATAAATGAATTCCATGTCATGCTACCTCATTAAAAACCTTATCAGGAAAACCAAGTGAAAAAAAAACCTAATGAAGGGGAAAAAAGTGCAACATTCCCAACTCCCCCTGATTATATCATTTAGTTGTGTCTTCAGGAAATCAATTAATATTATTATTTAATTATGTCTTCAGGACATGGGAGGAATACCATAGATAAATTGACTCATTAAAAATTACAACTCACGGGGAAGACCAACAATTTCCATTAATTATAGATATCCATAATAATTTATAACATTCCCTTGGATATCTCTTATGATGTATGATTACCTCATTAAAAACCTCATCAAGGAAAAACCCTTCAGGGGAAAACACTTGATTAGGGAAAAAGAGTACAATAACATTAAGTCCCCAGAGTGTTGCCTCGTTAAAAACCTTATCAAGAAAACCCAACGCAAAAAACTTAACTAAGGGAAAAAGAGTACAACAGTTACATCTCCTACTCGTAATGATCACCACTACATTATTTAACTCATAGAATGTCCATGATCACTTCATAACCAAAACATTCAGTTTTGAATTTTGGAATAATAATAACTTATACCCTTTAGATTTCAATGAATGGGAAGAACATTACCTTGCATCATAATATGATTTATTGTTATTTTCAAGGTACATGTGCACATGTACAAGTATGTCCTTTAGGGATAAATAAAATGTGCATTTATATTTAATCCTTCTGGGATAAGTATGTTCTTCATCAACCCCTTATGTATGAAATCTATCACTATTGAAAGCAAGAGATTTAATTATTCATTAAGGGTAAAACCATTCCAAAATTTAATAATTCATCTTCAGGATGATTAATTCAAAATAAAAGGACATTCCATGTAATTTCATGATCAAATAATTCATTGATTTTACTAAACTCTTCAAGAGTTTATATGTTTTTCAAAACACCTTAATAATATGATGAATATAATGATTCATACAAACCATGAGATGATAAATTCAATTTATATTCTTCCTTAACTTAATATGGATAAATCTTATTCAGTTCACCGCATAATTTATTAGATTGGGTGAAACTTCCATAATTTTGAATATGCTTCAGGCATTTTGAACCCTTCTGGGATTCATATAAATATCCAAATATACAAGGAAGAATATTTCTTATAATAATATAATTTATATTAAATAGTATTTATAGTTTGGATAATCAATCTAGAACTTTATATGTTGAACATTTCAGAAGTTCCTTTATAATAATTTTGGCCAATTATTATGATGTCGACATCTGTCAAAATCCATTTCCATCAATGAGTTTTAAAAGCATTCATAGAAAATATATCACCAACAACATTTGATTGAGATCTCATAATTTTTATGGTACCGGTGTCACTTCAGGGACAATATCTAAAAAGATACAATGTTGCCGATATATTCATTTTCCTCTTTAAGGGAAAACATATTTATTGCTTTCTACTCATGATGAACAATGATTTTATATAATCAGTTCAACCACACTTCAGGTGAGTATAATTAGACTATTCATTTTCAACACTTTACATTCATGTATGTGTTGTGAGCATTATGTCAATGGTTCTACAAAACCATATAATATATAATCCTCGATATTTCATTTAATCAACATGCATACCACGCAATGTATACTTACCAGCAACAAATAACACATGTGATCATTTAGTGGATGCATCTCATATAGATGGATCACATGGTAGGTGGGCGCGCCCATATACACTTCTTCATAAGTATATGAGAAATTTATTTCCATAATAGCTGCTAATGATATAAATAATTTACCTAAAAAATGGGTACCTCATGGTAAATTATCATACAGGGGGAATTCATAATGACTTAATGATAATAAATTAATTGATAATTTCGTAGACATGTATCCATTAAATAAATTCATCATTCCTCCCTGATGGATGTCTAATATGTTATCAATAAATCGATTCTCATGTATACTTGAATCAATATCTTTCATTATAATTGATCCTAGGTGGCCTAAATCATCATTTTATATATTTGAAGTACCAGGATCAGTAAAATTCTACCATTATTGATTCGATTGTACATAACAAATTCTTTATAATCACTTTTATGAATTCTTGTTACATATCTAGGTATCTCTTTTGTCTCCATATGATATTCATTTTCAATAATACCATTCATATATCTCATTGAGACTTTAGATATAAAAAATCATTAAGAATTTGTACTACCAGGTAGGAATATATTCGATCTTCTGGAGTCGTTTATTAATTTTCACTACTGGTAAATGTACTTATATGAGCATATACTAACTCATATATGAGTTCCTTTAAATCATTTAATCAAAATAATATTTGTAAATATTTTGCTTCAAGATCGATGCATATATGATCTCTAAGATCTTTTATTGCGAAAACTCATATTTGTTGTTATAATTTCCACTTATGGTGGTTGATGAATTCATAATATAATTATAACGGGTTGGGCCCATCACCAAGAGGATTATTTCATAATTTAGAACTTCTGGCCAATTTTTTTGGAAATTTGGGCCCAAATATTATTTTACAATACATCTACCTAAGATAGGAGCCCCCATGTCTTTTGAAGCTGGTGAATGTGGTAGCTAGAACCAATGTGGAAGAATCTTCTGGATTCACGATTCACCTTATCGCCATCCAAAATTATAATTCATAAACAACATTCACTTTATCAAATGAAAGATAAATCATTTGATCAAACCTCATCAACTCTCAAATATTCATGATATCATAAATCATAAAAAAAATCATGAATAATTTCATTCTCTTCAAGGAATGAGATATAGTAATTAATACCACATTCACATTGGGGAATTCATTCATTCATCAAATTTCATGATCCATGAATGATAATTTATTATTTATCAATAATGATCAACCTGTATAAAATATAAATTTTATTGATTATGATGATCACTGCTTTAACCACTTCAGGTGGTAAAATCATTTTTATAATATATATCGGATTATCAAAACTGTGTAATTCAATTATTTCATTTATGAATTATATGAACAACAACATCCACTTCAGGGGATAGATGAATTACATGAGATGATATTGATAATCCATAAGAATATGATAAATAATAATGTTTCCCTTGATATTGTTGTTGTGGGAACAATAAATGATAAATGAAGATATTCTTCAATATAATGTCAAAGGACATTATTTTCATATCATCCTTCAGGGATGCAATATTTTATAAATATCAATAAAATTCATTGTGCTCTGTAAAAATTTACTATCATCAAACCACTTTTGGTGGTTATATTTTTATTATTTGTTATAAACAAATACAACACAATGATCATTCACAAAACATCATATTCACCTTGAAATTGATTTATAATAAAATTAGGTATATTTGCATTCACTTCGGGGAATGAAATAAATCATTTTCAATAAATATTCTCATTCACTCTAGGGAACAAAATAAAATTATTTGTTCGAGTTTCATAGTGTCTTCAAGACAATTGCATGAATATTCAATTCAACAATTTCATTAATTTCATCTACTTCTGGGAATTAATATCTATAAAATATATTTACACTTGTTCATCAAGAATATTTAATTTAGCTAAATTTTTTTATAAGAAATAAAAGAAAGAGAAAAGAAATAAAAGAAATATCTAAAAATATTTAAAGTAAACATTATCTCCATCACGAACCTTTATATAATATAATAAAACTTGACACTTTCAGGATGAACAAGAAATAAGAGATATGAAATTTCATGGTTCATAGAATGATTAGAGAACTTCGGATCGATGTACGACAGGTACACAATGATCACCAAACTTCGGCTCGACGTACAACGGATACATGATCTTCATCAAACTTCGGATCGACGTACGACGGGTACGCGATGTTCATCAAACTTCGTCTCGATGTACGATGGGTACACGATGTTCATCAAACTTCATCTCGACGTACAACGGGTACACAATGTTCATCATTCAACAACTCGACGTACGATGGGTACACGATGTTCTTCATTCAACAGCTCGATGTACAACGGGTAGGCGATGTTCATCATTCAAAGGCTCGACGTACGACGGGTATGCGATCTTCATCATTCAACGGCTCGACGCACGACGAGTACACGATATTCATCATTCAACCACTTCTAGTGGTGTAGTTGTTTATTCATTTGATGAATGATGTTTGTCTCAGCATCTACTACATTAGTTATTAATCAAACACATTCTATCCAAGGAATGAAGTGAAATTTGTCAACTGTGAGTCATTACAGCTCTTCAGGAGCACATTATTTTTCCCACAAAAAAATATTAAGAAAATAATATATTATTTTCAGATTTATCAAGAGGGGAAACATAAATGTAACAATATCTTACATGTAAAATAAGACTCACCTTTTTGATGCAGCACTTCGAATGAGTGGAGTCGATGCGCATGCAAAAGAGTATGTCAAAAGAATAATGTTTATAAAAACATGTGACATACCTTTTTCTCACAAAATATTTTCTTATTCCGATGATGGGGATGAAGTCAGCGTCGTCACGATGCGCAATGTAGAGAGGAAGATCATGCTGAAACATGTTGTGAAATTGATCGAACGCCGATTGAAACCGCGAAGAATTTTGAAACCGGAAATGTAAGATCGATCATAGGCGAAGCACATCGTTGAGAAAGAAAATTTCGAATTTGTGTATGAAAATAATAATAACAAATGTAAATACAAATACAAAAGAAATACAAGTATAGAACACAATGTAGAGCCAAAATTCCATCTCATTTCATTAACATATCACCATATTTATAGAGTACATGAGATCTGATCGAACGATGAGAATATGAAAGGTTGGCCATTAAGAGGGGAATTAATTGGGAATTGAGGAGTTATCATTATTTTCATAATTATGACATCCATTAATAACGTTTCATAACATAGATAAATATGTAGATGTTTGTCAATACACACACAAATATATTTATATATATATAAACATTATATATACATTAATTGTATATGTATATAAATATTCATACATTTTTATTTTAAATAAAATGAATATTATTTTATATTTAGATAAGATTTATATATTTAGAAATATACTTTACATGTAAACATTTTTAAACATATATTTATAAAATTAATTTTTAGGTGTGGATATATACAAAATATGTATATATTTTTATATATTTGATTATAAATAAAACTACATTATAAAAAACAATAAAATTTCAAAACCATAATATCAATATGAATGTATTATTTGAGAAACAATTCAGTCCCCACTGAAATCAGGCAAAAATATCCCCCTAAATGAGTCTGAAAGTCCATTGGATGTTAAAAAATTGGGATATTCCGACTAAAAACTCAGTTTTGGAGGAATTTTAGATCTTTTTTGGCCTTGAAAAACATGGAAATGAGTTTTCCCATGTGATCAATTCATATAGGTCATCACAGGCTTCGATTTGATATGTGGTAGATCCCAGACATACAATCGGATCAAAAGTTATGACTGCTTGAAGTTCAAGTCACATTTTCAACTTATTTTAGGTTATTTATTAATTTTTGTGATTTTTTCTATCTTCAAATTGTTATTAAATTAATATTACTCTATAATAATTATCAAATTATTAATTAATATTATTATTTTTAATTATTTTATAATTAATGTTTCACTAAATATCTCATATATTAAGTGTAAATGTGTATTTAGCCTTATATAAATCATATTTTATAAAATATATTATATTTATATCAATATCAATATATTTATATATTGATATATGGTTTTTAATGATAAATATTTTTTTTTATAAAATATACATTTTATCAGCGCTAGGAAAAACATTGATAAAATTGCACTTTATCAATGCTAAAAAAAGATGAAAAAAGAGAACGTTTATTAGTGTTTTTAGTGCTGTTAAAAGCACATTTTAACTGTATTTTTTTAGCGCTGATAAAGGCACCCCTTTATGAGCGCTGTTAAAAGGTGGCGCCACATAAAACCGATTCTATGGTGGTGAAAAGTGAACTTCATAAAAAAATTATATAATATAATTTTTTAATATAAAACATATATCTATTGATATATATATATATATATAATATTTGCTTAAATATGATTTATATAATACAAAATATGTATTTGCACTTAATAAATAATATATTTAGTGAAAATGGTTTATAAAATATATAAAAATTAATATTAATTATTATTTTATAATTAGTGTCGAGTAATAGACATTTAGAAGCATTTTAGTGATAGAAAAAATTAATAAATTAGTTATTATCTTAAGACAAGTTGAAAACATGACTTGAACTTTAAACGTCAATAACTTTTGATCCGGTGTTTGTTTGAGCTCCATGATATGTTAAATCAAAGCCTATGAAGAGATCTATGCTGTTTGATTTGGGGGGACCACTTTCACTTTTTTTTCTAGGTAAAAAATGTGTCAAAGGTCTCTAAAACCGAGTTTTTAGTTGGGATACCCTAATTTTTGAACATTCAACAGAATTTCAACTTCCTTTAAGAGCGTATTCTTGTTTTTTAAGTGGAGACTTGATTTATTTCCCGATATTGTATTCATATGGATATTATGGTGTTGAAATTTGAATATTTTTTATATTGTAGTGTTATTTATAAATTAAAATTAAAATTAAAATATAAATATATATATATATATACACGTATTTACATATATTTACATATAAAAATTTAATTGTATAATTATATATTTAAATATATTTATATATAAAATATATTGTTAAATATATAAAACATATAGAAATAATTATTATCGATTTTATTTAAAATAAGATCTAACCATTTTATTTACCTTATAAAAACTTATGAATATATATATTCATATACAAATGTATGTATAATGTTTTTATATAAATATTTGTGTGTCTGCATATTAATAAACAAATATATATTTAGATATATTCTAATATATATAAATGAATATTAATAAATAACATATTTAAATAAATATAAATATAAATATATTATTCATATACAAACACACACACCCACATAAACACCCACACCCACAGAAAAACATATATTTTATAAATGTATTTAAAAATAATTATATACATACATATAAATATATGGATAAAAAATGTTTGTAAATGTATACAAATAAATAGAAATATCATAAAATATATAAGAAAACAAGATGAAGCAGTGGTGGGTGGCAACAAGTCGAGCACTAGGCGGGGCATGAGTGTTCACATGGGGGCTGGCAGGCATCGCGTATGAGAAGGAGAAAGGGATGGCAGACGATCATTGATAGGGGGGCGTTGACAGAGGAGGGGTGGGGCGTGAGCAAGAATACCTAAATATTTGAAAAAAAAATATTTTTTAGTTTTATTAGTTCCTTTTTAGAGCTGAAAAACGAGGGCCTTTATTAATGTATTTTAGTGCTGATAAAAGTAACTAGCTTTTAAAGGATCTTAACACATCATAGTTTTTTAGTGTTGACAAATCCCTTTTTGAGCATTGACTATGCAGGCTTCTGTATTAGTGATTTATATATTTTAAATTATTTTAAAATCATTTCATAGAAATTTTAAATATGATACCATTATTGAAATACCCTCTCTAAATTCTCAAACTTTTTCTCTCACAAATTTAAAACAATCATTTTATCCATTTTATGCATTGTGATCAAAATTAAGTAAAAAAAATCTACATTATTTCTTAAGATTTTCTACATGACCCTCCCTCGAACCCATCGATCTACCTTTAAGATATGTTAACATCTCTTATTGAGTAATATTTCTAGCATGTATCAAAACATATACTTCAGTATATTGATTAGTTTATTAATCCTCAAACAGTTTCATACCAACAACAATAATACTATCCCCAAGATCACTTAATCAAACATTTCCATGGCATCAAAAAATGATCCACCCCACAGAGGCTCTAAAATTGTTGTTCCTCTATATTGTGGATTTTGAGGTGTTGGAAAAGGAAGGAGTGAGTTTAAAGGAGGATTGCAAGAGTTAAGTTGATTTTTTAAAGAAAACCATGTTTTGGTTGGGTCTTCATTATATCATGGTTTACTATTTTCATCATGGTTTGTGGATTTCATCATGGTGTGCGATCTTGGTTCTAGTGAAGGATTGTAGTTTGAAAGTATATTTTTTGGAACTGATATTTGAAACATGGATAACATTACAATATGGTTTATCATCTTGGTTTGTGAAAAATGATGCTGTCAAATTAAGGGTCATTATTTATATATCATGGTATATAATGGGAAAGGATACCCAAGAAAAGGTGAGTAGGAACAGTGCTACGTTTTCAGCTCCTGAACAGTGATGACGGTGGCCTCCGAGTAGGTTCCTCCCCCTCCGGGGGAGGGACCTCCGCTGCAGCGCACAAGAGTGGAATCGCCTTTTCTCCCATTCTCCAAACTGGACTTCCTCCATTTCCCCGAAGTTTCCTGAGCCCTAAGGTTCCAGATCTACATGATGGATGACCTAATCTTCCGATTTCAGTTGCAGAGTTTAACGAAGCCTCGACTCTACATAGTCTGATGCTGGTTGCTCTATTTTTGAAGAGAAGACCCTCAGTTGATATGTTTGATATATTTGTGTTCGGTTCCTCGTATTTGTAAGATAAGGCAACCATAGGATCGTTGGATAAAAAGAATATCTTGATCCGTTTTGCTTCGGAGGAAGACTTGATAAGGGCCTGGTCGAGAGCCCCTCGCAACTGCAACAGCTCGCAGTTCTATATGTACTGATGGTCGTATGATTTCCATATGAGGCGTGATTCACCCTTCGCGGCGGTTTGGGTTAGTTTTCCAAATCTCCCTTTACCGTTTCAAAATCCATCGATTGTTAAAATGCTTGGGAACCTACGGGGGAGATATCTTTTCTCTGATATCCGGACCATTGCTGTCTGTCATCCGGTTAACCCTCAAGTGTGTGTGGAGGTGGACGCCTCAAGGGATCCTTTGGACTTTATTTGGATCACCGTAGGTGAAGAGTTCCGGTGTAAACAACTGGTTATCTATGAATCATGGGTCCATTATTGTTCCGCTTGTAAATGGCTAGGCCATTCACTGGAGAAATGTAGGTGGGGGGCAAGGGATACTGGCTTCCATAGGAATGTGAGAAACTGTGATCGTAGCATTTCTGAGAATAACACGGTGGTGAACTTGTTGGTGGAAGAACTTGGTGGAGAACCCTGCAATAGTTCCCATGAAGGTAGTGATTTATCAGGCATTGCTTGGGTTTTCCATAATGATGGTGTGGTCTAGGATGAACAAGATGCAGGTGTTAATTCAGCTGGCTCAGGTCCACTGATCGCAGGTGTTGGAAATCAGGTGAGGCCAGTGCAACCACTTTCTCTACCTCCTGGGCCGAAAGTCCATGATGTCTTTTGCAGATTGTTAAGTGACCTTAATGGAGTGAGCAGGAAAGACATAGTTTTGATTGGTAATGCAACTGGCAGGTCTATCCAGGATAGCCTTGCAGGTGTTTCTCAATCGGATCTCAATGAGGAAGGTCATATGGTGCAAGAAGATTATGAAAACCATGAGGTGACTTTAGAGGAAACTAATAGACAACCTCAGTTCATGGGGCGTGGCTTCTTACAGGCCAGCCATGCTGAGGCAATTGGACGAATATCGCTTGCTGAGGAGGCTGGCTTGGGTACACTGAATAACCATTTGGGTGGAAGTGGTTCTACACCTGGAAGGGAGTTACAAATGGTGGTTGAGAGAAGGTTTTCAGGCTTGATTCAGACCTCAATTCCCCTATATAATATATTCTAAGGTCTATCAGAGGATAATGTGAATTTGGAACACATTACACCAGGTGAGGGAGACGGGGTTGGCATGAAGGAATCCAATAAGAGTGAACTGGACCATTCAACCGAAGAGGTCTCAATTCCAAAGAACATCATGAGTTTCAAAAAGAAGAAGAGGAAGAAGGACAACTCCTTGCTACCCCCACCTTTGGAGACCTGCTCCGCAAAGAAGTTGAATGACAAGAAGATAGACATGGAGTCTCTGCACTATCATGGGCTGGGAGAAAAGGAGGAAGACTTGATTCTTCTATTTAGCTCTGAAGAATAAGTGATTGATCAGGTCTTGATGATCAATGCATCGGAGGAGGAGGCAACCAAAATGATGGGGAGGACGCTAGAGGTGTATCTCAATGAGGAAAAACTATCATGGATTGACAATCAGGACTCAATTCTTGTTGGGGGTTTTAACAGAGGGGAAATCAGTGTTGAGGAGTATATTCAGACCTGGGATCAACTTGCTTCTGATTTGGAGAAGAGGATGATGGAGGTTTCCGACCTTCAAGTTTCATCTTTATCCTAGACACTTTTTAGGGAGAGGAATTCAGGTGATATTAAGTTTCTCTTTAATGATTCGATTTAAGCTGGATGTCTTGGTTAGTCGGTTTGAGAGGTTTGCTTGTGCGCGTTGTGTTGTCTTTTGGTTATTCCTGTTGTTTTACTTTGTTTGGAGGCTTGGTGCTTGTTTCCAGCCCTCTACTTAGACCTACGATGGAAGGGGATTGGAGCGCAAAGTCTTCACTGGTGTGGGCCTTTTGTATTGGGAGGCTTGAGAGGGTATGGCTTGACCATCGGTAACGTGCCCATGCATTTTGCAGGGAATGCTTGTCGAAGGGTCCTGTGTTGGTGAAAGCTTCTTGTCATGGCATATTTGCTGGGGTGGGGAAGGTCCGGTAGTTGGTTCTGGTTTTCTTCTTCTTATGCTGTTATCTTTTGTTTAGACTGTTTTTTCTGGTTTCTCACTTTTTCCTTAAAAGTGTTTTGATAATAAAAAAACCAATTTTTAGTCAGTATATAAAGGTATCAAGGAAAACATGTCAAGTTTTTTAGACTATGTTATAGTTTTGGTAAAAACGTTTTGAGTTATGAAATAAAATGACTGATGGATTTTCAAGGGATAAAGGTTTAAGTCACCATGGTTTTCAGATTGAACTTTATTGGATTTAACCACATCGTTGATTGGAAGACAAAATCTTGGTTTGATTAATTTTCAACTATAAATAAATTTTAATGCCCTAAGCTTCTCATTCGAGTTTCACTCTTCTTTGGTGACATAGATTAGGGGGGGGGATCTTTAGTGGTTTTAATATATTTTAGATGGACCATTGAATTCCTTTCTCTCGTGGGATCGATTCAATCCAGGTTAATGTATTTCTTACTTGATTTCCCCACCTTTATTCTATTACTTCATCTTCATGAGGATATAGGTAGCAGTTGATGGGATTATTCAATGAAGGATTGATATGAGATTGATGGAATATAGGTTTATTAGGATTTCTCCATGAGGAAATGGAAGATTGAATATTCAAGTCTCATTCTTTAATGATGGATTGAGGTAATGGATTATAACATCTCTTGTTTTATCTGGGTTAAATTAATTTTTTAATTTGTTTGATGTGATGATTGGTAATTTTTTTGATTCTCCCCAGATTAATGAAAGATATACATAACTTATGGGATTTGAGGAAGAGTGAAAGTGTAATTAACATTTAATAATTGATCAATGGAATACTAGAAGTAGGGATCTGTACTATGTTATGTTTGGGTGGGCAAGGAAAAATTATACATGAGAGGATAAGTGAATAAAAATTTATGGATGATAATGGGTGAATGTAATGTAAATGGAAAGGTAAGAAAGAGGTGGTTGTGGCATAATAAGGGAATGTGTAGAGTTTCTAGTTTTTCATGAAAGATCATGATCTGGGGAAATCTGATTGTAAGTCTTGTTTGGTTGTTAAAATTTATGGGTTAATGAGGTGAAATGTGATGCTAGGAACTGTGAAGATAAAATGAGTTTGAGATGTTATAAGGTGGTGGTTTTACAAATTTAACTTAGAAGTTGAGTGTAAGATATTGGGGGTAGAGGAAGCTATTGTGGCTGCTATGTTGTGATCATTGTTATGGTTTCTAAGTTATGATCATTTTTTTGATATGAGTTATAGAAATGTGTTATAGTTGTTGTGATTATTTGATAAAGTTAATAGCTTATGTGTTGTTGAGGTTTTGTTAAATAAGTACACAAATCACGTCTAGTAGGATTATATTACATGGTTGTAGGCGGGATATGGTATTCCATTATATATTTTTTGGTTTTAGGTGGGATGTGGTATTCCCTTATATTGATGAGTTGAGCTAGAGGGATATTGTATTCCATGGGATGTGGTATCACCTATTGTTGTTATAGAGAAAAGGTACTTTAATCCCAACAAAAATATTTTTTTGTTATTGTAGTTGTAACTCTATGTAGTTATTGTTTTTGTAGTAGTATTAAACTCATTATAATGACAAATAGTTTTTATAGTTGGAGCGATTTTCATTAGAGGTGTAGATAGAATAGGGTACTAGATTTTTTGTTAGTTGAGCTATTGTGGACATCATGACAGGGATGAGGTGGTGGATGGCATGTAGTGGAGGATTTTATGATGGTTTTATCTCCTTTTTTATACACATAAATGATTAATATAATTATATTCTATTCATTGAAGCTTTATTATCCATATTCAATTGACATAAGAGAGTTCGGAGGATGTACCTACTGAGTATACTTATATGTTCACCCTATTATTCTCTTTTTTATTTCATACATACACTGTAACACCCCAGGTTTTAAGAAATATTTTTTCTTTAAACTACACATCTTTAATTCCTATTCTCTCACAATAATTAATGTTGAGTATAAAATAAGTTATACAAGATATGATTCTAACTGACAACATTTTATTCAATCATAATATAACACTACGATAAGAGTACATGAAAATAAGTATAACATTCCATGGATGGTTACATATCATGGATGATTTCAACTATTAAAATTACATATATTAAATTAGGATAATAAATAGAAAAGAATAATATATTTATAACTAGAAAATCCCTAGGATCATCATTTCCCTTGAGGATCACCATTACTAGAAATAAACCCATAATGAGAAAGATTAACTTAAAATGAGAAAACATGTTGCGAAATATAAAATGAAAATTTAGGGAATGATAAGTGAGATTCAAGATATAATAATGGAATTAATTAACAGGAGATAATATATAGTTGTTATAAATATAGGATCTAAGCGCTTCAGAAGCACTGATAGGGCATGCCCAACTCAGTTTTTTTTGTAATTGATGATTAATTCGAGATGTACATCGACAAAGAACTCCGTGACCAATAGAATTTAATCAAATATTAATTGACATGAGAATGCTAGAACCATACATATGATCATCACATACTGATTTATAATTAATTTAAGTAGTTAAAGAATCACCTTGTGATGAATTATTTCTTTATTGATGAATATGAAAACATATCTATATCGTACAATTATTTCATTACAGGAATCAAGTGTAGATTCCCACTAGTGATGATCCACACATTCACCAAAAAACCTTCAAGAATCACTGTAGGGATCTCTGAGTGCTAGCATAGAAGATCCCGACACTTGCATCATTTGTATTAGATTGCCATAAAAATTGCTTCTAGGAAGGGTTCTCCTTGATCTCTCTTGAATCAAGTGGGGTGGTGGAGGAGGATCAATCTTCATTCTTAATAGCATTCTTATAGAGGGTATCTCTAGGGATTGAGAGAATTCACCATAGTAATTGTGCACAAAAAATAAAAATTGATAGCTTTACGGGTGGAAATAATATAATTGGGTATAAATAGTGCTAGGGTTAGAAAATAATAATTGTACATGTTCCCTTATTATTTCCTTAATCCCTATGGGACCTCATTATGATAATAACAATAATAATATTGTTATTATTTCTTGACTTGCAAAAAACTATTGAAATAATTAAATAATATTTATTGAATAAATTATTTAAAATTTATTCAATTAATATTTAATATATATTATTTCTTACCAGACCTTTAAACTCAGTTCTCCATTCTTAAAAAATATTTATTGGGTCTTGAATAATGAATATTTATTTAATATATAAATATTATTACATTATTCAACAATAAATAAATAAATAAATATTATATCCACTAAATGGAAAGTAAATATTTAGAATATATTCTGCTCACATAACTAGTGATTGAATATATGAGATCAAGCTAATCATGAATAATTATTAAAACACATATTAGTATAATATTTATTCAGCATGATAAATAATAAATAATATAATTATTTAACTAAGGTTCGGGATACACTTAGTATGTAACCCTCTAGGCCTCTTTCTCAATGGAATTAGAAAGAATCTCCCAAAGTCCAAGTTTAAAGTCTAGAAACACCCCAAGGTTACCATAAATAAAGAAGTTAATGTTGTAATGAAATAAAACCGTATAAAAATTCTTATTGTGTAATATAAATCCTTTATCATGATATCTGTAATCAAGTAGGTTGCATACCGGTGTTATCAACCTATGTTCTTGATGTCTCTTTCTTTGACTTTTCAGAAATTAACCTATCAATAGAACACCATGTCCATGGATTTATTTAGGCTATTTAATTACCATCAAAGTTCACATGTTATAAAATTTCATTAAATAATATAATGAACAAATCCTTTCTCACATTATTCATTAATGCAATATTACTCGTGATGCACTCAATGTATCATACTTCACCGTGAACATATGTTGTCATGGTTTTCATCAAAAAATCAAAGTACATGACTAATAATATCCATTAATAACATTATTAAATTCTAAGGATAAATACACACATCTGTATATATGAATATCCAATGGAAAATTTAAATATGTATTTCTTACCGGTAGTTCGTGTTCTCATAATCTTATACACTAGAAATTACCATGGGCGTACACCATTATAAAGTTCCTCAAAGTTCTATAAGTCTTTACCCCTGATAAAATATATCATCTTTGTCTCATCAAATAATATTATCTAGAGATAGAACATATATTTAAGAATATTATCTTGGAAATTCTGGTTTCTCATCATAGTGAAGAACTGCTATGACCTTTCAATGTGAGAGTTACTCTTAGAAAAATATCACATACTATATCAATCAGAAGAAAAAATGTGATAATTAGTTTATTAATCTTCAAAACAATGAATAAATATAGTTATAAAGTATATATAAGTTGGTTTTCCACATTCACTAGAGCCAACTGGTAATAACCATCAATTCGCTAGCTCTCACATGATACTCATGCTTCTACTGAGATAAATATTTAGTTAATGGGTCCACCATGTTTTCTTCTATGGAAACTATGCTCACTAAAACTTAACCCCTATGATAATAATCCCTCAAGAGGTGATACTTCTAGAGTATGTGATTTTTACACTAGTGTGACCTTGACTCCTTTTCATGAGACACTACAACAATATTATCACAATATAATATGAGATGGTATTTACTGATATGTACCATATTAAGATATCAAAAAAATTGTGTATCTAAATAACTTCTTTGACTGCATTAGAAGCCTCTATATACTCGAACCCTGTTATAGAATTGGTGACAACTAGCTGCTTTAGACACTTACATCTCACAACTCATCTGTTGAGAGTGAATATATATCCCGATTGTGACTTCAGATCATTCTAATATATTTGAAAGCTATAATTAGTATAATCCCTAATTACTAGATCCTCATATCCTCTATAAACTAAGAACATATCCTTTTTTCTTCTTAGATACTTAAGGATATCCTTCATAGCAGACCAATGTTGTTCACCTAGATCATTTTGATATCTACCTACCATTATCAAGGTGTAGGTATTATTAATACTAGTACATAATATGGAATACATGATTGAACTTATCATAGAGTAGTAAGAGATCTTACTCATTCTCATTTTATCCTCTTGTGTCCGAGGAAACATTTTCTTTGATAGATGTATACCATGTGACGTTGGAACCAATCATCTCTTTGATTATTCTATAGTAAATATATTTAGCATCTAATCACTGTATGTACCTTGACTTATTCTAATAAGCCTATTGTATCTATCACAAATTATCTTGATCCCTAGAATGTAGGTTTCTTCCCCTAAGTCCTTCATGGGGAAGTACTTATTTAAATAGTCCTTAACTGACTGTAAGACTGGTAAATTGTTTTCAATAAGTAATATTTCATTGATATATACTAATAAGATAATGAATACACTCCAACTAAAAATCTTGGAAACACATGGATCATATTAATTAATAATAAAACTAAATTATTTTATAGGACCATTAAACCAAATGATCCATGACCTAGATGCATTCTTCCATCCATAAATGGATCTCCACAACACAAATATCTTTTTGGCATTTCCTGGAGTCACAAACCCTTATGGTTGTGTAATATAGACATCTTATTAAAGGTTCCTATTAAGTAATTCTATTTTGATATCCATATTAAAAATTTCATATTCATTCCAAGATGATATAATAAGTAGAATTATAATGGATTTAAACATGGAAACTAGAGAAAAATTTATATTATAATCAATTATTGAAACTTTTTAAACCCTATAAACACTAGATATGAGTGTTGGAATTTAATTTACCTTCCATATTCAGTTTTTTTTAATACCCATTTACACCCAACAAGATATACATTAGTTGGAGGATTAAAAAAAACCCAAATTTGTTATGATACATGAAATCCATCTCAAAATTTATAGATTATTTCCATATTGTATCTTTTAATATCTCTACTGCCTCTTTATAAGAGATAGGTTCATTATTATCAATAAATAATGAGTCACCTTCTTTGGTGACTATAAAAATATATATTTTTAGTTATCTTACCTCTCTGGTACTTTTACACAGTACTTTTGTTTCAGGAACAACTTTTTACATGAGGAACTATTGAATCTTTTCCTATACCAACTCTTGTATATCACGAGCATCAAATTCATCAAAGTTAATCTTGCTCTCTCAATTTTTATCGAGGATGTGATCCCTATAAAGAAATATGGATTTTCTTGTAATAGTTAATTTCTTGACTAAGGTATTGTATAGATAACATTCCCTTGTTTCCTCATGATACCCTATAAAGATACACTTTGTGCCTCATGGTGCTATTTTATTTCCTTAGATGACCTTAACAAAATCCTAAATTCCCCATACATGAGTGTGTGATAACACAAATTTATTTCTATACATTAACACATATATAATTCCGTTCACCACCTTAGTTAGTACTTAGTATAGAATGTGTGTTGTATCATGTAATGCATATCACCACAAGGATAATGGAAGATCTTTATGAATCATCACCATACTTACCATATCAAGAATGGTACAGTTCCTCCTTTTAGTAACACCATTCCACTATAGTTTATAAGGTGGAGTGAGTTGAGATAGAATCCAAAAATACCGTAGAAAGTAAATAAACTATTGGATAAGATATTCATCACCCTGACTAGATAAAAGATTATTTATTTTATTACTAAGTTGATTCTATACTTTATTCTTGAATTCTTTTAATTTTTCAAAGGTATCAGAATTATACTAATCAAGTAAATATATACACATCTATTCAAGTCATTAGTAAAAGTTATAAATTCAGAATGTCCACCTCTAGATTCTACTTGAAAAGGTCTACACACATCAGTGTGTACTAATACTAGAATATTTGTGGCTCTTTCACCCTATCTACTAAATGGTGTTTTGGTTATTTTTTATTTAAAACAAGCATGCCATATTTCAAGTGGTCTTAACTCAAAAGAGTCTAAATATCCATCTTGATAGAGATTTTTTAGGTTCTTCTTATTTATGTGACCAATACAATGATGCCACAACTAGGTGTTACATGATTCATGTTAATATGATTAATTATCTATTTAAAATACTTTGTTTTCATAATTTAATACATAACAAACATTATTTAGTTATTCTATACCATAAAAAATATTTCCTTAGTAAAAGAGGCATGCTTTATTTCTAAATTTGAAAATAAATCCATCAATGTTAAGGCATGAAACAATGATGATGTTATTAGTAACACTTGGAACATAATAAAAATTATTTGAAACCAAAATCATTCCAGTTGGAAATAGAAAATGGCAGTATCCTATAACCAAGGTATCAAGTCATGTTCCATTAGATACTCAAATATCAACCTCTCCTCTAGAAATATTTTGAAATACATGTGGTTCCTATATTTGGATACAAATATGATCACCAAAAAATATATTTAATACCTAATGTGTAGAGATATAAAAATTACACTTGATAATGAACACACCTTTAACTTCCCCTTGGTTCTGGGTATAGTTCCTCTTTTAGTAGCCTAGATTGCCACATGAAAAACATACCACTTCCTTTTATTTTTCCTACCTATGTATATTATTATTCTTGGAAATATGAATATCATGAGATTTATATTTAGAATGAGTCTTGGGTCCCTTTTCCTTATTCTTAATTTTCTTGGTAACCATAAAGGGCTATGGGTTTTTCACACCCCATGTCCTTGTTAACATGGTGAATGAGAATAAGAAGTTCTGAAAGAGCCTTCTCACTATTGATCATGTTGTAATTGGAGAAACATTTAGGAAGTAATACAATGATGATATATGTGTGCATCTTATTAGGGAATTTAATACCCAATATGTCTAAGTGATCTATGTAGCGAATCATCTTGACTGCATGACACCCAATAGGTATTGAATATCCAAGATTTCACATGAAAAGTGCATTAGAGATCTCATATGTATCTTATCTAGCCTTCTCTTGATAGATATTAAGAAGGTTAGACATCATGTTATACACATCCACATACTCATGTTTTATTAGAAGCTCATTTGATGTGGATAATAATGTGAGACATCGTAAAATTTTGGCATAATCCAAATATTTCTCATAGAGATATAATTCTTCCTCACTAGCCTCTTGGCCAGGTAATTTAGGAATGGGGCTTTTAAGCACATAAAATTTCCTTTAATGGAGTAGAAAAATTCACAAGTGTGTTTTATATTCTTAGAAATTAGTGCCAGTTATAAGGTTATCCTTATCAAGTATGAATTACAGGGATATGGTTGAGGTTATGTGTATTAACATTTATATAATTAATAAGGATAAGATTTTAGTACTTTATCTGATTTATAAAATTAGATAATAAATATTCAACTTATTAATCTATCACTAACTTAATATCCCTCACTATTAGTTTAAAAATATCCTATTTCTTGAAAATTTTTGGGGCAAGGATCTATATACACCTTCTCATAATCTATATAGAGGTCATTCAATCTATTCTAAGGTATTTAGGTAGGCGTAACTTTCCAACCACTTAAGCTCATAGATTCTTAATCTATTGAGTGAACTCCCCAATCTTGAAATCCTAAATTTGTATTTCCTCAACACTTTTTCTATTAGTTTCACTAAGTCTCATGGAGGTGATCAAACCTTAATGAAAACTAGGTTAAGTAGGCCCCAAAATCAAGATAGAGATTCCTTGATAATTAAAATCACACCAACGGAGGTTGGTCAATAAATTTGAACTATGGTTCGATTACTAACCAAGAAGTGGAAGGATATATCAACTTAATATATATATTTGAGGTATTTTAATATTTATACATAAATAGACCATTTTATATTTATTACTTTCTTATTAATATTAATTATATTTACTTAAGTGATTAACCATGTCTTAGATAAAATCTAAACATAAAAAAAATTTATTTTTATTTTATATTACATGATTGTTAATTCATTAATTAATGTGATCATGAAAAAATATCTATAATGAAATTAACTATTAAACTTTATAGGAATAAAATAATAAGATTGGTATGATTGTGAGACTTTACAAATGGTTATTTTATCTAGAAGATGATAAATTAACTGTATATTTAGGGGAAAAACACCTTGAACCATTACTTGGTTTATGTTGAGGCTTTCCACTTGTCCTATAATGTATTTATTTGATTGGTTTCACCTCAGATCCAAAATTGAATGTCCTCCATTTTACTGAGATCTCCATCCATTACATAATATTTTACTCACATACAGGAAAGGGGAACCAAAGGATTGATTTGGGGGGTTTACATAATAGGAAACCATGGGCATGAAAAACATTATATAATGATAGGATAGATGATGAACAAACCATTAATTTAATTTAATTGAATTAAAATGAATATAATCACATACAAAGTTCTGTTCTATGCTTATGATCATCCATATATATGCAATAAATTATGCATTTAATAAACTATCATTCATTCACAATCTTTCTTATTTAAGATAAATCATGCTCAAATCAATTAATTATATTCTTTAATTAATAAATTACTTTATATCAATTCTCATCCAAACTTTCTTGAGATTCCCATCCATCATAATTTTAAATCAATTAAATATTTATTAAAAATTTACCAATTAAAAAACATGTACCTTGGAGGCTGCACATCGAGTACTCGTCTGAACTACCTGATATGTGTGATATTCCTATACAGTTTACTCATGCAGAATGTTGCATGCACATCTTATCATGTAATTTCATGGTATGTACTATCAAATGAATGACAAATAGACACGGGTTATTCACCCAACACCTTATGTTTTAAGTCCTGTAGAGTAATCCCTGTATTACGACTTATACAAGATATGCTGTTCTGAATATTACATAGAAATTAATTAAATATTTAATATATATATATATATATATAACCCATCACATGGCTTGAATAATTCAATTAAATGATACAAAAAACATAGGTTTATAAGGTTTAAGCTTCAAAATAAATTAATTTTAAATTATACATAATTAGGTAATATACATGGTGTGTACTATCTAGATACTTGTAGTATATATTTATTCATCATATATATGAAACACAGGCTAAGGATCGGGGGTGTTGGTCCACCATGGACATTAATAGAGTACATGATGTATACCTTGGCTACACATCATGTGGTATTTGAGTTACACTGTTACCATTCACACATGTCATGTAAAAAACACACGTCTTGTCTTTGACTAATGGATTACACATTGTGTATGCAACATACATGCCTTGTAGTTAGTCTAACCATGTGTCAAGATAGACTAATCAACACATGGTGTATTAAATACACACCTCATGTAATAAATGAACATGATATAAATTAATTCATGAGTTTTATTAGTGTATTAAACATGGGTACACAGTGTGTAACTATGGGATACACACCATGTAATCTTGTGCTATCCAACCAGAATCCATGACACCTTTAGATGAGTTTATCAAATGTTCTTCATTCAAAATTAATCCATTTATTGATTATATTTTTGAGAATGGAGAGGAAGAAGAGAATATTTCATGATTAAAATTAAATTATGAATAAACCATAATTAAAAACTAATGATAAATGTGTAAATAAATCAACAATATTTAAATAATTATAAATTATTATGTGATCCCTCAGATACCACTTGTTGGATCTAGGCATAGAAAAAGTTCTGATAGGGAATTCCCAACTCAATTTTGTTGTTGTAATCAATGATTAATCCGATATGTACATTGATGATGAACATCATGAACAAAAAATTTAATCAAAGATTAATTGACATGAGATCACCAAAACTATACACATGATCATCCCATAATGATTTATAATTAATTTAATCAATTACAGAATTAACTTGCGATGAATTCTTTCTTTGTTGATGAATTTGACAATGTATCTACATCATAATATCATTTCATCATTAGAATCAAGTGTAGATTTCCCCCCAAAGTGATACACACTTGTTCTATGAACCTCAGAGCATCACCATAGTAATATATGAGTGCTATCATGGAAGATCCTAATGCTTTCATCATTAATTTAATTTATGTAATATTTTCATATCCATTACTTATTATTATAATTAAATTATAATTATGATATATCATAATAATAAACACTAAATTCTATCATTATTTTACTAGTTTAATGATAATAAATCTAAATCACTTTATAATCATTAATAATCATTATATGTTTATGTTTGGGTCAGTTTGGACACTTACTTGAACAATGCTATGAAATTATATCACAGATGATTATGAAAACTTAATTAATGGTATAATATGATATAAATTTGTAAATTATTTTTTATGGAAAGTATACATTAATATATAACTCATTAATTAAGAAAACACCCTTTGTAGGTTAAAAATCACTAAAAAATACTCATTTTTTATTTCATCTTCTAGGATAAAGACTAACGTACTCATGAAAGGAAATTTAAAATTAATTAATCATTATAAGTAATCCAATATAGTAACTTTAATTAACTTTGTATAATGAAATTTGGAAGAATAACAGAGATCATGTTGGTACTAGAGAGCATAATGGAAGAAGATGGGCTTGGAATTTAAAAATTTCCATCATCAGAGCCATGAAAATTCATCATCTCCAATGATTAGAGACATGGTAGAGGTATGAGGATCTCACATGAATATATCAAATCATAAGAATTAAACATGAATGATTAAATCATTTGAATCAATGCACATTCGACTATAGATTGTTGTCGGTGACCGTTTGTTGAAGGATCTAAGGATGAACCCCTATAGATCATCCAAACACGCTTCAAGAATCCATGTGAATGCCGTTCAAAAAATTTTGTATGCTAGCATAGAGCTCCAATGAATACTTCAGTGTCACGGTGATCACCTCAACTCCATTCATACGATCCAAAAAGATGTTTTTAGACCAATTGTTTAGATAATGTATTTCTATCTCTATAATACATAAGCGATGAGATAGAATCTATTAATTTGTAGGAATGAATAGTAAATGGAATGAGAGACCTTATATGCTTATATATTGGATCCCCGTATATCCAACTCCTACCAAATAAGCAAAAACTGACATGTTATGATGTATTAACTGCATCATAATCATCGTTTATATTTTATCACATACTTGTAATATATAATAAATATATTATGTGATAAAACTGATTTATTAACTCAAATCATAATTCCTAGAATATTAAATGAACCTTGAATATTAAAATAGTATTAATTTGTATAATATTTTTTCCATGTATTCACTTAATGACTTGTGAATACTTTTAATAAATAAATTCAACTCAAATTATTCTATAATAAAATAATAATGAATTAATTTATTCTCCAGTGATTGAATATTAGTCAAATAACTCTTAGAGCCCATGGTGGGGTCCACCATGTCATATATTATTATTCACCAGAACAGGGAAGACTCTCAAATATTCTATTGTGTGTGACCCACCAGACCCTTATCTTGATAGTAATGAATACTATTTACAGACTAGGAGTGTATTTTAGCAACCCATCGAGGCCCCTAAAGAGATAAGGAGTAGTCATAGTAGTGAAAATCTTCATACAAACACACACCATGTAATATAATCTCTTTTTCTAATGATATCTCATAAAGTGGGTCACACACTTTGTGTTATCATCCTTTATTTCTTTATTATTTATTGATTTAACTAGAAAGGCTTACCTTATTCTACCATGAACATGGATTTAATGAAGGCACTACCATATTGATCAATCAGGCCTAATATATCAGTTCCTCAACTCAAAAGCAAAAAATTCTATCGAGACCATTTAACCAATGTCATACCACCAAAGACACACCAACACAAGCTACCTCACATGAATTCAATGTCATGGTTTTTTCCTTATATCAAAGTACATGATCAAATGGAACACATTGATAAAGATCTAAATTATTGATACCAATACAAATTTTCATAGATAGAAATAACCAATGAAACCTAAAATGTGTGGTATTCCTATTGGAGGGTCTATCCTCATGATATCATCTACTCTAAATCACCAAGTGATAACTTCATGAGAAAAAGTCTTAATTCTTATGATTCCTTGACACCTAATGGTCACGTATCATCTATGCCCCATCAGTATTATGTATCCGAACCATAGGACATATGTTTAATATTTTTATTATGGTATTTCCAGGTTTTCATTATAGAATGGGAACTTCTATAACCTTTTTTACGACATGTGATTTAAGAAAATTACCATAAAAATATAATAGATGCATAAGTATCTACAATATTATATTAAGATAAAAATATGTATATATAAAACTGTATACATGTAATGGTAGTCAAATCACATACACAAGTTGGGCCAAGGGCACCCACTTTCAACACTCCCACTTACACTTGAGATAACCACTAACAATCCTCAAACCATTGTCTCTCACACGAGAATCATGCTTCTACTGAGATATAGATTTAGTTATGGGGTATGCTATGTTATCTTCTATGGATAATATAATAACTAAAAATTCACCACTTTGAGTAAAATTACTCAATAGATGAAACGTATAAATTATATTCTATATCCTCTGGGGTGAGAAGGTCTCCTTGGAAATCACAACTATTGTAGTATTATCATAATAAAATGGAACATGGACTGCACTGATAGGCACAACACCAATGTATGAGACAAATATGGGTATCCATAATTCATCCTTAGTTGTATAATAAGCTAATATATACTCAGATTCTACTATAGAGTCTGTGAAATTAGGTTTCTTTGAGATTCTCTAGTTCACTACACCACCATTATGGCAAAAGATATAACCTGACTGCAATTTCAAATCATCATGATTTTTCTAGAAATTGGAATCAGTTTATCATATCACTACTAGTTCCTCATATCCTCTATACACTAGGAAAATATCCTTTGTATGCCTCAAGTACTTCAGGATATTTTTTATAGTTTTCTAATGCATCCCTCGTGGATTAGCTTGATATCTACCCACCATGCCTAACATAAAGGCAATACCAAACCCAATACATAACATGACATACATTATAGATCTCATTGCTTAACCATAGGGTATTATACTTATTCTTTGATTATACTCATGTGTTTCAGGGCACATTATCTTAGAGAGATTGATACCTTGTGACATTGGCGATAACCAACTTTTGGATTGTTCCATATTATAACTTTTAAGTACCATTTTAAATATATGTACTTTGACTTGTCCCAAAAGGCCTCTAAAATCTATCTCAATAGATTCTGATCCCTAGAATATACGATGATTTACCTATGTTTTTTATGAATAAACATTCATTTAAACAAGTCTTAACCGACTATAATACATTCACTTCATTTCCCATAATTTATATGTCATGAACATATAATACTAGGAAAATGATGGAATCCACACTAACCTTCTTATAGACAAATGGGTTGCTTTCATTTTTGATGAAACCAAATTCTCTTATGGACTCATAAAAATAAAAATTCCATGATCACGGTGACTGATTCAACCCATAAAAGGATCTTTATATATTTTATACTTATTAGTATTCTTTGACTTAATAAACCCTCTGGTTTGAGTCATATAGACATATTCAAAAAACTTACAATTTAGAAAAGCTGTTATGAAATCCAATTTTCAAATCTCATAATCATGGAAGGCTGTTATTTCAAGTAATATTCTAATGAGTTTTATTATCACTACTGGTGAGAAGGCTTCACTGTAGTCTATGCCTTGATATTACCTGAAACCATTCGCAACCAGTCATGCTTTATAGGTATTGACTGTACCATCCATGTACAACTTTTTATTGAATACCCATTTTTACCCAATGGTTATTACATCAGCCAGAGGGCCTAAAAAAATCTAAACTTGATTTTGGTATATAGAATCCATATTATATTGCATAGTATCTTTCCATTTAGAATCATCCTTGAAATCGACTCCGTCCTTGTAGGTTAGAGGCTTTTCATTCTCTAAGATTAATTTGTCACCTGAATTAGTGAAAAGAAAACCATATATCTCTAGTTATATAACCTATTGAGTTGACCTATGCAGTACTCGTGCCTTGGGAACATCTTCATCTCCCAATATCTCTTCTGGAGATGGTTCCCATACCAACTCTTGTGCATCTAGAGCATCAAATTCATTGAAATAAATCTTTCTCCCACTATTTCCATTGGAAATGTATTTTCTTTCTAGAAATATGGAATGTATCACTAAAATCAATTTCTTGTCTAAAGGGTTATATAGGTAATATACTTTAGTTTATTTAGAATAACCTATAAAGTTTCACTTTGTACTTTGGGATGCCAATTTGTCTCTAGGTATAGTATTGAAAAAATTCTCGCATACCCATACATGTATGTGTGACATATTGGGTTTCTTTCTATACCAAAAATCATAAAGAATCCCATAGGTAGATTTAGTTGGTACTTGGTTAAGAGAATATTCCTTTGTCTGCAATGTGTGTCCCCAAAAGTATAATAGAATATTTTCCCGACTCATCATTGATCAGACCATATTAAGAAATATCCAATTCCTCTATTCAGTGACTTTATTCCATTGAGGTGTATAAAGAGGTATGAGTTGTGATACCATCCCATACTCCTTTAAGTAATCAATGAAAACTAGGTTAAGATACTCCTTGCCTTGATCTAATAAGTGTCCCTTAATATTATTACCAAACTAATTTTATACTTAATATTTGAATTCCTTAAAAATCTAAAAGAAATTTGAATTATACTTCATTAAGTATATATATCCACACTTACTATAGTCATCGGTAAAATTAATGAAGTATGAAAACCCAGAAATTTCCTCTACTAGAAATGGTATCCATACATCAATATGAATTAATCCCAATAATTTAGTAGCTCTTACTCCTTTCCCATATAAGGGTGATTTGGTCATTTTCCCTTACAAACAAGTGTGAAATACATCCAGGGGTTTTAAATCAGTTGAGTATAAAAATAATATTTGATGTAATTTCTATAAATTCTTCTCATTTACATGACCAAGATTGAAGTTCCATAGGTGGTTGTTATATGAGTCATTTTCCTAGTTTTTCATTGGTTTCCATTACATGTTTTTATTGTTCTAGTATATACAATCCATTTTTAAGATGCGACATACCATAACATATTCTATCCTTATAAAAGAGACAAACTTTATTTCTATTCTTGAAATAAAATCACAAAGTGTCCAGGCTCTACATTGATATTATGTTTCTAGTAACTGAAGGTACACAATAACAATAATTTAATATAAGAACCAAACCGATTGGAAAAGTAAGATGATAATATCCCACTATCAAGGATCTTAGTCTCACACCATTCACATCTCACAGATCCACCTCTCCCTTTGCAATATTTTGGAATCTACTTGTTCCTATATTTGAATACAAATGTGTGATCTATATACTGTATCCAATACCCAACTTATAGATAAATACAAATTACATTAAATAGAAAAACACATGAACTAGAAGTCTCACCTTGCTTATTTTTCCCACCTATACAATTATTTTTCTAGTGGCCTTTCTTACCACATGAAAAGAAAACATCATCCTTCTCATTCCCCTAACTCTGTATCTTTGGAATTTTGGAAGGATGGTGTATATGTGTTTTTAGCTTGGAATTATCCTTAGAACTCTTACCCTTTCTCTTCCTCCTCTTATCCATTATGAGGAATGAAGAATTAGTATTCTTCATATCCTTATCATCTTGGTGAACTAAAGAAAAATACCCAGGAGTGACTTTTTTACGTTATTCATGTTTTAATTAGCAATAAAATTAAAAAATCTTAGTTGTAAAGAGGCAATAATGAGATTGGTTTATAGTTCTTGGTTTAGATTTAACCCAAGGGCTTCAAGTATCTCAATATAATTGATCATATTGATTAAATAGGGTCTTTCTTGATTCCATTCTACTATCCTAAACCTATACAATGCACTGGATATCTCATACATTTCGTTCCTTTCTATCTCTTGATATAACTGTTGGAGATGAATTAGTATCTTGTAGGCATCTTCGTCCTCATGAATTTTCTATAATTGACTAGACATAGATGAAAACATGATAAATTTTACATCTATTACATTGTCTATATTATTTTTACACTCATCTTTATCCACCTTGCTTGTTCCTTGAGGATGCTTAGTAGAAAGTGAGGACTATGACACCTAAAGCTTCCTCTCTTGGTGTAGCACTATACGTAAGTGCCTATACCACTCTCGGATGTTATGGTCGGTCATGATATTTTATTTTTCTAGAATTTATCGTAGTGATAATGTTCCAATGATTTTGGTGATTTATATCTTTTATATAATAAATAAATTTAATATTTATTACTTTATCTTGATTTCCTTTCATAAATTGTTGATTAATTAATTAAATCATTAAATATCTCCCACTATTTTATCAAATTATAGTAGCCCTCAATACTAGATTCAGAATACCCAATTTCATGAGTGTTCTATTAGCAAGGATCCATGAAACCTCTCTTTATAGTCTACGAGCTATGGCCATGCCACTACTCTAAGAGTTTCAAGGTAGGCACTAGACTGGCCAATAACATTGAATCATAGTTCCTTGAACAATCAAGTGAAGTCTAATCTTCTCAGAATCATAACCTTTATTCCCTCACCAATTTTCCTCTAAAGTTATAACAATTAATCTATGGATACTTATTTCTTACTATATTTAGTTAAGTCAATCCATCACTCTCATAAGAACACCCCAAAAGTAGGAGGCACCATCAACTAGGGCTGATGAGCACCCCAAACACCTATTTTTGTTCAAACTTGAGTGATAGAAGTCATTAAAGAATTAATATTACTTTGTGGGTTTTCAATACTTCTCAATGAATGAAATAATTTTCTATTAATTATTTTTGTAACGCCCTGACCCCAGTTACCCAGAGCCGGTGCATTACTTCGTAACATTGGCATGATCACAAAAGATCAATTCTCGAAAGACCGATTAGTTTAGTAGCCTTGGAAACACTAGATACATTCATAAGTCTTTCATTACATCAAAAAGTAAACAAACTACAATAACATGGTCTTCATAGTCCACAATCATATCCATTTCTGACTACCCCTGCAGGTCACTCATAAATTACTCCTTCACATCCTGGAAAAATATTAAAATATTGAAAGGGGTGAGCTCAGATGCTCAGTATGGTTAACAATATAGCGGAATCTTTCATAAATAAACATTAACATTTAAGGCGATGTATAACTAAAACAAAAGCCTTTTAAACTTGAACTTCAACATAATATGGCAAAAGTAAAATGAGATAATGCCATTCACTTCTTTACATGGATATTCTACTGGTCGAATAATCACATGCAATATCAATAACCACTTTCATAATGAGGGAATGTATAATGCCAGACATTTTGAAACATTTTGTCAAGGCCTCGGCCAAGACGTCTAAAATGATTAAGGCCTCGGCCAAAACCATAAATCAAATTGGGAAAGGGCCTCGGTCAATTCCACGTCTAGTTGTCTCATGAGACCTACCGATGCATCGAGGAGCTATAGCGGGCTCCACCCGTCACTTATTAAGTCCAATACATTCCTCATATGAACAGGTTTAAACATCTCATAAACCATAACATATTCGTATCACATAAAACATGCATAAAGGAAACATAACATTTCCACATTTCAATCACAAGATATCAATACAACAAATTGATATAAAAAAATGCTTTCAAAACCATTTTCAATACCAAAATAAAAGAAAAGTATAACATGGTATTTATTTTTCATTAAAAAAAAGGGTATGGCTTGTAGAGGAAGCCGAAACTCAAATATTGGTCACGGCGACGGAGAAGTCGTTGTCACCGCATACGTACGAAAAAAACATTCCCTTTTGTCGTTTAGTAAATGCTTCGTATAAAAAAGATTCCTTTTGAATAAACGTAAAAGTCAAAGGGGTTTATACACCGTATAAAAGAAAGTTGTGTATAAAACCAAATATGCCTCAATGAAAGGGGATTGAGACGAAGTCCTTAAAAAGATCATTTTTTTAAATAAAGTACATCTATAATGTGTATTCACTATAAGTACACATAAATAATGTACAAATACAAGATAGGACATAAAAATATCATGACATAATTTGAAAGTAGGAGATTAACCCAAAGAATAGAAATTGGGTTAAGAAGTTCCCTTACCTTGCGTCTTGTCCTGACTCGACCGTTCTTTAACCTCCTGAATAATAAACTAGAGTTAATTTCTATTTACTTAAGAACCTTTTTCATGTTCATTATTCCATTTATATAACTTATTACCATGTTATGAACATTATTTAATTATTTAAGTTAATAACGGTCGTTTTGTCGATCTTTGGTACTTGAGTCAAAAATAAACTTCTTATAATTACAAGTTGTTCATGTGGTGAAATATCCATTATATCCAGAATTATATTCATGATGTAGATATCATATATATCATATATATACAGTATATACATTCATTCATAATGTCATGTAACATTTAGAGGTAAGAAATGAAATGCACCGTTCATGGAGACGGTAAGCCGTACGTACGCATGAACGCTACTTTCATTTCTATTTCGTATTCAATGGAATGAAATCATAATGATATAAATTTATAATATAATTACAGTATAATATAGTGTATAATACCATTTACTCCATCCTTTATACATCCCACATATGGCATTAACGATTCAAATCACTTTGAGGGGGTGGTAGTCCGCACTTCCTAAAATGAAATTATCGCGTTTTACCCATAATGGAAATCATAAAGTATGCCATAAATGAGAAATACAGAAGCATAAGTAAAACATAAACATATTATATATCATATATAAAAATAGTGACATCTTAATGGCCACCTATGAAGGTGTTATATGAGTGTTGAACAATCATCGTTTCGTGAGGCAGAAATTCGCCATCCACAGAAACCGTATGTTCTTTAACCATTATATGTAGGTGTGTGTAAGTGTAGCTAGAATACTTCTTATAACAACATCCTAGTATATTGATTATACTGGTTTTGTTACAAAAGAAATGAATAAAAAGAGTTTAGGGGGTTTGAGAAGAAAAATAAAACAAAACAACATTAGAGAAGACATTACCTCAAAATCGGGTAACTCTTTTTGATTTGAGCCAAAGGCTTCCTTGAGAAGCGTTATGACCAAAGTGATGCTTCTAGGAGTAAGAGGGGGAAGTTGGGAGAGTATTTGGGCAGAGTTTGGACGATCCAAATGGCTTGATGGTGTGAATAAGGTGGGAGAGGTGGGGGCCTTTTATTAGTGGAGAGGAGGGGCTCTTTTGGAAAGATTGAAATGTTACATTATTACACAATGCTTTTCGGATTCTAAAGGTCCCACACTTATATAATTCGTGGATAAGTTGATAAGGGTTCTAAATATACCCATCCAATAGTCTTTGGACAAGTGTAAGCCTTTTATTTTACATTATCTTTTCATTTTATTAAAATCGTTAAATAACGAGGTCATCGCTGCATCATAATAATGTCATAAATAATTTAATTTATTTAATGTCTAAAAATTATAAAAAAAATACTATGATGTAGGAAATATTTTTATCTTTCTAATGAATATTTATAGTCAAAATTTGGACTTGTGTAACCCCACTTAAAAACTGTTTTAGTAAAATAACTCATGTTTGTGTCAATTTAATTTTAACATTAAATAAATATATATTAATGTCATTTTCCAACTAAAGTGGATCCATGGGGTCCCCAAGTTGACCCATGGGTTTTCGTGGTCGGCCATGACTCATCCAATAGGAGTAGGACAAGTTTCAAGCTCATCTCATATTATTAAAACATTATTTTTACCTTAAACTACACTAATTACCTCTAATCGCGATTAAGAACTTAAAAGTTACTATTCACCAAAAAATTATTTTAATCTTATTGAACCAGATTTTACTTATTAATGACAACCATGTATGTCGGATTATTGAAAATCAAATCACAGAAGTGGTAATATTTCATTTAAACGAAAAATCAGTTATTTAACTACCACTTAGTGGTTTCACTATTCATCAAAAATTGAAGTTTTTCAGAACAATGCCAAAATTTCACCCTAAGCTATAATTGATATTCCGAATTCAAAAATGATGTATATTTTACAAAATTCCAAACATATAAGTTGCATTTTATAATTAATTCCCGCTGTCACAACAAATAGCGTGTTTTTAAGAAACAATTTATATCAAAAGATTGGCAATTGTTTATGTCCAATTTCAATGTTAAATTAATTCTAATGACCACCATTGGATAAAATGGTAAAAATATATTCTAATTATACTTTAAGGCCACTAAATAGTATAATTTATCACAATAAATTATTTTGATTAAAAAAGTTGTTTTAAGTATTTTTCACTATTCATAAAATTTTTGAAGTTCTCCGAAAATTACAAAAAATTCAACATAGGATAATTTCAATATTAGGAATACAAAAATGAATTCCATTTTGAAATATAAATTTTCTATAATTTCAAAAAGGTGGTTATTACTATTCATAACGGCTACTTTGATTAGTCACGATGTTTTAGAACTCGAAGTTGCGTACAATGCAAGCTATTGCATTATTGAATGAGAAGCATATCATGGAAGCTCGGGGTGTTACATTCTCCCCTCCTTCAATAAATTGCATCCTCGCAATTTGAAATTTTTCTTTGTAAATAAAAGGTTGAAAAGAGAAAATACCTTTGTGGAAGACCCACATCGGAAATAAGGTTAATAAAATTTAGCCTTAATAAGAGGGAAAGGGAAATGAAAAAGTCACCACCCAATTATGATCTCGATTAGGAGAACATTGGTGGAAATTAGAGACATATAATTGGAGGAAAAACGTAAATATTTGTAGGGAGAGATTGTGGTCATCAATCACAATCAACTGTCAAATTGAGGGCCTCAAAGCCTTCAATCTATGTTGATTTAAAATATCATTAGTTCAAAAAGACATAAGGTATTAGGATAACACATTTTTTTGTTTTAATATCCCTTTACTAAAGTTTAATAATTAATTTATTCATTGAATAAGAGATAGGTATATATATATTTATGCTTGACAATTAGAGTTTCAACCTTCAACTCATCTTTCACTCAAAAAGATAATAGAACTCAAAAATATTATACTTATCCTAATTGTATAAGGTTCCCAATGTTAACACATACCATTTAGATTAGTAAAATTATTTTGTAATAACCAGGGACTTCCTGTAGGCTAGTGGTAGGAAATAAAGGCCTGTCGCACTATGATTGTGGGTTCGATTCCTGCAGCTTTGTCCGACGCGACGAGTTATGCCCCACCCTGCAGGTTGTCCTTTTTCCTAAAACTATAGTATTATAATATTCCAAAAAATAATCTTCAGAAATGCTTTAACCTTAAACAATACTATCCATGGTTCAACTTAATCCATTCCAACCTTAATAGTTATCCAAAATACCTCCGTCTAGACTTTCTCTAAAAGGTCTCTAAATTCCAAAATCAATTGTAACATCAGATTCCCCAAACAAGAAAAGTTTCTCTTAGTGTCACATACTAAAAATATGATTACCTTAATCATATTAAAACCTTACTGAAATCAAAAAGTACTGCAGTACAATCCTTATATATATATCACTTTATTCTAATAACCAGAATATAATCCATGAGTCCAAAAGCACCAATACATTAGTTATTCTGCTTCAACTATAGTAACAGCATAAGATTGTCCTTGATCCCTTGGCCTTTTCTGAGGTAAGTTTCCCTAACGCTTAGGACATTCATTTGCATAATGCCCCATTTCCCTACAATTGTAGCATTCAACTTTGACAGCCTCTTTCTTTCCCTTGCAATCACGAGCCTGGTGACCCTTTTCTCCACATTTATAACAAACTCCCATTCCTTTTAGGCACGTACCAGGGTGATTCTTCCCACAATTATCACATAATGGAAAATACTTCTTTCCCTTTTTCCCTTTATCTATCTCTTGTTCCAGCGTTCTCTTCTTCTCTTGCTTTACTTTGTTGTCATAAGACTTAGAGAATTCCTTTTCTGTCTTGATAGCACATGAGACAATATCTTCATATGATGAGAAGGATTGTGATACTAAAGATCGACGGAGAAATGGTTTTAACCCATCAAAGAAACGATCAATCTTACTCCTTGGGTTACGTATATAATCGGAAGCATGCCTCGCTAACCTTGTAAAGTTAGCCTCATACTTTGCGACATTCTCATCCTCCTTCTGCCTCAGACTCAGAAATTGCCTTTCCATATCTGCTCGATGGTCACGAGGAAAGTATTTTTCTAAGAAAATCTCTTTGAACCCCCTCCATTCCATATTCGATACGTCATCATCTTCCTTTGTGTTTTGAATCAGCGACAACCAGGGATCGGCATCTCCAGAGAGGCGGTAAACTTCCATGACAACCTTCTCCCTTTCACTACTCCCCAAGGCATGGAATATTTTCTCTAAGGAATTTATCCATTTCTCAGCTACTATAGGATTTTTACTCCCATTGAAGGTTGGTGGTTGTTGCCTCATGAAGCGGTCTAACATTGATCCTCCACGTTGCGGATCAGGGTGCTCCATACGAGTAAGGTTATTATTCATAACCTGAGTGAGTTGTCCCAGTATGGTAATAAGTTGATCAGCACCAGTTGTATCTCCAGATCCACAATAATTATCTTGAGCAGGAGGGAAATCCCTACATGGAGTGCGCACATTGATACGGTTTCCATTTCTTCCACTAGGCTCCATTTCTAAACAATTGCATAAACTAGATCAGTTTATGAATCAAAATACATAATCCCATACTTATAAAACACTTAACATAAATTGAACTATTTATGGATATAATCCATAATCATGAAAAGAAATGTTTCCTTTGAGAAAGTATATACTCATAACCCTTCATAGTGGTTTGTAAAGAAAATGAGAATTATCCTAAGCATATCCCCCAGGAGTGTCGTAACCAAGAGTGCATCAAGGCCCGTTTTCGTGCACCAGTTCCCGTTCGAGTCTAGCTCAAAGCGGTGTTTTCGGGTTTTACCCCTAGGTACATCTGTGCCAGAGCCGCCTCTACTTGCTCGTATCCAGACAGGGATGTATTTCTCGGAAAACTCACAAAATCTCTACAATAACAAAATTCTAGGAAGTTCTTCTATACTAATCCTCAAAGTCTATCTTTGGGCTATGTGCTCTAATCAGAGTTTATCTAAATCTAGCTTCCAAGGTTATTACTAAACTGCCTCTGATACCAACTGTAACGCCCCGACCCCAGCTACCCAGAGCCGGTGCATTACTTCGTAACATTGGCATGATCACAAAAGATCAAGTCTCGAAAGACCGATTAGTTTAGTAGCCTTGGAAACACTAGATACATTCATAAGTCTTTCATTACATCAAAAAGTAAACAAACTACAATAACATTGTCTTCATAGTCCACAATCATATCCATTTCTGACTACCCCTGCAGGTCACTCATAAATTACTCCTTCACATCCTGGAAAAATATTAAAACATTGAAAGGGGTAAGCTCAGATGCTCAGTAAGGTTAACAATATAGCGGAAGCTTTCATAAATAAACATTAACATTTAAGGCGATGTATAACTAAAACAAAAGCCTTTTAAACTTGAACTTCAACATAATATGGCAAAAGTAAAATGAGATAATGCCATTCACTTATTCACATGGATATTCTACTGGTCGAATAATCACATGCAATATCAATAACCACTTTCATAATGAGGGAATGTATAATGCCAGACATTCTGAAACATTTTGTCAAGGCCTCGGCCAAGACGTCTAAAATGATTAAGGCCTCGGCCAAAACCATAAATCAAATTGGGAAAGGGCCTCGGCCAATTCCACGTCTAGTTGTCTCATGAGACCTACCGATGCATCGAGGAGCTATAGCGGGCTCCACCCGTCACTTATTAAGTCCAATACATTCCTCATATGAACAGGTTTAAACATCTCATAAACCATAACATAATCGTATCACATAAAACATGCATAAAGGAAACATAACATTTCCACATTTCAATCACAAGATATCAATACAACACATTGATATAAAAAAACGTTTTCAAAACTATTTTCAATACCAAAATAAAAGAAAAGTATAACATGGTATTTATTTTTCATTAAAAAAAGGGTATGTCTTGTAAAGGAAGCCGAAACTCAAATAGTGGTCACGGCGGCGGAGAAGTCGTTGTCGCCACATACGTACGACAAAAACATTCCCTTTTGTCGTTTAGTAAACGCTTCGTATAAAAAAGATTCCTTTTGAATAAACGTAAAAGTCAAAGGGGTTTATACACCGTATAAAAGAAAGTTGTGTATAAAACCAAATATGCCTCAATGAAAGGGGATTGAGACGAAGTCCTTAAAAAGATCATTTTTTTAAATAAAGTAAATCTATAATGTGTATTCACTATAAGTACACATAAATAATGTACAAACACAAGATAGGACATAAAAATATCATGACATAATTTGAAAGTAGGAGATTAACCCAAAGAATAGAAATTGGGTTAAGAAGTTCCCTTACCTTGCGTCTTGTCCTGACTCGACCGTTCTTTAACCTCCTGAATAATAAACTAGAGTTAATTTCTATTTACTTAAGAACCTTTTTCATGTTCATTATTCCATTTATATCACTTATTACCATGTTATGAACATTATTTAATTATTTAAGTTAATAACGGTCGTTTTGTCGATCTTTGGTACTTGAGTCAAAAATAAACTTCTTATAATTACAAGTTGTTCATGTGGTGAAATATCCATTATATCCAGAATTATATTCATGATGTAGATATCATATATATCATATATATACAGTATATACATTCATTCATAATGTCACGTAACATTTAGAGGTAAGAAATGAAATGCACCGTTCATGGAGACGGTAAGCCGTACGTACGCATGAACACTACTTTCATTTCTATTTCGTATTCAATGGAATGAAATCATAATGATATAAATTTATAATATAATTACACTACTGGAAAAAAGGCCTATACCCACGGTTCAAAACCGTGGGTATAGCCCCCAAAACCGTGGGTATAGGCTATACCCACGGTTTTGGGAACCGTGGGCTGGAACGCCGTCGGTATAGGTCCCCAGCCTATACCCATGGTTTTCCAAAACCGTGGGTATAGGTGTTCTGCCACCATGTCAACAAAACATTCCCAATTGCCACGGTGTCAATGGCTTTTACCCACGGTTTCAAAACCGTGGGTATAGATCCTAAAATAAAGCTGCAGGCAGGTTTCGATCCCACGACCTCTTCGCTGCAAAGTACCGCGTCTACCACTACCCTACAATCAATTATGTATATATATATATATATTTAGTTAAATATAGTTATATAAACCGTGGGTATAGAGGGAAGAACCGTAGGTATAGGACTCCCGCCAAAAAAAAATCTTTCCCGCGGAAAATTTTTTTTTCCCGCGCACACATGGGGAACCTATACCCACGGTTTTTCAAAACCGTGGGTATAGGTTTTTTATCCTATACCTATCCCCACGGTTCTCCTCAAAACCGTGGGGATAGGTACCCCTATACCCACGGTTTTCAAGAACCGTGGGTATAGGTCAATTTTCAAGACCTATCCCCACGGTTTTGGAAAACCGTGGGGATAGACCCCCCTATGCCCACGGTTTTTGAAAACCGTGGGTACAGGTCTTGAAAATTGACCTATACCCACGGTTTTCCAAAACCGTGGGGATAGGTCCATTTTACAGTAGTGACAGTATAATATAGTGTATAATACCATTTACTCCATCCTTTATACATCCCACATATGGCATTAACGATTCAAATCACTTTGAGGGGGCGGTAGTCCGCACTTCCTAAAATGAAATTATCGCGTTTTACCCATAATGGAAATCATAAAGTATGCCATAAATGAGAAATACAGAAGCATAAGTAAAACATAAACATATTATATATCATATATAAAAATAGTGACATCTTAATGGCCACCTCTGAAGGTGTTATATGAGTGTTGAACAATCATCGTTTCGTGAGGCAGAAATTCGCCATCCACAGAAACCGTATGTTCTTTAACCATTAGATGTAGGTGTGTGTAAGTGTAGCACGAATACTTCTTATAAAAACATCCTATTATATTGATTATACTGGTTTTGTTACAAAAGAAATGAATAAAAAGAGTTTAGGGGGTTTGAGAAGAAAAATAAAACAAAACAACATTAGAGAAGACATTACCTCAAAATCGGGTAACTCTTTTTGATTTGAGCCAAAGGCTTCCTTGAGAAGCGTTCTGCCCAAAGTGAGGCTTCTAGGAGTAAGAGGGGGAATTTGGGAGAGTATTTGGGTAGAGGTTGGTCGAGACAAATGGCTTGATGATGTGAATAAGGTGGGAGAGGTGGGGGCCTTTTATTAGTGGAGAGGAGGGGCTCTTTTGGAAAGATTGAAATGTTACATTATTACACAATGCTTTTCGGATTCTAAAGGTCCCAAACTTATATAATTCGTGGATAAGTTGATAAGGGTTCTAAATATACCCATCCAATAGTCTTTGGACAAGTGTAAGCCTTTTATTTTACATTATCTTTTCATTTTATTAAAATCGTTAAATAATGAGGTCATCGCTGCATCATAATGATGTCATAAATAATTTAATTTATTTAATGTCTAAAAATTATAAAAAAAATACTATGATGTAGTAAATATTTTTATCTTTATAATGAATATTTATAGTCAAAATTTGGACTTGTGTAACCCCACTTAAAAACTGTTTTAGTAAAATAACTCATGTTTGTGTCAATTTAATTTTAACATTAAATAAATATATATTAATGTCATTTTCCAACTAAAGTGGATCCATGGGGTCCCCAAGTTGACCCATGGGTTGTCTTGGTCGGCCATTACTCATCCAATAGGAGTAGGACAAGTGTCAATCTCATCTCATATTATTAAAACATTATTTTTACCTTAAACTACACTAATTACCTCTAATCGCGATTAAGAACTTAAAAGTTACTATTCCCCAAAAAATTATTTTAATCTTATTGAACCACATTTTACTTCTTAATGACAACCATGTATGTCGGATTATTGAAAATCAAATCACAGAAGTGGTAATATTTCATTTAAACGAAAAATCAGTTATTTAACTACCACTTAGTGGTTTCACTATTCATCAAAAATTGAAGTTTTTCAGAACAATGCCAAAATTTCACCCTAAGCTATAATTGATATTCCGAATTCAAAAATGATGTATATTTTACAAAATTTAAAACATATAAGTTGCATTTTATAATTAATTCCCGCTGTCACAACAAATAGCGTGTTTTTAAGAAACAATTTATATCAAAAGATTGGCAATTGTTTATGTCCAATTTCAATGTTAAATTAATTATAATGACCACCATTGGATAAAATGGTAAAAATATATTCTAATTATACTTTAAGGCCACTAAATAGTATAATTTATCACAATAAATTATTTTGATTAAAAAAGTTGTTTTAAGTATTTTTCACTATTCATAAAAATTTTGAAGTTCTCCGAAAATTACAAAAAATTCAACATAGGCTAATTTCAATATTAGGAATACAAAAATGAATTCCATTTTGAAATATAAATTTTCTATAATTTCAAAAAGGTGGTTATTACTATTCATAACGGCTACTTTGATTAGTCACGATGTTTTAGAACTCGAAGTTGCGTACAATGCAAGCTATTGCATTATTGAATGAGAAGCATATCATGGAAGCTCGGGGTGTTACAATTTTCATACTATGTTGTTGTTATCACAACTGAACATGCATTAATAGAATACATTCATAAAGTTTTTATGCATTTTTTTGTTTCTTATTTTATATGTTTCCCATAGACATTCAAATGCATAAAACAATAAATAATTCATAAAGGAAATAAATTACCAGACTAGTATTGAACATGAAATATTGATTGATCCATTTAAACTTAATGGATCAACCATGACCTAGGGGTATCACACTTGAGTTGGGTTTTGACTCACATCAAATCTTTCCCCTAGTCTGGTGTTTCCACATCTCATTTGGGTTATTGCCTCATCTTGGTGTGGTCCATATATTACAACTTAATCATCAATATTACAAACATACCCACACACAATAAAGGGGGTCTTAGGAAGTGAAATATACATACACAAATAAAAATGATGGACAACAAGGCACTTATATATATTAAATGAAAAATGACAATGTGCATACCATCATAAATTAATTAAATATTTCAATAATCAAATGCAGTTGTGATAATTAATTAAATAAAATAAAACCTAGACAAAAAATGGTTGGTCACAACTTAAGACTAGTCGGGGGGTAAAATAAATGCATGATAAAAATTAAAATGAAATAAATTTAAGTTTGAGGATAATTAAATAAATTAAATGAATTATTTTAAATTCAAATAATTTAATTTTTTTGTCCCATAATTAATTTAATTTTTTTTTCAAAAAAATGAATTAATCAATAAATTTAATTTGAAACTAAAATTAAATTAATTTTTCAAATAATGAAATTATTATTATTTTTAATTCAAAAATTAATAAATTAATTATTATTTTAAATTTTTTCTGGGCTCAATAATCTTGTCCAATCCCATTGAGGGTCATACTGAACCCATGCAGGCCCATTCTAGGTTGGAAAATCCCAGCCAAGGCCACTATTGGTTAGGTAGACCCTCTGTAGGTCGATTCTAGGTCAGGAAAACCTAATTCGGTTTGTAGGTTGGCCGAATCGTACCAGAGCTGTGTGAGGAGAGGGCCACCGAAGGGTACCAATGCATGAGGTTCATTACCACAGACAAGTGGAAGTTCCTTGAGGGAGCATGATGGCTAGTCGGAGGCACGTAGGCGGCACGTTGAGTGTCGATTCTCGGGGTGGTCAGAGCCGACACACACATTTTGGGTGGTGATGTGGTGCTGTATGTTTGGGTGTAGACAACGAAGGATTCAATGGAAAGGGAAGTTGACTAGGAGGTGGTGACAGATGATTTGGGAGGGAGACATGGTAGATTGAGGTGCCTGGTCGGGAGAAGGAACAATGATGAAGTCTGACCAGGAGGTGGTTGCTGGCATAGGTGGCAGCCAAGCAGGGTTGCAGTCGGGAGTGGCATGATGTAGAGGGGTCCATCCTATTAAAATTTAATTAAAATATTCTTTTTTATATATAAATTGGTTTCCAAAATCCTAGTTTTTTTTGTTTTTGTTTTTTTATTTTTCCCCAAAGTCATACCACTATAAGAAAAGTCACTTTGTGGATTTTTTCCACAACCTATAGCTACCCAATTATTTTTTGGCAAAAAATAAAATCCTATAATTTTAGATTTTTTTATTTATATATTTTAAAATAAATTCCAAAATCATAAGAATTTATTTTCATTGGAAAAAACTGTTCCAGCCATTGGATTTTAGCTAAAACATGTCTGAAAAATGGGGTTTCACCGAAATCAACTTTGTCTTCCAAAATCTGATAAAATTAAAAACATATAAAATATATGTTTCAAATTTTAATACCCTAAAATGAATCCACAAATTATCTATATTAATTTTTTATATGACCATAAATTAGCTATATAATATCAGATCAATGTGAGGTCAGATCTGTTGGGAACGATATGAAACACTATACTTAAATTTAAGGCAAAATAATTTTTATTGGCTAAAAAATTTCACACGATCCCTTGGATACCAATTGTTAGTATCGAGGTGTGCGAAAGAAGCTGGTGGTCCAAGGATTTAAAATTTTTTCATCATGAAAGTGATGAAACATCATCATCTCTATCGATTTGTTCCGTAGTAGAGGTTTTAAGATATCACATGAATATATCAAAACATAAAAATTATATATGAATGGTTACCTCGTTCAAATCGATGCACGTTTGATTACAGCCCATCACTAGTGATCATTTCTTAAATGATTTGATCCCAAATAACTCTATATCATCCACATATGCTTCAAGAATCTATACAAATTCCATTCATTAAATTTTGATCGAAAGCGTGGTGCTCTAATTAATACTTTGGTAACATGACGATCATCTCGAGTCCATTTTTACGATTCGTGAAGACATTCTTGGATCGATTGATTGAACAATGTATTTATCTCTCTATAATTCTAGAGGGAGGAGAGAGAATCTCTCAATCCACTGTAATGAATTTTCAATGGAATGATAGACCTTTACTTCTTATATATTGGTTGTTAAAATACCCAAAAAGGGTTCCCTGACCCCTGTACATCCAACACCCACTAAATAAATAATAAATGACATGTTATGGCATACTAATTGCATCATAATAATCATTTATATTTTATCATCTACTTTTAATATATAATAAATATATTATATGATAAAACCAAGTCACTAACTTGACTTGTAATTTCCTCAATATTAAACAAACCTTAAATATTAAAATAATATCGATTCATATAATATTTTTTCCACATATTAACTTAATGACTTGTGAATAATTTTAATAAGTAAATTAAAATCCAATTATTTTATACTCGAATAATAAAGAAATTTTTTATTCATAACTGATAGATTATTACTTGGAAAACTCTTAAACCCTTATGGTGGGTCCCACTATGTCCTATATTTCTATTTACCAGAATGGGGCAGTCTCTTAAAGATGCTATTGAGTGTGACCATCTAGGAACTTATCTAGATAACAATGAATACTATTCATAGACTAGGATCTGAGTCTAGTAACCCATCAAGGCCCATAAGAAGATAAAGAATAGTCACAACAGTGAAAACCTTCCAAAAAACACACAATGTGTAATATAATCTCTTTATCTCATGATATCTTATAAAGCATGATGCATAATTTGTGTAATCATCCTTTATTACTTTATTATTGGTCGATATAACTAGAAAGACTTACCATCTTCTTCCATGGCCATGAATTTAATGAAGACACTACAATCCTGATCATCTAGGCCCGAGATATCACTTTCTCAACTCAAAAGTGATAAATTCTATATAGATCATTCAACCAATGTCATACCAACACAGACGCACCCAACACATGCTACCTCACTATGAATTCAATTTCATGGTTTTCACTTTCATTAAAGTACATGATCAAATGGTATACATTGATAATTATATCATGTCAGGGACCAATACACATGTTCGTAGATAGGAATAACCAATGAAATGTAAAACATGTGGTGTTCCTATTATCAAGTATGTCTTCATGATCTCATCTACTCTAGATCATCAAGTGAGAACTTCATGAGAATAAGTCTCAATGATTACGACCCCCAAAACCTGTTGGTCGCACATCACTTGTGTCTTATCAGTATGATGTATCCGGGCCATAGAGAATATGTTTAAGATTACTATCATGGTATCTCTAGGTTCATTTTATAGCCTAGATACTATTATAATATTTTGATATAACATGTAATCTAAAGACATTACCATAAAAATATAGTAGGCACAAAAGTATCTACACTATTATGGTAAGATAAACAAAAGTATATATCAAACTATATAAATTTAATGATAATAAAATTACATACACAAGTTGGGTATAGGGTACCCACTTTCATACCGACACCAGTCGAACAAAACTACCATGAACGGTCAAAAATATAAACAAACGATGTGGTAAAATAGGAAAACACTAACTAATATAGATGTTGATAATGATTATAGATGAAAATTAAAAATATTTATAGGTATGACTATGGTTTTTAAATTAGTTTTTAAGATATTTATGTTTTTTATATAGGAGTATAGAGTGCATTCAACTAAGAATATAAATAAGGTAAGGGTTTCTTTGTATCAAATTTGAATACCTTGAGACATGTTTAAGCTATACACCATGTTTCCTTTTTAATAGTGAAAATCCTACCCCATTTTCATTGTTTATGATTCTTTTTCTAGGGCTAGTGCATCACACGACTTTTGTTTCCCTGCATTCCCACTTTCAAATGTGGGAATATTACACCACTTTAATCAGTGATGTATATTGATCAAAATGGGATGATGGGATTTTAGTTCATCCTTCTCTGGATTCCTCCTTGGATATTGTATCCTTGTTTAGGTCTCCCTCAAAGATTTAACTCATGTTTTTCAAACTTATTCCTAGTGCCATCTCAAGGTGGATGTTGGTTAATTATGCTACTTCTATCTTGATAGGTTAACAACCTTCAGTTAGAGGAGGTAGTAACATTGGGAACATTGGGCATGTATGGACCTTTGGTAAGTTGGGAACTTGAAATGTATTCCCATTTAGATGGTATCTTATATGTGAGGAATCTTAGGCATGGAACCCAATGTATCCCATTTCAGTTATGAGGTAGTTGATGCCAAGGGAATAAGTATTCTAAGGATTTTTAACTCAAGCATCCCATGTTTATTGTATGGGGTAGGGATTATGGATTAGGTCACAAGTCCAACATCTTGTGGAGACATTAACATTTTTAATTTCTTGTAGAGATGGTTGGGTAGTTAAGTGTTCCACCCAATAGGAAATATTTCACACTTGGGGTTTGGTAGAGTGTATCCCCCCTAAGCGAGAATATTTCAAACATGGATTTGGCGGAGTGTGTCCTCTAGGGGTAAATATTTCACACTTGGATTTGGTGGAGTATGTATCCCCATGATGGAATATTTCACACTTGGATTTGGTGGAGTGTGTCCCCCTAAGAGAGAATATTTCACACTTGGATTTTGTTGGGAGTGTGTCCCCCCAAGAGGGAATATTTCACACTTAGATATTATTGGGAGTGTGTCCCCCAAGGGGGAAGATTTCACACTTGTACATTGTCAGGAGTGTGTCCCCCCAAGGGGGAAGATTTCACACTTGGATGTTTTTAAGATTTAACCACATGGATACATCCTATGTACCTTGTTATTTGCACATGAGCCTCAGACCAGTTGGTGAGGACTCACTAGGTTCATCCAAGAGACCCGAGATCAAATCTGGGTGGAGGAATATTTTTGGGTTACTGTAGAAGTACTGTAGTAGGCACTGTTCGGTACTGTAGTAGCCTAAACTATTCATCCATCTAGGCCTTCATGACACTGGTTTGGTCCTCGGGTCCTGCAAAGCTTTCGGGCCACCCAAGGCCTTCGGGCCACCCAAGGCCTTCGGGCCAGTTGATTCTCAAGGCCTTCAGGCCACCTTAAGGCCTTAGGGACACCCCAAGGCCTTCGGGCCACATGAATGCAGGCCCCAAACACACTATAAAAAAGGAGCAACTCCAGAAGAGGATTCAGAGCAGGTGCACTCACCAGAGCAGAGCCAAATGTATTGTCAGAATGAGAGGGTATGACTATGCCATCGGTACCAGCCTGTGCTTGCATGGGAAGCCTAGCCAGATGGTCATGCAAAGGTGGAGAGCTACTATCAGGATGCAGATGCTGGGGAGGGGCAGTTCCTTGTAGATAGTCTGGTTGAATTCCCTAAGACCTTTGGGTCATGTAATCTCCTAAGCCTATGAGCCATGTCATCTCTGAGCCTATGGGCCTTGTAAGGGTTCCCCATCATCCCTTGAAAGGAGGTTTATCAAAAATCAATAAAAATGAAGGAATTCAGGCCATTCAAGTAGGTACGTACCTTGTTAGTAAGCAGGGATCAAAACCCACATAGTTCAATGCCACAATTTAAGGTCCTGTGATAGGACCAATCCATGCAGTTTAACATCATACAATAAAAATACCCTTGTTGTAGAAGGAGCATCAATGAGGGATGGTGTAGGGATTATACATTAAATCTACCTTGAGGTAGGAGTTTCATCCCATGGCGAGGGAGGATGTGGTATCCCGTGATGATCGTACATGGGGAATCCTATGTTCATCACACAAGGTAAGTCTATAGTTTTACATCATGTGTTGAGGATGTTTCCATATAGTTTAATGTCTATGATAAGGACATGGATATATCTAGTTTTACAACATATATATCGAACATGGATGAGGATTACACTATAAGGTGGACCATATCAAGGTGAGAGGAAGATCTATAAAAAAGACTCTCTATCGATACAGGTATGTCATTTCCCTCAGTGACACCACAATTAGGGCTTGTGTGTCCATTTCTCATGGGCTCATGGGTGGGGAATGACATAAACACTACCATGGAGAAGTGGAAAGTTGGAGGCCTTATGTTAGGGTGCCTTTTATTAGGAGAGGGTTCCTATTATTAGGATAAAAGGCGAGGTAATGTTCATACATCAAGCATAAGGGGCATCGACATAGGGACCAAAATGTTATTATTCGTAACTTTATTATATTGTGTGAAAATAGGATTGTACAAGCCATGAGATCTAGCACAATTCTATCACATTGATTTGGAAGGAGTGGGTGTGAGAAAGGTTTGGTGTTTTATATAGATCAGGGTTGCATGAAAGCTACTTCTCTTGTGTGGACCCAATCATCCTTAAGAGGTGTTGTGAAAGGAAATCTCAACCATATAACAAGAAACGTTGGGGCCCACTGTAGGTTGGTTATGCAAGTTCTCTACCTTTGAGGGTCTGTGGGATTATTTTGTTGCACAATGTTGTGAAATAGAGGTTTGCACGAGAGAGAGTGTTGATTCATCTTCTGGATATCTATCCTCAAAGTGTTATGGGGAGGTTCTATTTATAAACGAAATCTATGGTTGATGTCATGAAACTCCATTGTATCACTAAATAGTATTTTTCACTTCCCATACCTTTTCTAATGGGACTGACCATGAAACATGTGTGGTTTGATGTAACCTTTATCATACAACTGGATGACTGTATGATGTATTTTCATGAAAATATCTCCTTTTTCATGAACATGCCTTGAAAATAAATTCAGGCTTCAGAAGTACCCACAAAAATTTTATCTTTATCACCACCTTTTTCATCCAAGTCCTTTTCATGTGGAACTACTTCTTTTCACGTGACACTCCAAATTTGTGCGCAACTATTTCCTTGGCCCTGGAATGTTCCTTTGGGGTGGGATTCAAACCCAATTTTTGAAAAACTATCCTTTTGGGGTGAAAGACATGTCTTTGGCACCAAACAATTCCCACCCTAGGAATTAGAGATGATGGGGGAATGGAAGGTTGGCGTCTAAGGGAAATGATGAAGTGGAAGGATGATTTCCACATGTTCGTGTAACTACTGCCCACGGTCGCACAAATATGTTATGAAATCTCCCAAACCAGTGGCTCTATGCATATAAATAGGTATAGGGGACCTTCATATAGTACTCTAACATCTGTGTGTGATAATACATATCTCATTCAAGGAATTCACCACCTTTATAAGAAATACCAAGATCTTAGCCATGAATTTCATGAAAAATATTCTTTTCAAAAAAGAGTTTCCACACTTCAATTGGAATTTTGCGTGACCTCCTCACAAATTGTGTGACATGGGTAATTTTCATGAATAAATCCTAGAATTTCTTAACTCAGTGTATGAATCTATTGATATTTGAGAAATGGACAACCCTACTGATCAAGATGTGATTGAAGCTACTACTGCAACCCAAAGGGTTGAAATGGAAAGGAATCTAGAAATTATTGATGCCATAAGAGTGGTTTTCAATAACAGGGTAATCCTAGTCCAATTGAATAAAGACCAGAGGGAATAATTGTAGAACAATCTCTTATCTATATATAAATTTATGTTGATGGATGATGTGTCTATCCCATTCATTTAAGTGAACACACCACGATTCTGGTATGCTCACCACGATGAGTTTACCAGCTATAATATTACTTCTTTGGTTCATCCTACTAGAAAATATAAAGAAATGTCTATATACACTTTGAGAGGATGGAAAAGGATGGTCACTAGGTAACTTCCAGATAATGAAGAGTTCCTGACCCATTATGCGAGAATCATTCAGACCAACATCTAGAATAACAACATGGGATGGTATAAGGATTGGGACCTATGGGCTAGGGGGAAATTTACTGACTAGTGCGTGTTGGCATACTAGGTACACTTTACTTGTTAGGAGTATGGGGTTGAGCTACAATGCATCAGGCTGTATGAAGTAGCATAGAAATCCCAGCTTCACGTCTATTGTCAATAGGAGCTACTACCAGAGCTTCTTATCCAATAGTCCCCATATACCAACACCTTCCACCTCAATCATGGGGAGGTGGGGATAAGCCTGCAGTACATCCACTTCATTGGAGGTTTTCTACTAACTGGATTCAAATATGACGAATTCCTGGGGAAATAGGGAGCATACCCCCATTGTAGCATATATTCTTCTGGATTTATTGACCAAAGTATTGAAGCATCATCCTCCATTTCATTAGAAAATTGTGTTTAAGACCTTTCTAGGGATTTTATTGAAGACTCCAATAGTAAATATTCTAGGGTGGCCAAAATAATGTCCACTAGTATAACAAATGAGGAAACCAAGATCCTATTATTTAATCCTTGAGGAAGGGTTATACCAGGTTTAGGGATATAGAATAAAGGATGGATGGAAACCAGTGGTATATTATATAGTGTGAACCTAGGAGTACTGTTTCTGGACTGACTCTACATCCGTTGGACCATATAGTGAGAGAAAATATACCCAATTGTATCTATGGTCCATTCCAGTTTCTTCATAGGAGGATTGCATTGCATTTTGGGAGATAATAATTTCCAAATTCCATTACTCCTCCAAAAACTGGACTATGATCCCGAATCCTCAACATCATCGGGGTTCGAATAATGAATCTTAATTAATTCAAGGTTACAGTCTATATTGGAAACACTAAAAAATTTAACTTTCACCCATTATTAACTCTATATGGTGAGATGGTTGATAATCTGGAGGGGATGCTAGAGTATCGATAGAATCTTTATACCTTTTGAGGAGAATTATTGGTCACAAGAATATATGGAAACACTTATTGTAAAATTTCTACTTTGTATCAGTTCACCTGATAGTTCGGATGGATCCAATAACCAATTAAGAGATTCTACACAGGGATCCATGAGTAAATGCATCCCTGTATCCTTCATTAGTTGTGGTGTATGTTTTTAGGCAAAGGAACAAGATAGGTAATCGTGTTTCCACCCACCAATGTCAATGTCGGTTTCTCTTAGGCTTATGTGGAAATTAGATAACAACATATCTAGGTTCAATACTATGCCAACATGTGAGGGGAATTGTGCTATCAAGTGAGGTGATGGATCTGTATGGTGGTAGATGGGCATCCTTTTGAGGTGCATTCCAAGATTAGAGGGATATATATAGGGATTCAGTGGGGGAGACTCAAGGTTCTACTTCAAAACATCTCATAAAGGGGCGGGACTTCCTCATAAGTTAGTGTGGGAGTAGGTAGAGAGATCTCAGGTTAGGACTAGTAGGACTAGAGAGGACCTAAGAATGAATTTGTGGTATCTGTTGCATCCAGATACTGATGTTTCTTTTCATGAAATCTAGGTGTCCGGAGGAATGTTGCAGATTAATCTGACGGTGGAATAGTTATGGTGGAGGCTGAATCAGAAGGGAATCAAGATTCCAATGGTTAGGCTTTCTAGAGTCACTGCTATGACAAACTTACATGTTAGGTTATCGTACTTGGCAAATATGTATGTATTTGTACACTAATGTGGGGGATTCAATCTTTCTAATGGTTGGGTATGTGTGATGTTCAACGATGATCCATAGGGGACAACATCCACTGAAGAATCAACCCAGGAAGCATCTTAACTCGATTCCAACATGCAGGGCACCAATAACAAGGAATATTGGGGGATCATCCATTTACCAATAAACTCCCTAAAAGAGTATAGAGGTCACCTCTGAGGGTGATGACTTGACCGAGCTTCTATTAGGTGAGGTAAGGTTAGTTTGTTGACCTTCCTGTATATTATGTCAGTTATTATTAGTTTTCCAAAGGTTCTAACTGGTATTTTACTTATATAGGAGCCATATGAGGAGGACCAATGGGTCCTAATTGGAGGGGACAAGGGTTCCCCAATAGGTACCGGTGGTCACACCTCAGAGTATATGCCCAAGGTCTCCACAACTAGAGGGTCTGAAGAAGAGGTCATAAGGGTAGTTTAAGAGGCCCTGATCCTCCCATTCATCTACTTGGGACTACACCCTAGTATTTCAACGATGACACCTACCATCAGTGAGGCAGACCATCTAGTGAAACTTATCATTGAGATCCCCATACCCCAGTGTAAGACTAAACCTAAATTATCCTAGATATCTTCAAACTTTCATGTATATATTAATATATATTATATAAAAATGTTTTTTTGATTTTATACTAATTCCACCCAACTAGTACTATAGGGTTTAGACTATCTTTTGAAGTGACAACTGGTGTCGAGGGGTCTCTGGTGGAAGAATTCCATTTTGAACTCTGAAACCAGATTTCACCCAAACTCTTTCCCTCTGTAAGTCTTTAGACATTATGTGAGTGAAATTTTCCAAATCCATCATCATTGGTCAAACTAACTATCATATTTTTATTTAAATTAGTTCTTGAGATGGTGCGTTACCAATAAAAAGATGTGTTTGGGGAACCCAAAGAACCCCCACAATCGCTGTTCTGACTATCAGGGAGCCTCTCATTTAAGATGATCCAACTTTAATATTGAGAGGGAATTCCACCATATATTCTGGTGATACCTCCAAAGAGGCGGAGCTCAAGGTTAGAAGAAATGGTGTTCCCAAAAAATATTTAGATGAATATGAAATCCCTCTCGACTTAAAGCCCAAACCATCTAAGAGAATTTTGGAGGAATACCCCGACATCGCTATCCTATTGTACTTCCTAGAGTATGAACCTATGAAACCTAAGGAATTGGAAGATTCTTGGCCTGATGATGATGAGGATAATCGTATTGTCCAATGTAGGGTGTGGAGGAGAATGTTGAACTTTATTACCCACACTCTAGAGCTACATCTAGTGATTCAGATGGGGTACCTCTTCTATTGGCTTTGAAACTTGGGAACTAGAGGGGTGGATGCTTGCTCTCTCCATGAATTGGTCCATGATTATCTTGATGAGTGGGTGCATACAGAAAGTCAAGAATTTGATATCTCTTTCCACTAGGAGAAATATAATAGAATCAGGAAGCTCTAAGTGGCTTATCATAAACTTCAATGACTAGAAGATCAATTAAATTAGCACACAACTATAATTAATTCCCAAGAAAAGATCATCTTTCAGTTGAGGTATCAGATGGTGGTGGATGAAGATCAAGTAGAATAGGCGGTATCTCAGATAACTGAGTTCCAAGATGAGTAGGGACAATTGTAAATCAAGGGTGACAAGCTTCTACCCATGGTTGAGGAGGAATATATAGAGATCATTAGGATACAACTGGTTCTATAGGCCACACACCATAGGCTAGTTGGGACAAATCACTTAATTTATAATGCAGATTTATAGGGAGAATTATTTTTACTAGAGTAAAAGAGAGGCTCTAGTTTGTGGATGACCCTTAAAAACTTTTGAAGTTTATTTGTTTTAAACTACTAATATTCACAAACATGTTTCTTTTTTCCATAATTCACCACCACACTTCAATCAAATTAATGATATAACCAAAAATAAATCTCTAATCCCACATGAGTCATTCTTGGTGTGAGAAATAAGGGATAATAATGAGATCACTCACTCATATGAGAGTGTCAGAAAATGGAAAAATGCTCAGGGTTTAAACTTGTTTATTGTCCACCTGGAGTGTCCTGACCAAGAAATATTTGGTATGAGAGTGGGAATCTCTGCACAACTAACTTGGTTTCTCAATGTGTGTTGGTGCAAGAATGGGATAATGCCAGGGGTGTTAAATTCTACCTGAACAGGTGGGGGGGGGCTGAAGAGGGTGAATCAATATGCCCAAGATTTGGAAAAAAAGTTGGTGGAGTGATTATAGAGGATAAATTTTGACCATTTTTGAAACAAAAAATCCATTATCATTTTGCTAATGATGGGGACAAATAAATGAGGGTCGACTCCTGACCATGTTCAAAACACAGTGACTATCTAAAAATGTCATCAAAAGTATTTTAGGGCATGTAACCTAGATGGTAGGTGTGCTAGTGTGGACGTTCACTATTTCCATCAAGGGGGCCTATTTATAAGTGGAGGATGATGGGGAGATAAATCAAGTAGGACACGAAGCATGAGGATAAACTGATGGAATGTTTGAGTGGATTTCATCACTATTGGAATTATGCCACCATGGATTTTAGCACATTGGGTGGAAGTATCATTTTGAAAAAATTTTATAATCATATTCCAAGGGGATATTTGTCTTGTATTCCAAGCAGTGGTCAAATAACATTAACGATGCAATTGCTGACTAGAACCGAAGGGGAAACAGGATTCTCAGGTGAGGGCCTAAGATACTTCATAGTTTTATATCATTCAATAAAGACGATGGAAAAATACTTTAACATCATATGATGAAGATAATGTACATGTTTTTTAACATCATATGGTGAGTATAATGTATCACATAGTTTAATATCATGTTATTGGGATGTTGAGTCATACAGTTTAACATCATGTGATTTGGACATTAATAACATAGTTTAATGTATCGTGGTTAGGACATGTGAACTGATGTGAGTAATATCCACCTAGACAAGGTGGAAGGGGCATAAGAGGGTTGCACAATGAGGTCCCCCCTAGAGGGGATCATAAGGTAAAGGATTCTTAAGATTCAGCTCTAACATTTTTTTTTGAACTAATGGGTTCAACATGAAAACCAGGCTTTTTCTAGTGTCCATAATGGGTCCCTAATGTCTTTTTACATATTTATTTTTATCCCCTTATTTTTATGAAGTCACGAGAGTGACCTGGAATGGGGAGTATAATTCTTGATCAGGATTCACCTATGGGTTTTCAACTTGAAATACATTTATGTCTCTTTTGTTTGGTAGTTTATGTTCATACCAGTTAGACCAAGAAGTTTTCAAGTAGTTTAGGGTCATATTTCTCAGACCATGAAACCTAAATTAAGTTAATAGAGATTAGAACAAAGGGGATCCCCTTAGAAAGGTTATTTTAGTTCCATAAGGTTCAAAACTAATAGAAATGGTGTTCCTATGAGGCAGTGTACCAAGAAAAAGAATCTAGGGTGATTCATGCATAGTTTAAGGTCCTGATTCTCAGACCACATGATTATGTGCATGAAAAGGATGTGTGTAGCCTTAGGGGGAGGTATCCTTACGTGAGTGGGGTGGGGGATAATATTCCCTTCCATATAGAACATATTTAAGACAACTTGCACACAGTTTTAAGGTTATGGTGTTTGGACCTGGGCTCCTAGTTTAAGGTCATATTGTTTGGACCAATTTCAAATTGTTTAAGGTCATAATGCATGGACCATAGGGGAATGAATCTAAAAGGAGTGTGAATGGTACATAAGGGAGGTTAAATAATGTGAATTTAGTGATAAGGAGTCCCTTATATACATGAAACATCCTTAATATGATCTACACATAGTTTAAAGATGTGATTCTTAGAATTGAGCTCCTAATTTAAGGTTGTAGAGTTTGAATCAATAAGATGGAATCCATGAATCTCAAAATTTATTGAGTAAAAATATCTCCCAAATCTTAATCCCATGTGATCTATGATTGATGTGAGAAAAAAGGAGTGGTGTGACATCCCTATTGTTTACAGGGGAGAACACAATAAGGAGAAAAAGTGATCAAAAAATCCCACAAGTGTATATCATGACTTTCTTGACCTTGATGATAAAAGGGGAAAGACCAAAAAGTGGAAAAAAACTATTGACCTTGTTAGAAACATAGGTTCTATACCTATACTAGTCAAGTATGGGGAAAAAAGTGTAGGATTAACCATTGAATAAGTTCGAAACATGGGAGTCGCTATCTTTTACCAGGGATCCTTTGAGGCATGAGGCCAAAATATTAGGTGAGCCAGTGTGCCTTGGAACCATTTCCATTAGTGAGCCCATTAATATCAGGAAGATAATGATTATCCAAATAGAATAAATTAAAAATAATGAAAGTGGAAGTGTGTAATGTTCTGGAAGGAATTTTGAGTGCCCCAAGAGATATCCCACCATTTGCTCAAATGCGCTGCATGGGTATGCTGGTAGGTGAGGATCAAGACTTTCTTGGAAGGATAAGTCCCAAAAATGAGTTTATATTATGGATGGACCCCGAATATGATATCTAGACATCACTACATATCCCATGGGAATGGGAATCAAGATGCATATAGTTATGGAATGTGGCATGGTAGGGGACCAAAACTAGAGGGTCAGTGTACTCTATAACAAGGACATTGAAACATCTCATATTAGTTATTTGAAGAATAATATGTTCATTCCATAGGTTATGAATATATTTTAACATTGTTCATTGAGGATATTGGTTTAGTCATCCCATACATTTCATATTAGGCATCCCGATTTTATACAGGGTAAGACTACAGTTTAATGAGGATGTTGTTTTTTTGGCCATCCCATACTTTTCATATGAGGAATGTTGGTTTTATATGGGGTAAGGATATAGTTTAACATCACGTGTTGAGGATGTTGGTTTTTTTGGTCATCCCATACTAGTCATACGAGGCATCCCGGTTTTATACGGGGTAAGACTATAGTTTAACATCATGTGTTGAGAATGTTGGATTTTCAGTCATCCAATACTTTTCATATAAGGAATCCTAGTTTTATATGTGATAAAAATATTTTTTAACATCATGAACTGAGGATGTTGGTATTTTCATTTTAAATTCATAAAAATTTTACTATGAATGCTACTAGTTTAAGATCATAGAGCTCGGGATATAAGGGAAACTACTAGTTTAAGGTTGTAGAGCATAGACCAAAGGGGTATGGGAGGAGGCTTGTGTGGAATTAAAGAGTGATAAAATGATGTGACAGGAGGGCCAAAGAGACCCACTCCCATAAAAAACTTGAAAAACCTTACCCAAGATGACGTCATGATGCTGGGGGAGAAAAGACCCTATAATGAGTCGACAAAGGGTCTATACTCAAGATATGATATCTAGGTGTTATTGTGTACCCCATGAGAATAGGAATCAAGCCCCACATTGTTTTGGTATGTGGCGTGGTGTGAGACCGATGTTAGTAGGGGGATTTTATCTTAATTAAGGGTAATAAATCTTCTCATATTTGTGATATGAGGAATATTAGATTTATATAGGTTAAAGATACAATTTAACATAATATGATGAGGAAGTTGGTAGGGCTTGGACATTGAGCTGCCCATTCTTTTCTTCCCCATGTTGGGTCATGAGGGAATCTCGACTTGCTAATGGGTTAAGGAATATTATTAGGGGTTATACCTAAAGAGGAAGACCATAAGAACATTTAGGGATGATAGTTCCATAGGTAATGGGTATTTTTGTGATGAATTCATGGTTAGGACCAAATATAGGAGGTCTAGGAATCAATACAAATCCCATGGGATTGGGAATCAAGCCACACATAGTTCTTAATATGCATTATGGTAGAATAACACAACCTAAAATAGGTGGGGATATCCTCTCTGATGAGGATGGGACATATGTTTTTTAGTTTAGATTTCATACATAAGGATACTTTCTATGTAATTTAAGGTCATGTAGCTAAGACTTAGGGGATTTTGGAAAATAGTTTAAATTCATGATGCTTGGACTGGGGGAGTGTTTGTTTCAAGGATATTTGTATAGAAATAAATAGGTAAAACCTGATGTTAAATGCGGGAAATGAAGTCCCGTATGCCACATTAATATCCTAAAAAAACTACATATAGTTTAATGTCTTAATGTTTAGACCACAAGTGAGGCCAAAGGGTCAAATGTTGGTGAGAGGAAATCCCCCCCTAGGGAAGTGTTGATGATGAGCTAGTGGCTGGGCTCAAAGATAAACAGTCTAGGAATCACTATATATCCCATGGAAATGGGAATAAATCCACATGTAGTTCTAGAACACAATATATTAGGAGATCGATATCAGAAGTGTGTGTGTGTGTGTGGGGGGGGGGTGTCCTCTTTGGCGTGGATAGAAAATCATCCCATATATTCCATGGGGCATCCCATGTTTATGACCTGGGGTGAGGTTATATCTTATCATCATGCATTGAGGACATTCATTTTTTTGGTCATCAGACACTTGGTATATGAGGTATCCCATGTTTATTTCACATGGTAATATTGTAGTTTAACACCCTATTCTAGGGACATTGGGATTTTCCATTTAAATTATTACAACTTAGACTACAGATGCTACTAGTTTAATTTCATATATCTTGGACCATAGGGGATGAAAATTGTTTAAGGTCATAATGATTGGACTGTATGGAGTTTCTGTTAATTTAAATTCAAATATCTTATACCCTTGTTTTTGTAATTTAAGGTCACATAACTTTGATCATGGCTCCTAGTTTAATGTCATAGATTTTGGAAAATTATTTCATACAAATTACTGCTTTAGAAACTTGGTGTTGATTGAAGGTGTGATATTCTCTCCATCCTTGATGATCAATGAGTATTCTACCTTAGAATATACCTTATGGTTAATGTAAGGCTCTTCCCATTTGGGATCCAAATTTGGTGGCTTTTTTCTAGGCATCATTTATATTTTGAGAGATAGTACCATGTCACCCTGGAGAAAAGAGAGAAGGCGAACCATCTTGTTAAAAACTCTTGCTATCCTATTCTAGTACCTCTCCAAGTTTTTCAAGGCCTGAATACTATTTTCCATGAGGGATTATAATTTAGTTAGAAAATTTTTTCTATTATTTCTAGTGTCTTCTGGATGTAAAAATCCATTCAAAGAGATGAAAACTTATCCTCAACATGTAAGATTTCCTCTGTTCCATATATAAGGGAGTATGGGGTCACTAGGTGGAATTTTGAATTGTCATCTGATAGGACCAAATAGAATTAGGAATATTTTTAGGCCAACATTTTTTATGGCCCACCATTTTCTACAAGATGTTATAGCGGGTGTTGTTGAATGCCTCATTCTTATAATTTTCCTACTTATGGTAGTGAGAAGTATGGTTAGACCAGATGTTGTACTTAGCATAATTTTTTTAAGCTCAGTATCTTGATATTTGATTTCATTATCTATGAGAATATCATCAGGAAACCCAATATGATGAATGATGTGGGATATCATGAACTTGATCACATATTAGGTTTTGAATTCATTGAGGGGAACTTCTTCTATCCATTTTGAAAATAAGTCTTTTGTGGTCAAAATGAACCTTCACTATCGAGTTGTCATTGGTGGGTATAGTCCCATAATGTCAAGTCCCCATACTGTAAATGTACAAGAGTACTTGGTGTTGTGGAGAATCTTTGGTGGAAAATGAAAATTTTTATCATGGATCTAACATGAATGACACTATTTGGTGAACTCAATGTATTCATAGACCATGGTAGGCTATAAGTAGCCCAACCTCCAAATTTAGTGGTATAGATTTAATCCTGCTTTATGGGAACTATAGTATCTAACATGGGACTACTACATAACCTAAGATATCTCATTACCTTGGATGAAAAAGAGGATAATTCCATCAAAACCACATCTGTAGAGAGTTTTCTCATGCTTTGGCCCACTCTAGAGGGTAAAATGTGATGCATGTCATTAGAGTCGCTCATGTTCGACTTGGATTGGTGGGATAATTCTGTACTATAGATACTAAAAAAATGGATTTATCTAACCAAGTGTCTCCTAGACTATGGGGGGGGGGAACTAAGGGTCTTGGAATAGGAGTTATGGTATCTTGTTGATATACCTATTGGTTTCCATCATCCAAATGGGTGGGGGAGATGACCCTCTAGTGTGACACATGAATGACCAGGCCATCCTGGTTGGGTTTTACAAGAGATGTGGCCAAACTTTCCAAAGCATCAGTTTGACCATTTTATAATTGAGGAACATGGGTCAACTTTGGATTGGGAGGGAACTAGTCCATAATCTTACGAGTGTATTCCAGAAGGGGAATAAGATCTTTCTTTTTGATGATATAGTCATCCTCGATATGTTTGATGACTAGATCAAAATATCCCTTCACATGTAAATGGGGGATTTCAATATCAAGGGACAAATTGAGACCAGTAATAAGGGCATGGTAATTTTCCTCATTATTAGCGAAACCTTCTAACAACAGGAAAGGGGACGAAAATACTTCATGTGCTTGAGTGATGAAAATGATTCTCAAGCCTACCCTATTAGGCTTAAGGTCATTGAGCCTTCTATCAGTCGGGCTTTGAGAGGTATAATCAAAATGAATCTTCTAACAAAGTACATCCTAATCCACTTAGAGAATGGATTCATCTATAAAATCAATATCCAGGGGTAGTTCTTCAGGGGATGGATGTGTGGCCAATTTTTTTGATAATGAATGGCCTTTGAGGGACTTTTTGCGGGAAAAACCTAATGTTGAACTACTGGAGGATCACCACCCAGTATTCCAATCATTGTATTAGTGGATAGATTGAGGATATACATTATTAGTTCTATTTAGGAAATCATATTTATCTCACAATACTACAAATAATTTTGCAACTTCTACACTGTAAAAACCAATATGAGACAACTCTTCTTGATGGGGGTATCTTTTATCTATATCGAGGAGAATGCAGCTAAGAAAATATAGTCTATTTTCACCTACCTAATTTTTTTAGTCTAATAGGGCACTGGGGGACTGTTATAGTGTGGTCACACAAAGGACCAAATGATTTCTTGAGACCAGTGGCATAAAAACTAGAGGCTGTAGTAGGTACTGATTCATAGTATAAAAGGAAGTCAAGAAATCCTCATCCCACTAGTAAATGGTTCCTTTCTTTATGAGACTTGATATGGCATTACACTTTCCAGCCATATCATCCATGTAACATTCCACCAAAATCCTGAAAATTGGATTGAATATGTGGTGCATGTACCATTGATAAGTGGATCCAGTATTCTTCAAGATGAAAGGTAGAACCCAATAGTAGGAATTTCCTTGGGGTGGCCTGAAGGTGGTGGAATCCTCATCCTCATGGGATATCCAGATCTAGTTGTATCTAGAGTATCCATCCATGAAGGAGAGATCTTGTAACCTAGCCATAACATCAATCAAAGAAAATTTCACTAGAAGGGGAATATCATCCTTTGAACAATGGTGATTGAGGTCCTAAAAGTCAATACATACTCCAATATTCCCATTCTTATTTCTAACTTGGACAATATTGGATATCCACCGAGGGTAAGGGAACTCTTTGACAAAGTTTTCTTTAATAATATTTTCAATTTTATCGTCGACCATAACATCGTGATATAGGGTACATATTTCTAGGAGGCCATTTAAATCCATGATAACACATTAAGAGTCCAAGACGATGAATAAATACCTAAGGGTCTTTCCCTATAACCTCATCATAGATCTAGGAGAATACGTTGCAATATTGTTTAAAGAAGGCCACATATTACTGCTCCTCCTTTAGAGGCATGGATTCTATGATCAGTGTTAGCCTTAGATATTCCTCACTACCAAGTTTTACCTAGGTTAACTCATCAATAGTGGTGGAGACACTCTCTTAAAATGTAGGAAGGGTGTCTTCCAAATCCTCTTTCTCATCTGAGATAGGAGGGTTAGAGGGAGGAGTCATCTCTTCTAGGCTAATTGACCTAGGGGGACTATTGGTGTCTACTATAGAAGATACAGAATCCTCAATGAAGGGTTCCCACTCTATTTATATTGTGGTGACATAAGCTGCTGAGAAAATTCAGTTCAGTTTTTGGCCTCAAGGTCTATTCTTGATATCTAAGCAATGGTAATGAGTAAAACTTTATCAAGTCAGCCCTACTTTTTGGAACAAGTGGGAATGCTACAGATCAATTCCCATGGTGTAAAATTCTTAGTACTTTATAGGAGTAGGGTCTTCCAATATCATCTAAGATTATCTACTATAGAAGTATGAGTTAATATGTGAGCACTCCTTTTTCTTTGAGACAACAAAACAACCCCCAGTTTAAGAGTTGTGGGTTTTAACCAATGGATTTGGAGAAAAAATACATCCTTAAATTCTACCCATGGACCAGATGTAGTGACCTTTAGATCATTAGGGGAGTTGATACCCTCAACCCCATCGATCTGTACATGATTTACCTCCCTTTTATATTATCCACAATCCATATAGTGGGCCTCACAGGAGTCAAAGAGGGACACATCACCCTGAAGTACCCCTACTCAACCATTAAGAGAGTAATTATGGCACTAGTGGTATGAATAGGGGACCTCTTCATACAAATGAAGTCAGGGTCTTCCCAACATCACATTGTAGGAAGTATCCCATGAGACTAATATAAATTCATTTCTTGATATCATACCACCAAAATGAGTCTTCAACCAAAATTTTACATGAAAATATTTCTCACACTTATCATACTCCCGAATCATTAGGTTTGAGGGAGTCGAATATTCTTCTATAAGTCCTATATTTTTTAGCATCCGAGTAAGGATGAGGTTAATCCTAGAATCAGTATCCACTAGGCAGTGATGGATTTCTACACCATTGAACTGACGTATGATATACAATGAGCATATCTTCCCCTAAATGGTGATTCCCTAATCTTTTCTAGAGAATGAGATAATGGATCGAAATTCCACTTAATCATCCTCCTTTGCATAGTAGGCCTTAGAAGTATCTACCTCTAACTCAAGATGAAGGGGTATTTTTAAATCTTTTTCAAGGGACTCATGAATTTCCTTTGATAGGAAGAGTTCCTAAAGAATTGAAATCTATACAAGTATGTCTACGAGGTGATTTAACAAATCATACCTCCATGTTAGGGGAATATTTTTTCACATAGAGGATCTTTCCTTAGAAGGGGGTGCAACGAATTACATTTTCCAAAATGATGGGGCCTAGATAGAATTAGAAATATTATGATACTGGATAGATGGTTTGCTCTAAAAAAGTGGCAGATAAGTGCTAATCGGCTTAGGTTGGGTCCTGTCCAGATGCGGCTGATCATGGTGTGCTCATGGATGAGATTAATGATCATTTAATACAGTATCCTATGGGGGTGTGCCTGATGAAGTAGACTGGGATAACTATTCCCGATGATCATTGTGCAAAGATTGCTGCCTAGTCTCAATAGCATGAACAACTTGGTTTCAATCATTGGCCTAATAATTCCAAATACTGGCATGTCCTCTACATCTCCTTTGACAACATTATCCAGAGGTGTTTTCCTAGATAACGTCTAATCAAAAACTCAAAAAGGGGGTGAATTGATTTCCTAGAAATTTTCTTTGAATAAAACCCCCCTCTTTAGGTATGATAGTTAAAATAGTTTTCTTAATATGAACCGAAAGTGAAAATATAAAATTTTAATGGAAAGATATTGAACATAGGAGATTTATAGTGGTTTAAGGAACATAATTCCTATATTTCACTCCACCAAAACTCTACTCCATTATTTTAGTGATTTTAACTATACTAGCCATTTTCAGGGGCTCCCAGCTGAGTAAAAGAAACTACAACTTAATACAAAGGTCCTAGAGATTTCAACCTGGCCCTACCTTTACAAGACCTACCCACGGATCAACAGACAATATTTTATAATGAGTCTAAACAAAAAGTTATAACTAAAATTTTTAAGAACTATTGTAGAACACAATTTAAAGAAATGATTGATTGTAGTTGAAGATATCTCTTGAGAAGATAATAATCTTCAAGGTGTATCTCATAATGATCTTTAGTGAAATTGATAAATTTTTTTTCACAACATGATAATTTATGTTAGATATTGTATATTTATAAGTGTTAATTTTTATCAGAGCATTCGATTGTATATGAATTCTATTCATTCTTCTCATCCATCTATTATGCACCAGCTAACTTCTCTTTTTATATATTCTCTTTAATTTTTAACTTAACCAGCAAGATAAAAATACTGGCAAAGTTAATAATCCATTGAAAATTTGATACAAGAGGCCATTAATGGAATGCGTCCATTCCTTCCAAATATGGAATAACTTTCTACAACAACACTATTAGAGATATTCTTCTTTGGATCTTTCCACTCTTGGGAATACAACACTTTGTACAAATTCATATTTCCTTAAATGAAAAATAAAATTTCTAATAAATTTTAAAATTATTAAATTAATTATCAAGATATTATCAAAGTAATAATGAAATTTTTCATAACAACTATTTTTTTGAGATATTCAACTTGTAGTATTGTTCTTTTAAGATACACTTCTAAAATACTTTGTAAGATAAAAAAATATCTATGTATTATTCAGAGCATAAGATATAATTAATTCCATATTTCATAGTATAATTATTCAGTGTAAGATAAATATGTTACTGAGGTGTGATAATTATTTTTCATAACTTCTTATGACATTCATAAGATAATCTTTTATGAATATCCTTTTTATAGGATAATTAATTTTCATAACTTAATTCTTTCTAAAGTATATAAATATGATCATACAGTAACTCAATCATTTTCTCCATAAGATAATATTTTTCATAAAAAGATAAAATTACAATATATATTTCTATGATTCCGAGTATATGGAAGATAATATTTTATTCTTATAAGATAAAAAACTTTGTCATAAAATGAGTACTTCACATGTTATAAGATAATCACTTATATAATTAGTGTGAGATAAATTAATTTGATAAAATTAATATGAAACACTTAAGATAAACTCATTAGAATAAAAATAGGGATTTTTTGAATCATAAAAACACATAAAAATTGAGATATGTTGGAAAAACATAAGTTTTTCAAAAAAATATACCATTTTTTACTCATCCCAAAATCCATTGAATAGATTTTTTTTTGAAAAAGGATCTCTAAAAAAACTTTAAAATTTTTAATAAAAATTTTAAACAATGTACTCTTCCTTTTCCTTCTCCACCTTTAAAATAAATTTATATTTTAATTTTTCATATTCTTTATTTTCGTTTTTCCAAAATTGATTTTAAAACATTAAATGTTTTGATAATAAAACTTTATTTTTTTGTATTATCCTTTTATTCTCACCAAATAACAATTTTAAAAATTTAAATTTTTATATTCTCCTTTTCTTATCCCCCTTTTTGTGATATAAAAAAGTAGTAGGAGAAAGTAATACAATAAATATTTAACAAAAAAATTGTAAATAGTTAATTATACTGATTGTGAATGGAATTTGGCATAAATTTATGTTACAAATAATAAGTAATAGAGATAATTAATGAAATAAGGATAATAAAACATAAACATGAGTAGTGAACATATAGAAACATATTGACTATAGATAAAAAGATTCAAAAAAAAGTATAAAGTAAAGAGTGAAAGAAATCATACGATAATAATAGTGAATAAATGATAAAAATAAGATAGAATCATATTGAAAATAAAAACTTTAATATGAAATAGAAATGCATTAAAATCAATAAAACTGAGTATGAAAGCATTTAAATGTTTATAAAACAACATTAAAATGTTTAAATAAAAACATTCAACCAATCATGATTAAAATTTTTATGAATTTTTCATCCACTAGGAAACTAGGAAAACTAAGAAAGGTGCATCAACTCTAGAACATGAAATGATTATTTGGAGGAGGTTTCTTAAAATATTGAGGCTGTCCAGAGGGTAAAGATGATGAAGGTAGAGAAGAATTAGCTATTTCTCCAACAATGTCACCCAATGTCAGTAAATATGCTCCAAGACCTTCTCAATCACTCAGAGAAATTATTATATATGTGGATTGGATGTTGAGAGAATCTTTCTGAGCTCTCTATATTTCAAAGTTATATACATGTATAATGAATAGTTTAGAAGAATATTTGGGTATAGAAAACGATTTTTTTTAGTAAACCTCATATTTTACCTTTGATAAATATCAGCAGGATCAAATATTTATTTTATCCTTTTTGAATAAGAATCATGATTATCAATGATGGGAGGTCCTGGTAGGCGTTTCCCTCTAATCTGAAATAAAGCATCATCCCAAGCATCAATCCTTTTGACCATGTAATTCTTGAAATAGTCTAAAAGATTTTGAAATACATTATATATCCACTGTGAAAAATTTTCAAAAAGGTTCTAAACATTTTTTTTCTTCATGAAACTAACCAGAAACTTCTTCAATGCTTTATACTGGTTACCTGACATTCCAAATTAATGGTCAAATGAAATAATTTATTTTCCTCTTAATGACAGTTGTATTTCTTTAGGCTCAACAAAGGCATTAATAACTTCTTGTTCTTTATCCTTTTAGGATTATAGATTAAAATTGATTACTACAATTTGGTATAAATCTACAAACTTCTTCTACAACTCTTAAAAATTGTTGTCTAGGGATCCATCCATCTTCTATAATCCAATGATAATGAAACTTACATATTTTTTTTCACTTGCGATATCAAATGAAGAGATTCTAAAACATTTTCTTTTAACAGGGTACTGATTTCCTTTTTATAATAATCAATTGATACAATATAAATTTAAGGAAACATAATAATCCTTATGAATTCATCTATTAATCCCCTTTTAAGATCCTAAATTACTTACTTGGGTATCAAGTCACACTGTATAGAGGTAATTGTACAACTAATCATTTTTATCACCCCATACAATCATAACCTTGTGAAAACTTACACTTGATCTGAGGTATTGGTAGAGGGTTCCACTGAAATCTTTTCAAACACAGATTGAACTAAAAACTTCACTTCTTTAACATTATCTTATGAAATAACATGATCATGAAGAACCCCAATTTAATTTCTAGATTTCAGTAACTGAAATTTTAAAGATTCAACTTCTAAAATAAACTTTGAATAGATCTCTGTAGATCTCTCATTAGCTGTATCCAACTCAGCTGTAGGGATCACTGATTATGTATGATGATCCCAAATTAGAGATAAAGTGTCTTTATGTACGTTTTTACTTCTTGCTTCATCATCTTATTGATTTCTATAAACATTAGGTCTTACCTCTCAAAATGGTTCTATAAAAACTAATCTCACTATTTCACTTGAAACTAACCAAGTTTCATTTCCTTCTTACTGTTCTTCTCCTTCACTAATGGTATTATGACTATTACGGTCAATAAATTCAGGTCTAATTCTTGAACTCGTTTCAATCACTGAATACATTTAAACTAAGGGAATTTCACCCAACACAGTTGATATGATCCTTCCTTGACCAATAATTATTAACCTTGTTATTCTAGAAACCAATTATTTTTTATCATAAGAGACTAGGATAACATCAGGTACTGCTGATGGAGGAGTATGGATTGTACTAAGCTCAGGAACATCTTATTCTCTATATTTTAAAACTACTCTAACACATCTTTTTCTTTCTAAAAGAGTCTCATTGTCAATAACATATCTTACATAAATAGATTGAACTTTACTTTCTACTAATATATGAACAACTATAGAAACTTCAACACCAATTGAAAAACCTATATGAGAAAACTCCCCCTATGTCGAAACAGGGTATATTCTAATTTATTCTATTAAACTTACCAACACCAACTTATTTAAGGAAAAATTCCAACAGAAACCAATTTTTCTCAAAATACTTATGGTCATCATTGTCAATCCATGATAATGGGTTGTGGTGTTATCATCCAAAAAAGTACCAAATTTTCAAAAAAATAACATTAACATTCTTCCAAAAGGATAGAAATTCAAAGAATTATTCTGTATATTCCACATGTACCTCATAACATAACATGCTAGATTAAAAATATTTTTAATCATAAACAAATTTAACTAAGAAACATATTGAAATAAAACTTTTTCAAACTCACTATTTTTATGAGCGTTGGAAGATTGGATGAACTTCATAAGGAATTTTCTTTCTATTTCCAGGTCCTTCATTAGATTCTTCTTCATATAAGTATAGTCAAAGAGAGAATTCATAATATCAGATAGACTAAATTTATCTACAACATGAAATAAAGTATTTAAATATAGATAGCCTTCATGAGAGAACTTGAATGCTTCAACCATTACTAAAAGGGTTAAAAAATATTTTTTTGGTTCATAGTTATGGTGATGAGGTTATCATTTTCACCAAAATGAAAAACTCTAGTCTCATAGAACTCATGAACTTCCTTTATAAACATGAACTTAGTTCTTATTTCTTCAAAAACATATTCTCATTCATTATGATTGATAACCTTCTTTAGCAACATATCCATTCCATAGATCCAAAAAAAATCTATTTCCTGTCCAATTAAAACTTTTCTTGACGTTATTTTCAATAGGATGAACCCTAACTTCTCTTATATTTTACCATTTTCAATAGGATTTTAAAGATTAGAGGGTTAGGACAACAATGATTGGGTAACAGAGAGAGAGTGAGGGTTTTAACGTTTTAAAGTGCTTCATGCATATAATTAACACACTTACTTTTGTTTTATGGTAATCGATGGGTCACATAGTGATGTGAATGTTAATAATTATAGAATCTTGGTGACATTTTCTATTTTATGTGACTAGTACTTGAAGTATAGATAAAAAAATTAACTAAAATAAGGTAAATAAAAATTTTACTCAAAAAAATAAATTATGATATTAAGATAACATCGGGTAAAATTAAACAAACCTAATTCCAATTTAATAAAATCTAATCTGTTAGTAGGAAAATTTTTAGAAAAAATATATTCTAATTGATTTTATATGAAAAATAATTCTAAAGATATATTTCCATTTTGTGTATGATCTCTTAATAAATGATGTCTCAAATCATTTTGATTTGTTCTTGAATGGTTAATTATATTTTTTTAAATGTTGATAGCACCAGTGTTATCAAATTTGATTGAAACATAATTAAAATTAAATAAAAAGTCTATTATGGTGTGTTTAATTCACAAAAATTATACACAACAACCTCTTGCTACAATATATTTTACTTTAGAAGATGATAATGATACAAAGTGATATATCTTACATGACCAATATACTAGAAATTTTCTAATAAAATAACATGTTCTTGAGGTGATCTTCCCATATAATCTATATCTAGAAAAATCAGTATCCAAATATGAAGTTAAATTAAAATCAAAAGTTTTTGAAAAAATAAGAGAAAGAGATACAGTTTCTTTTAAATATCTTAAAATTATTTTGGCAGCAATTAAATGAGACACTTTATGATTTCATTGAAATCTTGTTCAAAGACATACTGAAAGCATAATTTATAGTCTACTTGTAGTAAGATATAATAAACTTTCAATGATTCCTCTATATAACTTTCTATCAACTGGTTTTTCAATCTCATCCATATCATGTTTAATATTGGATCTCATAGGAGTTGAATAAGTATTATTATTTTAAAGTCCAAACTTCTTAAGTAAATCAAGTATGTATTTTCATTGGTTTAAAACATTTACAAAATATTTTTGGTATATTTGAAATAATATAAAATAGTTTAACTCACCCATTATACTCATTTAATTTTTTTTTCATAAGTTTTTAAAAAACATTACATAATTTTTGATACGTTGATCCAAAAATGACATCATCAATATATATTTGTACAAACAAAATATCCAAGGATAAATTTTTCTTTAATAATGTGGGATCTACCATTCCTACTATAAAACCATTTGATAAAATAAAAGAGTTAAATCTTTTATACCATGCTCTTGGTTCTTGTTTAAGTACATATAGAGGTTTGGTAAGTTTAAAAAAAGAAATTTGAAAGTGATTATATTTAAAGACATGAAGTTTTATACATAAATTTCTTCTATTAAAATTCCAGTTAGAAAAGTAGATTTAACATCTATCTGATATAATTTAAAATTTATGTAAGATTCATATGCTTGAAGTATCCTAATTAGTTCTTACCTAGATATAGGATTAAAGGTTTTTTCATAGTCTATTCCTTATTCCTAATTGTAACCTTTTATAACTAATCCATCTTTATAGTGATTACACCATGATCATCTTGTTTGTTTTTAAATACCCATTTTGTTAAAATTACAGGATAATCAAAGGGTCTATCAACTAATTACCATATTTTTTTTCTTTTGAACCGATTTAAATCTTCTTGCATAGATAATAACCAAATTTCATGAGAAATATTTTTCTATAGATTTGGGTTCTAGCTGGTACAGAAAGGAAAATAATTTTACTAGGTTATCTATATTTATTCTAGTTGTAACTCCTTCATCTAGGATTCATATAGTTGTTTTTGAAGGATGGTCTTTAATATTTCTAGTTAATATATGCATAACAATTTCTAGTTATATAGTATCAACCCTTAATATATTTGGTTTAAGATAATGAAGTTCCAAATCTTCAACCTTGTTGTTATTAAAGATAGGTTCATGCCTCATGTCCTTGAAAGAATCATTCAGTGCATTAGTTTGAGTTATTTTTTTGATAAAATGGATCACTTCATAAAAATTTACATTATTTGATTCTTAAATAATCCTTGAAATTTTATTGAAAACTATATAAGCTTTGGAGGTAGTAGAATAAAATATGAAAAATACCTTCATTATATTTTGGATCAAACTTAACAAGATTATCTTTGGTGTTCAAGATGTAAACCTTACATCCAAATACTTTGAAGTATCCTACCTTTAGTTTTTTATTATTCCATAACTCAAATGTTGTTTTCTTTAGGATAGGTCTTATTAGTACTCTATTAATGACATAACATGATATGTTAATAGCATCATCCTAGAAACGAGTGGGCATGTTATATTCACATAACATGGTTCTATCAATTTTTTACAAAGACTTATTTATCCTTTCAAAAACACCATTTTGTTGAGGTGTCATGGGGGTAGAAAAAGTATGTTTAATACCTATCATTGATCAATTCAAATTAAATTCATGATTCTCATATTCACCTCCATGGTCACTTCTCAAAGTAACAGTTTTAACATTGTTCTCATTTTTTACAAGCTTACAGAAATGAATGAAAATAGAATATGATTCAATTTTAAATATTAAAAATAAAACCCATGTAAATCTTGAAAAGTAATCAACCAAAACATAAACAAATGACTTACCAGAAATACTTGAAGTTCTATTAGGTCTGAACAGATCCATATGGATAAGATTAAGAGGTTTAGATATAGCAACCTCTTTAATTGGTTTAAAATATAAATTCTATTGCTTTCCCATTTAACATGCATCACATATCTTCTTTTTGTCCAATTTATGGCCAGGAAAGTTAGAAATCAAATGTCTCTTAGACAAATTTTTCAAAGAGTGAATAATACATTATCAAATCCTCCTATGCCAAATCCATGATTCATGAATTTTAGTATTAAAAAAATTTACATTTTGTCTATAAAAAAATGGAGGTTTAATGTATAGACATTATCTATTCTAGGTGTTTTGAACTTGAGAGACTTATCTTTGAATACTAAACATGAATCATTAGAAAAATTAATTGAATATCCATCATCATGAATTTTAGAGATACTTATCAGGTTGTGCTTCAAGATTTCAAAATAAAGAACATTATTGATGAGAATAGACTAAGGATTTATAACAGATCCAATGCTAATAATTATTGCTTTTGAATTATCACCAACTGTGACATATCCTCTATTGATCTTGGATAGTGAGTGAATGTTTTAGAAACATCCACTCACATGTCTTGAAAAACCATTATCCATATACCATTTTCATTTCTATTTATGTGGTTTGTTCCCTACAATGGAAAATCTAATAACATAATTCATTGGCACCTAAACTCTTTTGGGACCATAAATGTTAGCTATAAGAGACTCCGGGATCCAAATTTGTTTTTGATTTCCAAAAAACATTGCAAATTGTTTTGAAAAATATTTTGTCAGAAAATTATTTTTAATTCCACATAATTAAGGATTTTTCAAATTACAGATGTTAGCATAATTTCATAATTCTCCACAGTAAAAATAACTAACTTTAGAAAGGGTTAAATTTTTATAACTAGGTAAAAAATAATTATTTTAAATTTTTTTCCTTTCACCATGAATTCCTATTCAGAATTTTTATTTCTTAAGCTGATTCTGATCAAGAAGTTTATTGAGATAATCTCCCCCTTTAGTGAAAATACTTGCAGTATCATTAAAGTTTTAAAACTCCTTCTAGAGGTTCTCTATTGTCTCAACCTATTTAGTATATGAAGAAATATAATTTTCCAATTTATTTTTAAAATATATTTTTTTGTTTAAGTCCTCATCTTCATTGAAAATTTTATTACAGGATTTCTTGAGATCTTTTTTTTTTCTTCTTTAAGCTTTCATACTTAGTTTTTAAAATGGAACAATATTAATTTAATTCTTTATATGATAAATTTTTGATTTTTTGATTCATGCTCATGATCATAAGAATAGTAATAATGTACATCATCCAAATGTTCCATAAATAATATGATGGAATTTTTATTTAGGTCATATGCTTCAAATTATAATGATGTGCACTCACTAGAATATTCATAACTACTCTAGGAATCCTTTATAGTCTTATTGGATTTATTATATCTACTTTTTTTGTTGAACATTTTTTTCTAGTCTTCTTATTTTCAGGAAATTGCAAAAATTTTTGTCGTGATGTTTCCTAGCCTCCTTTATTTATAACATCTTAATGTTTTAGATTTTTCACCACGCTTCCTATACTTATTAAAAGGTCTTATGAAACCTCTTCTCTTACTATAGATTTTTTTGAAGTTTTGAGTAAAATGTGTAAGCTCATCATTTGATCTAAAATATCATGAGGAATATTATTATTCAGATGTTTCATTGATTTTTATGATTTTTTTTATTTTCCTCCTTAGAAGTAGAAACCTTGAAGGAAACATCCTCTTTCTTATTCATTTTATATTCTCCATCTTCAGCTTCATATATCATAATAGTTCTAATGATATATTTTATCATGAAGATTTTGACCTCTTTAGATTGTCTGATAATAGTTTAGACTCCAATATACTTGGGTGGTAAGACTCTGAGAACTTTTAATTCTTGTTTGAGCTTAGTGATAGGTGCCCCTAGAGCAGTGATGTTATTAACAATCTCATAAATCCATCTATTTAACTGAGTAATGCTTTCTCCTTCAACCATTTTGAATGCTTCAAAATTGAATTTGGTAGTATTATATTTAATCACCTTAATATTATCTATATCTTCATAAGAAACTGCTATAGTGGTCCACATTTCATGAGCTATTTTTTACCGAGAGAGTCTTTTGAACTTATATGGTACTCATCCATATATTATAACATTCATGGATTTAGAATTCAGATCATAGTTTTCTTTGGTTGTAGAATCCCATGGTTGAGGTTCTATCTTAGGAATTTCATAATGCTTTGCTACTTTAAGATATACTTTCAATAAAATATTCTTCAAACAGACGGTCATGCAAGCCTTCCAATAACCATAATTTTCACCATTAAAGTAAGGATATCTAACCATTGACATACCTTCTTTGTTATCATCCATAAAAACCATTTGAAAATAGATCTTTGGACTTTAACCTTTGATAGCTATAAAATCAAGAGTCACAAGCTCTGATACAAATTTTTTTCCCTGATAATGGATAACTGAAAACTCAAGAGGGGGTGAATGAGTTCCTAAAAATTTTATTTATAGAAAACATCACTCTTTAGGTATGATAGTTTAAATCATTTACTTAATATAAATTGAAAATATAAATATAAAAGTTTAATATAAATATATTCATCACATTATATTTATAGTTATTTGGGGAATAGAAATACCCTAGTGCACTCCACCAACACTATACTCCATGATTTTGGTTATTTTCACTACACTATCCCTTTTTCTAGGGGATCCCAACTGAGTACAAGAAGCTATCACTTAATATAAAGGTCTAAGATCTTTCAACCAGGATTTGACTTTACATGACCTATACATGGTCTTAGAACACACTCTTTTAAAGTGAGTGTAAACAAAAAGATATAACCAAACTTTTGAAGAACTGTTACAACACACAGTTTCAAGCAGAAACTGGCAGCAGTTGAAGATATGTCCTATGAAGTTGATAGTATTCAAGGTGTAGCTTACAGTTATCTTTAGTGCAATTGATAAACTTGTAATCACTACATGATTACTTATGTTTTATCTTTTCTATTCATAAGAGTTGTTGTTATTAGAGTATAAAAATGTTCATGTATTCCATATGTTCTTATCATTAATCCTTCATTCATCGACTAACTCTTATTTTTATGTCTCCTATTTAATTTTGAACATAAGTAGCATGATAAGCATAATGGTTGAGTTGATAATACCTTGAATTTTTTTTATAACATTCCATTAATGGCATGCATCCATTCCTTCCAAATATGGAATAACCTTCCATAGCAGTATTTTATGATATCCTCTTCTTCTTCAGACCTTTCCACTTTATAAACATGAAACTTTATAAAAAATAGACATTTCCTTAAATGGAAAATTCCTTTTTTGATATGTTTGAAAAGAATGAAATAAATTTTCAAGAGATTAGAAAAGTAATCATGACATTCTGTATAACAACTAATTCTTCATAAGATATTCAACTAGTAGTATTTTTCTAGTGTGATAAAATTATGAGAGAATTCATAAGATAAAACATATATATTTCTTATTTGGAGTGTAAGATAAACTAAATTCTATAATACATAGTATAATTATTCAATATAAGATAAATAAGCTATTGATGTATGATACTTAGCTTTTATAACATCTTCTAACATTCATAAGATAATATTTTACAAATATCCTTTTCGTAGGATAAAAACTTCTTGTAAATTAATTCTATATGAAGTATCTAATTCCGATTATACAAAAAATCAAAAAATTTCTTTGTAAGATAATATTTTATATAGTAAGATAAAATTCCAATATAGAGTTATCTGATTCTTAGTAAATAAAAGATAATATTCTATTCTCATAAGATAAAACACTTTGTCATTAAATGAATAATTCACACATCATAAGATAATCACTTATAAAATTAGTGTAATATAAATTCATTTGATAAAAATAATTTGAAACACTTAAGACAAACTCATTAGAATAAAAAAGGTATTTTTTGAATCATCAAAACATATAAAAACTGTGATATATTGGAACAACATAAGTCTGTCCAATAAGAGGCACCCGAGGGGTTCACATGATATTACTCATTGTCAAGAATTATAAAGCGGTCTATTAGTTCAACATCATTCATTGTGGTGTAATATTTATCCTCATTAGTGGAATTGTATAGGGATGGGTAGACCCTGCACCCATCACTTAGTTTTTAAATCATGAAATTTCTAAGAGTGAGAGCTATCTTCTTCATCAATGGAGGACTCTGATTTCCCTTGCGCCATCAACACATGTTATTTAGAGACTTGGAAGCCTATTCCATAGATGTTAAGGTAGTAGTTAGAGGTAGAATGACAAAAATAGGTGATTCTAGATTTCTCAAGTGGGTAAGGATTATATCATGGTATAGAGAGATAGTCTTATGATCCAATCAGTCGCCGTACTTCTATGTCCCATGGCTAGGGACCTATTTTTACTAAATAGAGTCTATTATATCACTATTTGGGTTAGTGGAGACATGCGTCACTTGCGTTGTAATGTTTAACAATTTGGATAACTAGTGATCTACTTGGTCATGGAGAAAATATTTGAATACAAATCATTATTTTATGGTGTGTGTAAGGATGATGTGATATGGGAAATGGTTGTCATGGATAGTGAGTCTAGCCTCCTGGGGTCTCTTTCACTTCATAAACTTTAGGATTCCCTTTTCTAGGGTGCATATGAAATATCCCAGGCCCTATGAATCCATGAAGGAATATTTCATTTTCCTTATTTTTATTAAAGGAAACCTAGGTTCCTAGCCTTAACAAGTGGCCGGGGACACATTCTATCATCGAGGTGGCCGCACTTAACAAGTATGTTCCTGATAGGTATGTTCTTGGCAAGGATACTCTTGGTGAGGATTATCTGAAAAAGGGTCTAGTAGGTGGACCAACTTAGGAACCTCTCACTACAAGAAAAGGGCCGAGTAGTGGCAGTTTTTTTTGATTTGGAAGTGGTTTAAACCACTTCTACATGGTTCTGTGATGGTTTCAAAAAAACCACTGCTAAATCATGTGTCAGCATCCAATACATGGGGATTTCTTCCATTTAGCAGTGATTTATAGTAAGCATTGTAAAAAGAGTATCTAGCGGCAGTTATCTCAGTTTTTTCGGCGGTTTTCCATGGGTGAAAAACAAGGATTTAGTGGCAGTTATATCCACCACTAAATTCAAAATCCCCCCCACAAAACACCACTAAACCAATTACATCCTCCACTAAATAATAGTGCATCATATTTAGTAGTGGTTTTAACCTCCACAAAAAAGAAAAAAACCTATTATAGCGGCAATTATAACCACTGTAAATAAAAATATTCTATATGTAGTGGCATTTTAAATAGATACTAAATGTCAATTTACAAATAAATGCCAGCTGTAGATTTTTTAGCCCCAGAACTACCCTGAAAAAAAAAAAACAATTGCAAGCCAATTGTATCGCCCATAAGTAGCACACAAAATACCTATTAGAAGCACAAAAAATCACACATATATGAAAAATATTACATAAATAAAAAAATATTAGTTAAAATCCATCCATAAATTGTTTCAGGTCTTTGTCACAAATAATACATCAACCCTCTCATTCCATACTAGTCCAAAGAATAAAAAAGACCACTAATCACTTCCAACTGAACTCTAGTTGTCACCCTCTCCATCTCCATCTATATCTTCATCTCCATATCCATTTCATGCTACTAGTACCTATAAGAAAATTATATTGAAAATTAAATAGTGGTTTATATTTATATTTAAACTTAAAACTAATAAAAGTTTTTGAACTAAATGATTTAGAAGTTGTGTGATTTACTTTCTCACCACTAGTCATTGATGCAATATTACCAGGGACAGATTCAGTCTTCTTCTAATATAAATCAAACAACACTTTAAATGTCATCTTTCGTGCTATAACATCATCAACAAGAAAGTAAAAAACATATGTACAAAGAGATTCATTTTAAAAATATTATAATTTAATAATATAATGACATTCAATTACACCATAATGTATTAAAATTACCTTTATATGTGAATCAAAAAATTATTTTTCCAATATGAAGGCATATGTCTCCAATCATCATACGTAATCAGAAGGGTAACCAATTCCACCACCAACTAGCCTAGAATATAGAAAAATAATCCCACAGCAACATCTGTAGGGACCCCATAACAGTCAAATAGGATAACTCTCTTTAGTCCGTTCAAATTCTAGACATCTGAATTTTTCATATTTTTTTTCATAGTATCATTTTTCCATATTTTATGAAAAAACAATTAGTAGTATAAAAAAATTGCAATAAATTTATTCATATTACAATTTGTACCTATAACAGTCACCCTTCAATATCCTCACAAAGAACCAGGAGTGGCCTACTACATCACTACTGAGGGTTTACTGGTATCAATATAAGGCTTCCTCCTTGGAATTCCTATATTTTAATCAAATAAAAGTAACTTCATAACATATATTTCAAAAAATTAATGCAGAAAAAAATAGAATTGATAACAGATGTATAGTACTGAATAAAATATACATAACTATGATAATGAATGACTGTACAAATGACATAAGTGGTTGATAAATGAATGGATGACTACACATACAATCATTTTATCCTTAAATCATGTCATTTACATGATCCATCATTACTTCATCTACTTTATCCACAATTACAAGACTAATATTTTCAATATCATGATAAAAAAATAAGGTCACTTCTTTATGTTGATGGGATTCAATGTCAGAGGTAAAATCTTCCACTTAATCACCCATATCATACAAGTTTCTTTGTTTTATATGAGCAAATACACTCTAGCCTTCATCCTGATCGACTGTATTAAATTTAAAGCCATTCACATTGTAACCATAGAAATTTATAGCCTATTTTAGAGGACCTCAAGAAAGAAACTTCAAATATTCTAATAACTCATCTCAAGTATTAGTATTCATGATCTAAAAAAAGTAATATACATTATTATATTTACAAAATATTTGTGTCAACCTAATCTTTGTATTTATTGCACTATTTAAGAACTTACACACCGTGCAAATCATTCTAAAATATATTTATTAACAACTTTTGTTATATCTTTCTCATTTCATGTTCGACCTCTCTTTCTTTGCCTTGTTTGTATCCTCAACTCTTCAATAAATAGATATGAAATTTCACTATTCAGTAGCACATATCTATGTGCATATGATAATTCCATTTTTATAAGTGTAACATTTGAGCTCCTCCCAACTGATTGACCAACAGTAGGAAAGATTTTTGATTTACCATGTAGTTGAGATTGAGTTGATGTGTTTTCAATACATCCAACTTTATTGAATCTTGTATCAATATTATTGAAGTATCTAGAAAAAAAGGTAAGACACTCCTATGCCAAATAGCCTTCAGAAATAGAGACTTCTGGTTAAGCTTTATTTTTCACATATGATTTCAAATGCCCAAGATATCTGTGAAATAAAAGAAAAAAACATAATTTTTTTATTTAATAAAGTTACAAGAATTGTTTACTTAAATTAAAAAATATAAATAAAGTACCTCTCAATTGGATACATTCATCAATAATGTATGGGGCCTCATAATTTATCTCCCTTAACCAAATTCACAGTTAAATGCATCATGATAGTAAAAAAAATGGAGGAAAGATCAAATCCATTGCAAAAAGTGTCAATAAAAATATCTCATGAAGGTTTTTAAGATCAAATGGTTATAGAGTTTTCTCACATAGTTGTATGAAGAATGTGAAGAGTTGGAGTACAACAATAGTAACCTTTTCAGGTAATAATGTATGCAATGATAATGGAAGAAACTACTGTAAAAAAATATGTGAATCACAACTTTTCAATCCATGTAACATATGATGATTTAAGTCAAAACACCTTGATATGTTACTTAATCATCATCAGATACCTTGAAATGTTTTAAAATTTTAAGGAATGTATCTTTATCCCTATTTTTCATTGCAAAAATTTCAGAATCATACTTTACATTCTCATCTAACCAGAGATCATACTTTATGTTCATTGCTTGTAAGTCTTTCTAAGAATTGAGATGATCCTATTATTCTCCATGCTCGTTAAGTAATGTGAATATAAAATTGTCACAAACATTATTCTCAATATGCATCACCTCAAGATTATTCCACAATAAATTAAATTCCTAATATGGAATTTTTAAGAATATACTTTTTTTTTCTTACATTATTGCGTTCTGATTTCACTTGACGACAAATTTTGAACTCATTTTCCACTATCATTCAAATGATACACCTTAAAAAATTATATTTCTAAATTTATAAGTTGTGACAATATTTTTTAACCTGTAAACAACTTTAGAGGTGGTCTACGATCAATAGGACCATTGAATTTTGACCTGTTCAACCAAAACCTATGAGATGCATTGAGAAATATTTTATGACACAAAAGCACCATTTTATACTACGAGGTAGTCATTTGGGATCAAAATAAAAGTTACAAACATGAATATACAAACCCATGTACGTGTTCCAACCATCTAAATTACCAAGTCTAGGGATGTCACTAATGGTCCATATTAGAGCATCTTTCATTTTGAACATTGTTCTAGAAGATGCATCATATTTATGAACACCATTGCTCCATAACTCCTGTAATTCTTAAATTAAAGACTACAAGTATACATCAATATCATTTCCAATCATCTATTTTCCCAAAATAATCATCTAAATGATAAAAGATGTTTGATTCATACACATCCATGTAGATAGATTGTAAGAGATCAAAACAACTATCCAAATGCTATAACTGGTGCTCAAAATCTCAAATTGACTGAATCCATCGGTAGCCAATCCCAATCGAACATTTCTTAGATTAGATGAGAAATATAAATTTAATGAATTAAATTTATTCCAAAATTGTGAATCTCTTGGATTTAGCATTAACCCATCATTTTTATTATCTATAGAATGCTACTTTATGTGTTCAACAGTTTTTAATGACATGAATAATCTTTGTAATTGAGGATTTAAAAGAAAATAACACAAAAACCTTTACAGGTGTGTTCCTTTTATTCTTATTCATAGTATCATGTTGATTCAGACTTCCAACATCACTCATTGACTACCATCTAGAAGAAGAACATTTTTTGAAATCATGTCTACTCGAATCCTCTCCCTAATAAAGATACAATCATTGGAACACACATATATTTTTGTATAATTCAGACCAAGATTGTTAACAACTTTTTTCATATCATAAAAAGAATCAGAAATATTTGCTTCAAGAAATTCACCACGCAACAATTCCAATATCATGTACATCACCTTATTTGTAATTCCACATAGACATTTTATATGGTATAACTTCAATAAAAAAGAAAGTTTTGAATATTTCAAACATCCACTATAAAACTCTTGATTTCCATTATAAACTAAACCATGAAACACATATGTCAGCTCAGTGAAGTTTTTTCTTACATTAGTCTCCCCAAAATCAAGAGGAGAATCCAATGATATGTTACAATCTTGATCTGGTTGTCCAATAGTCTCAAAAACATCATCCATCACATTTCTATTTATAGCACCCTCAACTAGTTGTTATGATATGTTTTGATGTTTATGTTGTTGTATTTTAATGATGAATTCATCATTAATAATGTTTTTCATTTCATTGTTTATTGTCGACAAATTTGGGATCTCATTCTATCTATTGACATCAGTACTCAATGTTTCTGTAACATTTTATTCTCTGTGCCAAATCTAATAGAAATAGTGAACAAGGAATTTCTTCAATATCAAGTGTTCATAAATTTCATCTCTCTTCAAACATCTTCTAAGTTTACATTTAGGACACAAACATCTTATTCTCCCATCATCAGATCAGTTGGAAATTGAAAAATATAAAAACTCATCCAAACCCTTAGCATACTGAGGTGTGTTCCTCAGTAATGTGATCCAACTTTTATCCATATATATCACAATGTTCCTAAACATTATTAAAAAAAATTAAAACACACAACTATTACTAAATAGGAAAATAAATATGGTAAAATCTAGTAATGTGGGGAATGATAATGAAGTGAATGAATATACTAGTTTGAGAATAGAGGAAACCTAAAATAAATGGAGTGTCACTGCTAATATGACCTCAATATTTCCATCCTTCAAAAAAACATAAGGAATACCTGACATGAGTTAGTGTAGATATCACCTCCTGGTAGAGGTCTAACATAATGATAGATTATAAATATTTGTATTAGAGGTGATATATTGGAATCATAATTAATACCATTGTTATGGGAATCAATAAACCCATTGTTCTTGATATATAATCCCCCTATAGAGATCTGATTTATATAGAGGAGGTAAAGAGAGAAATGTATGGATGCTATGGTGATAAATATGAATGAAACCATCATGGAATTAGAAAATTACTCATCACTATAGTATACATAGTTATGGAAATGGAAGCATTGTTTCATATATGACTTGATGAATTTGAACATATCAATGAGAAAAGGTGACACATGTTGAATAAACTTGAAATAAATTATAATAGAGTAAAATTAGAATTTTACAAGAAGGATATCCTCTACTCATTTATTCATGGAGAATTAGTATGGTCATTGAGAACTCCCATTATACCTTGACAGAGACCTATGTTAATGTTTAAAAAATAGAAAGACTATGGTCTGTACATATGTTCTATACAAATGAATCATGTTCCTTAATTATAATGCTTATACATTATGTTATTACCACCATTAATACATAGTTTCTAATAAAATACATATCCTAACAAAACCATCCAAATTTTAACTTAAGTTTCCATAAAAAACAATGACATAGATATATAATTGAAGATTGTAACTACAATTTCTTATTATTGATCAAACCATATATAAATCTACCTTAATTAGAAGGCTGTGACTGTAGTGCAGAGTAGCGCAGAAATATGAAGACAAGGGAAAGGCCGCACATACAAGGGATCAGGGGGATCAGGATCTGAGGGATTGGGCTAGGGCTTAGCTAGCAAGGGTTCGACCGATGAGGGATTGGAGGGCTCAATCTCAGGAGACGCCGACGAGGGCTTAGAGAGATTGGGCTCAGGATCTGTCAATGACAACTTTGATGGATCGGGCTTAGGCGATGTCTGTGGGGGGGGGGGGGGGTTAGCTAGGGTTTGGGGTCAGGGGAGGGGGGGGGGGGGGTCATGGGAAAATTATGTTTTTTATTAAAAATTGAATATTTAGTAGTAGTTTTTATAAAATAGCCAAAAAATACTAGATTTTTTTATAGGTGGTTAACTAAACCGCCATTGAATAACAATTTTGGTGTAGTGTCTGCATGCAAAAAAGTGACTTTCTCTACTTTTATAGGACTTACCAGGAGATATGGAAGATGAAATGGGTGTGACTATTGTTTAGACTACTACAATACTTCTTCCAAATTCTAATAATTTTATAAAAACTCTTGAAATATGCCTAGGTAGTTTAGGGATATGAGGGAAGGGACCAAATCATTCTAGACATTATCCATGCACATCATGAGTAGCTATTCATGGGAAATCAATATGTCGAGCGAGTATGTGAGTCCCTTTCATCAGGTGATGACGTCAATGAATTGTTCATCGAGAATCTATTTTAATTTAAAGAGGTTGAAAATGATCATATTTCATGAGGTGGAGCTGAACTGGTAGAGGAACTATCTATGAATGTCCATCCAACCAACAACAAACCCTGTGTGTAACTAACTATACTAGATGAAATCCGATCCTTCCAAATTCTAGAGAAATAATTGGATCTTAGTGATATCCTAGTGTTCTAGAGTCCCCAACATTGGACTGCACCTTGAAGAAAAGTGGTTCAGATGCTAAAGAGAGTCTACCATCCCATTAAATGGGGTGGCACTAGGATTACCAAACTCTAGGGGTGCTCCAATATTGTCCACCCATGCTAGGTATGACTTTCCTTCAGGCATAAATATCACCTATTATGTTTCCAGATCCTTGATATGGGTGATGAGTGTAGATATCATGTCATACTGGTAAGGTTTTTTGGTCACAAATGCATTTAATAGCTCACTAACTTAGGGAGTAACATGGACTTTATCCTGAGGTGTATAATTATGATGTTTAGGTGGGGTGGTGACTCATATCTCGATTTTTTTACATATCCCATAGATTCTTCTCTAATCGAGTGCATGGGGACACTAAATTCAATTTGGTGTGTTAGATTGAGGAGGAACAGGTTCCCCACTAGAGGAGATATGGGGTCCCTTATGACATTGTTAGGGTCTGGGAACTGCTCAACAATGAGCTTAGTGGTGATAATTTTATACTTCTTGAGCTTCTGAATCAATCTAGATATCTTGGGGTCTGAATCCACTTTTAGTGAAACTTTAGAGGGGTTAGAGGGCTCAGCATGTCCCATGCCTTTGTTGAAGTATTTATGGGAAAGCAGTAATTTCTCATTTAGGGGATTCCTGAGGTTTAGTTCTAGTCTCTACTAATGAGTGTGGATGCCTACTAAGGGGTCTTCCTGGTACTATGTCACCCCTTGAGGTGGGTTTTCCCTATCACGACCTGCGTCAGTGACATTGTTCCTCTGATCCTCTGGAAGGTCTGTAGAGACGATATTAACCGTGGTGGTAGTCATAGGGAAACCTTCATTGTTAGAAGATGGTCTGGATTGAAGGTCTTATCGCCACCACAATATAAGGTTGAAATAGAGGGTTACACACCGCCCATAGCCTTTGATCATTAGATATAGAGACACCACTTCTATGACCTGGAAGATCACAACAAGGTTCTTAACATAAGTTTTTTGGATACTTTGGTCATATCTATACAACTCCATACACTGAGCTACTAGGAGTGTCATGATATCAACCCTCTTGCAATGTTGGTTAGAAACATCAAGGTGCTAGTGGATCCCTAGGTTATCTAGCCTATGATCTTAGAGGAAATGAAGTGTCACCCTCGTAATTTGAAAAAAAACTACACAATCCTTTGTGAGGGACTCTAAGATGAAAAAATATGGAGTTATAGTTTTCCAAAAAATGATTAATAACTTGTCAGAATCTAGAATCCCCCAAAAGTATTCATGTTCACTTCCAGGGAAAGGGTCCTGCTCTTGGTCAGACTAAGACCTGATACGATCATGCTTAGATAAGGGATGTAGCATTGAAACAGACCTTCTTTTCAACTAATCTATTGGGAGAGAGGGCACCACATGAGTTAAATATCTGCTACATGTTGGGATTCCTCTTTGAGACAGATCCAGCTTCAAGATCATATCCATGCAGGATGAGGTGTTTACCACTTTATCAATTGTGATATTGGAAACATTCCTTTGAGGTTTAGTGGAGTTATCACCATCATCTGAGGGAGACAACCTAGACCATGAAATCTATACAACTTCTTTTTTGGAGGTAGAGTGGAGGGAAACTGATGTTGATGGAAACAGATTCACTACGAGTCCTTGTAAGGAGGAATGAATTTCCTCCTATTACATGAATCTTTAGAGGGATTTGGGGATCTTGTGGAAATAAAATTTTAGGCCCATAATCTTCAATTGACATAATTATACCCTAGAATATGTAAGTGGGAGTGAAGGTTCCTTCATTGATTCATCTGTCACTTCAGAGTCTGAGAGGTTGATAACGACATGATGGTTCCTAGGGTTCCACCTCTTAAGGAGTAGAAATTCCCTAAGCAAGGATTGATGAGAGTCACTTGGGATTATCCTATGTGTGTTGCGGCCCATATCATGGTTAGGACTTCCCATGGTGGGAGTTTTCCCTCCATCCCTTGTATGGTTATTCACATTAGGTTATGTCTTCGGAATGGGGATGAACTCCACATCGGTTGGTGGTGGTACTGGGAGGACCTCTGTACTGGTTGGTGATGGTAGAGGGAGGACCTCCGTATAGATTTTTGATGCTATAGAGGGGACCTTCGAATTGGTGCTCCTCATCATGATATGGATTTTAATGGCTACCAGTGGTTCTAGTGACTGATAGATTCAACTTGGACTACCTAAAAGGTTGAATGGGTCTCGATCCCAAGTAGGTGATGATGGATCCCTATTCACTTATTATTGGGATATCATGGTATACTATAGAGGTGGAAGGGACTGCTAAATCTATAGAAGATGCCTCTTGTTTGGAAATATTCTAGGTCTTCCCCTAGTGCAATCATCTAGAATTTGGGACTAGGTTTGAAGGAGTGAGGATGGAGTCAACTAGATAATCGACCTATGGGACAGGTTGGTGTTGGCGTTGGTGTGTCCTAATGAGATCCCTCCTAGGAATATCCTGAGTGGTGGTCAAAAAAAGCATGGATCAAACATAGCCTACCTTCAAGGCATAGATAAATGAACTATCAAAGCACTATGTGGAAAGGATCTAGAAGTGTCTCTATATTAGAACGGGGGGTAGTTTCCCCCTATAAAGCCCTTGGGGGATGGTGGTTCTAGTGAGGTGATGATTCCTTGAGACATTTTTAGGCTATATACCAACTGGGAATTACCCATTACTATTCATCTTTATGAAAAATGGTGTCAATAAATCTCCTATGAATAATCTTGTAGTGTGATATGGGGCATGGGAACTCAACAGATGAAGGCGTACTGGCTGTTGTGGTAGGAGTATAGTCATGCAGGATGGTTGCACCAATGTTTACCTTTCCCCTATGCCTATTGTAATTAGGTCATCAGTTTCCTATATCTTGAGTCCTATAAGGCATATGGATTTAGCTGGAAGTACATATATAGTAAAAGAGATTCCCAATGTCCTAACATTGTTCATTATTATTGAAGTATATAAGGATTCAATGATGATGATGTCATAGATCGAGGATACCCAAAGTTATCTTCCCCAAGTCATAAGTGAGTTTCATTCTGGGCCCAACGCTTTCTTAGTGAGACATGGCACTAAATATATGGATATGGTGGCATGAAAATTTGATGGTTCCCCAACACTACTAGTCCCTATAGTTTAAGGAGAAGAGTTTCACATCATGTTTACCATTTTTATTTCCAACGCTTTTATTGGGACTAACACATGACATTTAATTTATTTCCCCACATTCCCACTTTCCAAAGGCAGGAATCTTCCACCACTTTAATTATCAATGTTGGATCCTTGATCAAAAAAAGATTATTGGGGTTACTAGTTCCATGGATTACTCCTTTAATATTTTCATCTAGTATAGGTTTCCCTCATATATTTACATCTTGTTTTTGAAACTCAATATTGGTTCCATATCGAGATGGACACTAGTTAATTATGTTAATTCTATCTCAACAGGGAAGAAACCTCTGGTCAGAGGAAGTAGTAACATTGGTAATATTGGTCATGTCTGGAGATTGGGTAGGTTAGGAACCCATAAAGTATTCCACCTTCAGAGGGCATCTCATGTGAGAGGCATCTTAGGTGTGGAACCCAAGGCATCCCATGTCGGTCATGAAGTAGTTTATTCAAGGGGAATAAGTCTTCTAATGATTTTTACCTTTGGAATCCCATGTTTTTTGTATGGGTTAGGTTTTCCAGATTAGGTCACAAGTTTAATGTATTTTGGAGACGGTCATAATTTTAATGACTTTTGGAGATTATTGGGTGGTTAAGTGTGCCCCCAAGTGGGGGGGATTTCACACTTGGGGTTGGTGGAGCATGTACCCATAATGGGGAATATTTGACACTTGGATTTGGTGGATTGTATCCCCCAAAGGGGGAATATTTATCACTTATATTTAGTGGAGTGTATCCCCTTAGGGGTAATATTTCACAGTTATATTTGGTGGAGTGTGTCCCCCAATGGTGGAAGAATTCACACTTGGATGTTTTTGGGAGTGTGTCCCCCCAAGGGAGAAGATTTCACTCTTGGATGTTGTTGGGAGTGTGTCCCCCATGGGTGAGATTTCACAGTTGGATGTTATCGGGGTTGAATCTCATAGAGTCGTCATATGTACCATCTCCGTAAGTAGGGATCAAAATCCACATAGTTTTATTCTTCAGTTTAGTGTTGTGTGATAGGACCGATTTGTGTAGTTTAATGCTGTGAAGTAAGGACACCCATATCACAGAAGGAGCATCAACAAGGGATGGTGTGGGGATTATGCATTAAAGCTACCTTATGTAGTATTTTCATACCATGGTGAGGTAGGACATGTCATACCATGATGATCATACATGGGCCATCCCGTATTCATCATAGAGGGTATGGCTATAATTTTATGTCATGTGCTAAGGATGATGTTGAGCAGTTTAACATCATAAGACCAGGACATGAAGCTAGGTAGTTTTATGTAATATATCTCAGATGTGGATGGGTATTAAACCCTAAGGTGAACCATATAAACATGGGAGGATGATCCAAAAAAGGAATCTCTACTGAGATAGGTAGTCTATTTCCCTCGATGAGGATACCTTTAGGGCTTATGTGTCCACTAATCATGTGCCTCTTGGTGGGGTATGGTGTAAAAATTAATGTGGAAGAGTGAAAATCATGAGTCTCAGAATTAGGGATCCTATTATTAGGATTGAAAGGAATTAGGGTACCTATTATTAGGAGAAAAAGTTAGGGTAATGTATGTACTTAAATAATAAGGGGTGTTAGGCTAGGCACTAGATAGTTATTGTGCACAAAATTGTTATTTTTGAACACAAATTGGGATGAGTGAGCCACGAGCTCTAGAAAAAGTCCAACACATGGATTCCGGAGACATGGGTGCATGCAAGATTTAGTTTTTCTCATAGATTAGGGTTTTGTGAAGGGTACTTCTCTTACGCAAACCCAATCAGCCTTAAGAGGTGTTGTGTGAGGAAATCTAAATCATAGTCCAAGACGCATTGAGGCCCATGGTAGGTTTTTCATACAATTTATCTACCTTTGAGGGTCCTTGGTATTTTTTTGTTTTATGATGTCACAAATGAGAGGTTTTCATGAGAGAGAGCGTCACTTCTTTTTTGGAGATCCATCCTCAAAGTATCAGGGGGAGGTTCTATTTATCACCGAAATTGGCGTTCAATGTCTCGCAACTCCACTACAGTATGAAACAGTGATGTGTGCTTTCCAACCCTTTACTTATGGGGTTTTACCACACAACATGTGGGGTTTGACATCACATTTCTCACACAACTAGATAGTTTCATGATGGTTTTGCATGAAAACCCCTCTTTTTTTACACACATGACTTGGACATCACTTCGAGCCTTGAGAGTACCCATAAAAATTTATCTCCTACACCACCATTGGCACACAAGTCCTTTTCATGAGAAACTTCTTCTTTGTGTGCAATAATCCAAATTTGTATGCAATTAGTCCTAGAATGCTCCTTTGGGGTGGGGCACATACTTTGTGAAAAATAGGCCTTTTGGGGAGTAAATTTTTTTTAGAAACATGGGCCATTTTATATTTTGATACTCTTATATTCCATGAAAATAATTATTCTATTTAATGTTATACCTCTAATGAAGGTTTGATTCAAAAGTTAAAAAGGCTATAAGGGGTTTTCATGACTCGAATCCTTTCCTTGGGTCATAATAACTCTTCTTTGACTATTATCTTTCAATATTGTTCCATTATAACCTTTGATAATGTTATGTTGTATTTCCAACTTCTTTTTGTGTGTGTAAATCATGTTTCAAGTCAATTTATTCTTCCTTGATGATTATATTGTTTCATTAATGTGAATTTTGTTAAGAGTAATTCCTATTACTTTTAATGGATCTTTCTTCCATATCAATGTTTTTACTTCCAAAAAATGTTCTCTTTTCCCTAAAACAAAATAAATTTGTTTTATATTTAATGAAATTTTTATTCACCTTTATTAATTTTAAATCAAAGGTTTCATTTTCATTTTAGTGATGTAGGTTTTTCAATAAAGTCATATCAAAATATTCAAAAGGTTTTCTATCCTTTCAAAATAATATGTTTTATAATTCAATACATATTTTTGATAAAATGTACATCTTTTCAAGTTTCCTTTTTGGAACTATTTTTTAATGTTTTTAAAAAGTATTTTCTTTCCCATAAAAAAATTCCTTTGAAAGTAATTTGTACTTAAATTTTTGAAATGGTTTTTTGAAAACCTTTTTTTCACTTCTATTTACCCTATAAGGTTTTTCTTTTATAAAGTGATGTTTTGATCACCGTCCACATGTTAGTATGATATGAATACTTTTTTAAAATGAGATTTTTGATATCCTATGGGTTTTTAAATTTATGTTATGTGATTTTTATGAAGATTTTAAGAAACCCATTATTTTTTCCATGGGTTAATTAAGATATGTTTATGATTAATTTTAGGTGCCACTCATGTGTATGGATAATGATGGGTAGGATCCTATACCACCCTCTAATGAAGTGGTTAAGGTTTAACATCACCTAATATGTTTAAATGTTGTGTAAATGAGATACAGGAAAATTTGTTCACATTTTGTGTGTGTAAATAAGATGAAAGAATATTTTTTTCACAATTTTGTTATATAAATGAGATGAGGGAAGATTTGTTCACAAGTTGTTGTTTGAAAATGATGCGGGAAGCTTTGTTCACAAGATTCATTATGCTTATAGTTATAAAAAATTTCCATGTTGTTTATTAAGTTATAAAAAACTTTAAAAATGCTTATCAATTTCATAAAATTCCACGTTTTCCCGATTATTCCTTATTTTAAAGTATTCCTCACTTTTATTTCATGATCCCATGTTATATGTTTTTTGAGATATTTTTTAAACTAAGTCATATCTTTTATTATTCTCAATGACCTTTTAAAAATCTTATGTTACTATTGTTAGAGTTAGTTCCCTAGATTCACTTCCTATATACTTTATGATTATATGTATTCATTATTTTTAATATTAATAAAGTTTCTTATCACATCATGATTATTCCTCTATATGACATAGAATGTGATATTGTGATAATAATATTTGGCACATTGAAATGTCATAGAAATCCCCTTGTATGATGAGGACCTAGAGGTGCCACAAAAATATTGTTGAATAAATGCTATTTAGCAAGATGATATTTCCTATTATGACACAAATGATATAGGCTATTAGGGGTAGGAGCTTATAAGACATTGAGATACCTTATCATGTTGTTCACCCTTGGTAATATCCAAGAAGTGAGGTAATGAGAATGGAACCACCAGAAGGAAATCCACATTTTATGTGTAATTAGATGTTCTGATATATGAACATGTGTATCGATCCTTATATTTTAATATTATCATTAATTTATACCATAATTAATGTAGATTTATTTATTTATTAAAACCATGATGATATATTTTTAGGGTGAAGTATGATATGTTGGGTCCGTCATGAGTGATATTTCATTAATAGACAAAGAGAGAAAGGATTTATCTCCTTTTTCTATTATAAAAATTTGATATATCAGGACCTTTGATTGAAATGGAAATACCTATATAGATCCTTGTCCATAGTGTTGTATGGGAAAGTTCATTTTTAGATGGTCAAAGAAGGAGAAATCGATCACATATGTTGATGAAACCAGTGTAAAACATGATTTATTAGAGATATCATGGTAAAGGGATTATATTACATAGTAAGAATTAATAGAAGCTTCTATGTCACTGTGACATTAGATTATTTTTCTATGGGTTAATTTGAATGTTTCCAGATTCCAACCTTATACTTTAGGTGGTTCTACATAATTCCAATAAGAAAGAGACCTAGAGGGTCACACACTAAGTGTATTTTCAATATTAGTTAAATGTAATGTTGAATTTAACTAGTTGGAATAAATATTATTCAAAATTTATGGTTTGATAATTATTCTGGTTTGGTTAAACACCATAATTTAATCACAAGTTATCAAAAAAAATAAGTGAGTTAAATAATAATAAATAATTATTTGTAAGTTTTGAAAGATATAATATTTATTATATTTAGCAATTAATTGTGTAGTGGTACTTATTTATTAAATAAATTGTCATTATTCAAGGTTTGTTAAATTCCTAGGGAGATAACAAGACCAAGTGTAATGGTATTATTATAAATAAAATAAAATATATTAATTTATTCTTATGTGATTCAGATGTTAAGTGAATAATAAATATATTATTTTAATACATGGGGTTCATAAAAATCAAGTAATTAGAAAGGTTCTTGTGTTCAAGTTTCCAACCGTAAAATCTCTATAATAAATATCTAATTATACCAATTTCTATATACACACTTATTGTGTACAATTGATAGCGATAATCTCTCTTAAGACCTAAAGAGATTTATAGAGATATATAGTGTGATCTCCATCCTCTTCTCTCAAGAAACTAAGAGATAATCAAGAGTTTTTTATCCTCATAGGATAATTCTTCTAGGATCTATGACAAATGATTTAAATGATCAAGACCAACCATACTAGTACCTGCTAATTCTATGATGATGTTCAGATATTGTGGTGCATGTGTGGATCACTACTAGAGGGATTCTACACTTTGATCATGTAGTGAAATGACCATACAATAAGATTAATTTAACCTAATCATCAATGAAGAAATAATTACAAGTTCAAGTAATTCTAGACCTGCTTATAAATTAATTATAAATTACACGTAAAGATCCTCCTCTTATGGTTATGCTATTTAATCAAGTCAAGTAATCTAAAAATTACATTGGTCCTGAAATCATTAATTATGTATAGAAAATATTATTTATAAATTAAAACTAAAAATTTGAGATGACCATGCTAAACAGGCTCTTCTACTATGCCCGAAACCAAAAAGTGGAACCAGAGTAGTCACATGGTTAATTTATAATTATTTATTAATCATTGATTGAATGGTATGGATTTAAAATTTCTTTTACCTTATATGTATTCATTCATAAAATCCAAAAACCATGTTCTATTCCCTTTCTTCATTATCTCTAACATAACCAATAAACTGGTTATGATAAAAAAAGAGACATCATAAAGTGCCATATACAGATTCAAAAGGTTCTGTCCAGGTAACACAAGCCTACATGGTGCATACACCATTGTACACACATTTTACCTATGTATCTTGTATGTATCTCATGATAATATAATATCAGATTGATGAAATTAGATCAATGATATGATAAAATAGGATCAATTCATAGATCTAGATAGGCTAACACATGGTTTTAACAACAACATGTCATGTAACCTGCAGATACAATGTGCAGTCCTTGTGTCTTCATAATGGTGAACATGGGGGTCCAATCATTTCATGTATCTATTATAAGACATGGAAAATGACAAATCGTGCATTGTATTGTCCATATGTCATGTAAGATTATTACATTCCATGTACCTCATACATATCTATAGCAGTGGAACACACCCAGTCTATAGGCATATACTTCAGATACAAGCATAATAGACAACATGCCATATAGTCTACTATATCCTATGAGATAAATTTAATATACAAAGAACAATTAATCATATTATTATACCTATTCACATGTTTTTCGTTTTTCATTTATTTTATAGTACATTCCATGTTATAGGATTTTTAATTATATATTTAATTATTTTATGTTTGAAATTATAAAACTTTAAGTTGTGTATGGTCATTTCATATATTGTACTCTGTATGCATGAAGAGAATCACATGCAGTGTAATTAAAATATGTTACATGTTTCACTTGTTTAAGGGAAAATTCCATAAAATTACCTATCACGATATGTGTGATGGATGCCAATGGAATACACAATCACAAGGATCATGTTGGGTATTTTAGGATAGTACATGCTGTTACCTCCATGTACACTTGTGTAGTGTTTTAATTTTAAATAAAATTAATTAATTTAATTTTTTTAAAATTATGAATGTATGAATTTTAAGGAATCTCGAATAGTATTAAAATAAATTTAATTAATTATATTAATTATTGGTTTATTATATTAATTAAATAAAAAATGTAATTAATTAATAGATAAATTGAAAATGTATTTTCATCTCATTATATGTGGATGATCATGAGATTGGAATAGATCTATGTATGTGATTGGTTTTTTTAATATATTTTTATTAAATTAAAATGATGGCATGTGAGTCATACCCTCCTCCTTAATATGCAAGGTTCTTCATGCCTGTAGTTTCTTTTATGTTAACCCACTTATGAAATCAATTGGATCCCATTACCTGCATGTGGGAAAATTCTTATGTTAGGATGGATCTCCCAGGTGAGAGGAGGTAGTCTGAGTCTAAGATCTGAGCAAAACAAATCAAGGTGATACATAAGAGATGAGGTGGAATGTTTCAACATGAACCAAGAAATGGTTCAAGGTTATCCCCCTTGGGTTGAGGGTTAGTTTACCATGCACTACATAAACTAATCATTAGAAAATATCATGATCACACCACTTATATTTTATTTCTATCAGTTTTATGGTATATTATTTATGTTTATGGAAGCTATATGATCACTTAATAAATTAATTAACAAGAATTTAAGATGGAATAAAATAAAACCAAATTATTCATAAATTTTATCTGATATGGTTAATCACATAAGTAAAATCCACTTAATATTAAAAAGGCATGTGATAAGATAAAACTGGGGTTTTACACATGTAAGGACCCGACCTCAGTTGCCCAGAGCCGGTGCCTTATTTGATTATGTTGGCATACATACAAGGAATACGAATCTCGAAAGACTGAGTAGTTTAGTATTATTGGAAAAAAGTTACATACATAAGTTTAACATTACAACATGAAGGGAATCAAAGCATTATTTTATTCCACTAGAAACATCACGTCTCCTAGATTATACTTGAAATTCATTCATAAATTACTTCTTCATGTCCTGATAAAATGAAACATAACAAAGGGGTGAGCTCAAATGCTCAGTAAGAGTAAGGAATACAACGGAAGATAATATAAACATTAGACATGATGAATAATTGAAAACACATGCCTTTAATAATAAACTTGAAACACATTATGGCAGGAATATGTGCTGAATAAATAATTCCATAATAAAACATAATCATGGGTATTCTACTAGTCAAATAACCACATGAAATTTCAATTACTAGCTTCATAATGAGGGAAGTACATATGCCGGACATCATAACCATATCGTCCAAGCCTCATGATAGGAACATAAATCTCACATTTTTCACCATAGAGATAATGTCTCCATATCTTCAAATCAAAGATTACATTAGCTAACTCAAGATCATGAGTAGGATAGTTTTGTTCATGAATTTTTAGCTGTCATGATGCATAAGCAATAACCCTATCATTTTTCATAAGGACACAACCAAGTCCTTTCTTTGGAGCATCACTATAAATAACAAACCCGTCATTCCCCGATGGTACAGTCAATATAGGGGTATTGACTAATATTCTATTCAGTTCTTCAAAACATTATTCACAATCTTTCGTCCAAACAAATTTAACCCCTTTACATGCGAGCTTCATTAGTGGGTTAGCCAGTCGGGAAAAATTATGCACAAAACACCGATAATGACCTACTAAGCTAATAAAACTGCGTACCTCAGTTATGTTTGTTGGTGTGGGCCAATCTTGGATTGCCTTTTTCTTCGTAGGATCAACTAGGATTCCATCCTTAGAGAAAATATGGCCAAGAAAAGAAATATTCTGAATCCAGAATTCACACTTGCTAAACTTCCCATATAATTCATGTCTTCTAAGAGTATTTAGGATAATGCACAAGTGATTTTCATGATCTTCATAGCTTTTGGAGTATAACAAGATATCATCAACAAAAACCACCACAAATTCATCGAGATATTCTTTGAAAACTCTGTTCATTAGATCCATGAAGACATAGGGTGCATTATTCAATCCAAAAGGCATCACTGTAAACTCGTAATGCCCGTACCTGGTTCGAAATGCTGTTTTAGGAATGTCTTCCTTCTTCACACACAACTAATGATATCCAGATTGAAGGTCAATCTTTGAAAAGTATTGAGCTCCATGAAGTTGGTCAAATAAATCATCAATGCGAGGTAGGGGATACTTGTTATTTATTGTTATAGCATTGATCTCCCTATAGTCGATACATAGCCTCATAGATCCATCTTTCTTATTAACAAAAACGACAGGGTCTCCCCATGAAGAAACACTAGGGTGAATAAATCCCTTATTACTCAATTCTTCTAGTTGTTTCTTTAGTTCCACTAATTCCATAGTGGCCATTCTATAAGGGGTCTTCGATATGGGCCTTGAACCAGGAATTAAATCAATGGAAAAATTAATTTCTCATTCTGGAGGATGTCTAGGTAAATCTTTTGGAAACACATCAACATATTCTCTCACAATAGGTACATCCTCTATTTGAACATTCCTTTCCTCACCCACAGTTATTTTATTCTCTTCCTCACCAATAATTGAATTTAGTTGAGCTACTGGGGGTGGATCTTGATAAGAATCAGGTGGTGACGATTCTGCTCTAAAAGATAATGTGTTATTTATCATCGTCATCAAAAATTATAACCTCTTTATTCTTACAATAAATTTTTGCATCATGGTCTAAAAGCCAATCCATACCAAGGATTATATCAAATTCAATCATGGGTATGACGATGAGATCAGTAGATAAAGAACATTTATATGACCTAATGGGAACTGATTTATAGAACTTTGTTGCAATGATACTTCCCTTAGGAGTTTTGACTAACAACTCCCTTGTTAAATCAAATTGGAAATATCTAATTTTCTTATAAAAATGGGAATATATGAAACAATGCAATGATCCAGAATCAAATAAATCATTAGATAAACTTGAGGAAACAATTAAAGTACCTGCCACCATGTCATTAGGAACTTCAACCTCTACAGTTGTGATCGCATAAGCTTGTCCCTGATCCCTTGACCTTCTCTGTTGCATATTTCCTTGATGTTTTGGATAATCATTATCATAGTGTCCTATCTACTGACAATTATAGCATTGAACATCATTGGATTCCTTCTTACCTTTGTATTCACCAACAAGATGGCATTTCTAACCACATTTGTAGCATACACATTTTCCTTTTAAGCATGCACCAGGGTTTTTCTTTCCACAATTTTCACATGGTGGAAATTCAACTCTTCCCTTCTTCCCCGTTTCCTTATTTCCTTTCCCAGGGTTTTCAACAACCCTCTTCTTTTCTTGCTTTCCCTTAAATTTATAAGACTTAGAGAATTATTTTTCAGTCTTGATGGCACATGAAACTCTATCCTTATATGCTGAAAAACTTTGGGAGACCAGTGCCCGCTGGAGGAATGGATTTAGGACATCAAAGAATCAATCAATTTTTCTCCTTGGATTTCGTATGCAGTCTACAACATGTCTTTCTAATCTTGTGAAGTTATCTTCGTACCTTACAACATTCTCATCTTCCTTCTACCTCTGATTCAAGAATTGTCTTTCCATATCTACTCACTGCTCACGAGGGAAATATTTTTCTAAGAAGATTTCCTTAAATTCCCTCCATTCCATCTCCTCTATCTATTCCTCCTCCTTTGTGTTTTGGATTAATGACCAACACTGATTTGCATCTCCTAATAGATGATATACTACCATGACAACCTTCTCTATTTCATTACATCCCAAAGTAAGAAATATCTTCTCAAGGGATCATATCCACTACTCTGCTACAAATGGGTTTGTAGTCCTGTTGAATGATGGAGGCTGTTGTCGCATAAAGAGATCTAGCATGGCTCCTCCATGTGGTGGATTCGGATGCTCCATACGGGTAAGGTTATTATTCATAACCTGAGTAAGTTATCCCAGTATAGTTATGTGTTGCTAAGCACCATTCACAGCACCAGAGCCAACATCATTATCCTACGTCGGAGGAAAATCCCTACAGGTTCACGTTCATTCGTGTGATTTCCATTCCATCCCCTAGGCGCCATATCTAGATAATGGCATACACTATATTAGGTTATGAATCATAATGTATAATCTTAACTTAAAAATACTTAGAAAAATTGAGATCCTAAGCATTCCTAATCCCATATTAACAAATATGGTTTCTTTGAGGAATATTTTACATTTCAATCCTTCATAATGGCTTGTAAAGAAAATGTGAATTATCCTAAGCATATCTCCTAGGAGTGTTGTAACCAAGAGTGTAGCAAGGCCCTTTTTTGTGCACTAATTACCATTCGAGTCTAGCTCAAAGCGGTGTTTTTGGGTTTTACCCCTAGATATATCTGTGCCAGAGCCGCCTCTACCTGCTCGTATCCAGACAGGGATGTATTTCTTGAATGATCCACATAATCTATTCCTTACCAAAATACCAGTACGTTCTTGTATGTTTATCCTCAAAGACTAACTTAGGGACTCTTCCTCTAATTCTACGTTTTCTAAATCTAGTTTCCAAGTATTCTACTAAACTTCCTCTGATACCAACTGTAATGACCCGACCCCAGTTGCCCAAAGCCGGTGCCTTATTTGATTACGTTGGCATATATACAAGGAATAAGAATCCCGAAATACTGATTAATTTAGTATTATTGGAAACAAGTTACATACATAAGTTTAACATTACAACATGAAGGGAATCAAAAAACTATTTTATTCCACTAAAAACATCACGTCTCCTAGATTATGCTTGCAAGTCATTCATAAATTACTTCTTCATGTCCTGAGAAAATGAAACATAAGAAACGGGTGAGCTCAAACGCTCAGTAAGAGTAAGAAATACAACAGAAGTTAATATAAACATTATACATGGTGAATAATTGAAAACACATGCCTTTAATAATAAACTTGAAACACATTATGGTAGGAATATGAGTTGAATAAATAATTCCATAATAAAACATAATCATGGGTATTATACTAGTCAAATAACCACACAAACTTTAAATTACTAGCTTCATAATGAGGGAAGTTCATATGCCAGACATCATAACCATATCATCCAAGCCTCATGCTAGGACCATAAAATAATCATTTTGTCAAGGCCTCATGCCAAGACCATAGTTTGTCTCATGAGACCTACCGATGCATCGAGGGGATATAGAGGGCCCCACCCATCACATAATAAGTCCAATGAATTCCTCATATGAGTGGGGATCAATATAAATAACATATACATTCATATTTAAACTATCATATGAAATGTAACTAACTTTCACCGATTTTTGAACATAAACACTAACCATTCTGAATAATATAATGAATGATTTTAGGATAAATCATCCAAAATAAAGTTATTCATAAATAATTAAATAAAATATGGTATATGACTTCATAAATGATTAAACCCAATAATAATATGGAATCAACAAGAGCATTGAATGAAATGAAAATAATCTTATAAAATCATTAAGTAATTTTGAGATAAATACTCTTTTATTTTGAAAAGAAGAGTTATTTTGGAAAATATTTGTTTAAAAATAGAAGTGAAGTAAGATAGTATTTTCATACTGAAATGATTATTTTTAGAAAGATAATGGTTTCCAAAAACAGATTATAGAGTTCCCTTGTAAATAGATATGAATTGGAGAAATTCCCTTGAATCGAGCTTCTATTTTGGAAACAATTTTGAATGTTCATTTTAAAATGTGTAACTATCCATAAAATAAGGAAGGGTTCTAGTTTGTAAACATATATATGATACTCAAACAGAATATATGATGAGTACATTACAATACATAAGAATTTCATTGAGGTAATTAGACAATGAAAGTATCCCGAATGAAAATGGAAGTTCGGGTGGAAAAACCCTTACCTTAACTCCAAACGTGTTCCTCTCTTGAACTTAAGATCCTGGAATATGAAATTATAATTATTAATAAATTATTTAAGAACCTATTAGACATGTATTTAGTTTATCATAATTCTTTTTAGTTCATTTATGTCTTTATTGATAAGTTATTGTATTGAATTTCGTCGTTCTGGAGTGTTTGTTTCCTTTATTTTCATATTCGGTTCACTTGTTTTTAAGTAATAAAGTTCATGTGGAATGGTTATAAATCTCCAGGATTGGAATATTATTAATGAACATAAAGAATTTATAATGGTCATCTCTATAATTTGGTTACATGGAATGAGGATGAATAACCACTTCGATTATTCGGCGGTATCTGGATTATTATGAACTAGTTTTGTCATATAACTTAATTATATGTACATATTCTGGTTACTTAATATTAATTATGTTATAATACATATGTTATAGTTTGGTTCTAACATAAATATGGTTTCATGACCATTAATGTAGAAGAAATTGAAGAACGAAACTTCGTCGTCCATGAAGGCTATAAATTGGAACCTCATGGACGTTGATTTCATTTATAAAAAATAAAAGGGTGGGAGTAAGAATATTTATGATGGTTCTTCCATTCAAATGATATAATTCCAGTATATAGATTATACTAGAGTTATCATGATAATTTTTACAGAGGAGGTGAGGAGAGAAAAATAAAAGAGATGAACTTGAAAATAAAATAAAAGTTAAGAGATCCCTTATGAAAATTCAGCAGCCTAACGACGTCACTTAAAATTTAATAAAATAAAATGATGAGAACAAAAGGGTATCTCATCATATTGAAATAAAAATTAAAGTAATAATAATGAATAAAATCAAACCCCAACATATGAGAAAGGAATTTCAAATAGATAACATAAAAGAAGTGTCGACTTAAAGAAGAGAATAAAGGATTCCCTTACCTTGTAGAATAACTCCTAGATCTTGAAGGATGGGACCTTGGGGGATTAGGGACACCTTGGTAGGACTCCTAGAGAGGTAAAAACACCAGAGATTCTAGGATGAGGTATTTTTAATGAAAGAAAATGATTGGATGAGTGGGTATTTATAGTAACATACCCTTATGAATAGTAACATGAATAGTAATATAACCCTTATGAATAGTAAATAATAATATATTTTTTTTCTTAAGGCAATAAGATAATGAGATCTTAATTAGTTTTTCAATGAGAAATAAAACTAATTGCACTTTAAGATTGTTATTTTTCGAATTAACTATGAACATATTTAAAAATTAAATTAATAATATTTAGAAAATTATTTTTGAAAAATGGATTTCACTTTTGAATTCTACATGTCAAAAAATTGTAGGGGTGAAATTTTGGGATTTTTCTAAAATACATGAATTTTTCATGAATAGTAAAATTACAGTTTTGAGTTTTCGGTAGTTTAATGACATCATAATGATGTATTAATTAAATATAAAAGTATGGTAGACTTTTTTATAGTAACTTATAACATGAGTTGTCCCAAGTGGCTAAAATGAATGGTATGTTACTATTCACCAAAAATCAAGTTTGTTCTACCAGACTCCAAATGAATTACTGAACACAACTCTAGATGACCATTTTTCGAAATTAAAAACATAGAAGAGGAAAAGTTGTGTTTAATGGTTTGATTATAAAATTTCATTCTATATTTATTTTCAAAACCTTGGGGTGTTACAACACATAAGTATAGAAATACCTTATCTGGAATATTATGTTTGTATATCCTTGCATTACTTAAGTTTGAGTTGGACCCATAGTTCAAAGTGATTAACTAACCCAATATTGGGTAATTTTAATTATATATAAACTTTATTTTGATGTTTTGGGTTGAATTAACTTGGTTTACATCGAGGGTTGACTACCCAAGTAGGACTTGGTGTAACTGTGAGGCAAGGGTTGAGAAAATATTTTTTCAATATTTCATGATTTGGGTTTCCACTTAAAATATCAATGAACCATGAGTTAATGTAGTTGTAAAGTTATGTATAATTAAAATCATTGAAATAACTTTGCAGGCCCAATAATTGGTTATGATAAGGGAATATGAGTCCTTTACACTAGAATATCCATGAAAAAAGATATTCCAAAAACTAATGGTGATGTATATTAAGTTTATAAAAAATAGAGGGAGATCAATAAAATTTAAATTTATTAATCTGATTTGGTAATCAAGGGTGTACTTATTATTTTCTACTAATTTGTAGAAATGAAAAACTATACAACTCTAACAATATCACTGCAATCTATACTAGAGAAGGTTAACCTTCTCACTAGCATAAATTTTGAGGAATGGAATAATCACTTATGAGTTATACTATTCCATGAATGAAAATTATATGTTCTAGAAACCCCACTTCCTAAGTCACTTGCAAAAGAGGCTAGTAAGGAAGAAGTATCACTCTACCAAAAAACATGTGGACAATGTAATGGATTCCCAATGTTTCATTTTATCCTTTATATCTAGTGACATTTTAAATTAATATGAGTATATGGATTCATATATCATCATTTCTCACCTTTATGATCTTTATCAAGAGAAGGAGAGATAAGAGAGATACGTGATCTCTAATGAACTATTCACATGCATGCTTAGAGATCCACTTCCATATAGGTCACATGTAGTCAATATGATTGGATATATAGAATTATTAGACATATTGGGGTTTAAGATCCATGATGAGATACACACAGATCTCATTTTGTCCTCAATATTAAGAATTTTCTCTAGTTTCATTGTGAATTATAATATGTTCAATATTAAGAAGACACTTTCAGAAATTCTCAATATTATTCACTAAGTTTATAAAGAAACAGGGCATGACACACCTGTGGTCCTTATGGTGAATATAAAAAGGAATAAAAAGGAAAATGTTTTAAAGACTCATTACATGTCTAAGTCTCCACAGTATATCCTTCCATGAAGAAGAAGATCCAGTGACATGTAACGAAATATAATGCATTATGATTTGCATGTGTCAAGGAAGGATACTGGAAGAGGAAAAATACCCATCCAGATAATCAATTGAAATCTTCAAATCAATTTTTTGTTGAGTGTAATATTCCCATATCTATAAGTTGGTTATTAGATACTTAAAGTGGTTCTCAATTTTATATCCAAATATAAGAACCAAGTATATTTTAAAAGTTTCCTAGAGGCTAGGTTGATATAAGGACTTTCAATAGAGTGAGGATGGTTTCTCTATCCATTAGCAACCACCTTCTCACATTTCCAATATGAATTATTTTGGTTTTAAAGAACTATTATTATGTTCCTAGTTTTACCAAGAACATCAATTTTTTTGTTTAGATATGGATGGATTAACTTTCATATTTTGAAATAAGAGTTGTTACTTTTATAAAGATAACATATGTTATGGTATGACATAGTTGAATAACATTCTTTATATATTAAATTATGAAAATAAAATATTGAAAATTGATAACCAATAAAATTCAAATGGACCATTTCACACCCAATTATGGAATCTATGCCTTGGTCATGTAAATGAGAAGCGTTTGATGAAGCTATACCAAGATGGTTACTTAGAAACTTTTGAGATTAAACAACTTGAAATATTTCATGCTTGTTTTAGAGGAAAGATGAATGGGCCACCATTTATTGGTCAAGGTAAAAAGTCCATAGAGCTTCTAGAACTGGTACACATTGATGTGAGAGGAACTTTTCTAGTATAATCTAGAGGTGTATTCTTATATTTTATTACTTTTACTAATGAATTTATATATAATTGACGAGGTATAAGTATAAATCATTCTAGAAGTTCAAAAAATTCATGAATTAAGTTAAGAATCATCTTAGTAATATGATAAAGAAACTTTAACCAGATCAAGGTGGTAAATATCTTAACCTAGAGTTTATTGATTTTCTATAGGAGTATATTATTTTATCTCAACTCAAACCTCCTTATATGAAAAAATGGAATGGTTTTGGGGAAAGTTGGAACCATACCTTTTTGGACATGGTAAGGTTGATTATAGGATATGAAAGCATTCCATTATCCTTTTGGGGATATGAATTACACATAGGAACATACATACTAAACCGAGTACCAAATAAAATGAAAAATAGTATTCCCTTTGAGTTATTGAGTGGAAAGAAGTAATTTTTTCCACTTATTCATGCATGGGGGTGTGAGGTGTTTGTTAAGTCTAGTTCAAGAATAAAACTTTCACCCTGAGGCATGAATTGTATCTTTACAGGTTGTCCCATGGAAATGAGGGGATACTATCTATATGAATCCTTAGAAAAAATGGTTGTAGTTGCTAGGAAATATGTATTCCTTGATAGGGAACACATCCTCAAGGAGGGTAGTAGTAGAAAGATTGAATTTTATGAATATGATACTCAATATACATAAGAGTTAGTACAAGAATATATTTCACAGGGACCTATCAAAGAAGTTGTTTATGAAATACAAGTACTATGTAGTTGCACCAGAGAGGTTAGAGAACCAAAAATATATGGGTTTGAAGTCATAAAAGATTGTAACTCATTTTTGGTAGATAATAATGACTTTCTATCCTACAATGAGTTAGTAGAGATCTAATAAAACAAAATATTGAAATAATACATGAATTTTGAGATGGATTCCATATATTAGAACCATATTTAGGGTATGATGGATCCTCTGTTTGATTTAGACACCATTGGGTGTAAATTTATATTCAAGAGAAAGATGTACATGTATGGTTAGTTTAGTACTTATAAATCAAAAATAGTGGTTTAAGGGTTTGGAAAATATCAAGGCATTGACTACGATGAAACCTTTTCATTAATTTTGATATTTAAATCCTTCAGAATTATATTTCTATATTATATTTCCATGACTATGAGATTTTGTAGATATATTTCAAAACTTATTTCCCTAACCTGAATGTTTGGGAAGATGTGTACATGACACAACCAAAAGGGTTTGTGACTGTAGGGAATTAAAATAGGTATGAAAGTTTTAGATATCCATTTATAGATTAAAACAAGAATCCAGATCATGGGATATTTAGTTCAATGAAGCTATAAAATAATTTAGTTTCATTAATAATTAATGTGATCCATATATTTACAAGTTGTTTAGTGGGATTATGGTGAATTTTATAGATGTATTTGTTGATGAAATATTACTAATTGGAAACGAGATACCAACCTTATAAGAGGTTAAGGCATGGTTGAGAAAATGCTTCTCCATGAAGGACTTAGGTGAAGCATCATACATTCTAGGAATCAAGATGATGCATGATATATCAAATAGGATGTTTGGGATAAGTCAAAGTATATACATTTACTAGACACCGAAGAGGTTTAATATAGAATAATCTAAGAGGGGATTTGTTCCAATGTCACATAGTATAAAACTTTCCAAGAAGACATTTCCTCAGTCATAGTAAGAAATATATAAAATATTTAAGATACCATACAATTATATGATAGTATCTATCATGTATATCATGTTATGTATGAGGATTTATGTTTCCAATACTTTGAGCATGGTTGGTAGATATCAATCCGATCTAGGTGAAAATAATTAGACTGTTGTTGGGCCTATCCCTAAGTATTTGATGTGAACTAAGGATATGTTCATGGTGTATAGAGGAGGTAAAGAGATAGTCATCAAAGGTTATACTTATGATAGAATTAAATAAATCATAATGATATGAAGTCATAGTTAGGATATTTATTTTGTATCAATAGAAAAGTTGTGAGCTAGAAGAATTCAAAGTAGCTAGTTTTTGATGATTCCACAACTATGTCTAAGTATATTATGTCTTATGATGTAGTTAAAGAACCAGTTTATATTTAATTTTTTTCCAAGAGATTGATGTGGTTCCTTGTAGCTAAGACCTTGTAACTACTTACCATGATAACACTGTAGTAATGGATCTTTCCAACGATCCAATGTCACATCAATGGATAAAGCACATACTTTTGAAGTTTTATCTCTTGATAGATTTTTCATAGCGAGGTGAAGTTTTAGTGAGTATATTATCCCTAGATGAAACAATGGTGGACCCTATTATGAAGGCTATATATCAACAGAGGCATGAATATAATGTGATAACCAATAGACTAAATATTTTTAATAGTTGGATCTAGTCTAAGTGGGGGTCTATTAGAGTTTATATCTTAGAACCAAATTCTATTTACATGATGATTACATGTATTCAATGTTTTGAATAATAATAAATTTTATTATCATATCATGATCATTAATATACGTGACATAACATGTGATAAAGTATTAATAATATATATCACACTAAAAAGTTTATATAAATTCCATGCTATGATGAGAACTTGGAGATGAGATGAAAATATTCTTGAATAAATGCTATATAGCTAGATGATATTATCTAATAAGAAAAAAAATGATATATGATATAAGGGATTGGAGGCTTATAAGACATTGAGACACCTTCTCATGGTGTTCTCCCTTGGTAATATCTAAGAATAGAGTTTTTGAGAAAAAATCCACCAGTAAGAAATTTAAATTTTATGTGTCATTGGATGTTTCTATTTAAATATTTCTGTATTGATCCTTAGAATTTAATATTATCATTAATAAATTCCATAAGTTTCATAATTTTATGTATTGATGAAAACCATGATGAAATATGTTCACAATGAAGTAGGACACATTGGGTGCGTCATGAGTGATATTTCATTAATGGATGATACGAGAAAAGATTTATCCCTTTAATCTATTAACAGAAGTACATATCTCAAGACCATTGATTGAAATGGAACTACATAGATAAATACACAACCATGGTGTTATATGGTATTTTTTATTTCTATAAGGTCAAAGAAATAGACATCAAGCACAAAGGTTGAAGACACTAGTATAAAACATTTTTGATTAGAGATATCTTGGTAAAAGGGATTATATTACTAAGTAAGCATTTTTAGGAGGTTGTATATAATTATGACATCAACTTATTTCTCTACGGGTTCCTTAAAATGTTTTTAGATGATAAAATTATAAATTATGTTTTTTAACCTAATGACACTAAGAAAGAGGCATAGAGGGTCACACACTAAGTGTATCTATAATCCTGGTTAAATTTAAGGTTGAATTTAACAAGTTATAATAAATAATATTTCTACTTTATGATTTAATAATTATTCAAGTTTAGTTGATCTATAAGATTTAATCACATGTTTTTCAAAACAATAAGTGAGTTAAATAATAATAATAAATATTTATTTTTATGTTTTGGTGGATATAATATTTATTATATTTATAAAAAAATAGTGTAGTGATATTTATTTATTAAATAAATAGTCATTATTCAAGGTTCAGTAAATGCCAAAGAGGATAAGCAGGACGAGTATAATTGTCTGACTGTAAATAATATAAATTATATTTTATTTTATTAAGTGATCTACATGTAAATTGAATAATAATTATATTATTACGAAGACATGGTAAAAAATAAGAAATTAATTAATTAGAAAGGGGATCATGTGCAAGTTTCTAACCCTAAACCATCAATAATAAATATCTAATTATACAATTTCAATAGGCACAATTTTTGTGAATAATGGATATAGAGAAGATATTTAAATCCCTAGATATATTTCTAAATATCTAAGGTATTCTCTCTCATCCTTTTATCTCAATCCATTGAAAGATCATCAAGTGATCTTCATCCTTGTAGAATGATTTTTCTATAATCAACCATGAATGATGCAAGTGATCGGGGTCGATCATGCTAGAACCTGCTAATTTCATGATGATGTTAATAGATTATGTTGAATGTGTGGATAAATTATATATGTATTCTATAATTGGACCCTATAGCTCAATGATGGTATGATGAGATTGAGTCAATCAAATCATCAATGAAGAAAGAATTACAAGTTTAGGTAATTCTAGATTTAATTATAAATTAATTATAAATTACACGTGAAGATCCTACGCTTCTAGTTATATCCTTTAATAAATTAAAGTAATTTATGAATTCCATTAGTCATGAAATAATTTTTTGTGTACAACTATGATTATTCATAAATTAAGGCTAAAAATATGAGTTGGCCATGCCAAACTGGGGCTTCTGCTGCATCTGGAACCTACAAATATAACATATTTAATGATTATCATATAATATATGGATCATTTGTTATTATATCTATGTATTTATCATGTTTTAATTCATTTTATGCTACGTTTTTCCCTTATTGAGTGTTTGAGCTCACCCCTTTATTATGTTTCCATTCCCTAGGTTATGAAGATGATTTTATCTTTTGAGATGTCTAGAAAATGTTCTAGAGGAGCATGATCATGGAGAAATGTTTGAAAGTGTTGTAAAATAAGTTATTTATGTAGATAATGTATAAGAAACTAAACCTTTGTGTTATTGGGATATGTGAATTTTTTTAAGTTGAATTATTTAAATAATTAAATCAATGTATTATTTATGTCATGTTTAGATTCAGACTATATAGCATTATCCCAATCTCTGGAATTTAAAATTACCATGGGTGTATACCATTAAAAAGTGCCTCAAAGTACTATGAGCCTACAACCCTAATATCATATATCATTTTTGTCCCATTAAATGATATTATCTAGCTATAGAACATATATTTAGGAATAATATCTTGGAATTTTTAGGTTCTCATCATAGTGGGAAATTGCTATGACCTTTTAGTGCGACAAATAATCTTGTGAAATTATCTAACACTATGTCACATAGATAAACAATAATTATTTTATAAGTAGTTTATTAATATTCAAAATAATGAATATAGATAATCATAAAGTACAAAGAATTTGGTTAGGGAGCCAACACCTATAATAAAGGGATATATGGTTATTGGAAATATGATCATTGGATATATATGTATTCGATAGGTATATAGAAGTTGTGTTTTTATAGTAACATATTTAAAACAATATAATTCAAAATTAATAAATAATTAAATAAAAATTTAATATTTAATTAAAATATTTATTTATAAAAATATTTTTTTTTCGTTACATATTATTATTATAAAAAGATGATATGATGTATTGATAAAATTAAAAGAAATTTTTTAATGTTAATGGATTGATAAAATTAAATGTTTATAAAATAAATAATTAATTTTAATCATATATTGTGGATTCAATTTAATATATAAATGATGTTTTTAAAGAATAAAATCTTTTTATTCATAAAAGAAATATTTTTCCCAAAATTTTCTTTATATGTTATGCGTGCTTATATTTAAATTAATTTGTATCAACTCAATAATTTGATTCTTAAAAAATGAATTTCATATTTTTAATCATCAGATCAAAATTTTTTTGTAAGATTATTTTTATTTGTAACATAAAAATAAGTTACCAAATTAAATATTGGTTACCATGGAAAAATTTTTATTTCATAAAGAATTATTTTTATAAACATTAGTTGTTTTTTAATTAATCTATTTTTATGACTATATTATTATTTTTAAACATGTAAAAAATATATTAAGACTCATTTAATTTTTAATTTATCGGAAATAATAATAAAAACACTTAATGTATAAAAAGTCATTTTTCTATAAATACTATTTTTTTTATATATATTATGTTACAATTTAAAAGTTATTTTTTTTAATATTTAAAAATTTAATTATATTAAATGGAGTCCAAATTAGGAACTATCATTTCCAAATTTTTTAATGCGGGTCATCTTATATTTTTAGTAAAATAGTTATTACCATGTTTAAAATTTAATCAAGGTTAAAAAGGGTAAACATAGGCAACTTAAAGTAGATTGATTTTTTATAAATTAAATTGAAACTAAGAAGAGTATTTTTAGGTGGAAATATCAATACCAAATTTCTTAAAAATCTTTCATCACCCAACTCACCCAACTCCCATGTGATTTAACCAAAATTTTGTTTCTAGGGATGTATCCCTCTTTTTACCTATAAAAGGAGAACATTTCCAACCTCTTCAAACCACTTTATCCCTTAAAAGTTTCTTGAAACTATTCCCATTTTACCTCTCCTATAATCATATCACAAATTTATAAGTCCTTTTTTAAAATAAAGTGCCTCAAGTTCTCTATTTATATGAGGTCCTTCAAGAGAATATGTAAGTCCTTAACATTAGTATTATCAACTCTCTAACCTTCTATTCTGTATATTTCTCCCATAGAACTATCATAACTCTACTAATATAATGAAATCATAATAATTAGTATATTAAAATGTTATTATATTAATGGAATAACCATTTTTTACCTTCCTTCCATCCATTCTAAAAAGATGAAAACATCGCTCATGATACATGTGGAATATTTCCTCCATGAATGATGTATTCTGTTTTTCATCACCACCTTTCATGGATGGTTAAAAAATGGATTTACTAAATAAATATGATATTTATCAAAATATTAATATTCCATAATGATAAATGATTCATTCAATTAATATTATTAACTCTAAGTGATCGTTGTAAATTTAACCGCAAAAAAAAAGAGTATGTCAAGATAAATTTTTTTTATTTGTAAATAATAGATTATTATATTAACTTATTTATCTATATATGTTAATTTATTATTTATCTCTTTAATAACATAAAAATAATATCATTATGCTTCTAGAATTAATATATTATAATAAAATCACTTTCATACTCATCCATTGGTTATAACATGTTCTTCTTTGGGTGAGACTGACCACCTAAATAAACGATGCTATACATTTTTTTGATGTGTGATTATGAAAAACTAATTACTGGTATAATATAATATTAATATTTATATAATTTTTTAGTTATGTAATTGTATATTTATATTTAACTTATTATTAATAAACCACATTTTATTCATTAAAAATTATCGAAACAAGCTCGTCAAATATTTAATCCTCAAAAAGTGTAACTAAAAATATCATGGAATGAAATTATAAATTTATAAATAATTATATAAAATATATTTTAACACCTTCAATAATATATAAATGATTAATTTGGTATCAAATTATGGTGATCAAAATTGATATTAAAAAGCGTGTGCAAAATAATTAAAATCACTAACATATGATTATGAAAATAAATAATCACTAACTAATAAATTTATAATAAATGATTATAATTTAATTTTATATAGGATTATATATATTAATAGGGTTCTAAAATAGGTGATTATTGTGGTTATTTTTTTTTACAGAAGGTTAAAACACTTTTCTTGGAAGTTGATAGTAATGTTAAGGGTTTTCTCATCTCAATTTTATATATTTTATACATATTCAATATTCACATCTTTTTTATTTTTTATGGTGAATATACTACCCTACGGATGAATTTTATCACAAATTTCATGAAATTTAAGTGATTTATAAATCCATCAAAATCTTAATTTTTAAGGGCTTTTGATACAAGCGTTATTAAATTAGTAAGGGAATTTCTTGACTAAACAATTTTCCTTGAGTCATAATCATACCACATTGACTATGATCTTATAATATTTTTTAATTATTTCCTATAATGATATTATATTGTATTTTATTCTTCTTTTCTATGGAATTTACATCTTAACGTCAATTTTTTCTTCTTTGATGATTTTTTCTTCTTAAAAATACCATGCTGTTAAGAATAATTCCCATCCATTCTAATGGATATTTATCTTATATGTATAAATTATTTATTTACAAAAATATTTTACATTATTATTTTTAAATAAAAATATTTAATATATATTTTGATCTTCATACTTCTATTTACTTATTTTTAAAAGGAAGTTTTACCATCCATTTTATGATGTGGATTTCAATAAATCTATTCCGATATATTAATTTTTTTCCTTTCATGATATTATAATTTATCTTCCAAACCATATTTTTTGAATTAAAGATTATTAACATTAAAGGTTCCATTATTTGTAATTCATTATAAATAATTTTTGAAAAATGTTTTCTAATCACCTTATGAAAAATGACTTCTGAAAGTGACTCATGACCTCAAAATTTTAGGATAAGAACTACAATAAAAATTGGTTATAGCCACATTCCATAATCATGGAGATAGTCCTTATGATAGAGGATATAGATTATATCTAAGGAAAAAATACTCATGGAGGATATTTACATAGCAATTAAACTTAGGGATGTAGCCATGAGTAGCCGCATATAGCTTTGGGGTTTAAGAAAAAAAGAGCCCGCTGAGTTTTGAACTAAGATCTCATGCTTGCTGGCTAACTACCCCTACCACTTTACTAAAACTATTATGAATTATATATTTTAATATTTATATATTTATATAAATATTTTGGAATTTATAAATATTTTTTTTAACGACCTACACTTTTATTAATGAAAATTACTCTTGATCTAATTAAATGTATTATTATGTAAAATGGTTATATAACACATGGAATTATTTAGTTTTATGATTTTGGATTTAAAAATACCATTAAGAATTTTTAAATTTTCTAATATATCCATTGAATAGTGATCGGATGATTAGTATAAATATAAGGTTTTAACAAATCCAATTTACTCAGACAAATGAAGCAATGGCCTCATCCACTAGAATTTATCCATATGAGGCCCATTTTTCGAAGCTGAGAAAGGATATAGAATCACTGGGCTTCGCTCTTGACCAAACCCAAGCCGATCTTCAACACATTAAGCTTGAACGGAACAACGTACGAGAGAAGTGGAAGTTGATAGAGATTACCACCTAAACGATGTTATCCAAGCCACCCCAAGAGTCTGTCACCATCGCACACCTTACCCTTAGGTCATATACGGGTGTTATAAGGGGTTACGTAACAAGATACTAGCACTATTATTATGTGATTTATTTTTTTGTATAAAGAATATACATTCGTTTTATTATTGTTACATTGTAAATAGTTTTTAAAGCACAAATAATATTTTTTAGTTAATATTCAATTAAGAAATATATTTTGATGAATTAATGGATTTTGTATTAAATAATATTTTAATAAAATACTATTAATAAATTAATTTTTATTAAATATAAATTATATTATAATTTAGTGGAATGCATTTTTAAATTTTATTAAGGTTTGAAAGCTGTTTTTGTCAAAACCCATAAATTTTTGATAAATGTTAGTTTTTGTTTTAAAAGTAAAAATTTACATATTTAGAAAGTTATTTATATAAAATGAATATTATTTTTGGAAGCAGGATTTCAAAATTATCCAATGGTGAATTTTTCATAATTTTCCGAGATAGTCGAATTTTTGTGTAAACATTAAATACCATTTAATTATATAATGTGTTTTATGACATCATAATGAGCCAATAGTGATATAATAAAATAATATAAATGGGATTCTCAGAAAATATATTTTTACCATTAAAATAATGTGATTTTAGGTTAGTTTGATTTATTTTACAAAGCTTTAGTGGAGCCTCCAAGACTTATAAAACCTTTTTTCATTTTAAAATGATTTCCTTGAGAGTGTGACTCACCTACACATAATAAAGCCTAATATTTTATGGAGTTAGACCATTTTAATTATAAAATAATGTTTTACACTCCAATTTGGAAAAAACCATGGGCAAAAACCATGGGTTGGTTTGTGGTTTTGATTAATTTAATGTGTGGTGGCCAAAACCTAAATAATAAAGAATTCCCTCTCTTTTTCTATATAAACCCACCCAAGCTCCCACTTCCTCTTCACTCAAAGACTTTGGATATCGAAAAAACCCTAAAATCCTCTATCTATAATCCTCCAAAGTCTCCCAAAGTTCCCAAGAATCCTCTCTCAAGCCTCTCCCAATCCTTTGGGATCACACTTCCAAGTAAGGTATTTTCTTCCTTTATCATTTTTATCCAAATTATTTATGTTGTTATTCCATTTTGTTTTAAATTAAAAATGATAGGGTATGATTTAGAACCTACACCATACTTCCCTACTTATGTTTTAATAATGATATAACCCTTTATCTCTCATTAATGCCTCCCATGTACTCCCATTACTATGCTGAAATTTCATAAGGGATTTCTCTCTCCTCATTTACTTTCAAGAAATTATTTTATATTGTAAATATAAATTACATTACATATGTTGGGACATGTATATATATGAACCCATTAATTTCCATTTAATTTAAATATTATGAGACACCCCGTCCTTTCTCATCAACCATTTTTATGAATTCTTATGTCACGTCGTTATGCTGCCAAAATTGAACGACGATTTTCCAAGCCAAAGTCATTGTGTAGTTAATACAATGCCCATTTCTCTATCAAGGGTATTCATCTTTATGAACCTTTACTTACTGATTATATAGTTTCATGTATTAATTCCACATTCCATTATCATGGAATAAATGATGATGTTTAATTAATCTATGTTATATGATCCATGTGGCACATTTATGCATGAAATGAAATGATTAAAAAGGGTGTGACATGATAGCTCTCCAATGCATTAGGTAAAGATTAGTATCACGATAAATCAAGTGAAATGAGGTTTACGCATGATAATTAAAGTGAAATTATGGTTTAATCATGCTCCATGTGCAATTATCTTTGACTCATGCTAAAATCATGTTAAATGTTGTTTCCACATTTCCATGTTATGATAATCATGCTATATCATGCCTTTATGTTCATGTTTCTCTTATGCTCCATTGATATGACTATTGCCTAACATGTATTGTATTCTTGATGTTATTCCTTGTTTACACCCTTACTGGACTTTATATCTCATCATTTTTTATGCATGTTCTTAGGTTATCCCATGAAATGCTATGTACGAAGGAATGTTGTGGTCATGTAAAAGAAGTTTTCAATAAAGATGTGTATTTCATGTTTTAAGTTGTTATGTAATGGTCCTAATCCCCAAATAAACTATAAATCTCTATATTCTATGTTGTATCAAGTGAAGAGTTTATGTAATAAATTATGTTTAAGTGTGAAATAAAGAGAAGGGTAGTTATAGTTGGTATTAGAGGATAAATTTAGTTATTTTTTGGGATTAGGATTAGAAAACCCTAGTGAAAGCTTTAGGGATAAGACTAAGTATAATAAAAATATCCCTAAATTTTGGTGAGTATTGAGTAAGTGATTTATCAAGAAAATACATCCCTATCTAGATACGAACAGGTAGAGGCAGCTCTGGCACAAATGTATCTATGGGTAACACCCGAAAACACCGCTTTGAGCTGGACTCGAATGAGAATTGGTGCACGAAAATGGGCCTTACTGCACTCTTGGTTATGAAAGTCCCTAGGGATATGCTTTGGTAAATACATAATCTTAGTATGAACTATTATTAAGGGAATAAAAAAATTCCCCTAAGAATATATGTTGGGAAGTAGATCATGGATAACATAGATTGAAGCCTATAAATTCATAAGTTAAGGAAATAAAATTAATTTATAAGTAATCCATTTTTGTCTTTGGATTACCCTTTATGTGTTATGCCTAAATTTTCTTTTATTCCAACCAATGACTGGTAATAGGAGGACTCAGGCTAACAACTGATGTGAATATCAATGTGATGATTGTTCTAATGAGATTCCCAATCCGATGGGAGAGAGAAGTGAAAAATTTGTCACGATAATCTCTAAGTTAACTTAAGTTTTTAATAGAAACATGTTTTAAGAGGAACATTCATCCCCCCTAAGAAATAACAAGTCACAGTCGAGATCTTCATGAGATAAAGGCCTCCTACTTTTAATGGATCATCCGATCCCTCAATCTCCAAACAATGGATCAAATCCATTGAGAAGATATTCTCCATCCTTCAATGTTCTGAACAAGATAAGGTGCTTCTGGCTTCTTATCATATGGAGGGTGAAGATGATCAATGGTGTACATTGATAAAAAATACAAATCCTGAGGAGGATATAGAGGCTTTGGAATGGAAGGATTTCTAGAAAATGTTTTTTGAAAAATATTTTCCTCGCACCCTCCGACTTAATATGGAAAGGGACTTCCTTGATCTCAAGAAAAAAGATGAAGAATCCATCAAAGCATATGAGTAAAACTTCAAAAGGATTGCACGATATGCCTCCAGCTTTGTTGTTACCCCCAAATGCAAGGTTGACTACTTCTTTGCTGGGGTAAAACCTAGCCTATAAAAAACCTTAACGATCCGTGACTTCGAGATCTATGAGGAAATTATATGATGTGCCCTTAAAGAAAAATGGAAATCGATAAATCTCAGGGGTATCATGAGGATAAGAAGTGTAAGGTGGACTTTAATTCTGGTGGTCTGATGGATAAATCCAATGGTGCTATGAAAATCCAGCACCCCACTTCCCAGAGGTGTGGAAATAAGAACCCTAGAAATTTCCTGAAGGGGATGAGGAAATGCTTTAGGTGTGGAAGAGAAGGGCACCTAGCCATTAAATGCTAACAAGAAAAACCTATGACTGTAATATAGGAGTGGAATTATTTGTTTGACCCTCAACACATCATTCATTACTTCAACTGCAAATAACTAGGACACTTTGCAAACTAGTTCCCTAATCCAAGGGTTTTCAGAGGCAAGCAACAACCTCCAAGGCAGCAAGAGAGAGATTTTTCCATCACTACCGATGAAGTGAACCCCGAAAACGAAGTGGTGATAGGTATGCTAGTTATTCATTCAATAATAGAGAACTTACTTTTTGATTCTATTTCTATGCATTATTTTATATCCTGAAATTTTAGTATAACAATACCAACACCACAAAGAATCATAGATGTAAAGATGTTGGTGAGAATGGAAAATTGGGCAATTATTGCAACCCATGAATATAAATCCTCCCGTATCATAATTGTGGATTTAACTTCTTGGTGAACCTCATCATACTCCATTTGGTGTAATTTAATGAAATTCTTGGCATGGATTGGCTTTACTTATATAGATCCAACATAAATTTCCGTGAGAGGGAAATCACTTTCCATATGGCGAATCGACCCCCAATTCTGTACAAGTGCAAGAAGGAGGATGAATCTTACTTAGCACCATCATCTCAAGCATGGATATTACTTCCCTATGATCATGCATATCTGGATTAGATGATTGATTCTAAGAAAGCAACCATCCTTGAAGACATGCCTATTGTGAAGGAATTTGCTGAAGTGTTTCCCAAGGAATTTCCCAGTCTTCCTTCTAGAAGAGAAGTTGAATTATCAATTGATCTTATACCTGGGGAATTTACAATATCTAAGACTTCATATAGAATGGCTGTTGTGAAGCTTGAGTAGATGAAGATACAACTATAGGAGAATCTAAATAAAGGGTTTATATGCCCAAGTGATTCACCATGGGGCATACCGTTCCTCTTCATCAAGAAGAAGGATTGGTCAATGTGCCTTTGCATTGATTATTGTGATCACAAAAAAATCACGATAAATAACATTTATCCTCTGCCTAGAATTGATGACTTGTTCAATTAGCTACATGGAGAATGGTACTTCTCCAATGTGGATTTGTGGCTGGGATATTACCAAGTAAGGGTGAAGAAGAAGGATATCACCAAAACAACTTTTCATACAAGATACAAGCACTATAAATTTATAGTAATGCCTTTCGAACTCACTAATACTCCAACAATATTCATGGACTTCATGAATAGATTCTTCAGAGATTACCTTGAAATTTTTTTGGTAGTATTTATAGATGATATTATAATATATTTTTAAACCGAGGAGGAGCATGAAGAGAATCTAAGCACTATACTAAAGACCTTGCGAAAGAATAAGCTCTATAAAAAGTATATAAAGTGTGAGTTCTGGTTAAAGTAGGTATCATTCTTGGGTTATATCATCACAAGTAATGAGATATCTATGGATCCCTCTAAGACAACTGAAATAGAGGGATGGCCAAGGCCAACATCAATAAAAAATATCCATAGCTTCTTGGGGTTAGCCGGATATCATCGCCGATTTGTGAGAAATTTCTCATTATTTTCAAACCCCCTTACCAAGTTAACTTGGAAGGGAGTCAAGTTTTCTTGGAGTGATGAACTCAAAGAGAGCTTCAAGGAGTTGAAGCGAAGGCTTATCACTATACCCGTTCTCACATTACCCTCAAGTGGAGAACTTTTTTTTGGAATTTAGTGATGCTTTGAAGAAGGGCCTGGTTGTGTGTTGATGTAAAATGACAAAGTCATTGCCCATGCTTCAATGTAATTGAAAGTTCATGAGTATAACTATCCAACACATGATCTAGAGTTGGCTGTAGTAATATTTGCTTTAAAAATTTTGAGGCATTTCCTGTTTGGTGAGAAGTGTAAAATATACATAGACCACAAAAGCCTCGAGTATATATTCACATAGAAGGAGTTGAATATGCACAAATGAAGATGGTTAGATATGATCAAAGACTATGACTTATCAATCTATTTCCACCCTGGGAAAGCGAACAAGGTAGAGGAAGCTATAAGTAGAAAGGAACCAACAATTATATCATTGATGAGAATTGAAAAGGATCCAATCTTCTTATATTTGTTAAATATAGACATGAGAATCATAAATAAGGGAACATCATCAATCCTTTGACAAATTATTTCTCAACCGTCTCTTTTGAAAAAGTTAAAGGATGCTCAAAATGATGATGTGGGAATTCAGAAGAAAGTGGAAACTACCAGAAAAGGGAAGTCCTCAAAGTTCAATGTTAGTGGATAAGGAATTATGAGATTTGGGTCAAGAGTATGTGTTCCATCAGATCCAGAGTTAAAGAATAAACTTTTGGATGATGCACATAGTTCAAATTTCTCCATTCACCCAGGAAACACAAAATGTACCAAGATCTCTGAGATGATTATTGGTGGTATAAAATGAAGAAGGAGATAGTTGATTATACATCAAAGTGCTTGGTATGTTAGCCAGTGATGGTTGAGAGACATAAGTCTAAGGAGATGATGCAACCATTACCCATATCATCATGGAAATGAGAGAACATCACCATGGACTTTGTCAGTAGACTTCTGAATACATCCAAAGGAAACAATTCTATTTGGGTTGTTGTGGATCATCTTACAAAGACTGCACACTTCATTGAAATTCGGGAGGATTTCTCATTGGATAAAATGACACAGATATACATCATAAAAAGTGGTAAGGCTGTATGGAGTAACACTATCGATTGTATCTGATCGAGATCCAAGATTCACCTCTAAGTTCTGGAAGAGTCTTCAACATGATCTGGATACTGAGATGAACTTCCGTACGACTTATCATCCTCAAACTAATGGACAATCTGAGAGGACTATCCAAACACTTGAGGACATGTTGAGAGAATGCTCAATGGACTTCAAAGGAGGGTGAGATCAACATCTTCCTCTAGTTGGGTTCTCTTACAATAATAGTTTCCATTCAAGCATCCAAATGGATCCTTCTGATGCCCTTTATGGTAATAGGTTCTAAACACCAGCATGTTAGGATGAATTTTTGGAGAGAAAACTCTTAGGACCAGAAATGGTTGAAGAAATGATGGAAAAGGTTAAGACCATCCAGCATCACATCAAAGCTACTCAGAGTCAAAAAAAGATCTATGATGATAATCTTCAATGAGACCTAGAGTTTGATATCAAAGACATGGTATTCCTCCACATATCACCATAGAATATATTTATGAGATTTGGGAAGAAGGGAAAGATTATTCCAAGGTACATCGACCCTTTTGAGATCCTTGACCGCATTGGAGTAGTGGCCTATCGACTAGCACTCCCACCGAACCTATCTCAAGTACATGATATATTCCATGCATCACTCTTGAGGAAGTACATACCTGACCTATTTCATGTACTCAATCCAGAGGTGGTACCATTGGATAATAACCTCTCCTATGAAGATATTATATCGTAGGGTAAAAGTTATATGAAATAATACAATTACCCTCATAAAAGTATTGTGGAGAAACCAAAAGTTTGAAGAAGAAATGTGGGAATTGGAGGAAGTGATGAATCAGAGTTACCCGCATTTGTTTTAGTGTGGGAAAAAGAAATTTTGAGGGAGAAATTTCTTAAGGTGGGAATATTGTAATGACCCAAAATATTATTAATGAAATTTACCATTAATCTAATTAATACCATTAAGAATTTTTATCATTACTAATATAGCCATTGAACAGTGATCACTTGATTAGTATAAATATAGGGCTTTAACAAATCCAGTTTACTCAAACAAAGGAAGCAATGGACTCATCCAATAGAATTTCTCCATACGAGGCCCATTTGTTAGAGATCATAAAGGAGGTAGCATCACTGGGCTTTTCTCTTGACCAAACCTAAGCTGAGCTTCAACACGTTAAGCTTAAACAGAACCGCCTAAGGGAGAAGTGGAAGTTGATAGTGATTACCACCCGAGCGATGTTATCTGAGTCATCCCAAGAGTTTGTCACCATCGCACACCTTATCCTTATGTCATATGTGGGTGCTATAAGGGGTTATTTAATAATACCCTATCACTATGATCATGTGATCTATTTTTTGTATTAATAATATACATTCATTTTATTATTGTTACTTTGTAAATATTTTTTAAAGAACAAATAGTATTTTTTAGTTAATATTCAATTTAGAAATATATTTTGATGAATTAGTGAAACTTTTAATTAAATAATATTTTAATAAAATATTTTTAATAAATTACTTTTTATTAAATATAAAAGATCGCATAATTTAGGGGAATACAATTTTAATTTTTATTAAGTTTTGAAAGCCGTTTTTATCAAAACCCATACATTTTTGTTAAATGTTAGTTTTTATTTTAAAAGTAAAAATTCACATATATAGAAATTTATTTATATAAAATGAATATTATTTTTGGAATCATGATGTCAAAATTATCTAATGGTTAATTTTTCATAATTTTTTGAGACAGTCAAATTTTTGGGAAAATATTAAATACCATTTAATTATATAATGTGTTTTATGAGATCATAATGACCCAATAGTGATGTAATAAAATAATATAAATGGGATGTTTGGACAATATATGTTTTAATATTAAAATAATGTTATTTTAGGTTTTTTTGATTTATTTTACAAAGCTTTAGTGGACCCTTCAAGACTTATAAAACATTTTTTAATTTTAAAATGATTTCCTTTAGAGTGTGACTCACCTCCACATATGAAACCCTAATATTTTAAGAAGTTAGTCCATTGTACTTATAAACTAATTTTTTACACTCCAATTTTTCAAAAACCATGTGAAAAAACCATGGGTTGGTTTGTGGTTTTGATTGGTTTAATGTGTGGTGACCAAAACATAAATAATAAAGAATTCCCTCTATTTTTCTATATAAACCCACCAAAGCAACCACTTTATTTTCACTAAAAGCCTTTGGATATCAACTAACCCCTTCCCTAATCTCTATATAATCCCCCCAAGGTTCCCCAAGCTCCCAAGAATCCTCTCTCAAGTCTCTCCCAAGCCTTTGGGATCACACTTCCAAGTAATGGATTTTCTTCCTTTCTTATTTTTGTCCAAATTTATTTATGTTGTTATGACCTTCTATTTTCAATTAAAAATGTTAGGTTATTATTTCTCACCTCCCCCATACTTCCATACTTATATTTTAATGATTAGATACCCCTTTCTCTCTCATTAATTCCTCACATGTACACCCATTACTATGCCGAAATTCCATAAGGGATTTCTCTCTCCTCATTTACTTTCAAGAAATTATTTTGTATTATGAATATAAATTCCATTACATATATTAGGAAATGTATCTATATGACCCCCTTACTTTCCATCTCATGTACATATGATTAGACACCCCTTCCTCTCTCATCAATATTTTTATGAATTCTTATGTCAGGCTGTTATGCTGCCGAAATTACACCACGTTTTTCCAATCCAAATTCATTGTGTAGTGAATAACATGCCCATTTCTCTATCAAGGTTATTCACCTTTATGAACATTTACTTATTGATTATAGAGTTTCATGTATGAATTCCACATTCCCTTATCATGGAATAAATGATTATGTTTAATGAATCTATGTTATATGATCCATGTGGCACATTTATGAATATATGAATATATGAATTATTAATTAAAATATTAAAAAAACTTAGAAATGGTAAGAGGGGAATCAGGTTTTTGGTTTTGGGGTGAATCCAAATGAAACAATCCCCCAATTCTCATCTTCAACCTCCCGAAGGCGTTGGTCGACCCACAACTCCCGGTTTCACCCCGCCCTTACGACACCTTGATTGCGCTGGTCGACATGTGTTGTCTTAACTTAGACCGACTCCCCTTTAAGGATCCTATGGATCAGGATGGGCATGCACAGAGGAAGGCAACACACCCCCAGTTACAATCAGTTGGCCTGAAACTCCCACTGACAACCCGTGACGACTCCAAATGACGTATTTCTCTTGGAAACATCCTCCCTCGAATCCCCTGTTTTGATGGTGAGACAGATTTCAGAAAGATGATGAAGTTTTTGAGTTTTTAATTTTCTTTTGGTTCCCGCATATTTCTTTAGTTTCAATTTAGGGTTATATTTTAAGGGTATGTAGGATTTCATAAAGGGAGAGGATCCCGTGGTTCACACTGATTTGATTTTTGCGCACCTTTTGGAGTTGTTCATGATATTGGTATTTAAATGACTGTGATGTAGAAGTATAGGGACTGGTGGTCTTCGTTTATACTAGTTTGGAACGTCTGGTTACCTCTGTGTTAGACCATGTCAAGCTGAGTGAGGGAGAAGGGAGGAGATCCATGAACTTGACTGCATTGTCCTATAATTCTATGCCTTTTCTTCCAACTATTGGGAGGAATAAAACAATAGAAAACCCTATGTTAATACTGTAAGGGAAATTTTAAGTATTTAAAACAGTTTATTTGTGATGTTTCTTTATTGTTACAACCTTGTTTCAACCTCCTATTATTATAGAATTAGTTTCATTCTGGTGTAATTATCATGGTGAGGGGATATTCATACATGAGAGTCTATAATCAATTAGTATATTTTAATAATGGTGAATACCTTGATAAAAAAATGGGCATGGTATTCACTACATAATTACTTTGGATTGGAAAATCATGGTGCAATTTCGGCAGCATAACGATGTGATATAAGAATTCATAAAAAACTTTGATGAGAGAGGAAGGGGTGTCTCATCATATTTACAAGAAATGGATAGTAATGGGTTCATATAGATACATTTCTCAACATATGTAATGGAATTTAGATTCACAATAAAAAATAATTTCTTGAAAGTAAATGAGGAGAGAGAAATCCCTTATGGAATTTCGGCATAGTAACAGGTGTACATGGGAGGCATTAATGAGAGAGAAAGGGGTCTATCATCATTTGAATATAAAGAGGGCAGTATGGGGGAGGTGAGAAATCATACCCCAAAATTTGTAATTTAAAATAAAAGGGAATAACAACATAAAGAAATTTGGACAAAAATAATACCCCAACATTTGTAATTTAAAATAAAAGGGCATAACAACATAAAGAAATTTGGACAAAAATGAGAAAGGAAGAAAATATCTTACTTGGAAGTGTGATACCAAAGGCTTGGGAGAGGCTTGGGAGAGGATTCTTGGGAGATTGGGGAAACTTGGGAGGATTAAATAGAGAGGAGGGTAGGGGTTGGTCAATCTACAAAGGCTTTGAGTGAAGAGGAAGCGAGAGCTTGGGTGGGTTTATATAGGAAAAGAGAGGGAATTCATTATTATTTATGTTTTGGCCACCACACATTAAACTAATCAAAACCAAAAAACAAACCATGGTTTTTACTAATTTTTTTTCCCAATGGGAGTGGAAAAAATTATTTTATAAGGACAATGTCTGAACTTCTTAAAATATTAGGCTTGTTTAAGTGGAGGTGATTCACACTCTCAAGGAAATCATTTTAAAATGACAAAATGTTTTATAAGTCTTGGAGGGTCTAATAAATCTTTGTAAAATAAATAAAACAAAACTAAAATCACATTATTTTAATGGTAAAACATATATTGGCTGAAAATCCCATTTATAGTATTTTATTACATCACTATTGGGTCATTATGATGTCATAAAACACATTATATAATTAAACGATATTTATTTTTTTCCCAAAAATTCGAATGTCTCAAAAAATTATGAAAAAGTCCCCATTGGATAATTTTGATTCCTGATTCCAAAAATTATATTCATTTTATCTATTTTTTTTTCTAAATATCTGATTTTTTACTTTTAAAATAAAAACCAACATTTATAAAAAATCATGGGTTTTGAAAAAATAATTCCCTCACAATAGTCATGTATTCAAGGATGGTTTCTTCTATAGACTCAATCATTTGAGTACGATACACGTACTTGTAGGGTAGTAATATCCAAGATTTAGATGATGGTTTTAAGGAAGATTCCTCCTCCTCCTTGCACTTGTACAAAATCGGGGTTCGATTCTCCATATAGAGAGTGACTTCCCTCTCATGGAAACTTATATGTTGGCTCTATATAGGGAAAGCCAATCCATGCCAATAATTTCATAAAATTAAACCAGAGGGATTATGAAAAGGTTCTTCAGAAAGTTAAATCCAAAAATTGTTATATGGGATGAGTTATATTCATGGGTCGCAATGATTTCCCCATTTTCCGTTCTCATAGACATCTTTACTTCCTTGATTTGTAGTGGTGTTGGTATTGTTGTAATAAACTTTCTAGATATAAAAGAATACGTATAACCAGAATGGAAATTGGGGAAATCATTGAAACCCATGAATATAACTCCTACCCTGTCATAATTTGTGGATTGAACTTCCCAGTGAACCTCTTCATACTCCCTTTGGTGTCATTTAATTAAATTCTTGTCATGGATTATATTTCCTTATATATATCCAACATAAATTTTTGTGAGAGTGAAATCACTATCCATATGACGAATCAACCCCCGATTTTGTACAAGTGCAAGGAGGAGGATGAATCTTCCTTAGCACCATCATATCAAGCATGGATATTACTACCCTATAAGCATGTTTATCTGACTCATATTATTGAGTCTAAGGAAGAAACCATCCTTGAAGACATTCCAATTGTGAGGGATTTCACTGAAGTGTTTCCCGAGGAACTGTCTGGTCTTCCTATGATAAGATATGTTGAATTATCAATTGATCTTATACCTACAGAATTTACAATATCCAAGAATCCATATTGAATGGCTGTTGTGGAGCTTGAGGAGCTGAATAAATAACTACAGGAGAATCTAGATAAAGGTTTTATACGGTCATGTGCTTCACCCTGGGGTGAACTAGTCCGCTTAATCAAGAAGAAGGATGGGTCAATGCGCCTTTTCATTGATTATCATGAGCTCAAAAAAATAATGATAAATAACAAGTATCCTCTTCCCAAAATTGATGACTTGTTCGATCAACTATGTGGAGCATGATACTTCTCCAAGGTGGATTTGTGGGTGGGATATTACCAAGTAAGGGTGAAGAAGGAGGATATCCCCAAGACTGCTTTCCATACAATATATGAGAACTATGAATTCATAGTAATGTCTTTCAGACTCACTAATTTTCCAACAATATTCATGGACTTGATAAATATAGTCCTTAGAGATTACCTCAACAAATATTTGGTAGTCTTTATAGACGATATTCTAATATAATTCAAAATGAAGGAGGAGAATGAGGGGCATCTAAGCACTATACTAGATACCTCATGAAAGGAGAATCTCTATGAAAAGTGTAGAAAGTGTGAGTTATGGTTGAAGGAGGTCTCATTCTTGAGTCATATCATCACAAGCAATTGGATATCTATGGATCCCTCCAAGACAGCTGCAATAGAAGGATGTTTGAAGCCAACATCAGTAATAGATATCCGTAGCTTCCCGGGGTTAGCTAGATATTATTACCGATTTGTGATAAATTTATCATGGTTATAAAACCCTCTTACCAAGCTAACTCATAAGGGAGTCAAGTTTTCTTGGAGTGATGAATGTGAAGAGAGCTTCAAGCAGTTGAAATAGAGGCTTGTCACTGCACCCATGCTCACATTACCCACAAGTGGAGAACATTTTTGTGGTATTTAGTGATACTTTAAAGAAGGGCATAGGTTGTGTGTTGATGAAAAATGATAAATTAATTACCTATGCTTCAAGGAAATTGAAATTTCAGGAGAAGGACTATTCAATACATGATCTAGAGTTAGATGCAGTAATCTTCAATTTAAAAATTTGGCAGCATTACCTATTTGGGGAGAAGTGTAAAATATACATGGGTCATAAAAGCCTCAAGTTTATATTCACACAGAAAGAGTTGAATATGTACCAATGAAGATGGTTAGAGCTGATCAAAAACTATGACTTCTCAATCCATTACCACCCTGGGAAAGCAAACAAGGTGGAAGATGATCTAAGTAGAAATGACCCAAAAATTCTATCATTGATGAGAATTGAAAGGGATCCAATCTTCTTAGATTTGATGAAGATGGACATGGGAATCATAAAGAAGGGAACATCATTAATCCTTTCACAAATTATTGTGTAACCATATCTTTTGGAAAGGTTAAAGGATGCTCAAAAGGATGATGTGGGAATTCAGAAGAAAGTGGAAACCATCATAAAAGGGAAAAACTTAGAGTTCAATGTTAATGAAGAAGGAATTGTGAGATTTAGGTCAAGACTATGTGTTCTATCAGATCCAGAGTTGAAGAATGAACTTTTGGAGGATGCACATAGTTTTAATTTCTTAGTTCACCCAAGAAATAGAAAGATGTACCAAGATCTCTGAGAGTATTATTGGTGGGATAACATGAAGAAGAAGATCACTGAGTATACATCAAAGTGCCTAGTATGTCAGTAAGTAAAGGTTGAGAGATATAAGTCTAAGGTGATGATGCAACCATTACCCATACCAGCATAGAAATGGTAGAACATCACCATAGAATTTTTCACTGGACTTCCAAAGAAATCTAAAGGAAACAATGCTATCTTGGTTGTTGTGGATCATCTTACAAAGACTGAACACTTCATTGAAATTCGGGATGATTTCTCATTGGATCAACTGGAAAAAATATATCTCATAGAAGTGTTAAAGTTTAATTGAGTACCACTATCAATTTTATCTAATCGGGATCCAAGATTCACCTAAAAGTTTTGGAAGAGTCTTCAACATGCTCTGGATACTGAGCTGAAATTAAGTACGAATTATCATCATCAAACTAATTGCCAATATGAGAAGACTATCCAAACACTTGAGGACATGTTGAGATCATGATCAATGGACTTCAAAGGAATATTTTATGAACATATTACTCTATTTGAGTTCTATTACAACAATTGTTTCCATTCAAGCATCCAAATATCTCCTTATGAAGCCCTTTATGGAAAGAGGTGCAGAACACCGACAAGTTGGGATGAAGTTGGGGAGGGAAAACTCTTAGGTTCAGAAATGGTCAAAGAAATGATGGAGAAGGTTAATACCATCCAGAAGCACATTAAACTTTCTTAGAGTTTACAAAAGTTCTATGATGGTAATCATCGACGAGACCTAGAGTTTGATGTCAGAGACATAGTATTCCTCCATATATCACTGTGGAAGAGAGTTATGAGATTTGGGAAGAAGGGAAAGCTTAGTCCAAGGTACATCAACCATTTGAGATCCTTGATCACATTGGAGCAGTTGACTATCGACTAGCACTCCCACAAAACCTATCTCATGTATATAATGTATTCCTTGTATCACTATTGAGGAAGTACATAATTGACCCATCATGTGTACTCAATCCAGAGGTGGTACCATTGGAGAATGACATCTTCTATGAAGTGAATACGGTGAAGATCTTAGATCATAGGGAAAAAGTTGTACAAAATAAGATAATTCCCCTCATGAAAGTGCTGTGGAGAAACCCAAAGTTTGAAGAAACAATGTGGGAATCAGAGGAAGTGATGAAGCAGACTTACCCGCATCTGTTTTAGTGTGGGAAAAGGAAATTTCTAGGGGGAAATTTATTAAGGGGGGAAGATTGTAATGACCCAAACTTTTATTAATGAAAATTCCTCTTGATTTAATTAAATTTATTATTATGTAAAATGGTTATATAACATATTCACTTATTTGGATTTATGATTTTGGATTTTAAAATACCATTAATAATTGTTACCATTTCTAATATAGCCATTGAATAGTGATCACATGATTAGTATAAATATAGGGCTTTAACAAATCCAATTTACTCAGAAAAAGGAAGCGATGACCTCATATAGTAGAATTTCTCCATATAAGGTCCATTTTTTGGAACTCATAAAGGAGGTAGTGTCACTAGGCATATCTCTTGACCAATACCAAGATGATCTTCAACACGTTAATCTTGAACGGAACCGCCTATGAGGGAAGTGGAAGTTGATAGATATTACCACCCAAGCGATGTTATCTGAGCCACCCTAAGAGTCTATCACCATCGCAAAGCTTACCCTTAGATCATATACAGGTGTTATAAGGGGTTATGAAACAAGACCCTAGCACTATTATTATGTGATTTATTTTTTTTGTATAAAGAATATACATTCATTTCATTATTGTTACTTTGTAAACAGTTTTTAAAGCACAAATAGAATTTTTTAGATAATATTCAATTAAGAAATCTATTTTTGATGAATTAATGGATTTTTGAATTAAATAGTATTTTAATAAAATATTATTAATAAATTTATTTTTTTAAATATAAATGATTATATAATTTAAGGGAATACAATTTTAATTTTTATTAAGCTTTGAAAGCCTTTTTTTTCAAAACCCATGAATTTTAGATAAATGTTGGTTTTTATTTTAAAAGTAAAAATTCAAAAATTTATAAAATTATTTAGATAAAATGAATATTTTTTTTGGAATCCTGATTTCAAAATTATCCAATGGTGAATTTTTCATAATTTTTTGAGACAGTCAAATTTTTGGGTAAAAATTAATTACCATTTAATTATATAATATGTTTTATGACATTATAATGACCCAATAGTGGCATAATAAAATACTATAAATGTGTCTTTCATCTAATATATGTCTTACTATTAAAATAATGTGATTTTAGGTTTGTTTGATTTATTTTACAAAGCTTTAGTGGACCCTCTAAGACTTATAAAACATTTTGTCATTTTAACATGATTTTCTTGAGAGCGTGACTCACCTCTACATAAGAAAGAATAATATTTTAAGAATTTAGGCTATTTTAATTATAAAATAATGTTTTCCATTCCCATTTGGAAAAAACCATGGGAAAAAACCATGGTTTGGTTTGTGGTTTTGATTAGTTTAATGTGTGGTGATCAAAACCTAAATAATAAATAATTCTCTCTATTTTCCTATATAAACCCACCCAAGCTCCCACTTCCTCTTCACTCAAATCCTTTGGATCTAGAACAATCTCTCTATAATCATCTTGTGGTTCCCCAGCTCCCAAAAATTCTCTCTCAAGCCTCTCCCAAGCCTTTGGGATCACGCTTCCATGTAAGGGATTTTCATCCTTTCTCATTTTTGTCCAAATTTATTTATATTTTTATGCCCTTTTATTTTCAATTACAATTTTTGGGGTATGATTTTTCACCTCCCCATACTTCCATAATTATGTTTGAATGATGAGATACCCCTTTATCTCTTATTAATGCCTCCCATGTACACTTGTTACTATGCCAAAATTTCATAAGGGATTTCTCTCTCATCATTTACTTTCAAGAAATTATTTTGTATTATGAATCTAAATTCAATTACATATTTTGGGAAACTTATCTATATGACCCCCTTACTATCCATTTTATGTACATATGGTGTGACACTCCTTTCTCTATAATCAACCTTTTTTATGAATTCTTATGTCACGCCGTTATGCTGCTAAAATCACACCACAATTTTCCAAGACAAAGTCATTGTGTAGTGAAATCCATAGGCAAAAACCATGGGTTGGTTTGTGGTTTTGATTAGTTTAATTTATGGTGGCCAAAACCTAAATAATAAATAATTCCCTCTATTTTCCTATATAAACCCACCCAAGCTCCCACTTACACTTCACTCAAAGCCTTTGGGGCTTGACCAACACCTTTCCTCCTCTCTCTATAATCCTACCGTGGCACCCAAGCTCCCAAAAATCCTCTCTCAAGCCTCTCTAAAGCCTTTGGGGATCACACTTCCAAGTAAGGGATTTTCTTCCTTTATCATTTTTGTCCAAATTTATTTATGTTGTTATGCCATTTTATTTTCAATTACAAATGTTGGGGTATGATCTTTAACCTCCCCCATACTACCCTAATTATGTTTTAATGAAAAGAGACCCCTTTATATCTCATTAAAGCCTCCCATGTACAACCGTTACTATGCCAAAATTCCATAATAGATTTATCTCTCCTCATTTAATTTCAAGAAATTATTTTGTATTATGAATATTAATTCCATTAAATATGTTAGGACATTTATCTATATGACCCTTCACTATTCATTTCATGTAAATATAATGAGACACCCCTTCCTCACTCATTAATTTTTTTATGAATTCTTATGTTACACTGTTATGCTGCCAAAATTGCACCATGATTTTCCAAGACAAAGTCACTGTGTAGTGAATACCATGACCATTTATCTATCAAGGGTATTCCCTTATCGTGGAATAAATGATGATGTTTAGTATCAATATACTTCAATTTAAATGAGGGTTTACTCATTTTAATTCAATTTAAATGATGGTTTACTCATGATCCATGTGAAATGAGCCTTGTATCATGCTAAAATCATGTTAAATGTTGTTGACACATTTCCATGTTTAGATAATCATGCTACATCATGCCTTTATTTTCATGTTTCTCTTATGCTCCATTGATATTCCTATTGCCTAACATGTATTGTATTCTTCATGTTATGCCTTGTTTACTCCATTATTGGGCTTTATGGCTCACCCTTTTCGTATGCATGTCCTCAGGTTATCCCATGCAATGTTAAGTATGAAGGAATGTTGTGGTCATGTAAAATAAGTTTTCAATAAAGATGTGTATTTTATGTTTTAAGTTGTTATGTAATGGTCCTAATCCCCTAAGTCACTAGACCTCTCGATCATCTATGTTGTGTAGAATACTATCCTGATGGGATGTTGGGGAAACTATTTCGATGTGTGAAGAAATTTTTGGCTTCTCTGAGTTATTTTCCTCTCATGCTCTCTTGAAAAATTATTGAGGGAGAAATACTTATGACTAGAAGTTATAAGAATTATGTGGGAGTTTCATCCTCAAGTTCCCTTTGTTTGGAGTGGTGCAGACTCTACATTTTTGACTACTAGTGTTATCATACCTCCTAATGTTGGTCCTAGTAGAAGAGTGTTGTGTATTCCTATGATCGATGCTAAAATTTCTGGTTAAATCCCTAAAGTGAAACAAGAAGAAATTATGGAAGACCTTACCTCAACTACATCACAATTTAAAGTAGGCATGTCCATGAAAAATATGATCCCAGATTATATACCCATAGTGGTAGGTGAACAAAGTTTGGGTCCTATTACTTTATTCAAGCATCAGACCATGTGATAGTGATCTTGGATCAATGTTTACACTGTTATCACAGAGACTCCTTTAGAGAAAATTGATGATAAAGAAGATAACATTCATCAACTTTTCCTTATCCTAGGCATAAGTGGGTTTGATTATCGAAACTTATATTTAAATTTTCATAATGTTATTATTTATTGAGAGGAGTTATCCACTCTTGAATGTGATGTCATGTAGTTTAAACTTTCCAACTATCACATGGAAGCTTTAAAGGATACTGTTACTGTGATGTATCACTTAACTATTGAAGATTCACGACTTCATGATTAAAATTACTATACATACCGTGATGCTGTGATAATATAAGGATCACATGGATATAATAAAGGTACAACTATCGTTGAAAAATATGGGGCTAGAAGTCATCAAAAAGAAAATTGAAAAGCTGAACACTTTCATTATGCAAGTGCATCCATTATCCAAATCTGAAGATGGGCAGGGAAACAACCTTAAGTAGGAACTCAATACCTCACATCATACATTAGTATATATGTTATATATCTCTTTGTTCCAAATTTGTGTTACAATTTTAATAGTAATAATAGAGTAGAATTATTTTCTTATCAAAATTTCCATACATTAGTACATTTGACTTGCAATAATAGGAACACAAAAACGATATGAAATCTGGTATTTTAGGGTCTTGTAAGACCAATCAATGCTGATATTTTAGGTTGACTATCTTTGACTGATTGTTGTGAGAGTAATTATCCCAGACTAGGTTTTTTATTCCATTAATATTAGACTCCCTACATAGATCTAACTCATGTGTAGGGAGATATGATTTTTTTATATTCTTAACACGTGTCTAAAAACCGAGGATCATGTTTCTGAATATTCTGTATAGATCAAACTCATTCATAGGAAATGGGGTATTAATATTGTGAGGCACAAATGATTTGTGTGGAAAATAATTTTACGTGGATCAATATCTAATTATGGTGAGAAAGATGTCACAATAAATAATCCACGAGTTAAAGTACCTTGCTAATCAAAATGTGTCTCTAGATCCTCTAGCTAACACGAGTCATGCTCAGTATGAGAAATAAGAGGCGAATTGGGAAATCATTTAAATCCACATGGGATTTTACAACATGGATCATGTGGAAACATTTTTATCTCAATCATATTTCATGGAAGGACATGATTGAAGTCAATGAAATCTCATGGTTGGGTATGATAACCATAAAAAACGAATCCTTAAGAAAAGATGATATCACTATATAGATCGAATTCTTATATAGAGAATGGAATTTTTATATTTTACCCTAGAATAAGATTTGAATAATGTAAGTTTCCAAAGCTAGTACTAGGTACCTTTACATGGATCTAGCTCTCATGTAGGTAATGGTTTATAGAGTATTGACTATGTTTCACAGAGTTTAATTTCATTCTATAAGTAAATAGGTGTTCTATAGTTTAGGGTCATATGATGAGGCCCTTTCCTTAAAGTTTAATGTCCTATGGCTTGGACGAATTTCATACATATTGACATCAATGTGACAAGGAAATTTCCACATAGATTAATGTCATTTTGCAAGGATGTATTCTTATTTCTCTTCAGACCACATAGATTTGACCAAAAGGTTAACAATTTTCCATCTGATGGTGATCTAACCGAGAATGATCCATCATCATTCAGGAATAAAGATGGAAAGTTATAAGCTGTAATCTAGGGGATTCCAGATCTAAAAAGTGATATGGGATAAGTATTCAAGGAATTACTATAGACCATATTCTAAAACTATGTTTCAATTATAAAGTTTTTAGGGAATAATGAGATAGAAGAGGTATCACTTGAGGATGAATATACCTCTATTTGACTGTCCCTTTAAGGGTGACTTATACAAATACAAATTGGGGCATGTTATGCATAATCAAAATAGAAGTTTCCTTATGAAACAGATATTCCATCCCTGATGATAAAGGGAAGATTACAGATATATGTATTTTCCCAGACATAGTGTTTGATTCTTGTAAGAAATTTTCTTGAGTATGGAAGGATAATTTCTTGTCAAAATCACCCAAGAATGGGGGAAAGGTATCCTATGTATGTCTAACCTATACACAAGATATGGATTGCTATTTTTATCATTATAGTCTTAGATACAGAAGGTATAGGCATCACTACACATCCCATGAAGATAGGAATCAAGCCACATGTAGTTCTGGAAAAAAAGTAAGGAATGTACACAAACTATGTTCTAAAGGAAGTTTCTAGCATAAATACTCCCCACACTTGATCAAATTTTTTCACGAGGAGGATAATTTTATTTCCATACGGGATCACTAATAGGTTGAAAATATTTACTAAACACTCCTATGCATATATGGATCATATATAGAAGAGTGGGGAAATTTTATATTATGGATGGACCATAATAAAGGATTTGAGCATCACTACACATCTCATTAAGGTTAGAATCAAGACATACATAGTTCTTGAAAAAAAGTTCCCTATGAAGTTATGAACCATATATAGGGTGGGGGAGGATTTTCATATTGTGGTATGGACCCAAAATTAGAGATTCAGGTATCACTATGTATCCTGTGATGATAGGAATCATGCCACACATAGTTATATAAAACCATGAAGTTTAATTTTTTTAGGTCCACTAGGTCAAATACCCTGGGGGGGGGGGGGGTGAATCAGGGTATGGTAGATTAAAACTTTCTCCCTTTTGGTTATTGTTTCATTGTTAGAAAAAAATCAATTCTCTCTTCCACCCCTGGAAATATATAGACTGATATGAAATCATGCACATGACACAATGATTTTTACTTGGTTCACCCTCACTGGGCTACATCCAAGGAGCATACAATGAAAATGTGCCGATGTACCAAATTCACTAAGGCTCATGAACAATAATGAGTACAATTTTTGGGCTAGATCTTCTATGAATAGGCTTACTACCTTTACAAGTTTTAGGGTCTGCTCACTACATTACCAAGGGTCACTCCCTATTCCTCTTTCTCTGGCTCACTGTCAGTGGAAAGGGTCACCATCTTCCTATTCCTTCGCTCACTTCTCTTTCAAATGAATCCACTCACAGTTTATTTAATTTTAGGTCAAACACAGTTTACGGACATGTAGGTCCATTCATTTGTACGAATTCTTGCATCCCCAACTGTATATAGATGATCTGTTGAAGTTCTATTTTCACCCATAGATGAAGTTCAACATCTCGAGTACTGCTAGTTACCAGAAAATACTTTCGCAAACTAATTTGAAGCTTTCGAAAGCTTCCTTATGAAAATAGGGAACCACCTACTCTTCCCGCATAATGAGTACTGGGTTTAGTATGCAGACACATTCTTCACATACCACTTCCACTACCACGAACTACCCTTTTTAGAAGGACTACCTATGATTTCATGATCGCGTAATACTACTGCGTACCAATTCTGAAAACCTCCTCTATAAATCACTCTCAATCTACAAACTGTTCTATATTCACAGACTACCTTCACTTTCGCATACTGGAGCTCCCTCTCCATGTATTTCTTGTGGAACTACCCCTTTTTCATACTAGATATTCCTCCTCCGCATACCAATTCAATTCCTTAGGCATACCAGACTTCCTCCTTCGCGTACCGGACTTCCTTTGCGGGTTAAGAATCCCTGCAAACACCTTCGATAGAACTACTTCTGCGTGAACCACCTTAGCCTTCAAAAACTACCCTTCACGAACTTCCTTCGGACTTCACCAAATTCTTGGAGAAAAATATGATTTATAATGATGTTAAATCTCTATAGTAATCAGTGAGATTAGAATTTCTTATATATGCAAATATATCTTCTTAATATGCTAAATCAAGATTTACCAAATCTTCAATTCGGCCTCCACCGCCTACCGATCTTCAGCCACCACAAACTGCAAGCCATTCGCGAAGCATTTTACTATGTGATCTACATAATGTCTTTGCTCCTTCGTGGTCATTTTCCTCTGCCAAATTCAGCCCAACCACGTATCGCACCGCTGCTGAATCGCGAACCGTGTTCTATTTCGCGAACCTCATCCACGCACCATTCCCACTGCCTGGTACGCAGCCGCGAACCCTTCCCAGACATGGTACGTGATCCATGTCCTAGACTCCTCATTCATCTTACTTTTCCAATTTCATTCACCATTATTCACACAAATTATCGATTTTGAGGTCCTAAAATTTTCCAAACACTGGGAAACTGTGCCACCTTAAAAACTTGTCTTCAGAAAACACCAACCATTCTCATTTGCAGTCAACTGGATTTTTCAACAAACACAACCACACCCAAATAATACTAAGAGGATGCCTTGAGGGATTTTTCCCAACAATATCCACCTTTGGGTTTGTTTACAACTCTTCTTAAAACAATTATTTGTATTTAGATATCTCGATAAATATCATTCCATATTCAACCATCATTTGCTTCATGTGATTAACATAGAAATCAAGGATTTACTCAACACATACTCTAAGACCACATGAGTAATGATCCCCCTGAGAAACAAGAGTAAATGAAAAGATAATCAATAAATCACTTCATTTCAGACACCCACTTTTGACACCAAACTGATATCAATTGTTGATCGTTGGAAACCTTCTCACACCATTCCAACATCTCTCTTCTGCTTTTATCACGATCCTTAGCTATTTTGATATCTACTCTTTGATTGATCACTTCTAGCACTATCAGATTTAATGATCCCCTATCTCATATCTCCTCTAACCTACTTCAACTCAGCTTCAACTCCCCCTATCTCACTACTCCACTTGACAGCTTCTCCCCATGTCTCTTCTCCCCCTTGAAGTCACACTTTCTCCCCCTTTGTCAACGAACCCGAATGGTACTTCATGGTTGTATGAAACATGGTAAAGAACACATATCAACACGCTAGGAAAATACATATCATACCTTGGGGAGAGGAGGACCTACACCCACAATTTTTCAAGTGCGGTAAGTCAACTAGACTCCTAGAGCCAGTCGATGCCATTCAAACTCTTCTTTGGGCAAGGTCTGTGTAAGAATATCTACAAATTGTTGTTCTATAGGCACATACTCCAACTTTATAAGACCTTGATCCACTTTCTCCTTGATAAAATGTTATTTTATTTCAATGTGATTTTTCCTTGAGTGATGAACTGGATTTTTGCTCAAATTTATAGCACTTGAATTATCACAATGGATTCCAATAAGAGATTTCAATTAAATTCCTATATCTTCAAGTTTCTTCTTCATCCACAATAGCTACATGCAAGCTTGAGTAGACACAATGTATTCAGCTTATGCGGTGCTCAATGAAATGAAATATTGTTTCTTGCTTAACTATGAAATATATAACCCTCCAAGATAAAATGAACCTCTCGATGTTGATTTCCTATCATCTGCTGAACCATCCCAATCCGCGTATGTATATCCCAATATCTCTAGTTGAGATTTGTCGTTATACATTAGGATAAATTACACTGTTCCCTTGATATACCGATGAATTATTTTCACTGCAATAATGTGGATATCCTTGGGATTGCTTTGATACCTCACTGCTTAGCATGTGGAAAATACAATATTATGCCTTGTCGCTATCAGGTACAGAAGACTTCCAATGATTTGCCTGTATTCCATGATTTTAACCAGATTGCCTTCATCATCTCATGAAGATTTCAACTGGGTAGCAACCAGAGTCTTCATCTGTTTGGAATTATCCATTCCAAACCTTCTCAAAACCTCCTTAACATATTTAGATTGAGAAATAAAAGTACCATTCCTTTCTTGAGTCACCTGTATTCTAAGGAAAAATTCCATCCCTCCAATCATAGACATTTTGAACTCACTTTTCATGAATTTATAAAATTGTCTACATTGTGCTTCATCTAATCCACCAAAGATTATGTCATCGACATAAACTAGCACCATCATCCTTTTAATGTTTCCATTTTCGTAATACAAATTGTGATCAACTCCACCTCATTGAAAACTGAGCTTCTTTAGAAAATAATCAAGCCTTGAATACCATGATCTTGGTGCTTTCTTTAAACCATATAAAGCCTTCTTCAGTCGACAAACTCTATTCACACCTTCATGAATGAGAAAACCATCTAGTTTGCAATGTAGACTTCTTCTTCCAGAACTCCATTCAGAAATGATGACTTGACATCCATATGGAAAACTTTAAACTTTCTTTGCACAACTATAGCGAAGAATAATATAATTGTATCCAGCCTTGAAACTGGTGTGAATGTTTCATCAACATCTATACCCTCTATCTAGGACTACCCTTTGCAAACAAGACGTTCTTTATTTCGAATCACAACACCATATTCATTCATTTTGTTGTGAAAGACCCATTTTGTCCCTATGACATTATTGTCTTCTGGTCTCGTAACAATTTTCCATGTCTGATTCTTCTCAATTTGGTCAAGCTCTTCATTCATTTCCTGAACCCAATTCTCATCTCCAGCTTCTTCATCAAATAATTTAGGCTCAACTTATGATAAGTATGAGGATTTTTGTAGAGACTTCATCCTTCTTGTATGAACCAGTGTTGTCTTATCACCAATTATGTTATACCTATCAATTTCAGCTCTTCTTTATAGTCTCTGGGAAGACACTAATTTATTATCATCATCTGAGACTTCTTCTGAATCAATCTCAGGAGCTGGAGCATCTCCCAATCTACTCATCTCTTCACCTCTATCCTTCTAAGTTTGATCATGTATTTGCTAAAGATTCTGTTCATTTTCTAATATAGTCACATCATGACTTTCAACTATCTTTCCCAACCACTTATTAAATCATTTTTAAACTTTTATTTTCTTTGATTATCCAAGAAATTTCCCTTCATCCCTATGGGATTAAAACTTCCTATGTTTCTCCTTATTGAGAATGAAACATTTACTTCCAAATATTTCAAAGTACTTTGATGATGGATTATTTTCATAAAATAACTCGTATGGAGTCTTCTCCTCTTTTGGACAAAGTAAATCTCGATTTGAAGTGTGTACTACTATCATCACCACTTCTTTCCAAAATTTTCCAGAAGGTCTTTCTCAATGAGCATTTTCCTGTACATGTTGTTAACAATCTGATTTATTCTATCAACTACTCAATTCTGTTGTGGATTTGTTACTGCTGAAACTTGATTCCTTATCCCATGTTTTTAGAGATAATACTCTACTTGGATATTTGTGAACTCTGTTCCATTATCTATTCAAATCGTTCAGATTTTCTAACCAAGCAACTTTTCACATTCTCATTGATATTTTTTAATGAAAATGAACACTTCAGATTTGTGGGTGATTATTGAAACCCATGACATTCTGCTATAGTCATCAAGGAATAGAACATAATACCTCATCCCATCAATATCCCCCGGAAAATTGGCCCACACACATCAATATGCATCAGCTCAAGCAGTTTTGTTGACTTTTTCTCCTCTTTATTATATGTATTTCGAATGATCTTCCCCTGTTGATAGGCATCACACATATGTGTATGATCACGTGAAAGTTTAGGGAAATTTCGAGCTGCATCATATTTTACCAAATCTTCCAAGTAACCTTGGATAATGTGCCTAAGACGCTTATGCGATAACTTGTTTTCTTCATCCTTGGATAGAAAGCAAATATATTCTTCTCCACTTACGAGGTAGAGATTCCCTTTCATATGCTTTCCTTGAAACACAACAACACCATACTTTACCTTGATGATACATAATTTCTTGGAAAAACTTATGGAATGTCCTAAGTCACACAACTAACTAACACTAAGAAAGTTGTGATTAAGCCTCTCAATAACCAATACATCTACTCGTATCATGTATTTTCCTCCAAACTTGGATTTTCTTGAACCGATAATTTTGAAGCCCTCATCATTACCGAATCTTACAATAACTTCTTTATCGTACCTGATTTTGGTTACTAGATTCTTATTTCCCGTCACATGGGAAGCGCATCCACGGTCAATTATCTATATCCCCATGCGATCTGATGCCTTGAATGCAATGTCTGCAACCACAGTCTGCTCGTCCCTGTTCTTTTTGACCCAAGACTTTGAATTTGTAACCAACATGGAATTACAATCTTGATCTTCCTCAGTATATGATGGGTCATCTTCAACCTGTAGAGATACAAATCAATTTTGAATTTTCATCTCACTTGAAGATACTTTTGGATGATTCTTAGGAATAAATTCAGTTTTCCTCAGTACATTCCACTGCATTGTTGATGTGCAATATCTTGCCATAGGTTCGAGACCTTTACACCCGAAACAATGACCATAAAATGATGACTTGTAATTTTGAACTCTGTATGACCACCTCTATTGGTCTTATTCCCTTTGGTACATCTTTTCTATGGAAAATAAATTTTGAGAGTGTCCCATCATACCACAATAATAGCATATTATGCAAGGTACATTCCTATGTGGTATTGATGCACCATTAGTTGTGCCTTGGGTTCTCTGAATCTTTTGATTATGCTTTGTACCCAAATAAATCTTCAATCTTGGAGTGGGTTCTTGTGGTCTAACTTGAACCATAACTACTTATTATTTTAAATCAATCCCCTTTTGTTATGATGGTCTATTCTGCTCAAATATCATCTTATCTATTGTCTGTATGATCTTCTTTCTTGATGTTGAACTGAGGGTTATAAGTTTGTCCTAATCTTCAATTGTTCATTGAAAATTGAAAACCTCTTCTTCTAGATGCTCGATACATTTGATTTGATCTTTTATAGTTTCAATAAAAATATCAATATCAATTTTCTATTCTCCAATTTTGAGTTTGTTCTCAACCACCTTTTTAGATATTTCTAGCATTGAAAACCTAAAATTGTCAATTTCTTCATTCATCTCAAAATTCTCTTCTCCTTCTATTGCATAAAGAGTTTGGCATCACAAACAACTTTATTAGATTTCTTCATTTTGGATCTCAAAATATCTATCTCTTCAAGGGTATCTTCTAATTTAGCATGAATATCAACTCTTTCTTCAATTTCTTCTTCTTCATTGTCACTTTCTTCTCCCATTAAAGAATTTCTAGCAACTACCACCAAATCATCTACTTTATGATTTGTACATTCCTCCAAATATTATACCTAATATTCTTCTAAACTTTCATCTTCTCTTGAAATAAAATTATTCTTTTTGAAGAACTTTATCCTAGTACTTCTCCTCCCTTTCTCATTTGATGAATACTTCTTTTGGGTAATTTCATCATTTTCTTCATTTTCATCAGAAAATTTATTAGGACACTTTTATGAAAAATGACCAATATTTACTCATAAAAAGCATGCAAATGGAATTTTTCCTTTGAACTTTCCTTTTCCTCTTTGTAGATTAAAAGATATAAATGACATGGAATCATCCATATTGTCTTCCTTCAGACTATCTTCAACAAAGAGATTATTCATGGCCTTGAATGCCAATTACTTTGACTTCTTCATTTCCATAGCATCATTGTCATCATTTCTCATTTCATATTCTACAAGGGTACTATGCAGGTTATCTAGTGTCAGTTATTTTGGGTCTTTGTCTTCCAACACTAAAAATTTCAGATTGAACCACGGTAGAAGTTTCCTCAAGATTCATTTCACAATATTTATATCTTCAATGAATTATCCAAGACCCCACATGTATTCCATGATAATATTTATGCTGTTGAATAATGAATCAATAGTCTCATTGGGATTCATTATGAGATCCTCATACTTGTTCCATAGAACCTACAGATTTGATTCTTGGAATTTTGTGTCTCCCTCATAAATGTTTAACAGAATTTTCCACATTTCATGTAATGTTTTAGAGGACATCACCTTTGTGTAAATTGAATTTTATAAGGCTCCCCCTAAAGTATTTATCCCTTTAGCATCAACATCCAATTCCCTTCTTTTAGTTTATAATAATTCACCACTATTAATGTCAGCTGATATTCCATGCATAGCTGCTATGAAGACATCCATCCCAATCGATCGGAAGTAGTGATGCATTTGATTATTCCATAGTTGAAAATTATTTCCATCGAAAATCAAAATTCCTTTATGATTGACCACCTCTATTTCTTGTTTTAAGAGAGAAACACTGACTTTCAACCATTCCCTTTGATACCAATTATTAGGTCCATTAGGTCGAATACCCTAAGAGGGGGGGGGGGTGAATCAGGGTATGGTAGATTAAAACTTTCTCCCTTTTGGATATTGTTTCATTATTAGAAGAAACTCAATTCTCTCTTCCTCCCATGGAAATATTCAGACTGATATAAAATCATGCACAAGACACAAAGATTTTTACTTGGTTTACCCTCACTGGGCTACGTCCAAAGATCATACAATGACAATGTGCTGATGTACCAAATTCACTAAGGATCCTGACCAATAATGAGTACAATGTTAGAGCTAGATCTTCTATTCCCATTCTCACCACCTTTATAAGGTTTAGGGTCTGATCACTACATTCCCAAGGTTTACTCCCTATGCCTCTTTCTCTGGCTCACTGCCAGTGGAAAGGGTCACCGTCTTCCTCTTCCTTTGCTCATTGCTCTTGGAAAGGAATCTTCTCATAGTTTATCAACTTTTAGGTCAAACACAGTTTATGGACACGTAGGTCCCTTCATTTTCATGAATTCCTACATCCTCAATTATAGATAGATACTATGTTGAAGTTTTGTTTTCACCCGTAGATGAAGTTCACCTTCTTAAGTACTGCTAGGTACTGGAAAATACTTTTGCAAACTGATTTAAAGATTTCAAAAGCTTCCTTTTGAAAATTACGAATCAACAGCTCTTCCCATGTACTAAGTACCAGGTTTGGTATGCGGGACACCTTCTTCGCATACCACCACCACTTCTGCGAACCGCCCTTTGTCTGCAGACTGCCTCCGCCTTCGCTATCGCGTACCGCTACTATGTACTGATTCCACTAACCTCCTCTGCGAATCACTCTCTATCTGCGAACTGTTCATTGTTCACAGACTACCTTAGCTTCCGTGTACCAGAGCTCCCCCTCTACGTACCACTTTCATAACTACCCCTTTCGCATACTAGATATTCCTCCTCTGCGTACCAATTCAATTCCTTCTGCGTACCATACTTCCTCCTCCATGTACTGGACTTTCTTCGCGGGTTCAGAATCCCCACAAACACCTTCAGTAGAACTAATCCTGCGTGAACCACCCTAGAATTTGCGAACTACCCTTCGTGAACTTACTTCAGACTTTTCCAAATTCCCAAAGTAAAATATGATTTCTAATGATGTTCAATCTCCATAATAATCAGTGAGATTATCATTTCTTATATAGGCAAAAATATATACTTAATCCGCTAAATCTATATTTACCAAATCTTCAATTTGGCCTCCACCGCCTACCGATATTCATCCACCGCGAACTGCAAGCCATTCACGAACCATTTTACTATGCGCTTCGTGTACCGTCTTTGTTCCTGTGTGGTCTTTTTCCTCTGTCGACTTCATCCCAACCATGTATCACACCTCTTCTCAACCGAGAACCCTGTTTGGTTTCATGAACCTCATCTACATGCCATTCCTGCTGCCTAATACATGGCCGCGAACCCTTCCCAGACATGGTAAGTGATCCATCTCCTGGGCTCCTCATTCCTATTCATTTTCCAATTTAGTTCTCCATTATTCACACAAATTCCCAATTTTGAGGCCCTAAAATTTGGAAAACACAAATAAACTACTCCACCTTAAAAAATTGTCTTCATAAAACCCAAAACATTCCCATTTACGGTCAACTATATTTATTTACAAACATAAACACACCCAAAAAATACCGAGAGGATGCCTTGAGATATTTTCCCAAAAAATTTCATATAGAAAGGATAAAATATATACCTTTTTGAGGTCATGCATTCAAAACCATGTTAACTCTAACATGAACTAATACACCTTGATCATGTGGGAAAGATTTTATCAAAACTCCTAATCCCATGTGAGATATGATCGATGTGAGAAAAGTGTAATGGAAAAGGATTATTTCTTGACATGGAGGAGATTGAGAGAAATGATAGAGGATTTTTTTATCATGTGGAGGATGGGCCAAGATTTTGGATTTAGGCATCACTACATATCTCATAGGGGTGATAATCAAGCTATACACATCTCTTGAAAACTATGGGGTTTAATTTCATGTGATAGGGTTGAAAGTTACCCAATTTCATGGAAATAATGAGTGATATCAATTATATCAGGTCAAGGATGTTTCAACATGATTCAGATGCGAGGAAGGAAATTTTTAACCAAGATATTGGGATTTATTAGACTAGGAGAGATGATACAGGACAAGTACACAAGGGGTGACTGTAGACCATGTTCAAAAATTGATTTACAGTATAATGTTGTCAGTGAATATGGATATAGAAGAGGTATCTTCTAGGGGTTAATATTTCTCTAGTCGACTGGAAATTTAAGGGAGACTTATTCAGATCCATGCTGGGGTATGTAATGTATAATCAAAATAGTGGTGTCCTCAATAAACTGAAATTTTATCACTAATGGGCAAGGAAATATTTTAATGATACGATTTCCCCAGACATGGAGTATGATGTATGGGAAGAATTAATATAAGAACAAAGTAATCATTTGAACTGATGGAGGACATGTGGTATGGAGTTCCCTACACATATTTGAATCGTAAGGAAGATGACATTTTTGTTTCCATGATGGGATCCTGAGTGAGGGAACCCAATTGAGATCTACCACAAAGATATTTATTTGTATGTAGGAGAGGGGTAATTTTATTTATTTTGAAGCTATGCCTAAAACATAGATTCTGATCATCATTATGAATCCCATTGAGATAAGAATCAAGCCCCACATAGTTCTGGAAAATAGATATGGTAGGAGACCAACACCCTGGGTTTTAATCCGATCATGTACAGACCAAAATGTTATTCAGTTTTACATCATAAAACAAGGATACTAAACATGAAATTTTATGTCATGTAAAAAAGATGATATCATACATTTTAACATCATATGACTAAGATGTGAGGATGTGAAATTTAGAGTATTAAAAATCTTATTATGTTTTATTGTATTTTTAGGTCGTACAACTTGGAATTTTGGTTTATAATTATTTTAAAGTTATATATATTTGGCTAATATGTGGGTGAAAATATGTCCTCATCAGGAAATAAGTGAAAAAACAAACATGAATAGAGACCTCAGGGGCTAAAGGTTAGAGAAAATAGTCTCTTGAACATGTGGACTTGAGGTTGGGTATAAGACAGAAGTTATAGGTGTCACTATGTATCCCATTAGGATGGGGATCAAGACACACATAGTCTTGGAATGAAGGTGTGGTAAGAGACAAGTACCCAAGGTTGCAATCCTATCAAGTATATACCAAAATGTTTTGCAGTTTTACATCATGAAACAAGGATGTAATCCATCTAGTTTTACATCATGTGGCCAGGATGAAATTTTTGGACATCCCATATTTATTGTATGAGTCATCCTAGTTTAATAAGAAATAAGGATTATAGTTTAACGTTATGTTTTGAGAACATTAATTGAGTCTTACACCAAAAGAGGAGGCCTATAAGAGCATTTTGGGGTGATGGAACCATAGGTAACATATGAATTTGTGGTGAATCTGTGAATGTTCCTAGAGATAGAAATTTTATGAATCACTAAATATCCCATGAGGATGGGAATAAAGGAAAACATAGTTCGAGAAATGAGGTGTGGTAGGAGACCTCACCCAAGGTTGTGATCCACTCAAGTATGAACCAAAATGTTATATAGTTTTACATTGTGAAACAAGGACGTGAACAATGCAGTTTTACATCATGTATCCAGGATGAAAGTTTTTTCATCTCATATTATCATATGAGGCATCACAGTTTAATATGGGGTAATTATTACAACTTTAAATCATGTGCTAAGTATTTTTATTGGGGATTACACCAAAATAGGAGGCCCATAGTAGAATTTTATAACATGAAGTATTTATTGAGAAATATTTCATTAGTAGGGGGTGTAGTGAGTTCTCCATCCATTGTGATTGATGAGTAAGATCCATCAGAGTGGAAATTTTGTATGGTATAAGGTCCCTCCCACTTTGGTTCAAGTTTTGGAGGGTTATTACCTAGTATAATCAGGGTTATAAGGACTAGTACCGGCTCTCTTAGAAGTAATGAATGAAGATGAACTTTCTTATTGAAGGATCATGCTATCCAGTTCTAGTATATTTTCAAATGATGTAGGGTATAAAAAATTTTCTAATCAAGTTTATCTAATTCATAAAATCTCTTCTATGATTTTTCATCTTCTGAGAGTTAGTCACAAATAGCTATTCGAAGTGATGGAAATTGAACTTTGATGGGAAACACTGCATTTGATCCACAGACCAGTGAATATAGGGTTTCTTGAGTAGCAGTACAGACTGTAGTTTGATAGCCCCACAAAGCATGCATAAGCTTATCAGGCCATGATTTATTTTCTCTATCCACCATTTTATAGAGAATTTTCAATAGAGTTTTTTTTGAAAGCCTCTATCTGTCTATTTAAAACCTCATGATAGTAAGAATAATGGTTGGATTTTATATTGTAATCCTAGTAAAACTTCTTCAATCCCGAAGAAAAGATGTTGGTTCTATTGTCCATAAATATTGTATGAGGGACACAAAATCTAGTGATGATGTTTTTATTCATGAAATGAATGATAGTTTTGGTTCCAACTTCATTAATAGGTATTACCTCAGCCCATTTGGAAAAGAAGTCAATAGAAGTAAGGATGTTCTTGAACTACTTGGCCGTAGCTGGAGGTTATGACCCTAAAACATCAATCCCCTATACAGAGAATGTCTAGGATTACTTAGCTGTATGAAACAACTCTAGGGGTTGATGGATGAAGTTGGAATAAACTTGGATAGAAAGACACTTTTTGATGAATTGTGTGCAATCATGTATAATTGAAGGAAACAATTATCCAAGCCTCTTGATTTGGTGAGAAATTTTGGTTCATTAATGATGGGAACCAAAAGTTCCAGCATGAAATTATTCCATGGTGGAAATTGTATCCTTTCCATAAATACATATAAGGATAATTCCATAAAATATTTGCTTATAAGGAACTTTATAATGACTCAGGCTATGAGAAAGAGTGCAATTGACTTCCCATCATCAAATTTGTTCTTTTCTAGATCTTTCTATTTAAAGGACCCCATTTTGGAGATATTACAATATGAGTTTCATCCACCCATTCGCAAAATTATCTTTTTTAGATGTAGAATTGATCACATTGATCTCTTCTATGTCACCTTGAATAAATATTAATATTGTCATGAAATGGGAAATTATAATGACTGTTAAATACCAATCTAGATTTACCAAAGCTATAACAAAATTTTATAATTCATTAACTTGAGTTTTTTGTGATCATGGTACACATGTTAGTGTTGGATCATCGGGTAATTCTTAAATTAATCCTCAAATGTAATTAATTAGGGGAATCATATCTTCTTTTCTGATGGTGTAATCACCATTGATCTACTTAATTATTAACTTATAATCACCTTTGATTCTCAGGTGAATTACCAGTATTTGAAAATATAGATCCAAATATGCAATGAGGGATTAGTATTCAGCCTCATTGTTAGTGAAACCTTATGGTAGAATAAAGGAATAAGGTAAATATGCCTTTATTGGTGAAATGATAATGATTACCTAACTAAATTTATTGATCTTGGGTTACTCTAATATATTTAAAGTGGGGATTCCAGACACACCATAAAATTACATTTCCCACATTTGGGTAGATTTCTCAATGGATAATCTTTCCTCATTCCTCAGTTCAGTACTCATCGATACTTCTTCCACATAACGGTGTTCTACTAGAATATTTTCTAAGGCTTGTCCTTTTATCGCCTTCTATAGTATGAAATATATATAAAATTGTTATAGAATGACTACCCATTACACCAAATATCTAGACAACATCGAACGATTGAGCATATATTTGAGCAGGTCAATTAAAGAGATCAAATGGACCTCATGGTGCTGCAAGTAATGCCTTAACTTATGAATTATGAAAATCAATTCCAAACAATTCTTATCGATATTTGAATATTGAGTCTCATTGTCAATCATGGTGTGACTGAGATAGTAAAGGTTTTTATCACTACCAACATCATTTTTCTATATAAGAAAGGCACCTAAAGATCATTATATAGACTTTATGTAAAGATGAGTGGATTTACTTAGACTGGTGGCATCAACACATGTGGCCTAAAGAGATATTTCTTGAGGTTTTTGAATACTTCTTTTCAGTCATCATTCCACTAAAACACGACCCCTTTATTTATTAACTTTGTGAAGGGAAAACATTTACCTATGAGGTTTTCTATAAAGTGTCGAATTTAGGCATGGTTTCTTTGCAACCCTCTCAAATATTTGAGATTTTGAAGAGGTAACATACCCAAAATTTCCCTAGTCTTATCAAGGTCGACCTCGATTACAAAATGGAATATGATGAGGATGATAAATTTCTCAGAAGTAACACCAAAACACATTTTATGGGATTCATCTTCAGACTATGTTATCTAATTTTATCAAAGATGATTTTCAAATCAGAAGGTTGATTGGAATGTTACCATGAGTTAACTACCACATTTTTGACATAACACTTGACTGATTACCCATAAAGGTTTTGAAGATGTTATGTATGAAACATATATATGTAGTGCCTATATTATTTAATCCAAAAGGCATAACTAATAGAAGAAACCTAAGGGGACCAAAAGGTAGTGGATTATTCATCTTCTAGGGCCATTCAGATTTGATTGTACCCTAAATAGCTATCCATGAAGGAAAGGTCAAGATAGACTTCTATTGCATCATTCAATTTCTCTGTGATGTGGACTAATAAATCATTTTTCAGACAATATTGATTGAGGTCTCTGAAATCAATGGAAAACCTGATTTTACCATTCTTTCTCATGATAGGAACTATGTTGGTGATCCATTTTAGGTATTGGAATTTCTGGATGAAGTTTTCTTTGATGTGATTATCAACTTCATCTTTTACCTTAGCAACATAGTTAGATGCGTCCTTATAAATTCCTACTTGTAGGCATGATGGTATTTTGGTAGACCTAATTGATGGGTATCCACATCAGTATCTAGGCCTAACATCTCTTTATAATTCCAAGAAAACATGTGTCTATTTTAATTCATAAAAGAGTTGTAAATTTTCTATTCATCAAGGGACTTAGATTCACCAATCAATATTGGTTACTGATCCTTTTATGTACCCATATTGATTTTTCAGAGTTCATCGATAGTGGTAGAATCCTTCTTCAAATGATGGGGGAGAATCTTTGAGGTCATTTTGTTCCTCTTCTTCTTTTTCCATTTTAGGATGGCTGAGAGACTCAAGGGAATTATCAAGGTCAGGGGAAAGGTTAATGTCCTAAGAGTTTGCTTCCAATGGAGATATCATGACTTCTACAAGTTCAACAGATGAAGTGGTGGCCTAATAAAGTTTTGAGGATATGTTTAGATCATTTCTATATGATATATTTCTGAAAATGAAGGAATAAAATTCATATTCAATATCCTCAAGTTCAACTGATATAACTAATATCATGAAGACTAGTGATCATGTCTCTGAATCTGAACTGATACCTTCAACTTGACTGATTGGAAGCACATATTCATAACCAAGATCTCTAAATAGATTAGATAAATTCATTTCCAAACCATTCAGAGTGGTAAATCGAGTGACATCATAAGTTATGTGTTGATTACCTTTTCTTTAGTATAATCCTACATCGATATATTAAGATTCACAAGTTTTGAGAAGATATTTTTCACCATGTAATACCCCAATCTATCCATTTATACAATATTTGATGTATCAATGATATGATGAAGGGATTATTGCATGCTAGTGAAACTAAGGACTTTCTAGAAAGACATTGAAATCTGTATCTTACTAGATGACCAAGAAATCGGAATTAGACTCCATATCTCTAAACTAATTTCAGAGTTTAATGTTGTCACACCCTGACTTTTTAAATTATTTTTATTTTGTTATTTCATGGATTTTTTCAGCCTCTTTGAGGTGTGAGTTGATCATGGGTATGAAATTTTTTATTTTTAATATTTTTAGCAAGTTTCAGACCCGTGCGCGGTCACCATACGGTGGGCAGTAGCTGTGCGATTGAATCGAGTGCCGTGCAAATGGCTATCGGTTGAATGGTTTAATGTTTTATGCAAATGAAATAAGTAAAAAGTTTAAAATGTAATAATAATAATTAATTATGGTGTATATAATAATATTATTATTAAGAATGGTTAATAATATTTTTATTAGTTAAGATTTTCTATTAATATAATTATTAATCAATTTTAATTTAATTATACTTATTATTTATATTCAAGTTATTATTTAATTATTATTATTATTATTATTATTATTGTATTATTATTATTATTATTATTTTAATAATAATAATTATTATGATAATAATAATAATAATAATAATTATAATTAATATAAGAAAATAATAATAATAATAATAAACCTAACCTTATCTTCCTGGCACCCCCACTTTCCCCATCCTGTGCATGCCATGCCAGGCCCCCACCTGGTTCCTCTTCACCTTCGACCGACTCTGCACCTCCGCCCCAGTTGATCTCTGCCCTCAAACCCAAGCTCCAGCTCATCTTAGCAGTCTCACATTGCCTCCGCCCCATGTTCTCGAGCGTCTTGGCTCTCCCCACACCCAGCACTCGCCATCCACCCTCCAGGACTCCATCGACTCCTGTGCTCACCTCAACCATCCCAGCCTTCCCCACCTCCGACCCTCCACCTCTTATGCCCCATGCAATGGCCAACCCCCCTCACCCAACAGCCCGAACTCTAGCCATTGACCCTTGCTCCTCCCTCATCTCCTGGATAGCAACACACAACTTATAGGTCCCCGTCCTCTCATCTAGTTCCCTTGCCTCCGCTCCCTAGCCTTGTCGCACCTACAACCACCCGACCAAGCCAGTGCCTCCCCTGCACTCACGACCCTCTGCGTTTGCCTCAGGCCTCACCCTCTCCTAGCACTACTCACCACCTCTTCCCTGACCTCCAAAGGCCCATTCGTGCTTTCCCTAGCCACCTCGCCCCTCACACCAACAATGACACTTTTCCTTTTCCCTATTTCCCAACCAACTAGCAGCAGTGCATTCCCTCTTGCATGTTCCGTGCTCTGGGCAGCCGACCCCCTTGCTCCAGTAGCCATTCCGCACTGCTCTGGTGCCCTACCGCCTCCTTGTGATGCGTCCCAGCAACCACCCTCTAGCCTATTCCAGGCAGTGCAAGCCCCTTTCTTGGTATATTTCTTTCTTTTGGGATTTTTCTCAAATTAATAAAACTTTAATACCTTAATTTGAAATTCACACATTTTTCTCATTGATTAGAGTGTGCAGTTATTCTGTGGGGTGTGGTTATACCTTTCTTGAAGTTTCATCACTTTCGCACTTGTTTGAGGTAGGTGGATTCACATATTTCCTTTTCGAATCTCTCTATTGATACTTGAATTTTTATAAATAATTTTCACTTCATAATTCGTGTGTTTAAGATGCCTCTTCCTAACTTACAATTATGTTTTAGAGTCAATAAATTTTTATTTAAATTAATCTTTTAATCAATTAATGGTTATGCCTATTTATTTGTGCACCAAATTATTATTTGGTATTTTTTAAATTATCAAACATGATTTTCACCCCTTGTTTATTTTTATTTAATATAAAAATGTGATTCTCATACTTACCACATATTTATTTAGGTTTGTGTGTAGTTTTTATGATGGTAGAGATTGGTGGAAGTGTTTTTTAAGGGTTTATGCCAATATTCTATGTAATGGTGTACACGAGGTGTTTGATTTAAAATGAAAATTTTTTCTTTTAAAATACTTTCTTTATACCAAACATGGTTTCAATATTGGTTTTAAGGGCGCAATGCAATGATTGTTTAATTGGTATTTTAAAATTTTTGGAAAGGTTCTTTGGTTTTTTTTCACCTATTAGGGGTTTAGGTGTTTCCATGCCCTCGCCCCCATTTTTTTAATCTATTTAATTCTTTTGTTTCCTTAACTAAATATTAGATTATGTTTCTCACATCTAATATGTTATAGTTTACTTATGATAGTGTTTTATTGGTGAAAGATTTGATTTTAAAATGGAATTCACATGTAAAATTTGTGAGATCATGATGTAAGCATTTTCTTTTCCATTTTGAAATGTTTTACTAAATGTGTAAATGATTTATTAAATTATTTTTGATGTGAGAATCATGGGTGAAAAGTGTTTCGGTGTGTGTTTGCATTTTATTTGAAAGGGAGTACTAATTTTGTGAAAATGATTCTTGCTTTCTAAATGACTTTGGGTTCTTTGTCTGATTTCTGAAATAGTTTGAAATGAAATCTTTAAGCATATGCCCATTTGGATGTTTAAAGGCAAAATTGGTATTTGTGTGGTGTTTTAGGTAATACTTTTAGACATGTTGAGTTAAAGGTCCGTTTGGCACTTTTAAACCAAGGGTAAGGTTTGTACTAACTTTTAGAGGAGATCGGGCTTTGGTGAAAGGGTATGCCCGATTGGAAAATTTGAACATTTTATGAAATGGTATAAATGTTAAATGGTGCAATAGACCGGTTGGAACTTTATTAATGTGAAATGAGTGAATGTGCATTTGGGGGTGATTTTTTCTAGGGTAACCCTTTATGGGTGAATGCATAGGAAGCGTCCGTGTTTAGGGAAGGCAAGTGCTGTTAGACGAGTCATGCATGCGAGGGACTTCCTACTTACACAGTTTTATTATAAACACCATGGATTCATTGGAATATTTTAGATGATATAGTGATGGTTGCTGATCAACCCCGATTATATGGGTTGGTACCCCCTGGATTGGTTGTTAGGCTAGGTGGACTTTTCCACTGGATTGGTTAGTTATAGGGCGGCCAGTTGGTTATAGACTTTGGAGCTTCACCATATGCTAGAAGGTGGTTCTGAAACTAAGTAAATATAAGGGTTTTCTAGGGATGTTTATAATCACCCATGGTTACTAGATTATTTACATTACTTGTTTACTTTTTGTTGCACTAGTTTAGTTTTAGTTTTCACTTTTTACTTGTTTTACTCTATCCAAGCTTTGGTATATTCTGTTTTAAATTTTATTTATAAAATTAAAAATGATTTTGGAAATGGTATGTAGCGTGTGTTGGGTTTTTAAATGGGAAAAACATGTTGCTTATTTTAAAATGTAAAACCATACTTTTATATTTTTGTTTCAAACTTGTGTCATTGGACTGTTTTGGGAATGAGAATACTTGGATTCTATAGTTATATTTGGCATCCCTACTGAGCATCTCAATGATCACACCTATCATATTCTTTAAGTTGTAGGTTTAGTTCTTGTTTAGGTTCCTAGTTCATCTACTTAGTCTTGGAGTAGGATTGAGTCTGAGTTGGGTGGAGACCTCGAAGGTCACTAGGAGGTATGTTCGGTTTTATTTTCTTTTCACTACTAGTTTTTTTACTTTAATCATCAGTGTTTTTTATCTATTTCTCTTTTTTTCATTGTCCAAATCATTCCCAATGGTTAAATTTTTATGCTTGACACTGGTTGCCAGCTCGTGGGTATCGGGAATGCCCTTTGGGCCATATCGCGAACCAGACCGAGTGACTGGTTCAAGGTCGACCTAGGTTGGTTCATGAAAAAAATGGTATCAGAGGAGGCCTCTGTTATTTGGGTTGTCTGATAGAGAGAGATTATTATTTTCGGGACTCGAGAGGTAGGTACGGGAAGGACTTCATGAACCCTCGCTCGTTCCGAACCTCGAGTCTCTAGGGGTAGTCTGGGAATTGATTCCTTGTCTTGTTCTGGCTTGTTTTAGACTGAGGGATGACAACATAGGCAAGATGATGTTACATTGTGATTTCACATGGAGTAGTGACCCATGTAGAGTTTGAGTACACAGTTTAAGTTCCTCCAGTTGTTGACATTTACTTAGGGATGGTCCCACTACAATGTTTCTAGGTTAATCATGAATACTAGTCCCTCTCTCTGGTAATTTGATGCAAGTTGAGTGTTATCTTGGTTCTGGTTGGTATAAGTGTGCTTTTGAAAATGAAAAAATAGTTTTTGAAATGAAAATGATTTCTTTTAAATGGATTTAAATTCATGAAATGGGGTTTGAAACTGAATGCTCTTCATCAAAAAATCTGGTGTTTTCTTGGAACTGGTAGAGAAATGGTTTGGGTGAAACTTTGAGTACTCTTTATGAATGTTTTCACATATGAGGGGATGTATTGAAAGTGCGCATTGGTGGATGTGGATGAAAGCAGATGAAGACATGTGCAACGATTTATGGGATTATTGAGGTGTGTACTTGGAATTAAAAGCATGACCTTGTTTTTATAATGTGATTTTAAAGAGGGAAAATGATTTCTAGAAATTGAATTTGGATTGAAAAGTGGATTTGGTATTTGGAAAATGGCCTTATAAGAAGGAAATTTTGAAATCTAAAATGAAAAGGGGTTTTTGAAAAAGGAATTTTGGGTTGTGTTTGTGTTTGTTTGTTCTTTTTTTGAGCTGGTTGTTTTCAGATGATGGTTCTTTCAATGATGTTTCTTCAGCTTGATATTGGTTTTGGATTTGTGTTTTATATGTTGTTTAGAAAATGTCGCCCAGAAAGGTCCCTAGAGTTTCTGATAAGTCATGCCCATTTTTTGGTCCTTATTGGACATTGCCTATCATTCATGGTGAATGGGGTCTGTTAGAAGCTTCAAAGTGGCTTGAAGAGGTCGAACACATCTTTAGGGTATTGGGAAATACTGAATATGTCAGAGTGTGTGCTGTTTTGGGTCTGTTTGAAGGTCCGATTTTAGAAGAATGGGAGTTGTTCACCCCGCCATCACTGCAATTTGGGATGACATGGGATATCTTTAAATCCATCTTCATACGATGGTTTATACTTGAAGAGGTGAAGATAAAGAAAATGGAATATCTAATACGTATTCAACAAGTCCAACAGAAAATGAAATCATATGTTGACCATTTCAAGGAGCTTGTGTCCTTTCCTCTAAAGGAAGCGTCACATGATTTGATGAATACTTCTCTATTTATCAAGGGTCTTTTTACATAGATCAAGGAGCGGGTACTCCCTTCTAGGGACCATCATTTTGAGAAGATGGTGGATGATGCATTTTTAGTTGAGTTGGTCTCCGGAGAGTAGATGGTTGGAAATCCAGCATATTCGGTTGCTAGCAAAGGTTCCCCATCTAGAGAGCAGGGTGTGCCAGAGGAAACTATTTCTAAAGAGTCCTCTATAGTGGTTCTGGCTTCCATTTCATCGGACTGTTCAGTGGTGTGCCACTAGTGTGGACAGTTCAGGCATGTGAGGCCGTCATGTCGCATTCCTTCGAAGACATGTCATCATTGCGACTATCTGGGTCACTTGGAGAAGTTTTGCAGGAAGCATTGCCTGAACAAGATGCTATGACTAGAGGATTTCTAGTGCCTAACAGTGAGTTAGGAGAGGTTTTTACCATCAGATCCCCAACCAAAGGTCTTGGGGTGAATCTCACATACAGTTAGGAGTTTCTATGGGTGTGAAGCCTCAGTTTGGGTTTTCTGTTCTGTGTTGGCGGTGGAACATTTAAAGTGTTTTTGTTCTTGTTTTTCTGATTTTGAAGTTTTGACGTTGTTGTAGGTCCATTGTTACATCGTGAAGTTATAATGGACATGTTATGTTGTAATACAAACAGTTTTGTTTATCTGATTAGGGTTTTCTAAATCGTGCATTTTTCTTAAAAGTGTGTTTGTCCCTTGTATGGGTTGATCTTGGTTTAACAGTGTTCATTTGGAGATGTAAGTGCCTGTAGAGGAGTCAAGGATTGTAGTTATGTTCAGGTTTACTAATGGGGTTATTTTTTCTCAAAGTTTTTCTTTAGTGTTTGGGGTTCTTGGTCTGGGTCAAGAGTTCCAAGTTTCAACTGAGGTGTTGTCGCTCTTACTATAGAAGTTAGTTTGGATCGGTTGGGAGTTACCGCATCTCCCCCCTCCCGAGGTTGTATGTTTGGGTGTTAAATTTTCACACTAGTTGAATTATCATGGTGGGGAGAACCCTATCGTGTTCTCATATTCTCTTGTATTGTGATTTACTTCGGTTTTAATCAGGCATGGATTCTTGTTTTGTTTAATGTTTGGCTAGGTGAATTTATGGGGGCAGAAAGTGTTTGTGGTGGGGAGAATTGTCACACCTCGACCTTTTAACTTATTTTAATTTTGTTATTTCATGGATTCGGTCAACCTATTTGAGGTGCGGGTTGAGTGCGGGTATGAAATTTTTGATTTTTGATATTTTTAGCAGGTTTCGAACCTGTGCACAGTCACTACACGGTGGGCGGTAGCTGCGCGGTTGACTCGGGTGCCGTACAGATGGCTATCGCTCAAAAGGTTTAATGTTTTACACAAATAGAATAAGTAAAAAGTTTAAAACATAATAATAATAACTAATTACGGTGTAGATAATAATATTATTATTAATAATGTTTAAAAATATTTTTATTAGTTAAGATTTTATATTAATATAATTATTAATCAATTGTAATTTAATTATACTTATTATTTATATTCAAATTTTTATTTGATTATTATTTGTATTATTATTATTATTATTGTATTACTATTATTATTTTAATAATAATAATTATTATTATGATTATTATTATAATAATAATAACAATAATTATTATTAATATAATAAAATAATAACCCTAACCTTATCTACCCGGCACCCCCACTTTCCCTATCTTGTGCACGCCGCGCCAGGACCTCACCTGGTTCCCCTTCACCTTCGACCGACTCTGCACCTCTGCCCATGCTGACCTCCCCCCTCGAACCCAAGCTCCGGTGCATCCCAACAGCCTCACGCTGCCTCCACCCCATGATCCAGCGTATTCGAGATCTCCCTACACCCAGAACTTTCCATCCACTCTCTAGGCCTCCAGAACCTCCCGTGATCACCTCAACAGTCCCAGCCTTCCTCGACTCCGACCCTCCTCCTCCCACGCCCTGTTCAACGGCCATCCCCCCTCGCCCAGCAGTCTAGCCTCCGGCCATTCACCCTTACTCCTCCCTAATCTCCTGACTAGTAGCGAACTCCCTATAGGTCCCTGGCCTCTTGTCTAGTGCCCTCTCCTCATCTCCTTAGCCTCATCGTGCCTTTGGCGACCCGACCAAGCTAGTGCCGCCCTTGTTCTCACGACCCTCTGCATTCGCCCCGAGCCTCACCCTCTCCTAGCACCAGTCGCCACCTCCGCCCTGACCTCTAGTGGCCCCTTCACGCTTGACCTAAATACCTTTCCCCTCACCCTGGTAGCGACAATCCACCTTTTCCCTTTTCCCTAGACAACCAATAGCGGTGCATACCCACTTTCATGTTTCGTGCTCTGGCCAACCGACCCCCTTTCTCTAGCAGCTATTTCACACTGCTCTGATGCCCTACTGCCTCCTTGCACCACGTCCCAGTGTCCACCCTCTAGCTTGTTCCCAGTATTAAAAGCCTCTTTCTTGTTATATTTCTTTCCTTTTGGTATTTTTCTCAAATTAACCCAAGTTTAATACCTTGTTTTGCAATTCGTGCATTTTTATCATTGATTAGAGTGTGCGGTTAGTCTGTGGGGTTTGGTTCTACCTTTCTTGAAGTTTCATCACTTTTGAACATGCTTGAGGTAGGTGGATTCATGTATTTCCATTACGAATCTCTCTGTTGATACTTGAATTCTTTTAAATAATTTTTGCTTCATAATTCACGTGTTTAAGATGCCTCTGCCTAACTTACAATGATGTTTTAGAGTCGATAGATTTTTGTTTAAATTAAGATTTGAAGAAATTAATGGTTATGCCTATTTATTTGTGCACAAAATGATGCTTGGGTATTTTTTAAATTGTACAAAATTATTTTCACCCCTTACGTATTTTTATTTAATATAAAAATGTGATTCGCATACTTTCCGTTTATTTATTTAGGTTCTTGTGAATTTTTTATGATGGTAGAAATTGGTGGAAGTGTTTTTAAGGGTTTATTCCTATATGGTATGTAATGGTGTACACAAGGTTTTTTATTTAAAATGAAAAATTTTTCTTTTAAAAGGATTGATTTATGCCAAACATGTATTCAAGATAGGTTTTAAGGGTGTGGTGCAATGGTTTTCTAATTGGGCTTTTAAAAGTTTTGGAAAGGTTCTTTGGTTTTTTACACCTATTAGTGGTTTAGGTGTTTACATGCCCTTTATCCCATTTTTTAATCCATTTAATTCTTTTGTTTCCTTAACTAAATATTAGATTATGTTTCACACCTCTAATATGTTATAGTTAACTTATGATAGTGTTTTCTTGGTGAAATATTTTATCTTAAAATGGAATTCACATGTGAAATTGGTGAGATCGTGATGTAAGAATTTTCTTGGCCCTTTTAAAATGTTTTACTAAATGATTAAAGGATTTATTAAATTATGTTTGAAGTGAGAATCATGGATGTAATGTGTTTCAATGTGCCTTTGGGTTTTATTTGAAAGGGAGTGCTAATTTTGTGAAAATGATTCATACTTTATAAATTACTTTGGGTTATTTGTGTGATTTCTGAAATGGTTTGAAATGAAATCTTTAAGCATATTACCATTTAGATTTGTAAAGTCAAAATTAGTGTTTGTGGGGTGTTTCAGGTAATACTTTTAGTCATATTGAGTTAAAGGCTCGTTTGGAACTTTTATACCAAGGGTAATGTTTGTACTAACTTTTTAAAGAGATTGTGCTTTGGAGAAATGGTATGCCCGATTGGAAACTTTGAACATTTTATGAAATGGTCTAAATGTTAAATGGTGTGATGGTCTAGTTGGCACTTTATAAATTCAAAATGAGTGAATGTGCATTTGGGGGTGCTCTTGTCTAGGGTAACCCTTTATGGGTGAATGCATAGGAAGCATCCGTGTTTGGGGAAGACAAGTGTTGTGAGATGAGTCATGCGTACAAGGGCCTTCCTACTTACATAATATTATTATAACCACCATGATTTCATGGTAATATTTTAGATGATCGAGTGATGGTTGCTGATCAACCATGATTATACGGGTTGGTACCCCAGGATTGGTTATTAGGCCAAGAGGGATTTGCCACTAGATCTTTCAGTTATAGGGCGACCAGTTGGTTATAGACTTAGGAGCTTCACTATACACTGTTTGGTGTTTCCGAAACCGAGTACATCCCGGGGTCTTCTAGGGATGTTTAGGATCACCCATGGTTACTGGATTATTTATATTGCTTGTTTAATTTCTATTGCGCTAGTTTATTTTCAGTTTTCACTTTTTACTTGTTTCACTCTAGCCCAACTTTGGTATATTCTATTTTGGATTTTATTTATAAAATGAAAAATGAATTTGGAAATGGTATGCAGTGTGTGTTGGGTTTTTAAATGGGAAAAACTTGTTGGTTATTTTAAAATGTGAAAACCCTACTTTTATATTTGTATTTTAAACTTGTGTCATTGGACTGTTTTGGGAAAGAGAATACTTGGATTTCATGGTTATATTTGGAATCCCTACTGAGCATCTCAGTGCTCATGCCTATCATATTCTTTCAATTACAGGTTCAGTTCTTTTTCAAGTTCCTGGTTCAGCTACTCAGTGTTGGAGTAGGCTTGAGTCTGAGTTGAGTGGTGACCTAGAAGGTCACAAGGAGGTATGTTCGGTTTTATTTTCATTTCATTGCTAGTTTTTTTATTTTTATCATCAGTGTTGTTTATCTATTTATCTTTTGTTCATGGGCCAAATATTTCCCAACAGATAAATTTTGATGTCTGATACTGGTTTACAGCCTGTGGGGATTGAGAACTCCCTTTGGGCCATGTCGCAGACCGGCCCGGGTGGTCAGCTCAGGGTTGACCTCGGTTGGTTTGTTACAAATGTGCTTGAGAGGTTTCTTTTCACTTTTATCATACCCCTAAAGCATAAAAGTGGAATGGAACAAATCAAATTTAGTGTATCCCAGTCTTTGAAGTATTCTTACAGGAATGAGGTTGACACCTAATCCATTATCAATGAATGATCAATGGATTTCAATGTCATATAATCTATCATATACATATAGGGGACTTATGTGTCCCTTTATAACATCATCTCTAACTTCTTTAGTGATATATATAACTACATGAAATTCTATAGGATCAACCTCCACAAGATACACCTAGATAAAAAAATATTCAACTTCAAACTATTGAGGGAATAAAATAACCTCTATAAGTACCTCTCATAAATCCTTTGATAAATTGAGGGCATCTAGAATCGAAAGATTTAGGGAAACTATAGACAATATCTTCAAAATTTCATACTTCTAGGTTAAAGGTCTATGTTTCCCTGAATGGAACTGTTCCCTAGAAGGTATTTTTGGAGTTGACGTTCCTGGGTAATATTTTATAGCCGGTTGAGTAGATGCATAGGGAACTTTTTTTTTTCTATTTAATCAAGTCACCTTATCCTACTTACTTGATTGGGATATTTAGGTTATCACTTACTCGTCAATTGGTCTTCCAAAATTATCAATTATGAATTAGTTTTTAATTTTTTGGGGGAATTTTCCTGCTCTTTCTAGACTTTTCAAAGAGATTTCCCATGGGTTTTAGTAGTATAGATATCTTTAGCAGGGATACAACTAATATTTTGTATTCGGTCGCAATTAGACCTCCCTCTATTTCCTTTTCTTCTAGGGCCTTGATTCATGTCTCCCTAATTTAGAATGGTAAGATTCAGTTCATAATAGTAATCATCATTAGATAGGGGATATATTAAATGAATGAAATTAACTGATCTGATGATAAATTCTTCATCTTGTGAGGACTTTTTTTTGAAGGTTCGGTTCCCATTATACCATTCTATGGGGTGGCACTTGTTTTACAGGGACTGAAGGCATGAATACTAAGAGAGTCATGGATAGATTTGGCCTTGGTTTAGGTTAATCCACATTTTTTCTCACCCTTATATTAATTACATTTATTGAAAGATTTTTTTTGGAGGGTTGTGGTGCTGATAGAGTTAGCTGTGCCACAATAGAAGTAGCTAGGGGGATAGTTATCTATTTAAATTGTTCTATGAGAATATCATGAGTTTGGTTGATCATATTTCTAGTCATCTAATCACTGAACTTCCTTGAATTTTTTTGGTTACTTCCTTTCATTCACCAAATTTCTCTAGAGTAGTGGTAGAAACACACGCTACTTATGCCAGTGGTTTACCCAGTTTAACCTACCTAAAGTCAATCATATTTTGTAGGATATCTTTGAAAAACAAGTAGTCCTAGAAAATATGAACTAAAATTCAGTGAAAGTGGAAATAATTCAAGTGATCTTCAAGGCTGAATTGATTTGGTCTTCTAGGTTCGTAAAGATTTAACAAGTTGTTTTTCATGGCAGATAATAAAATTCTAAGAACCTACTCATTTCAAAAGGAATAAAAAATTCTTTTATACTCTTCAAATTTGGAGTATTTTAGATACCTCCTCTCATCCCGATGAAGTTTTTTTCTATTGTTTCCACCCTAGCAGGTGTGTTAAATGATAAATAATAGGCTTCAGAGCATGAGCCGGTACCATGGCCAGTTTTAGAGTGACGGTTGTAATTTTAGCTTTTCTTTTCTTCTTCTTCTAGGGTGTCGGTACTTGTCTAGATTTTTCTTTGGTTTTTAAGATGAAGTATTCCAATATTTTTGAGTCCAAAAAAAGATCTTGGAACCCACCTATGTATTTTACTTGAATGATTGGTATTTTGAATTCATTGAGAAATTTTTCTATACAAAGAACCAATAAATATTTTTATGAAAATTGAAAATTCTAGGAGTAAGTTAGACACTTACACCAATAAAAAAAGTCTAAGAATATCTCATTTTATCATTATTTTTAGTTCAATATGTCCAAGACTATTTTTTTGTAGTGTTGAGCTAAACTGGTAAAGAAATTACTGGTAGAGGTCTTCACATCATTTGATCAACACCATAGGTAAGATGGTGTAACATATGAAGGCTAGTACCTACAAGGTTTGTAAAAAAAATTGGAGTTTATAAGATTATTATTAAAATAAAGTTCCAATAATGGGGCCACACAAAGATAAATAATGTGTCAGATACTGTTCTGGATCTCCCAAACCATCGAACGTTGGAAACGTAGGATTTCCAAAATTAGGTGAGGGGAGTGTCACAACTATCCATTTAGGGTAAGGTTTTATTTTTGGATTTATTGGAACATGTTTCCCCTATATATCTTTGATATAGGATTTTAGTAGATCAATAGTTTCAAAAAGTCCCATGGGAATGGATAACTAAACATGATATGTAGCTAGGGGTGCAATAGGATCAACTGGATGTGTATGTTTTTTCTATACTTATTCTTAAGCAAGAGAATTTTAATTTGAATGACATTGTTTTGGTTGTTTGGATAATAGAGGGAAGTTTCAGTGTTCAGATATCACTAGTTCCATATAGATTGGTTCCCTTACTTCTGTATTGACCAAAAATTGTGAATCTATTTTTTACTTGTACGACAAGATCTTATTTCCATAAGAAATCACTCGGAGGAGTGAAATGAGGTTCTATTGGAAGAACATACCAAGTGGGAATATAAACCCTTGGAAGTTTGACATTAAGGCTCTTTTATTTTCTCATTTCTATCTCATATTGATCTAGACAATCCTTGAGTGTGAGGGTTTCAACACCTTAAGGTAATAAGTGGGATTGGACTGAAACCTTACCCTTTTCATTGGATGATTCCTATCAAGGAGGAGACAATGTATCATTTTGTTGATTTCCAAAATTTTGGGTTGTCCTTTTATTTCTAGTATGAAAACATTCTTATTCTATTTCAGTGTGGAATATATTTTGAATGAATATATACTCCTATTAATCTTCTACATTGTCTTTATATTCTATAACATTTTCAGAAGTGATTTGGATGTTTACTAATACGAACTATATTGAAATAATTTCATCGGCCTCAGAATAGTGGGATAGATAGTTGTTCTACGAGAATCTACCAAAAGAACCATGATTCTTGGGAGCAGTTGTGATCTTAACATGTTGCTTCCATTTTCAACCATTAGGGGAGATCATCCATTCTTTCAAGGATCCATTCTATGTCATCCTGTAAAGGGTAACTTGAATAGAACCTTCAGATAGTTTTTTTGTCTATGTCAATGAAGAATAAACTACATCTTAGAACAGGATTAATTAAGAAGATTCATTTTCTAGAACTTCCCCAAATTGAGAAAAGACCAACTTTTAATAAGGTTGAGGAAAAAATTCCCCCAGCCCACAGGTATGGGGGTGATCCAGTTCCACTTTTATAACATTTAAAACCTAATTTGTGGTCCTATAAGGTTGTGATAAAAATGTACTTAAACCTGTGGGATGGGGTTGATCCTGTACTTACATAGTTTCAATTTATGTGACTATTCTTCTAATTCTATAGAGATTTGTACAGACATAGGATGGGTGCTTACATGACCTGCAATTGAGCCATTTTCTTCTTTTGACATTTGCAGCATTTGGGCTATTGGATGATTGACCTCAATTAAGTAGGATGATTTCTCAATATTATCAGATTCTTGATGCAAGAGTATTTTTATGGATTTATCTCTTTGGTACAATGTCTATGAGACCGAGGCCATCTTTGGTGAGGAGATTCTATCTCTTGAAGCCATCCTAGGTCCATGACATTACATGATGTAACATTTTGTAGGATTTTCTGATCACGGAGTGAGGTGAAATGCATCGCCCAATGAAAAACCTGTCCTTTAATATGGAAATCATATGGAGAATCGATTATCAGCTGATAAAATCCTTTTAATGCATTGGGAAATTTGTGTTGAACGGATATTTACTGCTTTTCCAATTTCAGATGTCACGCAGCTATGAGGGCTTCCAAGTCAATTTGGTGGTGCATAATTTCCATTAACTTGATGTGATTTGGGTATAAATCATAAGGAAATAATTTTGGTTTCAATTTAAAAATAGTATTCTATATGTTAAGGTGAATTTCATTCAATCAATCAACTGAAAATGCCTCTGGAGTGCTGAATTGGGGAGTATCTAAAGGCCATAACTTTACTAGTATATTATACTTTTTCAATTGTATCGTCTTGAGAAATATTTATACTTAATATTTTTCAAGAGGTTCCTCATTAATATATGACTAAAATTGATGTTTTACCACTAATTTATTATTAAAAATAGGGTTGATAGGGATTTCTTCTATTGTATTAGAAGGCATACAATCCAAGGAGGGTTCAGAGAATAACTATTGACATGGGATCTCTTCTAGTTATGAAATAATATCACTTATCAATGATGAAGAATTAGATATTACTGACCTCATTTTCCCAAGTGCCTCATAGTATGAGTGCTTTCTCAGTGTTGATTCATTAGGGGGTACCTTCTTTATGAAATGAAATTTTATTATGGGAGGGGGACCTTTGCAGTGACTACCATTATGGGTAGGATTACCATAACAAATTGATATATGATTTCAGGGAGAAATCTTGCATCATATACCCTAGGGATGAACTTTAGGGAATATATTATCAAGGGGAGGAACTTATGGTTTTTTTATCTTCTGGACATGTGGAGGGTGGCCACATAACTATTTCAGAGATGGGTTCTTGATATTTATTAGATTATGAACATGAAGTGATACTTTATAGTGAGATGTCTTGGGAGGACCTTCAGATATACTAGCAGTCAAATTTTTAGGAGGACCTTTGAAACTACCTCTACTATTCATATAACTTCGTAATATAGTAGTAGGATATTGATATTCTATAGATAAAAGTATAATGGATTCAAGAACAATGGCATTCAGAGGAGTAGGTTCATGAACCAGATCTTAATTTCCCAATCATGTTTGGTGAGTTTTTTAGATGTATTCCTTTGGATGATTAGAACCACCCACTATGGGTGATGAAATTCATCTATGGTAATATTTTTGATTAGTTCTTTCATTGTTGTGGGAATTTTATGATTTTTTGGAATTTTACTAGGGATATATGCCAGCCCTGGTGTGGTCACCGAAGTAGACCAATGAACACCATTTTTAAGGGGATATGAGACTGATTTGATTGTATATTTATCATGGTATATCCAAGATCCTCCTGGATGGGAGTAGGGATATGCATCTGCTCTGGGGTGACTCTCAAATTATTCTTTTGAGTCACCACAAATGAAGAGGTGAGGTTGTGGGATTGAATCCTATTCATCATCTATTCTATCATTATATCCTAGAAAACTTGTAGAATGCGGATATGAATAAATGTTTATCCCTCTATAATTGAAAATATATTAGGAGTGACTTCTTCAGCTAGAATGATAATACATGACCGTTCTGTAGCTGGATAAGCTATCTATTACTGCCCCTTTACTCTATTCATTGCTAGGATATATTGACAATAATCTGTTGAAAAGGAATAGATATGGGTCTTCCCTCTGTTTATAGTTAGGATTTTCCGATTTGTTCCTCTCAGTACCACTAAACTGTGCTGGTAGGCTTGATAGATACGGGAATGTATGCACACCTACTCATGGTTTGCCACAAAATTTGATCAATGGGATTCATTGAATGCTACCAAACTATGCTAACTGGCTTGGAAGGTTTGGAAAGGTGTTTGTTCCTGCTTGCGATTTTTCACCAAATTTTTCTGGTGGGCTTCTTTGGATGGAATAGAGGTATGACCCTACTTCCTAATAACTGGTCGCTTCCCTTAACAAACTCTCCTAGGTTCCTAGGCCTGAGTGATTTGGGTCAGACTCTTGAGAGAAACAGCCCTATCATACTGAGGGTTTTTTGTAGCATGACATTAATGGTGGTGGCTTCTAGAAAGATCCTTTTAGAGGTATCCTTGTGTTTTCTAGATGAGGCCATCAATTACCCCTTGATTAGCCTCATTGAGATAAGGTAGTAATTTTTTGTGGTGTTCCAATGATAAGCTCTCGAATTTATTTGACAAGGCAATTGGTGCTGTCTACTTTTGGACCATATCCAGCATTGAGCAGATGGATGGATGGACTTCATGAGCTGGAGGACCTGTCAAGATGCCTCTAGGGTTAGAACTGTACCGTTTTTATGGTACCTTAAAACTATCATTTTTTTACCTAGTGTTAGATACGCTGGGTTGGTTATGGTGTCCTATGATTATATAAAGACCTGACAGTAGATGTAAAAGTTTGTATTGGTTGAAAGGATTCTATTCTGTTGTATTTAAGGGAGTTCTAGACAAAGGTTCATGTATATATATGAAAAACACAAATAAGAATAACCCATCAAAGTTTCATCTCAATATTTGATCTCATGTAAAATTAATTATTTCAGATCCATGTTTTGGTCCCTCTTTCATTTTTTTCATGAAGGGACTAAACATGTGGGTGACACAATCATATTTTAGTTAAGGATTCTTCTTGGGTCACCATTTTTTGTTTGTGTGAGGCATGAAAAAAATGGTCTCACATTTGATGGTTAGAAAAATAATTCACATTAGGTTCACTATTTTTTTGTTCCTAATGCACTTTCATCCCCATTCTCATTTTGAGTTGATTCATAACTAATTTCCAAAGGTAGGTGACCACTTGGATTTCTCCAATGAGGCCTTAGAAGGTGCATCAGCTGAGAGGATGGGAGGTTGGGCTCAACCCACCATTTTGGGGGAAATTATTGCCTACTTTGGGACTCTGTTATATATTTTATACATATTCATGAATCCTTTATTAAATACCTAATATCATATGGGTATCCCTTATGTCAATAATAAATTATTTGGCATGTATTAATTTAAGAATCATATGTATGTATCTGAGGTTATTTATCGATGGAGGAATCTATATGTTTCCTATGTTCTCTATTAATAGTAAATTTTTTCAAATGGATTTGATATTCTTATATAATTTATTATCAAGATTATTGTTTTAATCCACACAGTTGGTCACTCAGGAATTTAATGTCTTTAAAAAATTTGAAAGTTGTTTTGATGGCAGGATCAGACCCATGAGATGGACTTCCTACTTATCCTAGCAAAATGAATTAGAACCCATGTAGTTCGGTGCTAATTAACAGAACACATAATACCTTTAAGGTCATGTGATGAGGACCAAACTTTTCATTTTAATTTCATGCAGTAAAGATGTCTAGGAAAAATATGCCTAGTCAATGGATGGTGTGAGACTTACGCTGAAGCATCCCATAAGACCCAAAAGGAATGTGGATTTACAAGTGGGGGAATGATCTTATTGGTAAATTATTCCAATAATGATGGTGATTGTAACATCCCAAGTAAGTAATGAATAACATATATTTTTATATATGTCTATTAATGAATTAGATATTGTTTTAGAGGCTTAAAATGAAAATAAATCCAATCTTAAGCATGGAATACACTAATATTTTTTAAAGGATTGTTTTACTGCCATTTGATGGCAAACCATTTTTAAATCTATATTTTAAAAATTTTATAAGCTATGTTTGTCAAAATGAACTTATTCTTTATTATTGGGACATCAAAATTTACTTTGTGTGAATTTTTGGTATTTTCCTAAGGCTGTTCGACTTAGGATGGAAAAACAATTCTTGGAATTGAGGCAAGAGGAAGACTCAGTGGCTACCTATGAAGAACGGTTCACTCGATTGGTAAGGTATGCTCCAAATTTTATCCGAGACCTTGATAGTAAAATCAATCATTTTTACTCAGGATTAAAACCAAAATATCGAAGGGCATTAGCTTCTCGTGAGTTTAAAAGTTATGAAAAGATTTTTCGATGTGCTGAGAAGGTGGAAATGGATTTTTCCAATAATCAAGTGTTCTATAACAACCAACAGAAGAAGAGACCAAGGTGGCAGGAGAAAGGGAAGAATTCTTCAAAAATGTCTGATGGTAAGAAATCTAAGTTTCCAGTTTGTGATAAATGTGGCAAAAGGCATGCTGGGGAATGTTTTCTGAATTCTAGAAAGTGCTACCGATGTGGTAAGATGGGACATAAGGCTTGTGATTGCACTGAAAAAGATCAAGGTGAAGGTAAGACCAAATTTTATTTATAGTTAGTGAAATGTTTTAAGTGCAATGAGATGGGTCACTATGAAAACGAGTATCCGACAAAGAGCTTGAGTGATGGGAGGCAGTTAGACTACAAGTAGAAAGGGGTGGTGAAATCCTTTGCAACTACTTCAGCAGATGTCGGGCCATCAAATGAAGTTGTATCAGGTACTTTGCTTGTTTTTTCAGATTATGCCAGTGTGTTGTTTGATTCGGGGTCCACACATTCTTTCATCTCTGAAACCTTTTCTAGTACAATGGGAATACCATCTCAATAAGGGACTCCTGAACTTTTGGTAAAAACACCTGGGGGAAATGTTGAGGCAAAAAGAATTTATAAGAATCTTCCTATCCTTATCTGTGGAAAGAACCTACTTAAAAACCTTATTGTTCTATCTCTAGTAGAGTTTGATGTTATCATAGGTATGGACTGGCTCTCTATTTACCATGCTAAGATTGACTGTAGAGCTAAAGAATTTTCTTTTCAGAAAGACTTTCAGTTTGTGTACAAGAATGAACCCTTACTGTTGATAACTTATCAAGAGGCCAAGAAACTTGTAAAAGATGGAAATGAATGTTACCTTGCACACATTGTTGAAAACAAGGGAACTGTTCAGATTAATGATGTGCCAATGGTAAATGAGTATCCTGATGTTTTTCCTGATGAGTTTCCTGGAATAATACTAGATCGGAAAGTTGAGTTTACTGTTGACTTATTTCCTAATGCTAATCCAATTTTAAAACCCCCTTATCGAATGGCTCAAATTGAACTTTTAGAGTTGAAGGAGAAATTGCAAGATTTATTAGAGAAAGGTTTCATTCGACCTAGCACATCACCATGGGGTGCTCCTGTTTTATTTGTTAAAAATAATGATGGTTCAATGAGACTTTGCATTGATTATAGATCCTTGAATAACATCACTGTTAAGAACAAATATCCTTTGCCTCATATCGATGATTTGTTTGATCAGCTCCAGGGAGCTCAGTATTTTTCAAATATTGAATTGAGATCGGGGTACCATAAGTTGTAGGTAAAGGAAGCAGATGTTCTGAAGACCGTGTTCCGTACAAGATATGGCCATTATGAATTTGTAGTAATGCCTTTTGGGCTAACCAATGCACCTTCTGTATTCATGGACTTAATGAATAGAATTTTCCATGAGTTCTTGGATAAGTTTGTGGTGATTTTCATTGATGATATTTTGGTGTTTTCTAAATGTAAAGAGGAGCATGAAAGACATTTAAGGGTTATCTTGCAAACCTTAAAAGAAAAGAAACTGTATGGAAAATTCAGCAAGTGTGAGTTTTGGTTGCAACAAATTTCTTTCCTTGGTCACATTGTTTCTAAAGATGGGATAACTGTTGATCCTGCAAAAACAAAAGTTGTGGAAGACTGGCCAAGACCCACAAATGTAACTGAGATTCGTAGCTTCCTTGGTTTGGCAGGCTATTACCGAAGGTTTGTTAGAAATTTTTCACGGTTATCTAGTCCAATGACTAAGCTAACTCGAAAGGGTGTTAAGTTTATCTGGACAAAATAATGTGATGATTGTTTTCAGGATTTGAAAATAAGATTGGTGAATGCTCCAGTTTTGGAACTTCCTTCCAGGAATGGTGAGTTTGTTATATACAGTGATGCTTCGTTGAAGGGACTTGGCTATGTCCTTATACAGAATGATCAGGTAATTGCTTTTGCTTCATGACAGTTGAAAACTCATGAGGTAAATTACCCTACACATGATTTGGAATTAGCTACTGTTGTTTTCACTTTAAAAATTTGGAGGCATCATTTGTATGGAGTAAAGTGTGAAATATATACCAATCACAAAAGTTTAAAGTATATATTCACTCAGAAATAATTTAACATGAGACAGAGGAGATGGCTAGAATTAATCAAGGATTATGATTGTACAATTCATTACCATCCGGGAAAAGAAAATAAAGTGGTTGATGCTTTGAGTGGAAAAAGTAATGCTTCATTAGAAATGTTGCGTTTGGAACGTGATCCTTTGGTTAAGGATTTGATGAAATTTGGCATAGAAGTTGTTGGTGCAGGATGTTCTTCTGTTTTGTTTCAGGTATCAGTGAAATCTTCTCTATCAGATAGAATCAAGCAAGCATAGAAGCAAGACTGTGAGTTGCAAAAAAAGGTAGAGCTGGTTCAGAAAGGTAAGTTGCCTGAATTCAACATTGATAATGATTGTGTTTTGAGATTTGGGAAGAGATTGTGCGTGCCTTGTGATTCACAGTTGAAGAGAGAGTTTTTATGTGAAGCTCATAGTTCTCTGTTTTCAGTTCATCCTGGCAGTACTAAGATGTACAGAGATCTATGGGAGTATTACTGGTGGGATGGAATGAAAAGAGATATTGCTGATTTTACTATGAAGTGTTTGACATGTCAACAGGTTAAAGAAGAGCGGAAGTTACCGAAAGGGGTGCTTCAGCCTTTACCAGTGCCAGAGTGGAAATGTGAGAATATATCCATGGACTTTGTTGTGGGATTACCGAAGACATCTTGAGGTAATAATGCAATTTGGGTTATTGTTGATCGCTTGACTAAATCTGCTCATTTCCTTGCTATACGAGATAATTTTTCCCTAGATCAAATTTCCCATTTGTATCTTAAAGAGATAGTCAGGTTACATGGATTTCCCCTCTCCATTGTATCTAATCATGATCCCAGGTTTACTTCTAACTTTTGGAAAGGCCGTCAGAAGTCGTTGGGTACTGAATTAAATTTTAGTATAGCTTTTCATCCTCAATCAGATGGGCAGTCAGAACAAACAATTCAGACCTTGGAGGATATGCTACGAGCTTGTTTGATGGATTATCAGGGAAGTTGGGACCAACATGTTTCTTTGGTTTAATTTTTATATAATAACAATTTTCATTCCAGTATACAGATGGCACCATTTCAGGCATTATATGAGAAGTGGTGTCAAACTACAGCTTTCTGGGATAAAGTGGGTGAAAGGAAGTTGATGGGACCATAATTGGTATAAGAGATGGTAGAAAAAGTTCAGCTGATTCAGAAACACATTAGAATAGCTCAGAGTAGGCAGAAGAGTTATGCAGACAACAGGAGGAAGGATCTAACTTTTGAGGTAGGTGATCATGTTTTTCTCAAAGTCTAACCATGGAAAAGTGTGATGAGATTTGGTAAGAAAGGAAATATGAGTCCAAGGTTCATTGGACCATATGAAATTCTGGAGAGAGTTGGATCAGTTTCATACCAGGTGGCTTTACCTCCGAGTTTATCTCAGGTACACAATGTTTTTCACGTTTCGATGTTGAGAAAGTATATGCCAGATCCATCTCATGTTTTGAGTCCAGAGGTAGTTCAGCTGGAAGAGAACCTATCTTATGAGAAACAAATGGTCCAGATTCTTGACCACAGGGAGCAAGTGTTACGAAATATGGTGATTAATCAGGTAAAGGTTTTGTGAAAAAACCACATTATGGAAGAGGCAACATGGGAATCTAAAAATGCAACGAGGGATAAGTACCCCCATTTATTCGATAAGTAAATAAATTGTGGGGACGCAATTTTCTAAAGGGGGGAAGGATGTAACATCCCAAGTAAGTAATGAATAATAGATATTTTTATCTATGTCTATTAATGAATTAGATAGTGTTTTAGAGGCTTAAAATAAAAATAAATCCAATCTTAAGCATGGAATACAGTAATATTTTTTAAAGGATTGTTTTACTGCCTTTTGATGGAAAACCATTTTTAAATCTATCTTTTGAAAATTTTATAAGCTATGTTTGTCAAAATAAACTTACTCTTTATGATTGGGACATCAAAATTTACTTTGTGTGAATTTTTGGTATTTTTCTGACAATGTTCATTTTTTTATGAATAGTGAAAAATACTGTATTTTACATCAAAACTGCTTTTTAATCTACTTTATTTATATGATTAGATTATATTTTGAATTGGTATTAAAGTTAAATTAGAATATATTTTTACCATTTAATCCAATAATGGTCATTAGTATTAATTTCACTTTGGAATTGGGCATAAACTAATGCCAAACTTTTCATAGATATTGTTTAAAAATAACCCGCTATTTGTTTTAACAACGGGAATTATTTTTAAATGAATTATTTCAATTTCTGTGTTTGGAATTTGGTAAAATGGATTAAATATTTGGAATCAAAAGGTCCAAATTATGTAATCAAGACTCTTTTGTTTTTGGACATTATGAATAGTAACGACGATAATTATCTTTAATTATCTTGATTAATGAGTAATCAGGTAGTTAAGGATAATAAAATGATATCATAATAATACAAAAAGACCACAACATGTGTCCTAAGGCTACTGGTTGTCTCATGGCCGACCATGGGATGCCTTGTACCAAACTTGGTGGCCCCATGAAATCACTTTTGTGAGAAAGTGACTTTTTATCTTTTTATTTTTAAAGAATGTTAAATGTGACAAAGAATGTATCACCTAAGTAAAATATTTTTAATTTTGTCTTCATAAATGATCTTTTGGACTATAAATATTCATTATAAATCTAAAATGATTTCCTACATCATGATATTTTTTTTATAATTTTTAGACATTAAATTTATTAAATTATTTATGACATCATAATGATGAAGCGATTACCTCATTAATAAAGGATTTAAATAAAATGAAATGATAATGTGAATTCTATGACCTACACATGTCCAAAACCTATTAGATGGGTGGATTTATAACCCTTATCACCTTACCCCTGAATTATATCAATGTGGGACCTTTTGAATCTGAAAATCATTTTCAAATAAAGTAACATTTTTTTACTTTCCAAGAGTGCCCCTCCTCTCCTCTTATAAAAGGCCCCCACCTCTACCTCCTTACCCACACTCCCAAGTCATTTGGCTCGGCCAACACCAGCCCATTTTGTCTCTCCACATCCCTCTATTACTCCTTGAAGCCTCACTTTGGGCAGAAGTCTTCCCAAGGAAGCCTTTGAGCTCAAACCAAAGGGAGTTACCCGATTTTAAGGTAATGTCTTCACTTTAGTCCTTTTGTTTTATTTTGCTTCTCCAACCCCCTAAACTCTTTTTTATTCATTTATTTAGTAAAAACTATAGTATCTTCAATATACTAGGATCTTTTTATAAGAAGTATTCGATCTACACTTACACACACCTACATCTAATGGTTAAAGGACATACTGTTTCCGTGGATGGTGAATTTATGCCTCTCGAAACGATGATTGTTCAACATTCTTTTAACACCTTAAAAGGTGGACATTAAGATGTAACTATATTTATATATGATATATAATATGTTTATATTTTCCTTAAGCTTCTGTATTTTTCATTTTGGGCACACCTTTATGGTTTCCATTATGGGTAAACGAGATATTTTCATTTAAGGAAGTGCGGACTACCGCCTCCTCAAAGTGATTTGATTCATTAAATACCATATGTGGGATGTATAAAGGATGGAACTATGATATTATATATGATATTATACTTTAATTATAATATACCTTTATATCATTATGATTCCATTCTATAAAATACGAAATAGAAATGAAAGTAGCGTTCATGCGTACGTACGGCTTACCGTCTCCATGAACGGTGCATTTCATTTCTTACCTCTAAATGATTATGTAATATTATAAATGCATGTATATACTGGATATATATGATATATACATCATGATTATAATTCTGGATATAATGGATACATGAACAACTTGTAATTATAAAGGGTTTATTTTTGACTCAAGTACCAATGATCGTTAAAACGACCGTTATTAACTTAAATAATTACATAGTGTTCATGACATGGAAATAAGTGATATAAAAGGAATAATGAACTTGAAAAAAGTTCTTAAGAAAGTAAAATTAACTCAAGTTTATTATTCAGGACATTAAAGAACGATCGAGTCAAGTCGGACCCGAGGTATGGGACTTCGTCTCAATCTCCTTTCATTGAGGCATATTTTGTTTTATACACAACCTTCTTTTATACGGTGTATAAACCCCTTTGAATTTTACGTTTATCCAAAAGGAATATTTTTTATACGAAGCGTTTTACTAAACGAGAAAAGGGAATGTTTTTGTCGTACGTATGCGGCGACAACGGCTTCTCTGCCGCCGTGACCATTATTTGAGTTTCGGCTTCCTCTACAAGCCATACCTTTTTTTAAAAGAAGAATAAATACCATGTTTTACTTTTCTTTTATTTTGGTATTGAAAATGGTTTTCATAATGTTTTTATTATATCAATGTGTTGTGTTGATATATTGTGATTGAAATGTTGAAATGTTATGTTTCCTTTATGCATGTTTTATGTGATACGATTATGTTATGGTTCTTGGGAATTATTATGAAGACGGGTGGTTCCATGATAAACTAAGGGAGGGTGAGCCTGATATAGCTCTCCAATGCATTGGGTAACGCGAAGGGGTGAAAACTTAAGGTTTCTCCGAAGAGATTTAGGGAATATACTGTGATGGGTATTCCAAACGTAACCAAGAGGGTTACTCCCTACGTAAGAATGTTATTAATGCCTCAAGTTACCTTTATGTCTTATGATTTCTATGATTTATTCATGATTTGATGAGGTATGTTAAAGTGCTTATGTTTTATGGGTAAATTATGATTTCATTCTTATGTATATATGTACCCATGTTTCCTTTCCATATTTTTATATCCCTTACTGAGCTTTTTATGCTCATCCCATGTTTTTTGAAATGTTTTTACAGGTCAAGGGAAAGGTACATGATATGATGATAGTGTCAAGGAAGTGTCAAGAAAGAATCCATGTTTTATTGTAAATATGTTTCCATTGATGGGAAAGAAGAATACTATCGTTATGTAACCACTTTGTTTATATGTGGAATGTAATTCAAGTTTTATGATCTAATTATCTAAAACTCTAAACCTGAAAATATCATCAATGTGTAATCTTTTAATAACTCAAGATTAAGTAAGGTTTAAGGCTGGGGGCTTATAGTGATGAAGGAGACCCAAAAGTAATATGACCCCCCCCAAGTTGGATATGAACCTACATGGGATATAACCTAGATAAAAATATGGTGAATTTTGGGTATCGAGTTTAGAACCCATAGAGGCTTCCTACATATCCCATTTGGTCAGGAATCAAATACCACATAGTTTAGTACATTGGGGATTACACCTTTGAAGGAGTCCCAAGAGATTGGATCCATTAAGAGTATCTCAACTCATAGTGATTTAGAGGGTTTTTTGGGGATTACATATAGGAGGATGCCAATTTGTGTTATCCTCATAGGGAATATGAACCTTGGAGGTGATCATAACACGATTTAAGGGATTATACCTAAAAAGAGTCCCATTGAATGTGATAGTAAGATTTATAAAGGTAATATCCTCTAGATATAGGTATTTGATCATGCGGATGTTGTGATTATCACTAAACTCTAAGACCATGTGATTCACACTCAGTGTGATAAATAAGTGGAAGTGTAAGATTTGGTAAACCACACAATCTCCTCCATCTAGTAGTGGATGGGGCTAAGGTGATGGGAGAGATAAAGGGTTTTGAAATTCTTTTATCCTCTCTTTCATAACTAGGATAAAACATATAGATACCATCTGGTTACAGACCATAAGAATGGACATGGTATTACTCCAAGAGGGATGCTCTATATTCTAGTTCTAAAGGATATAGGAGGATAAGGAACTAATTACCAAAGGAAAAATAAATCACGATCCACCTCATCACTATCTGAAATGGGGAGGCCTCTGGTGATAACTCCATGGTTGGAACCCTCGTTACCATGGTAATTTATGATCGAGAATATTCTGAGGATTCCCCTTGTTAGGAAGGTTACCATTATAGCCTCATTTACCATAGGAATGTATGATTGAGTGGAAATGCTAGTGTTCCCTTTTGTTTGATCATACATATATAGAGGTTTTAAAAGAGTTATTGTATTAGAGATTTTTGAAGGATCCCATTCGGGAATTAGAACTTTGTGGAAGAGGTTGATAATGAGGGTTGTTTAAATTTTTTTTGGAGGGGCTGAGATAAGACCAAATTCTATGTAGAGGGGAACCAAGGCTAAAGGAACCCATCCTATATATTGTTTTCTATGTGGGATGATGGGCCAAAAATATTTCATCCACATGTGGTTTGTGGAATGGTGGTCCACAAAGGTGTTATTTTCATGGATGGTTGGTCCGTAAAGGGCTCTTTGATATGAGGAGTATTGTTTATGCTATGTGAACCGATTCTTATTCCCTATATTTCTTTACAATATGCATTAAATTTTTACATGCTGTAATCATTTTCTCATACTATCCCTCTTTTTCTTTACTCATCTCTCACACAATAATTCATCCCTCATAATTTTCCACCTTTCCCCCTAGTCCATGTCTAGGGATTTTTATAGGGGTATAGATGTAATCTCTCAACTGTCGTCCACAATGAATTTTGCTTTATGGGTGGCCTCCTCACTCCATAAAGGTAATTTTTATTTTTCGGTGGCCTGAATAGTAATGTCTCACCCTAAAAAGTGTTTTTTTTCATTTATGGGTGGCCTAGAATGGATTCCTCACCCTAAAAAGTGATTTTCATTTGGGGGAGGGGATATGTGGAGGCGCTATGCAGAGAAACGACTCACATAGAGAGAATTACTTTCATGGGTCCTTTACTACTCCTAATACTTTACCAATTAAATCTTTAGGAAATATATTGATTCATTTTAATTCTCCCATTCCAAAATTTATAAAATCTTACTAATATTCCATGATTTTTAGACCCAATAGCATCGAAACCAATGTGTAAGGAATGAATTTTTAGTACCAGACTTGAGAGTGTTGGTATGGGAAATCTTAGTTGGTATTAGAGTAGTGTTTAGATATTTATAGGGATTAGGACTGAATAAATTTAGTTAAAACCCAAGGGATAAATCTAAATATAGAAAAAAATACTCAAATTTTGGTAAAGTAGAGATTTTTTGGTCTCCAAGAAATTTCATTCCCATCTATATATGTATAGGCTTGAGCTCAGATGTACCTTGAGGCAATAAACCAAAAATATTTTGGTTGAGTATTAACTCAATCTTCATTCAGTAAAAAATTAGTGGGCCTAATAGGAATATGAATGTGGATAAACTAGATGAAAAATAAAGATTCATAAGGTATATACATCATTTATGAGTTACTTTTTCTAATTTTATAGTTTTTATTTTAAAGATTAATTAATTTATGTACTCACAAACATAATTTTTTCTTTATTTAAAGTAATGGTTGAATCTTGGAGGAACCGAGTTAACAAAGGGTTCCGTGGGAAATGTGATGATTGTTCTAACAAAAAACTGAATGATATATGATATTGATTGAGAAATTATTAGTCATACCTATATAGATATATCATGTATTGATTAACCATTTGAACCTAGTTAAATTTACAAACAAACTAAATAAGATAAAATTGGAGTTTCATGGATGTTAAAATGATAAATTCCAAAGAGGAAAGAAAATTCAATTTTTTATGTGTCAAGAATGCGGGAAGAAGAAGATAGTGACATGTCTCAAAGGAACATAAAGATATTTTATTTGTGTCAAATGAGGTCATTAAGTATTCCAATTACATGGATAATGAAGAGTTTATTTAACATGATACAGAAAAATAATTTTCTTTCTAAGATACCACTTATAATAAGATGTCTTAAATGCAAGGAGTTTGGGAAATATGAAAATTGGTTCCCTAACCCCAGGAATAATGAGGATAATAGACACCAACTATCTCCATGACCAAGGGAATAAAGGATAACCAATGTATTGAATTCTTATGAAGTAGATCATGATAATTAAGGAATACTTATCCTGTAATATGGATTTGTGGATGTATTATTAAATTCTAGTTATATCCACTCTAGTATATCTTGGTTGTTTTCTGAGAGAATAAAATCACCACCCCAATGATATAATATTGAATTATTAGATAAAACTTCTATTTGTATGATTATTGTATCCCGGGATGAAGTTTGTGGGAATTATCTTTTGAATATCTTATTTTTCCTTTTTAGATGAATATTATTTGAATTTCGAAATGGAATGGATATCTCAACATAGACACCATATTAATTAACCAAAATAGTGAAATCATATTTCAAATTCCAAACTAGCCTATGATATTTTATTAGTGAAATGATTACTATAAAATAACTAGGAAAATTATATCCATTATATTGGTTTTAAAAACCAATCACGAGGGTTATTTAGATAAAATAATTGGGAGAAAATAAATATTAGGGACATGCATATTATGAGGGGAAAGATGTATTTTATAATATCACTTAATATAGTAACATAGGTATCTCTTTAGAAATTATATATTGAGTCATGCTTATCTTTTATATACCCTTTTATATTTTTATTAGTAACTGTTATTTAAAATTTTGAGGAAACATTTTCTTGGGGGTGGGGGGTTAGAATCTAACACCCTACATTTTATGAAATATTTTATTTCTTTAAACTACACATTTAATTTTTAAAAATGTTCTCAATTATTTCATATGAATTAAACTTGAGTAGAAAATAAGTTATATAAGATATGAATTAAAGTACTGATATTTTATTCAATCATAATAGATAATTACAATAAGAGAACATGAAAATAAGTATAATAATCTATTAATGGTTTGAAACCATGAATGATTACATCCATCAAAAGTGCATAAATTAAAATGGGATAATAAGTAGAAAAGAATACTATATTTACAAATGAAAAATCCCAAGGATTATCTTTTCTTTCAAGTATCACCATTAGTATAACTAAACCCATAATTAAAAGGAAAAACAATAAATGAGAAATCATGTTGTGAAATCTAAAATTAAAATTAATGGAATGAGAAGTGAGATTTAAGAGTTAATAATAGAATAAATTTATAGGATCTAATATATATCCATTATAGAGGAATATATGGTCATTGGATATATATATCTAATAGGCATATTGGTATTGTGTGTTATTTGTAACAAATTTTAAATAATACAACTCAAAAATATTAAATAATGAAATAAAAATATAATATTTAAATAAAATAGTTAATTTAAAAAATATATTTATGCATTACATATTATTATTATAGTACAATATGATATATTGATAAAATTAAAAGAAATATTTTAATTTCAATAGGCTTATAAAATTAAATTTTTAGAACATAATTATTATTTTTATTTTATTTGGGGAATATTATTTAATATAAAAATGATAATTTTCAAATAAATTATTTTTAATGTGTTATTTATTTTTTTAATAAATATATAATGAATAATTATTTTATTGAAATTTATTGATAATATATATATATATAGGGTAAAATAAATTTACATCCATCTAATAGTTATTTCTTTGAAGGTAGAAAGAATAAATTCTTTTTATGCTTAAAAGATATATTTTTCCTAAAATTGTTTTTATGCATAATGTGTTTTTATATTAAAATTATTTGTTATCAACTATAGTAAATGAGTATATTAAAATGAATTTAATATTTTTAATTATAATATAAAAATTTGGTAATATAGTCATTTTCATTTTTATCAAATTTTTTTTCCAAACTATAGGTCAATATGGTAAAATAGTAATTTTTCAAAGAATTATTTTTATAAAAATTGTGTAATTTTTAACAGATTTCTTTTAATGAATCTAATATGATGTTTGTAAATTTTAAAAAATACATTAACACTCGTTTAATTTTTTGTTGATTGGAAATAAGAATAAAAACAATTAATATAGAAATAGTCATTTTTTACAATTTTTTTCCATATCTCATGTTTTAATTTAAAATTTAATTTTATAAAATTTTTAAATTTAAATAATAATTTTTAAATTTTTTAGGAAGGGTCATCTTATATTTTTAGTAAAAAAATAATTACCATCATTAAAATTTAATCAATGTTAATAAGTCTAAATAGAGGTAACTTAAAGTGGATCAATTTTTTCTAAATTAACATGAAGCATATAAAATTTTCAAGACCCTTTTGGTTGGATATTATTTCCCAAACATTACACTAAACTTTTATAATCTAACTCACCCATCTCTCATGTGATTCCATCTTTAACTTTCACCTAACTTTTGTTTCCAAATAAATGTCCCTCATTTTTACTTTTAAAAGAAGATCACTTCCACCCAATTCAAACCACTCTTTCACTTATAATTACTATTGAACATATACACATTTAAACTCTCCTAGAATAATATTCCACTTTTGGTGGCCCTTGGTTATAATAATGTTCCCCAAGTCCTATATTTCCAAGGGGTCCTTCAAGAGGAGATTAAAGTTTTCAACATGAGTATTATCCACTCCCTAAACTTTTATTCTCTATTTTCACATCTAAACATATCCAAAACATACTAATATAATGGAATAAGTGTCATTATTATACTAAAATGTTACTATATTAACATAATAACCACTTTCTTCCTTCCTCGCATCCATTCAAAAAAATAAATACGTCGCTCATGTAATGTGCGGATTACTACCTCCATAAATGACATATTTTGTTTTTCATCACCACCATTAATAGATTGTTTTAAAATTTATTTAATGTATAATATAATATTTGTGTAGTTGGGGTTTGGCTTAGTGGTAAGCACCCCGTAATCCTACATGAAAAAATTGTGGTTAAAAACCCATGGGGCGCAGGTACTGTATCATACTGTAGTAGCGGCGACGCTGTAGAAACAATGGGTACTATGAGGTACTGTAGCAGGTGGGTACTATAACATTACTATTCACAGAATGGGCCTTGGGAAAAAAATTTGGGCCTACGGGCCATGTAATGGGCTAAATTACCACTAGGCCTTCATGCTATGTAATGGGTCTCCCTCTACCCAGTTTATAGAGGTCTTTGCTTTGATTTAATAATATACGAGGATTTGGAACCAAACTTAAAAAAATTAAATATTTATGATATTATTAATATTATTTAAATATAAATTATGAATTATATTAATAATATTAAAATTAAATGATCATTAAAAATTTAACAGCCTAAAACGAGCATAACAAGAAGAAAAGTGATTTCTTATTTGCAACTAATATCATATTATACTAAATTTTTATCCAAAACTTATATATTATGATTAATATCTTTAATAACATATAAATAATATCATTATTTTGGTATAATTTTTATACTATAATAAAATCACTTTCATACACATCCATTGGTTGTGGCTTATTTTTTTTTTGGGTCAGTTTAACCACCTAGATGAATGATACAATCATTTTTTATCATGTATGGTTATGAAAACTTAATTAATATTATAATATTATACCAATATGTATTTTTTTTGGAATGGTAACATTATAATTTGACTAATTAATAAGATACCATATATCATTTGTTTAAAATTACCGAAACAAGATTTTCACTAATTTAATATTCATGAATCCTAACTAAAAATATCATGGAATGAAATGAAACATTGTAAATAATTATGGAAAAAATATTCTAGTACCTTAAGTGATATATAAATTATTAACTCAGTATCAAATTATGATGATCGATGTTGACATTACACAATGTGTGTGAATCAATCAGAATCACTAATATCAAATGTTAAAAAATAAAAAATAAATAACTAAGAAATGTATGATAAATGATTATAATTGAAGAATATAAAGGGTAATATATTTGAATAAGTTTATAAACTATGTTATTAATATTTTTATGTTTATTATATATGAGTTTAAATTACTTTTATGGAAGTCAGGAGTATAGGTAAGGGGTTTATCATCTCAATTTTTTTCTTTTAGACATATGCCAGATTCATCACTTATCAATTTTGTGTTGTGTATATAATTAACTATGGATGAATTTTATCACTACTTTAAATAAATTAAAGGGATAGAAAAACTCATTACAAGTTCTATTTTTCACAATTTTTTAATACAAGTGTCATTGAAGCAGTATGGGGTTTTATTGACTCAACTCTTTTCCCAGAGTCATAATCATATCTCTTTGACTATGATCTTAAAATATTGTTTTATTCCATCCTATAATGATATTATATTTTATATTAATATTATTTTATTGGTTATCTAAATATTAAAATCAATTAATTATTATTTTATGGATTTATTTCTTCATAAAATATGACATTGTCAAGAATAATTCCCGTCTTTTCTAATGTCTCTTTCTCTTCCATATCCATATTCATTATTTTAAAAAATATTTTTCTTTCCTATTTTGAAATCCAAATTTGTAATATATCTTTTTAACTTCATGCATCTCTTTAATTCTTTTCAAAATAATTTTTTTCTATCATTTTAAGGTATGGGTTTCAATAAAGGTATTTTAAAATATCTAAATTATTTTTTATTTCATAGTATTATATTTTATCTTATACTCTACATTTTTTGACTTAATAATTATTTAAATTCAAGGTCAAATTATGGGGAATTATTTATAAACATTTTTTGAATTTTCATTATATACTCTTTCTCATTAATTAATTTTTAAAGTGACTTATAACTTCATCTTTTTATGAAAAGGATAAAAATGTTTTATAAAATATATTTTTATGATTTCACTTCAAATTTAATATTTATATACAAAGGATATATCTCCTTTGGAGTTATGTTTTCTGAATCACCATATAAATTATTTTATAAAATACTCATTTTTGGTGATTGAATTTTTTGTATCAACCGATCTAATCCTTGATGTCATTTTTTATGATACCCTTTGAAAATACAACAAAACCCATTTCATTCCAGGGGTTTTTATGACATGATGATTTATTTAATGTGGTACACTTGTGGATGATTATTATGTCATGGGTGGGGTCCTATACAAACCTCTAATTCATTGGTTAAGGTTTTATATAAAGTGGGATAATTATGGAAAACGAGTATTGATGGTCGTTCCACAATGGGAATCAAGCATTGATACCTACTCCACTATGTTTTGGGAATCAGGTATTGATGCTTACTACACTGTGTTATAGAAATTAGGTAGTGATACCTTATCTACTATGTTATGTGAACCAAGTTATGACACATGCTATACTATGTTATGGGAATCAGGTATTGATTCCTTCTCCACTATGTCATGAGAATCATATTGTAATTTCTCCTCCACTATGTTATAGGAAGCTGGAAATGATGCATGCTCCACTATTTTATGGGAATTAGGGGGTGATCTTTGATCCAATTTTTTATGGGTATTAGGTAGTGATGCCTACTCCACTATGTTATTGGATATAGGTAGTGATTCTTTCTCCATTATTTTATGATTTCCTATGCTTATGGATTTGATACATTTATATACTATAAGATTATGTTATTCTCCATGGATCACATTTATTGTATTATGCTTCTATACTATTATGCCATGGTATATGTTTGATCATTTTAGGTTTCATTTCCTTATATAATTATTTATGTACAACTCTTATTATCCCATATTTGTTTAACATTTTTTCATATAATCATGATATGACCTCTTAATGACTCATTGATAATTTCTCCCCTTCTAAGCATATGATGTCACCCCTAATTATGTTTTCCATTAGTTAGGTTATGAAGATGAGTATAACATATGATATGTTTATAAATAGGTATATTATGGTGTAATTATAGATAGATGTTTACAATTTTTTTAAATAAGATTTTTTATGTATCTAATCTCTAAGGATATGAAACCCTTGGGTTCTGGGATTGTGAGATTTTTACAATATTTAATGTTTAATTAATGTGAAATAATTTTAGGTTTATCTTGGTTCATATGAATTGGTATCAAAGATAGTGTGCAAGGAATGTGTTTTTCATACTAGATTTGGGAGTGCAGGTCTGAGGTGCCACATACACACTAGTAAAAATATATTTAAAATGATTTATTAATAACACAAGTTATTTATAACTGATGTTATAAATTAGTATTTATATCACCTAATTTATAATAGATATAAAAAAACCATTTGTATAATTTTTATACATCTATTATTACATAACCAATGTAAAAAAATATTTCCAATATTGGTTATAGTAATAACCATCACAAAAAATCATTAATTTTTTTAAAATGTTGGTCCTAACTATTTATTTCATTTCAACCACTTGGACCATGTGAAATTTATCTCTAACCAAAACCTAACCTCACATTCTTAGATCCTCCTAACCACCTATATCCTTCATATGGAATTATTTTTAACCCACATACTCTCTCCACCATCCTTATAGAAACCCTATCTTTTTAAAATACTATTACATGATTTTTAGCACAATTATTTGTAAATTAAAAACCAAGGATAATAAAGTCTAGTGTATTTAAAAAATTAGGTACATAAAACAGAAAACATGGAACTAGAATAAAACATCTATTTATTAATATTCTATAATGATCTTATAACTTTATTTGAGCTTCTACATCTTTATAGGATAACCTATGTATTACATAGACAAAAGGGATGATCTAAAAATCCCATTAAGGGAATAAAAATGGGAATAAATAATAAAACATGAGTTATAAGGCACAACATGATAACATAAAAGGCATGAAACATGAATAATAATATGGAAGAATATCACATAGAACATAGAATCATATGATCATGGAAATATAGGAATGTGTAAGAAACACATAACATGACATAAACATGAGTCAAGGATAACTACAAATATGGCATCACATGGTGCACAAAGTCCCATAATGTATTAGGTTTAATCCCAAATTCCATACATGACGTCTCATGAGACTAAAAATTTCCTAATGCATTGGAGAATTATCCAGGTGAACCCATTATAAAATCTTCACACATATGTGTTCCACACAAATAATCAAACATAAGGAATACATATAAGGGTTACCCATTGAAAGAAATGAGTATCATAATCATGTCAGAAAGCATAACCAAATGGTATATCATAATGGTGTTCATAAAATAATGGGTTTAGATAAAAATTGGTAATTAATAAGGGAAAATAGGAATATATCATGATAAATTATGTCTAATTGAAGTTAAAATATTTAAAAAGAGTGTTTAAGAAACTTTAGAAATGATCCACTTTAATGTAGTTTAAGGGAAAATATTAAGGAGTCTTTAAATTGGAAAATAGGAATAATTGTTTTTATAAAAAAAGAAATTAACTAAGATAAATTTTCATGATTAAATAAGTGATTTTATAAAAAAATAATTATGGATTAAAATAGATTATGAAGTGTACTTGAAAATGGGTAAGAAATTGGGAAGTTCCCTTTAATTGGACGTGTTTATTGGGAAGTTCCCTTGAATCAGACTCCAAAACTCTAGTGAAGATGGTTCAAGGAAGGTATGATGTGCCATGGTACCTGATCTACATTATCAGAAGATGTTTCCAAGAAATTGCTTCTGAACACATCATCCACCATAGTTGGAGGGAGACCAATTTTTTTGTAGACGCTCTTGCAAGCCACAGTCACCCAGGTGAGGGAGTGATCATCTGTGATGGCTTGGGTTCTCTGTTACGGGAGTGTCAGATTTTTGTGCAAAAATATTCACTTGGCTTCCATTATTTCCACCCCCTTGAGGGCCCTTTATAATTAAGGTACAAGGCCTTTCCTTGAAGATAATTATAAAAAAGTACTTTTCAGTCAGAACCATATAAAATATGTATTTCCCCATAAAATAAGGATGAATTGATCTGGATACATAATTTTGTAACATATAAAAATAATTTATAACAATTATACAATAATAATGAAGAAATAAATTTGTGTAAATAGAGAGAAATCATAATCCAAAGGTAATTTGAAGGTTCGAAGAGACCCCTTACCTTAAGTTTGAATGAGTTCTATAATTGCAATTAATATCCGAGAAAATAAAATTAGATTAATTAATAATTTAATTAAAAACATATTCAGTATAAATTTGATTTATTATAATTTTATTAAGTTAATTTATGGAAATTTCTATGAGTTATAATGCTTAATTTCGTTGTTCTAGGAGCATTCGTTTTATGGTTTTATGGTCGGTTCCCTTGAGTTTAATTATGGGAGTTCTTATAAAATGGAATAAAAACTCCATAAGTAGAATCAAATGGTATTAATATACTTAAATAATTTTAAATCATACCCACATATCATTTTTTTAATATATGAGAAAGATTCATATATAAAACGTTAATGAAAAATGATTAGTTTATTTTGGTGGTTTTCACCACCATGATGAACTAGTGTCATTTTATTTAATATTTTATTAATATATTGGTTCTTAAACATGAAACCAATTAAAATATAAATATTATAATATTATTTAACCATAATAATAGTATTATGACCATCCTTGAAGGTGGTAATTAAAAAGGAAACTCATCGTCCAGGAACGCTGTGAATCAACACATCACTGATAATGTTTTCATTTTTAGAATAAAAGGAGAAGAGAAGAGATTTGATGATGAATATTCCAGTAACAAAATAAAACTATAGTATATGTATGATATTAGAGTTATCACGTAACTTTGTTTAGTGGGGAAATATGATGAGGTACAAGAAAGAAAGAATTTAAAAGGGAAAGGTTGAGGATTTTACCTCTTGAATACCATCTTCTTGAGAACCTCCTTAAGGAACTTGGGTTTGGTATTTTATTGATACATCCACGTATTGGAAGTTTAGAATAGGATTGGTAAATTAATTGGGCATAATTAAAATAATATTTAAGGCTTAGGATGTGTGAGGAGAAAGGGTGGTGAGGGGGTATTTATAGGGGGAGGAGAGGGGTGTTTTTAATTATTTTATTCTTTTTTTATTATTTTGGGTCAATAATATCAATAATGCTAATTACTATTTCTAAACATAGTAAATTGTTCAGTATAGTTTGAACCAATGGGTGATTACCTCATCCATACATCATCCATGACTCAATAATTCATGAATTTGTTAAATACCATAAATTAGAGTATTTAACTATTCACCAAAAATTCAATTATTTTAGAAAAATAAAAAAATTCACCTTAACAATTTTTTGACATGTAGATTTCAAAAATGGAATCCATTTTATGAAAATAATTTTATAAATATGATAAATTAAAATTTTAATTAAAATCATCATTTATTTGAGAAATACTAATTTTATTATTATAACCGATTTTATGACACTTTGAAAAATTAATTATGGTCTTTTAAAATTATCTTATAATTATAATACAATAAAATATTAATTTATGAATATATTATATGAAAACAAATTTTATTTTAAATCGCTATATTAATTATAAAATTGTAAATACAAATTTACATTTCACAAAGTTACCAACACTTAATTTATCAATTTTAAAACATTTATTTACTTATTTCATGATATAAATATATTATATATTCATTTATAAGACACCTAAATTTTATTTATAATTTCCTAGGTGAGGTTACTATTCTAACGACCAAATTACTATTCCTAATGGTCACAATACTATTGCAACGGTCAAATTACTATTCCAACAGTCATATTTCTAATGGTCATAAGGGTTTACTACTTCCTATAAATACCTATTATTCCATTCATCAATCACTTCTACTTTATACAAAGGTTATATATACTTTCATATTTTAAATAAAAACTTTATTATTAACATTATTTTTTATTTCTATAGCGTTGTTTGTGAGTGTGGTCAATCTAGTAGATCAAGAAGATCTAAATTTTATAATTATTATCATCTTATTTTCTATTTATCATACCACTATAATATTTGTAATTATTATTAGTTTTTTTTCTAAATGAAGTATCATTCTTCCTAATTTTTTTATTGGGTTCTCTATGTAATGTTTGTTCTTTATACTTCATGACATAATTATAAGAATGGAAATCTCATTGATAAAATTATGGGTTGTTACATTATTCCACCCTTACGAAATTTAACCTTTGAAAATTCATTTTACATAATAAGGTGAGAACGAGTAAGGGTACTTCTCCTTTATTGCCTCATCTAGTTCCCATGTTTCCTCTTTGTACTTATGTTCCACCATAGTACTTTGACCAAATGAGTAGTCTTGTTGTGTAAAACGTTATCTCTATGGTTTAAGTTCTTCACAGTCTACTCTTTATAAGAGATATATATTTCCATTAGTATAATATATAAATTTAGTACATACGAGGGATCTGGAATGTACTTCCTTAGGAGGGATATGTGGAATACATCATATACTTGAGACATGGTTGGTATAAGCACTAGTTGATATGCCACAACTCCGATGGAATCAAGAATCTCAAAGGGGCTAACATATTTGGGACTTAGATTTCCTTTCTTCTGAAATCTCTTAAACCTCTTCCATGAAGATATGTAGAGGAACACATTGTCACCAACCACAAACTCTAGGTCCCATCGATGGTTATGTTCATAACTTTTTTGTAGACTTTTGTCTTCCTTGATGTGCTACTGAATGATTTTCACCTTTTCTACCATTTATTTGACCATTTCAGGTCCCAACATATTTTATTCACTGACTTCATCCTAGCATGCTAGTGTCTACATCTTTCTCCATAAAGAGATTCATAAGGGAAAATTTGGATGCATGAGTAGAAACTATTATTGTAAGATAATTCAACCAGTTTAATATGTTGATCTTACCATCCTTTTAAGTCCATTGAGAATTATAAAAAAACTGTTTTATAGTGTTTTAATAGTTTTATTAGATTAGCCATCATTTTGTAGATGATAAGCCGTATTGATGACCAGCTCAGTGTTTAGAGAATGTTAAAGACTTTTCTAAAAATTAGAGGTAAATTTCAGATCTCGATCACATAAAATCAATAATGGCAATCCATGTAACCTCACCACTTCTATGATGTTTATTTGTGCAAATTTTTCGAGTGATAAATCCTCTCAAATAGAATAAAGCGAGCTGTGTTTGTAAGATGACCCACAAAAAACCATATATCATGATTTCCTTCTGAATGTATTTGAAATTCTAGTGATAAAGTACATGGTTATGAGTAATAGTTTCATAATTCCATTATACGTTTTTCTTTTATGCTCACTTGCTGACATACCAAGTACTTTGATACATATTTAGCAATCTCCTTCTTCATATTGTTCCACTAATAGTTCTTGAGGAGATCTTGATAAATCTTTGTGCTCTCTGGGTGGAAATATAAGGTTGATATATGTGAATTATTCATAATATCTTTCTTTATCTTCAAATTTTATGGTACAAATAGTTGTGACCCAAATTTTACAACTCATTCCTCAAAAATCTTGAATTCTAGGGATTTATCATTTCTTATAGCTACTAAATTATTTTGGAATTTCTATATCATCTATTTTAGAATCCTTTATTTTCTCCATAAGGGATGGTTTAGAAATCATTTGTTAAAGAAAATATGACGTACCTTCCTTTATGACTCCCATGTCCATCCTTTGTACGTCTTAAATGATTGGATCCTTCTCAATTCCCATCATTGATAAAGTTTCTTGATCTTTTCTACTAAAAGCACATGCCACTTTATTTTCTTTAATAGGATGGTTGTGAATTGAGTAATCATAATCCTTGATGAGCTCTAACTATCTTCGTAGGAACATATTAAGCTCCTTATATGTGAATATATATTTGAGGCTCTTATTATTAGTATATATCTCAAACATCCCCACATAGAGATAATTCCACCTGATTTTCAATGCGAAGATCATAGCCACCAACTCCATATTATGCATTGAATAGTTTTCCACATGAACTTTCAAATTCCTTGAGGCATAGGCTATCATTGTATCATTTTTCACAAGTACACAACTTAATCCCTTCTTTGAAGCATTGTTGTATACCACAAAGAGTTCCCTAGTTGTCGGTATTGTGTGTACTACTCTAGTGATACCCTATTTTTCATATCTTTAAAGAAGTATTCACATTCACTAGTCCAGAAAAAATTTATTACCTCATGAGTTATCTTGGTTAGTGGGTTTTAAAATATTGATAAGTTCTTAAAAAATCATCAGTAATACCCAGCTTGACCAAGGAAACTACATATCTTCATTATAGAGGTTGGACTGGGCAACACTTCGACTGCCCTTTTCTTGGAAGGGTCCAAATATATTTGTTTTATAGTAATAAAATTCCCCAATAATGATAATTCTTCCATCTATAACTCACATTTACTTTACTTTTAATAAATTTTATCCCTTCTCAATGCCTTTAGAATAGTATTCAAATGCTCCTCGTATTCCTCCATACTCTTGGAGTATATCAGAATATCATCTATGAAGACCACCAAAATATTTTCAAGGTAATCTATAAAAACACTATTAATTAATTCCATGAATATTGATGGATCGTTAGTGAGTTCTAAAGGTATTTCTATGAACTCATATTGTCCATACTTTATTCGAATAGAAATCTTGGGAAGATCTTCCTTCATTAACTTTAATTTTTAAAAGGGAATCCCCAGGTGGCCTTTTTGAAACCTCCATACATGAGAACCACCTCCACAAGAAGAGGTCACTCTAGAGAGAGCCCTAGTTGGGAAGGATCCATTTTGAGCATAGATAACAGAGAGTCTCAAAGGGTGACATCCTGATTAGTGATGGTTTGACACAACAATCAACCAGAACGGGTGGGTTGCCCCTCATTTTTCCCACACAGTTAGGGAGCGAGTGATCTGATAAGATAAGTAGATCTGGAGAACAATAAATTTTTCCAATACTGGGCCCCTAGGAATCGAACCCTAAACCTCCCAAAGAACGACATGTGTTTTACCACTCTTTTGAACCACTAAACCATCACTGAAGTGGAGAAATGTGTGAAAGGGTAATGATAACCTCCTACTAGGGGGACAACCTTTAATTAGTGATATCCTAACCATAGTTCTACCCTAGAGAAATAAATGGACCCATGCATCTGATTGAAAAATTCATATATCTATTGTAGGGTATACTTATTCATTATCATGATTTTGTTAAGAAGACAATAATCAATGAAATTGTGAATTGATCCATCCTTATTTTTGATAAAGAGGACTGGTTCACCCATAGTGAAGCACTCAGGCATATAAAAACCTCTATCTAAATATTCTAGTAACTATTTATTTAGTTCCTCTAACTCAATGGTGTCCATTTTATAAGGTGTCTTTGATATAATCAAAGATACAGTAATAAGTTCAATTGATAACTCAACCTCTCAATCCAGAGTAAGACCAATAAATTCTTTGGGGAACACATCAATGCAGTTCCTCACAATGGGTATGTGTTTTAAAATGATCCTATCCTTTATCTCAATCATTGGAACTAGATATGCTTGATCATAAGGCAATAATATCCATATTTGAGATGATTATTCTATAATAGATTCATCTTCATTATTACAATTGTATAGAATTAGAGGATTTATTAGAATGTGAAGATTGATCTCCCTTTATCGACAATTAATGTTGTATTTGTATAAAGTTATCCAATCCATGCCGAATATAGAATCAAAATCCAATAAATGAAGTAAGAAAATAACTTCTGGGAGGTTCAGTCCATAACATTTACCAGGTAGAAATTACATACTTTTGAGGCAATAATTTCCCTATTTTCTATTCTCACAAATGACTCAACCTTTATATTTTGAGGTGGTGTTAAAATAGATCTAATAAAATTTAAAGATATGAAATAATGTGTATGTATTATATTATTGAATGAATAACTATATTACTTATCACCATATCATTTTTGGGCCCCACCATAGTAGTAGTGATAACATATGCCTTTCCTTGCAATCTTGGAGGTTTTTATTACTGATTGACTCTTAAAACCCTTGTATTAGGGATTTTTCACTCATACTACCCATGTTTTTATATAGTTGAAACACTACACTACATGCTGAGTATTGATCTCAATATTCCTTTATTCTTCCACATTTTTGGGATTCCTCATTTTCCTTTGGAAATAATTATCTTGATGCCCATCTCTTATAAATAGAAGCATCTCCTGGTTCCCTTTAGTTAGTATAAAAGATACTTCTTCCCACAATTTTGACATGTGGGATGTTGGGTTTTATTTTCTTCATGAGATTTATCTATTTATCTTCCCATATTAAACACCATTTCCTCTTTTTTATATTTAGGCTCACAAGACCAATGAGAGTATTTGGTTTCCATTTCAATCTTAAGGGAACTACATAAAATCTCCTCATAGCTGTCAAAGTATTGAATAATCAAATATTTTCATAGACTTGGATTTATTCCACTAAATAAGAGATCAAATTTTCTTTTGGTGTTCATTGAAAAGCCGGAGGTATATCAAGAAAGTTTTGTGAAATTTTCTTTATATTCCCTGACAGACTCATCTTCCTTTTTCCTCTATCATAAGAACACCCTTTCCATATTAAGACGAAGAGTTTAGGGAAAATATTTATAGAAAAATATTTTCTTGAATACTTCCCATTACTTGGAATTAATTTCCTCCATAGAATTCATATTCTTGATTAGTTTCCACCACTGATCAGCTTCCCCATCAAAATGATAAAACATAATTTCAACTATATCTTCTTCTAAGCATTAAAGGACAAAGAATATCTTGTCAATGGAGTTAATACATTGTTCCATGATAAGGGGATTTTAAGATCCAATAAAGATAGGAGGAATTTTTATTATAAAGGATTTAACCACAATATTATCTTTTATGAAAGAAGGATTCCATTCAACATGATTCATGTTATTATTCATAACTTGAACTAGTTGAGAAAGTACTATCATGGAGTTCTAGGATCCCATTACCATCATATTTGGCATCTCATTAGGGTAATCATAACATTTCCTATAATATTGATTGTTAGAATGAGTTATCCTATTTCCCACCATTGACCAATAAAAGGAAATAAAATATAATAAGGGTGTCTTGAATACTTAAGCTAATGAGAATATAAAAAAAAACTTTAAACATAGAAGTATAAACTTGTAAATGAAAAGTATACCCTAAATTGAGATTCCATTACTTTTAATATAGGTTATACATGGTGATAGAATTATACCTAGGGTTGTTACTAAATTTTTATAGTCCTAAACCCCAAAAATAACTAGACTATACTCTGATACTAACTATAGTGACCCTAGATTATTACACATATTTTTACATGATTTAAAACATAATTATCCCTAAATTACTAACCAAGGATTGTAAAGTCTTGTGTCTTTGGAAGATTTGGTACATAAAAATGAAAACATGGAACTAGAATAAAACATATATTTATTAATCTTATATAATGAGCATTTAAATTTATTTGAGCTCTTATATCTTTATAGGATAACCTGAGGAATACATAGACATAAGGGATGAGCTAAAAATCCTAGTAAGGGTATAAGCATGGGAATAAAGCATAACACATGAGTTAGATGACATAACAGGATAATATAAAATTTATAGAACATGTATTATCATATGGAATAATATCAAATAGAACATGGAATCATATAATAATGGAAACATAAGAATGTGGTAGCAACACATAAAATGTAATAAAGATGAGTTAAGTCTAATTTCCAAGATGATATCAAATGGCGGTTAAAGTACTATAATGGATTAGGTTTACTTTTTTGTCCCACATGTGACGTCTCATGAGAATAAAAATTACCTAATGAATTGAATAACTGTCTAGGTGCACCAATCATAACATGTTCAAGCATTTGTGTTCCACATAAATAATCAAACATAAGTAATACACATAAGGGTTACCCATAGAAAGAAACATGCATCATAATCATGTTGTAAGGAATAACCAAAGAGAATATCATAATGGTGTCCATGAAATAATGAATTTAAACCAGAACTAAACATTAATATGGGAAAATAGGAATAGATCATTATAAATTATTTCTATTTTAAGTTAAAACATGTAAAAAGAGTGTTTAATAAACTTTAGAAATTATCCACTTTAGTACGGTTTAAGTGGAAATATTAGAGAGTATTTAAATAGAAAAAATACATAATTATTTGTATAAAAATAGAAATGAACTAAGATATTTTTCATGATTAAATGATTGATTTTATAAAAAAATAATTGTGGATTAAAATATATTATGGAGTTTACTTGAAAATGGGTAAGAAATTCAAAAGTTCCCTTCAATCAGGCTTGTTTATCTGGAGGAATTGAAAAAGGAACCTTATAAAATATGTATTTACCCATAAAATGGAGATGAATTGATATGAATACATAATTTTAGAACATATACATAGAATTTATAAGAATTATATTAAAATAATTAATAAATAAATTACTATAAAGAGAGAGAAGGTGCAACCCAAAAGTAATTTAAAGGTTTAGAGAGATCCCTTATCTTATGTCTGAATGAGTTATGCACTTATACTTAATGAAATGGATCATAAAATTAGATTAATTAATGATTTAATTCTGAAGTTATTAAACATAAATTGTATTTATTATAATTTTATTAGTTCATTTATTTCTATTTCGATGAGTTATAATTTTTAATTTTGTTGTTCTGAGAGCATTCTTTTCATGGTTTTATGGTTTCTTCCATTGAGTTTAATTATGGGAATTCTTGTCAAATGAAAGAAAAACTAAAAAAGTGGAATAATATGGTATTAATATATATCCATAATTTTAAATGGTCCCCATATGTCATTTTTTTCATATATGAGAATGATTCATTAGATAAATCGTCAATGAAAATTGATTAGATTATTTTGACAGTTTTTATGACCAACACGGACTAGTATGATTTTATTTATTATTATGTTTATATATTGGTTCTAGAACACGAAACTAGTAATAATTTAGATATTATAATCTTATTTAATAGTAATAATTTTTCATGACCATCCATGAAGGTGGTAATGAAAAATGAAAACTCATCGTCCATGAAGGCGGTGAATCGACACATTACAGATGATGTTTTAATTTTTAGAATAAAATAGGAATGGAAGATATTTGATGATGAATATTACATAAAACAATTATAGTAAATTTTTGATACTGTATTTATTATTTCACTTTGGATAGTGGAAAAAAAGGATGTGGTAGAAGAAATAAAGAATTTAATAGAGAAAGGTGGATGATTTTACCTCTTGAATATCATCTCCTTAAGAATCAGTTTAAGGCACTTGGGTTTGGTCTTTTAGTGTGGAAAATTGGCCTTAGACATGTGGAGGAGGATTTGGAAGGTAATTTGATATAATTTAGAAAAGATTAAAGGATTAAGAGGTGCGAGTAGAAAGGATGGTGAGGGGTGATATTTATAGGGGAGAAGATGGGTGTTTTTGATTATTTTATTCATTTGTTTATTATTTTGGATCAAGGATATAAATAGTATTGATTAATATGACTATATACAATAAATGGTTCATGTGAGTTTGAACCAATGGGTGATTACCTCATCCATACATCATCCATGACTCAATAATTCATGTATTTGTAAAATACTGTAAATTACCGTATTTTACTATTCATAGAAAAACAACTATTTTAGAAAAATATAAATAATTAAGCCTAATAATTTTTCAACATTTAGATTTTAAAAATGGGCTCCATTTTATGAAAATAAGTTTCTAAATATGATAAATTCAATTTTTAATTAAAATCATTATTTTGTTTTTGAAAAATACCGATTTTAATATTATAACTGCTTTTTTAACACTATGAAAATTTAATTAAGGTCTCATAAAATTATATTACAATTATAGCACAACAAAATATTAATTTATGAATCTATTTAATGAAAATATAATTTTTAAATTATTATATTAATTATAAAATTTTAAATAAACATTTACATTTCACATAAATACCAACACTTAATTTATCATTTTTAAAACATTTTTTTTACTTATTTCATGATATAAATATATCATATTTCAATTTATAAGATACCTAAATTTCATTTATACTTTCATAGGTGAGGTTAATATTCTAATTTCTAGATTACTATTCTTAATGGTCACCTTACTATTCCAATGGCCAGATTATAATTCAAACAGTCATATTTCTAATGGTCATAAGGGTTTATTACTTATTATAAATACCTATTATTCTATTAATCAATCAAATTGATTTTATAAAAAGGTTATATATAATTTAATCATTTAAAACATTTTTTTATTAACATTATGTTTTATTTATATAACTTTTTTTGTGAGTGCGGTCATTCTAGTGGATCAAGTAGATCCAAATTTTCCTATCCATATGATGTTATCTTATATTTATTATCCCTCTATAATATTTGGAATTATTATTGGATTGTTTTTTTACTAAAGTATCATTATTAATAATGTTATTATTGTGTTCTCTAGGTGATTTATGTGCTTTATACTGCATGACATAATTAGAATAAGGGAAATTTCATTGGAAAAATTCTGGGTCGTTTTAATCTTGGTCCATCCACTACCACTCTCTTATATAATTTTATTCCCCATAGGTTATATTGTTTCATTTTCTTTGGTTTTAAACATGATTGGTTTTTTTATAGTTCACATGGATTAATTGTGTCATGTGAACAAATTGTGCGGTTGTTAATATTTTTTTATGATTTAATATCTTCATGTTAGTTATAATAAGTTTCTACTGTTTTCTCACCAATTTTTTTTATGTTTTTACATATATAAATTCTATGATTTTAAATTTCTTTTAATTTTATAGCTAGAAATTTATTATAATTCTCATATTCTCTGATCATGACTTATAAAATACCATTTTAACATCTGACCTTTATTTCATTTTAATTATATGAACTATTTATAAAATAATTTATATTAGTTTTTTGTATTTTAAAAATTTTATTTTTTGAGATGAAAATATTACATTACTAAATGTATTATATTTTTTTGAAATTAATGTTGTTTAATAATATACATATGAACTATGTGGATTGTAAATTAGATTTTTCATATAAATAACTGTAATTTTTTTTTATAGTTTTATAAAATAACAATAAACTCAATTTCACCTAAAATATTGTTATGGATAAACCATGGCGAGTATAATAATTTATAAATGTATATTTGTTAAAACATAATATATTTATTATTTACATTAGTTTTTTAATCATTTTAATCATTTTTATTCAATTTTTTAAATGTTTATTTTTTTGTTATTTATAAATTTTAAATTGAATTTATAATTTCAATATACAACAACTAATATTCAATAATTAAATTTTTTTCTAGGTGATGATGAATCATTATTGTATTACTTATTGATAAAAAATTGATGAATATGAGGAAGGGGTTGATTCTTATTTATAATTTTTAAAATGAAATGTTCTAAAAAATAACAAGTTTTTCCATACATGTATGAAATGTTGAGATAAGAGAAATTTATATAGTAGAGAAATAAAAAATCATTTAATTTCTAATGGTTTTAATCTAATTAATAGTACATGGATTTGGAATGGTAAAATCGAGTAGAATTTATGATCTAATGATGATGAATATTTTCAAGTTGATAATTCTAATAAAATTTAAGAAATGATTCAAAATATTAAAGTTGAAACAATTGATAAAATAGAAATAACCAAGTGCCTATATAGTGATACTAAAAAACCACTCTATTTATTTCATAATAAATTTATGGTTTTATCAATACTATTTGGTTAACATGATATACAATAATCGATGGAGTGGTATGAATTTTAAATAATATCCATATTTGTTGAAAGATGTACTTTCTAAAGACAACGATATGCCATATCCAAATTATAATATGAAAAAAATATTATACCTGATGGGATTATGGTACAAGTAGATACATGCTTTCTCCAATTACTATGTATTATTTAAGAAGGAATATGAAGTTCTATTAGAGTTTCCTAGTCATGTAAAATTATATTAAAAGTTGAAATAAAATCAAAAGTTGGTATATTTATTATGAAAGTTACTAAGAATCATAATAAGTCAATTTTATATCTTCCTAGAATTCCTTATTTAAAATAATTTTTTTCAAATTCAAATGATTAAAAATGGGTAATATGAGATGTAGATAATTTAATATCTTTGGAACTTTATATGATTCAGCTAATTTTCCATAATGGAATAAAATTGATGAACAATTTACTAAATTTAGAAATAAAGTTAATAATATTATAATTGGACTGTGCATAGATGTAATGAATATATCTTATTGATATTTGTTATTAATAGACCAAAAAAACATCGAAACGATATTGATATTTACCTTTCACCATTAACTGATGATTGGAAACTCTTATGGGTGGAAGATATCAAAGTATTATATTCCAATAAAAAAGGAATATTTTAAATTTCATGAAATGATTAGGTTCATTATAAATGAATTTCCAACATCGAGATTTATTTTGTATATAATTTTAAAGGTTATAATTCTTTCCCAATTTAATAAGAATGAAATTCTTGTTATCAACAATAACATGGTTGAAAAATAGTGTACATGGGTCATGAAAGGTTTTTATCTATAGATCACTGTTATCAATGATTATAAAGGCATTCAATGGAATATATAAATTTTATATTTCTCTAAATAATTTGAAAGATTTTCAATATGTTAAGAGGTTTAAATATATTAATGCTGTATTTGAAAAGACATAATGATTTAGTAATGTCATAAATATATCGAATAAATATATAATATTTTTTGGGATTCTATATTGGTGATATCATGGGGTTAAACATGACATTGATGTTATATATTTTAATATTAATATCTATGATAGTTTTATTGTATTATTATTATATATTAGAAAAATGACTAAGGATGGTTTTAATATAAAATCAAACTTACTATTAATGGGCATATGTTTGGAGTTAGCTCCCACTCTTAATGGAATATAGAAATTTTTGAATATTTCTTCTAATATATTATACAAGAATGAGAAAATAATTTTTTTTAGTGCCTCCAAGTTATCAAATTACCTTAGGTATATTCATAAAATATAAAAAAATTCATGATGAAACAACTCTTTCCAGTTGTATTATGTGGAATACTAGCCATCTGTGTTAGATTTACTGTCACCAAGGTGTGCTATTTTTTAAATTACATTTGTGAAAAATTTATGGATCCAAATTTGTGATTTTTTTTTATAATAATTCAATTGATATAATTTTTTATCTTGAAATTTAAATTCCACCATCTTTTTTGATATCATGGTATATTTAATTGTTCATTTGGTGGGAGAAATAAATATTTTTATCTCTACACACTCACATTGGATATATCCTTCTAAAAGTTATGTGATGATATTTATGGGGTATGTAATGAATAAACATCAATCAAAAGCCTATATTTTTGATAATTATATTTTATATGAGGTAGAATATTTTTTTATAGAATACATATCTACAGTTGAGCATGTTGGTTTTCCTATATCATGCCATGAATAAGTTAATTTTAGGGGAAAATTGACCCATGGACTGATAATAAAGGCACTGACATGTGAGGAAATAATGTATGAACATTTATACATATTGAATGGAACATATTAAACTTGTAATCTATGATATTACATTTTAATGTTTCAATATAATATTTTCTAAAGAAGAAAGATATGTTGGCATTGAATGAGAATAGTTTTTTCCCATGGCTTAAAGACATCGTGCCTAGTAGATCTAATATGTTAGATGCATTGAGATAGTTAGTAAGCGAAACATGTTTAAATATGATAACATTGTATGAGAATTTCATTAATGAATAGAAATTTCATTTAAAAGACTGGGGGAAAAAATTTGTAGTACATAATAGTGGTGTATCAGTGTTCACTAAATAAATGCATTTTTCGAGTGAAAAAGAAAACAAATCAATCTTTACATTAAGTGAATATTATAAAGTTATTAAATATATATGAGAGATTAATTAAATTAAATTTTTATTTCATGTGTTAAATCATAAATGGGTTTTCAAAAATATAATTGTCAATTATAATTAATTTGGAATGAAACTAATAGATCTGAAACGATTAAAATACACAGATTTCCTTTTTATCATGGAAATACATGTAAAATAAATTTTATATGTTCTTGATATATTAAATGTACAATGGTCTATTATTTTTTTAGAAAAAATAGTATTTTGATGATAAAAAAGTTGATAATAATGATGAATTTCATGATATCTATAGTTCCATGTAAATATTATCAGAGGATATTAATAACCATGGTGTAGACATGGTTCACACTATACTGAATAATCTTGAAGAAGGAATAGGAAAAAAAATCCTTTATTAATCTTATAATATTACAAATACCATATATTTATTTCATGATTAACTTTTAAAACTTTTAAAAAAGTGATATATATTATTTCTAAGTGTACTTTTAATTTAACACATATAGTTTAAAAAAATGATAAATTGTTTATTTAGTATTTGAAAATTAAATACATATAAATATTAATTTTTTTATGATATTTTTGATCATTTAAAATATTACTTAAGTTTTTTTCTCTTCTATCTATATTATTTCATGTATAATAAATTTTTTTAATATTTTTTTTATCATTTTAGTTAATTATAAAAAATATGATAAAAATTGTGTTTAGTTTTGTTTTGTTTCCATTCTATTATTTTCCAATCATAATTAAATTTTATTTTAAATGTCTATATTTGTATAATATTTGTATAATATTTTTTTAATTTCGATTATAAGAATATGTTAAAAGAAATAGTTGAGTCATCTTGATCTTCTAGGTAGGGCCCTCTACATGCTTCCACTGAGGATACTCCTCATTCCTATATATAAGAACCTCATACTTATATAATGAAAGAGATGGTTTTTAGGGTTGATAAATGTTGTAACACATTTTTATCAAAATCACCAGGAACTCATAGCCTGTATCAAAGGACATATGTTGAGTTTTATGGAAATGATATTCATAAAGATATAAATTCAAAGCAATTTTGGAATTTTGTGGCTATGTAAGGTCTAGAATAAATAATCATTATTAGTTGTAATAGGATAAGTGTTTAAAATATGACATTAGATTAGATATGGGAAACCATTTTGTTAATATCATTTATTATTATTTATTTTTTCACAATATATTTTTAGTAATGTAAAATTTTCATCTTCTCATATTCAGAAGATATATGATTTACCTTACAATAAAAAGGATAAGAGGAAATTATTGTATTTTTATGCTAAAATATAGAGATATTTTAAATCAGTAATAATTTTTTATTTCATTTTTGGTAGAAGTAAAAAATAAAATCCTTGTGAAATATATGGTTTTTATATGAAGATACATGGAGGAAGTTTGTTGAAAGTAGATAGTAGGAATTATTTTTGGTAAGTGAAAATTCAATAGTTTAAAGTGGTTTTTTGTATAATCACTGAAAATGATCATATTCATGATTTTTTTATCCTTAATTAATATGAACTAGGGAGATATCAGTATGAGATACAAGTAAATGACTAATAAATTTATACTTTATCTTGTGAATTGCATCTGTTACTTGAAGAATAAATGATAGCAGTAATGTTTCAAAAAATGATAGTCGAGTCTTCAGGATCCTTAAAGATTTCATATAATTTCCCCTAGATAGAATTGAAAAAAAAGGAAAAAAATTATGAAAAAGGGAAAATATTTTATAAAATAGTCGAAGGTTATAGTTGATAAGTTTTTGATAATTAATTTTAGTTATTTATAACTCTTTATACTTTTCAATACTATTTTTTTCCAAATATTATTTACAGGAAGATATTGAGGATTAAAGAACATAGGTGAACATCATACCTAATGTTAGGAATGATATATTGTCTACAACTTTAGGAAATGAGAACACTCAGATCATGTATAAGGATATAAGGTAGTTGTATCTATTAAAAAATGTTTGGTGGTTTTGATACTTCTTTGATAGAGGATGTATATAATTGAAAAATAAACTCTTAAGAAGATAAATTTATATAGATGGGAGAGAAAATATCAGATATGATAAAATGGTTGTCATAGTATATGTTTGGAGAATTACAAATACAACTTTAGGCTTCAGACCATACTCCTCCATCTCTACTTGAATATCCCATTCCTCCATCTCCCCTTCCACAACTTACTGTCTACCATGAGATAGATAATGAAGATCTCTAGTATCATGTTATAGAATATGTGATCATAAATTATATTGGGGACACCTTAAATCATAATAAGATGGATATTTATAAATGTAGGGTAATGGTAAATGATATTATATATGTATCAGAAAGAGTACCATTCCTTACAAATAAGTTTTTTACAACTAGATAGATTGTCAAAAAAAATTTACATTGTCTATCTGGACTTGTATAAAAAATTCACCATAAAGGTATGTATAGATTATATCCTTTATTTAATATTTTTTTAAATTTATTTTAATATATATATATATATATATATATATTTCTAAGAATTAATTAAAGGTAAATACATACTGTATTGAAAGAGGAAACATATTGGGGATCCTTTTACTTTGAATACTAACTTTTGAAAAAGAATTTATAAATTATCATCACATTTATTTATGTTGGATGTTTATAAGCTGATAATGATTGCTGAAGTTTATGGGTGTGATTTTCTGGCGATGATTTATAGGAAAGATACTTTGAAACTTGTAAATATATAGTTGCGAGTTCATATAGTGATGTAAGTCGTTTTCATTTAAATTGATTATAATATTTGTTTCAATTATATCAATTTGAACTAACATAATACCAATGTTTATTTTTATTAGGTATCTTCATAATATTGGTATTCACAATGATACAACACTATTGTATAAATTTTTAGGCCAATATTTAATTTCTCAAGTATTAAAAACAATTCATTATGAAGAAAGACTCAAATTGGTTTCTAAAATATTTAAAAATTAAGGAATTAAGTGATGGATGCATCCTTATCTTGATGGGTATGAAGAATAAATTTCATTATAGTATAGTTTCTATTTATTAAATAACCACTCACATTATATTTTTTTATATTATTTTCCATTGGATGTTGTTTATTTTTTGTTCATAAGAAATGAATACTTACTAAATATGCTCAATACATGATTAATTGTAAGAAAAATTTAAAGAAGTATTAGATAATTAAGTTTAATTATTTTAATACTTATAAATTATAATACCTTTTTATTTTATTTCATACTTACCATTTTCAAATAGGGTATGAAAAAAATATAACTAGGCAATATGGATAAACACTGGTAGAAAAATTCGTTTTTTCATCAGGGGTTTCATGTTTGTTATTATTAACCAACATGAAAACCACATGATTCAATGTGTTCATGTCTTTTATTATAATAAAAAATGTGAAAACCCTATCAGAAGGTTTTTTACACTAATTATCAAAGAAACCGATGTGGAAACATTCAATATCAAGGTATTTACATCATTTATTTTAATAACCACTGTTAAAACCCACATCAATGAGGTTTTCATATCCATTATTATAATAAGAAACATTTAAACCTTTTCAAAAAATTAAATAAATGTGACTTTTAGTCTTTAATTTATTTATAATGAACCTGAAACACTCAAAGCCTAAATTCCATGACTCTTAAATTCCCTTCATCCACTTCTTTCATCTAGATTCCATTTTTTCATCATTTTATTTTGTAATAATTCAATTATATCATTATCATTTTGTAACATCCCCAACCCAGAATCCACTAAACTAGTACCCCGGGCCGGGTTGCTACTTGACCCCAAGTGCGCCTCCCTATACGCCAGAGGTTAATGACTAGAAAAAAGGGTCTAAAGAACATGGGGGGAGACTATAACCTATTTATTAGAGTAATCCAAAATAGATAAAAATAATAATTAAATGAATCAATAAACAAAAATTTAGGAACATGCATTACAAAACATTTCCCAAAATTGGGTACAACCCACAACCAAAAAGTAAATATTCATTGTCATGACTTACTGTGTAAAGTGATGAAAAACTAAAAAAAATAAACATATGAATCCCCAAAATGGATCTTGACTCCAAGTACAGATCCTCATCCATACAAATCCCAAGCCCAACTCACCACTTCAGCATATGACCTTTTCCCTTATCCTGACCTTCAATCATGAAATCTGATTGGGTACCCAATAATAGCCTGATAAGGGTGTGATTACAACTTATTAAGAAACCACTATTGTTTCTACAAAATATCTAGTCTAACAAATAGTATATGCATGAAATAATATATGTAAAGTGAACAAGGGGTAACAATGTTCCATTAGTAAATCATTATTTAACTAAATTATTATCATCATTTAATTTCACAGGTTAGACATTCAATTCATTACACAACAGCCTAAGATGATCAACCTCTAGAGCATCAGTCTGACTCCCTAACTTCTTAATTCTAGTGATGGGGGTTTAAAACCTCAGTCAAACCTGATCCATAGTATTAGAGAATCATTAAATACCCACAATTACCAATCCATTTTCACATGTTTACATTAACCATTAACCATATTAACCACATCACAAAGAATATTTAACCATTTCACACGACCTTCACAAATCAATACTTAATCAATGCATCAAATTTATCTTCATTCCTTAACTCATTAACATATTTCCATTTCATCCCATAATCCATTTTTCATAGTCACTTTAATTCATTTATTTCATTCATGATGTTCTAGAAAATCCCTTAAGCCATTATCAATAACCAGACTCAACCACCATTAGAAAATTTCACAATTTGAACTAACTTGTCAACATATATATCACATGCTCTATTTTATCATAATGATTCCATATTTAACATCACAATTTTCCATGTTCGGGAGGATGGTGAACCCCATGGGTGGCCCTAAGATTAATCAAATCGACCTCAATGCATCCCATATGGATCACGAGGGATTCAATTCATTATTTCTCTAACCATTTTGTCAAATCATATTGAAGGTATCAAATTATCAACAAAAGAGAATAATTAACACAACAATACATGAAAAAATCATTATAGAGACTATGAGATATGACTCATAGACCACCTAACTCAAATCCATAGATGAATGCTTGATTATCCTTGTCCTTAGATCTAAATTCAAGCACCCTTTTAAGCCTCATACAAAGATATATGGAAAAAGAGAGTTTTAAGGCTTTGAAAGAAGAATAATGAAACCACATGCCCTAATCTAGAAAAGAGAAGCAAGAGGAGTGTTAAACTTACCCAAATCTTCGATCCACAACCAAAGGCACTCCAAATGGCCTCAAAACAAAGAAAATAGTCCCTTGGGAAGATTTGAGAGTTTAGGTTCTTCACTAAGACTGGAGGAGAAAGAAATGAGAAGAAAATTAGGTGAAACACTTAAAACACAAGGGGGGGGGGATGTTAATTTATCACTTTTTAACGGGGTGCACAATTTGATACACGGGTTTTCAAACCATGCACTAATCGTGTACCATACTCTTTCTAAGAGGGGTGATCTCACACAATTACATAGAGAGACTACATGGTTTTGAAAAACTGTGCGCCAATCGTGCAGAATGCCTCTGTCCAAGACCACATGGTTTTTATTCCCCCATTGCATGGTTTACTTAACCATGTGACCTTATCCTTTGGATAGCATGCTTTGGGCATAAAATTGCCTCTAACCATGCGTCAACCATTCAACAAGCACTGGAAGTAAATTACCCCTTTTTATTGTGTCCCAAACCCCCAAAACACCCTCGGTCCTCCTCATATGCCCAATAAACATTCCATTAACCGACTTTAAGGAATTTAAAAAAATATTTAAATAGGGATGTACCTCTATGAAGTTTAGGATCTTACAAACTCTCCACCTTATAATGGTTTACCATCTAACCACACTTCCAATCATCATTATTCTTCCAAAGAAAATAGATCAGGACATTGGGCCCACATATCTGACTCCCTCTCTCAAGTTAATTCCCGAACATTACCATGCTGCCATATGACTCAAACCAAGAGCATAGTATTTCCCCACAATAATTTCTCACTATGATCCACAATACAAACTGGGTGCTTCTCAAAGGATTCATCGACCTCAAGATGAACATCCTAAACATCAATCCTGTGAGATGGGTCAGGGTGATACAACCAAATCCATGAAACATGAAAAAATTGAACATGCCACTGTAATACTATGTAATATCCAATTATTATGATACCAATATGATCTTATACATGGTCTAAAAAGGCCCCAAATACCTAGGCACCAACTTAACTTATTTCCGAATCTTATGGTGACCCAACCTTGGTGACACCCGAAGAAACACATGAACAACCACCAAAAACTCGAGAGGTCTATAACACCAATCCACATATGAATTTTTTCCTATTATGAGATATTTCCATCTACTTATGTATTAACTGAACCCGCTATGATGTATCCTATATGAGACCTAGACCCAACAACTCTGACTCCTTCGCCTCCATCCAACATAATAGAACCTACAAGGCCTCCCATAGAGAACCTCATATGGTTCCATTTGAATCGTCATCTGGTAACTATTGTTATAGATGAAATAAATACTTTCCAAGTGTTTCTCCCATGATCCACCAAAGTCTAGGACACAATCTCTCAACATGTACTCTAGTATCTAAATAGTATGCTCTGACTTCCCATCCATACGTGGGTGGAAATCCATACTCCAAAATACCTGGGGTACTAAGTTCCTTTTTCAACCCCTACAAGAATCATGAAGTAAAACACATATCATGATTCAAAACTATCATTTATGGAACCCCATGCTACCATACTATCCCCAAAACATAAAACTCACCCATCTAATCAATAGTTAAGGTCTCTCGAATTGGTAGGAAATGTGATACCTTGGTCAACTGATCTAAAAATACCCAAATCACATCATTATTTTATGGTGTACTCATAATACCCAAAAAAAATCCATCATCATATCATCCCACTTCCATTCCAAAATGGGAAAAGGATATAGAAAACCACTCAACCATTGATACCCAGACTTCACCTGCTGACAGGTAAGGCATCATGCCCCGACACATATGAATTAATTCCTCATACCTGGCCACCGATACTATATGTAAAGATCACAATACTTTTTTTTTCAAAATAGGATACACTACCCACTTCAAGGCATGGAAATCACACATGAACTCTTCTCGTATACATGTGGGAACAGAAACCTATCCACAAACATAAACTATCTCTTCATCACCAATGGTCCAACTGGAAGGTAGATCCCCACATTCAAGATTTTACCTCAAATATAATCACTCCAAATACTAATATTACCTCTCCTTGATCCTATTCATAATTGAGGAATCAAATTCCAAGGATGCATGGTTTATCCACCCTTTCCCATCATATACCTCTAGGTGCATCTCTGTAAATAACACCATCACCCACCACTGAGAACTAGATTCCTAAACCACTTGGTTTTGATTCTTCTATCTTAATGCATCTGCAACACTATTCCTCTTTCCTAAAGTATACACCAATTCAAAATCAAAGGACTTCATGTATTAAACCCATCTTCTTTTCCTAAGATTAAAATCACATTGAGATCATTATACACAATAAACCATTCCACCTTCAAGTAATTCTACCAACACTTTAAGGCATAAACTACTGCAACCAATTCAAGATCACGCTTTGGGAAATTTCATTAATGTGTCCTCAACTACCGTGAACCATATACAATAACCCAATCCTTCTTCATTAACATTTCCCCAATCCCAACAATGGGTGCATCAAAAAATAAAGTATACTCTATACCTATGTTAAGCATAATCAAAACTGGTGTAGTAGTCATCCACTTATTTAATAGATGGAAGACATTATTGCATGCCTCATACCATTCAAAATTGATTCCCTTTTTGGTTAACTCTGAATGTGGTGCATAAAAATGAGAGAAGTCTTTAATGGACCTTTTTTAGTAGCCTAGTAAGACAAAAAATCTTCAGATATCAGAACTATTCTTGGGATGCTCTCAAGACACAACTTCTTTCACTTTCTCTAGTTCCATTGACACACCTTACACTTATATTATGTGACCCAAGAAGTGCACCTTGTCGATCCAAGAATATAATTTGGATAGTTTGGAATATAGACTATGAACTCTTAGAGTACTCAATACGATGTGAAGATGTTTGGAACGGTCATCATGATTCTTAGAGCACACCAAGATGTCCTAAAAATGAAAACTATGAACTGATCCATGTTTTGGTAAAAAAATCAGTGATTTGAGGAAGAGGGTACTGGTTCTTAACCGTTATCTGATTTAGCTTCTGATAATTATCGCATAACCACAAAGATCTGTCATCCTTCTTGGAAAATAAAATTGGATATCCCCCTGATTACATAGTCGTATGAATAAACCGTTATTCACCAACTCCTCTAACTAAGTTTTAAGTTCCCAGAGTTCTATAAATTCTATTCTATATGGAGGAATGAAAACCGGTTCTTCTCATGGCAGTAATTATATAATTAAATCAACCTCTCTATCAGGTGGTAGCCCTAAGAAGTCCTCAAGAAACACATACTAAAACCAATCTACCACTAGAATAAAGACAAGCTGCCATTCTCCCCAATCATTAGGCATAAGGTAGGCCTCTTGGGCTGTAAGCTCACCCACTTGATGACAGATTGGCCCTGCATGACTTGTTCGGATGAACCATTATATATGATGGGTATAATTGTCTCCCTCAAGTTATGTGAACGTTACCCTATGATGGTAATAGTAAATATGGGATTGGTACAACACCATCCAATCCATACCTAAAATTAGATCAAAACCTTGCATCTTGAGCACAAAGAAGTCCCATAGGAAATGGTACCCACCAACTTCAAGAACACACCCTTTACATTACCAGATATTTAATTCTTGTACCCCTAACAATGTATCAATTCATATAACCCCACACATACATTCCATCACTAGACCAAAAATGGCCACAAAATAAGAATAAATAAAAGAACACGAGGCACCAATATCGAATAAAGAACTAGAAATCATGGAATCTATACGAATCATGACACAAACTATCATTGTATTGGCCTCTCCACCTCTAAAGGTAGGATAAAATAAAAGTGGTTGAGATTTCCCTCTTCCCTGAGCTCTGGTGTAAGTTCCTGGTTCTGCACTAATCTACTGATATGGGCATTCCCACCCTGGAGTACCACACCCGCCACCTCTACTGGTTTGACTAGTGGAGCTCTAACTACCAACATAATAATGGGTAAGTGACCACCTACTTGTAATCTACAACAGACTAGATCCTCCATCATTTCCCAATTATCAAGAGTTTTCATAGAACCTATGCATATTACCTGACCTGCCACGTACTCAGCACTCAACTGGTGGTCAGGGACACTGACGTCGCATGTGTCTTGGCCTACCACATTGATAGGAGAAGACTCTGTTGCTACCTTGAGAAACTGATCACTTCTTATAACTATACTATACACCACTTCCCAGGTGGATACTCTTGAAATGACACTTCTTACCATCAGAATTCACACCACAAGATCACCCAACTGAAAATGCTTGTCCACCCCTAGAAACCTCATTGAGGTTCCCCTCTAAGAGAAGGGCCCAATCCATCACATTCCTGAACCTATTTAAGTGGAAGATATTTACCTGGGACTTTATCTCATGTCTAAGTCCATCCTAGAAATGCCTCACCTTAGTTACTTCATCCTCTACCAAAGATGGAACAAAATGTTGCACATTTGTAAAATAGCATGCATAATCCATCATTGACATAGTCCCCTGGGTCAACCTCATAAACTCCACAACCTTCTCTAGTCTCATGGTATCTATACTGTAATACTCCAGAAAAATTTCTAAGAAACTCTTTTATAGCATACCCTCTACCCACTAAGTCTAAACCAAGATGTACCACTAGTGCTTTGATTGACCTCACAACATGTAGGATGCCAAATTGACTCTCTTATTGGGAGGAGTCTCTAAGTGGTCAATTATCATTTGGATGGACTCTATCTAGAATTTGGACACCTTTGGTCTACCCTCTTTGGTAAAGGTTAGTGGGTGATGTAGCAAAAACTCTCTAGTCAGATGAAACATGTTTGGTGAAACCCACACTGTGTCTCACTCTATCATCTATATAAAACATGTGAAGTTCTTCCAGAAATGTTCCTCTCCTCAATTTCCCTAGAACACCAGGGTCTCTTGTTCCACTTATGGGGGATCATTCTCAGTGATATACTCTTGTCCTCTAATCAATACACATATTCATGGTGGAATTTCTCTATAATTCCAAATAGGAATCTTAGAACACATCACATAAATCTTCTACATTTTACATAAAATAAGGCTCTCCACTAGCAATATATGACCCATTTCACATATACTATCCCAACAGACATCGTCACACCTATGAAACTACCCTTAACCTCCCCTACCATTGGTAATGGTCATCATGGGGTAAACCAACATACATAGTTACAAGTATTTATTTAGATACATTTTTAAAACCATTCCCACACTTACAACGTAAATTTTTCCTCGTAGGCACATTTCCCATTCCACAACTTGTTACAACCATCATTTTAAATCATTTAAAAACCTTTCATTATGAATAATTATTTAAACATTCTTTAACATTATTTCCATTTAACCATTTTCTTCACCTTTATTAATCCTTACTTCCTTTAGATTTTTGAAGAATATGAAATTCATTCTACCCTTCATGTCCCACACACCCTTCATGTGTGTGCCTACCATGATGCATGTCAACTATTTTATTAGGTGCCTAATATTATGCTGGAATGAATAACCTCATGAAGTTCCATCCATGATAAAAATATAAAATATAGTCGCATCACACATCAATTGTAACACCCGCTGGTGAAATATCATTCAACTGTAAAAACACACATCTCAAACAACAAAACCACCCTGGGTACTTGGATTTTCCCCCATACATGGGTTAGATACTTCCAAGAATGAGGTCATTTACAAGACCTTACATGTATTGGTCTCCTATTTACTATTCCAAAATAATAAAACCATAGAAAATAACTACTCCGATACCACTTTGTAACTTCCCTAACTCGGAAGCCACAAAACCGATGCCCCGAGCCGGGTCACTACATGGCCTAAAATGCACCTCCCCACATGCTAGAGGCTACTGACTAGCAGTGAGGGTCTAAAGAACCTATCGAGTGACTATAACCTATTTATCATAGTATTACACAATAGATAAAAATTAGAAATAAAACAAACAACAAACCAAACTCTAATAACATGCATTTCTAACAATTTCCCAAAATTAAGTACAACCTTTAACCTAAAAGTTAACATTCCATGTCATTACATATAATTTCGAGTGATGGAAGACCAAAAATAAAAATAAAGAGAAAAATCCCCAAAATGGGCCTGGAATCCAAGTCTGGATCCTCATCCATGCATATCCCAAGCCCAACTCAACTATCTAGCATAGGGCCCTTGACCTTGCCCTGAACTGCAACTGTGAAATCTACTTAGGTACCTAATAGCGACTCAAGAAGGGTGTGAATACAACTCATTAGGACACCACCAATGGTGTCTATAAAATATCTAGTCTAATAGATAGTGTATGCATGCATTAATATATATAAAGTAAACAATGGGATAATGAGATTCCATTAGTAAATCATTATTTAACTAAACCATTATCATCATTTAAGTTCATGAGTTAGGAATTACATTTTTTTCACAATGAACTAATCTGATAAAACTCTATGAATAAGGTAATAAATGAATTTTAATTTCTCACAAGGGAAAAATACCACACAAGAAAATTCATTACATGTACCTTAGAGTATCAGTATAGGTAACCTCAACCAGTTTCATCACACTTACCTTGGAGCCCCAATTCAGGTAATAATCTAATGCATCCATTAGGGGCACAAAGCATTAGTATGACTCCCTAACACATCCATTATAGTGGTGGGGTTTAGAGCCTCAATCAAAATTGACCTGTGGGAGTAGAGAATTATTCAATACACACAACTACCAATCCATGTTCACATGATTCTCTTAACCACATTCACAATGTCACAAAGAATATTAAAACATTTCATATGACCTTCACAAATCATTACTTAATCAACACATATAATTTATCTTCATGCCTTAAATCATTAAAATATTTTAATTTCATCCAACAATCCATTTTTTATAGTCATTTTAATTCATTTAACCCATTCATAATGTCCTAAACAATCCCTTATACCATTACCAATAACTAGAATCAACCACCATTAGTTCCTTTCACAATTTAAACTACATTTTCAACATATATATCATGGGATATATTTTATCATAAGGATTATGTATTCAAAATCACAATTTTCTATATTGGGAGGATGACACAACCCATGGATGGGCCTAATATTGGTTAAATCAACCTCAATGCATCCCATGAGGATCATGAGGGTTTAAATTCATTATTTAGACAAGCATTTTTTCAAATCATAATAAAGGAATCAAATGACAAAAAAATATAACCAATAACACAACCTACATACATAAATAAACATAAAAATGTGATATATAACTCATAGACCACCTACCTAGAATCCATAAATGAACTCTTACTTTACCTTGGCCTTATATCTAGATTCAAGCAACCTTTTAAGTTTAAACCTAAGACCACTAGAAAAATATTGTTTTAGGGATTTGGGAGAATAAGAACAAAACCACAAGCCTTAATCTAGAAAGGAGAATAAATATAATCCTTATACTTCCCTAGATCTTCCATTTACAACCAATGAAACTCTAAATGGTCTAGAAATGATGGAGGTCAACCCTTGGGAAGATTTGGGAGTTTAGGTTTGTCATTAGGGATGGAGGAGGAAAAAATTGGAAGAAAATTGGGTGGAACACTTAAAATAATGAGGGAATTTTTTTTTTAATTTCTCACTTTTTAATGGGGCACATAGTTTGGGAACACAGTTTGCAAAACCATGTGCCAAACATGCACCAGCCTCTGTGCAAGAGGGGTGAAGTTGCATGGTTACCTAGGGAGACTACATGGTTTGAAAAACCATACACCAACTGTGTAGAATGTCTGTATCAAACTCTACATGGTTTGGATTCACACCTTGACTTTTTTACTTAATAATTCACCCTTCTCCCCTGTCTAGCACGGTTTGGTTACATGGTTTCTTCTAACTGTGCGCCAACCATGAAATATGCACTGTAATTTATTTTCCCCTTATTTTATGTCCTGAACCCTTAGAACACCCCTGAGCCTCCTCACATACCTGGTAAACATTCCATTAACCAACATCAAGGAATTTAAAAAATATTAAATAGGAACATACCTCTACGATGTCTGAGATATTAAACATTTCACAAGCCTTTGATGTAGTTCAAGATCTCAAAAGGTTTCCCTAGTTTTACTATAAGTTCCATGATCTTTTTCATTAATTTGTTTTTCAACCATGCTATGACATAATTATATTCCTTACAAGGTTTGTTTTCTTCTATTTTATCTCTACTTTCCACTGATATAATATATGCATCTACATTTTATTTGTGATTAAGTTCTTATTTTATTTTTTAAATATTTATTTTATATATGATTTAAATTTTAATCATAAATTAATTTTTGACCACTCTCACTTAATTGAAAGTAATCTAAATTTGGTTTATTACTATATTGTCTCTATTTTTATAGATATACATTTTTCATGTAATGTTTTTTTCTATTAATTTTTTATTTTCTTTGTTTAGAATATTTTTTAAAAGTTTTTTATTTATAAATTTTATAATTTTTTTATTATTGTTATAAATTTTATATCTATTTTTTATATTGCATTTGTTTACTTATCATATTAATGTTTATATTGTATAATTTTTTTTTGATTAAATGTTTATGGATAAATGATTTTGATTACATTTTGATTAATAATAGGGGATTTCACTTATTTTATTATATCTTTTTATTTATTATATTAAATTTTAATTTTTTTTATTGTTTGTTTTGATTAAATATTTATGAATAAGTGGTTAATTAATTTTTTTTGTTTTGATTGTAAGTTTTATATATGTGTTTATATAATTTAATTCTATAAGTTTAAAATTTATCTATTTATATATATGTTTAAATGATTATATATTTTAATATATTGAGGTACTATATCATAATTTTTGGTAATTAGTGGATTATAATTAGATAAATTCTTTAAGAACTAGTGAAAAATACCCGAAATGGGTTGATGATTTTTTGGAATTTTCTAAATAAAATTTTGAATATTGAATATTAATATCTTACTTTCTATCCTTGCATGAAGTGTTTGAATATGATAAAATTATGGTATGGTGAAATCATAGAGAATATAATTTCATGTGGTTTTAATCATAAGTATACATGCAAGATCTATAATTAAGAAATAACAAAGAAGTCAAGATCTAATATTTATGGAGATGTTCAAAATGAGATAGAGGACCATCTTGAACAATTAATTAATGATATAGAAGTTGAAACCATTGAAAAGAATAGAATGTGTCAAACAATCGTACAAATATTTTGAGAAATCACTATTCCCATGTAACAATAAATTTCCATTGTTAATATTAGTGCTTAGATTAATTAACATGAAATAAAAAAATGGATAGAGTGATAAAATTTTCATTTAAATTGTTAAGATTCAAAAAGATTTACTTCCAGAATGTAATGTGCATTTAGATTCCAATTATGATGCAAAAAAGGAAAAATATGTCCAATGGGATTAGAGAATAAGAAAATACATGATTTACCGAATGGAATTGTGTTGTATAGGATGGAATATGAAAATTTATTATAATGTCTTTAATGTGTGACATCATAATATAAAATGGTTGAGAAATAAAACTATGAGTCATTTTCAAGAACAAGCACCAAACCTCCTACTATGACAATATAGTATCATCCAATATTTTCATGGTTGAAGTATCTATTTACAAATTCAAATAATACATAGAGTATTAGATGACATAACGATTGCCGAATCACTAATGGAAACCTAGATTACCCTTTTGATTCACCAAAATATAAGAGATTTGATAAAAAATTCCCTAATTTTAAAGATAATGTTAGAAATTTCAGAATGGGACAGTGAAAAAATGTAATGAATCTATATCATAGCCTCGATATCCAGTATAACTCTTGAACTATAATGACAGTAGTTCACAACATTTCCCCACAGATATATATGATGAAAAAGTATGTCAGGATGAGATTAATGATTTTTGGACAATAAGAACCTAGAAATGATATTAATGATTATCTACTACCATTTATTGATGATTTTAAAATATTATGAGATGTAGGTGTTCTAGTTTTTGATTCATACAAGAAATAGTATTTTCATTTACATGCTATGGTAATGTTTAGAGTAAATTTTTTTCCTAGATATGAAAACTTATCTAGTTACAGTTTTATGGCTAATAAATCATTTCCAATTTGCGAAGAATGGAATTCATATCATCAATTATAGAAAGGAATAAAGAAAATTTACATGGGATATAAACATTTTTTCAAATGAAAATCCTTATTAAAGATTATAAAAGGAAATTTAATGGTTTAAAAGAGTATTATTTTTCCCTACAACCATTATTATCCAAAGAATATTATAAATAGGTAAAAACATCAATTTTACATTTCGATAAAAAAAACACTCTTCTTCTAAAATAAATACATATAAGAAAAATTATATCTTATTCATACTATTTTAGTGATGTTTTTTGGATTTTAAACATAACATTGAAATTATACATGTTGAAAAGAAAACATGTGACAGTTTCATTGGAATTTTATTAAACATAAAAGGAAAGAAAAAATTTAAATTGAATGAAATATTGGACTTAAAATATATATTAATATGTTTATATTTATCTCCCATTATTAAATTTAACAAAATATATTTACCTTTAGCTTTTCAAAAATTAATAAAGAGAGGGAAGATAATTTTTTTCGATGTCTATATGATATAAAAGTACCCATTGTATTTTCTTCACATGTGAAATTTTTTGTATTATTGAAGGATTTATAGTTAATAGGTATGAAATCTCATGAATTTCTTATGTTGATAAAATGGATGCTACTAGTTTCACTATATAATATATTTTTAATACCCATAAAAATGTATATCATTAGGTTGTATTACCTTTTTATTCAATTTTTAGAAAATTCACAGTTCTAAATTTGTTTGATGGGTTGGAGAGTATAGGTATCCTCATACTTTTAAACTCTAAATACATTTTTAGCCACCATTTTTTTATATAATGGTTCATCTTATGATTCATTTAGCACAAGAGATAAAAATATTTGGCCCATTTTATTTACATTGGATCTATCCTTTTGAATTATATATATAAATTTTAAAGTGGTATTCAAAAAATACACATTGAAAGAAATACTCTATAGTTCAAAAATATATATCAGAAGGGTATAATGATTTCTATACTAATTATTTTAATGAAGTAAAGTATGTTGGTCTCCATATATATAGATATTTAATAGTTGATAGTGAAGGTAAAGGGATATATGTCTTAAATGTGATTTTAATTCCATGTGATGATGTGATGTAGGAACATTTAATTTTTTTTAAGAAATATAGGTGAGGTTAAACCATATATATATAATCAAATATTACTAAATTGAAGCTATTATTTCTAAAATTAAATGAAATGTGGTTGATGAATGAATAGAAAAAATACTTTTTTTGTGGTTTAATGAGAAATTCCATACTAATTTATTTATATAAGAAACATTAAATTGGTTAGAAGGTGGAACAAGTGTTAATGTGATCACATGGTAGAATTTTGATATTAATGATTACACATTTTACATAAAAAATTAGAACTAAAAAATTCTGTTCAAAATAGTAGAGTAATGGTCATCGATGAAGCATTATATTTTTCAATTTCTAATGATAGAAACCCAATTTCTGCATCAACAACATATTTTGGAGTTATTTAGGATATATGGAAGATTGATTGTAATAATTTTCATGTACTAGTGTTTAAGTGTAATTGGATTGATAGTAATAATGGTGTGAAACATGATGAGTATGGGTTTACACTTTTTTATTTGAAAAGATTTATTTTCAAGGTGAAATAATTTAAGAGGGAGATGCCTAAAAAATAGATATTTAATGTTTTTGACCCATCGTATGATCAATGGTCCATTATTTTGTACGTAAAAATGTTCAGTTGGGTAATGATAATGTTGATAATATTGAGAAATTCTATGAGATTTATTTGTTTATTAAATTATTATGTGAGGATAACAATGACTATGATGTTTACGTAGTCCATACAGTATGAAATAATCATGTTGAAGGGATATGGTAAAACACTCTGTTACTCTCCTAATTATTTAGGTAAATATCTAATATCTATTTTTTTAATTTATACTAGTAAAAACATTATCTTTGATTTTCAAATCTATAGATAATAATCATTTTTTTATTTTTGTGTTAAATGTTATATTCCTCAGTTTCGGTTAATCATTTTTTTGGTAAAAAAACTTGACATTATTTTTTTTTGAAATACATTCATGTAAAAAATAGTTTTTTTTATCTTGGATATTTTAATTTATAGATTTTGATCAGTTATACCATATTTGAATTAATTTTATTTTCATCTATTTTAGTTAAAAAACTGATATTGATAATCTTTTCCCTATTTGATCATTTTTTCTTCCATTTTTTTAGATATTGATCATTTTTTGTATAAAAAACATTGATGTCACTAATTTTCATTGAAAATTACACATGTAAGTAATTATTGTTTTAAATTGTATTTTTAAATTTATAAATGTTTATCATTTATGTAATTTTTATAATGATTACAATATTCATTAATTTTAGTTATAAATTTTATGATTAAGATAACCTAAAATCATTATTTTTATATAACTATTTCTTTATATTTATCATTTTCATATATTCATTTTTCTTCAGTTTTATTAGTTAATATAATATATTTATATTCATTTTAATTTTTAAAAATCAAATTTTCTACCATTAATAATAATCGAATTCTAATAAAATATAGTTACACAAAATTTCATTACATGAATCTAAATAAATGATGGAAACTGAGGTAGTGGAACATTTACAATGGTATGTGTATGTTTTTTATATTAATATATCTTTAATAATTTAATTATTTAATGAATTTAATTTTTTGTTTGTTAAAATTATTTGTATCACTTTTGGAGAGCCTCCCATAATAGAGTCTTCTTCTCTTCAAAGAAGATGATGCTAAGAGTTGGTAGATGTGGGATTACATGTTTACCAAAACTTTCACTTAATCATGGAGAGAATATGTTTAAAGTTAGATTTTATAATAATAATAATAATCCAAACATACCAAATGCAAAGAAATTTCAGAGTTACAAGGACATGTAAAGTCATTATAGGATTAATATTTTTTATCATAACTGGAAGAGTGTCAATAGGAGTGAAAGTGATCAACTGTGATAATTCATAATGGTAAAATTTCTCATTTGGTTTATTTTTTTCCAATTCATAAAATATTATACATTTAATGACTTATATTTAATTTATTTAATTATATATGTGATTATAATTTCAAGATAATAAATAAATTAAAAATAGTTAGATATATTTTTCATTAGTTAAATGGATTGTTGAAAAATAAAATTGACCTAACATTATATTTTGATGAAATAATAAAATGAAAACCCATTCATTAAATATGGGTTTAAAGATTCAGGGTCCTGAGATAAGTTTACCACCAACCAGTGGGAGTAAGTGTTTATAGTATGATAATTATTGATTTTAAAATCAATTTGTAAAAGTATTTGTTAATTACCTATTTTTTTATTTATTCCTATATAAGTTTCCTTTAAGAGATATCACTAAGATATACAATCACTTAATGTGTACCCTCATACTTTATTAAGTGGAGGGTATCAGTTACTAGAGGAGAATATTATTACTATAATTACTGATGAATTACAAGTTAGATCTAGTAGAGCCTTAGAAGATGTTCGATTCAGCTCTCTATCCTCCCATATTATATTAAAAATAGAAAACTTAAAGGGTGAAAAAGGGAAGGTTTCATACGGATCCATAAAAATAAGTAGATGATATGATTTTATGAATATAATTATTAATTTTATTGAATATTAGTGTTTTATAAATTTACCTCACTAATATATAATTTATATATATTATTTTAGGATTCCTTTAAGGAGAAATTGGTGTAGGGGACCTTTATCCCTTGGGGATTGATGATAATTATTACTAATTATTTAAGAAATCATGAAAATATAGATCATTGAAGAGTATATGAGGTGGGTTCTGGTATTAAAAATGTTTTTGACCATGTTATTTTGACATTAAGAGTGAAAACATAAAAAGGGGGAAATAACTTCCTTGAAGGATAAGCTTCCAGCGATGAATAAGTCAATAGAATACCGAATTGAATAATCTCTACATGATATGTTTTCTGAAATAATAATATATACATAGCCTCCTCAGCCTCCCCCGCCTACCCATCTTGATCATCATAATCAATCCACCTCCTAATTCACACCTTGCTGTGTATGGTGAGTTTAAAGTTGGGGATACCCATTCACATATTGTAGCATATAAAATGATATATAATATATAGGATTACATACATCACTAGATTATATAGTTGGATCATACAAGAGTATAGGTGCATTATATTATTTATTCAACTACTCTAGTGTCATTTCCCACCATCGAGGTTGCCAATATTTGTTTCCCATTAACATATGAGGTATGTATTGTTTATTTAAATTTTAATTACATTTAATTTAAAATTAATTGTTTTTTCTTAAATTTATCTTTTATAGTTTTATTTGAAATCCAAGGATTCATTTCAAAATATAAAATAGTTTTAAAACCTATACCTTAAGGTACTTCTCAGATATCTCCAAGTTTAACAAAATTAACAATTATTTCATTTATGTTGGAGTGTTATTATTAATTTTTTATCACTAATAAAATATATGTAAAAGGATATTCATTTATAATATATAAAAAACACATATAATAAGTTTTTATCAATTATGGGATCTCCATACTCATGGTTTAGTTGTTTTCCATGAAAGTAAATTTCAATTTCAATATTAATTTCTTTAAAATAATATAATTTATTGTGATTTATTTATCAATTATATAATTAGGTATTTATACATTCTTTACCTAAAATATTATGTCACTTATGTTTATATATTTATGTATCTATAATTTATTTCAAAAGTGTTGAAATATATAAGGGAGAATTTTTTACATAAATATATAAATGAAAAAATGGAAAACATTGAGATTAATTGTGGTTTCTTTATATTCCCTAATAAGTAATAAGGCTTATATAATTATTGGATAAATTTAATTTTAGTATCAATAATGATAAATTTTTTATGTTTTAGTATACATTTGATGTTATGAATATTATCCCCACATTAATACTCAACATTTTGGTTATCCTCATTGTTGGGTGAATTTCATGACATTTTTCAAGAATTATTTAATTCATCAGTTTTATACTATTTTATATTTTCTTTAATTTAAAAATTTCCATGTTATATATGTTTTATTAATTAATATATGAAAAAACAATAGGTCATGAAAATAATTAAACTAATTCCACTTATCAATAAATAACCCAAATGAAATTAATTTTATGAATGAGAAGGTAGATATTTTTTATAGTATAGTTAATTCATTTTTTTCGAACATATATTTTGTGTTTTATTTTTAATGTTTTATTACTTAAATACAGTTTCATCATCAAAGAGGATTTTTTAAATGTGGATATTATATTTTATGATTCATTTTAGAGACTTTCACAAATGGGATGGTGATAGATTTTGACATAGTTTGTTATATTGTATATTTTATGATTTAAACAAATATGTTGCATTATAAATTTAATAAAATTTATTATTTTTGTTGGATTTTGATGATATTAAATCTTATTAAAACAAATATGTGAAAAAATTCTGAGTTTTATTTGAAAACTATTTTGTAGGATTGAATAATTTATAGATGTATGAGTAAATATTTTATAGATGTGCATATTTTCTTGAAAAAATGTTGTATAAAAGTTTTCGTTCTATTTTTCTTTGTTTTCTTCTATTGCTGATATTTTTTTTAGTTCTACTACTGTGATTATAGTCTATTAATAGGGATGGGGTATTATATTTCTCTAATATTTTTAAAAACAATAATTATGTTTTGATGTTAGTTCTTTTATACAATCGAAATTGAAAGCCTCTTTCAATGTAATTTTTTTTCAAACTTTTGACATGAGTTCCAATTATAACTTATGTGGAAAGAGGCTCTCAAAATTGGTGATTTAAAGAACCTATATCGAAAATCTTATTTGGGATAATTTTTCTTTTTTAACTTTTTATATTGGTTATTAATGAAACTATGAAACTGATGTTAAAATGATTCTTGCACATTAGTTTTTTATAAGAAATGTGGAAACATTATTTTTAATGTCCTCTATAATGACATAAACTTTTAACCAATGTTAGAAATTAAAAATAACTAAATTTAAAAGGAATTTTTATAGCAGTGAAGGAAAAAATGATTAGTTATGTTTTCCTAAAGGTTACTTATTTTAAAAGTACTACAATTTGGTAAATACTTAAAATTTTATTTTCAATTAAAAAATTATTTTGAAATTGAATTTTCATCATAAATAAAAAGTAGTTGAATGTGGGTATTATGTCATAATATTTATGTATGAAAAAATTAAAACTTGTACAATTATATCATTTTCAAGGTTATATGTTATTATAAATTCTCTTTTTATTTTTCATATCCATATTTTGAGAATAAATGTTAAATAGTTTTTTTATATTTTCCACGATTTTCATCTGTATAATGAAAACAAGATAAATATTTTACAAGGAGTATGAGATGATTATTTTATATGTTTGATTTAGTTTTAGTATATCTATTTATATTTAAAATGTATATTTTTCATTTTAACTATAATATTGTAATGTTATTGTAATTATAACAAAAATGTGATATGAATAGATATTATATAATTATACCAGATGTTTTATTCTAGAATTATATGTTGTTTTCTGTAGTTTTCTTCTTTTATATATTTTTCCATTGTATTTTAAAATATATATTTTTTAAAAAATAATATTTTTTTCACAGGTTATTTTATATTTAATGTAAAAATTATATTCCACATCAGTTATAAAAAACTAGTATTAAAAGATATTCCATATCTTTCATTTTATAAGTGACATGGAAAGTTACTTTTTTTTTTCATTTTAGAAGTTTTTTCAACATTATCTATAGTAATAACCTTTGTGGATGTTATTTTTTAACATTGGTTAAAATATTCATTGTAAAAGAAAATTTTCAATAACCCTTATAAAGACATCACTTGTTTACCAATTTTAAATTTTTTAAAACTAATGTTAAAAATTTTAATATGTATTATTGATCGAATTGTATTTAGGGTAGTTATAAGAGAAATTATTTCAATAATGAGTTTACCAAGTTGGGTATAAGTAGAGTCATAAGTTAGTACTTTTACCTTTATAGTGGATGGATATTATACTAGTTTTGGTTTTGTTATTAACATACTCAAACATGTGTTTATACATTTATATGGGATTTATTTATCATATTTTTGGTTGTGGTCATTACTTGGGATTTAAGTTCAAAATTAAAAAGGTTAATGCCTCTGATAATATGTGTTTTATATCGTTGGTGATTAGCTTTACCCTATGGTATCTTGTAGGTAGGATTTAAGGGCCACTCTCGATCTCATTGTTATCTTAAGAGGTGTCCTGTTGGGGCTAAGTTATAATACACCCACCCATGGGGTGTCACCTTTCCATTTCCCAACCCATGGTTTCAAATAGATTATAAGGTTAACTTAAATTCCAAAATTTAAATGAATATTTTTAAAGGATGATAGTTATATTAAGATAATACCATAAAAGAAACTATCACAAAATAATTTAGGTCATTTACAAATAGGATACTCAAGCAATTCATGGTAAAATCCAAAGATCGTTCCCAATCCCCACAGCTTAGTGAAAAGTTCCTAGGCATAAACAAGAATATATTGGGAATGTTTTCACCCATTAATAATAAATTATTAATATATAAAGAATAAAATGACAAGGTATAAAATAGAAACTCATGTATAATAAAAAACCAGTATGAATACAAAATCTCAGATACAAGATTAATTACTGATACAATAAACAAAAATAACAAAATAAACAGAACAAGAACACTTCCCAAAATCCATAATAAAATGAATAACTCCACTTGCACATCCATCTACCAAAATCAAGAGGTACACAAATGTATGATAAGTCTAAGTAGAAGGATAAATTTTAATATATAGGCATGAGATAAAAATACAAGTAAATTTCCACCCACTAACCAAAAACATACCACATTAAAATAAAATCCATTTCATACAAGTTTTAAAATAAATATACAAGACTATATTTCTATTATAAAACAATTATAAAAAAATTTTCCTTCAAAATACTATTTTTAACAAATATAATTTTCTTTCTAAATAAAACCACAATTAATTTTCTTTTAACAAAGCCATTCATAACTTATAGTTAAAATAGATTTAAGAAAAAACATTAAAGAAAATAGAACACATTTCAATAAAAATACTGATTATCATTCTTTGGAAGATATACATATATCAACATCATTGAATCCATGGTAATGGGGAATAATCTATTAGAATGATAATATGGTCATCGATGAAGATAATTCCATGTACTTGAAAAAAACTACCCATCAATTGACAATTCCAAAACACCCAATCACACCCTTCCTATACTAACTGAGAGGAAACATCCTATAGGTTAAACTAAGTCCCACTTAGGACCAAAATCCAAAATATAATTCTGAACTAGTGTATATGTGACCCAAAAATTTAAAATTATCCAACAGAGATATCCCAATACATTTGAAAATAACGGTGATCATTTCAAAGTAATATTCATTTCACACAATCATATCAGAAACCATCCATTCATTCATTTATCTCAGTCGAACCTCCAAATACCCATGTAGGATCATAACCTTCATATAAAAATAATAATTAAATAAATAAACTTCCCTCAACAGGTAAATTTATCACAATAATTCCATCATACATTGCAACACCCTTAAAAATTTAGTTTAAAATAATAATAATCTCATTAACTTGCATAACACTCAACACCAAGCTTTAAGAAAATTGGAATGTATTATACAAATATTATTTCTTAAATGTGAACTAGCCATTGAATTGATGGGTATGAACATGAATAACCAAATTATAAAATATATTTATAGCATTCATACTCAATACAAATGTATTGATCAATACTTAGGTTATAAGCACTCAATTTTTAGTAAAGTCATTTAATGCTTCAAAATGCCTTTTCTTAAAAATTATTTTTGTTCCATTTTGTGTATGGAAATTATAATAAAATTTCCACTTTTATAAATTTTATTTTATAAAAACAAATTAATTTTCTAAATAATAATGTATAAATTATCTTATAGTGAATATGTGATAATTTTTTTGAAAAGATTGATTTTTTGATGAACACTGAAAAATAAGGATTTTTATTGAAAACCATATTTCTATTTAAAGCATTTAAAAAGTTAAAATTTAATTTAAAATGGTTTTAAAAGTAAAATTAATTCATTTATATTATCCAATTAAGTTCATTTGAATTATGTTTTTGTTGAATTTTGGTATAAAAACTTTTAATATAAAATATTTTTCTTGAAAACTTCTTTTTGTTGCATTTTACGGGTTTAAATTTTAATTAAAATCTCTCACTTATGAAAATTGAATCTTGGAAAATGGATTTAATATTTTTAATTAGGTGGATAAAATTTGGTAAATATGTCCATTTTATTTTTGGTTATTATAAATGGCAACCTTAATAAATATTCACCAACATGGTAAGTGTAAAACGGGTAAAATAAGTTTAAAACTTCAGGAAAAGAATTTAAAATTTCTCTAAAAATTCTCTTTATCTTATTGGATAGGTGTAGTTTTTACATTTTCATATAATAAATGAATACGTAGAAACTTTATGCGATTTTTGATTGATTACGACCTTTATATTATTTTAGGAAAATAATGATGAAAAATGTCACTCCCTTGACTTTAATATATCAATTTTTCTACAAAATGATAAATAGAGGATATGTTCAATACTAATTTTTTATTTTAAATATGAATTAATTTTTATACCATATTAAGTTATATTTAATTTTTAGTGATTGAATTATTGCCTTAAATTCTTACGCAACACTGACACCGTATTTATTAAATTAATAAAAAAATAAAATAAATGTTTTTAAAAATATTGAAATTAATAAAATTTGGGTGAATTATTATTTTATATGATTTTCTATATGAGTATAACATATCAGGGATATGGGAAAATTTTAGATTCTAATTCCATTGCTATCATGTTTTTTTCAAAGTCAAATCATGTGAATACTTCTTAAAATAACATTAATAGTATTTTATATTAATTATATTTTATTAAATTATTTATTGTAAAAGGAAAATTAGGATGATAAATGGTAAAATATTCAATCCTCTGTCTATTTATGAGAAAAGTTTTTACCTTATAATTAATATTATAACCCTTTAATGTTAAATTTGTTTTACCATGGTTAAGATTAAAATTGGTCAACCGTGAGGTTTTACCAAAAGATGAGGTTTAAAATGATATATGAACCTATAAAAATTTGATTGGATGGTTATATTAAGACCATATATTCCTTATATTTTAATCCATGTCATTTTGTAACCATTTTACATGATTGAGACACATATTATATTAATATATTTCATGTATTTAGAAAAATGGAATTAATGATATTTGTGATAAACAATATTTTATTAAAAAATTTAAAGTTAATAAAAATACTATATCCATATAAGTGTATGATATATGTTTTATAATATCAATCATGGTATATTAATGGATTAATTTTCTTTTTATGGTAACATACACGACCATTGAAGTGTAAATAACTTTGATATTGTGGTAATCGTCAAAAGGGGTAACAAGGGGTTAAAATACAGAGACAAGGTTGAAAAAATCACCTAAAATTGTATAAATTTTATTTAATGAGATTATTTATACTCATATTCACCATATGTTACAAATATATCAATTTTTAGTTATTTTAACTTGTAAACTAATTTATATTAATTTTATACATTATAGAATTTTAAGAGTGTCCCTCACCTCACTTATAAAAGGGAACCTACTATCCTTCATTATTAAAAATTATCGAGCCTCATATCTAGGAAATTAACTACACTAATTTTATCCTATCTTCCTTCAACACAAAATTGAGCTTCTTATATTTCCAAAAATACAATCCTTTCAAGAATTAAGGTGTAATCCAAAGAAAGTTTCTCAACAAAGAGGTATAAATCTTAACCAAAGGTTTTCAATTTTATTTATTATTATAACTATTATAAATATATGTTATCAATTATAAAATAATTAATTAATTATGTTAAATATAATTAATTGTTATTATGATTATGGAATAAATATTATCCACCTTCTTCCCATCCATTGGAAAATGTTAACGTCACTCGTGCATGTGTGCGGACCATCACCTCTATGAAACGATGCGATTAATTTTTCATTTAATCATTATATAGATGGTAATAAGTATAAATTTAAATAATATATATTCTATATATTATATAATAATTATTATTTAAAGGTAAATTATTATTTACCCATCTTTTGTACCATTCGTCAAAAAGTAAAAACATTGTTCATATGTACATAAAATCTATCATCTCTATGAATGGTGTAATATATTTTTCTATCTCAACCATTTATAGATGAATATAAATATACATATAATAAATATAAATTATATCTTTATTATTGTTATGGATATTATGGTACCATTATCAAATTATAAGGACCGGTACTGCCGAACCAAAACATGCTTGAAAAAATGAAGCAGTTATCACCTGAAACAATGATTCTAATAAAAAAAATGGAAAAAATGGGTGATAATATGTTATAAGTAAATAATATATGGTATGATTTATATGATTAAGGTTATATAATAAATTTATAATAAATATATTTTTATTATATTGAAGGATTGAACATGTATGAAGAAATACAAGACTCGAGGTAAGGGATTTTCATTTCACTTTTATTTCCATTAGACACATGCCATATTCACCATTTTTTTCATTTATAAAGAGTATAAAATGACCATGAATTTATTTTATGAAAATTATAATGAAATTTATGGGATATAAATATCCTTATAATATCCTCTCTTTCAGGAGGTTTTTATTTTAAAGTTACGAATGTGGTAAGAGATTTATATTTCAATCACATTTTATTTTGGATCCTTTATTCTTAAATTTAAATTGAAGAAATTATATGATATTAATTTTATAAATTATTTTATTTTTTATTAAAATATATTTATTTATATATATTACATGTTTTTATTTCATTTTCCTCACTTTAAGTACTCAAGATATCGAAATAATGTTTTTAAGGAAAACTGGTTATGTTTACTATTCAGTAAAGAATCTTTTTCTTCCATGTCTATATTTCTTTTAAAATATTTTTGATTATTCTCCAATGAATGTTAAAATTGATTTTTACCCATGTTTTATTTTATATAAATTTTTAAATGAATCTTCTTATTATTTTATAACTGAGGTACTTTTGACTTTTTACAAAAAAATGTTAAAGGTATATTTGTTTTAACATATACAAGATGAATGGAATTTCACACCACTATGATGGATTAAATATTTTATGATTAATTTATAAATTTTCAATATTATTTTCAATTAAATCATTTTAAATAATATTTTAGAAATATTTTTAGTTTAAATAAGTTATTTAAAAATAAAAATGGTATTTTCCTCAAGAAATATTCCAGTGATTTTTAAATGAATTTTTATCAAAGATGAAATCCTATGAATTTAATTATGAATTAATGGGGATATAATCTAATGATATCATATAATTTTTCTATTTACGGTTTATGGTTTTGATAATGATATTTATATGAAACCTATTTATTTTCTTTGAATTATGATATGATGAAATGTTTATGAAACCCATTTATTTTAAATGGGTTATGATATAATGATAAGATGAATGTTTTATGATCTTATGGAACACATATGTATGGGTATCATTATGTGAAGGGTTGGATATAAATTATATATAAAAAAATTCATTGGGTAAATTTTTACATCTCATGAGATAATAATGAGAAACATGTCGATGTACTTGATTTACTATGAGAAACAAGCCGATGTTATTGATTCATTATGGGAAAGAAGTCAGTGTACTTAATCTAGTATAAGAAAAAGGTAGGGATTCCTAATATACTACAGAAAATAGATGATTATGATTTATCCTTTATGATATGAGAAATATGTGTTTATTCCTGATCCACTATGATTTGATGATCTTGGTTGTTAACCTTGATATATGAAATGGTTTCTATACCTATGATGGTTCCATGATTTTATGAAATTTTTTAATCTTATGAATTTAAATCACAAATCATGTTTGATTAGTGATGATATCTCAGTATTATAATTCATGTATTTTGAAATGATAAAGTTTTATTCCTTGAATCATGTTTATGACTTATGAAATATTGGGTATGAACTTTGTAAGTTATTATCATGGTCTGACACTCTTATGTGTATATTATGTTTTTATATGATCATAAATTGATATATCCTATGTTTACCTATAACAAGAATCAAATACTACCCTTTATTATGTTTCCATTGCCCATGTTTTGAAAGAAGGTTTCAAGTAGGGTATGTAAAAAAGGGTACCAAGTGAGAAGAACATTATTAGAGATGATAAATAATTTTCCCAAATAATATTTTTATGTATGTAGTATCCAAATACAATAAAATTTTACAATTCTTGTATGTATCATTATATTATGTATTGAATATTCATCTAAAAATTTAATATTTATGTACTAAAATCCCAGGCCTCTATAATTGGCATCAAAATAGGTTTTAGTTAATATTTAGAGATTTGGGTTAGAAAGCTTTGGTGAAGAACCTAGGGATAAGCATAAGTAGAGGATGACATCCTAAAGTTTTGGTAATGGCCATGGAAAACATAGATTAAACTAATGCTTCTATATGTTTAAAATAAGGTGTCATGATTTAGACATCATATGAATATTTTTTCATGATTTATCACTATGAATTTTTTTGTCACAATATGCTTTTAGGTTTTAGTCAATTTCTAGAACTTTAAGGAATTGTGTTAATACTGAATTTAAAGGACAATGGAATGAGTATCCTTATAATAAACCAAGTGAAATGGGATTTGGAAAGAAGAACCTTGTGATTATTTCTAATAAACTATCTTAGTATATGATTAACAATCTCAACTTGGGTGAGATTTCTTACGAACCTAATAATAGAAAAATGGAGTTTCCTAAAGGCCATTGAGGTAAGAAGATTGATTTTTCTACATGTAAAGTATGTGGGAAGAACCACTTAGGGAAATGTCTTAGAAGAATGGTAAGACGTTTTGGGTGTGTAAAATTAGAACAAAAATCAAGTAATTTCCAAGTAAAAATGAATAGTTTGATAGAGGGATATAAAGTTCATCTTAAGGTAACATTTATAGTTAAATGTATTATGTTTGGGGAACATAAGAATTATATGAGTCAATGCGCTAATCCAAGGGTTAACTCTTATACCAAGGAAGGAACTTTGTTTTTTTGAATCATTGAAGTGTAATTATTGATGTGTTTAGGTATTGTTATTCAATATTTATGATATTTCGGTTATAAGAATCATGGAACATATAAGGATTGTTCTGTAATAAAATTTCTTTAAGGATTTGAAAATATATTTTGAATTGGACCAATAACCAAGAAATGTGATTTAGTTGAAAAGTGATATTTTTATAGAACACATGATTAAAGGAACGATCACACATAACATGTTCCTGATGTTGAGTTAATAATGTACATTTGGGATAAAGATATTATAATAATTAATAAATTAAATGGGATTGTTTTGGTAACCTAGAAATTATTTAGTGATTTGATTGAAATGAAATTTAGGTAATATTTAATGAAGTTTATTTCATTTTTGGATTTTTGGAATATATTTAATAGTATGTGATTTCATTTAGGTTTTATGGAGATTAAAGTTATTAGTTTGTTTTAAGAGAATATATGATCAATTAATTCATATGTTTGGTATGTGACATTATGAACTAATTTATGTTGTCTGGGGATAATTTTTTTATAAAATATTTCATATTTTTAGTTTTTTAAAATTTTCGAATATATTTTTGAGGAGTCTTAAGGTTAAATATTTATGGAATGGATTAAGTTAAACTTTGAGGGTTATTGTTGCAGTTTTAGTGATTAATGTATTATATTTATCCACATGGGATAACTTGTGCTAACCATTTTAGTTTTGTTAAATATTTAAATAATAAAGGAATTACTTTTCATTATTTTATGAATCTTATGATATGTTAAATTTTAATTTTTGTTCCTTAAGAATGATAAAAATTCAACTTGAATATTTATTTCTTGGAATAAAATACGAAGTACAAATTCATCAAAGCACAAACAAAGGATGAAATTGTGCTTATGAAATGGAAATAAATCACATAATTAAAATTTCTCATATTATCTATCTTGTTAATAAAATTATACTTCAAGTTTAGAAAAGTATATTGAAATACAAATGTTACCCTTTTATATTCATTTTTGATGAATTCGAGGACTTTTCACCCTTCATTGATTTATGGTTTTGTGGTCATTATATTTCCCATGCCCACATTCTCTATTACTATCCATTAGTCCTTGGATATTAGTTTTCTCCTCCAATTATATAATTTAAATTCAAACTAATTTTCTCCTTATATGGGAACCAAATTATTTATTCTTTTTGTTTATCCTTTATATTATCAATGTTTCCTTTTCAAAATAAGTTTTATTATCCCTCTACACATTATGGGTTTTCAAAAAAGGTATTTTCAAATAGTAAAACTTTGATGACTAGGATAAAAATGAAAGGAAAAAGTTTATTTAAGGGTGGAGGAGGTGAATGAAAATCCCAAAAAGTTAGTTTAAAATAACAACAATTCTGATAACTTTCTTAAAACACAACCCTGCACTTTAAGACAATTGAGATGAATAATAAAAATATTATTATTTAAATGTGACTTAGAAATTAAATATACAGGTATGAATATGAGTTAAAAAATTATGAAATATATGTTTATTATTCCTAATCAACACAAATGTATTGATAAATCTTAAGAAATAAACACTCAATTTTTAGTGAAGTCATTTTATGCTTCAAAAATGAATTTTATTCAAAAATAATTTTATTTCTTTTTGTGTGTGGAAATTATAAATAAATTTTATCCTTTTAGAATATTTATTTTAAAAAATTAACATTTTTTTAAATAATCTTGTAAAAGTTATCTTAGAGTGAATTTTTGAAGTTTTTTTGGAGAGATTCATTTTTTGATGAATAATAAAAAATATCAATTTTTATTGAAAATATTATTTTTATTTGAAGCATTTATAAACATAAATTTTGTTTTAAAATGTTTTTAAAAGTAAAAATATATATTTTTTATAATTTAATTAAGTCTGTTAGAATTAATTTTATGTGGTATTTTGGTATACGACCATTTTATAATTCATTAAACATTTTTTAGGGAAAACTTCTTTTTTTATCATGTTTTGATGGATTAATTTTAATTAAAAATATTCCACATATATAAAATGAATCTTAAAAAATTGATTTGATTTTTAGAATCGTGAGGAGTTTTTTTAATTAGGACGCTTTTATTTTTGGTCATTTAAAATAGTAACCTTGGTAAGTAGTTTTCACAATAATAAGGGTAAAACAAGTAAAATAGGGATAGAAATTTGGTATATGGATTTAAAATTTATATAAAACTTGAATTTGTCCTATTCCATGGGTGTATTTAGGCTATTTATATCCATTTATAGAATATATGGCCACTTGGTTCCATTTTTCATTTATTATGATCTTTATATTAATTTAAGAAAGGAATAAATATAAAATGTTACTCTCATAACTTTAAGTTCTCAAATATTTTTACATAAGTATAAAAAAGTACATGTTTGGTTATAAATGTTTTTAAAGATGATTTTTATCATATTATTTTTTTTAATTTTTATTTATTTAATAATTACCTCAAATTTTTATGAAATACCAACATAATATTTACTCAATTAATATAAAAAATAAAATAAATAAATTTAAAAATATTAAAAGTAATTAAATTTGAGTAATGTGTTATGTTAAAAGATTTTTTAGATAAATATAACATATTAGAGACGTGTTAAAGGTTTATAATCCAATAATTTTTTTTCATGTTGTTTTTATAGTCAAATTATGTGAAAGTTTCTTAAAATGAAATTAAGAGAATTTTATGTTTATTATATTTTAGTAAATTAATTAAAAAATATAAAAGTATTTAAATATAAAAATTATGATAATAAATGGTAACAAATTTCATCCCTTTTCCATTTATGATCCAAATTTTACCTTATAAGTAAATTTACAAATCTTTAATATTAAAAAAATTCATTACCACTGTTAAGATTAAAATTGGTTAAATAAGTGGTTAACCAAAAATAAAAGGTTTCAAATAATACATAAAATTATAATTTTTTTATTATTATATTAAGTCCATATCTTATTTAAATTCAAATAAATGTCATTTTGGTACCATTTTACATGTATCAGACACATATTATATTATAAAATGTCATATATTTCCAAAAAAGACATCTGTCGAGTCAATAAAGTTTCCTTATGAATTTTCCATTCCTTAATGATTGGGGATATTGTTAAGTAAATAAGGTTTCTTTATAAATTTACAATTTCTTCATGTTTTGAAAATCACAAACACCTTATCTTAAGGAAAATTTCATTTACCCTATGTTTTACTTTCATAAGGAAAATTTTCCTTCCCCAAGGAAATTTATCCTTACCATGTTTTTTCTTTATTAATTTCATCTAAGTATAAAATTAAGTTTCATGACCAAAACCTCTGAATAATTTATATACTTAGATATTAAGCATCTTGTTTTCAGGATATGAATTTAGGTTCCAAACTCTCATGAATTCAGACTCCAAACTCTTCTGAGTTCTGACTCAGAGTTCTCTAAATTCAGACTCTGAACTCTTTTGAGTTCTAACTATGAGTTCTCTAAATTCAGATTTCGAACTCTTCTGAGTTCTGACTCTAAGTTCTCTGAATTCACACTCCGAACTCTTTTGAGATCTGACTCTGAGTTCTCTGAATTCGGACTCCTAACTTTGTAAGTTCAGACTCCGAACTCTTATGAATTCAAACTCTGAGATTTGCAAGTTAATACCCCGAACTCTTATAAATTCAGACTCTGAACTTTTTAAGTTAAAAATCCAAACTATTATGAATTCAGACTCCAAACATTGTAAGTTCACACTCTGAACTCTCATGAATTCAGACTCTGAATTCCACTGAATTCAAGACTCTGAATTTATTTAAAATTCAGACTCCCAAAATCTATAGAATTCTAACTCTGAATTCCTCTGATAAACAGAATCCAAATATACTTGTGTTATAGACACCAAATGTGTTTTTGGTTAGACTCCAAACTTTTTTTTCCTTACACTCTGAAAAATGGTTTTGGTTATGTAATCATATTTTTTCCTACACTTGTTTTGGTTATAAAACGATGTTGTGCTTTCAGTTACTAACTAACCATTGTTTGAGTGACACGTGTATAGGTCCCTCATAAATTCAAGGAAAAATATGACCATTGGAGGAGGGAGCTGATCGTTGAAGTTGTACCTATAAATAGGATCTCATTTGAATGAGCTCAATACTATTCTATGACTCTAGAGATTAGATGCTATAGAAGTGATTTCTAGAGAGAGACTCTCATGCTTTGTGCATACTGAACACCTTGTTCAGAATTGTTTCATGTGACTTCGAATGTTGCTGAGTACATTCGAGGGCTTTCGGGGATAGGAAGACAGAGGTGTCAACTACCTTAAAGTTTGAGGACTTCCTTGCTAAAGAAGGCAGAGGTGCTGGCTACCTTGAAGTTGAGGGCTTGCAGGGATAACAAGACAAAATCCGATCTTTGTATCGAGGGCTTACCCAGGTGTGGGTAAGATATAATTTTTTGGGAGTATAAACCAAGGGACCTTTATCCAAGGTTCTTGGATACCCTTCTATTTGGGTTAAAAGACTTACTACTTGTTACTTGTTTGTTTCAAGTTTTCCGCTGTATTTTGATTGTTGAGAAAAGTATAACTATCTTATACTTCCTTATTCTTGTATACTATGATTTATTAAGATTATATACACTTAAATGTATAATCTTTATCTTTGAAACTTTTGTTAAGTTTATTTTATGGAACCACTTTTCTGGAATTGCATTCTCAGAATCATATTTCCATTATCAGGCAAGTGTGTAGAACTAGAGGTTTATGAATTACTTTGTTTAACCTTGTTAAACATCTTCACCTTTAAAAGTTCCAAAGAATTTTTAAAGTATACAATTCACCCCTTCTTGTATATTTAGCATCATTAGATACCACATATAGTATATTCATTCATTATTTCAATCCTACAATTGGTATCAAAGGATTGGTTCAATAAAAATTAATCTCATGATTAGATTTAGAAGAGAATTCATCTTCTTCTTATTTTCAGAATCCGATTTTTGGATTCAAAAGTCCAGATTCATTTTTTTGGAGATAATCTTGCTCTATATTTTTCTTGCAGAGGCTTATTTTCCTTGTTTACAAAATTTTATTCCTAACAAGTTTGTGTGAAAATATTTTCTTTAAGATGGCAGGAATTAATGTAGGTTCCATAGACAACCTAAATCCAACTAGACCACTTATTTTTGATGGGAATTATTAAGAATATTGGAGAGATCACATGAATACATATATTATCAATACTGGAGTAGACAATTTTGTCATGCTTACTGGAGGATATAAAATTCCTGACAATGAAGTTAGTTCTTTCACTAACCAATAAAATCATGAATATCAAATGAATTATATGGTATGGAATACATTTCTTTGTTCCTTGAATAGAATATTTATAGCCAAATTTCATCTTGTGAAGAAGAAGATTGTATATGGAAGAAGCTTGAAGTTACACACTTTGGAACTTCTAAAGTTATTGAAACTAGAAGAGCCATGCTCAGAGCTGAATATCATGGTTTCTGCTTTTCTTATGGTGAACCCATATGTAAGGTGCAACAGAGATTTATGACTATTGTTAATAGTTTACAATCTATTGGTGAGAAAGGATTATATAATGAAGCTCTTGTGGATAAAATCATAGACATCATTCCCAATGAGTGGGAATACAAGAGAACAACTATATATGATAATATAAAGGTTACTCAGATTTATCTTGATGAACTTTTTGGGACTATTCTTCAACATGATACTAGAATGAAGAGAAATGCTGACAACATTAAGAAGAATAATGGGAATGGAAGTGTTGCTTTTACTACAACTTCAAATCATATGAAATCCAAGACTATTGAGAGAGTTACTAGATCTAAATCTAAGAATATTTTTATACAATACAAATCTAGTAGAAGTGAATCTTCAAAAAATGAACTATCAAATCTTGCTCGAAGGATGAATAAGATTTTTGGCTAGAAGAACTTTCAATCCAGATAAAAGAAGAAAGAAAGGAAAGATAAGAAAGATTCAGAAGTCACATGTTATGAATGCAAGAGAGATAGACATATAAGACCTGATTGTCCTATTATTAAGAGAAAGGAATGAAAGGAAAATCATTCTGAGAGAAATCGAAATAAGTAATACAAAGCTAAATCTAAGAAAGTTTTGAAAGCTAATGACACCTGGAGTTCCTGTGGTGGTGAATTTCAGATGAATCATCGTATTACAAATCTTCTAGATAGAAGAATCTTGGTATAATAGCCAGACTACATGTTGAAAATCATTGCTTAATGGCTAAGGTACACAATTCTAAATCCATAACCAATGTATCCCTAAATTCCAATTACAGTGGTAGTAAATATTATAACTCTCCGGATGAAGAATCTTATTCTGATGAGGATAATACTTTACCTAACTATGAATAAGTTTCTAGGTTTTCTAAGATTCTTGAGAATGAAAATTCTAAATTCAATAAAAAGATTGATAAGGAAAATTCTAGGATTTCTATACTTACTAAAGAAAAATCAAATCTTTCTAAAGATCTTGATAATAAAATCTTTTATTTTTAAAATATTTCAAAAAATCTTGAGGAAGTAAGTTCTGAGAAGGATAAACTTTCTAAAGATCTAGAAAATGTAATTTCTAAGGAAAATGTTTTTGAGCCTAACTATAGTTCTAAAGCTAATGTTTTAGAAGATAAGAACTTAGTTATTAGACTGAAGTCCGAAATCTTTTCCTTGAGGAAGTGTCTGTCAAACTTTACATTAGGTAAGGAAAATCTTGATAAGATGTATTCTCAAATCCGACCTCTAAGGAATAATTCTGGTTTTGGTTATACTAGTTCTAAACTAATTTTTAGTAAAAATTATTTTTTTCCTCAAATTGATCAATTCTATACTAAGTGTCAGTGTGGTGGACACTGGGAAAAAAGTTGTTCCTTAAACAAAACCCAATCTTTAGGATTTCATAAAGCCTATTTTTATAAGAAAATGTGGGTACCTAAGATTTTTATTTCTGAAATTTCTGGTTCCAAGAAATTTTGGGTTCTGAAAGTCTAACACTCTTATTTTTAGGAAAATAAAGAAAGTACCAACAACAATACATGGTACATGGATAGAAGATGTTCCCGACATATGACTGGTAACAAAAACTTCTTTGAAAAGATTATCAAGATGAAAGGAGGGAAAGTAACTTTCAGAGATAATTCTAAGGGATAAATTATAGGTATAGGTAACATTTTTCTTCTTGGAAAAACTCTGATTTCAAATGTTTTGTTTGTTATTGGTCTTAATCACAACCTCATTAGAAAAAGTTAATTATATGATGAAGTTTACCTTGTGAATTTTAGGAATGATGAGTGTTTTGTACACAATTCCAAGGAAGAGTTCATTATTTCTGCCAATAGGCAAGAGAATGTTTATACACTAAACTTATAATACCATAGGATCCAAGACCTACCTTGCCTTAGTGTAATAGAAGATCATTCTTGGTTGTGGCATAGAAGGTTAGGACACTGTAACCTTAAGAACCTATGTAAACTATCTGAGAAAAGATTAGTTAAGTATCTATTGGAGCTTAGATTTGATTATTCAAAAGTTTTTGATCCTTGTCAATATGGAAACCAACATAAATCAAGTTATAAATCAGTTGGTGAAGTCTCAACCACTGATGTGTTACAGTTAGTGCATATGGATCTTTTTGGTCCAACACAAACTGAAAGCATTGGAGGCAAATATTATTTATTTATTATAGTTGAGGATTACACTAGATTTACGTGGGTCTATTTTATAGTAAATAAATCTAAAGATTTTTCTTATTTCAAAAGTTTCAGAGCCCAAGTTAAAAATGAGAAAAATCTTCCTTTGATAACTATTCATAGTGATCATGGAGGAGAATTTCAAAATTCAGATTTTGAAATTTTTTGTAGTAAAAAAGGCATTACTCATAACTTCTCAACACCTATAACACCTCAATAAAATGGTGTTATTGAAAGAATAAATAGAATTATTCAAGAGATAACAAGAACCATATTAAGTGAGTATTCTATAGCCAAAATATTTTGGGCTGAGGCTGTAAGTACTTATTTTTATACTATAAATCGAGTTTTGATTAGACCTTTTCTTAATAAAACTCCTTATCAGTTATGGAATGGTAGAAAACCTAAACTTTCCTACTTCAAGGTTTTTGGTTGCAAGATATTCATTTTTAATACTAAATATAATCTACATAAATTTTCACCAAAATCTGATGAAGGAATTTTCTTAGGCTACTCTAAAACTTCTAAGGCATATAGAGTTTTAAATAAAAGAACTTGTACTGTTGAAGAAATAGTATATGTAAAATTTAATGAAACCGATCCCTTTGCTTTTAAACAACACCAACATACATCTTTGGATGTGTTTTAAAAAACTAATTATCAACCTTTGTTAGAAGATCCTTCTAATAAGGAAAATGTCCAAGAAGATGTTTCTAAAGCATTTACCCCAGAATATTTCCTACCCTGTGTTGATGAACATGTTTGAAAAAACTCAAATCAGTTGTTTCTTAAGAATCATCCGGTGATAGTATCATTGGTGATGTAAATCAACATGTAAGGACTATAAGTTCCTTAAGTAATGAAATGGAACATCTAGCATTCCTTTCCCAATTAGAACCAAAAAGCACTGATGAAGCTTTAGGTGATGATGATTGGATAAAATCTATGAAAGATGAACTAAATGAATTGGAAAGGAATAAAGTCTGGACCTTGGTTGAAAGACCTAAGGACACTTCTATTATTAGAGTAAAATGGGTTTTCAAAAGTAAATATGATGAAAATGGAATCATAATAAGAAATAAATCTAGATTGGTTGCTAAAGGCTATAATCAACAAGAAGGAATAGACTATGAATAAACCTATGCTCTAGTAGCTAGACTTGAATCTATTCGTATTTTACTTGCCTTTGCAGCATTCTTCAATTTCAAAATTTTTAAAATGGATGTGAAATGTGATTTCCTTAATGGTTTTGTACAAGAGGAAGTTTTTTTTGAACAACCTATTGGTTTTGAAGATAAAAAACATCTTGAACATGTTTATAAACTTACCAAAGCTTTTTATGGACTTAAGCAAGACCCTCAAGCTTGGTATGATAGGCTTACATGATTTTTGCTTCAAAATAATTATGTTAAGGGAAATGAAGATCAAAACCATTTTATAAATAAAGATAAGAAAAATGTTTTGATTGTTCAAATTTATGTTTATGGCATCATATTTGGTTTAACTCAGTAATCTTTAACTGATTCGTTTGCAGATCTAATGAAATCTAAGTTTGAAATGAGTATAATGGGTGAGTTAACATTTTTCATTGGTTTTCAAATTTCTCAAAAACTAGAAGGAATCTATATACACCAACATAAGTATATTAAAGATCTTAAAAAGTATGGATTTGAAAACACTAAGAGTATTAGTACTCCCATTGGTACCTCAAACACACTTGATCTTGATGAAGCTGGGAAACTAGTAGATCAAACATCTTTTAGAGGTATGATAGGATGTATACTTTACTTGATAGCTAGTCATCCAGACATAATGTTTTCAGTATATTTATGTGCAAGATATCAATCCAATCCTAAGGAATCTCACTTAAAGGTAGTGAATTTTTTTTTCTATATAAAGGGAACCATTGATCTTGAACTCTTTTATACTTCTGGAAATGATTTTATTTAAAATTTTTTTTGGATGCTGACTTTGGTGGATGTAGAATGGATAGAAAGAGTACATCTAGAACTTGTCATTTCTTAGAAGATTAATTAATTTCTTGGTCATGCAAGAAGAAACACTTAGTAGCCCTTTCCACTGCTAAAGCTGAATATATAGTAGATGGAATTTGTTGTGCTCAAGTGTTGTGGATGCAACACACACGCACAGACTATGGTATGAGTTTTACCAAAACAAAACTTTTGTGTGATAATACTAGTTCTATTTCCCTATGTAAATACCATGCACACCACTCTCGTGAAAAACACATAGATATTAGGCATCACTTTCTTAGGGATTACACACATTAAGGGGATATCATTATTTAATCTATTAGAACACAAGATCAACTTACTGATATTTTCACAAATTCTTTACCCTCTAATAGATTTGAATACATTAAAAAGAAGTTAGGAATGATAACCATAAGGTAATATTCCTTGTTAAATTTATTTTGAAACCAATATCCTTACAGTAATAAACTCCTTTTCATTAGGGGAGTACATTTTCTTGTTAGATAGATCAAAATCTTTTGTAATGAAAATTTTCATAGTCATTTTTTTCAAATATTTCATAATGAAAATTTTCGTAGTTAGTTTTTTTAAATCCTTAATAATGAAAATTTTCGTAGTCATTTTTTTAATCTTTCGTAATGGAAATTTTTATAGTCTAATTTTTTTTAATAATGAAGATTTTTGTACTTAAATTTTTCATAATAGAGTTTTTCGTTTTTAATTTTTTTTTTGTAATCAAAATTTTTGGAATCTAAAGTTCTTCAAGAATTTTTTTCCTCAATATGAATAATCTTCTTAGAAATCCGAAAGGTATGTTTCCTTTTATGAGTTTTCGTAATCATATTTTACTTTCTATTAGTTTCTTTTTTTTTTAAAATTTTCTGATTCTCTTTTTCTTAAATTTGAATGTTTTTAAAAAAATACCCTGAAAAGTTCAGATCCAATCATACCAACCGTCAGATCTGATCAGAAGGATTTTCAGCCATTTGATTGAGTTTGGAAGATGAACCTTCACATCAATGCCTATATAAAGGACCCCCCGATGGTTATCCCACATTAATTCTTAAGATCTCACGTGCTGAAGTTATACTCCTCTACATAAGCCTGTTCTGAACTTCTCAGAAATTACTCAAATCCGAATGTCTGTAGAAGAATTCTCTATGAAAGATATATCTACTATTAATCCAATTTTGGAGTGACAGGTCTATTGAGAAAGGTTAGTGCATTCAAACTTCCTCTCTAATTATGATTCGATCATCTCGAAGAACATTAAGCTTAATGGATGGGAGTGCGTTTCTGTATCGAATCCAGGGGCTCAAGATTTGGTGTATCTCGACTTGATAGTTGAGTTTTATAAATTAGTCTGTTTTTTAAAGAAAAAGGTAGATAAAAGTTTTGTTTCAAGAACTATAGAAAGAATTATTACCTTTCATATACTAAGTCAACTAGTTTGGTTGGTATTCCATACGAAGGGGAAGCTGAGTTCTATTCCCATAAGTTTCCAGATGTAAAAAGAAGTTTTGTTAAGGTAAAAGATATGGAATGCCTCAGTCTTACAACTGTAAAGACTCCAAAGATTTCTCACTTGTCTACAAATTATCAGATTCTAAAATTATGGGTTCGAGGATTTATAATTCTGAGAAAAGGTGACAAGGATACTTTAAAGAATAGTGACATGTATATCTTGGATTTCTTGGTAAATATAAGGAAGAATAATCTCGTTAAGAATATTCTCATTATGATTGAGAATATTAAGAATGGAAACATGAAGGCTCAGATAATCACATATCTAGACATTCATTCCAAGTTAATTGATCGGTGCTTAGAATCTTTTAAAATTCCTTGCAGCTCGAAGCCAAGGAATTTTAAAGTCTTTCTAGTCAGTGATGATACCCTAAAGAGGATGAACGTTGGGTTTTCTAGAGACACAGAAGAATTTTATGACCTAATTGAAGAAAAAGTTGAAGCTATTCCAAAAAAACAAGAAGTGGATGAGCCATTGAAAAAGGTTGGAAAGAAGAGGTAGTCGAAGGAATTTGAAGGGGAAAGAAAAACCCCAAAAGCTAAGAAAGATCAATCCTCACCACCAAAACCTAAGAAGAAAAAATCATATCCTGATGAGGTTGTCGCAAAGTGTAGGGAAGATAAGAAAAGTAGGAAAGCAAGGGAGCCAAGTTTAGGTTTGGATCCTGCTGAAGAAAAAGCCTTAAAATATAATTCAAATGATGAACTTGAAAAGAAAGCTAAAGAAAAGAGATTAAAGAAGAAGATGGCTAAAGCTGAGATAGTGCAATCCCTTTTGAGGGATACAGATAAAGCATCAGAGATCATTCTAGTTCTAGAATATTTCTTGGTAGAATCTTTACCTAAGACTACAGGTAAGAAATTTTTCACTCCTAAAAAAGTCCAAGAAAATCCTGTTGAAGAAAAAGAAGTTGTCGAAGGAGTTGAAGAATAAGTAGAAAGCAATGGTGACACTGCATATTTGATTAATCAAGTGGAATATTTCCATGATAAAGAAAGCCCTTCTGAGAAGCTCTCAATTTGAACATTAGAAGCAGAATCTTCCAAGTTGTCTACACCTGGGAAAGATGAGAAAGAAGTAGATAAAAAGTCTAAAGATGAAGTGAATAAGCTCTTTGAGGAAGAAAGTTCTAATCATGACTTCATTCACCATGAGGATGCTGAGGCAGGAGATCAGAAAGAAGAGATAGATGAAGATAAAACTATTCAGCTGTCTGAAAGTGTACATGAATTTCTGGATGAGGAAGCCTTTCTGAAAATAGATAAGGGAAAACAGGTGGTTGTTAATACACCTGGTAAAGCTATTATGAAGAATAAGAAAGCTGGTGGATCTTCAAAGAGGAAACTTGCTGAGATAGATAAATAAGCCTCACCAAAAAAAGTTTCAAATTTGGAATCATCATCCCTTGGACATGATTTCATTGTTCAGTCATTGAAGAAGCTTGTTGGGACCATTCTGATTTTTCCAAGCATTAACTCGAGATGTCAGATGCTTCAACACACCTTGATCTAGAAATCCGATTCGGTATCCATGGTGATGGATAGGTATGTCAAGCTTGAGGTTGATCTCAAGATTTGTTTTATCAACTATGAAGCCCATAAAAGATAATGTAGGAATATGACCAGTTTGTTTAGGAAAATCATAGAGTAATTAAGAAATCTTGATGAGTTCTAAGAGAGCATCAAGGGGGCCTTTGACACTGAAGATGGGAAGATCAAAGATCTCATGAGCAGTTTTGAAGAAAATATGACCCTTGAGTAGAATACTTGGATTCAAGAAGTAAATGATTTGAATGGGAAACTGTATTTAGTATCTCAATGTTGGAAGAGAGAAAGAGATCTTAGGATTGAGATAGAAGAAAAGATTATCAAGCAGGAAGAAGTCTTGAAGGCTCAGGCAGAGGTTCTAAAGGTTCAGGATGATAGAATCAAATCTTTAGAGAAGAAAGCTGAGGATTAGGATCATATTCTAAAGCAATCATAGGAAGATCACAAGGAGCTCAAGAAGCTCAAAACCATTGTCAATAAATTGATTCCCAAGGAAAAGTAAGGATGATCTTGTTTAAATCCGATCTTTTTTTGTATTTTCCTTACTTATATAAATTTTTCATATCATAATGAAATGTTTGGTTGCGTGTCTATTGGATGTGTTGTAATAACATTTCAGGTACCATAATTTATTTTCAATTCCCTCGAATTCATTTTTGAAAATCACAAAGGGGGAGAAAGGAAAAAGAATTCTAAGTGAAGAAGAAATGACCTAAGTAGGGGGGAGTTAATCTAAGGGGGAGTTCTTCATTACAAAGATTTCCATATTCATGATAATGAAAAATATCATTTCGGAAATCTAGAATACGATCCTTAGTGTTTCAAAGCCTAAGGAGGAGTTAGTTTTATACATTCATGCCCATGTGTTAAGGGAGATAAGTTTTATTTTCAAAGTCTAGAAATTTTTTTTCTAAGTCCTTAAATTCTTTTTCGTAAGGATGTTTGTGCTTTTCAAAAAGTGGGGATTGTTGAGTCAATAAAGATTCCTTATGACTTTTCCATTCCTTCATGATTGGGTAGATTGTTAAGTCAATAAGGTTTCTTTATGAATTTACCATATCTTCATGTTTTGAAAATAACAAACATCTTATCTTAAGAAAATTTTTATTTACCCTGTGTTTTACTTTCATAAGTAAAATTTTCCTTCCCCAAGGAAATTTATCCTTACCATGTTTTTTCTTTATTCATTTTATCTAAGTATAAAATTTGGTTTAATAACCAAAAAATCGGAATCATATATATACTTAGATATAAAGAATTCTATATTCAGGATATGAATTTGGGTTCTAAACTCTCTGAATTCAGACTCTGAACTCTTCTGAGTTCTGACTCCGAATTCTATGAATTCAGACTCCGAACTCTTTTGAGTTCTGACTTCAAGTTCACTGAATTCAGACTCCAAAATCTTCTGAGTTCTGACTTCGAGTTCTCTGAATTCAGACTCTGAACTCTTCTAAGATCTGACTCCAAGTTCTTCGAATTCAGACTCCAAACTTTGTAAGTTTTGACTCTGAACACTTATGAATTTAGACTCTAAACTTTTTAAGTTCAGACTCTGAACTCTTATGAATTCAGACTCCAAACTTTGTATGTTCAGACTCCGAACTCTTATGAATTCAGACTTCAAACTTTTTATTCATACTTTGAACTCTCATGAATTTGGACTCCAAACTCTCATGAATTCAGACTCCCAATTCTACTGAATTCAAGACTCTAAATTTATTTAAATTTCAGACTCTGGAAATCTATAGAATTCTAACTCCGAATTCCTCTGATAAACAGAATCCGAATATCTTTATGTTATAGAAACCGAATGTTTTTTGGTTAGACTCTGAACTATTTTTTTCCTTACACTCCAAAAAATGGTTTTGGTTATGTAATAATATTTTTTCCTACACTTGTTTTGGTTATAAAATGATGTCGTGCTTTCAGTTACTAACTAACCACTGTTTGAGTGACAGGTGTACAGGTCCCTCAGAAATTAAATGAAAAATATGACCGTTAGAATAGGGAGCCGATCGTTGAAGTTGTGCTTATAAATAAGAGCTCATTTGAACAAGCTCAATACTGTTCTATGAATCTAGAGATTACATGTTGTGGAAGTGATTTTTAGAGAGAGACTCTTATGCTTTGTGTGTACTAAAAACCTAGTTCAAAATTGATTCATGCGACTCCTAATGTTGCTGAGTACATTCGAGGGATTCCGGGGATAGGAAGATAGAGGTTCTGACTACCTTAAAGTTTGAGGACTTCCTAATTGAAGAAGGCAGATGTGCCGACTACCTTGAAAATGAGGGCTTGCGGGGATAACAAGAAAGACTCTGATCTTCATATCGAGGGCTTACCTAGGTATGGGCAAGACAGACTTTTTGAAAGTATAAATCAAGATACCATTATCCAAGGTTGTTGGATACCCTTCTCTTTGGTTTAAAAGGCTTACTACTTGTTACTTATTTGTTTCAAGTTTTCCACTATATTTTGATTGTTGATGAAAGTATAACTATCTTATACATTGTTATACATGTATAATATAGTTTAGTAAGAATCTATATGCTTTAATTTAGAATCTTTATCTTTATAAACTCTTTCTAAGTTTCTTTTCTGGAACCACTTTTCCGGAATTGCATTCTCAGAATCATATTTCTGGAATCAAGAAAGTGTGTATAACTAGAGGTTTGTGAATTACTTTGTTTAACCTTATGAGACATCTTCACCTTTAAATGTTCCAACAAATTTTTAAATTATAAAATTCACCCCCACTTGTATATTGAGCATCATTAGATACTACATACAATATCTTCATTCATTATTTCGATCCTACAACATCAATGATATTTAATAATAAATAACGTTTTATTAAATTAATAAAAATTCATAAAAATACTGTATTTATAAAATTTAAGGGGATATGGTTTTAAATATCAAACATAGGGAATTTATGGGTTAATTTTCTTTTTATGGCAACATTCGTGACCCATAACGAGTAAAGAACTTTGATATTGTTGTAATTGCGAAAAAGGTCAACATGTGGTTAAAATAAAGAGGTAAGGGTGAAAGTATCTCCTAAAAGTTTAAAAATTTTATTTTATTATAGTATTTATAATAATACTCACCATATATTCTAAATATATCAATTTTTAAGAACTTAATCTTGAAAATTAATCTATATTAATTTAATACTTTAGTAATTCCAGGAGAACCCTCTCCTCCCTTCTAAATGAGAAATTTATCTCCTTCATTATCCACAATGTTCAAGATATTTATATTGGAATATTGATACCATAATATCATTCTATCTTCCTTAACCACATCCCAAAACTTATAGTCCTTCCATAATACCATCCTTTCAAGGATTAAGGTGTAAGCTAAAGAAGATTTATCAACGAAGAGGTATAAATCTTAACTAAGTGTTTTCAATTTTACTTCTTATTATACCTCCTATAAATATATGGGATCAATTATAAAAAAATAAATTCATTATATTTAATATAATTAATTATTTATATGATGATGGAATAACCATTATACATCTTCCTCTCATCCATTTCAAAATGGTAAAGTTGCTTTTGCATATGTGTGAAGTAGCTCCTCCATGAAACAATGTGATTATCTTTTCATTTTATGTTTACAATGATGATAATAATGATATATTTAATGAAAATATATGATATATATTATATAAAAAATATTTTTTTAAATTTTAATTATTATTTACCTTTCTTTCCCCACCATCCGTCTAAAAGTGAATACAAGGTTCATGCGTACGTACAACCCACCATCTTCATGAATGAGGTAATTAATTTTTCTATATATAAATTTTGTGGATGACTATATATATATATAATATCATGATTAGAATTGTTGATATTATTTTACTATGGTCAATTTATAAGGATTGCGACTATAGAACCGAAACATGCATTAAAAAAATCTCTTGCCATATGATAGTAGGATTTTAATAAAGAATTGTTAATAAATAGGTGATAAAATGTTATAATTAAATCATATATTGTATGATATATGTGATTAATATTATATAATAAATTTATAGTAAATATATATTTATATACTTATGGCTCAAACATGTATTAATAATGATAATACTTGTGGTATGAGATTTTCATTACACTTTTATTTAGTGAGACACATTCCATATTCACCAATTATTTATTTTACATAGTGTATAAACTAACCATGAATTTATTTTTTTATTATTATCATGAAATTTTTAATAATATACATATCCTTATATGGTTCTCACTTTCTTGAGGTTTTTATTTGAATGTTACTGAAGTAGTAATGGATTTATGTTTCAATCCCATTTTATTCAAGATTGTTTATGATTGAATTTCCATTTAGAAAATTGAATTATCCTTATATGATAAATTCATTTAATTTTATTGTTATATTTTTATTTATAGAAAATAAATATTTTTCTATCATTTTTTTCAATTTTAGTACTCAATAAACTGAAAGAATGTTTAAGTAAAATTGACTATGTTTTACTATTATGTTGTTGATCTTTTTTTCCTGGTCTATGCTTCATTTAAAACTTTTTTTCAATAATGTTTTAGATTATTATAAAATTATTATTAAAATTATTTTTACCCATGATTTATTTTCTATAAAAATGTTTCAAAGGAATCTTTCAGTCATTTTCTAAATGTGGTACTTTTGACTTTTTATAGAAAATGTGAATGGAATATTTTTTTAATATATATAGAATGAATAGAATTTTTTAATACCATGACCACTAAATGATTTGAAGATTCATTTAAAAGTTTAAAAGCTTACTTTTAAATATTGTTTTTCATTATATTTTATAAATATTTTGATTCTAAATAATTGATTTAATAATGAAAATTACATTTTCCTCAATAAATATTTTTATATTCTTTTAAAAGAATTATTATCTTTCTAACATCATATGAAGTTAATTTTGATTTATTAAGGAATGATTCAATAATACCATACTTATTATTTGTCTATATAGTTTATAGTTTTTATAATGAGATTTATATGAAACCCATTAATTTTCCAATTGGTTATGATATGATGAAATGATGAAATGTTTATGAAACCCATTTCCTTCTCTTGGGTATTGATACAATGATAAGATAAATACTTTATGATCTTGTGGCACACATATGTATGGTTTTTATTATGTGATGGGTGAGCCCAGAATTATATATCCCTCTAATGAATTATGGAATGTTTTACATCTCATGAGATAATTATAGCAAACAAGTCTATGTTATTTTTATATTATGGGAAACAAGTCGATGTGTTTGATGCACTATAGAAAAAACATTGATATACTTTATCCACTATGGGAAACAATTAGGGATTTTTGATCCATTGTGAGAAAGAAGTTATTATTTTTGATTTTTTATGATATGATAAATAGGTATTGTTTCATAATCCATAATGATTTGATGATTTTAATAGTTAAACTTGACATATGAAATTTTTTCTGTACCTATAATGGTGACACTCGTTTATGAAATGTTTTTATTCTTATGATGTGAAATTGTGGTTCACATTTTATTAGTGATGATATTTCACCCTTATGATTCATTTATTTTGATATGGTTCATGTTTATGATCTATGGTAGATTGGGTATCAAATTTCAATTTTATGATCATGATATCATACACTTATGTTTATCTTAATTTTTAATATGATCATCCATTGATATTTCCCATGTTTACCATTACTGATAATTTTAGCCCACCACTTATTATGTTTCCTTTCCTAGGTTATGAAGAAAGGTTTTAAGTTGGGTATGTCAAGAAGGGTACACAATGAGAAGATAATTATGAGAGATGATGATGAATTTACCTAAATAATATTTTTATATATCTAGTATTCAAAGACACTAAACCCTTGTGATTATATTTTATATGTTAGTATTATATATTGAATATTCATCTAAAAAGATATAATATTTATGTATGAAAATTCTGGGATGATATACACATATTTTCCATCATATATAAAAGATAATTTTCTATGGGTTTTCATTTTAAAATAAATAATTAATAGTTCCAACTGGGTCTTGAAATCATTCTTAATGGGAAAACCTATAAAATCTCTTTATAAAACTAAATGTATGAACCAAAATTTTATTCATTCAATAAATAAAACATTTAAATTATTTCAAAAATAGGGAAAAAATACCCAATCTTTATAAAACAATACATTTCCCATCACCTTGGAAATAAACATCATAAACAATTCAAGGATAATTATTAAGAGTCAATTGGGCATTAAAATTTTATAAAATAAATGATTATTCATTTGAAATAACTTTCATATCAAATCATATGAAAATATTATTTCTACCACTTTTATCAAAATCTCATGGATGAATTATTATTTGATATATCTACTAGGTATCATCATAAATAATTTGAAGTCATTGAAATCTCATAAGTAAGGAAAAATAATTCCTAGATTCAATTTTAAAGTTATTTGAATGGGACACCTACATCAAACCTGATCGCTTTCAATGACTCTGAAGGTAACCCACCGTGACACAACCCAGGAAGCCTATAGAAACCATGGTGGATCTAAAAAAATTCTAGGACATCAAGAATTAATCAATTAAGAACAAACCTAGATCTTATATACAATAACCATGGATTCTAGGGTTAGAAAATATAGAAGAAAAAGATTGGAAACACAAGGAGAAGACAAGAGGGTATCTTACCATAAAGAACCACCCCCAAGACATGAAAAAACTCAAAGGATCCACCAAGATCTCTCCAAGATGGAGAATAAATGAAACTATGAAATTGGAGATGATCTAAAAAATCAATACTGACCAAACTAAAAGGATTTATAGGGTTAAATAGAGTCAAGGTGACACTAAATTATCCTTCGATAATGACCAGAAACACCCTACTCAATGGGAATAATTCCCATATAATTCCATTTAAGAATTATCAAACTTAGAAAATCATGGAGTATAGGTGCTTACCATGATCAAGGTAGTCTTGATCACACCACACAAAAGGATCTTGACACGCAGATTGACCATACTGTAGTACAAAAGGCTAGCTGATTTAGAACCAAAATTCCCTACAACATGGTATAGTGGAAGCTGAAATATTTTTGGTTCATATAAGGAATCCCCATGCCCCACAGCCTAGAACACACACAACACTAGGAATATTGTTCCTCTTTATGGTATAAAAGTTCTCCCTAGTCATAACATGGAATAGACCGCACTATGGTCTAGCCCATATTGCACTTATAAAAAATAAAAAAATACATTTAATCCACCTAATAACAACAACCACATCCTGATTGAAATATATAATAAATTCAAAATAAAATGAAAGTCTATAATGTTATAATCTCCCCAACATTGAACTTTATATCCCTATAAAGTCTTATATAAAATGGTCAATCTAGAGGATGAAGAAACTTATAAATTAACAAGAAAATGTCAACCAAGGAAAAACTTCCAAACCAAAACATTGAATCAAAACCAAGTAAACTCAATAAATTCAACTCTCATAGGAATAAATGAAAAGATAATACTATATCATACATGGTAATCTCTATAATGGTGGTCTCCCCACCATGGTAGATTTTTATTTAAAAACTGTACACCCATAAACCACAAATCCACCCCAAATTATTGATAAAGGAATAATTCATAAAAGATAAAATTTATAAAAAAAATCACTAATTGATCTTCCTTAAAAATCTAGACAATAGATCCCCAACTATTCAATCAATAAATACCAAAAACATAAAAAACCTGACGAAACTTCAGTAGCACCAAGCATGATAAACACGTAGTCGTAGAACGGGAAAAGAGGATAATAAATATTATCACCTTGAAATAAAAACAAATAACAATTGAAAATGAATAAAAAGATAACATATCTCAATAAGAACTATATATTCCAACCCAAGGTTAAGTAATTATATACCAAGGCTATGATTATAGAGTAAAAAATCTTAGTGATTCCAATAGAACATCATAACACAACCAACACTGGCTCCATTTTCCCCAACACCTACCCAATCCTTCCTATGTAAAACCATTCAAAGATAATGGACTATCACAAGACCCATGTCTCTCTAAGTAAAGATATGTACAAAAAATATTTAGGGATGATAATTACCAATAAAAAAACATCCCTCATGGGATAACCAATATAATAATAATAATATATAGACTGAATATGAGTAAACTCAAGGTTCAATGTCCTAAATAAAAAGATTCACCACTTCCTTGACTCTAAACCGAATAAAAAACCCCACACATATTCAAGTGGAGACACCCTTTAGACTTGAAAAACTCACTTATGTGTGGAGGGGAGGGGGTCTACCTACTATATAATAATTTTCTTCAGATCCAAACTCTTCCAAGTCAAATCATAAAAATCATGAAATTTAAGATAACAGAAATATAGCAAGAAAATCGATATAAACTGAATTATTACATCACCCAGACATAATTAAATAATGATACTGACAAATTTATAATATCACCCCAAAAATTATTGAATAATTAATACACAACTCCTAAAATATCAAGGTCAAAAATGAGTAATAGTTTACATCAAAATAAAACTCAAATGGACTTCATTTTAATATAGAAATCAATGAGAAGAATTATAGGATCTTTAAAAGGGTAGATTTCAATTTAACTTTCTTGTGAGTAGAACCTATATAGAATTTTTATAAATGATACAAATGAATGTAAGCATTATAGGCCTTATAATTCTTCTTAAAATTATATTTCTTATTTATTTCCTCTCAAAACTAATCGAATAATAATTTATTATTTATTTGAAAATACAATAAGAAGAAAGAGGATGGACTTTCTATACCACTATCCATAAGGTCTAACTTAGTAAACTTTATTTTCCCCTTGTTGATATTTCCTACACCACACCTAGGAATAGGAGAAACCTCTAACACCACTGTTTCTCCTACCATGTTTTCTTTGGATTTGATAGAATTCCCAAGAATAGCTCCCTAAAAGTCAAGGAAAAGATACAAAACTGCTATTGATAGGATGGGTCAAAGAAATTCCTCAAAACACTAAGTCATTAAAAGTTTATGAAAGGATAAATGAGGCAATTACAACAACAATTATGTAAAACTAAATTAATACTCCAACAATATTTTATCTCCTTACTAGAGACCATGAAATTTAATAGCCTTATATACCTTCACAACATTATAAAAGGTATATTGAATGAATTATTCTTTGAGATATTTCCAAGAGTGGTCTTTCTATGGAATATTTTGGATGAACAAATTCCACCACTTCTAACCCAAACCCTATGTCACTAAGGTTGAAAATTAAACTTAATCTACTTAGATTGTTCAAGATGAAATAAAACTCCTCAATACTTAGTACCCAAATAAATTTTTAAAAAGAAAATTATTTCATAAATAAATAAGAAGGATTCAAATTTTAGAACTTTCAAAAGGAATCACAATATAAGAAAAAGAGAGTAATAACACAAAGCACAGATAATGGAGTAGATAGAATAAAAATAAAAAGAAAATCTTTAGAAAATAAAGATTCCATTAAATTATAATGGGGATGTACTCTAAAAATAAGAGGTATAAAAATAATAAAGATAAAATATAGAAGTAAAATTATATGTGGAAAAGAATAAATCAATAAGAAATCCAAAAAAACTTTTTTTTTCAAATCCAACACTTAACAAATTCCAAAATAAAAAACCCATTTCTTTTTAAATAATCAAAATAAATTCACCTATTTAGCCAATTTTTTTTATCCAAACTGATTTCAAAAAGAACACTCATTCCTTAAACCAATATTTGAACATATTTTAAAATTTTTAAAGGAAAATTCATTAACATGTAAATGTTTCAAAACCACCCATTTTAATATATTTCACACTTAAAATATTTAAAAGATTATAATTAAAATCTATTGATATCACATGAAAATGTTTAAAATAATTAACACTATAACATTTCAGCAAGATACATTTTTTTTCTAAAAAACTACCATTTTTTTGAATCCAAAACATTTTAAATACATTTCCAAAACCATATATCATTTTTAATTAAAAAACCATTAGACAGAATTTCAAAGTTGAGTGTCATTTTAGATCAAAATTTTTTGAACCAATTTACAATGTATTTTGATATTATTTTTTATTTTCAATTAAAATTGATTCCTTTTCTAAAACAGTTTTAGAAACTATACATTTAAAATTTCTATTTCAATATTTTCAATAATATAAACACTTGTAAAACACCCAAAGTTCACCATAAGTCATTCTAAAATAAAATGGAAGCAAATAAAATTCACCTATAATGAAAAATTACAAAATCAAGGAAACAAATGAAAATAAATGTTTTCACCATATGGTCTAGCCAACTATAAAATAACCATATGAAGTACAATGGAAGTTACTTATGTCATGAATTCTACATATGGTTTTACAAACCCTATATAAGCACCACATGCCATTGGGATCCCCCTATTTAAATTTCAACTCAGTGATCACTTATAATTAATGATTAAAATTCCTAAACTAACTGGGAACAAATAACAATTACAAGACAAAAACTTCATAGAAAATGCTAGCAACTAAAGTATACTCATTAAAGGTGGTGATCAAGCACCTATTCATGATCTACCTCTAAAATTTTGATAATCCGTGCTCATGTATACCATAGTTCCCTAAGTAATAAGAAAAAAACCTTTGATACCAATATTTTGTGAACCAAACCGGGTCATCCCTAAACAAGACACCCAATATTGTTGAGGAAATACCCTAAGAGTGTTTTTGATTCCCATGTGTTGGTGAAAAGAGCTTGGGTATCAATAATAATCCATTAGGAATGATTTTTCCCATAAAAAACAAATAATAAAAAAATAGAATAACACAATGAAAATGTATAAACTAGGAACTCATTTAGAACAAATAAACCAACATGAAAAAACATATTGAAATACAAGGATGATGGTTGATACAACAATCAACAAGGAAAAATAAACAAAACAAGACCATTTCCCGAAATGCATGTGAAAATTAATAACTCAACTTACACCTTTATCCATAGAAACTAAGAGATAAATTAATATCTACTACATCAAAGAAAAAGGATAATTTTTAATATATAAGTATGTTTTAAAAATACCAGTAGGAAACCACCCATCGACCCATAGATTAAAACTTTTAAAAAATTTGTTTCATGTAAGTTTGAAAGTAAATATACATAATAGAGTTTATTTTATAAAAAATAAAAAATTAATTTTCCTTGATAATAACCTTTTTAATAAATCCTAGGTTCTTTCTAAATAAGACCAAAATAAATTTTCCTTTAAAAAATTCATTCATATCTTATAGACAAAACCATTTAAAACTAAAATTTGAAAGAAAGTAGAACACATTTTAATAAAAATACTGATTACCATTATTTGGAAAATATACATATATCATCATCATGAAATCCTAGGGTAAGGGGGAACAATATAGTATATAGATAAATTGTCCATCATTGAACAAAAATCCACATACTAGAAAACAACTAAAAATCAATGGACCCTACCCAAACACCATGTATTACCCTTCATGGATTAGTTTAGGAGAAACATCCCATAAGTTGACCTAAGGACCACATAAGGCCACTATATAGAGAGTAATTATAAAATAGTGTACATTTATACGGAGACATTAAACCTAGCCAACCCAGTCTTCCCATGAAATTTCAAAATGGTGGTGAGAATTTTAAATAAATGTTTATTTTATAGAATCATATAAAAAATCATTAATTCATTTATCCCAATCACACATTCAAAAACCCACATAGGAACATACCCTTTATCAATGCATAATAATTAAATAAAACCACTCTTTTTAATAAGGAAAATTATCAAAAAAATTCAAGAATATAAACTTTTTATCTTATATAAAGGTGAATGTCCTCTAGGTTTTACTTTTATAATTAATCATTAAAAGTTAAAATATGATCATGGAATCCTTTTTGAATAAAAAATCCCTGAAAATTAGTTTTTAAAACAAAACACAAAAAACTAACATTTTTTCCTTTATTATATAAAACTGTCAAAATTAGGTATGCTCATAATATTATGACCATATACAGAAGCAATAATATTCTCACATAAAAACACAAATTCAACCACTCATAATCATGTCTACACATAATCTTGTGAGTATAACCAGAAACAATCATACTCATTCATAAAAATGTGAACATTACTATTCACAATCATTTCCATTCTTATCATCATCATATCATAAGATATATATATATATATATATATATATATATATCAAATTATCCATTTAATATGAGGTATATAACAGGTCCAATCATTGCATAATAATAATTCATTCATTTTTATACTACAAGATCATAAACTGATTTATCATTTCATCATAGCTTGAACCATGTAAAAGAAAATGGTTTTCATTAAGATTACATTATTAAAATCAATAAACGTAAAAATAAATAATAATTATGGTATCATATGATTATATACACAGTGGATCATAAGTAACATAAATGTTTGTTTTTATATATGAAAATACCATTAAAAGATCACTGAAACATTTCTTGTGAAAAACCCTTTTTTCATTTTGAAATCACTCATTTTAAATCTAAAAACTTCTAGAATGTTAAGGAAAAAAATATCATTTAATATAAGCACATAATATTTTAAAGTAATATTAAAATGAAATTATAGTCATGATTATGAAAAATGTTTTCCATGCTATATACATTAAAACAAAAATTTTGTTCACACATTCAGTATAAAGTACATTATTTAGAAAATGAAATGAATATTATTTTAAATTTTTTTAAAAAATTAAAATATCAGTAAAAATGAATTTAATAAATCATTGGATAATATTAAAAAAATCTTGAAAACATTTTAAATAAAATATGTACTTGGAAATAAAATATTCCCAACCAAAGAAAAAATAATGTTGACTTTTATTTAAATCATTTTCTCAATAATTTAATGTATCAAAGAGAGAAGAATGGAAGGAAAACATTTAAACACTATAAATAAACACATTAGAAGCAAATATATGGGTTTCAAATGATAATGATCATATAATTTACCTCAATTAGAGTTTATCATCAATAATACTGAATAGAAATGAGATTGTAACTTTAATCCCTTACCTCAAGTCGTGTCTGACTTTATATGAGTTCAAACCTCCAGTATAATAAATATAGATTTATTATATACATATATTAAAAAATTTAATTCATATATAACTTAATATGTATCATTCAATAATAATTTCCAATTATCCTTTTATTAATACTTTCATTATTAAAATGAAAAATTAAGTGAAAACTGGTATGTTTTCCATGCATTCTTCTGTTTGATGGTTTGGTACTTGAAACTTGTTCATGGTTTTATTATATAAATAATATTAATCATGAAATAATTATCAAATTTATTTATTATATTCATTTTAACAATTCATATAAAATGGTGATTAAAAATTAATTACATCACTTTTTTGGAGATGGTACTTTATACACACAAGTGATGTTTTCACATTTCTATGGATGGAATAAAACAAAGTTAAATTATAGTTCATATTTAAAAAATCATAATTATATTATAAATATTATATATATTCATTAAATATATCCTTATTATCATCCATGTAAAGAAAAAATGAAAAATGAATCACATCGCTTTGTAGACGTGGCAGTCCATAGGGACACATGAGGGACATTATTATTATCAAATGGATTGGAAGTTAAGGAAGTAGATAATATATTTTAATTTTATATGAATAATTATTTCATAAATATTATATATAAATATTAAATGTATCATATTATCCAATCATTTAAGATTATTATAAATAATTAATATTGTGTCTACTTGGAGGCAGTAATCTACATATACGCAAGAGTGAGATAATCAGTTTCCATTCTAGGGAAAGGAAGAAGAAAATGGATGTCCCATAATAAAAATAACATATCAGTATATTTATGATTTTAGATTCATTATTTTAGTATCGAGACAAAAAAATTTATAGGAATTATAAAAAGAAATAAACTTTGAAATAGTTGGGTAAGATGATTACCTCTTCTTTAGAAGATATCCTTTGAGTTACATCTCAATAATTCTTAGTATAATCATAGGGATATAAAAGGAACTCAAGAAATATGATAATGAAGATATAATGGTTTTGGGTAGGTATTGGAAAATATATAAGGTACAAAGTGTGTGAATAAGTGGGGAGAATATTCTCCCTTTTATAAATGAGTGGAGGGAGACACAATGAGCCACTTAAAAGATTTAAATAATATAACGTCACTTTATTGTGAAAGTGAAAAAAATGGACTGAAATTAAAAGTTAGGATATTATAAGTTCTAAATATATTAAACCAATAATATTTAGAAAATTTTGAGATGCATGTTTACCTTTATCTCATAGTTTAACCCCTGATAAACCTGTATTAACCCTAACCATGGTAACAAATGTTTACTATTTTTAAAATTCATTAATAAAAAATTAAGTTGAATATATTAAATTATATCAATTATAATGATTAAAAATATGTAATACATTTTATAATATACAATTTCTATTAGTGGCATAATTCATTATAATAAGTGCACAAAATACAACAAAACCATTTTTAGAAAAATGCAATTTAATTATAAAAAAAAAGTGTGCCTTCATTAATTTCTACTTAAAAACAATTAGATAAATGTTAAAATGTTTTATTTAATATGTTATATACAAATTTATTTCAAATCCTTAATTAATAGTTATTAATTTAATTAATTAATATAAAAACACATTGTGTGAAAAAAAGGAAAAAATATCCTTTTTTACCTTCAGATGCTTTTATTTTATTTTCTAACAAATTAAAATATGATTAATTAATCATATAAATATATATATATTTTTTTCCATAATTTAGTTATTCCTATTTATACCCTTTGTTCTAATGTTTAGGTGATAATTACCACATTAAATAATAATTTTTCAGGAGTATATCATGTTTTGTTTAAAATCAGTGTTGTGTGAAAAGAAATATGTCAAAGAAATAAAATTTATTTGAAATGAAATAAATCATAAAATCTCATAGTGCAGCATTATTAACCTTATAAGAATTTATCCCTCAAAATTACATCACTCTAATACAAACAACTGAGGATACTTTTGGCTCATCACATCCTCATGTTCCCACATAGCTTCCTCAAATGTATAGCTTCACCAAAAATCTTTGAAATTAAGGGTGGTATTATTTTGAAAACATTCCTCTATATGATTCAAAATCTCCACAAGTTTTTCCTAATAAGAGAGAATATGCTCCAATGATTTAAAATTTGAGTTCATTATATGTGAAGGATTATGTATGTACTTCCTTGAGAGTGATAAATAGAACACATCTTGAAATTGAGATAGATTTAATAGAAGTGCAAAAAGATAAGAAAACATCCCAAAAATAAAATTTTAAGGGAATGATATATCTATGTATCAACATTAACTTCTTTCTAAATATCATAACCTTCTTCTAAGGATATACTCTTAGGAGTACATTTTCACCAACTTTGAACTTTAGCTCTCACCGACGGTTGTTTGGATAACTTTTCTGGTGACTATGAGTTTTCATGATGTGATGCAGAATTGATCTAATCAAATATTCCATTTCCTCATCTTGATCAGGTCTAAATAGATTTATTTCTCCATCTTAATACCAACATGTTGTATTTTTTCAATTCCTATAATAGAGGTATTTTTAAGGATCCATCTTAATCCTTGAGTAAAATATATTATTATAAGAAAATTCTACCAAAGGAAGGTGTTTATCCCAACCACCTTTAAAATCCATAGAACATGATATCATAATATTCTCAAGTTTTTTAATGGTCCTATCAAATTGACCATTTTTGTGATGATTATATGAAGTTCTATAGTTGAACTATGTATTCAAATCTTATTGACGATTTCTCTAAAAATTTGAGGTAAACCATAGATTATGGTCAGATATAATAGAATTTAGTACTCCAAGAATCCTTAACACTTCCTTAATTTATATCCTGTAAAGCTAAAAAAATACAAGAATATTCTCTTATTATAATGAAATATACCGACTTCATAAAGTAACCGACTATAACCCAAATAAAATTGTTCCATTTAGATTTTTTAGGGAGTCAGATGATAAAATACATGGTAATTTTTCCCTTTTCCATTCTAGCATGGGTAATGGTTATTCAATTCCCTTAGAATTCTATCATTTAGCCTTAACTTGTTGACATATGAAGCTTTTTGATAAATATTTTTCAATATACCTTTTCATTTTATCCCACTAAAAATACTCTTTCAGATCCTTATATATATTTTTCACTTATAAGATGAATGGAAAATGATTAACTATGATCTTCATTCAAAAAATCATTCTCCATGTTTGAAATTTATGGGACACACAATGAATCCTTGAACCTTATCATTCCATCACAATCTAGGATTAACTCTAAAACATTTTTCACCTTATTTTGTAGTTACAAATCCTCATTTATCACCTCTTTAATCTTTACATGGATAGATTTTTGAACACTGATATGATAAAATATGATCTATCCCCTTTCTTTAGGATTTAAATTTCAATATTTTAAAAATCCATAAATATTGGATATTTTTCAATCCTGATCATTGAAGAACTAGCATGGTCCTTCTGAATAATAGAATCTTTTACCTTGTTTTCATTCCTATTGATGCAGTGTATTGAGTAGTCATACAATTTAATCAATTATAACAATAAACTTTGAAATATATTCATCTTTTTATGTGAATATAGAGTTCAAGATTGTATTATTCATATATATATCTCACATTTCACTATAATGATAATGCCTTTATATTTTTAATGAAAAATTTATTACTAAAATCTCTAAATCATTAACCCTTCTCTAATACTAGGCAGTGTGAGCACATATGTGATGGACAAACTTACTTTTCTCTCCTTGAAATTTTCATCACATTAATATTTCCAATGGTACGTGGGTCCATTACATTTCAAATTGATTAGTAGATTATTTATTCATTAAAAATTCTCACCAAACATCAAAAAAACATGGAAAATCTTAGTAAAATATAGATCTCAGTCATAGCGGTTGATCTGGGCTATTTTTCAATAACTTACAGCTTTGAAGGGTCTACTAATACACCCTTTTCTAAGATTATATGACCCAAGAATGAAACCTTCCGTATAAAAAAACAGACACTTGGTAAATTTTTCATACATCATCTCCATCCTTTGGGTATTCAACAAAATATTCAAACGGTATTTATACACTTACTTTATATTTTAATATATAAGAATATCATTTATAAATACTATAAAAAACCAATCAATGTAATCTTTAAAGTCTCCGTTCATTAGATCCATGATGATTATAAGATATTTTTTAATTCTGAATATAATTACTTTAAATTTATAATGGTCATACCTCATACAAAAGTCTGTATTTTATATATCCTCCTCATTGAACCTCAATTGATGATATCTAGAATGATGCTCAATCTATGAAAAGCATCGAGCTCTATACATTTTATTAAATAATTAATCAATATGGGGCAATAGAAACCTATTATTGATAGTGATCTTGTTATGTTATCAATAAATAATATAATGATTCATTAATCCATTTTTTATTAGAAAAAATAATAAGTTAACCCCATGGTAACACACTCGAGCATATGAATCCATTTTATATATTCTCTTAGTATTGCTTCATAAACACTTGTAACTCAATTGGGTCTATTCTATAAAGAGTCTTTGAAATAGGTGTAACACTAAGTATGAGTTATATTGAAAAATCAACATCTTGATTCAGGATAATTATTAATAAATATTCATAAAATAAAACATAATATTATTAAACAATAGTAATATCTTCAATAGTGATTTTTTCCCAACCATTTGAGATAAATATCCCTTATGAATAGGTATTAAGACCCATACAATATAAGTAATTACCATGGTAAATTTATGTTCATCCACACATTAATAGATAGTCGTATGTTAATTAATAATATGAAATGTGAATTCCTTTCCTCCTTAATTGATATGGAATATATATAAATAAATCTAATATATGACCAATATAACATCTAATTTAACTTGAGGGAGAATAACTAGATTTATATGAAGCAAATTCCTAAAAAATTATATCACATAGGAGATATAAACTTGAGATGATATTATTGTTCCATTAGGAGTTTTTACTTCCAAATCAACATCTAATCATTGAAGTGGTGATGTTATACTATTAGAAAATTCATCAGATATAAAATAGTGGGTATATCCATAATCAAATAAGAAATTTTTAGTTATATAGTGGGTGGTAAGTGTACCTTTTTCCATGTCATTCTATTGACCCAATTCAATTGTGATAGCAAAGGGCTTCTATTTTTCCTTTCTCTTAGGGGTTTGGTGAGTCCCACTATCATCATTAGCTCTTGGATAAGGGATTTTATTCACATAATACCTAATATCCTTGCATTTGAAACATTAAAATTCATTGGTTGAATCTTTCTTGTACTCTATTTCTTTTTTTGAAATTTTTATTCCTCATTGAAAATGAATACCTTTATAGTTATCTTTTTTATAATTTGAGTATTTCTATATTACTTTTAGATATTTTCCTAAGTGTTTCCCTTATATTTTTTTCATGTAAGTGGTTGGAATTTATTTCCTCCATGAGATTTACCATTAAGGTTTCCTTGAAGCTCTATTTTTATATTGTTATCACTAAAAGAAGAAAAATAATTGGATTTACTACTCTCAATTTATATCTTTAGAGAAAATTAAACAATTTATTCATAGTTACCAAGGTCTCTTATGACTAATTCATTTAAAATAATTGTTTTTATGCTACTAAAGAATTAATTATTTTTTATTAGAGGGTCGATTATAAATTCAAAATTATAACTTTAAGGTCCTATAATGTTTTTGAGAGGTACCAATGGATTTATCATCCTTCTATTTCTACTCAATAAAGTCCTTTTCTCATGTTACTATAAAGTGTTTTGGAAAGTATTTATCGATAAATAACCTCTTAAACACCTCCCATTCCATAGATTTTATTTCATCCTCTTGCCTAATTTTCTTAATAATAGTCAACCACTGATCAGCTTATCTATCCAATTGATAGACTGATATGGAAGATTTATTATGGTCCAAGTACTAAAGAATGAAAAATATATTTTCCATCAGATTGATCCATTTCTCAATAAATAGTGGATATGAAGACCCATAAAATGTGGGTAGACATTGTTTCATAAAAGACTCAATGGAATGATTCACCCTCTTTAGTGAATTTGGATTATCAACATGGTTCATATTATTACTCATATATTGATATAGTTGAGAGAGAAAAACCATAAGATATTTCATCCTAGATCTAAATGCATTTGGTTTATAATAAGGATAGTATTTTTATTGGTTGTCACAAACATTTTTCATAGGAATCCTCTTATTTATAGTCATTAATTAAAACCCAAAATAATATAGTGTGAGTATCAAACATCAATAATTAGAGTAAGTAATCACATGATTTTGAAAATAATTCTCACGATGTCCTAAATTATAACACCTTCTTCTAACCCATGAAACTATAATTTTATGTCCTATCATTATAAATTACCATAAGTTTTCATAGGTTCTGTCCTCTCATTAATAATGATGGTTTATAAGGAGAATATGAATCAAGTAATTAATATCCATTGGGTGTGTCTATCCAGGTGTACGATCATAGGCCCAATAATTTCTCGTTGGTGACAACCAAGTTAATACCCAATGAACCCCTTCCAAAGTTGTTACCATCATACCTATATCCCTTTTTTGGTTTTTTCATAATCATAAAAAATAAATTATCTATTTTATATTTTTATATAAGTGGTTGTAAGTTTCATTTATAAATTTCCATGTATAAGGATTAATGAAACAATGAAGTAATATTGTTGAACTTGAGGATCTTGTTGATAATTTAATTGAAGTCTTTGAATATATTTTTGAAGTATCTTTGAAGACATAATGTATGTTTTGATATCATGGAAATGAGATATTGATCCAATTGAAGTTATTTAAGCAATGAGGAATAGATAAAGTGTAAGCTGAAGCTCTATAAACATAACTGGATACCAGGTGCAAAGAATTAGCTAACCAGTACCAGAAGAAAAAACCTCCATTTCTAGAATAATACCACCACCCAACCTATGGGGGAACACCTACCATTCGCTGGAAGTAGATAGTGTTAGGAATCCTTCAACACTTTTACTAGCTAGCTAATTCATTGGGTGGATAGACAGGGGTTTTGATCTTGTTCAGTCAAGGTGCTTTGAATAATGACTTTAAAGGAATTTAAAAATCCAATTAAAGCCTTATCTCTACCCAAGGGACCAACAAATACTATGAAGGCTATAAATAGAGACCAAAGGAGTCTTGGATTTCATATATGAACATATATATTGACTCAGTTGGAGTTGGTGGCCTAGAACCAACTACTTTTTACTTTATTCGTTAATAAATACCTTATCACATATTAATTATTATTATGTGTGGCAATACATGTGATAATGTCCTAAGGATAGATGTTGCACTAAAGGTTCATAGCAGATCCCTTCTATGATGAGAACCAGGAAGTTCCATAACACTATTATTGAATATATATTCTATGCCTGGATGATGTTATTTGGGGGACAAAAATAATACATTCCATTAGGGGTGAGGACTCATAAAACATTGAGGTACCTTATCATGGTGTGCACCCTTGGTAATATCTTGGGGGATATTATGAGAACGAGACTCGCCAGTAGGAAATACACATTTCATAGTTTCATCAGATGTTTCTATCTGCAGACGTGTGTATTGGTCCTTAGACTTTAAGATTATTATTAATGGGTATTAAAACTTGCACACTTATATGAATTGATGAAAACTGTGATGACACACTGTTTTCAGTGAGGTTGGATATGTTGGGTTCATCTTGAGTAATACTGCATTAATCGATAATGAAAGAAATAATTTGTCCCTTCTATTCCATAACAGAAGTTGATATCTCAAGCCCTTTTATGGAATTGATATAACCTAAATAAATCCGTGACCATGGCGAGGAATGGGAAAGTTTAATTCAAGGAAGTCAAAGAAAGAATAATCAAGCACATGGGTTGATGGAACTAGCATTCAACCCACTTGATTTGAGATATCGAGACAAAGGGATTACATTACAAGGTAAGTGTTTGTCGGAGGTGACACATTATTGCAACGTTAACTTCTTTCTATATGGGTGACTTGGCGTGTTTATAGATTCTAACCTTGGAATTTAGGCAGGATCCACCTAATACCATTGAGAAATAGGCCTAGAGGGTCACACACTATGTGTGTCCAAGTGTCTGAGTTAAATATTCATTTAACAGGTTAAATAAATATTATTCTCGATTGTGGTTTAATAATTATTCAAGGATGTATGATCATATTTATTTTGAAACTAGTTATTCAAGAGAATATATTGTGGGGAAAATAATATATTTATTAGCAAGTAATGCGGTGATATTTATTTAAGAAATAAATAGTCATTATTCAAGGTCTAATAAATGTGGTGGAGGAAATAACGAAAATGAAAAAACAAAAGTACATTCCATGTATATTAATATATACACATCGTGTAGTTTTTCTGGGGATTTGTGAGATATAATATTATGTATTTAATTAAAGAATATTAAGTTTAATTTTCTGGGCACAAGTCAAGTGATAATAATAGTCAATTGTTATTATTAGACATAAGTTATTACTAAGAATTAAATAAAATGAATAAATTATTCTGGGTAATTAATTCATTTTATCATTCTATGTAATAAAATCCCAATTACATTATTATCATTAGGGCTAGCTATTCTTTGTGGTTGTACACAACAGATCTGGATAAATCTATTAAGCCAAGAGAGAATTACTTTACTCAAATAATTCTCTCAAGTTATGAGAGAGATCCTCCTCCACTGGATCAAGGAGAGTGCTTTAGAAGAGGCTCTCAAGGTGATCGAAGGTAGACATTGAAAGCAAAGGTTCTTCTATGATATCACCTAGAGATCCCTTAGGCGACATCCAAAGATACATGGAGCACATGTGGATCACTACTAGAGGAAGGCTACACTTGGCTTCTATGATTTAATGATGGATCACATCATATCATGACCGGAGACATCAAAAAAGAGAGAATTACATAAAAGTAATTGTTGTATTTTTTTAATTAAATTAATTATAACCAACATATGATGATCCAATATAGTTTTGGGACTCCCCTATTTTATTTTTTTCTTCATTATATTCTAAAGATCTGGCATTTTATTATCATGGTAGATCTCGGATTGATCATTTTTAATGAAAAAAATTAAAGTTGGGTATACCCACCCACACGCTTCTGCTATGACCTAAAACGAAAAGTGGTATCAAAGGGGTCATATCATTGATTATAATTATTTAGTTTTTCTTTGACGATTTATACATTAAATAATTTATTTTTTTTCAATTCATGTTAATCATTCTGTAAATATAAATCTTGAGATCTCTTCCACCTCTTTCATTTCACGTTCACCTTACAGAAATGATTTTTTTTAATTTTTATTAAAATAAAATAGAGGATCTCATCTAGAGGTGATAAAGGTTTGTATCTGTAAAACACCATAACTCATGGCATGTATTCGGTAGTACATGCCATGTAGTCAAGGTTCAATACACCATGACTGGTCTGCAAACCAAGACATGTGTTGGAGTTTAGCTAAGTATTAAATGACTCTGTGTGTTGACAAGGAACAGGTAGCATTTGGTTTTCAGATTACACACCATGTGCCCACTGGACACAGTGTGTAGTCCCTTTGGGTTAGGGCTGGACCATGTACCCCATACATGGCCTGCCTAGCTGGAGACCGTGTAATGAGAACATTACACAGTGTGTGGCCCACTAAACACACTGTGTACTCTGAATATTTCCAAAGTAAATATACATTCCATATCCATGGGTGTGTACTTTGGATGGACAGTTAATGATAGTACACGCCATGTAATCGTAACTACATGCCATGTACTCATCCAAATTACGCAGATTTGTTAGAATTTGTTATTATATTATACAAACCCTTGATACATATACTATGATGTGGGTGTAAAGTAGAGGCACAACACATGATAACTGTTTTATATACATGTGTTTAATTTAACATCTACGTAATGTTTATTTTTAATCATTAGGTTGTTATGAATTGGAATTCACTGGGTTTCCTCCAAGGTAAAATTTACGTACAAAGATAATTTTAAATGAATTTATTTGTTTAAAATTATGATGGATTAGAAACTCAGGGAAATTCATAAAAGGGTTTAAGATAAAAGGATTGATAAATTAAAGATAATTAATTGATTAAATCATGATTTATCTTAAATAATAATGATATAATAATTGAATTATAGTTTTATTTATGTTTAAATATCATTGCATGCATGGATAATCTTGAGCTATACCAGGACCTTTGTATGTGGATCATTTTTTTTAATTTATTTACTAAAATTAAATTTTTTGGCCTATGAGGCTTCTCCTCATTAATATGTAGGGCCTACATGCCCAAGGTCTATTTTATGTAAAACCCCATTTTACCCATCACCTACGAGTGAGATAAAAGCATATGTAATGGATGAATATCCCAAGATAGTAGGTATAACTCAAGTTAGGAACCATGGTGAAACCAATCTAAGGAGATACAAATGTGGACATGTGGAAAGTTGTAAACATGAACCCAAAAAGGTTCAAGGTGTTTCTCCCCTAGGTCTTTGGTTAGTTTATCAACTACATGATAAATTAACGAATAAAAAAAGCTAATGATCATACCATTTATTTTATTTCTATCAGTTGTATGGTTTATTTATTGTGGGTGTGTTGTCGCGATCACACAATTAATATATTAAACAAGCATGCAAGATAGAATGAAAATAATACTAGCTTAGGTGTAAATATTATCATAGAAATGGTTAATCATTTAATTATATCCTACTTAAGATTAAAAAGTATGTATTCAATTATAATAAATTAGAAATTTCATATAAGGATAAAATTAATCAAAGAAATATTAAGTCGGTAAAGCTTTCCATAATCTTGGTTAGAATCGAACTATAGTTCAAAGTTCCCAACCAAACCTAGTTGGAGTGATTTAAATTATCTAGGAATTATAATTCAAGGTTTTGGGTTGAATTTAATTGGTTCACCTCAGGGGTTGAATGCCACAGTAGGACTTGGTGTGACCAAGAGGCAAAGGTTAAGGAAATCCAAAATAAAAGGATTTCAGGATTGGGGAGTCCACTCTACAGATCAAGGAACTACTAGTTAATGCTGTTGGAATTTGGAATGCCTACCTAAACCCTTAAAATTTCTTGACCAACCCTAGTTGGGGTAATTAAAAGGGTAATATGGGTCCTTTCCACTAGAATATTCTGGAAACATAATATTCCAAAGTCAATGGTGAGGGCTATTGGATTTCGATAAATTATGGGAGACTAATAACTTTTAATTTATTTATTTATCTCAGTTTTATCATGGAAATGCACTAAAATCCTTTATCAGCATAATTTTTAGAAATGATAAGAAAAATGAATTCAAACATGTCATTGAAAACCATACTCGAGAAGGAATACCTTATCACAGACACCAATTTCCCGGAGTGGAAAAGGCATTTATGTGTCATACTTCACCATGAGAGGAAATTGTATGTGCTGGAGGAGCCTATTTTAGTTGCACTTAGAAAAGAGGATAGTGATGAGGAACTATATCTCTATATGAAACATATGGATGATGCCACATATGTCCAATGTTTCTAGCTATCGGCCATGTCTAATGAGCTCTTAAAGCAACATGAAAACATGGACACATATAGCATGATGTCTATAGAGACACAAATCTTGACGTACATAGACATTACATTACTTATACGGAATACTTAATACCTAACAAAAACAAATTCCCACAGACCGTATTAGTTTAGTGCCTTTGGAAACTCGAAACATAATCTTCTAATCATGGTGAAAGATCTTCAACATCTCCCATAAAGATCTTCCCCTTTTGTTTTTTTACCTAAAAACTTTCTTTATATCCTGGTGAAAATAAAACATAAAAACGGTGAGCTCCAATGCTCAGTAAGGGTAAACATGGAGAACATAAAACATTCCCTAAACATTTGAACGTAAGAACATGAACATAAAACATAAAAATCATGAGTAATGACATAAATCTTGGTAGTGCATAAGGCATAGATAATGAAGAAACATTAAACATGATAAAATAGAATAGGGATAAAACATGTAATTGTGGAAACCATTAAGCACATATGATTATTTCCATAGTAGCCAAGACATTTCTTCCAAGACCATCATAGTGGACAAAGTCCATTACTGATCTGAGTTTACTTGCTGTTCCAGCCCTGTATTACCGAACCAGATTCACTTTTCATTCCAGCCATGTCTATCTCATGAGATAGAAATCTTTACCCAATGCATTGGAGGGGGATATAGGTCCCACCCATATCATAATGAAATCATTCTTTCATGTGCCACAAAATAAACATAAATCATTCATCATAACCCAAAGAATAATATGGGTTTCATTAACACCATCCCATCATAACATAATCCATATAAAATAAATAGATATCATTTCATCATAAGAAAATGAAATCATGTAAATAATAGAGACATTATACTTGAAATATAAACATATTAAATAATGTCATCTTAGATGGAAAATGGTTTTGATAAAACACTTGAAATGAATTCTTGAGGAAAATATCCTTATTTCTTCAAAATCATTTTCTTTTCACAAAATTCCATGCAATTTTTAAAGAAATTTTTTTTGTTGAAAATAATAATGAAATATTGTAGAGTAAGCTTCAAGAAAATAAGGCATTATGAAACTGTAAAAATCTTTTCATGCCGTATAAGTTAAAAAAAACATTCTCCTCGCACTTTTGCTGGAAAGGTAAAAAAGTTCCTCATATGGTAATCAAAAGAAATATTACCTCCATAACACAATGTAAAAGTCAAAGAGGGGTAAACATGGCTTTAAAAATACATGGAATAATATTAAAGACTTTATGAAAAACTTTTTTATGTACATGGATGAAAAATATAACCCCAGTAAATACTTACGTATAAGCAATCTTAGATAACAATGATATTTGCAAAATTACCCCTTACCTTATGTCCAATTTCTTCCGTATGTCTCCGAGACTCCTGTATAGTGGGTTTAAACATATTATTAACTTGTAATAGAACCATAATAATATTTATGATTCACTTAAGACTTTATATTACCCATTCATTTGTCAATTCCATGTTAAAGCAGCGTTTCGGGTAAAATCGTTTCATTTATCGTCCGTGTTTTGACTTTTAATTATTCATATGATTACTTAGATCATGATTAATTACTTACATAATATAAAAAATGATTATATATAATATATATTGAGAATATAGATATATATAATAGATCGATAAATGGAATGAAATACACCGTTCATGGAGACGGTAGGCCGTACATACGCATGAATGCTGTTTTTGTTTCCTTATTAAATTGAATGGAAGTAAGTAAATAACATATAAATAAATCCAGTATCATTAATATTTCATATATTTCATGATTATTTAATATATATACTTTATAATCATTCTTGAATGGTTAACTTGGAGAATGAATCTCATCGCGTCGTTGAGACGATAATCTGTACGTACGTAAGAGGGATGATATCCTTCCCATAATTATTGAATGGAATTATAGTGGATGATATAATATCTCAGAATTAATATAATGTTATTATAAAAATAAATAGTTATTCTTAACACCATTATACCCATCCAAGTAAGGTGGTGGTGGAAAAACAGATTACGCCGCGGTGTGGAGACGGTATTCCGTACGTACGCACACGCGATGATTTTGTTTTCCATAGGATGGATAGAAGGTGAAATAGGGTTGGTTCATATTTATAATAAAATATAAGTATATTAGAGATAATGATGTTATTAATTTATTATGTAACAATAAAATAAGAGGAAGTATAAGAAGAAATGAGCTTGAAAGAATCGGTGAAGGATATTACCTCTTCTTTGACGTGCCTCTTCTAAACCTCCTCCTAGGGCAATAAAGTTGATCTTTGAAGAAGACCAGGACCTATATTATATTTCTAGGTAAGTGGATAAGAGAAATGGGCCAGGGTTGGCCAATATTGAAGGTTCAATGTGGTGTGACGAGGAGAGGGAGGGGGTTACCTTTTATAAGAGAGGAGAGGGGTACTTTTAGAAACCTCTAAAATATTAATTTATAATAAACTCAAACCCCACTTAAAATCCTCAAAAAAAAAAAAATACTCAAATGAGTATATTATATGAGATAGGGTTGTAATATCATCAACCAATAAGATTTAGATATGTTGGTAATTTATTTTAAACCTTATCAACATGATTAATCTTTATTTAATCTATTTAATTTTATTTGTGGTAATAATATTCTAAATATTAAATTTTTATAAATAATTACTTATGAGTTGGGAATTGTCCATAATTGGATACTTTATGACATTTTAGACCATATAAATTTATATTTATAATTTTTAAATATTTTTGTGACTTTTAAACAATTTAATAATATGTTATTTTTATAAAATAACAATAGAGTCAATTTTGACACTATTCATTTATTTGAATTTAAATAAAATCCACACAGAGGATATATTCGAACCAAAATATTTAATAGATTCATATCATGTCATATTAATCTAAAAAATTTATGGAGCACATTAATTTGTTAATATAACATTTATTTTAATATTTTTAAAACCATTTATTTGATATTTCCCTTAATAAAATAATTACTACAAATTTTTTGAATAATTATTTAATATACTTATTTATTGCATAAAAATTTAAAAAAATACTATGATGCATATAAATCTAATATATTCAAGAATAATACTTTTACTCTAATTTATCATCATAAAATCACAACATTTAAGTTTTTATATTTATTAAATCATGAAGGTGACAACTTTGACATCATTTAAAATAAAATAATATAAGTGTCATAATCGCTTTTATAAGGATCCAAATGGTCAAATATTATACCATTGGATGATTATGGTTTACATGTACACGACCAATAAGTTTTGGTCAGGTTTTTGTGCCATTTATGGTCACTATTAGATTTATAAAAACTGTATTATTGATTTTTTCACTAAATAAACAATTTCTGCATCACTATTGTGTCACCATTAATCATAATTATTTAATATATAAAAATTATAAATAAATTTATATTATTTATAATTTTTTTTAGTTTTCTAGTGACTATTTATGTTCGACGGTTTATTAAATTTTTCACTAAAATAAAATTATTACACTTATAAGATATAAGGGAGTGACATGTTGTCACTTTTTTGGTTTTAATAATAATTACATCCTTTTCAAGGTCAAAAGTATCACTAAATGAATATATTAAGACCCTTAAGTGATATACGTCAACTTTTATTCATTCAATAGATTTTTGAAAGGTGTTAGGTTAATTTTATAATATTATTTTTTACCCTTACTTACCCAATTTACCTTTAACTGTAGTAAATAAAATTTACCATAGTTACTGTTCATATTGTCTAAAAATAAAAAGTAGCCTATTAAAATAATTCAGACCTACTGATTCCAAATATGGAATCCATTTTTACAAATTAAAAACGCAGAATTTGTAGTATTTAATTTAAAAGTAATCCCACTGTTGAGAAAACGAGTTTTAAAAGTTAAAACATTGCAAAAGATTGAAATGTTTTCACCTATGAATTCAGTGTAAAATTAATGATAATAAATTGAATTATATTAAATGGTAAAATATATTCTATTTATACTTTAAAACTATTAAATATTATAATTTAACCATATAAATTATCTTGATGAAAAAATTTGTTTTTAATTAAAATTTAGCGGATTTGTACTATTAATCAAAATATGAAAGTTAACAGAAAAATATAAAAAATTTATCCAAATTAAATTTTTATATCCTTATTGAAATTAATAAGTTTATTTTATCTAATTTAACTTATAAACATGTTAAAAACAATATTTAAAGTGGGTGCACCATCAAAAGGCGGCAAAACTGCATTTTTTTTTGAAAAATACATATTTTACCCGAAAAATTTATTTTGTTCTCATACCATGTTCTATAAAATGTGTAAGATGAATTATAATGTCATAAAATTAAAAATGTAGTTACTACTCTTCATAACGTCTAGTTCATAATAACAATATATCGTTGTTTAGTGAAACTCAGTATTGCGTACAACAGAAGCTATTGAGGAAGGTCGCTCTTGTGTGCAACACAAGCCAAGAATAGTGTTGCATATACTACTAGATAATACAATGTTTTATATAGCGCAAGATAATATTGGTGTAGCGTAAAACACATGACATCAAAGAAATTAAAAATATTATTTCTCATAAAATCTTAGAGTGTTACATTATACCCCCCTTAAAATGAATTTCGCCCTCAAAATTCGTCAGGGTTATAAATGGTTTACTACTTGAATGTTTCTTTCATAGAAACCCACATAGTAAAAAGGAATACTAAAAGTTTTAAAAAAAACGAACGTTGGAAACATAACGGATTCCCAAAGTAACTCATCACTGGGTTTCCGCATATGAGAACATAGGTGAAAACATGGATATGGAAGAGAAATCTAATCATCATGTTCTAATGAAGAGTGGTAGAAAACATGGAAATGAAAAATACAACAATCACAAAGCCATAAAATTGTGATGATCTAAGGTACCATCTAATTCATCAGATATGAGGGTAATATGACAAATTTTTTTGTTATCAAGATCATTTCCCAGGATTTGATGAATTTTTGCATAAGGAGAAATACTTACCTAATTTTTGTGTAAAATCATCGTTGGTCATTCCATGAACAATTTATAATTCATATCTTATTTAAATAAATGGATTTGAATTTTTCATTCTTGAAGTATTACCATATCATGTGATATAATGATAGGTCATTCCATCTCTCTTACCACTTAATAAAATAAAACTAATTTCTACTAACCAGGGATTCCTCTAGGCTAGTGGTAGGCGATAAATGACTATCGCACTTCAGTTGTGAGTTTGATTCCCGCAACCTTGTCCGACGTGATGTGTTGTCGCTCGTCCTACGGGTTGTCCTTTTTCTAAAACTATACTATTAAAAAATTCTAGGAATAATATCAAAAATTTCTAGCATTAAAAAATACTGTCTGATGTCAAACTTAATGCATTCCAACCTTTAGGCTTATCGAAAATCCTTCTGTCCAATCTCATAGTATAAAGAAAACAACTACTAGAAAGGTCAACTACCAAGAATGTGAATACATTCATTTATACCCCATATATCATAAGATATATCTTGTTGGTCACATTTTAAAAATTTTAATTCCTTAATCATGTATTCTCTTGAAACATGAATTACCATAGAATCTTTGTGAAAAAATGAATGATGTCAAAAGTCAACTATTTCCACATACCAAAATCCCAAAATTTCTATATACTAAAATCATGATATCACTTTGTCCTTATATCAGTCATGAGCTCATTAATACTATTAAATATTTCACTATCTCTTTATCCCTTCATTATGCGAATATCATCTGCTTTTCAAAAATATCTGAATTATCTTTCATGGTTACCGGTACCATTCAACATATACTTTCAAATACTTTAGTAAAAAAAATAGTGTAAAAATCCTTATATGTGTATTTATTTCATAGTACCATTACCTATACAACATAACTCTTTATAAACATAAATCATTCCTCTACCTTCTTAAACCATTGACCGAGCTTCAACAATTCTTTCATCTCACATATCATTTGTAGTCTCTTCATCATCATCAACATAAATACTACCCATACTACCGTGATGATTCTCTTCATGAGACTTTCCCTTAGGGAATTGTTTTGCATAATTCCCATACATTCCACATTTAAAACATTTAACCGTTGTTGATGTCTTAGCAATAACATTATCCTTATCCATGGTGTTAACTGAACATTTTCCTTTGCAATTATGGGATTTGTGTCCTTAATTTCCACACCCAAAGCATCTTCTAGTTCCATTGAAAAATTATCCCTGATGCCTCTTACCACATGATTTACATGATGGAAATTTAACTTTATTTCCTCTATGATCATCATGAAACTCCATCTTTCTCTTATTACCTTAGTCAGGAAACTTACCAAAGTTAAGATTGTTGATCATATTATGAGATTTCTGATTAGGCATAATAATGATGTTTGGACTTCCAAATCCTGTTTTATTTGGTTTATCATGAAGAATATCATTACATTGTCCATCATATCCTCCATTATCATGAATCTTCCTATTTCCAGCCATTTTCTAAAACCCAAAAAGAATAGTATGAGAGGAAAAAATCATACTAAGAAAAAAACATAATAAAGGGAGAGTAACTTCAATATGTAACATCTTAGGTTTAATTCTAAGATCGTTTACATAATTCTAGGACTATAACCTATACTTATACTTATCCTTAGAGACATCCCTAGAAATACTTTAGAAATATCTATAGGGATTTCACTAAAGTATTCACATCATAGTTTCCAAAGGGTAACTAAACCATCGCTCTGATACCAACTGTAGAGACCCAAAGCATGACGTACATAGACATTATATTACTTATGCATAATACTTAATACATGAAAAAAACAAATTCCCAAAGACCGTATTAGTTTAGTGACTTTGGAAACTCAGAACATAATCTTCTAATAATGGTGAAAGATCTTCAACATCTCCAATAATGATCTTCCACTTTGGTTTTCTTACCTAAAAACTTTCTTTATATCCTGGGGAAAAGAAAACATAAAAAGGGTGAGCTCAAATGCTCAGTAAGTGTAAACATGGAGAACATAAAACAATCCCTAAACATTAGAATGTAAGAACATGAACATAAAACATCAAAATCATGAGTAATAACATAAATATTAGCAGTGCATAAGGCATAAATCATAAAGGAACATTAACCATTATAAAATAGAATGGGAATAAAACATGTAATTGTGGAAACCATTAAGCACATGTTATAATTTCCATAGTAGCCAAGGAATTTCTTCCAAGACCATTATAGTGGACAAAGTCCATTACTGATATGAGTTTACTTACCGTTCCAGCCAGGTATTACTGAACCAGATTCACATTCCATTCCAGCCATGTCTATCTCATGAGATACAAATATTTACCCAATGCATTAGAGGGATATTTAGGTCCCACCCATCTCATAATGAAATAATTCGTTCGTGTACCACAAAATAAACATAAATCATTCATCATAACCCAAAGAATAATATGGGTTTCATAAACACCATCCCATCATAAAATAATCCATATAAAATAAATGGATATCATTTCATCATAAGAAAAATGAAACCATGTAAATAATATAGACATTATACTTGAAATATAAACATATTAAATAATGTCATCTTAGATAGAAAATGGTTTTGATAAAACACTTGAAATGAATTCTTGAGGAAAATATCCTTATTTCTTAAAAATCATTTTCTTTTCACAAAATGCCATAAAATTTTAATAGAGAAGGATTTTTTTTGAAAATTATCATGAAATATTGTAGATTAAGCTTCATGAAAGTATGGCATTATGAAACCGTAAAAATCCTTTCATGCTGTATAAGTTAAAAAAACATTCTCTTCGTACTTTTGCAGGAAAGGTCAAAAAGTTTCTCGTATGGTAAACAAAAGAAAGATTCCTTCTCTAACACAATATAAAAGTCAAAGTGGGGTAAAAATGACTTTAAACATAAATTTAATAATATTAAACACTTTATGAAAAATATTTTTATGGACATGGATGTAAAATATAACCCCAGTAAATACTTACGTATAAACAATCTGGGATTACAATGAGATTTGCAAAATTATCCCTTAACTTATGTCCAATTTCTTCCTTATGTGTCTGAGACTCCTATATAGTAGGTTTAAACATATTATTAACTTGTAATAGAACCATAGTAATATTTATGATATCATATATGATTCACTTAAGACTTTCTATTACCCGTTCATTTGTCAATTCCATGTTAAAGCAGCGTTTTGGGTAAAATCGTTTTATTTATCATCTGTGTTTTGACTTTTAATTATTCATATGATTACTTAGATCATGATTAATTAATTCAATAATTCAAAACATTATTTATATATAATATATATTCATAATATACATATTTATAATAGATCGATAAATGGAATGAAATACACCGTTCATGGAGACGGTAGGCCGTACATACGCATGAATGTTGTTTTCATTTCCTTATTAAATTGAATGGAAGTAAGTAAATAACATATACATAATCAAGTATCATTAATATTTCATATATTTCATGATTATTTAATATATATAATTTATAATCATTCTTGAATGGTTAACTTAGAGAATGAATCTCATCGCGTTGTGGAGACGGTAATCCGTACATATGCACGAGCGGCAATATCGTTCCCATAATTATTGAATGGAATTATAGTGGATGATATAATATCTCAGAATTATTATCATCTTATGATAACCATATATAGTTATTATTAACACCATTATACCCATCCAAGTAAGGTGGTGGTGGAAAAATAGATTACACCACGGCGTGGAGACGATATTCCGTACGTACGCACGCGCGGTGATTTCATTTTCCATAGGATGGATATAAGGTGAAATAGGGTTGGTTCATATTTATAATAACATATCAGTATATGAGTGATACTGATGTTATTACTTTATTATGAAACAACAAAAGAAGAGTAAGTAGAAGAAGAAATTAACTTGAAATAATCGGTAAAGGATATTACCTCTTTTTTGACGCGCCTCTTCTAAACCTCCCCTTAGGGAAATAAAGTTGATCTTTGAAGAAGACCAGGACCTATATTATGTTTCTAGGTAAGTGGAGAAAAGAAATGGTCTGGGTTTGGCTGATATTGAAGGCTCAATGTGGTGGGAATAGGAGTGGGAGGAGGTGCCATTTTATTAGAGGGGAGAGGGGCACTTTTGAAAACCTCTAAAATATTAATTTATAATAAACTCAAACCCCACTTAAAAACCTCCAAAAATGAATCAAATACAAATATTATATGAGATAGGGTTGTAATATTATCAACTAATAAGATTTATATATGTTGGTAATTTATTTTAAACCTTATCAACTTGATTTATCTTTATTTAATCTATTTAATTTTATTTATGGTAATAATATTCTAAATATGAATTTTTTATAAATAATTACTTAGGTGTTGTGAATTGTACATAATTGGATATGTTATGAAATTTTAGACAATTTAAATTTAAATTTACAATTTTTAAATATTTTTGTGATTTTTAAACAATTTAATATTATGTTATTTTTATAAAATAACAATAGAGTCAATTTTGACACTATTCCTTTATTTAAATTTAAATAAAATCCACACAGAGGATATATTCGAACCAAAATATTTAATAGATTACTAACATGTCACATTCATCTAAAAAATTCATGTAACACATTAATTTGTTCATATAACATTTATTTTAATATTTTTAAAACCATTTATTTGATATTTCTTTTAATAAAATAATTACTACAACATTTTTTTTATAATTATTTAATATACTTATTTATTGCATAAAAATTAAAAATAAAATACTATGATGCATATAAATCTAATATATTCTAGAATAATACTTTTAATCGAATTTAGCATCTTCAAATCACAACATTTAAATTTTTATATTTATTAAATCATGAAGGTGACAACTTTGACATCATTTCAAATAAAATAATATAAGTGTCATAAGCGCTTTTATAAGGCTCAAAATGGTAAAATATTCGATCATTGGATGATTATGGTTTACATGTACATGACCAATAAGTTTTGGTCAGGTGTTTGTGCCTTTTATGGTCACTATTAGATTAATAAAAACTGTATTATTGATTTTTTCACTAAATAAACAATTTATGCATCACTATTGTGTCACCATTAATGATAATTATTTATTCCTTAAAAATTATAAATAAATTTATATGATGTATATAATGTTACTATATTTCTTGTGACTATTAATGTTCGATGTTTTATGAATTTTATCACTAAAATAAAATTATTACACTTATAAGATATAAGAGAGTGACATGTTGTCACTTTCTTTGGTTTTAATAATAATTACATCATTTTCATTATCAAAAGTCCATGAAATGAGTATATTCCGACCCTTAGGTGATATGGGTAGAATTTTGTTCATTAAATAGATTTTTGGCAGGTGTTAGTGTAATTTTATAATATTATTTTTACCCTTACTTACCCCATTTTCCTTTAACTGTAGTAAATAAAATTTATTGTAGTTACTATTCATAATGTCTAAAAATAAAAAGTAGCCTATTAACATAATTTGGACCTACTGATTCCAAACATGGAATCAATTTTTCAAAATTCAAAACACAGAAGTTGTTGTATTTAATTTAAAATTAATCCTGCAGTTGAGAAAACGAGTTTTAAAAGTTAAAACATTGCAAAAGATTGAAATGTTTTTATCTATGAATTCAATGTAAAATTAATGATAATGACTTTAATTATATTAAATGGTAAAAATATATTCTATTTATACTTTAAAACCATCCATAATTATAATTTAACCATATAAATTATCTGGATGAAAAAATTTGTTCTTAATTAAAATTTAGCGTATTTTTACTATTCATCAAAATATGAAAGTTAATAGAAAACTATAAAAAATTTATCCAAATTAAATTTTTATATCTTAATTGAAATGAATAAGTTTATTTTGTCAAATTGAACTTATAAATGTTTAAAAAACTAGATTTAAAGTGGGTGCGCCATCAAAAGGCGACAAAACTACATTTTTTTTGAAAAATACATATTTTACGTGAAAAATTATTTTGTTCTCATAAAATGTTATATAAAATGTGTAAGATGAATTATAATGTCATAAAATTCAAAATTTAGTTACTACTATTCATAACGGCTAGTTCATAATAACAATATATCATAGTTTAGTGAAACTCAGTATTGCGTACAACACAAGCTATTGAGGAAGGTCGCTCTTGCGTCCAACACAAGACAAGAATAGTGTTCGTATACTAAAAGCTAATACAGTGTTGCATATAGAAAAATCTAATCTTGGTGTAGTGTAAACCACAATACATCAAAAAAATTAAAAATATTATTTCTCATAAAATCTCAGGGTGTTACAATGTCTCACCTTAAGGATCTCCATCAAGAGAATGCGAGACATGAGAGATATGAGATCTTCAATGATTAGTTTACAACTAAGATTGGAGAGTATGCACTAGCTGGTCCTCATGTAGTCAAACTTATTGGTTACATTGAATTCCTGGACATCTTAGGGATTAAGTTATCAGATGAGTTTCACATAGATCTCATCCTATCATCACTTCCCAAGACCTTTTCTTACTTTATTGTCAACTTAAACATGAGAAAAAATGAGAAGAATCTATTGGAACATCAGACCTTAATTCCCTAGGTAGATAAAGACAAGGCGAGTGACAAACCCACAGTCCTTTTGGTGAATAGGAAAAGGAAGGAAAAAGTAAAGGGGTCAAAAATTTATAAACGGTCTGAAGCCCCTAAGCACCGTCCCTCCAAGAAGGGGAAGATCTAGAGGTAGGGAAAGGAATGAGAGTCAGTATGTTTTTCATGTGGAAAACCAAGCTACTGGAATAGGAAATACACCCAGGAGCATGGGGACAATAAAGGTATATTGGTTATTGAGTTTAATATTTCCATTTCTACACATTGGGTATTAGATACAACTTTTGGGGAATACATTTTTATTCAAATGTAGGAACCAAGTAGATTTAGAAAGATTTACATTGGAGAGGTAGATCTTTGTGCTACAAATAATGTGAGGTTAGATGCGTTGGACATTGGTGATTACTGTCTCTCATTGCCAACTGGGATTCTTTTGGTTTTACATAACTGTTATTATGTGACTAGTGTTACCAAGAACATAATCTATGTATCATGTTTGGATATGGATGGATTTGTTTTCAAGTTTAGAAATAAGGGTTGATTATTTTATAAGAACAACATATGTTCTGGTATGGAATATTTAAATAATGGTTTGTATTTATTAAATTATGAAAACCATGTGTTGGCAATCGATAAAAAAATAAACTCGCATGACTCATACAACACCCAGTTGTGGAATCACCGTCTTGGTCATGTAAATGAGAAGTGCTTGGAAAAGCTCTGCCAAGATGCATATTTAGACTCTAGTGAGCTAAATCCACTTGATAGATGTCACACTTTTTTAAAAGGTAAAATGAATAAGCCGCCTTTCAGTGGGCAGGGTTAAAGGGACACAAAGCTTCTAGGATTGGTGCACACAGATGTGTGTGGACCATTTTCAGTATAATCTAGAGGTGGATATTCTTAATTAATAACTTTTACAGATCATTTGAGTAGATATGGATATATCTACTTGATGAGGTTATAGTCATATTCCTTGGATAAATTTAAGGAATTCAAGAATGAAGTAGAGAATCATCTTGGTAAGAAGATAAATAAGCTTCAATCAGATTGAGGTAAAGAATATTTGAACAAAGAGTTCATCGAAATTCTACAGGAATCTCAGATTCTTTCTCAACTCACTCCTCCTTATACACCATAGTGGAATAGTGTTAGTGAAAGGAGGAACCACAACTTTTTGAACAAGGTGTGGTCGATGATAAGTCATTAAGTCCTTCCATTATCCTTTTGGGTATATTCATTACAAACTGCAGTATACACATTAATCCAAGTACTAACTAAGGTGGAAAATTAAATTCCCTCAGAGTTATGGAATGAAAAGAAACCCATTTTTTCATACACACATGTATGGGGATGAGGGGAATTTGTCAAGGCCTTCTCAAGAAACAAACTAGCACCTCGGGGCACGATGTGTATCTTTATAGGATATCCTAAGGAAACTAAAGTATATTACCTATATAACCCTTTAGATAAGAAAGTGACTATCACTAGACAATCTATATTTATTTAGAGGGATAAAATCCTCAAAAAGGATAGTGGGAGAAATATTGACTTTGATGAAGTTGGTGATAAAGATACACAAGAGTAGGTACAAAAAAAAGTTCCACAGGTCCCCATGGAAGAGGTTACAGAAACATAGGTACTGCGTAAAAGCTCAAGATAGGTAAGAGAACCGAAGAGATTTGGTTTCCTTGTCACCAAGGATGGTGAATCATTATTGTTGGACAATGATGAAACTCTCTCCTACAAGGAAGCATTAAAGAGATTATAAGATGCAAGATGGATAGAAGCTATGAATACTGAGATGGATTCCATGTATCAGAACCAAGTCTGGGTTCTTTTTGATGAGCCGATTGATGTAAAGCATATTGGATGAAAATGGGTATTCAAGAGAAAGCTAGGCATGAAAGGTCAAGTAATCACCTATAAAGAAAGACTAGTGGCTAAAGGATTTAGACAACATCAAGGAATTGACTATGATGAAAACTTTTTGCTAGTTTCCATATTTAAATCCATAAGAATCATACTTTCCATAGAAGCTTACCATGGCTATGAGATTTGGAAAATGGATGTCAAAACAACATTCCTTAATGGGAACCTCAAGGAAGATGTCTATATAGAACAACCAGAAGGGTTTTTGACACCAAGTGAATCCAGATAGTTTTTCATGTTGTAGAAATACATTAATTAATTAAAGAAATAATCCAGGTCATAGAAAATTAGATTTGATGAAGCCATAAAGAAATTTTGTTTCATTCAGAAAGAATGTGAGACATGTGTTTATAAGTGGTTTAATGGGAATGCAATCGTTATACTAGTAGTATCTGTTGATGAAATATTACTTATTGGAAATGATGTACTAGTATTACTATTAGTTAATGACTGGTTGAAAAAGTCTTTATCCATGAAGGACTTAGGTGAAGAAACCTACATTCTAGGGATCAAGGTCATTCGTGATAGATCCAAGAGGTTGCTTGGACTAAGTCAGGGTATATAAATAGACTAGATACTGAAGAGATTTAGTATGGAACAATCCAAGAGGAGATTTATTCCAGTGTCACATAGCCTACATCTTTCTAAGTGAATATGTTCTTAGACACAACAAGATAAAGATAGGATGAGTAAGATCCCATATGCTTTGGCTATAGGATCCATCATGTTTTCTATGTTTTATACGATGCTTGATGTTGCCTATGAACTAATCATGGTAGGTAGATATCAAGTAGATCTATGATAATAGAATTAGACTGCTTTTAATACTATCCTTAAGAATTTGAGAAGAACTAAGGATATGTTATTGGTGTATGGAGTAGACAAGGAGCTTTTCATCAGAGGGTATGTTGATGCTAGTTTTAAGATAGATCAGAATGATATGAAGTTGCAATCTGGATATGTTTTATGTCTCAACAAAGAAGCTGTGAGTTGGAATAGTTCAAAGCAGCAAGTTTTTGTTGATTCAATAGTGGAGTCTGAATTTATAGAGGCTTCTAATGTAGCCAAGGAATCCATTTGGATTCATAACTTTGTCTAGTATCTTGATTTGGTGCATAACATTAGATAGAATATCACATTGTATTGTGATAATACTGTAAAAGAGACTCTTGAAAAAGAAATAAGGTCACATCAATAGACAAAGTACATTTTATAAAAGTATCACCTCTTGAGGGATTTATATCAAAGGGGTGAATTTGTAGTCAGTATAGTTTCCATGGAAGAGAACATGGTGAACCCCGTGATTGAAGGCCATTCCCAGTAAAATGATGAATATCATGTGAGAGTTAGCGGGTTAAATGTTGTTAGCAGTTGGATCTAGTCCAAGTGGGAGTCTGTTGGAGTTGGTGGCCTAGAACCAACTATTTTTTAATTTATTCATTAATAAATACCTTATCATATCTTGATTGTTCTTATTCATGACAATACATGTGATAATTTTATAAGGATAGATGTTGCACCAAAGGGTCATAAAGGATCCCTACTATGATGTGAAATCGAAAGTGACATAACACTATTCTTGAATATATATTCTATGGCTGAATGATGTTATTTGAGGGACATGAATAATATAGGCCATTAGGGGTTCGGGCTCATAAAACATTGAGGCACCTTCTCATGGTGTGCGCCCTTGGTAATATCTAGGAGGATATTATGAAACGAGACCTGCTAGTAGGAAATCCACATTTCATAGTGTCATTGGATGTTTCTATCTATGGACGTGTGTATTGGTTCTTATACTTTAAGAATATTATTAATGGGTATTACAACCCGCACAATTAGATGTATTGAAGAAAACTATGAAAACACACTATTCAAAGTGAGGTAGGATATGTTGGGTTCATCATGAGTCTTACTGCATTAATAGATAATATGAGAAAGGATTTGTCCCTTCTGTTCCATAAGGGAAGTTGAAATTTCAGGCCCTTTTATGGAATTGATATATCCTAAATAAATCCATGGAAATGGTGAGGAATTGGAAAGTTCAATTTTGGGAAGTCAAAGATATAATAATCGAGCACATGGGTTGATATAACTAGCATGAAACCCACTTGATTCGAGATACCAAGACAAAGAAATTACATTACACAGTAAGCATTCGTAGGAGGTGACATGTCATTGCAGCGTTAACAACATTCTATATGGGTGACTTGACATGTTTCTAGACTCTAACCTTGGACTTTAGGTAGGATACACCTAATTCCACTAATAAATAAGCCTAGAGGGTCACACAAAAAAGTGTCCAAGTATCTCAATTAAGTATTCATTTAACAAGTTGAAGAAATATTATTCCTGATTGTTGTTTAATATTTATTCATGGATGTCTGATCACATTTATTTTGACACTATTTATTCAAGTGAATATATTGTGGGTGAAATAATATATTTATTAGTGAGTAATAAAGTGATATTTATTTAATAAATAAATAGTCACTATTCAAGCTCTAATAAATGTGGTGGAGGAAATAAAGAAAATGAAAAAAATTACACGTCGTGTATATTAATATATACCCCCTGTGTAATTTTTCTGGGGACTTGTGAGAAAAATATTATTTATTTAATTAAATAATATTAGGTGTAATTCACTGGGCGCATGTCAAGTAATAATAATAGTCCACTGTTATTATTAGACATGAGGTCTTACTAAGAATTAAATGAAATGAATAAATGCTTTCGGGTAGTTAATTTATTTTTTTATTCTAATTAATAAAATCCCAATTTCATTATTTTCATTAGAGATAGACATTCTTTGTGGTTGTGCACAATGAATCTAGAGAAAGATCTCAAGCCAAGAGAGAATTACTTTCCTCCAAGAACACTCTCAAGTTATGTGAGAGATCCTCCTCCACCAGATCAAGGAGAGCACTTTGGAAGTGGCTCTCAAGGAGGTCGAAGACAAATATTTCAAGTGAAAGTTCTTTTGCACTAGCACCTAGAGATCCCTTAGGTGATGTCCAGAGATATGTGGAGCACATGTGGATCACTGATAGAGGAATCCTACACTTGGATTCTATGACGCAATGAGGGATCACATCAGATTGTGACCAGAAACATCAATGAAGATATAATTTCATCAAGGTAATTATTATCTTTTTTAATTAAATTAATTATAACCAACATATGATGATCCTATATATGGTTTCAGGACTCCACTATTTTCTTTTGTTCTTAGTTCTATTCCGAATATCTTATGTTTTATTATGGTGATAGATCTCGAATTTATCATTGTTAACAACAAAATTATAGTTGGGTACACCCATCTATGTGCTTCCACTACACCTAGAACCTATAGACTCTTTTAAAAGAATTATTACTTTGTTGATCCACAAAAAATAAAAAATATCTTATTTAATCCTTCTCTCAAGAGAAAATTTATAATTCTAAATCTCTTGCGAACTCACCATATACCTTTTTATCTACATTTATCTATCTATCATATTGTTCCATCCTTTGAGAGACACGAGATCAAATTTTAATGGATTTGTGCTAAGAAAATATCTCTTCTTCTGACCTACCTTCTAAATATGTTTTTTTTATAACAAAAAAATGAAAGAGAGACAAGTGATTACTTCCCATAAAGTAAAGGAGGAGGGTTTATAACTAAAACTATAAAAATTAAGGGTGGATGTGTTTCTAGATCACCATTAAAATCATGGGATAAATATTAAAACCTCTCAACCTAAGGGGAGGATACATAAGGTCTTACACTAATCTATTTCCCATCACCTTTATCAAAACATGTTTTCCCTCTCTTTTAGTCTACACATTGAATCATTCATGTCACATTGATTCACAATATTGTATAATATCAATACACCTTAAAGGATCTATTATTAATTGATTAATTAACTTTGATATAATATTTTATAAATAATATCAAAATTATTGTGATCCTATTTATCTTTCATAATCACTTTAATTGATAATCATTTTCTCACTCTCATAATATCTAGATTTAATTATTATTCTTATTCATAAACAAAAAACTGTAATCACTTTATCTTTATTTGATTTTATATCTTCTATGACTGTTTTTTAATTTTTGATTACCATCACACTATATTTTTTAGTAATTTTAAAGTTAATTCAATCCACCTCTTACCATCCTACCCAACATTTAATATTAAAGGAGAACTTTGTTTTTTCAAATTTATATTTTTATATTGTTTTCAAAAGTGTTTTTATATTATTTTAAAAATTAGTTTTAATGTTAAACATATTAAAAAGTTACAAATTGATCTTCTTAGATGGACACTACCTATTATCATTATGCTTCTTTATTTGATGGAATAAATTATTCTTATTGGAAAACTTGTATAGTAATTTTTCTTAGAAGTACTGTATATATTGTTTATAAAATAGTTATGCATGGTTTTAGACTTATGACTGAACCAAAATAGAAATAGACACACCAAGATATTAAATATTTTGAATTATATGGTAAAGAAATGGACTGCTTGAATTTTAGTATTAACCAAAATGAATTCAATATAATATCTACTTAAAAAAACTCCATTTAAATTTATAAATTGTTATAAAATACTCATAAAAGCAAGAAAAAAATCAAATATACTAATATATATTTATATAAAAAGGTCTTTGAAAGTTTTTTTATACAACCAGATTAATCTATTTTAAATATATTTACTCACTTTACTAACATTTTTAGTGGATGAATGTCTCTAGGTGATTATTTATCTACATAAACTCAAGGAAAAAAAATTCTATGGGTCTTGGATAGATATTGGGAACCGAAGGTGATGAATATACAGAAAGTGAAAGAAATAAAAATATTTTTCTTGACGAATTAATTGGATATCTTATGAAATATGATATCACTATGAATCAAAAATATATAAGAGAAGCTAAAGAGGGTAAGGAAGCCAAAGAAGAAAAATATCTATTGCTTTTAAATGAATCTATAATGACGTATCATCTGAAAGCGAGGTTGAATTTGATCATGTAGAAAATAAATTTAACAAACTAATAAAGATGATGAAGACAACTTTCCATATAAAAAATAAGAAACATAAAATTCATGTACCAAAAGTGACATAGTATAAATTCTAGAAAAAGGGTCACATCAAGCTAAATTTCCTCATTTAAAAAGTGAAATGGAAGATAATGATAAAGGAAATAAATATCTTAAAGTCTCAACTTAGAGTGTTAGTGATGAATCCAAGGAATCAACCTATACAACCTCATTAAGTGATTTATGTCCTTAATACCTAATAACACATATCTTGGTAAATGATGAGGTTAATTCTCTTGTTTTTTATTCTTTCTCCTCTTACTCTCCTTTATACTCCTCCTTTTTCTCTTCCTATCAACTAAATGAACTTGATATTTTTTTTGAAAATAACTAATTTATAAATATAATAATCTTATAATGAAATATATTCATGTTCTTAATGAAAAGATCAAATTTTTAAAGAAAATAAAGAACTGGTTTTGAAATTAAAATATCCTCCTAACATTGAAAATTTAAAATCCCAAATCAAAGACCTTAAAAATTCTCTTTCATAATTTTACAAAGGTAAAAATAATATAAATATTATTTTGAGTTCTTAATTTTTACACAAAATTCAATATTATAATTATTTTTTCAAATTCAAATAATTTTTCCCAATAAACCAATTTTGTAAATGGATGTTCGCAAAAAAATATTACAAATATTTTTAGAAATTTGGGTATCTTATTTATGAGTGTGATTGAAAGAATAGTAGATATGGTAGAAAAAAATATATTGATCTTTATTTAAAAATTTATAATATAACATATCATACTAAACATGTTTGGATTCATAAAATCTTATTATATAATAGTGTATGACCGAAGTTCACATGGGTACCAAAAGAAACTCACAATTAATAGTTTAGAGGACTATGCCACCTATCTTCGTTATCATATAATTAGGTGGATTATATATAAAAATAGATTATCCCACTATAATGTCATTTTATATCCCAATATAATGATCCAATAATCTCAAAGGTGATTATTTTATATACTCTAACCATTTTATATAGAGGGAGTTGTCTTGTGTTAATCTTTTATTATTCTACCATTCCTACCAAATGAGATTGCTGGTCTATTTATTCACTCTTTAAATAATTGATATTATTATTTATCTCACTCTATATTTTAATAAAGTTTAATTTTTTATAATTAATTTATCTTATTTTGGGGTGGGGGTCTTATCCAATTAATCTTAGATGTATCAACTATGAAATACTGCTTTTTTATTACATAACTTTTCATTACATTTTACCAACAGAGGATCTTTAAAGTATAGTGTCATGAAAATTAGGGAAATAATATATGAAAACATAAAAAATTCTTTTAATACACTTTTAAGGATTAATAATAGGTTTATGCTAAGTAAAATTACCACATCTCATAACATAGAGACATACATTAAAGGAAAGGTTGAGTAGAATCCCCAGTAAGGAAAACAAGTGAAACAGTTTACATGTGAACTAGAGCGATATAAATAAGAACATAGAGATATAGAAGTATATCATAATAATAATAAATTGAAACATAACATTAAAATATGTCTATAACATTTAATTTAGACATTCATGAACATATCACCAAGGTCTATCCCCAATGTTTCATAAAAATTACCAAGGTTATTCACTAAGGTATCGTAAAAATTATCATCTATAGAGATTAACTTCTTTACCCAATGCATTGGAGCGCTATCATGGGGCACCCTTAATATGTATTTATTTTAATTTTATCCACATATATCATAATAAAAAAATTTCATAAATAACCCAAATAGAATAAAATAAATGGGTTTCATATCGAAATCATGATGTTTATAAAGCGCTTAAAAATAAGATCATCATGTCATTTATAACCCATGGAAAGGGAGAGAGGGTTATATATATTTAAATTAATGAATTAAATATATCAATATTATTTCTTGATGAATATCCCTAGAAATTAATTTTTTTGGGTATTCACATAAATAAAATTAGAGAATTTCTTGATAAAAAGAGAGAGATTTGGAGACTAATATTCTGCAGCATAACGACTGTGCAACATTGTTTTAGAAAAAATTAAAAAGAGAGGGGACATAGGTCACCCATTCATAATAGATTCATAATAAAGTATAAGGACATAATAAAATGGAGATAATAACATGGTATGTGTAATTTAATGACATACCACAAGAAAATGAAACTCAAAAGAAAAGAGAAGATGCAATTTCTTTTACGAAAATTCGGCAGCCTAATGACATCACTTAAAAATTCCTAAAATTAGTTAATGAGAGAGGAAAGGGTCTATTATTAATTTGACATAAAATTTATAGAAATATAGATATATAATAACATACCCCTACATAATAAAATAGAAACTAGAAGACATAACATAAAGTAAGTCATGACTAAAAGAGGAGGGTGAAAGGTTCCCTTACCTTGAAGAGTAACTTCAAAAACTAAAAGGATGGGACCTTGGGGGATTGGGGTAACCTTGGGAGGACTCATTGGAAGGTAAAATACCAGATATTAGTTGAGGATAAGTTTTAATGAATGTAATTAAGGAATGAGTTGGTATTTATAGCAAAAATCATGGAATATTTTATTAATTTCCAAGGGACACCTCATTAGTGGTATTTGCAAAACCATGGGCTTGACCATGGTATTTGACCATGTTATTGGCCACTTGGGACACATCATAACATATATTACTGTACACAAGTCTAATAGAATTATTACATCATGATGACATCATTAATAATGTCATTAAATACACTGAAACTCAAAACTGTTTTTTACTATTCACCAAATAACAAAACATTTTATAAAAATTTCATAAATTCACATTAACCTAATATTAATGATCTGAATTAAATAATGAAATATATTTTATGAAAATAATTTTCTAATAATGAAATATTTAATTTTTAAGTATTACCCGAAAAACTAATAATACTTAACTAATAATTTCTAAAATAGTTATTTACTTATGCTATTATATCACTTGATTATTCAAGATGACTAAATTATGTTTATACTTTCTTAAGTGAGGTTACCAATTTATTGGTCACATTACTATTCATAAGGGTAATATTACTATTCATAATTTACTATTCACTAAAAATTAATTTGATCATATTAGACTATAAATTTTTTACTGATCAAAACTGTAGAAGGCCTTTTTTTGAAAATTATTTCACATTATTAATTATTTAAAGTATACAAAAATATTTTAAAATACCCTTTTTTCCAAAATTTACGAATAATATGGAACTTTATAATTTCATCATATATTTATTTTGACATTTGAAATCCAGAAATTTTACCATAATTATAAATAACAATTTTATTTATACAAATGGATTAAACAAAGTAACCAACGCCTCATTACATATCCCTTATAACACCTGCATATGACCTAAGAGTATGGTGTGCAATGGTGATAGAATTTGGGGCAGCTTAGAAAACATTTCCTGGGTGGTGATTTCTATCAGATTGAATTTCTATCTTAAGAAATTCTATTAAAGCTTAACATTTTGGATTTTGTCTTGGGCTTGGTTCAAAGAAAAGCCCAATGATGCTACCTCCTTCCCAAGCTCTGAAAGATTGGCTTCGTATGAATTGAGTCTACGAGATGAGGCCATCGACTCTTCTTTCTGTATTAATTAACCATGATCATTTGTATTTATAAACAATAATAATAACCTTAATTGTATAGTTTCCAATGGTCATATTGACCAACAATCATAAAACAGTCAATACCCAACTTTCTCATTTTAATTATTATCACTTCATTAATTAAAGGACATAGTTTTGTTGAGTATAAAATAAGATAACACACAAATTTTGGAAAAAAATATTATTCAAAAGTTTGGGTCGTTACATTCTCCACCCTTTAAGAAATTTCATCCCCGAAATTTCAACTCATACCCTTAGAAGAGAGAAGGTGTGGATACTTATGCCTCATAGACTCCTCTAGTTCCCATGTGTCTTATTCACATTTGTGGTTCCTCCACAACACCTTAACAAGGTGGGTAGTATTTTTGTGTAGAACCTTGTCCCTATGATCCCAGATCTTCACCTGTTGTTCCTCATAAGAGAGGTCATGTTACAGTTGTACCACCTCTATATTTAGTTCACGTGAAGGGTCCAGTATTTACTTCCTCAAGAGTGATATGTGGAAGACATAATGAACTTGTTCTAGATTTGGAGGAAGTGAAAGACAATAGGCCACTACTCCTACATGATCAAGGATTTTATAGGGGCCAATGTACCTATGAATGAGTTTCCCTTTCTTCCAAAACCTCATGAATCTCTTCCAAGATGAAATTCAATGAAATATTTTTTCACCAAAATCAAACTCCAAGCCACTTAGATGGTTGTCTTTATAGCTCTTTTGTCAACTCTGAACAGCCTTAATGTGTTGCTGGACGACATGAACATGTTTTTTCATCTATTTCACAAGATCAGGACCAAGATGATTTCTCTCACTAGCTTCATCCCAACAAGTATGAGTTGTACATCTCTTTCCATATAGAGATTTATAGGGTGCCATTTGATTTCTTTAGTGGAAGCTATTGTTGTAAGAGAACTCAACTAATGATAGATATTGAACCCATCCACCCTTAAATTTCATTGAGAATTTTATTAGCATGTTCTCAAGTGTTTTAATAGTTATTTTAGATTGGCCATCAGTTTGGGGGTGATAGGACATACTGAAATTCAATTTGGTAATCAGAGATTGTTGAAGACTCCTCCATAATTTTGATGTGAACCTTGGATCGTGATAAGATACATTAGAAAGTGGAACTCCATGTAGCCATACTACTTCTTTCACGTAAATCCTGGAAAGTTGATCAAGATTGAAATCTTCCCGAATAGAGATAAAATGGGCAGTCTTGGTGAGACGGTCTACTATAACCCATATCGCATTGTTTAGTTTGGAAGTTCTTTAGAGACCAATGAAAAATTTCATAGTGATACTATCCCACTTCCATACTGGTATGGGTTGTGGTTGCAATACCCCTTTAAGAAGTTGTCACTCTACCTTCACTTTCTGACATACCAGTAACCTTATAGTGTAGTCAGCAATATCCCATTTCATATTATCCCATCAATAATGATCATGAAGGTCTCTATACATTTTTGTACCTCCAAGATGTATAGATAATGTAGATCAATGAGCTTCATCCAGTGGATCCTTATTTATTTCTAGAAAAGATGGAACACACAATCTTGTATGAAATTTCAGTAAACCTTCTTGATCAATATTAAACTTAAGAAACTCCCCATCCTTTATAGCATCAAACTTCTTATATAAAAAAAGATCTTCTTTCTGATATTTATTGATCTTCTCTAATAATAACGGTTGAGAAATAATTTGTAATAGGTTTGATGATGTCCCTTTCATTATAATTCCCATGTGAAACTTTACTAGGTCATTAATAAAGGGATCTCTTTGAATCCCCATAATAGATAGAACAACTAGGTTTTTCCTATTAATGCATCAGCGAATTTGTTTGTTCTTCTGAGATAATAATGAATTGAAAAATCATTGTCTTTAATAAGTTCAAACCATCTCCTCTGTCTCATGTTTAACTCCTTTTGTGTAAAAAAATACCTCAAACTTTAATAGTCTGTGTATATATCACATTTCTCCACATAAAGATAGGCATCCATATATTTAGAGAAAAAATTACTGCATCTAGCCCAAGATCATGCATAGTATAGTTCTGCTAATGAGTCTTTATCTTTTAAGATGAATAAGCAATGACCTTGTCATTTTTCATGAGGACACACCCAAGACATTTCAGATATGCATCGCTAAAAATAACTAATCCTTATCCACTTGAGGGAAGAGTTAGTGTGGGTGCAGTAACCAATATCTTATTCAGCTCTTGGAAATGTTCCTCTCACTCCTTTGTCTAGATGAACTTGACCCCCTTTCGAGTAAACTTGTTTAATGGGTTATAAATTCATGAAAAGTTTTTCAGAAACCTCCTATAATATCCCGCTAATCCAAGGAAATTGTGAATCTCTGTAATTATTGTAGGCTGAGGCCACTCCTCTACAACCTTTTTCATTGTAGGGTCAACTGTGATTCATTCATTGGTTACAATGTTCCCTAAGAAAGTAACTTATTTCAACCAAAATTCACATTTTCTGAACTTTCCAAAAACCCTTTCCTTCCATAGAGTTTTCCAAATAACCCTTAGATGATCCTCACGCTCCTTATCACTTTTGGAATATATCAGAATATCATCAATAAAAACTACCACAATGTTATCAAGGTAGTCCTTAAAGACTCTATTAATCAAATCCATAAAAATAATAGGTGAATTAGTCAGTCCTAAGGGAATAACCACAAACTCATAATGCTCATATCTTGATCGGAAGGAGGTTTTTGGAATATTTTATTTCTTCACCCTCAATTGATGATAACTAGATAGAAGATCAATCTTAGAGAAGAATTGAGCCCCAAAAAGTTGTTTAGATAAGTCATCAATTCTTGGAAGAGGGTATTTGTTCTTTAATGTGATCCCTTTCAGTTCTCTATAATCAATGCATAACCGCATCGATCCATCCTTCTTCTTCACAAAGAGAATAGGTGCCCTCTAAGGAGACACACTAGGATGGATAAACCCCTTCTCCAAAATATATTGTAGTTACTTCTTTAATTACTCTAGATCCACATTTTATATCCTATACAGGGTCTTTGATATCATATGAGATCAATATACGAGTTCAATGGATAACTCTACCTCTCTTTCCTGAAGAGGTCCAGGAAACTCCTCAGGAACTACGTCTATATATTCCTGGATGATGTGAATATTTTATATCCGTATACTCTCATTTACTTCTTCTTATTCACTGATAAACTCTATAAAGAATGATATAAGAGGTTTTTCGAAACAGATATCATGTTGAGATATCTCTCCTTGGAAGGTAACTGTAGGTTTTCTATTCAAGAATACTGATATTTACTTGCTTCTACATTTAATCTTAGCATTATACTTTGAGATCCACTCTATCCCTAGTGTAATGTATTATTCCATCATGATAATTACAACTATATTTTAGATTATATTGTGCTCACTAAAGTAAATACTAGAGTTTCTAAACACTAATTATTCTTGGATAATCCCACCAGGAGTCTTGACTGATAACTCTACTTTTAGAAATTCAGGGGTTTATTCTAAATTCTTTGCAAACATGGAGAAAATGAAGGAATGTGTAGAAAAAGAATAAAAAAATTACTTTCTATCTTTGAGATAAAAACAATAGTATCCAACAACATATAATTTGGAGCTTCAATAGCAGTTGTTGTGATAGAAAATGCACGACCTTTCTCCCTTGGACTTTTCTGAGGCTGATGGTGATTCCCCTCCACTTCCATCAGATTTGAAAAATGATTGACAAAGTGCCTAAGTTGTCCACACTTATAGCATCGGACATCAGGTAGGGCCAACACCATCTTACCCTTATCGCTAGTTTTGGTAAGTTGAGGATTCAACTCACTATGATGAATCCGTGCGATATGGACATCTCTTACACACTTGTAGCAGTTCCCTCTCTCGAGAAGGTAGTTCCTCGAATGCTTCTTCCCACATTTATTACACATGGGATGTTGCACTTTATTTCCTCATCTTCCCTGATCGAATATCCTCCCTAATCTTGTCTACATTAATCTCTTATTGTCATTAGATTTATGAGACCACTACATCTCACTAAACTCCAGTTCAACATTCATTTGACTATGTACTATCTCCTCATAGATGTAATATTCTCAGTTGGCTAGATTCTTCTGGAGATGTGGTATCAGTACACTAAATAATCTATCAAACTTCCCAATAGTATCCATGACAAAGATTGAGGTATAACGGGAAGGTCTTGTGAATTTCATCTCATAGCTTCCAATAGATTCACTCTCCTTATGCTTTATCTCAAAATCTCCTTCTCTATTTTTGTTCTCATAGAACATGGGAAATAATTGTTGAAGAAGATCCTTCTGAACTCTTCCCACTCCATACCTTGAACCTCAACACTTTTCCTCATGTTTTTAATCAGACCCCACCAATGATCAGCTTCTTCCTCTAAGTGGTAAATAGCGAGTGTGACCTTATCTTTCTCTGAACAGAAGAGCACAGAAAAGATCTTCTCTATAGAGCTGATACACTATTTAGAAATCAATGGGTTGGTAGATCCACTGAAGGTTGGTGGTCATTGACACATAAAAGACTCAATGTAATGTTGTTCCATTGATGATGAAATTGGTCTCTCATATTGATTTATGTTATTTCCCATAACTTGATTCAATTGGTTCATCATTCTCCTGAATGTTTCCATTCCATCTTGCATTGGATGGCCGTCAATGCATAGTCCATTGAGGTCACCATTTTCATGGTTCCTACTCTTTCCTGCAATTTTCTAAAAGAATAAAAACTTAGTTATAATATTATTTCATTTATGAATATTTTAACTATAAAGTATTTATATGGCTTAAAACTTTACGATTAAACATAGTATTCTTTAACTACAATTACATTTTTTATAAATCTTTTGCAATGATTCATAAAAAGATTTTGATCAACCAAAAATATCCTCCGGGAGTGTAAAACTAAGAGTGTAGCAAGGTCTGTTGTTGTGCACTGGTATACCCCATGTCAATCCGGAAACTCCTTGTTAGAGTTTTAACATTTTGGTACATCTGTGCCAGAGCCAGATCAACTTGTTCGTATCCAGACAGAGATTTATTTGTTCGAAAACAACTTACTTAATATTTCACCAAAATACCAGGAAGTATTACTATATTTAAAATTTTCTATAGGATTCTTTATAAAGTTTTCATAGCCTAATTTCCACAAATAACTAAACTATCCTATGATACCAACTATGGTATATCGCCTTTTTATTATATAAATTTTCATTACATTTTACAAACAGAGGATATTTAAAGTTTAGTATCTTAAAAATCAGGGACATAATACATGAAAACATAAAAATTATTTTAATCAACTTTTAAGGATTCATCATAGTATCATCCTAAGTACAATTACTGCATCTCATAACCTAGAGACATGCATCAAAGGAAAGGGTGACCAGAAGGCCCAGTAAGGAAAAAAAGTGAAACAGTTTACATGTGAACTTGAGCGATATCAATAATAACATGGAAATAAAGAGGAATATCATAATAATAAAAACTTGAGAAATAACTTGAAAATTTGGATACAACATTTAATTTATACATTCATGATCATTTCACCAAGGTCCATCCCCAAGGTGTCATAAAAATTACTAAGGTTATTCACTAAGGTATCGTGAAACTTATCATCTCTAGAGATTAAATTATTTACCCAATACATTAGAGTGATATCAGGGAGCACCCTTAATATGTATTTATTTTCATGTGAAGATCATAATTAAAAAAATTCATAAATAACCCAAATAGAATAAAATAAATGGGTTTCATGTCAAAATTGTGACGTTTAAAAAGCGCTTAAAAATAAGATCATTATGTCATTTATAACCCATGGAAATGGAGTGAGTGTTATTTGTATGTCAATTACAGAATTAAATATATCAATATTGTGTCTTGATGAATAAACCTATAAATGAAATTGGTTTGGGTATTCACATAAATAAAATAAAATAATTTCTTGAGAAAAAGAGGGAGATTTTGATATTAATATTCTACAGTATAAGGGCTATGCAACATGGTTTTAGAAAACGTTAAAAAGAGAGGGGACAGAGGTAACCCATTAATAAAAGAGTAATAATACAGTATAAGGATATAATAAGTTGATGAGAGAGGAAAGGGTCTCTCATAATATGGACATAAAATTGAAAAAAACAAGGATATATACAAAAATTCCCCAACATAATAAAATGAAAACTAGAAGACATAACATAAAGTAAGTCATGACTAAAAGAGGAGGGTGAAAGGTTCACTTACCTTGAAGAGTAACTTCAAAAACTCAATGGTTGAGAACTTGGGGGATTTAGGGGACCTTGGGAGGACTCCTTGGGAGGTAAAAATACAAGATCTTAGTTGAGGATGAATTTGTAATTAATGTAATGATGTAATGGGCTTGTATTTATAGAAAAAATGAGGGAATGTTTTATTAATTTCCAAGGGACACCTCATTAATGGTATTTACAAAACCTTGGGCTTTCTCATGGTTTTTTCCCATGTTATGGGAAAATTGGGACACCTAATAACATATATTACTATACAAAAGTTGACCAGTATTATTACATGATGATGACATCATTAATGATGTCATTAAATACACCAAAACTCAAAACTGTATTTTTACTATTCACCAAAAAACAAAACATTTTATAAAAATTTCATAAATTCACACTAAACTAATATCGATGATCTGAATTAAAAAATGAACTATATTTTATGAAAATAATTTTCGAATTATGAAATATTAAATTTTTAAGTAAAAACACTATTTACCCAAAAAATTATAATACTTAACTAATAATTTCTGAAATAGTTATTTAATTATTGTAATGCCCCGACCCTAGAAGACTAGAGTCCGTGCGTTATTCAGTATCATTGTCATGATCATAAAATATCATGTTTTGAAATAATGACTAGTTTAGTAGCTTTAGAAGTACTAGATACATTCATAAGGTTTACATTACATCATAAAATGGAAAACTACAACAACATTGTCTCCATAGACAACACTGAGATCCCATAGACTATCCCTGGAGGTCAGTCATAATATACTTCTTTACATCCTGGGAAAATAAAAAATAGAAAGGGGTGAGCTCAGATGCTCAGTAAGGATAACATTATATCGAAAACTTTCATAAATTAGCATAAACATTTAAGGAAGTGTTTAAGACTAGAACAAAAGCCTTTTAAACTTGAACTTCGGTATAATATTGCAATGATAAAATCAAATAATTCCATTTACTTATTCACATGGATATTATACTAGTTGAATGATCACATTCAATTTCAATAACCACTTTCATAATGATGGAATGCATAATTACAGACAATCATAACCACATAGTCAAGGCCTTGTGCCAAGACTACAAATAAGATTTTGTCAAGGCCCTGTGCCAAGACACTAGTTTGTCTCATGAGACCTACCGATACATCGAGGAGCTATAGTGGGCTCCACCTATCACTTACTAAGTATAATGAATTCCTCATAGTAAAAGTTTTAAACATAACATAAATATTCGTATTAAAACTAACATATGAAATGTCAATACTTTATCCACAAACCATGAATGGTTTAAAAATATCACATACATAGTAAAACATAACTCATTAGATACAATATGGAAGATTGTTTTGTATCAGATTAACCTCAATCATGAATAATGAAGGATATTGACATAGATGAGGATAATCATCAAAACTATTTGAGAGAAATACCCCCCTTCTTCTTGAAAACATTTAAAAGTCACACTACTTGTCAAGAAGCTATTTTAAAATAGATTTTTGAATCAAAGTGTCTCATACCACTTTGAAACTTTTAAAAGGAATTTTAATTTTAAAACATTAATGTCCATATAAATAAATCTTTAAAAATATTTTTAAAACATGGACATTAATGAGAAAGATTTAGAAGAATAAATCTTTAAAACATTTAAAAATGATATTTTAGTTAGAGGTTCTAACCAAAAGAGAGACACTTGAATACAAATAATTGAGGTAAAGAAAACTTTGTAATATCACGAGAATAAAGGGATTCATGATATACTATGTCAAAGTACATTATATACACCATATAAAAGGGATTTGGTGTATAACAACAAAGGATTCTCACTGGAATGTAAATTGAGAAGAAATTTATTATAAAGACCGTACCATTAGGTTAAGGATAAATCAACTACATAATTATGTGTAAAAAATATAAATGCACTCAATATGATTGGATATTCAGTTTAAAACAATTAGAGGACATTCACACATATTCTTGTAAAAACAACACCAATGAATTAGATGTTTAACTCAATAAATAGAGATTGAGTTAAAATTACTCAGATCAAGTTCATATCGATGACTTGAGAATTTATCAATGGAGTGATTATGTGTATCAAAATTATATCCATAGAAAGGGGAGTGGAAATTATGAAATAAGCAAATGGATAGTGATTCCACACATAATCTTGGAGTAAAATAATCAATGAAGTATGCATAAAGTCGAATGAGTCGAAATTGAAATTTGTAATTCCCTTACCAATTTGGTAACTTAAGAAACATACATCCCATGAAAGATGGATCATAAAATGATGATATAAATATCCATAAAGTAAAGTATATTACACAATGAATACAATCATGGGTAGTACACACACCACATGCAATAAATAAGTGGTGAATAATGGAAATCTCACGGAATTAAAAGTGAGATAAGAAAATCCTTAATTTTTACATTTTCCTTGGTCGAGGTTAGGTTAACCTAATGTATAATGGTGAAATAATTGTTATTGAATTATACAATAATTATATACAATAATATGATATCATATATGATCTTTTAACATTGATTTGTTAATAATATCTTAGTATTATCGTCGTTTCGGCTGTTAACAGATTCATTTTCCTTTATATTCTTTGTTATGTGAGCCATATTTGTTATGTATGGGATGTATCTTATTCATATACAGAATTTTATCATGTCTCTAAACATTATTTTTAATCATCAAATGAAATTTAGTCTTGAATGGATATGCTGAGGAATGAATCTCATCACGTTCGTGGAGACAGTAATCCGTACGTACGTACGAGCGACAATATCACTCTTTTGATATTAAAATAATATATAACTAGATGATATATCATATATACAGAATCATTATCATTTTATATTTATTATTTACATGAATTACACATCATTATTATACCAATCCAAATAATAAAGTATTGAATAACAATTACACCACGACGTGGAGACAGTAATCTGTATGTACGCACGTATGGTGACATGTCATTAAAAGGATGGATAGAATAATGAAGATGGATGTACTATATTTATAAAACTTCACAGTATATATATTATACTAGATTTATTATTTTATAATGGAAATAACAAAAAAGAAGAAGTGGAAGAAGAAAAGAACTTGAAACAGGGTGGTGAAATTATTAACTCTTCTTCAGGTTCTTCCTTTTGATTTGATCAAAAGGGATCATTAAGTTGGATTTATGACCAAAGTAGGGACTCTAGGATTAAGTGAGGGAAGTTGAGAGGATATTTGGGCTAGGTTTGGCCTATCCAAAAGGATTTTACGGTGTGAATTAGTGAGTAGGGGGAGTTCCCTTTTATAAGAGGGGTGAGGGGCACCTTAGGAAAAGATAGAAATATTATTTTATAATAAATTAATATTAGGTATATAGTGACTCCAAAGTGAATTATTTAATGTTTAAGGTGGTTATAAGTCGAAAATAACTCAAAAAATAGGTTTTAGACAGGTTTGGGTCACTATATTAACTTTATCTTTTTGATTTAACTCTTAGTTAAATAGTTTGACATTTACCATGTCTCTTTGTATTTTCATATTATTTAGTTAATAAACTTACTATATACTTCCAATAGACCCCTATTTGGTAAATTAATGATAAAAATATCATTATATAAGTACTTTGGCCAAATATTAGATTTTTAGGAATATAATATCAATTAATAATATAATATTTGTTTTAAAAACTCATTTATGTCAATTTTGACACTATTTAATAATTGATTTTGTTTATAGTCTTAAAACTTTATTAATTCGAAAAAACTTTAGTTAAAAAATACTAAAATGTTATATTAACCAATAAAATTCATGTATTTCATCAAAACTTTCAAATTATATTTATTTTATCATTTATAATACCAATTATTTGTTTCTTTCATTAATATGGAAAATACTGCATCATTATTGTGTTATAAATAAATTAAATTATTAAATGTCTAAAAATTATAAATAAAATACCATTATGTAGGAAATATTTTTATATTTCTAATTAATATTTATAGTAAAAAATATAATATATATCACACTATGTAAAAATTGTTTTTCTACAAGATATATGCTTATGCCATTTTTTGTATTTACTTTAACTTAATTAATATAAAGTGACATTATCACTTACAAGTGGCTCCATGGGGTCCCAAAATGGACCCGGAGATTCCCATGGTCAGAAAAGTATCAAAAAATAGTGTTAGGACACGTTTTAGGGTAATTTAATATTATTATAATATTATTTTTTACCCTTATTCACCGGATTTACCATTTAACCATGGTAAATAAAATATTTACCGATGTAATTATTCAAAATGTATAAAAATAAAAGCTACCTATTTAAACAATTTGGACCTCCTGATTATAAATATTGAATCTATTTTTCGAAATTCAGAAAACAGAAGTGGCAGAAATTAATTTAAAATTAATTCCGATTGTCAAAACAAATAACATGTTTTTTAAGAAATAATAACTATCAAAAGATTGACACTTGTTTATGTCTAGTTTAAATGTGAAATTACATAAAATTACCAATATTGTATTAAATGGTAAAAATATATTCTAATTATTCTTTAAAACCTCACAATAGTATAGTTTATCACTATAAATTATTTGGATTAAAAAAGTTGTTTTTAATTAATGTTTATTATTTTTCACTATTCATCAAAATTTGAATGTTTTCTAAAAAATCCAAAAAATTCACCCTAGGATAATTTTGATATTCCTAATCCAAAAATGATGTCCATTTTTAAAGATAATTTTTTTTTTAAATTTCAAAAATTGGGTATTACTATTCATAACGGCTAGTTTGATTGGTTGTGTTGTGTGTTAGAACTCAAAGTCGCGTACAACACACGCTACTGTATTATTCAATGGGAAGCGTACCATGGAAGCTTTTGGTGTTACATTCTACCCTCCTTCAAATAATTTTGTCCTCAATTTTTTTTAAAATTGGGCTTGGGAATATAATGGAAAGTCCTACATCGGAAAAAGAGTCAATAAAACTATAACTTAAAAAGAAAGAAATTAAAGTACAAAGGTCACCCAAGATAACCCATACTAGGATTACATATAGGAAAACATGGATATGGATGATAAAATAAGTGTCAAGTTCTAATGGAGTGGGATAGAAAACATGATTAGGAGAAAGTTAACAATAAGAAAACCACAAACTTGTGTTGGGACAAACAGTCATTAGTCTCCAAGTAGGAAAAGTAAACAGACAACATTTTTTTTTGTTTTAAGTTACATTAAATAAACGTGAGGAATTGATTTATGTGTTTAACTAAGAACATAAAGATACATACTTACTTTTTAAGTAGAATTTCAGTATTTAATAAATTTATACCACTAACTCATTTTTTTAAACAATGAGTATTCAAGAAGACATGGTCAAACTGGAATAGATAGAGTAAACTTTTATAGAATCACATGATCCATGAAGGATAAACTATATATTTACCTTGTCTTTAGAGATTAATCAAAACCAAAAAGCTTATTATAAGATCTGATGATCCCCCAAAAGCGATATTCCATTAGAGAAAGAAACACCAATCTTAATTTCTAAAACTAAACCAACAATACCCCAAAGTTAAATAAATACCATTCAATAAACAATTATCCTTAAAATAATTCAACATAATCCAAACTAATATTGAAACCCAAAACTTATAAGAATTTGGTTATATAGTCTTCCATGTTAAATTGTATCTTCAAATGACATCAACTACTCTTAAAGTCAAATACTTAAAAGTAATTAACCTAATCACATATTCTGTACTACTGGTTAATCATTTCCATAAATAAACTAAATCACTATAAATCCACAATAAAAATAGAGATAAAAATACACCATTACTCCTTAAATGAAATCCCATATTATTCTATTTTCCTTGGGCATATAGTGTTTCCAACAAAGTGAACATGTTCCAAAATAACATTTATCACTTAATCACCAAATCATTTTCCTATACTAAGGGTATTCATTTGATAAGACATAAGATCCCAAATCAACTTATTATTGATCAATAAAATCATTTAACTAAAAATAATTAGTCACACTAACCAAGGACTTCACGTAGTCCAATGGTAGATGATAAATACCAATCAAACTTTGGTTGTGGGATCAATTCCCACAGCTTTTTCCGGCGCGATGGGTTTTCACACGGTCTGCGTGTTGTCCTTTTTTAAAAACTATATTTTATAAAATTACCAAAATGAGATAAATTCCTCAAAATGGCCATAACATAATTTAACCACAAATGTTATCTCATACCTTGTATTTTCATCCCAAAATATAATAACTTGTAATTGCCTCAAACCCAATAATTATATAAAACCAAATGGTTATTTATAACTATATCCACAAGAGAAAAGATAAGTCTTCCTCAAATATCATCTTCACATGACAAACTGTAAATGGCCAAGTCCCCTACATAACTTATTCTTGGGACCAAAGTAATCCCATCAACAAGGAGTACTAGTATATTTAAAAATTTCTCCAACAATTTATTTCCACATAACTTATTCTTTGACAAAGAAAATATCCTATAGAATAGGGCATTCACCCGGGTAATGGCCAAGTCCCCTACATTTACAGAAAATGATAGTAAATGGATTATTGGGACCATTTTTATTTTATTCCATAGTACTCTTCATTTTTCCTCGACAATTCTTCACTTTATGTCCTTATTTCCCACAAATAAAGAATTTATTTATTCCATTGAGATACTTTCCTAGGTGTCTCCTTCCACATTTCTTGCATGATGGAAATTGAGGATTCTTTTCTACATGGCCTCCACTACTGGAGCTCTTATCATTCATCACCTTTCTCTTCTTTGTTGAGTTCGGGAGTTGGTTAATATATATGTTATCGATCATATTTCTAGAAAAATGATTTGGCACGAACATGATATCTTTTACGTATATCAACATTCCATTTTGTTTCTCATTTCCACCACCATTCCCACCTTGTACATCATGCTCAAAGTTAATATGAATTCCTTGGAATCTGGCCATTGACTAAAACTAGGAAGCATTGTGTGAGTTACAGTAGTCATAAAATCATTTAGAGAATATCATGACACCATATCCTCAATTTGAAACACCTTAGGATTATCCAAGGTCATTTATTCTCATCTTATATTAAAATAATTCAAATAAATTTTTAAAGAAAATGTAAATTATCCTAAGAATATCCCTCTGGAGTGTCGTACCCAAGAGTGCAACAAGACCCATTGTCATGCACCAGTTCCTGTTCGAGTCTAGCTTAAAGCAGTTTTTTAGGTTTTACCCCTAAGTACATCTATGCCAGAGCCGCCTCTACCTGCTCATATCCAGATAAGGATGTATCTCTCGGAAAACTCACAAAGTCTCTACAATACTATAATTCTAAGAAGTTCTTCTATACTAATCCTTAAAGTCCATCTTAGGTTTATGTGCTCTAATCAGAGTTTATCTAAATCTAGTTTCAAAGGTTTGTACTAAACTTTCTCTGATACCAACTATAACGCCCCGAACCCAGAAACCCGAAGTCAGTGCATTATTACGTATCATTGGCATGATCATAAAAGATCAAGTCTTGAAAGATCGATTAGTTTAGTATCCTTAGAAGTACTAGACACATCCATAAGGTTTACATTATATCATAAAATATAAAACTACAAAAACATTGTCTCCATAGACAACACTGATATCCCATATACTATCCCTAGAGTTCAATCAAAATATACTTATTTGAATCCTAGTAAAATAAAACATAGAAAGGGGTGAGCTCAGATGCTTAGTAAAGATAACATTATAGTGGAAACTTTCATAAATAAGCATAAACATTTAAGGCAGTCTATAATACTAGAACAAAATCCTTTTAAACTTGAACTTCATCATAATATGGAAATGATAAAATCAAATAATTCAATTTACTTATTCACATGGATATTATACTAGTCGAATGATCACATTCAATATCAATAACCACTTTCATAATGATGGAATGCATAATGACAGACTATCATAACCCCATAGTCAAGGCCTTGTTCCAAGACTACAAATAAGATTTTTTCAAGGCCTTGTGCCAAGACACTACTTTGTCTCATGAGACCTACCGATTCATTGAGGAGCTATAGCGGGCTCCACCCGTCACTTACTAAGTCCAATGCATTCCTCATATGAAAAGTTTGAAACATAACATAAACATTCATATTAAAAATAACATACAAAATGTCAATAATTTATCTGCAAACCATGAATGGTATAAAAATAGCACACCCATAGTCAAACAAAACTCATTAGACACAATATGGAAGGTTTTATTGTATAATATTAACCTCAATCATGAATAAGGAAGGATATTGACATAGATGAAAGTAATCATCAAAACTATTTGAGAGAAATACCCCCCTTTTCTTAAAAACATTTAAAGGTCACACTACTTGTGAAGAAGCCGTTTTAAAATCGATTTTTGAATCAAAGTGTACCATACAAATTTGAAAATTTTAAAAGTAATTTTAATTTTAAAACATTAGTGTCCATATAAATAAATCCTTAAAATTATTTTTAAAACATGGACATTAATGAGAAAGATTTAGATGAATAAATCTTTAAAACATTTAAGAATGATATTTTAGTTAGAGTTTCTAACCAAAGGGGAGACACTTGAAAACAAATAATTGAGGTAATAAAAACTTTTTAATATAATTATAATAAAGGGATTCATGATATACTATTTCAAAGTACATTATATACACCATATAAAAGTGATTTGGTGTATAACAACAAAGGAGTCTCAATAGAATGTAAATTGAGATGAAATATCTTATAAAGACCATATCCTTAGGTTAATGCTAAATAAAAAACATAATTATGTGTGACCAATATAAATACACTCAATATGATTTTATATTCAGTGTAAAACAATCAGAGGACATTCACACATATTCTTGTAAAAACAGAACCAATGAATTAGATGTTTAACTAAATAAATGGAGATTGAGTTAAAATTACTCTTACCAAGTTCATATTGATGATTTGAGAATTTATCAATGGAGTGATTATGTGTATAAAAATTATATCCACATAAAGGGGATTGGAAATTATGACATAAGAAAATGGATAGTTATTCCACACATAATCTTGGAGTAAAATAATCGATGTAGTATGCGTCAGCCGAATGAGTCGAAATTGAAATTTGTAATTCCCTTACCAATTTGGTAACTTATGAAACATACATCCCACGAAATATGGATCATAAAATTATGATGTAAATATACATAAATTAAAGTATATTACACAATGAATACAATCATGGGCAGTACACACACCACATGCAAAAAATAAGTGGTGAGCAATGGAAATCTCACAGAATTAAATGTGAGATAAGAAAATCCTTACTTTGTACTTTTTCCTTGGTCAAGGGTAGGTTAACCTCCTGTATAACGGTAAAATAATTTTTATTGAATTATAAAAAAATTGTATACATTAATATGATATCATATATGATCTTTTAACATTGATTTGTTAATAATATCTTAGTATTATCGTCGTTTCGGTTATTAACAGATTCATTTTCCTTTATATTATTTGTTATGTGAGACATAATTGTTATGTATAGGATGTATATTATTCATATCCAGAATTATATAATGTCTCTAAATATTATTTTTAGTCATCAAATGAAATTTAGTCTTGAATGGATATGATGGGGAATGAATCTCACCACGTTCGTGGAGACGGTAATCCGTACGTATGCACGAGCGACAATATCACTCTTTTGATATTAAAATAATATATAATTGGATGTTATATCATATATATTGAATCATTATAATGTTATATTTGTTGTTTACATTAATTACACATCATTATTATACCCATCCAAATAATAAAGCATTGAATAACAATTACCCCAAAACGTGGAGACGGTAATCCTTACGTACGCACGTATGGTGACATGTCATTCAAAGGATGGATAGAATAATAAAGATGGATGTAATATATTTATAATAACTTAATATTATATATATTATACTGTCTATATTATTTTATAATTTAAATAACAAAAAAGAAGTGGAAGAAGAAAAGAACTTAAAAGAGGGTGGTGAAATTATAACCTCTTCTTTGGGTTCTTCCTTTTGATTTGATCAAAAGGGCTCCTTAAGTTGGATTTCTGACCAAATAAGGGCCTATAGGATGAATTTAGAAAATTTGAGAGGATATTTGGGCAGGTTTTGGCAGATCCAAAAGAATTTTAAGGTGTGAATTAGTGAGTCAGGGGAGTTCCCTTTTTTAAGAGGGGTGAAAGGCACCTTAGGAAAATCTAGAAATATTATTTTATAGTAAATTCATATTCGGTTTCTAGTGGCTCCAAAGTGGATTATTTAAAGTTTAATTTGGGGATAAGTCTAAAAACACTCAACCAATAGGTTTTAGATAGGTTTGGGTCATTATATTAACTTGATATTTTTTATTTAACTCTTAGTTAAATAGTTTGACATTTACCATGTCTCTTTTTATTTTTATATTATATATTTATAAACTTACTATATACTTTAAAGAGACCCCCAAGAGGTCAATTAATGATAGAAATATCATTATATAAGTCCTTTTTATGAACCTTAAATTTTTATGAATAGAATATCAATTAATAATATAATATTTTTTAAAAAACTCATTTATGTCTATTTTGACACTATTTAATAATTGATTTTTGTTAAAGTATTAAAAACTTTATTAACTCAAACCAAATGCATTTAATAAATAATAACATGCCATAATTACCAATAAAATTCGTGTATGTCATCAAAACTTTCAAATTATATTTATTTTAACTTTTATAATACCTATTATTTGATTCTTTCATTAATAAGGAAAATACTGCATCATTATTGTGTCATAAAAAAATTTAATTATTCAATGTCTATAAATTATAAATAAAATACCATTATGTAGGAAATAATTTTATATTTATAATTAATATATATAGTAAAAAATATAACATATATAACCCTATGTAAAAATAGTTTTTCTACAAGATATATGCTTATGTCATTTTTGTATTTACTTTAACTTAATTAATATAAAGTGTCATTATCACTTACAAGTGGCTCCATGGGGTCCCAAAATCAACCCAAATATGCCCTTGGTCGGAAAAGTATCAACCAATTGGGTTAGGACACGTTAAGGTAATTTAATATTATTACAACATTATTTTGTTACTCTTATTTACCGGATTTACCCTTTAACCATGGTAAATAAAATATTTACCGAAGTAATTATTCAAAATGTCTAAAAATAAAAGTTACCTATTTACACAATTTGGACCTCATGATTATAAATATGGAATCAATTTTTCTAAATTCAGAACATATAAGTGGTATAAATTAATTTAAAATTAATTCCTGTTGTCAAAACAAAGAGCGTTTTTTAAGTAATAGTAACTATCAAAAGATTGACACTTTTTTATGTCTAGTTTAAATGTGAAATCACATCCAATTACCAATATTGGATTAAATGGTAAAAATATATTCTAATTATAATTTAAAACCTATCAGTAGTATAATTTATCACTATAAATTATTTGGATTAAAAAAGTGGGTTTTAATTAATGTTCAGTATATTTCACTATTCATCAAAATTTAAATGTTTTCTAAAAAATACAAAAAATTCACCCTAGGATAATTTCGATATTACTAATCCAAAAATGATGTCCATTTTGAAAGATAAAAGTTATAAAATTTCAAAAATTGGGTATTACTATTCATAACGACTAGTTTGATTGGTTGTGGTGTGTGTTAGAACTCAAAGTCGCGTACAACACACGCTAAATTATATCACTTCACCATTCAAGATGCCTAAATTATATTTATACTTTATAAAGTGAGGTTACTATTCTATTGGTCACATTACTATTAATAATTTATTATTCACCAAAAATTAAGTTGATCTTTTTAGACTCTAAATTTCTTACTGATCAAAACCGTTGAAGATATTTTTTTTAGAAAATCATTTAACATTATTAATTATTTAAAGTATACAAAAATATTTTAAAATATCAATTTTTAAAAAATTCACCAATAATACGGAACTTTATAAATTCATCCTATATTTATTTTGACATTTAAAATCCACAAATTTTACCATAATTAGAAATAAAAATTTTCTTTATACAAAAATATTACACAATATAACTAAGGCCTCATTATATAGCCCCTTATAAAACCTGCATATGACCTAAGGGTAAGGTGTAAAATGGTGATAGAATCTTGGGGCAACTCGAACAATATTTCCCGAGTGGTGATTTCTATCATCTTGAACTTTTCCCTTAAGAGATTTCATTGAAGATTTACGTGTTGTAGTTCGGTTTGTGATTGATCCAGAGGAGAGCATTGTGATACTACCTCATTCCCAAGCTTTGATAGATATGATTCGTATAGCCTGAGTCAAAGGGATGAGGCCATCAACTCTTCTTTCTATATTATTTCACCATTATCATTTGTATTTATAAATAATAATCATAACATTAAGAGTATAGTTTCCAACAGTCATATTAACCAACGATCATATAACAGTCGAAACCCAATAGTCTTATTTTAATTATACTCACTAAGTAAATTAAAGGACATTGTTTTGTTGAGTATAAAATAAAATAAAACAAAAATTAAATAAATAAATATTATTTCAAAGTTCGGGTCCTTATATCAACATTATTCTTGAAGAATTTTTTTTACAAATTCACTCCAAGCTTGTTACTAAGTAATGAAGTTATAGAATGATCTATATGGGTAAATGTTTTTTAATTTCCTTAATGTTGATTTATATCATGAAATTCATTTATATATCTCCCCCATCTTTCTATAATATATTTTTTCTTATTCCTTAAAGGAGATACTTTTTTAAAATTATTATTTTTTTTATTTTCTCTCTTTTTTTGATTTCAAAATCCTTTGAATTCAATATTGAGATTAAAAATCTTTTCAAGATATTGATTTTAAACATTTTAAAAATCTTGTTACTAATCCTTATTTTTTAATTTTATATTTTTAAATTCTCTTTTAAATGAACTTTTCTTTTCCTTTTTCCTCTTCATTTTTTCTTTTTTGATAATCACAAAGGGGAGAGGTTTTGGTGGTTTATTTTATGAAAATTATTACTATCTCAAATGGTAGAAATGTATATTATATATGGGGGGGGGGATATTTTGTAGTTTTAAAGAAGGAAACATCATATATTTTTTGTTCAAAATATTTAATATCTTGTTTGGATTATATTTAACTTTAATTTATTAAATTAGCTTACTATATTTTTTATGTTAATTGTTTATGATTATTAAAATAGAGATATTATTGTAACTATATCTCTCTATCCATTGGTGCTCTAATGATAAAAAAGACTCAATTTTGTATCTATTGGTTTCATATGTTAGTATTGTAGTTGCATTTATAAGGTTCTAAGCATCAGACTTAATATAATAATGAAAGAATCTTATTGAAATTTAGGATCTTGGTGATTATTCAATTGAAGTATTTAAAGATATTTTTAATTATATTTGAAGTCATAATGTATGTGTGGAAATCATAACAGGAATATATTGATACAATTTAATTTATTAGAGTATTATTTATGGGAAAAAGAGAATAGTGAAGCTCAATAAAAAACACAAACTACCTAGTATTGGGCACCGAGCAAAAGGTGTAAGAGGTTGAAACCTAAATTTACAGTAGAATACCACCATATATCTAGTGGAGGATCATTGTCCATATGGTGGGAGAAAAATTTTCTAGACAACCTATTAAAGGTGAACTATCTATCTGATGTAATTGGGTAGCTAGCCACTGACTTCAATCTAGCTCAGTCAAGGTGCTCTAAATAATGGATTTAAAGGTATTGAATCGACTCATTAAAGACTTTGATCGGCCCATGGGAAACCCAACTCCTATGAAGGATTTAAATTGAGAACAAAGGTTTCTTGAATTTCATCCATGAAAATATATATTTACTATTGGGAATGAAAAATTCCTTAATCATTTAGTGATGAATCAAAGATATCTTTTCTAATCCCACTCTCAAGAGTCAATTTCTAATTCTCAATATTTTAGAACCATACCATATAATTTTTTCTCTATATATATATATATATCATATTTTTCTACCATTTGAGAGATAAGATACTAGATTTTGATAATATTTTTACCAAGAAAATATCTCTTCTTCTCACCGACCTTATATAATGGGTTTATTTCTACAAAAAAAAAAAAGAAAGGGGTACTGGTACTTACTACCATCAAAGTAAGGGAGGTAGGTTTCTTTATAAAATAGTTAAAAATAATGGGAGGATAGTGTTTTTATCACTATTTATATCAAGGGAGAAATATAAAAACCTCTCAACCTAAGGGGAGGAGACATATGGGATCAAACCAAGATATTATTTAATTATTTTTTCATACCTTTATTTCTCCCCATTTAAATATATGAATTCCATCATTAATATAATATAAATTCACTTAATTTAATTAGTTTAATATTACATAAATATTCTATACTTACTCACTTAATTAAATTTGATATTATCTTTTATAAATCATATGCAAATTATCACGATCCTATTAATCTTTCATAACCATTTTAATTAATAAATTTTCACTCACTCTTATCTTATCTTGATTTATTTATTGAGTTCATTCATCAATAAAGTACTATCACCACTTTATCATTATTTGATATTATATTTCCACTATGCTTATTGTTTTAATTTTTGATTTTCATAAAACCTTAATTATTTTATTATTTAAAGGGAATTAAACACCCATATTTCTATTATAATCTCACCAATAGTTACCCCTAGGTGAATCTATAACACTATTGCATCCACTTTCTGTAACATAGTAAAATTTTGTTATACTTTTTCAAATACATTTAATTTATTTGATATATTATATTAAAAACAATACCAAGTTTAAACGAACCATGATATACTATTAAAATATTATTATTTAATGTAAAAATATAACCTAGATAATAAATTAAAGGTTATGAATAGGAATAAATAAATTATGAAAAATATATAGTTTAAAAATTTATAAAAAAATTCATTGGTTATCAATTGACTACAAATTAAAATAAAAATCATTTGAAACTAAAAGAAATGTTTTATGAAAAACTTATTCGATGAGAACAATGTTCTTTTATCTTAATAAATTAAATTAATATTTATTTTTGGATGATTTTAATCACACATATATATATATATATATATATATATTATTTAATAATTTTTTGTCCTTCATGTAATATTTTTTCAAGGCATGTGACAAGAAATAATATAGTTTTATGCTTAAAACTGTATTTTTCTAAAAAAATATTTTGTCACATTTTGTAAACATGTTTTAGAATTAAGTTATTTCAACTTTTGAAGATTTATTATATAAAATTAATTTTATTTTTGGAATAAAAATTTAAAAATTTTCTTCTAGTGAATTTTTGATAATTTTTTCAATGGATATTGAAAATTATGATTCTTATAAATACTTCATTTTCATTTAAATAATTTACAATGTTCCATTTTATTTTAAAATGTTAAAAAAATAAAATTAGTTCAATTATAATATTACTAATCAAAAATAGGTAATTTTAATCAATTTAATATTTAATTTTGATATAAAGAGTTTTATACTTAAGAAACCATTTTTTTAGAAAACTGATTTTCCATCACATATGTATGTTTAATTTTAAATTAAATTCTTCCACTTATTTAAATTATGTTTTAAAAAATTGATTACATATTTTTAATACAAATAATTAAAATTTTATAATAAATTCATCATAATTTTTTTCATAATTAGTATTGAAAATAATAAAAAATTTGTTATTGTGTTTACAGTAAAAATGGGTTTACCGGCTGTTAAAATATAAATATAAGGGTTACAATGACCTGAAAATTAGTAAAATTCATATTTTATGGATATATTTTGACTTTATTTCATCTTATGGTTTCTAATGATCCATTTTAATCTTATTTTAATAAAGTGACATGAAATTGTTTCAAAACATTGAAAAATTACAGGTGTGCAGCATACGTCAATTATAATAGGGAAACTCCTCTTCTATACTCTTCACATGTAAAAATTATTTTGGTTTGAAAAATAACTAACCAAAAACTTCATTAAATACCTCCCAACAACCTATAGTATTTTTTTATATTATAAAACCCTCATAAGATGGATTTTGGTGCAAACCTAAAGAGGTTGTCTAAAGAAGAGGTATTGTTCTTAATTGAGTATTTTGTTTTATTTATTATTCAAACTCCCTAAAACAATATTGAAATGTGATGAAATAATTAAAAAACTATATTAAAAATATATATATGTGATTTTTTTGATGATACATCCTTTATCCATCTCCTCTTCCATCAAGTGGGAAATAAAACCATAGATCATGTATACGACGGACTACAGTCTCACGAACCAATATATTTTGTTTTCCATCACCGCCTCTCACGGATGGATATAATGATGTAACACCCCAGGTAAATAAGGAATATGACATTTTCATATTTATCCATATTTGTGAATAAAATATTAATATGACTTTAAAGGGGACGCTATGCTCGATGGCGTACCCAACACGCAACAACAAGTTTCTTGGGAATCTTACGTTGCACTCTAATAATAAAATAATATTATTTTAAATGGTAGTTAACATGTAGCCGTTGTAATGGCGGGAATGTATATAAATAACTAAAATATGATTATATATGTTCTTAAATATTTTTACATTTATACAATAAAAGATAAAGGCTTAAAATACGGAAAGAATTCAATTTTAGGCGTATATGCCCTAGTTTTCACTAAAGGTTCACTTATCACCTTTTGATGGAGAACCATCATTAAATATAGTTTTTTTCACTCTTAAACATTATTTTGGACCAAATAAAACTCTTATTAAGAATCGGGACATCAAAATTTACTTTGTGTAAATTTTTGGTATCTTTCCGATAAAGTTCATTTTTTTAATGAATAGTGTAAAATGTTGTATTTTAATTCAAAACCACTTTTTAATCTAATTTATTTATATGATTAGATTATATTTTGAATTGGTTTTAAAGTGAAATTATAAAATATTTTTACCATTAAATCCAATAGTGGTCGTTGGAATCAATTTCACTTTGAAATCAGACTTAAACTAGTGTCAATCTTTTGATACTTATTGTTTCATAAAACACGCTATTTGTCATGACAACGGGTATTAATTATTAAATTAATTAATGTGACTTATATGTTTTGAATTTTGTAAAACGGACTTCATTTTTGAATTCAGAATATCAAATATAGCTTAGGGTGAATTTTTGGGATTTTTCTGAAAAACTTCAATTTTTGATGAATAGTGAAACCACTAAGTGGTACTTATAAAAACTGATTTTCTGTTTAAATGAAATTTTGCCATCATTGTGTTTTGATTTTCAAAAATCCAACATACATGGTTGTCATTAAGAAGTAAAATGTGGTTCAATGAGATTAAAATAATTTTTTGGTGAATAGTAACTTACTAAGTTTTTAATCGCGATTAGAGGTAATTAGTGTAGTTTAAGGTAAAAATGATATTATAAGAATGTGAAAACACCATGAAACTTGTCCTACACCTATTGGTTGTATCATGGCCGACCAATACAATCCATGGGTCAACTTGGGGACCCCATGGATCCACTTTGGTTGGGAAATGACATAAATAACATTTTATTTAATGTAAAAGTAAAATTGACACAAACATGATATGTTTTACTAAAACAATTTTTAAGTGGGGTTATACAAGTCATATTTTTTATTATAAATATTCATTGGAAATATACAAAGATTTCCTACATCATAGTATTTTTTTTATAATTTTTAGACATTAAATAAATTAAATTATTTATGACATAATAATGATGCAACGATGACATCATTATTTGACGATTTAAATAAAATGGAAAGATAATGTAAACTCTATGAACTACACATGTCCAAAACTTATTGGATGAGTGGATTTCTAAGCCTTATCACCTTATACACGAATTATATCAATGTGGGACCTTTTGAAACCGAAACACATTTTCAAATAAAGTAATATTTCTTTACTTTCCAAAAGTACCCCTCCTCTCCTCTTATAAAAGGCCCCCACCTCTACCTCATTTAACACACTCCTCAAGCCTTTGGCTCGGCCAACCCCTGCCCATTTACTCTCTCCACATCCCTCTCCTCACCCTAGAGGATTCCCTTTTGGAAGAATCCTTTCAAAGGAAGCCTATAGGCTCAAATCAAAAGGAGTTACACTTTTAAAGGTAATTCATTCTCTCATGTTCATTTGTTTTATTTTGCTTATCCAACCCCCTAAAATCTTTTTATTTACTTCTTTTGTAACAACAGAAGTATCTTAAATATACTAGGATGTTGTTATAAGATTTATTCGATCTACACTCTCACACAACTACATCAAATGGTTAAAGAACATACGGTTTCCGTTAATGGTGAAATTCTGCCTCCCGAAACGATGATTGTTCAATACTCATTTAACACCTTCAAAGGTGGCCATTATGATGTCACTATTTTTATATATGATATATAATATGTTTATGTTTTATTTATACTTCTGTATTTTTCATTTTTGTCTTACCTTTATGGCTTCCATTATGGGTATACGCGATATCTTCATTTAAGGAAGTGCGGACTACCGCCCCCTCAAAGTGATTTTATTCGTTAAATACCATATGTGGGATGTATAAAGGATGGAACTATGATATTATATATGATATTATACTGGAATTATAATATACCTTTATATCATTATTATTCCATTCTATAAAATATGAAATAGAAATGAAAGTAGCGTTCATGCGTACGTACGGCTTACCGTCTCCATGAACGGTGCATTTCATTTCTTACCTCTAAATGATTATGTAATGTTATAAATGCATGAATGTACTGGATATATATGACATATATTATATCTACATCATGAATACAATTCTGGATATAATAAACATTTGGCCACATGAACAACATGTAATTGTAAGAAGTCCACTTTCGACTTAAGAACCAAATATCGACAAAACAAACATGATTAACTTAAATGATTAAATAATGTTTATAACATGGTAATAAGTGATATAAAAGGAATAATGAACTTGAAAAAAATTTCTTAAGTAAGTATAAATTAACTCAAGTTTATTATTCAGGAGATTAAAGAACGATCGAGTCAAGTCGGACCCGAGGTAAGGGATCCTACAACTCTCTTTCTTTTTAAGTACACTCTTTTATGTCATTTATTTTAAGCTCATCTTTCTTATTATTGGGATGTTTTTTTATATTACATTTACTGTAATTTTTATGTTCATGATATGAGAGACCCTATTCTCTCTCATCAATCCATTTTGGAAGTTTTGAGTGGCGCCGTTAGGCTGCCGAACTTTCGTAAGAGATCTAACCTCTCTCTTTCTTTTTAAGTACTCTCCTTTATGTCACTTCTTTTAAACTCCTCCTTGCAATGTTGGGGGATTTTCTTTTATATTCCACTTGCTATAAATTATATTGTAATATTATGGGATACTCTATTTGATCTCATCAATCCATATTCGGAAGTTTTATGTGGCGCCGTTAGGCTGCCGAGTTTTCGTAAGGGATTTTTCATCTCACTTTTATTCCCGTGAGATTTATGCTACATTCGCCACAAATTCCATTGAGTGGTGTATGTACTGCCCATTATTCTACTCTTTTTGTAATATAATTTCGTTTATGAGTATTTACATCAATGACCTATTGTCTTTCTTTCATGGGGTGTATGTTTTGAAAGATACCCAAGTCGGTAAGGGAACCTTTCACCCTCCTTTTTTTAAAGACTTCTTTTATTGGGTCTTTTAATTTACATATTTTTATGTTGGGATATGTTCTCATACATTGTTATTGATGTAAATTTTATGTCCAAGTGATGAGATACACTTTTTATCTCTCATCAACTCATTTTGATGTGATGCCGTTAGGCTGTCAAGGGAACTTTTTAACCCAATTTCGATTTATTTGGGTTCAACTTGTAGTCATTGAATATGTCATCCATTGAATATGTGTGATTGACCTTTTATTGTTTCACACTTAATATCCACTTATATTGGGTGTATATATATTTTTCACACATATTTTTTGAGATTTATTTGTCCTTAATTTAAGGATACCTTCTTTATAAGGGATTTCATCACATTTGACATTTCTATTGAGGGTTCATTGTTGTTATGCACCAATTCGCTCTTATATGGTGTATATACTGTCCTTTGGAGTATTATATCATGAATCCTTTTATTCTCATGATATTATAAAGTTCTGACTAAATGTTATTCCTCGATTATTGTATTCAAGTGTCTCTAATTTTGGTAAAACCCCTTTAACCAAAATATCGTTTTAAATGTTTTAATTATTTGTTCTTATTAATATCCATGTTTTCAAAATGGTTTTAAGGATTTATTTATATGGATATTAATGGTTTAAAATGTTAAAAGCTTCAAGGTGGTATGGGACACTTTGATTCAAAAATCTCTTTATTAAATGTTTTAAATGGTTTTGGAAATGGTTTCTTTTTGAATGGATTCATTATTTCAATATCCTAAAATGTTATATTGTGATTGAAATGTGGAAATGTTATGTTTCCTTTATTCATGTTTATGTGATACGATGTTATGGTTCTTGGGCATTGTTATGAAGAACGGGTGGTTCCGTGATAAACTAAGGGCGGGTGAGCCCGATATAGCTCTCCAATGCATTGGGTAACGCGAAGGAGTGAAACGTTAAGGTTTATCCGAAGAGATTTAGGGAATATACTGTGATGGGTATTCCAAACGTAACCAAGAGGGTTACTCCCTACGTAAGAATGTTATGAATGCCTCAAGTTACCTTTATGTCTTATGTTTTCTACGATTTATTCATGATTTGATATGCCTATGTTTTATGGGTAAAGTGTGATTTCATTCTAATGTATATATGAACTCATGTTTCCTTTCCATATTTTTTATAACTCTTACTGAGCTTTTTTTGCTCATCCCAAGTTTTTGAAATGTTTTTCACAGGTCAAGGGAAAGGTACATGATGTGATGATAGTGTCAAGGATGTGTCAAGAATGAATCCGTGTTATAATTTAAATATGATTCCGTTGATGGGAAGAATGAATACTGTCTTTTATGTAACCACTTTGTTTAAATGTGGAATGTAATGCAAGTTTCATGATCTAATTCTCTAAAACTCTAAACCTTAAAAGATCCTCAATGTGTAATCTTGTAATAACTCAAGATTAAGTAAGGTTTAAGGCTGGGGCCTTATAAATGATGTATTTAATATTAATATATCATATTTATGAAATAATTATTCTTTTTAAAAATAATCTCACATCCAACATTACACCTTCCAATCTGTTGAAAAATGATAACATTGCTCATGTGTACTTACGGACTATTGATCGTACCATGATTCACTAAGTAATTTTCACCTTTACACCACTTTTCTAAACTTGTTTTATATTGAAAATTATAAAAACAATGACCAGTTTCATTCCATGTTTGAATTATTTATTTTGTGTTTATCACTGTTAAAAAGGGTAATGCTACTTGTTTTGATGATCCCATTGTAGGAGGAGGTGATTTGTATGGTCCATGATGATGTCTAAGAAAAATGGGCCAAACTACGCAAGATCTATGCACACTGGTAGACTTATCTGTGCACTTCTCCTGAACCGTGCATCCAAATGGGATTAAATTTTGTGGTCTGGTCCCCAATTAATTGGGATACATTTAATATGAAGAAACCCAAGACTCATTCGACCATATGGTTTCCCAACCAACTCGATCTTTCCAGCACAATGCATCTGCATGATGTTAAAAGTGGTGTTCTGTGATCTGTCCATATCTTGGGCTATAGGTGTTCAAATTGTGCCTAAATTTCAGTGTAGACATAAAAGAGGTGGGGATAAAACTTTTTTATTTTCTCCAAATCGAGATAAAACTGTATGGACGTCCAAACCCATGGGAAAATTGGTTATAAGAAATCTGTGTGCTCAAAACCACCTTCCCATTTTCCTATAAAATGGCACCATGGGCGCCCATTTGGAAGTTCGTCCAGGGGGAAAATATCTAGTATTTTGGAGACACAAATATTTCCTCTCATCATCCAAGGAGTTCTGAAGGCCCCTATCCTCATAGGGGAATCAAGGATGAATGCAAAGTTCCACCCGAGCTTCCGCCTCCTCCCGATGTTGAGCTAAACAGTGGATGGTCATTTCGAGGGAGATACACACAATTGGGAGGGAGTTACAACACTTTTTATTCAACTAGTTTTGTGTAATTTTTGTGATAAATATTTCACTTATTTCTTATCTTGACATGATTCTTATCTGATTTCATATCTATTGTTAAAATTAAGTGAAACACTTTTTATTTCAACACCGATTAGGTTGAGATTTCAAATGGGAATATTGGGTTATTCTGATTGGAAAAGACAAGAGTCCTATTTATCTCAAACATATAAAAGTTTTCAAAATGATTTGGAAGAATTTATTCTCTATGATTGATACCCAAACCTTGACAACACGATTGTTGTGTCAAGGGGTGGTTCATTGAGCATCGTTTGATAGGAACGAGGGAAGTTGAGATCTTGATAACCCTAAACCAAAGGATTCCATTAAAACATGTGTATTTCTCAGAATGAGGAACTCACCAAGATGTGTAGTGAACTTGAAATGATCTCCTTATCTAATAATTCTAAAACACCACTTTTATTTATCAACTATTAAACTCATTAAATTAAGTAATTTACTTAAATATGATTTCAAAACCACTCCCCTATTTTAGTAAGTTTTATTAAGAATACATACTCAAAACCTATCAATGCTCCTTGAGAGACAACCTAGGTTCTTCCCTAGACTATAAATCAATCTTAAAATCATAATCAATTTGACATGTCATGATAGCGTGGTCAAATTTTTGTGCCATTGTTGAGGAGTGCTTTGGTATTTAGTGCATGTTTTTGATAAGATTTTTTGTAAATTTTTTGAATATTTATTTGTTTTATCTTATACTTTTACCTATATTTTAGTGTTCTGATTTATTTTTTGTGTAGGTTTTGTGCATGATGCGTTCTAATCCGAGATATTTACCACCTTTTGAACCCGAACCAGAGTGGATTTTATGTCAGCGGCCCCAAGACGCACAAGATAAGTCTTTGAAGGAGGACACACCACAACTTGAGACTTTTCTAAACCCCTATTCTTCTGGAACCAAATCAGATCATGAAATTAATGAGAATAAAATGGATGAAGACAATCAAACAATAAAAAATAACTTACCTCACCTGATGTTGACATCCAACCCACCTATATTCAATTACAAGGCGAGACACCCAATTTTGAACTAAAATCTGGTTTAATTCATCTATTACCAAGATTCTATGGACTTCTTGGAGGGGATCCACACAAGAATTTAAAAGAATTTCACACTGTGTCTTCTAAATTAAAACTTTCAAATGTGGATGAAGAATAAGTAAATATTAGATCATTCTCCTTTTCTTTAGAATATACAGCAAAATATTGGTTATATTATGTTAATTCCCCAATAAAAGGCTGGGCAGACATGAAGTGCCTTTTCCTTGAAAAATATTTCCCAGCCTCTTGAACTACGACAATAAGGAAAGAAATATGTGGGATAAGACAATATCAAGGGGAAACATTACCTGAATATTGGGAATGATTTATAAGGTTGTGTTCAAGTTTCCCACACCACCAAATAAGTGATCAACTTTTAATTCAATATTTTTATGAATGATTAATCCCTATTGATCGAAATATAATCAATGATGCTGCAGGTGGTGCGCTAGTTGATAAGACCCCAATTGCTGCAAGAAACCTGATTGAGAATATGCCACAAAACACACCACAATTTGGTTCAAGGTCTAATGTACCTATTAGAGGTGTCTATGAGGTGAAAAATACTAAATTTGAGAAAAAAGTGGACACAAAGTTCGAAGAGGTAAGTACCCTTCTTTGACAACCTTCTCTTTCCCAAGGAAATTCCCAATCTTCTACTCCCATCCATTTTTGTATATATTCTTCTGACACCCACTACTCTGAACAATATCATCAATTGAGGGAAATATCTAAGAGTTGTGAGGCAATATTTCTAGGCCGCCCCTATAACCACTCCCTTAGGCAAGAACCTTACTATCCATCCAACCCTGGGTGGAAGGATAACCAAGCCTATATGCAGGGTGTATTCTAACCAACCTCAACAAAAATGGAACCAACCAGGGTAGAGTAGTCATCCACCACCACCACCTAGAAATCCTCAACCACCACAAAGGACTTTCCAAAAAACCCTCCAAAACTCAATCCTAGACTAGAAGATATGATGAAACAGATGGCCGCCAATAATATCCAATTCCAACAAACCACTCAGGAAACCATAAAAGACCTCAAAACTCAATTAGGCAAACTAGAAAACTTAGTGGGTGAAATTCAAAGTCATGGGTTAGGTAGAATTACCTCTCAACCAGTAGTTAACCCTAGGGATAAAGGAAATGTTAGTTCCATCACCCGTAAGAGTGGAAAACGACTAGAAAGTAAAATAAATCCTCCATTAGAGTCATACCCTCCTGAGGAAAACTCTATTCCAACCATTAAAATTTTTCCAGATGTTGAAGAACCTTATCCTGAGAGAATCCCTTCCAAAGGAAAGATTGTGTATATTGATGAGTCACCTAGCCCATCCATTCTTCTTCCATTTCCTCAAAGGTCCACCCAACCAAGAAAACAAAAGGAAACTGAACTTGATAAAGAAATATTGGAATTTTTCAAGAAAGTGTGGGTTAACATCCCATTGATTGATGTTGTGAAGCAAATTCCATGGTACACCAAGTTTCTAAAGGAGATGTGTACACACCAAAGGTGACTTCAAGGTGATGTGAAAGTGATCTTTGGGAGGAATGTTTCAGCATTGATAGAGCCATCACTTCCCTCCAAGTGCAATGATCCTGGAACATTCTCAATTCCATTCACCATAGGGGAGTATTCTTTTTCTAATGCTATGCTTGATTTAGGCACTTCTATAAATGTGATTCCTCACTCTATTTAATCTACATTTTAATTTGGGGTACTAAATCCCACTGGAATTATTGTTAAAATTGCTAACTGGAGTACCACACACCCCTCTGGTGTGTTAGAGGATGTTCTTATGAGGGTCAAAAATTTAATTTTTCCTGATGACTTTTATGTGCTTAAAATAGAGGATGATGATATAAATTGACATGCCCTGATTATATTATGGACACCCTTCTTGAAAACTGCCAAAACCATAATTAATGTCCATAATATTACATTATCTATAGATTTTGGTTGTGACATTGTCCATTTCAACATCCTTGATGCCATGAAGAACCCCTCATAAGAACATTCCTCTCTCTGTTAATTCAATTGATGTATTCCCTACCTCTAAAAAACAAATTTCCTTTCCCCTGATACCCTTTATGTGTTTTCTTCATTGATAGAAATTATAGGAAATGATTCATGCATTTATTGTTGTAGTAGTCTAGAAAAGTGTCATGCATGTTCATTGATTGATGATTTCTTGAATACTGAGGATCTAATAACCATCGATGATACTGCTAAGCTTGTAAAAGATCATTCCTCATCTAAGGATGATACTATTAAGCAGTTAGATAAGATCAGTGACCTCTCACATTCACACAAACTCCCATCAATCCAAAATACACTTCAATTGGAACTGAAACAATTACCTCAATATTTAAAATATTTATATATTGAGAATAGAAACAAGTTTCCTGTCATCATTTCTAGTTCACTCCCTCCTGAGCATGAATTGTGACTACTTGAACTTTTTAGGGAGTATAAAAAAACTTTGGGATGTACACCTGATAACATTACTGGTATTAGCCCATCAATTTGTACACATCATATTTTATTAAATGATGAGGCTAAACCAGTGAGGCAACCACAATGTTGACTGAACCCAAACCTCCTATAAGTTGTGAAAAATTAGGTAAAAAATTATTGGGTGATGGAATCATTTACCCCATCTCTGACATCCAATGGGTCAGTCCCATTCAAGTAGTTTCTAAAAAGACTGGCCTTAACAATGATCAAAAATGAAAACAATGAATTGGTTCCAACTTGTGTATAAAATAGTTGGGGTGTCTGTGTAGACTATCACTGACTAAACCAACACACTATAAAGGACCATTTACCTTTTCCATTCGTTGAGAAAATTCTAGAGAGTCTAGCGGGTAAGTTCTACTACTTTTTCCTTGATGGGTATTCTAGATACTTTCAGATCCATATTTCCCCTGAGGATCAAGAAAAGACAACCTTCACTTGCCCCTTTGGAAAATTTGCATATAGGAGGATGCCATCTGGTCTGTGAAATGCTCCGAGTACTTTCCCACAATGCATGGTTAGTATTTTTTAAGATTACTTGTAGAATTGCATGGAAGTATTCATGGATGATTTCGTTGTTTTTGGATCCTCTATTGATGAATGTTTGAGTAGTATTGGTCTAGTCCTACGTCACTTTATTGAAAAGAATCTTGTATTAAATTATGAGAAATTCCATTTCATGGTGCGACAAGGTATAGTTTTGGGGTATTTCATTTCTGGGGATGGTGTCCAAGTAGATAAATCAAAAGTGGATGGTATTTCATCCTTTCTATTCTCAAAAAATGTACAGTATGTGTGGTATTTCCTAGGACATGCTGGATTTTACCATCATTTCATTCATGAATTTAGTAAAATTGCACTCCCCCTCTCCTGGTTACTCCAAAAAGAAAAGGAATTTGTTTTTGATAAAGAATGTGAGGAAGATTTTAATAAGTTAAAATGGAGGCTCACATCACCCCCAGTAATCCAACCACCTCGGTGGGATTTACCATTTAAGCTCATGTGTAATGCCTCTAACTATGCAGTTGGGGTAGTCTTTTCACAATGGATTTACCAGGATTTACATGTCATAGCCTATGCCTCATGTACATTGGACCCTTCCCAAGAAAACTACAAAAAAAATGAAAACAAATTTATTTCTATTGTGTTTTCCTTGGATAAATTCAGGTCGTATAATTTAGGGTCCAAAGTCATTTTGTTCTTAGACCATGAAGCCCTTCGGTGTCTCCTTAAGAAACCGAAAGCCAAACCATGTCTCATTTGCTGGATGCTCCTACTTCAGGAATTTAATCTAGAAATTAGAGATAAAAAAGAGTAGAGAATGTGGTGGCTGAACATATTAGTAGGTTCCTCCCATAATCATAAATTGACTCATCCTCATGTATTCCCATTAATGACATGTTTCTTGATGAGAAATTGTACAAAGTGCAAGATTTTATTCCTTAGAATGCTAAAATTGTAAATTATTTGGCAGCATCTTAAATTCCTACTGATTTCAACAAAAACCATGCTAGTCATCTAAAACATGAGTCTCGTTCGTACATTTGGGATGACCCCTACCTTTGGTGTGCATGTAGTGATCAATTCCATAGGCATTGTGTTCCTGATAGCGAGTTTCAGTCTGTCCTTATATTCTACCACACTCTTGCTTGTGGGGGGCACTTTGGTCCCCAATGGACTGCTTACAAGGTCCTTGATTCTGGTCTCTTTTAGGAAACACCTTTTCAGGATGCCCATGAATTTTTCAAATCTTGTCCTCGTTGTCAATGAATGGGGAATTTCTATAAAACAGATGAAATTCCACAACAACCATTTCTATTTCATGAGATTTTTGATGATTGGGGCATTGACATTATGGGTCCATTTCCCAATTCCTTTGGAAAATTGTACATTCTTCTGGAAGTTGATTACGTGTCAAAATGGGTAGAGGCACGAGCTACAAGGACTGATGATTCTAAGGTAGTTATAGAATTTTTGAGAACCTAAATCTTCTGTAGGTTTGGCTTACCTTGGTTCATCATCACTGACTAGGGTTCTCATTTCTACAACCAGACAATGCAATAAATTTTGCATCAATATGGGGTCAGTCATAGAGTGTCTACTGCATATCACCCATAGACCATTGGTCAAGTAGAGCTGTCAAATAGAGAGGTAAAACAGATTCTTGAAAAAATGGTTCAACCCAATAGAAAAGATTGGAGTCTTAAACTTGATGATTCATTATGGGCCTACCATACTGCTTTCAAAACTCCCATTGGAATGTCATCCCATCATCTTGTGTTTGGAAAGATTTGTCACCTCCTTGTTGAGATTGAGCATCGGTCCTACTGGGCCATCAAACAATGAAATTTTAATCATTATAGTGTAGGTTCTCAAAGTAAGTTACAAATTCAAGAGCTAGAAGAAATGAGAAGAGATGCATATGAGAACTCTAGGATTTATAAATATCATACAAAGGCTGCCCGTGACTATCTCATCCTTCATCATCAGTTTCACGTTGGGTAGATGGTCCTCCTTTATAATGCAAGGTTTAATTTTCATCTAGCTAAGCTGTGTTCCCACTGGTTTGGCCCATAATCTATTATTAATGTATCTCCATTTGGTGTTGTTTAGTATCAAAATAAAGAAACCAAGGAAGCCTTCACTATCAATGGGATGTGGCTAAAGCACTTCGACGAAGCCCTTCCAGAGTTCCAGATGGAGGAACTCCATGTTTAAGAAGAAACATACCAGTGAAACACACCAGGTTTTATCCTTCCTTCTCATATTCTCAATTATTACAGTGGGGACACTGCACATTCTAGGTGTGGGGGGATGGGTACATTCTTGGGTTAGTTAGTAATTTTCATCATTTTTTTCTTTTTATCTTTCTTTCTTCTCTTTTTTGCCTTCTTTATGGTATTCATTTTTCCCCATCAAAAATTTCAAAGTTCAATGATTTGGTGAACATAAAAGGGGGAAAGTAAAAATACCATAATGAAGGTGAAAAAGAATATTTGTATGAAGTTAACATCAGGGATTTATTTTTAGTGAATTGGTTTTCTGTCATTAATATAAATGGTTGTATCACTGTGAAACATTTGAGATGATTGATGCCCCTTGTTTGAGTAGTTTTTGGGAAAATTGGGTCACTAATATCTCCATATTTTTTTTCATGAAACCACATTGTGTGAATATTTCTTACTTAATATATGGTACATATATGTTAGGTTAATATTTTTTAGCTTTAAATGATATTTCCATACGTTTGTTCCTTATCCGATCTGTTTCATTACTGTACCATATTGACCTATGCGTGTGTACCTAATGTCCGACTGTTGTAGGCCCTAAAAAAAGGTTGTGTCTTGAGAAGGTCAAAAACCACTCCTCCTTAACCTTTGATCTTGTTATAACTATTTCAATTAGTGTCCTGAGGAGATCAATCAAGGGTTGAGAGATGAGTGTGAGATTTGTTCCAAATGAAAATTAAAAAAAAACAAAAATAATAAATGAGGGGAGTGATGAGATGTAAAACATATGGGGATATCTAGGTCGGGATATTATTTTTTGACTTCCAAGTGGGTCTTGAAATATGATTTCAAAGGATGTTGGACAAGTTCGGTGAAAAAAAAATCATTTAAAGCTGAATAATGTTAAAATAAACTATATTTATCGGATAGAAAGTGGAAAGAATTACATGGAATGGTTTTTACACACACAAATGGAGAGTTAGTGGAATGATTTACTTTTGAATTCCTTTCTCATTTTGGTGTCATGAATATCTTTTAATTTCATTGTGATTTTATTTATGAGACATCTTTTTCCATTTTCACAAGGAAAAACTCTTTGAGGTGGTTCGTGCATTGATCAAATTACTTTAATGAATTAAAATTTCCTCAAATGTTAAATCTTCATGATGTTGGGAATATATATATATATATATGCATCATTTTATTTTGATATGTGACTTTGACCATGAGTTAAAATGTTTATGGGTGGGGGTGTGATTGTACCACAATTCACTGTGTAATTTTTACCTTTACACCACTATTTGTTTTGAAGGTAGTGTTCTGGTCAAAGACCAAAACCCAAAATTTATTGAAAGAAATAAACAATTACACAAGTCTGAAATAAGGAATTTTGTTTACATCCCTAGCATAAAGCGGGTGTAACTCATGAGGAATATCTTCTCTCCAAAGCATATCGTGTTCCACCCCCATATTAGCCAGTCCATTAGATATCCTGTTTGCTTCACGATACATATTTGTGACAATTAATTTGATATCTGAGAGTGAGTTTAGGCAGTCCATCCAGCGCGTAGTGAGAATCCAAGTGAGATGATTGGTACCATTCCAGATGGCTTGGAAAATAGTGGTGGAGTCACTTTCAATCCAAATATTGTTCCAGTTGTGCAGCTTGGTGAACGAGATAGCATGGATAACACTCATCATCTCAGCTTCCAAAGATTAAGAAAAACCACAGGATCCATAGAAGCAGCTGAGCTTCTAGTCGAGGTGATTTATGAAGATGGATACACAACCCACTGGGCCAGGGTTACCTTTAGAGTCACCATCCACATTGATTTTAATCCAGCCTGGAGGTGGGGGCTTCCAAAAAACTTCAAAGGTAGATCTAGGTTGAGGGTAATTTCCCTCAACACCAATACGCTTAAAAATCCCAAGGTCACGAACCAAGTTTCTACAATGATCTTTTTGAATCGAATCCACCTCCCATATCGCGATGAGAATTTTCAATTTACCTGCATTAAGCTTGAATGAGTTGTTATGGAAAGTAAGTTCGTTTCTACCGTACCAGATCACTATGCTAAACTTATTTTATATTGAAAATTATAAAAATAATGACAAGTTTAATTCCATGTTTGAATCATTTATTTTGTGTTTATATCTATTAAAAAGGGTAATGTTACTTGTTTTTATGATCCCATTGTAGGAGGAGGTGATTTGGAGGGCCCATGATGATGTCTAAGGAAAATGGGCCAAACTGCGCAAGATCCATGAACACTAGTGGACTCATCCGCACACTTCTCCTGAACCATTCATCAAAATATACAGACATTTTGTGGGATGGTTCAAACTTCATTGAGCTACATTTCATAGGAATAAATAAAAGACACATTCTTCCATCTGTTTTCCCATCCGACCTGATCTGTCCATCATACCTCATCTGCACAAAGTCAAAAGTGGTGTGCTATGATCTTTCCATATCTCAGGATATAGGTGTCCAAATTGGGCCAAAATTTCGGTTGAGATAGAAACTATATGGGGATAAAGCTTTGTTATTTTATACAAATATAGATAAGGCTGTCTAGAGGTCAAAACTCATGTGAAAAGTGGTTATAAGAAATCTATGTGCTCAAAACCACCTTATCATTTTCCTATAAAATGGAACCTTGGGCTCCCCATTTGGAAGTTCGTCCAGGAGGCAAATCTTTGGTATTTTGGAGACCATAATAATTACTCTCATCATCCAAGGAGTTCTGGAGTCCGCTATCCTCATAGTGGAATCAAGGATGAATGTGAAGTTCAACCCGAGCTTCCTCCTCCTCCTGATGTTGATATAAACAGTGGACGATCATTTTGAGGGAGCTACACACACTTGGGAGGGAGTTACTACACTTTTTCTTCTACTGGTTTTATGTAATTTATGTGATAAATATTTCACTTATTTCTTATCTTGACATAATTCTTCTCTGATTGAATTCATATTGTTAAAATTAAGTGAAACACCTTTTATTTCAACACCGATTGGGCTGAGATTTCAAATGGGAATATTGGGTTGTTCTGATTGGACAAGACAAGAGTCCTATTTATCTCACACTTACAAAAGATTTTGGTATGCTTTGGAATTATTTATTCTCTATGCTTGATACCCAAACCTCAACAACATGTTTTTTGTCTCAAGGGGTGGTTCTTTGAGCATCGTTTAAGAGGAAAGAGGAAAGTTGAGATATTGACAAACCTCAACCAAAGGATTCCATTAAACCATGTGTATTTTTCAGAACGATGATCTCACAAAGATGTGTAGTGAACTTGAAATGATCTCCTTATCTCATAATTCTAAAACACCACTTTTATTTATCAACTATTAAACTCCTTAAATTAAGTAATTTACTTAAATCTATTTTCAAAACCACTCCTCTCTTTTAGAAAGTCTTATTAAAAATACATACTCAAAACCTATAAATGCTCCTTGATAGATGACCTAGGGTCTTCCCTAGACAATAAATCTATCTTAAAATCATAATCAATTTGACGTGTCATGACAGCGCGGTCAACTACTGCTTCCACAAAGCGATGCAAAATTTCTTTCATTTTATTTTGACATAGATGATAATAACAATAAATTTAATTAATATACATGGTATAATAATTATTTTTAATGGTGAATTTTTATATAATTTTTTTTCGTTCCAACATCATTCATGCATACCTACGACCTACCGTCTCTATGAAAGGTGTAATTCATTTTCTTATCTCTAAATTTTATAGATGAATCTAAATATGTATATAATGAATATATATTATATTTATATCATGATTAAAATTTTGGATATTATGAAACCATAGTAAAAGTAAAAGGACCAAAATTATAGAACTAAAACATATATAAAAATGAAGTAGTTATCTCCCAAAAATATGATTTTGATAAATAATTTTTCATAAATAATTGATAAAGATTATAAGTAAATAATATATCGTATGATATATATGGGTATGTTTCTATAATATATGTATAAAAAACCTGTATTTATTTTACATGAGGTTCAAATGTGTTGGATGAAACTTGATAATTGATGTTAGGTATTTTCATATCAATTTGAATTTTGTGAGACACATTCCATGTTCAAGACTTATTTATTTTATGTGGTGTGTATTATTCCCATGAATTTATTTTTGGATTATTCTCCTAAAAATGTATAGTTATTTTCTTATCCAACTATGATTATTTATTTAATGAGGATTCTATTTGAATGTCACAAAAGTTGTAGGGGTTTTATTTTACAATATCATTGTTTATTGGGATTATTTATGGTTAAGATACAATGATAAAATATTATAATATATGTATCAAGAAACTCATGAGTTTTAATTTACTCTATTTATTTATGGAGAGTACATGTACTCCTTTCATTTTACTCTTTTTAAGAACTAAAGATATGGAAAGATTTTTTATGGAAAATCAATATTACTTCTCCCTTCTATTTAAAATCTTTTCTCTTGTATGTATATGATTTATAAAAATGTTATAAAGAATGTTTTGATTTTTAGAAAACATTTTTTAAAGATATTTTTACCCATGTTTGATTTTTTTACTAAATGGTTTAAATGGAATATTTTTGTAATATTCCTAAGGAGTTTATTTTTATTTCTACCAAAAATGTGATAGGAATATTTTTTTAACATGAACATCATGAACAATATTTCCCACCGTCATGACCAATAAATGATTTATATATTCCTCTATAAGTCTCCAAGGTTTTTTTAAGGAATTTTTTTCTTTAATATTTGATAAATTTTTATATTTTAAAAAGTTAATTTTAAAGTGGAAAATATATTTTCTTAGAGAATGGTATAATGATATTTTTATAGTATTTATATTCATTAATGATAAAAACCTCATATGATCCCTATGATTTAATTAGGATATAATCTAATAATACCATCCTTATCCTTTCTCTAGATATTTTATGATCATGATGACAATATGCTTATAAAAAATATTTATTTTCCCTAGGTTATGCTATGATGAAAGGATTATGAAACCCATTCTTTTCATGAGTTGTGATATGATAAACGTACTATGATCTTGTAGAAAAAATATGTATTATTTTCATTATGTGATAAGTGGGCCAGAAATTATATATCCATATAATGCATTGGGTAATGATTAATGTTATATGATCTCAAAGGGTACACACGAGGTTATACCAAGCCCAAAATAGGGTAAAAAAGAGGTTATCTAAAGCCATAATAGGGCACATGGGAAATTATCCCCGAAATAAAACAGATACATGGATTATAATCCCAATACTTACATGTTATGAATGTTTTGGTAGGAAGTCTTGACATATGATTTTCTATGCTTATGTATATCCCAAAAATCTATGTATTATGAAAATGTTATGTTCTCTTGTCATATGTATTTTTATTTCTTTTTGATTTATGTTTTATAAACTACTATGATTTTTTCCATGTCTCATGTTTATGATCTATGATATTTAGGGTAAGGTTTTCAAATATTATTCTCATGTTCTCATACCCTTAGACTCATTTTATGTTGATATCTTCATTTTTACCCTTACTTATTATTTAATATTACACATTTTTATGATTAATTTCCCCAATTTATGAAGAAAAATATTATGTATGATATGTAAAATTAGGGTGTTAGTTATACAAAACTAGTTGTTTATGTATACAAATTTATAAATTCATTAAACCTATACGATTCATGGGTGGATATTTATTTAATGTTATTAATATTTATCTATTAAGATATGATATCTATGTAGGAAAATTATGGGTCTCTATAGTTTTTCTTAGAGAATGATTTATTCATACTTTGAAAAATAGGATGATAAAACTTTAGTGAGAACTCTAGGGATAAGTCAAAGTATAGGAAAATGTACTTATTTTTATTGAATGATAAAGTGAGTGGTTTACAAGAAATTACATCCATATATGGATACTATAAGTGGATGCGGATCTGGAACGGTTGTACCTAGTGGTAATAACTATGAAAAAGGTGCATTTAGATTTTATTCAATCATCACCTAATACACGACAATAAACCTTTACACACACCTAGTTTGACACTCATATGTGATCTGTTTTGTAAATTCAAACTCTCAAGGAAACATCATGAAGTATTCTAAAATATTATGACAATGGATAACCTTATTTAAAACTAAGGTTTCATATATTGAAAAGTATGTTTCTTGATTTAGATATCCAATAAAATATTTTTGGTTTCCCACTATGATTAACGTTTCTCACACTATGTGTTTTGGTTTTATTAAATGGATGTAACTTGAAGTAATTGTGTTTATAATTTATTGGAAAATGTAATGGTTATCCTATTAAGAAACAAAATTTTACAGGATATAGAAGAAAAATTATCATTTCTAGGATCACACAACATTATCTAGATACTAATCATACTGAACTTTCAAAAAATAATAGGAGGGAACAGTGGTCTATTGAGTACTTCGTGAAGAAACATCCACATTATTTTAGTGCTTCAAATGATTGACTAGTTATCGATAAATGGATTAGTACCATTGAAAGGAAATTTTCGATCGTCTAGTTTTTAGATCTTGAAAAGTTCATTTCAGTTGTCTATTATTTTTAAGAATAATTGGATCAATGGTGTGATCTTATAAAGAATATAAGGCAATAGGGAGAAATTGACTCCATAAAGTGTGATTAGTTTAAGAGATTTATTTTCAATAATTACATTACTTATATTATTCATACAAAAATGGAGAAAGAGTTCCTTGAGATGATGTATAAGGATGATGAATATGTTGGTACCTATGTGAAAAATTTTAAAAGACATGTGAGGTATGATTATAGAATTATCATCCAACCTAAAATTAAGGTTGATTGATTCTTTAATGGCTTAAAATCAAGTCTCTAAAGAGAATTACCCATAAGGGACTTCAATTTATATGAATAAATCATTTTATGTGATATCAAATTGGAAATATATATTATAGTTACCCATCAGTCTCAAAATTTTTATAGGAAAAGAAAGATTGAATAGAAATGAAACTCTAAAAAATATGGAGAGAAGAATATGATCTTTCCTTAATGCTCAAATTGTGGAAGGAAAATTAGAGAAAATTTTATTGAGGGGACTAGTAAATTTTTTAAATGTGTAAAGGAAGGTCATCTAGCAGATAAATTTCGAAGTGATTGGAAAAATTTATATAAGGACGTGAATATAGAGAAAGACCCATAGAATACACCAACCACAATCTAGTTTTTCAAATGTAAGGATTATCAGAATTATACTAACCAATGATCAAATTAAAATATTGGTGATGTTAACTGGTTTTATCAACCTCTTAATCCCAATGATAAAGGGAAATATCTTGCAATCACTATTTTGATTTAGTGGCATGATAATTATATGGTGAAAGATACATTTACCATCCACTCTAAAACTGGTAATGTTTTATTTGATTCTATACATACACACTATTGTTTATCTAAATAATTTTATAGGGGTATCATAAGACCACCTTAATGATTAGATATTGAATTATTAGTGAAACCCCTAATGGTATGATGATCGAATATCAAGTCTATGATTCTTATCTGGTTAAATTTTGTGGGAATTTGCTTCTTGAATTTTTTTTTATTTTCTCTACAGTTTAATTTTTTGTTATTTTTGGAATGGATTGGATTTATTTATATAAATACCACATAGTTTTCTGAGGAATGAAATCCAAATTTAAAATTCTGAACCAAAATATTATTGTCTATAAATTGGATGATAAATATTCACTTCCAATTGAAATTTCATCCATTGTATGGTTCTTGATTTATATTATAAAGTGGTTTTTATATCAAATGGTTGGGGAGAAACTCAATAATTATGACATGCCTATTGTGCAAGAATTTACTTATGTCTTTATAGAAGAGTTAATTAGTCCTATGAAGAACTGTGAAGTTGATTTCTTAGAAGATTTCATACCTAGTGGCACACCTATTTCAAAGAATATATATAGAATATCCTTGATTGAGCTGTATGAATTTAAGAATTAGCTACAAGAGATTCTTAAAAAGGGATTTATTTGGAAAAGTGTGTCACATAAGGGTCCACCTATGCTTTTTTTAAATAAATATGGATCAATGTGACTCTATATTGATTATTAGGAACTTAATAATATCAAAATCAATAACATTTATCATATACCCTTTATTGATGACTTCTTTGATCAACTACATGAGTTTAATACTTTTCCAAGATTGATATTAATTATGGATGTCATCAGTTAAGGGTCAAAAATGAGGATATAATCAAGAAAAAATTCTATTCAAGTTATGGAAACTATTAATTTATAGTTATTATACTTAGTCTTACTAATTTCCAAACCATATTCACTAATTTAATTAGTACAGACTTTATAGATTACCTTGATCTGTTTGCGATAGTATTTATAGATGAGATTATTAAATATATAAAGATAATGGAATAACATTAAGATAAATTAAGAATTGTTCTAAAAACTATAATCAATGACAAGTTATATGAAAAATTTACCAAGTGTTAATTTTAGTTATAAAATATTTCATTTTTGGGTTATATAATCACAAGAGAGGGTATATCGGTGGATCCAGCAAAGGCAAAGGTTATTGGAAATTGGACCATGGTATCCACTATGATTGAGATATGAAATTTTATTTGTTTTTATAGATATTAAAAATGGTTTTTGGAGAATTTATCATGATTTTATAATATGTTCATTGAGTTAACTCTTAATGGAGACAAGTTCCCTTGGATTGAGGAATATGAAGAATATTTCAAGGAACTGAAGATAAGGTTAGTTATATCACATGTTCTTACATTACCCTTATATTGAGATGGGTTTATAATATATAATGAATCATTGATTAAGGGATTGATATGGCTCCTTATGAACAATGACAAGGTTAAAGCTTATTCCCCAGGAAAATTGAAGGTTCATGAGTAAAATTACCCAACTCATGAGTTGGAGTTTGCTATAATAAGTATTAAATTTAAGACATGAAGGAATTATATTTATAGATAAATATTTGATATATATACTAATAATAAAATATTAAAGTGTATATTTACCCAGAATGATTTTAAGATGTTTTAGAGAGGATAGTTGGAGTTGATTAAAGATTATGAATGATCAATATATTATCACCCTTGGAAATAGAATAAGGTGGATGATGATTTTATTTAAAAGGATCATGATACCTTATCTATGATTAAGATCATAATAAATCTAATATTTATGGGGTTTAAAAGGATGGATTTTGAAATATTTAAGGAAGGGGATAATATTATGTTCCTCAAATGCGTGTTAAACCATCCATCCAAGTGAATATTAAAGAGGTGTGAAAGGAATATGTAAAACAAAAGAAGGTGGTGAGAAATATTCTTGAGCTTATACTTTATTTTTATGGAATGATAAGGTTTATAAACCATGTATTTTTTCTATACACACTGATTTTAAAGAAATATCTGTTGAATGAGGCTCATAGTTCTTCATTGAATTTTCATTCTAGAAGTACAAAGATGTATAAAGATCTAAAAGAATATTTCTGGTGGGATAACTTAAAGAGATATATTTTTAAGTATGTATCTTGGTGCTTGGTATTTAAAATATTTATGTTCGAGAGATATAATTTTTATAGTATTTTACAAAACTTACCCATATCATAATGGAAATTAAAAAATATCACGGTGGTTTTTTTCGAACTATACAAAAAATCGAAAGGCTATAATGCTATGTGGGTTGTATTCGACCTCCTTATGAATTCAAAAACACTTCATCAACATCATATAAGATTTATATTTAGTTTATATTTCCAAAATTGACATCAAATAAGTGGGAAAATTTAATGGAGTATCACATTCTGTTGTATTTGATCAGGATCCAATGTTTACCTTGAAGCTCTAGTAAAGTCTTTAGAAGGATTTAGATGTGGAGTAATTTTTTATTACTATATATCATCCTAAGATAGATGGTCAGTCTTATAGAACCATTAAAACCCTATGGAAAATGTTTAGACCTTTTTATATGGATTTTCAAATGTGGTTGGGATAAACCCCTTTATCTAGTTGAGTTTTCATACAATGATAACTTTCACTCAAGAATTCAGATGGATCCTTATGAAGACCTATATAGAAAGAAGTATAGTATTCCACTGTGATGAGATGAATTTGAATAAATAAAGATATTGGGACCTAATCTAGCTGAATAAATGGAAGATTAGTTTCAATCCATCCCAGAACACATAAGGGTAGAAGAAATCAGAAAAAATATTTATACTAATAATTTCCGGTGAGATCTGGAGTTTGAAGTTGGTGAAAAGGTGTTCATATTAATTTAAAAATGGGAAAAAAATATATGATTTAGGAGGAAATAAAATTTAATCCCAAGGTATATTAGCCCTTTTGATATTCTTGATCAAGTAGAGATGATAGATTATCGCTTGGCGCTCCAACTGAACATCTCTCAAGTCCATGATGTGTTCTACATATATGTCCCAAGAAAGTATATACCTAAAAATTCACATGTACTAAATTTGGAGTTCATACCAACAGAACATGATCTATTTTATGAGTAAAATCTGATTGATTTTATAGACTGCAAAGATAATGTCTTGTGAAATAATACCACTCATCTGGTCAAGGTATTGTGCCGAAACCACCAATTTGTAGAATTAACATGGGAACCTGAGGATATGACAAGTCATAATTATCTCTAGTTGTTTCTATTAGAGTAATATAATTTCAAAGTAGAAAGTATTTTTAAGGGTGTAGAATAAAACACTTTGAGGTTTTTATTATTTTTCTTTAAATTCATATAATTTCTCCAATATCTTATATTACATGCAACACTGAGTTTAAACGAATAGCGATATACAATTAAAAAATTATAATTCAATGTGATAGTTATAAACTAGCCACTAAATTGTTGGATATGAATATTAATAACAAAATTATGAAAATTATATGGTTTATGCATGTGTAAAATAATTTCATTAGTTATCAATTGATTGGAAATTAATTTAAAAATCATTTCAAAGTAAAACATTTTTTTTGGAAAGAATGTTTTTATGCGCAAAATGTATTTTTATTTTAATATATTAAATTATTAACTATAGGTTAATGATTTTTATAAAATTTATATATTATATATTCAATCAAATGTTTTATCATTTATCTAATATTTTTTCCAAGGCATGGGGTAAAAATAAATCAAATTTTATGCTTAAAAATCATATTTTTCTAAAAATAAATATATCACATTTTCACACTTATTTTAAATTTATTTTTTGAAACTTATAGAAAATTAATTCAATAATATTAAAAAAAATTTAGGAATAAATATTTCAAAATAATCCTAAAGTTATTTTTTTTAGAAATTTATAAAAATATTATTCTTTTTATAAACAGTGAAAAATACTATTTTTTTATTAAAAAATGGTTTTTTGTTTTTAGAAATTTTCAAGTTAATTTTTTTTTAAAATATTTTAAAAATAAAATAAGTTAAAATATATTTTTATTAAAATAATTTAGTTCATTGGAATTAATTTCATGTTGAATTTTTATATGAAAATGTTTTATACTTAAGTAAACTTTCTGTTTGGAATCTTCTTTTTTGTCACATATGGGGGTTTAATTTTAAATTAAACTCTACCAATTATGTGAATTGAATTTGGTAAAATAGATTCCATATGTGGAATCATAATAATTAAAATTTTAATAATGTCAAATTAATTTTTTTTCATAATTAATAGAGAACACAATAAAAAATCTATTACTATGGTTAAAGTTAAAACAATATTATCGGAGGTTAGACTAAAAAGATAAGAGTTAAAATGACCTCTTCTAAATTCTATCGGATGAAAATATTTCAACCTTATCTTATATAAGTTTTTATAATGAGTCATTTTGGACCCTTTTTTATAGGAAATTGACATGAATTATTGTAAAACTTGGAAAAATTATTAGTGCACCACTCACTGAAATGATAGAAGGGAACCCCCTCTACTATCTTATTCAAACTTAAAAAAGAAGTTTGGTTTATATATTACCTAAAAAAATACCTTACTTACATACCTCATTATTACATAGAGTACATTTTTTGATTATAAAAGTCTCATTGGAAGGCTTTTGGTGTAAACCTAAGGAGGTTGTCCAAAGAAGTGGTATTATTCTTAACCGAGCATTTTTATTTTATTTCTTCTTCCAGATCCTTTATATATTATTAAAATATTAGGAAATAATAACACCAATATCTTAAATATACTGATATGTTATTATTTTGGTTTAATAACCTTTATCTATCTTATCTTTTATCAAAAGGGAAACAAAACCATTGATTATGTGTACAATGGATTCCCACCTCACGAATCAATGTAATTAATTTTCCATAACCACCTCACACAGATGGATATAATTATGGATTAAATATATATATATACATATATATATTATATTTATTACATATTTTTATGTTTTAAATTATAATATCACATCTGCTATCTTACCTTCCAATCCATTGGAAAATGATAATGTTGTTCTTGTGTACGTATAGACTTACTCTACTACGAAGTGATGTGATAAATCTTTCATTTAATTTTGACATGGATGGTGATAAGGATATATTAATGAATATATATGAAATCTATTATATAAAAATTATTATGGAAATTTTAATAATTATATACCTCTATTTCATTCAAACACCATTCATGCGTACGTATAACCTACCGTCTCCATGAATGATATAATTCATTTTTCTATCTCTAATTTTTATAGATGAATATAAATAAGTATATAATAAATATATATTATATTTATATCATTATTAATATTCTGGATATTATTTACCTATAATCAAGTTATAAGGACCAAAACAATATAACCAAAACATACATGGAGAAAACTAAGTAGTTATCACACGAAATAATAATTTTGATAAAGAAATATTAATAAAAAGGTGATAAAAGGTTATAATTAAAAAATTTATGGTATAAAATAAATTATTATTATTCTGTAATAGATTCATAATAAACCTATATTTATTATACAGGAGGTTTGAATGTGTATGAAGAATGTTGAGACTTGATGTAAGATCTTTTTGTCTCACTTTCACTTTTGTGGGACACCAGTCATAGACACCACTTGTAACATTTATATGTTGTATATTATTCTTATAAATGTATTTTATAATTATTATCATGAAAATTTTAGGTATAATCATATCCATATATGGTTCTACCTTTTATGAGATTTTGATTTGAAAGTTACCAATGCTTTAAGGGTTTTATGTTACAATCACATTATTTATCAGGATTTTTTGTGGTTAAGATATGATGATGAAATATTATAATATATATCTCGAGAAACTTATAAATTTTATCTTGACATATTTATTTATATATAATATACATTTTTCATTCATGTTACTCTCTTTAAGAACTAAAGGGTTCAAAATAAGTTTTTAAAGGAAAATCGTCTTTATTTCTCTCCTCGGTCGAAATCATTTCTCTTCCATGTACATATTTTATAAAAATGTTTTATATAATGTATTTGATATTCACAAATTATTATTTGAATCCATTTTAACCACGTTTTAATTTTTTTAAAATGTTTTGAAAGTAATCTTCTTGTTGTTTTCCAAACGAGTTCTTGACCGTTTACTGAAAATAAAAAAGGAATATTTTTTAATATGTACAAAATGATTGATATTTACTGTCATCAAAACCAATAAATAATTTAAATAATAATTTAGAAGTTTCCAAGGTTATTTGATTTTTTTTAACAGTTGGTAAATTATTTGATTTTAGAAAGTGATTTTTGAAGTGGAAATGATACTTTCCTCCAAAATGTTTTAATGATATTTTTATGGTATTTCTATTCATTAATGAAAACCACCTCAGATGTTACTTATAATTTACAAGGGATATAATCTAATGATACAATAATTAAACTTTCTTTTTTATGTCATATTATCTTGATGAAATAATGTTTATGAAATGATTATAAAACACATTTCCTTTTCATGGGTTATGAAATTATTAATGTTTTATCATATTGTGGAACACGTATGTATTATGTTTTTTGTTATGGTTGTTCCTGGAATTATATATACCTCCAATTCATTGGGTAATGATTAATGTTATATAAGATTAAAGGGTCCACCAGAGGTTATCCCTAGACCAAAAAAGGGTAAGGAGAAGGTTATCCCAAGACCAAAAGAGGGTACACATGAGTTCAGCCCAAGCCTGAAGCAGGTACGGAGGTGGTTATCCCAGGCCTAACATGTTATGAATGTCTTGGTGGGTAGTCTTGATTCATGATTTTTAATGATTATGTGTATTTTAAATATTTATGTATTATGACAACATCATGTTTTCATGGATTATATAGTTTGATTCATTTGTGGTTCATGTCTTATGAACTACCAAGATTTTTTCCCATGACTTGTGTTTATAGTCTTTGATATTTAGGGTATGTTTTTCAAATGTTATTATAATGTTCTCACACCCTTATACAAATTTTATATTGATATCTCCCATATTTACCCTTACAGAGCATCCGAGCTCACCCTTTCTTAGGTTTCCTTAACCTAGGTTATGAATAAATGTACTATGTTTGAAATATCTAAGAGGGGTTCTAGTTATAAAGAACCAGTTGTTTATGTATCAATGTTTCCAAAGGAACAAGACCTATAAAATTCTAGCACACATCCTTATATTATATAATGAATATTCATCCGTTAAATTGTAACATATATGTAATAAATGTATGGATCACTATACTTTCAAGTACTAAATATGGATGTATTTTTTTGAAAAAAACAAACCTTTATTTACCATAACATAGGATGTTATCCTAAACATAGGCTTACCCTAAGGTTTCTTATGTAAAGTTTCTAACCCTGATATAAAAAAATAACTGAAAAATTCTTTGATACCATTTGAGGTGACCCATGAATAAAAAACATAAATATTACATCATTTTAGATGAATATTCACCACATATCAGAATTATACACACCCGAGGACCATAATGGTTTTTTCTATTTAGAGAATAGATACATAGTAAACATATTTCATAAAAGACATTAAAAATATCCCATAAATATATTTATATTAGTACCATTATATCATATTATACTTTGAGCCTTATATCAAAACTGGGTTTAGGAAAACATAATGAAGATTGATCTTAGATGCTCAGTAAGGGTAAAAATGGGATATATCAATTATAAGAAAGCATAAGATGATAATAAGGGAATGATAAAATATTAATCACAAGTTCTTAACATAAAATATTCATACCCAAAAAATATTAGATCATAAAAACTAAAATCAATTCATATACAGAATCATGATTAATAAGGGTGTCAATGTAATTATCATTATTCAAGAGTCAGAAAAAGGAATCTTTAATTATAAGCATAGGAATTAATAATTTTATGAACATAACAATTAAAAATCATGTGCACTCATAATATTATGATCATAACATTAAGATAGCATACCCACCTTTAAAAATATGCATATATCCATTTAGAATCCTGTCTATACATAATATTGTGAGAAAGATTGAAGAAAACATACTCATGCATCAAGATTTGAATATAACAATTCGAAATATTGTAAATCATCGTCATCATCATATAATGATATATTTTTATTACATTACTAAATTCATTGGAGGGATATAACAGACACAATAGTTACATAATCACAATTCATTCATATATAAGCCAAAAGATACTAAATTTTTTTATCACCTCATCATAGATGAACCTATAGAAAAGAAAATAGTTTTCATCATCATAATAAATTACCATATAGAGAAATAATATTTATGGTATCATTACATAATATCTATAGTGAAACATAAGTAACATAAATTATGATTATCATAGATAAAAATACCACTAAAAGACCTCTGAGATACGTTTTAAGAAAAATACCCAATTTTAATCTTTAAATCACTTATTTAAAATCTAAAAATTACTTCAATATTAGGAAAAACATTTTATTTTAAAAAAACTATGGAAACATGTAAATTAATCTTTAAAGAAAATATGAATCATAATGGTGGTAAAATCAATCTATACGGTTTATGTTAAAACAAATATTCTGTTAACAAATTTGGTAAAAAATATCTCATTCATAAAACATATATAAGATATTTTTGAACTTTTTTACAGAAAGTAAAATATGGGTAAAACTTACTTTAATAATTCATTCAATAATAGTAAAATATTCTTGATTTTTCAAAATAAACAGAAGAAAAGATTCCCAACCAAAGAGAAATAAATTCAACATTTCTTAAAAACATTTCATCAATAATTTAATGTACACAAGAGAGGATAATGGAATGAAAACACGAAAAAAACATAAATAACCATATAAGGATAAAATATATTGGTTTTAAATGGTAATGATGATATAATTTCCCTCAATGGAAATTTAACATTAAAAATCCTAAAATGAAATGGAATTTTAACATAAATCTCTTACCTCAAGTCTCATCTTGCTTCAAACTAGTTCAAAAATCCTATATAATAAAAATATATTTCTCATATATCTATTAAATAGAAATATTCATACATAAAATACTATTTATCATTTATTTATATGTTCGAATTATACTTTTATTAATAATTTCTTCATTAAAATTAATATTCAAGTGAAAACTAGTTCATTTTCTATGCATGGTTCAGCTAGATTGTTCTGGTACATATACCTTGGTAATGGTTTTATCATATACATAATATTAATCATGAAATAAGTATTATATTTATTTATTTTATACAATTTTATAAACATTCATATAAAGTGGTGATGAAAAATGAATTACATGACTTCATGGAGATGGTATTACGTACATACACAAGGGTTATGCTTTAAATTTTCGATGGATGGAACAAAAGAATGGAAAATTATAATTAATCATTATAGAATCATTATTATATCATAAATATAATATATATTTATTAAAACTATCCTTATTACTATCCATGTAAATCATAAATGAAAAACGAGTCACATCACTTTGTGGATGTGGTAGTCCAAAAGTACGCACAAGAAACGTTATCATTTTATAAAGGATGGGAATGTAAGAAGGAAGATAATATATTATAATTAAATAATCATATTTTTGTAAACAATATCATATATAAACATTAAATCTATCATAATAATCAACCATGAAAGATGATGATGGAAAATGAACCATATTTCTATGCGGAGGATGTTGTGAACACGTTTGCATGAGTAGTACTTTCATCTCCCATTTGATGTAAAAGTGGTGAAAAATGGTTATACCATAATAACAATAACATATTAGTACATTTATTATAATATATTTATTATTTTATTATGGATAAAACATTTTTATAGAATGTATAAGAAGAAAGAAAATATTGAATGTGTTGGGTAAGATGATTACCTCTTTGTTGAGAGACTTACTTTGTATCACACCTTACTCTTTATAGGGAGGGTATTATGGTAAAAAATTGATCTCAATAAAAAGTTAAAGGAATATAATAAGGTTTTTAGGCTGTTATTTTCTATGCTATAAAGATAAAATTTCATGTATAAGGGAGGGGAATTGATTCCCTTTTATAATTGAGTAGAGGGACACACATGGAATTACTTAAAATATTTTAAAAATATAATGTTACTTTCTTAATAAATTGTAAAAAATATAAATTAATTATATTTGAGGATAATATAACGTTTATATTCTTAAAAAATTATATTTAGACAATTTTAGGAGGCATTTTTACCCTTAACTTTTTGATTAACCCCTAGGTAAACCCGTTATAACCCTAACTATGGTAACAAATTTTTATAGTTTTTACTATTCATTATGAAAAAAATATGTTAAACATATTAAATTATATAAGTTTTTATGACTCAAAATATTGAATCAATTTTAATATATTAAAATTATATAATTTATATAAATACAATTTAATATATGTATGAAAAAACACAATAAAACTATTTTTTGAACAATGAATTTTTAAGTATAAAACTATGTTTACCTTCATTCCTTGACATGTAAAAACTATTATATGAATGTTAAAATATTTTATTTAATTTGTGTTATAAAATTTTAGTTAAAATCATTCATTTATAGATAATACTTAAATTTAATAAGATAAAAAACACAACGTGCATATAAAAATAGGTTTTTAGAAAATTATCTTTTTTTACATTAAAATGATTTTACTTTAATTAAAAAAAATTAAAAAAAAATTAAAAAAAAAGAATTAACTTTATTAATATGTAAAAAATATTTTTTAATAATTTATTAAGTCATTTTCATACCATAAAATCCAATAGACATGTGATAAATTTTAATATTAAATAATAATATTTAAATAGTTTATAGGGTTTCATTTAAACTCAGTGTCGCATATAAAAAAAGATATCAATGAAATAAAATTTATTTAAAGAGAAATATATCATAAAATTTTAGAGTTTTATAGGAAACTTACTTCAAACATCAACAATTTTAATGACCGTTGAAGTATCCCTCCATAACTTAACCCAAATAGCATTTAGAAACCAAGCTGGGTCCAAAAAAATCCTAAGAAATTAAGAATTTACCAATTAAGAATTAACCTCGATCTTAGATACATTTTCTAGGGACTATTGGGATATAAAAAAAGGATCATAATGGGGAAACATAAGGGGAATACAATATGATCCCTTAACTTGAATAATCATCCAAAATACTTGAATAAACTCAAAGGATCTACTAAAATCACACAAATATGGAGAATAAAGGACACTCTCACAAGGGATACACTCCAAGGGCTCAAGAATAACCAAAATATGGGGATTTAGATAGTTAAATTGAATCAATGAAATACTAAATGACCCTCCTATAAAGAATAAGAAAACCCTTATCAATGGGTGTAACTCCCTTAGAAGTCCAAACAATTGATTCATGCATTTCAAAATTCTAAAACTACCATCACGATGATGTGGAGGTGTTCACTATGCCCTTGGTGGTCTCGATTTCTCCATACCTAGGATCCTGATATTTTAGATGAACATATAATAGTTCATCAAGGATATCCATTTTAGACTCACCATTCCCTTCAACATGGAAATGTGTAAGCAGAACTGGCCCTGGTATAAAGGAGGACTCCCCACACCCCACACCCAAGACCACAAATATTTATGGGCATGTTAGTACTCCCTATTGTACATAGGAGATCCCTAGAAATAAAAGGCATGGAACATAATGTGTTATAGCTTGTATTTTACCTATAAATCCCTAAAATTACATTTAAGTCACTAGATAGAAACTAATACATCATGAACCCAAAATAAAAAAAATCAAAAGAAAACTTATGGTTGGTATGTTATAGAAATTATAATAAATATCATATAATTTTTATTTTTGGGGAGGGGGATTATAAAAATAATTTTATAATTATATAATTCATCTCAACATTATTTTTTTTTGAATCTCATGTGTTCATTTGTTTTATAGATATGTATTAAGATAATTTTAAGTTTTTAAATAGTGTTTGATTTAATTAATATTGATATTATGTAATAAAAATTATGAATTATTATTTGTTATTAATAAACCTTAATATATTAGATATATAATCAAATCAAAATTATTATGTGATTCGATGGATGACCACAAATCAGGCTTCAAATCCAATGGTGTTATTATAAAAATAAGATAATCTCAATCTATTCAACCCCCATAATTTTTCAGATCCTTTATTCTATAATATAAATTATGTACTTTGTTTAGCTTAAAAATAATTTCTTTTATTATTCCATTATTCAAGGAGTGAAAATTATATACTTGTTTTCTTATAAATTTCTATTAGTAATGCCTTTATTTCTCACACTAATAATATTCAATGTTATTCATCTAGTAAGATCCATCATAAAATATAATTTTTCTTTATGAACCATAAAAACATCTCATTATTAAGGATTTTCTCCCTATAATATTATCCTAGTTTAATTACCTCATCTAACACATCATATTGGATTTATATTCATTGTTTATAACATGATAACCCCTCTAAAATGTGTTTCAATACTCTAAAATTGATAGTATAACCTAATTATGATGGATACATTACATTAGGCCATTTAAAAACCACTCAAACACTGTATTGGGATGATAAAAAACATGACCATCATATTGGTGAATTAAGCCAAATCAGGTCTCATAATTATCCACTCCCATTTATCATTTTATAAAATTTCCATTGGATATGTTTTGAGAAATAATATTATAAGAAATAATCTAAAAAAGAAGTCAAATATAATCATGAGAAGTTTATCAAAAAGAATCATTTTCATCATAAACCACTAAATCCCAACCCATTCCATTCAAATTTAAGGTTATCATATCAAACTTCTATTATGATATATTGTTAGTATAGAGAATTAATTTTTCTAACTTACACACTCACTCTTGAAACTAAGATGAACATCCTTCAATATGGAAAAATGTTAGATAGAAATGTTGAAATTTCTAAAGTTCTTTGAATTAAGGATTTATGTTCTGTTGAACCCTATGAACAAAATATGCATTATAATACTCTCATTTAGGATTATTCCTTACATGGTTGAATTTACGCGACTTAAAACATTATAATTAATATATTACATTGGCATTATTCTATGATAAATTTAATCCGAGCCTTCTTCCATGTATACTTATCATTTATTTTCATTATCTTAACTACACTTATTCCTATTGCGTCTCAAATAAAATATACAAATCCACTGGAAGTGTTTCATGTCCCTCCTCATCACCAATAACAAATAGAGAAGGTTCATTCTTTAAAATCCTCATAACTTTTAAATTTTGATTTTAAAAAACAATTTACATTGTATTAGTAGAAAAAAAAACTTATGCATCACCTTATTCAGGGTGATTTGAGACCTAAAATATATAATTATAGAAAATTGGAATGAATATTAAATGCAACACTTTTTAATTTTAAGTACATAAAACCTTGATAGTTAAAAAAATGGTCTTCAAAATTCTTTCATTTCTTTCTAAAGGAACCATGTTTTTTGGATTTAAAGGATAAAAAAACCTCAATGTAAAAACATAAGACAAAATATAGGTAAAAAACATTCATTGAACTATAATAAGTCTTGTTATTATATCATACCATATAATAATTGTTAAGATTAAGTGGTAGTATTGGTATTATTTTATTATATTTAATGCTTTAAAATTAAAAAGTCAATTTGTGAATAATATATTTTTTGAATAAAAAATAAAAATATATGTATATATAAATATATTACATTATAATATTTATCTATTATATATATATATTCCATTTCAAAATTTTTCATCCATACACATGCAATTTATAATACATAAAATCATATTAAATTGAAATTTTAAATGAAAATATAATTTAAATAATAATTATACAACTATGTGTGTACATAATATATAATTGAATTATTATATTTAATATATATATACTAATAAAATATAAATTTTTAAATGAAATATTAAATTAAAATATGTTTCGAAAAATAAAATTTATAAATTATTATATATAAATATGAAGGGTATATTTAAATAAAATTAATAATATATTTGTAATAATTTTTTAATATATTAACATTAAATATAAATAAATAAATAAATAATTACATATACACAGACACACATATATATATTTATTATTTTATTATAAACACAAATATATATATATATATATGTGTGTGTGTGTGTGTGTATCTATGTATATATAATGTATATCATTATATATCATTGCTAAAATATGAATTTAATTTTCTATTTTTTTATGAAAAATAGAATTTAAAATTGAAAAAATAATTATATATAGTTCTATATTTATTTATCACATTTTTTAAAATTGTACACAAGCACACATATAATTTATAATATATAAAATCATTTTAATTTGAATTTTTAAATTAAAATTTAATTTAAATAATGTGTGTATGGGTGGATGGGAGCATGAATGCATTCAAGTGTATGTCTATATATAATTATCATCTCGGTCATTCATTTTTACAAGGTTCTAAACCTGATATCATAAAAATTTCTCCATTCTATTTCTTGTTGGTTTAATTTTAAATGATTAATGAAATAGAAAATACAGAAGTTTTTTATATAAATAATAATATAAAACATTAGAATGTTTAGGTGTAACCATTTATTAACATTTTTTAGAAAAAAATATTATTTTAAAATAAAATTATAAATTCATAATAATGGTGATGTAAAAAAATCCATGATCATACACTTTTTTGAAAATTATATCCTAAAATAAATTTTTTTACCTTAATAATTTCAATCTAAAATTTCCCAAGATTAATTAAAACTACAAATAAGGATTCATTCACATTTTAAATTTTATAAACAACAAATAAAATGAAATTCCATTTTTAATCTAAATAATAATTTGAAAAGACATTAAAGTGGAAGAAATTTGGATAGAGGCTTAATTAAAGTTTTATTAAAATGGGGTTCTCAAATAACATAGAAGAAATAATAATTTTAAATTGAGGAATGAAAAATATTATATTTAACCACTATAAACATCAAGTGAAAATTTCCTTTTCATATATTAATAATATGAAATAATAATTATGAAATAGGAAACAAAATTCAAACCTAAATGTTATCCTAGGACATATTATGAGTAACAATAAGCAAAAGGATTACGACTAATTTATGAAAAATCTATTTTTGAACTCGGAGCACATGACACTAGAAATGAATAAAAAGCATGTAAAAAAGATTTATTGAAATATATATGTATATAGTTAAGATTCAATCCATTATTAAAGATAAAATAAATTATATGAACCAAAAATAATAATACTTTAAAAATAATAATTTTAGAAAATCTTGTAATGTGTTTTCAATAATCCTACTCTAAATAATTTTATAAATACGTATTTTATTCTTTCTTCAATATTTATTATTATATATATATACACGTATATATGTTTGAATAGGGTTAATTTTAATCCCTATTTATTGAACATAAAAAAAGAAAACTACTATAGAAAAATGGATAAAGAGGGAACCCATTGCATATTGCAAAGGCATAATGCCTTAAAAAATACCACTACAAGAAATTATAAATTTTAAACATGAAAAAAAATTATAAACAAAAAAACAATTATTTTTATAAAAAAAATAATATAGAAAATATTCCAATAGATTCAAGTTACAAACACAATTTATGAAACCAAAAAAATTATGTGGTGAAATTTAATGACTTCACTACATGAAATAAACTTTTACATATAAAAATGTAGCATCTTTCTCTAGGATGATTTCTTTACTTTAACAAAAATCTTACACCATTATTATGGCCATGAATGAAACATTACATGGAAAGCTAGAAAAAGATATGTATGCATTTTAACCTATCATTCAGACATTATCCCACACATATTTCTAAAGTTGGATAGAGGAGTTCCCTATTATGGTGTGATGGAGGGGAGCACAACATGACATTTTTTGGTAAATTGGGAAAAAAAATCATGACTATTGATAAGGTGTAGTGATTACTTATAGGGGGTGTCATAGAATACAATTGATGAAATGTTGTGATAGATATTTCTCATTTGGTATTTTAGGTCATCTCCTTCAATGGCCTTTGGAACACACTCATCTAAGGCTTAGGCCCATCTAGAACTTGGGCATTCAGGACACCCTATAATAAAATAGGTCCGGTGAGTGCTTTCCAATATTTATGGGAATGGAAGTGGATTTACTTTCTAGGTTTCTTGGGAGAATGTGTATTTGTGGTCATATAATCCCCTTTACATAATATAGATATTAATTTTCATAAATAAGATAAATATATATATTATGTAATTTTAAATATAATATTACATTTTATTTAAGTATTTATATTAAAATATATGATCGAAAATACATATATTCATACCTATATATATATATATGTACATGTATATATGTTTTGTGTTTATTTACACATATAAATATACCTATATTTATGTATTATAAGTTGTATTATCTCATAAGGTTGATTAGTTTTACATATGAATCCTCAGATTTAGTTCATGGATTTGTGTTCTTCCAGACTCCCAAGGACAATTGTTTTTATTTTTAAGTGAAATTTTATCAATCTTAAAATAAGATTGGAAAAAGGCCATCATTATCTATGAAAAATGAACTGATAATGGTATATTTTATTAGCAATTTTTTAGCATTGATAAAGGGTTTCTTTATCATTATTCTTTAAGTAAGCACTGATAAAGGTCACTTGCCTTTATTTTTAAACATATTTATCAGAAAATATTCTGATTCATCTACTAGAAATTTATGCATATATACTAAAAAATTATTATATCTTCAAGTTTTTTTGGATTAATTGATTAAAAAAATAAATGGTATGTGATTAAAATCCGTTTTTATTGATTTCATGAATCAAATATGTTTTTCTTCATTTATGTGATTTGTTCATCAAATGACCTTTTACACACACGCACACACACATGCACTCACACACACACACTGAAATACATACATGCATATATACAGATGCAAACACACACACACACACAAATATATATATATATATATATATATATATATATATATATATTAAATATGGAATATTTATATACATACATACATGCACACACACATACACCTCAGTGTGTGTATTCTTACACACACAAACACAAAGTCTATTTATATATAAAAATATATTTGTTTGTTACATTTATACATAAAAATATGTATGTATGTTTTAATATATATATATATATATTATATGAATATGTTGTCAATATATGTGTGTGTGTGTGGATGTGCAAGTGTTCATTTGTGTGTTATTTTAATAATATGCGTGTATAATATATGTACATTATAAAACATATTTTTTTATTGGTATATTATGTTTTAATATATTTATACTTTATATGCATACTCTATATATATATATATAAATTATACACTTTATATATATACATACTTTTATATAATTTATATAATACTTAATATGTATACTTTAAATACTTCATATATGTATATTATATATATATATATATTATTTATCTCAATACATTATATGTATACATTATATATTATATATATGTATACATCATTTGAATTATTTTTATATTTCTTTATATATATGTTTGTGTGTTTGAGTGTTTCTGTTCGTTAACAACTGTATAGATGGGTACATTTTATTTTAATAGTTTTATTGGAGGAAATGTGGACACTGGTAAACCAAATAAGATGAATACTAATAGAAAATGGATATATTTCAATCTTATAAGGAAAGAGTGTGAGGAAGGGATTATAGAGTAAAGTTAACATTATTAAAACTAATGGAAAATATGCACTGATGGGTTAGAAGATAAATTGATCTATAATAGAGTTGATCAAAATTATAAATATTTGATAAAACATGGGGAATAACTAAATTTTTCCAGTGACTGGAATGAAAATACATCTAAGAGATCATTTTATTTTATTACAAGTGCATATGATTATGTAGATCATTTTGAGAAAATAACAAGGAAGGATTAAGATAAACTTAAAGATTGTCAAAATATGTTTGATAAGTAAATTAACTATAAAAATATCCCATTATATCACTATTTAACCAAATATATGACATTTTTAACCCTAAATATACTATATAATTTGAATGATGGAAATGATTAGCGACTCCAACTTCCTAGAAGCTATATTATTTATTGAAAGGTATGTTATATGATGATAATGAGATTTATTTTTAAATATATGAAGAAAAATTAATATTTTTTCCCATGAGTATGAGCTATATAAAAACTACATGCATGTCCTAATGATCATTTATTATTCTGAAAGGACTATTGTTTACAAAAAAAATTCTCTAAGTCTGATTAATTTTATTACAATAAAAATTAATAAAGTACTTAGAAATATATAAGGAAATTTATAATTATTATAATATTTATATGATTGAATGGATGCATAAATACTTTACATTAGTTAATGCGTCACAAAAATAAAATAATTCAAGATAAGAAACATTGATACTCAAAAATGATCCGTAGTAGAAGAAACGTTATCATGGTTACCCTAATTTTGGAAATGATATATTTCAAATTCATCTTGTATTATATAAATATGGAATGATTCCTTCTATTATATGAATAAAAAATCATAGTACATGATTTATTATGTTGTAAAATTATATCTTACCACCACGGTTATTCATTAATCATAAGTGCATTATGTTCTGTTCACTTATTTTTAGACCGAAACAACCTGGTAGTGAAATTGATGTTAATTTTAATCTATTGTTTGAAGATATAAAATTTATGTGTGATAGAGTGTTACAATATATAATGATCATAAAAATTAATATTTCACATTGAGATCCATGATGTTTGGGATGATTGATGAATTTTCTTCTTATGGTAATTTTATAGGGTACAACATCAATGGATTGTTAGGGTGTTCTATATATGAAGAATATATATAGTTTTTTATGTTAAAAAAATGTATGAAAACAACATTCATTGGAGTTTTTTTACCTCAATGACATAAATATCAATTATATATAGAATTTTTTTTAAATATTTCAAAAAATCATGATGGAATCTCCATTAATAGGTGATGAATTGTTTGAGAAGTTAGAAGATATTATCAGTATTTTTGGATTTTTTTTAAAAATAATGTGAAACTTTGTTGGAAAAATAGCCTAATTTTCTTTGAATTACTATATATGAATTTTTTATGTAATATATTTATTGATTTTTTGATTATCATAAATATATATATGATAATTTATTTTTCATGTTACAAAATTCATCAAGAAATATAAAGGATATCATCAAGGATGGGTTAGACATGATTGATATGAGTGTAAGAGAAGATTTTTCACTAGTGATATAGAACATAAGGAATTTTCTTCCTCTAGGAGCTCACAGTCTTTATAGAAAAAATATTTTTAGTTTAGAAACTTTTTTAATGGCGTTATAGTTTTAGGGTGTATTAATCAAATATCAAGAATATTATCACTATGAAAGACTTTATGTGAAAGGGTTTCAAATAAAATTATTGACATGTTTTGATGCAAGGTTTAATGTTTATATTTATTCATTATATTTTATTAAAATAAGGTTAGATATGAAATAACCATGATTTTATTCATTTTCAAAGCTATATATACAAAATATATTGATCTGATGAAGCTTCAAATAGTTGACAAATAAATTTCTTTCATGTTATGTGAATCGTATATACTCTTTCCTGGAAAAATATTTAATATTATTGTTATATTGATGGATTAAGTAGTGTGATAGGTATAATTTAATGTTTCTATACATTATATATAAGAAAACCCCATTAATGGGATATGATGATATTGAAGAAGAATGTCAAAAAAAAAGAACTTATCCAAAAGGCTGTATTGTAGATCCTTATATTTTTAAATAACCAATTGAATTTTTTCCATAATAATTATACTATGTGGATATCATTGGGATTAGAAATTCTAAACACACTAGACATATCAATGGTTAATTAATTTTTGGACGAGTTATCACCATAATACTTATCAAAGATTAGGAGAAAGATCAGTAGTGTGTTTTATATAATAGTACTAAGGTTGTTCAATAAATTGAAACTCAAACATACATTTTTATAAAATTTGATCCAATAAGGGATGAATGACGGATATGAAAAATATATAATCAATAATTTTTTATTTTTTATTGAAAACCTTTTGATGTATTTTTTTCAAAAATGAAAAATCAACTTCTAGAAGTGTATGATGGTTAGATAAAGGTCCAAGTATACTTTTATTGTCTTATAATAGCTATGTAATTAATGGTAATAGAATATATATAAATAAACATGATGAATATATTATGTTGTAAATCAATTAACCGACTCTTTTGGTAGAATAGATACATGTACCTGGTATTAGGGACAAAAATCAAATTTATGTGAATCTTTCTTATATTGGCATCATAAAAAATGGGATTTATATTATATTAAATTTAATGTGCCATTTTTTATTCAAATGGGTTGATAATAGGGGTACAATTAAATTAAATTAATTTAGATTCATAAAAATTAATTCCATTAAATAAGGATACAATAATGAACCCTTTATAATAGAATCAAAATCCATACAAGTATCGTATACATCAGATCTTTTAAACCAAAATTATTCTATTATTATATTTTAGATTAAAAAATTTAAAATTGAATGAAAATTAATTGGAGGATGATAATTTCATTGGGAAATCACATTCTTTTTTTAGTGTCCCCAATGTAGATTGTTCCATGAATGTTATGTGAAACCATGGAGAAGGGATTTAGATAATCGTTAAAGTGTAAAAATATTCTACCACTAAAGAAAATAATAAGAGTTTAGTAAATATTTTTTACATATATTTTTTGTTTAAAATATATAATTTTCTTTATCTATATTATATATATATATATATTATTCAATTATTTTTATAATTATAGCAAAGATAATGATTTCTGCACGTACTGATGCTACACAACTTGAGGGTAAACATAACATTATTCTTGAAGGGTTAAAATAATAAAAAGGTTATAAATATGAAAATATTTATCAGGATAATAATATAAAAGTGTGTTTTTACTTGATGATGTCAGTAATAGTCATTAAATAAAAAGTAGAGGTTAGAAATTAGAGATTGAGTGGAATTCATATGGTTAACCTATTGACCCCCAATATTAATTTTCATTATTTATATTATATATAGTTTATGAATTCATAATCCAATTGATATAAATAACTAATATAATATCATTCTTTTAATTGAGGAAAACTATTTAGTAATCTATTGTGGTATTATTTGAGTATTTTTTATCCAATAATAAAAATAATGAAATATTGATTTATTTTTATTTCTCCCTTTAAGATTTCATTTATACCATAATAATAACTGATGAATTATATTTTATGGGTTTATAGAAAGAGAAAAAGATAATTTAAAATAACTCTTTCTATAAATTATCATATAAATTCTAAGTGCAACATCAATCCATAACATCCAACTATATATGGAAATATCATAAGTTAAGTAACATATAATGATTTAATTGAAAGTATTTGTAACATCATATCCTAGTGATAAAACACTAAATTTCAATTTTTTTGTCTATAATCCATTTTTTAATTCCATCAGATCCCATTAAAATATGAGAAAAATTCACATTTTTATGTCATCATTTTTTTCCAGGTGAATAATTACAATTAAGAATTATTTTTAGTTTTTAATGAAATATTATTTATCTTGAATTTAATTTGGATAATTATTTTTGGAGAATACATGTTTTTAATCTTGAAATGTGAATTTTTTATGGATTAATTGATGTGGTTTGAAACATTGAATTTTAAATAGTGAAACATCAATTTGGAATTTAAATGTTTTTTATATTATGAACTTGAATTAATTGTATTTTAAAAAATCAGGATAAATATTTTATTTTAATGATAAAATATCATTTTGAATTTAAAATGATATAACCTAATAATCATTGGTTTAAATTAACTTCATAAAAATACAGTTGATATTAATTTGTGTGGATTTGTTTCTTTAATAAATTTTCTTCAATTTTTATATTTTGTGGTGAAATTTGCTTGTAATTCATTATAAGATTCCAATATGATCTTTGAAATCATGGTAAATGATCATTTCATTCACCCATCCACCCTTCAATATATATTCCAACTATAAGATAAACACAATCTACTATGAGAACCCCACTCATGGTCAACCACAAGAACTCAGTTGCACAAGCTACCTTGATACATGACATCAAGTGATTACACCTAACATGACACACAATATCTCCACTTTCTGTATGATCCATCCTTGGATAAACCAAAATCCATCATCCATTCTCCAAATGTTTGAACACAATAAAATCCATGCATTCATCCATTCCTCATCAACTGCCAAACATCCCACCAATTGACTATAACACTCCCTAAGACCTCAACTGACTAAACCACCATCCATGGATTAACCATGGGACACCCATCAACTGTGGATGTCTGTATCAACTAAAAAAACCTTTCCTTCCACACCACTACTCTACACCTCAAAACCATAGAATTATTCCCACTATATGATTTGTACGCATACCAAGATTACTTCCAAGATTCCACAAATCTAGATTAATCCACCTATTTTCCTACCTCAATAATCACACCACAAATCCCAAAATGTATTAAAAGGGAGCTAAAGTTTTTTAAAATATTATAAAATAACTGAACCATGTTCAAAGATAATGGAAATTATAAACTAATAATTTTTCCAAAAGTTTATCAAAGAAGAAAACTGTCAGATTTCGACTGAAGAAGTGTGACCTATATGGGGGATTAGATGTCTATCATGAAGAATTGGCTAAGTTCACTGATAAATTTCTAAAGTTGTTGTGATTTATTCCCATTGTTTTTATTCCCTATACAAGTGTTCAAAATGGGGGGGCCTCCATATCTCTAAAGTTTTTGGTTGATAAGATGATTTTTAACAAAAAATATGTTCTCAGCACAATGCATGAATGTGTAGAGACATCCCTTTTTGGGTACCTATTAGGGTATAGGATTGTGATATCTCTAAAAGATAAGATTATATCAAAAAAGTATTGAGAATACTTTTATCCTTACTCAATGTTTATCTAGGTTCACCCTTATAGATTCATGCCAACCCCATATCCAAGAATCACTTGAAGAAATGTGGTGAATGGTATATTATATGGATTAACTTTTACCAGAAACCAACTCAAAACCTAGTCCACTACTATGTATTTTAGGCCATATCTTAGAAATACAAGGATTCAATCCTAAGATCTCTCCACTGAATCCAAGATCCACTAGACCAGGCTCAATAATTTGGAATCCTACCAGTCAAAGACCATTTATAAGAGTAATACTTCCTTCAATGAAGTCTAATGTACTGATAGCATGTGAATCTATGCTTCTCACATGATCATTCCAAAATAAACCTAATTTCTACTATAGACACATCATAGTTACACACTTTCACTTCGATTCTTCTTGATTAATTACATATCTTGATAGTGGAAAAAAATTATGAGTTGAGAATATTTGAGATAATTCCATTTGAGAAGGTCTATACCCTCTAGTTTAGAAACATTCCAACCATTATAGGAAGAGGAAGAGGCCTGCTATTTGGAATATTGAGGATGGAGAATAATGTGTGATAAAGATTATAAATAGTGTCCACTCTCTTCATTATAATGGTATTTGAAACTTTCCCCTTGGCTCGATCTCAATTTTTTTTGGGTTTATTGTAATTTTATATATTCTAATTCTATTTATGTTTTTATTTATTTGTGAAATTCTTCTCTATATCACATTATTTGTGCTTCTAAACCTATTATACGTACTTGTGATCTTGATACTCTATTATTATTGAGAAATAAATCCCTATGGGTTGTTTTATGGGAATCATAGTGGTATTCTTTAATTTATGAAATTCAATTACTAATCATTTTTTTCATTTATTTTAGTTTTACATTGAAGATGGTGTGAAGAGGTGATGATTTTCACTCTATATTATATTAGAATTGTCACACACCTCTAATTATTACATGTAAAATTCTCCCTTTGTTCATATCACACTTCATACCTATTGTTTTTGTGTTTTGGAAGTGATAATTGTATGTGATTACTTTTAGGTATGAAAATAAAACAATTTACTTAGTTGAAAAGTATGATTGCATATCCAACAAAGAGAATAAATGAGATTTTTGGTATAATTCAGGATTCTATGAGAAGATTAGTTATTACCTATAGGGAAACAATGTAGTATTAATATATGAATTAAATTTAGTCTATTCATTGAGTTCAGGGGTTTATAACATATCTAAATAATGATTGAACCCATTGGGATTCACCCTTTTTCACTTTGTTTTCTTTATGACCCCATTGTTGTGTTTTCTAATTTCTATTTTATTTTAGTTCATTTAATTAAAAAACCAAAAAAACCACTCATCACATTTATTTATTATTTAATAAATAATAAGAAAAACATAAATTATTTAATGATAAAGATAGTGAATAACTGACCCCATGAGTCCTTGATAACAACCTTGGTTGGTCCAACATACAACATCCTATGATAATAAACTTCTATTTTAATATAGCCCCCAAAAACCTCATAATTAACATGGTACTATTACTATGGAATTAGTTTAGTAAATCATTATTTTAATTTTTCATTTTATATAATTTAATAATGAAAAACTAAACTTTAACAACCTTAAAAAATGATCCTATCTCACCCTTAAGATACATTGTTTCTTATTTTTCCTATAAAATTAGGGGGATATTCAAGACTTATTTCTGAAAAATATTTTAAATAGTTTATTAAAGACATTAAAAAACATGAAAATACACATTTTATATAGCATATTAAATTGTCTTAATGAGTTTTCACATTTTTTACTATAGTTTAATATAGGAGAATTAGAGGAGCGGTGTGATCTTTAAATAGAAGAGTTGATCCCACAAAATATTTGAGGATGATCTATTGGTAGATTAACCAAAAATTGATCCTATAATATTATTGAATGAGTAAGAAATTTAAGTGGTGGGGGGATTCAAAAACCAAAACAAGTGCAATATTTTGAACAATACAATGGGCTGATGGATGGAAACCACTACAACCATGAAAAATATTTACATTAATAATACACCCCCACGCCATAAAAATGGATATTATCCTATAATATATGATATATAAGGCTACATGGACACCTTCTTTTTGATGGACCAATGATAGAGGTATCATTAATAAAAATTGGGAGATTTTAAGAAAATTATAGATACATTAGTCACCATACTCCAAGAACTTGTGGAGGAAAGGAGACAACAAGAAGGAGTTGAATTAGTATGTATGTTAATTTCTTAAGAAGATATCCAAGAGGAAAAATAAACACATGAAAATATCTATCTCCCACACATTTCTGAGATGATACCCGAAGTACACAGAGAAAAAATTTGTTCAAATTGAGAAAATATGTGGGGATAAACAAATTCTTCACCCTATTATGTTTTATTCTTTTAGAATTAATTTTAAATACATACTGTAGTGTTTCAATGATGAATATTCATAATTTATGGTGTATTCATAATTATAAGAATAAAAATAGATTCCAAACTAGGAGGATAATTTGATAGAACCAATTCCCACTCTGGAAGAAATTAGTATGGTGACCCTCATTCAAAATCATGAGTTTTAGGTGGATCCATACAAGGGTGTAGATCTCTCCCTAGAATCACTTTCACTTTATTTTTCATTACATGAATTTTAATATAAATTCAATTTTCATGAAATTATAGGTCAATCTAAGCCACATTTTTTCTTATACATTGAACTACAAGTTAAGGTGGTTACCATTGAAGAGAGGCTAGAGATAAAATTTTAAGACAAGGCTGTCCAACTTAATGAGAAAGAGATATATGAAAAGTTTTTTGAAAATTTATAAATTCTGTTCTAGATGAATTTATATAATAGATAGAAGGAGAACAATAAATCCTAATCTTACGAGAACAACAAGAAGAACCATACATCATCCTTCCATCCCCACTTGGTTAATTATACTATAATTCTAAGGGGATCTTCCTAAATAAATCTATCTAAGGGAAACACTAGGATAATTTAAAGATAATAATATTTTGAAAATAAATCTTTGGTGTGTAAGATCCCATGTTTTATATGTTGGAAAATAGTATAAGGTATTTGAAATTTGAAATTACTATATTGGTAAAATCATTATCAAAGATTCAAAATGGATTTTTGGAGGTTATAAAGCCTTAAAGTGGTATTTTTAGAGGTGGAATGTGGATCTAAATGTGTTATGGAGGTTTTAATTGATTCTTGATTCATTGGGACACATAGTCAAGGTTTTGGTAAAGTGAATCCTAGGGTGCATAATTGCAGTATAGTTAGTGCTAACTTTGTGGCCCAGTTTATTTAAGTTTATGAATTTGGAAAATCTTATAGAAGGTCAAGGGAAACCATGAAGTTATATTTATTTAATTGAAAACATGTCTTATATTTGGAACATGATCTGTTAATACTTTCACCATAATCATGTGAGTGGTGTAATGGTTTTAGGTAGTTCCAACTGCACAATTTGTGCACAATTTGTTCAAAAATGCAACCAAACAGTGTGGCCCATTAAAAAGGGAAAATTAACATTTCCACCCTATGAGATTTAAACAGGTAAACCCCTATTCTATTCCTCGCTCTCTTATGCATGACCCAAGTAGCTTTCTCTACTCCTTCCCTTTTTCAAACCCCATCAATGGGGTATTGTTAGTGGCCTTATACTGTGATTTGAGATAGGATTTATCTTAGGGTATCATCTAATTCTCTTCTACTCCATTCATTATAAGTTTTTAATTAAAAGTATAGGGTTTTAAATACTAATTATTTTGAATCAAAGTGGAATCAGATATAAATGATTGGGATTTTCCTTTTCCTAGGAAGAGGGTGACCTGAGATACCTTCTACACTTTTCTAGGTTCCATTTCATTGAGGTATGTCACTTTGATGATTTTATAAATATTTAAACCCTAAATTAAAAATTTTGGGGTCTATTTTTATATTGTTTCCTAGGAATTATTCATATTTGGAGGGTTTTTATGTTCCTTAGGTCTTTGGTGAGTTTTTAGTTGCAGTTTTAGTGTGACATTATCATCCCACGAGGCATTAATAATTAGGAATTTATAGATTGTTTTATTTATTTTTTATAACTTTTTGAGTTTAATTAATTAATTATATTGTAATTATAATTAAATAAATTCGAATTGTTTTATTGGGAGATAGAGCCTCATATTTTTTGGATGAGTTTATAAGTGCCTTGTAAGATCTTTCTATACCTTGGAAAGACTTAAAAATGTTGTAATAAGATAGACAGATTATCATATTTTCCCTATGACATCCATGCATGTTTATGGTAGTATGTGTATTCTTGGGATCAATCTCGAGGGTGATGCGTCATATTTAAATTCAAACCAATTAAACTCTTAATTGATTATTATTTTTTAACTATAATGGATTAATTCCAAGAGTGAATAATAATCCTATGTTCACTAGTCCCATGTATTAGCCCCTTGTGGCCAAAAAATAACACCTTAAGACACTGAGTATCCTCCAGACCTCTTAAGGGGTGAGAGTTCACTTGGTGAGGAATTTCAGCATTTTATAGGCCTAGGATGATAGACCTTAAGCATATCAAGACTGGTTTGAATTTTTAGGCCATCCTATATAGACCATGAAATTGGGATTGGGTCTTAACCCATCTCCTAACAATGTCTATAGTGTAAAGTCTCTATATAGTCTATAGGGCATCATAAATTTTTCTTTATTCCCTGCATTAGGTATAAACTTTAGATGATGACCATTATTGAATAATCCATGAGGGATTAATTTACTCATGTGTGGACCTCGATGATACCTTAAGCGATACCCATCCTCTGTACTGACCTAGGGGACCCTAGTGGGTTCCCCAATGGTTGAACGACCCTGAGGGAGTGAGTCATGGGTTTGGTTAGATTTGGTAGTGGGTGTCAGCCAAAACCCTTACCAAAATGTAATCATGAGATTATGGGACAATAGTGACGAGTTTAGGTGTTCAACCAACCTCACTCTTTTTTACAATACCTTTTCTTAGTTACTATTGATGCAACCATGATTTCCAGACAAGCTTCCTAGGATTCATCCTATGGGGCCTAATGAGTTCGGATGCTATTGTGGGGATTCTAGAGGTACTTCATGGGATCTACCTCATGATACTTAGTTGTTTGAATTTCACTATAATACGAATCCCCACTTTTCATTGTAATTTTTCCCTTCATAGAGGTTACAGTGGAGGTTGTCGAGTTCATATCAAAACACCTCTTTTTTTATTGTCCGCTAGTTTATTCTTAGATTTATGAGATCTAGGTGATATTGGAGCTTATCAAGTGGTAGGATTTACCTAAATCATGATATAATAATTATATCATTGAGGATTGATGATTATCGCCTTGATAAATTTATAGGATACTCTCTAGAGTCAGGTTGATGCACCATTGTTGTATTTCCTAGACTTTTATGGGAATGGGATTTTGAGTCATTTATTGAATAGATTTATAGTTACTATCTTAGATATAGAGAGTATTCCTTAAATATCACCTAATTTTCATCCTCATTAAGTATTATACAAGACAATTTAATTACTTCATATGGACCAAGAATTAGGAATCTGACATCAGATAAATTATACATGACTAGAGTGTTATGACATCCAACTCTATGCCATATTTCAAGATGTGTAGTTTATACCTAGAATCCTTCCTTATATTTATTATAGGTGACTATGAGTGAATATAGAATTAAGAATTGTATCCCACTATGGTGACATAACTTTCTTAGATACATTATAGTGCTGTCTAAAGTAGATATGCATAACCAGGATCATGGACCCAAGGAACGACTAGTTTACAAATGACATGAGTGGTATAACATCTAACTCAATGTCATATTCACGGGATGTCTAGTTGTTCAGGATTATAAAAAAAATATCAACTATGGATTTATTTTAATTATTTTATTCAAGTTGGGTCTCAATTAGGATGACCACAATGCATGAGTATGCACCTATAACAATAGGTCTTGCTGTGATTCTTTTTATTTAGTTTATTTAAATGGTAAGTTGTTGTGGTTATTATTATCCTGATGAGTAACTCACATATACATACAACATATCTACGAGATATGTACATAACCATAATGGTGGTGCCCTAAAGGTTTTTTTACTAACACCCTTTATAGGACTCCACTCCACTAGGGTACCTGAGAAGATGTTTCACTTGGTTTTAAGAATAGGTAGGGCTGGGGCCCAACACTGATTGAGTGGGATTTCTCAGATATATATGTGAATATTAAGTTTTTTAGTATGGATAAGTGTATTAATTAAATCCTATTAGTCTTATTTATATTTCTTTTATTTATTTTGATATATATGGTTGTCCTGGTGGGTGATTCGTGTTGTGTGTCTGACATGGATTTTTGGGCCTTTAGTTTATTTCTTTTTATTCAAAATTTTTTATATCTATTTATTCCACACTCAGATTATTTACAACTTTGGATGATGTTTGGTTATTTATAATATTTTTTTACTCTGATATTATGGAATAGTTTCCCTATAGATACAACCTAGGCCCTCATTACTAGTAGGTAGTCTCTAGTGTATGGGGATATGAGCTTGAGAGCTTATCGCTAACCGAGTTGGTTATTATTTCTAGAGTGATCCAAGACAGGATGTGAAAAATCATTATCAAAGGTGTTCCTTTCCAATTAAGTTATTATTTGGGACATGGTAAAAATTATTATTCAAAATGTATCAGATCCTTTGATAGATGTCATACTGGTGCATCAAGAACACTTATTCTAGTGAGAAGTCCAAGTTACCAAGGATATGGGAAAACTATTCTTTATTTATGATGTTATAGTTTTATATAATTTTCACTTTTGAAAATTGCACAAGTGGTATAGATTTTATGATTAATTATGTATTTTTGTCTCTATTCCCCTTGGTGGGAGGAAAGTTATTGATTTCATACCCTAGCCCGCAAAGGATAGAGGCATTTGTTCTTGCATCATATTTGGCATGTAGGGTTTACAAGTTATACACTGTACGATTTTACTAATGAAGACAAATAAAGATATTTAATGTATTAAAAATAACCTAAAAGGTTTTTTCCAATATTGGTTTTGTGGTGAACACACACATTTCCTTATAATGGTAGGTAATGTAGATCTATGGTGAGACATTTGTTGATGAAAATGATGACCCATTACTTATGCATAGAATATGTGGGGAACATAGTGGGTTGATATGGAATATGATTCCCAAGTGTTGGACCCCTCATGGAGAATTACTGTTTAGGTTCAGTTATTTAGTGTTCCAGCAACAACCTACATAGTGTTTTCCCACACAGCTTGTAATGAAATTCTCCTTAACTGAAATTTGTGTGTGTTGTGTGACACCAGTCTTTAAAACGATGATATGTGTGTACTATTGAACCTCATTGGTTAGTGTCGGTAGATAATTCTTTTTCATCAGAAACTTTGAGGGAATATCCTTTTTAAGCGTTGTTAACTAAATATTCATAACAAACTACATAAATTTTTTACTTCTAGATTACTAATATATTTTAATTAATAGACCTTCATTTATGGTAATCTAGTTGGATTCTATAATGAAATGCAGATGGGTACCTAAGCATTTATAATTAACTAGGATCTCAAGTGGGGATTACCATATATAAATCCACGGTGAGCTCAATTCACTATATTTTCTACATTCATATCATGACCATCTAGGGAGGAGTCCATTATAAGGATGTCCAGAGAGGATTAGTTCCATGTAGGCTGATTATTGGTAGGTGATATCATTAAATTTTTAGTTTCTTTATGAGTTTTAAATAGGTTTCACATAAATGGGTTTCTAATTACAAATTATAGAGTATTTTCCTCTATAACTTGGAATTTAAATCCTGTATAATTTGTCCCATGATGACAAGTTATGACCCTAGTAGGTCGATGTTACATTTACTCCCTTAGGGAGATAAGATGTAGAGGCTAGGTGATTAGACCTATTGAACCTATTATGAGACCTGATCGATAGGGCTTGGTGGGATACCGAGAGGCCCTTAGTTTTGACTTATAACATTGTGATTCAATGTTTTGTTTTATCGAGGGAAACACATGAGGGGTTGGATTGGGTTTATGGGTTCCTTTTCAGGCAATGAGTTTGGTTGCATGATAATGTATATACTGGTGAAAGATAGGTGCTCAGGTTTTGAAATATAGCTAGGGTGATTCCTATGGTTTATGATAAATCACCTTGGGTGGTTGGTTATCAATACTTGATTTATGGGGAGTACTATTTGGGTTCCTATCCCTGTCAACCAATGTTTTTAGAGCATGGGTAGGCACTCAATGATGGAGTGATCTCAATTATAGACTAATCATGTCGATGATGTTGATATTATTTAGACCAAGGATTCCTAACTATGGGTTTAGGATGACACTGTGTGATTGGAACTAATGAAAAAATCATGGCATGAGTGGAGTTCATGATTTTAAAGAGGGGTTTCAAGGGAGCTTCTGGCTTGGTGAGGATGATGTGCCATATTGCATGACCATCTTAGCCTTGTAAATCACTACTCATAAGAGCATGATTCGGGTGGTATGGGTTTCTACACCCACTACATAAATGATAGTTTAGTTCAAGTTGGTTTCACATGGTGACTATTTTAAATAGAACATTAGTGAGTGGACAAGTGTGACTGAGTATCAATTATTCTAAATGTGATTCTTGTGTGCATGGTTACACAGAGTATATGGTGAAATACATGAAGTGCAAGGGGATCAAGGATATCATGGAAATAAACCGGGTGCTATGAGACGGTTGATCCAAGGGTGGACCACGACATACAGTATTTGGTGATGTGGTATCGGGGGTTAGTTAAAGGAAATTGAAGAATAGCTCGGTGAGCATGTCTTAGCAAGAGTGACACAAATTTAACAATGGATTATTTTAATAAACGAATCAAGGTTGGTGGACCTGTTGTGCAGTGAAAATTAAAGAATGATATGGGCACCATTTCCATGGGTTAGGAATGGTTTAATGGTGACATTTATGTTGGTGCTTATTAATTACAATGTTTCTATCCATGCTAGTCATTATGTACAAAAAATGGATGGGGGTATGGTCTCTGGAGATCAAGAATTCATTTTTTGGTGTAATTAAAAGGATTCTTATAAGAAGGGGAGTATGATGATGCCCGGTAGTGTGTAATCCTTATTTTAAAAGGGTCCATGTGTGGATGAGATTGGATTTTGGATGAGATTTTTGGTTTTTGAGATTACATTGGTTAAATGGAACCAGGTGTTGCTGGATTTTGTAGTAAACAAAACTTATAGGTTCAAATACATACTTGGGTGAAGTTTTAGCTTAAGCATAAAGCTTTAAGTATCTATGATTATATAAGGGTATTGGATCATGTATGTACTAGTGTTTTTGATATGACAAGATAAAAATATTGACATGTTATATTTTGGAGGAAATGTTATAAAAGTTAGTTATGAGCTTTAGTGAGCAAGCTCTAAATGATCTTAGTGTTCCTTGGGATAAGAGAATCAAGATAGGGTTTTGGTGATTCATCAACTAGTAGATACCAAGTGTTTTGGGAATAATCATTTGAAGGTGGTTTAGAAAGTGTTCCCTCATATAATTGGACATGGTGGGTGAGGAACTACATTAGGCATGACATTAGGATGAGACATGTGTATTTCAAAGGTTGGCTGAGAATTTTCAAGGAAAAGATGGTGTGTACAGGTTAAGATCAACCAATGATAATATTGTCTTTTTGATCAAATAAAGGACTAATAGTGGTGTCCTCATGTATGATCAAGTGTAGTGAGTGAGAAGTATACCATGAGTTTTATTAAGACTCTAGGGGAATGTTTTTTTTTGGAAATTCAGATGGTGGAAGTACCATGGCCCAAAATTTTCTATTGATAGAAAGAACCTATAGTGAGGTGATCCATATGAAAACTAACGACTAAGGTGATTATGTGAGAATATTTTATCTTTTAAAATCTCATGTATGTTTTGAATTATTATTTGAATAATTTTTGTGATTGTTGGATCAGGTTTTAGTGGGTTAAGCACTGATTGATTAAAATGGTTCTTAGAAACTTATTGGGTGTTTAGAATACAATGTGGCTATTTGAGCATTAATTCATGATCCAAGTAGGGTGTTTTTTACATTGTATTCCCACCAATAATTCTCAGGTATGAAAAAAATTAAGGCGGGGAGGTTTTAAGATCTTGTGTTTTTTGGGTTTTAATATTTGAGAAGGAATTTGAAAATTTCAATTACTGGATGGGTGAAATAATTATCCAGTATTCAAAATGGAATTAAAAATTTTATAATGCCTAAAAGTGATATTTTATACATGTAATGTGGCCCGAATGGTGGTATAGAGGTTTTTGGAGTATCATAGGGGTTACATACCTGAAGTTGAAGTTTTGTTAAAGTGAATCCTTGGGATCACGGTTGGTGCATGATTAGTGCTAACCATGCAGCCTAGTTTTTATATGAAAATATTTTGAAAAAAACATGGAAGTATAGGGGAAACCATGCATGTGTCAATATCTAATTGAATACACATCACAAATTTGGTGCATGTGTATATTAAATAGTTCTCCATAACCATTCGAGGTAGAGGAGTTATTGGTAGTGCTAACCGCAGAGTTTCTGCAAGATTTTTCTAAACATGTGGCCCATTAAAAAGTGGTAAAATGACCATTTCACCCTATTTTATTTTATAGTTTAAACCCAAATTTTATTCCTCCCTCTCTTGTGTGAGACCTAATTACCCCTCTTTTATCATTACCTTCTTCAAACCCCATTAAGGGTGTGTTATTAGTGGTCTTCCATAGAGATTTGATGTATGATTTCTCCTATGGTAGCCTCTCTTTCTCTTATCCTCCCTTAATTATAAATTTATCATTCCCTATCATGGGTTTTCAATTCCAATTCCATTGAATCATGGTGGAATCAAATACCGGTTATAGGGATTCTACACTCCCTAGGAAGAGGGTGACCCAAGAGGCTGCCTTCACTTCACCACATATTATTTCATTGAGGTTTTTTTATAGTGAATTTATAAATATTTAAAGCCTAAATTAAAATTTTGGGATTTTTTTGATGCAATATTACATGTATTTTTCCAATTTGAGATTGTGGATTTTCTGCTGGTTGTTGGTGAGTGTTTGTTCACAATTTCAGTGTGATGAGATCTGTTATTGAGGTTCTAAGATTTTGTCTTTTATTTTATGTTTTTTTATAACGTGTTTAGTTTAGTTAATTTATTATAATTTATTTATAATTAATTAAATTATGATGATTGTTTTGGAGAGAGGATCTTTTATTCCTTAGATGATTTTGGAAAGGCCTTGGAAGCTGCTTTTGTCCCTTAGAAAGACTTGAAAAGATTCCAATAAGGTAGGTGGTCTATCGTACCTAACCTATGGTATCCATGTATGTTTATGGTAGTATGTTTGTTCCCTTAGGATGACACCTCATGTTTATATTTATCCCAAGGACTTGTTTAATTAATTAAATTGGTTAATTATAATGGATGAACACCACGGGTCACTAAAAACCCATGTGCACTAATCTCATGTCTTGGCCCCTCATGGTTCAGACTTAGCACCTTGAGACACCATGTAGCCTCCCTACCTCATAGGATGTGAGAATTCAATTGGTAAGGCATGAAAGCCATGTAAATTTCTAGGTGGATAAGCCTTAGGCAGATTGAGACCAGGTTGGATGTGTAGACCATCCCAGTGAGACCTTGGCACTAATAATGGGTCTTGAACCATCTGATGATAGTTACCATAATGAAAAGATCCTATTTAATCATCATGGTAGTGAAAAATATTCTTGATTCCATGTGACATGACGTCCTGGTGCATCAGGTGTCGAAATGATACAATAAAAATGACCAAAGAATCTATGAGGGATTTATAGACTAATGTTTGGAACTAAATGATCCTAAAATGGAGACCTCTCTAGTGTACTAACCTAGGGAACCCAAGTGGATGAACCAATGGTTAACCAAATACGAGTGAGTGCATTATGGGTTGGGGTAGAGATGTAAGTAGGTGCCACCTAGAACCCAAACTGAACATGTAATCCTGAGAGGTTGTGGAAGTAGTGATGGGTTTAGTAATTCATCTAGCCTCACTATTTTATTCATTCTTTCACCTAGTTACTGTTGATGTAGCTATGATTTCCATACGTGCTTCCTAGAATTCAGAATACAGGGCCTGATGTGACGTGATGCTATGTTGGGGATGCCATAGGTACTTCATGGGATCCACCTCATGTACCTTATTTTTTTTAAATTTCACCATTATAGAAATCCCCAATTGGAATTGGGATTCCTCCATTCATAGGGGTCATAGAGAAGGTTTCCAAATTCATATAATAGTCCATCTTGGATGGTGTAGGCTAGTGGATTCTTATCTCACTAGGATATATGTGATTCTAGAGGTTGCTGGGTGGGTGAATTTCCCCCAATAAACAAATGTTTATGATATCCCTGAATATTTATAATTATTTCCACATTTGATTCCTTGGATACTCCGGGTTGAGTCGAACTAGTATTGCTTCACTTACAAGAATTTTTTTGGGAAGAGTCTATTGATATTTTTTCTCGAATGGATAAAGAGTTTTTTTCATGTATCTTGAGAGTATTCCTTACATATTACCTAAACTTTATCCTCGTTATGGATTATCCAGCCAACGTAATTATTTTCTACAGACTAGGACCTAGGAATATTATATCATACTTGATTAAACATGACTAGAGTGGTATGACAACTAGATATATTCCATATTATAGGATGTGAAGTTGATACCTGGAATCGTTTCTATAAGTGATTATAAGTTTAGGACTTTTATCTCCCTGTGATAATGTAACTTTCTCAGAGACATTCCAGCGCTAGATAGAGTAGGTATAGTCAACCTGGATCAAAGATGCAAGGAATGATAGGTTTACACATGGATTTAGTGGTCTGACATCCATATCAATTCATGATTCACTATATGTTTATCCAACCAGGATTATATAACCAATGACCAATATAGATTTATTTAAACTATTTTATTCTATTTGTGTCTCATCTAGGATGGTCACATTGTACAAGCATGAACTTATGACAATAGGTCTTGGCATGACTCTTGTTTATTAGTTTATTTTAGCAGTTATTTATTATTATTATTTTTATCCTAATTATTAAGTCAAATTTATATACACTAGATCCACTAGTTGTGTATGGGACCACATTGGTGGTCCCCTAATTAGTTTTTTACTCACACCCTACTCAGACTTCCATTGTTCTAGGATACCTGAGAAAAAATTTCACTTGGTTATATGCATAGTAAAAGTTGAGGCCTGGGGAATATCAAACAAGATTTTTCATATATGTATGTGGAGATCAGGTATGTGGTACATATTCGTGTATACATTATATCCATACACATTTATTTACATTTTTTATTTATTTTGGTATATGTGGTTATCTCGATGGTAAATCAGTGTTTTATGTATGAAATGGTTGCTCAAGCTTTTACGACATTTAATTTTATTACAACCTTATATATATATATATATATATTATTTCATCACTATGATTATTTACTAATTTGGATGTTTTTTTATTTATAATTTTTTCTTAGTTTGATACGATGGTATAGTCTCCCTACAAATACACCCTAGGCCCTCATCACTAGTTAACAACCTCTTTCATATGAGGAGGAATGATTGAGGACTTGTCACCAATTGGTCTGGTTACTGTTTATAGAGTGAGACAGGCTGGGATATGTCATAGTGTTTTTTACCACTGAAGGCTAACCTACCAACTTATTAAGGATTATTCAAGTATTTTCTGTATGTGAACAATATAAAACACATCTCCCATTGGGTGGTTTTACTGAAGATTATTCATCTATTTCTCCACTTTTTATTTTACTTTTAGTTATTTCATTTAGTTTTGAATTAGCTATTATTTTTTACTTGTTTTTAATGCATGATATAGGTCTTCAACAACCCGACACTAAATTTAAGATCATTTGAATCCATATAGAATTGGGAATAACTTCTTTCCATTGTTGTACATAAGAAATGAATTACAACAGACAAGTTGTCTCATTTCATTATAATCTTCCTTTATATTCTATTTTTATTTTCTTCATGAAATACATATGATTTTTTTAAACTTCATTTATGATATAGTGAAAATGAAGTGTGTGGGAGGGATTAAATATTGGATACCTTACTTGATAATTTATCTTTTATTTTGTTTCTTGTTTAAGTGGGTATGCGTTTTTTTTTAAATATAAAATATAAAAAAATTTATTTGTTTTATAAAATGAAAACAGATTTTTATATATATTTTGAGTGTTCACTCAGACTTCACTTAAGATAAATTCTATCCTTCCTAAGTAAAATACCATACTATAGTGGAAGAAGTTCATTAGTTATGAAATTGTAAGAGTTAAATTATTGTTGAGGGAATTCTGTTATATTTGATCTATTAACTAGGTTAAAGAGTTTTAGTGAAAAGATATGTGTGGAATTGAAGTTATAACATGTGGAAACTAGAATTTTAAACATAATTGGAGGTAACTTGTCCTATTAAAAAAAATAAAAGTGCTTGGATCCAACTCAAAATAATTTTATATGATTCCTTTGAAATTAGAGTAAAATGTGAAATTGGAATCACATAATGAATCTCTAAGATATTAGGAAATGGGTGTTTCAGTAAAGAAATGTTACTTGTTTATATTCAATAAGTGTACTGCAAAGTTCTTTCCATAATCATGGATGAGAAAAATTTAATAAGTTCTTAATTATTAATAATATATTCATTTAGGTGATAGTAATATTGAAACAAGATGAATAAGGGGGGAATTGATTTATAACAATTTCATTTGAGTTATATTAAGGAAGTTAAAATTGGAACTCTGGTCAAAGGATCTTAGAAGAAATATATAAATGGAAGTTTAACTTGTTTAAACATTAATTTTACTAAAATATATCCATTCCACCCATGGAATTTAAACATAACTTAATTGATGTGAGGTAATGAGATTAATTCATGTAAATGGTATGATAATTCAAACAATTGAGGAATATGTGATTTTCTTCTTATCTGGTATGTGTATTTAAGTTTAGGAAAGTCATATCTATTCAAATAAATTAAACTCACTATATTACACTAGAGTGAATTAATTTATGTCGGTGGAGTGATAAAACATTAAATTTCACAAATTTTTATCTATAATTCATCACTTAATTCCCTCATATCCAATAAAATCTAGGTGAAATTTATATTTTTATGCCATCATGTGTTTGTAGGTGAATAATTATAATTGAGACTAATTTTTTATTTTCAATGAATTATTATTCATCTTGAATTTCATTTAGATGATACTTTTGGGATAATACATATTTTTAATATGGATATGTGAGTTTTTGGTGAATAAATTGAAGTTAGCTTAAAAAACTGAATTTAAAATAGTGAAATATCAATTTTGAATTTAAATATGTTTTTAGATTATGAACAAGAATTAATAGTGTTTTGAATAATGTGGATTAATTTTGGAATCAAATGATAAAATATCATTTTGAATTTAAAATAATCTAAGAAAAAATTCATTTATTGAAATTAACTTTCTAAAAATTTAATTGAATTGAATATTTGTGGATATTTTTCTTCAATTATTTTCTTGATTGTTTCTATTTTTGTGGTAAATTATATAGGTAATTCATACCATTAAACCTATTAGATCTATGAAATATTGGTTGATCCTCCTACAATACACCCATCCACCCTAGCTACCACAAGCATAAAAAATCTAGACCAAATGTAATTACAATACAAGGTACCGTAGGCACCAATATCATGATCTAGTACAATAAATCACCCGCACAAGCTACCTTAAGACTTCAAACCAAGTGACCAAACTTCATAGGCCACATAGTAGCCCCATTTTACACATGTTCCTTCCTTGGAACAACCAAAACCCATCCTCCTATATCTATACTATCAAATTAAAAACAATCTAGGTGGTTGACCATTACTCATCCACTATTGTGCATCCCACTAACTAACTGTGAGTCTCCTTCTACCCTCAACTAACTGCACCACCATCTATGGATCAACCAAGGACCATTCATCAACCATGGACATTCATATCAACCCACCTTGTCCTCCCTTCCTCTCCACTACTCTACACCTCAAGACCAAATTTTTTCCATCCATCTGATTCATCCTCATTTGAAGCTTACAACAAATATGCCATAGTTCCAGGTCAATCCACCAACAACACTAACTCAAGATTCACACTATATAGTCCAAACTAAATTAAATGGATCTGGAACTTCCTAAGTTGGGATAAAAGATCCAGACAAAATTTCTACACTAAATAAAAATTATATAGAAATTAAAAAATGATAACGTTACCAAAAATTTATTAAATAAGAAAAACATTAGAGGTTGTCTGAAGTCGTTTGACCAATAAACATGCTTAGATAATTATATTGAATAATTGGATGAGTTTTCTAATAAATTACTAATGTTTTTGTGATTTATGTTTTGTTTTATTTATTCCCCATAGAATTGTTAGAAATGGTGTGGCCTTGATCCATCAAAATTTAGTGGTTGAGAAGATGAAGGGAAATAGACACCATGTCCTAAAAACAATACCAGATTGATTAAAGCTATGTCATGTTTGAAAAATATTCATGTATAGGATAGAGACCTATCTAAAAGTGTAGATCAAATTAAACCAGTCTCAAGTAGACTTCTTGCCTATCACTGGGTTGACACAATCTCATCATTACAAACCCATGCTAGAATCAACTCCAAGAAGTACATAGATACATATGTTGAATGCTTAATTTAATTGAAAATATATACCCAAATACTAGCCCCTTGTTCATACCTAAAACTATCCCCATGTTAAGTAGTTCTAGCCACAACTTAGGAATCTGAGGTTCCAAGCCCGAGTTCTCTCTAATGAATCCATAATACATGGGATATGGCCCAATAATTTGAATTCCACAAGTCAAAGTACATTTTTAGGCCCATACCTACAACGAGCCTCACTTTTCATAAATTAACAATACATAACAATTTAGGAATACTTAAAAAATTATATAAAAAGATTCCCAAAGACTTTACTAGTCTAGTGCCTTTGGAAACATGGAAACATAAACACCGATACATTAGTGAGCTACATTATCTCCAACTAGGTTCTTATTAACTATAATCCTTCTTAGAAAAATAAAACAAATACGTATCTTAATAACCTAGGGAAGGAAACATAAAAATGGGTGAGATATAATTCTCAGTAAGGGTAAACAAGGGAGATATTTAAGCATAATCCGGATCATAATGGTATGAGAACATGATCATTGTTGACGCCGAATTTTTCATAAGGCCATGAGCGGGAAATTTTAATGAAACCAAAGGTATTATGAGAATCCATATACAATTCCATTACATCATATAGAATTGTGAGAAATAATTATGGGGTACGTGCATGATTCCCTATGAAAACCCTGCTTTTATTACAAACTTAAACATGATTTATTACATAAAACTTCACTTGATACAACAAAGAAGATCGAGATTTTTAGTGTATTTGGGGATTAGGATCATTACATAAAAACTTAAAACATGAAATACAACATCTTTATTGAAAGCTTCCTTTACATGACCACTACATTCCCTCGTACTTAGCATTGCATGGGATAACCTGAGGACATGCATAAGAAAAGGGTGGGCTATAAAGCCCAGTAATGGAATACACATGGAATAACATGAGGAGTAAAATACATGTTAGACATTAGGCATATCAATAGAGAACAAGATAAACATGAACATAAAGGCATGATAAAGCATGATAATCATAACATGGAAATGTGGCAACAACACTTAACATGGAATTAGCATGAGCCAAGGCTCATTGCACATGGAGCATGAGTAAATCCTCATTGCACATAAAGCACAAGTAAACCATCGTTGCAGCTGAATTAGCATTATCCAACACTCATTGAACATGATGTATCATGATACTATACTTTACTCAATGCATTGGAGCGCTATAAGGGCACACCCTTCTTAAACATTTCATTTCATGCATAAGTGTGCCACATGGATCATAAAACATGGATTCATAAAACATAATCATTTATTCCACAATAAAATAATGTGTAATTCATACATGAAACTTTATAATCAATAATTAAATGTGCATAAAGGTGAATACCTTTGATGGAGAAATGGGCATGGTATTCACTACACAATGGCATTGGCTTAGAAAATCGGTGCAATTTCGGCACCATAACAACGTGACATAAGAATTCATAAAAATGGTTTATGAGATATAAAGGGGTTCATAATCATATTTACATGTAATGGATAATAGTGAGGTCATATAGATACATGTCCTAACAATTTTAATGGAATTTAGATTCATGATACAAAAGTATTGCTTGAATGTAAATGAGGAGAGAGAAGTTCCTTTCGGAATAGTAACAGGTGTACATGGGAGGCATTTAATGAGAGAGAAAGGGGTATCTCATCATTCAAACAATAAGATAGAAGTATGGGGGAGGTGCTAAAACATACACCAACATTCATAATTGAATTTAAAAGGGCAAAAAAAAATTAAAGAAAATTGGACAAAAAGAGAAAGGATGAAAAAACCCTTACTTGGAAGTGTGCTTCCAAAGGCTAGAGAGAGGCTTGTGAGAGGATTATTTGGAGATTGGGGCACCTTGGGAGGATTCTAGAGAGATTGGGGCAGAGGTTGGACGAACTCAAAAGTCTTTGAGTGAGGAGGAAGTGGGATCTTGGGTGGGTTTATATAGGAAATGTGAGGGAATTCTTTATTATTTAGGTTTGGGTCCCCTTACATTAAATTAATCCAAACCACAAACCATTCCATGGTTTTTTACCATGGTTTTTGGAAAAGGGAAGAGGAAAAAAATATTTTATAAGTCCAAATTCCTAAATTCTTAAAATAATAGGGTTGCTTATGTGGAGGTGAGTCATACTCCCCTGGTAATTAATTTAAAAAGACAAGGTGTTTAATAAGTCTTGAGGGGTCCATTAATGCTTTCAAAAGTAAGCCAAACAAACCCAAAATCACATTATTTTAATGGTAAAACATATATTGGCCTCTCATAAAGATTATAGTATTTTATTACATTACTATTGAGTCATTATGATGTCATAAAACACATTATATATTTAAACGGTATTTAATTTTTACTCAAAAATTTGACTGTCTCAGAAAATTATGAAAAAATCACCGTTGGATAATTTCAATGTCCTGATTCCAAAAATAACATTTATTTTATATAAATAATTTTCTAAATATGTTAATTTTCACTTTTAAAATAAAAACCGACATTTATCGAAAATTCACGGGATTTGACAAAAATGGCTTTCAAACCTTAATAAAAATTATAATTGCATTCATACAATTATATGATCATTTATATAAAATAAAATTAATATAATAATAATAATAATAATATTTTATTAAAATAATATTTAATTCAAAAATCCCTTAATTTAATAAAATATATTTCTTAATTAAAAAATAACTAATAACACCATTTGTACTTTAAAAACTATTTACAATGTATCAATAATGACAAGAAATTATATTCATTATTATATACAAAAATAATGTACATGAACATAGTACTATCGATTAGTTACATAACCCCTTAAAACAGCCGCATAAGACCTAAGGGTAAGGTGTGCAATGGTGACAGACTCCTGAGGTGGCTTGGATAACATTGCTCGGGTGGTAATCTCTATCAACTTCCACTTTTCCCGTAGACGGTCTCGTTCGAGCTTGACATGATGAAGCTCAGCTTGGGCTTGGTCAAGAGCGAAGCCCAAGGACGCCACCCCTTTTCCGAGCTTCGACAAATGGGCTTCGTATGGAGAAATTCTACTGGATGAGGCAATCACTTCTTTTGTCTAATTAAATTTGTATTTGTTAAAGCCCTATATTTATTCTAATCATGTGATCACAGTTCAAAGTCTAGATTAGTAACGGTCAAAATTCTTTACATAAAACCAATGGATTTGACATTTTATATAAACATAAAGAGACATTTAATTAGATCAAGAGGGATTTCCATTAATGAAACTTTGGGTAGTTACAATATTCCCCCCTTAAGAAATTTCGCCCTAAAAAATTTCCTTTTCCCACACTAAAATAGATGTGGGTAACTCAGCTTCATCATTTCCTTCGATTCCCAAGTTGCTTCTTCAAACTTTTGGTTTCTCCACAACACCTTAACGAGGGGAATTGTATTACTTTGTAGAACTTTTTCTCTACGATCTAAGATCTTCAATGGTTGATACTCATAAGAAAGGTCATATTACAATTGTACCACCTCAGAAGAGAGTACATGTGAAGGGTCTGATATGTACTTCCTTAAGTGGGATACATGAAATAAATCATCTACTTTGGCCATAGTAGGTGGAAGTGCTAGTCGATAGGCCACAACCCCGACACGATCAAGAATCTCGAAGGGGCCGATGTACCTTGGACTTAACTTCCCTTTCTTTCCAAACCTCATGACCTTCTTCCACGAAGATATGTGTAGAAAAACCATGTCTCCAACTTTAAACTCAAGGTTTCGTCGACGATTATCTACATAAATCTTCTGTCGACTCTGGGCTGCCTTGATATGCTGCTGAATGGTTTTCACCTTCTCCACCATTTCCTAGACCATTTTTGGTCCAAACAGCTTACGTTCACCGAACTCATCCCAACATGCTGGTGTTCTGCACCTTTTCCCATACAGGGCTTCATATGGTTCCATTTGGATGCTCGAGTGGAAATTTTTATTATAAGAGAACTCAACCAGAGGAAGATGTTGATCCCATCCTCCTTTAATGTCCATTGAGAACGCTCTCAACATATCCTCAAGTGTTTGGATAGTCCCCTTGGATTGGCCATTAGTTTGAGGATGATAGGACGTACTGAAGTTCAGTTTAGTATTCAGAACTTGTTGAAGACTCTTCCAAAACATAGAGGTGAATCTTGGATCTTGGTCAGACACAATAGATAGTGTTACTCCATGAAACCTTACCACTTCCCTGATATATATCTGTGCTAGTTGATCCAATGAGAAATCCTCCCAAATAGCAATGAAGTGTGTAGTATTTGTAAGACGATCCACAACAACTCAGATTGAATTGTTGCCTTTGGATGTCCTAAGAAGTCCGGTGATGAAGTCCATGGTGATGTTCTCCCATTTCCATTCTGGTGTGGGCAATGGTTGCATCATCCCCTTAGACTTCTACCTCTCTACCTTCACTTGCTGGCACATCAGGCACTTTGATGTATATTCAGCGATCTTCTTTTTCATATTATCCCACCAAAATTTTTCTCGGAGATCTCGATACATCTTTGTGCTCCCTGGGTGAATAGAGAAATTTGAACTTTTTACATCATCCAAAAGTTCATTCTTCAGCTCCGAACTTGATGGAACACATTGCCTTTTCCCAAACCGCACAATTCCTTCTTCATTAACATTAAAATCTGAGTATTTACCTTTTTCGATAGCTTCCACTTTTTCTTGAATTCCCACATCATCCTTTTGAGAATCCTTTAACTTTTCCAAAAGAGACGGTTGAGAAATCATTTGTGAAAGGATTGATGATGTTCCCTTCTCTATGATTACCATGTCCATCTTCATTATGTCTAAGAAGATTGGATCCTTCTCAATTCTCATCATTGATAGAATCGCTATATGCTTTCTACTTAGGGCATCTGCCACCTTGTTCGCTTTCCCAGGGTGGTAATGTATTGAATAGTCATAATCCTTGATGAGCTTTATCGATCTTCTCTGGTGCATATTAAGCTCTTTCTATGTGAAAATATATTTAAGACTCTTGTGGTCAGTATATATCTCACATTTCTCCCCCTAGAGATAATGCCGCTAGATTTTCAAGGTAAAGATCACCACTGCCAACTCCAGATCATGCGTTGGATAGTTTCGATCTTGGATTTTCAACTGCCTTGAGGTATAGGATATCACATTATCATTCTGCATCAGCACACAACCTAATCCCTTCTTCAAAGCATCACTGATTACAACAAAAAGTTCCCCACTTGTGGGTAAAGTGAGCACGGGCACAATGATAAGCCTCCTTTTCAACTCCTTGAAGCTTTCTTTGCATTCATCACTCTAAGAAAACTTTACTCACTTTAGAGTTAGTTTGTTAAGAGGGTTGGAAAATCGTGAGAAATTTCCCACAAATCATCGATAATATCCAGCTAACCCCAAGAAGCTACGGATATCCATTACCGATGTTGGCCTCGGCCATCCCTCAATTGCTTATGTTTTGGAGGTATCCATAGATATCCCATTGCTTGTGATGATATGGCCCAAGAATGAGACTTCCTTCAACCAGAAATCACACTTGCTGTACTTTACATAGAGCTTCTCCTTGCGAATAGTCTCCAGTATAGTTCTTAAATTCTCCTCATGATCCTCCTTGGTTTTGGAGTATATTAGAATATCATCTATAAATACTACAACAACTTTGTCTAGGTAATCTATAAAGAATATATTCATTAAGTCCATGAAGATTTCTGGAGCATTAGTGAGTCCGAAAGGCATTACTATGAATTCATAGTGCCCGTATCTTGTGTGAAAAGCAGCCTTTGGGATATCTTCCTTCTTCACCCTTATTTTATAATATCTCGACCACAAGTCCACCTTGAAGAAGTATTGTGCTCCACGCAGCTGATCGAATAATTCATCAATTCTTGGGAGAGGATACTTGTTCTTTATCGTGATTTTGTTAAGTTCACAATAATCGATGCAAAGCTGCATTAACCCATCCTTCTTCTTAACGAAGAGGACTGGTGCACCCCATGGTGAAGCACTTGGGCGTATAAAACCTTTATTCAGATTCTCCTGTAGTTTTTTCTTTAGCTCTTCAAGCTCTACAACAGCCATTCTATATGGAGTCTTGGATATTGTTAAAGCCCCAGGTATAAGTTCAATTGATAATTCAACTTCTCTTCTAGGAGGAAGACCAGCCAGTTCCTTGGGAAACACTTCAGCGAATTCCCTCACAATATGTATTTCTTCAAAGATGGTTTCTTCCTTGGACTCAATCATCTGAGCCAGATACGCATGCTCATAAGGCAGTAATATCCATGCTTGAGATAATGGATCTAAAGGAGATTCATCTTCCTCCTTACACTTGTAAAGAATCGGGGGTCGATTCTCCATATGGAGTGTGATTTTCCTCTCCCGACAATTTATGTTGGCTCTATATAAGGAAATCCAATCCATGCTAAGAATTGCATCAAATTCCACCAGAAAGAGTATGATGAGGTTCACCGAGAAATTCAATCCACAGATTATAATAGGGGAGGACTTATATTCATGGGATGCAATGATTGCCCCATTTTCCGTACTCATCGAAATCTTCACTTCCATGATTTGTGGTGGTGCTGGGATTGTTCTACTAAACTTTCGAGATATAAATGAATTCATAGAACCTGAATCAAAAAGTATGTTCGCTATTCTTGAATGAATAGCTAGCATACCTGTCACCAATTCGTTGTTGGGGTTCACTTCTGTAGAGGTGATGGAAAAAGATCTTCCTTGTTGCCTTGGAGGTTGTTGGTTTCCTCCGAAAACCCTTGGATTACGGCACTGATTTGCAAAATGACCCGGTTCTTTGCATTTTTAGCATTGAACAACGCATTGAGGTTCGAACGGAGTGTTCCTCTCCTCTGTCATAGCCTCAGGTCTTTCTTGCCGTAAGTTAACAGCTAGGTGCCCTTCCCTTCCACGCCTGAAGCATTTCCTCATCCCCTAAGGCAATTTCCAGGGTGCTTCTTTCCGCACTTTTGGCTAGTGGGGTGCTGGATCTTCATAGCACCATTGGATTTATCCATCTGACCACCAGCATTGAACTCCACCTTATGCTTCTTATCCCCATGATACCCATGTGATTCTTCGATCTCCATTTAAACCTTGAGGGCACAATATAAAATTTCCTCATAGCTATCAAAGTCATGGATTGCTAATGCTTTCTGTAGGCTAGGCTTCACCCCACCAAAGAAGAGGTAAACTTTTCATTCTGGGGTAACGACAAAGCCAGAAGCATATCATGAAATCCTTGTGAAGTTTTACTCGTACGCACCAACAGATTCTTCATCTTTTTGCTTGAGGGAAAGGAAGTCCCTTTCCATCTTAAGCCGGAGGGTGCGCAGAAAATATTTGTCAAAAAACATCTTCCATAAATCCTTCCATTCCAACACCTAGATCTCTTCCTCAGTATTCATATTTTTGATCAACATCCACCATTGATAAGCTTCACCCTCCATATGATAATCCTCCAGGATAACCTTCTCTTGTTCATAAAATTGAAGGATGGAGAAGATCTTTTCAATGGAGTTTATCCATTGTTTCATTGATCGTGGGATCAGATGATCCACTAAAAGAAGGAGGACTTTGTCTCATGAAGCTATCGATAGTGACTTGTTCTTTCTTAGGGGGGGTTGAACGTTCCTCTTGACCCATGTTTCTATTAAAAACTTGAGTTAGCTGAGAGATAAGTGTGGCATAGTTTGCGATTCCCATTCCCATTGGATTGGGCATCTCATTAGTACAGCCGTCACACTGATCTTCACATCGGTTGTTAGCCCAAGTCCTCCTATTACCGGCCATTGGCTGGAATAAAAGGAATGTTAGGGGTAACACATAAAGGGTAATCCAAAGACAAAAGTTGATGACTTATAAATAAACTTTTATTTCCTTAACTCATGAGTCTATAGGCTTCAATCTAGGATTTTCATGATCTACTTTCTAACATACATTCTTAGGGGCATTTTTTTAATTCCCTTTAGAAGGGTTCATACTAAGATTGTGAATTTATCAAAACATATCACCTGGGAGTGTTGTAATCAAGAGTGCAGCAAGGCCCATTGTTGTGCACCAGTTCTCGTTCGAGTCTAGCTCAAAGCAGTGTTTTCGGGTTTTACCCCTAGGATACATCTGTGCCAGTGCTGCCTCTACCTACTCGTATCCAGAAAAAGATGTATTTATTTGATAAACCACTTACTCAGTACTTAACAAAACTTAGGGATGTTTTTATTATACTTAGTCTTGTCTCTAAGGCTTTACTAGGGTTTTCTAATCCTAATACCAAAAATAACTAAACCTATCCTCTGATACCAACTATGACAACCCTTCTTTTATAACAAACTTAAACATGATTTATTACATAAAACTTCACTTGATACAACAAAGAAGGTCAAGAGGTTTAGTGTATTTGGGGATTAGGTTCATTACATAAAAACTTAAAACATGAAATACAACATCTTTATTGAAAACTTCCTTTACATGACTACTACATTCCCTCATACTTATCATTGCATGGGATAACCTGAGGACATGCATAAGAAAAGGGTGATCTATAAAGCCCAGTAAGGGAATACACATGGAATAAAATGAGGAGTAAAATACATGTTAGAAATTAGGCATATCAATAGAGAATAAGAGAAACATGAACATAAAGGCATGATAAAGCATGATAATCATAACATGGAAATGTGGCAACAACACTTAACATGGAATTAGCATGAGCCAAGGCTCATTGCACATGGAGCATGAGTAAATCCTCATTACTCATAAATCCCGAGTAAACCCTCATTGCACTTGAATTAGCATGATCCAAAAATCATTTCACATGACGTATCATGATACTATACTTTACCCAATGGATTGGAGCGTTATAAGGGCGCACCCTTCTTAAACATTTCATTTCATGCATAAGTGTGCCACATGGATCATAAAACATGGATTCATAAAACATAATCATTTATTCCATGATAAAAGAATGTGGAATTAATACATAAAACTTTATAATCAATAAGTAAATGTGCATAGAGGTTAATACCCTTGATGGAGAAATGGGCATGGTATTCACTACACAATGGCAATGGCTTAGAAAATCGGTGCAATTTTGGTAGCGAAACTACGTGACATAAGAATTAATAAAAATGGTTGATGAATGAGAAAGGGGTTCTTCATCATATTTACATGTAATTAACAGTAAGTAGGTCATATAGATACATGTACTAACAATTGTAATGGAATTTAGATTCATGATACAAAAGTATTGCTTGAATGTAAATGAGGGGAGAGAAGTTCCTTTCAGAATTTCGGCATAGTAACGGGTGTACATGGGAGGAATTTAATGAGAGAGAAAGGGGTCTCCCATAATTCAAACAATAAGAGGGAAGTATGGGGGAGGTGAAAAACCATACCCCAACATTCATAATTGAATTTAAAAGGAAAAAAAACTTAAAGAAAATTGGACAAAAAGAGAAAGGAAGAAAAAACCCTTACTTGGAAGTGTGCTTCTAAAGGCTAGAGAGAGGCTTGTGAGAGGCTTCTTGGGAGCTTGGGGCACCTTGGGAGGATTCTATAGAGAGTAGGTCAGAGGTTGGATGAACTCCAAAGGCTTTGAGTGAGGATGAATTGGGAGCTTGGGTGGGTTTATATAGGAAAGGTGGGGGAATTATTTATTATTTAGGTTTGGGTCCCCTTACATTAAATTAGTCCAAACCACAAACCATCCAATGGTTTTTTCCCATGATTTTTGGAAAAGGGAAGAGGAAAAAAATATGTTATAAGGAAAAGTCCAAACTTCGTAAAATAATAGGGTTTCTTATGTGGAGGTGAGTCATACTCCTATGGAAATTAATTTAAAAAGACAAGGTGTTTAATAAATCTTGAGGGGTCCATTAATGCTTTTAAAAGTAAGCCAAACAAAACCAAAATCACATTATTTTAATGTTAAAACATATATTGGCCGAACATAAAGATTATAGTATTTTATTACAACACTCTTGGGTCATTATGATGTCATAAAATACATTATATATTTAAACGACATTTAATTTTTACTCAAACATTTGACTGTCTCAGAAAATTATGAAAAATTTACCGTTGGATAATTTCGATTTCTTGATTCCAAAAATAACATTTATTTTATCTAAATAATTTTCTAAATATGTTAATTTTAACTTTTAAAATAAAAACTGACATTTATCGAAAATTCATAGGTTTTGTCAAAAATGGCTTTCAAAACTTAATAAAAATTATAATTGCATTCATAAAATTATATGATCATTTATATATAATAAAAATAATCTAATAATAATAATAATATTTTATTAAAATATTATTTAATTCAAAAATCCCTTAATTTAATAAAATAGATTTCTTAATTAAATAATAACTAAAAACACCATTTGTACTTTAAAAACTATTTACAATGTATCAATAATGATAGAAAATTATATTCATTATTATATAAAAAAATAATGTATATGAACATAGTACTATCGATTAGTTACATAACCCCTTAAAACAGCCGCATAAGACCTAAGGGTAAGGTGTGCGATGGTGACAGACTCTTGAGGTGGCTTGGATAACATTGCTCGGGTGGTAATCTCTATCAACTTCCACTTTTCCCATAGACGGTCTCGTTCATGCTTGACATGATGAAGCTTGGCTTGGTCTTGGTCAAGAGAAAATCCTAAGGACGCCACCTCTTTTCTGATCTCTGGCAAATGGGCTTTTTATGGAGAAATTCTACTGGATGAGGCCATAACTTCTTTTGTCTGAGTAAATTTGGATTTGTTAAAGCCCTATATTTATACTAATCATGTGATCACTATTCAACAACTATATTAGCAACGGTCAAAATTCTTAACATAAAACCAATGAAGTTGACATTTTATATAAACATAAAGAGACATTTAATTAGAGCAAGAGGGATTTCCATTAATGAAACTTTGGGTCATTACATTCCCTGAGGCATGAAAGACCTTGAATGCCTAATATGATGTCAAAGTATGGTTTCTATGGTGACCATCCACATATAGTCAAGGCACTGGCGTGAAGGATGAATGGTGGGCACACAAGAATCCCTGAGGTGTGCAAATTGCTGCACAACCAATACAACATCAAAGGGATCCTTTTACAGAAACCTCCCCAAAACCAAACCACGGAACTGGCGCGAAGGAATTAAGTCCTATGTGCAAGAGTCCTTGAGGCGCGCAAACCATTTCGCACTCAAAGCGATGTAAAACAACCTTTTGCACACCGATACTCTTTTGTGCCACCACCAAAGCCTTAGAATATAAATAGAAGTGTAACCCCCACCATTCGGGGAAGGTTACAGAAGATGAACTGACGATCTACCACACAAAATACACCACTTTTGGGACTATGCAAAAAACACCACGACCTCAAGGTATTGGATCTTACGCGATAGGTATCCTAAGGGTCCTCCTTTGGGTGGGCCCTCTTGAGAGTGATCCTCATCCATTAACATTTTCCCTAAGGAATTTGAATGCAAAAGATCCCTCTTGTGCACAATTTTCTCTTTGCATAAGAACTGTTTTGCATGCATCTATTTGGTTGGCGTACAACTACCCCATCTTGCGTGCAACCTCTCATCTTGCGCACAACCTCTCATCCTGTGCTCTATCCTAATCATGTGCTCTATATGTCATCCTCACCCTAAGGTACCATGTCTAAGTCACTCTTATGAATGACACCCCTATAATACACATGTTTCTCCTGTACGACCCTCCAGGATTGTACAAAGTTATTTCAAGGTCCCTCAGGCAGTGCTTGATGTAGCATTTCTTAGCCTCATAATACTTCGCATAGGCACGCTAATGGATATTTTTCATTTGCATAACCATGATAAATTGAGCCCCTAAATGGATAAATCCCCAACCCCATATCTACATGGAATTTCTAATGCCTTCCCTTTCCCAATGGTGGGTGGGTATTAGTTATGTTAGTCCTAGGGGTGCAGAGTGAACCCGTCTCGTCCAAGTTTCAGTATGTTAAACTGCCAAGTACCATCATCCACAACACATGATGTTAACTGTGTACTCATCCCGTGAAATATACATGAGGTGACCCTCATTGTACATTTTCCACGCCCACTGGTCTCTGTAGGAGTGAGATCATTCCTCACATGGAATAAGATCCTCTTTGCTGGAATGACATCTGTCCGTGGGGAAGGGAAACCATCCTGGTGTAAGACCCTAGCCTTTCTTGTGGGAGGAAGTATAATTTCTACTCCTTTCTTATTTGGTTCACAATGTCCATAGGATATGGGGGCACGAGGACCTTCATTTCCACATCCCTCTCTCACTGGGATTTATCTCCATTTGTCCTCCATCATGGAGTAAGTCCCAATCTCTATCTACCTAGGCCACAAGCCACATGTGAGCCCCTCTATATTACTCAAAGATGCACCTTTAACGACATGATTTTAATATCTTTTCTACCTCTTGTTTCTCACCCCAAGCACGACTCACATAGGCTTAGAGTAAGCACTGACCATGACATCCTCCCTAGGATGCCTTAGCACGTAACCCCAAACACCCATTCTGAAATACATGGACTTTGATCCTTTCCCCTTCCAAGAAATGTATGTAGGTAGACTCCTTGAGGTTCAATCCCATCACACATTGGTCCCAAACACTTCACATCGGTTCACCCTCATCCCACATGATGTTAAACTGTATGCCCCTCTCATCCCACATGACGATAAACTGCATGTATACAAACCACATTGGTTTTGATCCCTATCTCATAGAAAGGGTACATAAGAAGCCTCCTAGAGGTTCAAACCCAATCTACGATAAGCTTTTGTAGTCCCCTTTGTTGGTACCCACATATCTGGTCCTCCCACCCGAGCGTCAGACCCACTCCCAGGCTGCTAACCACTCGCAAGCCACAATATGTCATTGGGTCGCTGTCCTTTGTATACACCCTAATTATATGAACCATACTGAACTACATGGACTTTGATTCCATGCCATGTGGATATATAGGAAGCTTCCCTAAGGCTCAATCCCATCACCCATGTCTCATCCTGGTCTCTCCCTAGAGCCTCTATGATTCAGGAAGGTCATTCCCCAACCCAAAGGTTCCACTTCCTCTGGGTCCCATCCATGCATCCATTATTGTGGGTCTCCTCCTAAGGGGTCCCATAATCCCACCAAACTACATGGATTTCAATTCCTTGCCACATAGATATGTAGGAGACCCCTTTGAGGTTCAATCCCAACATCACCATCGTCTTCATGTCGGTTCCATATCATTCTCCATCCACTTCACTCAACTATCCATATCTATCCTAATTCTTACATGGGCCACCACATCTTGATGAGATCATGTCTCCCACATCCTCAATGCTCCTAGCAGCAATTGGGCAGATAACCACGCATAAGCCCCACCCAATCCATAACCATCCAACCAAGAGTGCTCCTCTTGTGATGGGCGGTTATCACAACATAATCCCCAACATGTCTCTAGGTCACTTTCCTCTACAAACACCTTAATTCATAACCCCTTTGAACTACATGGGTTCGATCCCTATCTCTTGCGACAGGGTATGTAGGAAACAACCTAGAGGTTCAATAGTAGCTAATGGAAAACTCTGGCATCCCCGTTATAGGGAACCAAGAATCCTTATATCCATCTTCATTGGACATCTTGATCTTCCCAACTAGTAGGACTCTTAGGTGCTCCCTCCTGGGGCTGCACCCATCTAATCCACTCCCATCAGTGTTATGATCAGTCTAATCCATCTCTGCATGATGTTAAAGTCACTGAATATATTGTGCTAGACAAGGGAAGCTAAAGAAAAAATCAGTGACATGCCTATGGAATATAATTATTTGTAATCAGCATGGGATTCCACAATCTTTCATCCCATCAATAATCCCTATCATAAGTGGAAGAAACCCGAACACATCAATGTTTTGACATCCAATCATGCAATGGATACCCAAATTGACAACTCCCTTGATCGAAGGTTTATTCCCTGACTTGAACCCTTGGAATGTCCTAACAGAAGAAGTGTAATTATCCGGCGTCCACAAAGATATTACATTGGAAATATTTTCATGAACAACGTCTTAATCTATAAGGGAGACTCAGACTAGGTGATGAGTTCTGAGGAGGAATCCACCGAAGTAGGAACTGAAATCCCATCATCCCATTTCAATCATTGTGTCGTCTACATATGGATGCATGCCCCAGAAAAAGTGTCAGAAACAGAAATGGTGAACTCGATGTGAAGTTTTTCTCCTCAAGGTGGAGATTATTAGAATTCGAGACATTAGTGAATTGTCATGTCACCCGTTCTAGTTATTCGATGCTAGTTACCTGCAAGAAAATAGTGGGCCTAGCATGAAACTCACCAGATATTGGGGCAACTAAACGTTGGACATCCCGATCTATGACATTGTCAGTGTGGATCCTTCTAACCAACCATGGAAGATGGAATGGCGCTAGGTAACTGGATGATACTTTCCTTATTTTGGTGATAATGGTTGAGTTGACCTACTTTGTAGGACCCAATCTGCCATGATAGGAAACCGATCACCACTCACCCACTAACACGGGGGTCGGGGAAACACCAATGCGACTATCCCGTAGAGACTCATCTCTTCCGTGATGGCCTCCACATCCATGACTGTTGGGAATCCAGGCCCCATATCCCAATCTGAACTCATTCAGAGGATGGTTATTAACCACCTCATTCAATGATACAAGGAAGAGGGGATTATCTAAAAATGAGATATGGACTGAGAGGACATAGAGGATTCTGCGCCTCATTATCGCTGATACCCCTAATGGCTGCGCAGGGAGCCCCTGCTCCTAACTCTGACCTATAATCATTTCGGGAGCCTCTACATGGAGAGATTTGAAAACTCCCTCCCTTACACCAATGAGGCGAGGGATGCTTGAGCCAGCCAAGCTGCAACACCATCCTGGGGGCTGGTAAGGAGGGTTACCAACAGGCTGCGTCAACTCCACCACCAGTCCTCATAGGCTGAGGAGTTGGTGAGTTATATGCTTGCACACCGGCCCTAGTCTGGTTAACCAAATGCCAACATCGAGCGCAAGATAACGAGGGTCCCCACCAGGGGGTGTCATCATCAATGGGTATAATGGCCCATTACACTATCGATATATACCATCAATTTCCCATTTATATTTAATAGAGTCACTCATATGCTTGGACCAGATTGAGGCCCCAACAACCCCTTAGGCAGACTGGGATAGCTCCCTTGGTCTTTGACACAGGTGGCATCCGTCACGGGCCGACCCGCAGTGACGAAATCCTATATAGTGGTCCTCCCCATGCCACCACCAATGAGAGAGAAGATTTCCTATGAGAATATCCTCCCCATTCCACCATCAGTCCAAGCGAAAGTCCTCTACGATGCAATGGCATCTAGAACATAAGTTTCTTCAGCACTCATAACCCCAAATATAGATTTGTTCCTCCAGTCGTAGATTGAAGATATGAAGATCCTAATCACTTGGTCAACCACCAAGGTGGTGGTCTTCCCTATATTCTTACTAAAACTAATGAAGGTCTTCCTCATCCCGTAAATCATAGAAGAATAGGTCTGCATTGCTTCATTGGCATCCAATACAGAGGTCCTACCCCTGTCGAGTTTGACCAGCACTAAGGACCCCCTCATACCATCACTACTATGGGAAACACACATGTAGGTATTTTACATGCTCCCACCAGCTCAAATGAATGTTCTAACCACTCTAACACATCCAATGGAGATTTTTTCCACGCACCAGCCAGCGAACACAGAGGTCCTCCCCGTGTTCCCTTTGACATTTCTCTGGGTGCTCCTCGCACCCCAGCTCACCCAGGCAGAAGTCCTCTCCACCCCTGCATCAATTTAGTCGAAGTTAATCTTCATGTCGAAATCCTACCCTATCCTGAAGAACCATCCCGAGGTAGGAGGGTGGGTTTACACTACAAAAAGAAGAAGACTAAGAAGTTTCAGACAATGATTAAACCCGTATTCTTTTCAGACATTAAGGGGGAGTGTGATTCTGTAATGGAACCATCACCCTGATATTTTGTGTCAAGGTATAGGGTAGGAACACGACTTATAAGCCTTATCCTTCAAGAATTAGAGGTCCTCCAGATTACTTCCTCCCTTCGAAGGTACTTCTTGGAGGAGGAATATTTGGAATTTTCCATGTCTTGGCTGTGCAATCCTCCCTATCATCAACATGACCATTTCTACCTAAACTAGAGATCACAGAGAGTTATTCTGGGTACTGATGGTGGATGAGCAATAATATGGATCACCATTAGTAACCACAACCCCTTCATGGGAATCTATGGTCGGTAGTGCATATCAGCGGGATGTGGTGGCTCTGTCGTTGCATTCTACAGAAGACAACTGAAGATGTGGAAGCTTGTCAGCTCACTTTTCGTATTCTCCACTGGATAGTATACTATCTCAGCAGTCTACTTCAGTGACACTACCGATTTCCCATACACCCCTATCAATGAATGGGGCAACCAATGGATGGACCCTGAGTCCGATCCAAGGAACTTGTGGGACATCCTGGCAGCGAACCATTTTCTGGAGATGTTCTATCCCATTGCAAACCAAAACTTAAGTGCGCCAGAATCACTTACCCAGGAGGAAGTTGTGTGTTTTTTCTAAATCCTCTAGGTGAAGCACTTCCATATCTGTTATTGGAGAGTGGATTACCCCAAGAGTCAGGCACACTTTGAAGATATTGGCCATCAATTTCGTATGGTCAACTTGGATACACTCCCTGTGGCCTAGCGCCCTGAGTCACCCAGTTTCCATCAGACCCTCCATCAATGATGCATCTAGAGATTTAAAGTGATATAAATGATTATTAAGGAGGCTTCCCCCCACATTTAGGTCTGTGGTTGGGGATAGTATGTGGCCCTTCATTTTACTTCTATCTGAAACCATCCCGACTTGCCTAGTGATATTGAGGATATACATCCAAGTACCGTCGCAGTTAACATGGACATCCTATCAAATTAAGTGGAAGAGAAATAGATCCTTAACAAGAACTTACCCCCCATGGGGATTCCACACCTATTTTATCCATTAGGAAGGGTCACTCGCGAGCAAAAATATTTACTAGGTCTTCTCATACCTATTGAGTCATTAGCCCTCGGTCTGAATACCAATAAAGGCAAAGAGAATCTTGGAGTCGTCAAACCCTCTAACCCATTTGGCTTAGTGTAGAATATAAAATATGATCTCGAGAAGGGCACATTATGTCAATATCTCACAGAGCAAAAAAAATGGTCGATGACCTCCTAGCTAAACATGCTGTGGAGTAGCGACCAGACTACGATGATCCTCGACCAGGGCTACAGTGGCAGGTACAACTCCTCCTCAGCGAGTTGCCTCCGGGTGACCCTAACCATCCTTCCCACATAGAAAGGGTAGAAGTTGGAGCTTATGGAAAGAGGGTACAATTTGTATCACCAAATCCACCTGAGCTGCATGATAATATTCAGGACTCGGCTTATATTCCCCCAGCCACTCCACAGGTTCCCCTAGATGATCCTCAAGTCATCCCACCAGTCACTCCATGATCCACCTGGCCTTATTATCAAGTTTAAGAACCTGCAAACATGCTGGTGTTTATAGATCCTCATCCAGAGAAGAATCCCCATCCAGATTATCCAATGGAAATGCTCATTTCCGGCCTTGAGGCTTTGGAAACTTGACATGTGTCAATTCCTCCTGATAGAAAGCCATATCCAGCATGGGGTGGATGATATTCTAACACCCCTGGTTTCAGAAACCCTACCATTTCCCCCACTAATGGGATGGTAAATCCACTGCAGCATCTGGGCCACTTCGTCTCAAGGTGAGGACCCATGCTGGGGACTATATCACAATAAGAGGCCGCCAAACTTCGGTGTTTCATACAAACATTGGAAGGGCCTATGTTTGTCTAGTACAACCAGCTACCCATTGGGTTAGTATCCAGATAGGAAGATCTTTTTAGGACATTTCTTTACTAGTTCAGATCTACCACCTAGAATAAGAGTATTTCAGACCTCTTCAAGTGCAAGCAGTGGCTTGACGAGCACATCGTAGACTTTGTCGCCCAGTGGAAAGGCCTCAAATACTCCCTTGATATGGCGCTGACTCAAGAACAACTACTGAAAATGTGTGTGGGGAATGTAAAAAATGAAATGTTACCCTCTCTCATCACTCATAATTACCCCGAGGGATTTTGGGATTTCTCTAACAAAGCCCAACATCTAGAGGAAGCCTTGCATCATGCTAAGAAAGCACATCTATTTCATACTATAGTTCCCGCAAAAATGAAAAATATGGTCAGGCCTATCGTGGTATCCCAAATAGAGGCTCACAGGGAACTGAATTTATAACTAGTGGAGCCGCCTCCATAGCCTCGCAGAGGTTTTCCACCTCAGGCACAACCTCCATCCTAATAACAACCACCTCAAAATTTGCAGGCGCCCCTACGTAACACACCACCAACACCTGGGTGAGATAATTAGGTTCCAAATCATCAACATGATCCTCTAGCCCCTCATTAGGGCCATGATCCTAGAGACCCCTTCCTGGATAGAAGGAACCAAACCAACTCATTTAATGAGGAGCAGGTCCCCAGTTATTTTTGATGTGCCTTGGAATATGGAATTCTACGGTTGTTGGAATACAGGAGGCCAGAAGAGGTGGATCTCACTAATCTCTCTAATTACTGCCCCTATCACCAAATTCTGGGGCACAAACTCAAGCATTAATATGTGTTTAAAGAATGGAACCAAGACCAGGTCGATAATAACAAAGTCAAATTAGGCTCCATCCTAGTACATGTGACATGTGTATTCATATATCCTGACAGAAACAGTGACAGTGAAGGTGAGTGGAAGTTGGTTCCCAACCACAGGTCCCAAAAATATGATAAATGGATGGCCTGTAAGGCAATTGCTCGTGCCCAAGGTATTATCTGTGCACGTCTGAATTGACCTAATAATTCAAAAGTTTTAGCATCACCTGCATCTAGTACTTCTGTGTCAACATATCAACCTTGATCCTCTTAGAAGTGTAAGCATCAGCGACACAAGGGAAGAAAATTCCCCCACCGATTACATCATCATCCCATAGTCTTAGAGACTTCATTCCCCTTGATATGGTGATTACCCTTAGAATCAGTCTGATGGTGGAGTATTATTCAATTTATGGTCAAGGGTATGCTTCATTTAACACAGTGGAGCTAGTAAACCCCTACATGGTTCCCAGCGACAAGGAGCACCAGACAGATCCTACTAATATCCCCAGCCTTCACTAGTGTCGATGGATATGTGGTTATTTGGGTCGAAAGAATTACTTAATAAATACTTTTATCCAATATATGCATGCCACTGAAACCATAAAATAGGCCCAACATAGAGCTCAGTACGTGCAACCTTCTCATCTTATTTCACCAGGTCTGCCTTCACTGCCGTTTGTGTTGCTTGATCAATCAGAGCCTCCATGACCATGCTGCGATCAACCACATTCTATTGCTGATCAACCTCGGTCATCTATCCCTCATATGATAGTCACTCTGAAAGTTTTGAATAGTGTGAAGTGGGACATTCCCAGCTCTAGTCAGGCCCCGATTTGGACAAAATATCCCACCATACCTCTTACCACAGAATGACCTCCTGTCAGTAGAAGTTCACGCTTGGCACACAAGTATGATATCCTTAAGAAAATTTCCATAATTACTGAAAGGATATATATCATTGAGTATCTTTAACTATTTATGTATATGTGAAAATCCATTACTGAGGATTTAAGAAGCCTCCTCCATTTTGAGATAGGGGTAGCGGTCGCAAAACCCTTCCATGCTGATGAAACCGAGCATACAAAATGTCGGGAAATCATCTCTTTCTCCTGAGAAGATTAAGGCTTCCCCATAAAGGGGTACATCCACCCACTTTACATCACTGGACACTTCAATGGAATGGAGGTTCATTTCTATCTTGTCGACATAGGATCTGGGATCAACCTTATCATAGCCCAGACACTCCAAAAGATGAGGTTGACCAAGGATAATCTGAGCCCCTATGACCTGAAAATTCAAGGTTATAATAGGAAAAAATATACAATGGTTAGAAATATCAACCTGAATAACTAGAGTTGTGGCTTGGTATCCAACACTGAGTTCATGGTTGTCTCAAAAGACACCCCCACATCCTGTTGATGGGTAGGCCATGGATCCACCAGCACACGGTGGTCCCTTTTTTATATCAAAAATGCCTTATGTACTCCCTTAATGGTCGAGTAGGAATAATACAAGGTGATTCATATCCCTTAGCTTCTTGTGAATCCCACTATTTGGATGCCAACTATTATAAGAGAAAGGACAAGTAGATTCATGCTATAGAGGTTGAACCCACTATAGCTGTGATCGACCTATGGACCGACCAAGATGATTACTACATATTCCCAATACACTGATTGGAGGCCACAACTCAGGATTTCGGGAAATGATTTTTTGTCTCTAGAATAAGGGGGAAGAACATTACCAAGTCTAAGCGATGTTGGAGGATCACTTCATATTTTTATATAAATTAGGCTCGGGTGATCCTAGAGCCTCCTACTTTGATAAGGTATCGGGATGTCCGCCCCATGGTAATGACAATCCATCATACATTCTTATTTCTCTAGGATGGGATAAACCAACCTAAGATGATGCACAAAAAATTCTTTGATATTATAAATAATGGCACTTGGGTGAAATGCCAGACAGGATTGGGTCGATTGCTTTCATCGCTATGGTTTTGGCAGCACGGGAGCCCGCCAATGTGGTGTCCACCACCGCCCAGGCTGGAACTAGTGTCCCATTGGGATCTGTCAACTCAAATTAATCGCATCCCACTGAGGATCCCTCCTCCATAAGTGAAGAAGAGGATTTATAGGATGCTCCTCCCTATTTCGAAGAGGGCGTCTCCACCACGATCGATGCATTGGTACAATTGAACCTCAGTAACAAGATGGATCTAAAACCCACATTGATCAGCACTTTTATTCCCATTGAAGGGAGAAAATGATACATGGAAATCCTGATGCAACATCATGATGTATTTTCCTAGAGTTATGATGAGATTCTAGGGCTAGATCTTTGGGTTTCCATTCACCGCCTCATCATTCCATCAAATCATCACAGGTTCAAACAACCTCCCAGAAAGATGCACCCTTCTCATAGTGCCATGGTTGAGGCCAAGGTTGATAAGATCATTAGAGCCAAATTCATCAAGGATGTCCAGTACCTCAGATGGTTGGATAAAATTACGCATGTTTAGAAGAAGAACAGACAAATCAGAGTTTGCATCAACTTTCAAGATCTCAACGGTCAATGTCTGAATGATGAATTTCCCCTCTTGTGAAAAAATTATTGATTGATGCCACCACAAAGTTCTAGGATCTGTCCTTCATGGATGGGTATTCTGGGTATAAATAAATTCAAATGGACTATGAGGATGGAGAGTCTACAGCCTTCAGGGAACCACAAGTTATTTTTTTGCTACCAGGTAATGCCCTTCGTTCTAAAGAATGCATGTTCCACCTATTAGTGTGCCATGCATCGCATATTTAAGCTGATCCTTGGGAAATTGTTGGAAAGCTATGTGGATTATTTGGTTGTCAAATCTTTTTAGTTCTAGGACCATCTCAAGGATATTGAGAAAGTGTTTGGCTTCTTATGTTCTCTCCATTTGAAGATAAACCCATTGAAGTACGCCTTCGAGGTCACCTACAGAAAGTTTCTCAGCTTTGTTGTCAGGTACTGAGGCAACAAGATCGATCTGGAGAAGATTAAGGTCATTAGTCAGATGTATCCTCCAAGCAACATTTAGGATATTCAAGGATTTCAAGACCACTTAGCCTATATACGCCGATTCATTATAAATTTGGCTGGAAAGTGCAGTCCCTTTTCCCAACTCACGAAGAAAGGTGACGATTATCAGTGTGATGAGGGGTGTCAGACTTCTTTTGAGAAAATAAAGATGTACCTATTACAACCTCCAGTTCTGATGCCACCTATTTATGGAAAGTTTCCAGTCCATTATGTGACCACTTTGGAAAAATATTTCAGGGCCCTTCTCACCCATAAGAACAATAAGGGAACATAGAAAAACTTATATTATCTCAGTCACATGATCCTCAATACAGAGACCAGATATTTCTCTATCGAGAAAAGATGCCTTGTGTTGGTATTCACAGTGCAGAAATTGCGAAACTACTTGCAGTATCATGAGATAAAGCCACTGTCTAGAGTGGATCTGCTAAATTATATTCTAAACTGCCCCATATTGATAGGCCATCTAGCTCGGTGGGTAGGGATCCTCCAACTGTTCGACATTAGGTTTGTCCCCCAGAAGGCCATTAAGGTATAGGCATTGGCAAACTTCTGTGCTGCCCATCTAGCTCCCACATACCAGTCTATTGATCTTTATTTTCCCAATGAGGAAATCCTCTCTGTAGACCAATCCATTCCATATTGGAAAATGCACTTTGATGGTGCTTCCCAATGCCCTACCAATAAAAGACTCAATGACCCCAGACTCAACAGAGTAGGATGGGGTATCATCTTCATCATGCCATCACAAGTTATTTTGCTATATTCATTCTTGTCGTCAGAAGGCAGTACCAACAATGAGGTAGAGTATCAGGCTCTCATTATTGGTCTTGAGCTAGCCCTCGAGATTGATGTTCCCCACTTTCATGTGACAGGGGAATCCAAACTAGTCATCAAATAGATCAACGGTGAATAATTCATCCGAAAGCCCGAGATCGGACCACTATTGGAACATACTTTCCAGTTGATCACCCAGTTCCCATCTCAGATAGAATTTACTCATGTCTCTCATTTGTATAATGGTCGAGCTGACACCTTGGCAAGCTTGGATAAATCTCTTATAGAACTTGACTAGGATGATCTATACCAATAATGAAGCAAAGTATCTTGCTCTCATTACTAGTATCTAGATAGCCCTTAAGACTGATGTTCCCCACTTACATGTAAAAGGGGACTCTAAACAAGTCATCAAATCGATCAACGGTGACTAAATCATCCAGAAGCCAGGGATCGTACCACTGTTGGAACATACCTTCTAGTTGATTGCCCAGTTCCTATATCGGACAAAAGTTACTCATGTCCCTTGTTTGTAGAATGATCGAGCTGACACCTTGGATATCTTGGTTGCATCTCTTTCAAAACCTGACCAGGATGACTTGATTATTCATGTGAAATACTGGAGATTCATCACTTCTGTCACTCTAGACGGTGATGATAGCCCATAGGTAAGCCACCTTACCTATGGAGCCTCCACATCAGGACCCCCAAGTCCCCCTTCCACAATGTTGGAGGTGAATCACGGCTAGAGGACCCCCTTTATTGAGCATCTATAGTACAAAAATATTCTGAAAGACTAAGACAAGTTCAAGTGAATCCAATGCTGCACATTATAGTTTACCCTCCTGAGTGGTCCCAATCTTGAGAAGATCCTCTATTGGCATGAGTTTGATGAGGTTCTCCACCATTGCACTCAAGGAGGTGAGATTTATCAGGTCATGTAAAGGGTTAATGTCAATTCCAACAAGGCTCATCAGACTAAGCTAAAAATCTTTCACCAGATAATGAGATTGGGGCATTTTTTCCCCTCCATGATCCGCGACTATATCGATTTTTCCCATAGCATACATGCATTCTAAATCCATGCAAATTTTGTGCATCGTCCACCAGAACCTCTCCACACTAGCAAGTACTCTTTCCCCTTTGCAGTCTGGGGACTTGATGTCATGAGACCCTATCCATCGGCAATAGACCACCAATGCAGGTTCATCCTAACCGCTACAGATTTATTTTCTGTGTGGGAAGAGGCAGTTCTACTAAAGGAGGTCAAGACCCGTATTATCATTGAATTCTTGTGCTCTAATATCATCTACCGATTTGGAGTCCATCACGCCATCCTCACTAATAAAAGAACCAACTTCTAGGCAGCTGAACTAAAGAAATTTTATGCGAAGTACAAAATCATTTCTAACCATACCTCCCACTATCACGTGTAAGAAAATGGAAAGATTAAGGCATTCAAAAAAACACTCTCTAACATTATTCAAAAGATGGTTGGTCATAAAAAGAAGAGTTGGCTAGATAAACTCCCCAATTATCTCGGGTATTATCAGATGAAGACTAAACATTCCACTCATGGTGACCTTATATTCCCTGTTGTATGAAACATAGGCAGTCCTAACCATCGATATTTAGTTACCTTCATTGCGAAAAGCTTTCTATGATCAACAGACACCAGATAAGGTAACCAAAATCTATCTGGATGAACTGGAAGCACTCAATGAGAATAGGATTTGTGCACTTTATAATCTGGAGATGCATCAAAACAATATATCCATAGCTTTCAACAAGAATGTTTGCCTCCTCTCTTTATTACAAGGTAACATAGTGTTGGACCTGAGAACGCCTATGATACCCACCCTAAAACCACTGAATTTGGATCCCAAGTGAGAAGGACCTTACATCATTCACAAGTTTTACCCCAATGGCGCATACTACCTGGTTACCTTGGATGGTGAGCAGATCACTCCTCCCACCAATGCCAAACTCCTCAAGTATTAATTTTCTTAAGTAACTGGCTTTGGTCCTGCATGACCTTAAACCGTTACATCTTCACCACATGACATTAAAATGCATGATCCATGTAGGCTGAAGGATGTAAAAATACCCATCACTCATCCTTATTGATGATAAAATTCAAAATGGTCCAATCTCTATGACCTTAAACTTAGATCTCCTCATGTCCTCACCACGTGATGTTAAACTACATAACATCTCAAGAACTACGTCTGGCTTGATTCCCATCCTCACGAGATATGTAGGAATGCTCATACATTTCATCTTAGAGTATATCCCCAAATTATTTTCATTGAATTCCACTTAGTATAGTTCTCTTGGAGGATCACACACACTATAGTGTATACTTTTTTGGCTACCCGGTTTACGATGATTGCACCATGTGCCCCTCCCGTTATTCTATACTCCCACATCCTCACCGCACGATGTTAAACGGTATGGCCCTTTCATAACTACATGTGGATTGATTCCCATCCTCATGGAATATGTAAGAATTCCCAGACATTTCGCCTATAGGCCCAACCCTAAACTTCAAGATCTCCCCCTAGGTCCGACCCCTTGCCCTGGATGCCTCTCAAAACACATGGTGTGGTGCAGGTTTTTCTCACCTCCATTTACATCCATTTTTTCATAACTGCACCATGTATTCCCCTCCTTGGGGATCTCCACTTCTATTGTACCACACATAGGACATTAAAATGGGCATCTAGGGTCCAAGATCTATGACCATAAAACAATATCTACCACATACTTTTTGCATGATGTTAAACTACAAGACCTCTCGAGAACTATGTATGGATTGATTCCCATCCTCCTGGGATACATAGGAATGTCCATACATTTTATCTTCAGATCCAACCCTTTTTCTTAGAAACCATTTCTCCCTTCCGGGCACTTGGCGTAGGTCCTTTGAGGGGGGGTTTTGGTGTGGTGTGGGCTTATGTCCTCATTACTGTAGGGTTTGAAATAGCCACACTACGTTCCTCTCTTCTGAAAGATTTCCTTTCCACCATCCTCCACTCATCTTCTTGAGTCTACTGTTCTCCAATTGATCCCCTAGAACCTCTTTGGTAACTCACCAACTTTCCCAGAAGTACTCTGGATTAGGACCTAGAGTGTTGGATTCAACATAGACGTATTTTTTCCACTTTCATGCTTCATGTACCCATTTATTTGGTCTTTCATCATATTTCAAATTTGAAAGGACTCCCGAATGGTATGGATGCTAGGAATCAAGGCTCTTATACCATCTCAAGTTGACGTTCCTATTAATTTTTGAAAGAAAATATCATACAAGTCTGGCGTTGTCAATCTAGTCAGCCGTTGATGCTCAATTTTTTGTTCCCATTTCAGGCCACACGATATGGATGTTGTGTTTTGAAAATGTTCAACATTCATCCTCCATCATTACAGTGCCCCCATTAAGACATAAATATTGGTTGTGTGATTCACATCCTTATCCAATCCATCACTTCCAAGTAGTATTTTGACACTCTTGGTGCTATCTCTCAGTGCACATTTGCACATTAGGGGGAAAATCCATGGTGTGGTGTCATTCACGGCTCCACACCATTTCACCTTTATTTTTATTCCACATGTTGCGAAGACCTTATCCGACATTGTTTCCCACACTGAGCACATCTCACATGGTCTTAGGGATTAGTTTATGGTTTATGCCCATTTAGGAGAGTCTTGCTTCTAATGGTCTGAGTTCTATGACCTTAAACTAATATCTCCTTATGTCCTTGTCATATGACATTAAACTGCATGACATATTCCCGAACTATGTATGGTCTGATTCCCATTTTGATGGGATATGTAGAAATGTCCAGACATTTCGTCTTCTGGTCCACCTCAGGTTCTACTAATTACCACTTATGTTCAGAATTTTGGCCCTGAATCATATAGGATTTCATGGTGTGGAATATGTGAAATTATGTCCTCATTCACATCGGGTCTGGATTAGATGCACCACATACTCCCCTTTTAGGAGCCAGTCTTTCCTACCCCTCATCCCAAATGATTTTAAACTGCACTCTCAGAACTACATGTGGATTGATTCCCATCCTCATGGGATATGTAGGAACACCCAGGCATTTCATCTTTGAGTCCCGCCCCATATCCTCTGATCTGTCCCGGCCCCTCGACTTGAGGTTTCTCCTCTAGAGTTGTGTGCGGTGTGGTGTGGCCCTGGCCCACATTCACCTTAGGTATGCTTTATCACACCTTGTGCATGCCATTTAAAACCTTGTTCTTCTATATGCTTCCAATCCATATAACCTTAAACTATGTTTCCTAGACCCAAATTACTTTAAACTACTATGTATTTTCTACATGATGTTAAGATTAATGGGTTGGTCCTATAATATGGCCCTAAACTATGACACTATCATCATGGACGCACGATAAAAAATGACACCGCCTTGTGGTGTCCTCACTTTAGGGGACATCATGTTTGGTATCTGTCATCCACCATGCTATTTTTCAAGGCCTACATATGGATTGATTCTTGTACCGATGCTCAGATTATTCATCCTAATTTTTTTTATTCACAAAAAAAAACACACATTCACTCTAAATAACAAACAAGATCCATCAAATACCGCTTCTTTTGGTGTATGGGCCAAACCGGCATGACAGTATTGACCTTCGCATTGGTAACCAACCATGTCATCTTCCAGAACTATGTATGGATTAATTCCCATCATAATGTGATACTTAAGAACACTTGGGAACTTTTCCTCATGCCCATACCAACTTTCATTTTTGGCCCCTACACCTAAAATATCTCTTGGGATCACATGGTGTGATACTGACTCTTACAGTCCTCATTCACATCATGATATGTACCGCACCATGCATTTAATTTTTTGGGAAATCATGTCCTAGATGCATGAATTCAAATAGTGGTTCTACCCTAAACAAGTTTATGAATCCCCATTATAATTATGGGATGTTTTAGCTTGCTCTACAGAGAGGATTTTCTTTACCAGCGTTGGTCCTTGACCACACTGTGATCAAGAACTATGTTTGGCTTGATTCCCATCCTTATGGGATACATAGTGATTCACAGGAATTCCACATCATGCCCAGACTTAGGTCCATTAACCCTGATGGCCCCTTGACACTGATCAAGATCTATCCTTTGTGACCTTAAACTATGATCCTACTGTCCATACAACATGAGTATAAACTGTTAGCCTTGGTCCAGGCAGTATGACCTCAAAACTATGTGCCTCCGTCCTCACCATATGATGTTAAATCTACATGTCTATCATCATCATTGGCATGATGTAAAACTAAAGCCCATCCTAGGATCTCTCCGGAGAGATCCTTTCAAGAAATAAGTGTGACCCGTGATCGGACCGATGTACTCACCTAATGTGTTTCATCACGGTGGAATAATTTCAAGAGTGTTGGAATTCATTTGCAGAAACCCTCACTCTTCCCTCCACACTTTGCGTTCCCTTTATTTGGATCCTCATCCTCTTTCATATATGAAAGAACCCTCTAACAGTATGGATGCTCGACCTATGGCTTTCCTACTATCCCGGGACAACATTTTGAAAGGCTATGGATGACATGTTGAGTCATGCCTTATGTTTCGAACACGGTCAGCCGTCGGCCCTCACTTGTTTTCCCTACTTCAGGCTAGCATAATAGGGATACTGTGTTTCGAACACGGTCAATAGTCATCCTCCATTTTCATGCTACCACAACAGTGTTCCATATTTTGGGTATCATGATTCACACTTTACACTTCCTTCTGTTCAAATTGATTCCAATGCACTTGATGTCATCCCGGTCGTGCACTAGAGAACATTGGGAAAGAAGCAATTCGGTGGTTATGAGGACCTTATTCCCTAGTCAAGGCTTCCCTTAGCATTTCAAAAACTCTAGGTGGTCATCCACACCCTAGTTTTTTTAAGCTCATCCAATTCCCTCACACAAAATGTGAACAATTTCATAGTCTTATCTTGTTTCTCACACTAGGCATGACCCACATTAGCTTAGGGATGGATTTATAATTACTTCACAATTTTGGCCGGAATGCATTAACATAAAAAAGAAAGAAAATAATCCATCCATGCACGCAGTTCATAATAAAAAGAAACAAAGAAGGATATGTTTATGAGTTTGGACAAAATAGGGACGTTAGGGATCAGAGCCTTTGATGGATTTCTCCAGTGTTTCTACCTTCTAGACCATAGCCTCTAGGGATGACTCCCACCCCCTGATATCTCTCTATTCATTAGTAGATGCAGAGTGTAACTCATTATCTCTGACCTACACTCATGACTTCTCAGTATAGAGATCAATCATTTGGCGACTCACCTGCACTACCTACTCCTGGGAATACACCAGATGGGCCCTCAACAGTTCAATGAGTTCAGAATGGCTTGCGATAAATGACGCTCTTTCATTTACTTTCTCTTCATGGTGTTAGACTTATTACTCACCCTTAAAATAATTCTTGGGTATTCTATGACTCCTTATGGAACTAGGAAATATTTGAGCATTGTATACTCTCTCATATTTTCTCAGTAATATAATCATAGATCATTATATAAAGATGGTGAGAATCCACCCCTCTATCACAAAGAAAGTGTAGCCAGGTGTGAAGTGACCACATATGGCTTATCCATTCTTCCCGTGACTGACTGAGAAATCATTTGGTGCACTTCCATGCCTTATTTCATGTGATATGGCTCTCCCTAGCTGTGTTTGGGTCAGAGTCATCCATCTCTTTAGGGTATGTAGGCATGTACTAAGGAAAAGTAGCTAGGAGTTCAGTGGAATGGTCCTCTTATGATATTATTTCTTCTTCTGCGAATTCACCCACACTAGCCTTGATCTCCACCCTGGTGGAATTATTACCCATGATTGTAGCCTCCGACTCACCAAGTAGTAGGGAGGGGACAACTTTAATAGTTGGCACTGCAGGTGCTAGTGTAATCACTAGTAGGGATCATGCAGATGTTCCGGACTTGATGGTTTGTTGAGCCTCCAACCATGTAATCACTCCATTGGGAATCTATATCTTGTTCAGCTGAGTTTAATAATAAAAGATGATATCCAATGAAGGTAAAGACTTACAAGTTCCCAACACAGCGGTATCCCGTTCCTAATTCATGGTGGGAGTGACCACCATATAAGATCCCTCGAAACTTCTTAGCTCAATCACTAGTACCAGTTACTTTCAAATTATGGGAATGGAGGAAAACTTGAATGTTTTAATTTCATCCCTTCTTTATGATTTATCACTACCCACTCCGACCATAGCTGGTTTCCCACCTTTATCAGTTCTGAACACAGACTCATGATGATGTTCTCTCACCTTCGTGGGTACCTATTCATCCCTTGTAGGTAAGGATTCCTGGATACCATCGTCAATGTGTTCCTAAGTAAGTAAGAGTTTGGTTATTAGGTTGAAATTGTAAAAAGAGAAAGGCTAGTGAAGACGAGTGCTAAAAAACTCACCTCAAGTTGGTCATCCAGTTCTGCATCAGAGCCTGAAATTTCACAGCTCTCACGTGGGTTTCACTGGAGATAAGATTTTTATGAAATTTTTTCACCACCAAAACCTTAAAACTTTTCTTCATATTCTTCTTCTTCATCTCCTTCTTCTTCATGTTCTTCTACCTCTTCCCCTTCCTATTCTTCTTCCTCTTCATCTTCATCCTCAGATGGAAACTTTTCTAAGTCATGTTCTTGGCCAATCATCACTTTCACCAGGAGATGCGGCTCCTCATACCGCCCTTACTGGAATGCGTACATATCCATGGCTATTTGGTATGCATGCCAGTGATGAAATTTTACCCTTTCCAGCACCTTGATGCACCCTATGTCTGGAAAGTCAAACTCGGTACGCACCAGTCTCCACCACAGCTCTTTAGTAGACATCAATTTTCGCAACATCCTCTTGGTAGACCATAGAGAAAGAAAGATAGAACCGGTAGTTAGATTTAAGAGGTGCCTGAGCTACTTACTAGAAAGTTCCCTAGCTGTCCCATTAGGTCACCCATGGGACCACCCCTCCTTAGAAGGTGGAGGCACGTTCACGCCTTGTGATTCTCTTACCGATGAAGTTACATCCTGTTCCATTCTAGCCACCTAGCCCATTCATTGTCTCAACTTCCCCATAGCACTCTGTCTTCCTCCTCTATCTCCGAGATCCACACTATCCACTTTGATTTTCTAGATGCATTTCTTTAAAATCACCTTGGGGTATGTTTTAGTTCAATGTTCAGCGTACTCTGTTGACATGCCAACACTAACATTCGTAGGGGGAGAGTGATGGCTTTACCCAAGCCTATAGTCATGAACATGAGCAGTAGTTGGTAGAGAATGAAAGGATGTCACTTTTCCCTAACCACTATGTATAATTTCTTTGGCATCTTCTGCATGCACCCGAACTGCCTGGAAAACCTAGTCGGCACATATGGTTCACATAAGATTTTGCGATCGATCTAGGTTACCAGTACAACGCCCCAGATGCTTTGTAGGCATTCTCTCCTCTACAATGGTCTCCACCCATCATTTAACATCTAACCAACTGGGGTCTATAATAGGTGAAAGTAGAAGTTGGTATAGCTGCCGATCTTGAGCTTGATCCCTTCTTCACTAAGTGTTAGTGGGAAGATTCCAGCAATGTTCAAGAGGGATGGCCACATGCCATCACCTAGAGGGAGAATAACATTCAGGAAGTCATACCTGCCACAATGTGTTGTGAACTAGCCATGAAGGACCTGGAATGGACCACATATCCTTCCGGGAGAACTTCCCCTCAAGATGCGTCCTAGAATGCTGTATAGCCTGGCCAGTACAAGCACCTCATATTAACCTTGTTCTTCTACTCCATGATCCCGACCATCACTATAATTCATGGGAATACCCCCATACTCGTTTCCCTCACTGGAAATATCTACCCACTCAAGAATGCAACAATGAACCCAACATATCATACATTCGGGTCCCAACTTTTGTTTATGCCGAAGCCCCATGATTGATACTCTCCTTCTTCTAGGACCATCCAATATGATGCCACCTTTCTCCTCTGTGATGTGTTCGAGCACAACTTACCTCAGCCAAGCATTTTCACAGCCTTGTCCAACATCAAAAATAGACTGAACCATCCCAGATTGGATAAGTCCTTATATAAATATATTTTATTTTCAACTTCTCCTTATCTAACACCAGCAGATGCCATGTCAGTATAGGGGTTCACGTCCTATACCCACATACATTCTCTATTGGGAGGAAATATTCATACTGGTAACCCTCCAAGGGGATTCCCCCAATGCAATAGATGTCTCAAAAACTAATATCGACCTCCCCATGGGGGAGGTGGGAGGTGTTGGTATCGGGAGACCACCAGATGAATAGCTCCGATACTAGGTCCTGCTGCCGGTAGAAGTGAAATCGAAATGTCCAAACAGCTTCAAAAATCCCAATAGACCGCAAATATTCCCCAAACTCCTCACATGTTTTGCGTACCCAGTACACCCATTCCCATTCACTCGTGAAATATTTCCCAGACCTGAAGTCCCATTCTTGACAACCCTTTGTCTCATCATTAATGATTCTTCTGAAACTGCTCCCATAATGAGTTGGAGATTCTTAAGGAACTATATCAATTTAAACAACAGTCCTAGTCTTTGAATTCATGATGTATATGGATATGTTCTGTATTTCCCTAGAAGGATGGCCATTGTTTGAGAAGTTAAACTTTGGAAGGCTATCCTAGCTTGTCACCCATAACTGCAGTGTATCTGTTTTGAATCCTGACATCAGTACCTTCTCAAAAATTCCAAAGTTCCGTATCGGCAAACTATCACTCATGACATAATCATTTTGATCTTGCATAAGAATGCGAAAAATCATTTCATTATCAGAAAAAACCCTTCTCATGTTAATAATATGAAGGTTGGTGATCATCTGAGTTCTCCTTGCAGCTTTGGTGTCCTCCCTGTTCGCATTGATCTATTGAGAAGATATTTCCATTGGGTTTTCATAAACTCAAAGGGATGCGCACAAAATAACGGGTGATCGACATGAAAGAAAACCTATTGCGAGAAAGAATACTACTAAAAAACGGTCACACAGAATAATGGATGGTGGTGCGAAAGTGCCCGAGAGTGTGCGCAAAACTCAGAACCAGCTACGAGAGCTTGCTCGTGGATATAGATATCTTTCATGCATGAGAGAAAAAGCGCCTTTCATACAGAAAATTCAATGTGGGGACCAAGGGGTACCTTAGCGTATTGATAGTCACATACCAAACCTTTCATGCATGCGAAAGTGGTTTACATGCCAAAATGACATTTTTTCGCTAACCGACCATGAGCTTCTCTCCTTTTTGGCATGAACATCAGAATATAAACTTAGAGTCCGCCTTCAGCTCTGATTTTGAGGGGGGGGGGAGGGGGGGGGGAATTTTTATGCCAAATTTTAGATAGGTCCTTGAGTGGTAACTTTTATGGAAATCAAAGGCATTTTGAGAATCCACAGAAAATTCTGCGATGCCCGAGGGAGTTCCGCGCAAGAATCAAGGGGTGCATAAAAGATTCCATAAGGTACGCAAGACCTTGTGCTCCCAATGTGATTTCAAAGGAAGGTTTCCACGATGACCATTAGCATCGATTCAAGGAACCATCACAAAGAATGAACGGTGGGCATGCAAGATTCCCTAAGGCATGCAAACCCTTGCATTCCCAATGTGACGTCAAAGAAATCCATTCACAGAGACCTCCCCAAAATGAATCCAAGGAACTGCCATGAAGGAATGGAGTCCTGTGCATAGGAGTCCGTGAGGAGTGCTAACCCTTCCGCGCATGATGCGACATCAAATAGCCTTCGGGGATGTTTACAGAAGAAGAATCTAAGCTCTTCAATGAAAAGGACACCACTTCCGTGAATGCAAAAAAAAACCATGGCCTCAAAGTATTGTATTTTGTGTGATAGGTCTCCCAGGGGTCCTCCTTCGGCTGGGGCCTCTTGGGCTTGATCCTCATCCATTTCCTTTTACCCTAAGGAATCTGCATGAAAAAGATATCTCTTGATTGAAAGTTTCTCTTTACATAAGAACTATTTTTCGTGCATCTATTCTGTTTTCATGAAACTTCCCCATCTTGCATACAACCTCTCATCTTGCACACTCCCCTCCTCATGTGCTATATGTGTTTTCCTCACCCTAAGGAACCATGTCTGAGCTATATGCATGAAACCCCTACCATGAACATGATTATCTCATATGACCCTGCAAGTTTATACAAAGTGATTTCAAGGTCCCTTGGGCAATTATTCATGTTGCATTGCTTAGCCTCATGCTTCTTCGCATATGCACACTAAAAGATATTGCTTCTTTGCAATTCCAAGCTAACATTAGTACCTAAATGGATAACTCCACAAACTCATATCTACATAGAATTGATGATGCCTACCCTTCCCCAAGGATGGGTGAGTATCATTTATGTAAGTTCTAGGGGTGCGGAGTGAACCCACATCATTCGAGATGCATGACGTTAAACTGCCAAGCACCATCGTCCTCAGTACATGATAGTAAACTGTGGCCTCGCCCCATGAAATATACATGGGGTGCCCTATCTCGGTCATTTTCCATACCCACTAGTCTCCGCGAGTGTGAGACCATTCCTCACATGGAATGAGATTCTATTTGTTAGAATATCATCTATTCATGGGGAAGAGAAACCATCTTGGTGTAATCCCTTATCCATTCTTACAGGAGGTAGCATCATTAATCCTCCTTTATTATTCATTGAACAAAGTCAAGTGGAGAAAGAGGGGCACAAGGACCTTCATTACCCCATCCCTCTCCCTTTAGGATTTATCACCATTGAGCCTCCATTTTGGGGTAATTACCAATATCCATCTCCATGGGCCGCAAGCTACACATAAGCCCCACTCTATTCCTCGCAGACAAACCTTCATCTACACGATCATCAAGTCTTTTATGCCTCTTGTTTCTCACACCAAGCATGACTCACGTGGGCTTAGAGTAATCACCAACCATGAAATTCTCTCTGAGCTTCCTTAGCACATAAGCCCCAAACACTCATTCCGAACTACGTGATCTTTGATCCTTTCCCTTTCTAAGAAAAGTACGTAGGGAGCCTCCCTGAGGTTCAAGACCATCACCCATTGGTCCCGACCACTTCATATCGGTTCACCCTCATCCCGCATGATGTTAAACTGTATGCCCCTCTCATCTCACATAACAATAAATTTCATGTATACAAACTACATGGGTTTTGATCCATGTCTCTTAGACATGGTACGTAGGAAGAATCCCCAAGGTTCAACCCCAATCTTTTGTAAGTCGTTGTAGTCCCCTTTTTTGGGACCCACATATCTGGTTTACCCCCTGAGTGGCAGATCCACTCCTAGGCTGCTAACCATGCGTAAGCCCCAGTATGTCACTGGGTCGTTTTCCTTTGTGTACACCCCGATTCAATGCCCTATACTGAATTACATGGACTTTTATTACTTTACATGTAGATATTTAAGAAGCTTCCCTAAGGTTCAAGCCCATAACCCATGTCTCATACTAGTGCTTCCCTTGAGCCTCTGTGTTTCGAGAAGGTCATGCCCCAACCCGGAGGTTCCACTTCCTTAGAGTCCAATCCATGCATCCATTCTCATGGGTCACATCCTAAGGTGTCCCATCATCCCACCAAACTACATGGACTTTGATTCCTCGCCACAAGGATATGTAAGAATCCTCTAAGAGTTTCAATCCCAACATCACAATCATCTTCATGTCGGTTACATCTCATTCTCCATCCACTTCACTAAACCATCAATATCCATCCCGATTCATACTTGGGACACCACATCCTAGTGAAATCATGTCACCCACATCCTCACTAATACTAGTAGAAATTGGTCAACTAACAACGCATAACCCCTACACAATCCATAACCATCCAACCAAGAATGCTCCTCTTGCGACGAGCTTCTATCCCAACGTAATTCCCTAAAAGTCTCTGGGTCACTGTCCTCTGCGCACACCCTGATTCTTCACCCATTTGAACTATGTGGGTTTGATCTCTGTCTCTTAGGATAGGGTATGTCAGAAACCTCCTTGAGGTTCAATACCAGCTAATGGAAAACTCTAGAGTCCCCTTTATAGGGACCCAAGCATCCTCACATCCATTTTCATTGGATGTCTTGATCTGACCATCTAGTAGGACTCTCAGGTGCTCCCTCATGGTCTGCACCCATCTGATCCAATCCCATTAGTGTTTTGATCAGTTCGATCTATCTTTTTAAGATGTTAAACTCACGACATACCCTATTTTAGACATGAGAAGCTGAGGAAAACCTCAGAGAAATTTTTATGGCATATAATTATCTACACTTGATGTGGGATTCCACGAGCTTCTTCCCCCTTGAGAAGCCCAATCATAAGAGGAAGAAACCCAGGCACATCAGTTTTTCAGTGTCCAAACACGCCAACAATTTCAAACGTGACTACTCCCCCAATCGATGGTGGCTTCCCTAAATTGACCCCTTAGAATGTCCTGGAAGAAGTAGTGTAATTAATTCCCATCCACAAAGATATGGAACTAGGAAGAGTTTCAAGACCAATGACTTAATCTATAAGGGATTCCCAAACTAGGAGATGAGTTCTGAGGAGGAATCCATAGAAGGAGAAACCAAAATTCCATCATACCATTTTGATCAAGAAGCAAATGTCTCTGAATAAGCGATGGATGCCGCCCGCGTTTGGAAAGTGGGAGTGCGGGGAAAAAATCAGCGCGCCCTCCACAAAAGGATACATGCCCCAACAAAAACATCAGAAAAAATCATGAAAATAGAATATCATACCCTACATATCAAATATCATATACATGAATCATAGAATAAAGATTAGAATTTCATCAGACATGAATCATAAGGAAATAAAGAATATAATCCATAGAAGCATAACAAAGTAATAAAATATGGAATTATGGATGACACATAAGCATATATAATATGATTTACAGAGTATCCAAGTCATCACTTCTAATACCATCTTTGTAGTATGGGTTCACTCACTATACCATCTTTGTAGTCATGGTTTACTCCCATGGCCATATTAGTAGCATTAGATCACTCCATATACCATCTTGGTAGTTATGGTTTACACCCATAACCATCTTAGTAGTCAAGTTTTATTCCCATGACCATTTTATTTTATCTCATTATATATAAATCTTTACCCAATACATTGGTGGTAGATATAGGTTCCACCTATCTCATAATGAAATCATACATACATGTTCCCCAAGATCATAAATAATAATATCATTACCAATGAAATGAAATGAGTATTATAAACATGTAATAATATCATAACCTATAAAAAATATAGGTTTTATAATCATTTATTCACAAAAATATCCTATGAAAAGAAGCGGGTTTAAAAATCATATAACCCGTGAAAGAGAAACGAGTTTAATAAACATCAAGCCATAAAAACAAAATATATTCATAGAAAGAATATGAATTTAAAAATTTAATAATTTCCCTAAAAATTAATGAGTAACACCAAAAAATGTTATCTTATATGATAAATAATGTTGAAATATATTTTAAAAACATTTATTGAGGAAAATATCCTTTCTGCATTGAAAAATTCCTTTTAAAACATAAAACCCTTTGGAAACTTTTTTATTTGAAAATATATTTGAAAGATTATAAAGAAATAATTAAAAAGTGGAAAATGTTTTTAAAATCAATTTTCTTTGAAAATGTGATTCAAAGATCTTTTGAAAACATTATGTTTTAATACATTAGATTTCCAACTGAAGAGAGAGACGATCAGATTTTACTTACAAGATTATCTCAAGTACCAAAAGAGTAAAAACATGGTACTAATATATTATGATATCTTGAATAACCAGAGGAGAAGAAGAATCTTGATTTTTCTTCAGATATGGATCTTGATATTTCATTAATTGAAGCATAATAATTAACAATCTCAAAAAGTGATGAGATTGTTTCAATGCACTCTTATCACTTTGTAACTTGGGATCATAATCTCTACATAAGAATGGGAAATTAAACGAATCATAAAATACCATGAAAAGGATTAAACTCATTATATAACATGTAAATTGTAATTATATAAACCTTAATAAATAATTTAAGTTCATAACAAAACATGTGTCTCAAAGAAGGAAAATTGGGACAAAACTATTTCACCAATTAGGAAACTTTTAAAACATAAACCCCATGAAAGAAAGATCATAAAATTTATATTTAAATACCAATAAATTTAACTATAAGAATAATTTAATACATCCATGGTCAGTATACACACCACAAAAAAGGAATGAGTGATTAATAATACATGTATCTCATATAAATAAAAAGTGAGATGAAATCCCTTTACCTTGTGTCTGGAATCTCATTGTCCTCATTAAAAACACATGTATAATAAATATAATTTTATTATAAATATTTTTAAAAACATATTATTTTATCTAATACCATATATGGTTTTATTATGACCATATATTACCCACTTTTTAACCAACCTATGTCAAGGTTTCCCTTCGGATAATACTCACTTTTTTCTTCACATGTGTCTTAATTTGTTATATCTTTGGTCCTTATACATATATCATGATTAAAGAATGTAAAACATGATATAAATATAATTTATATTCAGTATATTTATTTTATAATAATCTATATAATATAGAATTATGAAATAGAAAACACCGTTCTTGGAGACGGTAAGCCGTGTATGCATGAACATTGTTTCTGTTTTTATTATCTCATTTAAAGAAAGAAAGAAAATAGACCATATGTATATATGTATATAATATCATTAAATTATAATTAAAATTATATATATATATATATCATTTAATTTCACTAAAACTATTCTTAATACTTTCTATGTAGTGTGTGAATGAATCAGATTGCTTTGATTGGGTGGTAGTCCACACTTCCTCGAACAAAATTATCATATTTACACAAAATGGAAAGTAAAAATATATGTTTTTTAAAAGGAATAAATAAGATTAAATACATAATAAATATAATATATAATATATATAAATATTTTTTAAATCATAATATCTACCATGATAGGTTGTAAAGGAAAAATGAACAGTCATCGTTTAGTGAGGTGGTAATTCACCATACACTTAAACAATATGTTCGTAAGCCATTAGACAGATGTGATTGTAAGTGTAGTTTGAAACCTTATCATGAAAATATCCTAGTATATTGAGTATACTGGTGTTTTTATACAATAATTTAATAAATAGAGTGGACGTGTTGAAGAAGGAAAATAAAATAAAGTATCCTGAGATAAGGTGTTACCTCTTAATCAGGTTAATTATTTTAGTTTGGGCCAAAAGGCTTCCTTGGAAGCCTTTATGCCCAAATTGAGTATTTAAGAAGGAAGTTAAGGATGTTAGAAAGTGTATTGGGTATATCTTGTCTGAACCTAAGTTTTTTGAGAGGTTTAAATAATAGGTAGAGGTGGTGGACTTTTATAGGGAAGGAAGAGTGTCACTCTTGTAAATATTTGAAGAGAGAATTATACCCACGTTTTTCATGTTTCAAGTGGATCCAATAATGATCCAAAGTCTATAAAAGGTATTATAGGGTAAATATATGTCCATCTAATGGATTTTTTACAAGTTTATAGGTAATTTTGGGCTTTAAGGTTATGGTTTAGTCCCTTATTAATCTGAATTTAACCTTAATCAATGTAATTAATTTTAATTACTTTCACAAATATTTTTGGCAAAAAAATAAGTTTAAATTATTATACATTATAAATTTTTATAATTAAAAATATGGTATCAATTTTTCTAAATACCAATCATATAAGTGGTAGAAATTAATTAAAAATTAATCCCACGGTTGGGTCGATAATGTAGGGTTTTAAAGTAAAAATGATCAAAAGGTTGCTATGTTTTTATATCCAATTTCATGGTGAAATTGGTTCCAATTACCTAAATTGGATTAATTAATAATAATATAATCTAATAAAACTTTTAAAACAAATTAAAATATAATTTAACCTTATAAATAAATTATATGAAAAATGAGTTTTGAATTAAAATCTTGTATTTTTCACTATTCATTGAAAACTAAAGTTTTCCAGAAAAATAAAAAATATTCTCTGAAAAAGAATTTAAAAATTATAAATTAAAAAATGTAGTTTATTTTATAAAATTAAATTTCAAAATGTGTTTAATATTAATTTTATTATTTTTCACAGAAGGATATTAAAAGAAGTTCATTCGAGAAGATATGTTTTTAAACATATAAAAACTTTACCAAAAACCTTATATTTCATTATCAATATATCATATTTATATTAAAAAATTACAAAAAATATTTTAAAAGTAGTTATTTCTATTCATATAGCTATGTTTAATAGATAGGTTATAATTATCTCGTCAAAATAATTATACTAATAAAATGATGTTTCGTAAAAACATCGGTGTTGCTTGTAACATACGCCATGTCAGTGTTGTGTGTAACATATTCCAAGTCAGTATTGTTTGTAATGCATTACAAGTCAATTTTACATGTATCATATGCCGATTTGGTGCCTTGTAACATATGAAAAGTCAGTCCTATGTGAAAGGAATGTTTGACTTAGTGCATTGCAAGACATAAATGAAAATTTAATTTATTCAAAAAAAGGTCTAAAAAAACTTATGGTGTTACATTATACACCCTTAAAATTAATTTTACCCTTGAAATTCATCACTTGGGTAAAAAATGAAGATACTTATACTTCATCATATCCTGAAGTTCCCGTGTAACTTACTCTAAATGGTGATTTCTTCACAATACTTTGACAAGGTGAGTGGTATTGTTTCATAGAACTATCTCTCTGCAATCCAGAATTTCAACAGGTTACTCCTCATAAGAAAGACCTGACTCTAGCGGTATGACCTATGAGTTTAGTACATGTGAAGGTTTTGGTATTAACTTGTTCATGATAGATACATGGAATATATCATGGATTGGACAGAGTTTTGGAGGAAGTACCAAGCGATAGGATACCATCCTGAAATGATCAACAATCTCAAAGGGACCAATATTCCTAGGGTTTAGTTTCCCTTTCTTCCTGAAACTCATAACTTTCTTACATGGTGAGATTTTTAGAAAATATTTTCACAAACATCAAATTATATGTCATGTTGACGATTATCATCATAACTTTTCTGCCGACTTTGAGTTTACTTGATATGCTACTATATAGTTCTAACCTTCTCAACTATTTCTTTAGTAATATTAGGTCCCAATAACTTTATTTCTCCAAAATCATCCCAAAACATTGTATCTCTACATTTATTCACATAGAGGTCTTCATACGATGTCATACGAATGCTTGAGTGGAAGCTATTGTTGTGAGAAAACTCAACTAGAGGAAGGTGTTGATCCCGACCACCTTTGAAATCATGAGAACAAGATCTCAACTTATCCTCTAGGGTTTGAATTGTTATTTCAGACTTAGCATATATTTGAGGACAATAATCATTGATAAAACTCAATTATGTATCAAGTTATTACTGAATACTTCACTAGAACATTGAGGTAACCTCATATACTGATTTGATACAATAAAATATGGTAATCCTTGTTACCTTACCAATTCCTAAATGTATATCCTGGCAAGACGATCTAGAAAGAAGTTTTATCTGATAGCAATGATTTTTTTGACTTAGTAAGGTGATTTACTACCACCCATATAGAATTAAACCCTTTAAAGGTTTTGGGTAGTCCAATGAAAAAAAATCCATAGTTATGTTCTCTTATTTCCATTATGTTATGGGTAATGTATACATCATCACCATTGACTATTGTCATAAATCCTTAATTTGTTGGAATGCCAAGCATCGAGAAACAAACTCTGAGATATCTCTCTTCATTCCATCCCACCAGAAGTATTCTTTGAAAACCCTATAAATCTTAGTACTTCCAGGATGAATATATAATAAATAACTATGAGGTTCCTATAATAGATAATTTTTCAAATCTAGTATTAAAGGAACACATACACGGTTTTTGAACATTATCATTACATCCTGATCATGGTTAAACTTAGGAACATTTTTGTCTTTCTTTATATCACTACATCTTCTTTATACACCTCCTTGATCTTGACTTTGATAGAGGGTTGAACATTCATTTGAGAAAAATAATATTTCCCCCCTTCCTTCAGGATTTATAGATACATACTTTACAAATCCATAATATTGGATCTTTTTTTATCCTCATCACAGATAAGCTAGCATGATCCTTTCGACTAAAATCACTGACCACCTTGCTCACTTTCTCTGGGTGGTAATGTATTTACCAGTCATCATCCTTTATCAACTCTAACCATATTTTCTGGCGCATGTTCAACTCATTATTTGTTAATATATATTTCAAATTTTTTTATCAATATATATATCACACTTTTATCCAAAAAGATAATGCCTCAATATATTTAATGTAAAAATTACCGCTGCTAACTCCAAATCATGAGTTGGGTAATTTTGATCATGAATATTCAACTATCATGAGGAATAGGCTATAACCATGTTATTCTGTATAAGAACACATCCCAAAACATTCTTGGATGTGTCACTATAGATTAAAAACCCTTATCTACTATAGGGTAATGTAAGAATAGGTTCACTGATTAACCTTCTCTTCAATTCCTTGAAATATTTCTCACATTCAACTATCTATAGGAACTTTAGACCCTTCCAAGTTAACATGGTTATAGGATTAAATATTGATTAGAAATTATCTAAAAACCGTATATAATATCAAGATAAACTATGAAATCTATGGATCTCAGTCACCATGTTTGGTATATTCTATTATTCAATAGCCTCTATAATTGATTAATCTATTACTATACCATCTCTTGAGATTTTGTAACCCAAAAATGAAACATTTTGAAGCCAAAATTCACAATTTATAAAATTTTCATATAGATTCTCCTTCCTTAGGTACTTTAGTACAATTATCAAGTGATCTTAATGGTCTTACTTTCTCTTTGAATAGATAATAATATCATTTATAAATACTATTACAAACAAGTTGAGATAATCTCTAAAGACTCTATTCATTAAATCCATGAAGATAGTAAGGGAATTAGAAAGACCGAAATGAATCACTACATATTCATTATAACGACCCAATGTTTTTCAAAGGAAATTACATTATTATAAATATGTCATAATATCACATTAAAACACAACATAATGAATTAATAAGTGCTAAGTTACCTTTAAAAATATGTTTTCCTCTTCTGTGTTTGGAATTTCAGAGATCTGACATACACAGTTGTGATCAGTAAGTTGTTTGGAGTCCAATAAGTAAAACATAATTTTTGGAGAATAATAACCTACCCTTAAGAATAGTGACATACCCATATGAATAGTGATATACCATAATGAATAGTAACTTTACCTATGATAATATATAAATAATATTCAAGTTGAATGTATGATATTCCAATATTTTAGAATAAGTAAATGACTATTTTAAAACTGGTTTTTGATACTGAATTATGATTTTAATTAAATATTAAAATAATAATATTTATAAAATTATTTTTGAAAAATGGACTTCATTTTTGGCTACTACACATAAAAAATGATTGAGGTGAATTTTTGGGATGTTTTCTGAAATACTTGAATTTTTGATGATTAGTGAAATACCATAATTTTCAAAATAAGCTAAATAAGCTAATTAAAAAGTCATGCATGATGTTATGATGATTTAAGACCAATTGATTTGGTATCACATGATAAAATTACCATTCTTGGTCTTGTAATACTCATTATTCGTTGTCTTGTGGGGAAATAATAAACTAATGAATTTTTATTGAGAAACCCCTCTCCCCTCCACTATAAAAACCACCATTCACACCCTCATTTCATCACACATATCAAGATTTAATCCTTGTCTATAATCTACCAAAGAATATTTCCTAGCCTCTCCCCCACGTCCAAGAGCTTCTGGTCTCATCAAATGACCAAGCCGAGGTCCCTTAAAGAGGATCTCAAGAGGAGGATTCAAGAGGTAATTTCCCTTCCAGTTTCCTTTAATTTCCAATCAATTTCAAGTTCTTTTCTTATTCTCTCCCCACCTATCTTCATCCACATGGTATGGTAACTCTAGTATCCTATATATAATATAATTTTATTATAATAATGGGATATTATACCATCCAACCCCTTTCTGCTCTTCCTTTTATTTTATAAAAGAAATCATTGTTCAGGTGGTGTTAATCTATCACCTTCAAGAATGACTTGTTTTCTTTTTCCATTTTTTCTTTTAGATCGGGTCATGAAACCATTTTTATGGTTGAACCAGAATATTTCATATTTATTATTTACTATTTAATGTTCTGGAACTATCTTATGTATATATTACTAAATGAGTAATCAAAATAATTTCATTGTGGTAAAAAATCCGCCCAAATTAACCCAAACAATCTCCATTTAATTCTTATCTAATGATTCATCCACATGGTATATAATATAATTCATTATAAGATAATTTAAAGTTCTGTAATATCATTAATAACATGAAATAACATTTCTATATGTTTATCCCTGTTCTATACGAACTTTCATTTTAGAATTCAAGTGAACCACTCAAGAAAACCATAAAAATGAACATTCCTGAACAATGTTTTTAAACCCTATAACTAATAAAAAAGCCCATAAAATAACATAATGAAAAAAATTTAACCCTATTCATGTATAAATGTTTATTTAATGTCTAATTAATGAATATAATGTCATTATATTGGACATTAAAGAGAAGGAATCATTCAGATACAAGGTAAGGGGAAATTCTCGAACCCAACTTTCATCCTTCAAGTTCTCCCTCTTTCACTCCTTTTTTTGATATGGTTACTCCTTAAATTTTTTTTATTCATTGTATTTTATTTTCAAGGATATACATGTTTGTCACTGGTGTTTATGTCAAATAAAAGTTTTTCCAAAATAACACTTCTTTTAAAAACACACCTTTTACTTCTCATTCAAGGTTAACGGTTCTTATAACATGTAAGTTATTCCCTCTTTATTTTTGGAACCCAATGTATATGAATGTGTTCATATGAGGGGAAAACCATTAATTTTCATGGGTTACTTATGTTCATTTTTTGTATATGTTCATTATGGAATGCATGATAAATGATAATGTTATGATGTGATGGGTGCACCTGGAATTATATAGCACAATATGAATGTTTCAATGTGACGGGTGCGCCTAGAATTATACAGTGCTCTAATGCATTGGTTAAAGTGATTAATATCATTATTTAATGTGAAATGATGCATGAAAAATATTCTAGCTTTGTTCAAAAGTATGTGTGGTATTTAACCACTAAGACATGATGTTTCATTTTTTATGCATTTCCAGATTTTAAGTCTTTTATTTATTCTTACTATAATTTTCATGATTCTTGCCTATGATAAGATTATGCTCACCCCATGACATACTTTTCTTATCAATCCTTTTACTAGGATTTTATCTCGCCTATTTTTATGTATATCCTCAGGTGGATACATGTACTAAAGAGAGGTCAAGTTCCAACAATAAGCTAGAGAAGAAGAAATTAAATAAATGTTTATGCTTGATGTAGTAATTATTATGTATGGTCTTAGTTTTCCAAAGACACTAAACCTTTGGATACTCTATGTATAATACTATTATGTTTTTTATCTTTAAAATGATGTAATATTAATTTAATAAAAGTCTGGGTCACTATATTCATAGTTTCTATACCTTGTACGAAATGCCATCTTGGGTATATCCTCTTTATTGACCCATAATTGATGATATACAGAATAAAGGCCAATATTAGAAAAGTATTGAGCTCCATGTTATTGATCAAACAAGTAATCAATATGGGGAAGCCGATAATTTTTCTTGATTGTGATCTTGTTCAACTACTAAGAATCAATGAAGAGTTCAATTGACCCATATTTATTTTTCACAAAAAGAACGGATTCACCCCAAGGTGACACACATTTATAAAAGAATCCCTTATTAATGTTTTCTTGGAGTTTATTCTTCAATACCTGCAACAAAATCTATGCCATTATATAAGGATAATTTGATATTGGTGTGTGACCAAGTATAAGTTCTATTTATTAATCAACATCATGTTTTGGTGGAAGGCAAGGCAACTCTTTTGAAAAGGCATCCACAAAATACTAAAAAATAGGCATATCATTGATGTCGATTTTCTCCCCAACTATTTGATATAAAAAATACTTTGGAATGGGAATTAAGACCCAAAAAAATGGATTTAATCTCTATAGGAATTTTATATTTATCATTAAATGGATGGATGATTATAAGTTCTAGAGGTTTGAAGAGTTCCCTGGCCTGAAGGCCTAGCTGTCCCGACCCGTTCTCGCCAGCCCGATACATGCCGTTGGCTGGTGCCGTTGCGCCCCGACCTGTCATGCACCCTTCCATGATGATGCACCGCTATGCCACCTATCATGGATCTTTCGGCCACCTCCAACCACCTTGGATGACCATGAACACCCCTATGATTGAAAATGAAATCAAAGACTAGATCTTGGATCCTCAGATCTCTATCTACACTACCACGTTATCTGCTCTAAGTTTTGTCAATGTTTCAATGTGATGAAAAGTAACCTATGCTTCCGCACGACACTGCACCTCCTAAAGTACCCAAAACTCAAAAATTTCATAGATCTGAAATCCTTAGGTCACAAAATTCATAGATATAAACTTCTCTCAAAGATCGGACTCTGTGTTGATGTGTTGATGATTTTATCGACAAAGAACACAAAGAGAGGATGAAGAACACAATGAACAGATGAAGAACACAAATAATGAGTGGTCTAAAATTGAAATGGTCGATGATCATGTTATTATGTCCATTGAAAAAGGTTTTAAAAGAAGCAAAAATGACCAGAACAAAAATTGGAAAACCAAAACTTCAATCAGGGGATGTAGAATCTAAAAGAATAATATTACCTAGATTTTGGATCCTCCATTGCATTCACTGCACTCTGATCTACTAGGATCCAAAGTTTCATCGTGATATGCCCAAAATTTAGTTTCAAATTATCATTATAATGAGAGGATGAAGCTCCACCAGCTGTAGGATGAAATGAGAAAAACCCTTGAACTCTTTCTTAAACACCTATTTATAGAATTTGACAATTCTCTTGGCAATGTTCATGGGATTCGAACATCCCATGCCCCATCAATGTATGACACTCATAGGTAAAACACCCAATTACAAACTCAATAGTAGTCTCATATTTCCAATATCTATACTTGTTTTGGAGTTATTAAAATTAAATTCCAAGATATTTTTTTAATTATTTTATTACAGTTACGTCCTTCATGGCGTTTTCTATAGAAGGCCCGCAACAACCAAATTTATGTCCCTCCTAGTGTAAATTCCATTCTCCAAACTCAAACGTGGACTCATATATTTGATATGAGATACCTTTTAAAAGATATTTCATTTCTTTATCATGCATAGTATAAAATATACTTAATATTTTTGTATAATTTATTCCAAGAACTGTGGGTCTCGGAATCTCATGTCGTCTTAGTCCTTGGCTCTAGAAATGTATGTAGAAATATTTCAATCCTTACCTCCATCAAGATTTTCATCCCCGAAAAGAAAACTAGGGAAATAAATCGGGATGCTAAGCTCTCAACTAACTCTCTCGCTCCCAATAAGTTTCCTACATATTTCCATGTTGGCACATCATATGAACAAAAGGTATTGTTCATCCATGTGTGGTCAATCCTATCGATGACTTGCATAGGATCACACACCTATCTCTTAAGCTATGACACATGGAACAAGTCATGCACCCACTCCAACTGAGGGGATAGGGCAAGGCCGCATGCAATCTCACCAACCCTCTACATGATGTTGAAAGGCACGATGATGTTTGGGTATTTCTTGCCTTCCTAGCTGAAAAACCACATGCAAGACCTTAACATATCCTCCAACACCTAAATAGTGTACTTGGTCTTCCCATCGGTCTAGGGGTGAAAGGTTGTACTCATTCAAAGTAGGGTCTATAATTTATCATGCAAAACTCTCCAAAATCCCATCATAAACCGCATGTCAATATCATAGATAAACATTAAGGGAACCTCATGAAGGTAGAAGATATCCCATACATACAACTACCCCAAAATCTACACCAAACTGTACTCCCTGACCACATGGAAGTGCGCCCACTTCTTGAGTCGGTATAATATAACCCAAAAGAAATATTGATCCTTCACTATGCATGGAATCCATATGATGGTGTCCATGGATATTCTATCCAATTTAGACTATGGGATTTCAAGAGGATGCACAACCCATCAGAACCTGGTGCTTCACCTTCTCCTGCTAATAGGCGAGGCATCATGAGACGAACTAAACTTTTCTTTATCTCATGTTGGACCACCAAAACTAATACTAAATATTCCTATAAATCTTTCCCACATGGGGATGTACAACTAAGGAATAAATGTGAAACTTTTATATAACCACCTCCTGAATCGCAATAAGAACCACCACTTACCCCTGGAACAAGATCTAATGATTCCCTCCTTCAGAATATCCATACGGTGGATCAACTGTGGATATCTAAGTCATACAATATCTCACAGTCTGTGTCTTGCAACAGGGGATCTCTCTCACATGCCTGAGAAGAGGAGTCAACACCATTGACAAAAGAGAAATTGTACCCTCCTCCTCCACTATGCTCAGCTGCAGGGAAGCTAACTGCTCCAAATCTTCATGCACTAGTTGAGCCTAATACTTCCTACTAAGGTAATATTCTACAAAATTTTCCTTTCCTAGAGTATAGACTATCTAAAAGTCATAGTCATAAAGGAAGTTTAACTAGCATCAACACCTCAGGTTCAAGTATCTCTGAGTGAAGACGTATTTGAGAATTTTGTGGTCTGTGAAAAACACAAAGAGTTATCCTAGAGGCTAGTGTCTCCATATCCTTAGGGAGAAGAATAATGCTGCTAGAACCAAGTAGTGATTAACATTTTTCTATTCATGGGGTCTCCATCACCTCAACCTATACTTGATAACTATTGTATCAAGGTTTATTTTGAGCACACAAAGGTACCAAAAAATAGGACAGGTGTGTAAACTCATTCAACCTCATGAATCTAGACATGAAAACCACATGGAATAAACCATGAATTTTGATTCTATTGGAAAGAGAGTAATCCCCAAACCAATAAACCTTCCATACCCACTAGTGGAATCCCAAGTGAACAGAGTTTAATTAGAAAAACTCCAATGGCTATGCCAGGACCTGCTCTAACACTCCACTGCAAAACCCTGCCATGAATGCTCAAGTTAGAGGGAATCATCTTCCACACCTTGATACTATCCTATTTGAGAGGAATTATATTTACCTCATGGTTTTTCTCATGAAACAAAAAAAAATCTGGGTGGGGTAAGGAAAACTCTTCTTTATGCATTCAAATCTATGTCAAACTACACCGAAACAGGGTTACACTAATTACCTGTGTCACCCAGGTAAAACCTCAAGCAAGAAACAGGGAGAAAATAGTACCTCACATAGTTTATAAAATGTTCTAAAAAAAATTTATAAAATAAAAAGAGTGTACCTCTTATCAACTCATACACAGTAGGATCATAGACATCCATAAAATGCAGTTCCTTGCGGCCCCAACCGCAAGCTCCTTATGCCTGAAATGGGCTGCTTAGTGGTGGTGGAAGGATCTCATACCATCATCCACCAACCACAAATACTGATGATCCTATTCTATCAATGCCTCCCTAGGGACCACCATATCCTTTCTAGGGATATCCCTGATCACAATGTCATCTATTCCATGCATGTTTGTTAACTATCTGCATAGGAAGATCAGCACTCCTGGTTGGGAAGTCTCATGCCATGTGACCTCTCCCATAAAAAGTATAACATTGAAACTCCTTGGGAACCCCCAAGGCTCTACATTTCCCCATAACATGTGACTGTTTGTTCATGGGAAGGCCTCCAAAATCGATGCCCTACCAACTAACGTCTCCTTGCTGTGGAAAACATCTCATCTATAACGTGGCCACTGCCAAAACTAACTAACTAGAATTCCACTGACATAAATATATCTTTCAGTAGTTCCCTCTCCAACACCCTGGTGTAGGTGAGGATGAAAAAAGGCACTAAGTTGACTCATATCTCTTTTCAGAGTCCCTTCTCAAACTTCTATGCTCAGAAGTATCCATCATGGATCATGTCTGGAGAGTTAAGTGTAAGGTCTGTTAACCTAGTCGCGTACTCAGCCACTGTCATCCCTCCCTATTGAAACTCCAAAAGCTTCTAAATCCAAATGAATCATAAGAAGGATAGGTATTACTCATCAGGAAACAAATTCTGGAAGTCATATAATAAGAGTACCGACACATAGTGCATATGAGTAACTAGACTCCACCAACGTCTAGTGACTCTGTAGAAAAGACTGGCTGCCAAAGTCACCATATGATCTATCGGTGTCAAAACAATCCTGAAGTGGTGGACCACCGAATCTATCCAAATCTATGCTTCCTGCGGATCTGGCTCACTAGGAAACCTCAATGGTATCTAACATTGGAACTCCTAGATTGCGCTCAACCTATACATGTCCTCAGCCCAATCTATTGGGTCTAACTACTGATAAATAGGTGCATGTGCTTCTACCTTCCCACTTGGCGGTAGGAGATTGCATGATGGTCCCTGAATTGATGACTCTTCTGTCATGGAATCATTATCAAAAATAAAATCTTGAATCATTTATCACCATCATTGTGGAGGCATCATGAGGATCATCAAAGAGTGACATGGTCAGATGAGTATATATATATCAACAATAATGGAGAGCTGAGTCAAGAAGGACTGTCAAAGACTCAATACTATATAATATATGTGCCAATGTTACCTTCAACAAATGTCTCAACATGTCGAGTCAATAAGTGTGTAATCATGGTTCTTGTGAATGGCTACATCTGCTGCCACAGCATCACTGGACTGCCTCGGCCGACAACCATTGTCAAGGCACATTGACACTGTTTCTCTAAAGACAACCAAGACCTCTTTATAGAAACATTTTCACAAAATCCAAAGGGTCAAAACACCTTTGATACCACTTTTTCATGACTTAACCCATACCAAGGTTCAAGCCACAACTACCCCATGCTTGCCTCCATAGTCCAGGGGGTGTTGAAAAATTCTGAAGGCACAACAAACTCAAGGAGGCCATTTCCTAAGAACCTATACCCACACATGTATCCAAATGAATGAAAAAGTTTATATAAAAAGAAAATAAGATACAACACTAATATAAAAGGACAAAAAACATGCTTCGACCACTAATTAGTACAAGTACAGAAAAGTAAACTAAAAGGGAAAAGGGAAAAAATACACGCCCAACTACAAAAGTGCCACAACCTTGCAGAAACTGAAAAGTAAAACAGTTTTGAGATCCCATCTTATGGATATCAATATTTGACCATCGTACATGGTCCAAGAACCCTATTTCCCTAAGCTCCTATAAATTAATGATCAACATGTCTGTCATCTGCATAAGGCATGATACATGTAGGTAAATATCATGAAGGGGTGAGTATAAACAGACTCATTAGGATTCCCTAAAAAGTTGAAGGGCAAGCAATAAGAAATACATTGAAGAGGGAAAATATATTTATAACAAGGTATAATAAAAGAGTGTATAGCTCAACCCAACAAGATAGTGGAATAAAACTCATCCAAATACAAGGATCTTGACACAGTGAGAATATGAACTTCTCATCAAGTCTTCACTATATATAATAGGAGAATAGACTTGTCCAACCATGATAAGCTAGACACGGAAAGCCCGTGGCATAACCGGAGTGTCCTTGTCTCTTCTGGAATGAGAGTAACCAAAACCCATAGAGTGGTTATTGAAATAAGATATATATATATATATATTCCTAGTTAAAGAAGACCAAATGAGAGAGTAATGGAATCTCTATCTCATAGCTCATCCCAGGAAAAGAGTCGCCAATAGTTTTAGAAGTATCCACCAATGATGCCCAACATACAACACCTCTACCTTGAACATGAAATTTAAAGGTCCTCAATCAAAACACCTTGATAATATCCTCTCTGGGTAGATCTTTCTCGATCGAATGATTTTAGGTCTGTCTCAAGGATGCATCTCAGTGGAGAAAGCATCCCTCTTTCTAAAGAGTCTAAGGGTACATCAAAGAATGTATCATAAATATGTTTCACAATAGCGAGGTAATGTATCAAGGTTGAGGACCCATGCCCAGTTCGACTGGAGGGTGCCACTCTAGTCATCGTGTATCTGCGCCCCAGTACATTAGGGGGGATCATCACTCAGAAGTCGACGAGGACCCACTGCCTAACCTCGTTGAAGGGTAATCCTATGAAGGGTACTGCCCCACAATCATCGTTGATGGGACCCACTTACTAGCCCCACTGAAGGGAAGTATGTTGTAGGGTACCCATAAATACCATTGGGGAACCCAATGCCCAACCCACCTAGAGGGTAATCCTAGAACGCCCATCGGGGAACCCACTACCCAGCCTAGCTAGATGGTAAACCTAGAACTGATCTGGACATCTATATTGGATGGTACCTCTTTGAAAGCATCAAGGAACTATAGTATCCATCCCTACTAGATGGTACCTCATAGATAGCATCGAGTCACTACACTATCTATCTCCACTGGATAGTATGCTTGGGATAATTTGAAGATATATTAAGATCACTTCCGTCATCAGGTGTCACCCTGAATAGGCATCACACCCAATACATCTCACATAACCTCTCAAAAGAAACTATAGAAGGAACCATCATGTTCTATATGAAAAAAACACTTAGGATAGGCTACTTACAGGCCAAAATTTGAGTTTAAAAGAAGGAGATACAAGAGACAAAATATTCGTAAAGCGGTACATGACACGTGTGGGGCCCACACATCATGTGCCCCCACCTTGTTGCCTGAATATGTACCTATCTAGACTCGGGTATTAAACTATGCAATAGTACCCACATGGTGTGCCAGTATACTCCAAGATTACATGGAACCTCTATCCTAAAAGGCTAATGAGAACAGGATGATCAAAGCTGGTCCGAAGGGAAAATCCTAATTTTATGGGCATGCCTCCTCAAAATGGACCTAGGTAAACAAATGGATCACACCATTGAGTTATTTGCCGAAAAGAGCACATGATTGACTATTCATTTTCCCAAAGTGACTCCTGATAAAGAAGATGTTTCTCTCAGCATCACACATGAATGATGCTTCATGGGGCCCACACCTCAATCCATATACACATCAAATAGATTTCACCATTATGATCTTCGTAGAAAAGCCCATGGGATAGAATACTCATTTTTCCACAATATACACCTGGTGAAAAATACACATTTCACTGCAACACAAAAGAACTGGGCTTCATGGGGTCCACAAATCTATTTTGGTTTAAGCACTCAAAATCTATCTTGAAATTCCCACCTCAATTTCAGGGTCATGACACCGCTGATGGTGCGCCATATGAAAAAGTTATGGTGGGTCAATGTTTTAATAATAATAATATATTATTATTATTTGAGTGTTTTGGGGGGATGAACCCTGAGCCCAAAACATAAAATTCTCAGACTATCATCAAAAGGTCCTTCTGATGATAAGAACATGTATCCGTAGATGGTGCATCAAACAAATTCTTGAATTAGATGTTACAGAGGTTTGAAGAGTGCCCCGACGCATAGGCCCAGCTGGCCCGAGCCATTCCGGCCAACCCATACCACACCGCTGGCCCACACCGTCGACCTGTGCTACCTTTATCTAGCCCACCATGTGTGCCACCATGCCGGTGCTCTGTGCTGCCACTTGCCGTGGTGCCCTCCACTACTGCCTGTTGAGGCTTCCGCATCCGTTGCAGACCACCACACACCGGTGGTCCTTCTATGGACCACTGGGAACACCCTAGTGATCAAATAATGAATCTAAGACCTTATATTTAATCCTCATATCCCGATCTACACTACCGTGTGCTCTGCTTAAAGTTTCTTGTATATTTCAATGGGATGAAATGTAGTCGCCGCTTCCGCTCGCCACTGCGCCTCCTCTGATTACCAAAACTCCAAACCATTGTAGATCCAGAATCCTTAGGTCACAACATTAATAGATCTAAAATTTTCTCAATGAACAAATTTATTTTTAATGTGTCAAAAATTTTATCATCAAAGAAGATGAAGAAAATGTGAAGAAATCGAAGAACTGAGGAATAACATGATGATCAGACGAAGAAAATTAAGAACGAGCGATCCCGAATTGAAATGGCCAATGGACATAGAATTAGAAAGAACAATCCTAGATGTATTTTGGATCGACCATTGAATTATCTATGCTTTGATCTAACCAGATCTGAATTTCCATCGTAATCTACTAGGAATTCAGTATTGAATCACTATCTGAAGGAGAGGATGGAGGTCTGCCGATCGTGGGAGTAAATGATCAAACCCTTTCTCATTTCCTTAAACACCTATTTATAGAATTTTACAATTCTCCTGCCAATGGTCATATGATTTGAACATCCCACACCCTTTCACTTTTTGACATGACTATGTAAAACAACCCGTTATAAACTCAAAAATGATATCATATTTTTAATTTGAGTCCTCATTAACGAGTTATTCGAATTAACTTCCTAGATAAAATAATTTTATCTAATAATTTTATTTATGGTTACACACTCCATGGAATTTTTTACAGAAGACCAGCACTGAAACAATTCTTGTCTCGCTTAGGGTAAACTCCATGCTCCAGACTTAACTATGGAATCATATTTCTGATCTGAGCTACTATTTAAGAGATATTTCATTTTCTTAACATCAATTTTATAAAATATACTTAATATTTTTTATAATTTATTCTGGGTACTTTGGGCATCAGAATCACATGCCGTCTCAGTGCCTAGCTCAAGAAATATATGTAGAAATATTCCAAATTGTTAAAAGAAAAACATTATCTCTCTACAATATTCATTAATTTTGACATTAAAATAATAAATACAATGATGGAATTTTAATATATTATATTAGAAACCACCTAAAATGTCATATTTAACTAAAAAATTCATTTAATATAATAAATAACAAATTTTATATCAATTTTAATTATTTTGTATCATTTATTTAAATTTTCTATATATTAAATATCTACTACATTGGAGTTTATTTTTCAATTAAAGTAATTATATAATTTCTAAAAATTAAAAATAAATTACCATAATGAAATTAATTTCATTATTCAAAAAATTTACATCAATAGATATTCACATCTTTCTTTTGTACCAATGATTACACACAATTGAAATTTAAAATCAGGTGGGTGACATTTTTTCTTTTTTCTTTACTTAAATTATTACATCCGTCACTTTTAAGGAAAATTTTCCCAAAAGAACATAAAAATTGATCATAAGGTAACAAGGGAATAAAAATGGAAATTAAATCGTAATCAAACAAGTGTTTATGTCATTTTAACTCTTATATTTTTAGTTTAACCCCCTAGTAAACCTGTTTTAACCTCAACCGTGGTAATTAATTTTTACTGTTTTTAATATTCATTTTAACCAAAAATTAAGTCGACCTTATTATATAATATTAATAATTATAATTAAAAATATTGAATCCATTTTTGAGAATAACATTCAAATAAGTGGGAAATATTATTTTTAAATTAAACATATGGATTTGAAGAAAAGTGATTTCCCAAAGATAAAATGTTTAAAACACTACTGCAAAATAAGCCTTTAACTGTGATAAAATTGGACTTTATCTGTGCAAAATAATTTTCGACTACTAGAGCATGATTAAAATCCCTAGGAATTTATCATCCCTAGAAAATAGATGGTAAAGGAGTTCTTTATCAGTACTAAAAAAGCACCTATAAATGGTTCCATTATCAACACTTTTAGAAGAACGGATAAAGTACCCCATTTATCAGTGCTTTTATTTTTCACTGATAAGGGTGTCCTTTTCTAGTTCTTCTAAAATAGATGATGAAGGAGGTACTTTATCAGATATAAAAAATAATTGATAAAGGGTCCCTTCATCAGTTCTTTTAGAAGCGTTGATAAAGGGGATTACTATAGTGTGATACTAAATTTATAGCACACTGCATCACCAAAAACAACACCAATAATAGAAGCAAAAATAGGTACAAATACGGTTTATAAATGAAATAAAATTTAAAATAAAATAAAATAAAATAAAATATATTATAGATATTTCAAAAATTGATTTATACAATTAAATTATTAAGTAAAAATTATCTCAGACATTCAAAAACATCAATGTTCCTTTTCTATTGGACCCTGACCCCCACTCATGCTATTGCTGAACAAACCACAAAAGATCAAGCAATATAATGAAATGGTATAAGAAAAAAATATATGTTATTAATAATATAAAAAAATTAATTAAATAAAAAGTGTTAATTTTAAACTAAACTTTGAGTAATACTAGTAACATCTTGTATCATATTGAGTTACGGTGGATTCTTGCACATCACCCCATTTCGTGTTCGTCTTAAATAATTATACATATTAAAATTAAAAAAATATGTATAAGATATAAATGATAAGGAAATTAATTAAGTAATTAAATAAAAAATTATGGGAAAACAATTTGATCTCGTTTTGTTGGTTTTGGTGATGTGATGCCCATTTTAAAGTAAAATGTCTCTTTTATATCCAAAGCATGCAATTTGAGTCATAACAACCACATCATCCATCATATTGATATTAGGTGAATTTATTAATGTCAAAAATTATTTATGGACCAATATATTAAAGTATCAAACAACCCAAATGAATTTTATTGGTTTTGAGTGTGTCACATATGTTTTTTTTACTAAAATGTCATTTTAAACTAGAAACAAGCACTTTGAGTCATTCCAATCACATAACGCGTTTGTTTCAAATGTGACTAATTCCTACACATCATAAATTACTAATGAATAATTTTTTCTAAATTATCAACAAAATACCAGTGCATTTGCATAATTTTCAATGAGTGACACTTTTTGAATAGAAATGTCAATTTTAAACTGATAATAGACACTTTGAGTCATATTAGGAACATAGTGTATCATACTATGGTGTAGCTAATTCCTACACATTAAAAATAAATTATAGATAATTTTACTAATCTATCAATACAATATGTACATGTTTTCATATTTTTGAGTACTTAACTTTTCTTTTTTACTGAAATTAATGTTAATTTTATATAAAAAGACACACTTGATGGAGCACACCATGTGTTAGATTAAGGTGAGGATAATTATTACAAATACCAAATGTCTTATGTATCATTTTCCTAATGTATAAAAACAATATGAATTTCTTTTCTTAATTTTGAGTATGTCACTCATCTTTTTTTATTAAAATGTCATTTTATACAGAAACACAAACATTGAGTCATTTCAATCACATTGTGTGTTGACACGACAAGAGACAGATTCCGATATGTAAAAAAGAGAATATGAATAATTTTCCTAAATTATCAACATAATCCATGATTTTTTTCTTATCTTTCAGTGAGTGACTCACATTTTGAACTAAAATGTTAATTTTAAATTGATAACAGACACTTTGAGTCAAACCGGGAACACCATGAATAATATTGAGGTGAGGATAATTTATAAATTTCAAAAATGCCTTATGGATTGTTTTCTTAAATTATTAAAATAGTCTGAATTTTTTTTCTCTATTTTGAGTATGTCACATGCCTTTTCACAAAAATTAATTTCAATTTTAAATAAAAAGCCACACTTGGAGTTATATTAGGCACACTGTGGATCAGATTGAGGAGAGGATAATTCCTAATCATCAAAAATGAACCATGTATCATTTTAGTAAAGTATAAAAATATTATTAATTAATTTTATTGGTTTTAAGTATTTCACTTGTGTTTTTTACTAATGTTAATTCCAATTTTTTTTAAAAATAAAAATTTGGATACATATCGGTCACAACATGTGTACGATTGAGGTATGGAAGATTCCTAAACATTTAAATTTACTTATAGATAATTTTCACAAATTATTAAAACAATCAAAAAATTACTTATGGATCATTTTATTAAAGTATGAGAAAAATATGAATTCATTTTCTATATTTTAAGTATTTTACTTGACTTTTTTATGAACATGTCATCTTACACTAGAAACACAGACTTTGATTCATACCTTCCACATTGTGTGTCAGTTTTATATAAGACCGATTCCTATATTTCACAAATGACTTATGAATAATTTTCATAAACTATGAAGATTATATAAGTTCACTTTATCATTTTTCAGTTAGTAACACACTTTTTTGAACTGAAATATTAATTATAAACTGATAACAAACACTTTGGGTTATACTAGGCACTCCTAACATTAGATTGAGGTGAGGATAATTCCTACATGTTAAAATTAATTATGAATAATTTTCCTAATGCAAAAAACAATATGAATGCATTTTATCGGTTTTGTGCATATCACTTTTCATTTTTACTATAATTAATTTTAAATTTAAATAAAAATACACACTTGGAGTCGTACTGGGTAAAATATGCATTGGATTGAGGTGTGTCTAATTCATTCATGTCATAAAAGACTTAATAATCAATTTATTAATGTATAAAAATAATATGAACGTGTTTTTTCTTATTTTCGATTATGTTATTTGTTCATTTTACTTAATTTAATTTCAATGTTAAATAACAGGACACACTTATAGTCATAATGGTCACATTGTGTGTTTGATTGATGTGTAGATGATTCCAACACATAAAAAATGACTTATGGATTATTTTACTAAAGTATGAAAATAATATGAATTTTTTTTTGTAGTTTTGAGTATGTCACTTGTGTTTTTTTCAAAAATTAATGTCAATTTAAAAAAATGGCACACTTGGAGTCATAACGGTCACAACGAGCATCGTATTGAGGTGTGGTTGATTCATACATGTAAAAATGACTTATGTATTGTTTTAATAAAGTATAAAAACAATACAAGTGAGTTTTCTTAGTTTTTGAGTATGTCACTTGTTTTTTTTCTAAATTAATATCAGTTTTAAAAAAGACACACTTGGAGTCATAACGGTCACACTATGCATCTGATTGAGCTTAGGATGATTATTACATTTCACAAATGAAATATGGATTATTTTTATAAATTATAAAAATAATACAAATAATTTTTCTAGTATTTGATCATTTCTCTAGTCATTTTTACTAAACTGTCATTTTAAATTGGAAACACGCACTTTGAGTCATATCAGTTTTACCATGTGTCAGTTTGATAAGAGACTAGTTATTATAAAAAAATGGAATATGAATCAGTTTCCTAAATTATCGAGACAATCTGAGTATATTTTCTTGTTTTTCAATGAGTGACACAATTTTTTAACAAAAATGTTAATCTAAAACTGATAAAAACACTTTGAGTTATTTTGAGAACACCATGCATCTGAATGAGGTTAGGATAATTCCTACACATCAAAAATAACTTGTGGGTCATTTTCATAAATTATTAGAACAATATAAATGTGTTTTCTTAGTTTTGAGTATTTTAATTGTATTTTTTAATAAAACTATTTTCATTTAAAAAAAAGACACACTTGAAGTCATATGGGCACACCGTGCATTAAATTGATATGTAGCTAATTCTTAAAATTTAAAAATTACTTATGGTTTTTATCCTAAAGTAAAAAAATAATATTAATATGTTTTATTTGTTTTGAGTATGTCACCTCTCTTTTTTTCTAAAATTAATGTCCATTTTAAATTAAAATACACACATGGATTCATACCAATAACACCATGTTCTTGATCGCGGTGTTGATTATTCCAAAATATCTCAAATGACTTATAGATCACTATCCTAAAGTATCAAAGTAATATGAATGTGTTTGATCAATTTTGAGAATGTCACTTGTCCTTTTTACTAAAATTAATGTAAATTTTAAATTAAAAGATACAGACTGGGTCATACTGGTCACACTGTGTGTTGGATTGAGTTTCGATTGATTCATACATATCATATTTGGATTATGGATAATTTTTCTAAAGCATCAAAATAATATGAATGTTCTTGATGGTTTTTGAGTATGTCAGTTATATTTTTTTTATAAAATGTAATTTTAAACTAGAAACACACACTTTGATTGTTTAGAATAATTATTAATTCCAATATTGAGACCTTATGATTATAATAACTATTATATCCATAGTTTTCCCAAAAACTATTACTTGAAGATATCATGAATAACTATTACTTCCAATAAACAACCCTTGTGATTCTTATTTCATATTTATGACTTTAGCCCGAATAGTGAAGTGTTTGATCGATTGGGTCATCATGTATATATATTTATTTCAATTTACACATTATTATGTTCTTTATTAGGGATTGAATTGTGGTTATAGATAGTGTGAACTGTACAGGAAATAAGTCATTCATTTGAATGGGAGATAAGGTGAAATTTTGAGTGATGGAGCCCAAAATGATAAGATATTTATTTTCAAACTACAGAACCTTTCATAAGTGTATACCTTAACAATAATGTCACTTGTATATAGTATTGTTACTTATAAAGGCGATAAATGGGAGAAATATTGGAAAACTGATAACCCAGATTTACATATGGATAAACTGAAGATATTTTTGTTTCCTTGGTTTTTATTCATTGTGTTTCCACTTGAATAAAATTTATCTCAACTATGTGTAAACTTTGGAACCAATAATTTTATTTTTCAAATGGTTCAAAAAATAAGAATTATATATTTTTGTGTTCGAAATGATGAAATGACACTTTGTTGAACATGCGTATTGATTGTTCAATATAGAGAAGGGGAAATTACATCTCAGTAAACCTACAAATTTAAATGGTGAAGACATTTTCATTAGAAGTTTAGTTTAGTTATGAGGAAATTCTAATGTAGTGGGATCTAATGTAGAAAAACAATAGAAGTTGTGAGTTTAACCTAAAGGCATGTTCTGATAATTTGACCAGAGATGTGATTTCTTGGGCATCATTTGGAAGTAACTTTGAATAAGGAAGACACATTTTACAACTCTTAAAATAACAAATTACTATCTTATTGAAATATTTCCACTCAAGCCACATTTTTGGATAGAAGAAATCATTTAATTAGTATTTCCACATTTCATTCATGGAACTGTACAAACCCCTTGGGTATTAAAATTTGCAACTTTTTCCTCATAAATTCATAGATTATCATATGTACAATGGCCTAAAACTAATCCAATCATGTGTATGTTTTCACCTATATAAATAAGTGGTATTATAAAATCCACCATTAAATCAGTTTCTTGATTAGAGGTATCATCCATAAAAAAGTGAAGGTAATAAAGATAGGCAATGGAAAGACCAATTACTTACTGTGTATACTTTTGAATTTCAATGCCCACAAAATTGATGAACATGGAAGGAAGAAGGTGAAGGGGATGAATCTTGATGATATCATTATTTAATGAAGTTATTTTTTTTGGGATAGGAGACCACTAATTATAAAATTCCATGAAAAATTATTTTACCATGCAGTCATCAATATTTTAAATCTTGTGAAAGAGAATAATTTTTTGAAATATTCAAAAAGAACCATCCAACCAAGTTGTATTTTTACTCAAGAAATTTATTTGATAAAATATAGTTATAGGGTAATGCTATTCAGATCTTGGGGAATGTTTTATTTTTCATTGCTGAGTATGTGATGTGTGTTTGGAAAAAAAATATAAATCATAAAAAAAATTATTTCTTGAGTCATACTGAGCACACTATGTATCAGATTGACATGCGACTAGTTGAGGTGTTAGACAAAGGCTAAGTGTGATATTAGAATTAGGTTTGATCTAATTTTATCTCTGTGTGAGATGAATTGGAGTTTCTATAGTACCCAGGGTGAGATAAAAATAGTGAATTTGGTTTTTTTCCATGGAACCATCCATGAATATTCTATAAGTTTCAATTTTGTACATTGTTGTGAGTTTTTAGAATATCATGGGATGATTTCAGTTGTTTAGGAATTGTGACAGAGTGATGAGATAACCCAATGATGGGTGAAACTGATCATTATAATTGAAAATTTATCTAGTAGAGGAAAAAATAATGTTTTTTCATGAGATTGGGTGTGGTTATATGGAAAACACATCGTGCATGTCATCCACATTATATATTTATGCTTGGTTTATTAGGTATTTCTTGTTAAACATGTTCACTTGTTTTAAAATTATTTATTATATGAAATTAAAGTTTGGAATTGTGTTCTTTAATCATTTTCTTCATTTCATTAATATAAGTACATGAATTGAAATTATATACGATCTAAATCATTTATATATCAATAAATGACTGTAGCTATCATATGATTCAGTTATGTCACCTCACATTTTTAAATAAAGTTACCTGAATATTCACATGTGTTATACTTTTGTTCCAAAAAAGGAATTTACTATTTGGTACATAAACATGTTATGATATCTTGAGTAGTTTTAGTAAACTTGAATTTAGTTTTAAATCATGATTTTATATTATATGAATATACATAGTTAAGCATTCCATTTTATACCTTATATTATTTTACACAGAAATTAATTTCCTTTCACTATAAATTAAATAAATTATAAGTAAATGAACAATAACTAAACTTTATTTAGTGATTATTTTATTGATGGGATAATGGATAAGTTTTTTTAAGTTGGAAGGAATGATTTTATTATGATAACTTATTAAGTATCATCAACATGATTTATTTTTGAAACTAAAATAACATTTCAAGTAATAAAGGTGTATATTTTCTGAAAGAATTATGTATTGATTTGGTTTAAAATAAATACATTAAATAAGTAGTTTCTTTTCCTGAAACCATAACCTCAGGTATTTTCATTCATTAATTTTTTTACTAAATAAAAATTTTACACTAATAACATGACATGTTCTTTGTATATTTTAGAGATCATATTTTTGGAAATTAATTTTCATAAAATATGAGTTATACATGGGAATATTAACTTTAAATGAACTATTTTCCTTAACAAAGGTTGTTACTAAATTGGGTTTTAAATTTAAAAAAATTGATTTAAGTGATAATCATTCAGTTTTTATGCCAAAACATCTTATTTGATGTTTGAGTCACACCTTATCCCTTATTTTGGTTATTATGACTAAGCATTGGTTATAACTAATGCTATTTTTAAAAAATTAATAAGTTTAATACTTGGATGTATTAGTTATTTTATATTCCATATTCAGTACCTTGTTTATCTTGACAATAGTGAACTTTAAACTATACATACACTACTGTTGTTAAAGGCATGGGTCATAGAGCATGTTGGAGTGAGGTGCACCTCAACATTGGTAAGGTGATGCAACCTCACCAAAGCGTACCAAAGGCACACACCTCACATGCCAACCCAAGATGTTATAAAGTTCTAGTTGCTATAAATGTGCACCACTGGCTATGGAAATTGGGGGTAGAGGTGGCAAAAATTAGGGGCGACTGATAATTGAAGTATAACAAGGGATATTTTCTAAATAGTGATAGTGGAAATCATATATATATAGGTGATGGAAATCAAGGGATATTTTATGAACCATAGGGGTATCATGTTAAATATAAAATTTAATATGTTAACAAAAAAACTGAACCAAAATATTTAAAAATAGACAACCAAATGGCTGAAAACAAAGAGCAGACCTGTTGGAATAGCATCAAACCCATTGATTGAATTCAATAATTGATTATTTGATTACAATTTGGTTATAAATTATTATTATAATAAAAAAATGGCATGATAAAACATTGAATTCAAAAATAAATCAATCAAAATCCATGGAAAATAATTTATGCCAAGCATGGAATTCAACCAAAATGTTTTCCAAATCCATTATAAACATTACACATAGGCATAATTTAAATAAAAATGAATTTCAAAAGAAGAGAAAAACATACGTTAAGAAATCCAAATGGAGGGAGGATACACCTAATTTAGAATCAATAAAGAGGGCATTTACATTTGAAAATACATGAAAATTGAGTGAGGGGACAACTAAATCGAAGTAGAAGGAAGTAGAAACCCTCTCAGGGATCCAAGGAGGTTCGAAAAATCATGAGGGAGAAGTTAGGAGATAAGCCAAGAATAAACTATAATAACAAAAACTTCAGAACCCAAACAAGAAATCAAAGATTGAGGAGGAGAAAAAATGACATACCTCAGATTTGATCCTTGATTCATTCGAGATAATTTAAAGGAGGAGCACCAGTAGCAGGGGACTTCTGTGAAATATTGAGAATCACAACTAAATTTGTCATATTTATGGTTCTTTTAAATAGATTAGGGGAGTTTTATCAGCACTTTCCAAAAATCACAGATAAAGATACCTTTTATCATTGCTAAATTAATAAGAACTCATCAAATATATCATTATCAGCATTGAAAGTTTAGCACTCATAAATGATTTATAATTATAATTATAAATAAATAAATTTATAAATAAATTTATAAATATTTGTATATGAATACAAAAGAATTTATAACACTATATATATTTATATATTTATATATATATATATATTAAATATATTCATTATTTAAATATATTTATTATAATTTTATAATTATTTAAAAATATAATTATTCATTTATTAATATACATATTCTTTTAAAAAAATTATACTTTTTTATTTATTATTATAAATATATAATTTTATAAATAAAGTAAATATAAATTTAAAAATATATTTATAAATAAATATATCTAAAAATAAATATATTTATAATGAAATATAATTTTAAATATATTGGTAAATATATTAATAATTAATTATTTATTATTATAAACATATTTATATCATTATATATACTTATATAATTATATATATATATATTTAATAAATCTATCTAAATATAAATATAGTAAATATATTCATTATTTAAATATGTTTATTATAATTTTAAAATTACAAATATATTTATATCATTATACATATTTAAAAAATTACATATATATATAATAAGTATATATAAAATAAATATAAATACAAATATAAATATAAATATAGTAAATGTCATGACCCCCTCCCCATAAGGTGTACCCCTCTTGGGCTGGAAATGTGGGAAAGCAGATAGTGACCCCTCAGAGTCCCACCTCTAGTATGCCCCAGGTTGGAGACTAGCACCGAGAGTATAGTAAACCCAGAAATAGGGGACATTACCCTCTAAGAGAACACTTGGGAAAGAGAGAGATAAGATAGAAACCAACCAACTCTAAACCATGACTGTAATATAAAGGAAAACACAAGTACACAAATTTAATGTCATGGAAAACTACTACAATCGAAAGGAAAAACTACAAGTACCAAAGGAAAGTAAAAACAACAACAACCATGAAGCCTGAACAACTCCTCCAACCCCAAACTAGTAGTAACCATCTAAATCTCTAACCTACTCCAAGTGACCTAAAAAACATTATATATATACATAGGGTGAGTATAAAAGTATTCTCAGTAGGTTCTGCCCTGGGGCCTCTTGTGCAAAAGTAAAGAAAGCATGCTAAAAAACAATGAACAACAAGTGAAACTAACTCATCACCTAAAGAGGTATATTATGTTGCCATCCTCACCATGGCTACTCTCACCAAGTATCACATACAATAGTATATAATATATTAAAGAATATCAAGGGTAACCTGCTACCACTTCCTCACTGGTTTTCCACTTTTCCCCAATATCTCACAACCTAAGCATCTCTCTCCCAAAAGGTCTACCCACAGATACCTGGGTGTAGCACCACAACATGAACCTCATGCAAAAAACCCACCACGTCCACATAAGTAAAGTAACTAGGTTATTTTCGGGAGCCACGACATATCACATAACGTGTATCATACGTCAGGTATTAAACCTCAATTCATTATATCCCATTCACTGAGTAAGGATCCTGAAGCGATTACAAACTATACATGTTACGCCTATAGTAGTCCCTAGAAAACTCTATCCAGAATATATGTGTGTGAATAACCACAAGACATTACAGAACTCTACACACATATATGGGGAAAAATATCCGTTGTGCCTATCAGACCAAGTAACTACCAAGAAAAGAGAGTGGGTCCAAAGTGAGTAGTTAGCCATCCATCCACCCACTACAATGTTGGGGAAAACACCCCTAGGGATTAGAGTCCCCAGGGTTTTAGTTTCCCTAACTGGAAGGGTGGGGTAGCTTATGAAAACACAAAAAGTACAGAATATACTATAGCTTACAACCACACTATGGGCATAACCTAGCCTTAGACTCAATTGCAGCTAACGTCTCTCAGACTCCTTGATACAACTTCTAATACTAGGTATCCTATAAGCACATAACCATTTAATGATATTTATTAAATTACTTCATTCCCTTTTTATCAATTTCACTTTACATGAATTAATTCATTAAACATTAATTAACCATTAATAATTCCACATTATATTTCATTAGAATCACACCCAAAGTCCACCATTCCTTTAAATTGAATCCTTATCATTGCGTCCCAGCAAGCTCCAACCCCATGGGTTCACATCATTTATTCAATCATTTATTAACAACATTATTACATTCCCATATTCCTAGGAATTCTAGAAAAACATTCAGAGCTACTAAACACAAGGGGGATTAACACGGTGAGTAGGTGAACTAAACGTCGAGTTTTTTCCACCTATAACAAGAGTGTAGAACTATCCTCCCTCAATAATCTAAACACGAAAAGAACATAGCATACCCCATGCATATTCACCCCTTTTTAGAAGGATGTTAAGAAAGACTAGTTTCTTTGAGCATTGGGGAAAGTAATATAGATAAACCAAAAACAAGATTTACAAAACATCCAAACATTCAAATCCAACCTATCTCATCATCTCCGGTGTCCTCCCCAACACCCACATGCATAAACCATTTCATCTCACCACTCTAGGTGCCAACTTCTACCAAAACCAATGGGCCTCCCTAACCCCACATATCTCAACAGCCATCTAGGCTCACTTCACAAAAAAAGAAGTAGAAAAAAAACATCACATTGACTGAGCTATTGGCCCTTAAAAAAGGCATCCAACCTTCAAACACAATGAGCTCTCACAACTCCAAACATAAGGCTCTTGAACTTTACAAGCAAGAGGGTAACTCAGAACCCCATGAGAAATTATCTTTTCATCAAACAACTAGTTCTTTAATCCATCTGAAATAAACTGATTTTTTATTTGTAGGTTCCAACTATGGGTAACCTAAACAGCAAGCTATAATAGCTATCATAAATTGATTAAAAATTCTTACTGCATCAATTTGATTAACATAAAATTAAAAAAAATAACAAAAAGATTAATTTACATGACTCTTTATCATTAGAAAAATAATTATCAATTAATTCCATCTTTAAATTCTTTACCAATTTTCATTTTGAATGGAAATATAAACAAATAAAGCATAGATGTCACACTATATAGATAAATAAGAGGCAATAATATACGATCGTTATGAATTTATTTATCTGGTTCAAATTTTCATTATGTTAATTCCATTGTGATCTTGTGGGATAAAACATGATATATCTACAATTTCGTGTAAAATAAAATGGAGTCCATGAATCGCCTACCTAAAATGGTTCTTGACAATATTTATATGAGAACTGGCCAAAAAACTAGATCACGATCACCTCTCTTAGAGGACTGCATCCTCCTAAGGATGTAGAGACACCAACACACCCACCAACACCCAAAAAAAGTCCATTAGGAATGTAGAGATAACATTACATAATAGGTAAAAGAGAAAAAGGAATAGGTGAACCCAAAATAATGATGATAAATCATACCTTATATCGAAGATTGATTAATACTTGTTAGTTGAACCAAATTAGGGGGTGCACTTGCAGTTGGAAGAACTTCAAGGGGAACTAATCCTGGGAGGAAAGTTTGAATGTATGGATCTTATGGGAAGTAAGGAAAGGTTTGAGTGCCTTGCACTAGAGAAAAAGGAGGAATAACAGTGGAGGAAGATATCTCATCCCTTTGGAATATTTAACAGAGCATCAGTTTAAGATATGTTTTATTTTACACTAAATATGGATCACATTAAACCACACTGTTTGACCAAGTAAAGGCATATTGATCCTTAAGAAAATTAATATCGGAGTTATGGGCTTTGAATAAGCCTTAAATCCCTCAAAACAAGGCTTTTAATGTGTTTTTTTCCAAGAAGATGTTAAATCGGTGAATCTTGAAAAATCTAGAAATTGTTAAAGGAAATATGAAAAATTATTAGTGAGATAATAACTATGAGAAAGTAACTGTGAGATATTAACTATGAGACAATATCTATGAGATAGTATCTATGACACCATTTCTGTGACACGGTTTCTAGGATACAATATCCGTGACACCGTTTTTGTGACATCGTTTTTGTGACACCTTTTCATTGACACAATTTCTGTAACACCATTTCTATGACACTGTTTCTATGACACCGTTTCTGTGACACCATTTTTGTGACATCGTTTCTGTGACACCATTTATATGACACCTTTCTGTGATACTATTTTTGTGACACTTTTTCTTTTACACCGTTTCCATGACACTATTTCTAGGAAACCATTTATATGAAACCATCTTTGTGACACCATCTCTATGACACCATTTTGGTGAAACCGTTTTAGTGACACTATTTCTATGACATTTTGTCTATGAAACCATTTGTATGAAACCATTTATATGACACCATTTCATGAAACAGTTTGGAAATTTGGTAAAGAAAAAGTGACATATTTTCATGAAACAATTTGGAATTTTAGAAAAGAGAAAGTAACACAGTTTCATAAAACAGTTTGGAATTTTGGAAAAGGAAAAGTGACACAGTATCATGAAACATTTTAGTATTTTGGAAAAGGAAAAGTGACACAGTTTCATGAAACAGTTTGGAAAATTGGAAAAGGAAAAGTGACATAGTTTCATGAAATAGTTTGGAATTTTAGAAAAGGAAATGTGACACAGTTTCAGGAAACATTTTGGAATTTTGTAAAAGGAAAAGTGACATAGCTTCATGAAACAATTTGGAATTTTGAAAAAGTAAAATTGACATAGTTTCATGAAATAGTTACATGAAACAATTGGGAATTTTAGCTAAGTGTTGGGAATAAGTCACCTTGACCACTCAGAACACCTCAAACAACAAATTTCAGCAAAGGAATGGACTCTAGAGGCCTGAGCAATTACATCAGATACCTCCCAAAACATTCTCATCCTCAAGAATTCAAAACCAACCTAAAAGGAAATAAAAAAATGGTTTGAACAACAACCCATCAAGATACCTATCAAAAGATATGAAGCCATAAGATTCAACAAAAGAAAGCCATCTTATAAATATGAAAGGTCTACCATAACAAACAAACATTATTACATGAAATGAGTTAAACATCGAACAACATTGGGTACAACACACATATCTTGGACTCATGTTCCCATGTACTCTCCTCTACGCCACCATGTCACCACAATACATTAACTAAGGGGATAAAATGCCTGCGAACCACCTTCTCTTTACGGTCTTGGATCTCCACAGGCCGCTCCTTGAAGGTCGCATCATCATAAAAATTTATATCTCTCCAATTGATGATGTGAGAGTCATCATGGAGATATTAACGGATTTGTGACACATGAAAAATTTTCCGTATACAGCTCATCTACGGGGGAAGTGTTACTTGATACACCCTAGCTCTAACACCAACCAACACCTCAAACAACCCAACAAACTAGGGAGAAATCATAGTCCCACAACCAAAACTTCACTACCCACTATGGGGAGTCACCTTTATCAACACGTGATCCCCAGCATCAAACTCTAAAGGTCACATCCTTTGATCGACATATGATTTCTGATGATCTTATGCTACCTTCATGCTCTCAAAAATCACCTGAACCATCTCCTTTATATTCTATACTAATTCCAGTATGGGAATTGCTGAATCTCCAACCCCAGTCCAAATTAATGGATAATGAAAAGGTCTGCCATACAAGGCTTCAAACAATGCCATACCGATGGTGGAGTGGAAACTATTTTTGCAAGAGAACTCTACCAAGGGTAAGTATCTCATCCACAAACCTACAAAATCTAAAAAGTAAGAGCGCAACATGTCTTTAAGTGTCTAGATGGTCCACTTTGTCTGACCATCCATCTATGGATAGAAATTAGTGTTAAGGCATAATTGAGAACCGAAAGCATGCTGCATACCTATCTAAACCCTGAAGATAAAACAAGGATCTAAAATAAAAAATGACCATCCTTAGGACTCTGTGGAGTCTCAACACCTCCTCCAGACACCACCTCGACAAAAATTCCACTGATCTCGAATCCTTGATAGCTATAAAGTGGTCTAATTTTGTTAAATGATCCACTGCCACCAAAATAGTGTCATGTCCTCCCTGAGCACGAGGTAGACCTATAAGAAATTCCATTGAGATGTACTTCCACTTACACTGAGGAATATCTAATGTCATGAGAAAAACACCGGGGACACGGTGCTCAGCCTTCAACTTTTACCAGACCAAACATCGAGACACAAACTACACAACTGTACGCTTCATTCCAGGCCACCAAAACTAATTCCTCAAGCCTTAGTACATCTTTGTCACACTAGGATGGACCTTTAAAGGAGAGCTATAGAACTCTCTAAGAACCATATCACGCATCATCAAATGACCAAATAGCCTTTTGTGATATAACAATCGGTGTTATTCATCCTAAGACTAACCATAATGGGCCTCAACACAAACAACTCGGTCTCTCCAGACCTTCACCTTTAGATACTCAAATCGGGACATCCACCTAATGAACTAGATATGACTATACCGTCATCTGAAAAATAAAACATCTTCCTCCAACTTCCCCTATATCGAGATGTAATGCTGAATGTTATTCCATCACTCTCCATGAATCACTATATTCACACACTGAATCACTATGAAACTTCCTTCTCAGTGAATCCGCTAAAAAATTCCCCTTTCTAGAGGTATATGATATTTCAAAGTCTAATTATTGTAAAAACTCCATCCACTGATGTTACTACAAGTTCAAGTCATGCTAGGAGAAAATACACCTCAGGAACTTATGATCGGTGAAAACCATAAAGCGTTCGCCAATGAGGTAAGGTATCCACAACATCCAAGCAAACACCACTGCCGGCAACTCAAGATCATGGGTGGAACAGTACCATTTGTGGGGATGCAACTCTTGAGAACCATAAGAAACAACTGATATCTACTGCATCAGAACACAACCTAACCCCAGACACGATGCATCACAAAAAAAACCAAACTAAACTTCCACTACTAGAAGAAAAAGAACAAGATCACTTACCAAGTTCTCCTAGGATACTCAAAAGCTTCTTGACATTAATCAGTCCACATGAATACCTAATACCCTTGGGTAAATGCTGTTAGAGGAGTCGCAACTCAAAAGAAATAAGCTAAGAAACAACTTCTTCTATCTTTAATGAATCCACATCTACTCCATGCTGGGACACCACATGCCCCAAGAAATGAACTTCTCGGGCCCAAGAATCACACTTTGAAAACTTCCCAAAGAGCGGTTGATGATGGAATCCTGAAACGGCAGGCAGATACTCTATATGCTCCTCCTTATATGTAGAGTACAAAAGGATTTTGTCAATGAAAACCACCACAAACTTATCCAAGATCTCACAAAACACAACATTCATCAATCCTATTAAAAAAGCTGGAGAATTCATCACACCGAACGACAATACAATGAACTCGTAATGCCCATAACGACAACAGATTGTAGTCTTCAGGATATCCTCATCCTTCACACACATATGATGATATCCAAACCTCAATTTGATAATTGAGAACCAACTTGAACCCTTCAGTTTATCAAATAAATAATCAATATGTGGAAGAGGATAGCGATTATTCACTGTCCCACTGTTTAAGTGATGATAATTGATACACAACCACAAACTGCCATCTGCCTTATTCATGAACAAAATTGGTGCACCCCATGGTGTCACACTCATCGGAACAAAACCACACTATAATAGACCATCAATCTGTATACGTATCTCTTGTAACTCAATAGGGGTCATCCTATATGGGGGAATAGATATAGAATATTCTCCTTGCTGTAGCACAATCCTAAACTTGATCTCTCATCGAGGGGGTAATGCTACAACCTCTTATAGAAAGACACCAGGGTACTCTTCTATGAACCTAGGACATGAAAAATTCTAAACCTCTGAATAACTTAGCATCAGATCAGCCATCAAGGATGATAAGGACAAAACACGCCTCTGACCCATCAGAGGGTCTCACTCGCCAAAAAACACCGCTAGCTCACCATCAGCATCGAAGAACACCACTTGACTCCTAAAGAAATCCATGAAATCCTACACTTAATACAACAAATACATGCTGAGGATGAAATCATATAGTTGTATCTGTAAACATAAGAAGTCTTCCAAAGATAGGTGATGCCCCAGAACTAGCTCACAGTCTCTACATACATCAAACAAGTTATCTTGACCTCTAACTGGCGTAGTCAACGTCAAGTGAACTAGAAAACTCTCTACCTCAAGTCCCAAATCATGGAAAAGGGCAGGTGATATAAACTAATGTGTCACTCCAAAATCAAACAGAGAATACACCCAATAATAAAACAATAAAAGGGTACCTCGAACATTGTATGGAATGCTTGGTGCTGGATAACACTAAAGCATGAAGCTGACCAAAACCTACTCCATGACCTCTCTAACCCTAAAGAAGACCTCAGACACAGTCGCGATCTACTCTCTAAGGGAGGGGAGCATCACAGGGCCATCCTCTGCCTGCCCTATCAGCCATCTACTAATCAAAATCTGGTGCAATATGCTGCTGCTGCCTCAGGTGGAACTACCTCAACAGAGGAACATGGAGTGGAACACCTGGTCCACAATACGTAATTTGAAAGGTTAGGCACTCTCACTCATGATAAACTGGACCAAAATAAGAAAAACAAGATCCTGATCCCTTGGAATAGGCCTGAGAGATGCCACCCCCAAAGAAACGAGATGCTGAGGGCTAGGACCTACCCTCGGTCGAACAGAAACTCTTCTACCCTAAAAACCGGAAACCCTGGGCCACAGCTCTACTTCATAAGGAATCATTAATACTCCCCTATCATGATTATATGGTTCTGTTCAATGTCCTATCAACAACCTCTGATCATGCCAGCACCTCAATATATGTCTTCAGCATAAAAAGAGTGACCTGGAGTGGGATCTATGGATGGAAATCCTCTTTGAAATACCTCTACCTAGTATCCTCATCTAGAAATAAGTCCAAAACATATCATAAAAGGTTCCTGAAATGGAGTCCAAACTCTTACACACTGAAGATCCCCTGTCGAATGGTAAGAAGCTCTTGGAAACTAGATGACTTAGCAATCGAAGAATGAAACTTGAATCTGAACTTGTCTCGGAGCGCCTCCCGTGATATTGCTGACTCCTCACGATCCCTGAGGAACAAATACCACCACTTCCTTGCTGCTCCACACAGCATCATCAAAATCAAAGACACCCGGTGCTCTTTCCAAGTATAGATCGAGCTGAATCCTATCTCAACCTCCTCTAACCAGTCTTCTGTGACTGCATCTTAAACGGAGCCCTCATACTTCTACAGACTCTAGGGATGAAACTTTCTAAGTGTCCTCCTCCAGGTGTTGTTGTCATCAACCTCTACCCTATGGTGATCTGCTGGAACAGCCTGGTGGAGATCATCTTCGTGAACCTGATGAGGACGTCGACCTGGATCTGTACCTGCAAAATAAGAAATAGTTAGATCCCCTAAACCTGGAATATGGAAGACTTAACATTACATAATTAATTATTTTCTTTTATTCATTTTTGGTTAAACTATCCCAAGGTATACCCATTCAATCATAGGAACAAAGAAGAATCATGCATGATCCTTTCCTAGGTCTCTACATGGAAACTAGAATCACCTCGTTTAGTAACCACTATAAACATAATGGTCCATGCATCAGATCATAGGGGGGCATAAATGCCTATGTCTCATCCAATATCCAGTGTTTACATCAATTTCTAATCTTAATTAACACAGTTTCCCTACCAACCCAGGAAACCTCACTTGTGCCTAACACCAAAATCCATCCTATCCCTTAACCAGAACTTTGATACCACTCTATCACAACCCCATCCCCACAAGGTGTACCACTCCTTGGATGATAATTTGGGAAGGGAGATAGTGACCCCTGAGTCCCACCTCTAGTAGGCCCCGTGTTGGCAACTAGCACTGAGGGTATAGTAAACACAAAAATGGGAGGCATTACCCTCTAATAGAACACATGTGAAATAAAGAGATAAGTTATACACTAACCAACTCCAACCCATGACTGTAATATAAAAGAAAACCCAAGTAAACATATGTAATTTTATTCCAAACTACTTCAAATGAAATGAAAAACTATAAGTACCAAAGGAAAGAAAAAACGACATCAACCACAAAGCCTGAACAGCTCCTGAAACCCCAAGCTAGTAGTAACCAGCCTAATCTCCAACCAGATCTAATTGACCTGAAAAACAGTTTATATATACATAGGGTGAGTATAACAGTATACTAAGTAGGATCCTCCTTAAGTCCCTTCATGCAAAATTAAAGAAAGCAAGCTAAATCACAGTGAACAACAAGTGAAACTAACTCATCACCTAAACAGGTATACTATGTTCCCAGACTCACCATGGATACTCTCACCAAGCATATCATAAATGATTATATAATATATCAAAGAGTATCAAGGGTACCTTGCTACCACTTCCCCACTGGTTTTCCGCTTTCCCCAAAAGTCACATTTCCTAAGCATCTCTCTTTAAAAAGTCTTACTCACATACACCTGGGCATAACACCACAACATGATCCTCATGTAAAAAAACCACCATGTCCACATAATCAAATTAAATAGGTAGTTTTTGGGAGCCACTATTACTCGCACAATGTGTATCATACGTCAGGTATTAATCCTCAATCCATTATATCCCATACATTGAGTAAGGATCCTCAAGACATTATAGCCTATACACATTACAACTATAGTATTCAATAGAAAAATATACACAAAATATATGTGTGTGAATAACCACAAGCTATTAAAACCCTCTACACACATATATGGGGAAACTAAGCATTATTCCTACCAGCACAAGTAACTACAATGAGAAGAGAGCAGGGCCAAACCGGGTACTCATCCATCAATCCTCCCACCGAAATGTTTGGGAAAATACCCCCAGGGCTCCAAATCCCTAAGGTATCAGTTTTCCTAACTAAAGTGGTGGCGTACCTTATAGAAATTTTTTTACAGAATATACTATAGCTCACAACCACACTATGGACATAACCTTGTCTTAGACTCAACTACAACTAACGTCTATCGGGCTCCTGACTTCTACTTCTAAGACTAGGTATCTAATAAAGACACAACCATTAAATGAGATTTATTACATTACTTCATTTCCTTTTTATCAATTTCAGTTTACATTAATTAATTTATTAAAACTATTTTAACCATTAATAATTCCACATTATATTTCATTAGAATCACTCCCAAAGTCCACTGTTCCATTAAATTTCAACCTCACCATTGTGTCCCAGCAAGCTCCAACCCCCTAGGTTAACATCATTTATTAAATAATTTATTAAAAACATTATTACTTTAATATTTTCCCAAGAATTCTGGAAAAACATTATAAGCTACTAAACATAAGGGGGATCAACATAGTGAGTAGGTGAACTACCCATTGAGTCTTTTACACCTATATCAAGAGCATAGAACCATCCTCCCTCAAGAAGCTAAACATGGAATGCATGTGGAATACCCTACATGTATTCACTCCTTTTTGGAAGAAGGGTAAGTAAGACTAGATACCTTGAGAAGTGGGGTAAGTAATGTTGATAAACAATCACCAAGATTTAGAAAACATCCAAACATTCACATCCAACTCGTTTCATCATCTTCAGTGTCCTCCCTGACACCCACATGCCTAAACCAATGCATCTTCCTAGTCTAGGAATCAATTACTGCCACAACCAATGGACCTCCTTGACCCCACATATCACAATATCCATCCAAGCTCACATCACAACACAAACAGTAGGATAAAAGCATCACATTGACTAGGCTATTATCCCATACACAAGGAATCCAACCTTCAAACAAAATGAGCTCTCATAGCTCCAAGTATACGGTCTTAGACTTTACAAGCAAGAGGGTAACTCAGAACCCTATGAGAAATTATCTTTTTATCAAACAATAAGTTCTTTAATCTATCTGGAATTAACAGATTTAATATTTGTTGGTTCCAACTATTGGTAACCTAAATAGAAATAAATTATAGCTATCAAAAATTGATTAAACATGCTTATTGCAACAATTTTATTAAAATGAAATTTCAAACAAAACAACCAAATTCATTTAAATGCATCTTTATATTTAGCCAAATAATTATCAATTAATTCTTGCTTTATGTTCTTTACCAATTTCTATTCAGGAAAACCTAAAAGAAGAAAGAATATTTATCACACTATTTAGAAAAAAAGAATCAATAACATATGATCAATATTAATTTATTTATCTGGTTCAAATATTTATTATTTCAATTTCATTGTGATCTAGTGGGCTAAAACATAATAACTCTAATGTTGCATGTTAAAGAAAATGGAGACCACGAATCCCCAACATCAAAATGTTCTTGACATTCTTTATACGAGAAAAGGACAACATAACAAATCATGATCATCTCTATTGTAGGACTGCATCCACTCGAGGATGTGAAGACACCCCAACACCAGCCAACACCCAACAAAATTCCATTATGAACATAAAGATAACATTACATAACAGGGAACAGAGAAAAAGAAGGAGATAAACCCAAAAGATCAAATATAAATCATACCTTATATTGAATATTTATCGACACTACTTAGTTGAACCAAAATAGGGGGTGCACTTTCAGTAAGAAAAAATTCATGGGAAACAAATCCAAGGAGGAAATTTTGATCACATGACCAATACTATAAATAAGGAAAGGTTCATGCATCTCACACTAGAGAACAAGGAGGATGAACAAGGGAGGAAGATATCTCATACCCTTATAAGTTTTAATGGAGTAGTGGTTTTGATATATGCATGATTTTCCATTAAAAGAGGATCACATTAAACCAAATAGTTAGACCAAGTAAAGGCATACCAATACTTAAGAAAATTAAGATCAGAGTTCTGGGCTTTGAATCACCCTTTAATCCCTTAAAACAAAGTTTTTAATTTGATTTTCATCAAAGAAAACGTTAAATCATAGAATCTTGAAAAATCTCGAAATTTGGAAAAAGAAATATGAAATAGTATATGTGAGAATGTAACTGCAAGACAGAAACTGTGAGATAGTATCTATCACACAGTTTCTCTGACACCATTTATGTGACACCGTTTCTGTGACACTATTTTTGTGAGACAGTATCTGTGACACTGTTTTTGTGACACCATTTTTATGACACCGTTTTAGTGACACCATTTCACTGACATTGTTTTTGTGACACCATTTCTACGACACCATTTCTTTGACACAGTTTCTATGACACATTTTCTCTGACACCATTTTGTTGACACCTTTTCGGTGGAACCTTTTATGTGACACCGTTTCATGAAATAGTTTAGAATATTGTAAAAGGAAAGGTGACACCATTTCATGAAATAGTTTGGAATTTTGGGAATGGAAAAGTGATACAGTTTCATGAAACAGTTTGGAATGTTGGAAAAAGAAAAAGTGACACACTTACATGAAACGATTTGGAATTTTGGAAAAGGAAAAGTGACACGGTTTCATGAAATAGTTTGGAATTTTTGGCAATGGAAAAGTGAAATAGTTTCATAAAATAGTTTGGAATTTTGGAAAAGGAAAAGTGACATAGTTTCATAAAATAGTTTGGAATTTTAGAAAAGTAATAGTGACACAGTTTCATGAAACAGTTGGAAATTTTGGCTAAGTGTTGTGGATAAGTCACCTTGACATCCCAGAACGCCTCAAGCACTGAAATTCAGTAAAGGAATGAATTGGAGAGGTTCAAGACATTACAATAAATATATTCATTATTTTAATATATTTATTATAATTTTATAATTATTTATATATATCTATATAAATAATTTTTTTAAAAAAGTATTTATATTTATTTCATTATACATATTTATATAACTATATATATATAACAAATAAATATAAATACAAATATAAATATAGTAAATATATTCACTATTTAAATGAAATTATTATAATTTTATAATTATTTAAATATACATAATTTTTTATTTATAATTATATAATTACTTTTTTTAAATAATATTTTTTATTTATAATTATTAATATATAAATTTATAAATATAGTAAATATACATTTATAAATATTTTTCTTTATAAATATATTTTTAACATTATTAATGAATATATAATCTTAAAATCTTGCATGTTAAAAATAATTGAAATTGAAAATGTTAAAATGAGTACACTATAAAAACATAGAACAAGGATTATTTTTATTAATTAAATACGAATTATTAAAAAATATGGATATATATTTAAATAAAGATGACTATATATTGAAAATATTAAAACAAATTGAGTAAATATATATATAAATAAATATTATAAAATGATTAAATTCCAAAATAATAAAATAAAATAATAAAATATTAAAAATAATTAAATAATACAAAACTATAATAATATTAAAAATTAATAAATAAAATTTATCGATGAAAAACATAAGATATTTAATTAATCATGTTACTGAATGAAATTCTATAATGAACACTAAAATTTAATAAAAGAACCTAAATATTAGGTGTATAAGTTTTTTAGATAAAATATCATTAATTATGTAAATATTTGTGTGTGTGCGTTGTATATAAAAATTCCTTAATTAGGTATATGTATGTGTGAAATAAATGGAACACACGTTTGATATATGTTAGATTGAAAAATCAAATGACATTCAATTATGTGCACTACTCGATGCAATTAGTCAGTATTTTTAATTAGTATTAATTTTTAATTATTAACCGTTTTTCACTAAATATATGACTTATTTAATGCCAGAATAAATATTTTGTATTATAAAAACATATTTTAGGAAATATTATACATATTGAAATATATATATAGAATTATATATGAATATGTTTCTATATTAAATGTATTAATGAATAATTGTGTATAAAACCATTCAAAATGAATAAGACATTAATGTTTTTTTAATCATTACATTTTATTCATTTTATATATTTAAATTTGTTATATATTATTCATTACTTTTTATAATTAATATATATATATATATTAAAATTATTCATTTTTGTTAATAATTATCCCATCAATAAGCTTTTTTATTAATTTTATAATTTATTAATTTTATAATTTTTTTGTTTAATTACTACAATTTATTCATTTTTTAATTATTAGAATTTATTCATTTTATATATTCAACATTTAATATATAGTATTTATTAATATTTTTAATCAATATATATCTATATTAAATTTATTCATTTTGATCAATAATTATTTAATTAATAAATTGTGTACTATTTTTCTTAATTTACTCATTTTTAATTTATATTTCTTTAATTATTTCAATTTATTCATTTTAAATATCTATATATTTAATATATTCTATTTATTAATATTTATAATTTATATATATGTATATTAAATTTATTCATTTTATTCCCCAATTATTTAATTAATAAAATGTAACGACTCAGATTTTCCCATTTCTATTTTTAGAAAATTCTTGGGAAAATTATGAGACCATATGCTATGATGGAATGTGATTCCGAGGTCCAAAGTGCTTGGAAGATCCGTCGAAAAATGTTTATTTTTTAAATAGCCCCCATGAGCGATTTTCGTGAAAAAGTGAAATAACTCTTAAATGGGTGCCTAGATCAAAAATATGAGGGCACCATTGCATTCGGGATTGTGGTGTTACCTCAGTTGTGACATAAGTTTAGTCAGTGCAGGTCTTTAGTGAGAAAACCTGGAAATGGCATAACCACAAATAAAATTATTTTATTCTTCAAATAATTATAACTTATAAATGGTAACTCGGATTGGAAATCCGAGAGTACTGTTGAACTCATGAGGTTGTGCTTTCCTTACGTGAAGCCTAACATCAGATGGCATGGGCCAACTGGGGAAATTATTTTTTAGGATGTGACTATAAATAAAATAATTAAATAAAAATTATTTTATTTTTCCCATCCTTATAACTCATAAAAGGTAACTTGGATTGGAAATATGCGAGTAAAATTGAGCTTGCATGGGTGTGATTTCCTTATAAGGACCCTAATCTCGACCGGTGTGGGTCAAGGGTGAAAATTTAATTTTTGGACCTATTAATGGAAAATAAAATAAATTTAAAGAAGTTTATTTTATTTCCTTTTTAATATTTCACACTGTGGAGATGCTACGACATAGTGACAAAGCAACCCGTTCTACTTTCATAAATGAAGCCGCATGGCGATGCTATTCTAAAGTGAAAAAGTAACGCTGAAATGCATAAACGTGTTAACATGTTTCCCTCCATTAATTGGGGACAATGTCCAGCATTAGAATTCATAACGCATGAGATTTTTCTCTAGAGTTTCCCTTAAGAAAATAGAAGGAAACTCTCTCACCGGCGATGATGAATACGAGGTTGGGATTCAATCAAGAGACAATGAATTGAAAAACACCAGTAGAACAAGGATCGACGTAATGACACAACCTCAATAAACACCTGCAAGCAATCCAACTCGAGGTAGATTTTTTTATTTAAATTCCATATCTTCCCTACCATTGAATTCCTACGACAAACGTGAATCAATTAATGAATAGATCGATTCACAGATCATGCATATTTTTGTGGGATGAGTTTCACCTTATGAGGTTTATTGGGGATCTAGGACCATTTTATTGATTCCTAGATTGTTATTTATTTTCTTAATCCTTCTAACAGATCAGATCAAGGCCGGAATGAACAAATGGTCGAAGTTTGATCCTCAGGTTTATTATTTTTCTTTTCTCCCCCACATTCATCACATTATTCATGGTTTGGTGAACTATTGATCGTTGTAAAAACATTTCTTAGCGCAACAATATAACATCTTGGATCTGAAATGGACACGACACGATGGAGGTGCGATGATGACGACGATAGATGGATTGATGTGGCACGTGAGATATCGTCAAACATGTGTTTTCTTGCAGAAGGGATGAAAAACCCATGGTGATAAATAATGTGACAAGAGTGTCCCATGTGTTCTTCCGAATCAAAGAATGGACCACTAGATCAAGTCCGATGGACCATGGAAGAAAACGATGGTGTGCTACTGCAGATGAGGCTGCAACCAACAGGCTGTGACAGTGAGGAACCACGACACCAGTGGGGCATTGCATTACGCCATGGGTTGGTGACAGTACACGATCTGTGGGGTTGCGTGTGGTGGAGGCAGCTGGCCACCTACCGACCATGTGATGCAGAGGTAATAAGGTCGTCACCATGTACGATGGAGATCAAACCATCCCACAGTGGTCTCCACGTGTGGGAACCTGCACTCTAGTCCCTCAGGGGAGTAACACCCCCATAAGAATCTACACAAAGGAAATGAACCCACTCCCATAACGTGGGGAGTCCCAAAGATGTTTGTAAAGGAAGAGTAGGTACTCCCCCATGGGACTAGGGAGAAATTCCTTTATCCATGGAGTTATTACTCCTCGATAGGACTAGGGAACAATTCCTCCATATCTAACAGACATAGAGTCGAAACTACCCTATAGGTTAGGGTAAGGGTCCTCTATGATTAGATTCAGTACTCTCCTATTGTTACAGGGTGTGGGTCATCCACATGTGAAATAACAGGGTCTGTATTCCCTAGACATACCATAGCATGGGCCTTATAGTAAATTAGTTGTACTCCTTTTCTAGGTAGGGTGCAGGCCCTTAACATACAACGTTTTACTCCCATGTGAGATAAAATTGTGGGTCCTTCATGAGTCTTACTCCCTTGTGAGATCAGGGTGTGGGTCCTCATTTATAGCGTTTCACTCTCCCATCCTAAGTAGTGGGGAGGAGCAGGTCCTCCATTGGAGTTGTATGTCCCTCAGCTATCAGACACAGTTGCGAGGAGCGGGCCCATCCACTTGATGAGAACATTACTATATTGGAGGTAGTGCTCCCTTGACAAAATGATGTGTTAGAAACTACTTATAGGATCAATGAAGTATTGTGATATGGTTTAAAGCAGGGCCCCCTCATCTATGTAGAGTTGGGAGGGCATGCCTCTCCATTTGGGTTTCCTTAGTCTTGCGTTGGGCACAAGATAACGATAACTGAACCTACAGTGCTGGGAAATTGAGATGGACCTAGTGTGATGTTTATGATGATGCATGTTATCTTAGGTGTATCATTTGTAATTGTTGAGTTGTTCTCAATGGAGTGTGCCTCTCGAACAGGTGCCATCTTGGATGGCTGAGCTCGTGGAGTGTGATATCCTTGTTTTATGTGTTACCTTACAAACCTACAATGAGAATCTAAATTATGGCTATGAGTTTGGGACCTCATGATTTGTAGTGTCTGAAAAGAGTATATCTGGATATTCATGGTATATATATGGGAACATACCTATGTTGAGCTGACCGTATCTTCTTGATTGTGTTTCCTTTTTGGTATTTTTCCTTGTGGTTTTTGGGGTCCCCTACTGAGTATAGGTTTACTCACCCCTGCATAGGTTTTTCCCACACGTGTTGTGTCTTGTGCAGATGTTCGATGCTTTGATGGATTCCAGGGAGGGCCAGGATCGGTTGGTGCTCATTGAGATTATACAGATGAGTCATACTCCTATAACATCAACCAGTTACCCTTTACCTACCCTTCAGGTAGGGTTCTCGTCAGACGAGTTTCAGGGACTTGGGGTTTTACTTGTGTTCTATATTTATTTTGGTGGGCTTGTATACTGTCCTAGTTTACCACCCTTTACATTACTTTTTGATGGACACTAGTTGTGTTTTACCTAGTGGTCTGCATGCATAGCTTCCTTGTCTTTTTTATTTCCCAACATATTTGGTTTGGAGTTGTGTGTGTGTGTGCAGGTGCTTAGGAAAATTCCTCCCATTTGTGGGATATGCCTACTCGGTGCCAGTTGCCATCCCTTGGCCCATTTTAGGAGGGCTTGGGGTAGCCATGACATGGGCCCCAGGGGAAGGGTCATGATAGGGTGGTATCAGAGGATGTCAGTTCTACCATAGGTCCATAGTGTAGTCAGCTTTGTTGGGGTTTCATAAAGAGTGTGTTAAGATGTTTCAAGTTTGGATCTTAGTCCAAAGGTTCTATCGTGGGTGTGGAGGCCAATGTATCTATACACTGGGAATCTAATTACATAGTTTTCAACTTGATGCATTAGGTCACTGGTTTCTGGTAAATATATGGTACATGAATCATATTGGAATAGTTTGTGTTTTCCATGTACTTCTTGAGTCAGCTCTCCAGGTATACTCTATTAAATGTGGTCCATCATGATCTATTTCAGGATACCTCTACAATGACAGCTAGAGATGATTCTACCATGTGATTACGATGAAGATCTATCCCATTACAAGGCTTCAGTTTCAGGCACTGAATTTGAGGCACTGCCTCCAGGAGGTCTACTAATGCCGCCGCCACCCACAGAGTAGCCTGTTTTACCGGTAGTTCAGGCTGAGGATGTGTGTGGGATGATTTTTCTAAACGAGTTTCATAGGTAGTGAACTTTGAGATAATGGGGTGATCCAGACCCCAAAGTAGTGGATGATTAGCTTGAGGTAGTCACTCGAGTTTTACACTTAGTGAGGACACCTCTTGATCAGATGGTGGTCCTAGCTGCATGCCTTCTTCAGGGCTGAGTGGGATGCTGGTAGAGGTTAGTGATACAGTCACATGATGAGGTGACACTCACTTGGGAGGAGTTTGAATGAATATTCATTGAAGAGTTTTACCTAGCCACGTTGAGGTCAGTACGTATCTGAGAGTTTTTGCAGCTTTGATAGAGAAACATGATATTTGTGGAGATTTTGGTGAGGTTAACCGACTTGTCACAATACTCCTTGGAAATGGTGTGATGCCAATTTTTCAGAGCTCGAAACTTTATTAAGGGCATATGCTGAATGCATAGGGTGTTAGTGGCTCCACTGAATATTCCTACCTATGCTAGGGTTCTGGAGAAAGCCCTGGTGGTTGAGAGTTTGCTGGATGAGGAACAAATCGATGTGACCCAAAATAGAGGTCATGAGACAGTGGCATCTTTAGGATCTAGCATACGATGAGTGACATGATCGCGACATAAGAGTCATACCCATTCCCGAACTCAGACACGTGGGACTGTTGTAATGACCAAAAATTTTGAATGAATTTTTGTTTCCTATTTTTTTGTGTTATTTTAGTTTATACTCAACAAAACCATATTCATTAATTAATGTTATGAGTATAATTAAAATGAGACCGTTGGGTTTCGACTGTTATATGACCATTGGTTAATATGGCCATTAGAAACTTAATGTTGCGCTTGTTTTATATAAATACAAGTGATCTTAGTAAATACAAAAAGAAGATTCGATGGCCTCATCCAGTAGTCTCGGGCCGATCGAAGCCCATATGACGAAACTTGGGAAGGAGGTGGCACCACTGGGTTTTTCTCTAGAATAAACCCAAGCTGAACTTTATCGTGTGAAGTTGGAGCGGAATCACCTTCGAGAGAAGTTCAAGCTTATGAAAATCACTACTTGGGCAATGTTGCCCGAGCCACCCTCGGATTCTCTCACCTTAGCACACCTTACACTTAGGTCCTATTCTAGGGTTATAAGGGGCTATGTAATGAGATCGTAACTTCCTTGTGTAATCCTTTGATTTAAATAAAAATTGTGATGTCTTCTTATGGTTAAGTTTGTGAATTTTAAAATGTCCGGATAAATATAGTATGCATATTATTGATGAATTCTAGAAAAGATATATTTTAAAATATTTATGTAAACTTTAAATAATTAATGATGTGTAATGATTTTCAAAAAATGGTCTTCTGTAAATGTGTTTAGTAAGAAATTTAGAATCTAATAAGATCAAATTAATTTTTTTGTGAATAATAAATTATGAATAGTGATTTTACGCATAGGATTAGTAATTTGACCAAATGGATTATTAATATCACTTAAATAAAGTATTAATTTAATTTAGTCACCTTGATTAAGTAATGTGATTCAATAAAATAGGTAAAAAATTGTTTCAGAAATTATTAGTCAAGTATTAGTTTCTTCAGGTGAATAGTGTTTTTTGAATTAAAAATTAAATAAAAAATATTTAGAAAATTATTTTTATAAAATGGTCTTCATTTTTGAATTTAGAGCATCGATATTAGGTTAAGGTGATTTTTGTGGATTTTTTGAAAAAAAACTGAATTTTCGGTGAATAGTGAAAATAGAGTTTTTGGTTTCGGATGGTTAATGACATCATTAAAGATGTAATAATTATCTAATATTTCAGGTCGACTTGTGAATAGTAATATAAGGTATGAGGTGTCCCAATTGGCCAATACCATGGGCAAATACCACAGGCAAGCCCATGGTTTTTCCAATACCACCGATGAGGTGTCCCTTGACCATTAATGACTTGTCCCCTCACTACTCCTACAAATACCAAGCCTTACCCTCATCCTTTTCATTTTCAAATACTCATAAATGAAGTTATGGTCTCTTTACCTTCCAAGGAATCCTCCCAAGGTGCCCTCAATCCTCCCAAGGTCCCGACCTTCAAGCTTTCGAAGTTACTCTTCAAGGTAAGGGATCCTTTCACCCACCTCTTTTTAAGGCATGTCTTCTTTTATGTTGTGTCTTATAATTTCCATCTCTTTATGTTTAGGTTGTGTTATTATATGTTCTCATTACTTTCATTTTCATGTCTAATTATTGAGATACCCTTTCCACTCTCATCAATTTGTTTTCTGAAATTTTAAGTGACGTCATTAGGCTGCCAAATTTTTTGTAAAAGAAATTGCACTTTCTATTTCCATTCATGTTTTCTTTTCATGTGGTGTGTCATTCAAATGTCCACACCATGAACTTATTTCTTTTTATTCTTCCCCTCTAATAAAAAATGATCCATTCATGGATTGGAGACTCTTTTCTCGGCTCTTTTTATTATTTTCTAAAACCATGTTATATAGACGTTATGCTGTAGAAATTTCGTCTCAATATTTCTATCTCTTTCTCTAAATAAATTCTAATGTTTTATTTATATGAATATCCAGACCTATTTCGTTTATATTTCTGTTCATAAATATATAGATATGATATAATTGATTTTAGAATTGACATACATATAACCCTCACTCCCTTTCCATGGGTTATAAATGACATAATGATCATATTTTCAAGCTCTTTTTAAATGTCATTATTCTAACACGAAACCCATTTATTTGATTCTATTTGGGTTATTTATGAAATGTTTTTTATGATCTATGTAGATCACATGAAAGTAAAGACATATTAAGGGTGCACTTGGATAGTTCTCCATTGCATTGGTAAATATTTAATCTATAGAGATGACAAGTTTCACGATACCTTAGTTTATAATCTTGGTAATTTTTTTGACACCTTCGGGATGGACCTTGGTGATATGTTCATTAATGTCTAAATTAAATGTTATAGCCAAATATTCAAGTAATGATTCAAGTTCTTTTCAATATGATATTCATATACTTCCATTCCTCATATATTTATGTTTTTATTAAAGTTCTTATTGATATCACAAGTACAGTGATACCCTTTTTTACCCTTACTGGGCCTTCTGCTAACCCTTTCCTTTGATGTATGTCTCTAGGATATGAAAGGCAGTAATTTTTCTTAGGATGATCTTATGATTAATCCTTACAAGTGGATTATAAGAATGTTTTATGTTGTTTTTCCTGTATTATGTTCCTGATTTCCAAGACACTAGACTTTAAATATCCTTTGTTTGTAAAATGTAATGAAACGTTATGTAATAAAAAGGTGGGATGCCACAGTTGGTATAAGAGGATTGTTTAGTTATTTATAGAAATTGGGATATGAAAATATTAGTAAGAACCCTATAGAAAAGTTTAAATATAGGTAAAACTTCCTAGTATTTTGGTGAGTATTGAGTAAGTGGTTTATCAAACAAATACATCCCTGTCTGGATATGAGCAGGTAGAGGTGGCTCTGGAAAAGATGTACATAGTGGTAAAACCCAAAAACACCACTTTGAGCTAGACTCGAATGGGAACTGGTGCACGACAACGGGCCTTGTTGCACTCTTGGTTACAACACTCCCAAGTAATATGTTTTGTTAATCCCATGATTTTTATGAATTATTATGAAGGAATTAGAGAGAAATATAATTTTTTAAGCATGAATTTTTAAGATGTAGAATCCTTAATAGTTAAAAGATTCTTAAATGAAAAAAGTTTCTCACTAATATTTTATTCTTTTAGAAAATGGCGGGCAATAAGAGGAACTGTGCCAATGGTGACCGCAATGGACCATGCACTGACGACCCTCTGATGGAATCCAGAATGTAAAAATTCATGCGAATGATGAACCAACTGACTCAAGTTGTGAGATATAACTTGAATCGAGCTGAGAGGCCGATCTAACCATGAAGGGAAAAATATTCTGTTGAGTCCTTTACGCGCCAATGACCACCAACCTTTATTAGATTGAATGAACCATTGATTTCTGAGTAATGGATCAACTCTATAGAGAAGATATTTTCTGTGCTATGTTGTTCAAAGCAAGAGAAGGTCACCATGGCTTTCTATCGCTTAGAGGGAGAAGCTGATCAGTGGTTGGAACTAATCAAAAACATGAGTCAAAGAGTGGAAGTTTAATCTATGGAGTGGGAAGAGTTCAGAGGGATCTTTTTCTGTAAGTATTTCCCTCGTTCCATGAGAACAAGAATAGAGAAAGAGTTTCTCGATCTAAAGTAGAAGGAGAATGAATATGTGGGAAGATACAAGATGAAATTCACAAGGCTTTCATGATATAACACTATCTTTTTCATGGATCAAAACGGTAATGTTGATAGATTATTCGGTGGACTGAGACCTCACCTGTAAACGAATCTATCCAACCGAGATTATGATAGCTATTAGGAGATCGTGCGGAGTGCGATGAAAGTCGAGCTAGAGTTTGGTCAGAAATAGTGGTCTCATAAATCCAATGAGAAGAATAGATCGATAGAGCCTAGATTAGGGAGGAATTTTGATTAGGTAATAGGAGGAAAGAAAGTGAAACTTTCCATGTGTAATAAATGTGGGAAGAAGCATTTAAAGAACTGCCTGCTCGGGAGTGGGAAGTGCTAAAAGTGTGGCAGAGATGTCCACATTGCGATGAATTTTTATGGTGAGGTGAAACCTCAACTTCCAAACAAAAAAGACAAGGGGAAGATGGTGCAATCCCTACCTAATGTTCAGTGCTTCAACTGTGGAAAACATGGTAACTTTTCCAATCACTATCCAAATCCGAGGGCAGTAGAGGGGAACCACAATCAGCCACAAAAAAAGGCTAAGGGACCAATGATGTTCTTTTGCTATCGCAACAGCTAAAGTCGATGCTCCGAATGATGTGGTAGCAGGTACTCTTGTTGTCCTCTCAAAGTTAACAAGTACTTTGTTAGATTCCGGTTCTATGCATTCCTTTATTTCCTCAATGTTTTCAAGGAATTTAGAATCAACCCCCATATTTCTAAAAGTAGAGTTGTCAGTCAAGAATCCTGGTGGGACTATCCAAGCATTGTCAGTGTTTAGAAACTCTAGTATTTACTTTAGTGAGTACAATATAATCACAAATCTAGTAGTCATTCCCATGCTGGAATTCGACATTATACTAGGGATGGACTGGCTCTCAAAGTACAATGCTAAGATCAATTGTAGAAGCAAGGAAATATCAGTAGTCTTGAATGGAAAACCTATAGTTATCTTCCAAGGAGAGATAACTCAACCTCATCTTTCTCTAAAATAACCCCCTATATCCTTTTTTATGGAGTTGATCGGTGAAGAAGAAGAAGGAGATGAGAGTTTGATGATAGAAAATGTCCTCATCATCCAGAAATACGTTGATGTATTTCCGAATGAGTTTCCTGGACCTCCCACAGAAATATAGGTATAGTTCTCCATCAAACTCATACCTGGATGTCATCCGATATCAAATACCCCATATAGGATAGAAAATTTGGAGCTGGAGGAATTAAAGAAACAACTCCAAGATATTTTGGAGAAGGGGTTTATCTAACCAAGTGTGTCGCCTTGTGGAGAACTTGTTCTCTTTGTGATGAAGAATGATGGATCGATTAGGCTATGCATTGATTATAGAGAACTGAATGGGATCACAGTGAAGAACAAATACCCTCTTCCATGAATTGATGACCTATTTGACCAACTTCGTGGGCTCAATTCTTCTCTAAGATTTATCTTCAATCTGGTTATCATCAATTGAAGGTGAAGAATGATGATATTCCAAAAACTGTCTTCCAATCAAGATATGAGAATTATGAGTTTGTTGTTATGCCCTTCAGACTGACTAATTCACCAGCTATTTTTATGGATTTGATGAATAGAGTATTTAAGGACTACCTTTTTAACTTTGTGGTAGTTTTTTTGATGATACTATAATATATTCCAAAAGTCACTATGTGCATGAATATTATATAAGGGTTATTTTTCAAACTCTGTGGAAGGATAGGCTTTTTGGAAAGTTCAGTAAATGTGATTTCTGGTTTCAACAAGTCGCTTTCATAGGGCACATTGTAACCAATGAATGAATCATAGTTGACCATCCAAAGACAAAATTTGTAGAAGAGTGTCCTCAACCTAAAAAAATAAATGAGATTTTTAGTTTTCTTGGATTAGCAGGATATTATAGGAGGTTTGTGAAAAACGTTTCAAGAATTTCGAATCCATTAACCAAGTTAACTTGAAAAGAGGTCAAGTTCATCTGGAAAAAGGAGTGTGAGGAAAGTTTCCAAGAGCCGAAGAAGAGATTTGTTACTGCACCTATATTAAATATGCCCTCAAGTTGAGAAGGAATTGTTATTTTTAGTGATGCATATCCAAAAGGGATTGGGTGAGTCCTCATGAAAAATGACAAGGTCATTGCTTATGCATCTTAACAGTTGATGATTGATGAGTAGAATTATCCTACGCATGATCTGGAGCTGGCTGCAGCCATTTTTGCTATGAAGATATGGAGGCACTATATTTATGGGGAGAAATGTGATATATACATAGACCATAAATGTTTGAAGTATATTTTCACATAAAAGGAATTGAACATGAGACAAAGGAGATGGTTTGAAGTACTTAAAGACTATGATTGTTCAATTCATTATCACCCTGGAAGTGAAAAAAAAGTTGTTGATGCATTAAGCATGAAATACCAAGTTGTTGTTTCCATGATGAGGATTCAAAAAGATCCTTTGATCAATAACCAAGTAATGATGGACATGATATTTATAAAGAAAGGGACATCATCAACCCTAACCCAAATGATTTCTCAACCGTCATTACTAGAGAAGATCAAGAAGGCTTAGAAAGAAGATCCTTTGTTACAAGAGAAGTTTGAGGCTGTAAAGGATGGAAGGTTTCCTGAGTTCAATATTGATCAAGAAGGTGTACTGAGATCTCGTACAAGACTATGTGTTCCATATATTCCAGAACTAAATAAGGAGCTGATGGATTAAGCTCATAGCTCTACTTTCTCTATACATCCTGGGAGTATAAATATGTATAGGGACCTTCGTGATCATTATTGGTGGGATAATATAAAGAGGGAGATTGTTTAATACACTTAAAGGTGCCTAGTATGTCAGAAAGTGAAGGCCGAGCGACAACTTCCCAAAGGGGTATTTCAACCACTACCCATAATAGCATGTAAGTGGGACAATATCACTATGGACTTTGTCACTGGTCTTCTGAGAACCTCCAAAGCAAACAATGCGATATGGGTTATTGTTGAACGTCTCACCAAGACTGTACATTTTATCTCTATCTGGGAAGATTTCTCTCTTGATCAACTTTCCAGGATTTATGTGAAAGAAGTGGTAAGGCTGTATGGAGTTCCACTTTCTATCGTATCTAATCATGATCCAAGGTTCACATCAAAATTCTGGATAATTCTTCAACCTCTGAGAACAGAATTGAATTTCAGTATGGGATATCACCACCTAACTGATGGACAATCTAAAAGGACTATTCAAACACTCTAGGACATGCTGAGAACATGCTAAATGTAATTTAAAGGTGGATGGGATTAACATCTCTCTTTAGTTGAGTTCTCTTGCAACAACAGCTTCCACTCAAGAATTCAAATGGAACCCTATGAAGCTTTATATGGGAATCGATGTAGAACTCCTACTTGTTGGGATGAAGCTAGTGAGAGAAAGCTTCTTGGGCCTGATCTTGTGCAAGAGATGATAGAAAAAGTCCTTTCCATCCAGCAACACATTATGGCTACTCAGATTCGACAAAAGAGCTATGCCGAAAACCGTCAAAGGGACTTGGAGTTTGATGTCGGTGACAATTTATTTCTTATAATTTCACCTTGGAAGATATTTATGAGGTTTGGGAAGAAAGGGAAGCTCATCCCTAGGTACATTAGCCCCTATGAAATTCTTGATCACGTGGGAGCAGTAGCCTATCGGCTTGTACTTCTTCGAAATCTAGCACAAGTTCGTGATGTCTTCCATGTATCCCTTTTAAGGAAGCACATACCTGACCCTTCACATGTACTAAACCAAGAGGTGGTACAACTGGAATATGACCTCTCTTATGATGAGCGGCTGGTGGAGATCTTGGATCGTAGAGATAAGGTTCTATGCAACAAGACTACCCACCTTGTTAAGGTGATGTGGAGAAACCACAAATATGAAGAATCCACATGTTAACTAGGGGAGTCTATGAGGAAAAAGTACCCACACATTTTCTTTTATGAGGATTCGAGTTAAAATTTTGGGGATGAAATTTATTGAGGGTGGAAGAATGTAACAACCCGAAATTTTGAATGAATTTTTGTTTCTTGATTTTGTGTGTTGTTTTAGTTTATACTCAACAAAACTATATTCTTTAATTAATGATATGAGTATAATTAAAATGAGACTATTGGGTTTTGACTGTTATATGATCATTTGTCAATATGACCATTGGAAACTAAATATTGTGATTGTTTTCTATAAATACAAGTGATCTTGGTTAATAGAGAAAGAAGATTCGATGGCCTCATCCAGTAGTCTTAGGCCGATCTAAGCCCATCTGACGAAACTTGGGAAGGAGGTAGCACCACAGGGCTTTACTCTAGACCAAAACCAAGCCGAACATCATCATGTGAAGCTAGAGCGAAATAGCCTTAGGGAGAAGTTATAGCTTATAGAAATCACTACTCGAGCAATGTTGGTTGAGCCACCCTCGGATTATCTCACCTTAGCACAAATTAAAATAAAGTCCTATGCGGGTGTTATAAGGGGTTATGTAACCAGACCATAACTGCCCTATGTAATACTTTGATTTAAATAAAAATTGTGATGTCTTCTTATGGTGAAGTTTGTGAATTTTCAAATGTTCGGATAAATATAGTATGCATATTATTGATGAATTCTAGAAAAAGATATTTTAAAATATTTATATAAACCTTACATAATTAATGATGTGTAATTATTTTAAAAAAATGGTCTTCTAGAAATGTGTTCAGAAACAATTTTAGAATTTAATAAGATCAACTTAATTTTTTGTTAATAGTAAATTATGAATAGTGATTGTACGCTTAGGATTAGTAATGTGACTAAATGGATTATTAATATCACTTAAAGAAAGTATTAATATAATTTAGGCACCTTGATTAAATAATGTGATTCAATAAAATAGGTAAATAACTGTTTCAGAAATTATTAGTCAAGTATTAGTTTTTTCGGGTGAATAGTATTTTTTGAATTAAAATTTAAATTAATAATATTTATAAAATTATATTTATAAAATGGAGGTCATTTTTTAATTCAAAGCATCGATATTAGGTTATGGTGATTTTTTGGGATTTTTCTGAAAAAAATTAATTTTCGTTAAATAGTGAAAATACAGTTTTTAGTTTCGGGTGGTTAATGACATCATTAAGGATGTAATAATTATTTAATCTTTCAGGTCGAATAATGAATAGTAATATAAGGTATGAGGTGTCCCAATTGGCCAATACCATGGGAAAATACCAGGGGAAAGCCCATGGTTTTTCCAATACCACCGATGAGGTGTCCCTTGGCCATTAATGACTTGTCCCCTCACTTCCCATATACATACCTAGCCATTCCCTCATCATTTTCATTTAAAAATCCTCCTCAACGAAGTTTTGGTCTCCTCACCTCCCATTTATTCCTCCCAAGGTTCCCTCAAGCCTCCCAATGTCTTGACCTTCAAGCTTACAAAGTTACTCTTCAAGGTAAGAGATCCTTTCACCCTCCTCTTTTTAAGTCACGACTTCTTTTATGTTGTTTCTTATAATTTCTATATCTTTATGTTTAGGGTTTGTTCTCATATGCTTTAATTACTTTAATTTTTATGTCTAATTTTTTTAGAACCTTTCCACTCTCATCAATTTTTTTTCTAAATTTTTATGTGACGCCGTTAGGCTGCCAAATTTTTCGTAAAAGAAATCACACTTTCTATTTCCTTTCAAGTTTTATTTTCATGTGGGTTGTAATTAAAATGTCCACACCATGATCTTATTTATTTTTATTCTATCCCTATACTTAAAAATGATCCATTAATGTATGGGAGACCCCTGTCCCTGCTTTTTTTATTATTTTCTAAAACCATGTTATATAGCTGTTATGCTGCAGAAATTTCATCTCAAAATTTCTATCTCTTTCTATCAATAAATTCTATTATTTTATTTATATGAATATACAGACCTATTTAGTTTATATGGGTGTTAATAAATATATAAATATGATATATTTTCTTCTGTAATTTACATACATATAACCCTCACTCCCTTTCCATGGGTTATAAATGACATAATGATCATATTTTCAAGCTCTTTTTAAACGTCATGATTTTGACATGAAACCCATTTCTTTGATTCTATTTAGGTTATTTATGAAATGTTTTGTTATGATATATGTGGCTCACATGAAAGTGAAGAAATATTAAGGTTTCTCCCTAATAGTTCTCTAATGCATTGGGTAAAGATTTAATCTCTAGAGATGACAAGTTTCACGATACCTTGGTGAATAACCTTGGTAATTTTTATGACACCTTGGGGATGGACCTTGGTGATATGTTCATGAATGTATTAATGAAATGTTGTATCCACACATTCAAGTTATTATTCAAGTTCTTTTAATTATGATATTACTATACTTCCATTGCTCATATCTTTATGTTGTTATTCAAGTTCTTATTGATGTCACAAGTACACCGATACCTTTGTTTAGCCTTAATGGGCCTTCTGCTCACCCTTTCCTTTTATGTATGTCTCCAGGATATGAAAGGAAGTAATTGTACTTAGGATGATCTTATGATGAAGCCTTAAAAGTAGATTTGAAGAATGTTTTATGTTGTTTTTCATGTATTATGTTCCTGATTTCTAAGACACTAGACTTTAAAGATCCTCTATTTGTAAAATGTAATGAAAAGTTATGTAATAAAAAGGCAGGATGCCACAACTATGGTGTAGGAGCTGTACCTAGGAACATATCAACAGTAGGATATGTAGTGTTATGCTTTCAATGGCTAGGGGAATCTCTCTAGAGATTTTACAACCCGTCATGCCGCTAAGAGGGAGCTGGCTAAAGAGATGCCTTGGTAGAGTCAAATCTTGGATAAAAGAGTTCTGCAAGATGGAGGGAGATCCAGAGGAGTTGGAAGAGTAGCAGGTGGTCCACACCAAGTTTAAAGAGTTGTAGGATGTGGGAAAGGATGGTTGCATGAAATCACAACTTATGACCCAGAGACTCCATGATAGATTCATGGTGTGACCTATGTCATTTCCTATTTGCTGCTGTATTAATGGAAAAAATATCTAGTTATCCTCCATTCTACCATGAGTTTTTTTAAGACAGAAAGGTTCCAATAAAATTGTGGACTTGACCCTCACACTTAGAGGCTTCTACTAGAGGAGACCCAATGATCACACAGTATCACTGATAGTGTGACCCGAATCTTGGAGGTGATAGTTGTGGTTGACATCTCTTATTTGTAGCATCGAGGCCTTACGATGTCATTCTTGGTATATAATACTATCATTCATGCCCATATTAACACTTTTAGGGAAAATGGTATGATGTATCTGCAATAATCGAAGTTGGTTTCCTTGGTATGAGAAAAGGGAACCCCGAAAGCATCGGGTAGACTCTCTCATAGAACTTGAAAAAATGGGGATCTTTTGTGGACAATATTTTATCTTTGTTCATGTCTGAAGGCAGCATAGGGATCTTAATAGAATCACATGGGAGCAGGAGGCTCAGATTCATGCTTAGTACTCTTACTCTTTGATTTAGTAAACATTTTTTTGTTTTTCGAGGATGTAAAGACATAAGGTGGGGAGAATGTAACGACTCAGATTTTCCCTGTTCTATTTTTTGAAAATTATTGAAAAAATTATGGGAGAAGGCACTGAGAAAATGTGAGATTTCAAGGCCCAGAGTTCCTAGAATGATATGTTGAAAAATGTTAAATTTTTAAATATAATGCCTGAGTAGTTTTCATGAAAAAGTGTAATAACTATTAAATGGGTGCCCATATCAGACATATGAGGGAACCATTGCATTTAGGATGGTGGTTTTACCCTAGGATCGACTTAAGTTTAGGCATCTTGGGTCTCTAATAAGAAAACTCAAAAATTGAATAACCATAAATAAAATAATTAAATAAAATAATTTTATTTTACAAATCCTTATAATTCATAAATGGTAACTTGAATTGGAAATAAGAAAGTACTTTTGAGCTTATGAGGATGTGATTTCTTTGGGCAGAGCCTAACATTGGTCGGCATGGTCCATCAATGGAAAGTAGTTTTTGGGACATGACCATAAGTAAAATAATTAAATAAAAATTTCTTTAATTTTAAAATCCTTATAACTCATAAATAGTAACTCAGATTGTAAATTAGAATGTAAAATTGGGCTTGTGAGGGCTTTCTTTCCTTAGAAGGACCCAAACCTCAACCAACACGGGTCGATGATAAAAAGATAATTTTTGGGATTTTTAAAGGAAAATAAAATCAACTTAAAGAAGTTTATATTATTGTATTTTTAATGTTTCTCACCATGGAAACATAGAGACAGTGCAATCCATTCTCCTTTCATAAATGAAGCAGTGTGGTAATGCTGTTTCAAAGCGAAACAACAATTCTAAAACATGTAAACATGTTAATACATTTCCCTTCCTTAATCAAGGACATAGTCCAGTGTCAGATTTCGTAACATCAGAGATTTTTCTCTTGTGTTTCCCTAAGGCAAGGAGGAGGATAATATCTCACTAGCGAGGACAGATCAGAGGTTGGGATTCGATCAAGCTGTGACGAATTGAAAAACGCCGATAGAACAAGGATCAAAATAGCAATGCAATGTCAATCAACATCTGCATGTGATCCAACTCGAGGTAGGAGTTTTTATTTATATTCCAACCCTACCCCATCTTAGAATTCCTATGATGAATATGAACCGATTGATGAAAAAATCAGTTCACAGATCAAGCATATTATTGTGGGATGGGTTTCAACATGTGGGGTTTATCGGGGATTTATGGTCATTTGATTGATTCCTTGTTTGTTCATCATCTTCTTGATCCTTCTAACAGAATAGTTTGAGGAAAAAAAATGAACACACAGTTGAAGTTTGTTCCTCAGGTTCATTATTGTGCTTTTCTCCCCCATGTTCTTAGTGTTCTTCATGGGTTGAAAAATAGTCGATCGTTACACAATTTTTTCTTGGTGCAATTGTAACACCCCAAGCTTCCACGATATGCTTCTCTTTGAATAATACAATAGCGTATGTTGTACGCAACTTCGAGTTCTAACGCACACCACAACCAATCAAACTAGCTGTTATGAATATTAATACCCACTTTTTGAAGTTTTCTAAATTATATATTTCAAAATGGACTTCATTTTTGGATTCGGAATATCGAAATTAGCTTTGGGTGAATTTTTGGAATTTTTCTGTAAACATTCAATTTTTGATGAATAGGGAAAAAACACTGAGTTATAGTTTAAAACCGTATTTTTATTTAAATAATTATTTATTTTATTTTAATTTAATTAAGGTCAAAATAGATACATAGTACCTATATAAGTTTAATGTAATTCACTGAAGTTAGTTTGTAATAATTTTAGATATATAAATATTTTATTGAACATTTCACTGTCTTTTACCCACCTCCTAGGAGAATTTGGAAATTCACATAAAACATAATATTACCGCTTCCGTGAGTGGAATTTCGAAAATCTGAGAGACACAGTTAATATCAAAGAGTAAAATGTGGTTCAATAAGATAAAAATATTTTTTTGTGAATAGTAACTTTTTTCTTTTATTCACCACGGTTAAAAGTAAATAGGGTAATTAAGGGTAAAAATGATAATAATATTATCCTAACACATATCCTAATTCTATTGTACAAGTGTATCTTGACCAAAAACAAACTTAGGAATAAAATATTATCATTTAGGTCCACTTGGTTTAGATTAGGACATTTATTATTATTTATTTCAAAGAAGAGTTAAAAGAGTTAAAATCAAAGTTTAATAACTAAAACATTTTTAATATAGGGACATACAAAAGCTAAATTCGATTATGAATATTAATTAGAAAGATAAATATATTTTCTATATAAGAGGATTTTATTTATAATTTTTAGACATTAAATAATTTAATTTATTTGTGACACAATGGTGATGCAGTAATTAACTAATTAATGAAATATTAAAATAATTTATATATCAAAAAAATGTAATTTGAGACTTTGTATGAATTAAACTAATTTTATAGGTTAATACGACATATTAGAATTGGTTATATAAATTTTTTTTGAAGCAATAATGCTGTTATGAAATTATCAAAAACAAAATACCCAATAGTGACAAAATTGACATAAAAGAGTTCTTAAAACAAATATTATATTATTAATTGATATTCTATTCCTAAAAATATGAGGTTCGGCCAAAGGGCTTATATAATTATATGTGTATTAGTAATGGACCACTTGGGGGTCTCTTGGAGGTATATAGTAAGTTTATTAACTATATAATATAAAAATACAAAAAGACATGGTAAATGTCAAACTATTTAACTAAGAGTTAAATATAAATGATATGGTTAATACAGTGACCCAAACCTGTATAAAATCTATTGGTTGAAAGGATTTAGACCCATCCCTACCTTAAACTTTGAATAATCCACTTTGGAGCCATTAGAAACCGAATATGAATTTATTATAAAATAATATTTCTAGCTTTTCCAAAGGTCCCCTTCACCCCTCTTATAAAAGGGCACTCCCCCTTCTCTCTAATTCATACCTTCAAAGCCACTTGGCTCGGCCAAAACCTACCCAAATATCCTCCCAACTTCCCTCAATTCAACCTAGAGGCCTTATTTTGATAATAAATCCAACCTAAGGATCCCATTTGATCAAATCAAAAGGAAGAACCCGAAGATGAGGTAATGTTTTCACCACCCGCTTTCAAGTTCATTTCTTATTTAACTTCTTATTTATTTTTTATTTCCATTATAAAATAATAAATACAGTATCTTATATATACTGTGATGTTATTATAAATATGGTACAACCATATTCAGTATTCTATCCATCCTTTGAATGACATGTCACCATATGTGCGTACGTACGACTTACCGTCTCCACGTCGTGGTGTACTTGTTATTAAAAACATTATTATTTGTATGGGTATTATAATGATGTTTAATTGATGTAAATAATAAATATAACATGATAATGATTCTGTATATATGATATTCCATCCAATTATATATTATTCTAATATCAAAAGAATGATATTCTCGCTCGTGCATACGTACAGACTACCGTCTCCACAAACACGACGAGATTCATTCCCCATCATATCCATTCAAGTATAATTCTCCTTTAATGATTAAAAATAATGTTTAAGGACTTGATATCATTCTGTATATGAATAATATACAACCTATGGAAAAAAAACACACCTTATGTAACAAAACATATAAAAGAAAACGAGTAAGTGAACACCCAAAACGACGATAATACTAAAATATTATTAACAAAGTAATATTAAAAGGTATTATATGATATCATATTTATGTATATTATTATTGTATAATTTAATAAAAATTATTTAACTATTATACACGAGGTTAACCTAAACTCAACCAAGGAAAAGTACAAGGTAAGGGTTTATTTCAAAATCTCTTCATTATCCGAGGTTGTTTATACGTGATTATCTACTAGGACCTCTTTATCATCCACATCCATGTTTCTTAAACATGTATTTAAAATCATTATTAATATTTTAAAAACTATAGGTTAAAGTCATTTATACCCTTGTTGAATTTTTATAAGAAGTTTATAAAGGAATCATTCTGTCATTTTCCAACCAAGGTCCTTTTTAACCTTTTTGAAAAAATTAATGTATGAATGTCTTTTTTAACTTATACGGCGGGTGCGGCTATTTTCCACCATTATAAAATCTTATAAGCCTCCCTTACAAGATTATAAGGATATTTTCAAAGTAAATGTTTTATTTTATAATTATGTGACTTTTAAATGATTTAAAAAAAGGAGATATTTCTCACAAATTGTTTTAATTTCATTTAAGTCAACATCCTTTGATGGATTTTAAGCTTATTTGAAGTTGATTTATTATGATACAAAACTTCCATATTGTATTGAAGGTTTTGTGATATGTTTGACTGTGGATGTGTTATTTTTATACCATTTATGGTTTATGGAGAAAGTATTGACATTTCGTATTCTAGTTTTAATACGAATGTTTATGTTATGTTTAAACCCATTCATATGAGGAATGCATTGGACTTAATAAGTGATGGGTAGAGCCCGATATAGCTCCTCGATGCATCGGTAGGTCTTATGAGACAAACTAGTGTCCTGGCACAAGGCCTTGACAAAATCGTATTTGTAGTCTTGGCATAGGGACTTGACTATGTGGTTATGATAGTCTGGCATTATGCATTCCATCATTATGAAAGTGGTTATTGATATTTCATGTGATTATTAGACTATTAGAATATTTATGTGAACAAGTAAATGACATTATTTCATTTTATTTCTGCCATATTATGCGGATGTTCAAGTTTAAAAGGCTTTTTTAGTGAGACATTTCCTTAAATGATTATGCTTATTTATGAAAGTTTTCGCTATATTTTTATCCTTACTGGGAATCTGAGCTCTCCCCTTTCTATGTTTTATTTTTCCCAAGATGTGAAGAAGTATTTTATGAATGACCTGCCGAGATATTATGAGGGGATATGAGTGTGGACTATGGAGACTATGTTGTTGTAGTTTTCATTTTATGATGTAATGTAAACATTATGAATGTATCTAGTGATTCCAAGGCTACTAAACTAATCGGTCTTTCGAGACTTGATCTTTTGTGATCATGACAATATTATGTAATAATGCACCGACTCTGGGTAACTGGGGTTGAGGTGTTACATCAATGATCCAATGTCTTCAATCAGGAATGGACACGACATGATAGAGGTGTGATGACGATAGTGAAATATGGATAAAAGTAGCATGTGAGATATCATTAAATGTTCATTTTCCAGTGGAAGATGTCACAACAATGATTAAATACCATGTCGATGATGAATAGGACACTAGCGTCACATGTGTTCTTTCAGATCGAATAACGGACCGCCAGAACCAGTAGAAGAAACTGCCAGATCGCCAACTGTGTGTGGGAGGCGATGCACATCGGCAGTGTGCTGTAGTAGAGGAGGACATGGTAGTGTGGAACCACAATGCCAGTGGGCCACTGCATCAGGCAGGGAGACCCACAGATGATCCACATGTTAGTGACAGTACACGGTCTGTGGAATTGTGTGTTGGGGAGGCGGTCAGCCACATGACTTCGAGGGGATGCGGCCGTCACCATGCTCATTGGAGACCAAACAAACCCATGGTAGAAAGTCAGGCTAGAGAAGGCGGGCCACACCCATGACCCAGTAGTCCAGGTTGGACCCGGGTCAAGTCGGCGGACTCTGGTTGGGTCAGCAGACCCCAATTTGGGTTGGTCCAACCTGGCCAGACCAGACCGAGACCCAACTGGCACCTTTTCTCTAAATTTCCCATAACTTTTAAATGCAGCGTCCATTTGTTGAGATGTGTAAGGTGTTGGGAACCTTGAGAAGAGACAATATTTTTGAGATACTCAAAGTGTGTTTTTTGTGGATGTTGAAAGATGATCTATTGGTTTAAGGAGTTGGTCGTCCTGATATAATCACTCTGGAGCCAGAATCACCATGTTTCGTAATGTTGGGACTCCCTACATCGCAGGAGAGGGTTCATTTCCTTTTGGTAGCTTCCTCTGGGGGTGTTACTCCCATGTGGGACTAGGGTGTGGGTTACTAGTGTTTTTCATTAAGGAAGAGTATGTACTCCCCTATGGGACTAGGGAGCAGGTCCTCTATCTATAGAGTCAGTACTCCCCTATTGGACTAGGGCGTGGGTCCTCCATATCTGATGTACACAGATTCAGAATATCTATAGAGTGTAGGGTTAGGGTCATCTATGATAGGATTCAGTACTCACCTACAGTTCAAGGATATGGGGCCTCCACACATGAACTGAGAGTGTAGGTTCTCCCCTGACATACCAGGGGGTGGGTCCTCTTGTCACTGGGTAGTACTCCCCTACCGGGTAGGGTGTGGGTCCTCAACATACAATGTTGTACTCCCCTATGGGATTAGGGGGCATGTATTTCATGAGTTGTACTCCCCTATGGGATTTGGGTGTGGGTCCTTACTTATGAAGTTTCACTCCCCCAGCCTGAATAGTGGCGAGGGGCGGGTCCTCCATTGGAGTTGGAGCTCCCTCAGAAGTCGAACACATTTTCAAAAGAGTGGGCCCATCAACTTGATGATAACATTACCTAAATAGGAGATAGATCTAACTCGAAGGACTGAGGTGCAGTCCAGTCCTTAAAAAAGCAACGAAGGTTTCATGATATGGTTAGGAGTAGGTCCCCCTTATCTATGAACTGTGTTGAGGGTGGGCCTCTCCACTTGGGTTTCCTTAGTCTTGCATTGGGAAGAAGACATCGATGAATGAAAATTTGATGCTAGGAACTGGATATAGACCTACTAAAATATTATTGTTGGAGCATGTTCTCTCAGATATACCATTTGGAATAGAAGAGGTTTTCATGATGGAGTGTACCTCTTAGACTGGTTCCATCTAGGATGGCTGAGCACGTGGAGTGTGATCTCCTAGTTTTATGTGCTTCCTTGCGAACCTATGATGAGAATCCTAATACTGGCTATGTGGTTGGGACCTCATGATTCATAGTGCCTGAAAAAAGTATATCTGGATGTTCTTGGTATATGTATGGGCATAGACCTATGTTGAGATGACTATATATTCTTGGCGATGTTTCTTTTGTGGTATTTTACCTTGTGGTTTTCAGGGTCTCCTACTGAGTATTGTTCTACTCATTACTTCTTGTGATTTTCCTGCATGTGTGGTGTCTTGTGCAGATGTTCGATGCTTTAACAGATTTTAGGGAGGGCCAGGATCGAGTGGTGCTTAGTGAGATCAGAAAAATGAGGCATACTCCTACAACTTATGGTAGCTACCCTTCACATACCCTTCAGGTAGGGTTCTCTATGGATGAGCTTTAGGGACTTGGGGTTCTACTTGTGTTTTTTCATTCTTTTGGTGGGATTGTATACTGGTCCGATTTTCCACCCAGTACTTTACTTTCTAATGCACTCTGGTTTTGTTTAACTTTGTAGTCTGCATACATTTCTTCTTTAGATTTTTTACATGCCAACGTCTTTGGTTTTGGGTTGGGTCCATGTGTACAGGTACTTAGGCTAATGCCTCTAATTTGAGGGATACGCCTACTCGATGCTAGTCTCCAGCCCCTGAATTATCAGATGTGAGCTTGGGGTAGTCACGACACATGCCTTGAGATACAGTTTGGACAAAAAAATATTAATATTTCTTTAATTTACTCATTTTAAATTTATATTTTATTAATTATTAAATTTTATTCTGCGACATTTACCAGCATTAAAAGGAACTAAAAATGGATAACTATTATCTGTGTGGAAAATGAAGCACTGATAATGCCTACCCTTTATTAGTGCTAAAAATAAAGCACTAATAAATAGATCCTTTTATTAGAGATAAAAAAATAATTGATAAAGGTTAGCCTTTATGTGTTCTAAAAAAAGAATTGGTAAATGGTAACTTTATCAGCAATTTTTTTATCACTAATAAAATGTACCCTTTATTAGCACATTTTTCTAGCACAGATAAATGTTAGCACTGTTAAAAGCCTATTTTATGGCTGTGAAAGTCTAGAAAGTTTTTTATATCAAAATTCAATATGAAATTGATTCCAATTCCCTAAATTGGATTAACATATATATAATTGATGTAATTTTACTTTTAAAACCATATTAAAACAACTTTTCCTTCAAAATTACTCAAATGAAAAGTTTGTTTTTTTAATAAAAACAATTATTTTTCACCATCCATTGAAAATTTTATCTTTCCAAAAACACCTCCAAAATTCAAGCGAAGATAATATTGAAATGATAATTTCAAAAATTATGTTCATTATTTCAAATAAATTTTATTAATGTGGAAAAAATAATTTTAATATAAGTTCACCAAAGGAGACATAAAATTAATTTTGAACCATTCACCAAAAGTAATTTATTTAATTTATTGAGATAAAACACATTTGTGTGCACAAAAAATTTCTTAACAAAAAGGGTTACATTATCTTAAAATTGTATCTTATATTTTTATTTATAATTAAATTGTTCACCAAAGAATCAATTTTATATACAAGTGTAAACCATATATTTTTAATTGTATATTTAATCCTATTCATACCTGTCATTCCAATGGTTAAGAGATAACTATAATATTGAATAGTAATATCTTTATAGTATGTCATGTTTTGTTTAAAATTGGTGTTATGTGTAACACAATCTATCAAAGAAATTAAATTTATCTAGAAAAAAATATCTCATAAAATAATACGGTGTTACAAATAATCTTTTCAAATCGAGAAAAATAAAGAGATTACCCATAATCATAATAATAAAATATAATATAAAATAATTGGGTATCAAAATAAATTCAATAATTTTTTGTAAATACCCTTTAATAAATGTAATAAAGTATACAATATTAAAACCATATATATAAATGGTATACAATCAATAAAATAATTTTTATAGTCAATTGATTTGTTGCATATAGGTGAACGCCCTTCAATCAAAGGAATAAAAAATAGGGTATTCATAAAAGAAAGGTAATTGAAATAAAAGTCATAAAACGAAGATGATTAAGTAAAATTGAGGTTGTTATGGATAATTACTATTATAGAAAATGATATAATATAATACAAAGTGACTTAGATGAAAAAACTATTTTTAGGAGTTTTATAAAAAATAACTTTGGAAATAAGAAATATCCATGATATTTTGAGATAATTTTTAAAGAAATTTTTTATTAATATAGGATAAAAATAGTTTATTTTATAAATAATGAAAATTTATTGAGAAATATTTATATAAAATGAAAAACGTGTAATAAATATGTATTCATATGGAAAATGTAAAAAGAGATGCTTTTCACACTTAGAAGAAAATAATCAATACAGAAATTGTTAAAAATTTGTTTAAAACCTTTTAAGTAAGTTCTAGTAGTATATATCGATCTTAATCAATTATTAAGGCATAGATCAGTACATTTTCAAAATATTACTATACATAAATAGATTAAAAAAGTGAGTTTCCTAGCTATAAATTTGAGACAAGGTTGGTTTCATTTACAAGAAATACTTTCTGAAAAATATGAGTTGAGGGGAATTGAATTTTTAGGGGGTATATAAAACCACATAAATATCAAAATAATATGATGATAGGTTTCATGAAGAATACAATTTTCCATGGTGTATTATCTTTTAAAAGAAATATTTATTTGAAAATAATAATGGAAATAAAATCCTTATGGTTTCAGAAATATTTTAATAAAGAACCCATTTCAACTTTGGTATATTTAGAATTGAATACCATTGTATAGGTAAAAAGAAATATCTATTAAATACCCCATTTATATGGTAAAATTCATTAATTACTCATTTATCATACTATATTAAAGATATCATGATGTTTAATAAGAATGATGACTCAAGAAGTTAACTTTGAGAAAAAAAACTCCTTACAACATTTATAAATTTTGAGATATGAAAAACATGATATAAATAAATTAGAATGTAAATTTAACATAATTATATATAATATAATCATGATTATAAATATTAAATTTTTGTATATGAACTACTCCTAATAAAACATAATGTATAATAATAAGTATGTCTAAAGGGATTGTAAATAGAAATAGGAGATCCTTACCTTGATTCCATAATTCCTCTGAATCCATTGAATATACTATATAACAAAAATAATTATCATAATAATATATTTAAAAACCTTATTTATATCTATAAAATTTTATAAACTTTATTTAGAATTTTTCTCTACATGTGTATTAGTTAATTGTTATATTTTTTTAATATCATGAGTGAGAAATCCTGATTATTTTGAACTAGTTTTGTATTTGTAATGTTTTTCTTCATTATTATCCCAAATTTCAAAATTCAAAAATAATAAATAGGGAATTTTATTTATGTTTACAATTTTTTCATTTCATTTTATGAATTTTTTGTTAAGATTCATTTAGTCGAAATTGGATATAATCAATTTTCAGTGATTTTTAACAAATAAATGATGAAAATTTAAATAATGAGTTTAATATTAATGATACCATTATAGAATAAAATTTAAATTATTATTTTTATAATTTATAACATAAATTATCTGTTTTATGTCCTGATTGTAAACTATGAAATTATATTATATCATGGTTCATGTAGTTGGTTAGACCATTGCAAACATGGACATACCATAATTAATAGCTCATTTTGGATTGTGAAAAACATTTATTTTGGAATAATAACATTATTATTGAATAAAAAATTTATTATAAAGATAATTTTAGTATGGTGATTCATATTTTAATAAAGTTTAATAATTAAGAAAGAAATAAGATATTTTATTTCATGGAGGTAATGGTCTGCAAACTACATGGTTAACATTTTCATTTATGAAATAATGAGAGGGAGAGAAGGTGAATTATAATTTTTATATTAATTACCAAAATTATATTAAATATGTAACATTTATTCTTCAATTTCACACTTATGATCATAAAAGAGATGGAGTGGTGAAAAAATAAGTCGTTTATTAATGGAGGTTGTAGTTTACACAATGCATGAATAAGGATTCTATTTTTCTTAATAGATTTGGTGAAATGTGGTTAACAATAATTACCATACCATAATAATATTAAATATAAAAATAATAGTTATATCATTACATATGAATTATGAAACTAGTTTTGGGTATTTAATAATGAATAGAAAAGTTATTAGGGGAAAAAGAGTACTGGTGTTGAAATATTTGTGTTTCCTAAGAGAATTCCTTAGAAAAATAGGTATTAAGACAATATCATGTGAACATAGGCTCAAGGAAAATGAGAATTATTTTTCTGTTAAAATTATTGATTTATTTTTAGGTGGAAACATAATTCTTTTCTAGGTCTTGAATGGTTGTTGAGAGACTACTTTTATAATTGGGGAGAATGCCATTTTTGTAAATATTTTAAATTAATATGTAAATAGAGCATGTTTCACTTAGAAATAAAACTCAAATTGAATAATAATGGAAAGGAAGAGATAATTTTTATAATTTATTAACCATTAATTTGAAAAAAAATAAAAAAAAATTATACTTCCTTTACTCTTAGATTTTTAATTTTAAATTTTTTTAGGTTTTACCATGGTAACTAGTTTTTACCTAAGTAATTTAATTTTAATGGATAAAAATAAAATGGACCATATTATATAATATGTAACTTATAATTTTAAATATTAAATCAATTTTATCATATGAAATTTATAGGTTTAATAAATCACAACTTTAAAATTAGTGCATGTAACGCGTAAAAACCTGTTTTTAGAAAAAGTTTATTCTTAAGCACCAAATTTATGTGTAGGATAAAATTATAAATGTAACTTAATTTAATGATATATATTGGTTTATTATAAATCAATCTAAATTTTTATGTGTGTTTAAAATCAATCCAAATCTAAAATTTACCGAAATTATATATAACTTAAATTAAAGACCAAAATAGGTTTTTATTGGAAAATATTACTTAAGTCTTTGGAATGCCAATAAAAGGTTTTATAAATTAAACATAGTATTTTTAAAATTTATATATTTATGTATTAAATACATATTTAATCATTTAAAAGGTTTATAAACTTCTAGGTGTTTATTATATAATTATAATGTTATAGTTTTGGTAAAAAACTATATTTTCACTATTCATTTAAAAATCAAATATTTCAGAAAATTTTTCAAAATTCATAATAAGATAATTATAGAATTATAACCATAAAATTATATTATTTTTATCTATTTCAAATTACAAATTTTATAATATTATTTATTAAATAAAAATTCAAAATATACAGATAATAAATCTTACTTAAAACATCATTTTTGAAAATTAATTAATTTTGAAACAAATTTTCAATTTAAAGAATTTAAATATACTAGTTTATATATTAAAATATAATATATTATCTTAATGATCATTTAAAATATGTTTATTTAATTTATTAACACTTTAATTAGTAAATTAAAAAAGAACATTATGTTTTTCAACATAAGAATTTTTATTTCATTATTATATTTTTATTGGCTGGAGATTTTATTCTTCTCATAATTTATTATTAATATTCTTATAATATTTCACACCTTACTTTAGTTAAGATTTTTCATGTATAAATATATATTTAAATAATGTCTATTTAAGGAAAAATCATTTGATATTTTAGGTTTTTACATTCTCCCCCTTAAATAAATTTCATCCTCACAATTTTAATTATTCCTAACAAATAAAAGTCTATGAGGGTATTATTAACATGTTTATCATTATGGATATAAATTATATTTTAAAATATACCTTACTCTCTAAGTATATATTAATTTACATATTTTTCCTAAAAAATGTTAATATTTTTAAAATTCGTATACTCAAGTATGTATATAACCTAATCACACATTCTCCAAAATATACCTTTTAGAAAACCATCTATATTTTTAAAAAATTAAACTATAATTAAACCATATTGTATTATATAAATGAATCCTATAATTAATTCTCTTAAGAATATCCCTCAAGTGCTCTCCTTCTCTTAAAAGGGGTTCCTCTACCAGGCGATGGAGCATTTTCTTCCAGATTCCATTTATTTACACTCATTTTCTATTTTCTTATTCTTTTTATCCAAACTATTTTATTTGGTTTCTCCTTGGGTCATCTATTTTGGATGCGACTCTCTTCATTAAAATCCAAGATTTTTTGCACATTTCTTTGATGTGAACAATTTATTCTGTCCTGGTCGGATCCTCTATGTTAGACCCCATTTTTTATCCCATTCTGCATTCATCATGGTGGTTTGTGTGGTATTGGTGGTTCATGGTCATGGATTACTACTGATCCCCTTTCCTAGTTATTCCTTTGTTATTTTGTTCTATTTGGGATTTTGTTTGGTGGGTTATCATCCTTGATGTTGTTTTCATAGTTTGGTGATAGTGTTTTTTCTCATTGGAAACAATTTTTTATTTTCCGTATTTCTATTCATGTTAGCCAGATCTGTTCTTGGTATTGTCTTCCTAAAATGTGTGTCTTATTATTGTGTCCTTCATCTATTCAACTCTACCTAGGATTCTTGGCCCAACGCTCCCATATGAGTTGGACCGATGTGATGGTTCATAAGGAGGCTTTGGGAGGTGTTATTTGAGTGGCCAACAACATTCGACGAGGTTCTCTGGCTTGGGGGTTTTCTTCTTCATCTCTCCATGTGATGTTCAAATTGATGATGGAAAACATAATGTCTCTTAATTGGTGGTGCTTCTCCCTAGGATATGGTTTGTTTTTGTTTTTATAGTGATTAAAATTGGTTGGTTGGTTCTCTATGATGTTGAGATGTGGCACAATTTGGTCTTTCTAGTGATTCGCTTCATGGTCACAGGTGCAGATGTTTTGTAGTGTTTAGTTTGGTGTTTTCCAATGATGATGTTGTTACTTAACGATGACATTGATGGATCCCTATGGTTATTCTTTTTCATAATTATGGAATTAACACAGGTATGATCTATGTTAGGGTACGCATCTTGAGGTGGGATGCAAACCTAGGAGGTGATGTGGTTACCATTTTAAATTTGAATTTTAGAAGTTTACTTTTTATGTTTGAATTTGGTTTTTTGTGGTGTATTCATGGTAGTGAATAGTTATGCTGTTTTCCACATAACTAAAATGTTTTGTTTAAAAATAATAAAAAAATGGATCGATAAAATCAAACACTACACAATATATACCACAATAAAAAAAGACGATGAAAATTACCAAAAATACCATCATTCAATTATTAATATCAAGGTTACCAATACTATATAAATTACTTTTTAAAAATAAAACAACCCTTTATTACCTCAAAATCATGTGTATATAAAAAATAAGAGTTATCCTTCCCTAAATCCTATGTTATTCAATAGTTATATTTTAAAATATAACATTTTCAAATAATACATTTTCATAGTTATTGAACCCATTTAATATATTCGACCAAGCATTTAAAGAAAAATATTGATTAAAAATCCATAGATGTTTTAAATTATCCTCATAATGTTTCAAATATACCATAATATCATTTATAGATATCACTCACTAATGAAAATATCTACGAGTATCATAATTTTTTACTATTATGTTATCAAACTCACAACAATATTTAAGAATAAGAAACCTACTTTTTCCAACAAAACTAACATATAATATGATTCTCAACCATTTATGGTTTCTCCTTTATTATATTATATGAAATATTTGTTTCTAGTTACATAACATTATCAACATCATTTTTTGATCCTATTTCCAACCAAATATTAAAACCAAAATTATTATGATAATTTCCAAAAAAAAATCACAATAAATGATCATATGAACATTAAATCAAAATATATATTTCCTCTCCAATGAAATATTTATTTTTTCATATTATACTTTCATTTCAACTATTTCACACTTAATTCATCCTATAACACTCTTAATTCAACGAATATTGCTTTATGTTGTGTTATCACATACTCCTTAACCTAATCCCTTAATGTAATTAGAAAATAAATATTCATAATGGATTGTAATGAAAATGTTATTAACCAAATCAAATCTACCAGGAGGGGCTATCCAGTTGTGCATTCTTAAGCCAACTCATCATTCCATTGATCGAATATTGAATTGATACTAAACCAAACTTTTTCATAGTGATTATACCTTGGTGAATCTGTTCAATAACTACATCCAATTTCATGTTTCCAGACTAGGATTTAAATTCTAGGAGAACCACAAAATATCTAATTTTCCAAAAATTCATGATATTATCCTATACATAGAATTATCTCTTAGACTTATGCCTTAGGGTTTTTAATATTTTCTCCTGTACAATCCCCAAAATTACAAAACTAATCCTAAAAAACAAATAAACGCTGATCTAATACCAACTATAGAGACCCGTGTTTAAAATGTATTAATTTTAAAATAATTACATAATTTAAACATTAAATCTCACAAAACAATATCACAATCCTAAGAATGGGTGGTTTAGTGTCTTTGAGGACTATCTATATAAGTATTTTATTTTGGAATTCTTGTTAACATTTTTCCATAATTAACCCTCACTACACTCCTTATAGACTTCCCATAAGTTATAGTCATCTTCATAACATCTAAAAATAGAAACATAAGAAAGGGGTGGGATCATATGATCAGTAAGGGTAAAAATAAGCAATAATCTTTGATTTTCATAATTGGGAATAAGACGAACATATGAGTATAATCAAGATACATATGAAAATTCATACCTAGAAAATCATAGTTCATGAATCATGTTATAAGGACTATAATTTCATAAGATATGAATCAAATGAATCTTGAAATATGAGCCAATAAATATGATCTATGGGAGCACAACATAGTGATTAGAATAAGTATATTAGTTTTAAATATTTCAGATTTTTCACAAACATTATAATAGGTAAAACTTATTTTCATGAGCCACACCATCACCCATACATAAGATCAAATATAAGAAACTCAATAATAATTATCTCACAAGATATAAATTTTTACCACTTAATTAGAGGGATATATAACACCCCACCTATCATTATCTATAATTATGAGTTTCAAATGAATATCATTCACTTATCACATCACAAAATAACTCATGAAAATAAAAAGAGTTTTATAAAACCTTAAAATGAAAATCATATACTTTTTATAGTAAAAGAATACTTTGAAGTAAAATGGGTTTCATAACCTTTTTAAATGGAATCACGTAAATAAAGCATCGATAATCATAACAAGATAATCCCTTGAAAAATAAATGGGCATCCAATGATATTTAGTAAATTTCTATGTAAACATCCTTCAACGAAGACAATAAAACATATGTTTTTTTAAATAGTATTGAAAAAGGTTATAATGTTAAGGAAATAATTTCCCAAATAAATAATTTTTTTTAATTTAGGTGAACAAATGATAATCAATGAAATATAAAACATTGAATTTATAAAGGAAATAAATTTTAATAAAAATAACGTTCAGACACTGAAAAAGATGAATAAAAACAATGGAAGTGATAGATCATTCCTCCTAAAAAGAAGAACGTAACATAATCAAAATAAATATTTTTTATGGTATATTTTTTAATAATTTCATTGATAAAGTATATTATATGTTATATAAATAAGACTTAGGAGAAAACACATTTTTAGTGGTTTTAAAAAATTACATTAAAAATAAGAAATATATATGATATTTTGATAGATTTTTTAATATTTTTTTGAAAAAATTGTATAGATAATAATTTCTTTTAAAAAACATGAAAATATATAGAGAATGATTCATATAAAACAAAAAAGGTTGAAAAAATATTTTTTTATATGCAAAATGTTAAAAATAAATGTTTTTTCACATTCTGAGGAAAATGACCAATAAAGTATATCATCCTATGAGTTTGAGCATGGAAAAATTGATGTTCCAGATATAAAATAATTGATGAGGTCAGTTTTACTTATAATAATCTATTCAAGTAAAACATGAGTTGAGGGAAAAAGAAATTTTGAGAGGATATGTAAAAATCCATAAATATTTTAAAAATATAATTATTGGGTTTATAAATAATAAAAATTCCTTATATTCCTTATATTTTAAATAAATTTTCTATTTTAAAATAAGATTGGTAAGGAAACTCTTATAGTTTTAGTAACATTTTAATAAAAAACCTTTTCAAATTGTGTATCTTTTGAAGAGAATTAAATTTAAAAGATAAAATTATAGGGATATTCATGCCCCCATAAAAAGTTTAAAATAAATTCATTAGTAACTAATCACACTATATTAAAAAATTCATGGTGTAATATAAGAATGATATCTCAAGAATTAAATTTTGAGATAAATAACCCCTTACAACTTTTATAAATTTTGAGTCAAAACCCCATGAGGGAAAGATAATGTTATAGAAAAATAATAATCTTGAAATATAATTTAATAATTATATGAAATATTAAATTATATTATATATACAATTTCAAATAAAACATGGTATATATTAAGAGGTATATCTCAAGAGTTAGAAAATATAGACAAGAAGCCCATACTATAATCCCTAGATTCCACTAAAATGATTGACTCTATTATATAAAAACAATATATTAATAATATATTTAATAAAAAATTTCATATATATAACCTTTTAAAAATATCATTTATTGTTTTTTTATATGTATATTTGTTAGTTATTATCTATTTTCAATATTAGGTGTGAGGTATCATGATCGTTTTGAACTAGTTTCATATTAATAGCATTTTTCTTCAATATTCTACAAAATTTAATCATTAAAATATTACAAAATATACTAGAATGGATATTTTGTAATTATTTATAATGTTATAATTTCATCATATGATGGTTTTAGTTATGGTTAATTTAGATGAAATTGGAGAAATCATGTTTATGTGATTTTTCAAAAAATGAATAGTGGTATCTTAATTAATGGGTTTAATATTAATGTTACCATTAAAGAAAAAAATATATAAAACCTTATTTTATTATTCATAATATAAATTATTTATAATTAGGTTATCATATTCATCTATGATATTAATTTATGGCCTTATTTTTTAAGGTGGTTAGACTGACTAAAACAAAAACATACCATAATTAATGGATGGTTATGATTATGAAAGTTAATTATTTTGGAATAATATAATTATTAAATAAAAATTATGATATTATATATATTATTTTAATATTTTTAATCACATTATAATTTATTTTAATAAATAATATAGTCACAATATACGTTTCTTTTTGGAGGTGGTAGTCCGTACAACACACAGTTAACATTTTCATTTTTCAAAGAATGAGTGGGAAATATAGGGTATAAGAATTTTCCTATTAGTAATTGTAATCATATTATATATTTCAAATACATTATTTAACTTTACACATATAATAAAAAATATAGGTGGTTGTGAAAAATAGAATTCGTCGCTTCATGGAGGCCGTAGCCCGTACAACGTGTGAATGACAGTTTCATTTTTCTTAATAGGAAACGAGAAAGGTGGTTAATATTTATTCCATTATAATAATAAATTTCAATATAAAAACATTAATAATGTAATTATATAGTCATTATAAAATTATATTTGGGGATTTTATAAATAAAATAAAATAATTTAATGAAAAATAATATGTACATTTAAATCTTTGCATTTTTTGTAGAAAATTTCTCAACAAATGGAGGTTTTAAGACAATATAATATGAACAGAGGCTCCATAAAATGGAATAGAATTATATATGAAGTATAATAGACATATTTTAATGTGTAATGTTTTTTGTGGTCTTGAAGGGGTGGTGATAATCCCCTTTTATAAGTGGCATGATAGATATTTTTGTAAATGTTTTAAATTAATATAAAGAGAGAACTTGTTTATAATGTCAAGAAGACTCAAACGTGGAATTTGGAGATGTTATAAGGTTTATAATACTTGATTTATTAATTTAAATTTTTTTTAACATGTTTCTAAGTCATTTACTCTTATAAATTTCACTTTTACTATTTTGGTTTGTATAGTGTAAACCAACATTTACATAAGTAATTTAATTTTAACAAATAAAAATAAGCAGGACCATATTATATAATACAGATCTAGTGATTCCAAATTTGAATTTAATTTTATCATATAGAATCTATATGTTTAATTGAACTCAATTTTAAAATAAGCACATGTAATTTGTAAAAACTCGTTTTTAGAAAAACTGTATTTATAAACATAAAATTTATATATAGGGTAAAATTATCCAATGTATTTAAATGTCATGATATAAATTTTGTTATTATAAGAAATAACTTTTATATGCATTTATATGCAATAAATCACCAAATTTTACAAAAATGTTATTTTAAAAAATAAAATACAAAAAAAATATTTTCATTGGAAAATATTACTTAAGTCATTAAAATGTGAATCATGGGTTTTTTAAATTCTAAATATTATTTATAAAAGGTATAGTTGTAATTATTGGAAACATATTTTTCCAATTAAAATTCTTATAAACTTCTATATCTTGCTTATATAATTATGAAGTTATATTTTTGGTAACAAACTACATTTTAACTATTCAACTAAAAATCATCTTTTTTAAAATAATACCAAATATTAATAATATGATAATTTTGACATTATAAATTAAAAAAATTATGTAATTTTTTTCAAATTCAAATTATAAAATTTTTGGGTTTATTTTTTGAATGAAAATAAAAAATAAATAGAAAACTAACTTTATTAAAAAATATCATTTTTGAACCTTAAGTGTTCTTGATACTAATATATAATTAAAAGTTTGTTAATATATTAGATAATACATTTAATATAATATATTATCTTAAAAATCCTTTAAATTTGGTTTATATAATTTATGAACACATTACATAGTTATTTGAGAGAGAAAAATATTTTTTTAAATGTATGAATTTTTAATTCGATACTATATTTTTATTTAATAGAGGTTTTATTATTATTATAATTTATTAGTAATGTACATATAATATATAATGATTGATTTTAGTTTGTTTTTTTGGGTAGGAAATTATATCAAAATGATATTTATTTAAGGAAAATAAAGTGTAATTTCTTTTCATTACACTTAACTTCCAAATTTTCAAAATTCTTCTAAAAATATCAAACTTCCAAAACATCCAACCTTTAAAATATGAAAATTGACTTATGTATTTTGTTTTATTTACTTTTGAAATTATTCTAATAATATTCGATAAAATCATTTATAATTCTCCTTATTTATATCTTTTAATATCTATAAAAAATATCAAGAATAATTAAATTCCACATGCATCCTCAAAAACCTTTAGAATTATGATTCAGGATATTTATCCTTCCTAATTATCAAGACTATATAATCCTTGGAACACTTATTTTCAAGAAAATAAAAAACACAACATCCTAGTTATAACACCCTCCCCGGATTTTTTTGTTAATACCATTAAAAATCTCACTGCACGTGTCAACTCTAAATGATTAAAAACAATTTATGGATTTGTGGTATATTTTTTGCAGTACCCTATGTTAATAAAATAAAAATGGTATTCTTATCCATATTTTGATTTTGAATTATCTCAAACTTTATCATATAATTACATATGGGATTTTATCTCAAATGTAACCCCACTTCATTTATACAAGTCTTACTCTAGACATTCAATGATCTCAAATAGTATTTTTGGAGAATGATAATTCTCCTCACCAAATGAAAACTCGATTTAGGTATTTTTCTACCTCCTTGTGAAAAAATCATTTCCTAGAGAATTTTATATTGGAAACATCCAATCTCTTATTAGAAATATACCACTTCATATCTCATTTGATACCACTGGTTGGAATCCACACTTTTATCTCTATCAAACATTTAGGAGTTAAATTTTAAAATATTAGGTTATTTTCAACACTTATTAAAATACACTAAACTCTTGATCTTTTTAATCTATTATCCACCTTTAAACCATTTCGTTCTACAAACCACTAATTGATTTAACCTTGGTTTCTTGTACCACTTTTGTGACATCATATGTTTCACTTTTTCCATGATTATGCTTGTTGAATAAAGTACTTACATATTTTTATTCTTTAAGGACACAACCAATTTTATCTATAGCTAAAATATAGTTAAATATAGTGAGTGAATTTACCAATTTTAAGTGATTCATTAATAAATTATCTAATCCTAATGAGTGAAAACTATATATATGAAACAAGAGTAAAATTTAATAACATCAATGTTATCCATGTCACTGAGTTTCTTCTACAACTACTTGCATCCTTGAAACCTAAATTTTTTACTTTCTCTCAATAGTTATCTATGTGATCCCAATAACACCTATACAAAACAATATAATTTAATAAATGATCAATAGTAAATTATGTTATTCATACAACATTTTAGTTCAATTAATACTAGTTTTTAATGGTAAAATTATAATAAAAATTAATATACATGAACCTTTATTTCATTAAAGGAATTAACCTTTTTCAGATGATGTTATTAGCCTTAATATACTCATAACTATATAGCCTTGATTACCACATGTTATTGACCCCACGTTTTGAGATAATTTTTATCATGGGGAAACCACTTGTTTGTTAAAAATCTTTCTTTCCCACAACTTTTGGTATAATAAAATACAATAAATTAGTACCAAATTGTTATTATATGAAAAAATAGTCATAAATTTCATGAATTTTTCTACTCATTAACTTGTGAAATAATTTAATTATTTATAATTCTAATTCTAGTTTACATATCAATTAATATAATTTTTTTATCACAAAATTGGACTGAAAACACTATAAAGTTCAAATAAGTCTTTGACACACATTTAACTCCCGATTAGGCTCTATGTAATTTTAATCAAAGCATGGAACTCTAGTTACACATTTGAAATCAATATTACTTTCTCAAGACCACTTTTTGAGTAATATTAGTTCTTGATACCAATTAAACTTTTTTAGGATTGATATAAATTAAGAAATACAATAACTCCAAACCCACTTGTTATATTTATATTTCTTTAGAATACTCATATTTTCATTTATCATATGCAACCTATAGTTCAAGTCTCCACCATAATCCTATAAATTTTCTAATAAACAATTAAAAATAAAAATTAAATTAAATGGGTATTGGGATAAATCACCAATATACTCATGTTGAGGATAATGTTTAGTGTTGGTAAACCAACCCTTATCTTCCCACAATATTATAATCATTTATAGTGATTATTCTAATAATAACACTTATAAAATCTTGTACTTTGATGTTTTATTTCAAATTATTTAACTTTATTAGTTTGGGATTCATTTTATTTGTGTGGTTGTTTCAAATTGTTAAAATTTATTCCATTAATTTACCATAATTTCATCTTTATTCATTATTCCTCCACTATAAGAGGTCTCCCCCATTGATATTTATCTATTTAATTTTAGTTCTATTTTTAGCCTATATATGAATGCCTCACACTTCTATTATTCTATATAAAATATAAGCACATCATACCCTCTCATCATTGGTGTGTATTTCTTTTAGTGTACATCCATATTTATAATAGTTGGAGAAACTTCTTTCTTTTTAATTCATATTTTATTTCATTATTTCCATGATGGTATATATAAGTAAAAAATTATATTTTCTTAATGTGCCATTCATTAATATCTTAAATTACTTTCTTACAATATATTAAATCTATTTTCTAGCATAAAAATTTATTTTGAAGAAAATTTACTTCCAATTTTTTGTAGGAATTCATAGAATTCCATAGAAAACCTATATATCCTCTCTTATTATAATGTATATCCAGATTTCCATGGTTATTGAAAAAAAATGTCTATTGTTAATTTTTTACCTATTTTAGTCCCTTCTCAGTTATGTTGATGAAAAATATTTTATTCTAACTTTGATTTAGTGGCTTCTAGACTGATACTCATGGTGTGCCTTAATATTCTAAATTATTAGGTACTTATAGATACCTTCCATGGATAACATTTATTTCCATATTTAGAAATAATCTTCTAATTATTCAAACATTTTGGATTTTTCTCTTGGTAATCTAAACTTATTGACGCTATAATGATGGGAGTTCCTTCGTTATCCTTTCCTTTAAAATTATTTTACATTTATTTAATATCCTTGATCATTATTTTAATCTTTTTTAATTGGTAAGAAATGTTTTCCATCCTCGAGCCAACTTAATTACTATATTTTATCATCTCTTCAGGTTTTTGTTCAGAGGGATAATTCTTTCTTATGTCTCTTTCTCTGTGGCCATTTTTATCCCCCTTAAGGTATATGTTCCTTAAGTATATCACTTTAGTCATTAATATTTCTACCCATTATCATGATTTATTAATTCAATCCCACAAAAAACTCTAAAATATTCTATTATACATGGATATAACTTCTATTAATTCATTTTCTACTTCATGGATAATCTATCATTAGGACACATTTATATTCAAGGCTTGGATCTCATCTCAGTTCTGACGTAAACATTCTCCCGATTCATGACTATATATCATTTATACTTCTTCCACTAAATTATCATTAAAATCATTCTTTATGAGAAAAATGTAATTCCATATTTGTCATATTCTTTCTAAATAATGTCAGAACTAGTTTTAATATTGATCTTATGCATACCTAAATTAGTGGGTGTGGCATTTTTCTCATGAGTTTTCTTCATATTCCCCCTTTTCAATAATTTTTCCATAAGTAATTTTTCCTATTTTGTATATGATATATAATTATTTTAATATTTAAATCATATCTATAATTTTACACCATATAATTCCTTATTTTTTCTAATTCTCCATATAAAACTTCATACAATATTCAAATAACAAAAAATATCACATTGGATAGTTTGTTTCAATAAATTTCTAGATAGACCAATAGAAAATATCCTTTGAGTCTCTACATCGTGTATTTATTCATCATGATTTCCTAAATCATAATCGCAGTAGATATATTTTATAATCACTTAAGTATAAGACTATAGAAACCAAAAAAATTCATTTTCCATCCATAAAATTTACTACCATTGAAAAATGGACACTTTATCATTGCATCAATGTGTATAAAAATTCTAAATATAAATATAGATATTAAATCCCAAGAAAAGCTCTTTGGGATATGATACCACATATTAGGATGAAACTGAACATACACCCTATAAGGGGTGAATTATTATAGACATAAATTTATAAATTTTCTTTTCTTTTAGTACCATAGGTTGTATTGATATTTTCCCTTCATTGGAAGGAACACATCTTGTCTCCCTTCTTTATATCTATGCTAGTCTCACTAAATATTTAATATAGATGATGAAATTAAAATACAAGCAGACACTTAGATTTTAATCGATTTACCACTAACAACCCATCTAAGTAGTGTATACATAGTGATGTGCTAGTGTAAAAACATAAAATATAGTCACTTTTGGTGGATTATTGTTTTTACGTCACGATGACTTCATTATATGGAACACCATACATGAAAGGATCTTGAAATACTCCCTATTGTTTCAAGGTATGCCCCATCTTTTTCTCCTCTATGTACCGATTCATTAAAATAAATATTTTTTTAGATGTGATAGTGTCTATATGTCATTTTTTTTGTCTTTTTACATTATAACTCTATATTTAATTCCTCTTCAAAATTCATATTTATCACTATTTTAATCATACACATCTTGATTACATTAACTATGTGATGTGAGGGTAGTTTTGATGTATTCCTCAAGAAACCTAAATACAAAAACTCTTTTTAATTATGAAGAAAATTATATACTAGAATTATTTTCTTCTAAAACTTCAATAATAACTTGATGCAACTGTGTAAATATTATAAAATTTAACCTATATTCATTCCAAAACTATTTATTATCAATTGGAAATTTTATATGTTTATCCTCACCACTTCTTTAAATCATATCACTCAATATGATCACTCTCACCCTCTTTTTTATAGAATAACTTCAAGTAGTTCTATAAAAATAGTCGTGTAACCAAATTTTGATCTAATGGTTGGGATTGATCCATATTCTCTAAAATCACAAACATTATTCCATGTGTCTCACAAAATTAATGTGGTTACGATCTTATATTGAACCCCAATTCTACTTGTTGGCCGATCTCATCCCTTTAAATTTCAAACAAATATTCTAAATAATTGACGTTTTCTTCTTCACAATGTGATCTTCCCTAAAATATTAGAACCACAAAACATAATGGAATCCCATATAAAAAAACCTTCAATAATTTCAATAAGATACTATAATTCATCTAGATCTTTAATTTCTTTTTGTATGGGATTCTTCCAAAGAATTTTCATTTACAAATAGGAAGAGGCACTAAAATATAAATATAATTCTAATTCCAATTATCTATTTTCTTCTCTATTTTTTCACATGTACTTTTCTATTAAATCCTTATTTAAATACATTTAATAATTATTATAATATTCCATTAAATAAATTAAAATATAACAAATAAAATTTTGATTTTAATCCCACACGGGCAACAAATCATTCTTCCATAGCTTTGAAAATACTACAGTTAATAACATACAAGTTAATCAGACACAAGGCCTATTTATTCATCCCTGAGTTATCTTATTCTTATACGATCCTTTCTAATATGAGATGAGGGAAATTAGTTTAATATAAAATAGTGATTATTTATCTTTATATTAATATCTTATATCCATAAAGAATAACTATTACATATAGTACATAACCCTCCATGTGATAAAATAAAATCACTTACACATAATCCCCAATTTTTTACTTACTAATATTGCTATCAAACACTTTTTCTATTTATTATCTTTATTACATTTAATTATTATCCTATTTTACCATTTTGATTCATGGTTAGTGTTTAATATTTTGAAATGTTTTTAACATAATTCTCAAAAACAATTTTTACATGTGGAGCAGGGACCCTTACCTATCAATGTGAAATGACATTAGGAATTTGAAAATTTTGAAACTTTAATTTTTTAACCTATCTATATTACATTGATAACCCCTAAAAATTTACGTTTATCTTCCAAAATAATTTCAATTATTCAACTATGAATTTTGGTAACCTTTGGTTATCCAAAATATGAATTTTACATATAAAGACAATGAACCTTATGTATACATTGAGTCTCATGAATTTTCAATATTTTTTGTTAAGTTCACCTTCTATAATTAAATTTTGAAATTAAAAAACCCTTCCCAAAAATCCTAACTTCCAAAACACGCAACCTTAAAAACATTCAAAATCGACTTATGGACTTCACTTTCTTTACTTATTAACATCATCCAAATAAATTTCCAAACAACTTATAGACTTCCCTGAATTTACATCCAGAACTCTTTCCCTACAATAACTAGAACAATTCAATGTCATGTACATCCTAAAAAAATTTATATAATTATGTTTCTAAACATTCAACCTTTTCCATTCTCCTGTCTAAATAAACCTTACAACACATTTTATTATCCAATACAACATAAAACCGCATAGTTTAAACTTGATGTTATAATGTAAGAAGATAAGCATATTGCTTTATCCTGGAGGTATTTTTAGGTCTGGTTCTACATGAATTTCTTCCCAAGTATATTGAGAGAGGATATGGCCCAAAAGTTCAAGAATCTCACCTAGATAGGTATTTGTTTTATGGAGTATGCAACCCACTTTATAAAGATAAATTGTTTGTCCCAATATTGGCTAGAGATGAGGCAACTAGGGGTAATTGCATTGATGATATTTTGAGGTATGTTATTTAGGTGTAGGTGAATACCATTTACCTATCTTCTTTATCATAGGCCCTAAATTGGGCCCTTATATCCAAGAGAAACTTGAATGAAGGTAGAGGATCATGCTAGTTAGCTTATACTGAGGAGACAAATAGTGTGTTCTTGAGAAATAGGAACCAGATATTTGTTGAGTCTCACTAGAGAGATGATGGTAAGTGTAATGAATAGATATTTAAATATGTATTTATCCTTTAAATTAAAAATTTGTTTGATATCTTCTGACACACATAACCTCAAACTAAAAAAGAACCATGATGTTTATTTTGTGATAAAATGTTATAATAAAAGATAAACAATAATAAATTATATGGTTTCAATTAAAAAACATAAAGAATGGTACATGTGGAGTAAATTCATATATAAATAAATAAATACCACAAACATAAAATTTTTATTCTCATAGATCAATATAAATATTGTGACCTGAATTGCAATTACGGTAAAAAGTTGATGAATTGGGGAATTAATAGACATTACAAGGGATTGGTAAGTGAATATTGTTTTTGAAACATCTAATAATATATATATATATATAAGAATGTAATATAACCATTATATATATTATAATGGCCTAATAGTTTAAAAAAATATTACACCTTTTTATATGAATATTTAATACATAATTTTACGATCCATGCCAGAACCACGAAGTTTTAGTGTATTTGGAGACTAGATATGTAAATATATTATGTCTGTATATTCATAATCATCTATAATAATTTTATTCTCACTTTTAACCTTCTTGACTTACCCTACTTAAATGCTTTCATCAAAACTAGGTTAAAGGATATATAAGAACAGGTCAACTTATATTCTTAGTAAAGCTATGTATTGAACTATCTCAGGTCAACTAGATAACTCACCCAATATGGTATGGAACATGGTGAGATAAAAAAATAACAACAAGTATCAATTATAATAAGAAAGAAAGAAATAAATATCCATGACACATATAAAGTAAGTCCAAATTTTCCAAACTAGAAATATAATGAAAACTAGACTTAACAAGTATCCATGTGAGAATATATTACCACCGAACCATCCCACTATAAAGTGGATGAATGGAAAGAGAACCCAACATACTACATGATTCCCTTCCCTTTACATGCATCCTACAAGTAAAGTCCAATAACTACCCAAATGAAAATATAGGTTATGATAAAATATCCCTATAGGATATATCAAAATAATATATTCAAGTTTTAATATCAAGAATGCACAAGTTATATCTTTAAAACAAATAAAATTTATAAATAAAATTAAAAATTGTTTTTTTAAACATTCCATTTTCCCATTAATGCATATTATACTCACGAAATATAGGAATATTTAAAGTATAAATTAAAGAATTTAAACATATAAAACACTAAAAATGGATGCTCCATAAGATAAGCATGTGAGATCATATTCATGAAATAATCCAACATGTGATAAAACATGTAAAAATGAAAAAGTATCCCATTTGTGATATAGCCTATGGGAAACATAATCTGCATAAAATAATCCTAAACAAGGAATATTTTTGTTACAACTCATCTAGATTCCTTCCATAATCTATCGATATCACAAAAAACATTAGTGGTGTTATACCCCCTGCAGTGACATGTCCATTTCCTGATGTACCCAAGGTTACCCAAGTTATATGTTTGTCAACACTATTTCAAAATCATTGTTAAAATTTAATAAAACATTAAAATATCAAATAAATTATATTTTTAAATACAATGTCCTTCAAAAAAATAAATCCTTTCCAATATATCCTATCAAATGTAAAAAATTAATTTTAATTAAATAACCCAAAGGAATTTACAAGAACATTTAAAAATTCATGAATTATAACCAATTAAATAGATGCACCTACCTCAAAAAATATGGAATCCCAACTGAATTCAACAATATAGATGAGAAACAAATAAATCTCCATTAGAAAGATAAGGCCTAAAAGAAAGATTAAAATGATCGATGAAAAACACCAATTGATTAGAATATGAATCACAAACATGAACAACACCACTATTGTGACCAATTACAATGAAGATGTGTAATGACTACTTACCAAGGATACACGACACAACATCTACATAATTCAAACTCTATATGGATCAATTTCAAATTAGGGTGATCACCCAAAATAGCCCAAAACCACCCAAAATATTGAGGGGAGGTCTGTGCACCAGATTAGATAAAGGGTTATGTGTGTATTGTGGTTAAAACCAATGAACCAAAAAAATTAATGTCGTGAATTCCATAAATTTAAAGTACACTGAAAAGGTGTGTCCTTGGGGTAAATTAAATCATGATTGACCCATTCATAACATAAAATAGTTTCCTGGAATGAAAATTTTCATGTTCTGAACAAGACTCATGAATCTTCCCCAAAACATGTTGATGTAGTGTAACTCATTCCTGGTGTGAATATGTCTAGATAATAGTGCACATTCTATATTCCTATAGAAATTCCTCATGATCATGAACTCATAAAAAGTGAAGGCCACTGCTACCTCATCCAAAATTCTAGCTCTAACATCTCGTGTCTATCCCATCAACACCGTCATAGTACACAGAGAAAAGAAATCATTTTACCATGAAATAATTATCTCACCGATCAATAATCATGACTAGTAATTCAACGACTATGGTGTTAGGATTATGATCAACATCCTCCCATTCAATCACATGGGAAGGATCTGGTCGATACCTCCTTATATGGGAAACATGAAACACATTGTGTATGGAAGTCAAGTAATAGGTTAAGTCCCACTGGTATTCAACATTTCCATGTCATCCATGAGGGATCAGATTATAAAAAATATACACAAGAGGGGGGTGAATTGTGTCTTTTTAGAAATCTTTGTGAGATTGTGTTATGCCCTTTAACTTTAAGCAGATGAATTAATGTAGCGAAAATTTCAATAGCAGAGACACAATATATATAGTGGTTTGGGGAACAGAAAGCCCCGAGTCCACTCCACCAATGCTCTACTCCATGAGCTTAGTGATTTCCACTAACTGGTCCTCATTTCAACAGACCATTTCAACAACTGAGTACAGTCAGTTGACACCTCTAAAAAATAAGGTGAAATGAAGCCTTTTGGTTCACTCCAGAACCTACACAGCTTAGTACGAGAAGCCGGTCACTCAAGAATAAAAAAGAAAGATTTATGTATTCTGAAAATACTTTCCAGATTTTCTTCACTATTGCAACTACATGCAATTTATAGTAGATGGATTTTCACCTTCAGAAATAATGATCTTCACAAAAAGAGTCATTCTGAGTTGACTCCGTTGTAGTAGACATAGAAATATAACTCACAAATTCAGCAGTAGAAAATTCACAAATGATCTTCTATGTAGAACAAATGAATCTTCCATCGTGATTTTTCTTCTTCATAAAACAGAGCTTTGTCATTCTCTTGCATCAATAGATCTGAATTTTTGATAGTCTCTATTTTTCTTTCCTTTTCTCATAATGATTGAAAGATCACATAAGACCATTAGTTGCTGTTAAAAAAAAACTCATATATATATATATAAATGATAAGTACTTCTCCTGCAAATTTAGATCCACAAAAGTCACTTTTTGACTCGCAACATTCACACATTTTAATTTACAGTGTAGTCGTCACTTCCTTAAAAAGTCGGCATAAAAATATCCTTTTAATTTTATCTTTAAACCATTGATAAAATATCTTTGAATCAGCCAAAGTAACACTTTAAAATTAGCTTTAAATTTGGATTGAAATCTACATAATAATCAGCTTACTGACCATTGCATAAAAATATCGACATTAAATTCTCCGACGCCAAATATTAGGTTTAGTTGTACTATATGCATCCCCTGAACGTAAGGTTGATGATGTAGTCTTCAATTGTAGGGTTGATAATGTGTGGTTGATTACAAATGTAATGTTTATGTCACCTTATTCAAATGTAAGGTTGATCATAAACGTAGAGTTGGTCATCCATACATTTCTCTTCAACTTTCAAACATATGGTAAAACATCCATACTTTAACATGATCCATAATTTTCTAAGAACGTATGGTTTTTTACAAAATTAACGTTGATGAATCGTACTTTTGAGAAAAAAATGTAACGTTTAATACTTACATACAGTTCTCCTTCCATACTTTTCTTATATCTCAAACGTAGGGTTCCTTCCTAATGTAGGGTTCTTTTTTATACTTTTCCGATAATTTATGGTTTATTAACCACACTTTTCACATATCTCATAAATAATATGCTGCATTTTATCCTTACTCTACATTTCTCCACGTAGGGTGTGAACAGTTTTTCCAGAACACACTAAAGCAGATCCCGAATAAGTAGGGTATGAACAATCTTTCCAGAACACGCTAATTGTGAATACTTTAGAAATAAAACCTCATTAATCAAGAACATAAATATTTCGTTCAGAAATTAAAATATAATGAATAATAAATTCCTAAAAAATACTTAACACATAAAATCATTATAAAATAATTAAGGGTATTTGTGTGGCATCAAAATAGTCATAAATATATAGAGTATTGTTCTCAACATACTCCCTGTTTAAATAAAAGAATATGCATTATTGAAAACAACACTTTCTCAACAATCCAATGATCTAAAAGGGCGCTAAAAACCTCAGTGATGACTTACCCAACTTACCCTATTGATGATGTCCTATGTGAGGTGAAACTATAAGAAAGACCCAACCACCAACCCAAAACCCTATCAACCAATGATTATAGTTTTCATAAAATTTATGACGACTTTATTCCATAATCAATATCTTCCTGGTCAACTTTTCCCTTTCCATTATCGCATGAATAAGAATCAACCCAACTAAGGAGCACTCTCCCAAGACTACCTAGTAAAATAGAGATCTATGTAGATTCCAATACAAATAATAAATGGAATCCATTTTGATCGAGGATAGATAACTATTGTTATAGGAATAAGTGACTAAAGGAAAATGATTTTCCTAATAACCACTAAAATCAAGAACACAAACCCATAGCATATACTTAAGAACTAGGATAGACCTATCTATATATCTGTCCTTCTAAAGATGACATGATATGATCAATTTTATATAGGAACCCATAACCTCCTTCAAACCTTTCCAAAACCTGGATGTGAACCCCAATCACTTGTCAGAAATAACCATAGAGGTAACTCGATGAAGTCCCACAATTTCTAAAAACTATAAGTCCCCAATATATTCCACAATTGTTGTCTACTTAATTGGGAGTAAATGTGACCATTTATTTCCTTGATCAATGATCACCAAATCACATCCTTTACACTATGAGTTTATGGTAAACCAATAATAAAGTCCATGGAAATATTATCCCATTTACATTCTAGAATGGGCAAGGGATTCAACAAACTAACTGGTCTTTAGTTCTCCACCAAAATTCTTTGAAAAATAAGACACCCTGATAAAAAATACACAAATGATAGTCTTATTAATTATCACCAATATTGATTTACAAAATCATGATATATCTTGGTAGTAAATGGTTCTACGAAATGATAAGAATGGTGTCCACTATTACATAAATCCTACCTCAAAGAAAATTGAACAACCATAATGTTTTGAAAACATGAAGTGCCACTGGGATACTGAGACCCCTTAATCTCTACTATAATGTGTTTTACTAATTCTTTGGAACTCAGGGTTATATTTTTTTCAAGTTGAAACCTCTCATAAAATTATTTGTCAGACATCATCTAGAAAAACATACCCACCTACAAGATTCGTTCACTCTAAAGCTCTTCTCTACAAATAAATTAATCAGATACCACTCTCCCACTAATTACTTCACTACGTGTGTCGATAATTTCCTACTCAGCTCATCAGTGACCAAATTCCCTTTTTAGGAGTGTAAGAATATCAAAAATAAAAATTATAGGGATACTCTATCCAGTATCTCTATCACAAGTTCAATTCCCTCTGAGTGAAAATATATTAGAATCTTTTATAATCATAATATATAGTAAACCACTTGCAAATTGATAGTGACACATGTTTTTAGTGCATAAATAACCTCTTCCAACACATGCTATTTTTTGGGGTAGTTATTCTCATGAGGGTGTAATTGGTGAGAGACGTAGGTTACTAAATGTCTCCCCTACATCAAGACACACCACAAACACATGCTTAAAGAATTATAGAGAACATCATACCCTAAAAATAGATCTGGAAGATACAAAACTAGAACTAAAGTCTATATCACCATAAATTCCTCAAGACATCTCTTAATTTTTTCATTACACTTGTTCTTTATTCCATTATGGGTTAAATCCATCATTGGATATGCTAGCAAAGATAATTACCAAAAGAGCACCTGTAAAAACTAGGAAACCCAAAGAAGCTTCATATATCAAAAACATTATTGTTATGCTCCAAGGATATAACTTCCCATACAATTTCAAGATCCACTAAGAAACCCTTATCAAATATAACTTTTCAAGAAACCATTCTTCTTGAATTAAAAACTCATATTTGGAAATCTTACCAGAGAGACGACGTTCCCTCAAAGTTCTAAGAATGATATCTAAATTACCCATGATGCGACCATTATTTGTAGTGTTTTTCCAAATAATTTTTGGGGATGTACTTGTATTTTATGCTTAAAATGAAAATAATTATGTTAATAATTAATTTATTATTAATTTATAGTAATTATAGTAAATTAAAGGTTTTTATAAAAGTATTGTTTTTTGAAATTTTTAATTTTTCAAATTATCTATGTTTTAATTTATTATTTATATTTATTTATTTATCGCTTATTTAACAATTTTTTTTTTCATTTCAATGATTATTATTTAATTGCATGCTATTTTTATTAAAATTTTGTATATTTATATTTTATTTTAATATATATTAATTATTTATATTTTATTTTAACATTTAATTCTATTTATTTATTCAATTAAATAATTAGTATTATATTATTTTATAATATCTATCTTTTTTATTTAGATGATTAATTATTTAGTTAACTCTTTTAGGCTAATTATTTTAAATTAACATTATTTTATTTAATTAATCAAAATTAAAGGTTTCAACTTAATACATTTAATTTTTTGGTTATGTATTTAATAATTTTACAAATAATTATTAATATAATATAATATTTTAATAATTATTTATTTGGTTATCATATTACTCTTTTGGATGCAACAAATACTTGGCCAATTTGAAGTGGTGGTCATTTAGCCATTTTCTAGCTTACCCATTTTTAACGTATCCAAATTGTGAGAGGGACATGTATTAAAATTATGACAAGCATCATATTGGAGATATTCAGTTGCTACCCCATGTAATTGAATTTGTGGAAGCACAACACTTATTAGAAAATGTAACTATGAACCACATATCCATTTATCCATTACACTTATTGTCTCTGAATCAAGATTTTGAGTAGCGCCCCTAGAAGAAGAAAGAAAATTACGAACCTAAAGCTACTTGATTAAGGCCAAACATGATCCAAGAGAACTAAGGAATATGGTATCTATTGGACTGTGTATATGAGAAGATGATGTTGTGATTTTATGATCACAAATAGAGAATGATGAAGAAAATAAAATGGGAATAAAATGAGATTTATTTCACAAATAACCAAGCTTACAAAACATCTTCTCCTCACTTCTATCTCTCTCACATCAATCTCTCTTAGATCTCTCACCGGATTGAGGAGCTATCCTAGATTTCATATACCAATGAAAGAATCTCCCTAAGGCCTCCTTATATAGTAATGGTGGGAGGTGTCAAGTTCGACACAATTTCCACCCATCCCCACCTACCACAGACTACTCCCATGGATTCTAAAAATAGGGACTGAACATGTAAAATGTATAATATACTTGATGGAATTCATAATGAGGTAGGTGAAATATCCACCTACAACTTAGCTGGACATATTTATTAATGGCCACATTTAGCTACAATCCACTGGAGATTTTGCAAAGGTCTAAGTTATCCCAAACAACCACCTTTGTCAACATATCTTCCTTGATCTCCTTCATGTGGATATTTACATGTTGAAGCAGCTATCAATCCATCACCTCTCTTATCCAATGTTTCTTCTAGAAATGTGGATGACCTTTTTTGTTTAAGGTTCAAACTTTCCAATCAGTTTCTAACGGGTTTATTCGTAGAACTGGAAACCTCCAATAATTCTATATCCATTTGGACCTACTTTCCAATGTTAGGAGCCCATTAGTTGTGGACCGATGAGGTTTATGAATTTTCATTGGTTGATAGGATGGGAGTTTAGACTCATCACACCTTTTTGGGGGGAATTATTTTGTAATCTGGGACTCTCTTATAGATTTGAGTTATGTTCATGAATCCTTATTAATTTACCAAGCATGAAAATGAGTTCTTCCTTTAGATATTGCAATCAATTATTGATATGTATGAGATTTAGAGAATACTTTATAAGTATTTGAGTTTCTTTGTCGATAGAGAATCATCCGTATTTATTAGATATTCTTATTCAATGGTATCCTTCAACACATTATATAGAAATATCTTGGTCATTATAATGACCATATAGGTTTTAAAGCCACTCAGTGGGGAACTTGAAGTTTATTGTTATTCAGAAGGACATGGATTATTTTAGAGTTGGGATCATACTCGCAAATGGGCTACATACGCATCCTTGTTAAAGAGGAATCAGAACCCATGTGGTTCGGGAATTAAGGCATAGTTTAACGTCATATGGGGCAGATGATAATTAATGGTTGATAGGTTTTAACCATAGAAAGGATTCCTACATACTATATTTTTAAGGCAGAGATCAATGTCCACGTAGTTCGATTAAGAATTGTGGGGTTTACGTATGATTAATGACCCAAAGAGATGTGTCGTGGTTACTTTTACACTCTAAGCTCACGTGAGCCATTCTCGGTGTGAGAAAGAAGTGGTATCAGTAAACTTGACGATTTGTTCCACAAAATATGAGGTCACAAGGAATGATATGGGACTTATGTATGTGTGACTGCCCAAGTAGGTGAATACTAGGATTTACTCCCAGAAAGAATCCTAGGAACAAGGTCCATAAAGATATTTGTGCTTTATGGAGATTTGGATACTCTTACTTGGGCCTTACTCCTTAGGAGGATACCCAAATTAGGGGGGACTTGGGGCTTACTCCTAAGGAGGATTCCCATTAACAGGGTCTATAAAGGTACTTGTGCTTTATGAATATTTAGATTCTTAATTTGGGGATTACTCCTAAGAAGGATTCCCAGATTAAAGGGGAATTTAAATTATGAATGGGGCTTACTCCTGAGAAGGATGCCCAAATCAAAAGAAAATTTGGATTGGGACTTACTCCTGAGAAGGAGGCCCAAATCAAAAGGAAATTAGTATTGCGACATACTCCTGAGAAGGAGGCCCAAAGTTTAAGGAGATTTGTAACTTGAGACTTACTCCTAAGAAGGAGGGCCAGGTTAATAGAAATTATGACTGGGGCTTACTCTTGAAAAGGAGTCCCAAGTTAAGAGGACTTATTATTGGGTTTTATTCCTGATAAGGATGCCCAAATCAAAAGAAATTAAGACTGGGGATTACTCCTGAGAAAAAGGCCCATATTATGGAACTTGGGTCTTAATACTAAGGAGGATGCCCAGATTAAAGATCTTCTCATCTTAAAAGATGAGATTGAATAAAGGAAATATATAACATTAGTGACATAAAGGTATGTAAATCACAAGGTTTTGAGAGATGTTCCATATAATTCCTTTCATATAAGGAATCCAACAAAGGAACCATGCCATGAATGGATTTGAAGAGGGTTTTGAAGGCTAAATCTTGAAGAGGAGAGGTGAATGTGAGGAAAGGAAGTGAATTGAAAAGTGGCGCGCTAGTATTGGTCTAGTGCACCTGTCCTGGTCACGCAAGTATACTTTCATAACATATGTTCAATTGGGCGAAGAAGAACCTGTGAAGTGATACTTGGGCGAATTTGAATGGGAGCCCTTAGTATCATCCCTAGAGGCTTTCAGATAGGTGGTGCGCAAGTTTCCATGAGAAGAAAAGGTGGCACGCAAGTGTATCCATTTCCCTTAAGGGCTCGACACTTCGGCGCGCAATTGTTAATGAGTTATAACACTTAGGCCTTATTCTTCCTCTTTAGATCTTCCATTCTAGGTAAGAAGTTACCTTAGAAGTGTTCATAAGACTTCATGCGGAGACTAGGGCGACCCGAGCTTAATTCTGAGTTTTGGATTTTTCGTCCTCGAAATATGGGGGCCATAGGGGGTATTTATAGGCCATTGAGGACCTTGCGAAAAAAATTAATAGGGCGCGAAAGTGACTTGCGCGAACCATATGTGGCGCACAATTATACTTGCACAACCATAATAAAACTTGCGCGACCCATGCTTAACGAGTTTCTTGTTCATGTATTTGTCAATTTTTTATGTTTCTTCAAAGGATGAATCACTTTGTGCTTAAGGTATTTCCCTTTTTCATTCGTTAGTCTCTATGAAGGAAAGTCGAATAAAAAAAAGTCCCCCCTCAGAGTTGGATCCAAAAAAAGAAAGATTATTTGACTCTGAGGTAAAAGAGAAAACCAAGGAATTTAGGGCGCACAGGTTTTGAGCGCACAAGTAATGGCACAAAGGTGCGAGCTGCGTAGGGTACAACGCTCAGGGGTATAGCCTTGCATATAAATATGCATCACCACTTTGCGCAAAACACTCGGTTTCAAATGCTCCTGAGCTCTCAGTGCACAAGTATCTCTCATTGTGCAGGTGCTGCTGTCCGCGGTTCATTACTACTTCTAAATTGTGTTACACTTCTGCAGAGGTATTTGGACTTTTGCGGTGACATCTGTGCGCCATACTTGCGCAACTGGATTAGAATTGTGCGCCAACATGTGAATTTCATTCCTTAATTCCTTAACCATTTTTTTCGAATTTCTTCCCAAATTTTATGAAAAATCAACTTACATAAAATTTAATTATCTAATGTTTGTGAAGATTAAATGGCTCTGAAATGAATTGGAATGGCTGATGAGCTGGCCAAAAAGCGGATTGATGACATGATGTTTGTTGTTATCTATGATTACTACAATATCTGTGACAACACTCTCCCAGATTTGGCCAAGTACTTGAAGAAGTATCATCTTAATTTCCCACAGAGCATCTACCTGCCTCTGTATGGCCATGGTCATCTACAAGGAGTCAATATTCCAGAGCCAAAGAACTATCTCCCGCATTCTTGGTTTCAGACTTACACCAATTTTGCTTCAGCAAATGTCTCAGTTGGAGGATCATTCGTCAATACTAGAACAGTGGAGAAGGCATTTATAATACATCATAGCCCATGTTCCCCGGATCTGAAACCTTATAAGCCTGAGCTGCAGCCGCATTTTTATCTCTCAGTTTTCAGAAATTCTCAGATGGATCAATCCAAATGATGGAAGAAGAGTTGGGAATTTCGTCCTGGAGGAGGTGTGAAGCTGACTTGGATGTGGGCATATTGGGTGCGACAAACCTATGTAGAGTTTTTTGAGGATCTGAAAGGAGCTGCAATATATGAAGTTGTCTAGGCTGGACAGACATATATCTACAGGAATGATGACTTTGTGCCGGAGCTAATCAGCCACTGGAGCCCAAAAACCAATTCTTTCCATCTGACTCATGGATAAGTAGGAATTCGTTTCTGGGATGTCTACAAGATCTCGGGGGATCCAATTTTAGGTGATATGTATGATGAATTCATCCCTCCCAAGGCGACATGGAATGATTCAGAGAAGGCTCCGACTTTGGCTCAGAAATTATTGAAAATTTTCTAAAAGATCAAGGATTCAAAGACCTCCAAAACTCATTCTAGAAAGGATATTAATCTAGAGGAGTGGATGGATATGTTTCTTACTAAGAAGAAGGAGAAGGGGCCCACCTGTACTCGTCTGACTACCTGCCCTAGAACAAAGAAGAGGGGTGCTCCTGGCACATTCTGGCCGACCCTAGAAGTGGGATAATTTGAAAAGTAGGGGTATGAAGTGGATCAGAGAATCCCAGAAAAGACCCATCTGGCGGGATTTATATCCTTGTGGCTTAGTGTTTATCTTCTGCTAATTAGGGATTCGAAGGGAGGCGTCAGGTCAGGGACCTTTGTTGTTGCAGCTAAATTGGATGAGAGGAAAATGGTTTGGTTGGACACCCCCATTTTGGAAAATATTCACAGGATCTTACTCCATGTTTATATGGGTAAGTCTCCATTGAGAATAGTGGGACCATTCCATGTTTTGTTGGGATGGATTGCAACTCATTTCAGGACATATGATGTACAGAGCAGAGTACAGGTTCCAAGAAGTTATTTCAGGCCATCAGTGCAGGCATTTTCTGGAATTTTTCCGTTATCCCTCAACTCCTATGATATGACGGTGAGGCTGAGCATGTTCGAGGAATTCCATTTCTTTCCTTATGGAAACCTGCCAACCAGGAAGTTTATTGATGATGGAACAACCAGCCTAGAAATAAGGTCATACATTCTGGCTTGCAGAGATGGTGTATTGGCCAACAGGATTGACAGAGAGATTATATGCGAGGCCTATGCTCAATACAGATTTTCACGCCAATTCATGTGTCTTTAGTAGATTGTTGTATCCCCTCCTGTGGATGTCAGGTTAGAACAACAACCAATGGTTGACCAACAACTTTTCTTGCTGACACCTATGGAGAAGACCGGGGCAGTGTTTGATCTTCCAGTTGCTAGAGCGGTGAGTCACTTTACTACATGGTATGCCGAGAACTGGGTAGCATCATACCATGAAGGGGTACTGAATCAACTGATTCCTCAGGTGGGAAAAAAGATAATTGTCGAGAAAGAAACCCTTCATCTAGAAGGTGACTCTTCCACACCCAGAGCTGATTCACTGGGTTTCTCACCCAAGTCTGACTTGCCAGATTATCAGGATGGGGATGATGAGGCATGACATGTGCTAAAGAGGCCTCGTGCCAAATATAATCCTCCTGCCAGAATCAAGAGACCCACTCCATCGAGTCCTGGTGAGTTACTTCATTGAGGAAATTTAATCTCCATTACTTTATAGAGCAACAAGTTTTATTTTCTTATCCATTATCTGTGATTGCAGGAGCTGGGAAGATGTTGAAGTCCAAAATTGTAGGACCCTCCTTGCAGCCTTCTGGTACACATGCTGAATATCTAGGAGAATAGGTTGTCTAGACATGGAGGAATTTATATTGCGATGATGAAACTTCCTGGATTGACTTATATGAAGGGCTACACATCCCTAGAGTAGGGAATCTTCAGGATTTTACTGATATCCATTTCGAGGATAACCCCAATGAAGTACGGGCCTACATCAGAGAGCTGGGGATGCTCATATATGCCACTGATCATTCCATTCCTATCACCAAGCAGGTGATAGAAATTATGGATCATGGCACCACTGAGGGGACTAGTGCTTCCGAAGATGAGGAGTGGCATGATTACGTGGCTCCTAAAGATGTAATTCCCTTTCCTTATTTTCTTTGAAACTTGATTCCAGTTAAAGATTTGTTACTAAAGGAAATTACTTTCTTCATTCTACAATTTGTAATGAAAGGAACTGCTGAGATACCTTCACTACAGTATAGCACTGGTGGCACCACTATCGGAGTTACTGAATCTTTTAGTGAGCCGAGTGAGGTATCTCCAGGCCATAAATCCATGGATGAGGAGTTAGACAGGGATTTTCATTCTCCAATTCCTATATTTGGAGATGGTGATTTCAACACTCCCAAAAATCCAAAGAGGCAAAGACATCAATAGAATAAGTCCATAGCTAAATGATTCATCAGTAGCAGTAAGTTTTTCGGATAGTCATGAACCTTAACTCATGAAAAAGATTGCTCATACTTCTTGGGATTGTAGGGGATTCTTCAATTTATCCTTTGAGGGAGAGGACTGACCTTCCTCTGAGGACGACAGAGGGTGATGGTGAACAGTCACAAATTCATGCTAACTTGGCTGCTCCTAAAGAAGAGCTATCATCTATTCCCAGTACTGCTCCTGCTATAATTGCACCAGAACATTTGGCAGCCACTACAACTGATTCCACAATTTAATCAGAAGAAGCTATTCAGGGTCAGAGGCCACAAGATGTGGGTTTCCAAGAAGACACATCGAATGATCCCACTGGTGAGAATAACCTGGAATATGAGATATCACTGGAATAAATGATGAAACTTGGCACATCTTTTGAAGACATTTTAGATCATGTTAAATTACCATTTAATTTATAAGATTTTGGATGTGAGTGTTATCCTTTGTCCTGTTAAATTTTTTTTATTACATCTCGAACTATGATTGGTTGAAACGTACAGTTCCATCTGAGCAAGCTACTGAAATTCCAATGCCTGAAGTAGGTATAGAAAACCCTATTATTACAGAGACACTAGATCAAGTGGAGCTTAACCTGACAGAGCTTCCTGAAACCAGTTCTGAAAATCTTGTTGAAGTTAGGAAAGATGGGGAGGATCCTTCTAATGGTGTTGATCTACTGTTGGGTAAGAGATAATAATATTTTTGGCTGCACTTAATTTGCAAGACAACTTAATCAACTTTTATTATCCTTTGAAACTGACCAAAAATTTCAATTGACTATGTAGGGCCGTTAATTTCAGTGGCTAGATCTAGAAGTGAAGCTCAGCCTCCACCCCAACGAGAATAGAAAGTAAAGTAACAAGGGTCAGGGGGAAGGAGAAGAATAGGGAACTTCTCTAAGTGCATTAATCCCGGACTATATTCCCCCCTGTGATAGTGATACTGAATCCGACCCGGAGGTACAAAAGGCACTCCAATTTTTACATCACAAGGCATGGTAGAACATATGGAAGATCATATCTGAAGTGCCTCTTGAAGAGATGTCTTCAAAGATCCTGCGACTGTCATCCCTATTTGTCATGTTGGGATTTGGCGGTTTTGGATAACAAGATATCAATGTCGTGGTGAAACAAGTAATCTTAAGGAGGGAGCATGAGAAAAGGTACCGTCAAGACTTGATCAGGGTGAGGCTATTGATCAATATCAGCGAATTTGAGGCTGCGATGTCCCGGGCTGAGGCTAATCATGCTGCCAAGTTGAAGGAGCTGAAGCCTAAGATCAAGGAGAAAGTTGTCCAGCAGATACACCTTCAGCAACAGTTAGATGTTGTTACTGTGGAACTTGACCAGATTAACAATTCACTAGAAGGAGTTCAAACAAATGGTATGAAAGCCATCATAGATGCCAAGAAATCACTCCATCAAGCTAAAAAGGGTGAAGCTAGTCGAGTGCATAAATTTCAAGTGGCTGTTGATGAAGCTCGGGTTGCTGTAAATCAAATGAAGAGTTACGTTAAAAGCCTCTTGTAATTCTTGGAAAAGAGAAGAGAATCCAATATGTGGATGTCCGTCTAAATTTTGTGCATCAATGAAAAACACTTTCATCTTTAATCATTTGTGCCTTTATTTTATTGCTACCTGCTTTAAATTTTTACTTAAGCCAATTGGCCTAGTAACCATAGTTTGATTTTTTTCTAGGATTCTAAAAATAACCCTACAAACTTTGAATCTTTTTATTGCTCAATATTACCTAAATCATACAAAATGTATGTTTAGTGAGATGGGACTTGAAATTTGTTTAGATTTTTCTTGTCTTTTGTGGGCAGTTTAAAGTCATGCATGTCATACATAAAAAGACTAATGTTTAAGGTTGAATATCTTTGACCAAATGGATTAAAATTGACTTAATTCCTTAATAATTTATCTGAAAACATATCACCACATTCAAGTATGGGGGAAAACATGTATACTATGACTTAAGAAATTTTGAATCTGAGGAATGATATGAAAAAAGGGATAAAAGTCATTAGAAGAATTATTTACCAAGAATGAAGTTACCACTATTTGACAAACCCGTTAGGGGGTTAATTATGTAGGGCCACTTAGGGGCATTGACTGCATAGTCAAAAAATAGCATCTTTTGGCTGACATGACCATTATATAGACTACTTATGCAAGGGCGCCTAAGGGAACATGCTGTATAGCCAGACAAAAGAACTCTAAATTTTTTTACTTTTCTATTGCTAAAAAGTCAGTGAATGTTTATGGAGATTCAAATTTTCCAAAGCATAGAGTCTGCTGTATAGAGAAGGGTACTTGAATATGGAAAGGATATTTCCAATCAATATTGACAAAGAATTGGATGAATTTCACTCCTATTAAGGTCTGACCCAAATGTAGGGAAGGGAAATATAAACCATAGACTAAAATACTTGTAGATCATGAAAAAGAGTATGGGAAAACAATGTTACAGATGACTATTTTTGTGGATCCCTACATATTTTCATTGAGAAAACTAAGGAAAAAAGATGTTTTCCACCTAAGAATGAAGTTACCACTATTTGAAAAACCCGTTAGGGGGTTGAATTATGCAAGGAAACTTAAGGGAATTGGATGCATAATCAAATAATAACATCTTTTGGCTGATAGGTCCATTATGTAGACTACCTATATAAGCCCCCCTAAGGGCACGTGCTGCATAGTCAGACAAAAGAATTCCTGGGTATCAAAAATTTTGTGACCATAAGTCCAGAAAAGGTTTATGGATATCTGAAAGTATTTAATGTTAGGAGTATGACTCATGAAAATGAGTATTGTACAATGCATGAAGGAGATACATATACCAATGCTAACCATAATCATGTTGTGGATGGGTCCTGAATTGAGGTACTGGACTTCACTAAGTACCCCATAAAGATGAAAATCAAGCCATACATAGTTCTTGTAATATAGTTTAACGTCATGTGGGATGAGAGTGTAGGAGATCTTAGTTTAGGGTCATAGTGTTCAAACCATAATGGGGAATACACATTATGTGTTTTATAAACCTTATGTGAATGGAGACTAGGGTTTTTATACCACATTCATGTTTTCACAGTGGGAATTTTCATCCAAGGGACTGAAAGTGAAATTTTGGGTTAGACCCAAACACTTGGGGCTGGATTTGAGGGACACTCGAACATTACTACGTATCCCATAAGGATGGGAATCAAGACATACATAGTTCTTGAAATACCCTCTGTACAGATTTGGTTCATACAAGTGAAGGGTGAAAGGGGACTTTAGTGCAATGATGGGTTGACTCAAGATTAAAGGTTTGAGCACTGCCTTGTCTGCACATAGTCTTTGGAATATAAAATGATTGGAGATCAATGTAAATAATGATTCCCTCTCAGGTAAGGGTGTCAAAGAATGTTGTAGTTTATGGTCGTACATGAAAAAAGTTTGATTAGTTTAACGTCATATAACAAGTACTATGGTGAACCAATGTAAAAATATTGGTTCTAATGGCGGCTTCATGAATCAACATCGTATGAGATAGAGGTGAACCAATGTGAATATATTGGTTTTGGGCTTGAACCTTAGGAGGTTGCCTACGTAACCAGCTTAGAAGGCAAGGATCAAAGTCTGCATAGTTTTATTGAAGAATGAATTGGTGATCAAGTTTATCTTGAGGACAATAACCTAAAAATGGTGTTGGAACATACACATGTTTAGTGGACCAGGGAGGGTGTTATGGTTGATGTTTACTCTAAGCTCACATGAGTCATACTAGGTGTGGGAAACAAGAGGTAGAAACAAATCTAACTATGCACAGTTTAATGTCATGTTGGACAATAAGGGACTAGACATAGTTTAACTTCATGTTAGACAATAGAGGGACTAGGAAGTTTAAAGTCTTGTAGTAAGGACTAAAGAAAGCGGACTATGCAGTTTACTATCATGAAGTGAGGACAAAAAATAGTTTAAGGTCATATGCATGGACCAGTTCTGCACAGTTTAGCATCATGTAGCTAGGACAACACATTTTAATGTCATGTTGGATGAAAACACAGTTTAATTCCATTTAAGATGTAGAAGGGTATTTGTGTTACACAAAATACTTCTTCAAGAATCGTGCATTGGTTGGAGTCATGATGAGTTCTCCATCCATCAAGATTAAAGAATGACCTCCATTAGAGTAGACCTTATGTATTAAATAAGGTCCTTCCCATTATCGCTCAAGCTTTGGAGGTTTCTTCCCTGGTATCATTGGATTTCTGAGAACCAATACGAATTCTCCCTGAATGAAGGAACTAAGAAGAACCTTTTTGTTGAAATCTAGTGCTATTAGATTCTGATAGACTTCCAAGTGGTGTAGGGTGCACAATCTTTTTTCATCTAATCATTCCAATTCATCCAATTGCTTTTTGAGATTGTTCATTTGTAGATGATTGATCACAAATGTATGCTCTGAGTGAAGGTAATTAAACCTCAATAGTCAATACTGCTTTTATTCCATATACCAATGAATATGGAGTTGACCACGTAGTAGTGCTGGTGGTGGTCCAATAAGCCCATAAAGCATTAAAAAGTTTATCAGGCCATGATTTATTATATTTATCCACCATCTTTTGTAGTATGTTTGAAAGAGTCTATTGAAGGATTCTATTTGGACATTTTCCACTGCATGAAACCACGATGAATGGTTGGATTTGATGTTATATTCTTGATACAACTTTTTTACCTTGGATGAACATAAGCTGGTGCCATTGTCTGTCAATATGGTATGAGGGACACTAAATCTGGTAATGTTGTTAGACTTGATGAAGCTAACAAAGATTTTAGAACTAAATTATTTGAGAGGTATTGACTCTGTCCATTTGGAAAAGAAGTCATTAGTAGTAAGAATATACATAAACTGATTGGATGAAGCTGAAGGGTAAGGTCATAATACATCCATTCCTCATGTGGAAAATGGCCATGAGTATTTAGATGTATAGATAAACTCTGGGGGTCGATGAATGAAGTTGGCACATACTTGGAAAGAATGAAACTTCTTAGTGAAATAAACACAATCTTGTATCATTGAAGGCTAAAAGTATCCAAGACTTCAAATTTGATCAGACAGTCTATGTCCAGACTGGTGGGCACCACAGACTCCTGCTTACACTTCTTTCGTGACAACCATTGTCTCTTCACCATCAATACATCTGAAAAGAATTCCATCAAAACCTCTTTTGTAGAGAATTTTTTCTAGGTGATCAGGGCTATCATAAAGAGTAAAATTGACCAAACATCTCCAAACTTGTTCTTTCCCAGATCTATCAGGTGGGAGTGTTCCATTTTGAAGGTATTCCTTGATAGGTGTCATCCATCATGTAGTATGACCATATGGTTCAGAAGTGAGACTAATTTCATTGATTTCCTCTGTTCTAATTTGAATATAAGGTGAAACTATACGACGGTGGGCAATACTGATGATTGTATTGTCCCGATTTGGATCTTCCAGAGCTGTGGCTACATTAGCTAGTGCATCAGCTTGATCATTTTGTGATCGCGGGACCTAAGAAAATGTCGGTTCTGTAGGAAATTCCACCATTAACTTTCTGACGTAATCATACAAAGGGTTTAACTCTTCTTTTCTGATGGAATAATCCCCATTGACTTTTTTTGATTACCAGGTCTTAATAACCTTTCACCTTTAAGTGATTCACCTGTTCCTGAAACGCCAAATCCAATCCTACGATGAGAGATTGATATTATGCTTCATTATTGGTACCATCTTCCTACAATAAGAAGGAATAGGGTAACACTGCCTTTTCTAGGGAAATGAGAATAATTCCCAACCCAACTTTGTTGAATTTAGGATCTTCAATTTTCTTCCCTGTTGGACTTCAGGAAGCACCATCAAAGTACATTTCCCATGTTTTAGGATTATCTTGAATAGAGAAAACTTCCTCATTAGGAAGTTCAATATCTAAATATGTATCTTCTACTAAAGGGTGCTCAACAAAGAAATCAGCCAGCTCTTGTCCCTTTATTGCCTTTTGAGACACATATTGGATATCAAACTGCTGCAAAATAACTGCCCACCTTACCAGACGTCTTGTAAGCATTGGAAAACTAAGGATAAATTTGAGTGGGTTATTGCGAGATACCAATTGGAACTCATGATGTTTTCGGTAGTGTCTCAATTTATGAACTGCAAAGATTAATTCTAGGCATCACTTTTCAATACTTGAATATAAATTTTCTGCCTCAAGCATAGTCTTACTGAGATAGTAAAGGCTATTTTCATTCCCAACATCATTATTTTGGGCAAGGAAGGAACCCAATGATCGCTCTAAAGATATCACATAAAGAATAAGTGGTCTTCCTTTATCAGGTGGCATTAATACCGGTGAACTCAAGAGATATTTGTTGAGAATATTTAATTCTTCCTAACATTCTTCCATCCACTATTAAGTGACTCCATTCTTCATCAATTTGGTGAAGGGTAAACTTTTTCCTACCAGATTGGAGATGAAATGTCGAATATAGGCCAAGTTTCCTTGAAGTCCTTTTAATTATTTCAAATTTAGAGGAGTTGACATACCAAGGATTGATTTTGTCTTCTCAGGATCGACTTCGATACCACGATGGCATACAACAAAGCTGAGAAATTTTCCTGAGGTTACCCCAAAAGAACATTTCAAGGGGTTCATCTTCAAATTGTGTTGTCGAAGTTTTTCGAATATGATTTCCCAATCAGCCAAGTGATTAGAACATTTTATGGATTTAACGACCAAATCTTCCACATAACATTCAATAAATTTCCATAAAAAGGGGTTGAAGATACGGTTCATGGCACGTTGATATGTTGCACCTATATTTTTCAGGCCAAAGGGCATTACCCAATACCAAAACACACCGTGAGGGGATCTTAAGACTGTAGATTCTTCATCTTCTGGAGCCATTTGGATTTGATTATACCCAGAATATCCATCCATGAAGGAAAGTGCTTCTTAGCTAGCTGTTGCATCAATTAATAGTTCTGTGATTAGAACTGGAAAATCATCCTTGGGACAAGGCCGATTAAGATCTCTGAAATCAATGAAAACTCTAATTTTTCCATTTTTCTTTTTCACAAGAACAATATTATCCAACCATTTGGGATATTAAACTTCTCTGAAAAAGTTAGCTTTGATAATCTTATCCACTTCTACTTCAATTTTGGAAGCATAAGTTGGGTGTGTTCTTCTTGCAGCTTGCTTGAATCATCAATGTTCTTATAGAAAACCCAAATGATGAGTAGCATCATCAGGATCAACCCCTAGAATTTCTATAGAATTTCAAGCAAATATATCTTGATTTTTCTATAAAATTGAAATATACACCTCTTTCTCTTCAAGAGTCATGGCCGCACTAATTAAAGTGGGGCATGGATCTTCTTTTGTACCCAGATTTATTTCTCTTAGTTCATACACAGTAGTAGAGATACCCTCTTCAAATGCTGGAGGAGCATCACTGAGATCTTCCTCTTCTTCTTCAACACATTTTAGTTCTTCTATTTCTACCTGCATAATAGATGATGAAGAATAATTTCCATGATCAAGAGAGGTGTTATAATTTGAACATCTTGAAGAAGAGGCTACCATTTCTGACCCTATTAATAATGAAGGGTCTTCCTTGGGTAATAAATAAGAGATGATGGATTGAGAATCGGCATCATTGTTCATCTCTGACATTGCTATAACTTCTTCAGGCTTGGTTGATGAATTATAGAATTACTGGATTTCTGCAGATGAAATGAAGACATATCCATTTAAGATTTCATCACTGTTTTGTGAATCAACGATTTCTCCCATACTGTCTAGCTTGGTTTCCATAATTGACATTATGGAAGTTTCCATAATAGTATTGGGATTTGGGTCTATCCTGTCAATTTTATTGATAGGAAACACATAATCTCTACTCACATGTATGAATGGGTTTACTAGAATCTTTTCCAAACCACATGGAGCATTAATTTTGGTAACCTCCTTTGCCAAAGATACCTCCTTTCCCTCTATGAGGTAGAATTATACCTCAATGTATTGAGATTCACATGTTTTGAATGGGGCTTTATCACCATAAAATGTCCCAATTTGACCATTGACACAATATTTGAGACATTGATGGCATTAAGAATGTATAGCCGTATGTTGATGTAGCCAAGGACTTCCATGAAAAATGTTGAAGGCTGTGTCATGACGAACAAACATGAAATATAAATTGGATACAAGTTCTCCAAACTGAGTTCTGAGTGTAATCTCACCCAGAGGTTCTTGTTCATTTTTATCATATCCTTGAAACACCAAAGTATAAGGAGATAAATTAGATTCGGTGAGGCCCAATCGATGAAGTGTACAAATAGGGAAGTGGTTGACTCATGAACCATTATCAATGAAAACTTGTCGGATGTCTATATCATTGAACTTTCCAGATAAATACAAAGGTCTAATATTTCCATGCACAACACCATATTCATCTTCATCTTTAAAAGATATCACTGCATGGAATTATGCAGGATCATTCTCTACATGGTAGACTTCAGCCGCAAAAAATTTAGTTTAGAATTCCTAAGGACGTGACAAAGCCTCAATGAGTGCCTCACGAAGATCCTTTGATAGATTCAAGGCATCCAGAATTGATAACTTGGCTGGTAATTGGGCCAAATGTTTCAAGACATCATACTTTTGATCCAAAGGTCTGCGTTTCCCAACAAGAACATGTGATTTTGAAGGTGCCTTAGAAGTTGATGCTTTGGAAGTAGATGCATCTTGTATCGGGGTCGGAGTTGGAAATACTCCTGGCTTTGGAAGATTAGACCAATTATGTCTATTTATTTGCAGAGAGGAAGAAGGTGTAACCTCTAACCGATCCTCTAGAAGAATTGTGTTAGGACTGAATCTTCCATGGGTGGAAGAACTTTCTTGTTCTTTTTGAGCTTCGCTGAAGGGCTCTGCCATGAGTTTCTGCTACATATACAGTTCTAGCAGGGGTAGGATTGGAATAGTGGTTTCTGAAAGATCCACGTCTTCCCATATATCCTAAACCTCTGGAACTCCCTCTAATTCCTCTGTTTGATACAGGGAACTTAGGCTCATCAAGATAAAAACTATGACTGACATAAGGATCTGTTAAGTGAATCATGTTAACAGAACCAAAGATCAACTCTTAAACTGATGAAGATTCTTCCTGCTAAGCAAGTTTAGGTTGTTCCTTTTGGGGGGGGGTGCCTGTGGATTTGAAGTAGATGACATAAAATCTTCTAGAGTCAAAGAAAAATTGGGCTTTGACACGAGCTCATCTTCTTCTGACTGCTATTCTTTCTGTGAATTATGCCACCTCCTTGAGGATTTTCCCTCTGATCAAGAGGGTTTTGCTGTGGAATTCATAGCAGAAGACACAATTGGTTTATTCAATTTCATTCGTAAAATGGCATGAGTTCATTTGATCATTTTCCTAACCATCCAATAATCATATTTCTATGCATTTTTTCTTTTGACTTCATGGCACTCGCCTTCTTCCTCTGGATCTGTAGTAGTAACACATGCTACTTGGGCTGAAGAACCTTTTAGTTTGACTTGTCCCAAGTCCACCATTTTTTTACAGGAGGTATTTGAAGACAAAACACTCTTGAATGGGATGCCCCAACATCTGATGAAATGGGAAATAGTTGGGAAGGTATTCATCTCCTTCCTTGTTCGGCCTTTTAGGCCTTGGTAACTGAACCAAATTATTTTCCAGAGCCGAAATGAATTAACAATGAACTTGTTCATTTCATAAAGAGTAAACTTTGTTCTTCAACTCATCAAATTGTTTCCATATTTGATCTCTTTTATCATCTTGATGAAACGACCTCTGTTGTTGATGCTCAGGAGGTAGATCCCTTTGATAAGATGAAGGTTTTGAAGTCGAAGCAGGTACATGTGCTTGTTTTAGAGTAATTGTAGCAGTCACTTCTTTACCCATTCTCCTTCCTGGAGCTGATGGAATTACACAAGTTTTATCATTAGTCTTTGTAAGAGAGTCTTCTATCTACTGAGTGATCGAATTAAGGTCTTTAAACCCTATTGTGTGTTTCACAAGGATCAACGGTGTGCGTAATTCATCATGAAAATTTTCCACACAGATTGAAAACAATTATTCTTGAGGGAGTGATAAGATTAAAGAATATGTTAAACCATTCTAGTGAGCAATGAAATATGAAACTCTTTCATTCTCCCTCTGCTTAAAAATTTTAAGATAAAAAACTATCATCTTTGGCAACGTTGAGATGAATTGAAGAAGGAATCATTAACGTAGATCTTCCCACCCGGTAATTGACTTGGATTACAAGCTTGTATACCAGACAAAAGCAGGCCCTTGTAATGATTGTAAAAAACACCCAAGCTTAAAATCTTCTTTTTGTTGAGGAGTTCCCATCATATGATCACAATGAGAAACAAAATGTGTTAATTGTTGTTCTGGATCTCCCGAACCATTAAAAATCGGGAATGTGGTACTTGAAAAATTTGATGGGGGAGGAATTTCATCCACCCATTCAGGGTAACCTATCTTCTATGATTGAATTTGTGCATGTTTTCCCTCCATAGCTTCCAAACGAGATGTTAATGACTCAATGGTAGTCATTAACTTTTGAGAAACATATGGTTGAGCTTGGACCTGAGCTGGTGCAATAACTTGAGTTTGGACAGGTGTGGTGACTGGTACTACAACTGATGGTAGCACTACCGATTATTGTTGCACATGACCCATATGATTAGACCTGTGATGGTGTACTAGTAAAGGAGTATATTTTTGATCCATCTTAGCATCTACAACAAATTATTTTGATTGACTGACTCCAGTATGCTTAAGAGGAAGACTACCTTGAAGTAGTTCTGCATTCAACCTCATTAATTCCATTATTTCTTCCTTTTCTTGTGCGAACCTTTTCTCTAATAGGAGTGATTGGACTTCTCCAGAGGAAGGGTGGAATGTAACCTGAATTTTCCTTTCCCCTTGTTGGACACCTTTCAGAGAGGGGGAAGTTGGTTATTTGAAAGAATACTTAGATTCTGGGTAAGCCTTGGATTTTGTGTATGCACTCCTTCTTAATTTATTTCTATGTGTACAACCTCTTGAGCAGGAACTTCTTCATCTGATCCCTATTAGTGAGCCTCATGTTCTAGAGGATTAGTAACAATGACATTGATGACATTTTTTGATGCATAACGCATTGTACCCCATCTATCAGCATTTCTGCGATATTGTCTTCTTCCATGTCCTTGATGAGAAATTTCCTTTTGTTTAGTTGATCCCTCAGGAAATTCTTGATGAACAATAATTTGGAGAGAGTCTCCTGATAGTTCAGCTCTGCATTCCTCTTGTGGCTTCTTCCCTAATCGAGAGAAGACTGACTTTCGCTGAGAAAGAGATGAGGATTTAAAAAAGTCCCCAGTCTGGTGGACTGGGGTTGTTCTTGATGTTCCTGCTCAACTCCTCGAATCCTATTTGTTGATTCCAAGGGTTGAGCTAAAAGAGTCCCCACTTTAGAAAGCTGAGGTGTCTCTTGAGCTACTACATCTAAGAATTTCTTAAAAGCTCTCCAGATCTTGCGGATTTTAGTCTTGAAATTTGATGGATGCATTAACCTACATCCACTCAAATCACATAGTTCAAATGACCGTTTGATGATTTATGACACTTTTGTCACCTGATGATGTGCATACTCTAAACGATAATCCTATTCAATATTCTCATTTTCCTGATGCAAGAGTAATTAGACAACTTTTTCTCTGTATGCCTAACTTTGGGAAGAACAATTTGAGCTTGTTCTTGAGAAAGCCTTTGATTACAAACAAAACCAATTGGTTGTGGCGGGCCATGGGCAATAACATTGCATGAGACCATTTTTGTGGGCTTTATTGACTGGAGAGTACATTGAAATTCAATGCTCCATGAACACCCCATCCCCTGATTTGAATACCATATGGGGCATTGAAAATTAACTAGCGCAATCTTTTTAGTTCTCCAAGGCATGAATTTTGAAGGGATCTCTGCTTCTTTTCAACCTTTGGATATCAGGAAACTAAGAGAGATTCCAAATCAATTTGGAGTTTTAACCCTTCTATTATCTTGACATGATTTTCTAATTCATCATAAGGCAATATTTTCTTTTTCAAGTGCGAAATAGTTTTCCACATGTTGAGACGAATATTGTGAATACAATCTTCCGTCAACATTTCTGCAATATCATACTGAGAGTCATCCAAATGCCAAAATATGACTGGTACTTCGCCTTTCGCCAGTTGTTTTCTCATATTCAGAACTTCTTCCTTATCATTTGATGAGGATTATTCTACCTAATTAGACCAAAGCCGGTGCTTCTTTGTTGCTTCATCAGATTCAACAATGGGGTGCGTAATTCATCACGCGAATTTGCAACACAGATTGGCAAAAACTCTTCTTGAGGGAGTGCTAAGATTAAGGAATATTTTAATCCCTTCCAGCGAGAAATGAAATCTGAAACTCTTTAATTTTACCTTTTTATTACAATTTGAAAGATAAAAAATTGTCGTCTTTGGTAATCTTGATCTAAATTAAATAATGAATCGTCGACGGAGATCTTCCAACCCGATAATTGATCGAGATTGCAATCTTATATACCAGACAAAAGCAGGCCCTTGTAATGACTGCACAAAACATCTGATCTTAACTGCTTCTTTTTTTAAAGAGTTTCCATTATAGGATCACAATGAGAAACAAAATGTGTTATGTGTTGTTCTGGGTCACCCGAACCATTAAAAATTTGGAATGTGGTATTTTAAAAATTTGATGGGGGAGGAATTGAATCAACCCATTCAGGGTAAGATTTCTTTTCCGGCTGAAATTGTGCACGTTTTACCTCCCTAGCTTCCAACCGAGATGTTAATGACTCAATGGTAGTTATTATATTTTGAGAAACATCTGGTTGAGCTTGGACCTGGGCAGGTGCAATAGTTGGATTTTGGACAGGTGTGGTGACTAGTACTGCAACTAATGGTAGCACGACCGGTTGTTGTTGCACATGACCTATAGGATTGGACCTGTGAGGGTGTACTTGTCAAGGAATATATTATTGATCCATCCCAGTAACTGCAATGAATTCCCTTGACTGACGGACTGCAGCATGCTTAGGAGGAAGACTACCCTGAAGTAGTTCTGTATTCAACCTCATAAACTCCTTCATTTCTTCCTCTTGTTGTGCGAACCTTTCCTCTAATTAGAGTGATAGACCTTATCCAGTGGTAGGTTGGGACGTAACCCGACATTTACCCTTTTCCATGGCATGTGTCTTTCTAGAGTATGGAAGGGCATTGCCCAAAGGAATATCTTGCCTCTGGGCAGCCCTCTGGATTCTGGTACACACACCTTCTTCATTTATTTCTATGTGTACAACTTATTGAATAGTAACTTCTTCATCTAATTCCTCTAAGTGAACCTCATGTTCTGGGGGATCAATGAAAACGACATTGATTACATTTATCATTGCATAACGCATTGCATTCCTTCTATCAACATTTCTGCAATACTTTCTTTTTCTATGTCCTTTATGAGACATTATTTTTTGTTGAGTTGATCCCTCAGGAACATCTTAATGAACTGTAATTTGGAGGGAATCTCCTGATAATTCGGCTCTGCGTTCCTCTTGTGTCTTCTTCCTGAACTGAGAGAAAACTTACTTTCACTGAGGAAGAGATTGAGGATTTGGAAAAGTCCCCAGTCCGGTGAACTGGGGCTATTCCTACTTTCCCTGCTCAACTCATTGAATCCCATCTGTTGATCCCAAGGGTTGAGCTAAAAGAGTCCCTAGAAATGCCATTTGAAGTGGTTCTTGAGCTGCTACATCTGAGACTTTCTTAAAATCTCTCATGATTTTGTGGATCTTAGTCTAGAAATTGACCAGATGCATTATCCAACATCCACTCAAATCACCTGGATCAGATGACTGTTGGATGATTTCTAACACTTCTATCACCTGATGATGTGCATGATATAAATGAGAAGCTTGTTCGAAATTATCATTTTCTTGATGCAAGAGTAATTCAACAACTTGTTCTTTGTATGACTATCTTTTGGAAGAACTAGTTGAGGCATGTTCCTGAACAAGCCTTTGATTACACACAAAACTAATTGGTTGTGGCCGGCCAAGGAAAATAACATTTCATGAGACCAATTTTTGCGGGCTTTGTTTACTAGAGAGTACAGTGAAATACAGTGCTCCATGAACAACCCATCCCCTGATATGGATACCAAATGTGGTATTGGTAATTAACTAGTGCAACCTTTTTAGTGCGTCAAAGCATGTATGCTGAAGGGCTCTCTGCTGCTTTTCAACCTTTGGATATCGGGGAACTGAGAGAGATGCCAAATCAATTTGGCATTGCAACCCTTCTATTATATTAACATGATTTTAATATTTATCATAGGATAATATTTTATCATTTAAGTGACAAAAGTTTTTCCACATTTTGAGACGAATATCATGAATACAATCTTCTGTCAACATTTTTGGAATATCATAATGAGATTCAGCCAAAGGCCAAAATATGACTAGTACTTAACCTTTTTCCAGTTGTTTTCTCATATTCAGCACTTCCTCTTTATCATTCGATGAAGATTCTTCTACCTGATTAGACCAAAGAAGTTGCTTCTTTGTTGATTCATCAGATTCAACAAGATTGGTAGAGAATTCATTTATCAAATTAGAAGATGAATGACCTAGGGGTAGTTCAGAGAACGACCTACACCCCGGTCTATCTTCTGATTGAGAAATTATTTCAACTGCTAGCGGTAAAGCATTAAAAATGACTAGCTTCACATTTTCAAGTGCCTCAAGATAAGAGGTATTTCTCGTTAATGCATTGACATTTGAATAATTATCTAGGAAATGTGAATTACTACTGTCGATAGGACTTTAAAAGCTAAATTCATCATCATGGGGAGGACCACCATGGTGGGTTATAGAAAAAGATGAAACCTTTTACTCCTTGATCTTCTAACCACGCAGAGGGTTATCGTGGCTCTCATCTAAAGATTATAATTCGAGATCGATCGAACTGTCATGAAGAAATACTTCATGAGGAAGTTTCTGATGAAGACCTTTGGAAATATTGTTCCCACTATTGGGAAATGAGAGGGTAGAATCTTGAGTTGCAACAGACAATTGTCTGAGCGCATCAAGAACTCCAGCATCGAGCAAGGCCTTATTACAGATTACCTCTTGATTTCTTGACTATGATGGACGTGTATTTTTCTTAGACGCCTTATTACTCACTTTAGGAACCACTCATTGATGAAAGTGGTCATTAGGAGAAGGTGTATGTGCCTACTCAAGAGAAATGATCAGGTTAGGATGATTATCTCCATTAAAATCAAGTGTATGTGCCTGACTTGATTGTCCACATGACATGGGGAAGTATGCCCCACAACCATACTGGACTAGAATAGAGATGTGTATCTGCTCCGGAGTGACATGTTGATGTGTCACTCCACTGATAGAGATAGATTTTTGATTCCTTCCCTGTGATGCTGCTGAAGTTGTTATAATATTCTGACAGGTATCTAGAATATGGGCATTGATTTGCTTCTTCTATTTCACCATTGTTAGAATGTTCTTGGTGACTTCAGCTACTGGAACAAGAATATATGTCCATTACATGCTTGGAGTAGGTGTGTATTCCTGCTCTTTTCTTCCTTTTCCTGTCAGTGAATTCAGAAAGTACTCATGTGTGGGGGCAGAGAGTTGAGTCTGCTCCAAATTTGTCATCAGAGCTTTCCGATTGACTTCTCTGGGTGCTACCAAATGAGACTGTTGACAGGCTTGATGAACAATGGTAGGTGTATGTGTCTGCTATGTATTCTTCTTCAAGTATGTTTGATGAATTTCCTTAAATACTGGCAGACGAGACCACTGACAGAATTTTTGATTGTAAACAGGTGTATGTCCTTGCTTATCAGTTTCCACCATATTAGATTGACGAGCTGCTTTGGGTGTAGTCAGACGAGCCTACTAACTGATTGATGAATTATAAACAGGTGTATATTCCTACCTATAATACTCTGCTAGAATTTCCTAGCGGGATTGGTGGGTTGCTTCCAGATGAGTCTACTGGACAACGGGATTAGAATGGATGAATATGCATGCCCACTCATTGCTTGCCATCAAGTTAGCTTGATGGACTTCTCCGGAGGGGGAAAAAGTAAGGAACTGCCCCCCTGTTGACCATATTTTTCCTTTGATAGTTTGTCTTTCATGCTCAGGTATGAGGAACCTGAGCCGATCCCCTAAAAGAGGTATCCTCATCATGTTAAGGATGCACAACCGCACGAGTCTGGCGGCGATTGTTGATGGGAGCCCTCGGCAATGACTCATGTATACTTGAATTAAGGCCTTGTGTGACATTATCATTCACATACCCATAATATGGGAGGTACTGGTGATTGCATTCCGGGGAGAACGACCCGAAACGGTTGGATACGGTGGTTGGAATTACCTGCTTCTTGATCACTGGCCGTCGCTGTCCGAAAAAATAGGGTGAATTATTGAATTGGAGGGATTGTCGAGCAGCCTCCAGAGTCATAATGGTACTATTCTGAAATTATTCCTTAACCAGTGCATTTGAGACCCAACATTGAAGACACTGAGTAGGTGATTTCGTCCTCAGAGCAGACGAGGATCCATCAGGAGTAGCGGCAGATGCATTCACAGGTTTGAACTTTAGAGAAGCCATTTCTGTAACTTAAAGAGATATTGGAAACAAGTGCCTGTTTTATATAACAGACATAATCATGATAAGTTCTACCAATACATCATTTAGATGAGCACATATGTTATTTATTTCTTTGTTAGCCCTCACATTGAATTAAATAGGGGCCTAACAAATAATTAAAACATCATTTAACTTGGTTAAGGATTCACGTCAGGTTCACCATTTTTGTTTCTTCTGGAAATGGGGATGACCTTGTTTGTTTAAGGGTCAAACTTTCCAATCATTTTCTAACAGGTTTGTTTGTATAACTGGAAACCACCAATAATTATATATCTATTTGGACCTAGTTTCCAAAGGTAGGTGTCCATTAGTTGTGGACCGATGTGGCTTAATAATTTGCATTGGTCGAGAGGATGGGAGGTCGGACTCATCACACCTTTTTGCAGGGAATTATTGTCTACTTTCCAATAATGTGATCCATGCTCGGTGTGAGAAACATAAGGTATCAGCAAACGTGACGATTTGTGCCATGAAAGATGCGGTCACAAGGAATGATGTGGGACTTATTTATGTGTGACTGCCCAAGTAGGTGTATACTAGGATTTACTCCCAGAAAGAATCCTAGGAACAAGGTCCATAAATATATTCGTGCTTTATAGAGATTTGGATACTCTAACTTGGGGCTTACTCATAAGGAGATTCCCAAATTAGGGGGGACTTGGAGCTTACTCCTAAAGAGGATTCCCATTAATAGTGTCTAAAAAGGTACTTCTGATTTATTGATATTTAGATTCTTAATTTTGGGCTTACTCCTAAGGAGGATGCCCAGATTAAAGGGGACTTTAAATTATGACTGGAGCTTACTCCTGAGAAGGATGCCCAAATCAAAAGGAAATTAGGATTGGGACATACTCCTAAGAAGGAGGCACAAATCAAAAAGAAATTAGGATTGGGAATTACTCCTAAGAAGGAGGCCCAAAGTTTAAATAGATTTGTAATTTGGGACTTACTCTTGAGAAGGAGGCCCATGTTAAGGGAAATTATGACTGGGGCTTACTCCTGAAAAGGAATCCCAAGTTAAGAGGACTTATGATTGGGTTTTATTCTTGATAAGGAAGCCCAAATCAAAAGAAATTAAGACTGGGGCTTACTCCTGAGAAGGAGGCCCAGATTAGGGAACTTGGGGATTACTCCTAAGGAGAATACCCATACTAGATCTTTTCATCTTTAAGGATGAGGATGAATGAAGGAAATCTCTAACCTTAGTGGCATAAAGGTATGTAAATCACAAGGTTTTGAGAGATGTTCCATAGAAATCCTTTTTGATAAGGAATCCAACAAAGGAACCTTGCCATGAATGTCTTTGAAGAGGGTTTTGAAGGATAAATCTTGAAGAGGAGAGGTGAATTTGAGGAAAGGAAGTGAATTGTAAGGAGGAACGCAAGTATTGGTCTGGCGAGGAAGTCCTGGTCATGCCAGTATACTTGCGTGACATAAGTTCACTTGGGCGATGAAGAACCTGTGAAGTGATACATGTGTGACTTTGAATGGTATCCCTTAGTATCATCCTTAGAGGCTTTCGGATAGGTGGCGTGTAAGTTTCCATGAGAAGACAAGGAGGTGCTCAAGTGTATCCATTTCCCTTAAGGGCTGGACACTTAGGCGTGCAAGTGTTAATGAGTTCTAACACTTAGTAATTATTCTTCCTCTTTAGATCTTCCATTCTAGGTAAGAAGTTACCATAGAAGTGTTTGGAAGACTTCATGCAAAGACTAGGGTGACCAAAGCATAATTCTGAGTTTTGGATTTTTCGTCCTTGAAATTAAGGTCCCACAGGGTGTATTTATAGGCCATTGAAAACCTTGGGTGAAAAAATGAATAGGGCACACAAGTGACTTGCGCGACCCATATGTGGCGCATAAGTATACTTGTGCGACCATAATAAAACTTGCGTGACCCATGCTTAAAGAGTTTCTTGTTCATGCCTTTGTCAATTTTTGTTGTTTCTTCAAAGTATGAACCTCTTTGTGCTTAAAGTATTTCCCTTTTTATTTCGTTAGTCTCTGTGATGGAAAGGAGCATCAACATCCAATGATAGAGAATGTCGATTTTCTTGATTTGGAAATGGTATATGGATCTATTTCCCAAGTCCAAATCAAATTGACTATCGTAATGAACCTTGTACTTCTTCTAGCTAATTCCAAGCTCATAGAGAAAATGTTTTAGCCACAACATCTCCTCACCAACTTCTGAATTATCAATGCACTCTTTTTCTATCATGGATAATGAAACACACTTCTACAACATTGAATTCCATGATGTAGATCCTTCTAAAAATATATAGATGTATCCATATGTAGACTTCCTACTATCAGGATATCCTACCACGTATGTATATGTATATCCCTCCAAGAGAGGGTCAACTCCTCTAGTACAAACCTATATTTAAAGTAACTTTATGATACCTCATAATAAACTAGAATGCATCACTGTGTTGCTTCTGGATATTGGAGAGAAATTGTCTCATGATCACCACTACATGGGAAATTCCAGGAATCATACTCACCATAACATACATCAAGATTCAAACTACTAAAGAGTATGGTATCATCTCCATCACCTCAATTTATTCCATAGATGACAAACATGAACTCTTGATCAACGTCAAATTTTCAGGTAGAGGAATTCTCACTGATTTTTCATTTTTTATGTAGAAACATTTTAGAAAACATTCAAAATAGTTTTCCTCAGATAGACATAACAATCTCCTATTTCATTAATGAATGATCTGTATCCCTATAATCTAGTGAGATTCTCCTAGGTCCTTTATATAAAAAGACTTGTATAACTCCTTATTCAACTGGATCATCTTTTCTGCATCCTTCCCAATGATCAATATGTCATCAACATAAAGTAAAGGAGCAACAAAGTTACCATCCTGAAATCCCTAGATGTAAACACACTAGTCTTCCTATGTCTGCTTATATCCATGACTCACTATGAATGAGTCAAACTTCTTGTACCACTTTATAGGATATTGTTTCAGTCTACACAAGATATTCCTTAATCATAAGATGATTTTTTATTTTCTATAAACCTCAAAACCTTTATTCCTCTTTATATATATCTTCTTAGAGAGGTCACTGTGATGAAAATACTTCTTCACATCCATCTGTTTAAGCTCTATGTTCAAGCTAGACACCAATATGAAAATGACTCGGATTGAATCCATCTTCACCTCACATGAAAAAATGTCATCAAATTCCACTCATTTCTTTTAAATTAATCCCTTTACTACCAGAAAATCATTGCGATTGACCTCATTTTTTCTACTATCCTTCTTCATCCAGATCACCTATCTGTTCTTTAGTGCCTTATTAACTTTGGGTAGTTCCACTAAATCGTATGTATGGTTCTTCATCAATGACTCCATCTCATCCTCCATTGCCTATAGTCACTTGAGTTTATGAAGATGAGACAACACTTCCTTGTATCCTTCTATATCCCCCACATTAATATGAAATAGGTATTCTAACTATGAATATTTTGTCGAAGAAATCCTTCTTCATGAAGATCTTCGAACATATGAAATGTTAGGTTCAGGAGGTACAATATGACCTAGATCCTTTGATGGTTCTGTAACTTCTTGTTTAGAGGATTGAGTCTCCCCTTACTCAATATCCTCCCCCACTGCCTCCTAATCCAATTCTTATTAGTCTTCCTATACCTCATCATCTTAATTTACAGGTGGTGCTGGTACATGTGTTGGATCATGAAATGATTCCCCAACACTTTAACTTTAATAAATTCTAGGATTTTTAACTTCCTCAATCATCATGGAACATGAATTCACTAATTCTGATCACCTTATTATTTTTTAGGTCCCAAATCGTGTATCTGAACTACTCATATCCATAGCCGATAATGATTCATGAAGTTGATCTCTTTTATTGATTTTTCCTAAACTCCATGGATACATGTGAAAATAATAAACATCCAAATACTCTTAAATTAGAGAAAGAGGGATGTTTACCAGACCATATCTTCTATGGAATCTCAAAATTCAATGGAACCGATGGTGATCTATTGATGAGGTATCATGCAACTTGAATAGATACTACCCATAATGTATTATCTAGCTTAGCCAAACTCATCATGCTTCAAACATTCTCCATGATGATTCTGTTCATCCTTTCTGAATCTCTATTGTGTTGTGGGGGGCGTGGGACCTTAATCTCATATTGGATGTGCCAAATCCTACAATAGGCAGCAAATTCCATGTATGTCGACTCTACTCTACTTTCTGAATGAAGACACTTTTTCTTCCTTCCATTTTCATTCTCCACCATGGCGTGGAACATTTTTACGTAGTGTAATAATTGGTCCTTCATCTATAAGAAGAACACCCTTACCCTTTGAGATGCATGGTCGATAAAGGATAGAAAATATCTATTACCTCCCAGTGAATACACCTTCCTGGGTTCTCATACATCATAGTTTATCAGATCCAACAAATTTTATCCCCTTGATTAAGTAGTATTGGAAGAGACTCATTTCTTCTTCCCATAAAAGAAATATTTACAAGGAAAAAGTGATGAATCATTGTTAATACTGATGTACTTTTTCTTAATAATGTTAGATAATACTCTTTCACTCCTGTGTTCGAGTATTCTATGCCACATATTGGATGAAATCTCTACTTCCTCTATGTTGAGGATATCTACACATATCTTTACATGAGTTTTTTACAATGTACATCATATGTGGCCTTAGGCAATGTCGATGGATCCTTATTTCATCTTTTGTTCTCCATTGCTAAAGATGCTGTCATATACCTATTGGTAAATGGATATTTCTAATAAAAGTTTGAGCTAAAGTCTTGGAACAATATGAACATACTTCAGGTTTACTGTGTATCCAACATCCATCTTGACTTAGTTATCACCCATGCCAAAAATCTCCCCCAAACTAGTATTTCCCATTTTAACTACACCAAAGTTTCCATCTTGATAAGCTAAGAGATACTCATGATACAAAGTGAAGTGGTATGATGATATAGTATTGACCACTCATTCTATGTCTCATCCTAATGTATGAAATCATATATCTTATTCATCTTTTTAGAAAAGTATAACTTCTCGAGTTACACTCACATGTGTGTCCCCAGGTCTTCTTTGTTGGTTTCTACTTTGTTTCTTTTATTATAGTAACTTTCACTAGTTCTTCTTCATGTGTGCCTCCATTCCACAATGGTATCATTTTTATGTTTTCCTCCTTCCAATTATAGACATTATTATTCTCTTTCTTCGACCTCTATTTCTTACCCACAACCTCATCCTTATTTTCTCCCTCACATTTCTAGGATGAGATATTGTGTTTGGTTGTAACTTGTGTCCTTCCTTCTAATATCCTCATTGAATAACAAATCATTTAAATTTTTCATGGTAGGTTTTCCTATGTGCTCTGAGTTGATGAGAGAGACACTAAGAGTATCTCGGCTGTTAGGAATTGTGCATAATAGGTGGTCGAAAGATCTTCATCATTAAGATACTTACCTGCAACCACCAATTGGTTCACCGGGCTTTTAAAATCACTGGTGTTCTCATCTTATAGAGCTTCCACTCTTTAGTAAAATATTTGTCAACCACTTAAATAAGAGGATATTGTCCTAAGAGGTCATTGACTGGTATGTATTTTGTAATTTTATCCAATGTTCAAACACGCCAGTATCTTGTGCATCATGGTTGTAGATGATGTGATATATTCATTGGTATATTTGACCAATCATCTTACTATTTTTATTCTTACACTCCACTTCCTTGGTGGCATCAAGGATGAATCTATTGTTCTCAATTGGACCAAAAATATCCTTAGCATTCAAGAGATCTTCCATTTTAGAGTTCTAAATGGATTAGTTCAAAAAAGTCAACATGATCATCCCTCACATGGATTGTCCCTCCATTGAATTTCCATTATATAAAAATTGACGTAGTATCTAGAAAAAGGGATTTCATCATTGTGTATGGAATGGTCAAAAATTGTGGAATCAACTCTTCGATTTTTGAAATCAGACACTGATTCATCAAGATATGACCGGATCAGTGTCAATGGCTAAGATCATCTGATGACATGGAAATTAATAGGAGATGATGTGGCGTGCTAAAGAAACTTCCAAAATCTCACTGAAAATTTACCAAGCATCGGAACAATACCTTATACTCTAGTAATGGGGTATTGTATCACTAGAAGTTTGGCCAAACATTGACTGATCTTAGGGAGATCATTTTATCTCCATTTTCCACACCGTTTGCACCATTGGAATCAGTTCCACCTGAAAATTCAGAATACGCCTTCAAAATAAGATTATGTGAAACATGAATTTTCTATTCACCAAAAAGAATCCACTAGTAACGGCCATTTCAATTCAAATGGAACTGATACCACTATTTTTGATTCACTAATCACAAATAGAGAATAATGGAGGAATAACATGGGAAGAAAAATTAGATTTATTTCACAAAGAACAAAGCTTACAAAACATCCTTTTAACACCTCTATCTCTCTAAAATGGACCTATTTTATCTCTCTCACCATATATAGGATCTCTCTTGGCTTTTATTGATGAATTAAGGTAGCTCCCCAAGGCCTCCTTATATAGGAATAGTGGGAGGTTTCACGTTTGAAACTAATCCCACCCATCCCAAACCTACTATGGACTTCTCCCATGACTTCCAAAAATAGGGACTGCACATGTAAAATGTACTACAACTATGATAGAGGTCATAGTGAGGTAGGTTCAACATCCACCTACAATGCTGCAAGACATATCTATCAGATGATCCGAGATAGGGTGTGTTCATCCCAATTTGGGAAGGTGGATAAAGATATGGATCTGGTTGATATTTGTAACATGATAATGCCACTTTTTGTGAGTTTTTGTGTGGGGTAAAATTTTTTAGATGTTAATGTTTTGAAATTTCTAGAATCTAAGATGCTGAGCTCATTGGTTGTTTAAGATGAATCCAAATACAAAGAGACCGATCATCCAAGATTTTAGACAGGATCTTTATAAACTTGTTCAAGATGAAGAAGGCTAAGATCAATTGATGGATAACCAAATAGAGAATTGGTATTGGAGGGTCATTAGAGTTTGAAGAAGCTGAGGGAAGAATAAAATATAATCTTGTATCCATCATAGATTTAATCCAATTACTCTTTTCAATGAATTCCTACAATGGAATCAATAACCGAGGTTTAAAAGAAGTGTGAAGAAACCAATCCAAACCTAATTTTGATGATGGTCTATTCTATATGACCACGGATGAAAATACTAACCGAACCAATTAGGGTATCAAAGTCCAGGATGAAACAAATGTGTCTTCATCAAATATAAACCATAGGATGAAGTTGACCAAAATGTTTTTTGACTGAGCCCATTGATGATTAAGAATTGTTCTCCCAGAGAATATCCTAGGATTCTGAGGGATGATAGAGCATGATTCTATGTTCATGAGCCATATGAATATGGGATTCTGAGATGTTGATGTTATGAATGTTCTTGGTTTGATTATTATTTTGTCTTTAAGTATGATTTCTGGAATATTGATGGAGGGTCCTTGATATCCTCAATTATTTCATCTTTCGTCTGCATCAATGTGCTTGAAAACAATCCTCAAAGAATTTATAAAGATATAAGTAATTTTCTGGGGGGATAGGTCTAATATTATTGACCTCAATATGACATGTATATGGAATTATTATCTAACTGAGAAAGTGTCACCATTTTTGCAAAGAAATTTTGCTTTTTGATACCGTAATTTTATAGTAACAAGAGTAGTGAAAGAAGATAGGAAAAGAATCATTTCATTTGATAGATATATAGTAAGGTAGTTGTTTAATTCATTGGAACTTTCTCATATTAAAATTTTAGGGTAAAAATATTTAAAAAATGCATGTAGAACATAATTTTATGACACTGAGATAGGAGAAGATCTTGAAGAGTGGATTCTAGATTTTGGATCTAGAGCAGAAATGGAAACACTCTCGAGGCATGAATCAAAGGAGCAAGAGAGGAAGAATGAGACTTTGTAAGAGAATCCTCTTTCATATTGTTCATTATTTTTTATTTTTTAGAAATTCACTTTCTCAAATATATTATTGATTCATTTTCAAAGAACATGTGTACCTAATAATTTTTAAGAGTTTCAGAATGAAATGAATTGATAAATTTATATATATTCATTTAATTTTCTTAATCATGTCAGTTTATTTTTTTATACATTGACCTTCTTTTTTGTTAATGAAGATCATTATTTTACACTATTATAAGTACAAACATGAGATTATAGTTAATCCATTTCCCTTGATGATCATCTAAAGTACCAAAAATTAGAAAAAGATGATGTATCTATTTTACATCATTGAACATATCTATTCCAAAAATTGGGTTAATCGGTCAATTTTAGGAGAGTCCATTGTACTATGTAAAACACTTAAATAGCGGTTAGGTATCTCTACACACCATCATAATAGTTATTAACACAATCATTTTGATTGGTTTCAAACATATAAAACTAGTTATAATCAATTTAAGAAAGTTTTAACCTCCTAAATTCATCTATTTCCAGACTCTCTCTCATCTAACTTATTTATCATATCTCTTATCTCTCTAGTTCTACAGCAGTTGGAAATAAGAATATATTAAAAAAATTAAATCTCCAATATAAATAAAAGAAAATGAGGAAGAGGAAACAAACTTCTCTATCAAATTCATATTTTTCCTGGAAATCCCACTCCTTCGATTCTTACATCGAGAGTTTTTTCATTGTCACTCCAGCTCCCTGCTCTAGAATTATCTATCCATGATTTTCTCTTGAATTTGTGTCATAAAATTTTGTTCTGCCTCTTCTTTTTCAAATATTTTTCCCTCAATTTTTAATAGGTGATAGTTCCATTGACTTAAACCACCTCCTCATTAGATGACTATCAAATGAAGTAATTCCTTTCATTCCTTCTGTCACAAGTAATGTGACTCTAAAATTTCTATAATAGGAACCAAAAATTCCCTATAATAATTATGACACTTTCTTAGTTAGTTTATATTTCCATATAAGTTTTATATTGACCACACCAATATGGGGATTCAACCCATAGAAAACTCCATTTATCATCATAAATTCTTTGAGTAATTTTTTCAAACACATCATATTCACACACAAGACACATCAAATTGAAGATACTAAGGACTCTCAATCAACGTATCTACAATGAGACTTCAAAATGAATAAAAAATCATCAAACCAATAACATGTATAAAATCATCATCTCAAAATCCCATCTTCATACAACTTGAGAAAATAGAATAGTTCTTGAGATTTCTTCATAAGCATTAGATTTTCTCTTCGAACACAATTATTCTTCATCAATGGGCTCTACCAGAAACCAGTTAGGTCATCTTCATCCTATGGGTTCACTCAGCCGATGAAAAATTCACTTTGGACTCGAATTAGGTACCATAATTAAGTTAGGTTAGGATTTTCATCCATGTTCATCTTGAATAGACCATCATCAATATTAGTTACATATCGATTTCTTTATCTAGCTTCTTAGTTCATGATTCTAGTAACATGATTCTTTGAAAAGAATCATTGGATTGAATCTAATATTGATAGGAGCTTCTTCTTTGGTCGATCCTTAGCTTCTTCAAACTTCTGAGACCCACATATCCTAAATCTTATTGTGGGTTTCTATCAATCAATATTAGCCTAATTCATCTCCAACAGGTTTAGATAGATATCATCTTAAACCCTTGGATGACTGAGATCTTGGTGTTAGGTTTAGTCTTCAACAACCAACAAGATCAAGATCATAGATTTGAAAAATTTCATAGCCTCAACATCTGAAAGTTCGATCCCAAAAAAAATCAAGAATGGTAATGTTTTTATGTTACAGATCTCATCCATATCCAGATATTGAGCCTGCTTCCCACATAAAGTACTGAAATGTTATAAATTAAACATTAATACAAAAAATTGTATTATAAAAACCATTAATTTACTAAAATTATAATAAACTAATAATAAAGTAATTAATAACATAATTATTTTCATTTTAAGAATAAAATATATAGTAAATCCATAAAAAGGATGTGGGAAAATAGAAAAATAAAGGCCAAATCAGTCAATACGATCCTCATCTAAATTAGAGGAAAATATTTTGTCATCTATGAATAGAACAACTAAAGATTACAAGAACCAATTAAATATCAAGTTCATCAAATCCATAAATACCATTATGCAATTAGTGATATCGAATGGAATTTATAGAAACTTAAAATTCCCATACCATCTCCTAAAAATTATCATACTTATATTATCTTCCTGAAAGGTCAACTTATGGTACCCTAATCAATGGTCAATATTTGAAAATAGATTAATGTTCCCCTCTAAGATGAACAAAAAGTTCATCAATCTTGTGAAAGAGATATTTGTTCTTGACAATCAAAAGATTTAACATTTTATAATAAATACAAATTATGATGATTTCATATACCTTCTTATAAAAGAGTAAAGTTGAAGCCTAAGGAGTCACACTAGGATATATAAACCCCTTATCCTCGAGATCCACAAGCTATACCTTATGTTCTTCCAACATAAATGATGCCATATGATAAGAGGGCATACAGAAGGAGATAGTACTAGGTAGTTGGTCTAATGTAAACTCAAACTATCTCTATAGAAACGAAATAGAAAAATAATCTATAATTACCTTGGGATAAAAAAACACTACTACCAGTAGTGGACTGCTAAAACAAGGATCAAAAAAATCTAGGAAAAATTCTGACAACTCACATGAGATCACCAAGTGCAAGGAACAATATTCCCTTATCTTCCAGAACTAGAATCCCAGTCACCCTTAAAGAACATAGTTATTACATATAAAGATATAAACTAATCTCGATGGTGATAACAATAAATATGGGCCTCAAAAAATATCATACATTTCATGCTAATGACTAAGTTGAAGATATCAAGATCAATCACCATGTAGTCCCATCCGACCTCATGGTATACTCTCATCACTCGAAATGTTGGACACTTGAAAACTTATTCAGAACACAATCCCAAATGTGTGGAACAATCCAATAGGATGACATAATATTCGAATGATACACCAACTTATTTACTAAATTTGATTATATAAAAGAATTATTAACACCTATATCAATCAAAGTTTGAACCATAGAAGATGAAATAAACATAGTATCTATAACTATGACTATATACACTTTTGATTACGGTATTTCATACTCAACTACATAAAAACATCAAGTCTCATATCCTCCTTGATATTTATTAACTATATAAACATCTCCCTTTGCTTCAATATAAGATCCACCACCCTTGGAACCATTAATACATATTATCAAACACTTGGTGAGAGTGGATCCAGTCATATTTCGTTGGGATATCCTTTCATAAAAATGATTTCGATTACTTAATTGATTATAGTTATGAGAAGTATTTAGATCCTTTTTATAATTAGATTTGGTATTACTAGGCCTTCCATACTGATAGAATAAAACCAACTATTATCCTAATGAATCACATGAAACTAGTCATGAAGAAAACTGGATACCATTGCAATTTCTTTTTTGGCCAGAAGATATAAATTGGATAATGAATGGACCAATAGAAGCTCCCCCCAAACCTTATTTCTGCTATTTCAACCTCTTCAAATGAAACCCTACCAACTACCTAGCATTTTTACCATGGAAGATAGGTGGATTTTTCTTAGTAAATTCTTTTTTGTGATCTATTACTCGTACTGGGATTCAAAAACCTACCTGGACTGGAATCTAAATAGTGTGTAATTTTTACTTATTACAAAAAAGGGTCATTCAAAGGATTCACCTTTAGAACCTATCTCACAACTTCCTCATTTTGATTTGGAATATCTCTTTTAGGAGGAATTTTCAAATAATAATAAGAAAAAAACCAATCAATCATGAGAACTTGAAAAAATCATATGACCATCTTCAAGAATCCATATAAATTATTTAAAACATCAATAATTTAAAGAAATTTTATTTTATTTTAAAAAAAAGATCAAAAATAAGGAAATCTTTCATTTAAATAAACCACAAATCCAGTTAATTCAAACAACCTCAACCATCAGGTCTTACGCTTGGAAAAAATCCCTCACCACCCATTGTAACTTAATTCATGCATGAATGTGTGATGGGTAAGCCCCTTTTATGTACTTACTACTTGAATTATAATAGTCCTTACTTAAATATCCCCAAACACCGAACCATAGATTGGAAGTGTCAACAACTCTTCAAGTTGGGCATTCTCTCTGATACCAATTTTTAAAAAAATAGTTGGGTCAACTTGAAAAGTCACCCAATATGGACCACCACATGGTGAGATATAGAAGAAACTAAAATTCTAATTTATAATTTATGAATCATCAAAATAAAACATATAAAAAATTAATATATATCCATGAGGAATAAAAATTCATTCTAAATAGGGAAAACAATATAGAAAAATAAAACCAATCTAAAAAATATCCATGTGAATATATATCACCACCAAACTATCCCACTATAAATGTGTTGAATAAGAAGAGAACCCTACCTGGTACATAATTCCATTCCCTTTACTTAAGTCCTAAAAAGGCCAAAAAGAACCCAAAGTAATAATTAGGGTGTGAGAGTAGATCCTAATATGATATCACTATATAATCTTTTAAAGTTCTAATATCAATTAAGAATAAGTTCCAGCTTTAATAAAAATCTAATTTCTAAATGATTTTCATAATAAACCATTCTGTAAGAATTCCATTATTTTACATAAATGTACACTATATTCAAAAAATTCATGAATATATATACTATAAAAGAATGTAGGTAAGAATAGGCAAAACCAGCCATGGTTGTTCCATAAGAAAAAAAATTGAGAAAATATTAATGAAATAATCCGTAATGTGATAAACCGTGCATAAATAAAAAGTATAATATTTGGGCTGTAGAATATGAGAATACATTATAGATATAAAATACGCCTAAACCATTCATATGTTGGTTCCAGTTCATATCAAGTCGTTCTAGATTTTGTAGATTTCACAAAACCACTAGTGGCATTACACCCACTAAAGTGACATGTCCATTTCTCGATGCACCAAAGGTTCCCAACGTGCTAACATTTTCAAAACCATCTCAAAATCCATGCCCACATTTAATAAAAACCATTAAAATCAAATAAAATACATTTATAAAGAAAAATACCTTTAAAAATGTGAATCCTTTCCAAAAAAGACATTCAAATTTAAATCATGAATTTTTATTCAATAACCCAAAGGATTTTACAAGAAAATATAAACATTGAAGAATTAGAATCACTTGTATAGATACACCTACCTCCAGAATGATGAAAACCTAGAAACCTTTGACAACAGAGATGGGAAACAAAAAAATTGGCCTATAAAAGATAATACGTGGAATAAAATTTCAAAGGATCAATATAAAATTACAACCAATCAAAATCTGAATAAAAAATGTGGCCATCATTTCTTATATGACCAATGATAATGAATAAGTAGGAATATCACTTACCAATGACATATGAAATAACTTCCAAATGAGTCAAAAACTGAATGAAGCAATCTAGAAGGTGGTAAATCTTCGAAAATCATCCAAAATTTCTCTACATCCTGATAGTGAGGTTCTTACAGTAGATAACCAAAATAGTTACTCATGAAGTATGTTTAAAAACACTAAAACCAAATAATTCATGTCACAACCCCTATAATGGCATTAATTCCACAAATATACATTTCACCAAGAAAGGAATAATTTTGGATTAAATTAAATCCCAACAGAACCTTTCATGGCATAAAATTGGTTCATAAAATTTAAATTCTCATACATGGAACAAGACTCACAACATCTACCCTAAAAAAGTTTCATTTCATGAAACTAATTCATGAAATAAATATTTTTGTGTCATAAGAGTTTTGGATGGATATATGGGGGGTTAATTATAGTTTAAAAAATTAATCTAACACAAAATAAGAAACCTATTTAGTGAAAAATATCGACAGAAAAAATAGCTAATGATCAATGTGTTTGCATAGTATTAAAAATTCACCCAATAAATTATATTTTCTAATCATACTCACAAATAGTTTGATGAAACAGATATTAGAAAGGTTTGTAAAACAAAATTTCAAATGTAAATTTTATAGAGGAATGTAAAACTTATAGAAATAAGTAATATGAAAGATTATTACAATGTAATAATGTCTTACAATATTTATAAAAGTAATTATAATCTTTAACCTTAAGATTTAAGTAATTAAAAATTCTAATTTAAGATATCCATAGTTTTCAACCTAACTATAACAGTCTGTATTTCCTTATAATGCAATACCTTGATAAGAATATTGGAATAAATATGTATTCCAAAACCCTATATTCCCCTGGTATGATAATTGTTATCAAATATTTCTTCCACTATTTGGAGGACCTCAATCTGATGGATCTAAATCACATATCTTTTGAAACCCATAATCCCTCAATCCAAACCTAGATCAGAAAATTGAATATAAAAGAAAACCACCTATAAAAATTTGAAAATTCTTCAAATTAAATCCTTAGAAAAAAACTCTCTAAAATAATAAAAAGTGTAATAATGAGATGTTTAAGAAGATCTATATCCAAATGTGTTCTGTTGAAAATGTATCAGCTCCCAGCTCCTTAAATGCACTCCTATTAATAGGCATCCTTCCAACGTCTATATTTATGTGAATCTTGAAGTCAGATTCAACAACCTCAAATATTATTAACTTGAGATCTCAAAAAATGACTCTATTTTATGTTGTTTTGATAGCACAATTACATTACTATAATAGATTCACTCCAATAAAAATAATTTCAGTTACCCTAATTATAAACATTGGGCTGTCTGATGGACTATAATGTTTTTCAATCCTATGAACTAAACTATGGAAATTTCTATTTATATGAACTACCATCGGTATATTAGATATGAATTTGGTTATTCTAGTAGAAAAAACACATAGTAAAACCCTTGGATAGAATAATATTTAGTCTGATGGACTAGACTCTATGTTGGACCAATTGATTAGATTATAAAATAATGTTTGTATTATTTTAGATTAGAACTATTTCTATATTTGGTAGAAAAATATGTTTTCCAAAAAAACATTATAAAACACTTGGGATATATCAATTTAGTGAAATATGGTTTTGAGAATGTTTTTGTGATTTCAAAACTATAGGAAGAAAAAATAGAAAGTATAAACTACTGACTAAAAAATATACCCCTTTTTGGAAGTCACAAACCACAACGCTAAAAATGAAAAAATATTAACTTTGAAAAACATAAAAACCAAAATAAATTTAAGAAATTATAATGAACTATTCATAATAAATATCTTCCATTTAATTATTTTTACTCCCCCATTGTTGATAACTTTGTTTTCTTCAACATTCTTGATCTCACTGGAAACAATAATTACTTTGGATTATCCCCCTCAATATGTTGTCACCCTTTAGATATATTCTTCCCCTTATATAATTTTTCCCCAATTTTATTATTTCTCTACCATATATTATTTCTCCACCATTATAATTTTAAAAAAGGATTAAGGAAAGTAATATATTCTCGTGAAATGTTATAAAAAATAATACAAAATAATTGTGTTCGAATTACTATTCATCCAAGATAAAAGAAATAAAATTCATCTAATTAAAATTGGAAAACCTTCATACAAAAATTATTTAGAGAATAATTGATTCAAAATATATTGTTCAAAAGTGTGATTCAAAAATACATTAAGAGTTCACTAGAAAAACCATTCTTTCATATTTAAATTTTTGACAATAGATTTTAACTTATTCAAATATTCGTGATTATTATTGGATTAAGCTATTGAAGACTCATGATTTTCTATTATCTCTTCTCTGACTGAGAGCCTCCAATTATCTATATTCAAACTTATAACTTCCTCTTCAAGAAAATAGATCTTCTTTTTTTTACTCTTTCAGACTTAGAAACTATTCTTCAAATCATTGGATCTTAATTTTATCTTCTTTCAAATTTTTAATTTCATCTATGAGTTTTGAAATTTCTATATTCTATGAATTTCATAGTTCATTGAACTACTCGACAAACTTCAACCAATTATATACATCTAATCGAAGATTCTGAAAGGAATTATCTATATCAAATGATACTTTTTTATCATCCAAAAGTATATCATCATATTCTTTCATGTCACCAATGAATTTTCTTGAACACTAAACCATAAAATTCAATGCTTTTTTTCCTTATATTTTTCATTGAAAAACTTTTTTATCATCCACATTATGGATAATTGATTCTATTAACAACATTAATGATTCTTATTTCTAATAAAAAATTTTCTAAATCTTTTTCAACCTTTCTTAAATGTTTGGAAGGTATATAATTGAATCTGTTATCTGTTTCAAAGTCTAGAAAATAAAATCTATCCTATTATAACATTCATTTATGGATGTATCTTATGATTATTATGATGCCTCTAAAATATGTTTTCGAGAAGGTCCAACATCATCCTTCTCTTTGTCTTCAACATTTCCATCATCTAAAACCACTACAACATCAAATTCATTATTAGTCTCTTACTTGTAGGATACATTAGTGTGTGAATATTTTACCTTGTCTTACACTTTTTATGATGATTGATCATTTACTAAAACATCAAAAACAATATTCTTATTAGAATTAGTGGATAAATAATTAGATGATGAAGATAAATCCAAATAGTTTTCATCTTCTTTTCCTTTTTGTAAGAATCCGGTTTTTTCTGCGAAAGACTTTGGAAAATTCTTGATGTTATTCCAGAGCAGCGCCTTCAGACGGCATACGATTCTGAGCCCCGGTGTGGCCAGAATAAAATTTTCTGTGCGTTCATGCTAGAAACACCAAAGAAATAGAATAACTCCTAAACGGTAGCTCGAATGGGAAAACTGAGGGCACCATTGAGTCCGAAACGTGCAGTTTATCCTAAGAGGGGTGTAATTTTTGCGGGCACGGGTCATCTGTGAAAAATGTCCCCAGGGGCATTTTCATAATTTGGTGATCTTAGGTTTTGAGTTTAATAACTTTTGAATGGGGCCTTGAATTAAAATTTAGAGACCTCCGTTGTGATTGAGATGTGGTGTTTACCCTAGGGGAGGCTCAACTTTTATCCCGTTGGGAGTTTCAGATGCGGGTTAATTTAATGATGAAATTAATTAAATTTTTATTAGTTAATTTTTTCCCTACTTAAACCTAATCCCCTCTCCCCATCCCCTTTCATTTCCTCTGGCAGAAGAAACTCCTACCATCTCCCTCAACCCCTCTACCTCCTCCCCTTCCTTCGATCAAGGCGGAAGCAACGACAGTGAAGCGCAGATCGACCGAGAAGCTTCGAGCTGCGCCCTACAAGGTTGGATCTTGTTTATATTTCAAATTCCCTCACCTACTTTGATCTTCATTCATAGCAATGAATTGTTATTATTTCTTCTAGAAAATCCCATATCTTTGTAGTACTTATCCCGAGCCTTCCAATGGTTGTTACGGATTTAAAATCCGAGTCCCGACGCGTTCGCAAACGTTCGACGAAGTTCATGGGTTTTTGATGTTTTCCGGCGGGTCTGCCCAGTCCGGTGATGGTTCACGTGGGCGTCGGTCCCGACAAGCGTGGAGGCCGGTGGTTAGATGAAGACAGACAGCGGAGCAGCAGCGAAGCCCGGGTCAGCAGGCGGTGAGTAGGACGACAGAGCGGCAGAGGCCGGTGGATGAGGCAAGGGTGCGACGTGCCTCGGTCGAGCGGGGAGCACAGCAGGGCGAGGCTCGGCTGTAGGGGCTTCGGTTGAGCAGGCAACTGCAGGGGAGGCCGGTCATGGGGTCCTCCAACGATGCGAGTTGCGGGTGACGACCTCCGCCGGTGAGGGTCGCAGCGGCGACCCTTGTCCCATGGGAGGAGAATGACCCGCGAAACGCGGGGCCTATTCTTGACGAGGGAGAAGACCGCAAAGAGAAAAAAGGGGAATAAAAATAAAAAATAATAATAATTAGTTTATAATAATAATAATAATAATATTATTATTATTATTATGAAAATGATTTATATATCATAAATAATCCGCAGGGCGTCCAATTTGGTCACCGTCTGCAGCAACACGTCCCTTTAATCGAGGTGAATCTTTTGAGATGGATTCGGGGGGTTTTAACTCCCGAAACGGGGGCCTTGGTGGCACGACACACCTTTAAGTGGTTTAGCACTTTTCTCGGGGGTTCTTGTTTTGGACGGCGCAGAAACATCCGATATCCGAATTCAGCTCCGTCAGTGGCGTTGCGACCCTGGCGTTGAGGTGAAGTTTTCCAGTGTGGTTTCAGACGTTGAAACCGGAGTTGAAGCATGGGCCCCATGACCCGTCTTTTGAGCTCCGTGAAGCGCTTTACAACTTTTTCATCAGACATCTGTTCAGGGCGTGCGAGTAGTCGATCCTAGGTGCTTTTCTGAGGGGATTACAATGGTGAAATCCACGCACTTTAATTCAGCACACTAGTGCGGGCCCCGCGAGGTCCGTTTTGGGAGTTGGAGGTGATTTCCAGCTTTATCACCGGGTGTCTGTTTTGGACAAGTGAATAGTCCATCTTGTGTACTTTTCTGAGTGGATCACAGCGGTGCAATCTGTCGGTAGTGCTTCAGGACCGGGATGCGGGTCCCACGCATCACCGCTCATGTTGGGTATGTCGAAACACACCTTTTTCTTCGGATATCCGTTTCAATCAAGTGAGCAGTCATTTTAACATTTTTTCGAGGGGATCGCAATGGTGTGATGCGCCTGACTATTTTCAGGGCCGAGGCTCGGGACCACGTGACGCCATTCAGGAGTAAGGCGGTGTTGGTGGCTCTTCTGTTGGATATCTATTTGAGGCGAGTAAATAGCCTATCTCACATGTTTTTCCATGAGGATTACAGCGGTACGATCTTTTTGGAGGTGCAGAGCCTCATTCGAGATCTTATTAAACACAGAATCAAGCAAGGTGCTCCGGTGGTGGTTCATCCTACTATGTTTGTAGCGGACCCTTGGCGTGTGATCGCATGCACTCTTGTGGGAGGGAATAATGCTTGAAGAGATGTGGTTGGACGTTCCTGAGCCGTTGATGTGGAAAGTTGGAGTTGTTATGTTTACGCCTTTGCGTTGACGTTGGGGGTCGTGTGCACGTTAGCCTTTGGGATGGAGACGTGGAATACCATGGGAGTATGCGAGAATGCTGGGAGGAACATGTTGATATTTGTACCTAAGAATGTCTGTGCGCCTGGTTGGGGTTGGGTTGGGGCCACACATTATGTGGGCGCCATGTGCATGTTGTGTTCTGATTTACATACCTTTGACTTCTCACGACGTAGAGGGTCCCTCTGTTTTCTTTGGTTTCGACCAGCAGGGTTGAGTGGTTTCCCCTGGTTCTGTTCTCGATGGTTTGGTCGAAAGAGATGGTTTGGTTCCTCTATTTATTCATTTGTGAGTGGGTTCAGTACCATGCCTCTTTCACCGGACTACATCACCGTTTATGACTACGTGTGCTCGTACAGTGTGGGTGTTTTCCCACTTTTTGGGATGAGTTGTCTCAGTCCGCTTCGACAGTGACTCAGCGAATTGGAGCGTGATCTCCCTGAGAGGCCCTGGGAGTTTCTACCATCCCTTCGTGTTCCCTGGTAGAGTTCTTGTGTATTCGGTGTGACCAACACATTACGCAGGCACAGATCCTCTACCCAGGAGGTTTTTTCCAGCAGGACTGGCCAGTGAGGTACCATCCAGCAGGGATGGCCAGTGAGGTACCAACCAGTAGGGATGGCCAGTTGTACCATCCAGCAGGGATGGCCACTGAGCTACCATCTAGCAGGGATGGCTAGTGGGGTATCATTCAGTAGGGATGGCTAGTACATCGGTGTTCACCGAGAAGTACCATCCAGCAGGGATGTCCAGAATAGTTCCAGGTTTACCTCCAACAGGGCTGAGAAGTGGTCCCCAATGCCCGATTTACCTCTATCTAGGCTAGGTAGTGGTCTTCGATGATGGTTCCGAGCCTCCCTCCAGTGGAGTAACCTTTTACGGGATAGCTCATTAGGAATCATCAATGAATTTAGCCAGGTATCCATCCAGTGGATTACCCTTTAATGGGACGGGGAAGTGTTGAACCCATAGACTTTTTCTAGGTCTCCCACCAGTGGGAACCCATCAACTTCTAGGGTTTACCCTCCATTGGGGATGGCCAAGTGGTCTCTTGTAAACTTTGAGGAGACCTATCGACTGTGGGGTAGTAACGAGGTGTGGTTTGACGTTCCCCCAGAACTCTCAATTACGAGGGGCGCTTTCCCCAGCGAGATGCGTCCTTGAGACATGACCTAAAACCGTGCGGGCGAGTTAGTGCCGGCCAAAGAGAATAGTGTCAAGGTGCGGTGATTTGAGCTCCTTGACTTGCAGTTTTGGGTAGACATGTGGGATTCTGGGCATCAATGGTGTTTACTTCTGGGACTGTTGGCTACTCACATTCTTGGACTGAGCTACGGGATGGAGATCCCCTTATGATCTTGTTCGGGTTTCTTAACAGAGCATATGGATATGTATATACCTTGTTCCAGTACCCACTTCTTGGGTTTTTGTTACTCTCCTTCCAGGAGAGGTGAAGAAGCATGGGTTATGCCACGTGATTTCCATGTCTAGGGTCACGTGGTTGGACGAGTCTACTCTCCTACTATAGGTAGCGAAGACTCGACGAGAAGTTCATTTTCTCACCGTTTCTAGATCCTTGTGTTTGGACATGTCTACATCATTTTTTTGTTGGGTTGAGTTGTACTCTTTACTGCACTCTTTGTTGTGCTCCTTTACTTTTCCCTATCCAATATACTATTCACTCTTAGGTATCTCCTTTGTTTATCCCTCGAGCCTTCGAGGCATCCTACTGAGTATTTTTATACTCACCCCTGCTTGGGCTTTTCCCGCACTTGGTCTGACCTTGCAGACGACAGACAGGTGGATCATGACTTCAGTACAGTTTAGGAGATCAGGAGCTTGGACCGCGTAAGGTGGTCGGAGTTGGGTTCCATGTGGGGGACCCTTCCAACTGTTTTTCTTTTGTTTACCTATTGCCAGGTTGTGGCACCTTTTCTGGTTGGGTGATTTTCCCCCTTTTCTTTTTCAGTTTTCCTTCAGCACTTTCTTTGTACTGTTATAGGTCTATGCACTTTCGTGGTTTATATATAGAAGTTTCACTTTACTTTACTTGTATTTTCTTTTACTCTGCACTTTTGCATTGAGTGGGATGTATGTGTGTGTACAGGTACTCTGGAAAAGGCCTCCCTGAGTTTTTTAGCCTTCGGTGCTTGTCGTCATCCCCTGGCCTATGGAGGTGGGCCTGGGGTAGTTGCAGCTCGAGCCCGGATAGGGTCGAGTCGTGACAAATTGGTATCAGAGGTGGGTCGTTCCTTGGGATGTTGTACAGACATCCCTAAAAAGGAATTGGTTTGGATTTGGGGCAGCAGTGTCAACGTGTATTGAGAGCGACTCTCAGGCCAGGGAGTCCAGTGATGATACGGGCGGCCGACGTATTAATTCACAAGGACCCTGATAACCCGCTTGTCGACTCGGCATGATGAGACACTTGTTGCGGGGAAAATTTCTTTTTGTTTCTGCATCACATAGGATTGAGTCTTTGATTTTCCTTCTTGAGTCAGCTCCCCATCATTGTTGTTATTGTGATATACATTGTAACGTCCCGGACCCGGGTGCCACGCAACAGGTGCCCCGAGCCCAGTTCGCCACAAGACCTCAAGCGTATTTCCCCAAATGCCAGAGGCTGCCGACTAGCAGTGTGGGCTCAGGTCTGATAGTGGGGAAACTATTCCCTCATTTGTCAAAGTGTAGCACAACGGAATACAAAATAAACATTCAATGACAAAAAACGGAAGCAGTAAACATAAACAACTGGAATAAACTACAACAGTGGATACAACCAACAGTATATAAATTATGATGTTACATGCTTCAAGTTCTAAGAAAACAGGCAGAACATGTTATACATCAATACAGTACAGCAGAATACAGAATACACAAAACAAGGAAAACAGCTGGCAGCGGCATCGCGAGCCTAGGCTCGATCCCATGCCCGCCTACTCCTCACCAACAGTCAAGTACCTGTATAGGGACTCTTGCCCCTATCTACACCTGAAGCAATGTAATCTGTTTGGGCCGAAAAGCGTGACCCAAACAGGGTGTGAGAATATATCTTAGTAGGCTCCCACCAAAGGCTCACGCCCAACTATGTGTAAGCATGCAACAACGGTGTGCAATAGTAAAATGCAATAAAGTAAGCAATACTAAACAGTAACTAACTTAACAATTAAATTTCCATTTTATTATTCATTTAATTTATTTAATTTAGTATCGTTCTGTTCTCAACAGCACCACGCCCTCAGGCCAACCAGTATCTCTCCCTTAGGCTAATATAGTGAACCACACCCCTGGGCTATACAAAATCTCTCCCTCAGGCATTGTAATAGAATTCTCACCCTCAGGCATATGAAGTGTCGCCCTCAGGCACAGAAGTCAAGCCCTCAGGCACGAAAGGTTGCCCTCAGGCGGAATAACGACAGCCCTCAGGCTAATACAGTCATTCCCTCAGGCTAATATAGGTAACCGGGCCATGAAAAACAAGTAAACAAGCAGTAAAAAGTAATTCCTCTCAAGGCAATTCAACAATTACTACTTTAAAGGCATACCCTCGGGTATCCTAACCAAACGGCTAAACAGTGAAACACACCCCAAGGGTGGTTCCAGATCCAAGTAACGATCCCAAACAACATTTTAATATCATAATTAAATACCTAATCAATTATAGGTGTTTAATATAGCAATGGCCTTAGCCACACGACACCCCAACATGTGTTCATGGCACAAAAACGCACAAAACACACTATAATTGGAAAACTAAACACCAAGCCACCTACCTTATACGTCATCGAGTGTTATACCTGAACTCCGACTCCAAAAACGACCAAGAACGGCGTAGATCCGACGAAGAACAAAAACCAAACAAATGTAAATTTCTTACGTTAGGAGAAGAATTGGAAAAAAAGATACCAGGAGAGGAGAGGGATTACCCGTGCGGTTCCAATGAGATCGTATGGAGCCGAATCAGATTCCAAACAAACGCCCGGTGGATCTTCAAAGATCCAACCTCCTCCTTTGGCTCCAAAAGGCTCAAGTGCCTCCTATACCAAATGAGGAGGCTTCTGCCTATTTTAAGGCAAAAAAACAAAGTACACGGCGTGTACATTCTTCATTTAACTATTCGTTTGGTGGCACCAGCACACTGTTCATCCGTCGACATGATTACACGGCATGTACTCTCGAGTACACGGCATTTACTATCACCCAGCTGGCGGCGACTCCACCGCCTCACTGTTTAAGCCTGCCAACTAACTACACAGTGTGTAAGGTACCACTACATGGCGTGTATTCGGTTCCTACACCCTTCGTCACCGACATGGCTACAGGCCCTGTGTACTATTCCCAACATGACAAAAAGTACACGGTGTGTGGTTAAAGTACACAGCGTGTAGTTCCAAAATTTAGGATTTTTCCCCATTTTCCATATTTTCTCAAAACACTTAAGGAAAAGGAAAAAGAAGAAGCCTGTACCTCTAAAATAAGAGCCGGGTTCTTAAAAACTTCCCCACTTAGAGCATTTCGTCCCTGAATTTCCCTTCCAAGGGTGGTGAAGATAAAGCTCAGAACAACTTTGGCCACTGAGCACGTACGTCGGCTTCCTGCTCCTAGGTCTCGTCCTACACTCAGCCATGCTGCCATAGCACCCATACGAGGGGAACTGACCAGCATCAGAGAACCTTCATGCTCCTGTCAACGATACGGATCAGATGCTCCTCAAAGGACACATCATGATGAAGCTCAACCTCCTCTGACTGAAAGTTGTGAGATGGGTCTGAATGGTAGCGATGCAATTGAGACACGTGGAAGACGTCGTGCATGGCTCGGTACCGTTGCGGTAACTGCAACCGATAGGAAACCTGCCCGACTCTCTCCAGAATCTCGAATGGCCCCACATACCTCGGTGAAAGCTTACCCTATCTCCTGATCCGCCTGTGTCCCAAACTCGGTGAAACATGCAGAAAAACCTGCTCCCCGACCACGAACTCCAAAGGTCATCTGCGATGATCAACATAAGACTTCTAAAGAGACTGTGCGGTAGCCATCCGCTTCCGAATCAACTAGACCTACTCAGATGTCTCCTATTCGAGCTGTGGCCCTAGTAAAGCTGCCTCACCTGCCTCTAACCAGCACAAAGGTGATCAGCATGGCCTACCATATAAAGCCTCGTATGGTGCCATCTCAATAGTCTCCTGAAAACTATTGTTATAGGAAAACTCGACTAAGGGTATATGCTTCTCCCAAGAGCCCTCAAAGTCCAGGACGCATGTGCGCAACATGTCCTCTAACACCTGTATCGTCCACTCCGACTGGCCATCTGTCTGAGGGTGGTATGTTGTGCTCAGAAGCACCTGCGTACCCAGCACCCTTTGAAAACTCTGCCAGAAACGTGACGTAAAGTGGGTGTCCCTATCTGAAATGATAGAACTAGGGACCCCATGATGATGTACAGTCTATCGGATATACAACCTTCCGATCTTGTCCACACCAAAGGTATCCTTGATCAGAGAGAAGTGAGACTCCTTCGTGAGTCTATCCACAACAACCCACACGACGTCATTACCTCGAGGTGACCTCAGAAATCCCATCACGAAATCCATCATGACATCATCTCATTTCCACTATGGAATGGGTAACTACTGTAACAGCCTGCTGGTCTCGGATGCTCTTCCTTCACCTGCTGGCAGGTGGAACATCTCGTAACAAACCCAACAATCTCTTTCTTCATACCCGGCCACCAGTACTGGCGTCTCAAGTCACGATACATCTTGGTAACCCCGAGATGAACTGCCCAAGCAAAAGAATGTAAATCCCGCATCAGCTCCTTGTGTATATACCCTGGAACCCATACTCGTACATGGAAACACAAAACCTCATCATCGCCTATTGTCCAACTATGAGGAGGGTCCTCACTTGCCACCAAATCCCATAGAACAAGGCCTTCTGAATCTGATAGCTGCCTCATCCTCACTCTATCTAGGAGGGTAGAAGTCATAGCTAACGAGGAAAGATAAGTCTGCCCCTGACAGTCATGGACCTCCAAATGCATCTCAGAGAACAAAGCCATAAGCTGCCACTCTTCACTGGCCTCCTGCACTGCCTATATCTGAGTCTTCCTGCTCAATGCATCAGCTACTGCATTACCTTTACCTGGTGTATAAGCAAGCTCAAAATCAAAGGATTGTAGGTACTCAACCCACCTTCTCTGTCTCAGATTCAGATCACGCTGACTAAAGATATAATTGAGGCTTTTGTGGTCGGTGAAAACCACAAAATGCTCTCCCAATAGATAATGTCTCCAATAGCGCAACACATGAACAACTGCAACCAACTCGAGATCATGCGTCGGGTAATTTCTCTCATGTGGCCTCAACTTCCGAGACCCGTACGCAACAACTCGGTTTCCCTGTATCAAAAAGGCTCCCACCCCAATCCATGATGCATCACAGTAAACTGTATAGCTCTTCCCCTGCTATGGGAGTATCAGGATCGATGCTGATGTCAGCCTTTCCTTCAGGTCCTGAAAAGCTGTCTCGCAAGCTTCTGACCAAACGAACATCACACCCTTCTTAGTCAGACTTATCAACGGTGCTGCTAAGTGGGAGAAGTCCTGTATGAAGCATCTGTAGTAACCAGACAGCCCTAAGAAACTCCATATCTCAAATATGTTCTTAGGCTGCTCCCAATAAACTACCGCCCTCACCTTCTCTGGTTCTACTGCAACGCCTACCTCTGAGATAATGTGACCCAGGAAGTGAATCTGGTCCATCCAAAAGTGGTACTTCGAGAGATTAGCATATAGCCGATGCTCTCTCAGTGTACTCAATACGATCTCAAGATGGGTGGCATGATCGTGTCGAGTGTGAGAGTACACCAAAATGTCGTCCACGAATACTATCACAAAGGAATCAAGGTATGGATGGAACACATGATTCATCAGAGCCATGAAAAATACTGGCGCGTTCGTGAGTCCGAACGGTATAACCAAGTACTCATACAGACCATATCTGCTCCGAAAAGTTGTAAACAGTATATCTGATGGTCTCACGTGCATCTGATGATATCCGGATCTCAAGTCAATCTTTGTGAACACTTGTGCTCCACGAAGTTGATCAAACAGATCATCTATCCTCAGAAAGGGATATCGGTTCTTAACCATCAACTGGTTCGGCTTCCGATAATCCACGCAATGTCTGAGGGTACCGTCTGCCTTTTTCACAAAAAGGACCAGAGAACCCCAAGGAGAAGTACTGGGTCGGATAAAACCCTTCGCCTGTAGCTCCTCTAACTTCCTTTTGAGCTCTTGGAACTCAGACATGGCCATACTATAAGGAATAATGGACACCAGTGCTGCTCCTGGCACTAGCTCGATAGAAAATTCTACCTCACGCACCGGAGTTAGACCTGAAAAGTCGTCCGGGAAGACATCCATGAAACGATCAACAACTGGAGGGAAATATGTCTGAAAAGTCCCTTGATCATCCAGATATAAACTCACAATCTGGAATGTGACTCCTCCTCGCCCATGATGATCTGGTCCATCTCGACTCGATTGAACATCCCACTTTCCCTTGTATAGAAACTTCCCGCCCTCTGGTGACGTGAAACACACCCTGCAACGGTATCAGTCTACGAAGGCTCGAAAGGGAACCAAACAGTCCATTCAGAGAATGAAATCATAGCTCGTCATCTCCAAGACATAGAGGTCCCAAAGGAAATGACACCCACCAACCTCAAGTGGGCACTCCTTGCACTGACGCACACCAACCGTCCTAGTCCCCAACAGAGTGTCTAGCGTCAATATATAGGAAGAAGTAGAAAAACCGAGCCCAAGGCTCTCCACTACAGGTACAGATATGAAACTATGCGTAGCACCCATATAAAAAAGTACCGAAGATAAAACAGAAGCTACTAGAATAGTACCTCTGGCTATAGAAGGTCCTGGATCCTGCTCCTGCTGGGTCTGTTGCACTGCGTGTGCCTACCCAGTGCTGCGGCCCTACGACACAGCCTGGATACCCTGAGCTGTCCAGCCCTGCTGCCTCTGCGATCCTGGTGTCTGGCTACCATGACCCCGACCACCATCTCTACCTGCACGCCCTGACGTATTCCAGTTCCCAGACTGGTAAGAAGTCACTGGTCCCGCTCCTGCACGCGTAGTCCACACATAACCCCTCTCACTAGCCACTGGTAGTAACGCCCTACAAAAGCACTATAGATGACCCATCTTGCCGCAATCTCACCACTCAACTGGGTCTCGTGGACATTGCAGTCTCTTGTGCCCCTCTCTACCACACTGGTAGCACCTGACCGGACCACCTGAAGAAGATGCCTGGCTAGTACTACTGCCCTGAGAGAAGTCCATCTGTCTCTTCCTCTTGCCAGCAGAAATAGCACCAGTGACTGGTGTTGAACCGCCCTGGCCCACACCACTATATTCCCACAGGTTCCTCTCTAAAATCAGTGCCTGGTTCACAATTGCGTTTACAGTAGGAAACCTGAAAACATTTACCAGTGCTCAGATGTCATACCGAAGACCATCCTAAAAACATCTGGCTCTCAATGTCTCATCACCCACCAGCACGGGTGCAAAGCCTTGATGCTCTGTAAAACCAGTAGAATAGTCCATCAGTGACATAGCACCCTACTGCAGATTCATGAACTCTCGAGCTCTATCTGCCCTCAACGTCTCGGGAAAGAATAAGTCATAGAAGACTGCCTGAAAATCTTCCCACGTCATGTCCCTGTGATGCTCTGACTGGGTGGTAACATCCCACCACCTCTTGGTGGAATCACGTAGCATATATGTCGTGTGCTTGACCCTCCACCCAAGAGGCATCTTAAGATGCTTGAAAATAGTCAGCATCCACCCCAACCAAGACTCTGCAGCCTGTGGTCTGCCATCCCCTAAAAACATAGGCGGATTCTGCTGCCGAAAGATACGCGTCAGCTCGGCCATAGATGTGTTAGCCTATGGTGCTCCCTGAAAGCTCTGCATGAACCGTATAATGCCTTCATGGAACTGCACCTGTGTCCGGTATAGCAGCTGGCACCACAGCTGGCTCGGTTGGAGGATCAACTAGTAGCCCATGGCCCACCATCTCAAGAGTATAATCGTCACCGCTCTCCTGGTGAAAAACACGCGGTCGTCTAGGCGTCATGACACTACAAGGTCAAAAGAATGCCTTAGATGCAAGATTATTAAGACTGGAAGCGAAGAATCCAAAAGGAAACAAGAGGAAGAAAGCATTTCAAAATTTGCAAGACAAGACTACACGGTGTGTACAATGACTACACAACGTGTACTTGACTTCCCTTCCCATGCCCGGGTCCTTCTACATGGCTAAGCCACATGGCTTCTGTTCAACAAAACTACACGGCGTGTATAATATCTACACGGTGTGTATGGTGTTATTTTCCAACTGCCCGTGTCGTCTGTGACACGGCTGACTACTCGACTTTACTCCACATGGTGTGTTACACACGTACACGGCGTGTACACCATCCCGCTTCCCAGCCACATGGCTAACTCCACACGGTCTGTCCTCGGACAAGACTACACGATGTGCCCACCGATATACGGCAGGTTCAGGGAGAGGTGACACCGTCCCATGTTGTTAGTTACTTGTCCAAGTCCCCAGGTCACTCTACACGGCGTGTTCATCATTGACATGGCGTGCTGTACAGGAGTTCACCGACCCGTGTTGTTAGTTACACGGCAGGACTCCGGGTCACACTCCACGGCGTGTACAAAAACTACACGGCATGTTTCACCCAAGCCCTTCCCTTCCTCGTGTCGCCACCCACACAGTTTGTGACACAGGAAGAGACTACACGACGTGTACTCAGGGTACACGGCGTGTACTTAAAAAGTTCATTTTTCTCCCCGAACAGAAGAGCATACACGACATGTAATAAAACAATACATGGCGTGTATACTGGGTTTCCGGACAGTATGCCTCAGAAACTTCCCCGGAACCCAGAAAATACTAAAAACCAACACCTAAGTGTCAAATTATGATCTGTGAGGGCCCATACTCCCCACGAATCAAAGTTTGACATCTTATATGTGTTATAACCAATAAAATGTCAATGATCCACCAAAGTCCGGTCAATGGGGGCCCATACTCCCTAAAAACCAATGTTTGGCGTCCATTCTATAAACAATCTCAAATAAAAATACCATATCACAAGGCATGTAATTATCAAGTAGCTATCACAACATCATACTTTATTAGAACAACAACTATCACAACAACATGCAAATTTCTAATGCACCTACATGGCATGGAAACTATGCATGGCATGTGATATCTAGAATGTGCCTATGTGATTCATGAGATGACATACCCTCATCTCCATGGGTTGAAACTAAATAGAACCCATAGATAAAATATAAACAACACAATCCTTGGGGGTCACCCAATGGTGAAAACATATCAACTGTAAAATTTCAAAATCAAAATAATTTAAAATACGAGGTAGATTGGATTTTCCCTGTACAGGAGTTAGCTATGCCCGAGAACAACTTATTACCAACTACTGTTCCATCCTATCCCTGACTACGACTCCAAATAGTAAGTCAAAGAAAAGAAACCTCCTTTGATACCACTTTGTAACGTCCCAGACCCGGGTGCCACGCAACGGGTGCCCCGAGCCCGGTTCGCCACAAGACCTCAAGCGCATTTCCCCAAACTCCAGAAGCTGCCAACTAGCAGCGAGGGCCTAGGTCTGATAGTGGGGAAACTATGCCCTTATTTGTCAAAGTGTAGCGCAGCGGAATACAAAATAAACATACAACGACAAATAGAGGAAGCAGTAAACATACACAACTGGAATAAACTACAACAGTGGATATAACCAACAGTATATAAATGATGATGTTACATGCTTCAAGTTCTAAGAAAACAGCCAGAACATGTTATACATCAATACAGTACAACAGAATATAGAATACACAAAACAAGGAAAATAGCTGGCAGCGGCATCGCGAGCCTAGGCTCAGTCCCATGCCCTCATACTCATCAGCAACAGTCAAGTACCTGTATAGGGACTCTTTCCCCTATATACACCTTCAGAAACGTAATCTATTTGGGCCGAAAAGCGTTACCCAAACAGGGTGTGCGAATATATCTTAGTAGGAACCTACCAAAGGCCCGTACCCAACTGCGTGTAAGCATGCAACAATGGTGTGCAATAGTAAAATGCAATAAAGTAAGCTGTAATAAACAGTAACTAACTTAACAATTAAATTGAAATTTTATTATTCATTTAATTTATTTAATTTAGTATCGTTCTGTGCTCAACAGCACCACTCCCTCAGGCCAACCAGTATCCCTCCCTCAGGCTAATATAGTGAACCATGCCCTCAGGCTATACAGAATCTCGCCCTTAGGAATTGTAACAGAATTCTCGCCCTTAGGCATATGAAGTGTCGCCCTCAGGCACAGAAGTCAAGCCCTCAGGCACGAATGGTTTCCCTCAGGTAGAATAACAATAGCCCTCGGGCTAATAAAGTCATGACCTTAGGCTAATATAGGTAACTGGGCCATGCCCAACAAGTAAACAAGCAGTAACAAGCAATTCCTCTTAAGGAAATTCAACAATTACTACTTTAAAGGCATACCCTCGGGTATCCTAGCCAAACAGCTAAACAGTGAAACACATCCCGAGGCTGGTTCCAGATCCAAGCAACAATCCCAACCAACATTTTAATATCATTATTAAATACCTAATCAATTCTAGGTGTTTAATATAGCAATGACCTCAGCCACACGACACCCCAACATGGGTTCGGGGCACAAAAACGCAGAAAACACACTACAGTTGGAAAACTAAACACCAAGCCACCTACCTTATACGTTAACGAGCATTATACCCGAACGCCGACTCCAGAAATGCCCAAGAACAGTGTAGATCTGACAAATAAAAAAACCAAACAAACGTAAATAAGATACGTTAGGAGAAGAATTGGCAAGAAAAGTACTAGGAGAGGAGAGGGCTTACCCATGCGGTTCCAACGAGATCGTCCGGAGCCGAATCAGATTCCAGACGAACACCTGGTAGATCTTCAAAGATCCGGCCTCCTCCTTTGGATCCAAAAAGGCTCAAGTGCCTCCTCTGCCAATGAGGTGGCTAATGCCTGTTTTAAGACGAATAAACAAAGTAAACGACATGTACTTCTGAGTACACGGTATGTACTTCCTTCATTTAACTATTCATTTGGTGGCAATGGCACACTGTTCATCCGTTGACATGAGTACACGACATGTACTCTCAAGTACACAGCGTGTACTGTCGCCCAGCTGGCGGTGACTCCACTGCCTCACTATTTAAGCCTTCCGACTGACTATATATCATGTAAGGTACCACTACACAGTGTCTAGTCAGTTCCTACACCCTTCGTCACTGACATGGATACACGCTCCATGTACTCTTCCCAACACGGCGAAAAGTACATAGCGTGTGGATAAAGTACATGACTTGTAGTTCCAAAATTTAAGATTTTCCCCCATTTTACATATTTTATCAAAACACTTATGGAAAAGGAAAAATAAGAAGCTCATTACTCTAAAATAAGAACCAAGTTCTTACATACATATATTCTCATTTGATCGTGACACTCCTTGATAATATTCAGGATGTCTCCGCGAAGATAGCCAGTCAGGATACCAGCTTTGGATTGTGACGATGACCCTATGAGCTACGAGGCCACAGTCCATGAACCATCACATGAGCCCCTTTCTTTAGGTGGGCCGGTAGCAGCACCCCCACCTGGTGAGCATCAGACAGATCCAGCAGATCAGACGGAGCTTGAGCACAGGTTGAGCGCGCACCGTGAGTTCTAGTAGCAGAGACCGCTGAGGTTCGGTGGTGAGCCAGACCCTCAGGCAGTAGAGGTTTGGCTAAAGATGATGGTTCACCTTTTCAGGATTGTACAGACATCGATAGATCTTATGGTGTCTTTGGCCGCCAACCTTTTCTGCAGAGCAGCTTGGCGTTGGTGGAGTCTAGTGACTCAGTTTCTTGATGAGTCGTCCCTTTTGTGGGGCGACTTTTAGTTGTTGTTTCATGAGGAGTTTTTCCCCTACTGATTATGCTCCATTTAGATTCAGGAGCTCCTGCAGTTTCAGCAGGGAGGGATGATGGTGGCCGAGTACATGGCTAGTTTCATAGACCGTACATGCTTTTACCCAGACATGGTCCATGGAAGCAACTTCTAAGCGAGGAAGTTTGAGTAGGTTCTCCATCGAGAGATTCGTGCTATCATAGTACCCTTGGGAATTCCCACTTATGCCGGGGTACTAGAGTAGGAACTGGTGACAGAAAGCTACCTATCACGTTCTACAGTTGGTTGTGGCAGCAGGTACGATGGAGCCGAGACGTCTGTCGCAGCTATCGGGCGTTGACAAGTAGAACCTCGACACAGGTGGCTTTCTGACAACCGGACTTAGGGGCGTGGTCGTGCACCATAGTGGAACTGGAAGGCACCAGTGAATCCTGAAGAGAGTCAGTGCTATTCTTGCAACTGGCAAGGTCACTTGGCACGGGACTACCCAAACAGGCATGCAGAGAGCTTCAGGTAATCAGCAAGTGCACCACCACAACAGAGGCAGCGCTGTGATCTGAGTAGTACCTAGAGAGGTGGTGTTAGCAGAGGAGTGGGAGGAGCGGGTAGTGGGGGAAGACATAATGAGGTCTTCCCATATCCACCAGGCGATCCACGTCAGGCTCTGGGAGCTGACGGTTGGGACCACGGACAGCCGTGAGCTTTGGATGTCTATGATCCTACAGAGCATGAGGTGGAAAGAGGTATGCCCTAAAGCCTTTCTACTATTTGCAGTATAATTGTTAGACTCCGTGTGTGGAATGATTTTTCTCCCTTATCCTTGCTTGGATTATTACCAAGGTGACGCAGGGTGTCAGTGTGGCCATGTGTCGGTAGAGTAAAAGGCATGGAACCTTTCTCTTTAGTTGATGGTGTTGACTCCTTCGCTTTTGAGCATGTAAGAGGGTCTTGATTGTGGGTCATCAACCGCGAAACCTTGCGTGACCAGATATCCTTATGTCTTTTACCATATGGATATTCTGAAGGAGGGAATCACCGGGCCTTGTTCCAGGTGCGGGCGGTGATTCCAGTCGCGGTATACGACGTAGAGGTTCGATCAGATAGGTGAGCTACCCCTGAGGTCCTTCGGACCGTTTGAGAACGTCCGAAGGGATGGCGAGGTTCCCTACCGCCTTGCCCTAACCCCAAAGTATAGAGTGGCTGCACGACGTCTACCACGTGACTTACCTGAAGAAGATTTGTGCATGACCCTATGCATGTCCTCGGTGAGGGTGGACCTCGCTTGACCAGATTAAATCCTTTGGTCTGGGTGCAATGATGCAAACCTGTGCAAGAGTTTTCCTGGGTACGGGAGAGCCAGGTGTGGGATTAATACCCTGATTTTTTCCATAGTTTTGGATTTTCAAGGACGAAAATATTGAAGGAGGGAATGATGTTAGAACCTGGTTTTTGCTGTGAAAGACTTTGGAAAATTCTCGATGTTATTCCGGAGTAGTGCCTTCAGACGACGTACGATTCCGAGCATCGGTGTGGCCGGAATAAAATTTTCAGTGCGTTTGCACTGAGAACACCAAAGAAATAGAATAACTCCTAAACGGTAGCTCAGACTGGAAAAATTAGGGCACCATTGAGTCTCTAGCATGCCGTTTACCCTAAGAGGTGTGTAATTTTTGTGGGCGCGGTCGGTCTTTGAAAAATGGCCCCATGGGTGTTTTCGTAATTTGGCGGCCTCGGGCTTTGTGTTTAATAACTTTTGAACGAGACCTCAGATTAATATTATGAGACTGTCGTTGTTCTTGGGAGGTGGTTTTTACCCTAGGGGAGGCTTAACCTCGACCCCGTCGAGAGTTTAGGATGCGGGTTAAATTAAGGATGAAATTAATTAAATTTTAATTAATTAATTTTTTCCCTACATAAACCTAATCCCCTCTCCCCATCCCCTTTCATTTCCTCTGGCGGAAGAAACTCCTACCATCTCCCTCAACCCCTCTACCTCCTCCCACTTCCTCTGATCAAGGTGGAAGCAATGGCGGTGAAGCGCGGATCGACCGAGAAGCTTCTGGCTGCGCCCTGCAAGGTAGGATCTTGTTTATATTTCAAAATCACACACCTAATTTGATCTTAATTCAGAGTGATGAATTGTTTTTATTTCTTTTAGAAAGTCCCATATCTACATAGTACTTATCCCGAGCTTTCTAATGGTTGTTACAGATTTAAAATTCGAGTCTCGACGCGTTCTCAAATGTCTGGCTAAGTTCACGGGTTTTTGATGTTTTCCGGCGGGGCTGGCCAGTTTGGTGAGGGTTCAGGAGGGTGTCAGTCTGGGTGAGCGTGGAGGCCGGTGGTTGGGCGAGGGGGGATGGCGGAGTGGTAGCGGAGGCTGGGTTAGCAGGCGGTGATCCGGACTGCGGAGCGACGGGGGACGGTGGATGGGTGAGCGTGCGGTGGGCCTTGGTTGAGCGGGGATCGCAGCAGGGCGAGGCTCGGCTACATGGGCTTCAGTCGAGCAGGCAGCTGCAGGGGAGGCCAGTCACAGGGGTCCTCCAGTGACATGAGCTGGTGGCGATGACCTCCGCTGGTGAGGGTCGCAGCGGCGACCCTGGTCGCAGAGGAGACCCTGGTCGTGTGGGAGGATAAGGACCCGCGAAACGTGGGTCCTATTCTTGATGAGGGAAAAGACCGCAAAGAGAAAAAAAGGGTAATAAAAATTAAATAAAAATTAATAATTAGTTTATAATAATAATAATAATAATAATAATATTATTATTATTATGAAAATGATTTATATATCATAAATCATTCGCAGGGTGTCTGATTTGGGCACCGTCTGCGGCGACACATCCCTTAAATCGAGGTGAATATTTTGAGATGGTTTCGGGGGTTTTTATCTCCCGAAACAGGGTCCTAAGTGGCACGACACGCCTTTAAGTGGTTTATCACTTTTCATAGGGGTTCTTGTTTTGGACGGTGCGGGAACATCATATATCAGAATTGAGCGCCGTCAGTGGCGTTGTGACCTTGGCTTTGTGCTAGAGTTTTCCAGTGTGGTTTCATATGTTGAAACCGGAGTTGAGGCATGGGCCCCATGGCTCGTCTTTAGAGCTGCGTGCAGCGCTTCACAAATTTTCATCGGACGTCCATTCAGAGCTTATGAGTAGTCGATCCTGGGTGTTTTGTTCTCGGGGATTGAAATGGTGCAATCCACCGCTTTAATTCCGCACACAGGTGCGGGCCTCGCGAGGGCCGTTTTGGGAGTTGGTGGTGATTTATAGCTTTATCACCGGGTTTCCCTTTTGGACAAGTGAATAGTCCATGTTGTGTACTTCTCTGAGAGGATCTCAATAGGGCGATCCGTTGGCAGCGCTTCGGGACTAGGATGCGGGTCCCACGCAGCACTGCTCATGTTCGATATGTCGGAACACATATTTTTCTTCAGATATCCGTTCCACTCAAGTGAGCAGTCCTTTTGACGTGCTGTCCCAAGAGGATCGCAATGGTGAGATGAACCCGACTATTTTTGGGGTCGAGGCTCGGGACCACGGGACTCCATTCGGGTGTAAGGCTGTGTTGGCGGCTCTTCCATCGGATATCTGTTTGAGGCTAGTAAATAGCCTATCTCGCATGTTTTTCTGCAAGGATTACAGTGGTACGATCCGTTTGGAGGTACAGATCCTCATTTGAGATTTTATTAAATGTGAAAGAAAGTAAGGTGCTTCGGTGGTGGTTCGTCCTAATGTGTTTGTAGTGGACCCTTGGCGTGTGATCGCATGCACTTCAGTGTGAGTGAAGTTATGCTTGAAGAGATGTGGTTGGTCGTGCCTGAGCTGTTGAGGTGGAAAGTTGGAGTAGTTATGTTTAAACCTTCACGTTGACGTTGGGGGCCGTGTGCATGTTAGCCTTTGGGCTGGAGACGTGGAATACATTGAGAGTATGCAGGAATGCTGGGAGGTACATGTGGATGTTTGTACCAGAGAACGTTTGTGCGCTTGGTGGGGGTTGAGTTAGGGCCACACATCGTGTGGGACCCATGTGCATTCCATGTTCTGATTTACATACCTTTGACCTCTCACGACGTAGAGGGTCCCACTGTTCTTGATGGTTTTGATCAGCAGGGTTGAGTGGTTTCCCCTGGTTCTGTTCTCGATGGTTTGGCCGATAGAGATGGTTTGGTTCCTCTGTTTCTTCAGCTGTGAGGGGTTTCAGTACCGTGCCCCTTTCACTGGAATTCAACACCGTTTAAGACTACATGTGCTCATACAATTTGGGTGTTTTTCCACTTTCTGGGATGATTTGTCTTGGTCCGCTTCTATAGTGACTCAACGGATTAGAGCGTGATCGCCCTGAGAGGCCCGAGGAGTTTCTCTCATCCCTTTGTGTTCCCTAGTAGAGTTATTCTGGATTTGGTGTAACCAACACATTACGCAGGCCCTGATCCTCTACCCAGGAGGTTGTTTCCAATAGGTCTGGCAAGTGAGGTACCATCTAATAGGGATGGCAAGTGAGGTACCATCCAGTAGGGATGGCTAGTTGTACCATCCAGCAAGGATGACCAATGACCTACCATCTAGCATGGATGGCTAGTGGGGTACCATCCAGAAGGGATGGCTAGTACAATGGTGTTCACCGAGCAATACCATCCAGCAGGTATGGCTAGAGCGGTTCCAGGTTTACCTCCAGTAGGGCTGGGAAGTGGTCCCTGGTGCCAGGTTTACCTCCAGCTAGGCTGGGAAGTGGTCCCCGATGATGGTTCTGAGCCTCCCTCCAATGGAGTACCCTTTTATGGGACTGGGTATTGAGACTCGTCGACGACTTTAGCTGGGTCTCCCTCCAGTGGATTAACCTTTTACGGGATTGGGTAGTGTGGCACCCGTCGACTTTTTCCGGGTCTCCCCCCAGTGGGAACCCATCAACTTCCAGGGATTACCCTCCAGCGGGGCTGGGCAGGGGGTCACCTATCGACTTTGAGGAGACCTCTCGACTACAGGACAGTGATGAGGTGTGGTTTGATGTTCCCCCAGAAATCTCAAGTATGACGGGCGCTTTCCCCACCAAGACGCGTCCTTGCGATGTGACCTAGAACTGTGCACATGCGTCAATGCCGTCCAAAGCGGATAGTGTCAAGGTGCTGTGATTTGAGCCCCTTGACTTGTTGTTTGGGGCAAACGTGCGGGATGCTGGGCATCGATGGTGTTTATATATTGGACTATTGGCTACTCACTTTCTTGGGATGAGCTATTAGATGGAGATCCCCTTATGATCTTTTTTGGTTTTATTGAGAGAGTATATGGATATGTCTATACCTTTGTCCCAGTACCCACTTCTTGGGTTTTGGTTACTCTCTTTCCAGGAGAGGTGAAGACGCGCGAGGTATGCCACGTGATTTCCGTGTCTAGATTCACGTGGTTGTACGAGTACACTCTCCTAATATAGGTAGTGAAGACTCGACGAGAAGTTTATCTTCTCACCGTTTCCAGCTCCTTGTGTTTGGACGAGTCTAATTCCTTCCTCTTGTTGGGTTGAGCTGTACTCTTTACTGCACTCTTTGTAGTGCTCCCTTACTTTTCCCTTTCTGATATACTATTCACTCTTTGGTATCTACTTTGTTTCTCCCTCGTGCCTTCGGGGCATCCTAATAAGTATTTTTATACTCACCCCTACTTGGGATTTTCCCACACTTGGTATTCCCTTGCAGACGACAGACAGGTGGATCGTGACTTCAGTAGAGCTTAGGAGATCGGGAGTTTGGACCGCGTACGGTGGTCAGAGTCGGGTTCCAGGTGGGGGACCCTTCCAGATGTTTTTCTTTTGTTTACCTATTTCTGGGTTGTGGCACATTTTCTAGTTGGGCGCGTGTTTTCCCCTTTTCTTTTTCAGTTTACCTTCAGCACTATCTTTGTACTGTTAGAGGTCGATGCCCTTTTGTGGTTTATATGTACCAGTTTCACTTTACTTTACTTGTCTTTTCTTTTACTCTGCACTTCTGTATTGAGTGGGCAGTGTGTGTGTACACGTACTTAGGAAAAGGCCTCCCCGTGTTGTTCACACTTCGAAACTTGTCACCATCCCTTGCCCTATGAAGTTGGGCTTGGGGTAGTTGCGGCTCGAGCCCAGGTAGGGTCAGGTCTTGACACTTTTTCCTTCTCTTCTTCTTCTTATTCCTCTAACGATTCTTCCATTTTTTTTATAACTTCCCTATAGTTTTTAAGAATTTTTTTTCTAAAATTCCAAAAGATATATGTACTTTATTCTTCACTGAAATCTCAGCTGATTTTGGAACCTATTCTTGAACTGTATTTTAATATTGGGTTTTAATTTCAACTTATTTTATAACTTCTTTACCTTTTCCCTTATAAAAAACAGAAGTCACTACGAAATTTTCAACAAATTATAAATCTTTAGCTCATAATGTCTTAAAATACTCCACTTGTTGAATTAATGATACGAGAGAAACATTTATAGTTTTATTTTCTAATGCTTGTTCTACACATTTTAATAAAATTTCCAACATCATATCCCCATCTTGTTTTTGTCGCCTACTTTTTATTCTTCTGTGTCTCTTTCATTTCATCAACTCTTTTGATTTTTAATTCTAAATCCTCTACTTTATATAGTCTAAATGACGGGTCATATAGATTCTTCTAAGCTTTATGATCCATAAACTTCATTAATTAATCATTAGACATGGATTTTTCTTTCTTATGAACTTTAGGTGCAGAATATTCCACATTCCATTTATCTTGAACCAATTATTTATCTTTGACTACTTCCAAATCATATACAAATTTTTTTCCAATTTTTCTATAAATATTTTTAACATTATATTGAAATCCAACTTCATCCTCACTATTATTTTCTAACTATTAAGATAAACAATTTCTCTAAGTGCATATGACTGATTCTTAATCTAAAATCCTTCCATATAGTTAACCAACATATTTTTTATAAAATATGGGAACATAATAATCCCTAACTATATATATTTTTTCTTAATTAACTCTATATAATGAAATAGAAACTTCACTAATTTTATTTTTCTCATATTGAAAAGAAAGTCCAATATGAAAATATCAATTATTTTTAGAGTATCCCTACCAACTTTTCATAGAATCATGTAACCTTGTATGCATAATGTTACAACTTTAGTATCCAAATTTAACTGAAATAACATTATAAATTTCATATAAGACGTAAACAAAGAAGGCCCAAATTTTAATTTTTTAAAACTACCAATCTTCTTTGGAAGCTTATGGGATGGGATATACACTCATATTTCTAAGGGGACATCAACTCAATCCGAAACATATTGACTCTTTAATTCAAATTTTTTTCCAAAAGTATGAATACAATAACATCATAATTATCTTCTTATTTAATTATTATGAAAAATAAAATTCTCTATCTATTTTCAGATAGTGTAAATAAAAATCAAATTTACCAACATATATCTTTTCCCAGTATTTATATTTAAAATATATTTTCAGAAGATTATCATATATTTCATTCCAAGACTTCTCAATCAGTCTTTCCATTAATACTTGACAATTTCATAAATCTTCTACTAAATCTAGTGAGTATGATACCCATAATTTAATGAATAGATTTTTTTTTGGACTGACCATAAATCAGAGAGCTGAGGGTCAAGAGAAAATTCTAAAAAACCAATGTGGGAAAAGGGTTACTCACTCCTAATATATAGGCAGCGAGGTGACCTTTTATCTTCTAGAGATGTAATAGATTATATTAGGAATCATAATATGATCTAATATTTGAGATTAAATCCTTGAATGATTTAATTATTGTTTTGAACTCCTATTGTTTTTTTAGAAAACAAATTTATCTTACTAAAAAAAATTATGCTTACATAAACTTTTATATTTATAAAAACATTGATATTTTTTAGAAATGAATAATATATAAAACAAAATAGAAATAGAAAATTAATGGATAAATGGAAAAATTAGATTATTAGAAGAATACCTCTTAGATTATAAATATAGTTTCTGTATTAATGTTTTATCAAGTAACCTGTATTTATTATATTTTTTTGAAAAAAATTGAAACCAATAATCCTTATAATATAAAAACAGTTTATAAATATTTTTATAATATTTTTTTAGTTTGAAAGAGTTAATAAAATATTTGACTTTGGAAACCTATTATTATTATAATTTTTTTAGAAAAATTCATCAAAAAATTAATAATTTTTATTATTATTTAAATATAAAAGATATTGGAACAAAGTTATTAGAAGACTAAAAAGTTTTGAAAAAAACATTTAGAATTGTTTTAGAAGACCACAACATATGTATTCCCCATTTGAGAAGTAATTTAATAATGTAAGAATATTTTTCAACATATATTATATTTGAATGATCAATTTAAGTTGATCACTCCTAGATTCTATTAAATATTATCAAATCTATCAGAACTAAGAAGTTCAGTAAAAATATATAAAATTTGGTATTCTATTTCAATTAATTGTTAAATTATATCTCTTTTTTGTGTGTGATCCTAAATGAAATGGTTATTTCTATCAATGTAATTTATTTTTGAGTGATGTGTTTGGTTTTTACATAAATAAATGGAACTTGTGTTACCACACAATACATAATTTTTACAAAAAAATAATTCCATAGTCTGTGAGTGTGTGTTGTACCTAAAACACTTGGGCACAAAAAAAATCTAACTCCCACATATTCATATTTACCGTTGGGAATTTCTTCAAATTTTTCATTAATATAAGACCAAGAAATTAATTCTTCTCCTAATAAATGAATAGTTAAAAAAGTATTTTTCCTATCCATTCTACAAACACTAAAATCAGTATCTGAATTTTTTTTACACAAAATTATTTTTAGAAAGGTAAAAAATACTACATATGTTGTTCTCTTTATATAATGAAAAATTATTATAATAGATATAATATGAGACTTTTTTATATTTATATGACATCTATAACATAAAAATACCTAAAACATTAAATCTGGTTGAATATATGTTAAGTAAAGTAAACTTTCAATCATTCTTCTAAAGAATTTTTTATCAAATAGTTTCCTCAATTCATATATATATAGTGTTTGCAGTTCCGTTAAAAGAACTGATAATTTTAGTATTATCACATTATAAGTTATTAATAAGATATTTTATATACTAATGTTGATATATAAAATTTCCTTCATATTTTTTTGAAATTTGAAAAAACATAAAAATAATAAACTTCTCCCATCATTCTCATTTCAAACTCAGAACTCATAAGATTTCTAAGTTAATCTATTAATGAATTTGAATTTTAACCAAATATAATTTCATTAACATAAAAAATGATAATGGTAATGTTTTAGAAATATATTTTTAAATAAATATTTGGTTTTTTAGCGCCCTTAATTTTTTTGTAATAAAAATCTAGTTAACCAATCATAATAAGATCTAGGGGAATGTTTAATTCATTAAAGTTCATTAGTAAGTTTAAAATCATGTTATGGATTTTGTCTTATTTTAATAATTAGTGGGTTTTTTACATAAAAATCATCTCTTAAATATCCATCAAGTAATTCACACTTCAAATCCATTTGAAATAGTTTTAAATTTAACAATATCATATATGCTATAAGTATATGAATAGACATAAGTCTAGCTACTAGAGTTTACATGTCTTCATAATATATTCCCACTTATTGATTATATCCTTTAGAAAAAACACTACATTTATTTATTAATATTTTTATATTTACATAACATTTGTTCCAAAAAACCCGTTTTACTCATATTATAGAAGTATCCTTTTGTTATTCATGTCCATAAATGAATTATTTTAATTTCATTGAGTTTATTTGGCATATATTTTATCCAAAATTCCTCACCTAAAGCCTCAATAACATTTTTATGTTTGAATTGAGATAAAAATTGAAAATGATCAATTTCATTTCCTAGAGAACTTCTTGTTCTAACTAGTAGATCTTCATCACCAATTATGTTACTAGTAATATGATTTATAACAAACAACTAATTTATTTTTTTACAAATTTATATTTTTAAAAGAATGTTGAAACTCTTCTTGAGGTAAGACTTTAGAAATATACTATTCAGTTGTTCTCTTATAAGAAAAAATTTCCAACATTGACTGGAAAACAATTTCTAAATGAACTTCTAAAGATATAGGTTGAGGTTTTTTGAAAATAAAAGGAATTTTTTCATCAAGTTTAACACATGCTGTTTCCTCAACAGTATTTTTATTTTTATTTAAAAACCTATATCCTTACTAATTGTTAAATAACCTAAAAATATTCCTTCATTAGATATTGGATATTTTTTTTAAATTATCTTAATTATTCATAATGAATACTTTTATTCAAAAAAAATTGTTGTAATAAAGTTTTGGTTTTATTTCGGTCCATAAATAATAAGGAATTTTATTAATAAAAGTCCTTATTAAATCTAGATTTATAGTATAACAGTATGTACTAATTGCTTTAACCCAAAAGAATCACATATATGTATTCATTTAGTATGGTTATAGTAACCTCTTTAAGAATTATATTTCTCATTTAGACTACACTATTTTTATATGTAGTTATAAGTTCCATAAACTAATATATAATACCTTTTTTATTACAAAAAGTTTCGAAATTATAATTTAAAAAATCTACACCATGATCACAATGAATAGTGTCACATAGATTTTTTTAATCATTATTAACTATGGATATAAATTTTTTAAAACAATAAAGGGATTCATACTTGTTTTCTTGATAATAGACCCAATTATATCTAGTGTAATCATCAACTAAAACATATACATTTTATTTTTACTCTGGTACTTCTAGTTTTTGTAGGACTAAAAAGGTCTACTATAATTAACTACAAATCATCAAAAGTTAGGACCTAATTAATATATTTGAAACTCGATTTTTTTTTATTTCCAAATTAAAAAGGATTTCAGAGTTTAGAAGTTTCAAAGCTAAGTATCAATTGATATTTAACTAGTCATTTCATACATAACATAGCTATAGTTATAATATTACAGTGTCTTAGTTTTATATTCCATAAATAATATGAGTCTTCGATTACACTAAGGCAAGGTAGATCTTGGCTCTTAGGGTATCCTCTGATTTGTGTGTTTACATTATCATTCCAATTGGTAGAAAGAATAAATTCATCTTTATAACTATAAATAGTGAATTTATAATTCCCATTATTCACAAGATAACCATCATTATGTAATTGGATTATGATAATAGATTTTTTCTTAAGGCTTTCTAAAAAAAATTTGAGACTAACGATTTTCAAAAAATAATAATGTTACTTATACCAACTATTTCTCCCAAAGAATTATTCTGAGAGTGACATTACGACCTTTCATATTTACAATATTCTTAATGAATGATTAATTTATAGTATTTTTTTCCAGAGAAACCACTATCTATGTATGAAATATTTTATTGTATATTTTTTATTTTCCTAAAAATAAAAACAATATAATTTCTAAACCCAAACTATCTTGGATTTGGTATTATAAAAAATTATGTTTTTAGGAATCCACATCGTTCAAAAATTATTATGTCAAGAAAATTTCAATTATTTTAAAAAATAAGATTTATGAAATCCTAGAGATTATATGTTGTTTAAAGAATATTTATTATTCCAGTGACCATTACATTGACACTTCGTAAAAAATAGATCACTTTTGGGAAATAATTATTTATTATTTATAATAGGTTTTCTTTTAGTATAACCCATTCAGGAAACATCTATATGAGGTATTATTTGGTTATACATTTTATCAAGATTATCCTTACTAGTGGTAAACTTCAACAAAAGTTTCATCAAACTAGAAATATCAGAATTTAGTTTTAAAACTTATTTTTTATCCTGATTATAATTTTTTTGGATTATGTTTTACTATATCATTTTGTAAACTAGTTTTTAAAAAAATTTGAATTTTTAAGATATTTCAAAATTTCATTTTTCTAAATACTATATTTATTTAAATATTTAGAAAGATCTGATATATTAATAGTTAATGTAGAGAATCTGGATTTTTATTTCAAATGTTTTTTCTTGAGAAACTTTAATTACTTTAGAAATCCTACAATTTTTATTTTCACATAATTTAAAAAATATGGGTACTTATTCAAAACTTAGTAAATAATTTTATTCCTCATGTGATAAAGACTATTATTTATTAAAATATGTAGAAATATCATCATAATTAATACAATGGTTGTTATCATTTAATTTATGATTTGTTAGAGATTTTTTATTTACCTTAGCCACGAATCATTTACCACCATTTTCAATTTTTGAATAGAATCGAATATTATTATATCCTAAAATTTCATTTCCTGAAGAATTATCAGAAAAATATCTACTCTACATGAACTAAATGTATCTAAAGATTTCAAACTTTTCTTATTCTTGTGATTATTATATGTTTTGTAATTTTTATTAGAATTTCATTCCTTCTTATCCTTTCTTTTAATCTTAGTAAAATCTTTTATGATGTGTCCAAATTTATTACATTAATAACATATTACTTTTAAAGAATAAATTTTTTAACATTTTACATTATTAATTTTATTATATCTATACAAAAATATTTTTTCCTAAAAATTATATTCATTACTTTATAAAGATTATTTAATTTATTTTCTGATTGTTCTAAAGAAGTATTATCAGACTCTATAATTAATTTCTACTTTTTAAAAGAAGTTAAAACTTTCTCAATAGATTATACCATACTAATAGAATTTGATGTATTGAAAAAGTAACTCCTACAATCTTCTTTTTCATTTTCTCAGCATCCGTTTTTAGTCTTACCTCGTACTGTATAAGGGTTCTTCCTTCTCGTGTCATCCAAAGATATTATCTTTGATTACCATTAACTAGAAATTATTTCAATAATCTTATCAACTATGATTTTATCTATAAGATACTTCTAACCAAGTAACGTTTAACTATTAATAATATATATAGTACTTTTGTACATTTTTGAAATATCTTCTCTGGGTATAAAATCATAATCTTGATAATCAGATATAAGCATGGATCTTCTAGTCTCATTAACTTAAGAAGTTCCAAAATGGGCTACCTTCAAATTCTTCCAAATATTATTAGCAACATCACATAATTATATGTGAATATAGAGATCTATATAAATAGAACATAATAGATTATTCCTTACTCATTAATTCAACAAATATTTCAACTTTTATTAATTTCTAAAAGAAAAAACTTCATTATTAGAAATCTTATAGTTACCAGTCAAAATTAAAAAATTATAATCCCTAGAATTAATAACAAAATATTTCATCTAGGATATCCGATATTCATAGTCATTACGATCAAAGAGAGGTAGAATACTAGGAATAAAATTCTAAAGGGTACTGACTTTTACTAATACCATTTTATCAAAAATATAAAATATTTATATGATAAAATTAGTATAATCATAGTTTATAAAAAAAAAATTACAAAAAATCATAACTTAATGTAGATATGAAAAGTAAAAACTCAACAAGTAAATCATTAAAACCTACTTTGATACTAATAATTTGATCCTAGGAGTTTATGATGTCAATAATGGTGGTGGGTGAATTTTAGTTTAAAAAACTAAACAAACACAAAAACAGAAACCTATTTTTTTAAAATACTAGACCTAGAAATCATACGATGATCAATGTGTTTATATCGGATTGAGAATTAATAAAAAAATTAGATTTTTTAATCAGACTCACATATAGTTTATAAGACATATATGAAAAAGATTTGTAAAACATACTTTTTAATTTAAATTTCATAGTGTAATATAAAAGATATAGAAACAAGTAATATAAAATCTTATAAAAAATTAATAAAGTATTTAAAGCTTTATAAAATCATTTATACTATTTTACCTTAAAATTTAAGGAAGTTAAAAACCACATCTTATGATATCCAATTTTTCAACTTAATTATAAAGGTATGTATTTCCTTTATAATAAAGACATCAATAAGAATATCAAAATATTTAAGTCATTAAAAATACTTGTAAACCCATGATATGATGATAAGTTTTAGATATATCTACCTATCCATAGAGGCCCTTGATATGACATATCATAACCACCTATATTCTTATCTCTGGAAGCCCTTGACCTAAAACACAATCAAACAACCAAATAAAAAAATAGCTCTAAGGATTTTATAATTCATCACTATGAATACATCAAACAAAACTCATTGAAAGATTATAAAGTGTATGAAGAAGATATTCAAGTAGAGGGACATTCATACTGTTGAGTTTTGAATTCATAAACATCTATCTCCTCAAATAAACACTTTTTTATAGAAATAATTCCAACAACTTTATTTTTTTGAATCTTAGAGTCGGTTATAGCAACCTCAGATATTCATTTCTTGAAATCTTAGTAAAAAATCTACATCTGATTTCATTTTGATAGAAATAGTAAAATTCTATAATACATTCCATATGATAGAAATAATTCCAATTTCTCCAATTATAAACATTGGATACTTTGATGGACTATACTATTTTTCAATCCAATGGACTAAACTGGGATCAGTCTGATTGATCTAAAATTATATTAGTCTGATGGATATGAGTTTAATTAGTCATATGGTAATAACACTAAGTCAAAATGATGAGTAGAACACAATTTAGTCTAATGGACGAGGCTCTAATTCAATTTGATTAATTGGATTACAAAATAACGTTATATTTATTTATAGTATAACCATTTCGACATTCATTAGAAGATTATTTTTTCTAAAAAAACATTCTAAAACACTTGGAATATATAAATTTAGTTATATAAAATTTTAGGGAATTATTTTTTATATTTAAAACTAAATAAGGGTTAAGTATATCATTTAAAATTTCAACTCATAAAATATATCTAGTACGCACTGCACGGTTCAATTTCCTATAGAAAATACCCAAACCCATTCACGAGGCTCTCCAAACCCAATGAGAACCCTCTAAATCCATTTACACATTTATATCTAGTCTCTATTTCAAAAAAACATACATCCATATACTTTAGGTTATTTTCCCTAGATAAGGTTATATATCCTAAAGAATCCCACAAAGTACCCAAATAAAAGGGAATCCAAAACAAGAGTCAAAGAACACATAAAAGAAGGTAACAAGGTGTTATAGAGTAATTGTGGGAGATATAAATTGATTATCATATGAAAACACAAGATTAAAAAGGGTATGAGATCATTTTCATTACTTAAAAAGTTCAAACCCAATCCTACATAGATCATAATAATGACTCTTGACATAAAAATTTATATTTTAAAAAGGAATGAATCACAAGGGTGAGGGATTATAAGTAATCAAACATGAACCTTATGTTGAAATAAAAAGCATAAAAATATTTCATAAAAGTATAGTAGAATCATAGGTATTGTAAACCTTTAATATTTCAAGATTAATTGACGAGATCATCAAATCACAGTGGATCATACATCAAAATCTACTTACCATGTCATAAAGGATCAGTAATCAACAACCTTTTCCAATATTGGATTGAAAATACCTACCTATCTCCCAAAGTGGATTAGGAACATCGACCTGTTTCCAATAGTGGAACTAGAACATCGACTTTTTTCCCTTAGGGGATCAAAAACATTGACTAATTATCCATAATTATATCATGAGGTTTAAAAGTTTACCCAATGTATTGGATGGATATATAATTCTACAACCACCCATCACATAATGAAATATATACATATTTTTCCATAATATCCTAAAACATTTATCCTATTATCATATCATTAACTATAGAAAAAAATAGGTTTCATAAAAATATCAACCGTTCATCATATCCTAAATCGTAGAAAATTAACGGGTTTTATATAATTATAATCATAAAAATCATAAATCGTATAGAGAAATAATAAGGATGGTATGATTGGATCATTTCCCAAGTAAAGAATTATTAAATTCATATAATGTTATATTAGATAAAAAATCATTTAAAAGATCATTAGAATATTTCTTATGGAAAATACCATTCACATTTTGAAATAACATATTTAAATTCCAAAAAATTTTAATATATTATGGAAAATATTTTATTTGAATGTAACATCAGAAACATATAAATGAAAATTCCAAAATTTGAGATGTCATGATGATGAAAAATTCCATTCATGCTATATACATTAAAACTAATATTGTATTCAATTTTTTTTTTGGAAAAAAGACAAAATTAACTCATTTAAAATAATACAAGAAGTTTCCATTGAACTTTTTTTTATCAAAAATAAAAATAAGTAAAAATTACTTTTAACAATCATTTTATGAAAATAAAAAACAATCTTGGAAGTCATTTTAGATGAAACATTGACCTAGAAGAAAAAGAACCCTTAACGAATAGTAAAACATAGTCAGTTTTCCTTATAAACATTATTTTGGTCTCTCAAGTAATTAAAGTGAGGAAAATTAAAGGAAAAATGTATTCTAAAAGAATAATAAAAGAAAAAATAAAATTTATTTATTATATAGGGATAATATATTTTCTTCGATGTAAATCCAACCGTAAATAATCCCAAATAATGTGGTATTGAAACATAAATCATTTACCAATTTGGTAAATTTCATATAAAAAAACCATTAAAGAGGGAACCAAAGATGGATATTTTTATCTCCCTAATTTTCATGAGATGCATCATAAAATAAATCCATGTGCAGTTTATACACCCCAAAAATTAATCAAGTAGTGAATATGGTGTGTGTCTCATAGGGATAATTGCTGGACAAAAATCCATTACCTTATGTCGTTCCTTTCTTCAAAAGCATTTAAACTTATATATAATATATATAGATATATTATAAATTAAGTATAAAACATTAATCACATATATCATACCATATATAATTTACTTACAAAATATTATCACATGGTTATTAACTATTGTTGATTAAAATCACTATTTCGTGTTGTAACTATTTCATTTTTTTCTTACATGTTTCGGTTGGGAAGTCCCGGTCCTTTTAATTTGATCATGGTTCCATAATACAACGAATGGTATCCTGATATCATATATATATATATATAGTCATCCAGAAAATATAGAGATTCAAAAATGAATTACATCATTCATATGGATGGTAGGCCATACATACACATGAAGGCTGTTTTCAATTTTCGATGAATTATACAAAACAAGGGTAAATAATAATTTAAATTTCCATAATAATTATTATATTATATATATCATATGTATTTACTAAATATATACATATTTCCAACCATGTAAAGTGGAAATAAAAAATGAATCACGTCAGTTAGTGGTGGTGGTAGTCTAGAGGCACACATGAGCGTTGGTCTTGATTTCTAAAAGATGGGAATAATGTAGATAATGGTTTTTCTGCCATAATAATAAAAATAGTATGTATAATTAAGTTACTAGATTAATTATTTTATAATGTTTAATATAAATTTATAAGGGGTACAATAATAAATAAATTTGAAAATGCTCTGTTATGAGTTATACCTCTTAACTGAGAAGTCTTCTTTGGATTACACTTAATGGATTGAAAGGATGGTATTTTGGAAATAATAGATGTTCTGGGATGTGGTGAAATAATATAAGATGATATTTGGAAATTTATTTTCTGATATATAAGTATTAATAATTGTTAATAATAAAGGAGAAGAGTTTCCTTTTTATAAGTGAGTAGAGGGGCATTCTAGGAATTACAAAAAAATATTAAATTAATATAAATTAATTTTCACGTTAATGAGGATCCAAATTGATATATTCTAAATACATGAAGATTCTAAGTCTGAATCCTCTCATATAATAATATTTTCACATTTTTAGGTGATTTTTTCACCCTAACCTATTTGTTTTGACTTCCTATTACCCCCTTTGACAATTTCCATAATATCAAAGTTTTTTACTCTTTAAGGGTCATAAATATTACCATAAAATACATAGTGACCCAAAAATGGACCATGTTTGATATTTTAAACTATATAAAAATAAAATAGATGTGTATATAATTTGAATTAATTTTATATAAATTAATAAAATATTGTTTATTATAAAATTTCATTAATGTCATTTTTGGAAATATATAAAATATTATAATATAATATGTATCTAACCCATGTAAAATGGTTCCAAAATTAAATTTATTAGAAAATAAAAAATATATAGTCTTAATTTAATCATCAAATCAATTTTATAAAAATTTTGATATCATTTTAAACATTATTTTTGGTTTAATACTTTGACTAACCAATTTTATTCTATACCGTGGTAATGATTTTTTTTAATATTAAAGGGTAATAATTTTACTTATAATGTGAAGATTGGAACATAAATATATAATGGTTGAAATTTTATACCATTATTCATTATACTTGACATATTATTTTTTTATTAATTTTAAATAATTAAATGAAAAATATTTAGCATAAAATACTACTAATGTCATTTTAAGAATTATTCATATAATTTGACTTTGAAAACAACATGAAAACAATGTAATTAGAATATAAACCATTAAAACATCCATAATATGTTATATAAATTTAAAAAATATTGTAACATAATAATTTACCCAAATTTTATTACTTTAAATAATTTTAAATTCATTTATTTTATTTCTCTATCAATTGTATAAATACTATGTCGGCATTGCCTGAGAATTTAAAATTATTATTCAATCACTAAAAATATAAAATAAATTACAATGATAAGAATAATTAATTTACCTTTAAAATAAATATTTGAAACTTAAATTAACCTTTTTTACCCTTACATAAAATGTTTAATGTTATTAAAGTCAAGAGAATGACATTTTATATTTATTCTTTTCTTAAATTTATATATTGGTATTAATGAAAAGAAAATAAAAAAGTGGACAAATGTTATATATTTGGATGTAAATGATTAATATAAACATATCCAATAGTATAATGGTTAGTTTTAAGGTAATTTTAAACCCTTATCACAATGTATTACCCTATTTTACAAATTTTACCCTTACCAAGGGGAAAAATATTTACCATGGTTACTATTCATAATGAAAAAAAATAAATCAGAACTATTCGAAATTTTTTTACTATTGATTTAAAATAAAAAAACCATTTTTAAAGATTAAATTTATAGAGGTGGAATAATTTAATTTAAAATCAAACCTGCAAAACATTTTGAGAAGCAATTTTCAAAAAAAAAGATTTTCAAAGTATAAAAAGGTTTTATAACAAAATATAAAATAAAATTAATTACAATGGAATTAATTTGGTAATATAAATGAAATAATTTTATTTATATACATTTTAAATCAAAATGAAACTTTTGAAATTATTAAATGAAAAGACAGTTTAAAATAAACATCAATATTTTTCAACATTCATTGAAAAATAAATATTTTCAGAAAATTATCAAAAAATCACCCTAATCTAATTTTGACATGATTATTTCAAAAATAAATTTAATATTGTAGGATAAAATTTTAAAAATGTTTCTAAAATTTATTATAATTTCCATACACAAAATGAAAATACAAACATTTTTGAATTACTAATGATTAAAATGACTTGACTAAAAATTAAGTTTTTATTTTCAAATAAATAATCTATATGATTATATTGACTTGGACTACCATATATATATTTTTAATGTAGTTACACATATTCATCCCCACAAATTAAACAATCACATCACATTTAAATAATAATATTTTCATAATACATCTCAATTCACTTAAATCTTACGGCACCATGCTAAGAATGTTATCGAGCTTATTATTATTTTAAAATAATTTTTTGGGGTGTTACATACGTGGTCCTTAGAAACATGGCCTTATACATATAAATATCTATAGTTGTTAGATATATAATTATTGGGTAAATTTAATTCTTATTTTTATATAATATTATGATTAAAAATAAATAATAATATAATTCACAAAACTCATATAATTATAATTTTATAATAAAATAGATTAAGATAACATAATGTAATAAAATTTTATTTTTCTATAAAGGATGTTTTGATTTATATTTTAGAAAAAAACAAATTTTAGAAATTTTAGAAATTTAATTTGATAAAAATGATTTCATATTTGGTTTCTTCATTTAAAAATTATCATTGGGTGGGCTTTTTTTAAAGGGTTTCTTTTTTAGAAAACTATAAAAAATGCCTATTTTTACAAAATTGAATTTATTTTCTTTAAATTGAGTAATTTAAAAGTCTTATTATGTTTTAGATTTAGTATAAAAGTAACATAAGACTTATTTAGTTAAATATAATCTAATTAATCACATAAGAATCAATTTTATATTTTATTTTGGAATAATCTCATTTTTAGGGTTAAAACACATTATTTTTCCTAAAAAACCATTTGTCATTAAATTTTGTGAATTAATATTAAAAATAATTTCTAGAAACTATTTTAATTTATTATTGAAAAATGGATTCCATATTTTAATAATGAGCTTAAAATTTTGTAAATAGGTGATTTTTTTATCAAGATGAATAGTAACCTTGGTAAAAATGTTGTCACCGTGATTAGAGTAAACATATTGAACAAGGTTAAAACTATGAGATAATGATTCAACATTATCCAAACAATTGTCTGTAATTCATCATATTATTTTAATTTTATCACCCATTAAAATATTCAAAAAATATGGAATTTTATTTCCATTTATCATTGATAAAAACCTCTATATTATTTTAAGTAATGAAAAATTCTAAAATGTCTTTATTCATTTCAATATAAAAAATATTTTGTGATGGGGATAATTTTTTTTGAAGATTTCTAAAAGGTTATTTTTAATATGAACATTTTTCAATTATGGTAATGTATTTTAAATTTTTAGTCCTCAAATAATTATCTTAAATTCTTACATTATGCCAACACAATGCCTCTGAATGGTGTAGAAAAATCAAGTAAATGATTTTAAAAACATTAAAACACATATTTTTATGTGATTTATGGTGTTCCATGAATATTTTTAGATAAGAAAAAATATTATTTATGTGAAAAAATTTAATAATTTAACTAAATTTATGTCATGATATATTTTTTAAATTCAATTATGCGAATATTATAGAAAATTACTTTAAAGATATTATATATGAAATAATATTTTATTAAATTATTTTAAATTTGTAAAAATTTTATAATTGTATACGTGATTAGAAAATGGTCTATAATATCAACAAAGTTATACTTATGGGTCATTTTTCCTTTTATAGTAACTTTATTAACCAAAAATGTGTAAAAAAATTATTATCATAGTAATCATTAAATATTGTTGATGAGGGGATAAAACTAAGAGATAAGAGATAAAACTTCACCTAAGTTTGTTTAAAATTTATTTTACGATATTATTTCTACTTATCTATTTTAAAGGTTCTAAATATATCAATTTTGTGTCAATTTAACATGAAAATTATTTTATATAAATTTATTAATTTGTGTAATTCTTAGGGCACCTCCCCTCACACTTATAAAAGGACACCATCAATACTCACTTTATGACACATCATGAGACACTTATCTTAATTAAATTCTATAAAAATATCTTCTTAAATTCATCAAATACATTATAAATGTGATGATATTTTTAAAATATCATCCCTAGGGTCATTAAGGAGAGATACAAAGGGGGTTCTTCATATAGGAGTTGACTATTTAACTGAGTATTTTAATTTTACTTCTTCTACCTCATTAAACTATTCATTAAAAATATATTATAATAACAATAGTATATTCCATATACTAAAATGTTATTATACCAGAGGTTCAAAAATTATTCATCTCATATCCATTCTATGGAAAATGAAAAAATCAATCGTCCGTATGTATGACCCACTATCACCAAGTAGTGATGTAATTTGTTTTTCATCACCTCCTCCTCCAAACTCATTTTTTTGGTATTTTCAGAAAAAGTCATGTTTATCATCACCTCATTATAGGATGTTTATTATGATAGATTTCATGAAAATATATCATCTTAATTAAAAAATTATGATTGTTAACAAATAATATAAATCAAACCTTTATAGGATACCATCCTTTAGAAAATGATAAATTCATTCTTACGTATGTGTGGACTACCACCTCCATGAAGCAATGTGATTCATTTCTCCTATCCTAATTCCTTGGATGATTTTGAATTTATATTTAATTTTTTAAGAATATAATTATTTAATTATTAATATTATTTACATGATTAAATCATAAAAGATATGCAATTATTGAAACTACTGAACCAAAAATTATATGAAATATAGAAAATGTAATACCCACGATAATGATATTTTTAATGAATTGTTTATATATGGGTGTTAAAATGAAATAGGTGAATCATATATGGTTTGATAACTATAAATATGGTTCCATTATATTTTTATAATCAGTGTTAATTTATTACATAGTAGTTTAAGATCATGTAAAATGCATTTTGGACTTGAGGTAATGGGTTATCATCTCAAACTATATTCTTTAAGACATATGTTATGTTATGAACCTATATTCTTTTATGAGGTTTATATAAATTCCGTTTTATACTTTATATCATGAATAAATTTTAAATAATGATATTTAAAGTTATAATTCAAGTTATTTCCACCAATGAGTTATGATTGAAAATTTGTAGATTCCATAAAAAGGTTTAAAATAAATATTATTATCATTTTTATAATGAGATCCTTTTTATCAATGTTTTGAATATAATATTTGTATTAACATACACCGAAAAAATGAATTTTCCCACCATCATGATTTTTCTTGGGTTTAATGATTCCATTATAATATTCCATGTTTATTTTAAAATAAAATCATTTTCACACCATTTTTCAAGTTTTTATTTAAAATGACACCAAATAATTGTGTATTATTTTCTTAAAGGAATGAAAATAACATTGAACATATATTTATAAATCAATTCATAAATTAATTAATTAGAACATTATTTTTAATATATAGATTCAATTCTATTTTCTAAAGGTTTAGTTTAACTATAAAACTTTCCTTTTTGATGAATCAATGGTATCCCTTTGTGGAAAAAGAATTATTCATTAATTTGAAATAATTCTATTTCTGGTGATAAAGTTATTTAACTCTCTCCATTATTAATTTGAAATTGTTTTTCTTTTTCATCACCAAATTTTTAATATCTTGGATGAATTAAGAGTCATTTTTATTACTTTGATGTTTCTTTAACCCTATACCATTTATTTATATGGTATTATTTGAAGTAAGCTTATTAAGTTAATTATTTCATTTATTGAGGGATTTTTTTTGAATCATTGATTTAATATGAATATTTTTTGACTTATAAAGAATATTTATAATGTATTTTATTAATCATTTCAAAAATATGAATCCATTAAACATTAATGTGATATGTGTGGATCAATTATAGATAGAAACAAAATCCATCAAAAATTATGAGGATGAAAAACAATATGCATTGTATATTAGATTGGTTTTTGGTTTAAACTTATCAATTTATTGGTAATGATGTCATAGTTGATAGGAATTTATGTTAAGATACATGATATATTGGTTGAGAGTCATTATATATAAATTTATAAAATTATTCATTTCATTTACTGAGAATTAAGTATCTATTATAAATGGGATTTCAATGCTTATATTATAAATGGATGTTTGTTAAACTAAATTTATCGATCTAAATGCATGTGTTTTTATTAACCACTATTCCATATTAACTATGCCTTATTTTCTCATGACAATATCAACTGTACATATCCGTTACTGAGAATTGATATGACCCTTTATTTATTTTTATTTCCTAAGGATATGAATAAGACTATAATGAATAGTATGAGGGTTGTAAGAATGTTTCATATACTATGATTTTATATTTACAATGTAGTTTTGTATAATTTATGAATATATTTGTTCTATATTTCCAATTTTATTGATCCTTCACTGTATGCTTAGTTGAATTTTTTACCAATGTAATAAAATAAACAGTGGTTCTAGAATTCTGGAGTCGGTGTCTTACAGTTGGTATCAAAACAAGTTTATAAGGAACCTTGAGAACTTTATTTTATTAAAAAATATATTAGAGAAGATAACCCGATTATATAGTGTCAAGATAAGTCTATGTATAAGAAAATATCATGAAGATTTATTAAAGTAGATATTGTATGGTTTTTCTAGAAAATAAATCATTGTATGGGTACTAGAAAGTGGATGAATCTATGAAAAATATACAATTATGGGTAACAAATATAAAAGGGGTATAGGGTATTAAATCGATCATCACCAGTGCATGATGAGTGGGACAAATATATCACACCTAGCTAGAGACACCTTATGTGCCTCTGTTAATAAATATTTTCTTCATGAACCATTATGATATATGAGAGGATATTACCTATGGAAATATATGGTATTCCATAGTGATATGAGATAAAAATAAAGTATCATGTGTTGATAATTCTAAGGTATATCATAAGTTTAAATTCATATATACCTATTTTGATGTTTTATATGATGAAACATTAAGATGATTAAGGATATTTTTAGAAACATTTTTTTGGAATACAATGCTTTGGTTTAGCATGTTCTTTAATTAATAGGTTATTTGAGGAAGAACTCTTTTATATTTTGTGATAATAAGTTTAAAGGTATTTATAACCTTTAGTTTTAATGAGATATTTTGTATTAAAATGATAAATTGGAGTTAAAGGGTTATTATATTTTAGGAACATAAGTTCTATGGTATATATAACCATGTGAATAAAAAGTGATGTAGTGACTAAGTGATTCATCTCATTTTTGAATAAAAAATCTTTAATGAAAAAATTCTATGATTAAGGGAAATGGAAATATTTTTGCCTAATATGAGATATTATTTAAAGAATAAATGTTGAGTTATTGTTTGGAAGTATATATGATTTTATTGTGTCTTTATGGTGATTTAAGTTATTTATAGGAAAAATTATCATACATTTTATATTATACGATATGTCATATAAATTATCGTTAAATGAATTCATTATTGAATAATGTTGAATATGGATAAAAGTAAAATTGATCTCGAAAGAATATGTGATCAAATATTTCTGATTCATGGGGTTTCAACATGGTCAGTGATATTTTTGACGTGTTTTAAGGGCAGTAACTTATGGAATGATTTATGTTGAACTTTGGGTCTTATTGTTATGGATTTGGATATTAATATAGTAATTAATCACGTGAATATTCATTCATATTGATTATTATTTTAACATGTTCTTTACATTTAGGTTCATCTTTATTTAGAACTTATAATCAGATAATAGGTTCATCTTTCTTTATTAATGAATTTGTTTTCTTACTATTGGAACCCACATTTAAATGATAATAAAATCTGGTAAATTATATTATTAATGAGTTTTATGTTTTATGATACCATTTTATAATAGAATACTTTTTAGAGTAAATTCAGATAAGTAGAGAAATGGGTCACCATTGTAGATAAGTCACTATCAGGAAGACCCACCATCAAAATGGAATTCTGGAAAAGTATTGGAAAGACCTGCCGTGAGATATGAGTCACTATCATGATGAAAATATGGATAAGTATGGAAGAGATCTATCACTAGAAAGGATTCACCATTGATGATGAATCTCCATCAGACACTACCTACCATCAAGAAATTTGGTAGTGTTGGAATGAACTACTATTAAGATGTGTCGCCACTAAGATAGTTCACCATTGACCCTGACCTACCATCAGCCACACTCACTACTGTCCTGAATCACTACTAGCTTACGTCACCATTGAGGACGACTCACCATTGGTCTGACTCACCACTATCTTGATTCACTATTAAGTAAGACTCACCATTAGAGTTGTCTCACCATCAGAAGAGTCACCATCGACACTTCTATAATATTAAATATAATTACTTATAATGGTTATATTATCAAATTTAAGGATGATTATTATTTTAAGGTTTGTTCTTAAAATAATGTAGGGAATAAATAAAGGGGATTTTAGTGTTTAGTATGAGGAGAAGATGATTTGGATTATTTTTCTTCAAATGGGTACTCATGCATGTTGCTGTTAATATAAGGGGAAGAGTCCCTTGTGCATAGATACACAGGTGAATCAATCTTTAATTGTATTTAATGAACCTAAAGAGTGTTTTGAAGTGTGAAAAATATTTTAAGAGATTACATGATGCATCTTTCACACAACCAATTATGTGAATATGGATTATAATGATCATACTTAGCCTTATTTATTGATAAAATAAGAGTGACTATGATGTTCTATTTTACTGTGTTTTTCCAAGAAATGAATCAATATTATATACAAAAAACATATAAAGAGTATCAAGATTCAAAGAATAATTGATCAAGAAATACCATCCTTTCTTTATCTTGACACTTAATATTTCTATTTATTGCCTTTACTTTTTGAGTAGTGTTTGGTTTTCCCTATTTATCATTCACATACTCTATCCTGTGCTATAAATAGAAGATACTCAATATATTCTTAACTATCGATTTACATTCTTTACCCATGGCTTTACAGAAGAGGTCCTTGTGTGTCATGTACTTGTTTTATTTCCCACATGTATTGCAGAAGAGGTCATTGTGTAGCCTGTGTTAGTTTTATTTCTCACACGTATTGTGAAAGAGGTCCCTAGATGGCTAGGATATCGGGTAACTACTATGTATACCCGATCCAGATTATGGATCAAGATTATTTTATATAATCTTCTTAGAATCATGTGATTTCCAATTATCGAAGATTTAGTCTTAGCTTGAGACTAAACCTCTTGTATCTATTCTTATATTTGTTTTCTTTTGTATCATTTCAAAAATTTTAAATTGAATTTATTTTTAACTATAAACAAAAATAAAACATTGATAGTGAATATTTATGAGTGTTTATATAATATTTCTACTATGTAAATTGATTTCAAAAGTTACAATATTTTTTGGATTATTTTAATGATGTCTTAATCATTCTTTGAGAAATATTTCAAAATATCTGAGCTTATATTGATCTACAGTTTTGATTAACTAGGATATTTTAATTATTTAGGGGATTTTATTAAAACTCATTTTAATGTAAATTTTTTAAGGTACTCAATTCAACCCCCTAATGAGAGAGTCACTCCGACCAATATTTGGAATCAAAGGCTTTGAAAATCATTCCAACTATGATTTTAGTTGTGTTTTAATGATATTAAATTTATGTCAGTTATAAATTTAGCTCTTTAAATTGATAATAGGAAAGAGTGTTCTACTACCTACAAAACTCCTTTCATTAATGGAAATTACTACTATCAATGTAGAATAGGAATTTAGATTCTTATTAAAATTATGGGTTTTAAAATATGTTCTGCTATATATGATAAATATGAATTACCTAAGACTACTAGGAATACATTGGATGTGATAATAAACTTGCCTACAAAAACAACTAAAAATCTCTGAATATTCTTTACTATGACTTAATTGATTAAGAGTTTAATAGGATATATTATTGTAAAACTAATTTTGAAATTTGGGATACATTATCTATTTCTCATGAAGGAACTACTAATGTTAAATAAATGATATTGAACACTTATACAATTGATTATGATACATTCATTATGAAACTTGATGCAATGATTTCTGATACGTATCTTAATTTCAATGAGATAGTGAACACAATGAGATCCTTGGGGAGTCATGGTTCTAGAAATGATCAAATCATGTTACTACTAATATGTCTTTTAGAGAGATGGAGGGGAACATCGGTTTTAATGAGATATTCTCGTGACATAAGAAAGTTAAATATCAAGGAATTTTTTGAGAAGTTGATGATGTATGAGGAATAACTTAAAGTTAATTGATAATAAGATTATAAACCTAAGAGGAAATTTGTATCCTTCCAGAGTTCTTAATCCAAATAGAAATAAAATAAAAATGTACAAGATGAAAACTCAAGTTATGAGGAATCACCAGACGATAGTGATGAGGAAATGGACTATTATCCAAATGGTTAAAGAAATTTTATGAGAAGAATAAATTCTTTAAGAAACTAATTTAAAAAGTAATGTATGATAATAGACGGAATTAGAAGGACTGGAAATGAGATAATAATTCAAATGATATTACCTATAATGAGTGTAAGATAAAATGACATTTTATCATTTACTATCCCTTGTTAAAGTAAAAAAATAAGTATGATGATAAGAATATAATGTATAAGAAAGCAATGAAATACACACAATTTCCCTTTGAGGATTGTTCTAATGACTCATACTCAAATGATGAAGAGAATCCTGACTGAGAAAATATGTTATTCATGTAAAATATAACTGAGGTACCTACTGTATCTTCTATACACAACTCTGATCATTTTGAAGATGAAAAAACTAATAATGGTATGTCAAAAGAAGAAATATTTGAATATTGAAATTTGTTTGAAGATGCTTTTAGTGAAATTAAAAACAAATAAAAAATTATGAAGAAACAACATGCTTTATCTACTAATATAATATCTTATTTTTTCTATAGAGAGAGAATAATGATCCATTAATAAAAGTAAATTATGAATATAAATGTTCAAATGTCAAGGTAATGAATTTATTAGAGAGATTTAAAAATGGAATAGAAACTCCAAATCAAATACTCTAAAAATAAATTTCACTTAAATATATTGCTTGCATAGGTTAACCAACCTTGACATAGAAGAATTGTTAAGAACACTTTTTTTCCTAAATATAATTTTAGAAATTATACAGCTAATTTTTATTCAAGTGAAAAAAATATTTTTTTTCCGAATATTTTACTATCTGTTTATAAGAAACCCACCAAGAAAATTTGGGTTCTTAGATCCTTAATCACTAACAAATCTGAACCTAATAAAATATTGGTACCAAAATTATTCTTGAAATAAACATTTTTTTATTAGGGAACTACTTTAAAATATCATATCGAAATATATGTTACTTGAACAATGGATGTTTCAAACATGTGATAGAAGATTAATCGATATTCAAGAACTTGATAAAGTTTGACGGTGGTCATGTCACCTATGGTGAAAATTCTAAAGGAAAAATCATTGGCGATGGAAAAATTGGTAACTAAAACTCCATTATAATTCATAAAGTTCATTTTATGGATTAAAATATAATATTCTCAGCATATAACAGCTATGTGATGACAAATTTAATGTGAAATTTGAAAATAATGCTAATAATGTTTTCAATTCTAAAAAAACTTTAGTATTTAATTCTTTGACAAATGGGAATATGTATGCTGTTAATCTTTATTCTTTTATTTTGCAAAATGATTCTTGCATGAGTGCCTTTTATATATATTATTGGCTTTGTATTAAGAGACTAGTCCACTGTAATATTCACTCACTTATAGAACTTACTAGGAAAGGGTTAGTTATGGATTTTCACAAACATGAATTCACATATAAAAATGTCTATAACCCCTATCAGAAATGGAAAAAATAAAAAATAAATTTTAAATTAGAAAAAGAAGTTTCAACTTCTCAACCTCTTGATTTTTTCCACATGGACTTATTTATACCATATAGAGTTTCTAGTTTAAATTAAAAACACTATGTATTTGTAAATTTTGATGATTTTCTAGGTTTAGTTACGTATTATTTTTAGCTCACAATAGTGAAGCTTGATCTTATTTTACTAAGTATGCTAAATCTATAGAAAACCTAATAGACTAATAATTATGACATTAATAAGTGACCATCTTGTGAGTTTGAAAATCAAGAATTTGAATCTTTTTTCTCATAAAATGGATATAACCATAAATTCTCATCTCCTAGGACCCCTCAACAAAATATAGCAGTAGAGTGAAGAAATGTAATCCTTCAAGATATATCTTTGAAAATGCTAAATGAATATGACTTACCTATCAACATTGGGGTAGAGGCTATGAAAACAACCTTCTATACAGTTAACAAACCTATAACTAGAAGAATTTTGAAGAAAAAATAAATATATAATTTGGAATAATATTAAACCAAAGGTTCATTACTTTACTATTTTTTGTTGAAAAGTCTTTATTGTTAATAGTATGGATACTCTTGAAATGTTTTCCTTATAAATAAATGATGTAATTCTACTTGGTTATTCAACTTCTAGTAAATCCTATTGTGTTTTTAACAAAAGAACCAAGACCATAGAAGAGTCTATCTATGTAAGGTTTGATGAGATAGATACAAATGAACCTAAGAATCCTTTAGGAAACCTTGAGGATGATTTATCAACTTTGAACATAACTTCCAAACCTTCTGGTTCTACTATAAAACATATAGAAAAATCATCTAGTTTTGAGTATCTATCAGAACCAGAACTAGAACATATATAATACCATGAGGTGACCATACCATCAAATTCTAGAGCTATCATAAGTCTTAAATAATATCATTTAGATGATATATGGGAATACTTAGATAGAGGTACAAAAACTAGAGATTCTCTAAGAAACCAGGTTAAAAATCATGCTTTCTTGTCAAGGAAGAAATGCATTGGCGATTGAGGAGGAATTATGGGCTATGATCAAGGTTGTTCTGAATGCTTCTTTTCATGGTAGGATGACCTTATGGATGGAGTTTGACTCAACTTTCACGTTTTATATTCTTATAAAGTGTTCAAGAAATGTCCCATGTGGGATGCTTTCTGCCTGGGATGATTGTCTCAAGCTTATGGAACTGATTTTTCGGTTGTCTCTCATGTTTATAGAGAGGAAAATCAGGTTGATGATGCTCTGTACAATCTTGCGATTAAAGAGGTTTTGTCTTTATGATTATTTATTACACCAACATTCTATTGTGGTTCAGTTATTGCTGATGCACGTGGTGATGTGTATACACATCTTTGTTGACCCGATGTTTCTCATGTTTTGATGAGTTTACTCTTTCATTAATAAATATTTTTGGGAGTAGGCTTGGATACTCTTGAGTCTTATGATTAACTCTTGAATGTGTATATATTTGAGGTTGTTTTTGTTGAATAACCCCCCCCCCCCACCAAGATTTCAAAATTCATATCTTTTTAAATTAGGTCTTCATGTTTACAAAAGCTTTATATGGTTTCAAACAAGCTTCTAGAGCTTTTTTTGATAGTCTCAACACTTTTATTATTTCTAAAGGATTTTTAAAATGTATAGCTTGTCATACACTTTTTATAAAAATAATTTCAAAGGATGTTTTCTTTGTTTAAATCTATGTTGATGATATAATTTTTATATCTTATAAAAATTATTTTTCTACTGATTTTTCAAAGATAATGAAAAATGAAATTGAAATGAGTTAAATTGGTGAAATGATATTATTTATTTGTTTTCATATTTTTCAAAATAAAGAAAAAATTATTTTAAATCAATGTAAATATACTAAAAAACATTTAATGTTTTCAGTTTAGAAAGAACTAAGAGTACTGACACTCATATGAGTAACACCTATAAATTGGATCTTGATGAAGCTTGGAAATTAGTGGATCAAACCAATTAGAGTGGTACGAATGGAATATTTCTCCACTTAACTACTCATTGGCTTTAAATTTTTTTAGTGTATGTATGTGAGATAATTTTAATGAAAACCCAAAATAATCACACTTAATTTCTGTAATAATGATTTTTGATAACATTAAGTATACAAATAATTTATGATTTTTGTATCCTAGAGTAAAATAATTTGACCTAGTTAGTTATTTAGATATAGATTTTGGTGGTTTCATGTCAGATAAAAAAAGAACATCTAGAATATTCCTCTTTTGGGAAAGAATCATGTTTCTTGGTGTTGTAAGAACTGAAATTCTATTGCACTGTCCACTACTAAAGTTAAATACATAGCTGTAGGTAGCTTCTATGGTCAAATTTTGTGAGTGAAACACACTTAACTAGACTTTATATTCCAATTATAACATGTACCTATGATTTGTGACAACGAAAATTGATATAAATATTTCTATGAACCCTGTATAAAACCTTAAAGAAAAACAAATTTACACAATACATCAGTTTTTGAGAGATCATTTTCAAAAGGGTGATATAAATCTTGAATACATTTATACTAAACATCAACTTACTGATATTTTCTCCAATCCATTGAATTTTGAGATAATGAACAACTTTAAACATGAATTATGAATTATTATTTTTGGTTAAACATAATTTTTAGGTTACACCATTAGTGTTTTGACCACTATTAGAGTTTTACCCACCATTGGGGTATTATCCACTATTAGAGTTTTACCCACTGTTAAATTTTTACCCACGGTTGGAGTTCTACCCACTATTTGAGTTTTACCCACTATTGGAGTTTTACCTGATATTAAAGTTTAAGAAGAATTAGATTTTACCCACCATTGGGGTTTTAAAAACCATTTTTGTTTTCCCCACCATTGGTGTTTTACCCAATATTGGAGTTTTATCCACCATTGGAGTTTACCCACAATTGGTGTTTACCCTCCGTTGGAATAACCCATTATTCGGTTTTAACCCAACATTGATATTTTTTATTTACAGGTTATTTATTTATTTAATTTATTTATGATTCAAATAATATTTGTTTAATTTAAAAATAACTATATCTATTAATGATATAAATTGGGGACTTATCTATTTTCAATTCTCTCTCCCTCATTCTTTTTCCATTGAACCTCACATGGACCCTTCCTCTCCTGACTATTTTCCTTCCCACAGCCTCATCCAGACCATCTATACATTCACTATAGTTAGAGTGAAGTGACCAATGGATTAATATCCCTTCAAGTCACGTCATTCAAATAATTATAATGGATAGTGGATCCATATAGTTGTCGATCCAAGCAACCCACTTCTCGCGAATCCGATTGTTATACCTAAAAAGGAAGTTCATGCTGAATGGTTACTATCAAGAAAGTTTTTGGTACTGAATTTTATGTATGTAAAATGATGGTTAGAAAGTTTATCTAATAATGAGAGTCCCTTATATCCTAAGTCCGTTCATTATTTCTATCATTATTGCATGTTTTTCTTTGAGGAAGATGAAGACTGTGTTAAAGGAAAAATAAATGAAAAAAAGTTATTTTATCTTCAATAAAACATGACAGATGTATGAAATTACCTCAAAAAGGTTTCTCAAATGACTATCAAGGATTTATTTATAGTGATAGTGATTCATTTATTTTTATATATATTCTTTAGAATAGAAGACTGGAGATTGAATTTTAAGATGACTATATGAAATTGATCTTGACGGTGAATCTCATTTTCATTTCAATTTTATTCAGCAGATAATATGTATGAGGAATGGAATCATCACCACAATGAGGTATGAAGATGTATATATCGTTTTTATTATGAAGGGATGAGAAAAGATAAATTTCTTTGTACACCTAATGACTCATATGTTAGAGATATAGAAGAAATATACTAGATCAAACTCCCTTTTTTATCCCATGTTCATTTTGGCAATGTGGGAGGACAAGGGATTGGTTGATGGGGAAAAAGAAACCATATTAAAATAAAGAGGTTTTTTCAATAAAAATATATTTTTTTAAATAATGAAGATAAGTTGGAACCTATGGACGAGGAAATGTGTTGATGAAGTTGATATAATTTATGAGGATTCCAATCCTACTGATCACCCAACTAGGTTAAAGAATCTAGTGGATCCTGGAATGGATCCAGATGTGGTGGTTGAGTACTCAGATGAGGAAGAACAGAAGGATTCTAGATTTGGATATGTGGAGGAAGAGTTTTTTTATGAAGGTAGTGAACATATATTCCCAAATTTAATCTTGTTATTTCTTATGGTTCTCCTAGTTTGTCTAGATATCTCCATATCTGAGAGACTCTTTTAAAATAAGTAAGTGAAGATGAATAAATTAAGGATTCTAGGTACGAACAATAGAATTTATATTTTAAATATTCATAAGAAAATAGAAATAATAATGGAATTGTTTAAGAATATGAATAATAAAATGGATATGACAATGACATGGTAGATGGTGATGATTTTGATGGTGGCTTAAATCATGATAGGTCTGATGATCATGTGATGCCTCAGGTAGTTGTTTCTTCTCCATGCGTGTAAGTTGTGTCCATGTTTAAGGAAAGACCAAACCTATTTAAAAGATATTAATAGATATTCTGAAGGTGATATGTAAGAATATATTAATCAGGATTAATCTACATGTATTTCTCTTCACCCTATGGACCCTACCAATAGTAACATTGGCGAGACTTTATTTGTTGATAAAAAAGTTTTTTTGAGAAAAAAGTTATTGTTGAGATGGTTTTTGAACATGTGTTTTTTGGAGATAAAATACCTAATCCTGTAATTGTTGAGCCTCCATTTGGGTCTTCATTCAGGTTGAATGTCCCATCCATTAAAGAATGGGATAGGTGCCCTAACTATGTCATACATGGTCTAAAATACACTGATTCTGATGACAAGATACTTAAATTTCTATTTCTAGTAGAGTTGGATCATAAGGGATCCATGGTAGAATATATATATATATTTGTTATTGGAAGATAAAAATATTTTCTTTAGTTTTTCCTATAAAATATAAGACTGCATAGGTTGCTGTCATTGAGAGAGTTTCTACACCCTTTCTTATTCCTGTTGTTTCCCCAGTGCTAATTGATGTCGTATCCAAAACTAAACTAGAATATTTTAGAGAAAGAATTCTATATGATTTTGGTATATTGTTAAGAAATAAACATCCTTTGATCACAAATATGAGTGAGAAATATTATATAATTCTATTAGATCTTTTGATAAAAAAACATCCTTCCCAAGATGATGCACCACATTCAAGAAATGCAGATAGAGAAAAAGAGGTTAGAAAATGACATAGAGACTTTGTTGTATACATTGGATGATATGAGATATTCATTTACAGAGTCTATAGCTGCTCTATGTGAGAGGGTGGAGAAAATATCTTCAATAGATTTTACTTTTAGTGCTGCACCACCTTCCCTAGATGTTTAATTTATCAGGTCAGTGGTTAGAGAATAGTTTCAATCTATTTTAAGTGATACCTTATATTTACCTTAGGAAAATTTGAGACAAATCCAAAATAATAGTGGTCATGTGCATATAATGGTCATAGAATATTTGAAGGATATAAAATAAGATTTATAAAAAACTACAATTGATATAATGTATTACCTTTCAAGGATATATACAAATAATTATTGCAAATCACATCTCATGTTTCTTTTTGATGACCTCAAGATGCCTCATGTGACTCAAGCCATTAAAAAATGTTAATAAGCTAAAATTGACGACCCTAGTGCTCAAGTTGTTTATGGAGGAGAAACATGTCTTTTTTAGTGCTCTGGAAAGAGGAGGAAATATCATCATGGACCTCGTCGATCTAATAGATCCCTTTCTTCAGGTCCTAGGAACTGTTGTAGTGGATTAGAATGCCATTACAGTCACTACTAATCTCAATCCTCTATCCATTGATTTATATTTTTTCAGAACAAGTTTTAATGAAGATCCCAATTCAACTTTACCTACCCGGTTTCATCATTTTGGTATAACTAATAGAGACGCATTCTAGCATCTTTGGTGGATTTTTATTAGATAAAATCCTCCTTCACTTGCTGTCCCAATAGCAACCACAATAGTTTCCTAATATTTTGTCACTATTCCTTCTTCTTCTAAAAAGGCAAGGTAAAATCATCTTAATTTCATTCTACATAGCTCGAGAAGCATTGAAATTTGTATTTCAAGTATTTAGTAGGTATTTTTTCTGACTTGTTAAATATCCTTTTGGAATTAAATGAAAATTATCTTTATTTATATTTTTCTTGTTTGAATTTAATATTTTCCTTTCACTTTTTGATAATCCCAAAATAGAGAGAATGAATCTATGGAATTTATTGGAATTTATTTACTCTTTTTTCAGTAGTGTTATCTTTTGATTCCATCCTTAATATTGTTTTAAAAGGGGAGAATGAATATGTAATTTATTTCCTATTTTTACAGTTCTACTATTTTTTTGAAATCATCATTAATATTTTTTTCTTGATACTGTACCTTTTAGTTTATTTATTCGATACCATATTTATAAAGTACCATTGATACATTTTTCTATGTAAATATTTTATACCGTATGTATTTAAATTTCTTGTTTTGATTACAATTTCATTAACTATGGGTGTTTAATTTTATGTTTGTGTTTTGTTTTCATACCATCCTTCTTGATTTGATATCATTTATAACCATCCAACAGCCCGAAGGACTTAAAATATTTTTTATTATTGATAAGTCCACCTTTTAAGGGAATAAGGTGGAAACCCAAAGACTTAATGGACATAGTACAATCACACCCAAAGTACAAAAAGAGATAAATCCTGATTGAAAACTAGAGCAGCCCCTCCCCAGCATAAAAACAAGATGAAGCACTCCAACGATACATGAATAATTAACAAGAAAGTGTCTTGTGTCAAAGAACAGACCCGATCTGATGGCTGGAACCATACACTCTCAAACAATAGAATCTGAAAATAACTGCAAAGGTGGACCACAAGCTCAAAATCCTCCTCTGAGACTATTCCAAGGATCTTGTCCAGCTGCACATCTCTCCACCTCAGGATCGAACCAAACAAACACAACTTACAATGAAACAATCAAAATCCTTACGAGAGACAAACACCTATAGAGTTATGAAATAAAGGGGTAGAGCCAAGACAAACTCTCACGTAGAAAACACCACTGGGATTAAAATTATAAGAACCCTAGTGCAACCCTAAGGCACACTTAAAACACATCTACATCGACTCAAAAAGGAGTAAAAACAAAGGAGATGAAGCCAAATTTTCTTCACCTAGTACTGGAAGATCTAACAACATATCGATAGAGCATCACCGATGTGGGAAACTGAGCAAGTCTGAGCCGACAATGCCGCTCTGGGCTAAAGCATATCAGATATGGTGTTTTTGTGATCATAAAAAATGGGAAAGTTGTTGTAGCACTTATTTTAATGATCAAAATATCATATCAATTATGTTATTAGGGAGTTTTATTTTTTATGATATCATTTTATACAATATGGTTTTTATTGGAAAATTGGAAATGTATAGAAATGAATCACCATTAAAGCTGAGTCAGTTCTAGGAAGACCCACTATCAATATTGAATTCTAGAAAAGTATCAGAAAAACCTACCATCAGAGATGATTCACCATCAGAATGAATTTTTAGCGAAGTTTTGGAAAAACCCACTTCCAGAGATGATACACCGTTAGGATGATAATTTTTTAAACATGGAAAATACCCACCACCCAAAAGGTGTTACTGTTACAAATTAATAACCATTATACTTTACCTACCATCAATAAAGTTCAAAGTGTTGAAAAGAACAATTGTAGTGATGAGTCACCATTGAGATGGATCACTATTGAGCATGCCCCACCTTCAGTCTAACTCACCATTGGCCTAACTAACTGCTAGATTTAGTCACCATTGGGGATGACTCAACATTTTTCTAAATCACTACCTTCTTAAGAAACCATTTAGGATGACTCGCTATTGGCCTAACCCATCACCAACTTAAGTCACCATTGAGGATGACTCACCCCCAGAGTTGTTTCACTGTCAGAAGAATCACCATCACTATTTATGTGATATTTAAATTAATTTCTTCCAATAGATGTATCATCTAATTTAATACTGATGATTTTTTAATTATTATTCTAATACTATAGTAGGGTTTTATTAAAATATGATATCAGGGTTTAGTATGAGGATAAGAAGATCTGAATGTTCTTTCTATAATAAAATACACTTGAATGCTATTGTTAAATTAAAGAGAAGAATCCCTCTTGTACAGACACACACGTGAAGCAAGATGGAACCATATTGCAGGAACATGAATAGTTATTCAATGCGTGAAAACATTTTGAGATATTTCACATTGCATATTTCCTACAACTGACTATGATAAGGTGGATCATAACAATCATCCATACCCTTATTTACAAAAAGAACAAGAGAGATTACGATACACCATTTTATTGTGTTTTCTAAGAAATGATATGAGATTATATCTAAGATACAAATGAGAAGTCTCAAGCTTCAGAGCATAAAATATTGAGAAACTCCATCCTTTCTTTACCATTACACGTGCTCTTTTTAGTTGTTGCCTTTACTTTTTGAGCAATGTGTGTTTTACCTTGTTTATCTTACACACACTATCTCTTTTTCTATAAATATAAGATATTGAATATCTTACAAACTCTAACATTACTTTTTTTTACCCATGGTGTTGTGGAATAGGTCCTTGTGTGGCCTGTACTTGTTTTATTTCCCATAGGTATTGTGGAAGAGGTTAATAAATGGTTATCTATTGTGTATACTCGATACAGGTTATGGATAAAGATTATTTTATATAATCTTCTCAACAATAGGTGACTTATAATAAGAGAGGATTAAGACTTGGCTTGATACTGAAACTCTTGTATTTATTCCACTGTGTGTTTTATATTTTTATTTAAAAAGGTTTAAACAAAATTTATTTAAATTGTAAATAGAGCACTACTTTTATTTTTAATCTTAATGAGTGTTTATATAATATTTTAATTAAATAAATTAATTTCAAATGTTAAAATAGTTTTCAAATTATTTTATATGAGTTTTAATCACTCTTTGAGAAATCTTTTAAAATTTCTGAACCTATATCGATCTACTGTTTTGATAAATGGGGATTTTTAATTATCTATGGGATTTGATTTAAACTCATTTTAAGAAAACAATTTATTGGGTACTCAATTCAACACATTCTTTAGATACTCACTCCGACCAATAGTTTAATATTAATTTTTTGGTGTAATATATGAGATAGATGTTGGAATTGATCGAGCCATTAATGAAAGATGATGTTCTACTTATATAGTAAAATGAAATAAATTCTCTATATTTTCTTAAAATATCTATCTCAATGGGAAAATAATTTCTCAAAAATAGTGAGTATTATTTAGTAAGTAATAAAAAACTATCAAGGTATTCTTATAGAAATTCATTTATAAGTATAATTCATAGAGAGGTACATTCATTTAAAAAATAATAAGATTCTTAATCTTCACCTAAAAATAAAATTTTATGATAAAATCTATATTTTATTTTACTAGTATGATAAATTTAGTTTAGAATGAAAACATTTAAATTGGGAGGATACAATTTTTGTAAGAGTTGGAGAATTTAACGTTATAATATTTCAATATATATTTATCCTTTAAATGAATGTTATATTTGATATCATGTGAAACACACACCATCAAACTAAAATTAATAGTAATTTTTTATTGAGAAAAAATATTAATAAAAAAGATTAACACTGATACATTAGGATGTTTCAAGATGAAAAAACATGAATAAATATAGAATTGGTTTAAATGCACCCTCATATATAAATTCAACAGACATAAAATCATTAATTTGATGGTTAATTATGAAGATTGCGACCAAAGATAAAACTATTGAAAAAGGTATTTAATTTTGAATATAATAGACATGATGAGATAGAGGTAAATATAATTTTTTAGTGATTCATGTAAGGATATATATTATAAAGTAAAATGACCACTATATAAATGGTTTTTGGATGCATAAACATTATATATATATATATATATTTATAGAAATATATATATCCATTATGTATATTGAAGTCCAATTTTAATATGAATTTCTGATAAAAAATTAAAAATAATATAATTCATCACACTCATATATTTTTTAATTTATATGAAATTGATTAGGAGCACTTAAAGTTTTAAAATGAAATTTCTCTATAAAAGTGGGTTTGTTGTATATTTTAGAAAAAAATAAATATAAATTTTATAATTTTAAAAATTATTTAATTTTTGGTTCTATCACATAAATATGAACTTAGATTGATTTTTTTTATTTTTTTGGAAGTTTAGATTTTTAGTGAATAATGAAAAGTACTGATTTTTTATAAAGATTTCATTTCCATTATTTAAATTAATTAATTAAAATTTCCCATTATGTTTTTGATTTTTCCTTAAAGTATCAAATTACTGATTTAACTATAAATAATATAATTAAACACATAAGAAATAAAATTATATATGTTTTTGGTATAAACTCATTTTTGGCTTAAAACACAATTTTTCTAAAAAACTCTTTTTCATTGTATATTGATCATATGCATTAAAATTAATTTTCAAAAAATAAATAAATTAAATATATAAATATATATTTCATATTTTGAATAATGAGGTTCAAATTTGGAAAATAGGTTAAATTTTATCTCGACATAATGAATAGTAACCTTGGTAAAAATTTTGTCACCACGATAAGAGTAAAACTGGTAGAACACGGTTAAATATATGAAATAATGATTCCAAATCATCCAAAAAACTTTGTATATTTAATTTTATGAGTTTAATTCTTCCAAAACATTAAATGTTTTAAAAATATTTCATTTTTATGCCATTTTTCTTTGATAAAGACCTTTATATTATTTTAAGTAAAAGAGAGTTACAAAATGTATCTTTCTTGATTTAAATACCTATAATATTTTTTCATAGGGATAAAAAAAAGTACGAATGGTTATAAAATTTTATTCTTAATATTAAATGTTTTTTTATAATGGAAATTTAGATTTAATTTTTTTGTGATAAAATAATTACATTAAAATCACACACAATGCCAAAACTGTGCATGTAGAGGATGTAAAAAATTCAAGTAAATGATTTTTAAAATATTAAAAGTAAAATTTATTGAGTCATTTATGGTGCTATAATAATTTTATAAATAAATTTAGTTAATTATATTTTTGTTAAAAGTTTATATTCTAACTGAATTATATTCGTTTTTATTTTTTTAATGTCAATTATTTGAATAGTCCCATAAATGAATTTAATGGTATTATATATTAAATGATATATTGTTAAATGATTTAAAATTCATAAAAATATTATATTTTCCCATTTTAATGGGATATGGTTGATAATATCAACTATTTTACCCTTATGGGTCAATTTAAATTTTATAGATACTTTTTTAACCATTAATTTTTAAAAATATTATTATCAAAGTATGCGTTAAATTGGTCAATGAGGTGGGGGTGGGGGGAGGGGTTAAAAATGATAGATAATGGTAAATACATCAACTATTCTTTTAAAAATATTAATGGATGAAATTATTTCAACATATATATATTCTATATACTAAATATATCAATTTTGTTCAACATGAACAGGAAAAATAATTTATATTGTTTTAACACTTTAAGTAATTCCAATGGTGCTCCACCTCTCACTCTTAAATATAAAATCCTCTCATATCTTAATTAAACTTATTTAGAATATTTTCTTGAATGAAACCCAACCAATACCTACTTTAAAATCATTATATACACTATATAGGTTCTGATATTATTAAAATATCATCCCTAGGATCCTTGAGGAGAGTTCCAAAGGAGGTTCTTCAAAGAGGAGTTAAGCATCTTAAATGATGGTCTTCATTTTACTTATTTTTCCACATCCTTAAAATATTATATAACCATTATCTTATATAAAACCAGTATATTACATATACTTATGAAGGTACAAACCTTATTCATCCCCTTTCCTTCTTATAGAAAATAAAAATAGTTCTCATGTGTAAGTAGGACCCACTGTCTCCACATAGTGGTGTAATTTGTTTTTCATCACTAAATAACATGTATTTTTATGATAATGGGTTTAATTTATATACATGATATTCATTAAATAATAATTATTCTTAAAATATAATATATCACTTAATTTTTTACCATTCCATTGGATAGAAAATGGTAACTTCATTCATGTGTACATATGAACTACCACCTCTATAAAGCGATGTGACTTTTTTATCAGGTATGAATTTCATGAATGATTATAAATTTTATTTAATTTATAAAAATTATAATTTCTTCATGATTGATATTATACATATGAGGAAATAATTTCCAATATCCTTGGGATAGAACTAATAAACCAAAACATGAATGAGAAATGGAACTATTAACACTCCAAATGATGATGTTAATAATGAATTGTTAATAAAAGGATAATCTAATGTTATAAGTGAATAATATATGTTTCGATTACTATTTATAGAGTTATTTTATAGATTTTTAATAAATCTAAATTTATCATAAATGAGGTTAAGAGTGTAAATGAATAAAGATAGACTTTGGGTAATGGTTTATCATATCAAATTTTCTTTTATGGGACATATTTTATGTTATACACCTATATTAATTCATGAGGTGTATATGGAAACCATTTGAAATTTTATATCATGAATCATTATTACTTTATGATATTTAAATTTTAAATTCTTTTTATTTCATTTAATTTGTTTTTATTCATAATTTACCGAAGGGGTAAATTATTTCTCTTAAAATCTCATTTTATTTAGGGATTGTTAATATTTAGATTTAATTTGGGAAAATCACATGAAAACAATATTTTACACCTTGAGGAAGAAAATAGAAAGGTTGGTGAAATAATGTTTTATTTCTTTTCAGTATATCATAATGTCAATTTTTAAGGATTTCATTAATGAGGATATGATGACATATGATGAATTTTTTTTCATACATGATAAATAATACTTGTAATTCTAGAGTGTGATTGAGGTAATTCTATGGTATATACAAAAGGAATATAACACAATTAGGAGAGAGAACATTGTTTAATTATATGTTCCAATTTCACTAAGAGAGTGAACATTGTTTACTAAATTTTAAAAGAGGTGAAAACCATAAAAATATTCATTTTCTAGAATATATTTTGAAGTTAATTATCCTTGAAATTTTTTTCAATGAATTAAACTTTATATTCTATTATTCAATAAGGATTTTATTTTATGTCGATGCAAATATTTTTTATTTTTATGAAGTAAAACTTGTTTTTAAGGCTTATTAAGTTTCCCTATAATTATTTGAACACCTTGAAAAAATTGATTATATTAGGATTTGATATTTATAAGAGATAAATTAAGAATATGGAAAATATATATTTGAGTATTTGGTATTGATATTATGCTGATGAATTGAAAATATTATTTAAAATATTTATAAAAAAATGTCAAATCTTGGCCATCCAAGGACCTACCTCAAGCACACATGTGAGACCTAAGGAATACCATGTAGGAGGAACATTAAAGTAGACATCCTAGGGAATAATTAAATAGGAAGAGTTCCTACATGTGCAGGTATAACATGAAAAAAATATTGTATAAGAGTGGGTTTCATCCCCATTGGGGAGGCATAGTGGAAGAGGGGTACTATAATGGACTAGTAATAACATAATCCAAGAGCATACCCCATTAATTGTTGTTGAGTCAATGAAGAATCAGGATTGCTTATATAGTAGAGCCCAATTGATGAGAACACTAATATGGAACAACCATTGTGTGGGTATTATTCTCTCATTTAAAAACATATTCATAGATGTGTGGTCATCCAATATAATCCTTTTGCACTTTCTGGTAACTTTGAGCATTATATTCAACCTTCTACAGCCCCACCCCACTCAACGAATGCAAGCAAGTTTGATGAAAATCACTCCAACATCATCTAGTAGTCAATCCAAGAGAATGAAAGTTTCTCGATCATCTCAAATCCATGCATGAAATATTCATCTTGTGTTCATATGAAAATTCAATTAAAATGATTCTACTGAATGTGAAAAAAGTATTAAGAATTAATTCATTCATACAAATTCGTGGTTGAGTTTAACCTATAATAATAATAAGAATCTTTCATCTTATACAAATGAGAGATCCACCATGAATCTGAGTATATAGTCAAAAAACATTATAATATTTAGAAATGTTTGATTTTGAAAAAAATGAGAGTTTCTCAATTTGAAATATTTAGAATACACCAAGCTATTTGGTTCTTTAGAAATATGTTTTAGTTAGTATAATTTGATGAAATTAATGTTGGTTATCCTTGTGGAAAATGAATTGATCACCTCATCTAAAATACTGAGGGACTAAGGTTGATATAATTATTGTTATAAATAGAATAATATTATGCAAGCCTCCTTGGTTATGAAGAATGAGAGTTTTGATTTTCTACAAACTCTATTACACGAAGAACATTTAAGCTTCCATAAATCTCTCTAATTGAAGGAAGAAAAATATATTTTTTTAATTCAATTTCATGTATAAAAATATTTCTTGTACACGTAAAAAATTCACAGGTCTTGAGGCATCTCATTCTAGTACTTTCATGAAGTATAAGATAAACAACCCAATGCACTAATCTTATGAAAAGAACACACCATATGCATTCTATTTTCACATAGAAATAGAAATCTATTATACTTCTATATGAAGGTGAAATATAAGGGATTTTAAATCTTATATGGTTTTTTAATAAGGTGAGTGACACTTTTTTAATATCCCCACATGAATATATTGAATGTATAATAAAATAATGAGATCTTCTACATGCATGAATGAAGATGCACATGAAACTCACATTCATGGTTTGAGATACTTGAAATTTGTTTGTTTCAAGGAAGCAAGAATTCATAGTTGATATATTAAACATAATTTAAATATAACATAAAATAATTAATAAATTAATGATATTTTCTAGGGTTTCACCACTAAATATACACCCTACATATTGCATGATGTATGTTTTGTGAAATTACATTGACGATTAAAGAAGAGAATACTTTCAGAATATGAAATGTTGTTTTCTCATAAAATAACATTGAAGAGATTATGTATATAAATTTCACAAATTTTATTGAGGAAGATACATCATAAAAAAAAGAATAATTATTTATCAATTATTTATTTACCTAGGAAAATGATCATACATATATGAATAGACATTTTAAAACAACCGTAGCATGATTTATTCATTAAGTAAAAAAATAGATTGAATAAGTTTACATGATAAAGTCAGTAGATCTAGAAATCCCAAGGAAGAATATTTATTTTAAGTGATGTAGAATTAACTTGTAAAAGATATATATCTTACTATAATTAGATAAAAATCTAAAAAAGGATTTGGTGGTTGGGATATCTAAAGAATAACAAAATAAGAGACTGATATTGGGGTGTATAACTAATTATTGGGGAATATTTGTTGAGGTGTATCACTAAATAATATTTTAAACACTTTTATATATAACATTGAATCTATTTTGGGTAATCTAACAAACATGGAAAGGAGTAGGTCCTTTAATTGAACTATATAAATAAATTTTGTCAATCTTCATTTAATTTATACATTTAATGTGGTATAAATGTTATTATGAATGTATTGGATCCAATAATTATAATAGCTGAATGATGTTTGAATTAAAATGGGTAAAATAAAAATAAAATAATTCTATAAAACAACTCACACATTATTTACCCACCCTCTTTGTGTGACTACATGATGCATTAGGAATTTCAATTGGTATTAAAGTGAAAGTTGCAACTCTGGTTGGATTTACATTACTAGACCTTTTTGTTTATATAATAAATATATAAAGTGTATTTTTTTATTTGAATAATATATATAAGTTATTTTGATAGAAAATACCACTTCTAGTTTGGGTGTCAAAAATGTAGAAGGGTCGGTGAAGACATTGAAAAATAGGTAAAAAAGTGAAAAGAATCTAAATAAGAATTCGAAGATGTAGGAATATAAAGTAATAGATGATGGAACACATTGAGGTAATTATTTACTGAGATTTCCTTATTATAATTTTGATGAATAAAGTTCAAGTTGGGATGAATATGTGTTCAATATTTAAATCAAAGAGAGTTTGAAGAATGTTTCCATAGAAATGGTTACTAGTATAATTAATGATTTTAAGGAAATCCTTGATGAAAAATAACAACTGGAAGAGCAAGAAGATAAAATAAAAGAAACATTAGAAAAAAGGTTCAGAACTATAACCCTATATTAAATTATGAATGAGTCAAGGAAGAGAATAATATTTTATACGAAGAATGAGTCACCATGGTTGAAGATAAAAAAGATAAATGTGTGATAATTTATAATAGAAATAATTTTTTAATTGAAGAAGAATTAAAAATGAGTCTCTATAATAAGTATTTAAGAAAATAGGCTTATATATCTTGAAAATTTCATACTAAATACCAATCATGTTCTTGAATATAAGATTTAAAATGTGATTATTTAGTGTGAAGAAATCTTGAAATTATTTGAATATGATAAAATTTATCGAAACATAATGTTTCTTGAACTAGAAGTAAAATTGAGAAATCTAGAAGAGATAAAAGATGATCATTCTCAATCTATTGAGAAAATAAGTGCTACTATGAATACTTTTTATAAGAGTCCTTACTTTAAAATACTAAACATAATGGAGATAAGAACTTGAGATTATATAATAAAAAATATAATATAGGCTCATTGAAAATGGTAACCCACTATCCTTATTAATCTATGAATACTAATTTTATTTGCATGGCTAGTTAAAATTCCACCTTATAATGTTGAAAAACATAAATTATGAAAATATTTATGGAATCAATTACATCTTTAAAGATCAAAGTGAATAATTTTAGGAATTACTATATCCTAAAGTAAACACAAATGAATAACTATTTTTTCCAAAATTATTATGGTGTAAAAAAAGTCGAAATGCTTCATAGAAGAAGAAATAGATATTTTTTGTCTACTCTTGGTGCGGTTGGATGTTTGGGAAGTAGGACATAGACTACTAGTAAATGTTTTTATTTTATAATAATTATATGAGGCCTATATTTATGGGGATAATATCTGTATAAAATTTAAGAAATTAACCATTGAAGAAAAATCTGTAGAAATGAATCTATCTACAAATAACTGATATGAATGATTTGAATATTTCTATGGGTACTATAACAAAAGTGGGCATTGTTTTGATGTGTGTATGTATATACCAATCATGCACACATCATATGATAATGTGAAAAGAATATAACAACCAAAATGTAGGTAGGTAATACAATATGATGACAATTTATCTACGGGATTTGAATAAAAGAAAAAGATCATTAAAATAAACAACTACTAATAAGTTGATGAATAATGATGTGAAAGGTGTCACTACAAATAGATGATAATTATAATTTAGTGGGAAAGGTAATATTGTACAACATTGAAATTTTCTAGGAAAAATAATTACTAGTACAAGAAAACAAAAATAAAATAATTAATCAATATAGAAAATAAATAATATGGTTGATTTGGTGAAAGAAATATTTGATGAGGAATCTGAAACTTTTCCTAAAAATTGTAACTTGATGAATGCTGAAGGTGTGTGTGAAAGATTTAATATGTCTAAGAATTTAACAAAAAATTATTGAAATGGTATTTTGGACAAGAATCACTCTTAAATAATGAATAAAAAGAACCTATGAATTATTGTGCTCAGAATATTATTTTGAAAAATAAGACATTACCAAAAAAGAATAATGATCATGTTACTAAATAATTCATGATCATATGTCTAGAAGTGTTATAATTTTCTAGGATTATTGTGAAAATGAATGAAAATTTAATGTTACTTACTATTAATTGTGAATAATTCAATTCCATCTAAAAAGATAGATGTGATGAGAAGAAACTCTCATCCCTATTGAACTAACCACAAAGCATAAATTTAATAAAGTATGTGAACATCATACAACATTAATTTTATCCATCGTGAAGTACAATGAGTATAATGTTTCTTATTTTGAATACTCCATTTAATAACATTAGATTCTTAGAGTTTATTCTTGATAAAACCCCTTCAATATGAAGAAGTATAAAGTGATTCGCTTTAGGGGATAATATAATAAGAAAAACCAGATATTCACATTTTAGTTAATATTTTATGAGTATGTTAAGAAACACTAAGGGATTTATATATTGTAATTCTAGATGTTAAAATTATAGATATTGATGCTAATCCTCATTGAGGTATATTGATTATATTCTAATATTTTTGTGTTCAAAGATATATTCTTGAAGGTATATAATAATTATTTGATGAAAAAAATGGAAAATAAATTTTGAAAAGGGGAAGTAAATTTATTCATTTAAATGTTTTTAATTTTTTTGTTGATATAATTATAATATATTAGTTAAAAATATTTTAAATTACCCCTCAAAATAAATTTTCAATGTTGGAATCACATGCTAAAGAGTAATTGATAACTTTGATGATAACATTTATCACTCTTGTTTTCTTCCATAAATAATTTATCATGTAGACTTATATTTGTTTATTTATATCTCTTTTCTATGTTAGTAGTGATTCCATCATTCACTGGAGTAAATCAGACTATATATTTCAGAAATAAAAATATATTCTTATGAAAACATGAAATGGATGAGATGTGAAAGACCTTATTGTACCTTTTCATTTATTTTCAATTGTGGGGGATAATATTTAATTTAAAAAGTGAATAAGTATCGATAATAAATACAATGTGGTGGACTAAAGAGTGAAAGTAAAATATTGAAGAATAAGTATTTTATTTTTTGAAATTATATCATAAAGTCAATGTTATGAAACCCATCTATGAGGAGATGATTATGATTGATGAATTGAATGCCATACTTAATAAATCATCCTTGTGATAAAGAGGGTGACTGAGGTAGAACTATGGTCAATGCAAAAGAAACATGAAACTAGTAGCTTAGAGTGTTCTTGTATAGAACATTCAAGACCATGTGGTATTAGATGTTAGTATTAACAAGACATCCATGTTAATTTTGATTATTTTTGATGTTTTATTAATGTCTTATGACATGTTACATTTTAAAAAGGAGAGTGCACATTATTTACAATAACAAAATTGAGAAGGACAATAAAAATATTCATTTTCATGAAGATATTTTGAAGTTTATATTCCTTTAAATCCTTGAGGAATAAGTCTATGTAATATTTTATTATTGTATAAGGAGTTTATTTCAATGCCAGACACATATTTTTTATTTTTATGAATGAAAAAATGATCAGAATAATTATTATGTTTCCCTATAATTATTTGAAGACTGGGAAAAAGTAAATTTATTTCATGAAGAGAAGTAATTTATTAGAGATAAATAAAGAAAAGGGAATACATATTTTTGAGTGTTTGGAATTGATATTTGGTTGATGAATTTACAAACTCACTGAAAATATTTATAAAATAATATGATAAATCTTGATTAATGAGGACCCACTTAAACTATAAAAATTGGACCTAGGTCCTACCATGTGGGAGTAAGGTTAGAATTTACATCCCATGTCTACATTGAAGAAGCATAGAACTTGCACGGGTAGGCATATCAAGTTTAGATCACGCACATGTAAAATAAATTATATTAAATGGTAAAAATATATTCTATTTATACTTTAAAACCATTAAATTTTATCATTTATCCATATAATTTATCTTGAAGAAAAAATTTGTTTTTAAGAAAAAGTTAGCGTATTTTTTCTATTCATCAAAATATGAAAGTTATCAGAAAAGTATCAAAAAATTATCCTATGTAAAATTTTATATCCCGATTCAAAAGAAGAAGTTTATTTTTGTAAAACTGAACTAATAAACTTGTAAAAAATTATATTTAAAATTGGTTCACCATCAAAAGGTGGTACAACTTCATTTTTTAAAAAATACATCTTTTATCCAAAAAATATATTTTGTTTTCATATCTCATTCTAGAAAATGTGTAAGATAAATTATTTTGTTATAAAATTCAAAATTTGGTTAATATTATTCATAACAGCTAGTTTATAATATTATAATAATATATCATTGTTTAGTGAAACTCAATATTGCGTACAATGCAAGCTATCAAAGAAGGTTTATCTTGCGTGTAACGAAAGCCAAGCCTGTGTTGTGTGTGGTGAAAGATTACATTGGGGTTGCATATAACATAAGAAATATATATATATATATATATATATATATATATATTGCATAAAATCTTAGTGTGTTACATTCTACCCCCATTAAAATGAATTTCGCCCTCTAAATTCGTCACTTCGTAACAAACAGATGAGGATACCTCTCCCTCATCATACCCTCATGTTCCCATGTATCTTCTTCTAATTGGTGGTTCCTCCATACAACTTTAACCAAGCGAGGGGTTTTGTTTCATAGAACTTTTTCGCTACGATCTAGAATCTCAATGGGCTGTTCTTCATAAGAAAGATCTTCTTCCAATGGTAAAACTTCTGAGCTTAGTACATGTGAAGGATCTGGTAAGTACTTTCTCAGGAGAGATACATAGAACACATCATGAACTTGATAGAGATTTGGTTGAAGTGCCAATTGGTAAGATACCTTCCCAACAAGATCTAATATTTCAAAAGGACTGATATACCTAGGGCTCAACTTGCCCTTCTTTCCAAATCTCATTAATCTCTTCCAAAGAGATATTCATAAGAACACTTTATCACCCACTTCAAACTCTAGGTCTTTTCTTCGGTTGTCGGCATAACTTTTTTGTCAACTTAGAGTTGCTCTTATGTGTTATTGAATGGATCAGACCTTTTCTTCCATCTTATCAAAAAGATCAGGTCCTAATAGCTTTCTTTCCCTAAATTCATCCCAACAAGTTTGAGTTCTACATTTCTTTCCATAGAGAGCTTCATAAAGAGACATCTAAATATTGGAGTGAAAGCTATTATCATAAGAAAATTCCACGAAAGCTAGGTGTTGATCCCAAATACCTTTGAAATCTATAGATCAAGCTCTCAACATGTATTCCAATGTTTGAATTTTCCTCTCAGACTGACCATCTATCTGAGGATGATAGGTAGTTCTGAAACTCAACTTTGTATCTAGAGCATGCTAAACACTTCGCCAAAACTTCATGGTAAACCTCGGATCCTGATCCGATATAATGGAAAGTGGTACTCCATGTAATCTTACCACTTCTTTTACATATATATTGGCTAGATGATCAAGAGGTAAATCCTATCTAATAGTAATGAAGTGTGTTGGATTTGTAAGATGATCAACTATATCCCAGATAACATTATTTCCTTTGGATGTTTTGGGAAGTCCAATGACAAAGTCCATAATGATGTTTTCCCATTTCCATTCTGGTATGGGTAATGGTAGTAACATCCCTTTAGACTTATGTCTCTTAGCTTTTACTTTCTGAAAAACCAATCATCGAGAGAAATATTTAGCGATATCTCTTTTCAGGGCATCCCACCAAAAGTACTCTTTCAGGTTCCTTTAAATCTTTGTACTTCTAGGATTAATAGAGAATGGAGAACTATGAGCCTCATCCAGAGGATCCTTCTTTAATTCTTGTATGGTAGGAATACATACATGGTTCCTGAACCTTATTATCCCATCACAATCATGGTTGAATTCAGGAACATTTCTCACCTTCCTTTGAATCCCAACATCCTCCTTCTGCGCCTCTTTAATCTTCACTTGTATAGATGGTTGAACATTCATTTGAGAAAGATAAGATATCTCCCCTTTCATTAAAATTCCATGATCCATCCTTTGTAAATCCATAAATATTGGATCCTTTGTGATCCTCATCATGGATAAACTAGCATGGTCTTTTCAACTTAATGTGTCTACCACCTTGTTTGCTTTCCCTGGGTGGTAACGAATTGAGAAGTTATAATCCTTAATAAACTCCAATCATCTTATTTGGCACATATTCAGCTCCTTTTGTGTGAAGATATAGTTTAAACTTTTATGATCGGTATAAATATCACACCTTTCACCATAAAGATAATTCCACCAAATATTTAATGCAAATATTAATGCAGCTAAATCCATATCACGAGTTGGGTAATTTTGCTCCTAGATTTTCAACTGTCGTGAGGCATAAGCTAGTGCCATATCATTTTCATGAAAATACACCCCAAACCCTTCTTGAATGCATTATTGTAGATCACAAACCTTTATCCACTACAAGGCATTATGAGCACATGTGCACTAGCTAACCTTCTTTTTTGATCATTGAAATTATCTTCACATTCCTCAGTCCAAAAAAAATTAACTCCTTTCCGAGTCAATTTTGTGAGTGGGTAAGATAATCATGAAAAATATTTCAAAAAACTTCGATAATACCCAACTAAACCAAGAAAACTTTGGATTTTAGTTACTGTTGTTGGTCTCAAACATCTTTCAATAACCTCCGTTTTTACTGGATCCACAGATATCCCCTCTGTTGAGATTATTTGACCAAAAAATGAAAATTTTTGAAGCCAAAATTCACACTTGGAAAATTTGGCATAAAGCTTATGCTTTCTCAGGGTCTTCAATACAATTATTATGTGATATTCATGTTCTTCCTTGATCTTTGAATAAACAAGAATATCGTCTATAAAGACTACCACAAACTGATCAAGATAGTCTCTAAATACTCTATTCATTAGATCCATGAAAATAGGAGGGACATTTGTAAGACAAAATGGCAAAACCATAAATTCATAGTGTCCATACCTTGTATGGAAAGTTGTCTTTGGTATATCCTCCTTTTTGACTCTTAATTGATGATACCCTGAATGATGATCAATCTTGGAAAAGTATTGAGCTCCGCGTAGTTGGATAAATAAGTCATCAATGCGTGGGAGATGATATTTGTTCTTGATAGTGATCTTGTTATGTTCTCGATAATCAATGCGGAATATCATTGATACACATTTCTTATAGAAAAATAGAAAAGTTGCTCCCCCAAGGTGATGCACTAGGGAATATGAATCCCTTATCAATATTCTCTTGGAGTTTCTTCTTCAATTCCTGTAACTCAATTGGGGCCATTATATAAGGTGTGTTTGAAATGGGAATAACACCTGTTATGACTTCAAAACTCAACTTCACGATTTGGTCGAAAACCTGGCAATTCCTTTGGAAAGACATCATAAAACTCCCGCATAATGGGTATATTCTTAATCATGAGTTTATCTTCAACCATTTGAGATAAATAACCTTCATTTATTAGAATTAAGACCCATAAGATGGATGGAATTTCCACTGGAAGGTTATATTCATCCTTGCATCAATATATGATCATAGATTGATCAAGAATATGAGATGTGACTTCCCTTATTTAGAAATTGATATGATCTCCATATAAATAAAGCCAATCCATGCCAATAATCACATTGAATTACACTATAGGAAGGATCACAATATTTGCAAGAAGCACTTTCCCACAAACTTCAATCGGATAAGAATTGTAAACTTTTGAGGTGACTGTTGTTCCATTTGGAGTTGTAACAGCTAACTCAATATATAATTTTTGGGGTAGTACGATGAAAACCTTAGAATATTCTTCAAAAATAAAAGAGTGGGTCGATCCAAAATAAAATAAAACATTTGCTACATTATATTGGTTTGTATGTGTACCTTTCACCACTTCGTTATCGTACTCCACATCGCCAATAGAAATTGCATATGAATTTCCTTTGTCATTGGAATTAAGAGTTTTCGACCTCGATCATTATCAATAACCCTTGGATTAGGGCATTTATTGGCACAATTCCACATTTTCTTGCACATGTAACATTGAAGTGTAGGAGGTGCATTATGTGTAGCCTGTTCTTCGTTTGCATCACTAGACATCTTTTTCCTACCACTACATCATTCAATTTCCTGATGACCTTCTTTTCCACACGTAAAACATTTACTTGTCCCTTTAAGAAAATTCCCTCCATGTTTCTTTCCAAACTTTGAGCATAAGGGAAAACTCATCTTCTTTTTAGTGTGGTCTTTAGAGTTTCCTTTGAATTCCATTTTCCTCTTCTTATCAAACCCATATGATTTATGGGTTACTCCAATCTCTATCTCAACCTTGAGAGCACATCAAACAATTTCCCCATAAATATTGAAGTCTCTTATAGCTAATTCCCTTTGGAGACTTGGTTTTAAGCCACTAAAGAATTGATCGATCTTACTCACATGTTGGAGAATAATCCCATAAGCATACCTTGAAAGCATTGTAAAATTTGCTTCGTGGGTACCAACATATTCATCATCCTTTTTCTTCAGTTCAAGAAACTCCTCCATCTTTGTTTGAATAATAAAAGGGAAGTACTTATTGAAAAATAAGTTCTTGAACTCTCCCCATTCCATGGAATCAATTTCATTCCTTTACCTTGTATTCGCGATAATATTCCACCATTAATCAGTTTCACATCCCAATGATATACTGATAAGATGAATTTATAATGTTCAGAACATCAAAGGACTAAAAATATCTTTTTAGTGGTACTAATCCATTTTTCACTCACTAATGGATCAAAAGAACCACTGAATGAAGGTGAATGCTGCCTCTTAAAGAATTCAACAGAATGTTTCTCCCTCTTTTTCTTGTTTGGAAGTCTTGCATGATTCATAGCTTTAGAAGGTTGCGTGAGCATGGATACAAGATTTTTCATTCTAGCTCCCATAATGTTTGGTTGCTCATGGGGACAATCATTTCATTACTTGTCGCATTCTATATTAACAAGGTTCCTTTGGGTTCCAGCCATTGACTAAAACAAAGAAACATAGTGTGAGCAACAATAATTACAATAGGAAAACCACATAATCAGGAATAAAATTTCACACTATAGTTCTTATCATAGGTTATTCATGGCCATTTCTAAGACACTAAGATTGTGTTCTATGCTTAGACATATCCTTAGGGTTCTTACTAAGGCTTTCACATCCTGGTTTCCAATGGTTGACTATAACTTTCCTCTGATACCAACTATAACGACCCATACTTAACATACATTGTTATTACTTAAGAATTGAAGCATAATTATTAAAACATATAATAAAACCATGATATGACCATACAAGTATAGTGTCTTTAGAAACTGGGAATCATAAATAACTAGTTCATAAATCATCTACACTTTCTCTCGTTTATTTCATCATATATAGGGTCCCTTTTGGTATATCCTACTTAATTCCATTCTTCCTAACCTGGGGAAAAGAAAACATACAAAGGGTGATCTCAAATTCTCAGTAAGGGAAAACAAAGTAAATATGAATCATATCATATTCATAAGAACATAACTTTTTGAAAATCTTATCCTGCAAAAGAGATCATAATATCATGACATGGTATAAATTATAGTAGTGAAATGTAATACCAATATTCATAACATAAGACATGAAACTTTGTTTCATACACACATAATCATAGAAAATCATTTAATATTATTCATGACTCATTTACAAGACCATCATAGCGGACAAAGTCCATTACTGAACCGAGTTCACTCCTCGTTCCAGTCCCGTATCACTAAACTAGATTAACATGTCATTCCAGCCATGTCTATCTCATGAGATATAAATCTTTACTCAATGAATTGGAGGGAGATGTATGTCCCACCCATCTCATAATGAAAACATTCTTACGTGTTCCACAAAATAATAAATCATACATCATAGCATAACCCATGTAATAAAAATGGGATTCTTCAACATCATGACATCATAACATAATCCATATAAGATAAAAAGACTTCATGAAAATAATTCCATCATAACATAATCAAATAAATGTATTAATAGGGATATAAACAGAACCCTATATTATATTATATAGAAAATAATTTTGATAAAACAGTTGAACTCCATTCTTGAGGAAAATATCCTTTATACTTCAAAAACATTTTTCCTTTCTCAACATGTCGTACAATTTTAATCTAAAAGAAATTAATTGAAAATAAACTTGAAAACTCGTAATGGAAGATTAATGTAAACAATTTTCTATGAAATCATAAAAATCCATTCATGCCATATAAGTTAAAAAAACATTCTTCTCATACGTTGGCCGGAAAAGTCAAAATGTATCTTGTACTGAAAACGACAAAAGATTCCTTTCATATCTTTTACTAAAAATTAACCAATAGGTAAAATTGGATTTAAAAAATTGTAGGGGGATATAAATAATATTAAATATTGAGGAAACATGTATGTTTATGATAAATATTCCCTAGTAAATTCTGAAGTATAAACAATTACTAATAAAAATGAGATTGCGAGATTTTCCCTTACCATAGGTTCGATTAGCTCTGTACGTATTCGAACCTCCTGTATAATGATTTAAATAATGTCATATACTTATTCAAAAATCATATACATTGTTATGATATCATATATGGTCATATTATTATCTATTTGTTAGTAATATTTCATTGCTACTTGTTATTCGGGTGTTCATTGCTTTATGTTCTTATGCTTGTTTTGTGGAATAAATTCTTATTAATATTTTTAGGTTATAGATAAATCATTTAAAAAATGGTATTAGTATAATACATATCAGATTTATTCATTCAATTAGTTTATTTAATCATGGTTTAATGAAGATCATGTAGAACGGATCACATCGCAACGTGGAGATGGTAAACCGTACATATGCACGAGCGATGATTTTGTTTTCCATTGGATGGATAGAAGGTGAAATAGGGTTTTTGATATTTATAATAACATATCAATATATGAGTGATACTTATGTTATTACTTTATAATGAAACAAATAAAGAAGAGGAAGTATAAGAAGAAATAAATTTGAAAGAATTGGTAAAATATATTACCTCTTCTTCAACGCGCCTCTTCTAAACCTCCTCATAGAGCACTAAAGTTGGTCTCTGAAGAAGACCATAACCTATAGTATGTTTCTAGGGAAGTGGAGAAGAGAAATGGATAGGGTTTTTCCATGCTTGAAGGCTCAAAATGTTGTGAGGAGGAGAGGGAGGAGGTGCCATTTTATAAGAGAGGAGATGGGCACTTTTGGAAACCTCTAAAATATTAATTTATAATAAACTCAAACCCCACATAAAAACATCAGAAAATGACTCAAATATGAATATTAGTTTATATAGGGTTACAATAACATCAAACAATAAAATTTAGACGAGTTCGGAATTTATCATAAACCTTATCAACTTGATTTATCCTTATTTAATCTATTTAATTTTATTTGTGGTAATAAAATTCTAAATTCTAAATTGTTATAAATAATTACTTTTGTGTTGTGAATTTTCCACAATTCGATAAATTACGACCTTTTAGACCATATAAATTTCAATTTATAATTTTTAAATATTTTTATGATTTTTAATCAATTTTATAATTTGTTATTTTTATAAAATAACAATAGTTTCAATTTTGACACTATTCATTTATTTGAATTTAAATAAAATCCACACAAAGGATATATTCGAACAAAAATATTTAATAGATTCCCAACAATCCATATTCCTCTAGAAATTTTTTTGAGAACATTAATTAGTTCATATAATATTTATTTTAATATTTTTAAAACCATTTATTTGATATTTCAATCAATTAAATAATTTCTACATCACTATTATGTAATAATTAATGATAATTATATAATCCCTAAAAATTTTAAATAAATTCTAATGATATAGCTAATTTTATTATATTTATGGAGACTATTTATATTCTAAGTATTATGAGGTTTATCACTAAATTAAATTTTTTACACTTATAAGATATAAAAGAGTGACATGTTGTCACTTTCTTTGGTTTTAATAATAATTATATCATTTTAATGGTAAAAAGTCCATGAAATGAATCTATTCAGACCCTTATTTGATATGGGTTGACTTGTATTCATCCAATATAATTTTGGAAGGTCTTAGGGTAATTTTATAGTCTTATTTCCTACCCTTAATTACCCAATTTACCTAATAAAAATTACTGCAGTTACTATGCATAATATCAAAAAAATAAATAAAAGTAACCTATTAATACAATTTGGACACACTAAATCCAAACATGGAATCCATTTTTCAAAATTGAAAACACAAGGGTTGTAGTAATTAATTTAAAATTAATCCCATTGTTAAGAAAATGAGTTTTAAAAGATGTAAAATTGTCAAAGATTGAAATGTTTTTACATATGAATTCAATGTAAAATTAATGGTAACGACATAAATTATATTAAATGGTAAAAATTTATTTTATTTTTACTTTAAAACCATTAAATTTTATCATTTAACCATATAAATTATCTTGATGAAAAAATTTGTTTTTAAGAAAAAATTAGCATATTTTTACTATTAATCAAACTATGAAAGTTATCAGAAAAGTATAAAAAATTTATCCTATGTAAATTTTTATATCATGATTGAAAATAAGAATTTTATTTTGTAAAATTTAACTTATAAAAATTTCAAAAATTATATTTAAAATGGGTGCGCCATCAAAAGGCGTTAAAACTACAATTTTGGAAAAATACTTCTTTTAACTGAAAAATTGATTTTGTTTTCATATATCATTCTAGAAAATGTGTAAGATAAATTATAATGTTATAAAATTCAATATTCAGATAATAATATTCATAACAGATAATTTATAATATTATAATAATATATCATTGTGTAGTGAAACTCGGTATTGCGTACAATGCAAGCTATCGAGGAAGGGTGCTCTTGCGTATAACGCAAGCCAAGCCAGTGTTGGGTGTAGTGAAAGATTAATTTGGCATTGAATATAACATAAGACATAAAAAAATATATATTTCTCATAAAATATCAGGGTGTTACAGTTTGTTTATGGAAAAGAATTCTATTTACCAATTAAAATTGAGCATAATATATTTTGGGTAATAAAAAAATGATTTTTAACATTTCTTTACCCGAAGAAAAGAGAAAATTAGATATTAATGAACTTGAGGAACATACGATGTATGATTATGTAAATTCATGGATAAATAAAGATATAGTTCAGGCTTAACAATCTAGGAATCTCAAAGTTAAACACTTTGAACCGGGAAAATTCATGCTCTTGTATAGTTCAAAACATAATTTAAACTCAGGAAAGTTAAGATCTAGATGGTCACGTTAATTCATAGTGCATCATGTGTACCCCCATGGGGCATTAGAGATTCAGGATCCCATAAGTGGTCACATTTTTAAGGTCAATGGTTATAGGTTAGAACTATTCATTTAATCATTCAATAAATAGGGAATAGAGATTGAGTTAACTGAGCCAACCTATGAACTATAAAGAAATTGATAGATTTAGGATCCATGTTGTGCTAATGACGTTAAACAAAAGTATTGCATGGGAGGAAACCCGTGGTTTTCATGTTTCCAATCTTTTTGAATCATATTTTTTTTTCAAATAGGATTAATAAATAATTTTGATATTAAAAAAATAAAAAAATTAGACTATTGACCTATTTTTCTATAATGAGTATGGATGGGTATGAAAGGGGAGAATCATATTCATCTATGTCATAGGGTGTATTCCTTGAGTAATATCTTACCCAAAAATTTAAATGGAAGATAATGTATCATCAGTTCATTTTTTATGTGTTTGTAGGTTAAAATAAAAATACAAAAAAAGACACATCATAGGTCATTGGGAAAACCCCATCACAACTAGCAAATCCATGAGGACTCAAACCTGGGACTGAAGGGAGACATAGGAGTACTCTTACGACTGACCTAAAACTAATTATTCCCCCTTATTCTATAATTTTTTTTATATATACTTATATTTTACTTTTTTCTATTATGTGAATATATATATATATATTGTTTTTCATTGTTTGAATTTTTGTTTTTTCCTTTTTCTAATAGGGAACTCTGCAAGTGACATGGATATCAAAGGACTAAATCGAAGCAACAAGATCTTAAATATCAACCACCAGGTGACTTTGTTCCATGTTTATTATTTAAAATTCATTTTATAACTCCTTTCCTCTACCACTACCCCCTTCTAAATATTATTTTCTTTAAACATTGGAGAGTGTGTTATTCCATGTTGGGGGGGGGGGGGTTGAAAATAAAGAAAAAAATTAATTTTGTGTGCATAAAAGAAATGTGTGGATAGAAAAATTTATTTAACCTTAAACATTATAATTTAAATTTTACACTTTGAAACTGAATATAAAATAAATTAGCATGGCAGGATTTTGATTTTATTCCATGTATATTTCATGAGCATAGATTTTGGAAAGTGTGACTGTCTATTGTGATATTTCATTGTTTATATTTTCATCTAAATATAAAAAAGAATCACAATGCACATATTTTTGATAGTGGGGTATTACTTTGAGTTCATGGGGTCCTACAAATAAATAGCATAGGTTTTCTGATCATTTTAGCTTTAATATTAGTATTAAAAAAACAAAAAAAAAACCAAAAAAATAATAAATGTGCATGTAGAGTAATGAAATGTCCTAATTCATGGCTTTTAGCACTTGGGGATCATGAATCTATATTTTTCCGGCCCATAGTTAGTAATTTTATCTATATTTGATATAATTTGACTTTATTTTTGACTAATTTAACTTGAGATGATGCTCGAGTTTGTGGGATTCACTTGGTGCCCTAAGGTCTTTGAGCCTGGGAGTCATCATCAAAGTCTCTCTACATGGGTTGAACTATTGAGTGCAATTTCAGTTACCCTGGAAAAATTGTATTATATATATATATATATATATATAAATTGAATACTCATATTAATATTGAAATGTGATTCCACCTAGAACTTACATCTTTTCCCCCTTAAATAACAATGAACCCTCCATGTCTATTGTGATACACAACACATCTTCATTCTTAATTGATATTGGATGGAATATGGTGATGAATTTGAACAAAATAATTGGCTTGGGCTTGGGATATGCTAATGAAACTATATTGTATTAAAATATTTTAATGGGTTTCCTGATTGTTTTGTATAAGGGTTCTTGGTGATCATTGGGTATTAAAATGTTTTTGGAAAATGGAATTCTAATTCCCATTAGTGAGATATATTTTTACCGGGAATAGCAAAACTCAAGTTGGGGGTGTGATTAGCCAATGAATAAGGCTAATATTCATTGATAATATATATAATATTAATGTAATTTATTATTCATATACACCATTTTAGTGAATTTTACACTTTGAACATTAATTCACATTATGATTTTACTTCCCTTTTAAAATTCACTATTACGTGGTCCATTTTTGAACACCTCCTAAAATAAAAGATGGTCTTGAATTTATTTTGATTTTTTATTTTATGGTATCCCACTATATAAGAAACAATTAATTAGTTTTTACCACATTAAGATTCACATTGGAAGACCACCAAAATGGGTTTTCGTGCCAACACATTCTGGGAAAAGTAAACTGGAAAACATCCCAATAAAGAGACTTTATCAACCAAGACAAAAGCCCAATGATTATAAATTTTTTTATGAAGATAAATTAAATAATTTGTAACATTTCATAAAATACTTAGAAGATCTAATTCAGATATTGTAATGGAGTTCTAGGTGGCCTAATTGGAAGATGAAAGTCTGGGTCAGATTCTGCGTCCCAGAACAATTTCCCACCATTTAGATAATATTACTTAAAAAAATTTCATTTGGGCTGAAATGTTACAGGAGGTTAAGAGACATCCATATCTCAATTTTATTCTTTAATGGACTCCTTTAATTCGTCCATCTAGAAGGTTATTTTGACATATCTATTCAGTGGATGCAAGTTGGCTTCCACTTCGGGTCAAGAGTGGAAAAGTCTATGTAACACAAGCTTTCCACCACCCTAAGCCTACCATAATCAAGTAGTATGACTTTAAATATTGGAGTCTCGACCCATGATCCCTAAAATTCTAATTTAATAATGTTTTTTGGAGGTTTTATTCTTCTTGGATGCTTTCTTTCATTATAGTTTCATGCTGCCACTTTTCCTTCGTAATGCTCTTCTTCATTTGTAAGTTGTTCAAATTACCTTAGTTTTCAATAAAAATTATTCATATTATCTTATTATATTATTATTATTATCATCACATTGATACCTTTTTGTTATGGTGTGAATTTATTTCTACCAATCCTTGTGAAATTATTCACACAAAAGTGGAGTGATTGGTTTCTTTTGATTGTTTTTTTACCTTTTCAATTTCTCCCTCATGAGTATAATTTCTGCTTCCATTGACACCATAACATCAATAGAGGGCTACCCCACTTATGAGTTTATCCAAGGGAGTAAAAAGGGTCTGGATTTGATGTTATTTATCACCCCATTAATTTCTAATCACTCATTTTAATTGATATTTTTATTTGATGATTTGATAACTTCTTTGTCCTTGTTGAATTTTAAGGCCCCATACTATTGGTGGTAAAACAAACCTTTAACTTGGAGTGCTCATAAATGTGATCTTCCAAGGGTATAGGTGATTATTATTTTGGGTTTTTGGTATAAAACCAGTAAGTGATGATGTTTTTTAATATTCTTGAATAAACCCATTTCAAATATAAGAAATGGAAATCATTAAAAAATAATTTCATCAAATCCACCCCTTGTAATAACCTAGGTTCAACCCTTCTAATATTTTGATTTCAATCAAGTCACATAGTGTTCTCTTAAACCTATCTAAAATCAACCAAAATCTGGCCACTTAATAGACAAAATCATTCCATAGAATGTGTGTGTCTATAGGTTTCTTCTGAGGTCTCTGAGAAATTGACAATGCAAGCTACTCTACATTTGACTAATTAACCCAAAAAACATGGGTAAACTTGGGTGAGACCACCACCCTCTATAGTCCAAGGTAGGAAATTGGGTGTTCTTACTACTATTTCTTGGATTGAGGCATATTTATTTATAGAGGTGATGAAATGTAACACCCTAGTTCATGGGGCTATTATATATTATCAAGAGGATCTAAATAGTGGAACACCCCAGTGTTTTCATCAGTTTCTATGTTATATAAATGATGTATTACTTATCTCATAGATTTGTTTATATAACTGCAAACCTTCCCTTTTAATTAGTATTAAAAATTTTGATCTCAAGGATGATATGTAATTTGAGGAGTGTTTTATTAATATAGGAGACTAGAGTGAGAAGACTCTACCTAGGAAGATAGATCATCTCATCGGAGTGTAGTGGAATAATGAGAATATATTAGAGTAAACATGGGCAAGAAATTCTAACTTGTGGGCATATTGGTAAAATTTGTTCTCTAATCAGGCCTGGTGGAAGATATGAATAAACATGATGATACAAATCTATATAGTGGGGAGACTATAACACCACTGATATTTTTAATTTATGAACCTAGTTTAGTATTTTACAAACCTTGATTAATTCATTATTTCTAATATATTAGCGGTGTTGGTGAGGGAATATGTGGTTATTTCTATGAGTTTGGATAATTTTTAGGTTGAAAATATGATGGACATGGCTTGCCACAACACAATAGGAAAGCTCTTCTCCTTGATGAGGTCTAAGAAAAGGGACCATCATGACACAATGTACGAATATTTTACATATTGGGGACCCATATAAGATTAAATTTTCTAGGGTCAAAATCTCTTTGATATTAGTTTCAATTTATTATGGATTTAATTTTTATAATCTCAAGAGTTACCACATTAAAACTATGGATTCTACGCAATGTTAAAGGATGCATATGATTAAATGTATTTTATAGGTAGTAAGTTACACAACAACCACAATGTTTACCCTATTAATGATATCCAGGGGAATGTGTTGTACTACAATGAGGGAGCTATTCTTTAAGTCCAATCTGGGGGGAATACAATTCTCTGTGATGGGCGGGGGGGGGGGGGGGGATTCAATGAGGGCCTATGGATTAGTTTTTTTTTGTTTTTCTTAAGAGAGGGGTGTTGTGCTATGACTCGAAGAGCCATAATATGGTGGGTAACCTAAAAGAATATTATGACATGAGTGATATGGTCACATAAAAATTCGTGACATGGATGGATTTTTAATTAATTTTTTTAATGTTAAAAAGATGATAAATGATATTTTACTCATTTTTCTTAGTATGCATGCTTGTAGATCCTCTCCCTTTTCCATTTCCCTTAAGTAAATATGCCTAAAATACCATAGCTAATTTTAATTCTATTTGTTTTGTTAGATCACTTATGAGGATTCTATGTTTCCTCTTGTTTTATACCCTCATTTCTCTCTCTATTTTGTAAAATTTTGAATGGTACATTTGTTTATACCTATTTTAAAAGGATTTTCCTAAATTCTTGAGTATAGAAATTTTCACTAAATCTTATGATTAAATTCAATGGGAATATTCATATTGCAATAAGTTTCACTATCGTCATTTTATTACTAAGGTATTGTTTCATATTCATCATACATATGATGTGCAATAACACTGAATAATTTCTCACTTGACCTAAAAGAGTTAATTTAAGGGATCCTTTAATTGTTTCATGCATAAATGAACTTGTTTTGGTTTTAAGAGATTTGTTAATAAATTTGGTACTTATGTTTGGTCATCTAGTGTAGGGTGATTTAGTAAATATGAATTGGAAAATATTGGAGGTAGCCCATTATATTCCCTTAATGTATTTAAGACCTAGTGAGTTATACATAGATATTCATAAATTATTCAAATTATTGGGACCATGTGCCATGCGTGGGATGGAATGGTAGTTACCCATGGAGAGTATGGATTTGGGATCTTGTTTAGGAATGTTTCAACCACTTAAAAACTATAATGACAATCATGATAGTAGATATGATTTTTTTAAATAGAAATGTTTGAAATGGATGTATATTTTTATATGTAAATTATGCAATTATATTTTATTTCATATATAATTTTATAGAATGGTAAAATATTTATAAAGAAGTTATTAATTGGGAACTTATCCAACTAGAAAATGGATTATTGATTTATGATAGTAGTAAGTGTCGGAGATATTCCGACCCCTATGTATAAATGATATGATTTGTTTCTTAATGAGGGTTCCTTTAAAATCCATTGTACTGTGAAATTTTATGAGATAATATGAAGGGTGGGTGCCTTTTTTATCCTTGGAATTTATGAATTGTGATGTAATATGATATGTGTAAAGGGAGGTCACTATTTAAACCATTTTCATGATGATGAGAGATAGACCATGGATAAACACTTATCTGAACCATGGGGTTAGTGACATGATATGATACCAAGGGAATGTTCTTATCTTAACCATGAGGTTGAAGAGTGAGATGGTATCCCATAATTGGCACATATATGGCATTTTGGTTGATGATTACATATGATGGTACCTAGGGTGGGATTATATTCAACATTATGGATTGATGATGAAATATTTTTGTATCCAAGGTAAGTTCCTATCTAAGACTTGGGATTGAGGTTTAAATTTTTTGGTACCTAGGGATGGAATGTATCTAGCCCTAGGGGTTTTTTATGATTTTGTTTATATTATGGACATGTGATACTTAGACACCTGATTTTTTATGTACCATGTTTAAATACACCTAATCATTAGATAAAGCATTTGTTGTCAATCCAGAGTTTCATTATGAAACCTAAGGATTGAAAATGGTATATTCTATTTCATTTCTTGTTATTTATTATAGTACATCATCTTGCACATTTTTTAGACTCAAAATATTTTGGGATACAATTCATAGTTGCAAATTGAATGTATTGACACACTGATTTGGAATCATGTGTACACAAACAAATATCCTAGTTTTAGGCCAGGACAAGGGATGGGCTCTATGATTGATGGTCGGTCTGGTTAGTTTGCATAAAGCATGGGGTTCAAGATCAGGCCATGAATCAGGACTCGTTCTTTCTATCTTTTATATTTTATATATTTTGTACATTGATTTATATGATCAACCCACAAGGGACACTAAATATCTCTATATGAATTGTATAATTTGTTAAGTTGTTTATATTTTTTACTGAATGGGTTGATGTATTTTTCTAGTAGTATTTTTTATGCTTTCATTTATTTTTGTTACTTATTATATTATTTATAGTTATATGATCATGGTTGTATAATTTACTTATGTTATTATTACACCCATATTTCTAGTAGAAAACATTTAGCGTATATGTAGGTGTACCTAAGTTATATAGTGGTAATGTTTATTCAAGGTGTAGGTGAATTGGGTTAGGGATAGTACATCATGTTAATTTTATACAAGAAAAAATGATGATATCCATTGAAATTATATGTAATTCATTAAATTATTCTAATGTGTTTTAATTTATTGTAACTGATGATCAAATATTTTTAATTCACACCATGAAAATTTAATTTATATTTTCTCTGACTACATTTATCATAATTTAATTTTTTTAATATTAATTAATTATTAATTTTCATTTTTATAGATTATTGTATACTCATACGAATAAATATAGTTTATATATAGGGATATATTTTATAGAACACATCCATGGATATCCAACAACTTATCCCCACACAATCTCTATATTTGTTTAGTAATACACTATCTTCATTATTTTATAATCAATAATTCAACTATGTATTTTTAATATTATTTTAAAAATTGTTTTATATAGTATAGAAATGATTGTGTATAAACTGAGGCATTAAATAAGGACACTGATCACACATAAGAACCCCATGAATTTATTTAGATTAAATAAATATGTAGGTCTATATAATAACACATCACTATTATTGAATATATCATTTTTTATATTTATTAATTTTTTTTTCATTGTATAAAACCCATGAATTGATATGATTATGGACAATTCATATTTTAATTAAGGAAATATATTTTAAACTACAAGAAAACTAACATCCCAAAACATGTATTTATATGAAGTGACTATGTTTTAATTAATACCATTTTATGTAAAATATTTATTAACTATTTATATTTCTATATTTATTGTGTTCTATGTGAATATTAGAAGTAAAATATGTAAATGTTGAAACAGATTTAGATATGGAAGAGTCGACATCATGCATGGTATAAACTTATTTCCAAACATCATGAATATGAACTTTTCTATAAATTATGTACTTATTTTTCCCCAATTCAGCTTTATGTATATTTTTTTCAATATCAATATCCAATGATATTTATATTCCAAATTGAGGGTGTTCCTGTGGTGATAGAGGATTTTTACAACCATATCTAATTGGTATTGGATAGACCAGTGATCTCTACCCCTTTGTAAGATGAGGGTCTCCCTATAAAAAAGGAGGAGTCATAGGGTGGATCCCATGGATGATTCAACCCTTTCATTGACTAAAATGTTTTTCTTTCATTTATAAGAATCATGATGATCACAAAGGTTCTTAGATTTGAATGTGTACCTCTTTCCCAATTTAATTGTCCCACATAATTTATAGAAGCATCTCCGCTTAAATATCTCACACTTGATTCCCTTTTTGTTAATAAAAGTTATTATATTGATATCTTTGATAATTTTTAGTGAGTAATGGATAATAAAATATTGTATGGTGGTTAATCAACTTGATGGTTGACATATGAATTTACGTATCTCTCTTTAAAATGACCCAATTCATCCATAGTCTTACACCCTGTGGTTCTTCAATTAATTCAATTTTTACCTACTTTTATGGTCATTTTAGATATATAAGAACCACATCCTAGTGTATTTGTGTATTTGGAATCATATTCAAGGGTTAATAATCCATGTCCCAAATCCCACAATTATACAAATGATTAGATATCTTCTAGGTTGATTTTCCCCCAGTCCACAAGACCTAGATAGTTTGTCATCAAATCAAAACACTTATGTGTATTGATGGTGAAATTTAGAAAATGTAATTGGATTTTTTATGATAAATATAATGGGGTGATATCACTATAATAAATTTATATACTATAAATATTTCTTTGATTACTTATCCTCATATAAACATTAAATTCACATTACCCAGTGTTTTCAACAAAGGACTTATGAATCCAAAATAGATTGAATATCATAGAATCACCTGGATTTCTTTGATGTTATCCAGGAATAGAATATTAAGAATAATAAATAAGGTAAGTTATATGGAATTATAGCCTATTATATTGATATTGTTCTTAAAATTTCCTAGTTTCAAATGGATGGAGTTGCGAATTCCATTTAGGTTGATATGTGGATGGTAGTTTTTAAGGAAATTATCTTCAAAATATTTCTCTTTTTTATTATATAATGTATTATAATGAAGACATAGACTAGAGGATAAGGTCTTCATAGATCAATAGTTGACATTACATTGATCCTATAATGGATGGGGAAAGTGTAGCCATATAATCATATAGAAACTTTCATGGAATTGAGTAGGGGGACTTTGGTGGGGAAGAAAATAAGAAACAATTTAAGATTTTTGGAGATGATGAAATGGATGGAGAAAAAATTATTGGATTTTAAGTTGCAGGATCCAAAAGTTTGAAGAATGAACTTTAGTAAACTTTCCTAGAGGATGAAATTTGTGAAGTTATCTCATAGGATAGAAGTTTGGGTGACAGAAATCTATAGATTAGTTATACATAATTTTCTGATTTTGAGGATTATTAGGGTGAAATAGTTGATGATTATTACCTATCTAATACCTTGAAAGGAAATAAATTGTTGGTTTATTTGGAAAGCTTCACTAAGATTCCAATAAAAATATTATGTCAATATAAAGATTATTATTCTCTAACCAAGACTCCAGTTTCATGATCATTTTTCAAATCAACTTCATCACAATATGAGGGTTAACACATCTATAATGGCCTTGTTTGGGAATGACATGTACAATATTATACATTTATATAATTCATCGTATGTTTAACTCATGAAATTCCCAAAATTATGTAGGATATTATAGTAAACCTAGTTGAGATAGGTGATGTCTTCAACGAATATATGGTAAAATAATTCTTATTTCCCCTCCAATTCAGGAAAATTATGAAAATCATGTATGATAAACTTATTACTGTTTTTATGGAATAATGTAACCAAGCATAATATAATGATTAAATTCTATAATTTGATGAGATAGATAAAGTGAAGAATGTGAGTAATACCTAGGGCCTCAATAAAGAACCTTAATAATGGTTTCCCAAAAAATGTATTATTATTTTGTTTCTTGAATTTTCCTTATAAAATACTCTACTGATTACTATGTGTCAGTTTCCAATTTAATATCATTTATGTTAGATAAAAACCTGCTACATCTGATTGACCGTGATTCCAAAGAAATTCAATTAGAAATATTAATACAATTCTCTTGGATTTAATTTTTAGTCGGTTCTTTTATGTTTTCTATTTCCTCTAATAGTTTTCATATTTTTTGATGCAGGTTTTCTATACTAAGGTGATTATTTTATGGTAAATTTGGTCTTCAGTGTTTATTTTTTCTTTATATCAATATATGGTGATGTTGCTTATTTTTTTCTATTGTTATATTGTTTCTGTCAAACTAAAAAAATTTACTTATGAAATTAAATTAAAAATGATTTAATGTAAAATAAATTACCCTTTTACAAATATTATTTTCTTACATGTTCTTTAAACAATCATCAAATCATTAGAATCGGAGAAACATTCCATAAATATCATGAAAATTTAAGACAAAAATCATTTATTCATATATAATATGTAGAAAAAAAATTACATCAATATGATGTGTGATGTGACTAGAATAATAGAAATTATATTTTTAATAAAAATACTTTATAGTTATATAAACATGTGGAAAAGTTTTAAATGTAAGAAAACAATAATGTATTATCCCAACAATATGTGACATTAATCATTGACAGATTTATCATATATAAGAACAAACTAAATATCAATCCAATCTATGTTGTGAATAAAATAATTAAAACATCTTTTTTTATGTTTTCTAAATATGTCTCGAATGATCAAAACTAAACACATTATGTTGTATTTCTATGAAAATTTAGAAAACAAATCATTTAATATTTTCTTAAATTTTAGGGAAAACATATATTTCAATCCAACATTTGATTTTCATTGAATTTTTTAATGTGTATTTTTAATTTATATATTTTTATTTCCATATCCATTAATAAAATAATTAAAATCAAGTACAATATATTGAACTTTTATAAATATTGTTGGACACTAACCATTGACCCATTTATAGATTGTTGAAAAAACCACAAATTATTCTAAAGTAAAATCTGACCCAAATAACTAGAAGTTCATTTTCCATTTCTATAAATATGTTTTAAATGACAAAAATTTAAAAAATAATGGACTTTTATAATCATTTTGGTAAATTATAGTAGATTTATTTTTTACCCCTAAGATAAAACTACATAACTATTTGATAACTAATGTTCCTATAATGATACAAAGTGGATTTTTTTAATATTGGAAGTCAACATAGTTCTATAAGCATGTGTCAAATGGTCATAATGGAGTATAAACACATTGACTAACATTAAAGATTAGGGAAATGACCTTGATTGTTTTTAACATGTAGGATAAAAACACATGTCAATTCAATATGGGATATGGAATGAATGTTCCAAAGTAATTTTTCAAATTTATAATTAATTTAATTTTTTTAATAAATTATAAAGAAAACATAACCAACAAAACATTATTGGAAGATTCCAAAAAATATGAGAAAGATCCTCAATTCCTTTAAAACTTTTAGAAAAAAACTGCATGTTTCTCCAATATATTATTTTTTAAGAATAATTGGATGATTATTTTTTAAATTATGATTATATTTAAGTTTTATAATTTGGTGAAAAATTAATATATTAAATAATATAGATATAATTTTCATAAAACACTAATATAATTCTCATTGATTTATTTGTGATATGTAGGAACAATACAAACCTTAGTACTATGTGTGATGTTTAGAAAATAATCCATCCTCCATTTTCAAAATTATAGTCCCCTTTTATATTCTGAATTCCCCTAACACAATCTAAAATTATAAAACCATTTTCAATACAAAGGAATATTTAAAAAATGAAAATTGATTATTCATTATCAAGTAAGAACAAAAAACACATCAATCCAATAATTGATATATTTTAAATGATTTAATACTTATTTGTTTACTTATAATTAGTACTTTTTATAATTGTTATGTATTTATTTATGGTATGGTTTTTATCTTTAATTTCATACATTTTAACAATATATAAGTTCCCATAAGCATAAGAATCTCTGAGACACTTAAATCTAATCATATTATTAAAGGAATAATATAGTTTGTTTTCAATTTTTAATTAGTATTAATAAAAATCATTAATTATATTACAATAACACACTTCATTTAATAATATTTAGCAATTTTATGACTATTATTTGAGTAATATTTATTTCAGGCATCCCATTCTATTTGTTATGTTTATTGTTTTTAAGCCCATGATTATGTATTTTAATTAATTAATGTAATTATTTATTTTTAAATTTTATAAAAAATAATACATTCTATAATTATGTTAAATCATTTTAATGAAATACTAATTTAATGTTTTATTTTTTTGATTTTTTACTGACAATTTGAAAATTTTCCTAGAATTTGGATGTTATAGTATTTTGTTAAATTTCCAAAAATTCTATAAGCTAAATAAGGCCATTATTAGTTCCTGAGTTTAACACTAATAAAGGAAATATTTTATTTTTATAATAAAATCATTGAAAAATATGCCTATATTCAATAATAAAATTGCAATAATTAAAGAAAACTTAATTAGAAATTTTTTAGTACTGTGAAAAGGGGTAATTTTTTAGCAGATACATTATAATTCTTTCAGAAGCACTAACAATAGTTTTTTCAATTTCCCAAAAAATAATATTTTATAGTTTTATCATGTCTTACTTAAAGACAATTATATTTGAAATGACATTCTCTAACAATGTTTAAAATATCTAAGATATATCTTTATATTTAAGATATTTCCACTTTCACTTCAATTAACTAAATTTTCTGATGGATCCCTAAGGTTTTCCAATATTTAAAAACATCAAGGAATATTTTTTCTAGGATGAGAATATTATTATAGTCTATCCTTAAAAAATAAATTACAATGAATTTCATTCATGGGTTCTTGAAAAAGGTTGGAATATTTTTTGGGTTTGATAGATTTATTTTACCTCGATATGATATGATTTTTTTTGTTTTTATTAGTCAAATGTGTTCCTTATATGAAATACTTGTCAAAATAGATTTTATTATAATAAAAACCCATTCAAATAGTATTCTATCAATAAAATTTCACGACATACACATAAGTGATATCCTTGGAAAAATAATGTAATCTTTTATGAAAACATGGATTATTCATTCTTGAGTATAATATATCATATATTAGATATCTTGATATACTAGATTAATGATCATTAAGTCTTTTCTGAAAGCTATTTATAGAATTTAAAACTCCCTTTATGACTTCATAAATCTATCAATCACATTGCATATTACCACTTATGAAATCACATAGTTTATTTTACTAAAACTTATATGAATCATAACTTATATGATATTATGTATCTCTATCGTGGCGCTTATACCATTTAAACACTAAAAATAACTTCCATAAATCATATAAAAAAAACACAATTGTATTAATATATTTTTATTTTAAACAAAAATACTTTAGGAAAATCAAATAATAATTTTAAAAATTATAAAAAAATATTCAAGAAAAATATATTTCCTCAAAATAATTCTCTTAATTATTTAATTTTGCATCATTTTATTTTATAACTAATAAGTAAATAAAATTATAAATAAATATTATCTCTATTTTTCTCATACTGTATTAATAGAACTATATTCTAATATTATATTATTAATCAAATCCTTTGGTTTATATGAAATCACTTGAATACAAACCATTTTTTATATAATTAACACTTGGAATGTTATGATAATAATACTTTATATATATGAATGTTTTAATAAATGTAATGTTAACTCCATAAAATAAGATATTTTTAATATAATAAGTTTTGATAATTTATATGAATTTTATTTTATATTATCATCTAAAATGGATATGTTTTTATTAATGATTTTAAATTTACATAATTTCATAGAAAATTAGAATTATAGGATATTTTTGGAATAAAAAAATTAAGATAAAAAATACTAAGAAATGATGAGTTTCATTTAGACATCACCATTAAATAGTATAATAATCCTAATCCCGAAACTCTCAAACACATTATATAATCCATCATCTATATTATATACTTTTAAATTTTTTTACTCTATAAATATCATATCAATTATATGATTTCTAACTTTGTAAAATCACTTTTAATGTTTCAATAAAAAATTTTGTCAATATTTTCCTATAATTTTTCTTTTACATAGGCATTTTTTTATAATCATTAGTTTATCATGTTAGTAATTTAGATGAAAATTAATTATGTTCCCATTTTTACGAGTTGATATTGATGAGATTATTATTTTTAATGTGTTATTAGAATACTATCACCGTTTTTAATGATGTTTTGTTAATCTAGTATAATTTTCTTGGATAAAATTAAAAGATTTGGTTTTCTTCCTCTTAAAATCACTCTAAAAAATTATATATCAAGGATTTTTTTGAGACCCATAAATTTAATGTTTATGAGTTTGTGAAATTTTGATGAATTAAATTTTTGTATGATTAAACAGTAATATAATCAACTTAAATGAAGTTTTTATTACATTAATGGATTGAGGATGTGATTTTTTCCCATGGATAACAATTTGGTAATTTTCAAAGGATGTTGGTATTTTTTGTGAATTCCACATAGTGGTAGAACTAAATTAGTTATTTTTTTATCTAAGTAATTAATTATTGATGTATTATTTTTATAAAATAAAACAATATGATTGTGGGATATTATATGCAGTGGTGATGACATGGAATATTGTAAGTAGTAGTTAAAATATTTCAATTAGTTATAGAATATCAAATTATTAGAATTATAATAAAAAATTTAAAGGGATGATTAAAAGAAAAAGAAAGAAATAAATTCAATGGATATTATTGAATTGTAATGATTGTGGCGAGGAGGGGGTGGAGGATTGAGTTTTTTTGACCCATTTTCAATATTATGAAAATATTTTCAATACTCACTCTATTATCACCATTTCCTTAAGATAAAAAAATATTAGGATCATTTTTTCATGAAGAATTTGAGATAAATGGATATATAAATAAAATAGATGAATAATCAAAGATGATTAAGGTCATGAGGTCATCATAGTAATAGAATCAAAATTACAATCATATTATATTTATTCTGAATCTACCATGTGTATGAAATTTTATAATGGTATGATAATTAATAATATTCTATAAAAATATTATATTTTAAAATTTTAATATTGAAATTATGTTAACCAAAATACTAGAAATGATAAACTATGATTAATAAGAGATTAATGGATTAATATTTTCATTAAATATTTTTATTAAATATAAATTTTATATATGGGATTATTAAAGGGAAATGATAAATAGTTGAAATGGAATATGTAAATTAATGGAATAATATATACTATGATATTATGATTAAATAATTTTAAATTGTGGTTCGTTGAAGGTGGTGTTGATATTATTAAATTTAATATTGATTAAACTTACAAGGAATGGAAAATAATATTGTGACACCTTATTTTGATAAATTATGGGTTTAAGAAAGTTATTAATAATATGATAATTAATTGAAAGTTCCTATATTGAATTTAGAATATGATATGAAATAGAATTGCAATAAATTTCCTAAAGTATGTGAATTGTTTTTTCAAATAATCTTCCATTGGATGTTCAAGGTTGTAATAGGGTTTATGAAACTCTCTAAAATTTTTACCAATGTTTTGGTGATTGTGTGGAATGAAATTTTAGTGAGTTACATGGGGTCATTCCATATAGGCATGGGGATGTTTAATATAAGCATGGGTCCATACCAAAATCTAGATTAGATGGGATTTTAGCTATGTGTTACATAGGGGTGGTGTAGAATAAAAATAGTTCATAATATATTTTAACAAGTTCACCCTATATCTACATGGTTCTTTTGGATAAATTTTTCATCTCATCTCTTCAAGGTGTATAATAGAGTTTTAAAGATATGTTGATAGTGGAAATAGTGATCTAATAACTTATAAACCATACATAAAAATCTATTATGTTCATATTTATAGGTGAATATGTGGAATGGTTTTAGAGATGATGATACATTATTTAAAATGGATTTTTATAATATATGATGGCCTTTTATTAGGTTGGGGAACCTAATTTTTCCTAAGATATGAGGAATGTTAGTGTTGTAGAAAATTATTCCCAAGGATCTAAATTATGGTAGAGAAAGGTGGGAATATGATATGAATACAATGTGTTGTATTTACTCTATAGGATATAGTTTTTATAGACTTAGGTTTTTGAATTGTATATTTATGTGGAGTGATTATATTCTCTTGAACCTATGTTTTTATGTAGTCATATATAGAATATAATATAGATAATGGGGGGGGGGGGATTGAAAACAATTGTGACATGTAATTATAATGATGATGATGACTGTGTGGTTAATTCAAATGTTTATTTATTTAATCTGATATATATTGGTAATACTACCAATTTTATAGGCTAGAGACCCTAGTTCTATCCACCCAGTAAAGTAATGAGATTCCCTGAGAGAGGACACCTTCCAAATATATGGTGATAATGGTTGGGAAAGTCCCAAAGTGTGGACAATATGAAAATAAGTGGGATTCTACAAGGGTGATTTGTGGACTAATCAATAGATATGTTTTATAAGGATAATGTGGGTGGGATGATGAAATGTGATATAAAAATACATCATTACAGGTGAATAAGTACTTAGAGATATTATGGAAAGGTCCCCATGGTTGAATTAATACTTAGAGATATTATGGTGACGTCCCTATTGGTTAATTTCAATATTTATTTGTTAGAGTGAGATCCCCATAGGTGTAAATCTATTTATTTCATGGGTTTTGATTAGAGGACTTAATTTTATTAATAGTAACTATGTGTTGTGGTGTGATAGGGTATTTGATGTGATTTAGAAAGTGTGTTTTTATAAGTCAGGATATGAAAGTTGTTGGGATATAAAGCATTGGATTTTAAAAATTAATTACAATATTTTATTTAATCTGTACACAAAAATATTGGAATACTTCATTTACAAATACATAGGATAATTTTGTGGAGGAACCTACTGAGTACATTTATATGATCACCCTTGATATATATAAAATGATTTTAAATTTTCTAGATTATACTATTGGTTATGTTGGGAAACAATTTCTACATACTTATGATACTTATCTATAGATATATATATCATTATACCTCACTAGAGGTATTTAACCATTGAATTATTAATTGTTTTTCAATTTTTATATTATCTATGTATGATTTTTTTTGAATTCATATACTATATTCATCATTATTGGTCAATCAGAGAATTTATTTTATCATGATTATGTGGAGTTTTTATTTAAAAATAAAAAAGATCCCTAAATATGTGTCATGATATAAAATATAAATAGTTTCCAACCTATGGACTACTATAGAAATGTTTTTTGTGTCACACTCAAACTCATTTATTTCTTATATGATGTGCTAGTGGGGAAAATTTATGATAAAAATATATAATACTGAATGTTTTTAGAATAATATTTATTGTAGGAATGTGTAAACATTTTATGGGAGGTAAGGAAACAATATTACTTGAACCTAGTATATGATGTTGACCAGATACTATCTTATCATGGAAGGACCCTTTTCATATAGGGGGTGAATTTTTAATCTACATATTGACACATCTGAGATATTCTTTTGAATATTGGGAATCATTATATATGTGGTCCTAGTAATTATTTAATTTTTGGTCATGACTCTGTGTGTGTTTTTCTTTAGTGTAATAGTCGACTTGAGGGAGAATTATTTCACTCTTTTTTTATACATTCTTCAAATATATATATATTCCTTTACTAATTTTTTATCTATTTTTAGATATACCATCTGTGAGATGACACCATGAAGTTTAACATTAGTATATATAACATGAACTAAAAGTTTTTCCTCAGACTGTAGGAAGGAAGGATGGATAGTATTGTAATTAATCCTAGGATGAGTTCAATAAGTATATATAGATAATTTCTAAGGGGTATATTATTATTCTTGACAATGAGAATTCATTTTAAATGGTTGATATATCATTCCAAATGATTTAGATAAAATTTTCAGCACTGATACCATTATTTTCAAGTAGAAATTTTCAAAATTGTATATGGGATTTTAATGTTTTTAATCCTTTCACCCATTGAAAAAATTAATTAACTTATTTTTTTTTGATTTACTATTAAATAATAAATTTTTAGAAAATTGGTGAAAAGGATTAATTTTATTGTCTGTCATAAATGTTTTGAAGTTATTGTTTACCATTATGCATGGACTATGGATTTCATGATGGTAAAATGAACTCTACCATTTTGCAAGAGAAATATTTTTTCAATATGAATGGTTAACAAAAGGATTTCATAGGATGTGTAAGGGTAAGGCTGATGTTACATAATGGAAAGTCATCTACTCCTTGTTATGTGTAAAGTGATAACAAATGTTACGTAAGGATCCATCTTCAACTCCATGAACAATGTAAAGGTAAACAAAATACTATATATTTTTAACCCTATATATAATATAGTACATAAGGGTAAGTGACACTATGGGTAACCATGAATTCCAATGGGGTGTTTAAAGGTAAGTGATATTCTGCATAAAGGTAAAGAAGAGGTGTGTAAGGGTACCATTGGGATTTTAAAATGATGAGTAAAGGTACCCATTATTTACCAATTATATATAAGGGTGCATATAGGGAATGCAAGGGTAACCCAATTAATTCAATGGTTATATATGGGTAACACCCTTATACAATATAAATTATGAAATTGTATAAAATAAGATCACTGATGTTTTCCATCATTGCTACTTCTGAGCTTGTACTCTCTGCCGAAGGCCACCGCAAGGTCTGTGGTCACCATGTATATCATTTATGGAGATTAGGTGAAGTCAAATGAATCCATATTCATGATCAATTACATGATATAAATACCAATGATTTATACCACTAGTGAAAACCATGCTACTAATACTGGTTACTACTAGTTGTCGCATGATACCACCACTATGCTACTACTAGCCATCATACTACAACTAGCCTTTCATGATTCTTAAGGATTGATAATGTTGGTCAAATATCACCACCATGTCCCAAAAAAGTCATCTGTGCTACCAAAAATCATCATACTTTCACAAAAGTTTATGATACCATCATATCACCACCATAGGTCTACTATCACCGTGACCACTAGGAATTGTTACCACCGAGTTCCAGCCTCAATTTATCATTGTAGGATTCTTATCCACAACACAATATTTGGATTATTATTTTTTCTTATGCCTCTACTATTATATCCATTCATGAATTGTCTAAAGCCATGATATCCATGGTCAACATGTATTCATTACTAAATGTGGAGATAGTCAAACATAAAATTGTGATATGAGAAGGATATTAACGTAAGCTATGGTTTTCACATTGTGATTTTAAGTATAGGTAGGGTCACCTGATTCCAGGAAAAATGATTCAATGATTTGGATGATTCTAATTCCACATGGGATTGAAGGGTTTTTGGATGCAAGCTATAAAAAAGATATGGATAATTAAATATGATACAAAGATATAAAGGACTAAAGGAACAATCTCTCTCTATCTCTCTTTAATAATCAAATGAGAGTTTAAAAAAACAACTGTGAAGTGGGGAGAATGACAAATTATTTGACCATAGAAATTTAAAATTATTTAAATGAGTATTTATATATATATTCCTCCCTCTATAAATAAGAGTGTCATGATTCGGAGAAAGACATCTCAGATAAGGAGCCCAACTAAGGGGACGAGGATTCTGTTTGGTTTCATTGATTCTATGTTTTAGTTTTCTTTCATGTAATTCATATAAATAATATTATTTATGGTTTCAAAATCTCTATTAATTTTTGTAATTATTCTCTATTATACTATGAGGTGATGTTCTATATTCCAAAGGAGTCTCTTGGGATTTCAAAATTTCACACTCAATACATTGAAGGTTAAAAATTCATTAATTAGATTTAAAAAATGGGTTTTTAATGGTTTGGGCCAAAGCCTCAATTTATTATTAATGAAATGTCCTCTCTAGACTGGGTAGAGGGAGACCCATTACATTTCCCAAATGCCCAAGGCCAAGTGTCTTGAATACAAGGCTTTAAAACCCAGTTTTTGGCCCAAAGGACCCCTCAGTGAATAGTACTACTACAGTACCACACTACTACAGTACCTGATACAGTACCACCACCGCTACAGTCCTTACTATATTCCCTCCACCGCTACAGTTACACCTCTTCTATAGTTCCACCACTACTACAGTCTGCTACAGTGACCTACTACAGTACTATAGCAGTACCGGAAATTCACCCCATGCCCGGATTTGATCCTGGGTCTTTTAGATGCCAAGACGGAGCTTGTACCACTAGGGTACAAGCTCGTTGGCTTAGATTTAATAAATTTAATATAAAATAAAATAGTGAATAATAATGGAACCCCAATTCCCCATATAGTAATAAGATCTTTATTTCGTAACTTTATTTTATTTTTCATATGCATGATTGTATTAGATTTTCATTATCTTAATATTTTTCCATTTTTTCATCATTTTTCAAAATATATAAAATTACTAAAAATAAATAATAAGTTAATTATGACTATTGAGTGATCCACTATAAATCTCCTTAAGTGAGATGACCCTTTTCAGGCACAGAAACACAATATTAAAAATTTAGTATCTTTTGTACCACCCTACAATATGAGTGTTAAAACATTGTGCCATTTTTGGGGAGCCAAGATATTTTTATTTCACTTTTTTATTTAAAATTTTTAAATAATTTTTTTTAAAAAATAAATGTTTTTAACTCACCATAGTATATAAAGAATACTATTGAAATAATTTTTTTTAGGTGATTGGATTTTTGGAAAAAAATAGTGGATACAAGTTATTCCATGAAATTATGGAAAGCATGAGGGAGGACATGAATGAACACATTTTTAAAACCTTGGATAGCAAACTAACTAAGTTATCCTCCTAATTTATAACGTTTTATAAAAAATAGAATGAGGTCTAAAAAGTTTCTCCCTTATAATTTTCCAATTTCTCTGAATAATTTTAATAGGTTGAGTCTATACATGAATACTATCTATATCAAAACCACCTAAAAATCAATATCCAGACATACCAATAATATATATAGGGGACATTTGGTGATGAAAACTTTCCTATTGAGATACGTGTGGGAGATAAAAAAATATTTGGATGACTACCCAAGTGGTGAACTCTATCCATGTATTACTCAAGAACAAGTTTTAATGAATAAATTATGGAAGTAGGAAGTACTAGTGGTTAAAATCAAAGAACCTTCACCCACTATCATAGTTTTTATTATAGTATTTACTTACATTATGGAGGCATTAAAAAACCTAGTTCCCACTTGAGGGATCAAATTAGGACTTAACTTTCATCTCTTTTATTTTCATTCTAGGACTTTAGAATTCAATTTTGTTATTAAGAATTAGTTTTATGAATATATTATAATGAAATCCAACCCCCATCATTCATTTTGAAATTTAATGACACAATCCTTACAATTTAATGAGTGATTTTATTTTATTGGTACATGATGATGATGACACAAGGAAACCCCCTAAACAGGAATAAAGGAGGAGTAATAAAGCTTCATTTTAAATAGAAGTACATTATTAAAAAAATATCTTTTAATGCTCAATTTTTTAAAACCTATTTTTATGTTTTTAAAGATAATTTCAAGCCTACAATTTTACATTTTTTAACCTGACATATCCAGTTAACATAAGTTTATTTGGAATCATACCATGCCATGTTTATGATTTTTATGATAATGAAATTAAATGAGTAAGATAGATAAATAAATGATTGGATTAAACCATGGATATGAATTTGAAAAATCATTATTTTAGGGAATATATTGATTCCTATAAAATAATTTTTTATTCCATTATTTTGATTTAAAATTTTAAAATTTATGTTTATTGTTTTTTTGTTATCATCCATTCCATGATTGATTATATATAATCATATGTTCTATTCCCAAGGGGATTTATAAAACCTAATACATTATATTTCTATCTAGACCCTATTTCCTAAGTAATATTTTGGCATTCCACCTACTAAAACATTCATGGGGAATTTTCAAGTCTTTGAAAATGAAAATTATTATTTAATATGGTTGAGAAATTTTTGTTTATTTATCCCTTATCCTTGATACCACCTTTTAACTTTATCCATGTTTATCGCATATAATCCATTAATTAAATTTTTAGGAATTAGTTTCATTATATGATTTTTATATCCATTTCTACCTTCCTCTCAGTATTTTTCTTGATATTTTAATGTTGAAGTGTGGGTGTGAGGGAGGTCATGGTAGAAGGGTTGTATTACTTTTAAATGAATAAGTGTTGGGTTTATATTTTTTGTATTGGTAAATGTACATAGTATAATCATTATATTTTTATTCATTTCCCTTATTTTAAAAAAATAATGAGAAAATAAAAAGAAAAAATTTAAAACAAATAATGTGTTGGGACATGGGAAAATAAAAAATCATCATTTCCAACCCAATTTTTTTACTATATGGGGTAAGTTGGTGGGTGTTAGTTTCATTACTAGATTAAATTTTAAAAAGTAAAAACATGAAAAATTAGTGTAAAAAATGGATAATATTTAAGTGGTTTAAATGTTTTCATTTACTATCATTATTCATGACCTTTACTTTGAGTTTTGGGAAGTTAGAGTTGTCATTTTGATGGGGTGATTCTCATTACTCTTCATTTTTGATATCATTAATTATTCTTTAGAGATAAAAAAAGTTGTCGAGCCTTAATATTTTTAAATCATAATTACCAATAAACCATAATCCCTAGAGTCATCAGAACCTAGATTTGAAAGACATTATAATTTTATGTCATATTTTTCTTTAGAAAGTGGAGAATGTTGGTCCTTTACAATAATATGGGAAAGGATAATGTACTCATGATATGAGTTTAACTATACATGAATCTATATTATAAGTGATGATAGTTAAGGGTTTATTGTGCTGTAATATATGCCATGATATTTTTAATAATAATGAATTGAGAAACTTTAATGGAAGAATGGTTAAGACCTACCGTTTTCCAATGCAACAAATTAAAATACATGGGTTGATTTTTTTTCTTTAAAAAATATAAAGTTGTATTAATATTATATTTGGAATAGGAATTTTTTGGTTAAAATTCATAATCATTTTGTTTGATTACTTTGAAATTTAAATATTGTTAGCATGTTTTCCCTCTAAGATTCACTGTTGAGATTTAATTTTTAGGGACAACCATAGTTTAGGAGCAGTATTTGATGCCATCATTTTTCATGCAGATTTTTCAATATTTTTATAACAAATTTTAACGTTTCAACTCATTTACCATATTAATATTAAATTATTTATTTAATTTTTTGTGATTTTTAATTAAAAAATTATTTTTTAGAAAATAGGTAAATGTGATGAATTTCAAAATTTTATGAAATTTTAATATTATTTTTTAACTATGTTCAAGCCATTAGGGATGCATAAGGGGAAAATTCCCATTAAATTTACATAGCAGACTTTTTTGTTGATAAATAAGGGTAATAAAAGGATTTCAATGGATTCATATATGTAATGTTTATACTTTATAAGGATAATTTTTCTATTCCATGTACTTCGTAATGGTGCACCAATTTCTATGTAAGGGTAAGTCCTCTACTCCATGTAGTATGTAAAGTTAAAACAAAATCTATGTGACGGTAACCTTATATCTCATACAATAACAAAGGTTAGTGAAACACTTCATAATTATAACCATGGATCATCAATGGGTGCATAAAGGTAATGGTTTCATTGTTACATATGGATCTCTTCTGTCGACCTACTATAACCACCACCAGGATATGAAACCACCAAGTACTAGCCTCAACTATCCATATCATGATTCTAATCCCCCAATTGGTGACATGACTATTATTTGAAAGAGTTCACCTTCCACCACCACCATTCAATTCGTGTTCCAAGGCCTGATGATATCCATGGTTGACATTCATGCATGAATAAAGGTATAAATTCCTAACCACAAAAGTTAGAATTATAAGTAAATTTATATGAGGTAGAGTTTTTACATTATGGTTAAAAGATTAGTCTAGGACACGTTATTCTATGAAAAAATTATTTAAGGTTTGTGATGAGCCAAATTCCATGTGGGATTGAAGGGTTTTTTGACTCAATGATATGAAGGAGAAATATCTGTAGACTTAAGATAAAAAATATATAGCTCAAAACATGTAATATTTATCTCTTTGATAATCTGAGGATGATATTAAATGAGATTCAATACCTAGATATAAATAAAGAAATTTGATCATGAGGATGAAAAAATATTCTAATAATTACCAATGGATAGATTTCTCCCACTATAAATAGGATGGATAATCTAATGGTAAAGACATATCAGATTAGGATTTGGACCAAAGAGTTGAGTTATATATTTAGTTTTTAGTTTTTTTAGTTTAAATTTATTTCATGTAATCCATATGATTATTTTTATTAAAGTGTTCTATTCCACTATATATGTGTCCCAATCTCTGTTACTCATTATTCTACCGATATATATGTTACTCACTTTCATTAGTGACTATCCTATGGTTGTCCCTTTAGGGAGGTTTTATGGGGTTCGTAAATTTTACAATCAAATTATTAATGTTTTAATTCTAATTAAGGTGAATGAGAGAGAAGTTTATGGGTGCGATGATCATCCAAAATGACTCCCAATTTTATCTCTATTATTTAGTTAAAATTCATTAACTCCCTTATATTGAACTAAAACTTTTCATACTATAGAGTTGAGTTTTTTCGATGGATGAAAAAGTACATGATTAATCCAGATCCTAGAGGGCACCACACTATTAATTGTGCTATGTTATTAACCATGATTATAGGATGAGGTTAATTTTAGTATGATAAATATATCTATTTGCAATGAAAATGTTCACACTAAATAAATTAAAGGATAGTAAATCATGAGTGAGATATCATAAAATAATCATCAAATAACATAATGAATAACGAAGGAACCCCAATGACTTACCCTAGGGAAAAGACTCTCTTTCATACCTTAATTTTGTTTTTCATCTTCATGATAGTTTTAGTTTTGAATTGTCTTTATCTTTCACTATTATTTTAAATTGTTTTCAAAACATAAAAAATACCAAAAGAAATAATTGGTGAATTAAGATTAGTTAGTGATCCACATTAAAGATCCTCAAGCAATATGAACTGGTCCAGAAAGTGATTTGATCTAAGAAAAATTTAGTATCTTTTTTAAAACCCAATGTTAGAAATTTTAGGACCCATGTTCCATTTTTGATGAGTTTGTTGTGTGGAAGAATATAACAACGATGGATTTTACGCTTGATAGATCATAATTTTTATATAATCAGATGGACATAGTTTTGGGAGTTATAAATGAAATATTGTTTTACAAGAAGCCCTTATATTTAAGCAGTTGTGATAGATTTTTTTTCAAGAACCCATCCATCCAAATATACCACAAAAGGGGAGAGAGATAATGATCCTATAGTACAACCTCCCTAAGGTCCCGAGTTGGAAACTAGCACCACTGTTATAAAAATATCATATATGAGAGGAATTAACATCTATAATATAAGTAGGATTAGAAGATAAGATGAACCATCCACAATAAACTCAATGATATAATATAAAAAGAAAACTAAACTATCCAATAATTCTTGTATAAATATAACTGAATACAAATAAAAATAACCAAAGTAAATACCAAAAATAAAATCTGAAGTAGTGAAACATTTTCTATCCATGTTCCAAGATGGTAATTCCCAACATGATCTATGTAATAATCCTAGAAACCTAAAAGAAATTTATATTTACCTCGGGTGATCATACAAGTATACTCAATAGAAAAAGAATATTTTCTCATGAACATGTGAAAAGATTACACTAATGCACTCGTGAGAAAATAGTAGAACCAAACAACACCTATACAGGTATACTAACCAAACCCAATCTCACCAAGGCATGATAAATATATAATGTAAGACAAGTAATATAGTATAACATGAAGCATATCTATATTGGGTACCCAAAACTGCTTTCGTTCTTGTATGATGCTCTCACACACCAACGTTGTACATTCTGGAACTCCTATATCTTATATATATCACACTGTCCTACAAGCATGGTCACAAAATAGCTCAATCGAAGACACCTAGGAAGAACACCCCATAAGCATGACAACATCACATATCATCCAAAAACACCTAGTCCAGAACATAACCACTTCCATAGTTAGGGTGGTAGAGTATTGTGAATATGTAGGTCCTCAATATTGTTACCTCATCCAATCACGCTTGACTACAACTAGAAACTACCCCACATGCATAATCACATATCACCGGAAATCCATTGGGCTATCACATGTCACCCAGAAAAACCTGGGATATCAAAACCTCCATCTAATACTTGAACAAACCTCCTACCACCTAGCATGTGAAATACCTTCATTTCTTGGAAGAGAGAGTGGGAAATAATTGGTAACCAAACATCTATACTCATTACCATATGTCGGAAAAGAACACCCACGTGCGACAATGTGGGTGTTGAAACATGGTTATTTATGTGAGTGGGGTGCATATTTAGATCACAAAATTATAAAACATATATATAATATTAGACACTCGATCCCAACCTATGGGCTAAAACAAATGTCAACCAACTCAAAACATCACCACTTTTGTTGGCACCTATGAATACATAACACCACATTAACAGCCACAACCCCCAAATCCAATTTCTAGTAAATTTCATTTAGTCATCCTATTATTTTCAATATTTAGTATCAAATACATTTAATCACACTACCCATAATTTGATTATTTATTAATCATTCTCGTACCATTAACCAAACCAAACCATATCATTTCAATTATTATTAATCATTTATTTATTCCATCACTACCTGGGAATCTAGCACAAAGAAACTAAAATCACACCACCCAAAATTCAAGACAAAAAAACTAATTTCCTTCCAAAAATAATAGGGAAAAAATAACCTCACCACCCAAAGACCGTGACCAACAAACAACTTAACTACCCAAAAAACATGACCAAAAAAACCACTCCACCATCCCAAAAGAATGACCAATCAAACCATTACCCCCACAAGACCCAACCAAACATCAACCATGCATCACCACACCATAATAACAATGAAACATAAAAAATCATCAATTTATTTTTATATATTTAAAAAGGGGTTTTATCCCATTCCACATTATTCTAGGGGTGTTATCACACAAACCTTGATCACAGGTCAATCATTTCATTTGATAAATACAACTAATTAATCAATTTACCTTTTAGGATGATATCAAAACAATTATAATAAGAAAAAATGTCATAACACATATCATCCAAAAAAAAAAGACACCAATAGGCACAATTTTTTAGTAGAGAATCATTCTTGTACAATCTACAATAACAAAACAATATCCAAGCTATAAAAACATGAAAATAAAATACCTTTAACTTAAAATTTTAATGAAATTGCTTATTTATCATTAATTAATCTTATAAAATAATAAGATATAGGGAAAAAATAAAACACCTCCTACATGACAAAAAGTATAGAGAAACGAAGGATTTCCTACCTCAAGGAAGCTTATCCAATCCACTACACACCATATGGTGAATAAGAACACTCAAAAACCACAACCACACCATGATAAAATATGGATAAACCTATAATGATCCCAAAGACCAAAAAAACACCCCAAACACCAGAACCAAACCAAACTAGACCACTATATAGAAACTATAATGAATAATGGAAGGAAACAAATGAGAATGATAGAATAACTCAACACAGATCAATGAAGTGAAGCTACAAACCAATCCCCATTGAAAGGAATAAAACAAATCCAATAGAGGGATCCTCTAATCATTTGGAATGAGATAGATCATGGGGTTTGAGGAAAAACAAAGCACTATATATCTTTATAACTTAACTACATCAGAATATTACATGATATGTAATCCCATTTCACATTGTGTAATCCTTAGAGTTCAGTTTCACTTAAAAAATGAGTGAAATTTTATTATTTAACCCCAAAAATATATAATTCATATAAAACCACATGAAATGTCCTTCACAAGTATTGAAACACACATACATGGAGGTTAATCATTACATGTTGGGTATTCACCCTCTTGGAGTTGGTGGTCTAGAACAAAATACTTTGTACTTTATTCATTAATAAATGCCTTATCACATCTTGATTGTTCTTCTGCGTGACAATGCATTTGATAATTTCCTAAGGACAACTATTGCATTAATGGGTCATAATGGATCCCTGCTATGATGAGAACCCGGAAGTGACATAACACTGTTCTTGAATATATGTTCTATGGCCGGATGATGTTATTTGAGGGACACAAATAATACATGCCATTAGGGGTGAGGACTCATAAAACATTGAGGCACCTTCTCATGGTGTGCGCCCTTGGTAATATCCAAGAGGATTTTATGAGAATGAGACCCGCCATTAGGAAATCCACATTTTATAGTGTCATTGGATGTTCCTTTCTACAGACATGTGTATTGGTCCGTAGACTTTAAGATTATTATTAATGGGTATTACGACTCGCACACTTAGATGTATTGACGAAAACTGTGACGAAACACTGTTCGCAGCGAGGTAGGATAAGTTGGGTGCGTCACGAGTAATACCACATTAATAGATAATGAGAGAAAGGATTTGTCCCTTCTGTTTCATAACGGAAGTAGATATCTCTGGCCCTTTGATGGAATTGATATATCCTAAATAAATCCATGGCCATGGTAAGGTATGGGCGACTTTAGTTCTGGGAAGTCAAAGAAATAATAATCGAGCACATGGATTAATGGCACTAGCATGCAACCTGCTTGATTAGAGATATTAAGACAAAGGGATTATATTACACGGTAAGCGTTTGTATGAGGTGACACGTCATTGCGGCGTTAACTTCTTTCTCTATGGGTGCCTTGGCGTGTTGCTAGATGCTAACCATGGACTTTAGGCAGGCTCCACCTAATGCCACTGAGAAAGAGGCCTAGAGGGTCACACACTAAGTGTGTCTATGTATCTCAGTTAAATATTAATTTAACAAGTCAAATAAATATTATTCCCGACTGTGGTTTAATAATTATTTAAGTATGCCTGATCAAATTTATTTCGACACTAGTTATTCAAGAGAATATATTGTGGGTGAAAAAATATATTTATTAGCGAGTAATACAGTTACATTTATTGAAGAAATAAATAGCAATTACTCAAGGTCTAATAAATGTGGAGGAGAAAAATAAAGGAAAGTGGAAAATAAAAGTACACGCTATGTATTTTAAATATACACACCGTGTAGTTTTAAGGAAAACAAGTAAACGCCGTGTATTAATTATTACACATCGTGTACTTTTTCTAGTCAAAATTTTGAGGATATAATATTGTTTTATAAAATGATATTAATTATAATCAGCGTGGAAAAATTTCAAGGAATTAATAATTCAACATGGGGGTTTTAAATAAGAGTTAATGAAATAAATAAAATGCATAATGCATTTATTTATTGTCATAACTCTATAACCTCAAACCTGATTATTAATATCCTCACAACCCAACACTTTTCATACCAATCGTTGTGCACAAAAATTCTGGATAATTCTTTGAAGACCGAAAGAACTCCTTCCTCCAAGAACGCTCTCAAGACCGAGAGTCCAAGGCGATCAAAGGCAGACATCACAAGTGAAGGATCTTCCGGGCTAGCACCTGGAGATCCCTTAGGCAAAGTCCGGAGAAACATGGCACATGTGTGGATCACCCCTAGAGGAATACTATATTTGGATTCTACAACGCCACGATGGATCACAAGATCTTGACATGAGACATCAACGAAGAAAGAATTTCACCAAGGTAATTCTTGTGAATTAATTAAATTAATTATAACCAACATATGATGATCCTATCTCCATGGTTCCGGGATTCCCTCTTATGTTTTTCATTCTTTGTTCTATTCTAAAGATTCGGAATTTTAAATCATGATGGATCTCAGATTGAACGTTGCAATACGTTAAAATTAAAGTTGGGAAAACCCACCAACGCGCTGCCGCTGTGCCCGAAACCGACAAGTGGTATCAAAGGGGTCATATCGTTGGTTATAATTATTTAGTTCTTGGTTGGTTATTTATGTATTTAATAATTTAGTTATTTCAATTCATGTTTAATCATTATGGTAATCTGAATCTCAAGATCTGTTCCTCCTCCCCCGTTTCTCGTTCACCTCATAGAAACAATTTTTTCTATTAATTTTGATTAAAATAAAATAGAGGAACTCATCCAGAGGAGCCAAATGTTTCTGGCCGTATAACACCAGAATACACGACATGTATTCTGAAGTACACGTCGTGTAGTCTAGGTTCAATGCATTGACTGATCCGCCAAATCAGGCCGTGTATTGGATTCTTTCTATGAATTTATGACACCGTGTGTTGACCAGAAATAGGTGGAACACAGTTTCCGGATTACACGCCGTGTGGTATAACTAAACACGACGTGTAGTCCCTTCGAGTTTGGGTTGGACCATGTACCCCGTATATGGCTTGCCTGGCTGGAAACCGTGTAACGCGGAAACTACACGGCATGTGTCCCACTGTACAGGCCGTGTACTCCTAAAATTTCCAAAGTACATTAACATGCCATGTCCCCGGGAATGTACTTAGGATAGATGGTGAAGAAACGTACACGCCGTGTAGTCGGAACTACATGTCGTGTACTCACCTAAATTATGCAGATTTATTAAAATTTATTATTATAATATACAAAAACTTGAGACGTGTACCATAGTGCAGGCGCAAAGATAAGGCACAACACATGATAGGTGTTATATATATATATATGTGTTTAATTTAACATCTGCGTAATAAATGGGAATTCAATGGGTTACTTCCAAGGTACAAGTTATGTACAAGGATAATTTTAAATGAATTTATTTGTTTCAAATTATGATGGATGAGAATATCAAGGAAGTTTAGAAAAGGGTTTAAGATAAAAGGATTGATTAATTAAATATAATTAATTGATTCGAGCATGATATATCTTAAACAAGAACAATTAAAGAATTGAATGATAATTTTATTTATTCATAAATATAGTTGCTTGTATGGATGATCATGAGCTAGACCAAGACCTTTGTATGTGAATGGTTTCTTTTAATTTATTTATTCAAATTAAATTTGTTGTCCTGCGATGCATCTCCTCATTTATTTGTAGGGCCTGCGCGCCCAAAGAATCTTTCATGTAAAACCCCTTTTACCACTCACCTGTGTGTGAGATAAATGCATATGTAATGGATGGAGCTCCCAAGATAGTGGAGGCGGCTCAAGTTAGGAGCCAAGGTGAAACCAATCCAATTAGATACAAAGGTGGACATGTGGAAAGCTGTAAACACGATCCTGAAAGGTTCAAGGTGTTTCTCCCCTAGGTCTTGGGTTAGTTTATCAACCGCTAGATAAACTAACTAATAGAAAATCTCATGATCATACCATTTATTTTATTTCTGTCAGTTGCATGGTTTATTTATTGTGGGTGTGTTGTCATGATCACACAATTAATGAATTAAATGATCATGCAAGATGGAACTAAAATAAAACCGGCTTATTCGTAAATATTATCTTAGACATGGTTAATCACTTAAGTATATCCCACTTAATATTAACAAGCATGTAAATAAAAGATAATAAATTGGAAATTTATGTATAAGGATAAAATCCCTCAAAGAAATACTATGTCTGTATAGCCTTCCATAATCTTGGTTAGAATCGAACCATAGTTCAAAGTTCTTGACCAACCCTAGTTGGGGTGCTTTCAATTATCGAGGAATTATAATTCAAGGTTTTCGGTTGACTTGACTTGGTTCGCATCAAGGGTTTACTTCCACAACAACACTTGGTGTAAACAAGAGGAAAAGGTTGAGGAAATCCTAAATAAAAGGATTTCAGGATTGGGGATTCCACTCAACGGATCAAGGAGCTGTGAGTTAATGCAGTTGGTATTTCGAATGCCTACCTAAAAACCCTTCAAGTTGCTTGACCAACCCTCGTTGGGGTAATGAGAAGGGCAATAGGGATCCTTGACACTAGAATATTCAAGCAACAGAATATTCCGAAGTCAATGGTGAGGGCTATAGGATTTCGATAAAATAATGGGTGACTAATAAGTATTAATTTATTTATTTGTCTTAGTTTTTTAATAAAGTACTAAACCGTTGTTGATCTTAATTTGTATAAATGACAAAAAAATGACTTCAAACAAATCATTGCAAACCATACTCGAGAAGGAAAACCTTCTCACTGGCACCAATTTCCAAGAGTGGCAGAGGCGTTTACGCGTCATCCTTCACCACGAAAGGAAATTGTATGTGCTGGAAGATCCTATTCCAATTGCGCCAGGGAAAGAGGCCATTGATGAGGAATTATCTCTCCATATGAAACACATGGATGATTCCACAGATGTTCAGAGTTTCATGCTTTTATCCATGCCCAATGAGCTCATGAAGCAACATGAAAACATGGACGCGTATAGCATGATGTCTCATCTTAATGATCTCTACCAAGAGAAGGAGAGACAGGAGAGGTATGAGATCTCCAATTACTTGTTTACAACTAAGCTTGGAGAGTCTGTGCCATATGGTCCTCATGTAGTCAAGCTTATTGGCTACATTGAATGCTTGGACATCTTAGGGATTAAATTCCCGGATGAGTTGTGTACATATCTCATCCTATTATCACTGCCCAAGACCTTCTCTAGCTTCATTGTCAACTATAATATGAGTGGCAATGAGAAGAGTCTATCAGAGCTTCTGACCTTGATTCTCCAGGTAGATAAGGACATGGGGCATGAAAAACCCGCGGTCCTTATGGTGAACAAGAAAAGGAAGGAAAAGCCAAAGGGGCCAAAGACTTATAAACGGTCTAAAGACCCCAAGCACAGTCCCTCCAAGAAGGGGAAGATCCAAAGGTAGGGCAAGGAACGGGAGGCAGTGTGTTTTTCATGTGGCAAGCAAGGCCACTAGAAGAGGAACTTCACCCAGAATCATGGGGACGCAAAAGGTGCGTTCGTTATCAAGTGTAATCTTTATATTTCTACACATTGGGTATTAGATACATCTTGTGGGGATCACATCTGTATTCAAATGCAGGAAGCAAGTATATTTATAAGGATTTCCATAGGAGAGGTGGATCTTCGGGCTGCCAATGGCACAAGGCTGACTGCATTGGTTAATGGCGATTACCACCTCTCACTGTCAACAAGGATGATTCTAGTTTTACAAAACTGTTATTATGTGACTAGTGTTACCAAGAACATAATTTTTGTATCTTGTTTGGATATGGATGGATTTGTTTTCAAAATTGAAAATAAGGGTTGTCTCTTTTATAAGAACAACGTATGTTAGGGTATGGAAAATTTAAATAATGGTTTGTATGTATTAAATTACGAAATCCAAGTGTTGGAAATCGAAAACGAAACAAAATCACATGACTCATACATCACCCAGTTGTGGCATCATCGTCTCGGTCATGTAAATGAGAAGTGCTTGACAAAGCTCTGGCACGATGGCTATTTAGACTCTACTGAGCAAAAACAACTTGATAGATGTCACACTTGTTTTCAAGGAAAAATGGCCAAGCCGCCTTTTGGTGTACAGGGTGAAAGGGCCATAGAGCTTCTAGGATTGGTACACACGGATGTGTGTGGACCATTTCCAGTAGAAGCTAGAGATGGATATTCTTTCTTCATTACTTTTACTGATGATTTGAGTAGATATGGATATGTCTACTTAATGAGGTATATGTCCGAGGCCTTAGAGATATTTAAGGAATTCAAGAATGAAGTAGAGGATCAGCATGGTAAGATGATAAAGAAGCTTCAATCGGATTGAGGTGGATAATATCTAAACCAAGAGTTCATTTATCTTCTACGGGAGTCTGGGATGCTATCTCAGCTCACTCCTCCTTATACACCACAGTAGAACGGTGTTAGTGAATGGAGGAACCACACCTTGTTGGACATGGTGAGGTCGATGATGAGTCTTGTGGATCTTCCATTATCCTTTTGGGGATATGCATTACATACTACAAAATACACATTAAATCGAGTACCAACTAAGGCGAACAATGGAATTCCCTCTGAGTTATGGAATGGAAGGAAACCCATTTTGTCGCAAACACGTGTATGGGGATGCGAGGCGTTTGTTAAGGCCTTCTCAGGAAAAAAACTAGCACCACAGGGCACGAAGTGTTTCTTTATAGGATATCCTAAGGAAACGGAAGGATATTACCTATATAACCCTCAGGACCAGAAAGTGACTATCGCCAGACAAGCCGTATTTATTGAGAGGGATCACATCCTCAAAAAGGATAGTGGGAGAAAGATTTATTTCAACAAAGTTGATGCTCATGATACACAGGAGTTAGTACAGGAACAAGTTCCACAGGTCCCCATGGAAGAGGTTCTAGAAACACAACTACTACGTAGGAGCTCAAGAGAGGTAAGGGAACCAGAGAGAATTGGTTTCCTAGTCACTGAGGATGGTGAATCATTATTGTTGGACAATGATGAAACTCTCTCCTATAAGGAAGCAGTAGAAAGCTCGGAAGCTGCAAGATGGCTAGAAGCTATGAATTCTGAGATGGATTCCATGTATCAGAACCAAGTCTGGGTTTTGGTCGATGAGCTAGTTGATGTAAAGCCGGTTGGATGAAAATGGTTATTCAAGAGAAAGATAGACATGGAAGGTCAAGTTAGCCCCTATACAACAAGGATAGTGGCTGAAGGATTCAGACATCATCAAGGAATTGACTAGGATGAAACCTTCTCGCCAGTTTCCATGATTAAATCCATAAGAATCATAATTGCCATAGCAGCTTACCATGACTATGATATTTGACTGATGGATGTCAAAACATCATTCCTTAATGGGAACCTTCAGAAAGATGTCTATATGACACAACCAGAAGGGTTTTTGACACCAAGAGAAGCCAAACGGGTTTGCAAGTTGTAGAAATCCATTTATGGATTGAAGCAAGCATCCAGGTCATGGAACATTCGATTTGATGAAGCCATAAAGGAATTTGGTTTCATTAAGAATGAATGTGAGCCATGTGTTTGTAAGCGGATTAATGGGAATGTGGTCTTTATCCTAGTAGTATATGTTGATGACATATTGCTTATTAGAAACAACGTACCTGCCTTATAGTCAGTTACAGACTGGTTGAACAAGTGCTTCTCCATGAAAGACTTAGGTGAAGCAGCCTACATTCTGGGGATCAAGATCATTCGTGATAGATCCAAGAGGATACTTGGACTATGTCAGGGTACATACATTGACCAGATACTAAAGAGATTTAGTATGGAACAATCCAAGAGGGGATTGGTTCCAGTGTCACATGGATTACATCTTTCTAAGAAAATGTGTCCTCAGACACAACAAGAGAAAGATAGGATGAACAAGATCCCATACGCCTCATCTATAGGATCCATCATGTATACCATGTTATGTACCATTCATGATGTTGCCTATGCACTGATCATGGTAGGAAGATATCAAGCAGATCCAAGAGAACAACATTGGACTACTGTTAAGACTATCCTTAAGTATCTGAGAAGAACTTAGGATATGTTCCTGGTGTATGGAGGAGATGAGGAGCTTGTCATCAGAGGGTATGCTGATGCTGGTTTTCAAACAGATCAGAATGATCTGAAGTCACAATCTAGATATTTTTTCTATCTCAACGGAGGAGATATGAGCTAGAAGAGTTCAAAGCAGCCAGTTGTCGCTGATTCTACAGTGGAGTCTGAATATATAGCGGCTTTTGATAAAGCTAAAGAATCCATCTGGATTCAGATCTTTTTCCAAGACCTTGATGTGGTTCCTAGTAGTAAAGATCACATTACAATGTATTATGATAATACTACAGCAGTGGATCTTGAAAAAGAACTAAGGTCACATCAACGAACAAAGCACATACTCTGGAAGTATCACCTCTTAAGGGATTTCTATCAAAGGGGTGCATTTGTAGTGAGCAGAGTGTCCACAGAAGAGAACGTGGAGGACTCCATGACTAAAGGACTATCTCAGCATAAGCATGAATATCATGTTAGAGCTAGCGGGTTAAAGGTTGTTAGAAGTTGGCTCTACTCCAAGTGGGAGTCTGTTGGAGTTGGTGGTCTAGACTCAACTACTTTGTACATTATTCATTAATAAATGCCTTATCACATCTTGATTGTTCTTCTGCGTGATAATGCATTTGATAATGTCCTAAGGATAACTGTTTCATTAATGGGTCATAGCAGATCCCTGCTTTGATGAGAACTCGGAAGTTCCATAACACTGTTCCTGAATATATGTTCTATGGCCGGATGATGTTATTTGAGGGACACAAATAATACATGACATTAGGGGTGAGGAATCATAAAAATTTGAGGCGCCTTCTCATGGTGTGAACCCTTGGAAATATCCAAGTGGATTTTATGATAATGATACCCGCTAGTAGAAATCCACATTTCATAGTGTCATTGGATGTTCCTATCTGCGGACGTGTGTATTGGTCCGTAGACTTTAAGATTATTATTAATGGGTATTACGACTCGCACACTTAGATGTATTGATGAAAACTATGATGACACACTGTTCGCAGTGAGGTAGGATAAGTTGGGTGCGTCACGAGTAATACCGCATTAATAGATAATGCGAGAAAGTATTTTCCCATTCTGTTCCATAACGGAAGTATATATCTCTGGCCCATTGATGGAATTGATATAGCCTAAATAAATCCATGTCCTTGGTAAGGTATGGGCAAGTTCAGTTCCAGGATGTCAAAGATCGAGTAATCGAGCACATGGCTTGATGGCACTAGCATGCAACCCGCTTGATTAGAGATATTGAGACAAATGGATTATATTACACGGTAAGCGTTCGTATGAGGTAACACTTCATTGCAGCGTTAACTTCTTTATCTATGGGTTCCTTGGCGTGTTGCTAGATTCTAACCATGGACTTTAGGCAGGATCTGCCTAATGACACTGGGAAAGAGGCCTAGAGGGTCACACACTAAGTGTGTCTATGTGTCTCAGTTAAATATTAATTTAACAAGTTAAATAAAGATTATTCCCGATTGTGGTTTAATAATTATTTAAGGATGTCTGATCGCATTTATTTCAACACTATTTATTCAAGAGAATATATTGTGGGTGAAATAATATATTTATTAGCGAGTAATGAAGTTACATTTATTTAAGAAATAAATATCCATTACTCAAGGTCTAATAAATGTGGAGGAGAAAAATAAAGGAAAGTGGAAAATAAAAGTACACGCCGTGTATATTAAATATACATGCCGTTTAGTTTTAAGGAAAACAAGTACATGCCATATATTAATTATTACACAGCGTGTAGTTTTTCTATTCTGGATTTTGACGATATAATATTGTTTTATTAAATGATATTAATTATAATCAGTGTGGAAACATTTCAAGGAATTAATAATTCAACATGCGGGTTTCTAATAAGAGTTAATGAAATAAATAAAACGCGTAACACGTTTATTTATTTTCATAACTCTATAACCTCAAACCTGATTATTAATATCCTCACAACCCAACACTTTTCGAACCAATCATTGTGAACAACAATTCTGGAGAATTATTTCAAGACTGAAAGAACTCCTTCCTCCAAGAACGCTCTCAAGACTGAGAGTCCAAGGCGATCGAAGGCGGACATCGCAAGCGAAGGTTCTTCTGCTCTAGCACTTGGAGATCCCTTCGGAGATGTCCAGAGATATATGGCACACATGTGGATCACCGCTAGAGGAATCCTACACTTGTATTATACAATTCAATGATGGATCATAGGATCGTGACAAGAGACATCTACGAAGAAAGAATTTCACCAAGGTAATTCTTGTGATTTAATTAAATTAATTATAACCAACATATGATGATCTTATCTCTATGGTTCTAGGATTCCCTCTTATGTTTTTCATTCTTCGTTCTATTCCGAAGATTTAGCGTTTTAAATCATGACAGATCTCAGATTGAACGTTGATTAACGTTAAAATTAATGTTGGGAAAACCCACCAACGCGCTTCTACTGTTCCCGGAACCTACAAGTGGTATCAAAGGCGTCATATCGTTGGTTATAATTATTTAGTTTTCTGTTGGGGATTTATGAATTTAATAATTTAGTTATTTCAATTTATGATTAATCATTCTGGAAATCTGAATCTCAAGATCTATTCCTCCTCCCTCGTTTCTCGTTCACCACATAGAAACAATTTTTTCTTTTAATTTTGACTAAAATAAAATAGAGGAACTCATCCGGAGGAGCCAAATGTTTCTAGCCGTACAACACCAGAATACACAACGTGTATTCAGAAGTACACGCTATGTAGTCTAGGTTCAACGCATTGACTAGTCCGCCAAATTAGGCCGTGCATTGGATTCTTTCTAAGAATTTAAGATAGCGTGTGTTGACCAGAAACAGGTGGCACACGGTTTCCGGATTACACACCGTGTGGTCCAACTGAACACGACATGTAGTCCCTTCAGGTTTGGGTTGGACCGTGTACCCCATACACGGCTTGCCCGGCTAGAAACCGTGTAACGCGGAAACTACACTGCATGTGTCCCACTGTACACGCCGTGTACTCTGAAAATTTCCAAAGTACATTAGCATGCCATGTCCCCGGGCGTGTACTTAGGATGGATGGTGAAGAAAAGTACACGTAATGTAGTCGGAACTACACGTCATGTACTCACCCAAATTACACAGATTTATTAAAATTTATTATTATATTATAAAAACCCTTGAGACGTGTACCATAGTACAGGCGTAAAGAAGAGGCACAACAAATGATAGGTGTTTTATATATATGTGTTTAATTTAACATCTGCGTAATAAATGAGAATTCAACGGGTTTCCTCCAAGGTACAAGTTACGTACAAGAATAATTTTAAATGAATTTATTTGTTTCAAATTATGATGGATGAGACTTTCAAGGAAGTTCAGAAAAGGGATTAAGATAAAAGGATTGATTAATTAAAGATAATTAATTGATTCGAGCATGATTTATCTTAAACAAGAAAGATTAAAGAATTGAATGCTAATTTTATTTATGCATAAATATTTTTGTTTGTATGGATGATCATGAGCTAGACCAAGACCTTTGTATGTGAATGGTTTCTTTTAATTTATTTATTTAAATTAAATTTGTTGGCCTACAATCCATCTCCTCATTAATTTGTAGGGCCTGCGCGCCCAAGGAATCATTTAGGTAAAAACCCTTTTACCACTCACCTACGTGTGAGATAAATGCATATGTAAGGGATGGAGCTCCCAAGATAGTGGAGGCGGCTCAAGTCAGGAGCCAAGGTGAAACCAATCCAAGCAGATACAAAGGTGGACAGGTGGAAAGCTGTAAACACGAACCCGAAAGGTTCAAGGTGTTTCTCCCCTAGGTCTTGGGTTAGTTTATCAACCACTAGATAAACTAACCAATAGAAAATCTCATGATCATACCATTTATTTTATTTTTGTCAGTTGTGTGGTTTATTTATTGTGGGTGTGTTGTCACGATCACACAATTAATGAATTAAACGAGCATGCAAGATTGAACTAAAATAACACTGGCTTATACGTAAATATTATCTTAGACATAGTTAATCACTTAAGTACATCCCACTTAATATTAAAAAGTATGTAAATAAAAGATAATAAATTTGAAATTTATGTATAAGGATAAAATCCCTCAAAGAAATATTAGGTTGGTATAGCCTTCCATAATCTTGGTTAAAATCGAACCATAGTTCAAAGTGTTTGACCAACCCTAGATGGGGTGATTTCAATTATCAGAGAATTATAATTCAAGGTTTTGGGTTGACTTGACTTGGTTCGCATCAAGGGTTGACTACCACAGCAGGACTTGGTGTGACCAAGAGGCAAAGGTTGAGGAAATCCCAAATAAAAGGATGTCAGGATTGGGGAGTCCACTCAGTGGATCAAGGAGCTGCGAGTTAATGTAGTTGGAATTTAGAATGCCTACCTAAAAACCCTTCAAGTTGCTTGACCAACCCTAGTTGGGGTAATGCGAAGGGTAATATGGATCCTTGCCACTAGAATATTCAGGCACCAGAATATTCTGATGTCAATGGTGAGGGCTATTGGATTTCGACAAAATAGTGGGAGACTAATAAGTATTAATTTATTTATTTGTCTTAGTTTTTGTAATAAAGTAAAAAACCTTTGATCATCTTAATTTGTATAAATGACAAGAAAATGAATTCAAAACATATCACTTCAAACCATACTCGAGAAGGAAAAACTTCTCACTGGCACCAATTTCCAAGAGTGGCAGAGGCATTTACGCGTCATCCTTCGCCACGAAAGGAAATTGTATGTGCTGGAAGATCCTATTCCAGTTGCGCCTGGGAAAGAGGCTAGTGATGAGGAATTATCTCTCTATATGAAATACATGGATGATTCCATAGATGTCCAGTGTTTCATGCTATCATCCATGCCCAATGAGCTCTTGAAGAAACATGAAAACATGGACACGTATAGAATGATGTCTCACCTTAAGGATCTCTACCAAGAGAAGGCGAGACAGGAGAGGTATGAGATCTCCAATACCTTATTTACATCTAATCTTGGAGAGTCTGCACTAGATGTGCCTCATGTAGTAATGTTTATTGGCTACATTTAATGCTTGGACATCTTAGGGATTAAATTCCCGGATGAGTTGCGTACAGATCTCATCCTATTATCACTGCCCAAGACCTTATCCAGCTTCATTGTCAAATATAATACGAGAGGCAATGAGAAGAGTCTATCAGAGCTTCTGACCTTGATTCGCTAGGTAGATAATGACATGGGGCATGAAAAACCTACGGCCCTTATGGTGAACAAGAAAAGGAAGGACAAGGCAAAGGGACTAAAGACATATAAACAGTCTGAAGCCCCCAAGCACCGTCCCTCCAAGAAGGGGAATATCTAGAGGTAGGGTAAGGAACAGGAGGCAGTGTGTTTTTCATGTGGCAATCAAGGCCACTGGAAGAGGAACTGCACCCAGAAGCGTGTGGATGAAAAAGGTGTGTTCTTTATCGAGTGTAATCTTTATATTTCTATACATTGGGTATTAGATACAGCTTGTGGGGCTCACATCTGTATTCAAATGCAGGAACCATGTAGATTTATAAATATTGCCAGAGGAGAGGTGGATCTTCTTGCTGCCAATGACGTAAGGCTGACTGCGTTGGCTATTGGCGATTACCACCTCTCACTACCGATTGGGATGATTCTAGTTTTACAAAACTGTTATTATGTGCCTAGTGTTACAAAGAACATAATTTCTGTATCTTGTTTGAATATGGATGGATTTGTTTTCAAATTTGGAAATAAGGGTTTTCTATTTTATAAGAACAACGTATGTTATGGTATGGAACATTTAAATAATGGTTTATATGTATTAAATTACGAAAACCAAGTGTTGGAAATCGAAAACAAAACAAACTCACATGACTCATACATCACCTAGTTGTGGCATCACCGTCTCGGTCATGTAAACGATAAGCGCTTGACAAAGCTCTGACAAGATGGCTATTTAGACTATACTGAGCTAAAACCACTTGATAGATGTCACAATTATTTATAAGGAAAAATGACCAAGCCGCCTTTTGTTGGACAAGGTGAAAGGGCCACATATCTTCTAGGATTGGTACACACGGATGTGTGTGGACCATTTCCAGTAGAAGCTAGAGATGTATATTCTTACTTCATTACTTTTACCGATGATTTGAGTAGATATGGCTATGTCTACTTAATGAGGTATAAGTCAGAGGCCTTAGTGAAATTTAAGGAATTAAAGAATGAATTAGAGAATCAGCTTGGTAAGAAGATAAAGAAGCTTCAATTGGATTGAGGTGGAGAATATCTAAAGCAAGAGTTCATCGATCTTCTACGGGAGTCTGAGATTCTATATCAACTCACTCCTCTGTATTCACCAGAGTGGAATGGTGTTAGTGAGTGGAAGAACCACACCTTTTTGTACATGGTGTGGTCGATGATGAGTCTTGTGGATCTTCCATTATCCTTTTGGGGATATTCATTACAGAATGCATCATACACATTAAACCGAGTACCAACTAAGGCGGCAAATGGAATTCCCTATGAGTTATGGAATGGAAGGAAACCCATTTTGTCACAAAGACATGTATGGGGATGTGAGGCGTTTGTTAAGGCCTTATCAGGAAACAAACTATCACCTCGGGGCACGAAGTGTTTCTTTATAGGATATCATAATGAAACGAAAGGATATTACCTATATAACCCTCAAGACAAGAAAGTGATTGTCGCCAGACAAGCCGCATTCCTTGAGAGGGACCACATCCTCAAAAAGGATAGTGGGAGCAAGATTGACTTCAACAAAGTTGATGCTCAAGATACACAAGAGTTGGTACAGGAACAAGTTCCACTGGTCCCTATGGAAGAGGTTCCAGAAACACAATTACTACGTAGGAGCTCAAGAGAGGTAAGGGAACCAGAGAGATTTGGTTTCCTAGTCACTAGGATGGTGAATCATTATTGTTGGACAATGATGAAACTCTCTCCGACAAGGATGTAGTAGAAAGCTCGGAAGCTGCAAGATGGCTAGAAGCTACGAATTATGAGATGAATTTCTTTTATCAGAACCAAGTCTGGGTTTTGGTCGATGAGCTAGTTGATGTAAAGCCTGTTGGATGCAAATGGGTATTTAAGAGAAAGCTAGTCATGGAAGGTCAAGTTAGCACCTATAAAGCAAGGCTAGTGGCTAAAGGATTCATACATCATCAAGGAATTGACTCAAATGAAACCTTCCCACCAGTTTCCATGTTTAAATCCATAAGAATCATACTTGCCACAGCAACTTACCATGACTATGAGATTTGACAGATGGGTGTCAAAACAGCATTCCTTAATGGGAACCTTCAGAAAGATGTCTATATGACACAACTAGAAGGGTTTCTGACACCAGGAGAAGCCAAACGGGTTTGCAAGTTGTAGAAATCCATTTATGGATTGAAGCAAGAATCCAGGTCATGGAATATTCGATTTGATGAAGCCATAAAAGAATTTCGTTTCATTAAGAATGAATGTGAGCCATGTGTTTATAAGTGGTTTAATGGGAATGCAGTCTTTCTCCTAGTAGTATATGTTGATGACATATTGCTTATTGGAAACAATGTACCGGCCATACAGTCAGGTAAGGATTGGTTAAACAAGTGCTTCTCCATGAAAGAATTAGGTGAAGCAGCCTACATTCTATGGATCAAGATCATTCGTGATAGATCCAAGAGTCTGCTTGGACTAAGTCAGGGTACATACATTGACCAGATACTAAAGAGATTTAGTTTAGAACAATCCAAGAGGGGATTGGTCCCAATGTCACATGGCTTACATCTTTATAAGCAAATTTGTGCTCAGACACAACAAGAGAAAGATAGGTTGAGAAAGATCCCATACACCTCGGCTATAGGATACATCATGTATGCCATGTTATGTACCATGTATGATGTTTTCTATGCACTGAGCATGGTAGGAAGATATCAAGCAGATCCAAGAGAACAACATTGGACTACTGTTAAGACTATCCTTAAGTATCTGAGAAGAACTAAGGATATGTTCCCGGTGTATGGAGGAGACGAGGAGCTTTTCATCAGATGGTATGCTGATGCTGGTTTTCAAACAGATCAAAATGATCTGAAGTTGCAATCTAGATATGTTTTCTGTCTCAATGGAGGAGCTGTGAGCTGGAAGAGTTCAAAGCAGCCCGTTGTCACCAATTCTAAAGCGGAGTCTGAATATATAGAGGCTTTTGATGCAGCCAAGGAAGCCGTCTGGATTCAGAACATTGTCCAAGAGCTTGATTTGGTTCCTAGTAGTAAAGATCCCATTATATTGTATTGTGATAATACTGCAGCTGTGGATCTTGAAAAAGAACCAAGGTCACATCAATGGACAAAGCACATACTCTAGAAGCATCACCTCTTGACGGACTTCTATCAGAGGGGTGAATTTTCAGTGAGCAGAGTGTCCATGGAAGAGAACATGGTGGACCCCATGGCTAAAGGCCTATCTTAGAAGAAGCATGAATATCATGTGAGAGCTAGTGGGATAAAGGTTGTTAGTAGTTGGCTCTAGTCCAAGTGGGAGTCTGTTGGAGTTGGTGGTCTAGAACCAACTACTTTGTACTTTATTCATTAATAAATGCCTTATCACATCTTGATTGTTCTTATGCGTGACAATGCATGTGATAATGTCCTAAGGACAGCTGTTGCATTAATAAGTCATAGCAGATCCCTGCTATGATGAGAACCCGGATGTGCCATAACACTGTTCTTGAATATATGTTCTATGGACGGATGATGTTATTTGAGGGACACAAATAATACATGCCATTAGGGGTGAGGACTCATAAAACTTTGAGTCACCTTCTCATGGTGTGCACCCTTGGTAATATCCAGGAGGATATTATGAGAACGAGACCCACCAGTAGGAAATCCACATTTTATAGTGTCATTGGATGTTCCTATCTGCGGACATTTTTATTGGTCCTTAGACATTAATATTATTATTAATAGGTATTATGACTCGCACACTTAGATGTAATGAAGAAAACTGTGACGACACACTGTTTGCAGCGAGGTAGGATATGTTGGGTGTGTCACGAGTAATACCGCATTAATAGATAATGCGAGAAAGGATTTTTCCCTTCTATTCCATAATGGAAGTAGATATCTCAGTACCTTTGATGGAATTGATATAGCCTAAATAAATCCATGGTCATGGTAAGGTATGGGTGAGTTCAGTTCTAGGAAGTCAAAGAAAGAATAATCGAGCACATGGGTTGATGGAACTAGTATGCAACCTGCTTGATTAGAGATATTGAGACAAATGGATTATATTACTCGGTAAGCATTCGTATGAGGTGACATGTCATTGAGGCGTTAACTTCTTTCTTTATGGGTGACTTGGCGTGTTGTTAGATGCTAACCTTGGGCTTTAGGCAGGCTCCACCAAATTCCACTGAGAAAGAGGCCTAGAGGGTCACAAACTAAGTGTGTCCATGTATCTTAGTTAAATATTAATTTAACAAGTTAAATAAATATTATTCCCGACTGTGGTTTAATAATTATTTAAGGATGCCTGATCGCATTTATTTCGATGCTAGTTATTCTAGAGAATATATTGTGGGTGAAATAATATATTTATTAGCGAATAATGCTGTTACATTTATTTAAGAAATAAATATCCATTACTCAAGGTCTAATAAATGTGGAGGAGAAAAATAAAGGAAAGTGGAAAATAAAAGTACACACTGTGTATATTAAATATACACGCCGTGTAGTTATAAGGAAAACAAGTACATGCAGTGTGTTAATTATTACATGGTGTGTAGTTTTTCTAGTCGGGATTTTGAGTATATAATATTGTTTTATTAAATGATATTAATTATAATCAGCATGGACACATGTCAAGGAATTAACAATTCGACATGGGGGTTTTAAATAAGAGTTAATGAAATAAATAAAACGTGTAATGAGTTTATTTATTGTCATAACAATATTACCTCAAACCTGATTGTAAATATCCTCACGACGCAACACTTTTCGAACCAATCGTTGTGCACAACAATTCTGGAGAATTCTTTCAAGTCCGAAAGAACTCCTTCCTCCAAGAACGCTCTCAAGACAGAGAGTCCAAGGTGATTGAAGGCGGACATCGCAAGCGAAGGTTCTTCTGCGCTAGCACCTGGAGATCCCTTCAGCGACGTCTAGAGATACGTGTCACACATGTGAATCACCGCTAGAGTAATTCTACACTTGGATTCTACAACGCAACGACGGATCACAGGATCGTGACCGGAGACATCAACGAAGAAAGAATTCCACCAAGGTAATTATTGTGAATTAATTAAATTTATTATAACCAACATATGATGATCCTGTATCTATGGTTATGAGATTACCTCTTGAGTTTTTCATTCTTCGTTCTATTTCGAATATTCGGTGTTTTACATCATGACAGATCTCGGATTGAATGTTGCTTAATGTTAAAATTAATGTTGGCCAAACCCACCAACACCCTTCCGCTACACTCGGAACCTACACACCCTTGTTTTAACATTTTATAGCCAAACTCATCCTAGCCTTCTCTCGAACTCATCCAATCACCTCCAAAACGAAAACTTGGAAAACATGCAAGGAAAGAAAAAACAATTACATTAGATAACTCTTAAATTATTCTTTCCCTTGATAATACAAAAACAGTCCCTAAAGTAAAGGGGTACTACCAACCACCTCATGAGATACCTCTCAAGGATCTCATCATACCTCTAATGATACCACTAGCCAAACACACCAAACTAAAGAGCTACAAGCATCTTAAAAATCTTCAACACCACACAAACACATCACCAAAACCATGTTAACCACTACACAACCCAAACCAAAAACCACTGGAACCAAAAAACCAAACCATCCAAAACACACTAATCTAGGAATTCCATCCCATATGTCAAGATGCTATCTTCTCTAAGAATCACTGACTCACCTGCATTAGTTTAATCACATCACTGTTAAAGAAACTGGATTAATGAATCAGGTCCTCCCATTTTCATTTCTTGTAACTTTATCACTCATCACTCTAAAACACCACAAAATAGGGAAAACATCTCATCAGATAAAAAAAGGTCCAAACATCCCATCACAATACAAAACAAAGAAAAGGAAAGCTCAAAAAATCTCCAGGTATAGGGTGAAAATCAACTTCTCTCACTCTCAAGTACTCTCCTTTAGGCCAACATGCCACCAAAACAGAAAACTAAAAGTAATGGACCATCTATACAGTGCCTTATCTTGGTGATCCTGGATCTCTATTGTCCGTTCCATGAATGTTGCGTCATCCTTGATATCCTTATCTTCCTATTTAGTGACATGGGAGTCATTTTTAAGATACCATTGAAGATGGTAGATTTTGAATATGTAATGGATCATATTCATCATAGGTGGAAATTCCAAGTGATACTCCACCTCCCTAACTCACCCCAACACCTAAATGGTCCCAGAAAACATGGCTAAATGATTACTCCCCATGCCAAATCTTTACATTCTATATTGAGGGGAAACCATAAAGAAGACATGGTTCCCAAAATCATACTCTATGGTCCTCCTACTATGATGAGTATAATTCTTATTCTGAACATTTATTACATTCATCCTCTTACAAACAAGTCGATACTTCTCTATCTTTCTTTTCACCACATTAGGATAAGAACGACGTCCTCCCCAACCTCCATCTAGTACAAAAGATAACGAAATGAACTCCCATATAAATATTAAAATGGAGTGATCCAAATGGATTATTGATATATATTATTATAATAAAAATCAACCAATGGTTAGTGTCATAACCAATATCTTCCAAATTCCGAGATGCATGCTTATAACATATCCTCAAATAGTTGGATATTCTGCTTCGTCCTCCAATCCATCTGAGGGTCTAAAGCTGTGATGAGTCATAACTAAGTGCCAAAATCATATTGTAATTGCCCACATACTCACTTGGTAAAACATGTGTCTTTATTTGAGATAATTTACATTAGAACCACATAAAATTAAACCAAATCATCCACATAACGCTAAGCCAAAGCATCAACTACTCTCGACTCCTTGATCGTTAAGAAGTGGAAAAATTTCATCAACTAATAAATGATCACCCAAATAGTATCACTACCTCCTTGAGATCTTGGTAACCCTATGATGAAATCTACCAATATTTAATTAGATTTAAACTTAGGAACATCCAAAGGTAGAAAAAAACCATTGAGAACATGATACTCGATCTTTACCTATAGGAAACTCAATCACCTCTTCACAAACTGGGTCATTACCGATTTCATCCATGACCAAAAAACTACATCCTCTAGAAAAAATATATCTTGAAAACTCTTAAGTACACTAGGAAAGGTGATCTATAAAAATCATGAAGTAATCCAATGTAAATCACCACAAAAACAAAAAACTCTCATGAAACACCATCCAGTTCTTACCATCCCCCAAGAACATCACCATGGCCAACATGATCACACATCACCTCTACCTCTGAGTCTCTCCACTGTGACTCATCCCAATTAAATATAAGAGAATACTTCACCATCATCTAAAAAAATAGCCACTACTATTATCAAACCATTCATCCAAGTTCAGGGCTGTCAACTACTCAATTTAAATCCAAACATCCCCAAAATTCCTAATAACATCCTTGAACAACATTATTCTTAAACAATTGACCAAAAAATTACATTTTCCTGAGGTATAAAAGATATAAAAATCATAATCCTAAATAACATACTTCCACCTATTCTTCCTCAAGCTCATACCACATTAGGAAAAGATATATCTCAAGATATTGTGATATGTGAAGACCAAAAAGTGCTCCCTAATAAGGTAATGTTATCATAACTTTCGTGAAAACACAACCATTAACATCTCCAGATCATGGTTAGAATACTTATAAACCTGAGGATGTAACTTCATAAACCAATAAAAGATCACAAGTCTCCACTACATCAACAAACATCCTAATCCCACATAGGAAGTGTCACAAAACACATTAAAAATAACTCCTTCCTTAGGAAACTAAAGAACTATATCACTAACCAAATTTTACTTTAGGTTATCGAATGCTACCTAGAACTGATAATTGCCAAATAAATCTTGGTCCTTCATTGTTAATGATGTAAAATAGTCTATAACTCTGGTGAAACTAGAAAAAAATCAAATAATAGCCTACAAGACCATGAAAAGTGTGATCATATACTATGTTCTTAGGTTCCACCCAAGAAACAAATGCCTCAAATTTAAATGGGCCCACTTACAAAATGTTCTTAGACACCCCATTCTCAAGGAAATTCACCTCTATGTTTCAAAAAATACACTTTAACAACTTCCCAAAGATCTGGTGGTGTTAAAGAACTTGCAATACCGTTCTGAGATGATTAGAATCCTCCTCTGTTCAATTCGAGTGGATCATGATGTCATTAATGAATAAAATGATGAACTTGTATAGGAACTCAAATAACATAGAGTTCATAAGTACCATTAACATGGATGGTGTGTTTATAACACCAAATGACAAAACTATGAACTGAAAGTGCCCATACCTACATATGAAGGCTGTATTTGGGTTATTTACCTATTTCACCATCAAATGGTGATATAAAAACATAAGACCTATCTTATGAAACCTACTAACACCTATTATAATGATGAAAAGATCATGCATCCTCAAAATAGGGTAATAGTAGTTGATCGTCACCTAATTCAACTTATGGTTTTTTTGTTCACAACCTTATACTACCATTCACCTTATTGGATAAAAACACGTAAACACACTACGATGACAGAAAAGGTCAAATAAAATGATTTTGTATCATATCATCAATCTGAATCATCAACTACCACAACATATAAGGATCTATCTGATAAGGATCCATTGAAATAGAAGAAGCACTGGGCACAAATTCTATCTCAAACTCCTCGTCTGGTCGAGGGGGTAGTGTTACAAACTCTTTGGTGAAAACATTCATGAGCTACCCTATGGCCATAGGTTACTCGACTATCACATCATATGAAGATTGCACTAACAATGCAACAAAAAATTTAAAAATGGGCTCTATAAGTTGAGTTCCCACCTACCAACCCAGCTCACTAATGAAAACCACACATGGCCATCCACATATGAGAACATCAATCTCCCTAAAATATAGTTAGAAATAGAACGTATGGAATATAACTAGTCGATACCAAGGATGACATCATATGGATGTATCTATAGAAATAAAAGATCCCTATAGGACTTATGGGGCCCCATCATTAGTCTACGCACTGGTATACATCAAAAAAGATGGTATGGCCTTAAACTGCATAGTCAAAACTAGGGGAATGAGAATCTTATTTACATATAGTCCCAGAGCATAGGATATATTTGGTTCAACAATGGAGTGTGAATCTCTTGAATTAAACAAGGAACAAATAAGATTACTAAACAAACTGATCATACCAATAACAATCACTTTCCACTCCAGAACTACTGCTTACACTACAGAAAACTAACCACACCTAGTTCGTATACATATTTAATAATGAAAACAATATGATCATGCTCAGGTCGAGGTCCTTGAACATAAGGAACATCATGAGGCCACTCTCTACCTGCCCCATCTCCCCTCAGTGAAGAAAAATCCTGGTGCCCCTTTTGCTGAAATGGTCTCACTAGTAATAGCTACTGAAGATGGTGCGGAACCTATCCACCTCCACCAAACTAATCTAAGAGAACCAATGTGAACATTTCCTAGAAATTATATAAACTCAAAATTCTATAAACATATGAATAAATCCCATAGGAAAATAATAGAAATCACTAACCCATAAGTCTAGAAATAATTATGTTGAGGTTGGATCTCGGCTGGTCAAAACCTTGATGGTCTCGGTGCCTAAGACATATCATTGACAACTCTTCACCTCAAGGAACTCTGTTTGTTCCCCTCTCATTGTAAACGTCCTAGTGAGTGCATCTTCTTGATCACCTCCACCATCTTATAATGCTCTAGATACATTGATAACATAAAGGGAGTGATCATATACTAGATATAAATATAGAGTACCTCCTAAAGAGTTATCACATGAAATTCCTCATCTAGAAAAAGTTATAAGAAAAAATGTAGATTGTCCTTGAATTTGAATCACAACTATCACATTGAAATACTCTCCTACTTAAGAGAAATAAGCTCCTTCATCTCCAATCCCTCATTTTTGATAAAAGGAACTTTTCTAGAACTCTTTATAGAAGTTGAGCCACAAAATAATTGCCTCCTTCCACTTTCCCAGATAACACCTTTACCAGTGACTCATAACACCCTGCATCTGAATGACTACCAAGGGGACCCAATAACCCACTGGGGCCTAGAACAAACTAAAAGGGATCTCAAGCTCCTATAAACATCTCTATACCTCCACATTTGAAACATTAACCTAATATTTTCCCAAAGAACACTACTGAAAATCATTAAGGGCCCTCTACTAAGCCATATACTTTTCTGCCGAATCAACCCAATGACAATCAACTGGATTAGCCTACTAAACCTCAAATTATTGAGCCTCACACACATGATGAAAAAAAATATATTTTAAATAATAATAAAAAATTTCACGAGGCTATGTAATATGAAATTTTAATTAAGATTCATTTAAATGTGTTTTATATCATTTTATTTATTTTATCCTTCCAGTAGAAACCCAAATTCAATCAAGAACACAATTCATCATTATGAATGTAACTATCATAGGACTCTACCCTTTAAGTAGTTCTAAATCACTTGGCTAGTCAATAAGCTCAGATTATATGAACTTGATCATGGTTGCCCCTAACATCTAGTGTTCTAGACAGTATCCCGAGCCTATTTCATATACTAATGTTAACTAGAACTATTTCCATACCAACCCATTTAATCCACACTATGAATAACTCTAAAATATATAATATCACTCAACCACTCCTTTAAAACCTCTCATTTATAAACCCTTTATCCAAAGATACTATACTAATAGGAGAGAGATAATGGCCCCAAATCCCTCCTCTTGTAGGTACTGAGTTAGTGACTAGCATCGATGGTATACAAATCTCATGTATGGGTGGAATTACCCTCTATAATATCAGTAGGATCAAGAGATAAGATGAATAGTACACAATTAAATCCATGAAATAATATAAAAATAAACCTAAATGATCCCATAATTCATTTATAAATATATCTGAATATAGATAAAAGTCTAAAAATTAAATACAAAAAAGAAAAGCTAAAGTAGTGAAACAGTAGAGATCCCTGGTCCGAGCTATTAATCTCTAGAATGGTACACATAATCCTCTCGAAAATCTGAAAAAAAATTATATTTAAGTTGGTTGAGAATACAAGTATACTTATTAGCAAAATGAAAGTCTCTCAGGAAAATGTTAAAAGAGCATACTATACCACACATGAGAAAACAATATAACCAAATAGCGCTTATACAAGTATACTAATGAACCCCAACCTCACTAAGGCACACTCACCAAATAACATATTCCAAGTAATATAATTTAACAAGAAACATATCTGTATAGGGTACCCCACACCACATTCCTTCTAGTATGCTACTCTCACATGCCAATGTTGTATGTCCTATAGCTCCCATATCTTCCATATACAACACTACTCTAGAAGAATGGTCCCAACACACCCTGACCAAAGACAGTTGGGATCCCTGACCCATAAGCATGGCAACATCACATCTCGCCTGAAAAACCCTTAGCTACCACACAACCACTACCATAACAAGAGTTGTTGGGTATCATGAAAATATAGGAAATCAACATCGTTTCCTCCTCCAACTATGCATGAACCCCATAAAAATCCACCCCATAAGCTGGATAACGTATCACATAAAAACTCATGGGCTATTAAAACTCTCCCCAAACACTTGGGCTATCAAAACAACCATCTAATGCACTAAAAAACCTCCAACCATCTGTGCACCTCACTGAATGCTGGGGAAAACACCCCCATTTAACTATGTGGGTGTCGGTACATAGTTCTCATTATAGGTTAAGTGCGTATAAAAACCAAAAGAATTTTCAAGGTATATATATAATATCAAACACTAAATCTAAATATATTGGTTCATAACCAAGAGCTAACCAACTCATAACATCACCACATTCACTGCCACCATTAAATCAATAACACCAAAAAACCTTCCACAATCCCCGTATCATATTTCCAACCAATTTCATTTAATAATACCATTATTTTCAATTTTTATCAACCACATTTAATCACAAAAGACATCATTTAATTATTAATTAACTAGTATAATCCCATTAACCAAACCAAACCATGTCATTTCAATAATTATTAATCATTTATTTATTCCATCACTACCTAATAATATGGAAAAATTAAACTATACAATCGTTGATCCAAAAACACATCCCTAAAGAAACCTCACTACTCCAAAAGCATGGCCAATAAACCATATCACTGCCCCAAAATTAAGGCAAACAAACCACCTCACTACACCAAAAGCATGACCAACCAAACCATCAACCCCACATGCCCCAACCACACATCAAATGAACATCGTCACCCTACAATCATGGACAGACATCAAAACACATCATGATAATTTTATAGATTTAACAAGGGTATTTTATCACATTAAAAATTATTTTAGGGGCATTATCACATTACACATTATTTTAGTGGCATTATCACATTATCCATAAACCTGGTGCAACCATTTCATTTGAAAAGTATAATTTATTAATCAATTTATATTTTAGGGTGATATAAAAACAATAAAAATGTCAAATTATATATCATCTAGTACAAAAAAATACCATAATAACCATTATTTATAGTGGGAAATCAATCCCCTACAATCCACAATAACATAATAATATCGAAGTTGTTAAAACATGTGAATAAAAACCCTTGGACCTTAAATTTCAATTTAATTAGTTATTTATATTTAATTAATCTAGTATAAACATAAACCATAGTATACCAAATAACCCCCTACATGATACAAAATAAATAATAATGAGAGATTCCCTAACTCAAGGAAGGTTTTTAACTCGATGCACACTGTAGGGAGAAGAAGAACATCCGTAAACCACAACCACATGACAAGAAACCAAGTATAAACATAATCCACACCGAAATACCATAAAAATACATTAAAAACAAACTCAAATCAAACCAAACCACCATCATTAAACATTAAAAACAATTAAAGAAAATGTATGAGAACAAGTGGATAACTCACCATAGATCAAAGACCAGAATATTGGATTCAATCCCTATTGAAATAAATTTAAAAACCTCAATGGGGGGAGATGCTGGTCACCTAGAATGATATATAGAATAGGGTTTGAGGAAAACCATAGATCACTGCAGATCTATATGTACACTATTTTAAGAAGTTTAATGATGTGTCCATTTCATGTCATGTAATCCTCAAGGGTCGGTTTCACTAAAAAACACATCACCTCTTAGTATTTAACCACAAAAAACTATACATCATGTAACACCCCTAAGAACCTTCCTTCACATGTCATGAACCTCACATAAATAGTGTGTATTCTTTTCACATTGTGTATTCACCCTGAATCCATCATTAACAAGAAAACTCTTCCATGTCCATTCTAGGCCCCATCCAATGACATCCAACACCAAAACCTAGCAATGTAATGGGCCAAGAAGGCACATACTATTAGATGATGGTTATACTATAATGTTTTTTTTTTCAATTTATGGTTTTTAATTATTAGGGATTATATTTTTTATTCTATTTATTTCCTCACTAATGAGTGGATGAGAGATTATCATTTTTAAATAATGTTAAGGCCCTTGATTTTAATGTGTTTTGGAATTTATTTTTTGAGTTCCTTTAGATGACTTTATGAAATAGTTAATATGATATAGAATATATTTACCGAGATAGGATAATTTCTAGAGATTAATCAATATGGAATTACATAAAGTGGATCTGGAGGTAATGATTCTCAATTTTTGAAACATTTAATTTTTAGTAGGTCCTTGAGAACTAGCTACTAGTGTGACCTCCTTTATTTAGAATGGTTAGTCTGTATATTTTTTTATTGGATACATGGATTTATTATTTTATCTTGTTGAAATATAGTCCATTTTAAGGATGTGTGCCTATATTTTCTAGGAATCCAATGGATGTTCAAGAATAGTGTCACTATTTATTGACAACTTCATCAGTTTATTCATATTTTTCAATAAAATTATCCAAAATAGTTTTAGTACAAATGACCACTTGGATAAGCAAAGGTTGGTAATAGAAGAAGATATCATGGTGGATATAAAAATTTTCAAATACATAGACGTGACTATAAAAGTGGTTGTAGAAAGAAAAATAGATAAGTGTGAGGAGAGAGAGTTATTAAAGGGACACTCCAGATTGTGGAAGCTTAAGAAAGGTATCAAAAATGGTATTTTGTGTTATAATGATCATTTACAATATACTTTATTTTTTTATTAATATTGTTTATTCACATTCATTTATTACCCATACCTAGTCCATGGGTTATAACCTCTAATAAATAATATTTACAATCCACTAGAATATAATTATCTAGTAGGAGGATGGATGAAATGGTCCATGGTGTTTGATTGTGAGATGGTTGTAGGGTGGGATTGATTATCATGGAACATAGTTTGATTTTTTATAAAGATATGCAATATAATACTTATTATGGATTGGTCATAAATTGTACATGTTTATATTAAAATTTAATGTTGTAAATTTATTTTTTTAGGTTTGAACGGTGATTAAGAATTGTTTATTTGAGAATGAAATTTTTGTTTGGTTAAGAGTTTTATTGATTTGGAAATTATTACATCCCAGTATCCAATCCAATTATTTGTGCATATAAGGAATGTAATGGGGAAGTTTCATTATTTGTAATTGATTATATTGATGTTTTTTCAAAGTAAATTCTGAGTTTATCTTTAAGGTAAGAGATTGAGTTTTGGATTGAGATACATTCTGGTGTTACACTTTTTTAAATGGAAGTATATCTAATAGATCTAGTTGAGATTCATGAATTAAATATTCTAATTGATTTTTTTTATAGTGATGATTTATTTAGTACACTTTTCCTATGTGGGATAGTATAGTGTTTTCTCAAATAAGTTGGATACGTGATTCTTGTTGGGTATAGTTTACTTGTGATTGAGGCTAGTGATTTTGAAGAATAAAAATTCTATTCCAAGAAGAAATAATTTATTATATTTTTAAATGGTGTGGGATAATATTCTAAGACTAGTATAAAATCTAGATAACACTAGAAGAGGATTATAGATAAAGACATCCTTATTATTGGTTTCTAGTGTTAATATATGAATTCTATTTTTATGGTAATTCCATTTGGTATTATGAATGCACTTATAAAATTTATAAGGATTATAAATCTGAATTTTCAAACCTATCTAATTATTTATTTATCATCTTCACTGATGATAGTTTTTCTTACTCGAAGATAGGGGAAGTGTATATATAGTGTTTCAGGATGGTGTTGGTGATTCTCAAGGAGCATTAGCTATATAGAATGATATTTATGTATTTATTATGGATTAATTATGTGTAATTTTAAGGACATGTTATTACAAATAATGGGGTATAAATAGACCTCATGTATATTGTTGTTTTGTAACATGGAATCCACTATTTTATATTTATGAAGGGAATATTTTTTTAGACTTTACTGTTTATTATAAAGGGTTGAGAACTGATTTATCAATGATTTTCACTTTAATTACATATTTATATTAGAAAGGAAATATTATTTCTCAAAAATGTAGTGTTTAGATATTTTTAAATTATTTATGAGAAGTTAATGAGTAATAAAATTAATTTATAACCCATATATGATACCCTTTATCAGGTATTTTATGATTCATTTAATTAGGTATTCTAATTATTTTGATGAAAGATAGATAAATGCTTTCTTATTGGTCTATATAGTAACTTTACCATTAATACAAATATCATTCAGATAATTTGATGTAACATCCCAGGTAAAAAAATAATTAGAAATTTCCATATTTATTAATATTTTTTAATTAAATATTATTTTTACTTTAAAGGGGATGCTAAGTTTGACGGTGTACCCAATACGCAACAATGAGTTTCTTTGAAATCTTACGTTGCACACTAATAATATAATAATATTATTTTAAATTTAGTTAACATTTTTCCCTTGTATTGGTGGGAATGAATAGAACTAACTAAAATATGATTATACATGTGTGTTAAATGTCATTACATTTATCCAATAAAAGTTATAGGCTAAAAATGTGAATGAATCTAATTTTAATCACAATTTACTTTAAAAGGTTGATTTACCACCTTTTGATGGAGAACCTTCTTTAAATCTAATTTTGGTCACTTTTATATGTTCTTTTTGAAAAAAAATAAAACTCTTCTTCAGAATCGTGGCATCAAAATTCACTTTGGGTAAAATTTTGTATTTTTTTGATAAAATTCAATTTTTAATGAATAATGGAAAATACTATATTTTAATTCCAAACTGCCTTTTAATCTAATCTATTTATAAGTTTAGATTAACATTTTAATTGGTTTTAAATTATAATTAGGTTATATTTTTACCATTTAATCCAATTTTGGTCAATGTATGTAATTTCACTTTTAAATGAATTAGTATCAGGTACACTATTTGTTTGTTTAGATTATGCCAATGTGTTGTTTGATTTAGGGTCTACACATTCGTTCATTTCTTAGAATTTTTCTAGTAAATTGGGAATTCCATATCAAGATTTGAATCTTGAACTTAAGGTAAAAACACCTGGAGGAAATGTTGAAACAAAAAGAAACTATAAGAACCTTCATATCCTTGTGTGCGGAAAGAATCTACCATCAAACCTTATTTTTTTGCCTCTAGTAGAGGTTGATTTCATTTTGGGTATGGATTGGATTTCTATGTATCATGATAAGATTGACTACAGAGCTAAAGAGGTCTCTTTTTAGAATAATTTTAATTTTGTGTACAAGAAGAAACCCTTACTTTTGATAACATATCCGAAAGGTGAGAAACATGTAAAAGATAGAAATGAATTTTACCTTGCACATATTATTGAAAACAATATTCATATTAAGGATGTGACAGTTGTAAATGAGTACCTTGATGTTTTTCCTGATGATTTTTCTAGTATTATACATGATCAGTAATTTGAATTTACTGTTGACATAGTTCCTGATGCTAAGCCAATTTCAAAACCCCCTTATCGAATGGAACAAATTGAAATTTTAGAGTTGAAGAAGAAATTGCAGGAGTTATTAGATAAAGGTTTCATTCGCCCTAGCACATCAAAATGGAATTCTCCTGTCTTGTTTTTTAAAAATAATGATGGTTCAATGAGACAATTCATTGATTATAGAGAATTGAATAACATCAATATTAAGAACTAGTATTCCTTGCATCATATCGATGATTTGTTTGATTAGATCTAGGGAGCTCAGTATTTTTCAAAGATTTATTTGAGGTTGGGGTACCATCAGTTGATGGTAAAGGAAGCAGACATTCCGAAGACCGTGTTTTGAAATAGATATGGAAATTATGAATTTTTAGTTATTCCATTAGTTTTAACCAATGCACCTGCTATATTCATGGATCTTATGAATAGAATTTTCCTTGAGTTCTTGGATAAGTTTGTGGTTGTGTTCATTGATGATATTTTTGTTTATTCTAAAAGTAAAGAGGAGCATGAAATTCATTTTAGGATTTTCTTTGAAACCTTAAAAAAATGAAAATATTTGGGAAATTTAGCAAGTGTGATTTTTGGTTTCAACAAATTTCTTTCATTGGTCACATTGTTTCAAAAAATGGCATAACTGTTGATCCTACTAAAACAAAGTTTTTGAATAATGGCCAAGACCCACAAATATAACTGATATCTGTAGATTTCTTGGTTTGGAAGGTTATTATAGGATGTTTGTGGAAAGTGTTGCATAGTTATCTAGTCCAACTACTAAGTTAACTTGAAAAGGAGTTAAGTTCATTTGGACAAAACAATTTGATTTTTGTTTTTAGGAATTGAAAAAGAAGATTTGTGAATGCTCAAGTTTTGGCACTACCTTCTCAAAATGGTGAGTTTGTTATCTATAGTGATGCTTCATTAAAAGTACCTGGTTGTGTCCTTATGCAGAATGATCAGACAATTGCTTATTCTTTACGTCAGTTGAAACCTCATGAGTTTAATTACCATACACATGATTTGAAATTAGCTGTTTTTTTTTTGCTTTAAAAATTTAATGGTATCACTCGTATGGAGTAAAATGTGAAACATATACTGACCAAAAAAGTTTAAAGTATATATCCACTCATAAAGAACTGGACATGAGATAGAGGAGATGTTTGGAATTAAATAATGATTACTATTTCACAATTCTTTATCATCCAGGAAAAGAAAATAAAGTGGATGATGATTTGAGTCGAAAAAGTATTGTTTCATTAACCATGTTACATTTGGAATGATATACTTTGGTTTTTGATTTGATAAACTTTGGAATACAAGTTGTTGGTGTTGGAAATTATTCTGTTTTGTTTCAGGTGTCAGTGAAATCATCTCTATCAGGTAAAATAAAGCAAGTGAAAAAGGAAGACTGTGAGTTGCAGAAAAAGGTAGAGTTTGTTTATAAGAGTTAGTTTCATGAATTTAACATTGATAATGATTGTGTTTTTAGGTTTGTAAAGATATGATGTGTTCATTTTTATTGACAAATGAAGAATGAGTTGCTATGTAAAGATCATAGTTCTTCGTTTTCAGTTTATCCTGGCAGTACTAAGATGTACAGTGATCTTCGGGAGTATTACTGGTGGAATGGAATGCAAAAAGATATTGTTAATTTTTCTATGAAGTGTTTTACTTGTTAGTAGATTAAAGAAGATTGACAGTTAATGAAAAGGGATGCTTCAGTATTTATCAGTGCCAGATTGGAAATGAGAAAATATATCCATGGAATTCATTTTGGGATTAACAAAGACATATTGAGGTAATAATGTAATCTGGGTTATTGTTAATCGATGGAACAAATATGCTCAATTCCTTCATATTCAAGAAACTTTGTCTCCGGATCAACGTTCTCGGTTGTATGTTAAATATATAGTCAGATTATATAGTTTTTTCCTCTCCATTGTATCTAATCATGATCCCAGGTTTACTTACATCTTTTGGAAATGCCTTCAGATGTCGTTGGGTACTGAATTAAATTTTAGTACAACTTTTCATCCTTAATCAGATGGGCCGTCAGAATGAACAATTTAGACCTTGGAAGATATGCTACGTTCTTGTTCACTAGATTACCAGCGAAGTTTGGACCAACATATTTCTTTGGTTGAATTTTTTTATAATAACAGTTTTCATTCCAGTATACATATGTCTCCATTTAAGGAATTATATGGGAAGAAGTGTCGAACTACAACTTTTTGGGATGAAGTAGGTGAAAGGAAGCGATGGGACTTGAATTTTTAGAAGATATGGTAGAAAAGGATCAATGGATTAAGAAGAAAATGAGAACATCTCAGAGTAGGCAAGTTATGCAGATAATCAGAGGAAAGATCTTTCTTTTGAGGTTGGTGATCATGTCTTTCTCAAAGTTTTCCATGGAAAAGTTTGATGCATTTTGGTAAGAAAATAATGTTGAGTCCGAGGGTCATTGGACCCTATGAAATCCTAGATAAAGTTGGATCAATTTCTTAAAAAGTGGATTTACCTCCAAGTTTGTCCTAGGTACACAATGTTCTTCATGGTTCAATGATGGGAATGTATATGCCAGATCTATCTCATGTTTTATGTCGAGAGGTAGTCCAGTTGGAAGCGAATCTATTTTATGAGGAACAACCAGTCTAGATTCTTGACCAAAGAGAGTTAGTGTTGCGGGATAAGGTGATTCACTAGGTAAAGGTTTTGTGGAAAACCATATGCTTGAAGAGGAAATGTGGGAATCTGAAAATGCTATGAAGAATAAATACCCCCATTTATTTGATAAATGAATAAAATTGCGAGGACACAATTTCTAAAAGGTGGGAAGGATATAACATTCAAGGTTAGTAAATAATAATACATTTTCCCTATTTAATAATATTTGTGAATTAAATATTAATTTTACTTTAAAGGGGATGATATGTTAGATGGTGTACCCGATACGGAATAATGGGTTTCATTGAAATCTTACATTGCACACAAATAATATAATAATATTATTTTAAATGTAGTAAACACCTAGCAATTTTATTGGAAAGAATGAATCGAACTAACTAAAATATTATTATACATGTTTTTTAAATGTTTTTACATTTATCCAATAAAATTTAGAGGATTAAAATGTGAATGAATATAATTTTAAGAATAATTTACTTTAAAAGGTTGATTTACCACCTTTTGATGGAGAACCCTATTTAAATATCGTTTTGGTCACTTTTATATATCATTTTTGAAACAATAAAAATATTCTTCAGAATTGGGACATCAAAATTCACTTTGAGTAAAAATTTGGTATTTTTCTGATAAAAATCAATTTTTGATGAATAGTGGAAAATACTGTATTTTAATTCAAAATTGCCTTATAATATAATTTACTTATATATATAGATAATCATTTTAATTGGTTTTAATGTGTAATTAGATTATATTTTTACCATTTAATCCAATTCTGGTCATTGAATATAATTTCACTTCAAAATTAGACATAAACATGTGTCCATATTTTGATAGTTTTTATTTCTTAAAAAACACGCTTTTTGTTTTGACCGAGGGAATTAATTTTAAATTAATTTCTGCCACTTCTGTGTTTTGAATCTATAAAAATTGATTCCATATTTGGAATCAGTAGGTATAAATTGTGTAAATATGTAACCTTAATTTTTAGACATTTTAAATATTTACTACCGTAAAAATTTTATTTACCAGGGTTAAAGGGTAAATCTCTTAAATAAGGGTAAACAAATATTATTATAATAATATAAAATTACTCTAACATGTGTCCTAATCTTATTGGTTGATACATATCTGACCTTGTCCATCCTTGGGTTAAATTTGGGACCCCATGTAGCCACTTGAGAGTGATAATGAGACTTTATATCAATTAATTTAAAGTAAAGACTAAAATGACATAAACAAATAAGTTTTAGTAAATTAATTTTTACATGGGGTAATATAAGTTATCATTATGACTATAAATATTAATTGGAAATATTAAAATATTTCCTACATCATGGTATTTTTTTATGTTTTTTAGACATCAAATATATCAAATTATTTAGGACACAATAATGATGTAATCACTACTACAAAAATGAGAAAGGGAAGCACCATATTTTATCAGCACTTTTTTAGAGCTTATAAAGAATACACTTTATAAGTGCTAAAAAGAAACGATAAATAATTCCTTTATCAGCTATTTTTTGTGCTGATAAAACCATAGCCCCATATTTTATAAAATATGGTGCATATTATCCTTTGTTTATGACGCCCTTAAGCCCACGTGGTGTTGTACCCCTGTGACAACTCCCCTCTAACCAATCTTCTCTTTTCCATATCTCTGCCGCTAGCCCTACTACTTATCCTCCCCATCATATCCTTTCTTCAGATCCTCCTCCCAGTAAACCCTACATCCTCCTCTCCACTGGAACCTACTCCCTGAAAACCCTACTCCTCCATTTCTCAATGGTGGAGGCTTCTCCCATGCACCCCCCTCGTGGTAGCACCTTCCCTTCCTGACATAGCGCATAAGGCTCCCAGACCACCCATCACTTCATCTCTCCCTCCATCGCAAGTGCGATATAATCTAGGTAAGTCTCCCTCTTCTCCTATTAGGTTTATTTTTGGTGGATAGGTTTTGTGATTGTAGTTTTCATTATGGTGATGTTTGGATTCTTCCCTATGATCACAACCCTTGGATTAGATGCTAAATAACATAGAGTTATAACAATCTATGTCCTGAAATAACACACATAGTGGATTCTAATACTTGGATAGCAGTTGATTTGAACTAAAGTATGACTTTTTTATGATTCCCTGTGGTTCCTTATGATGTTTGGAACTAGAATTTATTTTCCCCCAAGTGGCATATGTATGAGGGTTTGATATTATCGTGCAACCTCGAGTTTGAAATTATTAAACATGAATATTATATTAATGTTCAATGTTTTTTCTTCATCCTTATGGTGGAGTGAGTTTATCTATACTAGGGAAAGTGGTCTTTTTGTAAACCCCTTAATGAAAAAGGAGAGTTTTGATAGTACCAGCTTCATTATTAATTAGTTACACTTTGTGGGTGTCATGATGTGTTGGTGATTGTGTTTATGGGGAAGGTTCTATTTATGATAGTGATTAGCACCCCTCAAATACAAAAAGTGTTTCCAACCCTGTGGATGTTAAGTTATATTTCCCTTAGATGGTGAGCATTGTTTTATTTGATGTGTTCAAGAAGAATACTTTTGTTACCTATGAATATCGAGAAGTTATAGAATGATTTATATGGCAGACTTATGGTTAACTCTTGGTAAGGATATGGTGTATGCATCAACCCATATACCAGAGATGATGAGTTTCTTTGTGATGTTATAGTGTTCTAAATTGAATATCTCCTTGAGATGGTTCATAGTGGAGCCTATAATCTATTTAGGTTCATTTATTATTAAACCCAGATTCAAGGAGTGGCCTCCGGTATTCATGCACTAGGGCCACAGAAGATGAGGAGATCAGAGTAGCGCATCAATGGAAAGGTGAATGGTATTATTTGGAAAATGAATTTCAGTTTAGATAGTGGTATAAACATGTGAGAAGTTTTATTTGGGTGGTTAATTCTTTTTAGGATTGTGGGATGTTTCTTGACTTCGATCAATGGTAAATTCCACACATATTTCTTTTATGTTAAGAATAATTAATGGGTGGTGTCAACTTAGTGAACCTCTATGACTAGTTGTTACTAGGTTCTAGTCAAGAAGGTTTTTTCTTGAAAATGTGGAGACACCATGAACATGATTGGGTAAATAGTGATTCTTCCATGATAACTATTATGGGCATCAAGATTTTTATTTTGAATGGAGGCTGTTCTAGTAAAGAACTACCCTTGGTGTTTCATGCCAAGTGATTTTGGTTAAGTACAACTACACTATGGAGAACCCGATTACATGATGGAGGATGAATTTTTTATCAGGATATTGTAAATGTCTTTCACTTGGTTGCATTGTATTTCAGTTCTTTTTATTAAATCTATTAATTTATGTTGATCAATTCATAGACCGACCTCTAGTGGTTTGGGGGAATTCAACATGTAATACCAAGCACATATGGCTATATTCATATGAAAGTGACGATTACTGTAGCTCAAGAGACAAATGCATAGCTACTTATTCGACTTGATGATGAAGATATTCATATGGTCGAAAAGTATATTGAAACATTCATTGCATGGCCACCACAACCTGTAAGAGTACATGTCGACAAAGTGGTATTTATTTCCTTTTTTTTCAAGGTAAGCCTTTAATAATTAATGAAAAAAAGGTTATGAACCAATGAATGTTATAATAGATGGAGAAAGGGAAGGTGTGATAAGAATCTTCATCTCAAAAGAATCTAAAGGATCGACCAACAGATCCCAAAGAGATACTAAAAGCACTATAACACCACCTGTTCTCTATCCACATTTACTAGCATTGAAGGCTCATGTGGATACAAATCTAATAGGTGGTAGTAGTCATATAGTGGTTCTTAAAAAGAATATATACAGAGAGGAAATTCAAGATTTCGTTGCTTCTAAAAATGTAAATGAGATCCTTGAATAAGGTTGTCTAGACATCACAGTTGTTAATTTATATATGAGGAATGTTTTCATGAATTGATTTTCTAAAAGTTGATATAATGTACAAATTATGACTAAATGAATTTTATATTATTGACATACGTATATATGAAAAACAGTTGAAGGAATTTTCCCATGTTCCAAAATTTGGACTTTTTAGTCCTCATACCACATCAACATAACTAAAAAAATTAGATCCATAAAAAAGGATGAAATATTAAACGGCTTGTTGAAAACATTTGAAATCAAGATTACAGATGAAAAACTCTTCATAATACCAACCATGAAGGTGTAAAAATCTATGATTAAAGCATAGAAATTATATTTTTACCACTTTTATTACTTATTCATTTTTGTGTTTTTAGGCAACATTGGCTGCTAATTGCAGTGAACTTGGATAATTCAAAGATTTATTTTCTAGATTCAATGCAATGATATCCAACAAACTGACCACACATGATAGAGTTTGTGAATCTGTAAGACACTAAATCCTACATTTTAGGTCTAAACATCAAGTAATATAATTTAATTATCCTTTATGGAGGATTATGTTATGATAGGGTGGTGTATCCTTATCATCTAATAAAAGGAATGAGGATAGGGGCTAAGCATAAGGAGGTGAGAAAGTACTTTGTATGGAAAAATATCACGGTATATATAATAAAATTTCACTATACAAACACATATCAACACAAGTTACTTATTCTTCAAATGACCAATTTTTTTTTGAGTGTCTAAAACAAAAAAATGATAATGATTGCGGTTATTATGTTTGTAAATTTATGAAAGAGATCATTTTTCATCAACAAACTAGCATCCCTAAAGAGGTATTTTCCATAACAACTACTATTTAATTTTAATTAATTTATTATTATTTATTCTATATTTTGTAGTACTAATATGAATGTAAAGAGCCTCATACTAACAAGATGATATATATCTGTTCAGAAATGAGTGGGACACATACCTGATGGAAGATTGTACACAAATAGCATGATGATCTGACATGGGGATGAGTACAATTGGCATTAATTTTTGAACAGGGTTAAGGGGATCCAAATATGTAACATTATTGTATTTAAATGTTTATAGGAAAATTTTAATTGTTATTAAAAAAAAACATACTTTCTCTAATGAGTAATTTTTCCATTTTAATTGAGGAAATGCACTAGAACCATGCAAGAATGTTGAACCACTTTTCTTTGGTCTTTGGATAAGAAAAACTAGTAAAATATACAAAATAACTTAATATCTTACCAAACGCATTCTGATTGTGTTGATACTTTAGGATAACAATCCATGGGTCATTTTTGATGGGTACAAGTCAACCCTACTTCAATCTGAGGCACGGTGTGGTTGGTATCTCTCAAAGTGTCTCTCTTTTGTTTAAAATGGACAAAATTTTAAGTTAAAACAACAAATGACATATGGAAATCCAACCAAATGAATTAGGATTGTGTTGATACTTTAGGGGAATTATATATGGGTCATTTGGGACATTTACGAGTCAACCCGTCCTCAATATGAGGCACGTTGTGGCTGGTATCACTCAAAGTGTCTCTCTTTTTATTTAAAATGGACAAAATTTTAATTGAAAACAACAACTGACGTTTGAAAATCCAACCAAATGCATTCATATTGTGTTTATAATTTAGAGGAACTATCCATGGGTAATTGTTGACTTGTATGAGTCAACCCTACCTCATTCCAAGGCATAGTGTGGCTGGTATCACTCAAAGTGTCTTTTTTTTAAATGGACAGAATTTTAAGTGAAATCAACAACTGATGTACGAAAATCTCACCAAAACATTTGGATTGTATTGATAATATATCTTAACAAAACATGGGTCATTTGTGATGTGTAAGAGTAAACCTCACATCAATCTGAGGCACGGTGTGGCAGGTATCACTTAAAGTGTCTATCTTTTTTTTAAATGGATAGAATTTTATGTGAAAACAAAAACTGAAGTACGAAAATCTGACCAAATGCATTAAGATTGTGTTGATACTTTAGGGAAGTGATCCATTGTCCATTAGTGACGTTAAAGAGTCTACCCAACCTCAATCCGAGGCACGGTGTGGCCAGTATCACTAGAAGTGTCTCTATTTTGTTTAAAATGGATAGAATTTTTAGCAAAAACAACAACTGACGTAAGTAAATCCAACCAAACACATTAATATTGTTTTTTTAATTTAAGATAATGATAAATGGGTCATTTTTTAAGTGTATGAGTCTACCCCGCCTAAATCCGAGGCACAATGTGTAGCCGGTATCACTAGAATTGTGTTGATAATTTAGGGGAAAAATCCATGGGGTATTTTGGATGTTTAAGAGTAAACCCCGACACAATCCGATGCACGGTGTAGCCGGTATCACTCGAAGTGTCTCTCTTTTGTTTAAAATGGACATAAGTTTAAGTGAAAACAACAACTGACGTACAGAAATAAAACCAAATGCATTCAGATTGTGTTGATACTTTAGGGGAATGATACATGGGTCATTTTTAATGTGTATGAGTCAACTCCTCATCAATCTGAGGCATGGTGTGGTTGGTATCACTCAATGTGTCTGTCTTTTGTATAAAATGGACAAAATTTTAAGTGAAAACAAAAACTGACTTACGGAAATCCGACCAAACACATTTGTATTGTGTTGATAATTTAGGTGAATGATAAATGGGTCATTTTTGATGTGTAAGAGTCAACCATATCTCAATTTGAGGCATGGCGTGGCTAGTATCACTCAAAGTGTGTCACATTTGTTTAAAATGGACAGAAAGTTAAGTGAAAACACAATTTGACATGTGGAAATCTGACCAAACTCATTCAGATTGTTTTGATAGTTTAGGGGAACTATACATGGGTTTTTTTTATGTTTAAGAGCCACCCCCACCTCAATTTGAGGCATGTTGTGGCTGGTATCACTCAATGTGTCTCTCTTTTGTTTAAAATGGACATAATTTTAAATGAAAACAACACTTGACGTACGGAACTCCAACCAAACACATTCGGATTGTGTTGATATGTTATGAGAACGACCCATGGGTAATTTTTGATGGGTACGAGTCAAGCCTACCTCAATATGAGGCATGGTGCATCCTGTATCACTCAAAGTGTCTCTCTTTTGTTTAAAATGGACAGAATTTTAAGTGAAAACAACAACTAATGTATGAAACTCTGAACAAACGCATTTGGATTGTGTTGATACTTTAGGATAATGATACATGTGTCATTTGTGAGGTTTATGAGTCAACCCCACCTCAATATGTTACACGATGTGTCCAGTATCACTCAAAGTGTCTCTCTTTTGTTAAAAATGGACATAATTTTAAGTGAAAACAACAACTAATGTACGGAAATCTAACCAAAAACATTTGGATTGTGTTGATACTTTAGGAGAACGATCCATGGGTAATTTTTGAAGTGTATTATTAAACCCCACATCAATTCGAAGTACGGTGTGGCCAGTATCACTCAAAGTGTCTCTCTTTTGTTTAAAATGGAAAATCTTTTAAGTGAAAACAACAACTGACGTATGGTAATCCAAAAAAATGCATTCTAATTGTGTTGATACTTTAGGAGAATGATCCCTGGGTCATGTTTTACATATATGAGTCAACCCCACCTCAATCCGAGGCACGGTGTGTCCGGTATCACTCAAAGTGTCTCTCTTTTATTTAAAATGGACATAATTTTAAGGGAAAACAACAACTGACATACGGAAATCCAACCAAAAGCATTCAGATTCTATTGATACTTTAGGAGAACGATCCATGAGTCATTTGTGACATGTAAAAGTCACCCCACTAACCCCCGGATGGAAACCTCAACCCTCCAAGACACCACCCCACCACTTGGACACCCCACCCCTGGACACCCCCACCACTAGTAGAAAAAATGTTTTTAACGTCGGTTTTTAACCGACGTTGATGCCTCCAACGTAAAAAATATAACTCTTTAAGATGGTTTTTGTAAACCGAAGAAAAAAAAATTTCATTTGTTTTTTAGCATCGGTTTTGTAAAAAACTGATGCCAAAACTTTGAAAATATAGTATTGGGGTCGGTTCTTTTACAAAACAGATGCCATAAATGGAAAAATATTATTTTTTTGTGTTGGTTTTTAGACAAACCAAAGCAAAAAGTATTATTTTTTATTTTATTTTTTGTATCAATTCCTAAGATTCAATTTGACTAGTCGTAGAGCTAAAACGGAGTTATGAATCAAAAGTTATGTCCGTCGGAAGTTGATCCCATCAAAGTTTCAATTGATACAACTCATTGTAAATAAAACATGATAAAAATTAGTTAGTATCACATAAACCAAATGATATAAAATAAATATAATAATTCAAATATATTTCAATGTTTTTTGGATCTTCCATTGAATTGATGTTTTTTATCATTATATCTCTAATATTTAGTGTAGAACTCATGCGATAATGAAAATGGTGATCGATAATTAAATTTACACCATGGTTGGTAAATCTCATCTGAATATTTTTTATTTGTAACTCGATAATATAAGTAAATAGTCATTATAAGAAATCTAATTGAGTTTATTAAAAATGAAGGACAATAATAATAATGAAAATAAAGGAAGAGAATAGTTGCCATGATCAAATTAATGATTGTAGTCGTGTTGAAACCACGATTGAATCAAAGAAGTTGAAAATGATGAATGAAGGAGAAATGGATTTATATATAGTAAATGAAAATATTTTCGAATGATTTGTATGAAGATTTAGACAAGATTTTAAAAAGTTAAATGCACGTTTTGAAAAAAATTGAAATTTTGATCCCGCATATTGACGAATACTCTTTGGCGTCGGTTTTGTTTGAAACCGACGCAAAAATGGATTTACATTGGTCTTTTGCCATCAGTTTTTAAATAAACCGACAATAAAAAGTTAAAAAAATATACTTTTCGTGTTTATATTTTAAAAAATCAACTCCAAAATGTTAAAAAAATTATTTTTGCGTCGGTTTTTAAATAAACCAATTCTAAAACATTAATTTCTGGCATCAGTATTTAAATAAACCGATGCCAAAAAATTTTACAAAAACTTTTCGTGTAAGTTTTTTTATAAACTGGCGCCAAATAATAAAAAAATGTTTTGGCGTAGGTTTTTATCAAAACCGATGGAAAAAGTTACAAAAAAGTTACCATGTTTTAGAAATTCCTTCATCTTCGATTTGACTGGTTGTGGAGCTAAAAAGGAGTTATGGATTAAAAGTTATGGCCATTGAAAGTTGGACTTCTTTAAGACTTCTCTTAGAGATGATCAACTTCCAACATCCATAACATTTAACTGGTAACTCTGTTTCTGCTCCATGACCAGTCAAATCGAAGATTTGGAAACTCTCTAAAATAATGTAACTTATTTTTTAAATTTTTTTGCGACTATTTTCATAAAAAGTGACGCCAAATCAATTGTATTTTATTTTTTTGCGTCAGGTTTTTTGAAAACTGACACCAAATTATTTTTTAGTTTTTTGCATCGGTTTTTAAAAAACCGACGCCAAAAGTCTCCACAATCATATTTTACGTCAGGTTATAAGAAACCAACGTCAAATTGATGACGCTAAAAACCATTTTTATACTAGTGCACCCCCATGGAAAGCCACCCCCACACCCCTGGACACCACCCCACCCCCTTGGACAACCCCACCAACCCCCTGGACCACCCCCACCCCCTGGACACCACCCCACCCCTTGGAAACCCCCACCCCTCTCGACACCCCAACCCCCTGGATACCCTCACCCTTGTAAAGCCCCCCAACCCCCGGGAAACCACCCCATCCCCTGGACACCCCCATGGATAGCCCCCCAACCACCCTGGATACCCTACCCCCATGGACACCCCCAACCCCCTGAATGCCCCCACCCCCTGGATGCCCCCACCACACCTCGACACCACCCCACCACCTGGACACCCCATCCTCTCTGGACACCCCCACCCGCATGGACAGCCACCCCCACCCCTGGACACCACCCCACCCCTAGACACCCCACCCCTCTAGACACCCCCACCCATGGAAATCCCCCCAACCCCCTGGAAACCACCCCACCCTCGGGACACCCACATGGATAGCTCCCCCTAGACAACCCCCACCCCCTAGACACCCCCACCCCATAGACACCCACCAACCCCCTGGACGGCACCCCACCCCTCCAAGACACCACCACACCACCTAGACACCCCCACCCCCTTGGACAGGTACCCCAGCCTCTGGACACCACCCCACCCCCTGGACACCCCCACCCATGGAGAGCCCCCCCAACCCCCTATACACCACCCCACCCCCCATGGACACACACATGGACAGCCCCCTCCACCCTGGACTACCCCCACCCCTGGAAACCCCACCCCATGGACACCCACGACCCCCTGGACGACACCCCCGCCCCTTCTAGACACCACCCCACCACATGGACACCTCCACCCCCTGGACACTACCACCCCCATGGACAGCCACCCCACCCCCTAGACACAACCGGACCCCCTAGAAACCCCACCCCTCTGGACACCCCCACCCCTGAAAATCCCCCCAACCCCTTGGATACCACCCCCTAGACACCACAATAGACATACCCCACCCTAGAAAGCCCCACCCCACCCCTTCTAGACACCACCCACCCCCTTGGATAGCCAGCCCACCCCCAGGAAACCACCCCACCCCTCGTGGATGGCTCCACCAACCCTATAGACCGTCCCCCACCCCTGGACACCCCCACCCCTCTGAAAACACCCACCCCTGGAAAGCCCCCAACCCCTTGGACACCACCCCCTCTTGGAAACCCCATGGAAACCCCCCTGGACAGCCCCACCCCCACCCCTAGACACCCACACCCCCTTGGACAGCCTTATCTGAGGACACCCCCATCCCCCCGAACAACCCCACCCCCTGGACACCCCTACCCCCTTGGATAGCCACCCCAAACCCCTGAACAGCCCCCAACCCATTGAATTCTGAATTGAATTCTTCATGTATTTAATTAACTTATGAATTATGTGTTAATGGTGTATGGGTATAATTGTTGTATGGGTATACATGCTGTAATTACCATATGAATTATTTATTAATTTTTTGTGGGTATACTTGTTGATATGCTGATTTTTTTAGGTCATGTTTGGGTGTGATGCTGTAGAATTTTATATTACTACAGGCAGGGCATTTATCAGTGTTTCTTTAGCACTGATATAAGGACCCTTTATCAGTGTTTTTTGGCACTATTAAAGTCTACCATTATCTGCGCTAAAAAAGGTTGATAAAGGGGACCCCCTTTATCAGCACAGAGCTTTAAAACGCTGTTAAATCCCATTTTGAGCACCGATAAAGCTCATTTTTGTAGTAGTGAGTGTTTACCTCATTAATAAATGATTTAAATAAATAATATTATAAAGACTAAAATAATATCAAAAAATCTGTCCAATTATTATTGGAAAATTTTATTTCCACCATGAGTCAAATTATCTTTGTCTTTAATAAGTTTTGGGCATTTAGAAACCGAAAATCATTTTATAATAAAATAATATTTTCACACATTCCTAAAGAGGCCCTCCTCCCCCTTATAAAAAGCCCTCACCTCTAACCCATTACTCACACATCTAAAGCCCCTTGGATCCTCCAAAACCTACCCAAATTAGCTCTCAAGATCCCTCTATTCCACCTAGAAGACTTATCTTAGGTATATGGAACTTCAAGAAGTACTTTTGGTTCAAATCAAAGGGAGTTACCCAAAATAAAGGTAACAATTTCTCTTAAATTATTTTATTTTATTTTACTTATCCAACCCTAAACTCTTTTTATTATTTTATTTTCATACAAAACCCGTATCCTCAATATAATAGGAGGTTTTTATGAGAAGGATTTGAACTACACTTACATACACCTCCTTATAATGGGTAAAGATCATTCTATTTCTGTGGATGGAAAACTAACACCAAATGAAATGATGATTGTTCAATTATCTCCTACCGCCTCTCATGGTGAAATTGAGATGACACTGTATTTATATATGATATATATTATGTTTATTTTTTCTTTATTATTCTTTATTTTTCATTTATATCATACCTTTATGGTTTCCCTTATGGGTAAATGTGATAATTTCATTTCAAGAAGTGCGGACTACCGCTCCCTCAATGTGATATAACTCATTAATTCCATATGTGGGACATATAAAGGATGAATTTAATGACATAAAATATGATATTATACTGTAATAATAATATAAATTTGTATCATTATGTTTTTATTCCATTAAAATAAGAAATATAAATGAAAGTAGAGTTCATGCGTACGTACGACTTTTCGTCTCCATAAATATTGCATTTCATTTTTTACCTCAAAATGTTATGTAATATTATAAATACATGTATGTACTGGATATATATGATATATATGTTATCTAAATCATGAATATCATTCTAGATATAATGAAATTTTGACCATGTGAACAACTTGTAATTATAAGAACTCCATTTTTGACTCAAGTACCAAATATCGACAAAAAAACCATAATTAACTTAAATGATTACATAATGTTTATAACATGGTAAAAAGTGATATAAAAGAAATAATAAACTTTAAAAAGGTTCTTAAGAAAGTATAAATTATCTTTAGTTTATTATTCAGGAGACTAAAGAATGAACGGGTCATGTCGGACAGGAGGTAAGGGACTTCGTCTCAATCTCCTTTCATTGAGGCATATTTTGTATTAATACATGACTTTATTTTATACATTGTAAAAAAACATTTTACTTTTTATTTCATTCAAAGTGAATATTTTTCTATGAAGCGTTTTACTAAACGACAATAACAAATGTTTCTTTTTAAAGTAAGCAGTGACAACGACATTTCTGCCCTTGCGAGTATTATTTGATCTCTCGCTTACTTAACAAGCCGTAATGTTTTTTAAATTAAAGTAAATACCGTTTAAATTTTTTTATGTATATTGGTATTGAAAATGTATTTTTATAATGTATTTATTATTTAAAAATATTTAAATGATATATTGTGATTGAAATGTGGAAATGTTATGTTTCCATTATGTTGGTTTATGTGTTATGAATATGTTATGGTTCTTGGAATTATTACATGTATGGGTTGTTTTGTGATAAACCTAGGGTGGGTGTGCCCGAGATTTCTCTCCAATGCATTGGTTAATGTGATGGAGGTAAATGTGAATGTTTCTCCTAAGAGATTTATGGAATATACAGTGATGGGTATTCCAAATGTAACTCACTACGTAGCTGTGATAGCTACAATGTAAGTATATTATAGATGCCAAAAGATACCTATATGATTTATGTTTTTTGTGTGTTATTCATAAATCTTATGATTTCATGAAGTATCTTGAAGAGATTATGTTTTTTATGCAATGATGGAGTAATGTTTTTTTCTTTGTTTTATAACCATTACTGATCTTTCAATGCTCATCCAACGTTTTGAAATGTTTTTCAAAGGGAATAATGCTGAATAGGGTCAAGGATGGGATTTGGGAAATGTCATGCTGTATAAAACATGTGAATAGACATGACTCTTTTTTCTAAGAGTTTTTATTTTATGAAAAAAACTGGAAACTGAGTAGAAGTGTCTACCTTGTATTTTTTGAGATGTAATGTAATTGTTATGGTCTAATTCTCCAAAACTCTACACCTGAAAAAATCCCCAATGTTAATTATTCATTTAATTCAAGATTATGAAATGTTTAAGGCTGGGTCCTTATATTTTATGATTAAAGCATCAATATTTTTTCATAATTTTTTAATTTTTTTTCTTGAGCATCATAGTTCATATTTGGAATTGTATCTAAAAATTCAAAAGTTATAAAATTATTTTTAGAGGTATTTCTTAATTTGTAGGGTCAAAATAATGATATGTATGTTTATATCTTGATTCCATGTATGCCCATTGGTTAATAAATAACATTAAGTTACCTTAAAATTCACTATAAAACTGAAAATATATTTCTATAAACTTTGTAATGAATTTTCCTCAGACATTGAGAGGATTTGAATCTATTGGGGCTACCATGGATCAATTGATTAAATCATCTCATTTCCAAATAATAGATTAATCAATATGTTTTCAAAGCTTCTAAACTATTTATATGATAAAGATGGTAAAACATCATGGATTATTGAGTATAATTATATCTAATCATAATGATTGATTTATATCATGTTTGGGGGGTGGGTGAGGGGGAGTGGGTTATAATATGCCTTTAGTACCCAATTGTGTTATATACCAAAATTTCATCCACATAATAGTTTTCATAATATGTTAATGATTCTATAATTGGAATATATATTGGGGGGGTGTGTGTCTTTAATTTTATTGGATTATAGTAATATCATTTACCATTACAATAATTTTCATATAGTAGCAGTTATAAATATCATATCATCTTGTATTTATATAAAGATTTGTATGAGAGACTATTCTATTCACAACATAGTTAACAGAGGTCGGTAAGGCAGTTATAATCGGTAAAAATACAGTGCAGGATATGGTGAATCATGTTTATGTTTTTCAATATTACATGGGGATTAATCAAATTAGAAAAAAATAAAATTTGTATCAGAGGAAGATACCATTGAAATTTCTTATTGGGAATATGTTTTCTAATGAGTTTCACATCAATGTGGAAAATGGTGGATTGTAAATATATGTTTGTACTCATCTAGATTTTACATCCCTATTTAATTATCTAAGTAAATTAAATAGCCATATTTTTATTTTCACTACCTTATTGGGTTGAAAGGATCTATAGATTATTCAATATATCCCACATTTTTAAGTATTATCATTCTATTTCATATGTTGTTTATTTGAATGATATCAATATATATGAGGATATTATTTTCTTTGGATTATTCAATGAAAATTCTAGATCACAAAGAGAAAGTCATGTGTGGAAAAGATTATTCCTTAGATAGAGTTATTTTGGAGGATTGACGGTGTTGAGAAAATCACTTGGGATATGGAATCACTAATTTATGTTTAATATATATTTTTTTTGGAATTTATCTTATTATTTTTGATATGAAATGTTATTATAATGACAGTGGTTAAAGAAATATAATATTTTATATAATATTATTTTTTTCTTTTATAGTAATGGTTGATTTTTTAGAGGATGTAATGTTTTTTAAATTGGTGTGTATAAAGAGACCTGTAAATTGGTGTGTCTCTGGAGACTTTTACTAATATTGGGATTTAATTTTTATCACTTCATTAGTTTCATTGCATAATGTATATAATTTTGTAGTATTTTGGTAATTTTACAAGGTGGGTGGGACTATCCATAAACTCTGCATCATGGTTAAATTAAATTAAGTAAAAAATTTATTTAATAATTTATTTTAATGTGTTATTTTAAAAACTTAAATAATTTAATTATTTGATATATTATGTATAAGTTATGAAGTATAATTTTATAAGTATAATTTGGAATTATGTTTTGAAAAGAGATTATATGTTGAGTTAATGGTGTACATGTAGGTGTTTGACTCAGAGAATAAAATAAGTAAGAGTGAGAAATTAAATGGCATCATTCCATGGTATAGATGGATAGAATAGAGGATTGAGTCATTTTGATCTATTTTTTCCACCATGAAAATTTCTTAAATACTCAATGTAATATATTTATTTTCTTAAGATATAAACCCTTGGGGATAAATGTATCATGAACTATTAGTGATAGATAGATATAAAATGATAAAGGATGAATGTTCAATGGATATTTGGGAATTTTTTACCATGGAATTACGGTAGATGACTAGAAATTCTTATATTTTTATAATTATGGTAATTCTACTTCACTTTTTATATTATAAGATATGTAGATAATTCATTGTAATCCAAGAAAAAGATTTTGTGCTAAAATAATTAAATTTTTTTATATTATCCTGATTTACAGATAAGATAAATATTTATGAATATGAGATTTATGGAATAAATATTCTAGATAAATATTTTTTATTTACAATAAATTTATTTAATTTTTTTAATAAATGGATTAAGAAATCTAAATTTTACATGGTGTAATGTTACTTGGAATTGGTAAACTATGGAATGACATATGGAAATGGATTAAAAAAATATTCTTATGTTTTGAGATGTATTATTTTTAATTATGGAGGATTTATTGTGGAATCAAAATTATATAAATGTATTGTTATTATATTTGAAATGTTCATAAAATATTATTATAATATGTTATTATTATGAAATTAGTGTTTAACATGTGTGTTGAATAAAGTGTGAATTATTCAATAAGTACTGTTATAGTATCTTGAGTAAGATGTGATAATGTTTTGAGGAAAATTTCCTAAGTGATATGAATCAAATTTTTTATTACTTTCGGCTTGGGTTATGTGAGTTTGACAAGAGGGTCATGCCACACTCTAAAAAATTTTAAGAATGATTTGGTGATATTAAGGGATAATATTATATTGATTTATACAATGTCATCCCCCATTATATTGTAGCAATAATTTTTAAACTGTATTATATGGTGGTTATATAGAATCTACATGGGCCATATATCAGTAGCACGATGCCATGCCATATTAAAACATTTTGTGTTTCTAGAACCTTACTCTAATTTTCTCAAGGAGTATAGTAAAACTTCTCAGTTGGGTTGAGATTGTTGAAGGGGATGGAATATTCCGTTAGCCTTATATAAACCTATCGTGTGTTTATAAATAGAGGTGAAAGAATGGAAGGGTGTGGTGGATGTTCTGACATTTTACAAAGGGATTTTATTATATATTTTCTCTGAATATAATGTTGGGGAATATTGTTATTCTTAAGATATAAAGAAAGTTAGTGATTAGAATAATTATTTGTTACGATATTAATTATGTTCCATTTTGGTGGTATTGTGACATAAATTAGATTTATGGTATTTAGTCCCTAGGATTTACTTATGGTGTTCCAAGGTGTGATTATATTATATCTATGTGCTGTGGTAATATTTTTTGGTACCTTTGTTTGTATAATATCCCATTGAGGAGATAAACTATATACTGAGAGTCTAAATACATTTGCGGTATATGATGATAATGATGATAGTGGTGGTCAAAATAGTGTGGATAGTCATGTTGGGTATGTTAGATATAGTGGTGACGATGCATGTTGAGTATGGGAGATTCTCTAAAGGTAGATACCAATTAATTTTTTGAGAGTCCATAAGGATAGACATATACATAACCAATGAGGGTTTTCAGGGGGAGAGTCCCTGGGGGTGGACTCATAGAAAACTATTGATATTCCTTGAGTCTGTACAACAACCAAACCAATAGATAAATTTAGTGATTTCCTAGCATGTATAAAAATTCACGGGGATATATAGAAAGGATTATAGTGGTGGAATACTACTTTATAATATATTATTGAGGCCCCTATTGGTGTAAATTACTTGGATATATGTGGAGAGTTTCCTATGGGTGGATAATATAATGGATATATTAAAGTAATTTCCTTGATGATAGTAAACTCTTTAGTCTTCAGGTATGGAATAAATGTGGTTATTGCAATAGTAGTTTGTTTGTATTTTAGAAGGACAAGTATTTTTATGTGATTCAGAAATTTTAATGGTTATAAGACACACGATGATATTGGTTGAAATTTTTGTATTGTAAGAAGAATAATTAATTGTATTATTTTATTTATTCCATTTACAAATTGATAAGAATGATTTAATCACACAGAAACATAAGATTTCATGTGTGGTACCTATTTCATATATTTATAATCTCAACCATGATTTAAATATTTATTTTTGAATTATTATGATAGAGATGGAAGTGGTGTCTTACAACCTTATATATGGACATGTTATTCTTATTAAAAGACGTAGATGGTATTATATCTCACTAGTGGTATATAATAAATGACATAATTTGTGATTGGTTTCCATTTATGGATTATATTCGTATGTTATGACATACATGAATATGTATTTTTCATGTATCATGCCTGGGAAATACATTTATTTTATCAAATTGATATAGAGTATATTCAAAAGCGTGTTAACTTCTATATAGGTGTGATGATATACTCTTGGATCCAGTATCCAACCCATATATTATAGAAGGTGTACTTAATAGATCTCACTGTTACTCATTTTTGACACAAGAGGCGTCCTAAAAGGGGAGGGTTTTTGTAGATTATAGAATCTAGAATGCACCTAGTAGTGAATGAACCACATGGTACCATAAAATAATATAATAAATAAAATTTACAATTATATTCCCATAAATTAATATTATTATTTTATTATCGCTATGATGATTTAAATAATTAATATCCAATATAGAAATATCTTGTTACCCTATAGGAAAATTTTCAACAAATATTTTTCCAATTGAATCTTAAAATTTTACCAATGACAAGACAAAATTGAGATCATTAATCATTCCAATATTTCAATTTAATAATTTATTATTATTCTACAATGTTCCAAAACACTTCAAAATAAAAATTAGAAAACTAATTTTTTTTATAAATTTAGATATGTTATAATGATTTTTTTTTTCATATTCCATGTGTTGAATATGAATCTACCACATAAATATCATGAAAAAGATATGGAAATTATTTTAATTTATTTTCTTTATATCTTTTTTGGTTGAAAATAATAAACTACTAATGAGGAATCATGAATCTCAACCAAATTAATACATGCCAATCTTGTATCTGGCAATCAGAATAATGGAGATGGTTTGAGTCATAGAAAAATAATGAACATGGTGGTTATAACAATAAATTTCACTATAAGAGGATTCAAAACAACTGTATTTGGTCTAATTTAAATAAACCACAACAAAAAAAATTAATTTTTTAAATATTAAGGTTTTTATTGAGTTATGAAATTGAATTAGCCACATACCTTTAAAACAAAACGAATTTATTTTATATTTTTTAGTAGTAAATAAAATGGATGGATAAATATGATTAAGAGAATTTGTTTATTAATCATGAATCATGATGATGATATGATTATTTTCTATATCATTAAATTTTTAATAAATCCAATATGTATTGATAATATTGATGAAATTTATATGATCTTACATGAAATAATATTTTTTAAAATATTTTAAACTTATATTAAATTTTTTCCCGTTTTTGTGTTTCTTTATTTATATGTAATATTAGTTAAACTTTATTTTATTATAAAAGTATATTAAGGATCACTATATCATATTTAATGTCCACACTAAAGATATTTTTCTTATTAATAATGATACAATGCTTATAATTGTTATGAACGAGATATAATTTAGTAATATTAAATAGGGAATTCTTATATAGTTAATTTAAATTGGAATGAAAAATTAATCAAATATTATACAAGTATAAATATATATGTCCATTAGTGCATAAATGTTTAATAAATAATACTTTTTTATCACTTGAATTTATATTAATATTATTAAATTATATATATATATATTTTAAAAATTAATCTATTATTATGAATATGGATGAAGTATATTTATAATAACTCTATTTAAAAAGAATTATTAATGAGAAACTTTGTTCATGAAAATATTTTACGGTTTCTTTCTAGGTTTTACTATGTGAATATATATATATATATATATATATAATAAAATAAAAAATGAATACTGAATGTTTATCTATCCTGATACTATTGTTATAAGACTTGATTGATTGGGGAATCCATGATCAATTATGATGAGAAATATTTTTAAATATACAAATAATAATACTTTAAAAATATAAAAAGGTTCTCATAAATAATGAAATTTCATGTGTTATTTTTTAAAAGATAAAAATTAAAATACTATCCGCAATAATAATTTAGATGTAATTCATTTTTTATGGAATAAATTACCTACGACATAAGTAGATTAATACAGCCAACATGTGAATCATTTGATATTGTGTAGAATTTATTTATACTTCTTCTAGAGGGTCATGTATATGTTAATTATCAAATTAAAACAATGATTTTGTGAGATTATTTATTAAAATAATTATATTTAGAGTAATATTACTAGATTACACAAATTAAAATATTCAAATTGATAATGTTATTTGACATTCATATAATGTTTTTTACTTATTTCATACCGACTATAATATGTTTGAAGCATATTGTTGGTTATGTTTGTATTCAAATTTTTTTTAGTTCATTCATTTATTATGAATCATTAAATCATATAAAAAGTGTTTGTCATGTTCTTGGAAATTCAATGTTCAACATGAGGAAATTAATTTTTTCATGAAATAAAATTTTCTAATATAATAATATCAAGTTTTCATTAATATTTATAATTTAATTGAACTTTTATTCCTGGAAAAAAATATTTTAAAATATAAACTTTTGTTTTTGTTGTATATATACACAAATAAACTCCATATTTAACTAGAATGGGACCTCATTAAATATTTGGTATTTAATTTTTAATTAAAAATCCATTAATAATAAAGTATATTGAAATATTATATTGACATTTATTTATACTAGGGTTTTATTATTTACAATTTAATGTAGATATATATCCAATATTAGATAAATTTAAATAATGAATCAATAATTAAATATTATATGCAACTATAAATCCTTTATCCTCAAAAAAATCCTAGTAAAATATATTTATATAATTATTGTTTTCTATAAAATTTATAAAATTATTTTTTTGATGAATTATTTTATTTTAATCATAAAAAAATCCCATATTCCAACTATTGAATTATCTAACTATAATTTATGTCTCATAAAAATAATATATTAAGGATAAAAATAATGTATCTGTTTAATTCCCAATAAACATTATAATAATAGATTAAAAATATACCAATCATTGAAATTTTTAATGTAATCAGTATGTTTGAGTTGATAATCTAAAGAAAAATGTGGAAAATATAAATCTATTTGATAATGATATTCCCTAATAAAATAATGATATTAATGTACCTAATTATAATAATGAGTAAATTTATATAAATATTACAAAAATTAAAATATTTAATAACTAAGTGGATACTAAAATTGATGACATAATTTTATAAAATGTAGTACTGGATATCTTTGACAGGGATAAAATAACAATGATAGTTGATGACTGTTATGATATAACTGATTGACAAAATTTAAAAAATCTAATCCAATATTAGTTAAAATCAATTTGAAAACATGATATATTTGGTCTAATGGTCAAAATACCCTATGAGATTAAATCAATTTTTATAAATGATAATTTTTATAAAATATAAATGTAAAAAACAATGTCTCAAATTATAAAGCATGACTAGTTTGTCAGGTATTTTCAAAAATAATTGGGATATATTATGATGTTACATAACAATATGTAATTAATTCAACTTCATTAATACCTCACGAGTTTAGATATATATTAACTAAGTGAATTAAACTTAATAAATATTGTAAACACATACCTACATGGTATCATTGATAATGATGTTTATAAGAAAATAATTGATTGGATATTTATTTTTAAATATTTCTATTAATACTCTTGATATTTAATCTATTATGCTATACAAATCTAATTACGGATTAACAAAAATAGATTGTATATTGAACAATTATCTCTGTGAGTATTTTTTATTAAGGTAGTACAAATAATATATTTTCTTAATTTTTTGATAAAGGGAACTAGATCTAAATTTTTATTTATTGAAGTATATATTTATAATTTCATTGTGATTTGAATTATCAATAAACTTTCCTTGGAATTAAAAGTTTTAATATATGAACTTAAAATAAATAAATTTTGTAATCTATTGAATTTCAAATAATAGAAAAGAATTCAAATTTACATAACTATGACTTTTTAATAGATGAAATTATTTAATGTTTTTTCAAACCCAAAAATGTTTTATCCATTATTAAAAATGAAAAGTATATAGTTGGATGCATTTTAGAAGATAATGAAAATTTTGGCAAAATACTACTTATGGAGTAGAACATCCCTCTTTACAGAATCATGTGCTTATGAATCCCCCTTTAATAGTTTACATGGCCCTAAATCCCCATTTTCTAGCAATATATCGACAAGTGTTCCAATAAATACTCATTGTTTTCCTTCACTATGAGGATCTAATAATTTAGTGTGGAATTTAATGTGTTAGAAATATTACACAATTTGTGTGAATCTTTATGGAATTTTCTTTAATCCTAAATGTAAATACATTGAAAAATAGGTATTAGGGAATATTTTCATTTCACATAACCATATTTTCTATAAATCTATAAGAGAGTCCTAGACTAGGTAATAAGTCCCCTTAAGGGATGATATGGATAATTATCCTCTCTCCCAATGTATAATTCATGTAGTATTTTGGATATCCCACAACCCCTACGTTTGGAAAGTGGGTATATATCCTAAATTTATTTTGTGAACAAATAGGAAAATAAAAATATTAACCCACAATGAATTCCAATACGCCTGAAAGAGACCAACTGAACCTGCAATTTTTCTTAAGATATTCCACTAATGAGTTCCTTGGTTGTGTTTTTCACCATTAATATCTCTCATAACATCAAAATAGGATCACTATACATATCATATGATGTCAATATTCGTACAATGGTTGGTGGAATCTATAAAACACCTATGGATTCTACACATCACATGTTATTATGACAAACTTATGCTTCAGCTGGAGAAAAGGTCCCAACCCCGTTATATCAATGCCTGATATCACCAAACAAGTGTTTCCAGTTCTAAATTGAGAATTCATTAATATGGGAATATCATTTCAATATATCCATCTAAAATTTGGGGGCATCTCATGTGAACCACCATAAGTTGATTCCTCATAGAGTTTCCTACCAATGACAGACAACAAGAAAGCATGTGGACCATGTTACCACAACCAATCTCTTTGGGATACTGTCAAAAAGGAACATAATGATTATATCCCTAATCATGGTGTGGTGGAATAGGATTCATATTATATACTTTATATCATTAAAGAGTTTCCTAGGACGACTCCTATAATTCACTATCATCTCCAATTCCTCTTGGACCCAAACCCCTAAGAATATATTGAGAAAGATTCATTATACACTTCTATCTTATTTCTCAAAACTAGTACACCTATATAAAAGGATAATTATGGGTATCATTCAACTTAAACTATAGAGAGGGTTTATACCCATTTTCATGTTCACACCCATGAATTGTAGTTCCATATTCTAATATCAATTGACGATCAACCTAGATGAGATCCTACACATTAAGGTTTCTGAACACACTATGGAACTCTGATTATGACTGAAATTCCATCCTTGACTGTCTTCATAAGAACATTCAAATATAGAGATAACTGTGGGTAATGTATAATCTAGGGTAAAATCCTTATCCTCTTAGACACTAAAAGATTTTAGTTTAATTGATATCATTTGATGTCGAATTAAGGATCTTATAGATATTCATTTGCAATTAAAGGAAACCCTGACCATAATGGTCCTCCCCATAGTACCAAATAATATTACTTTTGATATCCTTCCTAGAGTATACCTTATGAATTTCATCCATATATCGCAATTCTAAAAAATCTTTAGTTCCTCCCTATAGTATTTTCTATGAATTTCCTCGACATAGAACCATAATCAACAACCCTTGAGGTCCTACCTTGGGAATGTGTTGTGAAGAGCCTCTATTTGAAACCATAATTAAGAGGTCCTAACAAGAGTGACCATCATGGAGGACCTCCATATGACAAAAACACTTCAGTTATGAAGGTCATCTTCATGGTATCTGATAAAAAATTATCAACAAAGGAGTTCATCCCCATGATTATATGAATACATAAATATCTAAAGCAATTCGTAAAAGATCCTACCACAAAGCCTACCGTCATAATAATATGAATGATGATCATGATGGACTTGTTCATGACACCAGTCGTGGAGGTCCTCCCAAAAAAATATTGATTTTTTTTCAAAAGATATCCTCCCTTCACAACTTATAAACAATTAGTAACAACATAGGATCTCACTGTAGAATGAAATTTATAAACTCTAGAGGTCCTCCCTATATTATATATTGTTGATTCCATATATTCTATAAAGAATAAAATTGAAATTAAGGTCCTCCTCATCAAGGAAACCAAAATATAGGTTACCAAGGTATCTCTCTATGTAATGTTGATGAATAATCCTACACATCCTCCCTAGGTTATATCTCATGACAATATTTCCTATTATAGAAAATTGTTCCATAATAGAGGTCCACCCCTTGATGTAAGATCAATAATAAACCACAAAGCTCCACTAGATAGTTCTCATTGTGAATCCCAACCCTAAAGTGAAATATCATCTCATTATTAATGTACTCTTCATTTATACATCACTATAAATTTTTCCTCATATCTAGAGGCCCTCATGAAACTAAGGAAATCAGAATCATGTTTTTCATTTTTAATCATGAATTCCTCATCCCTATAAATATTCAATATGATGAAACAATTATCATTTTTTCCACCCACTTAGTGTTCAATATCATAGATTATTTAAGATATTTTAAATGTTCATAATATTATTGAAAAAGTATCATTGAAATAAAATATATAATCAAATATATTGGAAGAATCCTCACTGAGGATGTAGATAATTTTATAGTGATCGGGAATGAATTTCTTGAGGAAAAAATAAAGTTTATGTTTATTCAAATTTCCAGTACCTTTTATGTAATTCCTAAGAAAAAAAGGAATGGATATCCAATGTTCTTCATTACTTTTAGGAGACTCTCTATTATCTCAAGGCCAAAGACCTATCCTACAGTGAGTACACAAACCACTTAAAGATTATATATTATTTTTGTCACTATGTTGATTTTTAAATATTTATGTGGCCCAAAATACTATTCTAGAAATATTATATGTGGTTTTACAATACTCTTTCCTCGCCATTTTGAGGGTGATCAATCAAATAGTAACTCATACCCCACCTAACATTTAGATCAGAGAGTGGGGTGAAAATTAAGATATACACATTAACATTTTTATTGGATTAAATACCAATAGGGAATGGATCTTAAAATTTCAGCACTTCAGTCTGAGTATCGAGACATATATATGAATATTCTTATTTTTATACTATAATAATTTCCATTTTTACAAGTTCTTATAAATTATGTAATTAATGGGAGAGATCAATTAGCAGGAATTTGTCTAAATTTGATCAGAAGTTCACTAATTCCCCTTATTTAGAAAACTAGGTTGTAAACATAAATAAACCATTCGTAGTGATATTTTTTCACCCTAAATAGGTGATAAATCCTAATTATTCTAGGATAAAATAAAAGAAGGCCAAGATGTTTGTTATAGAATTCCTATCATCAGTACTGGTATAACCTTAATATATAGGTATTGATTCATATTTACCACTAACACTGCACTCAAAACCATAAAATCCATAGTGAATTATATTCAGGATTATTTAATAGAAAAACTATCACCATCCTATAGGGTTTGGGATATTTATTACTGTCATACTCTAAAGAATTAGGTATTTTCCATATTAGGATTATATTTTCAGGAAACAAACCCACAATTTATTCAATTTATGTTTCTTGATACATATTTGTATTCTGAAGTGTGTTATATGGAAACCATTTGGAAATCATTAAATATTACCATATGAAAACTCATTCTAAGGGGGAATTATTAATATTAATTAAAACCTCATAATTGTCACTAGTAAAAAAAATCGAATAAGAAAACTGATATGAAGGATAATTATGACATGTACCTCCATGGATATTCATAGGATGAGGAATCCCATCATTACACTGACATGGATGAGGATTTCATTACCTTTAAATTATTTTCATCAATGAATATTTCTAACATCATCCCCATTGAAAAAAATAACAATAATACTTATCTAAAAGAAAACAACTATGAGAATTCCATTCCAAACATGGTATACACCAAAATATGTGAAAAGGGTGTATAAACATGACAATATAGGAATGATTATAATTTTGGATATCCTCTAAAAAACCATCTATCACAAACTAAATGATCTTCAAGAAATTATAAGGGTAAAGGTGTAGCTATATCCACATCCTTCCCACTAACCAAATAAGTTAAACCTCTTTATCCTAATAAAAATATTTCCCAATGTGATGTAGACTCAGAGATGTTGAGGTGACTGAATAATGGATTTTCCTGAGGAAATCTACATACTATTTGAAACATAATATCTTAGGCTAATATCTATATTCTATTAAATTCCTATAAATAATAAGTAACAACTTAATGAGAAAGATTAGATTCTAGTCATCCAACCAGCCAAGGTCTCAAAAAGCTAGAATATTTAACTAAAGAAGACATGAACTATGAATAACTCTATATATTAGAGAAAATATAATACAATTTTAAGTGAGTAACCCCCGAATGACTCATGATGGTTCTTAATAGTAGGTATAGGAGAGTTGACGATATTCATTTTTACATGTTTTATCCAATTGAGTATTAGAATAGGTGATAGACCTACTATGACTACTTGAATTCATGGGTTTCCCTTACTAATCAAATGGAATCCCTAGAGTAGAAACATACACCATTTTATAATTAGAGTAAACCATATAAAGAGTCGTTGGACTAGAATCCTCCTACACAAAACATTGGGAATCTCACATTCCCAATATAGAATGGTATAAGAGAACTGGAGAAAAACCATAGGCACCTAACATCTTGAAAAAACCTTATAATGGAAAAAGTAGTTTATTATGAGATTAAAATTTTTAGGTGTTTCATTAAAATCTGGAAAGGTCTAAAATTATTTGAGCCCAAAAACCTACCATCCTAGTACATGGAAAATTTGATGAATCATAAATGACATTTCTTTTACCAAAACAGCTCCATGCCGAGGAAGAATATTTTCCTTAACCTCCCAAATTTTAAATAGTTTTAAAATTCATGGGTTTCGAATTTATAAATTATTTTTAATGTTTTAAAATATGAAATAAATATATATTATCCTCTAGATAAACTATTGGAGATATTTATAAATAATTATTGAGATAAGTTGTAGATGGTTCCAATCCTCTTTGAAAACAATGGTGGTTTCCAAGTGTTTGTATCCATAGAATAAACACTAGAATATTCTATTCATCATACCAAATCCAAATTTAAATCAAACACATTGACCATGGGGAATAATAATGGTAGATAAAATACTGTAAATATCACATTCAAACTAGTGTTTGTGCTAGATCTAACCATTAATCTAGATCACTATCATTTAGTACATCCTCTTCAATAAAAATGCTATAAATATCATAATCATCAAGATAGAAAGAAATATATAAAGTATAAAAACCTAAATGAATATATGAATAATGATTATTACATCCCAAAGGAGAAGGTTCATTTTTATTTATCACTTCTATAGAGAAGGATTTAGTCAAATTATTATATATTAGAAGGAACAATAAGGTCATTTTTAGTGATTACCTTGATTACTAAACCTTTCATTGGAAGATATGGGATTATGCCAAAGTATGATTCATCATGAAGGATATGCATTAGAAAATGACTAAATTCAATAATTTAATGATGGGAAAAACTTTGGTTGAGGTGACCTATGTCTCTCATATTCCACCAAAATAAGAAGGATAGTTGTAAGAAATCCCAAATTGTGGGTCATAAAATTTAAAATTATAGTAAATCGATAAGTTGGGATCATGAAATATTAAGGCATGACTGAATTAACCAACAATGATTCAAATTCAATTTCTGATAGTAGATTTGATATCTTAATCATAATATACTATTAAGAGGTAGTGTAATTATCAGTAAAAGAATAAGTCACATGTGGGTACATAAGCTAGCTCCAAATCTTATGGATTTATCACACCCATCACTTGGAGGACAAGCTATGCACCAAAAAATTTAATATTCTTTGGATGTGGAGTCACAATATAACTTAATCAATTTTGAAAACTTGAAAGAACCATTCACTAATGAGGAAGACTCATATAAACCTATGTTCTATATCAATAATCAAAGAAGAAGTCGTTAGTACAGGAGAAAATGAAATCATTATGGACATTGATTGTAAGGATTCATTCACACTAAAGATACATATACATTATAAACATAAATATAGGTTCTCCAATGAGATCAATATGTATATCAATATGATCCTAATTATTACTGGGCTCATTCAGTCAAATTATATTTTAATATGGACTATCATATAGATAATTATTCAGTCCACGCCTTAATAAGGGATGGTAGATTCATCCCAACCCCAGATGGCCAGGATGTCACCTAGCTATGGTCATAAAAAGGTGGAATCATTATAGTAATCTTAATCTCCAAATATTCAAGCTTGGTAGAAAACTCATGGAAAGAAGAATGGATTCTTAATCCAACAACATGACATTTTGAGGAATCTTACTATCAAGCCAAATGAGATTTTAATCTTGAATTTCATTTATATTTCAAAAATATATCTAGGAATCCTTTGCTGAGGCTCTTCTAATATCCCATTATTTTGATATTGAAGTTACTATAGTCTATACATATAACATATATATGGGGTCTAATGGATTCAACATAGTCAAAGTAAGAAGTTGAAGTTTATAGGCTGATCAAATTAAAATTTCTCCAGTATGTTTAATAAAATGTGACTCACAAATATTTTCCCATTTAGGAAATCAAATTGGAAATTCAGTTTCCATATTGATTTCTAATATATTAACCATAACTAAATAAAGGTTTATTTCTTATTCTCGGTCATAGAAAAATTAATTTATGAAACTGTTGGCCTCCCGGACATCTAATCCAAGGATGGTTATTCTGTTTATATATAGATCATAATAAACCTAGAGACGAGTAGTAAATAGACATTAGGGAACCCAAATGTGTACACAATTATAAATAAAATTCTTCTTGTTTTATAAATGCTGGAAAAATATTCCAATGTTCCATGGACCGTATTTTCAAGTAATTTTAGGGAAAGATCATAAATGTTGATGTTTAAGTGGCCAAATCTCAATATCACCATAATAATATTGCTGAAAATGAGATAGTTTTTAGAAAACTATGTTGACATAAATTCAAAACAGAACTATGGAAATGTGCTTTTAGGGTAACATTGGAAAAATTACTCCACTTCATGGTTTTTTATCATGACATTTAATTCGGCCTTAAAAATTAAAAGGAAATACTTGAAATATGTCACCCCAAAACTCAATGAAATTAATTGGATTTTATCCATGTCCCTATTATATCAAATAAATCAATGTCAGCCACATTTTAAAGTGTCTATACTTCACAAATACAATATAAAATGGTTCAATTATCATTGGGATATGAATTTTCCAAAATCCTTTGTTGACCTTTAAGAAGTATACCATAAACCCTACATTCTTGATTCCCGTCATAGAATGAAAAAATTTCATCCATCATTTTGTAATTATATAAAGATCACCTGAAACTATACCTTTTAAAAAAATGATGTGGTTAAAGAGAATAATATCTATTATCTATGTAGGAAAATGCAAAATGTTGTGATTATATATTACAATATCGAGGAAAAATATCATGCATTATTTTTTAAATTTAAATATCTAAGGCATTATATTCAACACCATGAGTTAAACATGGTCTTCCATGTTAATCCACTAAAACATATCCATAGTCATAAAATGATAACAGAATGCATAGATTGATGGGTGGTCATACTATAATAATTGGGCATATTATTTTTGTATAAAATTTTTTTCAAGGGGAAAGTGTTAGTATATATGTTCATAATGAAGGAAACCTCAAATAAGTTATTATTAGACTCAACAATCATTTATGAAGTGGATTTTTCTATTTATGAAACCTCCCAGTAATGAGTGATATACTTCAACAGTTACACTACGATCCTAGTAGTTAAAAGGATAAAAATTATAAATATCAATATGTTTAGGTTGGGGATCATGTTTGTATCCCTTTTAAGGTTATAATTTATTAATTACTTCTATCAGAGGGATATAACAATAACAATATATAATACCAATCTCTCATTTAAGGCTTGGAACTGGACCATTTAATACTAGTTACCCATTCAGACATTGGGGGGATTTAAATTTAGCAACTAGTAAAATAAATGGGGATTGGTACATTAACATGAAAAAATTGATTCCCTTTATTGATTATGTATGAAGGTTGTTTTAATATTTACCAAAAAATATAATGTTATCTCTTATTTAATTTTTGAAAGACCCCCAAGATGATGTTTCGGGAAATGGAGATATACCCTTGGAAGGTCCTGATTAAGAAGATATAGCCATTAAAATCACACATAACATGCTGGTTTCACTATTTTTCAGTAATTATTTATAATAGATCAATGAAATAAACACCATCCTTGACCAAGTTAATCCTTTCCCCCTAATGACCAGTTCCACGTATGTCTCCCATAATAGACTACCTCCCAAGTGGGACCCCCACATGATTTAGCTATGAAAGAATAGATCTGTCAATGGGTAGAAAATTTCATCCTTTACAATGGCCCAACTTCCAAGAAGATACTTTACTAACAAGGATTTGATGGAGTTATTCTCAAATAAATTAAAGGTGGAAGCACCCTCAATGTCATAAAAGCATTCCATGACAATACAAGTGACACCCAATAGTATGATGCTGAGATATTCATCTATATCAAGATGATTTTTTAGTTATATCCTTTAAGGATTAATGAATGAATGAAATTAATTTTGTAATTACACTAAAAAAAATACATGAAAATTCCATTCAACAACCCCTTGACTTGTTACACACTTACAAACACTCTTTATGATTTTCCCTTTGGGGGATAGATGTCAAGGGTCTTTACCCTCTATACACAACTACAATGATGATGTTCATTCCTATATCTAGTAGATGTTTCGACAAATGGGTCTAAGAAGAATCCTTCAAGGAATTAATATAGAAATTTATCACCAATATTGTGAATTTCAGCACCATTTTATGATTTATAGTCCCTTACATAATATTTATAGATTATGGAACCAATTTATAAGCTTCAAAATTGAATAGGTTGTATCTAGAGTACAATATATGATCCAACCATTTGTCTTTCTATCAGGAAATTTCAAATGAAATGATAAAGTCATTTAAAAATTTATTATAATATTATTTATAAGATGATGGATATTGATAAGATGTATTGGTTGGATTAGATCATACATGATCTATGGTATTATGAACCTGATAGATAATAGTGTATAATGTCATATGAAGGCAATATAACCTGATAGAATATAGTGTATAATTTCATATGAAGGCAATATAACCTAATGGATAAAAGGTTATAATGTCCTTTGGTATTATACAAGACTTATTGGAGAATATGACTAGGCTTATGACATGAGGAGTTTATCTCATGAAACATACCACCACCTCATTAGAGTGTCTTGGATTCTAATATTTTGTGTCGAGTTTTCAATTATTATCCTTATGAAAAGATATCTAAATCCTCAAGTTAAAATTACCCTCTTTGAAAATTATCATTATGAATATGATCCTTGTCACATGATGTCAACCTCCGTGACATAATGGTCCATCCAATAACACCTTATACTATTTTTAATAGTCTATCCTATATGAGATAATTCCCTTATGTATGATCCAGACCTATGTATGAGTCTCTAGTATGTGGGTTTATAAGTTCTTATCATTTTTTTAATAACTGTTATATCTGGGGACACTATGTATAAAAACTAGGCTCTCTTCTCCTTGGAATTGAAATTAAGTTTACATTTTTTGCGGAACCTATACTAGGATAAAAACTATTTATTGATTACCATTCCATTATAATGATCAATATTTTACCTTTATACGCATGGGTATTACCTTGGACCTAATTTGGGATAGAATCATTTCACATTATCTTTGTGATGATACATCACATACACAAATTTTATTCAATTATTACACAAATATAATCTACAATTTCACTACCATGTCCCTAAAACATGATCTTGATCATTATAAAGACTTATTCTAGAACTATGTGTAGCTTAATTCTTGGTATCCAAGGATTGTTAGTGATATCTAAATCATCTATCTTGTATCCAAATAAAAATTCCATTACAATTTCATTTTCCCCATAACTATAACTATAACATCCATAGATTTTATTAAGGAAACACTATGTTCAACAACATACATGATACTTCACATCGACCATAAATGAATAACTAAATATTATTATTTAAATGTTACGATTATAAACATTCCATTATAGTGATGGGTATGGACAAGATTAACTGAATTATGAAAATATGGTTTACACATGTATATATAATTTATTTTCATATGAATAAATTATTTATAAAAGAAAATAAAACCCTTTTGAAAATAAAATTGAAATATTTTTCTGAAAAATTATTTATGCACAAAGTTTTTTTCCAATAAATTTAAAAATCAATCTTTTTGGACTATATAAATTAAATAATTATATTATATATTTAATATAATGTTTAATATTCATCCTATATATTTTTGTAGACATTATAAATTAAATTTTATCCATAAAATGCTATATATTTCTAAAGGCAGTTTAGCCACCTTTTAATAGTTCCCTTATTTTAAAAATAAATTCTTACACTTTTATAAATTTAATTTGTCAAAATAGATATCATTTTTAAAAGTATAATTTTTGAATTAACTTATGGTAAAATTTTAGGAATTTTTTGAAAATTTTGATTTTTAAATAAATAGTGATATATATATTTTTATTGAAAACCATATATTTAAAGTATTTTGAAATTAAAATTATATTTTATATTTTAATTAGTTTAATTTAATTTAAAATAATTTAATTGTCATTTATGAAATGGATTTTATACTTGAATTCAGTATAAAAATGGTGGTCAGAATGAAGGGGGAAAATGATCCCGTAAGGCTTGGCTATTCAAAAAAAATCCTTCTATACAGAGTATCTAAGAGCTCCCATTGTATGAAGAAGTGTCTGGATTCACCATTTTTATGGGTTAGTTTAAGAATCATTGTTCGCATTACAATTTGGAAGAATCAATTTCTTTCCTTTGGTGGATGTATTATGCTTGTCAACTCTGTACTGTCCTCGATTCCCATGAATGTGTTATCCATGATTAGTGTTAAAAAGGTAATGTTGACCAACCTTGAAAAAGTGAAGAAATAATTCATATGGGATTTTCCCCATGAAGGATGACTTCACTAGACATCATGGGACCAGTTGGCCAGGGGGTATGTGATGGTGGTGTCAATATCAAGAGTGTCAAGGGGGAAAAGAATGTCTTGTAAGCTCGGATTGGATGGTATTTCTTAGAAAATAAATCATTATGGTAAATATATACATCTAGTAAATATGGGAAAAAATTTATAGAGGAAGGGGGACAACATTTCAGTATGTTTCATGATTTGTAAACATGTACATGTTCTTCATAACCACTCAAAATGGATTGCGGACGGTGGAAGAATTTATTTCTAGATTAAAAATTGGGATGGTTATGTTATTGGTTTTCCTAGTTGTCCAACCCATGAGATCACCTTCTCCCAGGATAGAAAGTTTAATCCTTTAATTCAACCCATAATTAACCAATATAGACTATATATATTCTAAAGTATCTTTAAGAATGATGAATCAGACAAGATCATTTTTATGGAGTTAGAATCAAGGGCATTCTCAACTAAAGGCTAACGTTTATTGACTTAAGTTCATTGTGTACATGATGGGTGGAATACAACTATTTTCTGCATAGAAATATCCATGAAACAAAACTTTATAGTGTGGAATCCTCAAAACCAAACCCCCTTGATGAATGATCATGTGATGAATAAAGGGATGAGAATGTAATCTAAGTGTTAATGCTTCTTGATTCACAGAATGGAATCAGTTGAGCACCTATTACTTGAGGGTGATTGGGCAGAATAATATTGAAGTGGTCTAGGTGAGACCATCATTCTAGGAGATTGAGTCAAAACCCAAGCATACTTTATTCAATATTGGTTTATGGGAATCAATAATAATTCTATTTAATAGAAGTTGAGGTATTACTAGTTGCGGAAGAAATTTAGAATATATGGAGTGCGAGGAGCCAAATTCGACATGGGGGAATGAATTATTCATGCCTAGGCTTGGTGGTTATAACCATAATTATTATGGATTACATGGTCCCATATGTAAAATCAATGTGGACGGGTCATGTATGTCTGGGATCATGAGGGGGGGCGGGTGTCTGTGACCCTCAAGGTGTGTTTGTCTTATATTTTAGTTATGGATTTGGGGAGGGGGACTCCCTCAAGGGATAGGTATGCGTGTTGCTAAATGGTATTGAGATGTGTCATTCTCACAACATTAGGATATAGTCGATTGAAACATAATCAAAAATTATCCATGGTTTGATATAGTTTTAGCTTCAAATTCCTTGGACTATTACTTACAACATCTGTAAGTACAAAAGTCTTATTGAATCCTAGGTGGTCCTTTTCCATAATTGGGGTGAGGTGAACAATGTTGCTGACTTCTTATCTTATGGAGAAACTAATTACGATCACCATTTTTTTCTAAGATGGGGTCTATCCCATAGTTATGTAGTAATTTTTTCTACTGTGGATTCAACCAGTCTAAATTATTTTATTCCACCTTAATTTTGTTTTTTCTAAGGCACTACCATACCTGAAATAAAATAGTAAAAATTGAATTGAAGGATTTTTTTAAAAAACCTTTTATTGTTTCATTAATTGATTTAATTGTAAATTAATTTCTGAAAATAATTTTTTTGAATTTTGAATAATGGATTCCAAATTTTGAATCATATGGTCCAAATTTAGTATATATATTCCTATAATATTTTTTGTTAAAATGAGTAGATGCTTTCATAAATTTTTATTTCCATGGAAAAGGGTAAGTCGAGTAATTATACGAAAAATAATAATATAAATTTACAATAACACCTATCCAAATATTATTATATGATATATATTATAATCTAAATAAATAAGGTTGAAATTTGAGTTATTTAATCGAACATTTTCAATCAAAATGACTTTGATATTACTTAAATTAATGAAAACAAACAAATATCAATTTCATGGTCTTAACCATATCTTAAATGTCTCATGGAGACAAAGGTGGTTTTGGAACTAATATAAGTGTCCATTTTGAACTTAATAAACTTATTTTAATTATATATATTTATTTATGACTTTTTGGGCCATTTTCACGAGGTTATGATATTTATAATACTACATTTAATGAAAAGGAAAATGTATCACATTCATATTTTTAATAAATATATTATTTTTAATATGGTATTATTATGTAGATATACTCAACTATAAATATTATTTTCAAATAAAATATGTTCATGAACATTAAGGTATTTTATTTTTAATCTTTTTTAAAGAAAGAATTACCTTAAATAATCAGAAAACATTCATGTTGTAATTATTTTATTAATAAAACTATCAAATAATTTATATTTAATGTATTAAAATAAATATTATTTGAATTAGTTAGGTTTATTATAGCGACACTATACCTTTTCTCAAATTATTACATGATTTTAAGAATAATTAACCATTAGATATAAACCAAAGATAAAAGAGTCTAGTGTCTTTGAAATATTAGTTACATGAATAGAAAGTATGAAACAAAAACAAAAATATATTTTATTTAATCTCCATAAAGAGCTCCTAAAATCATTTAAGCTCATATATATTCAATGGATTACCTTGGGAATAAATAAACAAATATATGAGCTAAAATTATTTATAAGGGAATAAAAATAGGAATAAATAATATCACATGTGTTAGAAGGCATTACATGATGACATAAATAGGCATGATAAATTAATAAAAATATTTAATCATAACATGTAGAAAAACTGATAATGTAATAATGTAATCATAGGAATGTGGTAGTAATATAAAACATTACATAAACATGAGTCAAGGCTACCCTCCAAGATTGTATCACATTGTGGAAAAAGTCCCATAAAGGAAACATGTTTACTTCCTGTCCCAACGTGACGTCCCATGAGACTAAAACAATACCCATATTATTAAATAAATATACAGGTTCACCCATCATAAAATTATCATCAATACATGTTCGAAATAAATAATCAAACATAAGGAATAAACACAAGGGTTACCCATGAAAGGAAACATGTATCATAATCATGTCGCAATGCATAACCAAAGGAAATATCATTATTGTGTCCATGAAAGAATAGATTTAAATCATATATGAACATTAATTAGGAAAAATAGGTATATATCATGATAAATCTTGTCCAAATTAAGTAAAAAAATATAAAAAAGTGTTTTGGAAACATTAGAAATGAGCCACTTCGATGTCGTTTAATAGAAAATATTAAAGACAATTAAAGAGGAAAAATGCAAAATTTTTGAATAAAAATAGGAAACAAGATATATATTCATGATAAAAGGATATATTTTAGAAAAAAATGTTTTCTTAAAATATATTATGGGGTGTACTTGAGAATGGGTAAGAAATTCAGAAATTCCCTATAATTGGGATTTTTACCTGTAGGAATTGAAAAGGGATCCTTAAAAATGTATATCCCAATCAAAGAAAGAAGTATTGAGATAGGTAAATATATTTTGAACATAAAAATAAATTTATGTGGAGTAAATAAGAATAATTAATGATTACAATTCGTTAAGGGGTGATAAAGTGTAACCTAAAGAAAAATATGAGTTTGGAGAGAATCCATGACCTAATGTTGGAAGGTGTTCTGCACTTGTAGTTAATAATCTAGATAATAAACTTCGATGCATTAATTAATTAATTTAGAAACTATTCTTCATGTATTTAATTTATTATAATTATATAACATTATTTTATGGACTTTTATGAGTTATAAGATTCAATTTCATAATTCTAGGAGCGTTCGTTTCATGGTTTTATTATTAGTTCCCTCGAGTTTAATTATGGGTGCTCTTTTCAATTTTGAGTAAAAATCTATAAGTGGAATTATATGATATCGATGAACCTTCCTACTTTTAAATGGCCCCATATATAATTTTTTCTTATGTGATAATGATCTATTTGTTAAAATGTTAATGAAGAACATTAGTTTATTTTGATTAAATTTCAATTATCACAAACTAATTTTGTTTTATAATTTAATATTATGTATATATATTAGTTCCAGATCATAAACAAGTTATAATATAAATTTTAAAATATGTTTTCACTATTATAATATTTTTACAACCATCCATGAATGCGGTAATAGTAAATTAAAAATCTACATCCATGAAGTTGCTGAGTCCATACATCACACAAAATGTTTTCATTTTTAAGATAAAAAAGAAGAAAAGATATGTGTTGAAAGATATAACATTAAAATAATAAAACTATATTATATTTATGATACTAGAGTTTTCATGTAATTTTTTTTAGTGGGGGATTGGTTGAGGTAGAAGAAAGAAATAATTTAAATTGGGAAGGTGGAGGATTTTACCTCTTGAATAATGTCATCTTGAGAACCTCCTTGTAGAATTGGGAAATTGTGATTTCATGAGACCATAAATACCAAAACATGTTTAATAGGTTTGGGAGATGAATTGGTAATAATATTATAAGGATAGAAATCTTATAGTCTGAGACGAAGATGCGGTGAGGGTGGTATTTATTGTGGGAGGATAAGGTAGTTTTGATTATTTTATTCTTTGGTTTAATATTCTGGCTCAAGAATATCATTGATTTTTATTCTTATGACTATGTAAATTATCTTGTGCACATAAGTTTTAACTAAAGGGTTCCTACATCATTTATGACTCAAAAATTCATGTAGTTGGATTAAAATGATAAATACCATAAATTATCACATTTCACTATTCAACAAAAATCCTACTATTTCAGAAAAATCCGAAAAAATTCAATCTAAATATTTTTCTATGTATAGATTTATAAAATAGAATCCATTTTATAAAAAATGTATTCTAGATATTATAAATTTAATTTTTAATTAAAATCGTACTATATTCGGAAAAATATCGATTTTAATATTATAACATATTTTTGGACACTTCTAAAAATTAATTATGGTCTAATAAAATTATCTTATAATAATAAGATAATAAAATATTAATTTATGAATATATTTTTTGGAAATGAATTTACTTCTAAATCATTTTATTGATTATAAAATTTAAAATAAACATTTAAATTTTACAAAAATACCAATACTCAACTATCATTTTTAAAACATTTATTTACTTAAACCATAATATAATTTTATGATATATTCATGTATAAGATACATAAATTTTATTTGTACATTAAATATAAGGATACTATTCTTTTGGATGGATTACTATTTATAATGGTCATGATACTATTCCAATGGCCAAGTTACTAATCCATTTGTATAGTTTCCTTAATTCCAATAATCCATATTATTAAATTCATTATTAATTTATAAAGTTTTCAGTGTTTTCTCTATGAGATTTTAGTTGATTTATACTATATGACTTAATTAAAAGAAGGAAATTTTCATTGGTAAAATTCTGGGACGTCACATTCTTCTCCCTAATGAAATTTCACCCTCCAAAGTTTGTTTTACATACAATAGTGAAAATAGGTGAGGGTAATTCTTATTCATTACTTACTCCGATTCCCTTGTCACCTCTTTAAACATATGGTTCTACAATTTGTACATTGAATAGTTGAGTATTTTTGTTGCATTGATATTTATCTCTATAGTCTATGATCTTTATCAGATACTCTTTATACGAGAGGTCATTATCCATTTATACCACCTCTAGATTCATTACATGTGAGGGATATAGTATGTACTTCCACTAGATGGTATCATGGAATACATAATGTACTTGAGACATGGTAGGTAGAAGTGATAGTTGATAGGTTATAGCTCTAGCACAATCAACAATCTCAAATGGGATGATCTATCGGGGACTCAACTTTCCTTTCTTCCCAAATATCATTATCCTCTTCCATATAGATATGAAGATGAATACCATGTCTCTAACCTCAAACTCTAGGTCCTGTCAAGGATTGTCTACAAAGGACTTCTATATACTATGCTATACCTTGATGTTTTTTAGAATGTTTGGAACCTCTTATACCATTTCTTTAACCATTTTAGTTACTTCATCTCAGTGTGATGGTGTTCAACATCTTTTTCCATATAGGAATGTTGAGTCAATAAGATTTTCCTCATGACTTTTCCATTCCTTCTTGTTTTGAAAATCACAGACACCTTATACTTAAGAAAATCTATATTTTACTTCTATAAGGAAAATTTCCTTTCCAAAGGAATTTACCCGTACCATATTTTCATTTCTCATATAAATATTTTTCTTAAGTTTAAAAATAGGATTCATACTTAAAACCTTGGAATAATATAATACTTAGATATGAATCATTCTGTTTTAGGATCTGAATTCTGGATACAAACTCCAATAAAGTTCAACTCTGAATTCTGGATACGAAATCTAATGATGTTCAACTCTGAATTTTGGATACAAAATCTCAAGAAGTTCTACTCCTAATTCTATATTCTGAACTTATACTAGTTCAAATCCGAACTTATACTAGTTCAACTACGTACTTATACTAGTTCAACTCTGAACTTATACTAGTTAGAATTAGAAATTATACTAGTTCAAATCTGAACTTATAATAGTTCGACTTGGAACTTCTCTGAGTTCGACTCCAAACTTCTGTGAGTTCAACTCCGAACTTCTATGAGTTTGAATCCAAACATCTCTGAGTTCGACTCCGAAATTCTGTGATTTTGACTTTGAACTTTTACGAGTTCAACTCTAAACTCTGTAAGTTCAGATTATGAATTCTAGTGAAACCGGACTCTGAATTTCATTATAAATTTAGACTCCAGATTTCTACAGAGTTCAGGTTCTGAATTCCTACAAAACAGAATCAAAATATTTCTTTATTATAAACTCTGAATTCCATTTTGGATAGACTCCGAACTTTTATTTTCTTACATTCCAAACTTTAGTTTTACTTATTCTTACCTTTGTTTCATTACAAAACTATATCCTGATTTCAGTTATTGAATAACCATTGGTTGAGTGACACGTGTACAAGTCCCTCTGAAATTCAAGGAGAAATATGACCGTTGGAGGAGGGAGCCGACCATTGGAGCTTCGCCTATAAATAAGAGCTCATTTGAAACATTGAAAAAAACTTTGATAGAATTCTAACATCTGTGCTTACATGCTGTTCAAGTGATTTCTAGAGAGAGAGAGGCTCTTATCAATTATAAAAGCTTCATGCAGAGAGTTTGAACAACTTGTTCAAATTTTCCTTGTGCAAAATTGCTTCATGCAACTCCGATTGTTGCTAATTATAATTGAGGGCTTCCGGGGATAGGAATACAGAGGTTCCAACACCTTGAAGTTGAGGGCATCCTTTCTGAGGAAGATAGAGGTGTTGACTACCTGATAGTTGAGGGCATGAGTGGATAGCAAGACAGACTCCAATATTCATATCAAGGTTTTACCCTTGTGTGGGTAAGACATACTTTCTTGAATGTATAAATCCCGGGACCTTTATCCGAGGTTGTTGGATACCCTTATCTTTGGGTTAAAAGAGTTATTGTTTCTTACTTGTAGTTTTACAACTTGTTTTTCCGCTGAATTTTTTATTGTTAAGGAAAGTATAACTTTCTTATACTTCCTTACATGTACTCTGATTTAGTTAGATTCTATACGCTTTAAGGTAGAATCTAAGCTGGTGTAAACTATTGTTAAGTTTCATTTCCATAATCACTTTTCTGGAATTTAGCAAGTGTTTAGAACTTATAGAGGTCTTGTGAATTATCATGTTTAACCTTGTTAAACATAACCATCCTAAATTTTTTTAAGGATATTTTTAAAAGGTACAATTCACCCCCCTCTTGTATCTATGAATATCATTCTTATTTCGATCCTATGTTTGGTATCACATAGTATATCATACTCAGAGTCAAACCATCCTAACAAATGGTATCAGAGAATTTGGATCAATCTGAATTAATCTCATGATTAGATTCAGAAGAGAATTATCGGAATTGCTTATTCAGATTCACATTTCTGGATTCATACTTTTCAGAATCTATTTTTCATAATCATAGTTTGGATTCAATTTTTTTCTTAGAGATAAATGTTTTTCATTCTTATAATATTTTCCCTTGTTTACAGACTTATACATCTAACAAGTTTGTGTGCCAATGATTTTCTTAAGGATGATAGGTTTAAATGTTTGTTCTATTGAAAAATTAAATCATACCAGACCACCTATCTTTGATGGAAATGATTATGAATATTTTAGAGATTTTATGAAGACTTTAATTATCAATACTGGTGTTGAAAATTTTGTTATGCTTACTGGAGGATACAAAATTCCTGATAAGGAAGTAAATGCTTTTACTAATCAAGAAAAGCATGAATACCAACTCAACTAGAAGGTACGCAATAATTTACTTTGTTCAATGAATAGTAACATATATAGCCAAATTTTGTCTTGTGAAACAACTAACTGTATATGGAAGAAACTTGAAGTTACACATTTTGGTACTTTTAAAGTGATTGAGACTGGAGGATCCATGCTCAGATCTGAGTATCATGGTTTTAATTTTCCTTATAGAGAACCAATTTGCAAGGTGAAAAAGAGATTCATGATTGTCATGAATAACTTACAATCTAGGGGAGAGAAAGGTCTAGATGATGAATCTCTTGATGACAAGATCATAGATATCATGGAAAATGAGTGGGAATCTAAGAGAACTATTATTGATGAAAATAGAAAGGTTACTCAAATTTCTCTTGATGAACTATTTAGAACTCTTCTTCAAGATGAAACTATAATGAAGAGAGATGCTGAAAACATAAAGAAGAAGAATGGAAATGGTAGTTTTTCTTTTACTACAACTTCAAATCACATGAAAGCTAAGACTCCTGAAATAGTTTGTAGATCCTAATCTAAGAAAGTTATTATTAAATCTGATTGCAGTGAGAGTGTAGTCTCATAAAATGAGTTAGCTAATCTTGCTCGAAGGATGAACACGACAGATTGACAGAGAAATTTCCAATCCAAGTATAAGAAGAAGGAAAGGAAAGATAAGAAAGATTTAGAGGTCACATTCAATGAATGCAGGAGAGCTGAACAAATAAGATCTAATTACCCTATGCTTAAAAGAAAAGAAAGAAAATAGATGCATTATGAATGAAACAGAAAGAGGTATTACAAGTCCAAAGATAAGAAGGTTTTGAAATCCAATGACACATGGAGTTCCAGTGGTGGCGACTCTTCATATAAATCTTCGGATTATGAATCTTCTGGACAGAAGAATCTTGGTCTTATAGTCATTCTACCTATCGATAATCATTTCTTGATGGATAAGGTACACAATGATGAATCAATGACCAATGTTTCCTTAAATTATAATGATAGTAAATATTATAACTCTTCTGATGATGAATCTTATTCTGATGAAGAAAATACTTTACCTACTTATGAAGAAGTTTCTAGGTTTGCTAAACTTGTTGAGATTGAGAACTCAAAACTCATGAAAAAATCTTGATAAGGTAAACTCTATGAATACTATTCCTACTAAGGAAATATCAGATCTTTCTAAAAATCTTGATAAGAAAAATTATGATTTTGAAAGTATTTCATAAAATCTTGAGGAAGTAAGTTTTGATAAGAATAAACTTTCAAAAGATCTAGAAAATGTAATTTCCAAGAAAGCTGTTTTTGAGCCTAGCTCTAGTTCAAATGATTTTGAAGACAATAACTTTGTTATAAAACTCAAATCCGAAATATTTTTATTGAGGAAGTGTTTTTCAAACATTACCCTAGTTAAGGAAATTTTTTATAAAATGTATTTACAAATCCGACCTCAAAGAAATACTTCTAGTTTTGGTAACACAAGTTCTAAACCAATTTTTAGTAATAACTAATTTGTTCCTCAAAGTGCCCCATATTTCACAAAGTGTCAATATGATGGTCATTGGGAAAAGAATTGTTCCTTAAACAAAACCCAATCATTAGGATCTCATAAGGCTTATTTTTCTAAGAAGATGCGGGTACCCAAAATTTTTCTTTATGTAATTTCCAGATCCAAGGAAGTTTAGATTCCGAAAACCTAACTTTTTCTTATTTTTAGGAAAATAGGGGAAGAACAAACAGAAATACTTGGTACATGGATGGTAGATATTCCCGGCATATTACTAGTAACAAAATCTATTTTGAAAATATTATCAAGACGAAAGGAGGAAAAGTAACTTTTGGAGATAATGCTCAGGGATAAATTATCGGTATAGGTAACATAATTATTCTTGGAAAAATATTGATTTCAAATGTTTCTTTTTGTTAAAGGTCTTATTTAGAACCTCATTAGCATAAGTCAATTATGTGATGAAGGATACCTTGTGAATTTTAGGAATGATAACTGCTTAGTATACAATTCCAAGGAAGAATTTATTCTTTCTGCCCATAGGCAAGAGAATGTTTAAGCACTAAACTTAGAAGACCTTAAGAGCCAAGACTTACCTTGCCTTAGTGCAATGGAAGATCATTCTTGGTTATGGAATAGAAGGTTATGACATTGTAACCTTAGAAACTTATGCAAACTTTCTAAGAAAATTTTAGTTAAGGTTCTACCAGAGCTTAGATGTGATTCTTCAAAAGTTTGTGACCCTTGTAAGTATGGAATGCAACATAAATAAAGTTTTAAATCAGTTGGTGAAGTCTCAACCACTGATGTATTACAGTTAGTGCACATGGATCTTTTTGGTCCTACACAAACTGGAAGCATTGTAGGAAAGTATTATGTATTTGTTTTGGTTGATTATTACACCAGATTTACATGGGTCTATTTTCTAGAAAAGAAGTCTGAAGCTTTTTCTTATTTCAATAATTATATATCCCAAGTTAAAAATGAGAAAAACCATCCATTTAAAACTATTCATAGTGATCATGGAGTATAATTTCAAAATTCTGATTTTGAAACATTTTGTAGTAGAAAAGGTATTACTCACAACTTTTCGGCACCCAGAACACCTCATCAAAATGGTGTTGTTAAAAGAAGTAATAGAATTCTTCATGAGATAACTAGAACCATGTTTATTGTCTATTCTATAGCTAAACATTTTTGGGTTGAAGCTATATGCACTACTTTTTATAATATAAATCGAGTTTTAATTAGACCATTTCTTAATAAAACCCCTTATGAGTTATGGAATGGTAGAAAACCTATAATTTCATACTTTAAGGTTTTTGGATACAAGGTATTCATTTTTAATACTAAATATAACTTACCCAAATTTGCACTAAAATCTGATGAAGGAATTTTCTTAGGCTACTCCACAACATCTAAGGCTTATAGAGTTTTTACCAAAAACACTTGTACTATTGAAGAGAAAATACATGTCAAATTTGATGAATCTAATCATTTGGTTTTCAAACAACATAAATCTACATCCTCATATGTGTTTTTAAAAACTGATTATCAACCTTTGATAGAAAATCATTCTGATAAGGAAAATGTTCATGAAGATACTTCTGAAACATTTACCCAGACGATTTCCTACCCTATATTGATGAACATGTTTTAGAAAACCTGAACTAGTCATTTCTAAAGAATCATCCTAGTGATAGTATCATTGGTGATGTAAATCAACCTGTAAGGACTATAAGTTCCTTAATAAATGAAGTAGAACATCTAGAATTCATTTCCCAATTAAAACCAAAAATCACTGATGAATCTTTAGGTGAGGAAGATTGGGTTAAATCCATGCAATATGAACTAAATGAATTCGAAAGGAATAAATTCTGGACCTTTGTTGAAATACCTAATGAAACTTATGTAATTGGAGTAAAATGGGTCTTCAAAAATAAATGTGACGAAAATGGAATAATCATAAGAAATAAAGCTAGATTAGTTGCTAAAGTCTATAATCACCAAGAAGGAATAGACTATGAAGAAACCTATGCTCTAGTAGCTAGAATTGAATCTATTCATATTCTACTTTCCTCTGCAGCATTCTTCAATTTTAAACTTTTTCAAATGGATGTGAAATGTGCTTTCCTTAGTGGTTATGTTCAAGAGGAAGTTTTTGTTGAACAACCTCCTGGCTTTGAAGATACGAAACAACCTGATCATGTTTTTAGACTTACCAATGATTTATATGGCCTTAAATAAGCCCCACGAGCTTGGTATGATAGAATTACAAGATTTTTTATTCAGAATAACTATTATAAGGGAAATGTAGATCCAACCCTTTTTATAAAGAAAAATTAGAAAAATGTTTTTATTGTTCAAAATTATGTTGATGAAATTATATTTGGTTCAACTTCGCAATCTTTAACTGAGTCCTTTGTGAATCTAATGAAATTTAATTTTGAAATGTGTATGATGGGTGAGTTAACATTTTTCCTTGGTTTTCAAATTTCTCAAAAACCAGAAGGAATTTACATATCTCAACATAAGTATATTAAATATCTTCTTAAAAAGTATGGGTATGACAACACTAAGAGTATAAGTACTCTTATTGGTACCTCGAACACACTTGATCTTGATGAAGCTAGGAAACAGGTCGATCAAACATTTTTTAGAGGTGTGATAGGAAGTCTACTTTACCTGATAGCTAGTCAACTAGACTTAATGTTTTCAGTATGCTTATGTCCAAGATATCAGTCCAATCCTAAGTAATCTCATTTAAAGGTAGTGAAAATAATTTTTCACTACTTAAAGGGAACCATGGATCTAGGACTATTTTATACTTCTGGAGATGATTTTGTTTTAAATAGATTTTCAGATAATGACTTTGGTGGATGTAGAATGGATAGAAAAAGTACATCTGAAACTTTTCATTTCTTAGGAGATTTATTAGTCTCTTGGTCTTGCAAGAAGGAACATTCTGTAGCACTCTCCACTACTGAAGCAGAATATGTAGCAGCTGGAAGTTGTTGTACTCAAGTGCTGTGGTTGCAACACACACTCACAGACAATGGATTTAGTTTAACTAAGACTCAAACATTGTGTGATAACACAAGTGCCATTGCCCTTAGTAAAAACCCTGCACATCACTGTCATTCAAAGCACATAGATATTAGGCATCACTTTCTTAGGGATCTCACACTTAAAAGAGATATCGTTCTTCAGTTTATCAGAATGCAAGATCAACTTGTTGACATTTTCACAAAATCATTTCCCTCCAATTGATTTGAATACATTAAATAGAAGTTAGGAATGATAACCTTGAGGTAATATTCCTTCATTAACTTCTTTTTTAACCTTTCTCCTTACACTAATAAACTCCTTTTCATAGGGGAAGTACATTTGTTTGTGAGCCTTCAAAAATTTTCGTAACGAGTCTTTCAAAAAAAATTCATAATGAGCCTTTCAAAATTTTTCATAATGAGTCTTTCAAAAAAATTTCATAATGATTCTTTCATAAAAATTTCTTAATGAGTCTTTCAAAAAAAATTCGTAATGATCCTTTCAAAAATTTTCATAATGAGCCTTTAAAAATTTTTCGTAACGAACCTCTCAAAATTTTTGTAACAAAGTTTTCATATTGGAAATTTTCGTAACGAAGTTTTCATAATGAGAATCTTCGTAATAATAATTTTCGTAATGAGAATTTTTGTAATAAGAATTTTCTTTATGAGAATTTTTTGTAATGATAATTTTCGTAATGAGAATCTTCGTAATGAGAATCTTCGTAGTAAGAATTTTCGTAATGGTAATATCCGTACTCAAATTTTTTTTGTAGTGAGTTTTTTGTAGTCAAATTTTCATCAAGAAGAATATTACCTATTACGAATAAACATCCTATCCAATCCAAAAGTTTTGACTTCATTACTCAAGTTTTTGTAGTCTTTTTTAGTTGATGTTAGTTTCTTTTTCTTTTGAAATTTCTCAGATTTGTTTCTTCTGAAATCCAAATGTTTTTGTTAAAACCAAAAAGATTAGATTCAAAATTTCCTTGTGGGTATCTTTTCAACCGTCAGATCAGATCAGAGAGATTTTCAACCATTAGATTGGTTTTGGAAGTTCAAAGGTCAGCTCCATCGCTTATATAAAGGGAACCCCCATTTGTGTCCCACATCGATCTCCAAGCTCTCATGTCTTGATGATCTGCCTCAGTTCTTAAATCCCATTCCGAATCTCTCAGAATTCCTCCATTCCGAATGTCTATAGAATCCAATTCTCAAGACATGTCTACCACGAAGCCAATTTCAAAATGTAAAGTGTACAGATAATGGTTGGTCCTCTGAACTTTTACAAGTACAATTCTATCATCTCTAAGAACATCATGTTGAATGTTTGGGAAGATGTATGTGTATCTAAGATAGCTGTTCAAGATGTGGTCTATCCAGAGTTTCTTGTAGAGTTATATAAATCACCATGCTTTTTTTTAGGAAGAGGAAAGAGAAAAATTTTCTTTCAAGTCTTATGTGAAGACATACCAACTTACTTACACCAGGGCAGCAAGCTTGGTGGGGCTGGAATATGATGGAGAAGCTGAATTTCACTCACATAAACTTTTAGATGTTCAAGGTAGTTTTGTTAAGGTAAGGGCCTTGGAGTGTCTTGGGATTCAGGATGTAAATACAACCCAGATTTCTCACCTATCTTCTAATAATTGGATCCTTCAGCTTTGGGTACATGGTTTCCTGGTTCCGAGAAAAGGTGAAAAAGATACCCTGAAGAAAAGTGATATATATTTATTAGAATTTTTGGTGAATCTAAGAAAAGTCAATCTAATGAGGCATGTTCTTGTGACAATCAATAACATCAAGGAGGGAAATTTGAGAGCTCAAATCATCATATACCCTGACTTACTATCAAAGCTGATAGTTTGATGTCTGGATTCATTTAAGATTGCATGTAAGTCTAAGGCTTAGAATTGGAAGGTTATGCTAGTTAGTGATGATACCATGAAAAGTATGAATATGGCCTATTCTAAGGATACATGAGAATTTTGTAATTTTCCAGTGAAAGAAGCTGAAACCAATCAGGAAAATGTGGAGAAAGCTAAGCCAGTGAAGAAGGATGGTAAGAAGAGGAAATTGAAAGAAGTGGTTGCTAAAGACAAGAACCCCAAAGCTAAGGAAGCCCAATATTCACCTCCCAAGTTGAACAAATAGAAATCATATCCAGATGAGGTTGCTGCTAAATGGAGGGAAGATAAGTAGAAAAGGAAATAAGGGGACCCTCGGTTTGGATTGACCCTGATGAAGCTAAATCCTTAAGAGAAAAACTGTTGAATACCTTGAGATGGTAGAAAAAAGAGAAGAAGATGAAGAAGAAGATGTCTGAAGCTGAAGCTGTACAATCCATTTTGAGAGCTATAGAAGTAACCTTAGAAAATATTCTAATACCGGAATCTTTCCTTGCTGAGCCATTACCAGACAACCCAGGAAAAAATTACTTCACTCCGGGAAAGTCTAAATGGAAAGAGGTTGTTGAAGAAGTAGAGAAAAGAGCTAGTGAATAAGTAGAGGAAGAAGTTGTTGAAGAAATAGAATAGTAAGAGGAAGTAGAAGAATAATAAGTAGTAGAAGAAGGAAGAGGTGATCTAGATGAATTGATTAAACAAGTTGAGGATTATCAAGAGAAGGAAAACCTATCAGAAAAACTACCACTCCAAACATCTGAGGCTGAGTCCTCAAAGCCTGTCACTCCGAGAAAGGGAGATGAAAAAGATGGTAAGGAAGATGAAGATAAGGAGGAAGAGAAATAGAATGAATCATCTTAGGAAGTAGGCCATGAAAAGTACTATCTTGAAGAAGGAGTAGAGAATGAAAAACCTGATGAAGACAAGATAGTTAAACTATCTGAAAGTGAGGAAGGATCTCCTAATGATGAACCCATTCTGAAAGTTGATAAAGGTAAGCAAGTGCTGATGGAAACCCCATCAAAATATATCATAAGGAAGAAGGATGTTGGTGGCCCTTCAAGAAGAAAGATGGTGGAAATTGAAGAAGAAAAATCCCCAAGCAAGGTGTCTGATTCGGAATCATCATCACTTGGTCACGATTTTGTTGTTGAGTCTTTGAAGAAGTTGGTGCATACAATTTTGATAATTCCCACCATAGACTCAAGATACCAGATTCTTAAAAAAAATCCTAAATAAGAAATCAGAATCTATATCCATGGTGATGGATATGTGTGTGAAGATTGAAGCTGAGCATAGAAATTTTCTTCTCAATTATGATGTTTAGAGAAAGTCATGAAGAAAAACCACTGTATGGTCTAAGAAAATTGATGATGACATGGTAGAGTTTGATCAATTTCAGATTGATGTTAAAGAAGCTTTTGACATCGAGGATGCCAAAATTAAGAATATTCAGGATAATCTAACCCTTGATCAAAATAATTGGAATCAACAGGTAAGGGATATGAATGGGAAGCTTAACTCGGTTGCTGGAAATAGGAAAGGGGAAAGAGATCTTTGGATTCAGATAGAAGAGAAGCTTGTGAAGTAGGATTAAATTCTTAAGTCATAGTATGAGGTTCTAAAAGCTCAAGATGAAAGGATTAAAGCCTTATAAAAACAAGATGAGGAGGACCAGAAACACTTGAAGAAGCTGAAAACTCTATTGAAGAAGTTAATCCACAAGGAAAAGGAAGACAAATAGACCAATTCGATTTTTTGTTGTCATGTATTTCCTGGTAGAAATTCTTTCAATTCTAATGAAATATCTGGTTGTTTGTATATTGTGTTGTTATGTACTAAAATTTCTGGCACTTTATTTCTTTTCCATTCCCTTAATTGTTTTTTGAAAATCACAATGGGGGAGAAGGAAAAAGAACTAATCAAAGGTGGAGAAGGAAAAATCTAAAAGGGAGAAGAAAAATTTCCAAGTTAAGAACTATCCTTATATAAGGGGGAGATTCTCATTATGATGTTTTTCATTCCTATGATAATGAAAACTCCATTCTAGAAATCCAGAATACAATATTTAGAGTTCCTAAGCCTAATGGGGTGTTAGTTGTATTCACCATCATCTATGAACAATGGGAGATAAGTTTTAATTTCAAAGTCTAAAGAATTTTTTTTCTAAGAAATTATATTTCTTTTTAGAAAGGTTGTTTGTGATTAACAAAAAGGGGGAGATTGTTGAGTCAATAAGGTTTTCCTTATGACTTTTCCATTCCTTCTTGTTTTGAAAATCACAAACACCTTATACTTAAGCAAATCTATATTTTACTTCTATAAGGAAAATTTCTTTTCCAAAGGAATTTACCCCTACCATAATCTCATTTCTCATATCAATAATTTTCTTAAGTATAAAAATCGAATTCAAACCTAAAACCTGAGAATCATATAATACTTAGATATGAGGCATTATGTTTTAGGATCCGAATTCTGGATACAAATTGCAATGAAGTTCAAACATGAATTCTGGATACGAACTCTAATGAAGTTCAACTGTGAATTCTGGATACGAACACTCATGAAATTTTACTCCTAATTCTGGACTCCGAACTTATACTAGTTCAACTCCTAACTTCTAGGAGTTTGACTCCGAAATTTTGTGAGTTCGACTCCAATATTCTATGAGTTCGACTCAGAAATTCTTGTGAGTTCGACTCTGAAATTTTACGAGTTCTACTCCAAACCCTATAAGTTCACATTCTTAATTCTAGTGAAACCAGACTCTGAATTTCTTTATAAATTCAGACTCTAATTTTCTAAAGAATTCTGGTTCTGAATTCCTACAAAATAGAATCTGAATATCTCTTTATTATAAACTCCAAATTACATTTTGGTTAGACTCCAAAATATTATTTTCTTACATTTCGAACTTCAGTTTTACTTATGCTTACACTAATTTCAATACAAAACAATGTTGTTCTTTCATATATTGACGAACCGTTGGTTGATTCACACGTGTACAGGTCCCTCTGAAATTCAAGGAGAAATATGACCATTGGAGGAGGGAGCCGACCGTTGGAGATTCAGCTAGAAATTGAAGATCATTTCAAACATGGACAAAAACTTTGATAGAACTCTGACATCTGTGCTTACATGCTGTTGAAGTGATTTCTAGAGAGAGGGAGTCTCTTATCAACTCTCAAAGCATCCTACAAAAAGTTTGAACGGCTTGTTCAAACTTTTCCTTGTGCAGACTTGCTTCGCTCGACTATGATTGTTGCTGATTACAATCTAGGGATTCCAGGGATAGGAAGACAGAGGTTCCCACACCTTGAAGTTGAGGACTTCCTTGCTGAGGAAGACAGAGGTGCCGACTGCATGATAGTTGAGTCCTTTCAAGGACAGCAAGACAAACTCTGATCTTTGTATTGAGGGCTTACCCTAGTGTTGGTAAAACAGACTTTCTTGAATGCATAAATCAAGGGACCTTTATCCAAGGTTGTTGGATAACCTTCTGTTTGGGTTAAAAGAGTGATTGTTTGTTACTTGTAGTTTTAATACATGTTTTTCCTCTGCATTTTGTATTGTTAAGGAAATTATAACTTTCTTATACTTCCTTACTTGTACTCTGATTCAGTTAGATTCTATACGCTTTAAGGTAGAATCTTAGCCAGTGTATACTTTTGTTAAGTTTCATTACCAGAATCAATTTTTTGGAATTTAGCAAGTGTTTAGAACTTATAGAGGTCTTGTAAATTATCTTTTTAACCTTGTTAAACATAACCATCCTAAAAATTTCCTAATGGAATTTTTAAAAGGAACAATTCACCCCCCTCTTATATCTGAGAATCTCATTCTTATTTCAAGCCTACGTTTGGTATCACAGAGTATATCATTCTCAGAGTCATACCATCCTAACAAGGAATTCATATAGAGACATTTGGATGCTTGATTGGAAACTTTTATTATTTTAGAAATCCAATAGAGGTAGATATTCATCCCATCATTCTTTAAAGTCTATAGAATATGCTATCAACATATATTCCAGTGCTTGAATAGTCCACTCAGATTGGATATCAATTCGAGTATTATAGGATATACTAAAGTTCAACTCAATGATTAGAGGATGTGGAATACTTTTCCTGAAAATAAAGGTAAATCTCATACCTGGATCATTTATAATCAATATTGATACTCTATGTGTCCTCACCACTTCTTTTATGTATATCTGTTCATGTTGGTTGAGTTAGAAATGCTATCGAATTATGATAAAGTTAGATATCTTTGTAAGATGTTCCATAATAACAAATATAGAATTTTTCCCTATAGATCTATTTGGAAGACTAGTGACAAAGTCCATAATTATGTTTTCACATTTCCATGTTGGTATGGGAAATGGTTGCATCATCCCCTTAGACTATTACTTTATAACTTCACTTGCTTACATAGAAGAAAATTTGATGTATATTTAGTGATCTCCTTCTTTAAATTTTTCCACCAATAGTGGTCTCAAAGATGTGGATATATATTTCTGCTCCCTAGGTTAATAGAGAAGGTTCAGCTATGTACATCATTAAAGAGATATTTTGTTATCTATGGATTATATGGTAGACATAATAATCAACTAAATCTTACGACTCCTTCCTCAATAATTTTAAACTCTAAGGATTTTCAATTTTTGATATATTCTACATTTTTTTTGAATTTTCACATCATTTATTTGGGCATCCATTATTTTCTCTATGAGGGATGGTTGGACAATCATTTAATAAAGGGTTGATGATGTTCGTTATTAAATTAAATACATGTCCATCCTTTGAAAATCAAATAATATTAGATCCTTATTAATTTTCATCATTGATAATATTGTAGGATTCTTTCTAGTTAGAGCATCAACAACCTTATTTTCCTCACTATAATGGTAGTGGTTTGAGCATTTATAATCCTTGATGAGCTCTAACCGTCGTCCTAGTTCAAATTAGAATCATTCTTTAGGGATATATATTTTAGGCTATTATGATGAATATATATCTCACTATTCTCCCGATAGTGATAATGTCACCGGATAGTTAATGTGAGGATCACAACCTGTCACTCAATCCCATGCATGGGATAGTTTTCCTAATGAATATTAAAATACCTTGAGATGTAGGATGTTAATATATCTTTTTTCCTCAGTACACAGCCTAATACCTAATTTAAATAATCATCGTATACCACAATGTGTTCCCCACTTATCATAAGTGTGAGTATTGGTGTTGTGATAAGCCTATTTTTCAACTCTTTAAAGTAGTATCTGTATTCATTGGACTAGAAAAAAATCACTCCCTTCATATTATCCTTCGACAATGGGTTTGAAAATAATGATAATTTCTTTAGAAATCATTGGTAATAACCAACTAGATCAAGGAAACTATTGATCTCCTTTGTAGATGTTGGCCTCAGCCACTCTTCAATTTCCATTGTCTTGGAATGGTCCATAGATATTCCTTTACTGGTGATAACATTCTTGAATAATCATACTTCCTCCTTTCAGAAATATCATTTTCTATACATTTCATAATTTTTCCAACAAAAAAAATTCTTTATCATAGTATTCAAATAATCCCCATGATCCTCCTTGCATTTCAAGTATATCATAATATCATTGATAGAGACTACCAAAAATTTTCCGTGGTAATCTGAAAAGACTATATTCATTATATCCATGAAAATTTCTAGAGCATTAGTGTGTCCAAAGGGAATCACTATGAACTGATAGTGTCCACAACATGTTCAAAATATAGCCTTGGGAATATCTTCCTTCTATACCATTAATTGGTGATATCATTACAAAAGGTCCACCTTATAGAAATACTTGGCCCCATTCAGCTAACCGAATAATTCCTTAATATTAGTTAGGGGATACTTCTTTTTTATCATGATTTTGTTGAACACATGATAATCAACATAGAGTCACAATAATCAATCCTTCTTTTTTACAAAGAGAACTAGTGCATCCAATGGAAAAGCACTTGGTCATATAAAAACCTTATCCAAATTCTATTATAACTACTTCATTAGTTCCTATAACACAATAGTTCATATTTTATAATGTTAATTTGATATTAGTAGAGACACATGAATAATTTAAATTGGGAAAAAACCTCTCTTTCAGGATGAAAAAAATGAAATACTTCGAGGAATGAATTAGTGTTGTCCCTAAAAATGGGCATGGCTTCAGGCATGATTCTCCCTTTTGTCTCAATAATTTGAGCTATATATGACATCCTAAAAAGTAATAATATCCATACTTGAGATGATGATTCTATAGATTATTCACCCTCATTATTACAGTAATATAGAATTTGAGGATACCTCAAGATGTGGAGATTGATCCCCCTTTGTTGAAAATTGATGTTCTCTTTTTATAATGATAGCCAATTCATGCCCAAAAAAGAATCAAACTCCACCAATTGAAATATTATAAAATTTTATTGAAGGTTTAGTCCAAAAACATTTACCAGTGAGGAGTTATATACTTTGGATTCAATAATTTTACAATTTTATATTCTCATAGATAACTCAACCTCCATATTCTATGGTGGTATCTGAATAGTTCTACTAAACTGGAATGATATGAATGAATTCATACAACCAAAATCAAATAGTAAGTTAAGTATTCATGAATGGATAACAAGTGTACCAGTCACCCCATCATTATTGGATTCCACCATAAAAGTAGTGATAGAATATTACCTTCCTTGTTTCCTTGTAAGTTGTTATTGACGATTTCCTACTACAAACCTTCTCTTAGGAAAATAGCTCACACAATTCCCACATTCCTTGTAACTAAAACACTACACTACAAAATGAGTGTTTATCTGAACTTTCCTTTATTCCTCTATATTTATGGAATTAATCATATCCCTTCACCAATTATTAGATATATTCCCTGTAATTTACATTTGAAACATATCTTGGTTCCCCTTAGGTAGTTTCCCTGGTGCTTCTTCCCACACATTTGACATGTGGGAGTGTGGGTTTTCTCCACCATGGGATTTATCCACTGATCTAAATATATTTAAATCTATTTTCTTATTTTTATCTATAATCCCATGAGACAATTGAGAGTCTAAAATCTCAATTTCATCCTTTATTTCACAACAGATAGTCTACACATATCTATCAAAGTCTCAAATCACCGAGTGTTTTCAAAGACTCAGATTTAGTCCACTAAATAAGATATCCAATTTGCTTTCATTTTTCATGAAAAAGCCAAAGGAATATCATGCAATCCTTGTAAATATTTCCCCATAGACCCCGATAGACTCATATTAATTTTTCATCAACCTAAGTAACTCTCTTTCCATCTTAATATAGAGTGTTCTGGGAAATATTTTTTAAAATATATTTTATTGAATGCATTCCAATCCATGGAACCAATTTTATCCTTGGAATATATGTTTTTGATCATATTTCATCACTGATCAGCTTTCCCATTAAATAGATAGACTACCATCACAAACATCACTTATTTTGAGTAAAATAATATATCAAAAATATTTTAAATAGAGTTAATACATTTTTCATTGATAAGGGGATCAGAAGATCCACAAAATATAAGATGCCATTGTCACATAAATGATTTGACCACATATTTATTTTTCTTAGGAGAAGGAGGGAGTTACACTTGATTAATGTTATTATTCACAACATGAGATAGTTGTGATATATTATCATGATGTTTTGAGCACCCGTTCCTAAACAATTTGGCATTTCATTAGGGAAACAATCACATTTCCCATCACATTGATTTTTGGCACGATATCTCTTATTTCCTGCCATTAAATAAGAAGTAGTACAATTTGTGGGGATTAAATACCTATATAATAATAATATAAAAATGAAACTTTCAACTTGTAAGGATAATATTTTAAATGAAAATTGTATAAAAACATTTGATTCCCTATGTTCTAGTCTTGGTTATCCATGGTGATAGAAATATCCCTAGGGTTATTACTAATGATTTATAATATTATAACCCCAAAATAAATTGACTGTCCCATGATATGAACTATAGAGACACTAGAACTTTACAAAAAATTTATTACATGATTTTAAGCATAATTAACCATAAAATAACAACCAAAGGTCACAATGTCTAGTTCCACTAGAATATTAGGTACATAATTAGAATTCATGAAAAAATAAGAACATATTTTATTTAAAATATATAATTATTTCATAACATGATTTTACCTCTTACATCATCAAAGGATAAACTGGTTAATACCAGAACTAAGTGATGAGCTAAAAATCACAGTAAAAGAATAATCATAGGAATAAAGCACAACACATGGGGTAGAAGGCATAACATGATGACATACATAGAAATTTAACATGAATAAACATATAGATGAATAACATGTAGATTATGGGATCATATAATCATGGAGTCATAGGAATGTGGAATTATCTTGCAACTAGACATAAACATGAGTATATGATAATTGATAAGACTATATCACATGGTGGACAACATCCCCTTAAGGAATCATTTTTACACTATTTCCCTACACGATGTCTCTTGAGACTGAAACATTGCCGAATGCACTAGGGTTCTACCTGGGTGCACCCATAATAAAATGTTCTTTCATATGTGTTCCACACAAAGAATCAAACATAAGGAATATTATAGTTCAGAATAATAAAAAGATAACACCGAAGGAGGGTGAATTATGTCATATTGAATTTCTTCACCAATTATGTATTTCAAACCCCTTTTTGATTTACGATGATTATAGTGTTTTCTTCTTTATGAAATATGATCAGTGTATAGATAAAAAGAAAGAAAAAAACCAATTTATAGTGGTTTGGGGAACAAAGATCCCCTAGTCTACTCTACGGATCTTCTCTCTTCAAGCTTGGTGAATTTTACTGGAATGATCGTTTTATCATAAGACCAGAAAAACTACAACTGAGTAAAGGTAGTTGATACATTTACAAACAAAGCTAGACATAGAGCCTTATGGTTGATTTATAAGGAACCAATTATCCATAGCTTAGACGGAGAAGTAGATACACCACCAAAACTAAGTACAAGTAGTTGATACTACAAAAAATCAAAAGAGTTTTATGTGAAGGTTCGGGTTGAACTTCACAGTTACATCATCAACAACTGATAGTAGATGTGCCTTCTTCTTCATAAATGAAATACTTCAAGAATGAATCATTTTTAAGTGATCCAAATTGGAAATGATCTTTAATAAAATCCAAGGACAAATAGTAGCTCTTATCTTACAACAGTAATACATTGAACATGTATGTCTCCAATGTGTAGCCTCTTCTACAAATAATAGAACAGATCATTTTTGGTAAAAGATATGTAACACATATATTTATGATAATGAAATTTTATGTACTTTCCCTGTATTATCAATATCATATGTATATTTAATTTGAAAAATACCCATTCATATTAATATATTTCTTTTGGTAAAAGAGATCAATGAAAATCACCAGATAGATCATAGATATTAATATTCAAAAATAGTTCTATGGGAGTCATGACATCCCTTAGAAATAGGAGTGTATTTCTCCATTTAATTCAATCCTTAGAATCATTCATATCAAGATTTTAATTTTCCATAAACATGATTTTAATTAGAATACACTTTTATCAAGGCCGTTAAAAAAATCTCAGATAAAATCATGAATTTAAATATATAATGTTGAAAATTCAAACATAGGGTTCCTTGACAAAATTAAGAAATACCAAATGTAGGGTTCAACTACATACCATTCATTTTTTGAATGTAATTTTGAAAACATATATTTTATCATAAAAGTAAGGTTTATGATCCATATTTTTTTCTCTCAAACCTAGGGTTGCTTACATAGGTAGGGCTCTTTATCCATACTTTTTTCTCTTGAATAAACATAAGGTTCCATCCTAATGTAAGGTTCTATTACCAGGTTTTTCTTATAATGTTGCATTGATGATCTATATGCACTGTTATGAACATAGGTTTAAGTCCTTAGACATTTTCCCACGATTAGGGTTTATTATTAACATTAATTTTGATCAATGTAGTTTATGGATAGTGTTTTATAAAATATATTAAAAAACATTCCAAATACTTTAAGACAATACATTTGTTGGAATCAAAATAAATTATCATTTATTAATTATTATTGAGATAATAAATTCCCAAAAATCTCCCCCATTTTGATTATCACAAGACCTATCAAATTGAAAATAGAAAATTTTGGTTTTTATAAACACATTTATCGAAAAAAAATTAAAGATAAATTTTATAAAAAAATTATTTCAATTTCACTTAACTATTTCTAATAAAAAAATATAGATTGAAATAATAAATATATTGAAATTATTTGTTCTGTTTACCTAATTATCTCCATATTTCTTTGATATAAACAAGAAATTATAAAAAATGATTATAACATTTTCATTTTTTCATAGAAAAATAAATGAATAGTTATATTTTAATGTTTGGATAAATAAGATATTGATTCTAATAGTAGAGATAAAAAAGTAAATAAATATAAAAAGAAAGCAGACAAGATTCAAAGAACAGTGGTAGTTTTATGAAAAAAATTCTAACTACATTAGAGGTTTTTTATTAAAAATGGTTAGAAAGAAGGTATGGTTGAAAGTGAATGGATTTGGTCAGGAGCAATTCCTAGTGAAGCCTGAGCGGCCTGAAAATCATCTTTCAATTCTTCCATTTGAACTTATAACTTTTCTGCAATGTTGTTTGATAAATTCATCAAACAAATTCCTTTAATCTTGGATAACTTTTATATTTTAAACCAAATTGACTTTTAAAATGTAATTAAAATTATCATATGTATATAGAAACATAGATAGCTTTTCACTAGACTGATTTAGTAGTAGCATGATTCCTGGTTCACTTAAAGTGAGTTTGTCAAAAAGATATTCTTGATTATCCAACAAGAGTGATAAGGGCGAACTATTACACTAAATATTATAAAGCCTTTAATTCATATATTCTATAATTATTATAATAACTTGAAACCTTCCTATCAGATTTGGTGAGGTTTGAAGGGTAGGGGTAGAAGTGTTAGCCTGATTGACACTCTCTTGGAATAATTTAAATTTTCTTTCTAAGTACAACTTAAAATTAGAAAAATATGTTGTAGAAATAGATTCACATTTGATCTTCCCAAACCATCCAATATTTTGCTTTTAACTGCATCAAAATGTAATATTGAACTTGGATTATCTTTCATTTCTTGATGCTAAGTCATAACAGACTCTAATTATAATCTCAAAGCAGATGAATTCCTTAAATTATCAAAATATTTTCTTGAAGCTTCAATATAAAATTGATGAACTAAATTTTTTTCATAAAAATTATTAAACATTATTACAAAGTATTCAATCAAAATTTACAGGGAGACCAATGTTACTTCATCTTGATTATTTTAACTGAGCAACAACCTCTATAATATCTATGAGATTAATATTACACTTCTACAATGACTTCTCACTTGAACAAGATATAGCATCAAGAACCTCATTTATTTTTCTATAAATATATAAAGATATTTCAATGGAAGGACCGATGAAAAAGATTACTATATTTTCAATGATCTTAGTGATATGACTGTTTTATTTTAATCTTGTTTCTATCCTTTAAATTTTTTTTCCTAGTGATCAGGTTCAGAAACATCCTGAAGATCACGAGATTGACTTTCTGGTCATTAATCCTCAGTATGATCTGGTTCTTCTAAATGAACTAAATGTGTTGCATCTCATGATCTTATCACTAGATCCTCAAGTTGTGGTAATTCTCAGAACCTTTTTTTTAAAACATGTTCCTCATGAAATACTTTTTATTATTCAGCAAAATTTATAATATCATATAAAATATTTCTCTTGAAATAATGGGAAACACCGGATTCTCCAACTTCTTCATTTCTTATTTTTCTATTCTCCCCCTAAGCAAGAGATGCAGAGTTCTATTGATCATCGTGACCAATATTCATTAGTTTTCCTTTAACTATACTCTAAAAGAAACCAAATTTTTTAAGAGTCCTAGCATCCAACGCATTGATATGATGAAATTTAACTCTAGATTCAAAAATTAAAATGATGTTATTTGTAAAACAAATAAGAGATAAGATCCATGCATAAGGATAAAATGGAATTCCTACTTTTGAATTGAAATAGTAACTTAAATATATCAGAATATATCTAGGAATGTTCAATTTTATCTAAATGATAAAAATGAAATTAATATACATTTTTGGGTATAAAATCTTCTCCATCTTAGCAACTCTCATATAAATAGAAGTTGAAATAAATTTGACCGAAACATTTTCATCATCCATAAGATCCATTATGAAAATTATCCTGATCTCCGTTGAACCAACAAAAATGGTCATATTATATTTATATTTATGATCTTTATCTCCAATAGATCAAATGCCAAATTCAAACACACCTTCATGAAGGAATTTTAAAATTTTAGGAATTTTAACTGAAGAAAATAAAAACTGATTATCTTCTATTAGAGAGGATATCAAATATTCTATTTTACCGAAACTCAACTAAACATTACTACAAAAATTCATCAGTTATACATCATAAAGAAAATATATATCCTCCACATTAAACATAAACACTAAACCTTGAAATTCTAGAGCTTGTTTGTGTATATGGTTTGTTTGATACAACCACTCAAAATCAACTACCATTCCATGAAGAATATTTATAGAAGGAACTTTCTAAACCTTCAGATCCCTTGGTTCACCTTCATCATTTATCTTGGTCTTTTTTATTTCTACGAATCTGATGGTTGATTTTTTTGATTCTAGCATTTAGTGGAAATATTATGGTTCTAGAATTCAAAAGGGGTTGAAAATGAAAAGGTGAGATAAGTTGAAGGGTTTTTTATGGATGGTGAAACGGTCTAGTTTATCATGCAGATTATATAAGGTAATCATTAATTTTTTTGTTTTTGAAAACCCAAAATTTTAAAAACTAAAAATGAGACAAATTTATTTAATAAAATAAATTAATCATTGATTTGACAGCAAAATTAAAATTAATGAATAAAGATAATAAACATATTTTACTATAATAAATTGAATGAAATTAAATAAAAATTCATCAAATTAAATAAATATATATATATTTAATTAAAATTAAATAGACCTAAATCCCACCTAATAAAATCCAAACATGCAATGGGAAGTTGTTTAGTGAAAATATCTACTAATTTATTACTAGTATAAAAAATTTCTAAAGATATATCCTTTTTAAGAACCTGATATCTTGAAAAGTTATTATTTATACCAATATCCTTAGTCCTAGAATTATTTATAGTATTTTTTGAAATATTTATAGCACTTATATTATCACATAAAAAATATATATATTATTAAAATTTATTCTAAAGTCTAGTAGAGTGTTTTTATCAATAGTACTTGTGCACAACAACTGATAGGAGACACATATTCTTCTTTGGATATTGACATGGAAACTCGGTGTGGATTATTACTCGACCATGATACTAAATATTTTTCTAAAAATTTTCGGGTTCCTACGGTGGTTTTTCTATCTAATATAAAATATCTAAAATCAGTATATAAATATGAAATTAAATTAAAATCAGAAGTTTTTGGATAATGAATATATTGAAAAAAGTTCCTTTTAAATATCTAAAATTTCTTTTAAGAGTAGTAAGATGAGATTTTTTGGATTTTACTAAAATATATCACATATCATACAGAAATAAATATCTAGTCTTCTAGTATAATGCTATTAGAAGCTTCTAATCAAAAATCTATATAACTTATTGTCAATTGGTTTTCCAACCTCATCCAAATGATGTTTTAAATGGGTACAAATGGAATTTCAATATTTGTTGTTATTCTGAAGTCCAAATTTTTTCAATAAATTAATAACATATTTACTTTGATTTAGAAAATTTTCTTAATCTTTTTAATAAATCTGAAATCCTAAAAAGTAATTAAATTCTCCTCTCATACTTGTTTCAAATTCCATTTTCATTATTTTTGAAAATCATTAAAAATATTTTCTTATTTTTAATTTAAAATAACAACATCAATATATATATTTTATATTAAAGTATTATCACAAATATTTTTCTTAAAAGGTGTTGGATAATCCAATCTGACAATAAATCTGTTTTTAGAAGAAAGTCCCTTAATCTTTCATACCAAGCTCTAGGTTCTTTTTTAAGTCTATAACGAGTTTTAGTAAGTTTAAAAACAAAATTTGGGTTTTGAGGGTTTTCAAAACTATGTGGATTCTCAACATAAACTTCCTCCATTAAATATCCATTTAAAAAGATAGATTTAACATCAACCTTATATAATTTAATGTTCATATGTTATTCATAAGCTTAAAGGATTGTTATAGTTTCTAATATAACTACAGGGGAAAAAGGTTTCATCATAATCAATACCATATTCTTGATTTTATTCTTTATATACAAATTTGGATTTGTTTCTGGTTATAATCCCTTAATCATAAATTTTTTTTTAAGTCTCATTTGGTTTCTATAACTTGACAATTTGATGGCGCTTCTACTAAATCCAAAAATCCATTCCTTCTTAATTGGAATATTTCTACTTGTGTTTCTAAAAACAAACTTTCATCATCTAGGGGTTATTAAATAAATTTAGACTCTAACTAGTATAAAAATGAAGAAAAATATGATAGTTTACCTACATTTCTTCTATTTATTATTCCTGTGTCTAAGTATCATGTAACAATTTCTAAAGGATAGTTCTTTGGGGTATAGAATATTGAGGAAAGGATATTTTAGATTCTTCAATTTCATTTTCATCTGAGATATGATAAATTTTATTTATATAATTTTCAAAATTATCTTTAGAGGTTCCATGTATCATGTCATAAAATGAGTTTGTAATATCATCAATTTGACCTCTATCTTTAATAAAAGGGCTAGTTTAATCAAAATTCACATGAACTGATTCATCAACAATCCTAAAATTTTTATTAAACACTCTATAGACTTTAATATTAGAATAACATCCTAAAAATATTCTTCCATCACCTTTTGGATCTAAATTACCATTGTTTTTCTTAGTATTCAAGATATAAACCTTGTGTCCAAAGATAGTAATTATCAAAACTCTATTCATTATATAGCAAATTGTATTTACATATTGTACCCAAAAATAGGTAGGAATAATATATTCATTTAGCAAAGTATTTTCCATTTCCTAAATAATTCTATTTTTTCATTTAACAAATGCATTTTAGGTGTTTTAGTGTAGAAAAGATGTGTTTAATACTTTTATTTTAGAAAATAGAATTTAATTCTTCGTTATCAAAGTCTCCACTATTATCACTTCTTAAATAAATTATTTTAAAACCTTTTTCATTTTTAACATTTTTACAAAAACTTTGAAAAATAGGGAACACTTCACTTTTGAGTTTTAGAAAATATACCAAGTAAATCTATAATAATCACCAACTAAAACATAAACCTATAATTTTCCAAACAAAATTTCAAAACTAGATAGTCGAAATGAATTCATATGGATAAATTATAATGGTTTAGATGTAGAAATTTTGTTAGTAGATTTGAAATAAAATTTTTATTGTTTTCCAATTTTCCATGCATCACATAATCTATCATTGTCAAATTTAAGAATAGAAAAATAAAAAACTAATTGTTTGATAGGAAATTTATGTAAATCATATATATGAAAACAAAAAATTATCCTATTCCAAATCCATGAATCATTTTTCATAGTAGTAAAATAATTCACTTTCTCTTTAAATAAAGAATTTAAATACAAAGTATAGAAATTATCGGTTATATGTTCTCTAAATTTAAGTAATTTATCTCTAAACACAAATCATGAACTATTAGGGAACCAACATAAAATCCATTATCACAAAGTAGAGAAATACTTATCATGTTTTGATTTAGACATTTCACATATAATACTTCTTTTATTGATATAGTCATTATAAATTAAATAGTTCCAACACCAACAATATTTCCTTTTTCATTATAACCAAAAGGGAATAGAACTCAATCCATATGATTTTATTCATAGAAATTTGATGAGTATCCAGTCATGTTATTGGAACATCCACTATCCATATACAATATGGATTTTATATTCCTGTAGAATGTTTCTTGAAAAAGTAATTAGACATGTGTTTGTGTTGGTACCCATATTTTCATGGGTCTTTCAGTGTTAGAAACCAGTGCTATGGGAATCCAAATTTTCCAAATTTTACCATAATTTAAATCACCTTCTTCAGAAATAATTTTAGAAATAAAATCATTTTTAATATCAATTATTTTAGGATTTACCAAATAAAAATTGTTAGTGAAATGACCTTTTTTCCATAATTATCATATGATGAATATTTTTCAAGGGGAAAAAGTAATTTTTATAAAGTTTTGATTTTAATACTTTATTATTGTTACCAATTTTACATTTTTAATGAAATTATTTACATGAATTTAATTTAAAAAATTTTCTCCTTTAGTAAAAATAAGATCAGTACTTGTATAAGATTCTACTTCACCCTACAATTATTTTATTTTTTTTTCGTGATTACAATAGTTTGATGAAGAAGAATTGAATTTTTCAACAATTTCTTAATGTTGTTTTAGCAGAGTTTATCTTTCATCTAAAACAACATTATGAATATTTTTCAATTATTTATGCTTAATTAATAAATAATCTTATTTATATTCTATCATAGAGTAATAGAAAAGTAATTTATCATTTGAGAAACTATAAGAGTCAGAGGTTGAAGAATAATAAGATTGTACATGTTCTTTTCCATAGCCGTGAATTACATATTGGATTTTATATTTTATAGGTATTTCTCTAAATCAGATTTTGAAGTGCTACTGGAGCCTTCAAGTACACACCCCACAGCTTTCATAGATCTTTTTTCTCATTATGCTCATAAATAAAATTTTTGTGATATTTATTTTCTGGCCTATTTTTGTCATCTCTCAGTTGAGGGAAATCATGACTGATGTGGCCCAATTTTTTTCATTTATACTATTGAACTTCTCTGGGTTGTTTCTCATCATTTCAGTAGTATTTTTTGAAGACTCATTTCTTTTTGTTGAATTTTCTGAAGATTATGACTAGCTGAGCCAGTTCAATTTCAAAATCTGAGGAAATTAAATTTTCCCTATTTTATATTTTAGTTTTGTTTTTATGCTATGATTTTAAGATATTAGTTTTAGAGAAGTATGTTACCTTTTCATTAAAAACTTATGATCTTCAACTTCAGATTTAATTTTTTTACTTTATACATCATCAATGTTTCAATCAGTTCCATTATAGTCAAATTTTGGAGAGGTGATTATTGTCGAATAGTAGTAGATATTCCATTCCCCTTATAGGTACATTGAGTACTTTTAGTGCTTGATCAAATTGACTAATAAGAACACCCAATGTAGTAATATTGTTAACAATCTCCTTTAACCTTATAATATTTTGTGTGATGCTTTCACCACCAAACATTCCTAAGGTATCAAACGGACATTTTTTAGTATCATACCTAATATGTCTAATGTTATCAATTATTTGATAATAAACTGTAATGGTTTAACACATCTCATATGCAGTAGGAAATTATGATACCTGATTAAACTCTTCTGGTCTATGTCCACAAACAATAACATTCATTATTATTGAATTTATGCCATATTCAGCTTCTATTTCAGCAGTCAAAGTCTCTGGTTTTTTAGTAATCTCATAAAGAGTGATGATATTTGAATAAACTATGAATCCATGATTCTTCATATTGATAATCATTCGATATTTATAGTATCCATAATTTTCACCATTATTGTATGGAGAAAAAACCATGGAAATTCCTTCGCTAAGTTCAGCCATTGCCATCTCATTTTTATAGACCATAAATTTTTCATCTTTCTATATCTTCATCCCACAAGTTGTCCCCTGATACCAATTGTTAGTTTGAATAATAAAAATGTAACACAAGAGGGGGTGAATTGTGTCTTTTTGAATTTATTCCCCAATTCTATATTTCAAATCCCATTGTGATTAATATAAATTTTAGTGTTTCCTTCTATATGAAATATGAGAAGTGGATAGACATGAAGAAAGAACACAACCAATTTATAGTGGTTTGTGGAAGAAAGGTCTCCTTGACTACTCCACCAACACTCTCTCTATGAGTTTGGTTAATTTTAGTATAATGGTTATCTTATCATAAGACCACCAAACCACAACTGAGTATAGGCAATTGAAACCTTTACACACAAGGTTGAACACAGAGGGATATTGTTCATTTATAGGGAACTAGTTATCCACAACATAGAATAAGAAGCTATTACTATGTTAAAACTGAGTACGAACAGTTGATACTCTAATAAATCAAAAGAGTTTCATTTGAAGGTCCGTGTTGAACTTCAAAGTTTCAGCAGTAACAACTTGTAATAGTTGGATCATATTCTTTAGAAATGAAAGACTTCCAGAATTAATATTTCTAAAGTGATATTAGTTGAAAATGATATTTAATAAAATGGAGAGACAAAAAAAGAGGAAATCATACAAAATTAATAGATTGAACATGAATGTCTCAAAATTACAGCCTCTTTTGTGAATAACTGAGTCGATAGATTGGTGCATTAGAACCTTACTATGTAAATTTACATGAAGTAATTCCTATTCAATTTCTATATATCACACATATGTTATGTATATTTAATTTTAAAATAATTTGGTCATATAAATTAATTTAATTCAGTTGAATGGATCCAAGAAAATTTCTTCATAGATCACATATATTAAAATTTAAAAATAGGTCTAGGGCTATCCTAGCTTCCCATAAAAATATGAGTGAATTTCCTTATTCAATATTATTCTTTGAGTCATTCATATAAACCATTGAATTAGTCTTAAATGATCATAGAAATAGTTTGTAATTTTTTCCAGAACATTACATAAATCTCAAAGAAAATCCAAAATTTAAATCTCCCACATTGAAAAGTCAAATGTTGTTTCCTTAAAAGAACAAAAAAATACCAAATATTGGGTTCAACTATGTATAATTCATTTCCAATCATAATGTTTACAAGATAAGTTTATCATAAAATTAAGGTTGATGATCCATACATTTTTCCCTAAAATGTAGGATTCCTTATTTACATAGATTTCTTTAACCATACATTCTTCTCTTAATAAACATAAGGTTCCATCAAAACATATGGTTCTTTAATAATAATTTTTAGATAACGTAGGGTTTATTATATATATGTACTATTTTAGAGAATGGTTTTATTCCTTACATGTTGTTCTAATCATAGGGTTTATTCCTTACATTATGTTCTATCAACTTAGGATATGAATAATGTTTCATTAATATATTAAAATTCATTTTGAACAATTAAAAAAAATATTATTTGCGAATTAAAACCTCAAATATCATTTCAGAATAAATGTTATAATAAATAATAATTTCATGTAATACACTTAATGTAATATCATTAATAAAACAAACAGGGGTATTTGTTAGCATAAAAATCAATTATGATTTATTGAGTATTTTTTATATAATATAGGCCCGTTAGAATAAACATAAGGGTTACTCGTGGACTGAAATGGGTATCATAATCATTAATTACCTAAAAATAAATGGAATATCATAGTGGAGTCCATGAAATAATAGATTTAAATATTAAAAGAACATTTATAATGAAAAATATTCATGTATAATGATATATAATTTGAAACATAACTAAAATTTTATAAAAATAGTGTTTATAAAACCTTAGAAATGAGCCACCTTAGTGCAGTTTAAGGAAAAATATTAAAGAGACTTAAAGAGGACAAATGGATAATATTTTTGTAAAAACATAAATGAAATAATATAGTCTTTCACGATAAGAATAGATATTCTAGAAAAATATTGGTGTCTTAAAACATATTATGGGGTGTACTTTCAAATTGGTAAGAAATTGAGAAGTTCCCTTTAATCGGGATTTCTTATCAGGAGGAATGAAAAATAAAACATTATAAAACATGTATTTACACATTAAGGAAAGAATAATTTATATAGGAACATATTTTTTAAAAATATACACATAATATAATATAATTAGATAAAAATAATTAAGAATTACATAGGGTTAAAGGGAGATAATGTGTAACCCAAAGAAAAATGGGGGTTTAGACAGATTCACTTACCGTATGTATGGAAGTGTTCTACACTTGTAATTAATTTCATTGATAATAAAAATAGATCCATTAATTAATTAATAAATAATATATTATATATGTTATTATTTATAATAATTTTATTTAGTTTGTTTATGGCCTTTATGAGTTATAATATTCAATTTCATCGTTCTAGGAGTGATGGTTTCATGATTTTATGATTTCTTCACTTTTGTTTAATTTGGAGAGTTCTTTTCAAATGGAAGAAAAGCTCAAAAAGTTTAATTATATGATATTTATGAACACATATAATTTTAAATGGTCCCATATATCATTTTTTTCATATATGAAAATAATTCATTTGATAAAATTTTAATGAAGAATGTTGGTTTATTTTGCTGAATGTTTTATTATCATAAACTATTACTGTTTTATATTTAATATTATGAACATATATATATATATAACCAATTATAAAAAAGTGGTAATATAAATTTTAAAATATTTTTAACCATTATACTATTTTTACAGAAGTCATGAAGGCAGTAATAGAAAATGAAAAATTGTCATCCATGAAGTTGGTGAATCGACACATCACGAATGACGTTTTCATTTTTAATATAAAAAAGAAAATTGAAGTGGTTTGATAATTTATTTCCCATTAACATAATAACATATCTTTATATGTATGATAATTGAGTTATCATGTAACGTTGGATACTAGAGTAAAGGATTATGTAGAAGAAAAAATAATTTAAAAGGGAAAGGTGAATTAATTTACCTCTTGAATAACATATCCTTGAGAACATCCTTAAGTCACATGGAAATGGTTTTTTGGTGATACCAGAAAGAATAAAACATGGGAAACATTATTGGGAGTGGAATTAGGTCTAATATATTCAATATACAAATCATAAAAGGTGTGAGGAAAAGAGATTGTGTGGGGGGGGGGGGGGGTATTTATAGTGGGATGAGATGAGAGTTTTTGATTATTTTATTCATTAGTTTATTATTTTGGCTCAAGATTATCAATAGTTTTGATTATTATGACTAAGTATAGTATATAGTGTATGTGATTTCTAAATAATGGGTTATTACATCATCCATTACAAGAAAATTCTTTTATTGGGATTAAAATGCTAAATTCCATAAATTACCATATTTCAAAATTCAACAAAAATTCATCTATTTTAGAAAATTAAATAAAATCCCACAAACATTTTTTTATGTATATATTTTAAAAATACATTCAATTTTATGAAATTTAATTTTTAAATATAATTAATTTAATTTTTCTTTAAAATAAGTTTTTATTAAAAAATACAGATTTTAATATTATAATATATTTTATAACACTTTTAAAAATTAATTTAGTCCCATAAAATTATATTATAATTTTATGAAAAAATATATAAATTTATTGATCTATTTTATTAAAATAAATTTTATTTTAAATGATTATATTAATTATAAAATTGTAAATAAACATTAACATTTTACAAAAATACTAACAATTAGTTTTTCATTTTGAAAACATTTATTTACTTTTACCACGATATAAATATAATATATTTCCACACATATGATTTGTATATAATTTTTTATACTTCAATAGGTGATTTTAATATTAGATTGGCATGATTAATATTCCTAATAGTCATATTACTATTCCAATGATCATTTTACTACTCCATTAGTATAAGATCCACATTTTCTAAAAATAATACTTAGTTCACTCATTTTTAATTTATAATGTTTGTATTGTGTTATCTGTGTGATTTTATGTTATTTATATTATATGAAATAATAATAAGAATTGAATTTTCAATGAATAAATTCTAGATTCTTATAGTGCTTGATGATTTTTTGGATGATTATGACATATTAGGGGTGTATTAAATGTTTTGGTTCGAGGATAACTGGATTTATTGATTTTATTAAAGTCAATTTAACGAGTAGTGTCAAAATTGAAAAAAATGATATTTTATCAAATTAATAGTTTATTAATGCATTTAAAATTCATAAAAAAACATTAAAAATAATATTTGATTATGATTTGGTCTAAAATACCATAATCTATTCATTTGCGTTCTAATTGAAATTTTATAAGTAAAGACTACCATATTTTAATATTTAATAATTTTTTTCCATAATTAAGATTAAAATATGTTAACTAAGGATAATCAAAATGATGATGTTTAAATAAAACAAAAACATGCCATAATTGTATGGTCTGATGATATTAATTCCTTATACCAGCCTATCTTCGAATCCAAGTCCATTTTATCGTATTTATATAGAAACATAATTTATTATAATTTAACATTTTGAGAATTTCCAAAAGTGACCCTCACCTCAATTATAAAAGGGAACTTATTAGTTTATTTAATTTCACCACCTTGATCCTTCTGTCGAGAAAAAACCTTATCCATTTCTCATTTAAAAATTCCTAGTTATATTTTTAGTTTTTGGTCCTTCTTAAAGAGAAACCCTAGATCCCTTAAGAAGAAATTAATAGAAGTCTATCCGAGTGGAGTTAATCATCTTTATCAACTTTTGAAATATTATTTATTCTTCCACATTATCTTTATATGTTTTTCCATGATAAATTAATAACTATAGTGTATTAAATATTTTTAGATGCTTTTATGATTATTATACTACCATATTCAACACTTTCTCCATCCCATGAAAAAAAGAGTTGCATGTGCATACGTACGACATATCGTTTCCACATAGTTGTGTTATTTTTTCCCTCAGCACTTCACTTGGATGGTTATAATGATAAAAATAATGGATATATATTATAATTATGACATTATATATATTCAGTATAATTTTTACATCATCCAATTCCTTAACACTTCATCCATTAATGTAATGATACCATCGCTTGTGCGTACCTGCAGTCTACCATCTCCGTGATACAATGCTATTCATTTTCCATGATCCACATTCAACATTTTTTCTAAAACTGAAATAAATAATTAATAATGATATTAATAACATTAACATATTTCTAAATATTTTGAAACTATATCCTATTCATATGAACCATTAATTACATGAGAAAACATGCATATGAAAATGATGTAGTTAACACCCAAAACATGGGTAGTAAAGAAATATTATTAAAAAGTGGATTTTAAAATGATATATGAAGATCATATATGATATCTTAAAATTTAATATTAATTTGGTATGAATTAATGAAATGGTTTAAAACTTTTTATAGTAGAATAGATCATGTTCAATTAAGTGGACACCACTAGGTATGTGATCTTCCCTTAAAAATTCTATTAAATTTTTATTTTTACAAAATTTAAAAATATATTTTTAATCATATATGACATTAGAATATTTTCAAGATTTTACAAAACCTTAATTTTTTTAATCATACATTAACATATAACAAGGTTACTTTCAAAGAAAATTTATCCCTTTGTATGTGTGCAATATACTTTTAAAATAAGAGGTTTTCCTCAAGGAATGTTTTTATGATGAAAGCTTTCATATTTTAAAATTATGAATGGTTCATTGGAATAATTTATGATGAAAAGTGGTTTCATATAAACCAAATACATATGGGTCCATGATATCCCTCCAATTCATTGGTTATGTTGGAAGTTGACCGTAATTGTTATTCCAAGTGTAACTCTGATAATTACATAATAAGATAGCTATGAGGGTTACATCATTAGGTAGACGTGAGTGTTAAAATCATATGGTAGATATATGGGTTATAAAATAAGTATGAATTATAATAAAATGATGCCCCAAGTTACCTATATGTTTTAGTATTCCTTCAATATTATTATAGTAATTGTTTCTTTTTATAAAGTAAGTTATAATGTTTAGGGTCAAAATAAGAAATTTATATTTATTTATGGAGTAATTATTTCATTATTCTATTTTTACGTCCCTTACTGAGATTTTTTTCTCAACCAATGTTTTAATTTTTTTCATAGGGATTAAGGGAGAGTAATAATGATGATGTTGTTATTAGAGAAATTGTGAAGATTTTAAAGAAACCATGTCTTATTTTATGGCCTTTTGTATTATAAAAAATGGTACCATTTTAATAATATACACTTTGTGTCATTGTGGGTTGTTATGTATGAATTATGACCAAATGATCTAAAACTCTAAACCTAAAATAACTTTCAGAATGAAAGAAAATGAATTCTAGTCAAAATTCACTGGAATATGTAATGTTTAAGGCTGAGTCCTTGTAGTTCGTATCTGGGGAGGGCATATATATCTGTAGATTGTAGGATGTTTTCTTAAGAGTTATGGATAATATCATGCTATTAAGATTTTATGTTTGATCAAAAGTCTTGTTCTTAGGAACCTTTTTTGAGGATTTATGTTATGAATTTTTAAGGTGACTAATTATATTTTAGGAGAGATTTATTTTTTTGAGGTAATTATGGGTTGTTGCGTTATGGGGTGAAAAATGAATGGTATGTTATAACCATTGAGGATAAAACATATTGAGGTTATTTTTAAGGAATCATAGGGCTAATTATTTGTTTATGTTGAATATTGGGTATTACCATTGTTTTTCATCATATAATGGTTTATTATTTTTTGGTAATTATCTTATCTTATCCTAAAAATTTTGGTATTGGTTAATTTATAAATTCATGAGAAATTTATTTTCATCCTTTGGTGGATTTAGCGATCCATTGATGATGATTATAATGTTTTAGTTATGAAAGTTCACCTTAAATACTCATATTTTGGAGAAAAAGAAGTGTTTGTGTTTGAAACTGATTATAGGATGAAACAATTTTCAAGTTAGTATATCTCCCTATGTTTTTAGTATATATAGTTATGTAAATCTTCAAATCTTGTCAAATAATATTTAAATTTAAATGTCAAATAAAAATTTTATATGTATACTTTTACCAATGACTTTTTAACCCATCACGTATTGACAGTTTTGTATTGGTTAAATTTCCCAACATCGTGTTATCTATCACTCTCTATTAATACTTGAGATTTAGTTTTATATTTCATTTCATTATTATTATATTTGAAAACCTAGTATGTGTTATATCTCTTGGCCATAATACTTCCATTTCATTCTTTTTAAGTGGATATTTTGTCAAAAAAATTTCCAATCTGGGTTTTCAATAAAAGCATTTTGATTATTCAAACCAGGGTTATCAGTATTGAGTTAAAATTAAAAGGATTAAATTTATCAATGTAGGATAATGTAATATCCTAATATTTTATGAATAAATCACCATGTTTTATAGTTTACTTGATATGCCACATTAATCTTAAACAAACAACTAAATATTATTATTTAAATTTTAAAATTATAACCTAGCCATTAGAATGGTGGGTAACAACAAGATTAACTGAATTAAAACAATATGGTTTATGCATATATATATATATATAATTAATTCTTCTGAGTCCAATTTATTTATAAAAGGAAATTAAACCGTTTTAAAGATAGAAAGGGAATGTTTTTCTTGGAAACCCATTTTAGTGCACACAAGCGTATTTTATACCAAATAAATATAAAAAATAAATGTTCTTGGATTATATTAATGATATATATATATATATAATATTTTTGTTCTAATGTTTAACATTCAACCTATGTGACTTCTAGACACGATAAATCCAATTTTACGTATAAAATGCTGTATTTTTATAGATCTAGTTTTCCACCTTTTAATAGTGCACTAGTTTTAAAAATAAAATTGGAAACTTTTATAAATTTAATATGAAAAAATTGACTTAATTTTAAAAATATAAAATTTTTAATTATCTTGTTGTGATATTTTTAAAATTTTCTGAAAAGTGTGTTTTTTCAATGAATAGTAAAAGAACACCAATTTTTATTAAAAATTATTTTTTTTCACGTATTCACAAGTTAAAAATATGATTTAAATTTTAATTAGTAAAATTTTATTTAAAAGAAATAAATTATTTTTTTGAAATGGTTTTTATACTTGAATTTGGTATAATTTTTTTAATATATTAAAAGGATTTTTTTTTCAGAAATACTCTTTATCGTTGTGTTTTAATGATTTAATTTTAAATTAATTTATATGACTTATTTGTTTAATATTTTGAAATGTGGATTTAAAATTTGTAATTATATGTTTAAAATCGTGTAAATATATCTGAATTATTTTTTGGACAATAAAAATAACATTTTCTGTAAATTGTTATTACCACCGTAAAGTGTAAATCGGGTAATAAAGGGGAAAAATTATATAAAATTACCCTAAAAGATGTAATAATTTTATTGGATGGTATATACTCAACCCAAAAAAACTAATATAGGATTTTAAGTTATTTAATCAAAACATTCCCAAGAAAATGAATTGGATATTATTTAAATTAATGAAAATAAAAAATATCACTTTCTTTGTCTTAAACATATCTTATGTTTCCACATGGAGAAGAATGTGGGTTAAAAATGAATATACATATCAATTATGAACATAATACAATTATTTTAATTATATATGTTTATTTATGACTTATGGGTCCATTTGGATGTGGTTATGATATTTATAATATTTTATTTAAAGAAAAGAAAAAGATGTCTCTTTCATATTTTTAATAAATATTTTATTTTTAATATGGTGTTTTTCTGAAGATATCTGCAACTATAGATATTATTGGGAAATATAAAATATTTATCTACATCATTGTATTTATTTATTTTTAGGGGATAAATAATTACCTTAAATAATTTTATAATAATGATGAGGTAATTATTTTATTAATGATACAATCAAATAAATGATATTAAAAATATTCAAATAAATATCATTTGAAATAATTAAATAACCATATGATTTTTATATATTATTATGACATATTAGGAGTGTATTAAATTTTTTGGTTTAGAATTATCTTGTTGTCTTGTTTTTAATTTTAGTCAATGTCATGAATAGCGTCAAAATAGATACAAATGATATTTTATCAAAATAATATTACATTAAATTATTTAAAATTAATATAAAATTTTAAAAAAATAAATGGTGATTTTTATTTTTATTTAAATGTAATAAATTAATCATTTATTTTATAATATACATTTTATATGTTAGAATATCCACATGATAATATTAAATAAATTGACACCATAAATAAAATTAAAATAGGTTAACTAATGTTAATCAAAATTATAAGGCATAAACTAAAAAAAACATGTATAAATTTTATTAAATGATGTTATAAAAATAATATATGATCATATATTATAACACATTGTCATTTTGTTGTATTTGGAAAGAAAATTAATTTATTTTAATTTAATATTTTTAGAATTACTGAAAGTGTCCTTCATCTAAATTATAAAAGTGCACTCCTTCCTTCATTTAATTTCACCACATTGAGCCATATAGAATGAAAAAAATCTATGCATTTCACTTATAAACATCCTTATTTATGTTCCTGAGGTTCAAATCCTTCTATAAGTCCCACCCTAGATCCCCTAATAAGATATTAATAGATGTCTTCCGAAGAACATGTAATCTTCTTTATTGACATTTTCTAGATTATTTCTACTTCCAATTCCTATTAATATGTTGTTTCCTTGATAAATTTATAACTCTAGTATCATCTATTTTCATATTTTTTTTATGATTATGGAATAATCATATTCAACCTTTTATCCATCCTATAATAAACAAAAGCATCACGTGTGCCTAGATACGACTTACTATCTCCATGTAGTGGTCTGACTTGTTTTTCATCAACAATTTTCATGGATGATTATAATGATGAAAATAATTAAAATATATTTAATTATGAAATTATATAAATTAAATATATTCAATACATCATCCAATTTCTTACAAGTTAACCCATTAATGGAATGATATCACCTCTTCCGCGTACGTACAACCCACAATCTCAAAAATATGATGCGATTCATTTTCCATGTTTGAAATTCAAGAATTTCACAAAAAAAGTTTTCAATGATTATGAATGATATTTAAAACATTAATATTATTTGAGATATTATGAAACTATATCCTATTCCCAAGAACCATGACTTATATGAGAAAACGTGCATATGAAAATGAAGTAGTTAGCACCCGAAACAAGGGTAGTAACAAAATATTATTGACAAATGGGTTATAAAATAATATATAAAAGTCATATATCATTTCATAAAAATTAATAAAATAATGATATTAATTAATAACATTAATTAAAATATTATACAATATGATAAATCATATTCAATTAATGGAAAAAAATGTAATGGAATTTTCTTTTAAAAATTTACTTTAATGTATTTTTTTTAAAAGTCAAACAAAATATTTTTTATTTTATACGAAATGAAAATATTTTCCCGCTTTCATGACTCCCTAATGTTTTGAATCTTCCTTTATAATATCCAATGGTTATTTTTCAATGAAAATGTTTTCCTGTGTATGTGTGAAGTAATCAGTTAAAATAAGTGATTTTCCTCAAGGAATTTTTTTATAATGCTAGTATTCATGTTTAAAGATTGTGATATGGTTCACGTGATTGTGTATGTTGATGGTTTGCTTTATATAAACCAATGAAAGTTGGGTCCTTAATATTCTTCCAATGCATTGGGTATGTTAGATGTTGACCGTTACAAATATTCTAAGTGTAACTATGATATTTAAATCATTAGGTAGTTGTGGGGGTTACATCGTAAGGTACTCATGAGGGTTACAATCATATAGTAGTAGTGAGGGTTACCACATTAGAAAGTATGATAAGAAAATAATGCCCCAAGTTACCTACATGTTTTTTTATGATTGTAATTTTTTTATAGGTATTTCATTTATTTAAGATGTATGCTATTAATTTTAGGTTTGACGGAAATTTTTTAAAATTATTTATAGCTTAATGATTTATTTATTTTATTCCTTTGTCCAGTAGTATGATTTTTTGCTTATCCGAAATTTAAAAAAAATCATAGGGTTTAAGGGAGATCCAGAACAAGAATTTTTTCATGAAGAAAATTTTTAATATTTAAAATAAATCATGTCTTATATTAGAGTTTTTTGTATTATGGAAATAGTTGATACTATTTTTGTAGTATCTATTTTTTATGTCTATAGGTTTTTATGTATAAATTATGAGCTAATTATATAAAAATATAAAACTAAAAGATCTTTGGTAATTAAAGAAAATGAATTATGTTCCATTGTCACTAGAATACTTAATGTTTATGTCTCTGTACTTACAGTAAGACATGGGTCTCTAATAACACAATAAGTTTTCTATCATTGACCAGATTTTAGGATAATAAAATCTCATTAATTTTAATTACCCTCTATAACATATATTTTTGTATTCCTAACCCATATTGATTTAATTGAAGTCCTTATATTTGGATTAATTAATTTTCCTCTCTCTCATTCACAAGAAAAATTTACTTAGATATATCTTATAAGAACTTATCATGGCTTGATATAAAATTTCACATGATATGTAGAAAGTTAAAAATCATATGTCTCAGACCGAACCATAAATCAACATCCAATTCCAATCACATTTAATATTTCAAAACTAAACTATTTTATTTATTTTTAAACTAGATTATATGAATAATTTTTGAAACCCAGATTTTTAGAAAGGTGTATTTCAATAATGATTGCGGTTATTTTTCACTATATCATGCCTGATTCCCCATTTGGTTTGTGTAACCCAACTTTTTTTAATAAATTATGTATTCCAATTTTAGATTGTTAAATTTCATATATAAATTTTTTGTATGACCATAAAAAATTTATAATTGTTTGTAATTGGTTTAATCAATTCCAAAAATTATCCCTCTTCTATATATTGTAATTTATTCTATATGTATATATATATTACTAAGTAGAGGAATGTTATTTCCAATGAATAGTGTTATCTAACCTCTGGTTCTTTAATAATAATGTAGTATAACCCATTATTTTAATCTAGAAAGGATTCATCATTACCATTCTTATTTTATTTCCTAACATCATGAATAAATAAACCATGAGATGATCTACATAGCCTTGATCTCTTGTTCAATGTAATTGGAGTACTAGTATACCGTAATCTACAATGGGTTGTAACACCCTTTACCACTAGTATAAATTTTTTTAACATAATTTGTATGAACCATTTTCTAGAGAAGTTTTTTTATATTAGTGTTGGGACCTTGTTAATGGTGGGATAATTCTACCATTATCACCAAACATAAAACCCCATTTTAAATCAAATATATATAATCATAAAAAAGAGATTCAATTTTTAAGGAACTATGTACATAGACTATGCACAACTTTTTATGAGATACTTGTATCAATATGGGCCATAAGTCATTAACATCAAGAGTTAACCTTACACTTTTTTCAAAATTTTATATCTCACATTTTTTTGGGTCCTAGAATTATGGAATTAATATATAGGAACCCATCCTCAGGATTATTTATATTAGCATTTGTATCTTAATTTACATCAATATTACCCTTCCCAAACTATATTTTCACTCTCATCAATTGGTAATTCTCTAGAAAATTAATATCCATTTTCTTCATTGTCATATTAAATTGATAATCAACATCATTGGTCTTGTTTGAAAGACTTTAAACTACAATATAAAAGAGACATGGTACTTAGAAGGGTGAAAACCTAAAATTTTCAACCCAATAAAAGTACAAGTCTCCACTTTCTAAGACTATACTTTCCATAGAGCATGATGAATTTTGAGTGTTTAAAAAATGGTAAAGGAAAAAAAATTATATTGAAAACACACTATGGGAGGCATGAGAAAATTCTAACATTGGACACACAAATCCAAACTCTATTCATGTATTAGGAATAAAAAAGTCTGAAATAAAAAGTAATAATGATTATAGGTACCACAATTTTCCCTAGAAAATGTCATGATCGACTAACTGTTTCAACCAATATATGACAAAGTCACAGAACATTTATGTTTCCAACATAAATTAGTTTAGATGATTTTTTATGAATGTAAAATGTGTAATCTCAAGGAACATGATCCCTTTTTGTTCATTTAAATACTCTTGCACCTCCTCATGATTTTCATTATGAAGATTGATTAACCCTCTCATATTTGAATGGAATAATCATGTATTACATTTTTTGTAAATGTGATGCATATCTACTTTTGTAATATCTACATAAGTGTATTTCTTCAAGATAGGTCATCCAAATGGACTATGATCAGCATATAATAACAGTTAATATACTGCAGATATTTCCTTTCTATATCCATCTAAGTGTATAATTTTTGGGTGAAATGAATTTTTTTTGTGATTATTATATATTTAATTAATTGATAATCATGATAATATTGTAGAATAAATTAATATAAATTCAAGAGAAGAATAATTTTTTCATTATTTGGGAAAAATATAGATGGTTATCCACAAGGTGGAGCTTTTATATAACAAGATTATATGAAATGAATATAATTATGTAAAGATAGATATAATAGAATCAAGTTGATTGAATGATAGAAATAAGTTAATAATAAATTGAAAGTGTCAAATTATTTCTAAATAACTACATGCATGGTTTCTTCATCTTTAGCTAACATATATGTTTTTTGATTCATTTAGTCAGTTTTAGATTCTTCTACTTGATAGTTTTAATTATAAAGTCCATATATGGTAATAATTCTATTTACCTTTATATATGCGATTTATATTTATATCTTTATATAATCTACATAAACACACAAGTGTGAAGTCATGATTCCTAAGAAATTTGTTAATTTATCTCATGAATAGACCACTTTAAAGAATTCATCTAAGCGATTATTCTCTAAAAGACATGGCTTTCCCTTTATTGAGTCCCAAGGTACTATCAACCATGAATGATTTATAAAAATATAGAGTATAATATTTTACACCTGGAGGATTATAATACAAAATTTAAGAAAATATCATTACATTTATCTACCACACTCCCCATTAGAACTATAGTACTATGAGTGAGAAAATAATTGATAATTTTCCATGACTTTTCAGATGTTATTTTTTCACAAAGAAAAATTTGAAAAAATTTAATTTTTCCAATTTTAGAAATGGAATATACTCCATGAAAATATTTATTATTTGAAAAGTCCATCTGGTTAATAAATATCTTATCAGAACTAAATCAAAGGATTTCATGTTAAGGGGTAACTTCTCTAGAGGTGGATTATCATCATGGAAATATGCGTTGACACAAAACTCTGGTGGTATTGAGTGAGAATATCATTCTATATTACCATAATATGGAATAACATCATCCATAGTGCATGTACCTAGTTCAGTTTTTAGGGAATCTATCTTGCTAAAATCATATCCCCACTCTGGTTCCTCCAAGATCCCCCCATATCCTTGAAAGGTATCCTACAAGATCATTGCTTAACCCCTCTAAAAAAATATTCCATGAAAATGTTTCATCCCTGATTGAGCATAATACAAGGACATAACAATTAGGAAATGTGATATGTGTAGATTTATAAAATATAGTAATCCATGAGAATCAATATGAACAAAAATTTTTACTTAACTATAGGTTTTTTCACATCACAAACCCTCTAATTTGGATCAAAGTTATCGCCTATCTGCACTATAAATCAAATTCAAATTGATATGGAAATTACGGATTGAAAGTAGTGATCCCATTAATTTTCTGAAGGAGTATATCACTCTATAATGAGACTCTGTACAAGTGGTATTTAGTTTAAATAATGAGATTAGTAATTACTATTTTACGGGATCATTCTATGAAGTGAACAAAAATTCTGAGTATGTATCTACATTAAGATCCATCTCTTGAGAATCTATACACATTGGTTTCATTCTTATGATATCCAACAACATTGGAATATTAGTAAATTAAAGTGAAAAAATTAGGTTTCTTTATACATAGCCACTGAGATTAACTACCATCCAAGCATGAAGGAATTAGATTTGGATACATGTAATATGTGGATTTTTTCCCATTAAACATGACCCGTCATTTGGTATAATATACCTGAGGGTAATGTCATGATATTTACTCATATCACCAATGAAAAATGTGTATCCATCATAAGAGTCATAGAACTTATTATAGAATTATAATCTTATTATAATAATAACCTCTCATAGTGAAGCATTTCTGGAAGGCCAATCATCTAGAGATCATAAGTTTATTATAATCCAATTTGATAACCCCATGAAGTGAACTGGTCGTCATAAAATATGGAATTAAAAGTGTCTTCCTTCCTATTGGTGTGATGGGTTAGGTAAAACGTTGATTTTTTTTATCTTTGGGTATTCATTTTTGATATTTTGAAAAATATATTAATCTAAACATTAAAGGGGATGTTGAGAAATTAATGAAATTCATTTTTCATTTTCATTCAAATAGATTTAATAGAGACCTTTCTAGAGTGGGAATGTTCTCAATATTATTCTATGAATTGTGGTTTTGGAGAAACTCATCATACATCTCAATGATAATAGGGGCGACCCCAATTTTTTAAATTTCCTAGAGAATTACGAAAACATACACATGTGGTGGGAAGAAGATAAAGGTTTCCAAACACCATCGACTAAACAACTATGGAATGAAATAATGATGGGTATAAATTTAGATATTTGAAGTCTAAATCGCCTCATAAATCCAAGTATCCGAGATTAAATCTTAACACATGATGATGCTTTGGTTCACCCAGTATGACGATAAACATTATTTGAAGAAGGGCCCCCTAGGGTGAATATTCAATTAAAGACTCAACACTACGATTACTCTATGTATAAAATCACTTGAAAATATATTAGTTTTTAGTGACCCATTGATGTACATGTGACTCAATAATAAATTTCATCGGAGAATGAGCCTAATTTTATTGGTTTCATAATTAGATAATTAGTGTGTCAGTAGAAAGTATAGATTCAAAAGGTGGAATCCAATATGATTATATGTAATTTAGAAGAGTTAGTATAAGAATACTTGAATGTTTATGAAGAAAAGGTTTGATAGTTTGTCTTGAACCGAGCTTAATGTCACCAATCATCTCTTGAACATGATAAGCTATAACCTCCTCATGAATACTTTATAAATATATAACAATTTCTTGAAATATAACATAATAGAGTCAGATATATTGTTACGTGGAAGATCTTAGAATATATGTGGAGATGAAGAGCATGAGAGAAGGCACAAAAAATGGGAGAAAATTACAATATACTTGAACTTTTTTCCATCACTATGTAATCATATCATGACACCCTTATCATCATTCCCAGTTATATATGCACAAAATCATCTAGAAAGGTCCATGCACCCAACCATTAATGATTATTATGACCTCAAATGGTAGAAATCACCCCCATATATTATCACTTTCTCTCTATTTTTGTGCTTTATCAATCCTGACCATAACCAAAAATATATAGTGAATAGTAAATACTGTGATCAAAACATGACTTGGGTGGAAAGAGAGATATTTTATCTAAAATTATTTCATAGTACATTAATGTGTATTGATGATACATTCCCCACTAATAATAAGTGAAAAACATTCCCCACATCAAATATCATTTGTTTAACAACACATAAACCTATGCATTGAAAAGAGAAAGCACCATTTGTTCATGTGACTGATCCTTCCATCTAAGAATGAACAATGATCCTATGTATTTCAGAAGTCATATTTACGTTATAATTTAATCCATTATGTATCGATCACATCCAATTTCAAAGGAGTTTTTTTTGGAAATCAAATTTTGTTAAAGGAATAATTCCACCAATGATTTTATAGAATCAAATAATTTCTCATAGTGGGAAGAAAATAAAAAATATCTAATAAATATCATTCAAAATTGTTGATCGAGCCAGCATTCCCTAACCTTATAAAACACACATGAACTATCATCTAAAGTTCCACACTGTGTTGTGTTCATTTTCTTTCTAATTCTCGTACCATGCTCCATGCTCAAAAGTGTTGGGTACCCAATGGATTTATCAATGGTTACATGTGTTCCAATCCCCCTTTTTATATATAAAGATCCCTAAATATGATGCGTGACCATGTTCAAATATTGTGTGACTGTGAGGCCCAAATAACACTAGAGCATAAGAAATCTATTCCTAGTTCTTCCAAGATTACCCTTTAGGTGATTCATGAATCTAAACAAAGGAGAAAAATAAATGATAATAATTTCTTAAATCTTTTAATGATTAAAATCATTGAAATAAAACTTATCCTAGATTATCACCAACATCAGGTGAAAGGACACACGTCAAGAGGTTATCCAATGTGATCATGGTATGTGATTCCCTTTTTTAACAAGAAAATTTTAACATTTTCTTAATAAATTTGAATATATTTAAATTATTTTTACCAAATAAATAATTTCATTATAAAAATGTCAGTAATTTACATTTGAAGAATTTATTTTGAGTAAAAAATAATGAAAAATGTTGAATTTTTTAAATATTTGTGCTTATGATATTTTTGGATAATGTTTTACTAAGTGTTTAATTTATGTTTTCGTAACAAATTATCCAAAACCCTAGACGAGCCTCAACCAGCACATGAACATAATATAGTCACCCTAGTGGTAACCAAACAGGATATATGAGAGGGAAAGATTGGGTGAAGCTAGGGTGAGGAATATCTTTCACATAGAATATACCAATAGGAACATCAACAAATGGGTATGCTCCATATGGTAGTTGGAGGAGGGCCTCGTATTGAGTAACATGAACATGATTGTACGGATACTCTAGTCACAGTACATCATAAAAGATCTATATAAGACTTGAGATCAATTATAAAGAGGTGGACTTTGAAGATATTTTTTTATGTGGACACAAGTTTGTGTGGGGACTATTTATCACTTAAATAGATGACTTCCCTTCACTTCAATCATGTACACCCCAACATAAAACATTTATCCACCACTATCGATACACTAAAACATGATCCACCATTACAACAATAGACTAATGTCAATACCACCTTTTATGGCCACTGATGATGCCTTGAACCCCCATGGATACCACAAAAATTTCATCCACTACCCATGTAATTGATATAAATCAAATAATCCTTTAAAACCTCACTTACACTTACACCATCATATACCTATGATACCATCAAAATGTTTCCTCTATCAGTTCAATAAGTTACATTAATTTATCTATATGGTACCACTAGGAATTCTTACCACCGGCTACTACTATCAGCTAACTTATGATTCATCTGTTACAACTGAGGCGCCAATTTACTTCCATCAACTTGATTCTTCCAGAGTTGCTACCACTAGAAAACTTCATCCACCATAACTCCACTATTACCACCTTTTATCCACTTCCATCACATACTTTTGATATATGTACAACCATTTCCATGATTTTGTCACGGTGATACTTCCAAGAACATCAACCACTAGCTCCTAGCTACAACTTGCATCTGCTGCCTTTGCTAACATTGATGTGAAACCTTGCTACCCTTGACATACCTCCTCTACCACCATAGCTAGTCGATTTTATAACTACCATCAATATGAGAATTCTGATACCATTTGATATATTATCAGTGACCACACTACCACCATCCCATGACCATCTTAATCACATCTATCACCTTTATTTTCCACCCATTGACCCTTCTTCTTCCATAATTATTCCTTCATTACTTTTTCGATCATCAGTTGTTTCTGTAACCATCATACTTCCAAAAATATTCCACTTATAGATCCTTGATTCAATGATTTGATGTTACCTCTATTTTCTATTCCATGTTGGAGAAAATCCATAGTGAATAAGAAAATATATATCTTGAAAAACCTTCATAAATGGAATCTTGAGGATCATGGTTTATATATCAATGATGGATGATGAAGCCTTGAAATATCCATGATTATGGTGTGTTGATCACCCTAGAAAATATAAAACGTATGTGAAAGGATGATATTGGTCATGGAATGTACAATACTTCAATGAGGCTATGATCATAATGTCCATGCATATATATGGAGGGAAGTACAGTAGTTTCACTCCACCATGTAGAAGAATACCTTAGATGGTGATGAAATTAAGAACTCAAAATATAATCTGTTAACCTATTGATAGTTTTCATGAAGCTAAAGTCAATGAAATGAGTTAGAGTTTACATCCTCAAGTTATATTTATGGAGAAGCCTCATCTATTCACTCACATGCTGATGCGATCCATGGATAATTCCATGTTGTATTCTATGTGGAATATGGAATTTATCTAAAAATAAATTATGAATGTAAAACTGAATCATAACCAACGACACATAAATATAGGAAATTCAAAGTGGTGTTCTATCTCTTCAATAGTTGATAATTTAAGAATATATATTCACGGGAATAAAAAGATGAAAATTTTGAACAATTAAAAGAGATAATTTTTTTTTTATTTGAGGAAAATATTTTTGAAATTTAAAAGATTAACAATTTGTTTCATATTCTTATTAATATAGAGAATGTACTATTGTAAGGGTGATCAATATAGCAACCCAGAGATTTTATACATTACTGTTCTATAATTATAAATATAAACAATGTAATAATATTACACATAGAGGATCCAAAGGTTTAGTGTCTTGTGAAAACTAGGACCATACATAACAATTTCAACATCAACCATAAACATTTATTTAATTCCTTCTTCTCTTGCTTCTTATTGGCACATGACCCCTCCTTAGTCCATGTACTCAACTGAGGATATACATCAAAAGGGGCGAGCTAAAATCCTAGTAAGAGGATATATAAGAACAATATAACAATGGGTGACCATAATCATAACATTGTAAAAATATCATGAACATGAGAGGAAGCATTAATAAGAGACTTGAAATTGTGAAAATGCATAAAAATTAAACATCATGTCTTATTGGATAACTACCACAAAAAATTGTGGAAAAAGATATCATCTTGTTAACACAACATTTTACATTAACTCATGAGATTCATAACATTACCCAATTCATTAGAATGCTGTATAATTTCGAACACACCCGTCACGTTGAATCATTCTTATTGCGCTATATAATTCCGGGTGCACCTGTCACGTCATAACATTATCATTATCATGCATGCCCCAATGAACATATATAAAAAATGAACTTAACTAACCCATGAAAAGGAGTGGGTTTAATATCATAATAACACATTCATAAACATTGGGTTCCCAAAAGAAATAGGGAATAACATACATGTTACAAGAACCGTCAACCTTGAATGAGAAATAAAAGGTGTGTTCTTAAAAGAAGAGTTATTTTGGAATTTTCTTTGACATAAACACCAGTGAAAAACATGGATATCCCATAAAATGAAATAAAATGATTAGAAAATTATTTTTATGGAGTAACCATATCAAAAAAGGAGTTAAAGAGGGAGAACTCGAAGGATGAATATTGGGTTCGAGAATTTCCCATTACCTTATATCTGAATGCTTCCTTTACTTTAATGTCATGTATAACCACATTAGATTAAATAATTAACAATTCGAGAAACTTTTTTACATGAATATGGTTCATTATGGTATCATTATGTAATTTTATGTTTCTTTTCATGAGTTATAGAGGTTAAAAGCATTGTTTGGAAATTTTTGTTTTTAGGGTTTTTCGTGAGCGATTCACTTGTATTCATAAATTGAAGTTAGAGTAGAACATGGGTAAAAATTCAGAACTGATATTAGATGTTATTAATGATATTAAAGGTGTTTAAATGATCTTATTATTAATTATGTTATATACCATGTGGATGAATCATTATATAAGGATTTAATGACGATCGTTTGGGTTAATTTGGGCAGTTTTTCAACCACAACAAACTTGTTTTGATTAATCATTTAGTAATATGTACATAATTTAGTTAAAGAACTTTAAATAAGACCTAATACTGATAAAATATTCCGGATCAACCATAAAAATGGGTTCATGACCAGATCTAAATGTAGAAACAGAAAAACAGAACATGTCGTTCTTGAAGGTGATAGATTAACACCTTATGAAGGACGTTTTCTTTTATAAAATAAAAGGAAAAGGAGAAGGGGGTTTGATGGTATAATATACCATTAGTATCATAAAATTATAGTATACTTATGACAGTGGAGTTAGCATACCCTATGGATGATGATAGGTGGGAGTGAATAAGAAAAGAACATGAAATTGAAAGGAAATTAAAGGAAAGATGAAGCAGAATTACCTCTTGAATCATCCTCTAGAGATCCTCCTTAAAAGACCTAGGATTGGTCTTTTGATGAGACCAGAAGCTCTTGGACGTGGATAAGAGGATATGTAAGAATTTTGGTCATATTTTATACATGTCTTGAAGCTTTATAGTTGTGAGGAAATGAGGATGTGAAAGGTGGTATTTATAGTGGAGGGGAGAGGGGAATTCTCAATATAAAATTCATTAATTTATTATTTCCACACAAGACAAGGAATAATGAGTCTTCCAAGACCATGAACAGTAATTGCATCATGTTAAACTGAAATAATTGGTCTTACATCATTATAACATCATTCATGACTCTATAATTATCTTTTTTATCTTATTTTGTAAATTATGGTATTTCACTATTTATAAAAAATTCATGTATTTCAAAAAAATACCAAAACTTTCCCCAAACCATTTATTAACATGTAAAATCCAAAAATGAAGCCTATTTTTAAAAAATAATTTTTTAAATATTATTATTTTAATATTTAATTAAAATCAAAATTTATTATCAAAAACAATTTTTAAAAAATTCATTTACTTATACTATATTATAGGTATATTATACTTTTAACTTGAATATTATTTATATATTACCATAGGCAAGGTTACAATTCATTAGGGTATATCCATATTCATAAGTGTATGTAACTATTTCTAAGGATTGGTTACTATTCACAAAAAAAATATGTTTTTCTTGTTGTAATCCAAATTACTTACTGATTGCAGCCGTGTAAGTCAGATTTTTGTAATTCCTAACACAGAAGTGACAAAATTATGTTTAATGGATACTTAGAACATATTATTTCAATATGTTGTATTTTTATGTGATTTTATGACATATTTATATGAAGGCAATTTCCATTGAAAAACATTGGGTCGTTACATTCTTCCCCCCTTATGAAATTTTACCCTTGAAATTTATCTTTACACAAACAGGTGAGGGTACTTCTCCTTGATTGCCTCTTTTAGTTCCCAAGTAGCTTCTTCAAACTTACGGTTCCCCCAAAACACTTTGACAAGGTGGGTTTTCATGTTGTGTAGAACCTTATATCTTCGGTCCAAAATCTCTACTGGCTTCTCCTCATAGGAGAGATCATCTTCCATCTATACCACCAATGAGTTCAGTATATATGAGGGATCATGTTTTTAATTCCTTAGGAGTGATATGTGAAAAAAATCATGAACTTGAGCCATATTTGGTGGAATTTCAAGATGATAGGCCACATCTCATATGCAGTATAGGATTTCAAAGGGTCCAATGTACCTTGGGCTAAGCTTCCCTTTCATTCCAAATCGCATGACTCTCTTCCATGGTGATATTTGAAGGAAAAAATTACCCCCAACGTCAATCTCCAAGTCCCTTCGACGGTTGTAAGCATAGATCTTTTGCTGACTTTGAGGAACTTTGATGTGTTTCTGTATGAATTTAACTTTCTCTATCATCTCTTACACAAGATCAAGTCCAATTATCTTTCTCTCTCCAATATCACCCCAACAGGTTGGAGTTCTACATATATTTCCCTACAGAGCTTAATATGGTTCCATCTGAATTTTTGAGTTGAAACTATTATTGTATGAGAACTCAACTAATGGGAGATGCATATCCCATCCACCTTTAAATCCTAGAGAGCAAGCTCTTAGAATATCTTCAAGTGTATGAATAGTCCTTTTAGATTTTCCATCAGTTTGGGGGTGATAGGCTGTGATGAAATTTAATTTAGTACTAAAATCATGTTCAAGGCTCCTCCAGAGTTTAGATGTGAACCTTGTATCAGGATCAAAGACAATTGTGAGTGGAACACCTTGCAGTCTCACCACTTCCTTCACATATGTCCTTGAATGTTGTTCAAGTGAGATATCTTCCTAAATAGTGATAAAATAAGTATTCTTGATGAGTCGGTCAACCAAACCCCATATCATATTATTCCTCTTTGATGTTGTTTTCGATGATTTCATTGGGGTGTGCGCATCTGTCACATAGAGGACACACAACTGTTTCCCCGCATTCCCGCTTTCCAAATGCGGGCGACATCCGTGGATTCCTCCTCGGATCTCATCACCTTGTATGGGTCTCCCTTATAGACTAAGTTGTGGTTCGTGAATCTCATTCCCAGTGCCATATATTTGTGGATGCCGGTTAATTACACTACTCCTGTCAGGACATTCCATGGGGTATTGACATGGTGGCAACCTTTGGTCGGAGTAGATGACAACATCAGGTATGTCGGGGAATCTCTTGGTGCATGGACATAGGAGCACCTATATTCTTCCTTGTTAGAGGGCATCTCAAAAGTACAGAACCGGAGGCATCCCACGTCATTCGTGGGGTATATTATGCCGGGGGCATGTCTCTGAGGTTTTCCTCATCTTCCCACGTTTAACACGGGGTATGCCTCATGTTTAATGTCTTGTGGAGATGGTAATGGAAAAGGTGTGTCTTCCATTATTTTCCTCAGGAATCTCATGTTTATCATGAGGTAGGCCACAAGTTTAACGTCATGTGGAGATGGAATAAGAGTGATTAGAAAATCCCATAGAGATGAATTAGAATGTCACATCCCAAGATGGTAACACCTAGAAGATGGATGGATCAAAATGCCCAATGAGGATGGATCCGAGGTGGTGTACCCCATGGAGGGGAGATGTCACACCGCAATGGTTGATCTGAACACCACTAAGGGTGGATCAGGGAGTGTGCACCCTATAATAGGGAAGCACCAAGGTTTACAATTGGCTGGGATTGAGCCTTAGGGAGGTTTCCTACATACCCTGTGTAGACAACATGGATCAAAACCCATGTAGTTCTAAGTGGTGATGAATCAGGATGTACACAAAGGACAACGACCCAGAGACATGCTGGGGTTTATGTATGGATAGCGGCCCAAGTACTACGAGGACCAGTGAAGGGATGGATGACATGATCCCACAAGGATGTAGTGGCATTAGTAAGAATCAAGATGGATGATGGATAATTGAATGGAGTGGAGGGGGAATGAAATGGTACCATCGTGAAGGTGATGGTAGTGTTGGTCTTGTGCCTCGAAGATACTTCCAACGTATCCCCATGGAAGGGAATCAAAGTCCCTGTAGTTTGGGATATGGGGGCATTTGAAGGTAATGCTCTAAGGCGACCCATGGTGTTGGTGAACCGAAATGGAGGAGGTCGGGATGACCGGGTGGTGGGCTTGAACCTCGTGGAGGCTTCCTACATACCATTCATTGACATGGATCAAAGTCCTCGTAGTTCAAGATATGGGATGTGTATTACACTCTGAGGCGGTGCAATGTGTTGGTGAACTGATGTGAAGATGGTCGGAATGACCGGGTGATGGGCTTGAACCTCGTGGAGGCTTCCTACGTACCATGCCTTGGCAAGGTTCAAAGTCCTTGTAGTTCAGGACGATATTTGGGGCTTACACTCTGAGACGACCTAGGTGGTGGGTTGTTAGGATTGAACCTTTTGGAGGCTTCCTATGTATCCATGTGGCAGGGAATCAAAGTCCACGTAGTTTGGGATATGGGGCTTATGCTCTGAGGCGACCTAGGGGTGTTGGTCTTGAACCTTGTGGAGGCTTCCTACGTACCATGCCTTGTCATGGATCAATGTCCCCGTAGTTCAGGTAATGGGATAGGGCTTACACTCTGAGGTGGCCTAAGGTGTTGGTTATGGTCAGTGCTTTCTCTAAGTCCACGTGAGTCATGCTCGGTGTGAGAAACAAGAGATAGCAGAGACCTGATGATCACATTGCGAAAGGTGTGTCAGTGGGAAGTGGGGTGGGGCTTATGCATGGAGCGGCCCAAAGAGGAAACAGGGGCTTACGCGTGGTCCGCAGCCCAGGTGTCGCTACGAGGTGGAAATGGGGGACGAGGCTTACATAAGGATGTTTCCTGGGTGCCGCTATGGAGCATCAATGGAGAATGGGGCTTACACAAGGGAGCTTCCCGGGTGCCGCTATGGAGCAACAATGGTGAATGGGAATTACTCAAGGAAGCTGCCCAGGTGTCGCTATGGGGCGGAAATGGTGGATGGGGCTTATGCAAAGAATCTTCCCAGGTGCCGCTATAGACCGAAAAAGGTGGATAGGGCTCATGCAAGGAAGCTTCCCTAGTGCCTCTATGAAGCGGAAATGGTGTATGGAGCTTATGTGAGGAAGTTTCCTGGGTGATGCTATGGAGAGGCAACGGTGTGTGGGGCTTACGCAAGGAAGCTACCCGGGTGCTGCTATGGAGCGACAATGGTGTATGGGGATTACGCGAGGAGGCTGCCCGGGTGCCGTTATGGAGCGGCAATGGTGTATGGGGCTTACACAAGGAAGCTTCCCAGGTGCCTCCCTCATGTCTGGCCATGAGGGCATCCCAACTCACTAGTGGGTTGAGGTATTCACCTATGCACTAGCACAAAAGAGGTATAATTCCAAGGGAATTGAAATCAGTCCTAACAAAGGAAGATGAAAAGTGTGAATCACATGCCCGACATTCGGAATGTAATGAGGGTGGCGTGGTGATAGAGGATAACTGTTGACCATGTTCAAAACACAGCATCCATATCACGTTAGCATAAAATGGGGACAAAAAAAAGAGGGTTGACTGCTGACCATGTTTGAAACACAAGACCTGACTCGAAGTGTTGTCCAAAGTGTTACAGGGCGTTGTCCCAGGATGGTAGGTGAGCCGATGCAGCATGGGACCAGGCCGTTAGGGGGTCCCTTTGGACATGGAGGTGGATGAAGATCCAAATGAAGGACATGTAAAGTGTGAGGTGGAGTGATGGAATGTTTGAATGGATTCCAACACTCTTGAAATTATGCCACTATAATCATGGCATTAGGCATCTTATTCTTGGAGCATAAGGCATCTCTTGTTTAGAGAAAGAGGCATCCTACGTTTGGAACATAGGGTGAAATACAGTTTATAGTCATGTAGATATGCCTATTGAAATCATATGAAAAGATAAAAAGGAATCTATCCTATAGGGAAAGAGGCATCCTGTGTTTGGAACATAGGGATTACTACAATTTAAAGTCATGTAGAATGGACATCTAGCATCTTATTCTTGGAGCATAAGGCCTCTCTCGTACAGGGCAAGAGGCATCCTATGATTGGAGCAAAGGGTACGCTACATTTTATAGTCATCTGGATAGGAATGTTGGCATAAGGCACCTAGAAATGGCTGGTGTTAGGACTAATGCCAGGGCGACCCTCTCTAGTTTAACCTTGCGTAGGAGCCAGGTGATAGGGTTTGGAGGAGTTTCCTGAGGAATGGTTCGACTCAAGGTACTCGGGGAATTGATGATGAGAATATAAACTCACGACACAAGAAAAAAATGAAGAGGAATATGTCGACTCAAGGTGTTTCATGTTGTATGGAGGAGTATCTCAAATCATGGTATTCCATAGCTGGAAGGTGGGTTTTCATAAGGGTGCAATGGAAAATCCCGACATCCCAGCCCAAAAAGTTCGTGGTGTGACTCTCCATTTTTAATGGGGGCCAGTGACAGTAGAGAAGGGCGTGCAATAGGAGACAGGGGCGTGTAATAGAGGAGTGGTGCACGCAAAAGGGGATACAGGCAGGCAATATGCGATGCGGGCGCGCAATACTTGATGTGGGCGTGCAATAGTGGCGTCAGGTAAGCAATAGGGAAGGGATTGTGTGAAAATGGGTGCAACATCGGTGTGCAAAACATTTGGGCACCGTGGCACAGTTGCATGGAAAATTTAACCTTTGCGCGTAAAATTGGGACTGTTAGCCCTTTTACGCGCAAAAGGGTTGTTTTTCACACACGATGGGGGATTTATGCGCGGGTGAAAAATATTCGGACTTACGCCCAATAGAGCGGTGGCCAACCCCCGGGGTCCTCCTCGGGCGAAGGGGGGTGGCCTTGTATTTATATGATGAAACTCAAGAGTGGGTGTGCGTAAAATTCCGCGCGTGCATAGGGTTTTTTGTGCGCAAGGTGGTGCACGTAAACTTCCACGCGTGCTAGACGGTGCACATAAAATTCTGCGTGCACGAGGCGATGCGTGAAAAATTACACACGTGCCAGTCAGGGCACATAAAATTCCACTTGAGTAAGTGGTTTTCCACATGAGATTACCCTTTTATGCACAAATCCATACTTTCCCCCATAATTGTCCTGGATTGCCATTCCCAGCAGCCCGACTTCGAACACCCATAACTTCAGATCCGTAACATCATTTGGGATCTATGACTAGTCAAATTAAAGCTTGCATAACAAGATACGCTCTGAAATCATTTATGGGAGCATTTGGAAATTTTTTGGCGATGAATTTTCTGGTGTCAAAAAATGTATTTGGGAGACCTGTGACAAAGTCCATAATAAGATTCTTCTATTTCCTTAAGGGTATAGGCAATGCATTCATCATCCCTTTGGACTTTTGTCGCTCTACATTAACATGATAACATACCAAGAACCTTGATATATATTCCATGATCTTCTTTCTCATGTTATCCCACCATAATTGTTCTCAGAGATCACGGTACATCTAGGTACTCCTAGGATGGATATAGAATCCTGAGCTATATTCATTGTCTAATAGCTTCTTCTTTATCTCGTGTGATGAAGGAACACAAAGAGACATTCTAATCTAAATCACACCATCACCATCGATATGGAACTATTGAATCTTGATTTCCTTTACTGCATTCACCCTCTTTTGTATTTCCACATCATCCCTTTGTACTTCCTTGACCTTATCTTGGATGGACAGTTGCACAATAATTTGGGAAAGTTCAGATGTATCCCCTGTCCTTATGATTTCTAAATCCATCCTTTTCCTATCCAAGAATATTGGGTATTTCTCAATCCATAACATGGACTGAGTAGTAGGTTCTGTTATGCTTAGAGCATTGGATACCTTGTTCACCTTTCGAGGATGGTAGTGAATAGAGCAATCATAATCTTTGAAAAGCTCTAACCATCTCTTTTGACGCATGTTGAGCTCCTTTTTTTGTGAATATATACTTTATTCTCTTTTGGTCGCTGTATACTTAACACTTCTCAGCATAAAGTTAGTGCCGCTAGATTTTCAAGGAAAAAATCACGGCTGCCAGCTCTAGATCATGTGTCGTGTAGTTCTGCTCACGGATCTTCAACTGCCATGAGGCATAGGCTATCACATTATCATTTTTCCAGAGTACACAACCCAATCCTTTCATTGAATCATCACTGTAAATCACTAAATATTCTCCATTTTTTGGTAGTGTGAGTATAGGTGCAACGATCAGCCTTCTCTTTAGTTCCTTAAATCTTCCATCATATTCCTCCGTCCAAAAATACTTTACCCCTTTCCATGTTAACTTAGTAAGTGGGCTTGATAATCATGGGAAATTTCTTAAACAACATCAGTAGTACCCAGATAATCCATGAAAAATATGGATTTCTGTGACACTAGAGGGCCTAGGCCCTTACTCAATCTCCATTGTTTTTGATGGGTCCACATAAATTCCCTCACTTGTTATCACATGTCCCATGAAAGTGACTTGCTTTATCCAAAAGTCACACTTTATGAACTTGGCGTACAACTTATCCTTCCTCAATGTCTCCAATACATGTCTTAGATTTTCTTCATGTTTCTCCTTTCTCTTGGAGTAGATGAGAATATCATCAATAAATACAACCAATTTTTTTTTGAGGTAATGTTTAAGGCCATATTCATCAAATCCAGGATGATTGGATGTGCATTAGTAAGTCCAAATGGAATCACCAAAAACTCATAGTGCCAATACCATATACGGAAGGCAGTATTTTGAATATCTTCCTTCTTCACCTTTAACTAATGATATCCAGAACAAAGATCCACCTTTGAGAAGTAATGAGCTCCTCTTAACTGATTGAAGAATTCATCAATCTTTGTAATAGGATAATTGTTCTTTATGGTGATCTAGTTGAATTCTCAATAATCGATATATAGATGCATTATTTCATCCTTCTTCTTCACAAAGAGCACTGACACACCCATGGTAATGAACTAGGGAATATGAAACCTTTCTCCAGATGCTCTTGGAACTACTTTTTTTACTCCTCCAGTTCGATAGGATCCATCCTATAGGTACACTTTGAGATAGGAGTATCTCCGGGTATGTGTTCTACTGAGAATCTACCTCATAATATAGGGGAAGTCTGGTCACCTATTCAGGAAATAAATCTTTGTGTTCCCTCATGATGGGCATTTGGTCCAGGTTAGACTTTCTTTTAACCCAACCATTTGGGAGAGGTATGATTCTTCATAGGGAATCAACACCCACACAGATGAAGAATTTTTCCTAGGATATTCATGATCTTCCATGAATTTTTATAGGAGCATGGGATGGTTCAGAATATGAAAATATTTTTCTTATTCTCGATAGTTGATATGTGCTCTATATAACAAGAGCCAATCTATTCCCATTATACTGTTGAATTCCTCCAAGGAATGTATTACAAGATTCACTGGAAGAATCTTCCCAAATACACCAATAAGAGAAGAGTCAAACACATAGGTTGAATTGATTTCAAAACTTGGTGTTTTTATTGATATGTCTACTTTAAGGTTTTTGGGCTTCAATTCTATAGACTTATAAAACATTCACGATATAAAGGAATGCGTAGAACCAAAATCAAATAAGACATTTTACATTTTTGACTGAATAGGATGTGTACCTTTTATGACATCATCATCTTGCTCCACTTCCGCAGTAGTGATGACATAAGACTTCCATTGTTCTTTTGGATTCAATGGCTGATGACGCTGATTACCCTCAAGAACTTGAGGTTTAGAGCACTGGCTAGGATAATGCTCTAGCTCCCTATAGTTGTGGCATTGAACCATGGGTGGTTCTCTCCTTTACTTGGCTACATTCTCCTTTTTTCATGTCTTTTGAACAATCTTGAGAATGGTGTCCTTCTATCCCACACTTGAAGAACTTACCTTCCCCATTGAGGCAGTTCCCATGGTGCAACTTCCCACATTTTTGGCATGTGGGTCATTGAGTTTTCTTCCCACCTTTGTCACTATATCCTCCAGCTTAAACTCCATCTTTCATTTCTTATCACCATAGCTGTGGGACCATTCTCCAAACTTCATCTCCACATTGATTACACACTGAACAACTTCTTTATAACTCCAAAAGTCTATAATTTCAATATCCATTCCAAGGTTTGGTTTAAATCCACTAATAAATCTAAAAATTTATCTATCATTGTTCATAACAAAACCAGAAGTGTACCTTAAAAGACTAGTCAAATTCGTTTCATAGGTTGTGATAGATTATCATTCTTTTTTAACGAGTTCTATGAATTCTATCTCCATATTCATGCATAGAGTTTTTGGGAAATACTTGTTAAGAAACATTATGTTAAAGTCTTCCAATTCCATCTATTCAATTTCCACCCTTGGCTTGGTGTTCTTAATCAATTACAATCATTGATTAGCCTGTTCATCTAGATGATAAAATGGCTATAGTCACCTTTTCTATCTTAGAACAGTAAAGAACAGAAAAGATATTCTCCATAGAGTTGACCCACTTTTCCGCAACTCGTGGATCAGAAGATCCACTAAATGTTGGTGGTTGTTGCCTCATAAAACATTAGATAGACAGTTGCTCCCTCTTTGGTGAAGGAGTATGTTCTCCATTATTATGGTTACTGTTCAAGACCTGAGATTGTTGGGTAAGCATCGCCATGAATTTTTTAACTCCACCTCCCAAATCATTGATTATTTTATTTGGGCAATCATTGCATTGGCCCTCGCACGAGTTATTGGCATGGTTTCTCATGGTTCCCACCATTTTCTAAAATAGAAAAGGATAGAAAAAATATATGTAATAAGTCATGAATAGCTTATTCATTTGATCAATTTATACTAAAATCATAACATACGGTATCCCTATGTTAAGATTTATTGTATGAATATTTGTACTTAGTCTCATTCTATAGGTTTTATCTAGGGATCACTAATCTTAATTCCCACATTAACTAAACCTTACCTCTAATACCAACTATAGAGACCAAAAAAGTTCTTACATTACTATTACATCATTTTAATGATAAAAATAATAATATTATTATACATAGATGATATAAAGGTTTAGTGTCTTGTGAAAACTAAGACTATACATAACAATTACTACATCAAGCATAAGAATTTATTTAATTCCTCATTCTATAACTTCTTATTAGAACATGACCCCTTCTTAGTATATGTAGTCACCTAAGGATACACATCAAAAGGGGTGAGAATAATTCCCTGAAAAGAGATATATAATAACAATATAATAATGTGTGATAATAACCATAACATAGTCAATGGATCATGAACATGAGAGGAAGCATTAACAAGAGACTTGAAATGTGGCAATGCATAAAAATGAAACATCATGTATTAGTGGTTAACTACAACACATACTTGGGAACAAAACTAGAATATGGTTCACACATCATTTCACATTAACTCATGATAGTATCACATTACCCAATGCATTGTTGTGCTGTAAAATTCCTGGCACACCCATCACATTGAAACATTCATTTTGTGCTATATAATTCTAGGAGCACCTGCCACGTCATAACATCATCATTATCATGCATGCCACAATGAACATGTATCAAAAATGAAAATAACTAACCAATGAAAAGGAATGGGTTTTATCTCAGAGGAACACATTCATAAACATTGGGTTCCTAAAATAAAGAGGAAATAACAACATGATACAAGAACTGTCAACCTTGAATGAGAAGTAAAATGTGTGTTCATTAAAGAAGAGTTATTTTGGAAAATATTTAATTAACATAAACAGCAGTGGAAAAAATTTATATCATATAAAATGAAATAAAATTATGAACAAATGATTTTTAATTTGTAACCATATCAAAAAGGAGTGAAAGAGGAAGAACCTGATGGAGGATAGTTGGGTTCAAGAATTTCCCCTTACCTTAAATCTAAATGCTTCCTTCTCTTTAATGTCCTGTATAACTACATTATTTTCATTAATTAACAATTCCATAACGTTTTGTAAATGAATATGTTTTATTATGGTTTCATTAAGTTATTTTATGCCCCTTTGGATGAGTTATGGAGTTTAAAAACATTGTTCAGGAATGTCTGTTTTTATGGTTTTTCTTTAGCAGTTAACTTGTATTCATAAATTGAAGTTCGGGTAGAACATGGGTAAACATCCAGAAATAATATTACATGTTATTAATTATCTTACATGAGTTTATATTTTATTTTAATGAAATATGTTATATACCATGTGCATGAATCATTAGATTGGAATTTAATGATGATCGTTTGGGTTAATTTGGGAAGTTTTTCAACCCCAACGAACTTGTTTTGATTAATCATTTAGTAATATGTACATAAGTGTAACACCCGAGATTTTTATGAGTAATATTTTGTTTTTATATCATCAAAGGAATCTTTCACTACACACTTGCTTGGCTTACTTTACACGCAATCACGACCTTCCTCGATAGCTTGCGTCGTACGCAATACTGAGTTTCACTAAACAACGATATGCTATTAAAATATTATTAAAACTAGCCGTTATGAATAGTAATAACCACTTTTTGAAATTTTATAAATTTTATTTTTCAAAATGGACTTCATTTTTGGATTCAGAATACCGAAATTATCCTAGGGTGAAATTTTGGTATTTTTCTGAAAACTTTCAATTTTTGATGAATAGTGAAACCACTAAGTGGTAGGTTAAAAACTGAATTTTTCATAAAACTTAATTTTACCGCTTCTGTGAATGGAATTTCGAAAATCCGACAGACACGGTTGATATCATTATGTAAAATGTGGTTCAATGAGATAAAAATAATTTTTTGGTGAATAGTAACTTTTTACTTTTTTTACCGCGGTTAATAGTAAATAGGGTAACTGAGGGTAAATATGATATTACTATTACCCTAACACATGTCCTAATTCTATTGGATAAGTGTAATTCGACCAAAAACAAACTTAGGAATAACATATGACCATTTAGGCCCACTTGGGTTAGATTAGGACATTTATTATTAATTTATTTAAAGAAGGGTTAAAATAGTTAAAATCAAAGTTTAATAAGTAAATAATTTTTAATATGGGGTTATACATAAGATAAATTAGACTATAAATATTAATTAGAAATCTAAAAATATTTCCTACATAATGGTATATTATATATAATTTTTAGACATTAAATAATTTAATTAATTTATGACACAATGATGATGCAGTAATTATCTTATTAATGAAATATTCACATAATTGGTGTTATAAACACCAGAATAAATGTCATTTGAGACTTTTTATGAATTACACTAATTTTCTAGGTTACTATGATATATTAGTGTTAATTTAATCAACTTTATTCGAACATATAATTCTGTTATGACTTTCACAAAAATCATATATCAAATAGTGTCAAAATTGACACGAAATAGTTTTTAAATCAAATATTATATTATTAATTGTTATTTTATTCCTAAAAATCTAAGGTTCGGCCAAATAACTTAGATAAGGATATATATATTAATAATAAACAATTTGAGGTTCGTTTGGCATGTTATAGTAAGTGTATTAACCATATAGTGAAAGAAAACAAAAATACATGGTAAAAGTTAAATTATTTAACTTAGAGTTAAATCTAATTGATAAGGTTAAAATAATACCATATACTTGTCTAAATCCTATTGGTTGATAGTATTTCGACCCATACCCACTTTAGCTTCGAAATAAGACCCTTTGGAACCATTATAAACCAATTTTGACTTTAATATAAAATAATATTTGGAGATATTCCTAAGGTGCCCCTCTCCTCCCTTATAAAAGGGCACCTCCTCCCCCTCCTCCTCACACCAATTTGAGCACTCAAGCTCCGACAACCCCTGCCATGTTCTCCTCTCCACTTCCCTAGAATAATCCTAGAGGTCCTGGTCTTTTTCAAAGACCAATCTTAGTTCCCTAAGTGGAGGATTCAAAGAAGCGTTCCAAAGAAGAGGTAATATCCATTACCGATCTTTTCAATTTCTTTCTTCTTCAACTTGTTCTTCTTTAGTTGTTTCATGATGAAGTAATAACATCAGTATTACTTACATGATGATATGTTATTATAAATATGAAACAACCCTAATTCACCTTCTATCCATCCTACGGAAAAATGAAATCACCGTGCGAGCGTACGTACGGAATACCGTCTCCACGCCGTGGTGTAATCTATTTTCCACCACCACCTTACAAGGATGGGTATAATGGTGTAATGAGTAACTATTTATGATTATTATAAAGTAATATTGATACTGAAATAATATATATATACTCCAATACAGTTCCACGATCATGGGAATGATATCATCACTTGTGCGTACGTACGGAATACCGTCTCCACGATGTGATGCGACTCGTTCTACATGATCATCATTACATAGTAATTATATAAATTAATTGAATGAATAAATATGATATATGTTACACTAATACCATTCTGGATATAAGGTATCTATAACCTTAAAAGAAGAATAAGAATGTATTCGGAAAAACACGCATAAGAACAAAAGGCAATAAAGACCCGAGTAACAAGTAACAATGAAATATTACTAACAAGAAGCTAAGAATATGACCATATATGATATCATATCAATAGGTATGATTCTGGAATAAGTCAATAACATTATTTAAACCATTATACAGGATCTTCGGACACGTACAAAGCAAATCGGACCTAAGGTAAGGGAAATATCACAATCTCATTTTTATTCGAGATTGTTTTTACTTTGGTATTTATTGGGGTGTATTTTATCATCCACATCCATGTTACCTCAATATGTAATATTGTTTCCATCCACTTACAATAGTTTAAATCCAATTTTACCCTTCGGTGAGTTTTTAGTAAAGAATATGAAAGGAATATTTTGTCGTTTTTTTGTACGAGGTACTTTTTGACTTTTCCGACAAAAGTACGAAGAATGTTTTTTTAACTTATACGGCATGAATGGATTCTTAAAACATTATTTCCAAGAAGCTTACTTTACAAGTATTCAAGTTTATTTTTAATCAACTTCTTTTAGTTTAAAATTGTATGACATGTTAAGAAAGGAAAAGTGTTTTTGAAGTAGAAAGGATATTTTCCTCAATAATGGAGTTCAAGTATTTTATCAAAATTATTTTCCCTCTAAGTTAATAAAAGGGTTCTGTTTTTATCTCTATTATTACATGGATTTGATTATGTTGTGATGGAAATATTTTTATGAATTCCTTTATCTTATATGAATTGTTTTATGATGTCATGTTGTTTAAGAATCCCATTTTTATTACATGGGTTACGCTATGATTTATGATTTATGATTATATGGCACACATAAGAAAGGATTCATTATAAGATGGGTGGGACCTATATCTCCCTCCAATGCATTGGTTAAAGTTTTTATATCTCATGAGATAGACATGGCTGGAATGGTAGGTTATACCGGTTCAGTGAAACATGACTGGAACGAGGGTGACTCGGTTTAGAAAGGGACTTTGTCCACTAAGATAGTCTTGGCAAGGAGTCATGACTAACAAGAAATGATTTTCCAGGATTATGTGTGCATGACACAAAGCTTCAAGTTTCATGTTATGATTATGGGGATCTCATTTTCACTTCTATGATTTATTCCATGTTAAGATATTATGATCTCTTTTGCAGGTTATGATTTTCAAAAAGATATGATATGATTTTTATTTCTTTTATTTGCCCTTGCTGAGCATTTGAGCTCACCCTTTTATGTTTTCTTTTCCCCAGGTCAGGAAGATGGATATTTAGTAGAATATGCTAAAAGGGACCCTAGATATGATGAAATAAATGGGAGACACTGTAGAAGATTTATGAACCAGTTGTTTACGTTTCCCAGTTTCTGAAGACACTATACCTATACGGTCCTTTGTGGTTTTGTCATATGTTGTAATAAGTGTGCTTCAATTTTGAAGTATTAACAATGTATGTAAAGTATGGGTCGTTATAGTTGGTATCAGAGGAAAGGTATAATCATCCTTTGGAAACTAGGATGTGAAAGCCTTAGTAAGAAACCTAAGGATAAGTCTAAGCATAGAACACAATCTTAGTGTTTTAGAAATGGCCATGAATAACCTAGGATAAGACCTTAAGCATGAAAATTTTATTCTTGAATTATGTGGTTTTCCTATTATAATTAGTGTTGCTCACACTATTCTTCTTGGTTTTAGTAACTGGCTGGAACCCGAATGAACCGTGTTAATGCGGAATGCGATGGGCAATGCAATGATTGTCCCCCTGAGCAACCAAACGATATGGGAGCTGGAATGAAAAATCTTGTAGCCATGCTCACACAACTTTCTCAAGCTATGAATCATGCAGGACTTCCAAACAAGCAAAGGAAGGAGCAACATTCTATTGAATCCTTCATGAGGCAGCGTCCACCTTCTTTCAGCGGGTCTACTGATCCATTAGTTGCTGAACAATGGATTAGTACTACTGAAAAGATATTTTCAGTTCTTCAATGTTCTGAACATGATAAAGTCATCCTAGCAGTGTATCGTTTGGAAGGAGATGCTGATCAATGGTGGAATCTTATTAAGAATACGAGGAAAAGGGATGAAATTGAGTCTATGGAATGGGACGAGTTCAAGAACTTATTTTTCAATAAGTACTTCCCTCGTATTCTCCGAACAAAGATGGAGAAAGCGTTTCTTGAACTGAAGCAAAGGGATGATGAATCTGTTGGTACCTATTAAGCAAATTTTACAAGACTTTCAAGGTACGCTTCTGGTATTATTATCCAACCTGAGAGTAAGATCGATCGATTCTTTAGTGGCTTAAAACCAAGTCTTCGAAGGGCGTTTGCCATAAGGGACTTCAATAGCTACGAGGAAATCGTTCGATGTGCTCTCAAAGTCGAGATGGAGATTGGAGTAACCCATCAGTCTCATGGGTTTGATAAGAAGAGGAAGATGGAATTCAAAGGAAAATCTAAAGAGCACACTGAAAAGAAGATGAGTTTTTCCTTATGCTCAAAGTGCAGAAAGAAACATGAAGGGAGTTGTCTTAAAGGGACAAGTAAATGTTTTAAATATGGAAAGGAAGGTCATCGGGCATTTGAATGCCACGATAATGCGAAGAAGATGTCTAATGATGCAAACAAAGGAAGCGATACACAGAATGAACCTACTACACTTCAATGTTTCAAGTGCAAGGAGATGGGGCATTATGCCAATCAATGCCCAAATCCAAGGGTTGATGATGATGGTCGACGTCAACAAAATCATAAGGCTAAAGACAAAGGAAAGTCACATGCAATTTCTATCAGCGATGTGGAGTACGATAACGAAGTGGTGAAAGGTACACTTACCATCCACTCTAAAGTAGCAAATGTTTTGTTTGATTCTGGATCCACACACTCTTTTATTTCTAAAGAATTTTCTAAGGGTATCACCGTACTACCTCAACAATTAGATGTTGAGTTAGCTGTGACAACACCTAATGGAACTACAGTCGCATCAAAAGTTTATAATTCTTCCCCGATCGAAGTTTGTGGGAAAGTGCTTCCTGCAAATCTTGTGATCCTTCCTTTAGTGGAATTTGATGTGATTCTTGGCATGGATTGGCTTTCTCTACATGGAGCTCATATCAATTTACAAAGAAGGGAAGTCACATTTCATATTCCAGATCAATCTACGATCTTCTATCAATGCAAGGATGAACATAACCTTCCAGTGGAAATTACTTCCATCTTATGGGTCTTGATTCCACTAAATGAAGGTTATTTATCTCAAATGGTTGGTGAGAAACTCACGATTAAGAATATGCCCATTGTATGGGAGTTTGATGATGTCTTTCTGGAGGAATTACCAGGTCTTCCACCAAATAGTGAAGTTGATTTTTCAATAGAACTCGTACCGGGTGCTTTGCCTATTTCCAAGACACCTTATAGAATGGCCCCAATTGAGTTGCAGGAATTGAAGAAGCAACTCCAAGAGAATCTTGATAAGGGATTCATACGCCCTAGTGCGTCACCTTGGGGAGCACCTGTTCTATTTTTTAAGAAGAAAGATGGATCAATGAGACTCTGCATTGATTATCAAGAACTTAACAAGATCACTATCAAGAACAAATATCCTCTCCCACGCATTGATGACTTATTTGACCAACTACGCGGAGCTCAATACTTTTCCATGATTGATCTTCGTTCAGGGTATCATCAATTAAGGGTCAAAAGGAAGGATATACCAAAGACGGCTTTTCGTACAAGGTATGGACACTATGAATTTATAGTGATGCCATTTGGTCTTACTAATGCCCCTGCTATCTTCATGGATCTAATGAATAGATTCTTTAGAGACTATCTTGATCAATTTGTGGTAGTCTTTATAGACGATATTCTTGTCTATTCAGAGAGCAAGGAAGTGCATGAAGATCACTTGAGAATTATATTGAAGACCCTGAGAAAAGAAAAGATTTATGCCAAATTTACCAAGTGTGAATTTTGGCTTCAAAAAGTTGCATTTTTGGGTCACATAATCACAAAAGAGGGGATATCTGTGGATCCAGCAAAAACAGAGGTTATCGAAAGATGGTCAAGACCAGCAACAGTAACTGAGATCCGAATTTTTCTTGGTTTGGCTGGATATTATCGACGTTTTGTAAAGGAGTTTTCATGATTATCTAATCCACTCACCAATTTGACCCGGGAAGGAGTTATGTTTGTCTGGACGGAAGAATGTGAAGAGAATTTCAAGGAGTTGAAAAGAAGGTTATCCAGTGCACCTGTGCTCACACTGCCTTGTAGTGGAGAAAGGTTTGTGATCTATAGTGATGCATGCAAGAAGGGATTGGGGTGTGTTCTTATGAAAAATGATATGGTGATAGCTTATGCCTCACGACAGTTGAAAATCCATGAGCAAAATTACCCAACACATGATTTGGAGTTGGCTGCGGTAATCATTGCATTAAAGATTTCGAGGCATTACCTTTATGGTGAAAGGTGTGATATTTATACTGATCATAAAAGTTTAAAGTATATTTTCACACAAAAGGAGTTGAATATGCATCAAAGAAGATGGTTGGAGCTGATTAAGGATTATGACTGCTCAATCCATTACCACCCTTGGAAGGCAAACAAGGTGGAATATGCATTAAGTCGACAATACCATGCTAGTTTATCCATGATGAGGATCACAAAAGATCCAATATTTATGGATTTACAAAGGTTGGATCTTGGAATTATAATGGAAGGGGAAAAATCTTATCTTTCTCAATTGAATGTTCAACCATATATACATGTGAAGATTAAAGAGGCACAGAAAGAAGATGTCGAGTGACAAAAAAAGGTGAGAAATGTTCCTGAATTCAACCTTGATTGTGATGGGATAATAAAGTTCAGGAATCGGGTTTGTGTTCCTCCCATCCCCGAATTAAAGAAGGAGCTGCTGGATGAGGCTCATAGTTCATTATTCTCTATTCATCCTGGAAGCACGAAGATGTATAGGGACCTGAAAGAGTACTTCTGGTGGGATGGCATGAAAAGAGATGTTGCTGAATATGTCTCTTGATGCTTGGTTTGTCAACAAGTTAAAGCTGAGAGACAGAAGTCTAAGGGGATGTTACAACCATTACCCATACCCGAATGGAAATGGGAAAACATCACTATGGACTTTGTCACAGGACTTCCTAAAACATCCAAAGGAAATATTGCTATTTGGGTCATAGTTGATCGTCTTACAAAGTCTGCACACTTCATTGCTATTAGAGAGGATTTCTCTCTAGATCAGCTTGCCAGGATATATGTAAAAGAAGTGGTAAGATTGCATGGAGTACCACTTTCTATTATATCTGATCGGGATCCGAGATTTACCTCGAAGTTCTGGAGAAGTCTTCAACATCCTCTGGATACAGAATTGAGTTTCAGCACTGCTTATCATCCCCAGACAGACGGTCAGTCTGAGAGAACAATTCAAACCCTAGAAGATATGTTGAGAGCTTGCTCTATGGATTTCAAAGGAGGTTGGGATCAACACCTACCTTTGGTGGAATTTTCTTATAATAATAGCTTTCACTCCAGTATTCAGAAGGCTCCTTATGAAGCTCTCTATGGAAAGAAATGTAGGACTCCAACTTGCTGGGATGAAGTTGGGGAAAGAAAGCTATTAGGACCTGATCTCGTTGATGAAATGGCAGAAAAGGTCAGATCTATTCAACAACACATAAGAGCGGCTCAGAGTCGACAGAAAAGTTATGCCGACAACCGGAGAAAAGACCTAGAGTTTGAAGTGGGCGATAAAGTGTTCTTACGAATATCTCCCTGGAAGAGGGTTATGAGATTTGGAAAGAAGGGGAAGTTGAGCCCTAGATATATCGGTCCTTTCGAAATACTGGATCGTGTTGGAAAGGTAGCTTACCGATTGGCGCTTCCACCGAATCTCTCTCAAGTTCAGGATGTGTTCCATGTATCTCTCCTGAGAAAGTACATAACTGATCCTTCACATGTACTCAGCTCAGAAGTTGTACCGCTGGAGCAAGATCTTTCTTATGAAGAACAACCGATAGAGATTCTGGATCATAGCGAAAAATTCCTACGAAACAAGACCACTCGCTTGGTGAAAGTTTTATGGAGGAACCACCAATTAGAAGAAGCTACATGGGAGCTTGAGGATATGATGAGGGAGAAGTATCCTCATCTGTTTGTTACAAAGTGACGAATTTCGAGGGCGAAATTCTTTTTAAGGGGGGTAGAATGTAACACCCGAGATTTTTATGAGTAATATTTTGTTTTTATATCATCAAAGGAATCTTTCACTACACACTTGCTTGGCTTACTTTACATGTAATCATGACCTTCCTCGATAGCTTGCGTCGTACGCAATACCGAGTTTCACTAAACAACGATATGCTATTAAAATATTATTAAAACTAGCCGTTATGAATAGTAATAACCACTTTTTGAAATTTTATAAATTTTATTTTTCAAAATGGACTTCATTTTTGGATTCGGAATACCGAAATTAGCCTAGGGTGAAATTTTGGTATTTTTCTGAAAACTTTCAATTTTTGATGAATAGTGAAACCACTAAGTGGTAGGTTAAAAACTGAATTTTGCATAAAACTTAATTTTACCGCTTCTGTGAATGAAATTTCGAAAATCCGACAGACACGGTTGATATCAGTAATTAAAATGTGGTTCAATGACATAAAAATAATTTTTTGGTGAATAGTAACTTTTTACTTTTTTTATCGCGATTAATAGTAAACAGGGTAACTAAGGGTAAATATGATATTACTATTACCCTAACACATGTCCTAATTCTATTGGATAAGTGTAATTCGACCAAAAACAAACTTAGGAATAAAATATGACCATTTAGGCCCACTTGGGTTAGATTAGGACATTTATTATTAATTTATTTAAAGAAGGGTTAAAATAGTTAAAATCAATGTTTAATAAGTAAATAATTTTTAATATGGGGCTATACATAAGATAAATTAGACTATAAATATTCATTAGAAAGCTAAAACGATTTCCTACATAATGGTATTTTATTTATAATTTTTTGACATTAAATAATGTAATTTATTTATGACACAATGATGATGCAGTAATTATCTTATTAATGAAATATTCACATAATTGGTGTTATAAACACCAAAATAAATGTCATTTGAGACTTTTTATGAATTAAACTAATTTTCTAGGTTACTATGATATATTAGTGCTGAGTTAATAAACTTTATTCGAACATATAATTCTGTTATGACTTTCACAAAAATCATATATCAAATAGTGTCAAAATTGACACAAAATAGTTTTTAAATCAAATATTATATTATTAATTGTTATTTTATTCCTAAAAATCTAATTTTCGGCCAACTAACTTAGATAAGGATATGTATATTAATAATAAACAATTTGGGGTTCGTTTGGCATGTTATAGTAAGTGTATTAACCATATAGTGAAAGAAAACAAAAAGACATGGTAAAAGTTAAATTATTTAACTTAGAGTTAAATCTAATTGATAATGGTAAAATAATACCCTAAACTTGTCTAAATCCTATTGGTTGATAGGATTTTGACCCATCCATACTTTATCTTCGAAATAAGACCCTTTGGAACCATTATAAACCGATTTTTACTTTAATATAAAATAATATTTTGAGATATTCCTAAGGTCCCCCTCTCCTCCCTTATAAAAGGGCACCTCCTCCCCCTCCTCCTCACACCAATTTGAGCACTCAAGCTCGTCCAAACCCTGCCATTTTCTCCTCTCCACTTCCCTAGAATAATCCTAGAGGTCCTGGTCTTCTTCAAAGACCAATCTTAGTTCCCTATGTGGAGGATTCAAAGAAGCATTCCAAAGAAGAGGTAATATCCATTCCCGATCTTTTCAATTTCTTTCTTCTTCAACTTCTTATTCTTTAGTTTGTTTCAAGATGAAGTAATAACATCAGTATTACTTACATACTGATATGTTATTATAAATATGAAACAACCCTAATTCACCTTCTATCCATCCTACGGAAAAATGAAATCACCACGCGTGCGTACGTACGGAATACTGTCTCCACGCCGTGGTGTAATCTATTTTCCACCACCACCTTAAAAGGATGGGTATAATGGTGTAATGAGTAACTATTTATGATTATTATAAAGTAATATTGATACTGAAATAATATATATATACTCCAATACAGTTCCACAATCATAGGAACGATATCATCACTCGTGCGTACTTACGGAATACCGTCTCCACGATGTGATGCGACTCGTTCTACATGATCATCATTACATATTAATTATATAAATGAATTGAATGAATAAATATGATATATGTTACACTAATAACATTATGGATATAAGTTATCTATAACCTTAAAAGAAGAATAAGAATGTATTCAGCAACACACGCATAAGAACAAAAGGCAATAAAGACCCGAGTAACAAGTAACAATGAAATATTACTAACTAGAAGCTAAGAATATGACCATATATGATATCATATAAATATTTATGATTCTGGAATAAGTCAATAACATTATTTAAACCATTATACAGTATCTTCGGACACGTACAAAGCAAATCGGACCTAAGGTAAGGGAAATATCACAATCTCATTTTTATTCGAGATTGTTTTTACTTTGGTATTTATTGGGGTGTATTTTATCATCCACATATATGTTCCCTCAATATGTAATATTGTTTCCATCCACTTACAATAGTTTAAATCCAATTTTAACCTTCGGTGAGTTTTTAGTAAAGAATATGAAAGGAATCTTTTGTTGTTTTTTTGTACGAGGTACTTTTTGACTTTTCCGACAAAAGTACGAAGAATGTTTTTTTAACTTATACGGCATGAATGGATTCTTAAAACATTATTTCCAAGAAGCTTCCTTTAGAAGTATTCAAGTTTATTTTTAATCAACTTCTTTTAGTTTAAAATTGTATGACATGTTAAGAAAGGAAAAGTGTTTTTGAAGTAGAAAGGATATTTTCCTCAAGAATGGAGTTCAAGTATTTTATCAAAATTATTTTCCATCTAAGTTAATAAAAGGGTTCTGTTTTTATCCCTATTATTTCATGGATTTGATTATGTTGTGATGTAAATGTTTTTATGAATTCCTTTATCTTATATGAATTGTTTTATGATGTCATGTTGTTTAAGAATCCCATTTTTATTACATGGGATACGCTATGATTTATGATTTATTATTATGTGGCACACATAAGAAAGGATTCATTATAAGATCGGTGGGACCTATATCTCCCTCCAATGCATTGGGTAAAGTTTTTATATCTCATGAGATAGACATGGATGGAACGGTAGGTTATACCGGTTCAGTGAAACAGGACTGGAACGAGGGTGACTCTGTTCAGAAAGGGACTTTGTCCACTAAGATAGTCTTGGCAAGGAGTCATGACTAACAAGAAATGATTTTCCATGATTATGTGTGCATGACACAAAGTTTCAAGTTTCATGTTATGATTATGGGGATCTCATTTTCACTTCTATGATTTATTCCATGTTAAGATATTATGATCTCTTTTGCAGGTTATGATTTTCAAAAAGATATGATATGATTTTTATTTCTTTTATTTGCCCTTGCTGAGCATTTGAGCTCACCCTTTTATGTTTTCTTTTCCCCAGGTCAGGAAGATGGATATTAAGTAGAATATACTAAAAGGGACCCTAGATATGATGAAATAAATGGGATACACTGTAGAAGATTTATGAACCAGTTGTTTATGTTTCCCAGTTTCTAAAGACACTATACCTATACGATCCTTTGTGGTTTTGTCATATGTTGTAATAAGTGTGCTTCAATTTTGAAGTATTAACAATGTATGTAAAGTATGGGTCGTTATAATAAGTTAGAACCACTAATTTAATTATGAAATAATACACATAAAATATTCTTGTTCAACCATAAAAAATGTTTCATGACCAGATCTGAAAGTCGAAATGGAAAAAGAAAACATGTTGTTCTTGAAGGTGATAGATTAACACCTTACGAACAACGTTTTCCTTTATAAAATAAAAGGATGAGGAGAAGGGGGTTGGATGGTATAAGATACTAGTAATATCAAAAAATTATTGTATATGTATGATAATGGATTTACCATAACCTGTGTATGAAGATCGGTGGGGAGATAATAACAAAATAACATGAAATTGAAAATAAATTAATGGAAAGAGGAAGAGGAATTACCTCTTGAATACTCCTCTTGAGATCCTCTTTAAGGGACATAGGCTTGGTATTTCGATGAGACTAGAAAATATTGGATATGGGTGAGGGGATAGGAAATATTCTTGAGCAGATTTTAGACAACACTTGAAACTTGAGTGGTGTGTGGAAATGAGATGTGAAAAGTGGTATTTATAGTGGAGGGGAGAGAGGATTTATCAATATAAAATTCCTAAATTTATTATTTCCCCACAAGAAAAATAATTTTGAATCATGCATGACCAAGAATAGAAATTATATCATTGTTGACGCTCCTTTTGTCACAGAATATAAAGATCGGAAAAGGGGAATATCTGAGCTCAAAGTGATTCATCCTTTCGAGAAACATCAAAAAATCGACAAAGGGATGAACAAGGAGAACATTGCTCATAGGTCGCGCAAGTTCCCTCATGGTCGCGCAAGTACACTTGTGCGCTGCCTAGTGGTCGTGCAGGTATACTTGCGCACCACCTCATGGTCGCCCATGTGACTTGCACGACCTAAGTGATAACCGCCCGGTTACCGCCCAGGGTCTTCTCCTGCCTATAAATAGACCCTGTGGGCCCCCCATTCGAGATGATCTTTTTCCAGAAACTCGGATTGAAGCTCCCGATGCCCAAGTCTCTTCGAAAAGCTTCCGGAACACTTCTAAGGTAATTTATTACCTAGAACGGAAGATCTAAAGGGTGGAAGAAAAGCTTAAGTGTTGAAACTCATCAACACTTGCGTGCCTGAGTGGTCAGCCCTTAAGGGAAGTGGTCACACTTGCGCGCCGCTTTATTCCTTCAATAGAACTTGCGCATCCCTTTTCTGGAAGAACCTCAAGAGGATTCTAAAGGCTTTAATAAAGAGTTGCTCAAGTATTTCAATGCTGGTTGAAAATCGCGCAAGTACACCATCTGTCGCGCAGGTATACCTGCGCGACCAATACTTGCGCGCCCACGCAGTACTTGCGCGCCTTCCAATACTTACGTGCCCCTTCCTTTTTGGGTGCCTTTCTTGCCCATTTTACCCCTCATAAGCCATTTTACCTTTCCTATTCAAGATTCAGTCTTCAAGATACTCTTCAAAGCCATTTATGGCATGATTTCTTGATTTGACTTCCTTATTTTAAAGGAATTCTGTGAAATATCTCTCAAAACATAGTGATTTATACATTTTTATGTCACAAAAGATTGAGATTTCATTCATTCAACCTCATCCTTTAAGATGAGAGAATCATTAACATGGGCCTCCTTTTCAGGAGTAAGTCCCAATTACAAGTCTTTTAATTTTGGGCATCCTTCTTAGGAGTAAGCCCCAATCTCAAATATGGGCATCCTCCTCAGGAGTAAGCCCCAAACCTTAATCCCTAACCTGGGTCTCCTTTTCAGGAATAATCCCCAGTCCTAAGTCCTTAATTTGGGCATCCTTCTCAGGAGTAAGCCCCAATCTCAAATATGGGCATCCTCCTCAGGAGTAAGCCCCAAACCTTAATCTCATAACCTGGGTCTCCTTTTCAGGAATAAGTCCCAGTTATAATCTTGGGCGTTCTTTTCAGGAGTAAGCCCCAAGTCCCCTAACCTGGGCCTCCTTTTCAGGAATAAGTTCCAGTCATAAATTTTGGGCTTCCTTTTCAGGAGTAAGCCCCAAGTCCCTTAATTTCTCTTAACCAGTCCTAATTTTCGTTTGATCTGGGATTCCTTCTCAGGAGTAAAACCCAGTTATCAATCCTCTCCTAATTTGGGTTTCCTTTTTAGGAATAAATCCCAAGTTAGAGTATTCAAATCTCCATGAAGCACATATACCTTTACGGACCATGTTCCTGGATTTTCTCCCTAAAAGTAAATCCTAAACCTTCATCTATCTGGGCAGTCATATATACATAAGCCCCAAACCATTTCTTATGATTGCATCTTTCATGGAACAATTGTCTAATTTTTACCAATACCTCTTGTTTCTCACACCGAGCATGACTCACGTGAGCTTAGAGTGTAAAAGTAATTATGACATCCTTCTTTGAGCCATCAATCATAAACGTCATACTCCCTTACTCGAACTACGTGGGTTCTAATTCCTTTTCCAAAACAAAGGATATGTAGGTAGTGCATTTATATGTTCGATCCCAACTCTGAAATAATCCATGTCCTTCTGAATGACGATAAACATCAAGTGCCCCACTGAGTGGCTTTAAAACCAGCCTGGTCATCATAATGACCAAGAGACTTTTATATAAATGTTTTGAAGGATACCATTGACCAAGAATCTATAAATAGATACAGATGATTCTCTATTGATGAAGAACCTCGAATACATATAAAAGATTCTCCAAAATTTCTTACATATTTAATCATTGATTGTTAAAACTAAAGGAAAGCTCATTTTATACTTGGTAATATAATAAGGATTCACGAACATAACTTAAATCTATAAATAGAGTCCCGTAGAAGACAATAATTCCCCTCAAAAAGGTGTGATGAGTCCGACCTCCCATCCTCTCAACCAATGAAAATTGCTAAGCCTCATCAGTCCACATGCTAATGAGCGCCTACCTTTAGAAAGTAGGTCCAAACGGATGTGGAATCATTGGATGTTTCTGGTTCTACGAACAAACCCGCTAGAAACTGATCAGAACGTTTGAATCTCCCATCTACGAAGGTCATCCCCAAATTCCATGCGAAACAAAAATGGTAAACCCGACGTGAATCCTTAACCAAGTTAAAGTGGTGTTTTACCTATTTGTTAATCCCCTATTTAAAAGTCAGTAAGAGGGATAACAAAAACAATCATTGACATATGTGCTCATCCAAAGGATGAAGCGGTTGAATTTATCTTGATTACGTCTGTTATATCAAACATCCACTCTTTTCCAAGATCTTCTGTATTTCCATAATGGCTGCTCTCAAATTCACATCTGTAAATACTGCTGCTGTAAATACCACTGCTGCTATTCCTACTGGATCGCCATCCGCTCTGAGGATGACATCACCTACTCAGCGTCTTCAACGCTGGGTATCAAATGTGCTGGTTAAGGAGTACCGTCAACACGGTACCATCCCAACTCTGGAGGCTGCCCAACAGGCCCTCCAAGTGAACAACTCACACTGGTCGTTCGGACAACGACGACCAGTGATCAAGTGGCAGGCCGTGCTGACTACCGTCTCCAACCATTTCGGGTCATTATCTCCGGAACGCAATTTACATTCACTCCCTTACTCTGAGGAAGTAAATGACCAGGTCCCTCAGGGACTTAATTCAAAAATACAGGAGTCCTTCCCGAGGGCTCCCATCAACAATCGCCGCCAGACTCGTGCGGTAGTGCGCCTCCCAACATGATGAGGGTACCGACTCTAGGCATTCAGCTCAGGTTCCTCGAACCCAAGCAGGCAAGATGAACCGCCAGAGACGGAATCCGGTTAACAATGTGCAGGTTATCATCCCTGCCATCTCTGGAGAAGTCCACCAACCTAACTTGGTGGTGAACAACGAACAAAAACACACACCTGCCCGTTTTAATTCCGCTATCCAGCAGACTCGTCTGGCAGCATCAAGCCAATCCCGCCAGGCAATTCCGGCGGAGTACTATAGGCAAGAACATACACCTGCTTATACATCACCAGTTAGTCAGCAGGCTCGTCTGACTACATATGATGGATCTCGTTAACCGCGTTTGGCGAAGTGTAATCAGCAGGCATATACACCTGCTAATACTAATCAAGCCTACCAACAGTCTCACGTGGTAGTGCATGGAGATGTCTGTCGGAAAGCCCCGATGACAAACAGGAGGCAGAATCAACTCTCTGCCTCCACACTTGAGTACTGTCAGGATTCACTGACAGGAAAAGGAGGACAGGAGAAGGCACATACACCTACTATAAGCCCGGAATGTACTTATATCCCCGTTCTGGAAGCTGAAGTCACCAAACATATTTTGTCAATGGTGAAAGAGCAGAAGCAAATTCATGCTCATATTCTGGATGCTTGCCAGGATATCATAACAGCTTCAGCATCATCTCAGGGACAGACACATAAATCTATCCCTAGAAGTGGAGTGACACATCAACGATTCACTCCGGAACAGACACACACATCTGTTCCAGTCCAAGAGGGTTATGGGGCATACTCCCCCATATCACACGGACAACCAAGTCAGGCACATACACCTGATTTGAGTGAAGATCGTCAGCCTAACCTGACCATCTTTCCTGATCAGTCACATACACCTGCTCAGAGTAACCACTTCCGTCAACAAGTGGTTTCCAAAGCGAGTAAGAAGGCATCTAAGAAAAAGATCTGCCCAACACAGTCAGGAGATCAAAGGCCAATCTGCAACAAGGCCTTGCTCGATGCTGGATTTCTTGAAGCCCTCATACATTTATCTGTTGGAATTCAAGATTCTACTCCCTCAGTTCCTGAAAACAGGAACATTAATTCCAAAAGTCTTCAACAGACACTTTCTCATGAAGGCTTGCTTCATGACAATTCGGTCAATCTTGAAGTTTCATCTTCAGATGAGAGCCACAAGAACCCTCTGTGTGGTCAGAAGACCAAGGAGTAAGAGATCTCATCTTTTGTTGTAACCCATTATGGTGGTCCTCCCCATGATGATGAACTTCACTGCGAAAGTCCTCTCCGCAGTAGTGATTCACATTGCCTGGAAAATACTCCAGTGGACAATGTAGTGCTGAGAAATCCCACTTATCTTGAGGCACATGCAAATGCGAAACTAGTCATGTCTGATTCTTTATCTCTAACAAGTGAAATACTTTCTCAATCAGAATATAGCCCAGGGTGTAGGTCATTCTCCGAACCACCCCTAAGTCATGCATCTTCTAGTTTGATCAAAGATCTCTCTACCAATCTTGTTGAATCCGATGAAGCAACAAGGAAACACCAACTCTGGTCATAACAGGTAGAAAAATCTTCATTTAATGATAAAGAGGAAATGCTGAACGTGAGGAAAAAACTGGTAAAAAGTGAGGTACCAGTCATGTTTTGGCCTTTGGCTGACTCCTAGTATGGAATTCCAAAGATGTTGATGGTAGATGGAGTCCATGATATTCATCTCAACATATGGAAAACTCTTTGTCAATTGAAGAAGAAGGTATTATCTTATGATGAATATGAAAATCATCTTAAGATAATAAAAGGGGTACAACGTCAGATTGATTTGGCATCTCTATCAGTCTCTCGGTATCCGAAGGCTGAAAAGCAGCAGAGAACACTTCAACGTTCATGCCTTGGCGCACTAAGAAAATTGTGTCAGTTAATTGCCAATGCCCCATATGGTGTTCATATCAGAGGATGGGGGTGTTCACGGTGCAGTACATTTCACAGTGCATTCCAGTCAGCAAATCCCGCCGAAAATGGTCTCATGCAATGTTATTGCCCATGGTCGGCCACAGTCAATGGGCTTTGTTCATAATCCAAAGCTTTCTCAAGAACATGCTTCAACTAGTTCCTCTCAAAATCAAGCCTATAGAGAACAAGTTTTTGAATTGCTCCTACATCAAGCAGGCGAGAATATTGCACAAGCTTCTCGTATGGAGCAAACACGTCATCAAATGACAAAAGTTTCGGAAATCATCCAACGGTCTGTTGAACCAGGTGATAAAAGTGGATACAGGCTAATGCATCCAGCTAATTTTTGAACTAAGGTTCACAAGATCAAGAGATATTTTAAGAAGATCTCAGACATAGCATGTCAAGAGACACCCCAGCTTGTCAGACTGGGGACTTCTTTAACCCAACCCTCAGATTCAACAAATGGGATTCGAGGAGTTGAGCGGAAGCAGTAGGAACATCCCCAGTCCTCGAGACTGGGGAATATTTCAAATCATCAATCCCCTTATCAGAGTATATCAGTCTTTTCTCGATTGGGGAAGAATCCCCAAGAGGAACGAAGAGCCAAATTATCAGGAGATTCCCTCCAAGTTATAGCTTGTCAAGAAGTTCCTAAAAGATTGAATCAACAAAAGGGAATGTCTCATCAAAGACATGAAAGAAGACAATATCACATAAATGTTGATAGAAGGGATGCGATGCATTATGCATCAATCAATGTCATCAATGCCGTTGTTGCTAATCAAATAGAGGAGGTTCAATCAGGGGACTCAGATGAAGAGCGTCCTGCTCAAGAAAATGTACGCACTGATACAAATGAAGAAGGTGTGCGTACACGAAGTAAAAGGATTACTCAGAACCTAGGTAATCCACTTCCCTCCCTCCATAAGGTATCCAAAAAAGGGAAGGGAAAGAATCAGGTTACATATCCTTCCTCTAGAGAAGGTCAATCGCTCTCATTAGAGAGAAGTTTTGCACAACAGGAGGAAGAAATGAAAGAATTAAGAAGGTTGAATGCAGAACTACTTCAGAGTAGTCTTCTTCTTAAGAATGCTGAAGTCTGACAGCTGAAGGAATTTGTTGTAACTATTGAGATGGATCAAGAATATCCTCCTTTATCAGTACAACCTCAGAGGTATAATCTTACGGGTCAAACGCAACAACGGTTGGCAGCACTACCATCAGTTGCAGCACCAACCACCATGTCTGTCCAAGCTCCATTCATTGCACCTACCCAAAACCAAGTTCAACCTGATGTTTCTCAAAAGTTAATAACTACTATTGAGTCATTAACAGCTCGGTTTGAAACTATGGAAGGGAAACGTGTGCATGTTCGACCAGAAAAGAAAGTTTACCCTGAATGGGTAGATTCAATTTCTCCTCCATCTAGTTTTGGAAACCCTGTTTTCCCTACTTTCAATGGATCAGGCGACCCTGAACAACATTTGACGCATTACATGTCTTGTTGTGATCCTATGATGGGAACTCCAGAGCAGCAAGAAGCAGTGAAACTCAGATGCTTCGTGCGAACCTTGCAAGGACCAGCTTTTTTCTGGTATACAAGCTTGCAATCCCGGTCAATCATCGGATGGGAGGATATTCGTCAAAAATTCCTTCTTCAGTTCAGCTCAACTTTGCCAAAAATGATAGTTTTCGATCTTACAAACTGCAAGAAAAGGGAGAATGAAAGAGTCTCTGATTTCATTGCTCACTGGAAGGGATTAACGTATTCCCTGAGTTTAGCACTCCCTCAGGAAGAGCTGTTGCCAATCTGCGTGGTAAATTTGCGTGACGAATTACGTACGCCATTGATCCCTATGAAATACATAGGAGGGTTTCGAGAACTTACTTCAATCGCTCAGTAGATTGAAGATTCCCTTATACAGGCTAAGGTTAAATCTCGTGTAATTCCATCAGCTCCAGGAAGGAGAATGGGTAAAGCAGAAACTACTGCAGTTATGCTTAAACAAGCACCTTTACCTATTTCTACTTCAAAACCTTCAATTTCTCGAAGGGCTCCACCTCCTAAATGCCAACAACAAAGGCCGTTTCGTCCAAATGATCAAAGAGATCAATGACGAAAACAATTTGATGATTTTAAGAGTAAAACATACTCTTTCTGAAGTGAGAAAGTTCCTGGTTACTTCATTTCAGCTCTGGAAAATAATTTGGTTCAATTACTAGTGCCCAAGAGCCCAAACAAGGAAGGAGATGAAGACCGTCCCAATTATTGTCCCTTTCATCAAATGTTGGGGCATCCCATCCAGGAGTGTTTTGTCTTTAAAGACCTCCTGCAAAAGATGGTCGACTTGGGACAAGTCAAGTTGAAAGGTTCTTCGACTCAGGTAGCATGTGTTAATGCTACAGTTCCAGAGGAAGAAGGTGAATGGAAAGAAGTCAAAAACAGAAATGCACAGAAGTATGATGATTGGATGGTCAGAAAGACAATCAATCGGACTCATTCCATTTTGCGAACACAATTAAAGAAACCAATTGTGTCTTCTACCATGAATATTGCAGTAAAACCGTCTTCATCAGAGGGAAAATCCTCAAAGAAACGGCTTGATTCAAAGAAGAAAAAAGAATCAGAAGAAGATGAGTATGTGTCAAAGCCTAAATTGTCTTTGACTCTGGCAGACTTTATGCCATCTACTTCAAAGCCACGGGCACCGCCCCACCAAACGGCACAGCCTAAACAGGCTAATCAGGCAGAGTCTTTATCAGACGAAGAGTTAATCTTCGGTTTTATGAATATGATTCAATTAACAGATCCATATTCCAGTCTTGATGATCCTAAATTCCCTGTATCAAATAAGGGAATCCGAGGAAGTTCTAGAGGTTCAGGATATAGGGGAAGACGTGGATCTTTCCGAAGCCACAACTCTAATTCTACCCCTGCTAGCACTGTATATGCAGCAGAAACTTGTGGCAGAGCCCCTCAGCGAGCTCAAAAAGAACACTAAAGTTCTTCTGCCAATGGCCAACTCAGTTTTGGAACAGTTATTTTGGAAGACCGATTAAAGGTTCCATCTTCTTTATCTCAGCAAGTAAATAGATCTAATCAGTCTAATCTTCCAAAACCAAGGATGTTTCCAACTACTATCCCAATACAAAATGCATCAGCTTCCAAAGCATCTGCTTCCAAGGTACCTACTAAACCGCATATTCCTGTTGGGAAACGCAGACCTTTAGATCAAAAGTATGATATATTGAAACACTTGGCCCAAGTACCAGCCAAGTTATCAATTTTGAATGCTTTGAATATGTCAAAAGGTCTTCGGGAAGCATTCATCGAAGCATTGTCAAGTCCTCATGAGTTTGAAGCTGAAATTGCTGCAGTTGAAGTCTATCACATAGAGAATAATCTTGCAGAATTCCATGTAGTGATATCTTTTACCGATAAAGATGAAGATGATATTGTGCATGGGCACATAAAAACTTTGTACTTATCTGGAAAAGTCAATGGTGTAGATATCCGAAGAGCTTTCATTGTCAATGGTTCAGGAGTCAACCTCATGCCCATTCGTACACTTCGTCGATTGGGCCTCACGGAATCTGATTTATCTCCTTCTACCATGATGTTACAAGGATATGATAAAAATGAACAAGAACCACTGGGCGAAGTTACACTCAGAACTCAGTTTGGAGATCTTGTATCCAATTCGGATTTCATGATTTTTGATCAAGACTCAGCTTTCAACGTCTTGCTTGGAAGACACTGGCTACATCAGCATGCAACTATTCCTTCATCATACCATCAATGTCTCAAATACTGTTTCAATGGTCAATTTGGAACATTGTATGGTGATAAGGCCATGTTCAAGACATGTGAGTCTCAATACATTGAAGCGGAATTTTATCACATGAAGGGAAGAGAAAAATCTACAATGAAAGAAATTACCAAAGTTAATGCTCCATATGGTTTGGAGAAAATTCCAATAAATCCATTTACACATGTGAGTATAGATTACATGTTACCTATCAGTCAAATTGACAAAATAGGCCCAAATCAAAATACTCTTATGGAAAGATCCATAATGTCAATTACGGAAATCGAGCCAGACAAAATGGTAGAAATTGGTAACCTACCAAACAGTGATGAAAGCATAAGTGGTGACGTTTTCATTTCATCTGCTGAAGTCCTACAAGTCAATTCTTCGTCAATCAGGCCAGAAGAAGTTATAGCAACATCAGAGGTGAATAATGATGTCGATTCTCAATCCATCATCTCTTATTTATTTCCCAAAGAAGACCCTTTATCATCAATAGGGTCGGAAATGGAAGATTCTTCTTCAAAATGTGAAAATTTTGACATCTCTTATGATCATGAGAATTTCGTTTTGTCATCTACTTTGCAAGTAGAAACGGAAGAAATAGAATGTGATGAAGAGGAAGAGGAAGATCTTAGAGATGCTCCTCCAGCATTTGAAGAAGGTATCTCTACCACTGTGAATGAACTCAGAGAAGTAAATCTGAGTACAGAGAAAGATCCACGCCCCACTTTAATTCGTGCGGACATGACCCTTGAAGGGAAAGAGATGTATATTTCTTTTCTAAAGAAAAATAAAGATATTTTTTCTTGGAATTATACAAAAATTCCTAGGCTTGATCCTGATATTGCTACTCATCATTTGGGTTTACCAAAAGAAAATCGAGGATTTAAACAAGCCGCGAGAAGAACACACCCAACTTATGCTTCGAAAATTGAAGCTAAAGTGGATAAGTTGATCAAAGATAACTTCATCAGAGAAGTTCAGTATCCCAAGTGGTTGGCTAATATTGTCCCTGTAAAGAATAAGAACGGACAAATTAGGGTTTGCATCGATTTCAGAGATCTTAATCGGTATTGTCCTAAAGATGATTTCCCAGTTCCAATTACAGAACTCTTAATTGATGCAACCGCTGGCTATGAAGTAATTTCTTTCATGGATGGATATTACGGATATAATCTGATCCGAATGGCCCCAGAAGATGAGGAATCTACAGCCTTCAGAGCCCCTCAAGGTGTATTTTGTTATCGGGTGATGCCCTTTGGGTTAAAAAATGCAGGTGCAACATATCAACGCGCCATGCATCGTATCTTCAAACCTTTCTTAGGGAAGTTTGTTGAGTGTTATGTGGATGATTTGGTGGTTAAATCCAAACAATGTTCTAATCACTTGGGTGATTTGGAAGTCATATTCCACAAGCTTCGACAACATAATTTGAAGATGAACCCCTTAAAATGTGCTTTTGGGGTAACCTCAGGAAAATTTCTCGGCTTTGTTGTACGCCATCGTGGTATTGAAGTCGATCCTGAGAAGACCAAATCAATCCTTGGTATGTCACCTCCTCAGAATTTGAAAGAATTAAGAGGACTTCAAGGAGACTTAGCCTATATTCGGCATTTCATCGCCAATTTGGCAGGAAAAAGTTTACCCTTTACCAAATTATTGAAGAAAGGAGTCACTTACCAGTGGACTGAAGAATGTCAAGAAGCATTTTATGTTCTCAAGAAATACCTCTTGAGTCCACCGGTACTAATGCCACCTGTTGAAGGTAGACCAATTATCCTCTATGTGACAGCTCTAGAGCGATCATTGGGTGCCTTTCTCGCTCAAAAGAATGATGCTGGGAATGAAAATAGCCTCTACTACCTCAGTAAAACAATGCTTGAAGCAGAAACCTGGTATTCAAGTATTGAGAAGTGCTGCCTGGCATTAATCTTTGCAGTTCAGAAACCGATACACTACCTACAACATCACGAGGTCCAATTGGTATCTCACAATAATCCGATCAAATTCATCCTTAGTCGTCTAATGCTTATAGGACATCTAGCAAGGTGGGCAGTTATTTTGCAGTAGTTCGACATTCAGTATGTGTCTCAAAAGGCAATAAAGGTCCAAGCTTTGGCTGATTTCCCTGTTGAACATCCTTCAATGGAAGACATGTCTTCAGATATTGAACTCCCTGATGAGGTAGTTTTCTGTATTCAAGATTATCCTCAAACATGGGAAATGTATTTTGATGGTGCTTCCAGAAGTCCAACAGAGAGAAAATGGAAAATCCTAAATTCAACAATGTTGGTTTAGGAATTGTGCTCATTTCTCCAGATAAGGCAGTGTTACCTTATTCCTTTTTATTGTGGGAAGGTGGTACCAATAATGAAGCCAAATACCAAGCTCTTATTACAGGCTTGGAGTTAGCACTCCAAGCACAAGTGAATCACTTAAAGGTGAAAGGTGATTCAGACCTGGTAATCAAACAAGTCAATGGGGATTATGCCATCAGAAAAGAAGAATTAATCCCTTTGTATGATTACGTCAGAGAGTTAATGGCGGAATTCCCTTCAGAACCGACATTTTCTTATGTCCCAAGATCACAAAATGCTCAAGCTGATGCACTGGCTAATATAGCCACAACTCTAGCAGATCCAAATCGGGACGAGACAACCATCAGTATTGCCCACCGTCGTGCAATTTCACCTTATGTTTAAGCCAGAACAGAGGAAATTAATGAAATTAGTCCCATTCCTGAACTGTATGGTCATACTAGAGGATGGATGTTACCTATCAGGGAATACCTTCAAAATGGAACACTTCCACCTGATAGAGCCGAGAAAGAACAAATCCGGCGACGTGTGGTCAATTTTACTCTTTATGATGGCCCAAACCACGTAGAGAAAATTCTCTACAAACATGGTTTTGATGGAGTTCTCTTCAGATGCATTGATGGTGAAGAGACAACGGATGTCATAAAAGAAGTGCATGCAGGAGTCTGTGGTGCCCACCAGTATGGACATAGACTGTCTGATCAAATTCGAAGGCTTGGATACTTTTGGCCTTCAATGATACAAGATTGTGTTAATTTCATAAATAAGTGTCATTCATGCCAAGTATATGCCAACTTCATTCATCAACCTCCAGAGTTGCTTCATACAGCTAAATACTCATGGCCATTTGCCACATGGGGATTGGACGTGGTGGGATCTTACCCTTCAGCTACGGCCAAGCAGTTTAAGTACATTCTTACTACTACTGATTTCTTTTCCAAATGGGTAGAGGCAGTACCTCTCAAAGAAGTCAGTTCTAAATGCATTGTTAGCTTCATCAAGTCTAACATTGGCCTGATAAACTCTTTCATGCTTTATGGGCTTATTGGACTACCACCCGCAATGCCACGCAGTCAACTCCATATTTGTTGGTTTATGGAACAGAAGCAGTCTTGCCAATTGAAGTTCAATTTCCCTCACTCAGAGTAGCCATTTGTGATCAGTTATCTACAGATGTGCAATCCCAAAAGCGATTGAATGAACTGGAATAGTTATATGAGAAAAGATTGTGCACTTTGAACCACTTGGAAATCTATCAGAATCGAATAGCACGAGCTTTTAACAAAAAAGTTCGTCTTCGTTCATTCAATCAGGGAGAATTGGTATTAGTTCTCAGAACTCCAATGATACCAGGAATAAAGCCTCCCAAGCTTGAACCAAAATGGGAAGGACCTTATTCAATACATAAGGTCTACTCCAATGGAGCTTATTCATTAATCTCAATGGATGGAGAACTCATTACGACTCCAACCAATTCCAGATTTCTGAAGAAATATTTTGTATAAATACAAAATATGGTCCCCAGAACCAAGATTCTTACAATTGGTTCATAAAAAATGGTCCAGTATGACCTTAAACTCCAACTACGTCCAACATGACGTTAAACTGTAGGAAAGTCCCTTACATCCGGAAAGACGTTAAACTACATAAGTGCTTAAAAGTCTATTATGACTTTAAACTGTAGAAAAGAAGATGTCCCCGCAACATGACACTAAACTGTGCAGCACCATTTCGTCCTTGCTATATGACGTTAAACTATACAGAAATGGTCCAGTATTACCTTAAACTGTAACTTCGTCCCACACAATGTTAAACTGTGAAAAAGTTCCCTAAACCGTCCAGCATGACCTTAAACTGCATCATCCCTGGTCCATGCATATGACCATAAACTATTTGCAAGTCCTTTATGTCCAGCAAGACGTTAAACTGTGACGTCCTAACTATATAACGCTAAACTGTATAAAAGTCCCTTACGTCCGGAAAGACGTTAAACTATATAATCATCAGAGGTCCTGTATGACCTTAAACTATTCACACTTTTGTCCAACATGACACTAAACTGTAGAAAAAATCCCCAATGCGTCCAACATGACGTTAAAATGATGCACTCTTCTGTCCTCACTGCATGACATTAAAACTGCGCAGTCCCCCTTTCGTCCAATATGACGTTAAACTGTATTGTCCCCATCATCCTAACTACATGACGCTAAACTGTACAGAAAGTCCTTGATATGTCCTACATGACATTAAACTGTATTTTATCCCTGCTACATCACACTAAACTGTGCAGCACCAATAGTCCTAACTGCAAGACTTTAAACTGTATAGTCCCTTGATATGTCGTACATGACATTAAACTGTGCATCATTAAGGTTTTTGTTACCTCTTGTTTCTCACACCGAGTATGACTCACATGAGTTTAGAGAAAACCTCAACCATAACACTCTCTTTGGGCCGTTAACCATGTGTAAGTCCCAACAACATTTTTTATTAGATCGTTGTCCCCAAGAACAACTTGATCATTAATTCATTCTTTAATTGAACTACACGGACTTTGATCCTTGCCCCCCAGGCTGGGTATGTAGGCAACCTCCCAGGGTTCAAGCCCAAAAACAATCTCTTCACATCGGTTCACCACCATATCATATGATGTTGATTCGTGAAACCATTGATTCACTTTCGTCCTTGTTATATGATGTTAAACTATGCAACACTTTTGTCAGGTACGACAATAAACTACAATACTCTTTGATTTCCTCATCTGAGAGAGAACTATTATTGAAATTGATTTTTTCAATCATGTTTCATTTCAAAAGACTACGTGCATACATGGTAATGCTGAAACTTTTTTATCTCGGGTTAAACCATCATTGCACTAAAGTCCCCTTTCACCCTTCACATGTACGAACCAAATTTGTACAAAGGGTAGTTCTAGAACTACATGGGCTTGATTCCCTTCCTTATGGGATACGTAGGAATGTTCGAGTATCCCTCGAATCCATCCCCAAGTCTTTTGGGCCTAACCCCAAATTTCACTTTCAGTCCCTTGGCTGAAAAGTCCTCATGAAAACACACACTGTGTATTAATTATTATGGTCCGAATTCTATGACCTTAAACTAAGATCTCTCATACTTTCGTCCTGCATGACATTAAACTGCATTTGAAGAACTACGTATGGCTTGATTCTCATTCTTATGAGATATGTAGTGAAGTACAAAATTTCAATTCAGGACCCAGCCACAACATAATTATGGTTATCATTGACCTATGTATCTCTATATACATTGGAAAATACCCATCTTTATGTGTTATAATCCTAACCTTAAATATTTTCAGATCTTCATAACCCTTTTCATGACTTCTAGTCACAAAAATGTCAAACTTCTGAGAATTCTTTTGCTTGACTATGCAGCACGTGCCCATAGGTGGCCTTGCATAAACAGTCCACATAACAGACTTGTCACCCGAAAGATGCTATTTATTTCACCATGCAGCCAATTCCCTTAGGTGGCCCTGCATATTTCAATCCCCTAACGGGTTTGTTAAATAATGGTAACTTCATTCTTGGGAAGAATGCATCTTTTGTCCTTATTTATCTTAAAACGACAGTATGTAGGGATCCACAAAAAATAGCCATCCTTAACATATTTGTCCCATATCCTTTTTCATGATATGAAAGTATTCAAGTCTATGGTTTATTCTTCTTCCCTACGATTGGGTCAGACCTTCGTAGGAGTGATATTCATCCAGTTCTTCGATAATCTTGTCTGAAAATATCTTCTCCATATTCAAGTACCTCTTTCCATACAACAAACTCTATAATTTAGAAAATTTGAATCTCTATAAACATTCACTGGCTTTTAGCACTAGGAAAGTAAATTTCTGGGAGTTCTTTAGCCTGACTATGCAGCACGTGCCCATTGGTGGCCTTGCATAAACAGTCCACATAACAGACTTGTCAGCCGAAAGATGCTATTTATTTAACCATGCAGCCAATGCCCTTAGGTGGCCCTACATATTTCAACCCCTAACGGGTTTTGTTAAATAATAGTAACTTCATTCCTGAAAACTACTTCTTCTAATGCCTTTTAGCTCTTTTTCATATCATTCCTCAGATTCAAATATTCTTAAGCCATAGATTACATATTTTCTCTCATACTTGAGTATGGTAATATGTTTTCAGATAAATTTTCAAGGAATTGAATCAATTTTAATCCATTTTGGTCAAAGCTATTTCGACCTTAAACATTAGCCCCTTTATGTCCGACATGCATGACTTTAAACTGCCAGATTTCTTGTTTTTCTTTTCACCTCAGAGTCAAATCCTTTTTTCTCTCCGGATCCAACTCTGAGGGGGGACTTTTGTTGACGCTCCTTTCGTCATAGAATCTAAAGATCAGAAAAGGGGAATATCTAAGCTCAAAGTGATTCATCCTTTGAAGAAACATCAAAAAATCGACAAAGGGATGAACAAGGAGAACATTGCCCATAGGTCGCGCAAGTTCCCTCATGGTCGCGCAAGTACACTTGTGCGCTGCCTAGTGGTCGTGCAGGTATACTTGCGCGCCGCCTCATGGTCGCCCATGTGACTTGCGCGACCTAAGTGATAACCGCCCAGGGTCTTCTCCTGCCTATAAATAGACCCTGTGGGCCCCCCATTTGAGAGGATCTTTTTCCAGAAACTCAGATTGAAGCTCCCGACACCCAAGTCTCTTCGAAAAGCTTCCGGAACACTTCTAAGGTAATTTCTTACTTAGAAAGGAAGATCTAAATGGAGGAAGAAAAGCTTAAGTGTTGAAACTCATCAACACTTGAGCGCCTGAGTGGTCAGCCCTTAAGGGAAGTGGTCACACTTGCGCGCCGCTTTATTCCTTCGATAGAACTTGCGCATCCCTTTTCTGGAAGAACCTCAAGAGGATTCTAAAGGCTTTAATAAACAGTCGCTCAAGTATTTCAATGCTGGTTGAAAATCGCGCAAGTACACCATGTGTCGCGCAGGTATACCTGCGCGACCAATACTTGCGCACCCACGCAGTACTTGCGCGCCTTCCAAGACTTGCGCGCCCCTTACTTTTTGGGTGCCTTTCTTGCCCATTTTACCCCTCTTAAGCCATTTTACCTTTCCTATTCAAGATTCAGTCTTCATGATACTCTTCAGGGCCATTTATGGAATGATTTCTAGATTTGACTTCCTTATTTGAAAGGAATTCTGTGGAATATCTCTCAAAACATAGTGATTTATACATCTTTATGTCACCAATGATTGAGAGTTCATTCATTCAACCTCATCCTTTAAGATGAGAGAATCCTTAACCTGGGCCTCCTTTTCAGGAGTAAGTCCCAATTACAAGTCCTCTAATTTTGGGCATCCTTCTTAGGAGTAATCCCCAATCTCAAATATGGGCATCCTCCTCAGGAGTAAGCCCCAAACCTTAATCCCCAACCTGGGTCTCCTTTTCAGGAATAATCCCCAGTCCTATGTCCTTAATTTGGGCATCCTTCTTAGGAGTAATCCCCAATCTCAAATATGGGCATCCTCCTCAGGAGTATGCCCCAAACCTTAATCTCATAACCTGGGTATCCTTTTCAGGAATAAGTCCCAGTTATAATCATGGAATTTCCTTTTCAGGAGTATGCCCCAAGTCCCCTAACCTGGGCCTCCTTTTCAGGAATAAGTCCCAGTCATAAATTTTGGGCTTCCTTTTCAGGAGTAAGCCCCAAGTCCCTTAATTTCTCTTAACCAGTCCTAATTTTCGTTTGATCTGGGATTCCTTCTCAGGAGTAAAACCCAGTTATCAATCCTCTCCTAATTTGGGTTTCTTTTTCAGGAATAAGTCCCAAGTTAGAGTATTCAAATCTCCATGAAGCACATATACCTTTGTGGACCATGTTCCTAGATTTTCTCCCTAAAAGTAAATCCTAAACCATCATCTATCTGGGCAGTCATATATACATAAGCCCCAAACCATTTCTTAAGATTGCATCTTTCATGGCACAAATGTCTAATTTTTACCAATACCTCTTGTTTCTCACACTGAGCATGACTCACGTGAGCTTAGAGTGTAAAAGTAATTATGACATCCTTCTTTGAGCCATCAATCATAAACGTCATACTCCCTTACTCGAACTACGTGGGTTCTGATTCCTTTTCCAAAACAAAGGATACGTAGGTAGCCCATTTATGGGTTCGATCCCAGCTCTGAAATAATCCATGTCCTTCTGAATGACGATAAACTTCATGTGCCCCACTGAGTGGCTTTTAAACCAGCCTGGTCATCATAATGACCAAGAGAATTTTATATAAATGTTTTGAAGGATACCATTGACCAAGAATATCTAAATAGATACAGATGATTCTCTATTGATGAAGAACTTCGAATACATATAAAAGATTCTCTAAAATTTTGTACATATTTAATCATTGATTGTTAAAACTAAAGGAAAGCTCATTTTATACTTGGTAATGTAATAAGGATTCATGAACATAACTTAAATCTATAAAGAGAGTCCCAGAGTAGACAATAATTCCCCTCAAGAAGGTGTGATGAGTCCGACCTCCCATCCTCTCGACCAATGCAAATTCCTAAGCCTCATCAGTCCACACGCTAATGAGCGCCTACCTTTGGAAAGTAGGTCAAAACGGATGTGGAATCATTGGATGTTTCTGGTTCTATGAACAAACCCGCTAGAAACCGATCGGAATGTTTGAATCTCCCATCTAGGAGGTCATCCCCGAATTCCGTGCGAAACAATCATGTGCAACCAAACCAATTGGGTTTACATCAGTAGAACATCATCCATGCCTCTATAATTTTTTAATTTAGATTATTTTGTAAATTATGGTATTTCACTATTGGTAAAAAATCCAAGTATTTCAGAAAAATACAAAAAAATTACCCCAACCATTTTTTGACATGTATAATCCAAAAATAAAGCCCTTTTTTTTAAAATAATATTATAAATAATATTATTTTAATATTTAATTAAAATATAAATTATTATCAAAAAACAGTTTTAAAACATTCATTTACTTACTCTAAAATATAGGTATATAATAATTTAAACATGAATATTATTTATATATTATCATAGGTAAGGCTACTATTCATTAGGGTATATCACTATTCATAAGGGCATGTTACTATTCATAAGAGTAGTTTACTATTCACCAAAAAATTATGTTTTTCTTATTGGACTCCAAATAACTTTCGGATTGAAACTGTGTTTGTAATATTTTCAAAATTCCAAATACAAAGGTGAAGAACTTATGTTTAAAGGACCCTTAGAACTGAGTAGTTCATTATACTGTGTTTTCAAGTGATTTTATGACATATTGATAAAAAGTAAATTTCCATTGAAAAACATTGGATCGTTACAATCAACCTCTTGAATGAGAAATTTGGTTTGATTTATTACATTAGTTTTCTATTGGAGTGAAATTTCCTCACTCTTTTATATATCATATAATTGTTTTACTACATTTATTTCATTCCATACACAGACACACACTCTATCTCTATCTCTATATCTCTCCCAATCTATCTTCTCTGTACCATGATCCCTTACACTCATGATAATGAGGATCTTAGACGAGGAATATCCCAATGGAGAAATCAAGTGTTGAAGCAAAGGTCATGTTTAAAATATACTTTAAGTTAATCTTAGCATGATTTGTCGTGATTCTAATCCTCACTATGATTATCTATGGGTTAACTTATTATTCTGTAACTACTCACCCTCTACATAGGAGGTGGATGTGTGGTTTCATGTATGTTGTTATGTAAATGTATATTCATTTCAGGGGTAGAAAAATATTATCACACATTTATGGAGTCTGTACATTATGTATACATAAAAAAGATGTTCCCTCTGTATGATTATCTAGAAAGAATTTTATTTATTTTCTCTCTACATCCATTATGTCATCATTTTATTATGTATATTTTATTTTATGATTTTTATTTCATCATCATTATCACCCACATTTATTTTATTTCAAAAAATAAGAAAAAACTAAAAATATAATTAGTGGGTTAGTAATAGTGTGAGATTGATTGCAAATCCATCTTGTGAAATAACCCAGGTTATCTATTATGTTACACTAGGAAAATATTATTGATTTTTTACCACTATATGTCAGGAATGTTAATTACATGTTGATTCTTTTAGGGATCTATGCAATACTTCTAACATTTTTATTTTCGAATTTTGTAAATACTTATATTTGTTTAGAAGAAATCGAAAAAATTGTTTAACTCACCAAAGCCTTTTCATAATGGTGTATTTTTATTGGTTAAATACACAAGGGGGGGGGGGGATAAAATTAGAATTATAATATAGGAGGGATTAAATAAGATAATCCGAGCCCTTTATGAGACCCTATAATACCCATTAGTGGATGGATTTTCAATAGAAGTAATTTAATTCTAAGACTACTTCATTGAATTTTATCAAGAGATTGTTGAGTCACAAATAAAGACTTTCGTATTTACTTACATATTTTTTTAAAGAAATCATATAGGTGAAATATCATGGAAAAGTGGTTGAGAATGATATAATAGGATATATAAAAACTATTTAAGATATTTTATATGAGATGAGGATTTAAATGGAGAAAATTGATTTTGAGCGGTGTCTGGAGAATGAATATGAATCCATTATAGAAAAAGATGCCCCGCTAATTTTTCAAATCAAAGAACCTGAGCATGCCAATAAACAAATACTTTAAGATCCATTTCCCCTTCTATCCAACATTACTGTAGGATATTCATGAATATTTTTTTTATTTTGATGTACATATAAGACATCAACTACATTTGGATGAATTTTGTATTGAATTTTCATGGGATGAAATACAACATGATCTATATGTCTTTACGGAATAATAATTATCACCTTTTCATCTACATATTAATTTCAATAATTAATAAACCAAACAAGTGGTGGTGTTTGGAGAAATATTTTAGGGTCCTTACTACATTCTCCCATCTACAACTAATCTACTCCAAGAGGAACTTCCCTGGAATAAGTAATTTACAATGAAAAAAAAGAATATAAAACATTTTTGAACTCAATTTCATTAATTTTAAAGAAGTTGAATTTATTATAACCTCTCCTTATTAATTTTTTTTATATTTAATCAACACATGTACTTCCATGGAGGAAGATGATGAAAATGAAGATGCACAGAATAGGGAACACAAAGAGGTCCTCGAACCTGATAAAAATTTATTGGAGGGAATTAATGAGGAGATATAGGTGGATTTCCTTGAGGATACTGAGACACATGATGCTTAAATACAGTGGAAGATTTTTATTTTGATTTATCATGTGGAGGATTTGTATATCCTATGAATTGTGAAATGGAACCTCTGTCTCCCAGGCCTCTCTCGGGCTCTCAACTCGACATATTATTCCACTAAGGGTTTCCTCTCCCCCCAAAGTGTTGGAACTTATTCTCTAATTTCTATAGATGTCTCTTTAATACCCTCATTTTCTAGGTTTTTCTCTTTCGAGGCCATCTCTTATTTATATCTCACTCATTATAGGACTCATCTTATTCTTTTTACTCCCCAATCAACATCAAGGAATTTCTTAGGCTACCTTACTGCGCTCTAGCATCAAGTTCCACCACTCTTCTCTAGTTCAAATTTAATGTGATGGGCACATTGAGGTTTTGAGATAGTGTTTGGGTGATTGAGGATCCTTTCGACATCTATGATCTTCTTAATTTATGGTTTTATCCCATGGTATCTTTATAGGGTTCCATTCCCTTACATCACTATTATTTTTAATGTCTTTTCGCTAGTTCCTACTAGGGTTCCAATCATGTTCCTTATTCATTGATCTCGATGGTTTTGGGTTTTCTTCTTTTGGGGGTTTTTATGGTGTTCTGTTATGTTCTTCTTTTTTTCATTTGATAATGGAGTTGTATGGTGATGTGGTGACGACAGAGTGTGGAATTTGTTATAAGACATTGATGAAAGCAGTGACAGTGAGTAAAGAAAGGATGGCATCGGGATAGGTTCTTCCTTGATTTAATATCTTATATGGATCTATTTTTTTATATTTGTTATTCCAATATTTTTAGGTGCTTCATCCCACTTTGTGGGAGGTTTTCAGTGGATTCCTTCTTGTGTTTTCTAGCATTATTTTGGCTTGGGGTTGGTGACAATAGTCACATTAGCGTGGCTACTCGAGGAGGTCTATTTCGAGGTTTTATTTGTTTAGGTTTTTATTCTATATATTTCGTATCCCTGGTTTATGGTTTCCCATTCATAAACAGTGACAGTTTTTTTCACGGTGATGATAGTGGTGTTGATGTTCAATCTTGTGATGGAGATCAGTGTACTACGATATTTCTTGTTGTTGTTTCTTCCTATAAATGCCCATTTTTTACTCTACTTTGGATCATAGATTCTACCATTCCCTCCAAGGTGGAGTTGCATGGTGGTCTTCAAGGTTATTAGGGAGGTTAGTTTGAGGGGAAGACTCCCAATGGTAGATGGTGATGATGAATCGATCAATGATGACGAGGATGTGTTCATATCTAAAGATGATAATGATGGTGGTTGGTAGTGATGTGACTGATTGTGAATGTGTGACACGAGATAACTCATAGTCTGAAAAGTCCATTTGAATTTTAAAAATTAGAAGGTTAATATAATTAGTGGAAATTTTAAAGTTGTAATTTGAAATGGATGGGATTATTGTAGTTGGTGGGTTATGGGGTTTACTTAGTTTTATTTGTAACCGATTGGATTTGACTTTGGTTCACACTTACCCTTTAATTTGTTTTAGAAAATAAAAAAATATGGATTGAGGATTCATCATATTTTGTTAAAATATCATCATTCTTTGAATTTTCTATAAATTATCCTTTTATGTAATATATAATAATAAAATAGTAAATAATGAATACATATTTGTTTGAAAAGAAACTAGAAAAAAGAGGGCACATATTTTCTCTTACATTCTCTTTGAAAATGGTATCCCATCTATCTTAGTATAGATATGGTTCACTTTATTAATGGGATAATAATAAATAAGAAATATTGAGTGAAATATGTCAGGAATTATTGTTGGTGGTTAAAGTATAAAAAACTATACCCACCTTCATATTTCAGATAATAGTTGGTATTACCTTTCTGGATGCATTAAAAATCCAGGGCTCACATGGGTGATCAAAAAAATATTTATCCGTCTTTTCTTTGTTATGTATTTTATTTCTAGGAATATTGTTTCCAATTTATTTATTACGAATAATTTTTTAATATATTAAAATGTAAAAAACCCCCATCATCTTTTTTGATCTTACATTTTAATAGACACTATCCTTCGATGAGTGATTTTATTTTATAGATCTATGATGATAATGACACAACACAGTCCCTAGTTAAAATGCTTGGAAAAAGTATGCAGATAATAACTTCATTGTAAAGGGATTTTACTTTTATATTCATTATCATTTAACTCATATTTGTTTAAAATATGTTGTTATCGTTAAAATAAATTTCTGGTGGCCACACATAGACTCTCTACTTTAATGAAATAAGTGACACGAGGTTCATAATAATCCCTTGATTCAATGTTTTATATTAATAAATTAATGAAAATGAATGAGTAATATTAAGGATTAAATTATTAAATTTGAAAATAGGATGTTAGTTTAATGAATCATGATTTGAGGTATTTTTTATTTCTATATATGAAATTTCTAATCCACACTTTATATGTTGAATTTCTACAATTATCTTGGTTTGATTTTTTATTATAATTTCATTCCATGACTGATTGTACCAAATTTTATTTTCCCTTTCCTATATTAATTCTAGACTTAATAATTTCTATTTCTATATTGAGTATATTTTTTGATTAAACATGAGACATTCTACCTACTACAAAATGCATTTGAATTTTTCAAATCTAGGATTATATATAGCCATATTTTATATTATTGAGGATTGTTTATTGATTTCTCCCTTATCCTTGAGAACACCATTTTCATTTAGCATTATATATCCCATTTAATCCATGTATTAAATTATTATAAATAATCCACATCAAATGATTAATAAATCTATTCCCACTCTACTCTATATTTTACATGATATTTTAAAGTTAAAGGTTGTTTGGGATTCATGTTGGAAGGGATGCATTACATTGAAAGGAACAATTTGGGGGGTGATATTTTGGGTATTGGGAATGGTTCTTTCTTATTCATTATATTTAATATTTTATACTCATTAAAAAAGATAAAAATGAAAAAATGGGTTGTTACTTGGGAGAATATAAAATCAACTTTACTGAACCGATTATTTTATCCAATGAAGTTAGGTGATGGATATGGGATTCATTTTAAGAATAAATTTTGAAAAAGAAAAAAAAATTATTTAAAAAAAAATAGTTTTACAAATGAATAATTATATAAAAAATAGTAAAAATTACAAACCTTGTATATTATTCATTATACTAACACTATTCAAGACCTTTACATTAAGATTGGGAAGAGGGTGTTTTCATTTGAGAGGGGATAATTTCATTGAATCTTTTAATTTTGAATATCATGAATTATGACATAGAGATAAACCTACATATGATCCTTAATGTTTTAGACATCATTTACCACCAACAAGAATCCTTAAAGAAATTTAAACCTTTGTTCCAAAGTACTGATGATTTATTGTGATTTTTATCTTTATGAATCATAGAATTTATGTACTTTGCTAGAATATTGTAGGTGCATGTATTCCTGGTACTAGAAAAAATATAATTCAAATTTCTTCCCTGAGTGATAAGAGAAATACAACTATTATCAGGTAAGTCATAGTATGGATTGATTAATTAAATTAGATTATGATATTTGAATGAATGGAAGGATACGGGTTAAAAAAATTTATAAGGATAAATAATAATTCATGAATTACCATGTTCCTTTAAAAATTGGGAATTTGAATCAATAATTTATGAAGAATATGAAAATTTTATCTCTCTATTGATATTGTTCAATTTTTTTACTTTAAATTTAAAATTTTCACAAGCATGGTTCTCCTTTGAGATTCTTGTATGAGGATAAATCGTTTAGTAAAAGAATGAATATATGTGTGGGGGTAATTTATGCCCATATATTTTATAAAAAAATCATAACATTTTTATTTTAAATTTCAAGGAATTTTAATTTTTTTGTCAAAATAAATAAATTATTTTATAAAATGTGGTAAATTTAAATTTTATGAATTAATTGGGCTTAAAAATGTCTGAAAATGTAAAATTATTTATTATTTGAGTTTATGAATTTTTATTTGATTTTTTACTAAGTATTTTATATTTTAAGAAAAAAATTGCCCAGTACCCTTTCTAGTCTTCAACCTGCACATACAAGTCCCATAGTAACCCAAGGGGAAAATGACCTTGCTAGAGTAGAGGGCTATTCAAGGATAGGATAGGGCGAGTAATAGATCAGAAAGAGTGTTTATATTTAGGGACACTGACACATAAGGATATTTTTGGGTGGTGATGGGAGGGGAGCCTCACACGGGGGGGGGGGGCTGACCTACATGATCAAAGGTATCTTCCAATCATAGTTCGACTAATTGAGCCAACTGAGACATAAGATATATAATATAATGGAATCCTCCCCAAATAATTTTTTGATGAGGATCATGATTTCATGTGATTCATCATTTACATAAATGTTTCAATATCACTTAAGTCACATATGGGACCACCTCAAACATTTCCTCACAACCAATACTGTGCTCAAACTACACTAGAAAATCACTAATATCCTCAGATTATTCTACTTTACCATATTATCAAACTATATCCCACCTTTAGTAAAAAATAATGAATCTTTGAACCCTAATGGTTGCAATTATAAGTTTAGATTATTCCCATGAATTTTGAATGAATCATAAAATCCTTTCAAAAATCACTTGCTAATACCACCATTTTATGTATCTGCTTTCACCATCTTACTTCCAATATAGGTTCTAGCAGGTCTATAATACTATATTTATGAAATCATATAGACCTATAACTTTTAACTATAGTCACTGGTTTTATTTATCATCTTCTATTTCCATTGAGGTTTCTCCTTGCTATCGTCAGTTTGATTCCACAAAAAGTGCTACTAAAAACATGCTTCCACCATTATTGATCCACCAATATCACTATTGAGCCAATTATAAAACATAATTCTACTATCAATGAAACCATTTAATTGATTCCATCACCATGATGCCTTCAAGACCCCATACCACTAATTAATTCCATCTTATTGCTTCCTCTACCACTGTTCACATCAAGGTGCAACCTTTATACCACCATCTTACTTATCCTACCACCACTGCCAGCTACAGGTACAACTACAATCACTATTCTACCTCAACTACCATTTCTGATCTAGCTTCAAGCCACACTACCACTAGTCCCAAACCATTTTCTTTACTTCCATCACATTCTCTAAACACCATTTGATCCAGATTCTATAAACATGCATTCCTCACTACTTTTGTTACCTTCAGTTTTCTCCATGACCTTTAGCCTTCCAACAAGCTAGTATACTCAGACACCTTGCAACCTAAAATGATTTTACCCTAGTGTGTTATTCTATGTTAGAGTGAATTTATGGTGAAAAATATGATACAGAGTTTAAAACACCTCTGTTTATGGAACGATGATGATAACAATACCCATATTACCACTAGAGGATGAATCATTGAAATGCACGTGTTTATGGTGTGTTGATCACCAAGGATATACTCACATGCCTGAAAAATGAGGACACCAAACATGAAATATCTTTGACATTGATTTTTTTGTGATCCCTTTTTCTATCCTTATGTTTTAAGGATTTACATGGGTCAAAATCCACGCATGTTGAATCATACCTAGGCAAGAATTGTATGAATGAACTCAAACCATATTGTTCTACCTTATATAATTTTATATAAAAAGCTAAAGGTATAGACAAAATCTAGGTTTTACAAACTCAATTGAATATTTAGGATGGGTAAACTATATACAGATGTGTGCTAACGAAATCAAAGGATAATTACAAGTCATATGCTATATAGAATATGGAATTTATCGAAACAGGATGAATAATGGAATAATTAAATCATGGTTGAATATATAGAAGTATGGGTAAGTAAAATCCATACAAGTTATTTATCTTTGGGAATAGATAATTTTAAATGGTATATTTATTGAAAAAAAACTAGGAAATTTCTACCAATTCATATATAGAAATATTTGAATATATAATAAAAATATTTTACAAAACCAAAGGACTAGCCTTTGGCTACCTATTTCTATTAATACAAAGACCATGATTCATAGAGTGGGATCAACCACTTCAATGAGAAATCTATTCATTGATGTTACAATATTTTTCATATATTATTTAGTTTCTTCAATTTTATATAACTCAAATTAATGTTTAAATAATATTATTTGATTCCTCTCTCTCTTTATCTCTCTATTAATTATCTTCCATGAGATCTTATACTCATGATGATGAGTAATTTTTTTGCAGAATATCATGAGGGAGTAATTAGGTTTTTAACCCAATACCGAGTTTAATATCAACTTTAGGTTAATATGAGGATGATTTTCAGTGAGTGTAAACCTCACTGTAGTTATATATGTCTTAGAGTATTATTCTATAACTATTCTCCCTTGATTTAAGATGTGGATGTGAAAAATACTTCAGTATTGTGGAGTCCACTATATGTCAAAACCAAAGGAGAAAAAAAGATCAAATATATTATGGTATGTATACATTTATTATATATAAAACAAGACAATAACTATTCAATTTAGATGAATCATTTTGGATAAATTCCTTTCTTTTATAAATGCTTTCATTCAATCTATATTTTCATCTGCATGTTTTATTTTTTGATTTTTTAGGATTAAAATCTTACCCAATTTTCATTGATTTCTTACAATAGGAAAACACCTGAAATATAATAATTCAGTTAAGAATAGTCTGTGATTAACTTCAAAGATCCTTAAGTGACATGACCTCATTTATCTACTATTCTGCAGGAGGAAAATATATTATTTTCACCACCCCATGACAGTCATGTTAGTACACCATATAAGAATCTTGTCTACTTCAAATTGGGTACACCATGTGTTTTCTTAATGAAAGACATCCAGTTCTCAGATAATTCCCAACTAAGATCCCATTCTCTTAGGCATCTATTTTATGATGATTCTAAACCAACATGATCTAATTCACATGGGGCACAAGTATTTTCATGTGAAGAAACATCCATGTCTTCCCAAAAAAACCATTCTGAAGTCTTCCCAAGTGGATCCACACCTAGGTATTGGTTGTATCATCATGTTATAACCAAACATGGAGGGGGGGGGGGTTGGTTAATTAGTTTTGGTGAATTAAAATACAATTTTTATTTTTATCTTTTTATCATTTTTGATTTATCATTGTATATTATTATGGTAAAAGGATCATTATTTTTCTCTATCTTTACATTACCTATTTCTTACAACACAATAAAATATAAAAACTAAATAGGAACATCAATTTTTATGGCTCACCTCTTAGTATGAGAAGGATAGTCCTTGGTGCGATCTAGATTCATCCAATATCAAAAAACACACTAGAATCATAATATACGATTTACATAATAGTCTCCAGATAGTGTGTAGTGTGTACCCCACACACATGTTTGGTGCATATTACACTAAAGTACATATTAAACATCTACAATGACAATATAGGTAACAAAAAGATTTTGTAACAACAATTTAGAATACTTTGCATGTATGTGATACCTATTTCTTATTATTATTCCATTGGATAGTAAAGAGTCACCAATTAGAATTGAATTCACAACATTGAGTACAACTTATTCATCATATTATTTCTAGTGGAAAATTGTTTTGTTACAAGAAGTTCTTATACTACTATTTCTTATAAAAAATTAAATTCAAAACACTCTCTTCATTCTATTCATAGAAACAAGCAATGGTTTCTTATCTTTCATAGGAAATAAGACTTATTACTTAATAGGTAAGCACTAATGCACATCAATTATCCATTTTTCCACTTCTTCTTTTACTATTATACATTAATGAATAACATGACTACAATAGATCCTTTCCATCACTATCTTCTACTTTTGTGTAAAAAATAGAATGACACTGATTCTTCTTCACTTTCTTAGACTCACAATCCAGAGTTAAGAGAATAGAAGAGTCATATAACACTTATTTTAAATAATATATTATTATATATTTTTCAAATATCTTTTAATTATTCTATACTCTACTCTCCTCGCCACTATATTTCCTCGCCACGTTTTCCACACTTTTATATTTTTACAATAATAAAAATTTCTACACATTTATATTTTAAATTGAAATTAAAATTAAAATCTTCTTCTTCAAACACAACCCATGGATATTCTTTTGTTAAATATTCACTGTAAACCTAAAATTAGTTAGTTATTATGGATGAAGTAATCATGAAAACTATTAGATAAGAATATGTCATCAAGGTTCTTTAAACTACCCAGTTTTCGAATATCATAGAACATCCAAATCTTTTGCAGCATTCCAAATGTTTTCACAACAATTATTTTTTATCTACATGAACACATTATTATATGATGCTATACTATGATAGAGTTGTCTTCCAATGTATAGTGGAATAAAAAAAGTTACCATACTCCTTTTCAATGTGTAATGTTCTTATAAAACATGAAGTACTTATTTTTGATGTGGTACATCAATTATGATGTAGGTTCCTTCAGTATTCTAGATACACCAAAATCCACAGCTTCCTCTCCTTTGAAACATATTCAAACTTTTATAGTATGTGAAAATTATCACAACACCATTACAATGTAGTTAATTAATTAGAGAAAAGTCAACCTCATTATTCCAAAAATATGAAAAATAAAATTAGACTTCATTATGATATAACCATCTTCTTACAATATTGATTCTTTCAAATAAACATAACCACAAAAAATGTCTGAATCACCTTTGCAGGGTAGTACCTAGTTTACAACTCAAGATTTATTCATCAATTTTCGCCTATATTTCAATCCAAATACTTTTGGCATGAGCTAACATAATTCAATAACTTTGATCAGGGATTAATTTTATGAAATAAAATAATTACAAATTTTCTTAATCATCATTTGAATTACTCTTCAAAAATATCAATATCCCATGAAATGTTAGTTTGAATATGATTTATATATTTACAACACAAATCCATCAAAGTGAATCAAAACCACATCAAATTATTTTTTAGTTTACTCCTACAATATTTTTTATTCAATAATACAGAAAACCAAATAAAACATTACCTTTATGATAAATATCTTAAATTCAATAATAATTCATAACCGCTTGATTTACTTTGATAAAATTTCCAATATAATACCATTTTCCAGCTTTGGCTGGCCTCCTACCACATCAAACATATGCAGATGGAATATTCAACTACCATTTTTCATAGATATATATAATTACCAATATTAAATTCTATATAGAACTTTAATCTAAAAATAAATATTTCCTATAATAATAATACGATTTCCAAATCATTTAAATTTAAGGGATTTAACCAACCTTTAATCTAATATTCTAAAATATATAATATAATCCTAAATCATTTAGAACATGTGGATACCTACTTATGAACTTATTCAAAAATAATAATGGAATGTACATGCATTCATAATCAACATTTAATCTTCATCATATTCATTCATAATCTAGGGTATTTTATCTTATTTAACATATTTATTTTTTGATGCTCACCAAATAAGCATCCACAAATTAAAAAAGGAATAAATTCCTTGATAGGAGTTTTAATCTCTCTAAAATTGAAACGGAAGGAGAATGTGGGTGAATATCATAGATCAATTATGTCTCTAATATATACATGATTTCGTGAACATTATAAGGTAATTAGAATAACCCGGTGTAGTGTAAACCTTAAAAATACCCTAATAGAAGTCCCTTCAACAAACCCTTCTGCTTTAACAAAGTCACCTTAGACAACCAGTTGTCACACATTGGTAGCCGGATGAACTCCCCTAGGTCACATAGTTTGTCAACTAGCGGGCACTTGGAAACCCATCTGAAAATAATTCGAATATAGAATGGAATTATAAAAAAGTTGTAGGCATCTGCGAGTTATAAAATTGACATGATGGATCACCGATGAGAAGGATGATTGTCCAAGAAAACATTCAATAAAACTTTTGAGACCTCTAATAAATTTTAAAATAAAAAAATTAAATAAAATAGGATAATAAGGGAGACACTCACAGTTGTAAACATCGTGAAACACACCCCTAACAATCTATAAGACATTGCGAGACCCCGATGACATGTCTTCCTCAACACATAAAAGGCTTCCGACATGTTATCATCATCATGAGAAGAGCCTCAGGTATGTCTATGTCACCTCCCACTACACCTTTGTATAACTAAATAACGATAGATGGAATTTTACATGAAATGATCATGAATATACATATGATCTCTGTTGTTCAGGAAACACATCACTAAGAGTTAGATTATGTTTCTTTGAATTTACTCATGAAATATATCATGACTCTCGTAATTTTGAAAAAAAAAATAAAATAAAAATAAGAGGATGTGGGAGGCTGAAATGGTCATAAAAGCATCAAATATGATATGGGGATATACAAAACAGTCTTTCAAGACTCCTTTTTAAGTCATCTTTATCTTGAAAAGGCCCCCAGACAAGCCATACTTGTCTTGTAGATATTCGTAGACAAGACAACTTGAGATGATGTGAACGCATTTGGACAGGTGATGTGATATCATGATGGCACATAGACATGTCAATATAATAATATATAAGTTCTTTAACATTCACTTAGGATGTATAAGGTCTTTATTATTTTTAAATAATCCAATAAAGAAGTTTTTTAAGGGGTCTACTCATAGTCGTTGAAAATCATGTAATGGCCCAAAAGTGATCCATGATGGAGACCGGCGAATAACTATGACACTGAAGATATTAACTGACTCTATATATGAATTTTGTGATATGAACCATGAAAAATGGTGAAAAATAAGGGTGTTGGTGCCTATATATCCCCCATCCCAACATGAAAAATGTACTACTACCACTATTATCCCTAGGAGTGATACAATAAATCTATTGATGAGAATTATGACCTTTTGCATGCAAGTGCCAGAGTGGATTTCTCAGAGAGGTGGATCATGTGATAGAAAAATTTTCCTTTGGTTAATATACTAAATAATAGTCAAATAAATCATGGAATATGCATATTCACTTCACATGATCACTTATAGTTCATGTAAATTACTTCTCACATGTAACTCGAAGAACAACCCACACACCTACTCGATCATGCGAGACAAAAAATAAGCTTACAATAAAAAAATCTATGGATTTAAAAATATAAAGAATATAACAAATACTAAAGGTTGGATTCTTATGCAATGAATATATATGATGACCATCATCCACTTTATGTGAACCACCCAAGTTACACAACAACACTAGGACATGTTTCATAGTTATCATGATGTTCTTTTGGTGTGAATTTGAGGTCATGAAATGTCCTTTGGACATGGCAAAGAAAGTCACATGGTTCCCCTCGGGCATGCTTCCCAAGATGCATGAAACCTTCAAGGCTCACCATTAAAGTCTCATGATTCCCATCAAACAAGTCACCAGAGTCATATGGAGGAACCAATTCATGTCAGCTAAGTCTCATAGTATTACCTGAGTATGTAAACTAGCTCTTATGATGCCCTACCAACATCCTAGACAAGTTTCAAAATTCCCTCAATACATATCATCTAGGACAGATGACACCCTCCAAGATATGTCACCAAGATTTTCGGGATACCCTCATAGTGTGTTAGCCAACTCTTGTGACGTCATTAGGGAAAGAGATCCACATCATGCGATATACTCTATATTATCCAGCCGATAAATATGATGACTTCTAAGATCAACCATCCATGTATTGTGATATCCTCTAGACAATATCACCATGATATTTTGAAAAAAATTCATACATTCCATATAGATTAGGAAAATTCATCCAGAAAAGTTTGCTGGATGTAATAATTTCCTTTAGATGTGTTAGGAATACACACTCTTATGTGACAAGTAAGAAATTAGGGCATTAGGAGTGAAAAATTAGCATATGTTAGGAAGGAAAGAAGGCTGAACCAAAAAATGACATCCCCAGATTTTATGACCTTTCCCATCCTTAGTGTGTAATACCTGAACACAAGAGAAATATCAGTGTGTAATACCCAATTACTGGGAACTACGATTAATATGATTTATTCCATAACCATGATATGTAAGAAACCTCCTTGAGGTTTGGGCTCAACATTAAAACAACTCAAAGGTTTTCCCAACACATAATTCCCACAACCATAAGAAATTAAATTGATTACTTTTCATCCCTTGTTTTTTATAATTATTATGGATCTACTGGGATTGGGGAGTTTTTATAATTATATCATCTACTCGATAAACCCATACAATGTGTAGGGAAATGTCGGTGTGTAATCCCAGACAAATTGAAATATGAGGACTATGTTTCCTTCCAAAACCATGATACATAAGACACCTTCCTAATGACTGATTCATAACTGAAATGGGTATCCACCTCAGTGTGGGTCTTGCCATGTCTATAACATTTCAACCAGAAAGACCCAATCATTACAATAGGATGATCACTATACCCCATCCATCACTAGACTGAGAAATTAACTTAACTACAATGAATCTGGTTCCAGGCATTGATATAATTTGTAGGATGACTCCTCGAGGACCAAGTCCTGTATTGAATATCATAGGGATAGTCCCGGTACATAATCCTAGCATTGGTATACAGTGAGTATGATTTATTATTATCCATTATGTTCTAAAACAGAGCATATCTCATGTAGGCTTATAGAGTTTCAATATTCATACCATTCACATCAAGAATCTCCCTTATCTTAAGAAATACTAGCCTGTATTCCTTGATTAGTAGAATTATATAAAACTCCCCTTGTGGGGACATCTACCTTGGGGCTAGTCCCAAGGGTGTGACTAGACTATGAGAACTCAATTCATGAAATAACTAGGATATGTAGGATATCTTCCTGATTACCTAGCTCAAATAGAAATTAAGTTTAGTGTGTTTACCACCATGTCTCTAACATTATAACAATTATTCCCCAATCATTCCCATGTATTGATCACTCTACCTCATTCGTTAGTGTACTGAGAAATTAAATGAAATATGTCGACTCTAATTCTTCCTATAACTAGGATATATAAGATGCCCCCTTGGGTCTCAATCTTGAATATATAGTTCCTTAGAGTGATTGAATATTCGCTTTCTAGATGATGATAAATTTAATGGGTTTGACAAACTACATGGGTTTTGATTCCTGTAATTACCAGGGTATGTAGGATTCCTCATAGTTTCTCAATCCCCTCGTCTAAATATTAACCACCACACTAGTTGGTATAAATTTACCAAGATCTTGGTTGTATGGCTTTAGTACATAATCAAATTTTAATTACTAGAAGATGGGTATTGTACCTCATATACATACTGATCGATTCACAGATGTGGTGCCCATATTTTTTTCAAAGAGAGACTAAACCTATAATAATTTGTAGGTAAACCGGAAATGTATCAGGATTCCAAAGAGATTTATGAACATATATTAATTCTAAAAGAGAGTCATAGATTAGGTAATAATTCCCCGATAAAGGGTGCAATGAGACAAACCTCTCATCCTCTCGATGAATGAGAGTCCTCAAGTGTTAGTATGCCTCAATACCCAAGTGACTACCAACCTTTGGAAAGAAGGAATGTACCTGGTTATGGATTTGGGAACCATTGGGAGATTCGATAAAGGAGTGACTATGGTGTCTTAATGTTAATTATTGTGTATTACATAACCCATCCACACAACAAACTATTGGGCCAAACTGAACCTACCTCAACATGGGTTCTGGGTCGCACAATTTTTACTCAGAGAAAAAATTGGTGAACCCTACATGAATCTCTTTAATAAAAAATTGATCAGGTTATTATCCATCATGACATGTTGTTTTCACACTATATACAAACAAAAATGGAAAATTCGACATGAAAATCTCAAATAACCAAATGATTGGTCATTTTTCAGGCCACGTTGTTTATCATATCCTATAAAAACAAAGCTGATAATCCTTACACAAATCAATCAACTGATCCTATGTGACTGGGGTTCCCATAAATAAGTCCATCCTTTCTTTGACAAGTCGAATCAAGAAGAATGGATGGATAGGGAATAAAATGAAATTTATATTAACCGTACATATCTTATTGTTCATATTATTCCAATGATATTGAAATAATTAGTAATCTTGTTCCTATTTTCTACATAATTTCTAATACTTCTCTAATAAACAATATCTCGATTCAATACAATGTCTTCCTCATCCATAGATCACTTCTTCAAATCACCTACAGCTGCAACCCCCATGGGTTTCAAAATGATCTTACCAACCCAAATACTCTAATATTGGGAGGAGAATAGGAGGGTCCAGTTTTACCACAAATATGGTATAATCCTGACTTTGGGGGATTCACATGAGAGGTCTACAGGTATCGAAAATAGTGATTCCACATCTGCTAGGGAAATCTAGTGGCCCTCATAATAAAACTAAATGATTCTAAGGATTATCCTTGGATCATGGAAACCGCCACCTTCAGTCTATAATGAAGGTGGACAAGGGAGTCAAATACACATCCCTTCAGATTCAGGTGCTACTGAGGAGGGAACCTGTTAACTTAAATTTCAAACAGCATCCCACTGATACCCTTCAGTTTCTGACTAAGGGTACCACTCCATATGTTGCCTCCTCTAACACCCATGCATTGGATGTAATGAAGAAACATCATGAAAGGAAGTCTATATATATCAATGAGTGGGATCATATCACCCCTCCCACTAATGATGTCTACCGACATATTCTAGTGGTAATCATTGAGTAGGATCACATACCTGCTCACTCGGAATAAGTCTCTGGGAATATTCCCACAACTGTCATGGGTAGGTACATATCCCCTCCCTTATGGTTGAAGACCATCAATATATTCATGTGGAACAATGTGGAAATATGTGAGAACATATCCTAACTTCAATCGACGACATGTGACAACACATAGTAGAGATAAAAAATGAGATGTCTTATATCACAATACATACTTTTATAAAATGAAATTTCATCTTAGAAAAAGATGAAGAACTCTACAAAAAAATTCTAGAAATAGTTTAGATGCAGGGAGAAGTGAATACTCCTATCCCTACAACCATTGAAACTCAAAAATATTATCATTATTAACAAGTGTATTCCCTAGATCATGGGCACATCCTTATTCCTATACAAGATGATTATCAACATATTTCAACAACGGAATTGAAATCAAACAAGGATCATACTCTTATTCCAACTGAGTCTCACCTAGTGATAGTTTAACATGCCTTAGGACAAGGGCACATGCCTCTCTAAAAATGCCATCATCATATTTCAAAGGCCCAGGATTGAGATCATATCCTTTTTCTGGCAGGGGAGAAAAAAGTAAGAGGGGAACAAGACTCAGGAAAGGCTCATATTACTATCAAATAGGTCTATAGTTATACTTTTAAGGCCCATAATTGATCATATATCACCATTATGGATGGGGATAACCTAGTGGAAATGATACAAGCCTTAAGACATGATCATATTCCTATTAGTGAATCCACATGACGTATTTCAAAAGTTCACAGAAGCCAGATGCATATTCCAAATTTCACCAAAGAATGACTGCAATAACATTGTAGCAAGGGAAAATAGGTGGAGGCTCAAATCCCATCTCACTTTTGGGAGGTCTATCAGCATATTCCTATGTGGAAAGAATATTCAGATAGGAATCATATTCCAGTTCAAACCAAGGCTCACTAGGTGAGAGCAATGCTTGCCTCAGGGTAGGTTCATATCCCTACCAACAAATATTTATAGAATATCCCAAAAGATCAAGATTCATATTATATTTCCATCCCAACATAGGCTCACTATGTGAGAATAACACATGCGTATGGATTGTCTCACAATGCTTTTAATAATGAGACAACTCATTAGAATATGTCAATAGCTTCTTAGTAGCAGAAACATATTCCTGAACCACAATATGGTTATAAGAATGTTCTAGAAAAAACCTATAATAGGCTCAACTCCCTAAAAAATTCCAAAGGTAGGTATTAATATTCTGGCCGTGACATATTTCGAGACCCATATTCCTAATTTTCTCAAAGCTAGTTTCCTAGAGGTCATTCATGAAACATTCCTAACACTACAAGGGTATGATGACTCTTCAACCAATGAATAAGATGATCATTATAGAAATATTCTTCCTCATGGTAGTGTGGAGATGGATCTCAAAGACTCTACTCCTAATATCCTCTATGTTCTTCCTACCCATAGTGATTCCTACCATGTATAAGGAAATACATTCCTTGACCAAAAACCTCCATATAGAGAGGTTTTCAAAACTATGGTGCCTTTGTAATGATAGGTTCTCAAAACATCTGGGTCAATTGCATATCGTTCCCCATCAACATCCAGTATCACTCCATTCAAGTCATAGGGCTACCCTAAGAAGAATATTCTATGGTATGACCAAATGAAGGAATGTATGTTTGTCGAAGAGGAAGTTGACATTGACATAAGAAGAGAGTTATCTAGAAACAACCTCCCCATTATTTTCTTTCACCACATCACTTCTGACTATGAGATCCAATTTGATCTAGAATATAAGTGTATGACTTATATAACAAAAAATATGTGGGATACAAATCAACTACTAAAGGATCTACATCTCCCTTATCCAGGATACAAATTTCACCTTTTGAAAATAAACATTATCTATTGTTAGCTTTACTTGGCCGCTATCTCTAGGGAATGGGATCTAGAACCGAAAAATCATAGCACAAATATGAAACATGCTTGATTCCATTACATTGTAACCCTTAGTTAGATGATCTCCAAATCCAAATCATGCATCCACATTTGAGGATGGAGAAAGTATGTAGAGTTTCACTTTTTTCACCCATGGAACAGAAGAACCCCTCAAACTTGGCATTCTTTAATGTAATAGCTTTTGAAAAAATCAGTGGAATGTGTAATGAATAGGGTAGTTAGTCACTAGATTATAATTACCTTACATTAGTAATTTATATAAATTATGGATGGAGCGAGAAGATAGAGAACCAATCTTTTAACTGGGCCACTCGAACTAATGAGAATGCATTTCAGACACGGAGGCTGAAGTTGTGATCACCTAGACAACTTCCTCTAATGAATGGTTCTTAGTATGGGCTTCCATAACACCCAAATTCTACATGAGAATTGATTTCCCACATTAAATGGGATGAAGTAGAACCTATTATGAAATACATCCAAGATTTGACCTAGTCCACCGATCCAGGGGAATATCTACCACCACCCCCAACCCTTAGATCATCAATTCCCATAAGAATTCAAAACATATCCTCAATAGATGCAAACAAATCCCATCCCACTAGACTAGGGGAATTTATATCTCTATCACAATCACCATGTTCATAATCCCATGGGTGGATCCTATGAAAAATAATGGTAATTCCCAATCACCCCCATCCCCCTGGTACATGGGAATTTATATCTAAATTCTCGTCTTGAAAATCATCAAATCCTTGGATGGAATCACTAAATCCGCAACAAATGGACCAATCAATGATAATTGTGGCCCTAAATAACCACCAATACATAGGTTTGGTGAAATTTTAATCATCCTCCCCACCACACAGGGATCAAATCTTCTCCAAGTTTGGAGGACAAGATCAATAGTCGGTATTCCACACATTCCTCCCACCAAAAGAAAAAATCCTACTATTTGGGACACATTCCGCAACCATGACTGAAAAATATATCAAGGTATATTTTTATAGAGAATTACGGGAGGATAGTATAAAAAAGTTGATCAAACCCCATCATTTTCACAAGACAAAATGACCCAAAATGTCCAAGGTTTCAAATAATGACCCAGATGAAGGTAGTGAAAAATCATCACGCCGCGTTGAAAATAAAAAAAAAACTATTACTTGATATGATTCTATGAATGTCTTTATAATCAGTAAGGAATATATTGATGACCAATGTGAAAATTTAGAGGGATTCTACCTAGGAAAGATACCCTAAGAGAAGGGTGATCTAGATGCACCAACCAAGGTTGCACGCACAAGAAACTAGAGAAGGCTCTAAAATCTGGAACCCTCGAATAATGACTTTCCCCCTCCATGGTGAAACACAACCAAAGAAAAAGGGGAATGTGTGGCCATATCCAAATAACCCTTATAATATTTGAGGTTCCATTAATGGAAGAACATTTTTCACAATATGAGAGTGAAATAAAAACTCACTGACAACTCAATGAGGAACGAATTAGAGGAAATATCCCCACTAGGTATCATCTTCTAGATGAAGAAAATATCCCTCCTACCATAAGAGTAAATCCTCTAAAACATGAGCATCTAAGTATCAGAATTGCTTCATATTTAGGAAAATAGTCTATATTGATGTGGAATTCAAAAATTATCTTGACTTCCCTCCATTGCGGCGACAACTATTCCCTTTCCTCAGTAATCATTAATTCTTACAATGAATAGAGAATCAGCAAGAGACGAAGTCAATGCCACCTCATTAACCCCCACTAGATCCCTGTAGATGGAATAATGCTCAAATGATATTAAAATTTGTGTTACATAACATAATTGAGTCCTTTAATACTCAAATTGAAGCCATGGAAGCCAGACACGCACCCGTGCAGCCCAAAATTAGTCCATGTACTAAAAGGGTGGACCAAAATTTTCTTCCACCCAATTTAATAAATCCTACCTTCCCTAACTTTGATGGTATAGGCGGTCTATAGTAGCATCTCATAAACTTTTATATCTTTATTTTGGCTGATGATGGGCTCTTGAGATCAATAGGAGGTGAAAAAGCTAAGGTGTTTTGTATAGACTCTGATGGGGCCTGCCTTTTATTGGTACAATAGCTTTCCGACATGATCCTATTTAGGATGCAAAGACCTTCATCGTGAGTTCATTTATCAGTTTATACCCACATTGAGGATGTTTATTATTGTCGACCTAACCAACTAAAATCAACAAAAAAATTAGAGGGTGTGAAACATCATCGCCAGGTCGAAGGGTTCAACCTATTCACTCAATATCTTTCTCTCGCATGAACAATTGATGGAGATCTATACTAAAAATATCCAGGATGAGCTATAGATTCCTCTAATCCCAATGAAATATCAATGTGGTTTCCATGAGTATTTTGAAATGGAACAACAACTAAACTATGCAATTTAGAAAACCTTATACAAATCTTATGCCATTCCCTTAGAATAAAGGAAAAGGATAGGCAATACAGAACCAACAACTATCACTCTGAAGACACCAGTAGTGTCCATCTAAGAACCTAGGATATCCCCAAACTAACCCAAACCTCATTTCAAGTGAAAACCATAAAATCACCTTCATCTAGAGGCACTATGAAATAAATGTCAACTAGTATTTTAGAACCGATGAATAAGGAATACTAATTAAAAAAATGAACAAGTCCCTTTTTATATATCAAAATCCTTGGGAAATAAACTGCATAGGCTACCATATACAAGGAAGCCTTATGAGTTCATCCACAATGACCTTACAAACTACAAAACATTATATACAAGTATGGGTTATAATATCCATGACCACTACATCTTCAAAGACAATCTCCAATTCATGCTCGATTTTGGATAAGTGGTGTTAGATAACTCCATAGAGTATGTGTCATGCATAACTATTTCCCAGTTTGAAGAAAAGGATGGTTGGAAGAATGTATCAGTGAGGGAAGGGTGGAATTTTGACAACTTGGGGACCTAGAAAATAGTTAAACGAGATCATTGCACCCCTTGAGAGTGGATACAAATACCTGCAATAGCTCCACCACCAAAGGAGGTAACATGATGTATGCCATCCAAGGGTGGGTGTAGAAACCTGAATTAGTAATATATAGGAGAAAAAGAGTCATAATATACTCCAACACATGATCTATATCTTGCAGATTTGTTCCCTGTATCATTCAAAGAATGGGTACCGCCCCACCAAATGGAATACTCATTAGATAAAGAGATCATATTTGGTTCTATCCACATGATACACATGGAAGATACCTTCTCTAATGACTAATATTCCCAATAATGCATGTTACCCACATATAACGTAGGAATGGGAGTTCGGATGTGCTGGAACTAATGATATATGGGATATCAAAGGTGTGGTTGGACCCAATACTTTGGTTAGCTCCCCATTGAAGACATATATGCACCTAAAAACCATGATAAGTCACTCCAAAGAGTCCATAAAGGATGTGGATGTTTCTAAGAACCATACAGTGGTCATCTACAACAAATTAAATTTCATTAATTCAGAGAAGGGGTAAGATTATCAGATCATTCTAGATAATTGGGAAGGCTAGCACAACCTGTACCACTGGCAGCAGATGCTCCCACGCCTTCTGCATGAGCACTCGACTCATATAACTCATATGCCTTAGTTCCTGAGTCACATATCCAGGAGAAACCGCATATGAGGAAGCACCAATCACAGGTACAAAACTACAACATTTTGATGTATCTAGATATTGTAATAACTAAAATCTCAATCATCAATTCCCTTCATCTTATGAAATAACTAAAAGTGGTAATTGTTATCCCCATCCAATGTACAGAAGAATTTGATATAGATGTTTTCGAAACGAAGTTATGTCAAATGAAGACAATTTTAGTAGAACTTCATGTCACCATGTCGTTCTAAAAGAGTATTAGGAGGAGGCCAATAGTGGAACATCAGACCACTATATGTATCATGATGACTTGAAAATGTCATGTTTTGAAGGGATTTGGATGGAAATGGATCTAGGATCAATATAATCCCTATTAGAACTCTCCAGTTTTTGGAATATGGGGAAGGAGTTTTTTCTCCAACAAGTACGACCATTCAAGGGTATGATAAGAGTGAGAAAATACCTCTCAAGAAGATCAAAATCAAAACTCAATTTGGGGATCTCACATCTGAAGCTGAGTTTATTTCTATATAGCATGACACCATATACAATGTCCTTGTTGGTAGACCCAAGTTCCATAACAACATGGTGGTACGTTTAGAATCCCATCAATGTCTGAAATATCCCCATTGATGGAAAGGATAACTTACTACATGGTGATTGTACCCCATTTGAAATATATGAATCCACATATGCTAATGTAAGATTCTATAATAAGGGATTCAAGATAACCAATGATGGATACTGATACATAGGTTGTAGCTCCCAAAATATTAGGGAAGTTCTCTTAAAACCCTCAGAGTATGATCAACTATGAATATGTTCTCCCGATTAATCATGTTGAGTTGGTAGACCCGATCCAAGAGATCCAAGATCCTCCTTTCTCAAATGAAAGTGAAAAAATCCATCAACTATGTCATCTGTCTACAATGAATCAAATGTTAAGGGATTATAATATGTCTTCTCATAGACTCCCTCACCTTGATAGTGATAGAGAATCCCCCATATTACCATATTCAATTGAAAATGTCTCAACAAACATAGAATTGGGGAGAGATGAAGATAACCTCAGGAACTACCCTCCAACATTCAAGGAATGTGCCTCCACCACAGTCTATTAGCCCAGAAAGATAAATATGTGAATAAAAGAAGACCCACAACCTTCTATTATTAGTTCTGTCATTCCCCTCAAATAGAAAGGTATGTACATTACCTTTTTAATGAAATATTAATATTTCTTTTCGTGAAACTATAAAAAAATTTGGGGACTTAATCTAGATGTGGATATGACTATCTTATCCTACCAAATGATCACTAAGGCTTCATGAAAGAAGCTAGGAAGATGTAGCCCTCTCATGCCACTAATGTAGAGGTGGACTTAGGAAAATTGATGAATAGAAAATTTTAATAAGAGGTGAAATGCCCAAGATGGATTTCCAAAATCATCCCTTTCTATAAAATTAATGGAAAGCATAGGGTGTACATCTATTTTAGAGACTTTAATTGGTATTTACAATTGATTATTTTCCAATGATTATTACACAACTATTTATATATGAATCAACTAGATTTCAAGACCTTTACATCATGGAAGGGTATTAAGGGTATAATCAAATTAATATGGACCCTGAAGATGAGAAATCCACTTCTTTCAAAGTGCCTCAAGTGATATTATTCTATCATTTCATTCCCTTTGGGTTAAAGAACACTGTCACCACATACCTACATTCCATGCATCATATATTTAATACATTAATGGAAATGATAGATGAATGTTATCTTGACGAGCTGGTTGTCAAATAATATCATCGATGTGATCACTTTTTGGATCTACAAACAATTTTAAACAAGCTGTGACGACATAGTCTGAAGATGAATGCACTAAAATTAACTTTTGGGGTAACATCAAAGATGTTACTTGGATTTTATGTATGCCACTGCAACATCAACATTGACACAGAGAAGAATAGTGTTATTTTAGAAATGTTACCCCCCAAAAATCTCAATAAACAAAGGGGATCCAAGGGAAACTCGCGTAAATTAAGGAATTCATAGTCAAATTGGATAAAAAAGATATCCCCGTCACTAGGATGATAAAAAATGGAATCTTCTATCTATTGGATGATGATTGCCACTAAGCCCTTGAATGTCACAAGCGGTACCTACTACACCCACCAGTTCTGATCCCTCGGATGGTTGGTATAACACTAATCAAGTATGTGGATTCCTTGGAATACTCACTAAGTTCACTCATCACATAGAAAAATAACACAAGGAGTGAGCGAATTCTCTACTTCCTCGGAAAGTTGTTGTTATGTACTGTGACCAGACACTCTGATGTTGATAATAACTTAATAGCAATCATATTCATAGTGGAAGAGCTACAGAATTACTTCCAACACCACAAATTCCATCTGGTATCTTGTGTCGACTCTCTTATGTATATATTTGGTATTGAAATGTTTACCAGGCACTTGGCTTGATGGGAGGTCATTCTATAGAAATAAAACATTCAGTTTGTATTATAGAAGTTAATAAACGGGCAAGACCTAGCCGATTTCCATGAAGCGCATCCTCCCACAAAAAATACACTGGTGGACATCAAGATTATAGATTAAAAGGCCTTATATTCCCTTGAATAACAGTCCCTAGACATGGGATATGTATTTTGATGGAGCCTCCAAAATACATATAGAAAAATGAAAGGAAACCTAAATCTTAATTGTTTTGGTTTAGGGATTGTATTTTTCTCCTACGAAAAGAATTTTCCCCCATCCTTTCTTACTATTTTAATGCTACACAAACAATGAGGTAGAATACCAAGACCTCATCATTGGTTTGGAACTAGCAATACAACTTAATATAGCCTACTTGAATATCAAAGGGGATTTGGAACTATTGATAAAGCATATCAATAGAGAATACACAAAAAAAAAGTAACAACTGAACCCTATCACTGGCTATCTGAGAGGACTGAGGTCGGAATTCCCTTTTGAGCCCACATTGGATCATGTTTCCAATCACAGAATGCCCGAACCAACGTATTGGCTTGTGTAACCACTTTTCTGGATGACCATTACAAGGATAAATCGATCTCCCTTATCACATATCTAATAATGGCCTCATTGATTATTGATTATGATATGGGAGTGATAGATTAGGTCAGCACCACCCCAGAGCATGATGAACCGATGACCACCCCTATAATGATGGCGCCCATAAATGGTTATCCTCAAAACGAGACTCCCCTCGATAGATCTAAATGTAAGGGAAACAAATTGGTGTTGTGCAGTGAACTTCACCCTAATAGATGGTTCAAATGAGAAAAAATATATCTAAAATAAATGAATTGAATAAATCATACTCAGAATCATATCATAAGGAGTTATTTTTTCTATTATGGAGGAAGACCACTAAGGCCCTTATAGTTCCCATCAATAGCAGATAATGATCTCTCACCAAATCAGGAGGATGGGATATTGCTCAAAAACCACGATACACGAATTCTTGGAATTCACCCTGAAACTTCATGCATATCAGATCCATGAAAATTTCATCAATAACCCCCTATAATTACTATATAAAGCTAAATATTCTATTCCATTTTCCATTTGAATGATGTATATTATGAGGCCATAGCCCCTACCATAACTATGTAATTCATGTACAACCTTACTGCAACTATATTGTTTACCAAATGGGATGTGGAAATACCCCGCAATGAATTTGGGATGAATAATATTATCAACTTCTCCCATATCAACACTAGGGTAGAGGTCCTTCACACAATATTTGCAGACAACAACACCAACTTCTATTATATGGGTTTGAAGAAACTATACCCGGAGGACAATATCAAGTCTAATTACTCATCTTTCTATCATGTGGTGAAAAAGGATAGATAGAGGCCTTACATAAGACTTTGTGAAATATACTAAAAAAGATGATGAACTCGGAAAAAAATTCTTGACCGGAGAAGCTTCGTCATGATTTATTGGACTATTGTACCACCACATGTACTACTACACAAGCAACACCATACTCATTGTTGTATGGGACCAAGGTAGTGTTACCCATAGAGGCTAATCCACATTCTCTCAAAGTATCCATTTGCAGACCTATCTCAGATGAAGTGTAATAATAGAAGATTATGGATGAATTGGAGTGGATCTAAGAGAGTAGGTTGCCCACGTTACACAACCTGAAGGTCAATCAGAATCAGATCACACAAGACTTTAATAAGAAGTTTCATCACAGTTCATTCCTCCAAGGAGAAATAGTATTGACTCTCAATACCCCAGTGATACAAGGGAAGAATTTTCTAAAACTTGGTCCCAAGTGGAGAGTGCCTTATATAATACACAATTTCCATCATAATTAAGCATAGTCCTTGGACACCATGGACAGGGAGCATGTCACATCTCCCACCAATGCAAGATTTCTCATGAAATGCATTTTATTGCTTTTGAAATGCAACAAATTTCTAATAGAATGAATTTAAATTTAATGGTACCCTTTTTTGAAAAAAAAACCATGATAAACTATATAGATATTATCATGGAGGCATGAAAATAAACTACATACCACCCCCATGTCCTAACAAAAATATTTTAAAATACACTGTATACCACTTCCTTACTGCTTGACATTAAAATGAATGGTTAATTTTCTCACTACATGATGTTAAACTACAAAATTCCCCAAGAACTATGTATGGATTGATTCATTCCATTTCAAAATACATATTGACATTTGAACCTCTAGTATTGGGCCCAACTATAGCCTTCATTTTCCTTCACATTGATTGATCAATATGCTTACCAGAATACATTAAACTAAATGGATAATGTCCTTTATGCCTCATATTAAACTTCCTGGGTTTTTTAAAACTATGTACAACTTTATTTTTATTTTTAATGAGATATTTCAGGACGCCATGATCCTATATCTTGGCCGAGCCATCATATGATGCAAAATACCCTTGCACAATCCATAATTTCCTCTACATAGTGATATAAACCCTTTTCATTCCTTGTTTCTCAAACTAAACAAAGCTCATGTTAGCTTAGGAATTTTATTATGGGCTTCCCCATACAATAAAGGTGTAGATTCTTATGATTGTCTTATCATGGTCATGGATGAAAGACTATAAAAAATAAGCCATGATTCTTCACCGTATGACATTAGACTACATGATTGATGTACCTTGTATGACATAAAACCATACATTCCTACAAACCTCACCCTAGAGGACCAACTTTGTGTTTGTTGGTCTCCTACCACACCTCCTTTCAAGAACAATGTGTGGCTTGATTTCTAATATTAGAGGATACATAGTGAAACCCAACTCTTCAATACAAGGCCCGGTCACAACAAATATAAAACCCCACTCTCTTCATATATGTTATACATACATAAAAAGGTCATTTTCTAAGAACTATATGGGGATTGATTCTCATTATCATTATATATGTAGTGATGCCTGGACTTCCACCATTGGGCCCAACCAAGAAATTTGTTTTCTTTAATTTCGGTCCATCTTCATCCTCATCACCTAATGTTAAACTATATAGGATTTAAATAACTACATATGGCCTGATTCAAACTTCCATAGGATACATCATGAGGCCCATATTTTCATCCTTAAGTCAAGATAAAAATTCCATTTTCACATTTGGAAGCCAATATCCTTTCTAAATGACATTAAACGACACTATTCATAAATATGTACTTGTGGCTTGATTCCTATCTCAATAAGATATGTAGTGATATTATGATTTGGAATCATTGATGTATCTACAAAGGTCAACAAAAAAATTCCCACCCCTACGCATGGGCCATACTTATATAGTGTTTCCTGTTAAAGAATTACATTTGGCTTGATTTATATCATCACATGATATGCAGTGATGTCTAAATGTCCAATCCTAGTCCTAGCTACAACATCCAATACGAAATTTACCCCAACTGCATACAAGCTGAGTCAGACACTCTCAATTTTACTATGTATGAGCCAGATATACGTACCACATTCTTGTGTGTGTAATATGTCATAATTCTTTCCCACCAGCTCCCACATACTTATGACATGATGTTAAAGTGCATGTCAGATTTCCTAGTCAAATGAAATCAAAACTGCATAATAAGAATGTCCTCACTACCAGATGATTAAATTCATGACGTATATCCTTAATACATGAAATTAGATTGCATGGAAAATGTCCCTACTATATAGAGACAAACTGTGAAGGACATATTCTATTTTCATCCCCTATCAAGGACCACAAGAGACATACCCCGTTCAGTAAGATTTTGAGGTTCTTCGATCAAAATTAAAAAGAACCTCGATCCATAAACCACCGTTCAAGATTTGAGTGACTTGGATCACCAAAATCATCCAAGCCCCTTGGAAAGTATACCCAACATCAAGTAAACATTTTTTAAATACATGTGTATAGCTATGCATCTTGCATATGATCCTCTATTCTTCAACAAAATGTGCCACTATGAAAAAGGTATTTCCAATCATTGTGAGCCCTGACATCAGTGTGGAAGAACTCAATACCTCAGTGTGATTTGAACTACTCCTCGTATGATTGTCCCATATCATTACTCATTACATGGGGACCATGATCCATGATTTACAACATTTTTATCTCCTAATCAGTAGGATGTTAGGGTACTATTACCCTGGGTATCCTAATTGGGCTCTTGTGTATCATCATCCATATTGGGTCCCTACATGTCATGACCTTAAAATGAATACATTTTGTTAAAAGATGCGTGAACTTAAAATATATATGATGATGGTCCAAATCTCATGAACTTAAAATACAAGTTAAAGAGACATAAAACTTGTCTGGTCAAAAACCTGTAGAGGGTGGAATAAGTATAATTCAAGTATTCGCATGCTAAACTATTCATCTACAGAAATTAGAGAAAAATTAAGGCACACATGAATAATGCATAAAGTTTATAAGGTCTACCTTATAGTCTTAGTATAATTCATTCAATGATCATTGGACCCCATAGTTCAGGAAATAGTAAGAGGAATGATTTTTCCCATCTCCTTGCCATGAGAATATGTTCTCTAAGTAGTGACACACAATTTAGGGTGGTTGAACCCTTCTATAATATTACACATTCTAAAAGAAAAACATCAGAATATGGGTGCCTCAAATCGCCGAAACCTTCCAAGGACCCTATAAAGAATACCCATCTTCAAGGGCCTTTTTCTTGACTATGGAAATATATCTATGGATCATGAACATGCACCATTAGTCATCAACCAAATGTGTCCCTCTGTGAAAAGTGATTTCCGATCCTTGTGAGCTCTAACATCAGTAAAGAAGAATCCAACACCCCATCATGTTTTGGGACATTCCCGATACAATTGTTCCATATCTTTCTCTTGACACAAGCACTTTGGACCATGATTTACAATCTTAGTACAAAACTATCCAAGTAGGTTTGAAATCATTAACGTGATGTCACCATGTTTTTTACCCTTTATATCAAAGTAGGAATGTGACACTCCATTCCATGAATATTGATATCCCCTGCCTCTTGACACTAAACCAAAGAGAATAGGGCTCTAGATTTATTGTATAAGATCCAAATCACCCTTGGGTGCCAAAATCCTTCCTGGATAGCCTTCATCAAATACGAAACCTAATCATCTGGACATTTAAGTCTTTATCAATCTTCCATGGCCCTCATAGATAATTCGATATAATGTTTTGATTGAACATGCCACTAAAGCATAAGGGACGTTACCCACCAACTAAATGCATCTAATTCTTGAAATAAAGGAGGTTCAATCCTTTTGAGCCACAGTAACACTACAACAAACTCGACACAAGAGAGTGTTATGAGTTATGCCTGAAATGTCTTCCCTATCCCAAATTAAAGACTAAACATTTGGGTTATGATTTAAATAATCCATTATCAAACTATACAGGTGGACCTATCATCCCAAGTATTTGGGCCTCAATAGTTATTACCTCCATAAATATTCCATAGATCCTGGAAAATATAACTAACTTCCAAGACCCTTTTCTTGACTATAAATGTATTCTTATGGATCACGTATATGCCTCTATGGTCATCAACCAAATGCATCTGTTGGAAAAAATTGATTTCTAAACCTTATGAGACATTAAAACAAAAAAAATAACCCCACACCTTTATAAATTTAGGGAAATTCTTTTCAGGTCTACACCATATTCCATGATCATTGATAATGTCTGAACTAAAAGTCCCTAAGCTATAGTGATATAAGTTCTAAGCTAAATGACCCTAAAATACAATTTTAGATTACATGAGTAAAAAGTCTTGAAACTAATGAGATAGTAGGTCTGAACTAAAATACCATAAAAAACCCATAGAAGGGCTGAGCTAAAACACCCTAAGTTAAAGAAATAACAGTTCTGTGCTAAAAGACCCTAAACAAAATCTATAAGGGGTATGATCTAGAATAACTTAAACAAAAGTGATAACATGTACAAGATAAAAGATCCTAAACTAATGTGGAAGAAAGTCTGAGCTAAAATCCACTAAACTAATGAAATAGAAGGTCTGAGCTAAAATACCCTAAACCAAATCAATAAATGGTCTAATATAGATGACCTTAAACAAATTAAATAAAAGTTTCTTGATAAAAGTCCCAAAAATATATCACAACATAGATTTATCTTGCATGATCTTTTAAGGGTCACTATATGAACTTAACATAAATCATACTATACTCGTCAATCCTATTGGCATTAGAAAATGAAAGAGCATCATCACTTCATTGAAATATATATTCTACCCAAGTAAAAATTCATCAAATTAGGTAGTATCAATATTTCTAGAACATTTTATTCAATGAACAATCTCATGTTGGTGGGAATTCATGATAATTTCTCAAGAAGGAATATTTTAGAATTTTAACACTCAATTTTAGCCATTCTTTTTTCACTTGATATTATGAAAAGGATGGGTATTGTTGAACATTAATATAATATCAAATTAGCAAAATTACATGTGTATAATGAATAAAATAAAAACCATAAAACACATATAAATTTCACCAAATCTATCCACTGATAATGAATCAACATGATGAATCTCCACATATCAGAGTCACTCCCCAAAATAAATGATCCAATCAAAGATTGAAAAATTAAGATTCTATCAAAAAAATATGATCAGATGATTCCTTGAGTTCGGCTAGTCTCTGCACTGGGGAGATCAAATATTGGTGCAGTTGATCAGCTGATTTAGTTTCAGCCTTTATAGACTATTGCAACACCTATTCCCAAGAAATGGCTTCCAGACGCTTCTAGTATACCACACTAAGAAGTCCCTATTTATACAAACTATCATTTCATGATATCCAGAGTGCATGTTGAAATTGGGATAAATCATCTAGAAGAAAGATAATCTTATATTGAAGATAGACAATATTAGACTGAAAATAGACAATTTTATCCTTCCTGATATTGAATTTTACTTGGTGACCGGACTCCCCTATCACACACTAGGAAGATTACTTCAAAGCCTCACCCACATTTTATTTCAATGAAGGGAAACCCTCAAAATATTCCAACCTCAATTCATGTGAACTCTTTTTCTCTCTCAAAGAGACCTCTTACTTCACCTGGGGCATGAATGGTGGAATAATAAAAACCCTTATAACCAATGGTAGAAATCATAAACCGAATGTTGCCCAACCGATCTTTCATGTCCTCCAAGGGGGGTCTCTAAAAATAATTCCCAAACCTCCCTCCACATGTGTCTCCTAATCGAATGATACAATAAAATAGACCTTTTGCCTCTTCCTGATCCCATTCTGGGAACGAGAATATATTATTGGACAATATCTCAAATAGAAAGGGTTATGCTCACAGTCATTGATAATGATGGAAGAGAACCAACCTGTTCATTTTTTATCTAGTCATAGGATCCACTAAGGGAGTATGAACTAGATCCTCCAATGTTTAGGGTGAATACATTTTAGTAAAGGGGAACATGGGATTATCAATTACACGATGAATAAAATGGCGACACTTGGTAATCAGAGGACATAAACAAGGTTAGAAACATTTAATTATTAGTTTCTTCACTTGTGACACACAATTACCCTTCCCCATCCATGGGTGAGGAGGAAACCCCAACCTATAAAGACCAACCTCATTGAACCTCCAATGATTTTATGTAAGAAGTGATTTATTCATGACTATTAATAACTATAGGAACAAAACAATAATATCCAAAAACATGACATAAGTAATCAAAGTGTCTATTCTTGAAGAAAAGTTTGACTTCTCAAAAACTAAATTCAACCATGAATAACTTTGTAGTAGAATAGATACCTATGTCAACATTCTCCAAATTGAATCCACCCACACTGGATCAATTTGTATAATCACTGAAACATACACATAAGGAAATAGATTTCATTGAGATGAAACATCTACCACATCCTCTTCTTGAATGGTGAAGCCCAATTGATAATGGTCTAATGAAGTAATCAAATTATTTTCCACATTATTGGAAGAAGTTACATGCTATTCTCAGAAATCTTGATGGGGCCTTACACATTTTTGATGATTTAGAATGGGTTTCTAGAATGATCAAAGACAAGAGAATCGTGAAATGCCACACTTACTTGAGGTTATGGAGGATAAGGATATGAAAAGGAGGGTCATATCATTTTTATCTTCTTCCCATTCATGGAAGGTTCTCCAGAAGGTGATGAAGTTGAAACTATCACTTTAGTAGCGTAAATTGATACCATCATTTGAGCCTGTTGAATTAGGGAACCATCATCATCAGTCCCCCAGTCATTGCCAAAATACTCCCTCATATCCATACCATAGGTAGAATATACAAGGGATGATAGAACTAGTGTATCTTTAGTATCCTCCCACTACATCAACATAAAATGGATTTCCATATAGTAGCAATGTAACTTTGAACCTTTGAAAATAAAAATTATATAACAATATGCCCATAAATACCACTTCTAAATAATGAGATAACCCTATTTGTCAATAAAAATTTGAATTGTACTCTATACTTCCATTTGGTGGACTAGAGACCCTTTATGCTCACCAATGATTCATTAAGGTCTCAAAATGGCCCCAAACTCCTTAATATGGTCTTTGAAAATTAAAACTTAAGGGGTAGTGATTTTAGTGAAACCTTCAAGAAGTACATATTCTTGACACAACATATCCCAGAGCTTTTCCTATGAGTTCTGAATTTTAAAAGATCCCCTTTTATGATATATGATGGGAGATAATAATACTGGAACTCTCTCCCTCCATCAAAAAATTATTTTTAGCCATGTTAGTGGGTTCTTCTACTAGAAATGGTATGTTTTTGACATCCATACAAGGTGTCTTTAGGGATTCTAACCCTTTGAAAACTAATTTATTTATAGGACTAGGATTATGCTCAATAGCCGGTGGTTCAGAGGCATCACATAATATTTTGGATAATTTTCCCCTAGGATATAAGTGAATCCAAACCTCATCATAACCTCGAGATAAAAGGATTACTGTATTAAGAGGAGGAATGCTTATTTTTGCACAAATATCATATACGGTAAGCATCATCCAAAATTGGAGAGCTACCATTGGGTGTACCGTGAATCTAACATAAATACAGAAAGTACATATCGATTGGTCACATAATAATTTGTAGATACATAGATATGGTGCATACCATCCGTAAATGAGGCCCCCATAAATATGAGTGAAATGAAATCACTCACAAAGTGAAATAACATAAACCCATGCATCTAGATTGGCCTCACCAGTGTTAAAAATATTTCCTATCAGTACTAGTCCATATGTTCTAAAAGGGAAATAGCCATAGTGGATTGTATAAGCCATGATATCTCTATATTTTAGAGTATTAGGTCTTATCCCATTGTTATATTGCAGGTATGTTATGAAGTAGACATTGGGGATATTCCAGATGTTCAGACATTGATAACAACTTTGGTAAGATCCTACCCAAACCCATAATAATTTTATGGGTTCCACAATCAAATAAAGGTCTTTCACCTTATAAAAATGGTGTAGAAGATGACATAGTTTTTTCAGAATAGGGATGTCTAGACTAACATACTTCATCATACCATGGTGGACACTATCCTGAAAGTGGAAAATCTAAATCCAGCCTTATCCTTTTTGAGATGTAAGTACACACTTAGGTACCTGGAAAATAAACTGGATAATTTTGTAGACTAATCAATATTAGGAATAAATTTCCACCCCCATTCATTGAATTTCCCTTCTTTAACCGTGGGCCAGTATGTTCCTGATGTACTACGAGTATCATTTATAATCCATGAATTAATTTTCCTAGCTTATAGCTTAAATAAAATCTTCTTGTTGGACAATTCATATGTTGAATTGAATGGGATATCTTCTCCAGTATGTGGCTCCTTAGGATGTGATTTCTTAGACATCTTAATTAGCTCTCGGGATAGAGGAGAGGTCTTTTTGACATCATCCCAAGAGGACCATGTGGGAAATAAATTATGGTGTATCCTACCTAATATAGTTTCACCACAGATCTATTCAACATCCCAAAGGATAATTCCCACCTCTCCATGCATGAGATGTAAAGTGATCTTATCAAAACACAATGACTGAAAAACTCCATCTTCATGCCCTTGTTGTTGTGATTTGACATATATAATATCTTGATGGCCTCATGCATTATAATTTTCCGCAACTACATAGAGAATTTGGAAGAATTTTCTTGAACCCAGAAGTGTTGTAACACCCCAAATTTCCACAGTATAATTCTGTTTAAAAAATACAATAGCTTGCAATGTATGCATCTTGGAGTTCTAGCACACACCACGACTAATCAAACTAGCCATTTAAAAATTAGTTATGAATAATAATACTCAATTTTTTAAATTTTATAAATTTTTTTTCTAAACGGACTTTATTTTTGGATTTAGAATATCAAATTTATCTTAGGGTGAAATTTTGGTAATTTTCTGAAAACATTCAATTTTTGATGTATAGTGAAAAGCACTGCATTATTGTCTATAAAACCAAATATTTATTTAGATAATTATTTTTTAATTTATATTTATTTTGAATACAAAATAGATAAATGATTCTTATATTAGTACAATTTAATTCATTGGAGTCAGTTTATAAGAAGATTAGATATATAAAATTTTATAGAATTTTTTAAAGTCTTTTACCAACCTTCCAGGCACAATTAGAAATTTTCATAAAATGTAATTTTACCGCTCCTATGAGTTGAATTTCAAAACTTCTACAGAAATAGCTATAATCACTAAGTAAAATTTTGTTCAATAGGATGGAAATAATTTTTTTGTGAATAATAACTTTTGAATTTTATTTACCACAGTTAAAAGTAAATAGGGTAATTAAAGGTAAAAATAATATTGTAATTACCCCAATAGATGTCCTAATTTTATTGTATAACTGTATTTTGACCAAAATAAACCTTGTGACACAAATATTATCTTTTTTGATCCACAAGGATTATATGAGGGAATTTATTATATTTTATTTAAATAAGGGTTAAAAGTACTAAATTAAAATTCTAATAACTAAACCATTTTTAATATAGTATTATACATAAGAAAAATTAGACTATTAATATTTTTTAGAAATATAAAATATTTCCAACATCATAGTATTTTATTTATAATTTTTTCTCAATAAATATTTATTTTATTTATGACCCAATGATGATGCAGTAATTACCCTGTTAATGAAATACTAAAATAATTGATATTATAAAAGTATAATAAATTCAAATTAAATCTTTGGATTATATACACGAATTTATTAGTTGAATGTAACATGTTAGGGTTGATTAAATTTTTTTTAATGAATCAATTTTTTATGACTTTCACAAAAAAATACTATATAGTGTCAAAATTGACCTAAATGGGGTTTTAAAAGAAATAATATTTTATTAAATGATATAACAGTCCTAAAAATATAAGATTTATCCCAATGAATTATATATAGTTTATATTTTATAAATTAATCACTTGAGGTTCTATTGGAATTTTATAGTGACTATATTAACCATGTAGTATAAAAATACAAGAAGAAATGATAAAAGATAAACTATTTAACTAAGAGTTAAATCTAAAAGATAAGGTTAAGACTAATACCTAAACTTCTCTAAAACCTATTTATTGAAAGTATTTTGACCCATAACCACCTTATAATTTAAATAAATCCATTTTGAGAAATTAAAAACCTAAAATAATTTTATAATAATTTAATATTTCAAGATTTTCCTAAATTGCCCCTCACCTCTCTAATAAAATGGCACCCACATTTCTTTTAATTCACACCTCCAATGCCTTTTGGATTGGTCCAACCCTGCCGAAATCTCATCCCAACTACCCTAACATCATCCTAGAGGCCTTAATTTGAACATTAAGCAAACATAATTATCCATTTTGTTCAAATCACAAGGAGGCATCCAAAGAAGAGGTTATTATTTCACCACCTCTTTCAATGTTCTTTTCTTCTTCTTCTTCATATTAATTTGTTGTTTCCATACTAAAATAATTACTCTAGTACCATATACATAATGATATGTTTTTATAAACATATTAAAACCATATTCTTTATTTTATCCATCCTATTAATGACAAAGTCACCATACGTGTGCAAGTACGACATACCATGTCCACATTGGGGTGTAGTTGGTTATTTAACACTTCATTATTTTGATGGATATCATAATGATTGTAATTGATATAAATAATAAATATAACATGTTAATGATTATGTAACTACAATAAACCATCTAATTACATATTATTTTACCATAAATTGAATTATATTGTTGGGTACGTACGACTTACCATCCCCATGATGCGACGATATTTTGTTCCCCATCAAAACTATTAAAGAATAATTTTCATTTTATGATTAAAAATATTGATATAGAATATAATATCATTCTGGATATGAATCAAATATATCATATCCATAAATAATTGTACTTATGTAACAAAACATATGAAATAAAATGAATCTATTAACACCCGAAACAATGATACTACTGAAATATTATTAAGACTTATTAGAGGATCATATATGATATCATATTTATGTATCTGGTTATTTTATAATTTAATAACAATTGTTTAACCATTATAATGTATGTTAATGTACCCTTGACTAAGGAAAAGTAAAAGTTGTGGTTTCATTTTATAATCTCTTTATTATCCAAGGTTGTTTATATGTAATTATCTAGTGGGAATTTTTTATCATCCGCATTTGTGTTACTTAATTTTTTTTTCAAAACATTTTTACTATTTACTAGACTATGGGTTAAATTAATTTATACCCTTATTTTAATTTTTATAAAATGTTTTTAATGGATTATTTCTATTGTTTTCCAAACAATGTACTTAATGAACTTTTTGAAAAATTGAGGTAAAAATGTCTTTTTAACATATACGGTGGGTGAAGCGTTTTTATGCCATTATAACACCTTTGAAGATTCCCTTATAATCTTATAAGAATATTTTCAAAATAAATTTTTTATTTTAAAATTATGCAACTATTGAATGATTTCAAAGTGAAAAGATATATTTCTCTCAAATAGTTTTTTTAGATTGAATCCATTAGTTCCAACATCTATTATTGGATTTTTTGATTAATTGAAGATTCTTTATTATAATAAAATATTACATATTGTATTGATATTTTTATGATATGTTTGACTATGGATGTTCTATTTTGATTCCATTCATAGGTTATAGTTAATGTATTAACATTTCATATAATAGTTTAATACGAATGTTTAGGTTATGTTTCACCATTTTTATATGAGAAATGCATTGGATGTAGTAAGTGATGGGTGGGGCCTACTATATCACCTCGATGAATCAGTTGTTCTCATGAGAAAATCTAGTGGCTTTGAAAAAGGCCTTAATATTATTTTAATTTATAGTCTTGGAACGAGGCCTTGACTATGTGGTTATGACATCCAACATTATAAATTCCATCATTATGAGATTATCTATTGGTATTAAATTTGATTATTTTACTAGTAAAATATCCATGTGAATAACTAAATAGAATTATTTTATTTATCATTTACATAGTATAATGAAGTTTATTTTTAAAAGGATTATGTTTTAGTCTTATAAATTGCCTTAAATGTTAATTCTTATTTATGATAGTTTTGTCTCTAATGTTATCTTTACTGAGCATCTTAAGTCACCCCTTTCTTGTGTATAATTTTTCACATGATGGGAATATGTATATTATATATGACCATCAAGGATAGTATAAAGGATATAAGTGTTTTAAATAGATAAACAGTGTTATTTTCATTTCATAATGTAAGGTAAAACTTAAGTTTTTATCTAGTACTTATAAGGCTACTAAACTGATTGGTCATTCCGAACATGATCTCTTGTAATCATGCGAATGTTATTTAATAACGCATCAAATATGGGTAACTTGGGGTGAGGTGTTATGGATGGTATCAGATGAAGTTTATTACAATCCTTGGAAATTAGATTTTGATAAACTCTGATAAGTGATCATTACCCAAAGATTGACTTTGAGGATTAGTATAGAAGAACATCCAAAATTTCCGGTAATTTAGATATAGTTTGGGTTTTATAAGGAATATATCTCTATATGGATACTACAAGTGGAAGTGTTTTTTGGTACAAATGTACCTAGGAGTGAAAACTATGACAAGGTGTTTCAGGCTTGACCCAAGATATCCTAGTACATGACAACAAGCCTTACTGAATCTTTGTTTTGGAAATCATAAGGGATATGCTTAGGAAAATTCACATTTTCTTTACAAACCATTATGATGGATTTATGAGTAAATATGTCCCCAATGGAAACATTACTTTTTATGATTATTGGTAATATGCATAAACTATTCAATTTATGTTTAGTATTTTAAAAGATTGGAATTATGTATTTCAATTCACAAACAAATCTAGTGTACAAAATTATTTAGAAATGGCACCTAGTGGAATGGATGGAAACCATATCAACAGAACTAATTAATTTAGATATTTTCCTCCTATTTTAGATAATTATAGTTGAGTTGGTGATGCAACTGGTGCTGAACAACTTATAACCATACTAGGACAACTCACTCAGGTTATGAATGATAACCTTACCCATATAGAGCACCCTAATCCAAAACTAAGGGGATCAATGTTAGACTGATTCATGAGGAAACAACCACCATCATTAAATGGGACTACAATTCCATTTGTTGCTAAGTAATGGATTGGTTCCTTAGAGAAGATATTTCATACTTTGGGATGTAGTGAAAGGGAATAGGTTGACATCGCAATTTATCGCCCCTCAGGAGATGCAGATCAATGATGGTCATCAATTAAAAACACAAATGATGATGAAAAAAATATAAAATATCGAATAGAGGGAGTTTAAAGATATTTTCATAGAAAACTAATTTCCTTGTGAACATCCAGTGTATATGGAAAGGTAATTTCTGAGTATAAGGAAAAAGGAGAGTGAGAATGTCGAAAAGTATGAGGCTCACATTAGAAGGATAGAAAGGCTTGATGCATATTATATACGTAACCCAAGAAGTAAGATTTATAGATTCATTGATGGGTTAAAACCATTTCTCTATCATGAATTAGTCTCATAATCCTTCTCATTATACGAAGATATAGACTCATGTGCTATCAAGAGAGAAAAATAATTCTCTTAGTCTTATGACTTCAAAGTGAAGGAAGAGAAAAAGAGATAAGATGAACACTCTGGAAATGGAAATAAGGGGAAGAATGGAAAATTTGAATTTCCATCCTGTAGTAATTGTGGGACGAATCACCCTAGTACATGCCTAAAGGGGAAGGGATTTTGTTACAAATGTGGAGAAAAAGGCCCCCAAGATTGTGATTTTTTGTGGAAGAAAGAGGCTATCAATGTTAAATGATAAACTTGTAATGAAATGGGGAATCACACAAATGAATGTCCAAAGAGTCGATTAAACATACCTCAAAAAAGGCCAACAGAGCAAAGATAACAGTATGTTATCACAACTACTGAGGATGAAGTTATGAATAACGTGGTACATGTTACATTAATAATTTCCTCAAAATTACCCCGTGTTTTATTTGATTCTGGATCATTGCATTCTTTCATATCTTTCTAATGTTCTAATAAAATTAGATATTACAAATTTGACTTATTAAGGAATTTTTCAGTCAAAAATTTGAATTGAAGTATCATAGCAACAATGTTTTGTCAATTAGTTATCATTTTAGAATATAAACGTGCTTCCTCTTCTAATCTTATTGTCATACCCATGATTGAATTTGTTATAATCCTCAGTATGGATTTCCTTTGAGACCATGATGTGAATATTTATTGTAATAAAAATGAGGTTATACTTTTTGATGATGATAATGAATACCTTATCTTTAGGGAAGAAACATCTCCACCAGATTCTCATTTGAATCCACCCCATTAGCTCCACTAAATTCAATTTTTTTTGAGTAAGGAAGTTAAATAACTATAGGAGAGGAAAGGAATGTTCATATAGAGGATGTAATTATTATGAAAGAATATGTTGATGTGGTTCTAGAGGATTTTCCTGGAAATCATATAGAATAAAAAATTATGTTTTCCATCAACTTAATTCTTGGTTCAAGGCACATATCAATGACCCCTTATAAAATGGCCATTGTGGAAGTAGTGGAACTAAAGAAACAACTAGTGTAATATAGTAATAAATTATTTATTCTCCCTAGAGTATCTCCATGGGGAGCCCATATTCTTTAAAAAAAAGAAAATATGGATCTATGAGGTTGGGTTTTAACTATAGAGAGATCAATGCTGTAACACTAAGGAACAAGTATCCACTATCATGCATTGATGATTCATTTGATCAACTTCATAGAGATCCATATTTTTCTATGATTGTCCTTAGATAAGGATAACATTAGTTGTGAATGAAGAAGGAATATATTCCAAAGATAGCATTTTGAACAATGGATGGGCATTATGAGTTTATAATAATTCCTTTTGGACTGACTAATTCACCTTTTTTCATAGATCTAATGAATATTATTTTCAAGAAATTTCATGAAGACATTGTAGTGGTATTTATTGATGATATATTGGTATAATATAAATTCTACGAAGATCATGAAAATCACTGGAACACTATTATAAAGTCTCTTAGAAGTTTAACAAGTTTGAATTATGACTTCATGAGATTTCCTTTTATTCGCCATTTTATCTATAAGGATAGAATCTTTATTGATCAATCATAGATAAGGGAAATCCAAGAATGGTAAACACCGATGAGTATAACTGGGGTATATATATTTATTGGTTTAGCAGGTTACTATCGGCATTTCATCTAGAATTGTTCCCGATTGGCAAACCCATTAACGAATATCACACGTAAAGGGGTTAAGTTTGTTCGAAAAAAAGAGTGTGAAGAATGTTTTTATGAACTAAATAAAAGATTAGTCAATGATATTATCTTTAATCTACCATCAGGTAATGATGGGTTTGTGATTTATAGTGATGCATCAAAAAAAGGGCTTGGCTGTTTCTTTATGCAGAATGATAGAGTTATTCCCTTTGCATCAAGGAAGCTAAAAATTCATGAACAAAAATATCCTACTCAATATCTTGAGTTAGTATCTATAATATTTTTTCTGATGGTATAGAGACACTATCTCTATGATGATAAATTTGAGATATATACTAATCACAAATGTTTTAGGTATATTTTCTCATAGAAAGATCTAAACATGAGGTAAAGGCGAGGACTCGAAGTACTCCAGGGTTATTATTCCACAATACACTACCACATGGGGAAGGAAAAGAAGGTGGCATATGCTTTGAGGAGAAATGATCATAGAGTTCTGAACAAGATGAGAGTTGTATGTTCATGGATATACAAAATATTGATATGGGAATAATAATGAAACGGGAAACATCAATATTTTTTTAAATAGTTCCCGAAACATATTTAATAGAAAAGATAAAATTTATCAAACTGATGGTGATGAGTTTCAAAAAAAATTAAAGCTCTGTATGAAGGGAATTCGATTGAATTCTTATATGAAGATGAAATTTTGAAATTTTGGAAGAGGATTTGTGTTTCAAATTTACATGATCTAAGAAGGTAATTATTGTATGATGCTCATAGTTACAATTTCTCTATACAACATGGTAGCACTAAGATGTATAGAGATTTGAACGAACATTTTTGGGGGACATCATGAAGAGCAAGATTTCTGATTATGTGTCATGATGTATCTTTTATCAATAGGTGAAGGCTAAAAGACAACATCCTAGGAGAATTATGCAAAATATTCCCATACCTAAGTGTAAATGTAATGATATTATGATGTACTTTGTCATTGGGATACCAAGGAATCCAATAATGAATGATACAATATGGATCATTGTCAATCATCTTACCAATTCAAAACATTTTCTTACTATAAGAGAAGATTTACCAATTGAAAGTTTAGCAAGAATATTTATAAATGAAGTTATAAGACTTTATGTTGTGCCCCAATTTATTGTTTCTAATCATGATCCATGTTTTACATCAAGATTCTGGAAAAGTATTCAGAAATACTTTGATAATGAACTTCATTTGATCACTACCTACCACCCTCAAACTGATGGAAAATAAGAACGGTCTATTCAAAAATTTGAATACATGTTGAGATCTTTCTCACTTGACTTTCAAGGTATGTGAGATTAGTATTTACCTCTGGTAGAATTTTCCAATAACAATATCTCCCATTCAAGTATTCAGATGGCACCATATGAAGCATTATATTGAAAGAGATGTCACACACTAACTTATTGGGATGATGTTGGTGAATGAAAAATTATAATCACTGAAAATGTTGAGAAAACAATGGAATAGGTGATTATTATCCAATCCCACATCAAAGAATCTCAATGTTGGAAAAATATTTATTCCAATAACCGTGGGAATGATTTGGAATTTCAAGTGGGTAATCTTGTTTTCTTGAAGGTATCTACATGGAAGCATGTTATAAAATTCGATAATAAGGGTAAATTAAGTCCCAGGTACATCAGAACTTTCAAAATTCTAGAACAATTGGAGTTGTAGCATACTGTTTAGCAATTCCACCAAGCCTCTCCAAATTTCATGATGTGTTCCATGTATCACTATTGTGAAAAAACATGCTTGACCCAACACATGTACTCACCTATGAAGAAATAGAACTGGAACATGATATGTCTTATTGTGGAGAGCCTATCAGGAATCTTGATACTAGAGAGCATGTTTTGAGAAACCGGACAAATAGTCCGGTAAAAGGTCTTTGGATAAACCATAAAATGGAAGAGGCAACGTGGTGACCTGAGGAAATTATAATGAAGAACCACCCTGAATATTTTTATACAGTAATATTCTATAAATTTAGAGGATGAAATTATTTAAAGAATGGAAAAATGCAACCCACAAGCTACCACAGTATGATTCTCTTTGAATAATACAATATCTTGTGTTGTACGCTGCTCTATGATCTAGTACACACCATGTCGAATCAAACTAGCCATTTAAAAAGTAGTTATGAACAATAATACCAAATTTTTGAAATTTTATAAATTTCATTTTTCAAAACAGTCTTCATATTTGGATTTGGAATATCAAAATTATATTCGGGTGAATTTTTGGAATTTTTCTTAAAAAACATTCAATTTTGGATGAATAGTGAAAAACACTGCATTATTTTTTTAAATCGACTTTTTATTTAAATTATTTTTTTAAAATTTAAATTTATTATAACTAAAAAATAGATACATAATACTTATATTAGACTAATATAAATCATTGGACTCATTATATAATAATATTAGATATATAAAATTTAACTAAACTTTTTAATGTCTTTTACCCACCTTCTAGGAACATTTTAAAATCAACATAAAACATAATTTTACTGCTCCTCTGAATTGAATTTCCAAAATCTAATACACACGGTTGTCATCATTAAGTAAAATCTGGTTCAATAGGATGGAAATAATTTTTTGGGGAATAGTAACTTTTGAATTTTATTTAAAACGATTAAAAGTAAAAAGGATAATAAAAGTCAAAATAATATTATAATTACCCCAACAAATTTCATAATTCTATTAGATCAGTTTATTTGAACCCAAATAATCCTTAGGAAAAAAATATGATCCTTTTTGATCCACATGGAATATATTAGGACATTTATTACATTTTATTTAAAGAAGAGTTAAAAGTGTTATAATAAAAATTTAAATAACTAATCCATTATTAATATAGTGTTTTACAAAAGATACATTAAAATATAAATATTCATTAGAAATATGAAAATATTTCCTATATCATAGTAGTTTATTTATAATTTTTAGACTTTATGTAATTAAATTGTTTTATGACCCAATGATGATTTAGTAATATCTTTATTAATGAAATATTAAAATAATTGATATTATAAATATTTAAATAGATGTAAATTGAAAAATTCGATTACATACACAAAATTTCTAGCTGAATATGATATGTTAGGGTTGATTCAATGTAATATTTCGAAGGAATAATGTTTTTATGACATTCACAAAAAACTAAATACTAAATAGTGTCAAAATTGACATAAATGAGTTTTTCAATAAAATAAATTTTTTAAATGGTATAATAGTCCTAGAAATCTATGATATAGACAAATGACCTAGATAATGTTATATATGTAGTTAATTAAAAACATGAGGTTCTCTTGTAATTTTATAGTAACTATATTTACAATGTAGTATACAAATACAATAAGACATGGTAAAAGTTAAACTATTTAACTATGAGTTAAATCTAAAAGATAAGGTTAATATGATGACCTAAACATGTATAAAATTTTTTGGTTGATGGTATTTATACCCATACCCAAATTATCCCAAAAATAAATTCATTGGGAGCTATTCGTAACTGAAATCATTTTATAATAAATTAATATTTCAAGCTTTTGCTAAAGCGCCCCTCACCACTGTTATAAAAGGGAACCTCCATTTAATTTAATTCACACCTAAAAAGAAATTTTTCTTGGCCAATACCTACCCAAATCTCCTCCCCACTATCCTCACTTAATTTTAGTGTCCTATATTTGATTAGAAAGCTAAATTATGGAGCCCTTTTGTTCAAATCAAAAGGAAGCATCCAAAGAAGAGGTAATTATTTCATCACCTTTATCAAAATTATTTTATTCTAATACTTCCTCATTACTTGTTTTTTCTCTACTAAAATAATAAATACAACACCTTCTACATATTGAGATGTTATTATAAATATGGTTCAACTGTATTCATTATTCTACCCAACATATGAATGAAAAAGTCAGCATACGTGCATACGTATGACTTACCGTCTCCACGTTATGGTGTAGTTTGTTATTCAACATTTAATTATTTGTATGGGAATAATAATTATTATAATTGTTTTAAATAAAAAATATAACATGTTAATTATTATGTATATATAATATAAAATCCAAATACATTTGATTTCACCATTAATAGAGTTAATATTGTCTCTCGTGCGTACGTATGACTTACCGTCTTCATGACGTGATGAGATTTCATTCCCCATCATATCCATTCATGAAAAATTTTCATTTGATGATTAATTTTTTTAAGAACATAATATCAATCTATATATAAATCAAATACATCCTATCCCTAAAAAATGACTTACGTAACAAAATTTATGAAGTAAAATGAATTATTTAACACCCAAAACAATGATACTACTAAAATATTATTATCAAATAAATATTAGAGGAACATATATGATATCATATTTATGTATTTGGTTCTTTTATAATTTAATAACAATGATGTAAACATTTTATAGGATGTTAACATAACATCGACTATGGAAAAGTACAGGGTAAAGTTAATTTTAAAATCTATTTATTATCTGAGGTTGTTTATACGTATGTATCTACTAGAAATTCTTTATCATGCACATCTATGTTTCTTAAAAATGTATTTCAATTTTTTTTTAATATTTCCTAGACTATGGGATAAATTCATTTATAACCTTGATTTACTTTTTATAAAATCTTTTGAATGGAATCTTTCTATCATTTTCCAAACAAGGTACTTTATGACATTTTTGAAAAATTATGTTAGGAATATTTTTTAATTTATATGGTAGGTGAAAGTATTTTACGCCGTTATAACACCATATAAGCTTCAAATACATACTTATAAAAATAAATTCAAAATAAATTTATTCTTTTAAAATTATACGACTATTAAATGATTTCAATGTAGAAAGAGGTATTTATCTCACATAGTTTTTGGATTGATTCTATATGTGTTAACATATATTGTTAGATTTTATTATTAATTGAAGCTGGTTTATGAAGATACAATATTCTATATTGTATTGATATTTTTATGATATTTTTGATTATGGATGTGTAATTTTTATGTCATTCATGGTTTGTGGATAAAGTATTAACATTTTGAATGCAAATTTTATACGAATGTTTATGTTTTGTTTCACCCTATTCATATATGGAATTCATTATATGTAGTAAGTGACTTACGAGGCCTGATATATACCCTCGATGCATCGGTAGGTATCATGAGACACACTAGTGTTTTTGAGCAATTCCTTGAAAATATTTTTTTATAGTCTTAGAATGAGGACTTGACTATATGGTTATGGTATCTGATATTATTCATTCCATCATTATGAGATTAGCTATTGATATTAAATGTAATTTTTTGACTAGTATAATGTCAATGTGAAGATGAAAATGGAATTATTTGATTTATAATTTCCATATTATTCTAAATTTTATGTTTAAACGACTAGTGTTTCACTCTTATACATTACCTAAAATGTTTATTCTTATTTATGATAGTCTCTAATATAGTTTTACCCTTACTAAGAATTTGAGTTCAACCCTTTATTATGTTTTATTTTTCCCAGGATGTGAAGAATTATATTATGACTGGCTTGAAGGGATCAGATAAGGGATATAAGTGTGTTAAAAGGAGATAAAATGTTGTTTTTTTCATTTCATAATGCCATGCAAAACATATGTATGTATCTAGTACTTCCAAGGCTACTAAATTGATCGTCCTTTCTGGAATTGATCTTTTGTGATCATGCCAATTTTATTTACTAATGCACCAAATCTAGGTAACTGAGGTTGGGGAGTTACTAGAACCATCCCCAGTCCAGTCCACAGATACCTCCTAATAGGATTTCCTAGTTAGAAACACACCCTAACTTCTGATCGAAGGTGGACTTCCAAATTATTGAGGAATACATTTGAACATCCCCCTCGGGGTTGGAATTAGTCCCATAAATGTTTGTGGGAATGAATGTTAGTATATTTCAGTCTCTTGATAGGTGTTATAAGTCCTTTGAAAAAGTAGTCCCCATGAGATATGGTCTCTTGAAGTGACCCAATGTCACAATATCATGTAGGATCTATAGTCGCCACTATAGCTTCGAAAATGGATATTGTTATTTTTTTCCTCCTTCTTCAAAGGTTTATGAGTAGATCCAAAAGAACCAAAATCCATCAGAAAAGAAGTAAGTGGCATGTATGACTGTTCAAATAAAACATCATGTCAAATAAAATACATAATAGATGGAAAGCATCATGTATATCACATGAATAAGTAAGGGATTCTCTACTTTCATAAGGAGTTTGTGAATCACCTAACTTCAGAATATCTCATGGGTCACATAACCCCATAGAGCATCATGAAAACCCATGAACCCTTGGAGACTCATGATCAAGTGACATAGACATGGTCATGGTAGCTGTATAATAGTCAATTGATCCTGTAATATAGTCAAAAGACCCCAAAAAATCCTTAATAAAATCATAATTCTCATTGAAAAAGATTAAATAGTTACCAAAAAAATGTTCATGATTTTATCAAATGGGATCCTGAGTATGATTGGTCTTTCGGATTAGTCCTTGCAAAATCAGGGCCTGCGGCGAGGTCCCACAATCGAGTGTTGTGGAATATATATATGGAAAAATCATGAAATGGAAGTTAGGATAGATCACTCTAGAGAAATAGGAATCTTGTGAAATTAATGGATCACCCACCCTATTTATAGGGAATTTCATGGAATACCAAGTGTCATCTAATGAAGGTGAATGAAGGAAGGGGTGTGGGAGGGAACCCTAGCGAGTCTCATCTCCTACGGTGACAATGGTGGTGGCCGTGACGGATCTTCCCCCATCTGTGGGGGAGGGATCCTTCTCAAGGAATGTGGAGTCCCCGTTCCATCCCTTCTCCAACCCTGACCATTTTCCACCATTTACGAAAGCTGATATAGGTCTGAAGGTGCCGGAGCTCATCGATGGCTGGCCAAATCTCAATATTTTATCCTCAGAGTTCACTAAAGCCTCCACGTTTCTGAAGTTCACTCTGATTGCAATGTTCAAACATTGAAGGCCATCGGTCGATACCTTTGATAGATTCGTCTTCACTGCTTGGGATCTCCCGGATTGGGGAAATGTGGGATTGCTCGATAAATTTCATATTATGATCCGGTTTTCTTCAGAAGAGGACCTCATCTGCACCTGGTCGAAGACACCATGATATTGCAATGGAGATCAGTTTTTCTTGTTACGGTGGTCGTTCGATTTCCATATGAACTGAGACTCGACGTCCATGGAAATTTGGGTTAGTTTCCCTAACCTTATATTGCCATTTCAAAACCTCTCAATTATTCGTATGCTCGACAATCTCCTCGGTCGGTACCTTTGTTCGGATATCAGAATGACAGAAATTTTTCACCCAGTTTTCCCAAGGATAGGCGTGGAGATGGATGCGCATAAGGTCCATTTTGACTATTTTTGGATTACAATTGGAGATGAATACTGGTGAAGGAAGAGAGTTATCTACGAAGGTTGGATTGATTTATATTTATCGTGTAATCCGTTGGGGCACGCTTCTCAGTTCTGTCGACGGAGACCTTCAGCGTTGGCGGGTAGGGGCTCTGGCTTTCATTTGAGGGATGGATGTCTTTGGGACGGGAAAGACACTTCTCGGATAGTGGGCAGTGGTAAAGTTCCACTGGTTTGTGACCAGTTGCGACCAGTGGAGGAGGCGCGAAAGGGTAGTGAGGCAGAGGGAATAATTGCAGCAGGTGTGGAGGAGGCACGAATGGATAGTGAGGCAGAGGCCAGAAAAGCAGTGAGTGTGGAGGAGGTGAGAATGGGTAGTGAGGCAGAGGGAAGAATTAAAGCGGGTGTGGAGACCCTTGACACGGTTGTGGCAGATCAACAGGTCAATCCCTTGGTGGTGGATGTGATCAGTAGGCTGAAAAGAGATTTGGCCAGTCCCTCTAGCCGGGGTGCTAAATATGGAGGGGGAGATTACAAGCCAGGAGCGATGCAGGCGGAAGACCATAGGAATGGAAGTAAAACAATTCTAGAGCACACATCGGGTGAAGGGAAGTTGGACACCACTGGTTCGGTTGCTGATAAGGCATGGGTAGGAAGTGCGAAGATAAGAAAGGGGAGGTAGGGGTCTAAAATGGATGACGCTATTCCAGACAGAGGTAGGAACAAAAGATAACCGAGTGCACTTACCTTGAGAAATAGTTTTGAAGGCCTTTTAGAGGAGTGTTCAGAGCTCGTTATGGAAGGTGAGGGAGATGGAGTTAATGAGATGGCTCTCAATAGGAGTATTCACCGACACTCTGCTGATGAGGCTCTATGCTCGAAGAGTAGTAGGGGTCCCAGAAAAAGGAAGGGGAGGAATGATTACTCCTAACTACCTCATCCTATGAAGACTCGCTCGACGATGAAGATGGAGGACAAGAGAACTGTGATAGAACCTTTGAGTCATTTGAGACTGGGGGAACATGATTCCCAGCCCTTGGTGTTGATTTTAAGCTCTGAAGAAGAAGTGATTGAACATGTACTATTTCTCAATGATACTGAGGAGGAGGCCTCCGGGATGATGGGGAGATCTCTTGAGGTTCCCCTTAATGAGGAGAAATATTCTTGGATTGACAAACATGACTCAATTTTGGTAGGTGGATTCAATCATGGAAAGATCAGGGTTGTGGAATACATCCAGACATGGGATCAACTTGTGTAGGCTTTTGAGAAGCGACTATTAGAAGAAGTAGATTTAATCCTATCATCCTTAACATGGAAACTCTTTAGGGGAATAGAGATGGGTAATATTAAACTTTTCGTTAGTGACATTGTTTAAGCTTGTGGTTTTGGTTGGCTTGTGTGAGTGTTTGGTTTGTGTGAGCCATGGTTGGTTCGGGTTCCTTGCTGTTCAGTTTTTTCTTGTTTCCAGCACGCTTTTGGATCTTTCCAGATGAGTATTGGTTCACTAAGTCTTCATTGATGCAGGTCTCTTGGAATTGGATGCTTGAGAGGGTATGGCTTCGCCATCGGTTTTGTGCCCGTGCTTCTGCATGGGACTACTTGCTGAGGGGTCATGTGCTGGTGAAGATTTTTTGTTGGCACACTTGGTGGGTTGGTGCGGTCCGATTTTTTGTTTTGGTTGTTTTTGGTTTCTCAAATTCCCATTAAAAAGTGTTTTTAATAATAAAAAGTAATTTTCAGTCAGTCCTAGAATCATCAAATAGGAAAAGCACCGCCTAAGACATTGATTCGTGATAGCACTAAAAACTCAGGTTTCTTTTTAATTTTCTCAAAACCGAGCCCTATTCCCAACAGAAATCACTCTTGAGGGGGGGGGGGGTTACCTCTTCCAAATGAGAATAGACAAATTCACAACGTAAGAAATACCAGGATATGATTATTATTTTTCTGTAAAATGAAATGGAAGAAGAAGGTGGTTGAAGCTCTCAGTTGGCATAATCCTCTAATAGACATGCAATCATGTGACCAGTATAAGGTCAAGTATAAGAACCATGTGTATAAAATATAATATAAAAAACCCATAAAATACCGTCAAAAATCCCTTCTTCTCCCTTGATGTTTCCTTATACAACTAGTGGCCACGCAGACACAACTGGATGATCTCCCCCAGGTCATTTGTTTTTCCAACTGGATGGTGCTTGAAAACCCATTTGAAAATAATTCTAAAATTGAATGGAAATATCCAGTAGGTGGAGTCCTATTGTGGTTATGAATATCATGCGATGGAACAGAAATGGGGAGAATTATTTTCCTTGAAAACATTCATTAAAACTCAAGAGACCACCAATCCTTTTTAAAATAAAATAAAGAAATAAAAGGGGAGGAGGCGAGATCCACTCACAGTCATAAACTTCATCAGAGGCAACCATATAGATCTAAAATATATCATGACACCCCAAAAACATCTCTTCCTCATCTAATGAAATTATTCCTAAATTTTATCCATATCATTCAAAGAGGCTCATGTATGTTTGGGAAAACACCCACTACCCCTTTGGTTCCCTAAGAACAAATAGATGAAATTTTCCATGATATTATCAGGCATTTTCTAACAACCTTTATTGGTCACAAGAAATAAAACCAAATGGTAGATTATTTTACTCTGAAATTACTCATGCAATCTAACTTGAATCCCAACCTCTCTGAAATAGATGATGGAACTAAGAAAAAGAGGAGGCATGTGATTTTTACAGTCATAAAACCCTTGTGATACACTAAGGAAATTTGAAACACGGTCTCTCCAGACTCCTTGAAAAGTCAGCCTGATCCCACAAAGGCACCCAAAATAACCATCCTTATCTCCTGGAGAGTCCTAGAAATGTCAACTTGAGATCATGTGAAATCCTTTTGATAGGCACCCTGCTCTCACAAAGTCCCTTATACATGTCCATATGACAATATAGAAGTTCTTTGACTTGCCTAAATTATCTATAAAGTCACAATTAATAATAAATAATACAATAATGAAAGATTTTATGGGTTTTAATTATGGTATTTGAAATTTAGGTTATTACTCAAGAGTTAACCACTGCAGAGACTCGTGAATACGCGTGACACTAAATCCCTTCACGGACTCCATCATAGACTTTCATGATATGTGCTGTGTAAAATAGAGAACAATCAGGGTGGGAAGACTTATTAATTCCCACCAAAGCATGAAAAATCTACCACTACCACTAAAATCACTTGGAGCACTACCAAGACTCTATAGATGTGAAGTTGTCCATTTTTCATCCAAGCACCAGATTGAGTTTTGCAGAGTGGTGTATCTCAATACCGAAAATTTTTTCATTAGTTAATATACTGATGAAAATAATGATTAATTGTGAAACTTGAATAAGTTCTTGATGTGATCACTCATATATCATTTGATGAAATTTTGGTAGGGAACACGAAGAATATCCCACTCACCTTCTCGATCTCGTGAGATTGAAAATAAGCTAACATTGAAAAAATATAATGTTTTCACAATATTAAGTAGAGAACAAAGGATAAAGGTGGGAGACCGATGAAAAGAACATATATGATAAACCTAATGTGCTTAACATGAACCATTCAGTACACATAACAAGATCTGGATATATCGCCCAGATCTTGTGACGTTCATTCGGTATAAAATTTTTCTCATGTGTAGTCCTCTAGACATGTAAAATAAAGTCACAAGGAAACCATAAGGAATGCCCCCCAAGTCTTGCATAACTCTCTAGGATCTCCATTATGTCCTTGTGATGTACTTTATATGAGTTTCCATACTTATATGTCATCACCAATTTCTGTTAGCTAAGTCTTGTGCTACAACCTGGGTATGTTAACTGGATCTTGAGATGCCCTCTGGACACATAATCCAAGTGTCATGATGCCTTCCAGACATGTCATCCAAAACACAGAAAACTCTCCACGATATGTCCTAATAATTATTATGTCACCCTATAAATGTGTCATCCAACTCTTATGACGGCACCTGATAAAATCATAAAAATCATGCAACACCCATTGGAGAATCTAGTCGAGCTCATGTGATGGATTCTAGGATCAACATTCTTAATATTATGATGTCATCTAGAAAATATTACCTTGATCATGAGAAAACCATTAGGAAATCCATCTAGATTCTTAGAATTCTTCCAGAAAGGATGACTAGATCATATAATTTTGTTTTTACATGTCAGGAAGTCACTCTCCTATATGACAAGTAGGATATCATGGCATAATGAATGAACAATAAACACATGTCAATATGGAAAGCATGCAGATTGAGAAAGGGAATCTGTGGATTAGATAACCATTCCCATCCTCTGGGTGTAAACCATGAACATAAGGGAAACATTAGTGTTTAATCCCTAATCATGGGAACTGTGATGGATCTGATTCCTTCCATAAGTTTTCTATGTAGGACACATCCTCAATTTTTTAGCTCAATATTAAATATCCCAATGAGAAAGTCCCATAACATAAGTACCACATCTATAAAAAAATTATTTGAATTACTTTCCTTCCCGTGTATCTTAAAATGATCCCAGAAAACATGAACTTTGGGAGTTTCAATAATAATATCATCTTCCCCATAAACCCCTATAAATAGAAGGGAAAATTAAGTGTGTAAGCCCTGACCAATTAAACTAAGAGGACTGTGATTATTTCCGTAACTAGGATATATAAGATGCCTTAATAAGGCCTGAGACTAAATTAAATGTGAATCCACCCTAGTTTGGGTCATTCCATGTCCCTAACATTTCAGCCATCATGACCTAATTCTTCCCATGTCCTGATCACTCTGCCGCATCCATTAATTGACTGAAAAATTAACTAAACTATGATGAGTCCAATTTCTATCATAACTAGGATACGTAGGAAACCTACCTAAGTATTGAGCTCTATATTGAACATACCAAGGGTTTTCCTAAAACATAATCCACACATCCGTATGTAGTGAGACTAATTACTTTTAATCCCTTTTCTATCACACCGAGCATAACTCTCGTGGGATTAGAGAGTTGAAATAGTCACATCATTCTCATAATGAATCTTCATAAACAAAGGAAATCTCTTTATGTAAGATCCTATGAGTTGAATGATAAAAAACACCCCCATATGAGTACATCTACATTTGGAGTAGTCCCAAGGGAATGAATGAACTATGATAACTCTGATTCATACAATAACCAGGGTATATTGGATGCCTTACCAAGGCCCAAGCTTATATAGGCATGCATTTCAGTGTGGGTCCTTCCATGTCTCTGACATTTCAACCATCATGAACTACCATTCTTATGGGTTGATCACTCTACCTCATCTATCAGTTGAATGAGAAATTAAATTAACTATGAAAACTCTTATTCTCATTATAATCTGGATACGTAGGATGTCCCCCTAAGACATGATCTTGAATATCCAGTTTCTTAGAGTACTCCTATATATCCTTTATAACGATTCTAAACTACATGGGTTTAACAAACTATGTGGCTTTGGATTCATGAAATAACCATGATACGTAAGACACCTCATAGGGGCTTAATCCTGTCCATGGAATATTAATAGCCTCTCTTCGTAGAAGAAAAATTTTAAGCTCTTGGCTGCATGGATTTAACACACCTGCTGCTATTTGTTAATGGGAATCATAATAAGAACCTCATATATAAATATATGGATTAAAAGATGAGATCCTTATATTTTTTTAAAAAAAGAAACTTAACCCATATGAATTTTTTAGGGTAACCAATCCAGCAACGGGATTAGGAAGAGATTCACAAACATATCTAAAATCGATAAAAGAGTACTAGATTAGGAATAAACTTCCACCAAAGGGTGAGATGAGCCCAAAATCCAATCCTCTTGAATAATGTGATCCCTTAAGTGACATAAAGATTGAAATCCATGGTGACTGCCTACCTTTAAAAAGTAGGTCTTTACCCAGTTACGGAAGTGGAACCATTGGGATTTTCCATTAAATTGGGAAAATAATAACCATATGTTAATGATTGTGCTTGAGATAAATACCCCCACAGTCAATTGTCAAGAAAAACTATACCAACCTCGATGAGGGTTCCATGTATCACTCTTTTTCCTCAGTGAAACAAACATAAAAAAAATTAATTATTCATCGATAACCATAGAAAAAAATACAACACAAAAGTTGTGATCAACAATCTACCCATTTTATTTTTTTTTGAATACCTAATTCAAAAGTAATATTTCAATATATGAAACTCCGCATCATTTATTCTTGTCTCCCACATTACCATCAGTATTTTAATTCGATTTCTCTCTCTACCTATCTCGTCACTATGTTCCATTTTACATTCCCTCCCACTTATTGATAATAAATAAAAATATATTAGAAAAGAATGGAATCATTATATATTTAAAAATGTTCTATTTACAATTACCATCTGTGTTTACACAATCCATAACTAGTGTAAAAAGCAGGATGGGTTTTCTTCAGACAGAAATCTATCCATTACTAAAATAAAATCACACCAGCTTAGAAAACATACTATAAACATTTTTAGAGACATTTGAAAAATTCAATGCTGTAATACGTGATGATATTAATTGATGTTTTGTGATAAATTACTAAAATTGATTCAATTAAATATAAAAGTTTAAAACATTCATGGAAAATATATCAGGATTCAAATAGAACTGAACCTTCTCCATCCATTCACATTTTATTTCATTGATTAACATTATTTCTACTCCTTTAAAATTATGTTCTTTTTTAGATAAAAAGTATAAGGCATTAATAAAACATACCTTTTCAATGAAATTACATAAATCTCTTTCTAGAATAATAAAATTTTGATGAAATGATAAATTTTGAAGATTCTTCAACATTCTTCACTTATATCCCACATAAGGAGACTCTCTTAACAGTCTTAATTAAATAGAAAAAATTCAACATAGGAATGATAATATCGATACTATAAATAGACTACAAACCAACAGTTTTGGAAAACTATTGGTATTGGTGTCCCAATACCAATGGTATATAATAACCATTGGTGTTTTCCATTTATGAGAAGGATATACCAATGTTTTCATTAAATCATTAGTATAGATGAATTTTGGTTATGGTTTTTAATAACCATTGATAAAGAGTATGATTATAATAGTAGATTTTTTATAACTGTTGGTATAGACTTCAGGACATATCCATGATGTGTGGCCTCCCCTACTCCCATCACACTCACATCCAGATTCATCCCTGTTAGTGACCTTCCAATTTCTTCCCCATCTTGGGTGATCTCTTATTATTTAATGTTATTATTTCATTCTTCTTGAACATCAAATTAGTGTGTTCCAAATCCTCCATATATACGTCCATGCATAATTTTTTTCTAGGTATAAAATACTCTCCTAGATTATTTTATATAACGACTCTTCTTGATTTATTTGACAAAGTATATTTTTATTATATGTTTTATGTAAATAAATAATAAATCTAATTATACATTATCTCGATACATCTATATAATATAATATAAATATATTATTTTATGTGATATATGTGGTTAATATCTAACTAAATATTCATCACTTTTTATTTCCAAAGTAGTTGGACATTATGAAATTATTGAATTCAATGTTTAATTTTAATAATTGATAATATTCATTTCATATCATAAACATGTTTTGATATAAAATGTAATATATGCATAGAATATATAGATTGGTCTTATTTTAAAAAATATTTGAACATGGTTGTAATTTTATTATTACATGAATATCATTCTTAAATTATTATAATTATGTGAAATACATATTTATATAAATGATCATTTCCTTTCTTTAGAAATTTTTTATGTTATATTTTTGTAATACCATATTTGTTGTGTGGGTTTTTTGATTAAACAGTTGTTATAAACCATTATATGGTAAAAACGTAATAAGTTTAATAATAATATTATCAAATTATTGAAGATACTAAATTAATTCATTGTTTAGTTTGTATATTAGGATCATTATACTGCTATGTATACCATATATTTCAATATTATAGTTAAATATATAGTATTTTGTTATCTCATGGGATCGATTTATGAAATTAAGGATATGAGTGATAAATATATAGTTATAATTAAGTCCAAGTGGACTTTCCCTTTTAAAATTACAGTTTATTAATAAAATAAGTTGTTTTTATAGTAATGCATTTATGTATGTTATATTTAATACATATGAAATAATATGGGGTGTGTTTTAATTTTTGTTTGATTTAAATATTAGATCAATGTTTCTCAATGTGAGTAAAATAAATTGAGCTCATTGTTTTACATTAAATAAAATTTGTATTTGAATTCAATATTATTTTAATTATTTTTAAACATCACATATAATAATTTTTTAACCTAATGGATAAATGTTAGATGTATGAGTCTAATAAAAGTTCAATTGATTTTCAAAAGAAAATGTAGTGTTGCTTTGATTTTTCATTTAACAATGATTCCGATAGTGTTGTTATACACAAGTCATGATTTAATTATGTCTTATGAACTTAGTAAAGTCATGAAGAAGTTAGCTACCATATAAAAAATTTTGGACTCTTGAAAAATTATTATTTCTGGTATGAAAATGGGGTGAAAATAAAATCTCAAAATGTTCTTGATCAGAATGAGAGGAATTGATTAGATAATTTATTAAATGACTTGTTTTTTTATTCTTCATCATGAGAAATAATGTATGCAAATTAAAGATTTAAATAATATATGTACACATGAGTCATGTAATGAAAATGGTGGTGTTGATAGGCTGAAAAAATTAAATGATTATTCCATGACTCATGTATATTGACAATTTGATGAAATGAAAAAAGGTGGATTTATAATAAGTATATTTCATAATAATACAATGTATATAATTTCCCATATTTTGATTAATTATATTTTATTGAGGGACTTACTTCAAAATGATGATGATATTCCCTTAAAATATTAAGTAGAATAATGTTTAAATATACAATATAGATTTTCTAAAAACACTATTCATGATTTATGGAAAGATTACATCTTATTATTGGACAAAAGTGTTAGTCTAAAAGATTTTAAAAATCTGGAACATCTTGATGGCATCCAAATACTGATGGAACACCATCCCATGTTATATAGAATGAAATTTTGAACATTTCATTGATTTAAAAACTCTAATTATATTTCATGTCTGATAAAATATCAATAAATATGTAATGGAATAATATTGATAGAAATAATGATAAAGATAAGTTCACTTATCTTGAGGATGGACTAGCATGGTATATATTTGATTCCTAGTCACATTATTTTGTAGATGAGTTGTGTAATTCAAGGTTGGGTCTATCATGTGAAAATTTTAATATTTATTGATATATTCTTACTTCACACAACACATGGCTGGTTTTCATATACATTAACCACCTTAATCTATGGATGTGTATACAAATATGATCACTTTATTGATTATACACATATATAGTCTATTAATCATTGAAATTATATATATATATACAATTTAATCCTTTAATAAAATAGTTAAGAAACTTTGGAATGTGGGTGTGTGCACATATGATGCTTGTTAGAATGAAATAATTATAATATCTAATACACTTATGTGGATAATAAATTATTTTCTTACATATGAAATGATGCATAGAAGGATAATGTAGGTAAAACCTTTTTTTTATATCTTAATTTAAAAATATATATTATAGATGAATTAATTTTTATAATAGTTTTAGTTTTATAGTACATAGATAATTAGTTCAAGTGGATCATCCATATATAAATAATATTCAAGGGTTAAAAATACCAAGGATATTGATTATCAACCATATCATATGGATGTAAGTTATGTTTTTAAGGAATTGAAATATTTCATTTTACTTTTTAAAGAAGTTTAAATAAAATCTATAAAGCTGAATACTGTCTATAATAAATGTAATTTTAGTTTTTTTAATAAAATTATCTTTTTTGAGAATCCATATTTGTCAGCCATATTATTATTTAATAGTTTAGATGTAATACATATTTAAAAAAATATACTTGAAATATTTCCCTTAAATATTTTTAATGTGAAGAGGGATATATAAGATGAATTACTATATTAGTGTGATGTAATGTGTCGGGTATCATAACAGAATTATTACCTCTATTTTTTAGTAAAAATAAATGTAATGTTCAATATAATTCAAATGTGATGAAAATTTTATAAACAATACAATTTATGGATGTACTTGATACTCTCAGGGTTCATGATGGATATTCATGAAACAAATCATAATTGGAAAACATAACAGATTTGAGGATGAAATCACTAGAAAATCATGGTTTTCACATCCTTTTTCATGAGTTGATTATAATGGTAGTATTTCAAATAATGTACAAAAACATTAGGGTGGTACTGAATCGATTCTTCCTTTTTCATACATTTTATTGTAATAAATTTTTTTTCCTATATTTAATTTTAAAAATTTATGGATGAGGGATAATTAATTATCTATGATTTATAGAAATTATTTCCTTCATCATTTTTCACATGCATGCTATATCTAATTGTCTATCCTCCAACAAAAATAATTTATAGAGGAACTATTTCATTTCATTAGATGTATCTAGATAAATAATATGTATACATTGAACTCTTATGTGTAGAGTAAGAATCTGCATAAAGTATCCATAGTGAAATGTTACTAAGTTCAGTATTGTATATATTTCTATTCAATGTATTATTTTTGATGTGACTAGAGACATAACCAGCCATTGAGAAATAAATTAGTTTGGTATGAGAAAATTGAACAAATTTTTCCATCACTTCCCGAAATAGGAGGAATTATTATACCATTTACATTGATTACATTAATCAATTAAGATTTTGATATGGCACATCCCATAACTTTGTTTAAGTTTCATTTTTCCAATGAGTACATATAGTAAGTAAATTGAACATGTAAATGTTATCTCATCCCATGTAATTATTAATATATGTTAATCTATTTATATTATTTTATGTGGTAAATATAAAAAAATTATAAATAAAAAATCATCGATCATTACTTTTGATAAATAAGGATACATTTCTTAGGAAAGGCGTTTCTTCTAGGTTGAAATTAAATGTTGAAGTATTACAACAATAAAATAAAAAATTAATATTAATTTAATTTTAATATTCATTAATATATTATGTGTTGAGTTTACCAATTTAATTTTTCTATGAATAAATAAAGTCTTTGTATATTGGTCATAATTCTATGGTTCTTGAATGAAAATCAATTTTGATCAATTTGTAAAAATTTATTATCACTAAATGAGAAGGGAACATGAGAACACTATATAATGGTGGTATGGTAACTACAATAACAGATTATTATACTAGTGTATCAGATTATAGGCCTCTATATAAAAATGTATTGTATTATAGAGTTGTTGAGAAAATAATAATATTAGATTATTACTATCATAGTCTCTTTTCAATGATGGAATGAAATTGGATTGATTCAATGAAAGGACAAGGAACATTTATTAATGATTGATGATTTAGAATTTGTAGCCTAACTGACATTATTACTATTGATGAGATATATATTTTAAAATCATAGTAGAAGATTTTTTTCTCTCTAAAAGATCATCCAAGTCCAAAATTTAGGGTCATTTTTTATGTAATCCCATGATATATTTTTGATGACCATCACTACCACCATTGACCTCAAAAAATTTATTTATCATTTTGACTTAAATAGTATAATTTCCATACTTAATTATGATCCTAAAATTATGTTGGGTTATATATAGAATCATTTATATGCCTTCTTAGTTATTTTTTTTTATTTCAACATGGATTTTTCAGGTTGGTACTGTTCAAATTTCATTAATTTTGGCTTGAAATATTTTATTTTCAAGTTTACATTGAAGGGTATTTCCAATATAAATTTTATGTTTTCTCTTTGAGTTTAATCATATAATATTTTATTTAACCATATTAAACCTATAAAATAAAAAAATACTAAAAAAATCTAACTAGAACAAAATCAACATTTAATGAACTAAAACATATGAGACTAATTAGAATGAAAAAAACAGTGAAATGTTTGATCTAACCCAAAAATAGAAAAATTTCTGAATGATGTTACCAAAAATATGAACCAAATAACATAGCATAAGAAAAATGATCAAATGACCAGAACAAATGGAAAAAATGAACCAACTGACCAAACTAAAAAAAATTGGATCAAATTGAAAATAGAATAATAAAATCATATTATACCCATGTTTAACATACTAATTAGAATGTGTTGATTTTTCTAGGACATGCATTCGAAATTTTGATATTTTTAACACTAAATATGTTATTATTATGTTATGTCACTACTTATATATTATTTTTCATGAAAACTGTTATCTATTAATGAATTCACATCCACTATTCATTCTTGTTTAGATTAAGCATTTTTTTGAATTTATAATTAAATGAATTTTTTTATCCAATGTAGAAAATGAATAATTTATAAGAGATATGAATAGATTGAATATCTAATGAGTATCACCTCATTAGAGATATGTGAATTTTTCTTATAGTGAGGTTTTGAGTACATATATATATCATTAACATATTACCTAATTTCATTAGAGGAACCAAGGATATTTAGACAACCTATATTGTCAACACCATTTACTCTTGGTCCACCTCATATATATATTTTCTTTATTCACAGATGGATCTCACTCCCCATCATTATTTTAATTTTCTATAGATATCTATGCCATCTCATTTTCTTAATATGTTATTCTCTTCAAGATGTTATGTTCATTATATTTTGGCTTCTACATTGACTCATTCTTATCCTCCTGATCATACTGATCACAATGAGTAGAAATTGGACCCTCCCGATACAACACATGTCAATGATCCTTTAAAGCCTATTAGTCTAGTAGTACCCACTAATCAACCCAGGTCAGGTATAATATATATAACCCTATTAATTTTTTTACCACAATATATATTCATTATAAGATGTATGAATATAATATTTTTCGTTTATTCTATCACAGTAGGATCTTCCACTACAAAGCAACATGGGAATACCTTCATTCATGATGTTTGTAATCTATGCATATTAGTGATGGTATATTACAATAAATATAATAAATTTATTGGTAAATTATGGAGGGAATTCATGAGTTTTTATAGATTTTTCTTCCCAATACTATGACATAATTCTTATCATATCCACCCCTTTGGAGGCATATTAAAATTGAAATAAAGGTTAATGTTGGAGCTCAAATATGGGTTCAAAACTTTACTAGAATTATTTTTATATAATTATTTAATTGATATGAATAAATATATTGGCAGAAAATCATTTATAAGTTCCTAGATAGTTATGTTTCATGTATTTTATTACTAATGTAATTGAGTAAGCTATAGAGATCATATAAACATGAGTTATATAATGGATGGGTTACTAGAGATGTAACATATTAAGAGTCTACACCAATCCTAAATGACTTTCCAAAAATATAGTAATGGGAAATTATTTATCACTAGAAGAGTGACGAATTTAAGTTATTAATCAAATTTTAGGTTTTTTATTGAAAATGATGATTATTTTGATTAATTGCCAATTTTTTATTATTGAATATTCCTTTTGAAAAGATTCCAAAAGAAATAAAAAATAAAAGGATTCTAAAATTTATATTCAAACATTTGATTATATTAAAATGATGTATCAATATGGGAATAACTTACTTTTCATTAACACTTTCATTTTATTAGGTTGTAATAAAATGGAAAATTCTTCATTCATCAATTATGAAAATATGTACTACATAAAATCTTATGTTTTGATGAATTTTTAGACCTTATAATTAGCTAATTATTATTTATTTTCCATCTAATTAAATTTAGGTAATTTCACAACCTCTCCAATAGATCAAGAATTACCATAATCCTCCTTATATTACCCATGATATTTCTAAATAACATAATCATACATAATCTAGAAAATAGATTATTGATAGAAAATATTTTAGATCATCAATCAATATTTAGATAATCCAAACATATGATTTAGAAATCATTATATATAAATTAAATATATAGTACTCTAATATTTATAATGTAATAAGAAGCATACAATTAAAAGATCTATATTTCAACTTTTCATTGTAAAATAGTACATATATTCTGGAAAACAGATGAGCTATAGAAAATTGAAGAAAATTGGTTAAATTTTTGAGAATTTAAGAGACAATATAATCTTTAATTTTATTTAAAAAAATTAGATAAATATATTATCTATATATATCAATAATAAGTGTAAAAATTTGATATCTATAACTGATGTTACTATTTAAAAAGTGAAAAATATAACATGAAAATCAACTATACCACTGAACACTTTTGAAGATTCAGATAAAAAAATGTGCACTTGTAGATATTGACTCAGAAAACACAGTAGTTGAAGAAAACATAAATAGTAATATTATCTTTCCAAAAAGATAGTATTTATAAAAATTTTATGAATTATGTTTTATATATAATCATAACATAGAGAAGTAATGTTATATATGGGTAAAAAGAAGTTATGTATGGGTAAAAAAGTTATGTATGGGAAAAATAAAGTTATGTACAGGTAATCAGATGTTATATAAGGTTAAAATGAATTTATGCAAGGGTAAGAAAGTAAATTAAGGGTATCATAATGTTATATAATGGTAATATTTTTGTAAGGGTAAACTAAAGTTAGGTACAGGTAAAAAGAAGATATATATGGGTTAAAAATGTTATGTAAGAGTAAAAAAAATATTTGTAAGGGTAAATATTTGTTATTTAAGGGTAAAAAAAAATCTATTTAAGGGTAAAATATTGTAATGTAAGAGTAAATAATTGTTATATAAGGTTATAAAAATTTAATAAACAAAATTTAATGTAAAAAAAGGTAAGTAAGAGAAATGAGGTTAAAAAATTTTATGTAATTATTATATAATGTTAGGTAAGGGTAAAAAGAAGTTATATAAGTTTAAAATAATTTTATATAATGGTAAAAAAGGTTAAGTAAGGTAAAAAATGTTTTTATCGGTAAAGTAATGTTTTTAGTGTAAAATAAAGTTAAGGGAAAAAAAGAAATATAAGGGTCATCTAAAGTTATATAAGGGTATAAAAAGTTATGTAATAATAATATGAAGTTATTTAAGTGTAAAATAAAGTTATATAATTGTAAAATGAAGTTATATAGCAGTAAAAATGTTTTATAATGTTAAAATAATTATATTTAAGGGTAAACATAATTTAACTAAGGGTAAAATGATGTTTAGTAAGGGTTAAAAAGGATATGTAATGGTAAAAAGATTTTAAGTATATGTATGAAATGTTATATAAGGGTAATATATAGTTTTGTAAGTAAAAAGGGAAGTTAATTAGGGTAAAATATTTTATATAATGGTAAACTAAGGTAATGTATGGGTAAAAATATGTTATTTAATAGTAAAACAAAGTTATGTAATGGTAAACTGAAGTTATTTAAGGGTAAAATGAAGTTATTTAAAGGTAAAATAAAGTAATATAAGGGTAAAAAGAAGTTAGTTAAGGTAAAAATGATTTCATTTAATGGTAAAAATGATATGTAAGGGTAATCTTAGGTTATTTAATGTTAAACACTGTTTATATCCATGTTTCATTTTTTCAATGAATTTAAATATGTGTTAGGTAAGATAATGAAGAGAAGTGGTGATTCCTAAATAATTTTATAGGTTCTTCTAATGCAATTATATTTTACATTTGGAGAATTCTCCTTGATATCTTTGATTATTTTTGTGAAGATATTCATTGTTTAAATACATGCGATAAGGGTATTTTGCATTGGATACAACCAGTTAAGGTTGTCCATTAAAATATTTATTTCCATAAAGAGTTTAAGAATTAATGTTTTCATGGAAAAATAAATTATTACTGCATGAGGAAGAATAAAATATGTTAAGTTTTGGATTGGAATTTAAATTGAGAATTCATTAATTTTGATTTATATGAAACAAATATTATCTATAACTATTCAAGTGGGTTATAATTTAAATGATAGGTATAACCTTAGGGTGTTCCCTGTCTAGAACAACATGGGATTATATGGGAGCTTGTAGGTCAACCAAACTCAATGAACAACTTTAGGGAAGCACACAATTAGCATGAAGGGTTGTGTATAAGCCCTCAGTGGGATCAAGTGTAAATCCTATAAGAGAGGATGAGAATTAGGAGTGCACCTGATGGGCGGTACTGTCCACGAAGGAGCATGACCATGGTGGTGTGGGTGAAAGGTGTAACCAGGGATGATCCCCAATAGCTATCTTAGTGATTGTCTTCCACTCCTTGATTGATAAACCACACCAAATATCTATGATGGACCCGATGTTAGATTGGGAGGTGCACGATTTTGTTCCAATGTCACATAAATTATTGAAAGAACAAGGTCCAAACCATACAGCTGATCATGGCCTTCTCACTGATGTCATTTATCATCATCAACCCCATCCTTTATTCGAGATCTCTCATACACTGGCTGAGCATCCAAACCACTAATGGATTAATTTCATCTATTGCTGAAGATCATTCCAAAGGGATTATTTTTTTAGATTGATCCTAAATCATGAATGCAATCTAAATTCTCACATGTATGTGTAGATCTTGACATATGGGAATTGTAGTTGTAGTAGGAAATATGGGAATTAGGGAGTCTGTGCGTGGTTAATTTATTAAAATAAAATATTTATTACATTCATTGGAGGAGCTCACCACAAACGAGGATATCTTGAACTCAGAAAGATAATTCACTATAAAATTTGGCATACACATAATTTAAACTAAGAAACTTAGGAGTTTATTAAACGGTTGTGACTCAAAAGTATTTATAGGGATTTAAATAATTCATCGATGTAGCATGAATAGTATAGACAAGGAATTTCTCATCACTTATAAATATCAGATGCACTAATGTCGATAAATTTATACACACATTGAGAGTGATCACATTTTTTATTAAAATAGAGTATCCCCAATCCTCTTTGGTTTATAATAGTGGAGAACCACAAATCATTTAGCATTAATGAAGGAGGAATCCACATACATACAACTTGTGGAAAGAAATCTTGTTTTTATTTGAGAATAATAGTGCATCAAGATGCAGTCAATGATGCTAGATAACACTCACACTTATTCGTTATGGTTTTCAAGAAGCACTGAGAACTTATGTGGTAGTCGACATGTGAATTGGACACATATTCTTTTTCATGACAATCAAAGATCCTTGATTCCGTTCAGGTTCCCATGAATTTTTGGGGAGTTTCAAGGTAGTTTTTTCTACACTATTCTATTTAAAGAAGACGAGAATTAAATAAGACCTAATTGAAGTTGAATCTTTAATATTTTCATGATGGTTTTGAGAAGCATTATCATATATTACTGCATCAAATAATGTAAAATTCCACACAAGCAGTGTGTCTTATGTTAATGAATCTTGAGAAGAATGAATAGTTCACTCCAATTCTATTCTGTGTATAACGAAGTAGATGGTGGTGCATTATTCCATTCATGTGCTTAAATTGAAGGTGGAAAGTGTTTATGTGCATACATGGTGTTCATGAAGACATAAAATTGATAGTGTATCCACACCCATTGAATAAAAGTCTTTCATGGTATATGATATATACTCATATGATAACAAACACATATGAGATATAATTGAGGTGTGAAAATAATTAAATAAAGATGGAATGTTGTTAATATGTATGCATTCATACGTACTGACATTAAGATACCATGTGCTAGGATTTAATATGCCATGCATTACACTTCAATGAATTAAGGGTGTTTGATGATTTTGAATTCAATAAGGAAAATACCATGGATTTGTGAAAGCCCTATCTTGAATAAAATATCGAATAACGTTTTGTGAATTTGATGAACATATCTAAGTGAGGGAAAGAATTAATTTAGATGTACGAGTTAAAGGCTGAGAATTTTGTTTCACTAAGGAAACTATTGATTCACAATTGATCATATGTATTTGATAAAGATAATAATTACTTTAAAATGTATATAGAGAGGTACATGAGAATGAAATATATAGAGATATTGTGGAGAAAGATCCGAATATCATACTATAGTGGATCACACCTTATAAAAAGTTGAAGTCTTTGGTTAGAGTCTAAGAAGAAGAAGCCTCTTAGTTGGAGCTAAGAGAAGGAGACTATTAGGGGTAAAAGCTACTGAGAAAAAAGAGTTGGATAGTTGGGGGTTATAATAGAATCAATGGGAGAATTGATTACATCGGGGTATAACTAGTATCATCCAGAACCGTTGTAATTGAAAATAAAGATTATAGTGGAGAATACATGTTGTGGGATATAACCAATATGTCAAGGAGTAGGCCTCCCAGCCAAACCTTTTAAATGCAATGTTTTTTTGCATACCTTATTATTACTATACATGAATTAAGATTGTTGGATATTATTGTGTGTATTGAAAATACTTACAGGTTTAATAGGTTAAATTAGACTAAAATAGAATTTGTAAAAAAGAAACCACTGAATCACACCTCCACTCATAGTGTTCAACCCTACATATAGAAATTCAAGTTGTATCAGAGCATACGACACCTCTAAAGATCAAAATGAGTCTTTATAAAGTGAAAATTTCTAGGAATGAGTGAGATAACATAGATGGATATTTCATCCAATTATTTAAAGAGTATAAAAAAACATGAGATGTAGTTGGAGAATAATTTTGTTGTAAATAGGGATACACCTTCCACTAAAGGTGATCTAAAAGATACAACATGAAATAATTCATATAATTATGACTATTCTAATAAATCCTATTCAATATGTGATGAAAATTTATCACATAGTGATATACATTATGTATTCAACGAATATATAAATAATGTTCCAAAATAAGTGGTAGTACATATTTTGAGAGGCATCAAGGGGATTCTTTCTGATGAACTAAAGCTTGAAGAATAAGTATAAGAACTGAAATATTCACTAGGAAGGAAGTTTAGAAAGTGAATCGATCTCAAATACCTAGTATAAGAAATAGTAAAATATATTCTACATATTTAATAAGAAATACCAAGGTATTCTTGTGAGAAATTTGTTTTTGAAATTGTTAATTAAAGAATATTTCCTTTCACTTGAAATATTTAAAAAAGTTTAAATGAATTTCGAAGATACTTAGTTAGAGAATCTTTAAAATGCATGATAGGAATCGTGATGATTTCATGAATAAAACATTATGAAACTAATGGAGGGTGGGAAATCCAAGATAATAACTGTGGTGGAAAAAATCCCTCAATATGAAGTGCTTGGAGCAGGAGGTGAAATTGAAGAATCTAGAATCACCCTAAGCTTTTACTTCCCAAACGACTGGAATAAAATATTCTACCACTTAGTATTTTATTGAGAATTATAATTACAAAATTAGTATAAGATCATCATCAAAAACAGTGACAACATCCTCTAAGAAGAAGGTATCCCACAACCTAAAATCCATCTTCTGAACTAAAATTGTTTCAAGTGCTGGTATTGTCTTTAAACTTAATTATTGTAAAGTACAGATTGTAATGATCCCCCCAAATAAAGGGTGGATGAAAAGAGATATGCGAGGATATAATACCCAAGAGTTTTTCAATTGATTGGTTGTTCCACTCAAAATAAACAAGGTTCCCAATATTTGAAATATAAACAAACTAAACATCAAATGAAAATTAGAAGGGTCATTGATTATTATTGGTGTTCTTTAATGGTTGGGTACAATTCATTGGGGTGTTAGTGTAAAATTTTATTTGATGAAAATAATAGAAGGAATAAATTCAAGGGTTTAAAATACAAAGAAAAGAGAAGACCTTTACAAGGAATGGAAAAGTCACAGAAAAGGAATTTTTCTACAAAGAACATATTTTAATGCTATAAGGATTTCCGTGGGAACTAGATAATAATTAGTGACTATTATGATGAGTGTTGGTATATATATATCATTCAAAAATAACTCGATTATGTGAATATAATACCACCCCAAAAGGAAATCCATTTATTTAAATAAGGTGAAAAATCCTTCTTGAGGTATAAATTAACAATATAACTATAAAACCAATAGCCACCAAGAATAAAGGGAGATCCTATACTATATAAAATCTAAAAATAAATTTAAATCCTTTTGAAAATTCCAAACAAGAAGTTATCATTTGAAAATAAATTATTGTTATTTTTCTAACTAATTTTGATAAAGTTATTATGATTGAATAAGATGAAGAAAAAAAAACTGATAATGAAAAAATGAAGATTCCATGTGAAGAAGGTGAATTTTGTGATAGTTTTTCAAAATATTAAAACTAATGTATTGAATATGGTTAACATGAGATATTCCATAATGATGGAAACAAATAAAGATTATTTTTAACCACATTTCTATCAACATGAGAATACTTGGATAGAATGAATATTTCATCAGGATATGTATGCAATTTGATGGATAATTAAAGAAGAAATATCTCACCCAATGAAGTGGTAGGAGTGATAAAATCCATGTTACCAAAGGATTAATCAAATTTGGAATTCAGAAGGGAAATCATGAAGATTGGATAATGTGGATAAACATTGGTTCAAAAAAACATATCAACCCTCTTATTCAAAGTTTTGAACAAGTAAGGCCCCTCTTTATTCCTTTATATAGGAATTATTTTATTACCAACATGTTGGTAATTGAAGTATATGGTTGCATAAATTTATGGTGACCATGGTTTTGATAAAGCTATTAAGTCTTCACAATATAGTGAATGTGGAACTTCAAAACATATTTATAAAATTATAAGATGAGGTATTTTAATCACACCTCTATCCATCTGTCCTAATTGTATTAAACATATCAATTAAGGGAGAGTTATTGGTTGAGGATAAAATGAAAAAAATGGGGATATCTATCTTTTTCACTCAAACTTTCTAATGTGTGTGTTGAAGTATATGAAGGATTCAACATTTCTTTGATAAATATGATCATTTTCAACACCTTGGTTGACAATTGAGACATTATTAACATGATTTAGCATTCATGTTATTTTATAGATTACATTTACAACCTTTATCAGTATCTCTTGTTTTTTATCCCAATTAGACATAGAGTTGAATAACAAAAGATGAATTGAAAAGAGAATAATATGATATCATCCCTCTATGAACGGTATTAAAGAAATAATCTTTCATAGTAAGAAAATATTTTTCTAAGAAAACCTCCACTTTTACTTTTCATTTTATTTATAATAAAGATGAGAAAAGTATGAGCACACAAATTAAATCTTACATGTTGTGATAAAGAGGTATTGAAAATAAGATACAAAGGGGGATATTTTTGGTAGTAGTGTTGAGATTTTTGTGAATGAAACGTCAATATGTGTTTATTATGATAACAATGAGATGTGGTGATGCCTATAGGATTGTTATGGGTTCATCTAATGAATTTGAATATCACATTTTTATAGTATTCCTTGGAAACTCTAATGATTGTTTTAATAGATCTTTATTTCTTAGAGACATATTATAATGGCCTTTGAAATTGAATACACCAAGTAATTTTTGTCCATTAAAATGTTTTTTTCCTAAAGAAATGAATAAATAATGTTTCAATGAAAAAAATTATAAATACATGAGGAATAGTATATGATAAGAATGTTTAGATTAAAATTTAAATATAGAAGGCTTTCAATTTAACTTATATGAAAACTATATTGTTTACTAGTATTTATATGGGACCTCAATTAAATTTTAGTGCCACAGTAAGGGACTTATAAGGCCATCTCAATAAAGGATCTTGTGGGAACCTTTAGGTTATCCCCTCTTAAGAAACTGTCTTAGGAAAGCCCGCAGGTGGCATGGAGGTATTTGTATAAGCCCTCGAAGGGTCTGTGTGTAAAGCCTATATGAGAGGATGGGTGCATGGAGTGCTCTTAGTGGGTGAAATTTCCCATATATGAGTGTGATTATGATGTATTGTATGAAAGTTGTAACCAATGCTAATACCATATAACAATCTAGGGGAGGAGTAGTCACTCCTATATTGACAAACCAAACTGAAGAGAGATGATGGCTCTGATGTGTGATAACTATGTGTGAAATACTAATCCACCATCAATTAAACGATATAAAGAATAAGTGGTTCCTGTTGTAGAAGATATAGGTTTCCTGAGTGATCTCAATGATCATATTCAACCTCAACCTTTCTCTAAAAACTCTTGTACATCAGAGCATAATCTGATCAACTAATTGATTGATTTTTCCCATTGATGATGATAATTCCAAAGCGATGAATAATTTAGATCAAAATGAATTGATTCGTGCAATCAAACTTATCTATTTCATGTACATAATTCAATATATGATCATTAAATGAACTAAAAATGATATTTGTAGGATTCCATACATGTATGAGGGTGTTTGAAATTGGATTAATGAAGATCATGAGATCCTTATGGTATGTATGTGAGGATTTCACCATAACGGAGGATATCATGGAATTCTGACGATAACACACCCTGAAATTAAAAATGCACATTATTCAATTTGAGCAACTCGAGTGTTTAAATAACGAATGCGACTCAATAGTATTTGTGGGGATTTAAAAGTAGTCCTAGATATAGCAGTAATATTGGAGATATTTTGGTTTTCATCACCTATAAATATCAGAAATACAAAGACCAAAGAAGTTGTTTCATACATTGAGAGTGCTCTTGTTTTTTCTATAGAAATATTGAATCTGGAAACCCCTATAGTTTATGAATTCCATAGGATAACCAAAAACCACTTAGCTTTAATAAAGGATGAAACTACATGCATAAAATGTGTGAAAAACATAATTGTTTTGTTTTGTGAAGAAAAATTCACCATCAAGAAATCTAGGAAGCATGATAACCCTCATGCATATTCCTCTTAGTTTGGGTGAATCACTAAGAATCCGAAGAGCGGTCGACATGTGTATAGCACACTCATTATTTTTTAAAGGAACTATGACCCGTGAAGCCTTTTTGGTTCACATGATTTGTTTGAGGACCCATGAGATAGTAATAAATAAGCTTTTATATGAAAAGATGGATGGAATTAAAGATAATTAAATAATAGTGGCATCTTTATTATTTTCATGAAGGGTTTAAGAATATATTTCATACATTGTTTCATGTAAGAAAGAATATTTTTATATATGTAATGTGTCGTGTAAAAAGGAAGATTAAGAAGAAAAAATTGTGAACACCCTTTCGATCCATGAACAAGGAAGTGAATAATGGTGAATACTTTCATGAATTTAGATGCATTGAATGTGGAATAGTGTGTGCATTCATACATGGGTTGTGTTAATAAAAATAAGGGACAATGTATACACACCCTTTGAACGAGGGAATTTTATGGTACGTGATAGACATGCATATGATAACATGCATTAATGTGATATAATTGAGGCCCTTTAATCTTGAATGAAGTAGGTGAACATGATTTGTGCATATAAATGCATATATACCAACATTGAGATACCCAATGTAAGTATTTTAGACGCAATGAATTACACTTCCATGCATGGAGTTTATTGGATGATTTTGAATTCAAGAATGTAAATAACTTGTGTTTGAGTAAGAATAATTTTTCATAATATATTGAAAAATTTTGTGTACATTTCTTATAAAACATCTAAGTGAGGTAGGGAATTCATTTTGAAGGTATAATTAAATCCCGAACACTTTACTTCGTTGAGTCAACTAATCAGACACATGTGATTAGAAATATTTGATCAAGACCAACTACAATTTCAAATGTACATGGACATGTACACAAAAAAGTATTATTCATTGAGCTCGTGGGTGAGGATATAAGGATAATTATTAATTGGATAAATCCTTAAGGAAATTTTAAGTCCTCATTAGGAGAAATATTAGAAGAATACTCTTAGTTGGAGTTGGGAGTAGGAGATGGTAGGGTAGTATAACTAACTAAGGAAGAAGAGTTGGACTGTTGGGAGGGGGGTATAACCAAAATAAACTAGAAGAGTGATTACTAGGGGTATAATCAGTTTCAACTTGAACTGTTGTAATTTATAATAAATATTATAGTGGAGAATCCATGTTTTGGGGGCATAACCAACTTGGAAAGGAGTAGGCCTTCTAGCCGAACCTTGTAATACTATCAATTACTCTTTTTATTGTTACTACTACACATGAAGTGATATTGAAAGATATTATCGAGTGGATTGAAAACCTTAATAATTTTAAGAGGATGAATTTGAGAGAAATGAATTCATAAAAAGGAAACAATTGATTCAACCCACCGCTCTAAGTGGTCAATCTAGGTGGCACACATTAAATAGAAGTTATCTAAAAATAAAATGCAGTTATTTAAGGGTAAATTAATGTTATATAAGTGAAATTTGAAGTTAATTATGGGTAAAATAATTTTATTTAAGTGTACAATAATGTTAATTATGTGTAAAAAATGTTAAGTAAGGGAAAATATTTCATGTAATGGTAAACTGATGTTATATAAGGGTTAATGAAAGTTATTATAAGTTAAACATATTTCATATAAGTGCAGATCAAAGTTACATAGGGGAAAACTATTATGTAATAGTATATCAATTTTATTTTAGTGTAAATTAATTTTATATAAGGGTAATATGATGTTAATTAATTCTAAATTGAATTTATGTAAGGGTAAACTGATGTTATAAAATATTAAGAATATTTTAACTAAGGTTAAAAAGAAATGTAATTCTAAAACAATGTTTTTATGGGTGAATAAAAGATAATTAAGTGTAAAATAAATTTATATTTGAGAAAACCAAGATATATAAGGGTAATTTCAAGTTAAATAAGGGTAAGACTAAAGTTATCAATGGGAGAACCAAGTCAATTAACAGTAAAAGGATGTTTTGATGGGTTAAATGTTATGTAATTGTATAATAATGTTATGTAAGTGTAAAAATAAGTTATGTAAGGTTTAAATGAAGTTTTTAAGTATAAAATTGTGTTATTTATGGATAAATATTAGTTAAGATTGGGTAAAAAAAGTTAATTAAGGGAAAACATAAGTTACACTAGGGTAAACATAAGAAAAGTGTAACACCTTGAGATTTCATGAATTCTTTTTTTAGAATTAATTTACCCTTTGAAATATTATTATTTTCACGTAACATTGAAAATAGTTTATTTTAAATTAAAGCACTATGTTTGTCTTGTGCTATACACAACACCAAGTTAATCATGCACTACACATAACATAAATTTTAGCATACACAAAACACTGAGGTTAGCTTGCGACTTGGCATATGATACACTCAACACTGAATTAGCATAAAAAATATGAAATGGTATCTTAGAATAGGTTACATGAAACACCGACATGGAGTATGCAACACACATCATCGATTTAGCATACATTATATGAAACTCAGTTTCTACGAAACATATTTTATTATTATAATTATTTAAATGATATAATTATAATATATCCATTAAAATTAGTAATATGAATTCTGATAACTAATTTTAAAATATTTTTTTATAATGGTTCTATATAAATAAAAAAATTGATGATGAAATATATATTTTCTGAAAATTCCTTATATGTTTAGAAATGTTATTCTCTCAAATGAACTGCTTTTAATGTCCTTCTGTGAAAAATAGTAAAATTAATTATAAAAAAATTAATAAATTTAATTTGATAAAATAAATTTAATTTTTAAATTTAATATTTCAGAATTGTCTTAGGGATAATTTTTGGGATTTTTATTATTAGTATCATTTTCGAATGGATAGAGAAAATACTGGTGATTAATTCAAAAAAATTTTTTCCATCTAATTTTTTTATAAGGATAAATTATATTTTAAAATATTTTCAAATTTTAATTAGATAATATTTTTATCAATTTTTCCAATTTGTGTCACTATAATCATTTTCACATTGAAATTGGGTACAAAAACATAGGAAATTTTTGGACGCTTTTACATTAAAAATCCATAGTGTCGTCCCATCAATGTGATGAATTTTAAATTAGTTTATAAAAATTTTGAGATTATAATTTTGAAAAATAGAATCAATATATAGAATATAAATAATTTTTAATGTCATTTAAGCTCAATTATTTTTGGTAATAATGATTTATTGAGTGCGATTAAAATTAATTAAAATAGTTTAGAGAAAAATGAGGTTAATGAAGTACTAAACCTTAAATTAAAGGCCCAGAAAAACCTAGAAAATTGTTGAACACAAATTTTATAGACATGATTCAGACATTAAGAATACATTATTGATTTTATTTGGTTTTTTATAACTATTTCTTTGTAAAAACATTGTTACACCTAACTTGTTTTCAAAAATAATAAGTGTGTATTTTTTTCCCTATAAAAGGCTACCACTTCTCACTCTTATTAACCCCTATCAATACACTTAGGATCAGATAGTATCAACCAAATAAACTTCTCCAAATATATCCCTTCTTCCTAGAAGGCTTCCCATGGGTAAAAATAAATCATATTATGTCATTTGGAACAAAACAAGAGGAGTTATCTAATAAATATGTAACATCTTCTCCCAAGATCCTTTATTTTATTTTCATTATCTACCCCTCAACTATATTTATTCTATGATTGAATAAAGTCAAAATTATCCTAAATATACTTTGGTGATTTATGCTAAGGGTTAGTCTTAATCATTCACAAACATCAATCTATTGGGTAACAAACATATTGTTTACATGTACGATGAACTACCGCCTCACTAAATAGTGATTCTTCATTTTTCCTTTATCGCCTCTCACAGAGGAAATTATTGTGAAAAACATGTTTATATATGTTAAATATTATATTTAATATTCCTTTAATCTTCTTTAATTCTATTAAAACATATATCTTTATACTTTCTATTTTTTGTTAATACGATAATTTCATTTGAGGAAGTGTGGACTACCTTCCCCACAAAGCGATGTGATCATTCATACACTACATGAAATATATTAAGGATGGGTTTAGTGAATATATATTATATATATGATATGATTAATATTATATAATAATGATATATATATATACAAATATATACATATATGCCTTTTAATTTATTTCTTTCAACACGATAATTAAACAGAAATTGAATTAATACGTACATATGACCTACTCTCTCAAGGAGCAGTGTATTCTATTTCATAAATATATATTATATAGATTTTTATAATAAAAATATTATGAATACAAATTATATTTAAACCATTTTTTCTATTCTGGAATTCATGTTATAAGCATAATGACCAATGGTATAACAAATTAAGACACGTGAAAAAAACAAAGCGAATATTACATGAAGTGAAACCTTAACAAATAAGTATTTACACATGGGTAATATAAATCAATAATAAAAAAATATAAAATATTATAACTAAGAATATGGTTCTGTGATATATTTATAATATATTTATATTTACTATAGAATATATTTTTATGAGTACAAAGAGTGTCAAGACACAAGGTAAGGGGATTTCATCTCACTTTTTATTTCTTTGAGATATATGATTTATTAACCACCCATTCATTTTGGGTTTTGTGTATACTTTACATGGATGTATTCTCTGAATTATAGACATAAATTTATTAATATTTACATATCCATTTCATTATATATCTTTCATGGGGAATATGTTTCAAAAGATATCAAATTAGTAAAATAATTTTTTTCATTTTTTTTGAGACACATTCCATGTTATGAACCTCTGTTTTCCCATGAGGTGTATATACTACAATTGAAATTTTATATCAAAAATCACAATATATTCATGATATTTTAAGATTCATGTAATTTTATTTTATTAAATGTGGAGTATGGTTCCAGGTTACCATGTGGTAAGATTTTATTAAAATTATCTCATCACTTTTTTGTTATTGTTTGTGATTATGTTTTCTTTCATGAAATATTATAATCCATATCTCAAGAAAAATCATGAAATTTCTTCTACTCTAGTTATTCATTGAAAATTCATATATTGGATCCATTTGTACACTCACTGGTACATAAGATATTTAATAATGTGTTTTTAAGGAAGTATTAATTTACAAACCCCATTGGTCAGAAATATAAGTTCATTCAAAACAATATTTTCTAAAAAGTGTTTTCAAGATTATTGTAATCTTATCCAATAACCATTAAAATAAATGTTAAACCTTTTTGACTTTTAGAAATATCTTAAAAGAAATCTTTCGCCACGTTTTGAACTAGGCATTTTATTATCATTTTTACCATGTAAAAGAAGTGTTCTTTTTTACTTCGAATGACATGTATATATTTAAATACCGCCATTTGTTTTAAGGATTAATTTCATTTTAAAAAGGTTAATTTTTGATAAAATGTTATTAAAATTAATTTTGAATGATTTTTTTTTTCAAAAAGTTTTCAATCCTTTTTTGTAAGTTTTAAATGTATTTTCAATGAAATATTTTTCAAAAAATTTACAATATAATTTAATATTTTTTCATATAAAAAGGATTTTAAAACATTTTCAAGATTCCTTTATAATTTTTCAAATTGTTTTCGAAGTAAATGGTTTAAAATTATTTTGAATCTTATTTTTATCTTTTTCAAGGAAAAAGGTTTCCAAAATTATTTCAATTCTTCTATATAATTTTTCAGGTTATTTTCTATGAAAAATATTCTCAAATGGATTTATGTATTAAAAAACATTTTTCAAAGAAGAAAGGATATTTTTTGCCGGAAAAATATTTTAATGCTGTTTCTAAATCATTTTCCTTCTAAGTTGACATATGTTGATGTTACTTATTCCCTTCTAGGAAATGATATAAATATTCCATTCCTATTATTTATATGAATGGTTTATGATTAATTGCATGGAATTTTTGAAACCCATTTCTATTTTTTGGGTTATATGTTTATGAAGGCTATTTCTCTTTTATGGGAAATATGTTTATGAAATTCATTTCTATTTCATGAGTTATATGTTTATGAAATGTATTTCTCTTTCATGGCTAATATATTTATAAAGTGCATTTATATTTCATGATTTATATTTTTAGGGATTTTTTTTCACTTTCATGGGTTAAAATTTTGATGAAATGATTATGAAACCAATATCTTTTTATACATGTTATGATTTGATTACATGTCATTAATACCAATTTTATTTCATGGGTTTTGATATGATTGTTTATGATTTTTTAGAACATGTATGTATGATTTAATTATGATATTATAGGGACAAATATTTTCCTCCTATGCATTGGGCAATTATTTATATCTCATGAGATAGACATGTATGGAACAAAAAATGAACTCGGTTAAGTATTACAGGGTACAAATGAGAAATGAATTCAATTTTGTATTATAAGGATGGAATGGGAAATGAATTTTGTTTAGTATTATGGGGTTGGAACGAGGAGTGGCCTTTGTTCAGTAATAATAGGTAAGAACACAATGTAAACCTAGTTTAGTTAGAGAATCTTCCCAATCAGAGGGTCTCAACAACAATTTCTAGAATAATATGGGAATCATATTATATGCTTATGTGCCTACCAAGATTCCATGTTTTATTAAAAAGTTATGCTTTCGTGGATTATGTTATTTATTTCCTTATGATTCATGTCTTATGAACTACCAAGAATTATGTCATGAATCATGTTTATGATCTTTGATAATCAAGGTATGATCCTCTATTTTCATGATCATGTTCTCGTACCCTTATGCTCTTAATTATGCTTAAGTATCTCCCTTGTTTACCCTTACTTAACATCTGATATCACCCATTTATATATTTCCATACCTAGGATAGGATGATATGTATTATGATTGATGTGACTAAGATGGTTCATAGTCAAGAAGAACCCAGTATTAGATGATGTAACTCCTTTATGTACCAATGTTTATGTTTAAATGTTTTCAAAGGCACTAGACTAGTACAATATTCGGGTGTCTATTTGTATAATGTTTTAAGTATTCTGGAAATGTTATTTAATGATAATGTATGAAACGCAAGGGTAGATATATTAGGTTAGGGTAAAATAATGTTACATTTGGGTGAACTAAATTTATGTAAGGTTAAACAAAAATAAATTCTCATAATATTGACATAAAAATAGCTATAAATCTAAATTATGATAATAAAAAACTCTTAAATTTATAAAAATGTATAGAGATTGAAATAATGTTAATTGATAAATATATAAATAGTGTATTTTAATATGAACTTAAATACATTTATCTTATTATAAAATAAAAATTGTTGATAGTATAAAGAAATTAAAAATAAATAAACAATATATTCTATTCATGCCCTATAGAAATAATACATAATTAAATAAAATTTTAAAAAAAGGGGACAACATTACCACAAAAATCATATGCCTACCTGAAATAAATAACCTTAAGTAAAAATAAATAAATAACATTAATCCTTAAGTGAATTAAATTATACCAATATGTATGAAATCAATCTAAATCTTATGTTGTATTGAATGGAAGAATAACTGAAACATGAATTGAACGAATCCTAGACGACTAAAATTGATGTAAACCAACAAGAATTCATCCATGCATAGTGGAACCAATAAAAAATGAATTTGGACACATATAATAAATGAAAAATATTTTTAATATATATTCACTTAAAAATAAACAAACAATTCTGTTTCATTGATTATCTCTTAGAATAATTGTGGATACAACAATACATATATGTGAAATTTAATTCATTTGGTTTTGGTTATTAAAATTTAAATATTGGTTAAAATTAATTAATTTTTTCCAAAAATATAATATTATTTAATAATGGTTTTCTATGTCCAACTTCATTATTGCGGGAAAAAACTAACATTTAAGGATGTGTTCCTTGATAAAAATTATTTTTCTTGAGAAAAATGTAAAAGAATAGAAGTGTGCTAAATGAAAAGGAACAAAAATAGATTGCATGTTTAACTTTGATGATTTTAAATTATAATATATATTTTGTAACTAAATAGTTCATATATATTTTTAGTAATATTATTTAGAGGTAGTTGATGAGTTGAAAGTTAGAAACTCTGGGAAAAACGATCATTTTCACCAGATATTTGGACAAGGGAACCATGAGAGAGTACAATTTTATCCAACTAAGTGTATCAGGCCATATAGATATTTGACCTGTTTAGGCTCCTATGATTTTTAATGTATAAACTTTTTGAAAATGACTAATGAAGATGAAATAAAGTCTAATATAGAGGAAAAATATTCCAAAAATAGCCACAAATGAGCAGGAATGAAGTCAAAAGGCCAATGTGAAATTTGTGAAGGTTATGTAATATTTCTTTCAAAAATTTCTACAAGATACCTTCATGTTTTCTAATAAATTCATATCGATTATCCATCCATTATATGATGCACTAGGTGATGGTGATGATGGTACTAATGGTTGTTAGGATGATTAATTTCATGTAAATGGTGATGGTGTTAGTGGTGTTGGTGATTGTGATGTTGATGAGGATGGAGATGGTGATTATGGTGATGATAGTGGTGGGAGAGAGGATACTACTCTATATGTATGACTAATATTTATGAAACATGTTGTTTGATGAACAAATTTTATTTCATTTATATGATATTTTATATTCGTATTATAACTTTTTCATGGGATGTTGGGGGCTTGTGTGAGTGGTATAGGTTCCCCATAATCCTACATCCGAACTAAGTTCAAATTTGGGTGGGAGAGAATTTTTGAATGAAAGCAGTGACACAAACTTGATACAAGATTCATATATTCCTGACGATGTAGTCAGTATGATGTAGACGTGATGATGCATTGGGCCTTCATGCTATTTTGTGGGCCTTTGGGCCATGTAATGGGATTCATACAAACTGATCCTTTAGTCCATATATTGAATAAATAAATCATAATGGGTGGGATATCCTATGGGAGGGGGGTGGACTATGGCCTGCCTTTTTGGACTATGTGTGTGGTGTGTGCATGTTTAATGTAATCATACCTCCAAGTACCTAATATATAATGTTATAACTTTTTCCAAAAATTTATTTGTTTCTTGATTTTTTATATTGTATGAATGTTTTTTAGGGGATGTGGATGTTGGTGTTTTGGGTGAATGCAAGTTTTGGACAAGATGGAAGGTTCTTCTTTCTACCTTGGTGATAAAATTCTTCACCAATATTATATCAAATCATTGGTATAACATGTATACTAACGATTTCATTAGACCTTGACTAAAGGAAAATCCATGTGACCTATACATATAGTTTCTTTGAAGTAGTTGGTGTAAGTCTATCCCCATATGTAGACAACCAAAGGCTCAGGGAACCATTAGTATATGATATAAGAACTATTTCATTGCTTATGAAAATGGTTTGTAGCCAATTTTTATAGGTTATATTTTCAATAGTGTATGTTTTATATTGACAATTAACTAGAAAAAACATCTTAATGTGGTTACCTAGATACAAAGACTTCAACATATTCACCATGGATGATTAATTTAGTGTATTCCCTTTAAAATAAATACTTTTTGAAAATGATCTAGGATCAGAGCTTCTTCAAATTACTATCCAGTTTTGAGAGAAAGGAAATTTTTTAACATAACTAATGATTATCCCCTATTTTGTTTTTCTGAATTTTGATGGATAAATAAATATAAGAAAGTGTCATCTCCATCAATTCTATCCAAAATAGACAGTACTGACTCTATCATAGGTTATCCATATAATAACATGACTCAACTTTAATTACCTAAATTTTAGTCACATATGAATCACGTAAATTTTTAAGCAAAGGAGGTATATATTCTTGTACATCAATATGAAACATAAAAATGGGATAATTTTCTCAACAAAATTTCTCAATTCTATATGATTCCCCATTTGTTCTTTGAAACTATTTTTGTTTAAGGAAGCATGTAATCATCTCATAAACTTCTTCTTTGTGTGAGATATCATCCTTAATATCTTAAATAGTTTTTATTCTATTTAAGGCTTCTTATCTTTCTATTATAATTATCTAAAAGTTTTTTCATTATGGATATATTTTGAGAATATCCCACATATGACGTCACTGACATAAGAATTTTTATTTGTTGACAACCTATAATGAATTTTAACTTCTTCATATTGAATTGATTCTTCTTGTATAGTTTTGGTTTTTCATTTTTCCATTCAAAACATTATTCATTTCGCAAATCGATTGGCCAGATGAATAAAATGTATTTAAGTTTATTGGAATCTTGTATAGGTTCTCCCCATGGCGTTATATTATTGATTTTATTTAGATAGATTCCCTAATATGTAGTACTCATATTGATGATCTTCTTGGAAGCTTTTTGAACTTGATATTTTTTATATCTTTTTTCTAAGGGAAAATCACCCATATCTTTAACATTTATGATTTTAGTGTAATTTGAAATGCTCTTTAGATTTACTCCCTGATATAGATCTTCAAATTTTTCCATATTTTTGTCATCTTTCCAAATATGATTTTGATACATTCTTAGATGTTCACGAACCACTTGTAGACAATACTCATTACAAACATTGTTAATATTTCCATGTAATTCAAATCGATTTTAGGATGCTAGATTCTTTTTTTATATGCAGATAATTTTTCCTCTCTAGCTTAAATCCCATCGACATAGTAATTTTATGAATAACTAAATCCATTGTATTTTACCAGAAATCTATTTCTTTATACCCTAATGGATTTCACCACTATCATTTTCAAACAAAATATGATATTCTATTCATGAAATGTTATTGTTTAAAATTTAAAGATGTGATAGAATTATTATTTAGGCCTTCTTTATCACCAGTTGAACTATTCTGGTGTAATTTCCTTATATACTCATTATTATATCTACCAAATACATGGTGGAATTTTATCACCCCATGATTCCATGGTACGCTTCTCTTTTAATAATACAGTAGCATGTGTTGTAAGCAACTTCGAGTTCTAACACACCACAACCAATAAAACTAGCCTTTATGAATACTAATACCCAGTTTTTGAAGTATAAAAAATTTAATAATTCAAAATGGACTTTTTTTTTGGATTTGGAATATTGAAATAAGCTTAGGGTGAATTTTTGGTATTTTTCTGAAAAATTTCAATTTTTGATGAATAGTAAAAAACACTAAGTATTTGTTTAAAATGAATTTTTTATTTAAATAAGTATTTATTTTATTCAAATTTATTTTAGTTCAAAATATATACATAATTCCTATATATGTTCAATGTAATTCATTAGATTCAGTTTATTATAATTTTTGATATATACATATTTTATGGAACTTTATGTCGTCTTTTACCTAACTCCTAAGAGTATTTGAAAATTAATATAAAACATAATTTTACCACTTCTTTGAGTTGAATTTTGAAAATCAGAGAGACACATTTATTATCAAGGAGTAAAAGGTGGTTCAATAAGATAAAAATATTTTTTGAGGAATAATAACTTTTTTCTTTTATTTACTACAGTTAAAAGTAAATAAGAGAAATAAGGGTAAAAGGATATTATTATTACCCTAACATATGTCATAATTCTCTTTGATAAGTATAATTCGACAAAAAAAACATAAGAATAAAATATGAACCTCTTTGGTCTACTTGTATTAGATTAAGACATTTATTATTATTTAATTCAAAGAAGAGTTAAAAGTCTTAAATTAAATGTTTAGTAACTAAACAATTTTTAATATAGGGTTACACATAAGATAAATTAAACTATAAATATTAATTATAAAGATAAAAATATTCCCTAAATAATCATATTTTACTTGTATATTTTAGACATTAAATAATTTAATTTATTTATGACACAACTTAATTAATGAAATTTTAAAATAATTGATATTATAAATATCCAAATAAATGTAATTTGAGAAATTTAATGAATTAAACTAATATTTTAGGTTAATATGACATATTACGGATAGTTAGATGAATTTTTTTTGAAGTAATCATTCTGTTATGAATTTAGAAAAAACAAAATACCAAATAGTGTCAAAATTGACATAAAGGAGTTTTTAAAACAAATATTATATTATTAATTGATATTCCTTTCCTAAAAATCTATAGTTTGGCCAAAAAACATATATAATGATAGGTGTATCATTAATGAACCAATTGGGGTTCTCTTGTAAATATATAATATCTTTATTAGCCATATAATATAAAAATACAAAGTGACATGGTAAATGTCAAACTATTTAAATAAGAGTTAAATCTAAATGATAAGGTTAATATTGTGAACAATACCAGTCTAAAACCTATTGGATGAGTGGTTTCAACCCATACCCACTTTAAACTTTAAATAATCCACCTTGGAGCCATTATAAATCGAAAAGGATTTTATTATAAAATAATATTTCAAGCTTTTCCTAAAGAGCCCCTCACTCCTCTTATAAAAGGGAACTTCCTCTTCTCTCAAATTCACAACTCCAAAGCCATTTGACTCAGACAACCCCTACCCAAATACCCACTCAACTTTTATACCTTCATCTTAGAGCCCTTCCTTTAATCATAAATCCAACCTAAGAAGCCCTTTTGATCAAATCAAAAGGAAGAACCTGACGAAGAGGTAAATATTTCATCACCTCTTTCAAGTTCATTTCTTCTTCCAGTTCCTCTTTCTTTGTTGTTTGCATTCTAAAATAATAAATCCAGTATATTATATATAATATGATGTTATTATAAATATGTTACAACCATATTCGTTATTATATCAATCCATTGAATGACATGTCACCATACGTGCGTACGTACTGCCTATCGTCTCCACGTCGTGGCGTAATTGTTATTCAATACATTATTATTTTGATGGGAATAATAATGATGTGTAATTGATGTAAATAATAAATATAACATGATAAAAATTCTTTATATATGATATACCATCCAATTATATATTATTTTAATATCAAAAGAATGATATTATTGTTCGTGCGTACGTACGGATTACTGTTTCCACAAACGCGATGAGATTCATTCCCCATCGTATCCATTCATGACAAATTTTCATTACATGATTAAAAATAATGTTTAAAGACTGAATATAATTCTTAATATGAATTGGATACATCATATCCATAACAAACATTACTTATATAATGAAGCATATAAAGGAAAACAAATCAGTTAACACCCGAAATGATGATAATACTAAGATATTATTTACAAAGAAATGTTAAAAGATCATATATGATATCATATTAATATATATGATTATTTTATAATTTAATAACAATTAATTCACCATTATACAGGTGTTTAACGTACCCTGGATCAATGAAATGTACAAGGTAAAGGTTAATTTCACAATCTCTTTATTATCTGAGGATGTTTTTACATTAGTATCTACTAGGACCTCTTTGTCATCCACATCCATGTTTCCTAAAAATGTATTCCAAAACATTTTTACGATTTACTAGACTTTGGGTAAAAATTAATTTTTACCTTTATTTGACCTTATATGTTTTGAAATGAATCTTTTCATCATTTTCCAAACAAGGTACTTTATGACCTTTTCGACAAAATTAAGGTAATAATGTTTTTAACTTATATGGTGGGTGAAACTATTTTCTGCAGTTATAACATCATTGAATCTTCCCTTATAAGCTTATAAGAATATTTTCAATATAAATTTTTTCCTTATAATTATGTTACTCTTAAATGATTTCAAAATAGAAAGAGATATTTCTCTAAAAAGGTTTTGATTTCATCTATGTCAAAATCCTATAATGGATTTTAAGTTTACTTAAAGTTGATTCATTATGATACAATACTTCTATATTACATTGAATGTTTTGTGATATGTTTGACTATGGATGTGTTATTTCATACCAGTCATGGTTTATGGATAAAGTATTGCCATTTCATTTGATAGTTTTAATATGAATGCTTATGCTATGTTAAAACCTTTTCATATGAGGAATGTGTTGGACTTAGTAAGTGACGGGTGGATCTTGCTATAGCTCCTCGATGCATCTCTAGGTCTCATGAGACAAACTAGTGTCTTGTCATAAGGCCTTCAAAAAATCTTATTTGTAGTCTTGGCATAAGGCCTTGACTATGTGGTTATGAATTTCTGGTATTATGTATTCCATCATTATGAATGTTGCTATTGATATTGCAAGTGAATATTTGTCTAGTAGAATATCCATGTGAGTAAGTAAATGGAATTATTTTTATTTATATTTTCCATATTTTGATGAAATTAATGTTGAAAATGCTTTTGTTTTATTTTTATACATTGCCTTAAATGTTTATACTTATTTATGAATGTTTATGCAATATTGTCATCCTTACTGAGCATCTTATCTCACCCCTTTCTACGTTTTATTTTTCCTAGGATGTGAAGAAGTATATTATGAGTAACCTACAACGATATTATAGGGGATCTCAGTATTGTACATGGAATTAATATTGTAGTATTTTTTCATTTTATGATGTAATGTAAACCTTATGAATGTATCTAGTACTTCCATGGCTACTAAACTAATCAGTCTTTAGAGACTTGATCTTTTGTGATCAAGACAATGTTATTTAATAATTCACCGACTATGGGTAACTAGGTTCAGGGCGTTATAGTTGGTATCAGAGTAAGTTTAGTACAATCCTTGGAATCTAGATTTAGATAAACTCTGAATAGAGAACATTACCCTAAGATAGACTTTCAGAATTTTTATAGAAGAACATCCTAGAATTTTGGTATTGTAGAGATTTTGTGAGTTTCCCAAGCAATACATCCCTGTCTGGATACGAGTAGGTAGAGGCAGCTCTGTCACAGATGTACCTAAGGGTAAAACCCAGAAACACCACATTGAGTTAGACTCAAATGGGAACTGGTGCACGACAATGGGCCATGATCTACTCTTGGTAACGACACTCCCGAGGGATATGCTTAGGATAATTCTCATTTTCTTTAAAAACCATTATGAAGGGTTTATGAGTATATACATCCTTAATAGAAACATTTTTTTATGATTATGGATTATATCCATAAAATGTTCAATTTATGTTAAGTGTTTTACAAGTTTAGAATTATGTATTTCGATTCATAAACTAATCTAGTTTATGCCATTGTTTAGAAATGGAGCCTAGTGGAAGGAATGTAAACTGTATCAATGCATGCGCTACATGTAGGGATTTCTCTCTTACTCAAAATAATTACAGAGGATCTGGTGATGTAACTAGTGCTGATCAGCTAATCACTATACTAGGATAACTCACTCAGGTTATGAATAATAACCTTACTCGTATGGAGCACCCTGATCCACAGCATGGAGGATCAATATTCGATCGCTTCATGAGGCAACAACCACCAACATTCAATGGGGGTACAAATACACTAGTAGTAGAGAAATGGATAAATTCCTTAGAGAAAATCTTCTATGCCTTGGGGATTATAAAAAGGGAAAAAGTTGTCATTGCAGTTTACCGCCTCACTGGAGATGCTGATCAATGGTGGTCATTGATTCAAAACACAGAGGAAGATGATTAAGTATTAAATATGGATTGGAGGGAGTTTAAATATATTTTAATTGAAAAATAATGTCCTCATGACCATCAAGAGGATATGGAAAGACAATTTCCGTGTTTGTGGAAAATAAAGGATGAGAAAGTTTCGAAGTATGAAGCAAGATTTACAAGGTTAGTGAGGCATGCTACAGATTATATACGTAATCCAAGAAGTAAGATTGATCGTTTCTTTGATGTGTTAAAACCATTTCTCCGTCAAGCATTAGTCTCACAATACTTCTCGTCATAAGAAGATATTGTCTCATGTGCTATCAAGATAGAAAAAGAATTATTTAAGTCTTATGACATTAAAGAAAATGAAGAGAAGAAGAGATCTGCTGAACACTCTAGAAATAGAAATAAGGGGAAGAAGGGAAAAGTTGAATATCCAACCTGCAATAAATGTGGGAAGAAAAACCCTAGTACTTTACTGAAGGGAATGGGATTCTATTACAATTTTGGTGAAAAAGGCCATCATGGTCATGATTTCATAGGGAAAAAGCGGCTGTCGATGTTGAATGCTATAATTGTAGAGAAAGGGGGAATTAAGAAAATGAATATTCTAAGAGTCAGAGGGAAATTACCTCAGAAGAGGCGAAGGGATCAAGGCCAAGCTTATGATATCACTACTACTGAGGTTGAAGCTCTGAAAGACATAGTGGCAGGTAGTTTAATGGTTTCCTCAAGTTTAGCCAATGCTTTATTTGATTCTGGATCATCACATTATTTTATATCTTCCCAGTTTTCTAAGAAAATTAGATTTATCTAATTTGATTTAACAATGGAGTTGTAATTCCAAAAAATAAGGGAAGTATAATTTCTATAAAGTTTTTTGAATTAGTTCCCATTAGGGCACATAAATGTTCTTTATCTGCTGATCTCATAGTCATACCCATGATTGAATTTGCTATAATCCTCGGTATGGATCAGGTATCAGACTATAATGCAAAAATTTATTATAAGAATAAGGAGGTTACTATTTTTGATGATAATGATAAAGAAAAAATTATATTTAGAGTATAATTGTAACACCCCAAGCTTCCACGGTACGCTTCTCTTTGAATAATACAGTAGCGTGTGTTGTACGGAATTTCGAGTTCTAACACACCACAACCAATCAAACTAGCCATTATGAATAGTAATACCCACTTTTGAAATTTTATAAATTTTATCTTTCAATATGGACTTCATTTTTGGATTTAGAATATCTAAATTAGGTTAGGGTAAATTTTTGTTATTTTTATGAAAACTTCCAATTTTTGATGAATAGTGAAAATTACTAAATTTTAATTAAAAACAACTCTTTTAATTGAAATAATTAATAGTGATAAATTATAAATTTGAGTGATTTTAAAGTATAATTATATTATATTTTTACCATTTAATCCAATTCTGTTCATTGGTCATAATTTTACATTTAAACTGGATATATGCAAGTGCCAATCTTTTGATAGTTATTATTTCATAAAAAGACGCGTTTTGTTTTAACAACGGGAATTAATTTGAAACTAATTTCTGTCACCTATGTGATTTGAATTTAGAAAAATGGAGTCCAAATTTAGAATCATGATGTTTAAATTGTGTAAATAGGAATCTTTTATTTTTAGACATTTTGAATAATTACTTCGGTAAATATTTTATTTACCATGGTTAAAGGTTAAATCCGGTAAATAAGGGTAAACAAATAATATTATAAAAATTGTAAATTACCCTAAAACGTGTCCTAACCGTATTGTGAGATACATGTCCAACCATGGGCATTTTGGATTGATTTTGGGACACCATGAAGCCACTTGTAAGTGATAATGACACTTTATATTAATTAAGTTAAAGTAAATACAAAACTGACAAAAGCTTATATCTTTTAGAAAATATTTTTTTACATAGGGTTATATTAATTATAATTTTGACTATAAATATTAATTAGATAGATAAAATGATTTCCTACATAATGTTATTTTATTTATAATTTTTAGACGTTGAATAATTAAATTTATTTGTGACACAATAATGATGCTGTAGTTTCCTTATTAATGAAAGAATCAAATAATAGGTATTGTAAATGTTAAAATAAATATAATTTGAAAGTTTTGATGAAATACACGAATTTTATTGTTTAATATGACATTATAGGATTTCTTAAATTAATTTTTTCAAATTAAGAAAGTTCTTAAGACTTTAACAAAAATCAATTATTAAATAGTGTCAAAATTGACATTAAAGAGTTTTTAAAACAAATATTATATTATTAATTCGTATTCTATTCCTAAAAATCTACGTTTTGGAAAAATTACCTATATAATGATATTTATATCATTAATGAACAACTTGTATTTCTCTTGGAAGTATATAGTATGTTTATTAACCAAATAATATAAAAATACAAAGAGACATGGTAAATGTCAAACTAATTAACTAAGAGTTTAATATAAAAGACAAGGTTAATTTAGTGATCCAAACCTGTCTAAAACCTTTTGGATGAGTGTATTGCGACCCATACCCACCTTAGACAAGAAATAAATCTGTTTGGAGCTATTAGAAACTGAATATGAATTTATTATAAAATAATATTTTTAGCTTTTCCAAAGGTGCCCCTCACCCCTCTTATAAAAGGGCACTCCTCCTTCTCTCAAATTCATACCTTCAAAGCCTTTTTTTGGAAAAAAACCTGCCCAAATATCCTCTAAAATTCCCTCACTTGAACCTAGAGGCCTTATTTTGACCAGAAAGCCAACCTATCGAGCCCTTTTGTTCAAATCAAAAGGAAGAATCTGGAGAAGAGGTAATGATTTCACCACCCTCTTTCAAGTTCCTTTCATCTTCAACTTCTTCATTCTTTGTGATTTAAATTCTATAATAATAACTAAAGTATCATATATATACTATGAAGTTATTATAAATATGGAAAAACAAAATTCATTATTCTATCCATCCCTTGAATGACATGTCACTATACGTGCGTACGTACGGCTTACCGTCTCTACGTCGTGGTGTAATTGTTATTCAATACATTATTATTTGGATGAATATAATAATGATGTTTAATTCATGTAAATAATAAATATAACATGATAATGATTATTTATATATGATATAACTTCAAATTATATCTTATTTTAATATCAAAAGAATGATATTGTCGCTCGTGTGTACGTACGGACTACCGTCTCCACGAACGCGATGAGATTCATTCTCCATTGTATCCATTCAAGACTAATTCTCATTTGATGATTAAAAATAATGTTTAAGGAACTGATATAATTCTGGATATGAATAAGATACAACATATCCATAAAAAACACGGCTTATGTAACAAAAAATATAAAGGAAAATGATTCCGTTAACTCCCGAAACGACGATAATACTAATATATTATTAAGAAAACAATGTTAAAAGATCATATATGATATCATATTAATGTACATGATTCTTGTATAATTTATTAACAATTATTTCACCATAATACAGGAGGTTATCCTACCATTGACCAAGGAAAAGTACAATGTAAGGGTTAATTTTACAATCTCTTTACTATCCGAGGTTGTTTTTACGTGAGTATCTACAGGGACCACTTTATTATCAACATCCATGTTTCATAAAAATTTATTCCAAAATATTTTTTCTATTTACTAGACTATGGGTTAATATCATTTATGTAACACCCCAAGATTTCATAGTGTGTTAATTATTCAAAATAATTCAATAACTTGCACTACAAGCAACACTGAGTTCAAGCGCATCATGACTTACCAAACAATCTGTTCAGAAGAGGTTATGAATAGTATTGAATAAATTTTGAACTTTATATAATACTTATAATTTTATAACACATATTATGAGTTTCTTAGGCATAATGTAAGAAAACATTCATTTTTTAGATAAAAGAAGTATATTTCAAAAAATCACTTTTACCATCTTTTAATAGTAAACCCTTTTTAAATCCAATATTTTAAACTTTTATATATTCAATTTGACTAAATAAATTTATTTTTTAGAATGGGGACATCAAAAATTTACAATGAAATACCCCATGCTTCCATGGTACGCTTCTCTTTGAATAAAATAGTAGCGTGTGTTGTACCCAATTTCGATTTCTAACACACATCACAACCAATCAAACTAGCCGTTATGAATAGTAATACCTACTTTTTTAATTTTTTTAAATTTTTTCTCTCAAAATAGACTTCATTTTTGAATTTATAATATCGAATTTAGCCTAGGGTGAAATTTTGGTACTTTTTGGATAACTTTTATATTTTGATGAATAGTAAAAATTACTAAATTTTAATTAAAAACATGTTTTTTAATAAAAATAATTAATAGTGATAAATTATGAATTTGAGGGGTTTTAAAGTATATTTATAATAAATTTTTACCATTTAATAAAATTTTGGTCATTGGACATAATTTCACAATTAAACCAGACATAAACAAGCGTCAATATTTTGATAGTTATTATATCTTAAAAACACGCTTTTTGTTTTGACGGTGGGAATTAATTTTAAATTAATTTTTGAAACATTTTTGTTTTGAATTTGGAAAAATAGATTCCATATTTGGAATCCGTATTTCCAAAATATGTAAATAAGTAACTTTTATTATTAGTCATTTTGAATAATTACTTTGGTAAATATTTTATTTACCATGGTTAAAGGGTAAATCCGGTAAATAAGGGTTAAAAAATAATATTATAATAATAATAAATTACCCTAAAACGTGTTCTATACTTTTTGGTGGACACATGTCCGACCATGGTCATCTTTGGGTCGATTTATGGGACCCCATGGTGCCACTTGTAGGTGATATGGACACTTTATTTTAATTAAGATAAAGTAAATACAAAAATGACATAAGCTTATATCTTTTAGAAAGACAATTTTTACATAGGGTTATATATGTTATATTTTAGATTATAAATATTAATTAGAACTATAAAATTATTTCCTACATAATGATATTTTATTTAAAATTTTTATACATTGAAAAAGTAAAAATATATATGACACAATAATGATGCAATATTTTATTTATTAATGAAAGAATCAAATAATTTGAATTATAAATGTTAAAATACATATAATTTGAATGTTTTGATGACATAAACGAATTTTATTGGTTAATATGACATGTTATTATTGCTTAAATTAATTTGGTTGGAATTAATAAAGTTTTTAAGACTTTAACAAAAATCAATTATTGAATAGTGTTGAAATTCACATAAAAGAGTTTTTAAAACAAATATTATATTATTAATTGATATTAAATTCCTAAAAATCTATGGTTAGGAAAAGAGACTTATATCATGATACTTGTATCATTAATGGACCACTTTGGGGTCTCTTGGATGTATATAGTAAGGTTATTAACTATATAATATAAAAATACAAAGTGACGTGGTAAATGTTATACTAATTAACTAAGAGTTAAAACTAAAAGATAAGGTTAATATAGTGACCCAAAATTGTATAAAACCTATTGGTTGAGTGTGTTTCTACCTATACCCACCTTAAAATTTATAAAATCCACTTTGGAGCCATTATAAACCGAATATGAATTTATTATAAAAGAATATTTCTAGCTTTTTCAAAGGTGCCCCTCACCCCTCTTATAAAATGGCACTCCCATTTCTCACTAATTCACACATTCAAATCCATTTGGATCAGCCAAAAACTCTCCAAATATCCTCATAACTTCCCTAAATTCTTCTTAGAGGCCTTATTTTGATCAGAAATCCAACCTAAGGAGCCCTTCTGATTAAATCAAAAGAAAGAACCCGAAGAAGAGGTAATGTTTTCACCACCCTCTTTCAAGTTCCTTTCTTATTCAACTTCTTATTTCTTTGTTATTACCATTCAAAAATAATAACTCCAGTATCTTATATATACTATGATGTTATTATAAATATGGTACAACCATATTCATTATTCTATCCATCCTTTGAATGACATGTCACCATACGTGCATACGTAGGGCTTACTGTCTCCACGTCGTGGTGTAATTGTTATTCAATAAATTTTTATTTGGATGGGTATAATAATGACGTGTAATTAATGTAAATAATAAATATAACAGGATAATTATTCTGTATATATGATATACCATTCAATTATATATTATTTTAATTTCAAATGAATGATATTGTCGCTCGTGCGTACGTACGGACTACCGTCTCCACGAACGCGATGAGATTAATTCTCCATCGTGTCCATTCAAGTATAATTATCATTATATGATTAAAAATAATTTTTAAGGACTTTATATCATTATAGATATGAATAAGATACAACCTATCCATAACAAACATGGCTTATGTAACAAAAAATATACAAGTAAGTTAACACCCGAAACGACGATAATACTAAGATATTATTAAAAAAGAAATGTTGAAAGATCATAGATGATATAATATTAATGTATATGATTCTTGTATAATTTAAAAATAATTATATCACCATTATATAGGAGGTTTAGCTACCTCCAACCAAGGAAAAGTAAAAGGTAAGGGGTTTTCATTTCACTCCTTATTCCCGTGAGATTCATGCCATATTGCCACTATTACCTTTTGTGTAGTGTATGTACTGTCCATAATTGTATTCTTCATGTAATACACATTAATATATGTATATTTACATATTAATTGTATGATACCTCTTCTATGGGTTGTATGTTTCGTATGTTACCAAATTGGCAAGGGTTTATTTCACAATCTCTTCATTATCCGAGGTTGTTAATACGTAATTATCTATTGGGTCCTCTTTATCATCTCTATCCATGTTTCTAATTTTTTTTTTCAAAACAGTTTTACTATTTTACATAATATGGGTTAAATTCATTTATACCCTTTTTTTACTTTTTATAATAATCTTATAAAGGAATATTTCCGTCGTTTTCCAAAAAGGTCCTTTTTAACCTTTTCGACAGAAATAAGGTAAGAATATTTTTTTTAACTTATATGGCGGGTGTGACTATTTTTCACAATTATAAAATCTTCGAAGCTTCCCTTACAAGATTATAAGAATATTTTTAAAGTAAATGTTTTATTTTATAATTATGTGACCTTTAAATGATTTTAAAATTAATATTTTACGAATTTGTGAAAGGTACTATTTATCAAGATCATAATTTAAATGTTTTAAAGATTTATCTTTCTAAATATTTTAAAATAATATCCATGTTTTCAAAATGATTTTAAGGATTTATTTATATGGACATTAATATTTTGAAATTATATTTCTTTTCAAAAGTTTCAAATTTGTATGAGAAACTTTGATTAAAAAATCCCTTTTAAATTACTTCCTTTATAAATGTGTGAATTTTAACTTATTAAAATTTTTGATATTTCTCTCAAATTGTTTTGATTTCATCTATGTCAACATCCTTTGATGGATTTTAAGATTATTTTAATTTTATTTATTATGATTCAAAACATCCATATTGTATTGAAGGTTTTGTGATATGTTCTACTATGGATGTGTTATTTCTATACCATTCATGGTTTATGGAGAATTTATTGGCATTTCGTATGCTAGTTTTAATACGAATGTTTATATTATGTTTAAATATGTTCATATGCGGAACACATCAGACTTAATAAGTGATGGGTGGAGCCCGCTATAGCTCCTCGATACATCAGTAGGTATCATGAGACAAACTTGTGTCTTGGTAAGAGACCTTGACCGAATCTTATTTGTAGTCTTGGAACGAGGCCTTGGCTACGTGGTTATGATAGACTGGAATTATGCATTCCATCATTATGAAAGTGGTTAGTGATATAACATGTGATTATTGGAATAGTAGAATATCCATGTGAATAAGTAAATGAAATTATTTCATTTTATTTTTTCCATATTATGCTGAAGTATAAGTTTAAAAGGATTTTGTTTTAGTTATACATTGCCTTAAATGTTTATGATTATTTATGAAAGTTCCCGCTGTATTTCATACCGTTACTGAGCATTTAAGCTCACCCCTTTCTATGTTTTATTTTTCCCAGGATTCCAAGAAGTGTATCGTGATTGATATGCAGGGTTAAGACAAGGGAATAATGGCATTCATAAATTATTATTTATATTGTTTTGTATGTTATTAAATGCAATGTAACATTCATGTATGTAATCTATTTTTCCATGACTTCTAAACTGATCGGTCCTTTGGGACTTGATTCCTTGTAATCTTGCCAATGTATTAAAATAATGCACCGAATCTGGGTAACTTGGGTCGGGGCATTACAGTTGGTATCAGAGGATGTTTAGCAATAACCTTGGAATATAGATTTAGATAAACTCTGATTAGAGAACATAGCCCTAAGATAGACATTGAGGATTAGTATAGAAGAACTTCCTATAATTTTGGTATTGTAGAGATTTTGTGAGTTTTCCAAGCAATAAATCTCTATGTGGATACGAGCAGGTAGAGGCGGCTCTGACATAGATGTACCTAGGGGTAAAACCTGAAAACACCGCTTTAAGGTAGACTCAAACTGGAACTTGTGCACGACAACAGGCCTTGTTACACTCTTGGTTACGACACTCCCGAAGGATATTCTTAAGATAATTCTCATTTTCTTTACAAACCTCTATGAAGGGTTTATGAGTATATACCTCCTCAAATAAATTTTTTTTGTGATTATAGATTATATCCATAAACTATTCAATTTATGTTAGGTATTTTACATGTTTGGAATTATTCATTGCAATTAATAAACTAACCTAGTTTATGCTATTGAATAGAAATGACGCCCGGTAGAAGGAATTTGAACTCCAGAAATACGTATGATCCAAAGAGTAAGAAGGATCATATCATTCATGTTATTAATCCATCATTTAGATGGGAAATAGTCTCCCACGTGTTATCATCATATGAAGAAATAGTATCATGTGATTATAAGATAAGTAAAGAGTTCTCTAAGTCCGATGGCTTTGAAGGGAAGCAAGGGATGAAATGGATGGAAGAGAGAAATATGGATAAAGAGAAGAGGGAAAAGAAGAATTTTCATATATGTGATTACTGTGGGAAGAAACACCCTAGAACTTGCCTGAAAGGAATGGGAGTTTGTTATAAGTGTAGAGGATAAGGGCTCCAAGTACGTGACTGCAAGGTTAAGATAATTGTTTCAAATGTACAATGCTTCATTTGAAAGGAGTTTGGACACTATGTGAACCTTTGTCATAGTCATCAGACAATGCTGAAAATGATGCTATTGGATAATAATCAAGTTATGATACTACCCAGATGAAGAGGAATGATTAGAGATCTTATGTTGATTATGTCATTTGAGTGTTGTATCAACAATGTAATTGTTATAATAATTATGGAGTATATAAGTATTTTACTTCAATACTATTTCATTAAGGACTTGAGATTGCGTGGAACAACGAAAAGTGACTCAATAGCAGGTTAAATTTTTGGAAAATATATGGTTGAGAGAAAGATAATCCATAATATGGTTCTGATACCGAGGTAGTGATATTAGAATAATACATGATTGATTTGGATAAATTATATTGGATATTCTTGACTATCTTGAAACTGATTAATGATTTCTATATTCCATCATTGTTGGGGTTTACAACATTTTTGGATTGAAAGAGTATATCTATTATTCTTTAAGGAATAAGGGATCATGAATGTAATCAATAAGGTTTTATGGTAATTCAGGATGTTTCAATATTTTAAAAGAATACATGACGAAGGTATTCACATGTTATTACGTGGAAAAAAAGACCTTCATTATATTTACATTCCTTATAAATTTTGTATTGTGAGTTTGGACAGAGGTAATTTGGATAAGTCTAAAGGTTGGAATGGATTATATTTGACATTTGATACAATTGTTATGGTTAAATCATTTCTGAAGATTATTTTTTTATTGTTATAAAATGGAAAACCCGGAGGTCAGGAGACAACCCATCGCGTCCGGCAAGGCCGTGAGACTTGAACCCACAACTGAAGGGCGACAAGGGTGTATCACCTACCACTGGCCCACGAGATATCCTGGATTAAATAAAGTAGTTTATTTGAAGAAGTTCTAGTAGATGAATTATAAATTCATTTTTTTACCCCAAACGAAAAGGATAAATAGAATATTTTTTTAAGTTCAATTATCTTTTAGAGTGAAAGATGAGTTTGTGGTAGAAATTAGTTAAAGGATTGAACTCTACTTGTCAAGTATATATTTTTCTTCTCCTCTTACTCTATGAATAAATTAATTCATATACTTTATTGAAGGGATCTCAAAACCAAAAATGTGTTATCCTAATATGTTATGTTTTGTTGAACCGATGGTATTTTAAATCATCATAGATTGAAGAATTTAAGGACCTCAATTTTAAACTTGTTTGGGATTGATGACCTCAATAACTACCTATAAATATTTATGTATTTCTCTAATTACATGTCTATAATTTCCACCAATGTTCTCCAAATCGAGATCATAATTTGGTGGTGACCCTTTCATTTCTCTTTTCCTCTTATTAAGACAAAATTTTATTAACCAAATTTTCGATGTGGGTTTTCCCACAAAGATATTTTCTATTTTCAACAATTATTTTCAAAAAACAATATCAAATTAGGAGGATGCAATTTATTGAAGGAGGGAAGAATGTAACACCCCACGATTTCATAGTGTGTTACTTTATCAAAATAATTTAATAACTTGCACTAAACGCAACACCGAGTTCAAGCGCAACATGACTTACCAAACAATCCGTTCAAAAGAGGTTATGAATAGTATTAAATAAATTTTAAACTTTATATAATCCTTTTAATTTTAGAATCCATATTATGAGTTTCATAGACATAATGTAAGAACAAATTCATTTTTTAGATAAAAGAAGTATTTTTTAAAAATACACTTTTACCAACTTTTAATAGTTATCCCTTTTTAAATCCAATATTATAAACTTTTAGATATTCAATTTGACTAAATAAATTTATTTTTTAGAATGGGGACATCAAAAATTTACAATGAAACACCCCAAGATTCTACGGTATGCATCTCTTTGAATAAAATAGTAGCGTGTGTTGTACGCAACTTCGAGTTCTAACACACACCACAACCAATCAAACTAGCCGTTATGAATAGTAAGAAATAATTTTTGAAATTTATTAAATTTTATCTCTCAAAATAGACTCAAATTTTAGATTTTTAATATCTATTTTAGTTTAGGGTGAAATTTTGGAACTTTTCGGATAACTTTTATATTTTGATGAATAGTGAAAATTACTAAATTTTAATTAAAAACAACTTTTTTAATCAAAATAATTAATAGTGATAAATTATGAATTTTAGTGGTTTTAAAGTATATTTAGAATATATTTTTACCATTTAATACAATATTGGTCATTGGACATAATTTCACAATTAAACCGGACATAAACATGTGGCAATCTTTTGATAGTTATTATATCTTAAAAACACACTTTTTGTTTTAACAACGGGAATTAATTTTAAATTAATTTCTGCCACTTCTGTGTTTTGAATTTGGAAAAATGGATTCCATATTTCAAATCAGGATTTCCAAACTGTGTAAATAGGTAACTTTAATTTTTAGACATTTTGAATAATTACTTCGGTAAATATTTTATTTACCATGGTTAAAGGATAAATCTGGAAAATAAGGGTTAAAAAATAATATTATAATAATAATAAATTACCCTAAAACGTGTCCTAACCATAATTTTGGATACATTTCCAACCATGGACATCTTTGGGTCGATTTTTGGGACCCCATGGATCCACTTGTAGGTGATAGGGACACTTTATTTTAATTAAGATAACGTAAATACAAAAATGACATAAGCTTATATCTTTTAGCAAGACAATTTTTACATAGGGTTATATATGTTATATTTTCGATTATAAATATTCATTAGAACTATAAAAGTATTTCCTACATAATTATATTTTGTTTATACTTTTTAGAAATTGAAAAAGTAAAAATATATATGAAACAATTATGATGCTGTATTTTCTTTATTAATGAAAGAATCAAATAATTGGTATTATAAATGTTAAAATAAATATAATTTGAAAGTTTTGATGACATAAAAAACTTTTATTGGTTAATATGACATTTTAGGATTGCTTAAATGAATTTTTTTTGAATTAATAAAGTTTTTATGACTTTAACAAACATCAATTATTGAATAGTGTCAAAATTCACATAAAAGCGTTTTGAGAACAAATATTATATTATTAATTGATATAAAATTTCTAAAAATATAAAGATCATCCAAGAGACTTATATAATGATAGGTTTATCATTAATGGACTACTTTGAGGTCTCTTGAATGTATATAGTAAGTTTATTAACTATAAATATAAAAATACAAAGTGACATGGTAAATGATAAACTAATTAACTAAGAGTTAAACTAAAAGATAAGGTTAATATAGTGACCCAAACCTATCTAAAACCTATTTGTTGAGTGGTATGAGACCTATCCCCACCTTAAACTTTAAATAATCCACTTTGGAGCCATTTGAAACCGAATATGAATTAATTACAAAATAATATTTCTAGCTTTTTCAAAGGTGCCCCTCACCCCTCTTATAAAAGGGCACTCCCACTTCTCAACAATTCACACCTTCAAAGCCATTTGGATCATCCAACCCCTGCCCTAATATCCTCCCAACATCCCTCAATTCATCCTAGAGGCATTATGTTCATGATAAATCCAACCTATGGATCCCTTTCGATCAAATCAAAAGGAAGAACCTGAAGAAGAGGTAATGATTTCACCACCCTCTTTCAAGTTCCTTTCTTATTCAACTTCTTCTTTCTTTGTTATTCCCATTATAAAATAAAAACTCCAGTATATTATATATACTATGATGTTATTATAAATATGGTACAACCATATTCAGTATTCTATCCATCATTTGAATGACATGTCACCATATGTGTGTACGTACGGCTTATCATCTCCACATCATGGTGTAATTGTTATTCAATAAATTATTATTTGGATGGTTATAATAATGATGTGTAATTCATGTAAATAATAAAGATAACATTATATTGATTCTATATATATGATATACCATCCAATTATATATTATTTTAATATCAAAATAATGATATTGTCGCTCGTGCATACGTACGGACTACCGTCTCCACAAATGCGATGAGATTCATTCTCCATCGTTTCCATTCAAGTATAATTATCATTATAAGATTAAAAATAATGTTTAAGGACTTGATATAATTATAGATATGAATAATATACAACCTATCCATATCAATCATGACTTATATAACAAAACATATACGAGTAAGTTATCACCCGAAACGACGATAATACTAAGATATTATTAACCAAGCAATGTTAAAAGATCATATATGATATCATATTAATGTATATTATTCTTGTATAATTTAATAAAAAATATTTTACCATTATACAGGAGGTTAACCTACCCCCAACCAAGGAAAAGTACATGGTAAGGGGTTTACATCTCACTCCGTATTCCCGTGAGATTCATGCCATATTGCCACTATTACCTTTTGTGGGGTGTATTTACTTTACATAATTGTATTCTTTGTGTAATACACATTAATTTATGTGTATTTACATATTCATTGTATGATACCTCTTTCATGGGTTTTATGTTTCGTAATTTACCAAATTGGTAAGGGTTTATTTCACAATCTCTTCATTATCCGAGGTTGTTTATAAGTAATTATCTACTGGGACCTCTTTATCAGCAATATCCATGTTTCTTAAAAAACATTTCAAAACATTCTTACTATTTTACAGAATATGGGTTAAAGTCATTTATACCCTTGTTTGATTTTTTATAATATGTTTATAAAGGAATATTTCCATCGTTTTCCAAACAAGGACCTTTTTAACCTTTTCGACAGAATTATGGTAAGAATGTTTTTTTAACTTATACTGCGGGTGTGACTATTTTTCACCATTATAAAATCTTCAAAGTTTACCTTATAATATTATAAGAATATTTTTATTGTAAGTGTTTTATTTTATAATTATGTGACCTTTAAATGATTTCAAAATGAATATTTTAAGAATTTGTGAAAGGTACTCTTTATCAAGACCAGAATTTTAAATGTTTTAAATATTTATCTTTCTAAATATTTTTAATTAATGTCCATGTTTTCATAATTATTTTAAGAATTTATTTATATGGACATTAATCTTTTCAGATGATACTTCTTTTCAAAAGTTTCAATCTTTTATGGGACACTTTGATTCAAAAATTTCTTTTAAATTACTTCCTTTATAAATGTGTGACTTTTAAATGATTTAAAAAAGGAGATATTTCTCTCAAATAGTTTTGATTTCATCTATGTCAACATCCTTTGAGGGAATTTAATATTATTTGAAGTTGATTTATTATGATAAAAAACTTCCATATTGTATTGAAGGTTTTGTGATATGTTTGACCATGGATGTGTTATTTCTATACCATTCATGGTTTATGGATAAAGTATTGACGTTTCATATGCTAGTTTTAATACGAATGTTGATATTATGTTTAAACCTATTCATATGAGGAATGTATTGGACTTTGAAGTGCCCAGATCAGTGTGAATCACTGAGAGGGGGAGGGGGTGAATCAGTGATCCCTTAAAACTTTTTACTAATTGATTCTTATTCAATTAAACCTCTATGGCTGGTTAAAGCCTCGATCCACTCTTCTTGTATCTCTCAACCTTTCCCGGATAATGCAGTAATGAAAAGGCACAGGACACAAGGATTTACAAGGTTCGGCACCAAAGGCCTACATCCTTGCCATGCTCTCCCAGCATGGATTCTCCATTATAACCTGTTAAAATTACAATGGTCGATACAGAGTCCCACTGTATCTCTCCTGAGTCCCACAGGAGGGTCTTTATACTGCTTCACACAGTGTTACCAGAGTCCCACTGGCCTGCTCCAGAATCCCACTGAAGACTTCTTCTCCCTGAGTCCCACAGGGTCTTCTCCTGGCTCCTCGAGTCGCACGAGTAGCTCTTCTTCACTTTAAGTTCTTCAAGTATCCTCAGCAGTCTGGGATAAAGACTGATGGCCTTGCTCTGTACCTCTTATCACTTGAGTTGATCAGGTCTTCTCGTCTAGCTCGGGCTTTATCACCTTCTTCTAAGGATGACCCGGTTTCTTTCTTCAACTACTGAATGCTCAGACAACTGATGTCTTTATCTTCGGTCTGGTCCAGTCTCATTTGCACACCACTGATTTAGCACTGTTCACGTGTGCACGTGCATGCATGCATGCATGCACTCTCCTTTTCTTCCTCTTGGTGCAGTAGACCCACAAAGGGTGTAATTCTTTTAAGCACACACCTTCTCACTTGAACTTCACACTTTTTGTTCAATGTGTTTACACACTTAAATGTGTGTTATACTTTAGTGTGGGCCAACTTCTTCTTCTAAGTGTGTCCACTCCTCTTAGAGCACACACATAGGTTCGGCCACTTCACTTTGTTGTTTTGCACACAAAACTTTGTTCTTTGCTTTGCACACACACAATGGTTGTGTATTTGGCCTCCACTATTTTTGCACACCCCAAGCTATGCCTCGGCCTTCCTTTCAAATGCACACACACACAAAGTGTGGTGGTCTTCACTTTACCCACTTGCACATACCCAAGCCAAGGTCTCGGGTTCTTCCTTGTTCTTTTAATCTTCTTCAAAGTGTGCACTTCACTTATGCACACACTTGGTTCTCCATTTTGTACACACAAGGGCTACGGCCTCTTTGTTTTCTTTTTGCACACAAAGGCACAAAGGTGTTTGTCTTCACTTGGTGCACACACAAGGCTATGCCTCGGGTCTTCTTTGGTGCACACCCACTGCCACCTTATTGTAATTGCACACACAAATACACTTAGGCCTTGGGTCTTCTTTGGTTTCACAAGGCTACGGCCTTTCCTTCCCTTCTTGCACACACACAAGGCTACTGCCTTTTCTTCAAATGCACACACTAGGTGTGGCCTTGTCTTGTTCACACCCACTGCCCGTAGGGTATTCTCACTTGAACCCTTTCTACAAGGAGGCACACATGGTGTCTTGGTGCAAGGGGCAGCCGCGCAAGGGTGCTTGGTGCAAGGCAGCGCGCAGGGTGCCTGAGTAACCTATGTCTCGGGCACAAGGGCCGCGCAAGGCCTCGGGTGCAAGGCACCTCGGGCTTCAACCGTGGGCGCGCAAGATGTTTCGGCCACGGGTCTTCCTGTCGCGCAAGGGAGGCGCGCAGGGGTCCTCTTCTTCCGCGCAAGTATGCGCAAAAGGATCTCACGGAGCCTCTGATGGCTCCGGGCTTCACTGCCGCGCAGGGGTGCGCGCAGGCTCTTCTTCGCGAGGCAAAGGTGCTCTCACGGGACTCCGGATTTTTCAACAAAGGATCAGCAAAGCGGCACAGAGGGCTCGGCCTCATTTTTATAGGCAGAGACTGCCTCAGATTATCCGCGTGCAATAACTTCAAACACCCGAGATCTTCGGATCTTCAAGATTTCCAAAATCTTGTTTCTCCTCTGTTTCACGCGGCATCCCTTAGTTTTCGGCCTTCTTCACGTGCATGCGACTTAGAACGCATGCACGGCCTTCCTTCGATCCAAACCATGCAGAGTATCAACACCGAATGGCCTCGCACCTTCGGTTTGCTTCGGCCTTCATCGAAATCTCCCAAACATTGCATGCATGTGTATTTTTAAGCATGGATCGGTTCAGTAGGTCCATACGATCACCATGGAGGCTTTACTTCGATCAGCGGTGGCCGGGAGCTCGAAAGCACTGCTCGGGTTACTCCTGGTTTGAACGGAGTTCGCGGGGAGCTTCGGTCGAGCTCGAGGGAGGAGACGATGTCGGGGCTGTCGGATGCGGTGATCAAAAGGGTTTCGACGGCTTGGATTAGATCGCGGCGCCGCGGATGGATCGTGCGGCGCAGATCAAGCGCGCGATCAATCGAGCGGCTCAGATTCAATCCCGGGAAATTTTCCGCGTCCCACATCGAAACGGGGCGCGGTTTTTCCGCAGCTTATTAACTAAGCGCTCCCCGCTCAACGCTCAGTTGCACTTCCCCCTCCACGGTGCCGCCCCGCACCGTGTTCTCTTCTGCGGGCGCGCTCTGCGCCCACTCTTGCTCCTACGGGCGCGCCACTGGCGCCCACTATGCTTCCTGCGGGCGCGCCACTGGCGCCCACTATGCACACTGCGCTCCTCCGGGCGTGCCCCAGGCGCCTCTGTGGTGTCTGCGGGTGCGCCCCTGCCGCCCTAATCTCTCCCCACGGGTTCCCCCTTGGGCGTGGCGCCTTAGGCCCACATGAGCCTTGGGGTTGAACCCACAAGGTGCTCACGGGCTGGCCATATTTTTTGGCAAGTAAAGTGTTAAACACTTTGTTAAAAAACAAAGTATCCCCATATGTAAAATGCCAAATTCCAAGCCACTTCATTCTTCTTCTCAATTTCTTCCCTACTCTACTTCTTAAGAATTCCTTAATCCTCCTCAACATATAATCTTCACTTAGTATATGGAATTCAAAAGGTTTCTTCTTAATCTTCTTCATCTCCTCTTCCATATGTGTTCAATTCTTAGGAGGGACTTCTTCAACTGAATCTCATAAATCACACATGTTCTTCAACATTCTTCATTGATCTAATCAGAGGTCAAGTTGGATCACATTCACATTGTCATGCACTAAGGATTAGTACATGTTCTTCTTCAGCTCACTTCATCCACTTAGAAGTTGTGGATGGCTCTTCTTTCATCTCCAACTCCTCATGCATTGTCACTACAATGCATGGTCTTCTAATCATGTTGTGACTTTGTATCATCTTGATACAAGTTCTTGGAACTCTAAGAACAGCTCAACAATCGTCTGATTTACTAGAGAATGTTTCAACCACATCTCCTATGCCACTTAGTGAATCTCCTAAGTGACATGCATCTTAGTACCATGGCCATTCTCCTTCATCACCATCACCATCACATCCTTTGACATTCACATCTTGACTCCTTGACATCCATTCATTCCAGGACAACTTCATGCCTCATTGACAACAAATGCAACACAATGCACTTCAATCCCCCCCTTTGTATTTGTTGTCAATACACTCCTTCAGCACATATGAATGGGTCAATATGTGTGCCAATATTTTCTCCCCCTTATTGGCAATCAAATGCAAAGGTGTGGTGTGGTTCTCTTTCAAAAATATCTTCCTCCCTTTGAATAGCATCTTCTTGAAAATCACTAAGAGAGGGATGATGCCACATGTTCTTCTTTAGCAAAGAACCTTTAGTAAATCAACTCTAAGTCTACTTGGGCTAACCCGATGTAGAAAACAAGAGTGATGTAATCAAGGAACTCAATGCTGTCCACAATTCTCTACACATGTGAGATCATGCTTAGGGGTTTGAAATTTTTCAGATATAACAATGAATTTGCTAAATCCTGCACATGCTTCACAAAACTCATTAGAAAGTTCAGGTGCAAAGATAAAGCTCCCCCTTTCATCCATTTGTCTTTAATCCATACTCCCCCTTAATTGACAAGATAAACTCAATTAAGAAACAAGGGATGAAAGTATGATTGGAATACCTTCACTTTCTCAAGATGATATTAATTTTAGAACATCATCTTCTTCAGATTTGCTCCCCCTCAAGGGGTGCACTCCATTCTGTCCAAACCATCCTCCAGATGAGAATGATCGTCATCTTCAATTCCCTGCAATGTTAGAACATGTAAATACAAGTGTATAAGGGAATAAGATGGGACCTCCTTGGTTCATCAATGTGAACAACAAGGTTGAGAAGATTCTCTCAACCGAGATGTCCCATTTTCACCAGTCTTCACACTTGCACATTTGATCTTCATTGATGATTGTGCTGGTGTGGTTCTCAAAACATCTTCATGTGAAACCTTCTTCTTCCTTGTTGCTTTAGAAGTTTCCAGAGCTTCATCTTCAGCTCTTTGCAGTTCTCTGGCAAGTTGCAACTGATTTGGCCATATGACTAGTAAATCATTTGGAAGTGTGGCCTCAGTTCTGGAAGTTCCACATGGTTCTTTGGATGCTGCTAAGCTACCTCTCTTAGGAAACTTATTTTCAATCAGTCCCTTCTTCTTCTGGATTGATTGTCTTTTGGAGTTCAGTCTGCTTCTATTTATTTTCATGGCTTCTTTACAAAGGTCCATGATGTGTCCTTTCTTTCCACAGTAGAAGCATTTCTTGGTGGTCCTTCTGGATGCATCACCCTTCTTGGACTCAGACTCCAAGGACTTCTCTTCATTTCTCAAACACTTCTTGGGAGCATTATCTACTTTCTTCTTGCTTCCCAAGGAATCTTTTTGAGCCAGGTTCTGTGATCTTTTCATCTTTTGAGCTCTGGATACAGTTGGAGATTGACATGTATCTTTTTGACCACTTTTGCAATCATCCCAGATGTTGTCAAGTAATCCAAATCTGTTAGCAGTAAACAGATGTCTCTGGACCTGTGGATGTTGCTTCTTTTCCTCTGGCTTGCTCCCCCTTGGCATGGGCTTCCTCTGTGCTTTGGCATTCAGTGGATTGTACCAACAATCCTTTGCACAATGCCCATACTTGTTACAACACCAACATTGACCCACAAATCTTGACTTATTCAGTCCTTCTGATTGTTGGGTACTTTTCTTGATTTGTTGTGTTGTTTCAGGAGAGCTCTGCTTCTTTACTGTCTTCATCCATATTTGTTTGGATTCATTCTTCCATCCTGCACTTTTTGTGGAAACACATTTAGAAACATGAGTACAAGATGGTATGGATGGTACCTTCTTGTTAGAAGTTGTTGCACTTTCACTAGAGGATGTCTTTCTTTTAGAATCATCCTTCTCGAGGCATACTTGAGTAGCAACATGTCTTCTTCCAGTTGACTGGGAGGCTTTGGATTTGGGTGATTGCTGATTTGTCAATATCACCTCCAATTCTAAGCATTTCATGTTAAGGGAGTTCTTCTCATCCTCAACAGTTCTTAGCCTTCCTTCCCAATTCTCCACCAGTTGTTTCATCTGGTCTTCATGCACCTTCTTCAATTCTTGTAATGAATTGTCCAGCTCCTTCACCCTTTTGACTTTGTCTTCTAGTTGAGCATCTTTGACAACCATTGACGCTTTGTGCCTCTTTTCCAGTGCATGGAAAACTTCTTTGATAATTACTTTAAAGATTTCTTTCTCAGAAAGGCTTCTTTGCAATTCTTCAGTAGTGTCTTCATATCTTTCATTGCAAAGAGATACTGTTTCATCTTTGGCATTTACCAGCTTTCTGAGAGTGTTGGTTATGCCAACCCTTTTAGCCAGCTGATCTTCCATAGCATTGGCTTCTTCTTCTAACTGTGATTTTTCTTCTTGAAGATCATGGATGCCTGTAGCTATACACTTTTCCACTTCCATGGGAACTATCTTCTGAAGATATTTGAGTGCACTCTAAAGATCATTCATTGTTTCAACTTCATCACAGCTAGGACAGGCTTCATCAGAAGAATGATAAAAGGAATTGTCATCTGATGTGACTTTCACATTTCTTTCCATAGAAGGAGTTTCTCTGATTGCAGCAACCTTCTTCTTCATCTTCTTGGCCTGTTTCTTCTTTCTATTTTTCTGAGTCTTGGCAGATATCTCCATTTTAGGCTGGTCGCTCGTTTCCTCAAATCTGCACTTCATAAAGACTCCCTTGGATCTTTTAGAGGCAACCTCCCTCTGATACCAATTGAAGTGCCCAGATCAGTGTGAATCACTGAGAGGGGGAGGGGGTGAATCAGTGATCCCTTAAAACTTTTTACTAATTGATTCTTAATCAATTAAACCTCTATGGCTGGTTAAAGCCTCGATCCACTCTTCTTGTATCTCTCAACCTTTCCCGAATAATGCAGTAATGAAAAGGCACAGGACACAAGGATTTACAAGGTTCGGCACCAAAGGCCTACATCCTTGCCATGCTCTCCCAGCATGGATTCTCCATTATAACCTGTTAAAATTACAATGGTCGATACAGAGTCCCACTGTATCTCTCCTGATTCCCACAGGAGGGTCTTTATACTGCTTCACACAGTGTTACCAGAGTCCCACTGGCCTGCTCCAGAATCCCACTGAAGACTTCTTCTCCCTGAGTCCCACAGGGTCTTCTCCTGGCTCCTCGAGTCGCACGAGTAGCTCTTCTTCACTTTAAGTTCTTCATGTATCCTCATCAGTCTGGGATAAAGACTGCTGGCCTTGATCTGTACCTCTGATCACTTGAGTTGATCAGGTCTTCTCGTCTAGCTCGGGCTTTATCACCTTCTTCTAAGGATGACCCGGCTTCTTTCTTCAACTACTGAATGCTCAGACAACTGATGTCTTTATCTTCGGTCTGGTCCAGTCTCATTTGCACACCACTGATTTAGCACTGTTCACGTGTGCACGTGCATGCATGCATGCATGCACTCTCCTTTTTCTTCCTCTTGGTGCAGTAGACCCACAAAGGGTGTAATTCTTTTAAGTACACACCTTCTCACTTGAACTTCACACTTTTTGTTCAATGTGTTTACACACTTAAATGTGTGTTATACTTTAGTGTGGGTCAACTTCTTCTTCTAAGTGTGTCCACTCCTCTTAGAGCACACACATAGGTTCGGCCACTTCACTTTGTTGTTTTGCACACACAACTTTGTTCTTTGCTTTGCACACACACAATGAGTGTGTATTTGGCCTCCAATATTTTTGCACACCCCAAGCTATGCCTCGGCCTTCCTTTCAAATGCACACACACACAAAGTGTGGTGGTCTTCACTTTACCCACTTGCATATACCCAAGCCAAGGTCTCGGGTTCTTCCTTGTTCTTTTAATCTTCTTCAAAGTGTGCACTTCACTTATGCACACACTTGGTTCTCCATTTTGTACACACAAGGGCTACAGACTCTTTGTTTTCTTTTTGCACACAAAGGCACAAAGGTGTTTGTCTTCACTTGGTGCACACACAAGGCTATGCCTCGGGTCCTCTTTGGTGCACACCCACTGCCACCTTATTGTAATTGCACACACAAATACACTTAGGCCTTGGGTCTTCTTTGGTTGCACAAGGCTACGGCCTTTCCTTCCCTTCTTGCACACACACAAGGATACTGCCTTTTCTTCAAATGCTCACACTAGGTGTGGCCTTGTCTTGTTCAGACCCACTGCCTGTAGGGTATTCTCACTTGAACCCTTTCTATAAGGAGGCACACACGGTGTCTTGGTGCAAGGTGCAGCCGCGCAAGGGTGCTTGGTGCAAGGCAGCGCGCAGGGTGCCTGAGTAACCTATGCCTCGGGCACAAGGGCCGCGCAAGGCCTCGGGTGCAAGGCACCTCGGGCTTCAACCGTGGGCGCGCAAGATGTTGCGGCCACGGGTCTTCCTGTCGCGCAAGGGAGGCGCGCAGGGGACCTCTTCTTTCGCGCAAGTATGCGCAAAAGGATCTCACGGAGCCTCTGATGGCTCCGGGCTTCACTGCCGCGCAGGGGTGCGCGCAGGCTCTTCTTTGCGAGGCAAAGGTGCTCTCACGGGACTCCGGATTTTTCAACAAAGGATCAGCAAAGCGGCACAGAGGGCTCGACCTCATTTTTATAGGCAGAGACTGCCTCAGATTATCCGCGTGCAATAACTTCAAACACCCGAGATCTTCGGATCTTCAAGATTTCCAAAATCTTGTTTCTCCTCTGTTTCACGCGGCTTCCCTTAGTTTTCGGCCTTCTTCACGTGCATGCGACTTAGAACGCATGCACGACCTTCCTTCGATCCAAACCATGAAGAGTATCAACACCGAATGGCCTCGCACCTTCGGTTTGCTTCGGCCTTCATCGAAATCTCCCAAACATTGCATGCATGTGTATTTTTAAGCATGGATCGGTTCAGTAGGTCCAGACGATCACCATGGAGGCTTTACTTCGATCAGCGGTGGCCGGGAGCTCGAAAACACTGCTCGGGTTACTCCTGGTTCGAACGGAGTTCGCGGGGAGCTTCGGTCGAGCTCGAGGGAGGAGACGATGCCGGGGCCGTCGGATGCGGTGATCAAAAGGGTTTCGACGGCTTGGATTAGATCGCGGCGCCGCGGATGGATCGTGCGGCGAAGATCAAGCGCGCGATCAATCGAGCGGCTCAGATTCAATCCCGGGAAATTTTCCGCGTCCCACATCGAAACGGGGCGCGGTTTTTCCGCAGCTTATTAACTAAGCGCTCCCCGCTCAACGCTCAGTTGCACTTCCCCCTCCACGGTGCCGCCCCGCACCGTGTTCTCTTCTGCGGGCGCGCTCTGCGCCCACTCTTGCTCCTGCGGGCGCGCCACTGGCGCCCACTATGCTTCCTGCGGGCGCGCCACTGGCGCCCACTATGCACACTGCGATCCTCCGGGCGTGCCCCAGGCGCCTCTGTGGTGTCTGCGGGTGCGCCCCTGCCGCCCTGAGCTCGCCCCACGGGTTCCCCCTTGGGCGTGGCGCCTTAGGCCCACATGAGCCTTGGGGTTGAACCCACAAGGTGCTCACGGGCTGGCCATATTTTTTGGCAAGTAAAGTGTTAAACACTTTGTTAAAAAACAAAGTATCCCCATATGTAAAATGCCAAATTCCAAGCCACTTCATTCTTCTTCTCAATTTCTTCCCTACTATACTTCTTAAGAATTCCTTAATCCTCCTCAACATATAATCTTCACTTAGTATATGGAATTCAAAAGGTTTCTTCTTAATCTTCTTCATCTCCTCTTCCATATGTGTTCAATACTTAGGAGGGACTTCTTCAACTGAATCTCATAAATCACACATGTTCTTCAACATTCTTCATTGATCTAATCAGAGGTCGAGTTGGATCACATTCACATTGTCATGCACTAAGGATTAGTACATGTTCTTCTTCAGCTCACTTCATCCACTTAGAAGTTGTGGATGGCTCTTCTTTCATCTCCAACTCCTCATGCATTGTCACTACAATGCATGGTCTTCTAATCATGTTGTGACTTTGTATCATCTTGATACAAGTTCTTGGAACTCTAAGAACAGCTCAACAATCGTCTGATTTACTAGAGAATGTTTCAACCACATCTCCTATGCCACTTAGTGAATCTCCTAAGTGACATGCATCTTAGTACCATGGCCATTCTCCTTCATCACCATCACCATCACATCCTTTGACATTCACATCTTGACTCCTTGACATCCATTCATTCCAGGACAACTTCCATATTGTATTGAAGGTTTTGTGATATGTTTGACCATGGATGTGTTATTTCTATACCATTCATGGTTTATGGATAAAGTATTGACGTTTCATATGCTAGTTTTAATACGAATGTTGATATTATGTTTAAACCTATTCATATGAGGAATGTATTGGACTTAATAAGTGGCGGTTGGAGCCTGCTATAGATCCTCGATGCATCGTTAGGTCTCATGAGACAAACTAGTGTCTTGGCATGAGGCCTTGACAAAATCTTATTTGTAGTCCTGGCTCGAGGCCATGGCTACGTGGTTATGATAGTCTGGAATTTTGCATTCCATCATTATGAAAGTGGTAAGTGATATAGCATGTTATTATTCTACTAGTAGAATATCCATGTGAATAAGCAAATATCATTATTCCATTTTATTTTTGCCATATTATGCTGAAGTTCAAGTTTAGAAGGCTTTTGTTTTAGATATACATTTCCTTAAATGTTTATTCTTATTTATGAAAGTTTCCACTGTATGGCATACCCTTACTAAGCATTTGAGCTAACCCCTTTCTAAGTTTTATTTTTCCCTGGATTCCAAGAAGTGTATTTTGATTGATATTCAGGGTTAAGACAAGGGAATAATTGCATTCATAAAGGATTATTTATGTTGTTTTGTATGTTATGAAGTGTAATGTAACATTCATGTTTGTAATCTATTTTTCCGAGACTACTAAACGGATCTGTCCTTTGGGACTTGATTCCTTGTAATCATGCAAATGTATTTAAATAATGCACTGACTCTGGGTAACTGTGGTTGGGGCGTTACAATTTATACCCTTTTTGACTTTTTATAAGAAGTTTATAAAGGAATCTTTCCATCGTTTTCCAAACAAGGTCCTTTTTAACCATTTCGACAGAATTATGGTAAGAATATCTTTTTATCTTATACAGCGTGTGCGGATATTTTCCACTGTTATAAAATCGTTGAAGCATCCCTTATAAGATTATAAGGATATTTTCAATGTAAAGTTTTATTTTATATTTATGTAACTTTTAAATGATTTAAAAAAAGAGATATTTCTCTCAAATAGTTTTGATTTCATCTATGTCAACATCCTTTGTTGTATTTTAATCTTATTTGAAGTTTGTTTATTATGATACAAAACTTCCATATAGTATTGAAGGTTTTGTGATATGTTTGACTGTAGATGTGTTATTTTTATACCATTCATGGTTTATGGTTAAAGTATTGACATTTTGTATGGTAGTTTTAGTATGAATGTTTTTGTTATGTTTAAACCTATTCATATGAGGAATGAATTGGACTGAACAAGTGACGGGTGGAGCCCTCTATAGCTCCTCGATGCCTCGTTAGGTCTCAGGAGACAAACTAGTGTCTTGGAATAAGGCCTTGACAAAATCTAATTTGTAGTTTTGGAACAAGGCCTTGACTATGTGGTTATGATAGTCTGACATTATGCATTCCATCATTATGAAAGTGGTTATTGATATTTCAAGTGATTATTTGATTAGTAGAATATCCATGTGAATAAGTAAATTTCATTATTTCATTTTATTTCTGTAATATTATGGTGAAGTTCAAATTTAAAAGTCCTTTGTTTTAGTTATACATTCCCTTAAATGTTTATGCTTATTTATGAAATTTTTTGCTATATTTTTATCCTTACTGGGCATCTGAGCTCACCCCTTTATATGTTTTATTTTTCCCAGTATGTGAAGAAGTATTTTATAAATGACCTGTAGGGATAGCATGGGGGGATATGAGTGTGGTCTATGGAGACAAGATGTTGTTGTAGTTTTTCATTTTATGATGTAATGTAAGAATTATGAATATATCTACCATTTCTAAGGCTACTAAACTAATCGATCTTTCGAGACTGGATCTTTTGTGATCATGCCAATGTAGTGTAATAATTAACCGACTCTGGGAAACTGGGTTCGGGGTGTTATAGTTGGTATCAAAGGAATTTTAGTACCAACCTTGGAAGATATATTTAGATAAAATCTGATTAGAGAACATATACCTAAGATTGAATTTGAGGATGTGTATAGAAAAACATCCAGAAATTTTGGTATTGTATAGATTTTTTGAGTTTTTCAAGAAATTCATCATTTTATGGATATGAGTAGGTAGAGGCGGATTTGGCATAGATGTATCTAGGGGTAAAAACCAAAGACACTGCTTTGAGCTAGACTCGAATGGAAACTGGTGCATGACAATGGGCCTTGCTGCACTCTTGGTTACGACACTCCTGGGGGATATGCTAAGGATAATTCTCATTTTATTTACAAACCATTATGAAGTGTTTATGAGTATATAGTTCCTTAAAGAAAACATTTTTATGATTATGGATTATATCCATACACTTTTCAATTCATGTTAAGTGTTTTACAATTTTGGATTTATGTATTGCGATTCATAAAATAATCTAGTGTATTCCATTGTTTAGAAATGGTGCCTATTAGAAGGAATGGAAACCGTATCAATGTATGCACTCCCTGTGGGGATTACCATCCTGCTGGAGATAATTATAGTGGAACTGGTGATGCAACTGGTGCTGATCAGCTGATCACCATACTGGGACAGCTCAATCAGGTTATGATTAATAACCTTACCCGTATGGAGCACCCAGATCCACAGTATGGAGGATCAATGTTAGATCACTTCATGAGGAAACAACCACCAACATTAAATGGGAGTACGAATCCATTAGTAGCTGAGCAATGGATAAATTACTTAGAGAAAATATTCCATGCCTTGGGAGTAGTGAAAGGGAAAACGTTATCATGGCAGTTTACCACCTCACTGGAGATTCTGACCAATGGTGGTCATTGATTCAAAACACAAAGGATGATGAAAAAGTATCAAATATGTAATTAAGGGAGTTCATAGAGATTTTCTTTGAAAAATAATTTTCTCGTGACCATCGAGCAGATATGGGAAGACAATTTTTGAGTCTGAGACAAAAGGAGGATAAGAATGTCGCTAAGTATGAGGCTAACTTTACAAGGTTAAAAAGGCATTCAAAATATTATATATGTAACCCAAGGAGTAATATTGATCATTTCATTGATGGGTTAAAACCATTTCTCTTTCGAGAATTAGTCTCATAATCCATCCCGTCTTACAAAGATATTGTCTCATGTGCTATGATGACAGAAAAAGAATTCTTTAAGTGTTACGACTTTAAAGAAAAGCAAGAGAAGAAGAGGTCTACTGATCACTCTGGGAATGGAAATAAGGGAAAGAAGGTAAATTTTGAATATCCATCTTGTAGTAAACGTGGGAAAAAACACACTGGTTCTTGCTTGAAGGGAATGAGAGTTTGTTGCAAGTGTGGTGTAAAAGGCCACCAAACTCGTGATCGAAAAGGGAATAAAGAAGCTACCAATGCTCAATGCATCAATTTCATGGAGATGTGACATTATGAAAATGAATGTACTAAGCGTCAAGGGAACTTACCTCAGAAAAGGACAAGGGATCAAGGCCAAGATTATGTTATCACTACTACAGAGTTTAGAGCTCCAAAAGATGTGGTGGCAGGTAATTTAATGGTTTCCTCAAGTTTAAAAAAAGATTTATTTGATTTTAGATCATCGCATTATTTCATATCTTCCCATTTTTCTAATAAAATTATATATTTCCAATTTGATTTAACAAGGGAGTTTTCAGTAAAAACATTTAAGGGATGTATCATTGCTACAAAGTTCTGTGAATCAGTCCCAATTAGAGCACATAAAAGTACTTTATCTACAGATCTCATCTGCATACTCATGATTGAGTTTGATATAATCCTCAACATGGATTGGGTTTCGGACCATGATGTGAATATTTATTGTAAGAATAAAGAGGTTACTATTTTTCATGATGATGATAAAGAACACCTTATCTTTAGATTAGAATCGTCACAACATAATTCTTACCTAGATCCACCCCCAGTAGCTCAACTAAATTCAATTATCAGGGAGGAAGAGAATGAAATGACTGTTGTTGAGGAAAGGAATGTTCAAATAGAATATGCACCTATTGTGAAAGAATATATAGATGTGTTTTAGGAAGATTTACCTGGACATCCTCCAGAACGAGATATTGAGTTTTCTATTGAGTTAATTCCTGGTTCATGGACCATATCAAAGACCCCTTATTGAATGGAAACCGTGGAATTAGTGGAACTAAATAAACAACTAGATGAATTGATTAATAAGGGATTTATTCACCCTAGTGTCCCTCCATGGGGAGCCCATGTCCTTTTTTTAAGAAAAAATATGGATCTATGAGGTTATGAATCGACTACAGGGAAATCAATGCTATAACAATAAAGAACAAGTATCCCCTACCTCACATTGATGATCTATTTGACCAACTACATGGAGCTCAATACTTTTCAAAGAATGAAATTCGATCTGGATACCATCAGTTGTGTGTGATGAAGGAAGGAATTCTGAAGATAGCATTTCAAACCAGGTACAGGCATTAAGAGTTTACAAAAATGCCTTTTTGATTGACCAATGCACCCTATGTCTTCATGGATATAATGAATATAATTTTCAAGGAATTTATCGATGATTTTTTAGTGGTATTTATTGATGATATCTTGGTATATTCCAAAAGCTATGAAGATCATGAAAATCACTTGCGCATTATCCTAAAGACTCTTAGAAGACATGAATTATATGGGAAGTTTAGAAAGTGTGAATCTTGGCGTTAGTATATTTATTTTCTTGGCCATATTGTCTCTAAGGAGGGAATTTCTGTTGATCCTTCTAAGACCAAGGCAATCTATGAATGGCCAGCACCGACGAGCAAAACTAAGGTATGCTGTTTTATTGGTTTAGCAGGTTATTATCTGCATTTCGTCCAGAATTTTGCCCAATTGGCTAACCCGTTAACGAAGCTCGCACATAAAGGGGTTAAATTTATTTGGAGAAAATCGTGTGAAGAATTTTTTGAAGAACTGATTAGAAGATTAGTCAATGATCCCATATTGAATCTACCATTGAGGAATGATGGGTTTGTTATTTGTAGTGATGCATCGAAGAATAGACTTGGTTGTGTCCTTATGCAGAATGATAGGGTTAATTCCTATGTATCACGACAGCTGGAAATTCATGAGTAAAACTATCCTACTCATGATCTGGAGTTAGTAGCTATAATATTTTATTTTAAGATTTGGAGACACTATCTCTATGGTGAAAAATGTGAGATTTATACTGATCAAAAGAGTTTGAAGTATATCTTCTCACAGAATGAACTCAACATGAGGCAAAGGCGATGGATTGAACTACTCAAGGATTATGATTTCATGATAAAATACAACATTGGGAAGGCAAATAAGGTGGCATATGCTTTGAACAGAAAGGATCATGGAGTTTTGAACAAGATGAGAGTTTAAAGGGATCCTATTTTCATGGATCAAGTGAATATGGAAACAGGAATAACCATGGAAGGTGAAACATCAATATTTTTTCAAATGGCTGCCAAACCATCTTTACTAGAAAAGATTAAGAGTTCTCAGACCAATGATGAAGAATTTCAAAAAAAGACTAAAGCTTTGAATTATGGGATATTGAGTGACTTTGTGTATGAATAAGGAATTTTAAAATTTTGGAAGAGACTTTGTGTTCCCGATATACCTGATCTAAAAAAAGAATTTTTGGATGATGCTTAGAGTTCCAATTTCTCTATACACCCTAGGAGAACCAAAATTTATAGAGATTTGAAGGAACATTTTTGGTGGGACAAAATGAAGAGGGAGATTTATGATTTTCTGTCAAGATGTATGGTTTGTCAACAAGTGAAAGCTGGAAGGCAACAACCTGGAAGAGTCATGAAACCTCTTCCCATACCAGAGTGGAAATGGAATAATATTACGATGAACTTTGTCATGGGGATACCAAAGACTCCTTGATGGAATGATGCAATATGGGTTATTGTTGATTGTCTTACCAAGTCAGCACATTTTCATGCTATAAGAGAAGATCTACCACGTAAACATCTAGAAATAATATATATTAATGAAGATGTGAGACTTCATGGAGTACCCCTATCGATTGTTTCTGACCATGATCCCCTTTTTACTTCAAGATTCTGAAAAAGTCTTCAGAAAGCCCTGGATACTGAACTTCATTTGAGCACTGCCTACCACCCCCAAATTGATGGACAATCAGAATGGACTATTCAAACCTTAGAAGACATGTCGATATCTTTCTCACATGACTTTCAGGGTATGCGGGATCAATATTTACCTATGGTAGAATTTTCCTATAACAATAGCTTCCATTTAAGTATTCGGATGGAACCATAAGAAGCATTATATGGAAAGTGATTTCCCACACCAACCTGCTGGGATGATGTCAGGGAATGAAAACATGTAGGCTCAGAACTTGTAAAGGAAATGATGGAAAAGGTGATGGTAATCCAAACCCACATCGAAGCAGCTCAAAGTAGGATGAAGAGAAATGGTGACAACCGAAGGAAGGATTTGGAATTTCAGGTAAGAGATCATGTATTATTAAAGGTATCTCCATGGAAGGGAGTTATACATTTGGATAATAAAGTTAAATTGAGTCCCAGGTACATAGGACCTTTCGAAATTTGAGAACGAATTGGGGCTGTAGCTTACCGTTTGGTAGTGCCACCAAGTCTCTCCAAAGTTCATGATGTGTTCCACGTATCACTATTGAGAAAATATATTCCTGACCCAATGCATGTACTCACTTATGAGGAAGTAGAACTGGAACTGGATCTATTTAATTCTAAAGAGTCCATAAAGATTCTTGATACAATAGAACAAGTGCTGAGAAACCAGACGACTCATCTGGTAAAGTTCTATGGAGAAACCATAAGATGGAATAGGCAACGTGGGAACCCGAGGAATTTATGATGAAGAACCACCTGAGTATTTTTTGTAGTAGTATTCTAGAAATTTCAAGGATGTAATTATTTGAAGGAGGGGAGAATGTAACACCCGAATATTCCACGGTACACTTCTCTTTGAATAATAAAAAAGCATGTGTTGTATGCAACTTCAAGTTCTAACACACCACAACCAATCAAACTAGCCGTTATGAATAGTAATACCCACTTTTTGAAATTTTATTAATTTTATGTTCCAAAATGTAATTAATTTTCAGATTCAGAATATCAAAATTATACTAGAGTTAATTTTTGGTTTTTTTCTGAGAACTTCCAATTTTTGATGAATGGTGAAAATTACTAAATTTTCATTAAAAACATATTTTTTAATCAAAATAATTAATAGTGATAAATTATGAAATTGAGTGATTTTAAAGTATAATTATATTATATTTTTACCATTTAATTTAATGTTGGTCGTTGGACATAATTTCACATTTAAACTGGATATAAGTAAGTGTCAATCTTTTGATAGTTATTATTTCTTAAAAACACGCTTTTTGTTTTAACAACGGCAATTAATTTTAAATTAATTTCTATCACTTTTGTGTTTTGAATTTATAAAAATGGATTCCATATTTAGAATTAGGAGCTCTAAATTTTTTAAATAGGTAACTTTTATTCTTAGACATTTTGAATAATTATTTCGGTAAATATGTTGTTTACCATGGTTAAAGGGTAAATATGGTAAATAAGGGTACAAAATAAATATTATAATAATATTAAATTACCCTAAAACATGTCCTAACCCTATTGGTTGATACATATCCAACCATGGGCATTTTTGGGTCGATTTTGGGACCCCATGGAGCCACTTTTAAGTGATAATGACACTTTATATTTATTAAGTTAACTAAACACAAAAATGACATAAGCATATATCTTTTAGAAAAAACATTTTTACATAGGGTTATATATGTTATCTTTTAGACTATAAATATTCATTAGAAATATAAATCTATTTCATACATGATGGTATTTTATTTATAATTTTTATACATTTAATTATTAAATTTATTTATGACACAATAATGATGCAATATTTTCCTTATTAATGCAAGAATCAAATAATTGGTAATATATATGTTAAAATAAGTATAATTTGAATGTTTTGATGACATAAAAGAATTTTATTGGTCAATATGACATGATAATATTTCATAAATTAAGTTTTTTTCGAATTAATAAAGTTTTTAAGAGTTTAAATAAAATAAATTATTAAATAGTGTCAAAATTGACATAATAGAGCTTTTAAAACCAATATTATATAATTATTTCATATTCTATTCCTAAAAATATAATTTTCGGCCCAAAGACTTATATAATGATAGGTGTATAATTAATGGACCACATGGGGGTTTCTTGGAAGTATATAGTATGTTTATTAACCAAATAATATATAAATACAAAGACACATGGTAAATGTCAAACTAATTAACTAAGAGTTAAATCTAAGAGATAAGGTTAATTTAGTGACCCAAACCTGTCTAAAACCTATTGGTTGAGTGGATTTGGACCCATCCCTACCTTATACTTAAAATAAATTTGTTTGGAGCCATTATAAACCTAATATGAATTTATTATAATATAATATTTCTAGATTTTCCAAAGGTGCCCCTCACCCTTCTTTAAAAAGGGAACCCCCCTTATCTTAAATTCATACCTTCAAAGCCTTTTGGTTCATCCAAAACCAGCCCCAATATTCTATAAACTTCCCTAACTTCATCATAGTGGCCTTATTTTGATCAGAAATCCAACTTAAGGAGACCTTTTGATCAAATAAAAATGAAGAACCCAGAGAAGAGGTAATGATTTCACCACCCTCTTTCAAGTTCCTTTCTTCTTCCACTTCTTCTCTCCTTGTAATTTCCATTATAAAATATTAAATCTATTATCTTATGTATAATTTGATGTTATTATAAATATTTAACAACCAAATTCATTATTCTATCCATCCCTTTAATGACATGTCACCATACGTGCGTACGTACGGCTTACCGTCTCCACGTCATGGTGTAATTGTTATTTAATACATTTATTATTTGGATGTGTATAATAATGATGTGTAATTAATGTAAATAATAAATATAAAATGATAATTATTCTGTATATATGATACACCATAAAATTATATATTATTTTAATATCAAAAGAATTATATTGTCGCTCGTGCGTACGTACGGACAACCGTCTCCACGAACGCGATGAGATTCATTTCCCATCGTATCCATTGAAGTCTAAATCTCATTTGATGATTAAAAATATTGTTTAAGGACTTAATATCATTCCGAAAATGAATATGATACATCTTATCCATAACAAACACGGCTTATGTAACAAAACATATAATGGAAAATTAATCTGTTAACACCCAAAACGACGATAATACTAAGATATTATTAAAGAAACATTGTCAAAAGACAATATATGATATCATATTAATGTATATGATTATAGTATAATTTAATAACAATTATTTCACCATTATATAGGAGGTTGACCAACCCTAGACCAAGGAAAATTACAAGGTAAGGGTTAATTTCACAATCTCTTTATTATCTGAGGTTGTTTTTACGTAGGTAACTACTAGAACCTCTTTATCATCCACATCCATGTTTCTTAAAAATGTATTTCAAAAAATTATTAATATTTACTGGACTATGCTTTAAAGTAATTTATACCCTTATTTTAGTTTTTATAAGATGTTTATAAAGGAATCTTTCTGTCGTTTTCTAAACAAGGTCCTTTTTAAACTTTTCGACAGAATTAAGGTAAGAATGTCTTTTTAACTTATACGGCATGTGCGGCTATTTTCACCCATTATAAAATCGTCAAAGCTTCCCTTACAAGCTTATAAAGATATTTTCAAAGTAAATGTTTTATTTTATAATTATTTAAATTTAAATTGATTTAAAAAAAGACCTTTCTCTCAAATAGTTATGATTTCATCTATGCCAACATCCTTTGTTTGATTTTAAGCTTATTTGAAGTTGATTTATTATGATACAAAAATTCCATATAGTATTGAAGGTCTTGTGATATGTTTTACTATGGATGTGTTATTTTTATACCATTCATGGTTTATGGTTAAAGTATTGACATTTCGTATGCTAGTTTTAATATGAATATTTATGTTATATTTAAACCTGTTCATATGTGGAATGAATTGGACTTAATAAGTGATGGGTAGAGCGTGCTATAGCTCCTCGATGAATCGGTAGGTCTCATGAGACAAGCTAGAGTCTTGGAACAAGTCCTTGACAAAATCTTATATTTATTCTTGGAACAAGGCTTTGACTATATGGTTATGATAGTCTGTCATTATGCATTCCAACATTATGAAAGTGGTTAATGATATGCATGTGATTATTTGATTACTAGAATATCCCTGTGAATAATTAAATTGTGTTATTTCATTTTATTTCTGCCATATTATGTTGAAGTTCAAGTTTAAAAGGCTTTTTTTTAGTTATACATTTCCTTAAATGTTTATTCTTATTTATAAAAGTTTCCTCTATATTTTTATCCTTTCTGGGAATCTGAGATCACCCCTTTCTATGTTTTATTTTAACCAGGATGTGAAGAAGTATTTTATGAATAACCTGCAGGGATAGAATGAGGGGATATGAGTGTGGTATATGGAAACAAGATGTGTTTGTATTTTTTCATTTTATGATGTAATGTAAGACTTATTAATTTATCTAGCGTTTATAAGGCTACTAAACTAATCAGTCATTTGAGAATTTATATTTTGTGATCATGCCAATGTTATGTAATAATGCATTGACTCTGGGTAACTGGGGTCAGAGTGTAACAAGAATCGTCACCACCTAATTCTTATCTATATCCACCCCCATTAGTTCATTAAATTACATTATTGGGGAGGAAGATAATGAAATAACTTTGGGTGAGGAAAAGAATGTTCAAATATAGGATGTACCTATTGTGAAATAATATGTTGATGTGTTTCCATAAGATTTACCTGGAAATCCTCCTGAATGAGAAATAGTGTTTTCCATTGATTAAATTCCTGGATCAAGGCCCATATCGAAGACCCCTTGTTGAATGGACACTGTGGAATTAGTGGAACTAAAGAAAAAACTAGAGGAATTGAGTAATAAGAGATTTATTCTCCCTAGTGTTTCTCCATGGGGAGCCCCTGTCCTTTTTGTTAAAAAGAAATATGGATCGATGAGGTTGTGCATTGACTACAGGGAGACCCATGCTATAATAATAAAGAACAAGTATCCCCAACCTCACATTGATGATTTATTCGACCAAATTCATGGAGCTCAATACTTTTCAAAGAATGACCTTCGATCTGGATATCATTAGTTGTGTGTGAAGAAGGAAGACATTCCGAAAACTACATTTTGAACCTGGTACGGGCATTACGAGTTTACAGTAATGCCTTTTGGATTGTCTAATGAACCCTCTGTCTTCATGGTTCTAATGAATAGAGTTTTCAAGGAATATCTTGAGGAATTTGTAGTGGTATTTATTGATGATATATTGATATACTCCGAAAGTGAAGAAGATCATGAAAATCGCTTGTGCATTATTTTGAAGACTATTAAAAGACATGAATTATATGGGAATTTTAGCATGTGTGAATTATGGTTTCAAGATATTTCCTTTCTTGTCCACATTGTCTATAAGGAAAGAATCTCTATTGATCCTTATAAGATAAGAGAAATCCATGAATGGACAGCACCGATGAGTATAACTAAGGTACACAGTGTTGTTGTTTTAGCATGTTATTATCAGCGTTTGGTCCAGAATTTTTCCCGATTGGCTAACCCATTAACCAAGATCGCATGTAAAGCAGTTAAATTTGTTTGGATAAAAGAGGGAAAAGAATGTTTTGAATAACTGAAGAGAATATTAGTCAATTCTCTTATATTGACTCTACTATAGGGGAATGATGGGTTTGTTATTTATAGTGATGCATCAATGAATGGACTTGGTTGCGTCCTTATGCTGAATTATAGGGTTATTGCCTATGCATCACAACTACTAAAAATTCATTAACAAAACTATCCTACTCATGATCTTGAGTTAGCGACTATAATATTTGATTTCAATACATGAAGACGTTATCTCTATGGTGAAAATGTGAGATTTATACTGATCACAAGAGTTTGAAGTATATTTTATCACAGAAATAACTCAACATGAGTCAAAGGAGATGGATTGAACTACTCAAGGATTATGATTACACGATACATTACGACCTGGGGAATAAAAATATGGTGGCAGATGCATTGATCAGAAAAGATCATGGAGTATTGAATAAGATGAGAGTTGAAAAGGATCCTATATACATGGATCTAGTAAAGATGTATATAGAAATAACCCTGGAAGGTGAAACATAAATACTTTTTCAAATGGTTACCAAACCATCTTTACGATAAAGGTTAAAAATTTCTTAGGCTGATAATGAGGAGTTTCAAAACTAGATTAAAGATGTGAATAATGGGAGATTTAGTGACTTCGTATATGAAGATGGAATTTTGAAATTTCGAAAGAGACTTTGTGTTCCTGATATAACTGATCTAAAAAGAGAATTGTGGGATGATGCTCATAGCTTCAATTTCTCTATACACCCTGAGAGAACCAAAATGTATAGATATTTGAAGGAACATTTTTGGTGGGACAACATGAAGAAAGAGATTTCTGATTTTGTTCAAAGATATTTGTTTTTTCAACAAGTGAAAGCAGGAAGGCAACAGTCTGGAGGAGTGAGGAAACCACTTCCCATACCTGAGTGGAAATGGGATAATATTACGATGGAATTTTTTATGGGGCTACCAAAGACTCTTGGAAGGAATGATGCAATATGGGTCATTGTTGATCATCTTACCAAGTCAGCACATTTTATTGTTATAAGGGAAGATTTACCACTTGAAAATTTAGAAAGACTATATATTAATGATGTTGTAAGACTTCATGGAGTACCACTATAGATTTTTTGTGATCGTGATCCACGTTTTACATCAAGATTCTGGAAAAGTCTTCAGAAAGAAATGGATACTGAACTTTATTTGAGCACTGCCTACCACCCCCAAACTGATGGACAATTAGAACAGACTATTCAAACGTTGGAATACATTTTAAGATTCTTCTCAATTGACTTTCAAGGTATGTGGGATCTATATTTACCTATGTTAGAAGTTTCCTACAAAAATATCTTTCATTCAAGTATTTTGATGACACCATATGAAGCATTATATGGAAAGAGATGTCGCACACCAACCTTTTAGTGAAAGAAAACTTGTAGGCCTAGAACATGTGGAAGTAACGATGGAAAATGTGAAGGTAATACAAATCCACATCAAAGTAGCTCAAAGTAGGAAGAAGAGATATGATGATAACTGAAGGAAGGATTTAGAGGTTCAGGTTGGAGATCATGTTTTCTTGAAGGTGTGTCCATGGGAGGATGTTATACGTTTCAGTAAGAAGGGAAAATTGAGTCATAGGTACACTATACCTTCCGAAATTCTAGAATGAATTGGGGCTGCAGCTTACCATTTGGCAATTCCGCCAAGTCTTTCCAAAGTTCACTATGTATTTCAGGTATCATTGTTGAGAAAATACATGCCTGACCCAACTCATGTCCTCACCTATGAGGAATTAGTACTGTAACCCAATCTGCCGTATTGTGAAGAGCCTGTCAAGTTTCTTGATACGAGATAACAAGTGTTGAGAAACCGGATGACTCGTCTGGTAAAAAATCTATGGAGAAACCATAAGATGGAAGAGGCAATCTGGAACCTGAGGAACTTATGATGAAGAATCACCCGGGTCTTTTTACGGCAGTAATACTCTAGACATTTTGAGAAAGAAATTATTTGGAGGAGGGGAGAATATAACACCCCAAGCTTCCTCACTACGCTTCTCTTTGAATAATACAGTAGCACGTGTTGTACGCAACTTCGAGTTCTAACACACCAAAACCAATCAAACTAGCCATTATGAATATTAATACCCACTTTTTGATTTTTTTTAAATTTTATCATTCAAAAATAACTTTATTTTTGGATTTGGGATATCAAAATTATCTTATGGTGAATTTTTTGTATTTTTTTTGAAAACATTCAATTTTTGATGAATAGTGAAAAACACTGAGTCACTGTTTAAAAATGACATTTTATTTAAATAATTACTTACGTTTTTAATTTTTTTGTAGGTAAAAATAGACACACAATACCTATATATTTTCAATGTAATTCATTGGAGTTAGTTTATAATAATTTTAGATATATAAAAATTTTATTGAACTTTTTACAATCTTTTTTTTACCTTTTAGAAGTATTTGAAAATTTACATAAAAATTAATTTTACTGCTTCTGAGAGTTGAATTTTCAAAATCTAAGAGACACAGTTAATATCAAGGAGTAAAATGTAGTTCAATAAGATAAAAATAATTTTTGGTGAATAGTAACTTTTTACTTTTATTAACCATGGTTAAAAGTAAATAGGGTAATTAAGGGTAAATATGATATTATTATTACCCTAACACATTCCCAAGTTCTATTGGATATTTATAATTCGACCAAAAAAAAACCTTAGGAATAAAATATGAACCTCTTTGGTCTACTTGGATTAGATTTGGACATTTATTATTATTTAATTCAAAGAAGAGTTAAATGTGTTAAATTAAATTTTTAATAACTAAACCATTTTTAATATAGCGTTACGCATAATATTAATTAAATAATAATAATTCATTATAAATTTAAAAATATTTCCTACATAATTTTATTTTATTTATATTTTTTAGACCTTAAATAATTTAATTTATTTATGACACAATGATGATGCAGTAATTACCTTATTAATGAAATATTAAAATAATTCATATTATAAATATCCAAATAAATTTAATTTGAGACTTTTTATGAATTACACTAATTTTCTAGGTTAATATGACATATTAGGGTTGTTTAGATGGATTTTTTTCGAAGTAATAATGCTTTTATGAATTTATAACAAACAAAATATCAAATAGTGTCGAAATTGACATAAAAGAGTTCTTAAAACAAATATTATATTATTAATTGATATTCTATTCACAAAAATTTATGGTTCGGACAAAAAACTTATATAATGATTGGTTTATCATTAATGAACCACTTGGGGTTCACTTGGATATAAATTTTTAGTTTGTTAACCATATAATATAAAAATACAAAGAGACATGGTAAATGTCAAACTATTTAACTAAGAGTTAAATCTAAAAGATAAGGTTAAAATAGTTACCAAAACCTGTCTAAAACCTATTTTCTAGAGGTGTTCAACCCATACCGACCTTATCCAATAAATAATTCACTTTGGAGAAATTAGAAACTGAAAATGATTTTATTATAAAATAATATTTCTAGCTTTTTCGAAGGTGCCTCTCACTCCTCTTATAAAAGGAAGCTTCCCCTTCTCTCAAATTAACACTTGCAAAGCCATTTGGCTCGTCCAACCCCTACCCAAATACCCTCTCAACTATCTTCCTTTAATCTTATAGGGCTTACTTTAGTCAGAAAGTGAACCTAAAGATCCATTTTGATCAAATCAAAATGAAGAACCTGAAGAAGAGGTAAAGATTTCATCACCTCTTTCAAGTTCCATTCTTCTTCCACTTCCTCTTTCTTTATTGTTTCCATTATAAAATATTAAATCCCGTATCTTCTATATACTGTGATTTTATTATAAATATGGTACAACCATATTAATTAATCTATCCTTCCTTTGAATGAAATTTCATCATACGTTCGTATGTATGGCTTACTGTCTCCATGTCATGGTGTAATTGTTATTCAATACATTATTATTTGGATGGAATACTAATGATGTGTAATTGACGTAAATAATAAATATAACATTATAATGTTTATTTTTATATGATATACCATCCAATTATATATTATTTTAATATCAAAAGAATGATATTGTCGCTCATGCGTACGTACGGATTACTGTCTCCACGAACGCAATGAGATTCATTCCCCATCGTATCCATTTAAGAAAAATATTCATTAGATGATTAAAAAAATGTTTAAACACTTAATATCATTCTAAATATGAATAATATACATTCTATACATAACAAACATTAATTACATAACAAATATTATAAAGTAAAATGAATCAGTTAACACCCAAAATGGCAATAATACCAAGATATTATTAACAAAGAAATGTTAAAAGATCATATATGTTATAATATTAATATATATGAAACTTGTATAATTTAATAAAAAATATTTTACAATATAAACGAGGTTAATCTACCCTCGACCAAAGAAAAGTTAAAGGTAATGGTTAATTTCACAATCTTTTTTTATCCAAGGATGTTTTTACGTAAGTATCTACTGGGACCTCTTTATCATCCACATCCATGTTTCATAAAAATGTATTCCAAAACATTTTTACTATTTACTAGACTATGGGTTTAATTAATTTTTACCATTATTTTACCTTATATGTTATGAATGGAATCTTTCCATAGTTTTCCAAACAAGGTAATTTATGACCTTTTTGACAAAATTAAGGTAAGAATGTTTTTTTAACTTATACGGAGGGTGCAGCTATTTTCTGTCATTATAACAACGTCAAAGCTTACCTTAAAAGATTATAAGAATATTTTAAAAATAAATGTTTTCCTTATAATTATGTGACTTTTAAAATGATTTCAAAATAGAAAGAGATATTTCTCTAAAAAATGGTTTGATTTCTTTTATGTCAACATCCTTTGATGGATTTTATGTTTACTTGAAGTTGATTCAGTATGATACAAAAATTCCATATTTTATTAAAGTTTTTGTGATATATTGGACTGTGGATGTGTTATTTCATACCATTCATGGTTTATGGATAAACTATTAAAATTTAATATGCTAGTTTTAATATGAATGTTTATGTTATGTTTAAACATTTTCATATGGGGAATGCATTGGACTTAGTAAGTGATGGGTGGAGCCCGTTATTTCTCCTCAATGCATCAGTAGGTATCATGAGACAAACTAGTGTCTTGGAAAAAGGCCTTGAAAAAATATTATTTGTAGTTTTGTGACAAGGCCTTGACTATGTGGTTATGAAAGTTTGGAATTATGCATTCCATCATTATAAATGTAGCTATTGATGTATCATGTGATTATTCGACTAGTGGAATATCCATGTGAGTAAGTAAATGGAATTATTTTTATTTATATTTTCCATATTATGATGAAGTTTATGTTGAAAAGGATTTTGTTTTAGTTCTATAAATTTCCTTAAATGTTTATTCATATTTATCAAAGTTTCTGCTATATTTTTATCCTTACTGAGCATCTGAGCTCACCACTTTCTATGTTTTATTTTTCCCAGGATGTGAATATTTATATTTTGACTAACATGTAGGGATAGTGTATGGGATCTCAGTGTTATCCATGGAAAAAATGTTGTAGTAGTTTTCCATTTTATGATGTAATGTAAACCATATGAATGTATCTAGTACTTCGAAGGCTACTAAACTAATCGGTCTTTCGAGACTTCTTCTTTTTTGATCATGCCAATGTTATGTAATAATGCACTAACTCTTGGTAACTAGGGTCTGGGTTTTACATGTATGATTTTTCTCATTTTCATCATCCATACATGTGATGATCTTAAATTTAAGCATGTATTATTCCCAATGATAGATATAGCATCAGAAATATAATTTTAAATGGATGATACCTTCCACTTTATGTATTATTTACAAATATAATTAAAATACGTGATGATTTTATTATCACAAAATATTGGTTTTTTAAATATTGAATCCTAATTTTAATAGTCTATGACATAAAAGTTTTTCTCCTTATCTTTTTTACTTATCAATATGTGTATTTTTATTATTGTCATGTTTTATTGATAATTCTAAATATTTAATATTGAGTGAATTTTTCTAATCATCAGTGAATTAGATATTTTATTCATAGTCATTCCTCATATTATAATATTCATCATCAGGAATTTTTATTGTTCCTTGTGACATTATGTCATTTAATCTACATTGATGCAATATCCAATAGATTATTATTGATATCAATTCTATTGTTCAAAATAAGTTTCATATATCTCATGATAACATGATATCCGTGATCCTATTTTTCTAAAAGGGTTTCTAATACCTTGGGGGTATAATGAATAGTTTATCTTCTCAACCTTTTTCTAATCCGTTTTTCCATCATGGTATAGGAAAAAATCTTCTTCTTATGATAAAAGAGATCAAATCATCATTTTACTCTTATCTATATTTCTATTGTGAATCAAGTACATGTTAGAATCTAAATTTTGATATGAAAAATGTAATTATTCACTAAAATTAAATATTTTTATGAAATAGGAATGAAACATAACAAATTTAAAAGATAAATACATTAAAATATAGGAATTTCATCAGAGGTGAACATAGAAATGATACCAATTTAGGGGACCTGATCATATATGAACCATACTAGGGTGAATATGGAGGGGGTGAATTAGTGTTAGTGACTTTAAATACATTTTTTAATATTATATTTTCCCCATTTATTTTATCACTATCACTTATCTTTTATTTTTTACCATATAACATGCTTAGGTGAATGGATCAATTTCTATCTCCCTCCTAACTATTCTTATTTACTGCTTTATAATCAAAAACACCAACACACACACAAATAAGCATAATAGGAACACAAAAATATATGGCTTAAATCTAATTCTGATTAGGCTAGTTATTAGTATGAACTAGATTTGTCTAAATCAAAAATCTACTAGTATAATTATTGTTGTATTTACACTATAGTCCCTGAATAGTCTAGACTATGCAGACCACACTCTTTTAAGATCAATCTTTCACATAGATATATCCATTACATTTATAATGAATGTAGAGTTAACAAGAAGATTTTCTGAAACCAATTTAGAATACTACATTATTGTTGACGTGATTCCTCTTACTTCATCTTATTACCTTGGATAATAACAGGTCACTAATTCAATTTGTGTACATAGAAATTCCTTAAAATTTTACTTATTTAATAAATTACAAAACTGATACACTACAATCTCTTCTTCCACTTATCTTTTCTTTGAAAAAAAAATCTCATTACAATAGAATGTAATAGTTAACTTTATTGCAGAGGTAGTGATACTTCTTCCTCATTACATAAGGACTTCTAAAAATAACTTCCCCTTTTCTCCCCACATATTAATTTATATTTTTACTTGAATACTTAATAATCCTCCATTATATATCTTCCTTTTATATCTTATACATCATCATACTAACTAAACTAAACTGGTCCTTCTTAACTTTTTGTAATCATAATCCATTTTAAGGTTAATAATATATTAGGATCTCCCTTTATCCATATAATCTATTTTTATCTATTTTGTACATATCTAGAACTTCTCCACTTATTTCCCACATATTTCTTCTTTTTTACCTTACCACATTATTAACACTTTTTTATCTACACAATAGTCACATTTTTGAAACTTTTAGATTCGAAATTTGAATTGAAATTCAAATAATATTCCTAAAACATATCCCATGGATCATATTATATTAAATTTTGACCATAAAATTCAAATTGGTAGTATTATAGGTTGAAATAACCACAAAACCCATTAGATCTATCAAAGTCATCAAGGTTGTTCAAAATACCCAATTTTCCACTATCTTGGTATAGCCTCCTACTATGAGGGGTAATATGGTAGTTCATAATAATTATTTTCTAACCACCTATATACATGAGACAGGTTGTTTTAATATGATGTAGAAGTATTCCAAATTACAGTGGCATCAAAATAAGCACTTAGACTCCTTTGGATATTGAAAGCCTCTCATATGGTGGGATCATCCAACTTTCAATGTTATATATAAATTATGGTGTAGGCTCCTTAAAATTTATAAAGAGACAAAGATCAAAAATTTCATTTTCATTTTGAATTTTTCCTTATTCTATGACATGATACCCTCATAACAACACCATTGTGGCATGGTCACACATTTATGACATAAATGTTTAGAATATTCAAAATAATTGAAAAATATTCTATTAATTTTATACATCATCGGAATATTATTAGGATGTGAAGTCAAACAAATATAAAAAAAGACTAAATGATCAATTGAATCATATTTACTATGTATTCCCTGATTTATGATGAAATTTATCTTCTTCAACAATCTTCTACTATGTAATCTCAATATCTACAGTGTGATAATTATTCTTTCAGTAGAATTATTCATGAAATACTATACTAATATGTAATCGTTATGAGAGAACTAAAAAATCATCTTTATTACACACCAAACATCTTTACCTCATAAGAAATTTGATTTTTAGTATGATATGTCTATTGAAAACAAAACCCAATAAAATGAATTGCATCCACTCAAACCTCTACTTATTAAAGCTCCCCCTATGTCTTTATATTAAAACAAATATGGAAACCACTTGAAAAAATTAACATTATGATTAAAATATAGAATTAAAGAATAATTCCCAAGCTTTTGTTTTCCATTGGTGAAATATAAAACATTTGACCAACTTCCATCTTTGGTTATCTTTAGGCATCATCCATCATATGCCGATTTTAATATAAACTAATATTAATCATAGAAATATTGAATGATATATATTAAATTTACTATGGAACATCAACCATAAAATCAATTTCTCTTTTAATAGTAATATGACCTCCTAATTATGTTATTGTAGCCAATATTTAATGCTATATGTTTTCTATAATTCATACTTTATTCTGGATAGGTTGTGTTAGATAACTCCTTAGATTATGTGTCCTACATTACTGTTTCCCAGTTTGAAGAAGAGAATGGTTGGAAGAAAGTATCATGGAGGCTTTATTGGATGTTTGGCAACTAAGTGACATAGAAAAGAGTTTAACGAGCTCATTCCACATTGAGAGAACAACTACTAAGACCTGTAAAAGCTCAACCACCAAAGGAGGTGACATGAAATATGCCATCCAATGGTGGGTGTAACCAATAGAATTAGGAATAGATAGAAGATAAATAATTATGCTCTGCTCCAACACATGATATGAATCTTGCTGATTTGTTCCCTGTAACATTCAAATAATGGTTACCGCCACAACAAATGGATTCCTCATTAGATGAAGAGACCATATTTGGTTCTCTAAACATGATACACTTCGAAGATCCCTTATCTAATGATTAATATTCCCTATAATATGAGTTACCCACATATAACCAAGGAACGAGAGGTCGTATGTATTGGAACCAAGGATATATGGGATATCATGGGTATGGTAGGTCCCCATACTTTGGTTAGATCCCCACATAGGACATATATTCACCTAAGAACCATGGGAAGACACTCCAGTGATTCCAGAAAATATTTAGAGGTTTCTATGAACCATACAGCTGTCATCTATTCCCAATTATATTACATTAATTCCATGTATGGGTATGATTATCATATTATCCTAGTAAATTAGGATAGTTATCCCAACATACGCCACTTGTATCAGATGCTCCCACAATATCTACATAAGCACCTGACACATCAACCTCAATTTCCTCCGTTCCTGAGTCACATATCAAGGGGAAACCACATATTAGGAAGCACTCATAACTAGCACAAAAGTATACAATTTCAAAGTAGCTAGATATTGTCATATCTAAACACTCAATCCTTAATTACCTTCATCTTTTGAAATAACTTAGAGAGGTAATCATTATATCCATACAATGTACTCAAGAATTTGAGTTAGATGTTGTTTCAACCATGTAATATCAAATGAAGACCATTTTAGTAGAATATCATGTCTCCATATCGTTCAAAAATAATGATTAAGATGATGTCAAAAGTGGAACATCATACCCTTATATGTTTCGAGAAGACTTGATAATATAAATATCTGAAGGGATTTGGGAAAAATGGATCTAGGATTAATCTCATACCAGTTAGAACCCTCCAATGTTTGGGACATGGAGAATGATTTTTATCTCCAACAAGGATGACCATTCAAGGGTATGTTACGTGTGAGAAAAATCTCTCATGAAGATCAATATGAATACTCAATTTGGTGATCTTGCATATGACGGTGAGTTTATTTTTATTCAGAAAGACACCACATACAATGTTCTCCTCGGCAGGCCTTGGCTCCATAACCACATGGTGGTACCTTTGACATCCCATCAATGTCTGAAATACCCCATCAATTCAAAGTTCAACATACTATATGGTAATCTTTCCCCTTTTGAAATATGGGAATCCACATATGCTAAATAAAGATTCTATAATAATGCATTCAAAAAACTGATGATATATAATGATACATAGGTTGTAGCTCCCAAAAGATTAGGGAGGGTTCCTAAAAAACCCTATAGTATTTTCAAATGTGACTATGTTATCCCCCTTAATCATGTTGAGTTGATAGAAATGATCCTTGAGTTCCAAGATCCTTATTTCCCCAACTAAAGAGAAAAAATCCATCAACTACAACATCTATCTACAAAGAATCAAATGACAATGGATGATAATATGTCTTCTCATGGCCTCCCTAACTACGATAGTGTTAGATAATCCCCCATATTACCATCTTTATTTGAAAATGTCTCTACAAACATACAATTTTATGGAGATTAGGATGACGTCAGGAATGACCATCCCACATTCGAGGAAGGTGTCTCCACCACCATCTGTTAGCTCAGAAAGATAAATATGGGTATAAAATAAGACCTACAACCTTATCTGATTATTTCCACTATTCCCCTCAAATAAAAAGATATGTATATTTTTTAAAGATATACTAATATTACATTTAATGAAACTATACAAAACTTCCCTAACATAATCTATATGTGGTTATGACAATCCCAAGATACCCAATGATCACTAAGGCTTCAAGAAAGAATCTAAGAGGATGAACGCCTCCCATTCCACCAATATAGATGCATAATTTGAATTTTTTTTCAAAGGAGACATTTTGTAAGAGGTTCAATGACTAGGATGGATTTCCAACATCATCCCTTTCAATAAAAATAATCGGAAGATTTGGGTATATATCAATTTCAGATACATTAATTGGAATTTCCAATGGATTATTTCCCGTTGTTTATCAGTAAACTCTTGATCTATGAAACTAGTAGATTTTAAGCCCATTACTTCATAGACTAGTATTTCGGATATAGTCAAATAAATAAGGACCCCAAGGATAAGAAATCCAATTGTTTTAGAGTTCCTCAGGGGATCTTATGCTATCGGGTTATTCCATTTGGGTCAAATAACATTGTCACCGCATAAATACACGCCATGCATCATATATATAATCCATTACTGAGAAGGATAACCGAATGTTATGTGGATGATCTGTTTGTCATATCTTAACATCAATGTGATCACATTTCGGATATACAAATAATTTTCAACAAGCTGTGACAACATAGTCTAAAGATGAAGGAACTGAAATGAAATTCTGGGGTAACATCAAAGACTTTCCTTATATTTTTATTATCCACTATGACATATATGTTGACCTAGGGAAGACTAATAATATTTTAGAGATGTGACCCCCAAAAAATCTCAATTAACTAAGGGGATCCAAGGGAACTCACATACATTCTAAAATTCATTTCCAACCTGACTAAAAATATTCTCCACTTCACTAGGATGAAGAAAAATGGAATCATCTATCAATTGGATGATGAATTCCATTAATCCTACGAATGTATCAAATAGTAACTGCCTCACTCACCAGTTCTGATGCCTCCGATGGAAGGGAGGACACTCATCTTGTATGTGGATTCCCTGGAATGCTCACTAAGTGCCCGCCTGACATAGAAAAATGACAGGAGGAGTGAGAAAAGTCTCTACTTCCTTAGAAAGATGATGTTAGGTATAGTGACCAGACACTCTGATATTGATAAGAACTTCTTTTCACTTATATTACGAGAGGAAGAGCTGAGGTATTACTGGAAACACCACAAATGCCATCTGGTATCTCATGTCGACTCGCGCAAGTACATATTCGTTTACATAATGTATACTAGGGAATTGGCTCGATGGGTGGTCATTCTACAGAAATATAAAATTATTTTTTTATTATAGAAGTTAATAAAAGGTAAATCCCTAGCTGATTTCCATGAAGCACATCCTCCCCAAAAAATATTCTGCTAGACATCGAGCTTCCTGATGAGGAGGTCTTATATTCCCATGAATGAAACACCCTGGATGTGGGAGATATATTTTTACAGAGCCTCCATAATTCATATTGAAAAAATAATGGAAGCCTAAAGCTTAATCAGGTTTGTCTAGGGATTGTAATTTTCTCCAATGAAAACCAGTTTTCCCTTGTCTTTCTCACTATTTAAAGGCTACACAAACAATGAGGTAGAATAAAAAATACCTCATCACAGGGTTATAACTAGCCCTATAAAAGAATATAGCCTACCTGAATATCAAAGGGGATATGGAACTAGTGATAAATTATATTAATGGAGAATACTCAACCAAAAAGGAATAACTGAACCCCCTCACTAGCTACGTGGGATAAATAATGTAAGAATTCACTTTTGAATCAATATTGGATCTTGTTATCCAATCACATAATGCTCACACCGATGCATTGGTTAATGTAGCCACTTTCCTGGCTGACGATGACCTAGATGAATCAATCTTCTATATCAACCATCTAATAATGGTCTCATTGATTATTTTATGTGACATGGAAGAGATAAATTATGTCAACACCACCCCAGAGCATGATGAACTGATGAAAATTCCTAGAATGATGGAGCCCATAATTGGTTATCCCCAAAACTAGACTCCCCTAAATAGATCGAGACAGAAGGGAATAAATTTGGTGTTGTGTTGTGAACTTCACCCTAATAGATGGTCCAAATTAGAAGAAATATATCTACAACAAACACATTGAAAAATCATACTCAAATGCATTAAATAATCAGTGATTTTTTCCATCATGGAGGAATAACATTAAGGATATTATGGTGATCATCAATATCGGACCAAGATATCTCACCAAATCAAGATGATGGAATATTTTTGGAAAACTATGATACATGACTTTGTGGAATTCACCAAGATAATTCATTCATGTAAAATCCATGAAATTGTCATCCATCAAAACACAAAATTATAATATAAATGTAAATATTCTCAGCCATATTCCATTTGGACGGTGTATATAGTGAGTCCATATCTCCCTTCCACAACTAAGTAGTTCATGTACATCATTACTTATACCATATTATTCCCCAAATGTGAAGTGGAAATACCCCTCAATGAATTTAGGATGAATAATATTATCTACTTCTCCCATATAATCATTAGGGTAGAGGTCCCTCACACATCATTTATGGACAAAAACACGAACTTCTGTTGTATGGAGTTGAAGAATCTATACCAAGAGTAAAATATCAAGTCTAATCACTCATATTTCTATCATGTGGTAAACAAATGATAGATAGAGGCCTTAAATAATACTTTGTGAAATATAATCAACAAGATGGTGAACATGGATAAACATTCCTGACCAGAAAAACTTCATTACGTTTTATGGGCCTATCGTACCACCACTTGTACTGCTACACAAGAAATACCATACTCATTGGTGTATGGGATCAAGGTAGTATTGCCCCTAGAGGTCCATCTACCTTCTCTCTAAATGTCAATTTGCAAACATATCTTAGAAGATAAGGAACCATAAAAGTGGATTCATGAATTTGAGTGGATCTATGAGAGTAGGATTCACACATTACACAACCTATAGGTCAATCAAAATCAGATCACACAAACGTCTATTCATTCATCCAATGAGAACTGGTATTGACTCTCAATAACCCAATGATACTAGGGAAGGATTTTATAAAACTGGGGTCCATGTGGGGAGTGCCTTATATAATACACAATGTCTATCATAATGAAGCATAATCATTAGAATCCATGGATGGGGAGCATGTCACATCTCCCACCAACATGAGATTTCTCATGAAATACATTTTATTACTTTCATAATGCATGAAATTACTAACATGATGACTTTAAATTTAATTGTACATTTTTTCTGTACCACATCACGATAAAATATATGGAGATTGTCCTAGAAGCATGACAACAAACTGCATGGAACCCTTCAAGTCCTAACATGATGACATTAAAATGCACTGTATACCACTTCCTTACTGCTTGACATTAAACTAAATGGTTAATGTCCTCACTACAAGATGGTAAACTAAAACATTCCCCAAGAACTATATATTGATTGATTCATCCCATTGTAGAATACATATTAACACTCAAGCCTATAGTATTGGGAACAACAACAAAATTAATTTTTCTTCACATCGATTGATCAATGCTCTTACCAAAATACATTAATCTAAATGGATAAAGTCCATTATGCCTGACATTAAACTACTTGGGTTTTCTAGAACTATGTACCAATTTATTGTTATTTTAAATGATATCTGTAGGGACACCTTGATCATATATCTTGGTCTAGATATCACATGATGCAAAATACCCTTTCCTAATCCTTAACATCCTCTACATAGTGATATGAACCCTTTTCATTCCTAGTTTCTCAAATTGAACCTAACTCATGTGAGCTTAGTAAATTTATTAAGGGATTACCCACACAAACAAGGCATAGATGTTTATAACTATCTCATCATGTTCATTGATGTAAGACATAGAAAACAAGCCATTATTCCTCACCATATGATTTTAAACTACACGGTTGATGTCCCATGAAAGACATAAAACCATAAATTCATTTGTTCCTCACCCTAGAAGACCAAGATTGTTATTGTTGGTCTTCTTTCACACCTCCTTTCAAAAACTACATGGGGCTTGATTTTTGATATCAGAGGATGCATAGTGACACCAGAATTTTCAATCTTGGGTCCAGTCACAACAAACATAAAACCACCTCTCTTAATATTGGTTATACTTATAGAGGAAGGACATTAACTAAGGACAATGTGGGGATTGATTCTCTTTATCTGGATATATGTAGTGATGCCCGAAGTTCTACCATTAGGACCAACCAAAAATTTCATTTCATTAATGTCAGTTCATCTTCATCCTCATTTCATAATGTTAAATAATATGGTATTTCATGAACTACATATTTCTTGATTCATACATCCATATGATACAAAGTGAAGCCCATATTTTTATCCTTGGGTCTAGAGACATATTCCCTTTTTCACATTAGAAAGCCAACATCCTTTCCATATGACATTAAACTACAGTATTCCTAAAGTACCATGTATGGATTGATTCCTAATATAATAGGATATGTTGTTATATCTAGATCACTAATTTCCGCCGCATCTACAGAGGTCAATTGAAAAAATTATAGCCTCTACACATGTGCCATACCTATAGAGTGCTTCCTGTTAATGAAATACATCGATCTTGATTCCTATCATCACATGATATGAATTGATGTATAAATCTCAAATCCTGGGCCCAAATGTAACACCCCAAGCTTCCACGGTATGTTTCCCTTTGAATAATGCAATGGCGTGCATTGTACGCAACTTCGAGATTCTAACACACCACAACCAATCAATCTAGATATTATGAATAGTAATACATACTTTTTAAAATTTTATAAATTTTATCTCTCAAAATGGACTTCATTTTTGGATTTGGAGTATCGAATTTAGCCTAAGGTGAAATTTTGGTACTTTTCGGATAACTTTAATATTTTGATGAATAGTGAAAATTACTAAATTTTAGTTAAAAACAACTTTTTTAATCAAAATAATAAATAGTGATATGTTATGAATTTGAGTGGGTTTAATGTATAATTATAATATATTTTCACCTTTTTATCCAATGGTGTTCATCAGAATTAATTTCACTATGAAATTGGACATAAGCAATTGTCAATCTTTTGATATATATTGTTTCTTGAAAACACGCTATTTGTTGTGACAGCGGGAATTAATTATAAAATTAATTAATGGAACTTATATGTTTGGAATTTTTTAAAATAGACATCATTTTTGAATTCAGAATATAAATTATATCTTAGGGTGAAATTTTGGCATTGTTCTAAAAAACTTCAATTTTTGATGAATAGTGAAACCACTAAGTGGTAGTTAAAAAAACTAAATTTTTCATAAAACATAATTTTACCGCTTCTGTGAGTGGAATTTCAAAAATCCGAGTGACTCAGTTAATATGAAGGAGTAAAATATGGTTCAATGAGATGAAAATTAATTTTGGTCAATAGTATATTTTTACTTTTATTTACCACAGTTAAAAGTAAATAGGGTAATTAAGGGTAAAAATGATATTAATATTACCCTAAAACATGTCCTAATTCTATTGGACAAGTGTATCTCGACCAAAAACAACCTTAGGAATAAAATATTATCATTTAGGTCCCCTTGGATTAGATTAGAACATTTATTATTATTTAATTCAAAGAAGAGTTAAAAGAGTTAAAATAAAAGTTTATTTACTAAAACATTTTTAATATAGGGTTACACATAAGATAAATTCAATTATAAATATTAATTAGAAAGATAAAAAGATATCCTACATAATGATATTTTATTTATAATTTTTAAACATTATATAATTTAATTTCCTTAAGACACAATGATGATGAAGTAATTAAAATATTAGTGAAAAATTAAGATAATTGATATTATAAATACTCAAATAAATATAATTGGAGACTTTTATTGCATTAAACTAATTTTATAGGTTACTATGACGTATTAGGATTGATTTAATTTACTTTTATTGAATTAATAATTATTTTATGATTTTTACAAAAATCAATTATTGAATAGTGTCAAAATTGACATAAAAGAGTTTTTAAAACAAATATTATATTATTAATTGATATTAAATTCCTAAAAATATAAGGTTCGGACAAGTGACTTATATAATTATAGATGTGTAATTAATGGAACAATTGGGGGTCTCTTGGATATATATTTTATGTTTATTAACCATATAATATAAAAATACAAAGAGACATTGTAAAAGTGAAACTAATTAACTAAGAGTTAATACTTAATGATATGGTTAATATAGTAACCCAAACCTGCCTAAATTCTATTGGTTGAGTGATTTGCGATCCATTCCCACATTGAACTTTAAATAATCCTCTTTGGAGCCATTAGAAACCGAATATGAATTTATTATAATATAATATTTCTATCTTTTCCAATGGTTCCCCTCACCCCTCTTATAAAAGGGCACTCACCCATCTCATTAATTAACACCTTCAAAGCCATTTTTCTCAGCCAAAATCTTGCCCAAATACTCTCTAAACTTCCCTAACTACAACCTAGAGGCCTTAGTTTGACCATAAATCAAACCTAATGATCCATTTTGATAAAATCAATAGGAAGAACCCGAAGAAAAGATAATGTTTTCACCACCCTCTTTCAAGTTCCTTTCTTCTTCAACTTCTTCTTTCTTTGTTATTTCTATTATAAAATAATAACTCCAGTATATTATATATACTGTGATTTTATTATAAATATGGTACAACCATATTCAGTATTCTATCCGTCCTTTGAATGGAATGTCACCATACATGCGTACGTACGGCTTACCGTCTCCACGGCGTGGTGTAATTGTCATTCAATAAATTATTATTTGGATGAGTATAATAATGATGTGTAATTCATGTAAATAATAAATATAAAATAATAATTATTCTTTATATATGATATACCATCCAATTATCTATTATTTTAACATCAAAAGAATGATATTGTCGCTCGTGCGTACGTACGGACTACCGTCTCCACGAACGTGATGAGATTCATTCTCCATCGAATCCATTCAAGTATAATTCTCATTTTATGATTAAAAATAATGTTTAATGACTTGATATAATTCTGGATATGAATAAGATACAACCTATCCAAAACAAACAAAGCTTACATAACAAAGAATTTAAAGGAAAACGAGTAAGTTAACACCCGAACTAACGATAATATTAAGATATTATTAACAAATCAATGTTAAAAGATCATATATGATATCATATTAATTTAAGTAATTGATTCTTGTATAATTAAAAAACAATTATTTCATCATTATACAGGATTTCAACCTACCGTCGACCACAGAAAAAGTACAAAGTAAGGGGTTTTCTTACCTCACTCTAAATTTCGTGAGAATTCCATTGTTCACCACTTATTTATTGCATGTGGTGTGTGTACTGCCCATGATTGTATTAATTGTGTAATATAATTTAATTTATAGATATTTACATCATCATTGTATGATACTTCTTTCATGGGTGTATGTTTCACAAGTTACCTAATCGATAAGGGAATTTGAATTTTCAATTTCCACTCATTTGGCTTTACGCATATTTCATTGATTATATTTCTCCAAGATTATGTGTGGAATCACTATTCATTTGATTATGTCATAATTTACACTCCCCTTACTATGAATATACTTTTGATACACATAATCACTCCATTGATAATTTCTGAAGTCATCGATATGAATTTTATAAGAGTAATTTTAAGTCATTCTCCATTTGTTGAGTTAAACATCCAATTCATTGGTGTTGTTTTTAAAAGATTATGTGTGAATGTACTTTGATTGTTTTACACTAAATATACAATAATATTTAGTGTATTTATATTTGTCACACATAACTATGTTGTTGATTTATCCTTAACCTAAGGATACATCCTTTATGAGAGATTTTATCTCAATTTACATTCCATTGAGACTTCTTTGTTGTTATACACCAAATCACTTTTATGTGGTGTATATAATGTACTTTGACATATTATATCATGAATCCATTTATTCTCATGATATTACAATGTTTTAATACCTCAATTATTTGTATTCAAGTGTCTCTCTTTTGGTTAGAAATTCTAAATAAAATACCATTTTTACATGTTTTAAAGACTTATTCTTCTAAATATTTCTCTTTAATGTCCATGTTTTAAAAAATGGTTTTACGGATTTATTTATATGGAAATTAATGTTTTAAAATTAAAACTCCTTTTAAAAGTTTCAAAGTGGTATGGGACACTTTTATTCAAAAATCTATTTTTAAACGGCTTCTTGACAAATAGTGTGACTTTTAAATGATTTCAAGAAAAGGGGGATATTTCTCTCAAATAGTTTTCATGGTTATTTTCATCTATGTCAATGTCATTCATTATTATCAATTGAGGTTAATATGATACAATAAAATCTTCCATATTGTATCGAATGATTTATTTTTGACTGTGGATGTGATATTTTTATACCATTCATGGTTTGTGGTTAAAGTATTGACATTTCGTATGCTAGTTTTAATATGAATGTTTATGTTACGTTTAAACATGTTCATATGAGGAATGTATTGGACTTAGTAAGTGATGGGTGGAAGCTGCTATAGCTCCTCGATGCATCAGTAGTTCTCATGTGACAAACTAGTGTCTTGGCACAAGGCCTTGGAAAAATCTTATTTGTAGTCTTGGCACGAGGCCTTGGCTATGTGGTTATGATAGTATGTCATTATGCATTCCATCATTATGAAAGTGGTTATTTATATTGAATGTGATTTTTCGACTAGTAGAATATCCATGTGATTAAGTAAATGGAATTATTTCATTTTATCTTTTCCATATTATGCTAAAGTTCAAGTTTAATAGACTTTTGTTTTAGTTATAAATTTCCTTAAGTGTTTATGCTTATCTATTAAAGCTTCTGCTATATTGTTATCCTTACTGAGCATCTGAGCTCATCCCTTTCAATTTTTTATTTTTCCAGGATGTGAAGAAATTTATGAATGACCTATAGGGATAGTATGAGGGGATATAAAGACAAGATTTTGTTGTAGTTTTTTTTCCTTATGATTTAATGTAAGACTTATGAATATACCTAGTTATTCCAAGGCTACTAAACTAATCGGTCTTTCGAGACTTGATCTTATTTGTGATCATGCCAATGTTATGTAATAATGCACCGACTCTGGGTAACTGGGGTCGGGGAGTTACAGTTGGTATCAGAGGAAGTTTAGTACAAACCTTGGAAGCTAGATATAGATAAACTCTGATTAGAGCACATATTCCTAAGATGGACTTTGAGGATTAGTATAGAAGAACTTCCTAGAATTTTGGTATTGTAGTGATTTTGTGATTTTTCCGTGCAATACATCCCTGTCTTGATACGAGCAGGTAGAGGCGGCTCTGGCACAGATGTACCTATGGGTAAAACCCGAAAACACCGATTTGAACTAGGCTCGAACGGGAACCGGTGCACGACAACGGGCCATGCCGCACTCTTTGTTACGACACTCTCTTGGGATATGCTTTGGATAATTAACATTTTCTTTACAAAACAATTTGAGGTATTATATATATAAGATGAGAGTAAATGACCTTGGTTAATCCTAATGTGTTTCAAATTGAGAATATGGTGACATGTTAATCTCTAAATGATTTTATGACTACTGTTACTCACACAATGCTTTCTGGTTTTAGTCAATGGCTGGATTCCAAGGAAGTCGTAGTGACTTTAAGAATGATGTACAAGCTAGGAACGATGGTGGAAATGAGCAAAAAAATGGAATGTTGATAGGCGTAAACGATATCGTATTTTTGAAAAATCAATTTTCCAAAAATATGATAAACAATATATATATATTAACCAATTCTCGGAATCAACAAAGAAAAGAAAGGTGATGAATGATAAGAGCTCCATTAGTGGAGACCATGGAGAAAGGAATCCTCAATTTCCTTCATGCAGGAAATGTGGAAGGAGACACCTAGGAATGTGTCTCAATGGGAAAAGGAAATGCTTTACGTGAGGGAAGGAAGGACATAAAGTGAAGAATTTCCGAGAAAAATGAAGAGTACTATGGAGGAAGATAAAAATGGTCCCAAGAGTCCATTTACAGTCATTTGCCGTAACTGTAGGAGAACTGGCCATTACCCAAGTGATTTCCCTATTCTATAGGATATTTTCGTTGTCAAAGAAGAAGCTATGTGGAAATAAATGGTTAGAGAAATGTTTAAAAAGTGTTTGTGCTCCTTGTTGATGGGTTTACTTTGGAATAAATTTCTCTTGTATTTGTAACCCTACAGTTTTCCATGCGAGAATGATATTTGAGGAATAATTATCTTTTCTCTTGTGGATATAGTTATGAATAACCATTTGGTTTTATATGATCATTGGGTTTGAGGAAATTATAAGTTATTATAATTTGGGATGAAAATGCAAGGTATGACATAACATTTGGGGGTTAAATTATGTTATGGTTATTTTGAGGAATTTATCTCATTTTGATAATGTTATAAAATATAGTTTTTGAAAAGGGACAACACACAGACCGTGTGACTACCCGTCACATCAGACAAAGCTGTGGGAATCAAACCCACAACCAAAAGTGCGATTGGGATTTATCGCCTACCACTAGACTACGTGAAGTCCCTTGTTAGTGTGACTATTATTTTTAGTTAACTTATTTTATTGATCACTAATAATTTGATTTGGGATCTTATGTCTTATCAAATGAATGCCATTAGTATAGTAAAATGATTTGGAAATTAAGTGATAAATGTTATTTTGGAAGTTGTTCACTTTGTTTTAGGGAGAATAGAATAGTATGGGATTTCATTTGAGGAGTAATGGTGGATTTTTTATGTTTTTATTGTGGATTTATAGTGATTTGGGTTGTTTATGAAAATGATTAGGTTAATTACTTTTAAGTATGTGACTTTAAGAGTAATTAATGTCATTTGGAGATAAAATTTAACATGGAAGACTACATTCTTATATGTTTTGGGTTTCAATATTAGTTGGGAATTTATTGAAGGATTTTAAGGAAAATTGATTATTGAATGGTATTTATTTAACTTTAGGGTATTGATGGTTTAATTTTAGAAATTAAGACTAGTGATTTTTTTCTCTAATGGAATATCCATTTGGGGGATCCTCAGATATTATACTAACCATTTTGGTTTTGATTAATCTTTAAAGACAAAGTAAATATGTAGTTTATCATACATGGATCATGTATTTCTATAGAAGATTATTCTAGATCTTCCATTGTGACCAAGTCTTCTTGAATACTCATTGTTCAAAAAAATGAGTTTGTGGTAAAAATTTATTAAAGAATTAAAATCTACATAAAAAGTAAGTATATATCATTATGTTCTTAGTCAATATCATAAATGAATTCCTCGTCCTTATGTAATGTAACTTAAAACAAAAAATGTTTCCCATTTACTTTTCCTACTGGGAGACTAATGACCGTTTGTCCCATCACAAGTTTGTGATTTTATTATTGTTAACTTTCTACTGATCATGTTCTCTATCCCTCTTCATCCGAACTTAACACATAGTTTATCGTCCATATCCATGTTTTTGTACATGGAATCATAGTATGGGTTATCTTGGGTGACCTTTGTACTTCTTTTTCTTTCTTTTAAAGTGATAGTTTTATTGACTTTTTTTCGATGTGGGACTTTCCATTTTATTACCAAGCCCAAATTTAAAAATTTTGAGGACGAAATTATTTGATGGAGGCGGGAATGTAACACCCCAAGCATCCACGGTACGTTTTTGTTTGAATAATGGAATAGCATGCATTGTACGCAACTTCGAGATTCTAACAAACCACAACCAATCAACCTAGCCGTTATGAATAGTAATACCTAATTTTTAAAATTTTAGAAATATTATCTCTTAAAATGGACTTCATTTTTAGATTTGGAGTATCGAATATAGCCTAAGGTGAAATTTTGGTACTTTTCGGATAACTTTAATATTTTGATGAATAGTGAAAATTACTAAATTTTAATTAAACACAAATTTTTTAATTAAAATAATTAATAGTGATAAATTATGAATTTGAGTGGTTTTAAAGTATAATTAGAATATATTTTTACCTTTTTATCCAATGTTGTTCATTAGAATTAATTTCAGTATGAAATTGGACATAAACAATTGTCAATCTTTTGATATATATTGTTTTTTAAAAACACGCTATTTCTTGTGACCGCAAGAATTAATTATAATATTAATTATTGAAATTTATTTGTTTGGAATTTTTTAATATAGGCATCATTTCTGAATTCGGAATATCAATTATAGCTTAGGGTGAAATTTTGGCATTGTTCTGAAAAACTTCAATTTTTGATGAATAGTGAAACCACTAAGTGGTAGTTAAGAAAAACAAAATTTTTCATAAAACATAATTTTACCACTTCTATGAGTTGAATTTCGAAAATCCGAGAGACATGGTTAATATCAAGTTGTAAAATGTGGTTCAATGAGATGAAAATAATTTTTGGTGAATAGTAACATTTTACTTTTATTTACCACAGTTAAAAGTAAATAGGGTAATTAATGGTAAAAATGATATTAATATTACCCTAACACATGTCCTAATTCTATTAAACAAGTGTATCTAGACCAAAAACAACCTTATTAATAAAATATTATCATTTAGGTGCACTTGGATTAGATTAGGACATTTATTATTATTTAATTCAAAGAAGAGTTAAAAAAGTTAAAATAAAGGTTTATTTACTAAAACATTTTTAATATAGTGTTAACTATAAGATAAATTCGATTATAAATACTCATTATAAAGATAAAAAGATTTCATACATAATGATATTTTATTTATAATTTTTAAACATTAAATAATTTAATTTATATATGACATAATGATGATGCCGTAATTACAATATTAGTGAAAAATTAAAATAATTGATATTATAAATACCCAAATAAATATAATTGGAGGATTTTATTGAATTAAACTAATTTTATAGCTTAATATGACATATTAGTATTGATTTAATTAACTTTTTTAGAAGTAATAATCTGTTTTGATTTTTACAAAAATCAATTATTGAATAGTGTCAAAATTGACATAAAAGAGTTTTTAAAACAAATATTATATTATTAATTGATATTAAACTCCTTAAAATCTAAGGTTCGGACAAGAGACTTATATCATGATAGGTGTATCATTAATGGACCACTTGGGGGTCTCTTGGATGTATATAGTAAGTTTATTAACCATATAATATAAAAATAAAAAGAGACATTGTAAAAGTGAAACTAATTAACTAAGAGTTAATACTAAATGATAAGGTTAATATAGTAACCCAAACCTTTCTAAATTCTATTGTTTGAGTGGTTGTCGACCCATCCCCACATTAAACTCTAAATAATTTACTTTGGAGACATTAGAAAACAAATATGAAATTATTATAAAATAATATTTCTAGCTTTTCCAAAGGTGGCCCTCACCCCTCTTTGAAAAGGGCACTCCCCCTTCTCATTAATTCACACCTTAAAAGCCTTTTGGCTCGGAAAAACTCTTCCCCAATACTCTCTAAACTTCCCTCACTACATCCTAGAGGCCGGATTTTGATCAGAAAGCCAACCTAAGGAGCCCTTTTGATCAAATCAAAAGGAAGATCCCGAAGAAGAGGTAATGTTTTCACTACCGTCTTTCAAGTTCCTTTCTTCTTCAACTTCTTCTTTCATTGTTATTTCTGTTATAAAATTACAACTAAAGTATATTCTATATAATTTGATATTATTATAAATATTTTACAACCATATTAAGTATTCTATCCATCATTTGAATGGCATGTCACCATACGTGCGTACGTACGGCTTACCGTCTCCACGACGTGGTGTAACTATCATTCAATAAATTATTATTTGGATGGGTAAAACAATGATGTGTAATTCATGTAAATAATAAATATAACATAATAATTATTCATTCTATATGTTATAACATCCAATTATATATTATTTTACCATCAAAAGAATGATATTGTCGCTCGTGCGTACATACGGACTACCGTCTCCACGAACGCGATGAGTTTCATTCTCCATCGTATCCATTCAAGTATAATTCTCATTTTATGATTAAAAATAATGTTTAATGACTTTATGTAATTATGGATATGAATACGATAAAACCTATCCATAACAAAAACGGCTTACGTAACAAAGAATATAAAGGGAAACGAGTATGTTAACAACCGAAATGACGATAATAATAAGATATTATTAACAAATCAATGTAAAAAGATCATTTATGATATCATATTAATGTAAGTAAGTGATTCTTGTATAATTAAATAAAAATTATTTCACCATTATACAGGAGGTTAACCTACCGTCGACCAAGGGAAAAGTACAAAGTAAGGGGTTTTCTTATCTCACTCTTAATTTCATGAGAATTCCATTGTTCACCACTTATTTATTGCATGTGGTGTGTGTACTGCCCATGATTGTATTAATTGTGTAATATAATTTAATTTATGGATATTTACATCATCATTTTATGATCCTTATTTCATGGGTGTATGTTTCTCAAGTTACCTAATCGATAAGGGAATTTGAAATTTCAACTTCCACTCATTTGGATTTACGCATATTTCATTGATTATATTACTCCAAGATTATGTGTGGAATCACTATTCATTTTATTATGTCATAATTTCCAATCCCCTTAATGTGGATATACTTTTTATACACATAATCACTCTATTGATAATTTCTCAAGTCATCGATATGAATTTGATAAGGGTAATTTTAACTCATTCTCCATTTGTTGAGTTAAACATCCAATTCATTGGTGTTGTTTTTACAAGATTATGTGTCAATGTCCTTTGATTTTTTACACTAAATATACAATCATATTTAGTGTATTTATATTTGTCACACATAACTATGTCGTTGATTTATCCTTAACCTAAGGATACGACCTTTATGAGAGATTTTATCTCAATTTACATTCCATTGAGATTTCTTTGTTGTTATACACCAAATCACATTTATGTGGTGTACATAATGTACTTTGACATATTATATCATGAATCCCTTTATTCTCATGATATTACAATCTTTTGATTACCTCAATTAGTTTTATTCAAGTGTCTCTCTTTTGGTTAGAAACTCTAACTAAAATATCAGTTTTAAATGTTTTAAAGACTTATTCGTCTAAATCATTCTCATTAATGTCCATGTTTTAAAAAATGGTTTTAAGGATTTATTTATATGGTCATTAAAGTTTTAAAATTAAAACTCCTTTTAAAAGTTTAAAAGTGGTATGGGATATATTTATTCAAAAATCTATTTTTAAATGGCTTCTTGAAAAATAGCGTGACTTTTAAATGATTTCAAGAAAAGGGGGATATTTCTCTCAAATAGTTTTGATGTTTATTTTAATCTATGTCAATATCATTCATTATTATCAATTGAGGTTAATATTATACAATAAAATCATTTATTTTGTATGGAATGTGTTATGTTTGACTGTGGATGTGATATTTTTATACCATTCATGGTTTGTGGTTAAAGTATTGACATTTTGTATGCTAGTTTTAATATGAATGCTTATGTTATGTTTAAACATGTTCATATGAGGAATGCATTGAACTTAGTAAGTGATGGTTGGAGACTGCTATAGATCCTTGATGCATCGGTAGGTCACATGAGACAAACTAGTGTCTTGGCACAAGGCCTTGGCAAAATCTTATTTGTAGTCTTGGCATGAGGCCTTGGCTATGTGGTTATGATAGTTTGGCATTATGCATTCCATCATTATGAATGTGGTTATTGATATTGCATGTGATTGTTCGACTAGTAGAATATCCATGTGATTAAGTAAATGGCATTATTTCATTTTACCTTTTCCATATTATGCCGAAGTTCAAGTTTAAAAGGCTTTTGTTTTAGTTATAAATTGCCTTAAGTGTTTATGCTTATCTATGAAAGCTTATGCTATATTTTTATCCTTACTGAGTATCTGAGCTCACCACTTTCAATGTTTTATTTTTCCAGGATGTGAAGTAATTTATGAATGACCTGCAGGGATAGTATGAGGGGATATGAAGACAAGATGTTGTTGTAGTTTTTTTACCTTATGATTTAATGTAAGAATTATAAATATATCTAGTGTTTCCAAGGATACCAAACTAATCGATCTTTCGATACATGATCTTTTTTGTGATCATGCCAATGTTATGTAATAATGCACCGACTCTGGGTAACTGGGGTCGGGGCGTTACACCAAATGCAACAACCAATAAGAAATTTACCCCAACTTTATCCAAATTCACCACTCTGTAAAAATTCTTTCCAATCCTTGTGAGAACTAACATAGTGTGGAATAACTCAATAGCTCAGCGTAATCTAAACTACTCCTTGTATGATTTTATATATCATTACTCATGACTCGGGGACCATGATCCATGATTTATAACATTTTTATCTCGGGATTAGAAGGATGTTGGGGTATTATTGACCTGAGGTATCCTAATTGGGATTATGTGTATCATCATCCATATTAGGTCCCTACGTGTCATGACCATAAAATGACCACACTTGGGTCAAATATGAATTCCCTTAAACTATATCCTACATTGGCCCAAATATCATGAAATTATACTACTAGTGAAAGAGATATAAAAATGATAGGGTTGAAACCCACCGAGGGTGGTCAAAGTAAAATTCAAGTATTCGCTCGCTAAAAACATCATCTATAGAGGTTAGAAAAAAACTATGGTGCAAATTAATAATGCATAAAGCTCATAGGGTTAACCTTATAGTCATAGTTAAATTCAATCTATGGTCATTGGACCCCCTATTCTTGGAAGAAGTTAGATCAATGATTTTTCACATATCCTTGCCACAAGAATATGTTTGCTAAGCCATAGCACACCTTTTAGTGTGGTCGAACCCTTCCCAAATTATAAATCATCCAAAAGACACACTTCAGGATTTGAGTTCCTCAGATCACCACATCCTTCCATGGACCCAATAAAGGATACCCAGCTTTAAAGACCATTTTCTTGACAATGGATGTAGGTATCTGGCTCATGAATATACGCCTATGGTCATCAACAAATTATGTACCTTTGCAAATGGATTTCTAATCCTTGTGATCTATAACATAATTGAAGAAGACCCCAACACCCCATCTTGTTTTGGGTCATTCCCGATACAATTTCCTGATATCATCCTCTTGACCCTGGCACTTTGGACCATGATTTACAATATCAATTCATAAAAATCAGAGTATGTTTGAAATTTTCAACATGATGTCACCATGTTTTGGAACCTTTATCAAAGAAATAATGTTACACCCCATTCCTAAAACTTTGATATCCCATGCCCCATTACTTGAAACCATAGGGCATAGGGATATAGATTTACTGTATGAGATCCAAATAACCCAAGGGTTCCAAAATCATTATTGGATATATTTCCTCCCATACAAAACCTAATAATCTGGACATTTAAGTCATTATCAATCTTTCACGGCCCTCATAAAGGATTGTATATAATGTTTTTATTGACCATGCTACCGAAGCATAAGGAACTTGACCCACCAACTAAAGGCATCTCCTTCTTGAGAGAAAGGAGGTTTAATCCTTGTGTGCCACAATAACACCACAACAAAACCCAACACCTTAGAGTGTTATGGGTCATCCCCAAAATGTCTTCCCCATCTCATATTCAAGACCAAACATTTGTGTTAGGACTTAAATCATTCATTCTCCAACTATCCAGGTGGACCTATCATCCCTATTATTTTTCCCTTAATAGGTATTACCTCCACATATTCCATAGACCATGGAAAATATAACCGACTTCCAAGACCCTTTTTATGATTATCCATGTATTCATATCACTCATGTATATGTTCCTTTGGCCATCAAATAAATGTGTCAGTCTACAAAAATGGATGTCTTATCCTTGTAAGACTAAGAAACACAAAAGAAGAACCCAAATCCATGTTATATTTTTGGCCATTATAGGCATGTCTGCATCATATTGCATGATTTTTGATGAGGTCTGAGCTAAAAGACCATAAACTATATTGATATAAGGTCTGAGCTAAAAGAACCTAAAATACAATGTTAGTTGACCCGATATAAAATTCCATAAACTAAAGAGATAGCAGGTACAAACTAAAAGACCTTAAAAATCGATATAAGGAACGAGATAAAATACCTTAACCTAAAGGGATATCAGGAAAAATATAAAAGACCCTAAAAAAGATATAAAAGGACTAATATAAAATACCCTAAACTAAATTTATAGCATGTCTATGCTAAAAGACCATAAACTAATGAGATATGAAGTCTGAGCTAAATTCCTCTAAACTAAAGTAATAGAAGGTCTGGGCCAAAATACTTTAAACTAATGTAATAGAAGATCCAATCTAAAAGACCTTAAAATAATGAGATATATGGTCCATGCTTAAAGTCCCAAAAATATATCACAACATCGATTTATCCTATAAGAGATTGTAAGGCCAACAATATGACCTTAGCAAAAATCATTCTATACTTGTCAAGCCCATTGGATTCAAAAAATGAAAGGGAACCCTCACATCATGGAAATATATATTCTACCCAAGAAATACTTATACAAATGAGTTAGTCTCAAGATTTATAGAACATATAAGTCAATGAGGAGTATCATGTAGGTGGGAATTCACAAGAATCTCTCAAGAAGGAATATTTTAGAATTTCAACATTAAATTTTAGGCATTCATTTTTTAATTGATATTTGGAAAAGGATGGATATTGTTCAATATTCAAATGATTTAGAAGTATCAAAATAACAATCACATAATGAAATAAATAAAAACCAGAAAAAACATATAAATTTCATCAAATCTATCCACTGATAAAAAATGAAACATGAGGAATCTCCACATACAAGAGTATCTCCGTAAAATATATAATCCCAAGAAAGATTAAAAAATTATGATTCTATCACAACATATGGTCAAATTATTCCTTGAGTATGGCTAGTCTCTACACCAGAGAGATCAAATATTTGTATTGTTTATCAAAAGATTCATTGTACACCTTCGTAGACTATTGAAACAACTCTTCCCTAGAAATGGCTTCAAGACAATTCTTTTCTACCACATTAAGTTGTCTCTATTTATACAGAATATTATAACATGAAATCTGGAGTGCATATTTAAAATGGGATAAATATTTTAGAAGAAAAATAATCTCATGTTGAATATAACTAATTTTAGAATGAAATAAAAAATTTCAACCTTCAAAATACTTAATCTTTCTGGGTGACCTGCCACCACTATTGCATGCTTGGAAGATTAATACAAATCCTCGTCCCAATTCTGCTTCAATGAAATGGAACCCTCCAAAGATTTCACAATCGATTCAAGGGACCTCTTCTACTATCTCAAAGAGACCACTTACTTCACCCGGGCATAAAGGCTAGAATAATCAAAACCTTTATAACCATGGGTAGTAAGAATAAACCAAAATTGGTCCAACCAATCCTTCATGTCCTCCAAGGGGGTCTCTGAAACTAAGGCTCAACCCCCCCCCCCCACATGTGTCGCCCCATTGAATGATAGAATGAAATAGACCTTATGCCTTCACCTAATCCCATTCTGGGAATGATAATATATTATGGGACTATATATCTAAGAGAAAGTGTCATTCTCATAGTCATTAATGATGACGGAAGATAACCAAACTCTTCACTATTTGATCTAGTCATAGTATCTCCAAAGAGATCATGAATGAGATCCTCCATACTTCAGGGTGAAGACATTACAATAAAGGAGAACATGGTTTTATCAGTTACAAGATGAATAATATAGTGTCACTAGGTAATAAGAGGATATGAAAATGGTTAGAAACAAATCATTAATAGTTTCTTCACCAATGACATACACTACCCCAACCCCTTCTTGGTTTGGGAAGCCACACCTTCCTATGAATACCAACTTCATGGAACCTTTGATGATTTTGTTGAAGAACAGCTTTATCCCCACTACTGAGGAATATAAGATCAAAAATATAATATCTAAAAACATGACATAAGTACTCAAATTTTCATGTCATGAAGAAATAGTCAACTTTATGAAAACTCACTTTCATCAAGAATAACTTGGTATCTAAATTCCTACCTATGTGAACATACTCCAAATTTCATACACACACACTATATTAGTTGGTTTGATCAGTGAAATGTATGTATTAAAAAATAAGTTTTATTTAAATGACACACCTACCACCTCAACATGTTGACCAGTTGGGCCTAATAGATAAGGTTCTACTGAAGTAACCAAATGATTTCATACATTCTTGGAAGAAGATGCATGCTATTATAGGTATTCTCAATGGGGACCTACACATTTTTGATGGATTAGAATTTGTTTCCAAAATGATACAAGATAATAAAATTGTGAATTTCCACACTTACTTAATGATTATAGAGGATAATGACATAATAATGAATATAATTTCATTTTAGACTTATTACCATTCATGGAAGGTTCTCTAGAAGGTGATGAAGTTGAAACTATTACTTTTGTAGTGTAAATTTATGCCATCATTTGAGCCTATTGACTTGGGGAACCATTATCATCAGTCCCCCAATCACTACCAAATTCCTCCCCCACTACCATACCATAGGGAGAATATACATGGGATGGAATAAGTAGACTATATTTAGTATCCTACCACTATGTCAACATAAAAAGGATTTCAATATAGTATCAATGGAACATTGATCCTTTGAATATAAAAATTATATAGAATTATTCTCAAACATACCACTTCCTAGATAATGGGATAACACTATTTGTCAATAGAAAATTGAATTGTTACACATAATTCAATTTGGTGGACCAGTTGGGAGTAAAATATCTCACCATTTATTCTCACCAATGCTGCATTAAGGTCCCGAAAAAGGCATCTACCACCTCAGTATGTTTTTTGAAAATGATATCTAGAGGGGAAATGATATCAGTGAAACCTTAAAAAAGTACATATTCTTGAAAATATATATCCCAGAGCTTGTCCTATGAATTCTACATTCTACAAGATAACCATTTATGAGATATGATGGAAAAAATAACTTTGGAGCTCTCTCCTTCCAAATCTAAACTTTTTTGTAGCCATGTTTGTGAGTTTTTTTACTAGAAATGGTAAGTTTCTAACATCAATACAGGGTGTCATCGAGGCAACCAACCCTTTGAAAGCCAATTTATTTCTAGCTATGGGATTTTGATAAACAACCAATGGTTCAGAGGCATCACTTATCAATTTGGATAATTTTCTACTAGGATATAAGTGATTACTAACAACTGTATATCCACCATATAAACTGATTACTATATTATGAGGTGGAAGGCTTATTTTATCACAAATATAATATATGGTTAACATCATCCCAGATTGATGAGCTACCACTAGATGCACCATGAATAAAACATAAATTGAGAAAGTACATATTGATTGGTAACATAATAATTGGCAGCTGAACGGATATGGTGTATACCAATTGTAAATGAGTCCCCCATTAATACGAGTGAAAAGAACACACTCACGAAGTTATTTCACATAATCCCATGACACTAGACTGGCCTCACCAATTTTAAAAATATTTCCTATCAGCACAAGTCTATATGTTATAAAAAGGAAATAGACACAGTGTCTCACATAATCCCTGATATGTCAATATTTTAGAGTCATAGGTCTTACCCCATTGATACATTTAGGGTATGGTATGAAGAGGACAGTGATGATACTCAAGATGTTTAGATATTGATAACAAATCCGGTGAGATCCTATCTAATCCCATAATACTTTGAAGGGTTACACAATCCAATAAGTGGATTTACCCTTATAAAAATGGTTTAAAATATGATATAGTTTTTCCCGCAAAGGGATTTCTAGACTAACATGCTCCCCTATTCCATGGTGGCCACTGTCCTGAATGTGGAAACCATTACTCCAATATTTTACTTTGTGGGAAGTATGCACACACATAGGTACATGTAAAAGAAGCTGGATAGATTTTTAGACTGATCAATATAAGGAATAATTTCTCTCCCAATTCTTTTAATTTCCTATATTTAACCATGGGCTAGTAAGTTCCCAGTGCACTTCGATTATCTTTTTTAATCCATGATTTAAGGTTTCATTCTTATAGAATAAATCAATTCTTCTTGATGGACCATTATGACCATGTATTCAATTGGATACCTACTCTAGGAAGTGGTTCCATTGGATTGGAATTCTTAGACAACTTAATCAGCTCCTTGGAGAGAGGAGGAGAATTTGTTACGTCATCCCAAGATGACTGTGGGGGAAATAAATCATGGTACATCCCTCCTAAAATAGGTTCACCAAAGATCTATTTTACTTCCCAATGGATAATTCCCAACTCACCTTGCATGAAATGGAATGTGTTCATATCCAATCTCCAATGACTGGACAAATCCATCTTCATGCCCTTGTTGTAGTGACCAAACATCTGTAATATCTTAATTGCCTCATGCATTCAAATTTTCATCAACTCCTTTGAGAAATTGTAAAAATTGTATTTATCCGAGAAGGGCCATCCCCAGTCCAGTCCAGAGAAACCTCCAGATAGAATGTCCCATTTGGAAACCCACCCAAACATCTCATTAAAGGTGGAATTCCAAATTATTGAGGGATATATTTGGACATCCCTATTGGGGTTGTGATCAGTCTCATCAATTTTTGTGGGAATGAGTGTCAATATATTTCTGTCTTCATGGTCCCCTAGGTGAAAAGGTTGTCCCCATGAGAGATGGTATCTTGAATGGTGTTATGGGTCTTTAAAATCTTTGAAGAGTGTATAAATGATGAATACAATGGAGGAATGGGAACAAAATAATTAAGAAAAAAACCCTATAAAGAGGAAAGAAGTATAAAAGGGGATAATTAGAGAATTTTAATCCCATCAACATGATAAAACTCAATTTAAGGGACCCAATGTCATGACATAAAGTATGATCCAAAATCGCCACTACAACATTGATAAGGGATATTGTTTTCCCCCTTATTTAACAGTTTATGAATAGATCGAAAAAAGCCAAAATCCATCGATATTGAAGTAAGTGTAATTTAAAAATGTTAAAGTAAAAAATATTTTCAAAGAAAATACATAATCAACTGGAAGCAGCATTCTTATCACATGAAACAATAAGTGATTCGATAATTGCATAAGGAGTTTGGGAGTCTCCTAACTTCAAAAGATCTCAAGGGTCACATAACCCCATAGGGCATCATGAAAACCAATAAACCCTTGGAGACTCATGATCGTGTGAAATATACATGGTCACATGAGCTGCATAATAGTCAATTGATTCTATGATAAAGTTAAAAGACCCCAAAAAACATTAATAAAATCAAAATCCTCATTGATAAATTTCAAATAGTTACCAAAATAAACTTCATGATTGTTTCAAATGGGATCCAAAATATGGGTGGTGTTCCCGATCAGTCCTTGCCAAAGCAGGGATTGTGGGGAGGTCTCATAATCGAGTGTTGTGTAATGGACTTGTGAAAAAGTCATGAAATGGATGCGGGTATATATAACTCTAGTGAAATAGGAATCCAGTGAAATGTAAGGATAACCGACCCTATTTATAGGGAATTTCCTGGAATACCAAGCATCACCCAACAAAAAAAGAACTACCTGAGACACTAATTTGTGAGAGCACTGAAGAATCAGGTGGGATTTTACATTCCTTAGAACCAAGCCCTAGTCCCAACGGAAATCACTCTTGCAGGGGGGGGTGACCTCTTCCAAATGAGAACCGATAAATTCACAACGTAAGATATACTTGTATATGGGTATTATTTTTTCTTTAAAAATAAATGGATGATGGTTTTTGAAGCTCTCAGTATGATTAATCCTCTAAAATACATATGATCACATGTCCAGAATATAGTCACATGAAAGAAACATGTGTAGCACATATAATACCAAAAAATCCACAAATTCCATTCAAAAATACCTTCTTATCGCTTGATAGTTCCTCAAAAAACCAGTGGTCATGCAGTGACAATAGCAGGATCTCCACCATGTCATGAATTTTTCCAACTAGTTGGTTCCTGACAACCCATGTGAAAATCCAACTAAAATATAAGGGAAATATCAAATAGGTGGAGTTCTATTATGGTTATGAATCTCATGATATGGAACATTGATGGAGAGAATTATTTTCCTTGAATAAATTCATGAAAACTCATGAGACCCCCAATCCAGTATAAAATAAAAGACACAAAATAAAAGGGGAGGAGGTGGGAGCCGCTAACAATCATAAACTTCACATGAGGCACCCAAAATGATCTAAAAGACACAATGAGACCCCCAAAACATGTATTAATCATCTTGTGAAAGTATTCTGGAATTTCAACACTATCATACGAAGTGGTTCATGTATATTTGTGGAACCTCCAACTCCCCCTTTGGTTCCTTAAGGACAAACAGATGAAATTTCCATGAAATCAGCAAGCATTTTCATATGACCATTATTGGTCAAATGAAACATCACCACTAGGTAGATTATTTTACTTTGAAATTAATCATGAAATCACACATGAATCACAACCTTGGAAAGATACATTATTATAATAAATAAAAGAGGAAGAACGTGCCTTTTGTAGTCATTAAACCCTTGTGATACACTAAGGGAATCTGAAACATGGTCTCTCAAGACTCCTTGAAATGTCTGAACAATCCCCCCAAATCCCCAAGATAAGCCATACTTGCCTCTTGGAGAGTCCTAGAAAAGTCAACCTAAGATCATGTGAATGAATTTTATAGGTGCCTTGATCTCACGATGTCACATAGACATGTTAATATGACTATATAGAAGTTCTAACACAAGACTACATTATCTAAAAAGTCTCCATTAATCAAAAATAATAAAATATCGGAGGTTTTAATGGGGTGGACTTATGTAATTTTAAAATTAGTTGATTACCCCATAGAGATCCACTATGGGGACTCGTGAATATACATGACACTGAAGCACTTCACTAAATGCATCCTTGACTTACATCATATGCACTGTGTAAAATGGATAACAATCAGGGTGTAAATAATTATAAATTAACCACCCTAGTATAAAAAATGTACCACTACCACTATGATCACTAGGAGCACTAACATTACTCTACGGATGACAAGTTGGCCATTTTTCCCCCATGGTTTAGAGTGGGTTTCTCAAAGTTGTGGATCTCAATACCAACTAGTTTTTTATTAGGTAAGATACTGATGAATAAATGGATTAATAGTGAAACATTAATAGGTGATTCATGTAACCACTCATAGATAATTTTAAGGAATTCAGGTTGGACACTCGAAGAACATCACACACCTGCTTGATCTTGTGATATTTAAAATATGCTATCAATGAATAAATCTAATGTTTTTACAATATTAAAGGTAGAACAAAGACTAAAGGTGGGAGACATATGAAAAGAAAATATATGATAACCCTAATGTGCTTTAGAAAACCACCCAGTACACATAACAATATCAAGATATGATTCCCTGATCTTGTGATGTTCCTTCAGATGAAATTTGGTTCATGTGAAGTCCTCTGTACATGTCAAAGAATGTCACAAGGAAACCCTAGGGAATTAATCCCACGTCTTGAATAAACCTCTAGGATATACATTATATCCTTGTGATGTCCTTCATATGTATTTCCCCACTCATATGGAATCAAAAATTTATTTCAGCTAAGTATCACGGTAGAACCTGGGTATGTCTACTTGCTCTTACAATGACCTTCAGAAATGTTAATAAAGTGTCTTAATTCCCTCCAGACATGCCAACCGGGACACATGAAACCCTCCAAGATATGTCACAATTATTATTGAAGCACCCTATTGGTTTTCCATCTAGATATTTTGATGAAAACTAAGAAAATCATCCAAATCATGCAACACCGTTTTAAGAATCCAGTCAAGGTCATGAGATGGCTTATAGGATCAAAAGTTCAAATCTTATGATGTCCTCCAGACAATATGACCTTGATCATGATAAAACCTTTGGGAATGTCATATAGATTATGATAATTCCTCCATAAAAGTTAGCTGCATCATATAATTTCATTGTACATGTCAAGAAGACACTCTCTTATATAACAAGTGCGAAATTGAGGCATAAATAATGGACAACCAACACATGCCAAGAAGGCAAGATGGCTTAGCCAGAAAGGGAATTCATGGATTGTATAACCATTCACATCCTTAGTGTGTAATCCATGAATATATAGAAAAAATCAGTGTGTTATCCCTGGTCAAGGGAACTATGATGGCTCTGATTCCTTCAATAAGATGGATATGTAGGACACCTCCTCAATGTTTGAGGTCAATATTAAAAAACACAATGATAATTCCCAAAACATATGTACCACATCCATTCAAAATTAGTTTGAATTAATTTATATCATGTGTATCTAAAAATCATCATGGAAAATATGTACTTGGGGAGTTTCAGTAATTATATCATCTTCCCCGTAAACCCCTATAAAGACAAGGGGAAATTTAGTGTGTAAGACCCAACCAATTAAACTAATAGGAATCTGATTATTTCTACAACTAGGATATGTAGGATGCCTTTATAAGGCATTAGACTACACTAAAAGGGTATTTCAGGTTAGTGTGTGTCACACCATGTCTCTGACATTTCATCCATCAGAACCCAATCATTCCTATGGGATAATCACTCTACCTCATCCATCAATGGACTAGGAAATGAACTGAACTATAATATCTCTGATTCCTATCGTAACTAGGATATGCATCAACCCTAAATAAGGCCTAAGATCTATATTTAACATCATATTGGTATTTATAGATCATAATCCACACATATGTATGTAGTGAGGCTGAATACTTGCTATCCTTTTTTCACACCAAGAATAGGTCACGTGGGCTTAGGGAGTTTAAATAGTCACATAATTCTCATCATGGATCTTCCTCTGTAGGGAAATCTCATAATGTAAGCCCCAATGATTTTCATGATATAAACCACCCCCATAGGAGGAAAACTAACTTTGGAGTAGTCCAAAGTGCATGAGTGAACTTTGATAATGCAGATTCTGGCAATAACTAGGGTATATAAGACTTCTTCCCAAGGCCAAAGCTTATATTGGCATCCACTAAAGTGTGGGTCCCAAAATGTCTCCAACATTTCAACCATTAGGAATGAACTATTTATATGGCTTGATCACTCTACCTCTTCTATCAGTGGAATGAGAAATTAAATGAACTATAAAAAATATGATTCTCATTATTATTTGGATATGTATGATTCCCCCCAGAGACATGATCTTGAATATCTGGTTCCTCAGATTACTCATATATATCATTTCTATATGATGCTAAACTACATCAGTTTAATAAACTACATGGATTTTTATTCATTAAATAATAATGATACGTAGGACACCTCAAATGTGCTTCATCTCCTCTAGGGAATATTAATAGCCTCCAAATGTGGAAGAAAAATTTGAGGCTTTTGGTTTTAGGGCACCAAAACACAAGAAAATATTCATTACTGAGAAAGATATAAAGAACCTAAGATAAAAATATATGGATTAAAAGATGAGATCATCAAATTTTTCATAAACAGAAACCTTAACCATATTCATTTTGTTAGTGTAACCAATCCTTTATCGAGATTAAGAGGAGATTCATGAACATTTTATAAATCTATAACAGATTACCATATTAGGATTCAATTACCACAAAAAAGTTGAGATGATCCCAAAATCCAATACTCTTGACCAATGAGATCCCTTAAGTGTCACCAATAATGAACACCTTGGTAAATTTCTACCTATTGAAAGTTAGTCTTTACCAAATTACAGAAGGGGAACCGTTTGGAGATTCCATTTATGTAAGAAAAGGATAACAAGATGTTAATGATTTTGCTTAAGATAAATAACCCCCCACAACCATAGTCAACTGTCATGCTAAACAAAACAAACATTTATTCAGGTTCCAAGTCTAACTCTTTTTCCCCAATGAAACAGACATCAACAAAAAACTATTTATTCATTGATAAACATATAAAAAAATAGAACACCTAAGGTGTGATAAAAAATATATCCATTTTTATTTATTATAAATACTTTAATCAAGATTAATATTTCAATATATGAAACTCCTCATCATTTGCTGTTGTCTCCCACATTATCATCAGTCTTTTAGTTCAATTTATCTCTATACATTTCTCAACAATTTGTTTCATTTTACATTCACTCTTAATTGTTGATAATAAATAAAAATCTATTGGGAATTAATGGTATCATTAAATATTTAAAAATGGTCCAATAATAATTACAATCTTTGTTTACATGATCCATGCCTAGTGTAGAAAAAAATTGGTTTTATTTAGTCAAAAAGGTATCCATGACTAAAATAAAATGATACCAGCTTAAAAACATTCTATAACAATTCTTAGATACATTCCAAAAATTCAATGCTGTAACACTTGATAATATTAATTTACGTTTTGTGATAAGTGACTAAAATTGATTCCATTTAATATAAAAGTTTAAAATATTCAAGGAAAATATACTAGGATTGAAATAGAGCGGAACCTTCTCCATCCATTCAAAAAAAATTTCACAGGTTAAAATTATTTCTACTCCTTTAGTATTAGGTTCATTTTTTGGATAAAAATTAATAGAGATTAAGAAAACATAATTTTTCAAATGAAATTCCATCAATCACATTCTAGAAAAATTAAAAATTCATGAAATGAATATTTTCAAATCTTATTCATCATTATTCTATTATCTCCCCCTTAAGGAGGCACTCTTAACAATCTTAATCACATATAAACAATTAAAAAGTGGAATTATAATATCACTACTATAAATTGAATATAAACTAAAGGTTTTGGAAAACTATTGGTATTGGTGTACCAATACCAATGTTGTATTTTAACCATTGGTATTGTCGATTTATGGTAAGGATATGACAATATTTCATTAAAAAAAGGTATATATGATGGCATGGTATGGTTTTTAAAAACCACTGGTAAAGAGTATGTTTATACTAACCGATTTTTTTATAATGGTTTGTATAGACTTCAGGGAACATACTTGACGTGTGGACTCTCCTACTCCAATAAAAATCACATCCAAATTCAACCCTATCAATGGCCTTCACATTACTTACCATCTTGGGTGATCTCTCATTAATTAATGTTATGATTTCATTATTATTTAACATTAATTTAGTGAGTTCCAAATCTACCCTCTATTATTACATGAATAATATTTTTTTATAGGTATAACATACTAACATATGTTATTTTATATGATGATTATTCTTGATTCATTGAACAAAGTATAATATTGAATGTATTTATTATGTCATTATTGAAAAAATATGATTGTACATTATATATATTTTTTAAATTGATTACCCGATACTTCTATATAATCTAACATAAATATATTATTTTATGTGATATATGTGGTTAATATCTAAATAATTATTCAGAACTTTTTTTCTATGTATTTGGATGTTATAAAATTATTGAATTCAATTTTTTATTTTAATAAATGATAATATTTATTTCATATTAGAAACATGTTTTGATTTAAAATTTAATATATAGTTAGAATATATATATTGGTCTTATTTAAATAAATGGTTGAATATGGATAATTTTTTTTATTACATGCACATCTTTATTAAATTATTATAATTATGTGAAATATATATTTATATAACTACACATTTACTTTATTTGGATATGTTTAAAGTGATATTTTTTATACTATATTCCTCGTGTGAGTTTTTTGAGTAACAAATTGTTATGAACCATTATATTATAAAAACATAATTAGTTTACTAATAATATTATCTAGTTTTTGAACTACCTAAATTAATTAATAGTTTGGATTGTAAATTTTGACCATTAGACAATGATGTATACCATATATTTCAATATAATAGTTATATATATAGTATTTTGTTATTTCATGGGATTTAGTTATAAAATTAATTATATAGGCGATAAATATATAGCTATAATTATGTCAAAAAAAAAATTTTCATTCTAAAATTTTAGTTACTTGAAAATAATAAGTTGCTTTTTAAACATATTTCTTTAGGTATGATTGAATTTATTCTTATGAAAAAATATGTAGTGCAATTTAAAATGGATTTATTTCAATATTAGATCAATGTTTTTCAAAGTGATTAAAATAAAGAGAGCTCATCTCATTAATTTAAATATTATTTGGATTTTACTTCAGTATTAATTTAATGATTTTTAAACATCACATATAATACATTATTAACTGAATGAATAAATGTTGGATGTATGATACTAATCAAATTTCAATCAATTTTAAAATAAAATGGAGTGTTTTTTCTGTTTTTTCCCTTAATAATGATTTAGATAGTGTTATTATACACAACTCATGATTTAATTGTGTCTTATGAACCATGTAAAGTCATGAAGAAGTTAGTTACCATTTAAAAAATTCCTATTCCCCCAAAACTATTACTTAATATGTCAAAATGGGGTGAAAATATAGTCTCAAAATATTGATGATCTGAATGAGAAGAATGGATTAGATAATTTATTAAATGACAAGTTTTTGTTTATTCTTCATAATGATTGATAATATACTATAATTAATTAAGATAGTTAAATGAGTACACACGATTCATGTAATGAAAATGATGATGTTGACATGGTGAAATGATTAAAGATTTCTTCTAGGACTCTTGTTTATTGAAAATTTGATAAAATGAAAAGGATTAATTTATAATAAGTCATCTTAAAAATAATTCCATGTATGGAATTTCCAATAATTGGATCAATTATTTTTTGGATGAAATAATATCCAAATGATGATGATATTCCCTCAAACTGTTAAGTGGAATAAAATTTAAATATACAATATAGATTTTCTAGAAACAAAATTCATGATTTCTTGAATGATTTAATATTATTGTGGGATGAAACCACTAGAATAATAAATTATAAAAATATGGAATATATTGATGGAATCCAAATTTTGATTGAACACCATCTCATGTTCCATATAATGTAATTTTGAGAATTCAATTGATTTGAAATTTTAAATTATATTTCAGTTCTGATAAAATTTCAATAAATATGTGATATAATGATATTGAGAGAAATAAGGATAATGATAATGTCACTTATTATGAATATGGATTATCATGGTATATAGTTGATTCTTAATATCATAATTTTTTAGATGAGTTGTGTAATGTGTGGTTGGGTCTATCATGTGACAATTTTAATCATCTTGGATAGATTATTACTTCACACAACACCTGACTTGTTTTCAAATACATTTAGAACCTTCCTCGATATATGTGTATGAAAATATGACCACTTTATTGAGTAAACTCATATATAGACTATTAATCATTGAAATGATATATATATATATATATATGTATACATGAATCATTAAAAAAAATATTTTAATAATATTTGGAATGTGGGTGTGTGTACATATGATTCTTATTAGAATGAAATATTTATAAAGTGTTCTATACTTATGTAGTTAGAAAATGATTTTCTAATTCAATGATGCATAAAAGTAGAATAAATGGAAAATAAATTCTATTATATTTTTATTTTGAATACATAATCTATAAGACCTAATTATTATAATAGTTTTAGTTTTATATTAAATTGATAGTTCATTCAAGTGGATCATCCATATAGAAATAATTTCCAATGGTTAAAAATACTATGGAGAGTGAATATCAACCATAGTATATGGATAGAAATGATGCTTTTAATTTATTAAAAGATCTTAATTTTCCATTCAAAATAGATTATATGAAATCTAAAATGTTGAAGAATGTTTATACTAAATGTAATTTTAATTTTTTGAATAAAAGTATCTTTTGTCAGTTTCTATATTAGACAACCAATTTATTATTTCATTGTTTAGATGTAATACAAATTTGAAAAAATATATGTGAAATTTTTCTCTCAAATCTTTTAAATGTTAAAGGGGACAAATAAGATAGATTAATTTCATACTTTGACTTAATGTATTAGGATATCATAACATAATTTTAACATCTGTTTGTAAGTGAAAATAAATGGAATGTTATATAAAGTTCTAATGTGATGACACTGTTAGAAACTATTAAATTTATGGATGTACATGAGAAAATTAGGGTTACTGATGTATATTCAAGCAACATATCCGAATGGGTGAACTTAACAGAATTTATAATGAAATCTCTAGACACTCATGGTTATGTAATCCTTCTTTATGAGTTGATTCTAATGGTAAGATGTCATATATCGTCTAATAATATAATGGTTTTAGTGACTCGATTCTAATATTTTATAGAACTCATTGTAATAAAATTTTGACCAATATTTTATTTTAAAAAATTATGGATAAGGGATAATTAATTATGTGTGACTTAGAGAAAAATTTCATTCGTCATTTTACAAATTCATACAATCTGTAATTGTCCATCCAAAAACTAAAATACTTCTTAGAGGAACTATTTCAATTCATTGGATTTATCTAGCTAAAAAATATGAATACATTGAATTCTTATGTGTAGAATAGGATTCTGCATGAAGTATCCATTGTGTAATGTTTCTTAGATCAGAAATGTATATATTTTTATTCAATGTATTTTTCTGATGTGACTATGAGACATAACCATCCCTTGAGAAATAAATTAGTATGTATGAGAAAAATGAACATATTTTCCCTAACTTCCCCAAATAGGAGGAATTATTCTACAATTTATATTTATTACATTAATCCTTTATGATTTAGATATGGCACATCACATAGCTTTTTTTATGTTTGATTTGTCTAAAGAGTACATCAAATAAGAAAATTGAACATATAAATATTATGTCATCCCATTTAGTTGTGAAAATATGTTAAACTATTTATATATTTTTATGTGTAAAATATGAAAAAATTATAAATAGAAACCATCAATCATTACTTTTGATAAATAGGGATACTTTTCCAAGAAAAGGGTTTTCTTATGGGTTGGAATTAAATGTAGAAGTATTACTTCAATAAAATAAAAAATTAATATTAATTTATTTTCAATATTCATTCACATTTCATGTTTTGATTTTACCAATAAAATTTTTCTCTGAAAAAATAAATGATTTTTATATTGGTCATAATTCTATGTTTATTGAATGAAAATCAATTGTGATCAATACATAAAAATTTATGATCCCCAACCGAGTGGGGAACATGAAAACATTAATTAATGGTGTTATGGTAACTAAAAAATATATTATTATACAAGTGTATTTGATTAGAGGCATCTATATGAAAATGTATCTTATTATTGAGTTGTTGAGAAAATAATAATATTGGATTATTACTATAATTATCTCTTTTAAATGATGAAATGAAATTGGTTTGAATCAATGATAAGAAAATTATCATTTATTAATGAATGTGGATTTAGAGTTATTAACCTGACTCAAATTATTACTATTAATGAGATATATATTTTAAAATTTTGGTAGAAGGAATTTTTTCTCTCGAAAAGATCATCCAAGACATAAATTTGGGGTCATTTTTTATGTAATCCCAATAGGGATTTTTTATGACCATCAATACCACCATTTCCCATAATCAATTTATTACTCATGTTGAATAAAATATTATAATTTCCATATTTTATTTTGAACACAAAATTATTCACAGTTATATATAAAATCATCCATAAGTTTTCCAAGTTATTTTGGATTATCTCAACATGTATTTTTTCAGGATTGTACTATTATAATTTCTTTAATGTTGGTTTGAAATATTTTTATTTCTAACTTTAGGTTTATGGGAATTTTCAATATAAATTGTATTTTCTTTATTTGAGTTTCATTATATAATATTTAATAGATCCATATTAAAAAAAATCAAAAAAATAATACTAAAAAATCTAACTAGAACAAAATCAATATTAATTAAACTAAAACATATGAAACTAATAATAATGAAAAACATAAATAGTTCAATGTTGGATCTAACCCAAAAATAGTGATATTTCTAAAATATGTAAACCAATATATGAAATAAATGAACTAACATAGAAAATTGTTAAATGACCTAAACAAATGGAAAAAAATGTACCAACAGACCAAACCAAAATAGAATTGGATAGAAATAAAAATATAAGAATAAAACCATACCATACCCATGATTAATATAGTAATGAGAATGTGTTTATTTTTCTAGGACATGTATTCAATGTTTTAATATTTTTAACACTAAATATGATATTATTATTTTATTTCATTGTCTATCTATTATTTTTCATATAAATGTTTATCCACTAATTAAGTCACATCCACTATTCATTTTAGTTTTGATTAATTATTTTTATGAATTTATAATTAAATGATAATTTCTTATCCAATGTAGTAAATGAATAATTTTGAGAAGATATTGTTAGTTAGAATGTATAATAATTATCACCTCATGAGAGAGATGTGAATTCCTCTTATAGTGCCTATTTTGAGTATACTATTTCAAATATAAATATATATTTATATATATTATTAACATATTAACCAATTTCACTAGAGGAACCAAGAATATTTAGACTACCTATATTTTTGACACCATTTACTCATAGTCTTCTTTATATATATATTTTCTTTATTCACAAATGGATCTCACCCCCAATCATTATTATCATTTTCTATAGCTATCTATGTCATCTGATTTCATTAATATTTAATTCTCTTTATGGTGGCATGTTCATTATCTTTTGTCTTCTATGTTGACTCATTTTAATGCTCCAGATCATATTGATCATAATTAATAGAAATTCGACCATACCGATACTACACAGGTCAACGATCCTTTATACCCTAGGGTTCGAGTTGTATCCACTAATCACCCCAGATCATGAATAATATATATAACCATATTATTTTTTTCTATAATTTATATTCATTATAAGATGTATTAATATAATATTTTTCTTTTATTCTTTCACATTAGGATCTTCCACTACAAGGCGAAATAGAAATACATGCATCCATGATGTTTAGAATATCTACACATTATTGATGGTTGATTAAAATAAATATAATAAATTTATTGGAAAATTATAGAGATAATTCATGAGTTTTTATGGAAAATCTTTCCAAGTACCATGACATCATTATTATCAAGCCACCCTCTTGGAGGCACATTTAATTTGAAATAAAGAATAATGATGGAGATTAAATATGGGTACTAAAATTTATTGAATTTAATTTTATATTATTATTTAATTTATTTGAATAAATATATTGGTTTTAGCTCATTTATAATTTCCTAGATGGTGAGGTTTCATGTATTGTATTACTAATATAATTAAGTAAGCTATAAAGATCACATAAACATGAGTAATAAAATGGATGGATTACTAGAGTCAGGAAATATTATGAGGATATAACAATCATGAATGTGTTTCAAAAATATATTATTTGGAAATGATTTATCACTAGAAGAGTGATGAGTTTATGGTATTATTCACATTTTATTTTTTTGATTGAAAATGATGATTATGTGGATTAATAATATATTTTTTCTTTATTTAATATTCTTATTTAGGAAGCTTAAAAAAGAAATAAAAAACATACAGATGCTATAATGTATATCCACACTTTTGGTTAGATGAAAATGATGGATCAAAAGATGAATAATGTATTTTTCATTAACAATTTCATTTAATTAGGTTATAATGAAAATTTATAATGGATCATTCGTCAATTATGAAAATATATACTATATAAAATCTTATGTTAAGATCAATTGTTAGACCAAGTAATTATCCAATTATGCTTTATTTACTATTGACATATATTTAGGTAATTTCACAACCTAACCAATAGATCAAGAATCACCATAATACTTCTTATATTGCCCATGATATCTCTAAATAACATAACCATACATAATTTAGAAAACAGATTTATGATAGAAAACATTTTAGATCTTCAATAAACATTTAGATCGTAAAAACATTTGATTCAGACTTCATAATATATAAAAGAAATATATAATATTCTAATATTTCTGATAAAATAAGAAGCATACAATTAAAAGATCCACATATTCATTTGTCATTGTAAAATAGAAGCACATATATTCTTGAAAACAGATGAGATATATAAAAATTGATGAATATTGGTGAACTTTTATAGCATTGAAGTGACAATATCACATTTCATTTTTGTTTAAAGAAAATTAGATAAAAATATTAGCTATATACATTAATAGTACGTGTTAAATTTTGATATCTATACCTGATGTTACCATTTAAAAAGTGGAAAATATAATATGAAAATATATTATACATCTGAAAAATTTTCAAGATTCAAAAAAAAATGTGCAACTACATATTGATTCAGAAAACACAGTAGTTGGAGAAGACATAAATAATCTTATTATCTTTCTAAATTAATATTATTTATAAAATATTGATGAATAATGTTTGATATATAATCAAAATACTATGAACTAAGGTTTTATAAGGGTAAATAGAAGTTATGTATGGGTAAATAATGTTATGTAAGGGAAACATATAGTTATTTATAGGTAATCAGAAGTTATATAATGGTAAAATTAAGTTATGTAAGGGTAAAAAATGAAATATAAGGGTACAAAATAGTTAAGTAATGTAAAATGAAGTTAATTAAGGGTAAAAAAGATAATTACGGCTGACCTAATGTTATATAAGGGAAAAATTATTTTTTATGTGTAAACTAATGTTATGTAAGATTAAAAATAAGTTATGTATTCGTAAAAAATGTTATGTAAGAGTAAAAAAAGTTATGTAAGGGTAAATATTTGTAAAAAAGGTTAAAAAATGTATATATGGGTAAACAAATGCTATGTAAGATTAAATAAATTTTAAGCAAGTTTATAAAAATTTAATAAAAGAGTAAACTAATGTTATGTAAGGGAAAATAAAATTTAACGTAAAAAAGGTAAATAAGGGAAATGAGGGTAAACAAATTTACGTAATTGTTATGTAATGTTAGGAAACGGTACAAAGAAGTTTAGTAATTTTAAAACAAAGATATTTAAGTATAAAATAGAGTTAAATAATTGAAAAAAGGTTAGGTAAGATAAAAAATGTTTTGTAAGGGTAAATTATTGTTTTTTATGGTAAAAATAAGCTAAGGGTAAAAAAAGTTATGCTAGGGTCATCTAAAGTTATGTAAGGGTATAAAAAGTTATGCAATGCAAAAAATATTTTATTTTAGTGTAAAATAAATTTATATAATTGTAATATTAAATTATATATGGGAAAACTATTTTATAATGGTAAAATAATGATATGTAAGGGTAAACTGAATTTAATGAATGGTAAAATGAAGTTCAGTAATGGTAAAAATAGTTGTGTAAGGGTAAAAAGATTTTCTGTATGTGAATGAAAAGTTACATATGGGTAATATAATGTTTTTAAACATAAAATAGTGTTAATGAAGGGTAAAATAACTTTTATAATGTTAAAATAAATTTATTTATGGGTTAAAATAAGCTAATTAATAGTAAATCAATGTTATGTAAGGGTAAAATGATGTTTATTATGGGTAAAATGAAGTTATTTAAGAGTGAAATAATGTTATATAAGGATAAAAAGATGGTAAGTAAGGGGAAAAGAAGTTATGTAATGGCAAAAAGGATATCTAAGGGTAATCTGATGTTATGTAAGGGTAAACACTGTTTGGAACAATATTTCATTCTTTTCAATGAATGTCAATATATGTTTGGTATGATTATGATGAGAAGTGGTGATTTTGGGATAATTGTTATGGGTTATTCGAATGGAATTATATTTCAAATATGGATAATTATCCATGATAACTTTTATTATAGTTTTTGAAGATATTTATTTATTAAATAAATGTGATAAGTATATGTCCTACTGGATACAATAAGGTAAGGTTTTCCACAGAAATATTTATTTTCATGAAGAGATGAAGAATTAGAATTTGCATGCAAAAAAGAAATTATAAGTGCATGGGGAAGAATAAAAGACGATAATTTTTGGATTGGAATTTATTTGAGATGTCTTTAATGTTCATTTATACTAATAAAAGATTATTTCTAAGTATTCAAGTCTGTCTTAATTTAAATAATAGGTCTAACCTAAGGGCTTGACAAGTCCAGCACAACATGGGATCATATGGGGCTCGTAGTTCAACCACACTCAATTAAACTTTTCAATAAAGCCCACAAGTATCATGAAGGGACATATATAACCCTTAATGGGATCATGTGTAAATTCTATAATAGAGGATGAGTATCTGGAGTGCACATTGAGGGTGGAAGTGGCCACCTAAGAGCACAACCGTAGTAGTGCGTGTGAAAGGTGTAACCAGCGATGATCCCCAATAGCTAGCTTAGGGAGAATATTCCACTCCTTGACTGATAAAAAATACCAAATATAGATTATGGATCCAATGTGGGATTTTTTGGTAAAATAATTCATTCCCATGTCACTTAAATGATTTAAAGAACAAGGGAAACACCATATGGCCAATCCTAGCCATCTGACTGATGTCATGGATCATCTTCAACCCCATCCTTCATCCAAGAACTCTTGTAAACTGGATGTAAATCGACCCCACCGATGGATTATTTCCACCTATTGTTGAAGATCATTGCAATGGTATGATTTATTTATATTGAACTAAAATCCTGAATGTGACCTTAAGTCTCACTGGTATGTGTAAAACTTGACGTAGGAGAATCAATTAAACTACAAAAAATAGTTATAGTAAGAAATAAGGGAATTAGGGTGTTTGAGATTTAATTATTTAGCAGAATACAACCCTCAACACTTTCATGGGAGGAGCTCATCACAAATGAGGATATCACAAACTCAAAATGAAAATTCCCCATAAAATATTCCGTAATGTTAATTAATACTAAAAAACACATGTGTTTAAAAATGGGTAGTGACTCAATAATATTATTAGTGCATTAATGAATTCATTGATGTATCATGAATAGAGGATGAAAGGAATTTATCATCACTTAAAATTTTCATAATCACCGATTCCATGAAATTTCATCACACATTTATAGAGATCACATTTTTTTATGAAAATATAGTTTCCCCAAACCTCTCTTTTTTATAAATGGAAGTGAAGAACCAAAAATCATTTAGCTTTCATGAAGGACAAATCCATAGGCATAAAACATATGCAAATAAAAATTTATTTGATTTGAGAATAATAGAGCATTAAGATGAAGTCAAGGAATATTGATAACACTCACACTTATTCATCCTAGTTTTTACAAATCACTAAGAACCCTTGTGGTAGTCAACATGTGCATTGTAAACATGTTTGTTTTCATGAAGAACAGATATCTATGATTCCTTTTAGGTTCCCATGATTTGTTTGAAGAGATGAAAGATATTGTTCTCTACACTATTCTATTTAAGGAAGAAAAAAATTATGGAGAACAAAATAAAAGTGGAATCATTACTATTTTCATTAATTTTTTGTGATGATTTTTTAGATTGTTGCATAAAATAAAGAAAACAATCACACAAGCAGTGTGCCTTGTGTGAAAGAATCTTGAGAAGAATGAATAGTTCACACCAATTCAGTTAACTTCATAAAGAAGTGGATAGTGGTGAATTATTCCATTCATGTGCATGAATTGAGGGTGGAAAGTGTTCATGTGCATACATTGTGCTCATGAAGAAACAAAAGGTATAGTGTATCCACTCCCCTTGAATGGAGATCTTTAATGGTATATGATACATACTCATATGAAAAAAACACATATGATATATAAATGAGGTGTGTTAATATTTAAAGATGATAGGGAATGTGGTGAATGTGTACACATGTATACATTCCAACATTACGATTCAATAATCTAGGATTTCATATGCCATGTATTAAAATTTAATGAATGAAGGGTGTTTGATGATTTTGAATTAAATAAAGAAAATACCATGGATTTTTAATGCCATATCTTGAATAAAATATTGAATAGATTTGTGTGAATTTCATGAGCATATATATGCGAGGCCAAGACTTAAATTATAAGGAAGAGTCGAAGCCTGAGAATTTTGGATCACTAATGCCACTAGTGAGACACAATTAATCATATATATTTGATAAATATCATCATGATTAGAAAATGTACATAGAGAGGAACATGATAAATACATATTTAGATATATTGTGGATGAAGATTAGAATATCAAGCTATAGTGGATCATGCCTTAACATAAGGACAAGACTTTGGTTGGTGCTGAAGAAGAAAAATCCTCTTAGTTGGAGCTAGGAGAAGTAGACGATTAGGGGTAAAACCAAATGAGGAAAAAGAGTTGGATTTTTGGGGATTATAACCAAAATCAATTGAAGTATCGATTACATGGGGGGTATAACTAGTTACTTATTGGACCAATTTAATTGAAAATAAAGATTACAGTGCAGAATACATGTTGAGGGTATAACCAATATGTCATGGAGTAGGCCTTCTCTCCAAACATTGTAAATACAATGTTCATCTACTTATCTTATAAATAATGCACATGAATTAATTTTTTTTTGATATTATAGAGTGGATTGATAACCCTAACAAGTTTAATAGATTGAATTAGAATGAAATATAATTCATAAAAAATAAACCACTAATTCACCCCTGAACTCTTTAGTGGTCAATCAAACCTAGGGAAATTCAAGTGGTATTAGAGTACATGAGACCTCTAGAGATTGAAATGAGTGTTTATAGTGAAATTTTTGAGGAATGATTGATCTAACATATATGTATATTTCTTCTTAGTCTCATAATAGTATAAATAAAAAACATGAAATGAAGTTGAAGAATAGTTTTGTTGTAAATATTAATACACCTTCAAATAAAGTTGATTTGAAAGGAAAAACATGTAATCAATCATATAATTTTCATTCTTCTGATGAATCCTATTCTAGATGTGATGAAAATTTATCATGCAGTGATATAAATTATATATTCAATGAATATATGAATAATATTCCTAAATATATAGTAATTCATATTTTGAGAGGCATTAAGGGGCTTCTTTTTGATGAACTACAACTGGAAGAATATGTATAAGAATTGAAATATGAACTAGGTAAGATATTTAGAATGTTAACCACTATCATAGACCTAGTAGATAAAATGGTTAAATCAATTATTCATATTGAAGAAGAACTACAATGGAATTCTTTTGAGAAATTTTCTTTTGAAATTGTTATTAAATGATAATTCCTTTCACATGAAAGATTTTAAAACGTTTAAATTAATTTCAATGATAATTAGTTAGAGGATCCTTAAATTTAATCTCAAGAATCATTATGATTTCAGGAATAATAAATTATGAAACTGAAGGAGGATTGGGAATCCAAGATGATAATAGTGGAGGATGAGAAAAACTTCCTCAACACGAAGTGCTTGGAGATGGAGGTGAAATAAAAGAATCTAGAATCACCCCAAGCGTGCACATCCCAAACAACTAGAATAAATTATGCTACAACTACATATTTTATTAAGGATTATAATTCCAAAATGAGTATAAGATCATACTCTAAACCAATGAAAATATTCTCTACGAAGAAGGTATCCCACATCCTAGAAACCATCCTGTGAACTAAAACTATTTAAAGTGATGGTATAGCCTTTAAACCTAATTCTTTTAAATTAAAGATTGTAGAAATTGTTGAATATCCCCCCACATAAAGTATGGATAGGAAGAGATATTTGGGGATCTATTCCCCAAGAGGTTTCCAAATGAGTGGTTATTCCACTCAAGTGAAACAAGGTTCCCAATATGGTAAATCTACATGAAGTAATCCACAAAAGAAAAGTACAATGATAATTTATTATTATTGGTGTTGATTATGGTTTGGGCATATGTAATTGGGTTGTAATTTTAACATGTTAGTTGTTGAAAATAATAGAATTAATGCATTCAAGGGGATAAAATATGAATAAAAGAGAAGACCTTCATGAGAAAAAAAGTCACAGAAAATGAATCTGTGTACAAAGAACATATGTTAATTATATGAATATTTTCATGGGTCCTACATAAGAATTAGTCACTATTATGATGAGTGTTGGTATATACCTATCATTCATAAATCACATGATGATGTGAATAGAACACCAAAAAAGGAAAACTAGTTAATTAAATTAGGTGAAAAACCCATTCACGAGCTTTAAAAAAAATATATCTTTAAAACCAATATCCACAATGAAGAAAGAGAAATCCTATCCTATATAAAATTGAAATCGAAATATAAATCAATGTTAAAAATCCAAACAAACTTCAATCATTTCCAAATAAATTCTTGTCATTTTCAATCTAATTTAGAAACAATTTGAAAGATAAAATTAAGAACATGGAAAAAAACTGAAAATGAAAAAAAATAATGATTCCATGTTAAGACGGTGAATTTTAGTAGAGTTTTCTAAAATATAAAAAATTGTTTATTGAAGAAGTTCTTCATGTGATATTCCATAATGATGGAAACAATTCAGAAGGATTTTTAAACGAATTTTTAACAACAGAAGAATACATAATGAGAATTAAGATTTCATCAGAATATATATGCTATTTGATTGATAATGAAAGAATAAATATCTCACCAAATGAATTGGTGGGAGTGAGAAGATCTATGTTACCAAAGTATTAATCATATATGTAAATTAGAAGAGAAATCATAAAGATTGAAAAATGTGGAGGAACTTTGGTTGTGAAAAACATTTCAACCCTCTTAGCTAAATTTTCATAAAAGTATGGCCCCTCTTCATTCCTTTATATAGGAATTATTTTTTACTAACATGTTTGGAATTGAAGTGTATGGTTGTATAACATGAGGGGGACCATTGCTTTGATAAATCTATTATGTCTTCACAATATAGTGAATGTGGAACTACAAAACATCTTTATAAAATTAGAAGATATTGTATTCCAATCACACTTCAATACATCAGTCCTAATTTTATTAAACATATTAATTAAGGGAGAGTGATTAGATGATGAAAAAATGAGACAAAGAGGGATATGTATCTTTTTCCCCTAAACATTTTATTGTTTCAGTTTAAGTATGTGTAGGATTCAAAATTTCTTTGATAAATATGATTATTTTCAATACCTTGGATGATAAGTGAGACATTATGAACATGATTTAGCATTCATGTTATATTATGGATAAAATTTAAAATCGTGGCCACCTCTATTGTTCTCTATCCCATGTAGTCATAATATTGAATAAATAAAGAAGATTTACTAATAGAATAATGTTATTTCATCCCTCTCTCAACTATATTAAAGAAATAATCATTCATAGTAGGAAAATATTTTTATAGAGAACCTACACTTTTAGTTTTATTTTTATTTCTAATAAGGGGGGAAATGTTTGGGCACACATATTAAATCTTACAAGGTGTGATAAAGTGGTATTGAAAATAAAATACATTGGGGGATATTGTTGGGACCAATTTTGCACTTCTTGTGAATTAAATGTCAATATGTGCTTAGTATGACAATGATGAGATATGGTGATTCCTAGAGAATTTTTATAGGTTTATATAATTAATTTGAATATAAAATTTTGATAATTCTTCATGTAAAATATATTGAGTTTTTTTATAGATCGTTATTTGTTAAATACATATTATAGAGAGTCTTCAAACTGGATGAAACAAGTAATTTTTTTCAATTTAAATGTTAATTTTCATGAAGAACATAAGAAATAATGTTTCCATGAAAGAAAATTATTAGTATGTGAGGAATAGTAGATGATGAGAAGGTTTAGATTGAAATTGAAATTAAGAAGGCTTGGAATTTAATTTATATGAAACCTATATTATTTCATAGTATTCATATGGGAACTAAAGTAAACTGTAGAACCACCCTAAGGGACTTATAAGGACATCCCTACATAAGATCTAGTGGGAACCATTAGGTTATCCCCACCTAAGAAACTAACTTAGGAAAGCTTGCAGGTGGCATGGATGTATTTTTACAATCCCTCAATGGACCAGTGTGTAAAACCTATATGAGAGGAAGGGTGCTTGGAGTTCTCCTAGAGTGTTCCAGTGGACATACATGAGAGTGACTATGGTGGAATGTGTGAAAGATGTATTTGATACTTATCCCCTATAGCCATCTAGGTGAATAGTAGTCACACATTTATTGTTAAACCACACTGAATAGAAATTATGGATATGACGTGCAATAAATTTGTGTGAAATAATATTCCACCATCACTTAAATGATAATAAGAAGAAGTGGTGTACGATGTAGAAGAATTTTGTAGCCCGAGAAATATAATTGTTCATTTTTAACCTCATACTTTTTCCAATAACTCCAGTTCATTAGAGCACTTTCCGATCAATTGATTGATTGATTTAGGCTATCATTTTAGATAACTGCAAATGGATGAGTTATTTAGATCAAAATAAAATTATTCATGTGATATAACTTATCTATTTCATATACTTAATTCATGTTATGAACATATAATGAACTAAAAATGATAGTTATAGGATTATATACAGGAATGAGGGTGTTTGAACTTGGATAAATGAAGGGAATGAGATCCTTATGGTATGCCTCTGAGTATATCACCATAAAAAAGGATATCAGAAACTCTTGAAGACAACACACCATGAAATTGAAAATGATCATTATTCAATTCGAGCAACTTGGGTGTTTAAATAAGGGATGTGACTCAATAGTCTTTGTGGGGATTTAAAAAAGTCTTTGACATAACATGAATATTAGAGATATTTTGGTTCTCATCACCTATAAATATCAGACATATGAAGGCTAAGAAATTTCTTTACACATTGTGAGTGCTCTTGTTTTTTCTTCAGAAATAGAGAATATAAAAACCCCTATAATTCTTGAAGTGTAGTGGAGATCCACAAAGAATTTTGCTTTCATAATGGACAAAACTACAGACATACTATGTGTGAAAAACACAATTGTTTTTTTTGTGATGAATAAATCACTGTGGAGAAATTAGGGAAGCACGATAACCCTCAAACATATTTCTCTGGGTTTGCGTGACTCACTAAAAACCCATAGAGTAGTTGAAATGTGTATAACACACTAATTTTTTTCAAGGAATATTATTTGTGAAGAATTTTTGGTTTATATGATTTTGTTGAGGAGATGTGAGATAGTGTTATTTATGATTTTATATGAGAATAATAAGGGAATTAAAGATCATGAAATAATAGTGTTTCTTTACAATTTTCATGAAGGGTTTGGGAATATTTATCGCACATTGTTTCATACAAGAAAGAATATTTTAACATAGGTAGTGTTTCTTTTAAAAAGTAAAATTGAGAAGAAATAATAGTTCACACCGATTTGTATCTATGTAAAAGTAAGTGGATAATGGTGCATGATTCCATGAATTCACTTGCATTGAATGTGTAACAGCGTGTGTGTTCATACATGGTTTTTATGAAGAAAAATAAAGGAAAATGTATAAAAACCCCTTGAATGAAGGAAGTTCACAATATAGGATATAAATTCATATGATAACATGCATTAATGTATTTTAATTGAGTCCCTTGAATCGTGAATGAATAAGGTTAACATGGTACATGCATACCAATTCATACATACCAACATTGAGATACCCAAATTAAGGATTTTAGATTCCATTAATTATACTTCCATGCATGAATTTTATTAGATTAGTTTTAATTTTAGAAGGTTAAAAACGTGTATTGGAGTAAGAATAATCATTCATAAAATATTGAAGTACATTGTGTGCATTTCTTGTAAAACATCTATGTGATTATGGGAATTCATTTTGAAGGAATAATTGATTCCTAAATGTTTTATTGCATTGAGGAAATTGACCAGACACTAGCCATCAAAGAAATTTTATCAAGACAAACAATAATTTCAAATGTACATGTAGAGGTACATGATAAATTTATATTAATCAAGATCATGGAAGATGATATCGGTATTATCATGCAGTTGATCAATCCTTAAGGAAATTCGATGTCTTCGATTGGATCCAGAGTAGAATAATCCTTTTAATTGGAGTTTGGAGTAGGAGATGGTTAGTGGGTATAACTAAACAAGGATGAAGAGTAGGATTGTTTGGTGGGATAACCAAAATCAACTAGAAGGTTGATTAATATGGGTATAATAGGTTTCAACTTGAACAAGTGTAACTGATAATAAAGATTATAGTGGAGAATCCATTTTGGGGGGAATAACTAAGAGTTTTCCAACCAGCCGAACCTTATAAATATTATCTATTGACCTTTATGTTGTTACTAATACAATTTAAGTTTGATTGAGAGATATTATCGAGTGGATTGAGAACCTTAATAAGTTCAGAATGATTAACTCAAGAGAAATGAATTAATAAAAAAGAAACAACTAATTCAACCCTCCCCTCTCAGTGGTCAATCGAGATGGTTCCCTTCAAATAAGTGTTATGTAAGCATGAAATAATGTTATGTAAGTGTAAATTATAGGTATATAAGGGTAATAAAAAGTCAATTATGGGTAAAATTATTTTATTTATGGTAAAAATAAATTTATGTATGGATAAAAAATGTAATGGGTAAAAATGTTATGTAATGGTAAACCAAAGTTATATATGGGTAAACACAAGTTATTTAGGGTAAAAAAATTTCATATAACTGTAGATTAATGTTACATAATTGAAAAAAGAAGATATGTAAAGGTAAATTAATGTAATGTTAGTGTAAATCAATGTTATATACTCGTAAGATTATGTAAATTAATTATATGTTGAAGTTATGTAATGGTAAATTGAAGTTATAAAATAGTAAGCATAAGATAATTAAGGTTAAAAATTAATATTATGATAAAATAATGTTTTTAAGGGAAAAATGGTTAATTAAGGGTAAAATGATGTTATATATAGGAAAACAGAAGATATATAAGGGTAAAATCTAATTATATAAGGGTAAAACTATTGTGATCTATAGAAAAACTGAAGATAATTAAGCGTAAAAGGAAGTTATGTAATGGTAAAGATGTTATGTAATTTTATAATAATGTTATATAAGGGTAAATATATTTTATTTAAGGTTAAAATTAAATTTTTAAGCCAAAAAAAGTGTTATTTAAGCATAAATATAATATAAGAATGCGTAAGAAAATTAATTAAGGGAAATATAAAGTTATGTAAGGGTAAACATATGTTAAGTGTAACAAATTTAGATTTAATGAAATATTATTTTTGATTTAATTTAACCTTTGAGATATTTTTATTTTCATGTAACAATAAAAATAGTTTATTTTAAATTAAATCACTTTGTATGGCTTGCATTATACACACAACTGAGGTAATGATTTACCACACATAACATAAATTTTAGCTTACATGGATCACCAAGGTTATCTTGTGACTTGTTATATGTTACACACAACACTAAATTAGTGTTCACAATATGAAACAGTAACATAGAATAGGTTACATGAAACACCAACTTGGAGTATGCAACACATAACACTGATTTTGTATACATTACATGCAACACTCCGAATCTATAAAACATCTTTTATTACTATAATTATTTAAAATATATAATTATAATATATCCATAAAAATTAGTAATATGAATAATGATATCAAATTTTAAAATATTTTTTATAATGGTTTTATATAAATAAAACAAATTGATTGTGAAAGATATAATTTTTTGTAATGTCCTTATTTGTTTAAAAATTTTATTTTCTCAAAAGAACTACTTTTAATGTCCTCTTATGAATGTTATAAAATTAATTTTAGAAAAATTAATTGATTTTATTTGATAAAATAAATATATTTTTCTAATTTATTATTTCAAAATTATATTATGGTGAATTTTAGGGATTTTTATGAGAAATATCATTTTCAGATGGATTGTGAAAAATACCGAATTTTAGTTCAAAACAGCTTTTTCGTATAATTTATTTATAAGGATAAATTATATTTAAAATTATTTTAAAATTTTAATTAGATAATATTTTTATCAATTTATCCAATTTAGGTCACTATAATCAATTTCACGTTATAATTGGATACCAAAAAAGAGAATACTTTTGTACATTTTTACTTTAAAAATCCGCAGTGTCGTCCTGTTAATGGGATTAATTTTAAATTAATTTCTCCCAAATTTGAGATTGTAATTTTGAAAAATATATTTAATTTTTAGAATCTAAATAATTTATAATGTTTTATAAGGTCATCTTTTTTACAAAAATTATTAGTGAATGTGATTATAATTAGTAACAACAATTAAGAGAAAAATGATGTTAATAAAGTTCTAAACATTAAATTTAAGACCCAAAACAACCTAGAAACATATCAAACACCATTTGTATGGACCTTATTTGGACATGAATAATCTAGTATTTATTTTATTTTTTTTGTTATGATTTTTTTTGGTAAAAACATGGGTACACATAACTTGTTTTCAAAAATACCATGTTTGTCCTTTCCCTTCCCTATAAAAGGCCACCACCACTCATTCTACTCAACACCTATCTATCCACTTAGGTTTAACCAATATATGCCAAATAAAATTCTCAAAATCCCACCATTACTCCTAAAATACTCCCCTTGCGTAAAAAAACTCTAATTATGTCTTTTGTCACAATCCAAAAGGATTTATTTGATTAAGAGGTTTCATCTTATCCCAAGATCCTTTTTTTTATTTTCTTCATCCATCCCCTATGATCTATTTATTATATGATTGTTTAAATTAAAACATTTCATAAGTATAACATGATTTTTTTAATAAGTGTTTGGCCAAAACATTCACACACAACTATCTATTGCGTGATGAATATATTGTTTATGTGTATGACGAACTACCACCTCACTAAATGATGACTGTTCATTTTTCCTTCACCGCCTCTCATGGTGGAAATTATGATGGAAATTATGTTTATATATGTTAGACATTATATTTTATTTGTTTTTAATATTATTTAGTTCTTTTAAATCATATATCTTTATACTTTTTATTTTTGGTTAATTAGATATCTTTATTTTAGAATGTCCGGACTACCTTCCCCTTAAAGCGAGGTGATTCCTTCATACACTACCTGGAATATATTATGTATGCATTTAGTGAATATATATAATATATATGATTGGATAAATATTATAGAATAATTACATATATATATACATTTATATACATATATGTCTTCTAATTTATTTGTTTCAACACAATAATTAAAGAGAAACATCATTCATACGTACGCACAACCTACTGTCTCCAGGATTAGTGTATTCTATTTCATACACATATATTTTTGGATTATTATAATAAAAATTTTCTGAATATAAATTATATTTAGATACTTTTTTTCCATTCTGGAAATAATTTTATAAGTATAAGGACCAATGATATAACAAATTAAGACACATGAAAAGAACAAATAGAATATTACCTAAAGTGAAACCTTAACATATAATTATTAACACATGGGTAATATAAATCCCTAATCCAACAATATACGGTATTATAAAAAATAATATGGTTTTGTGATAGATTTAAAATAAATTTATATTTAATATAGAAGATATTTTTATGAGTACAAAGTGTGTCGAGACACAAGGTAATGGGATTTCATCTCACGTTTTATTTCTACGAGATACATGAATTATTCATCACCCATTATTTTTCTGTGGTGCATATACTGACCATGGATGTATTCTATGATTTATATAAATAAATTTATGTATATTTATATTTCCAATTTTTTATATTTCTATTATAGGGAATATGTTTCAAAATTTACCAAATTGGTAAAATGATTTTGCCTCAATTTTCCTTCTTTTCAGACACATGCCTTGTTATGAACATATGTTTTTCCATGATGTGTATAAACTAATATTGAATTGTTATATCATAAATAAAATTATATTAATGATATTTTAAGATTCATGTAATTTTAATTTATTTAATGTGGAGTATGGTTCAAGATTACTATGTGGAAAGAGTTTATTGAAACAATCTCATCACTTTTCGTGATTGTTTGTGATTATGTTTCATTTGATGAAATATTATAATCCATCTCTCAAGAATAATCATGAAATTTATTCTACTCTGGTTATTCATGATAAATTTATATATTGGTTCTATTTTTATACTCTTTGGTATATAATATTTTTAATAATGTGTTTTTAAACAATTATGAATTTACCCATCCCTTCGGTAGGAAATCTAAATTCCTTTAAAACCATGTTTTCTAAAAAGGTATCCTATAATTTTATAATGTAATCCTATATCCATTAAATTAAAATTTTACCCATTATTATTTTAAAAATATATTAACAAGAATCTTCTGGTCACTTTTCGAACAATACACTTTTCTAACTTTTTTTCCATATAAAAGAAATGATCTTTTTTACTTAAAAAGACATGTACATTGTTAACCACCTTTAGTTATTTGAAGAATTATTTTCATTTAAAAAGTTTATTATTTGATGAAATGTTATAAAAAGAAATTTTTTAGGAAAATTGTATTCAAAATATTTTCAATCATTATTGGTATGTTTTAAATGTATTTTCAAAGTAATAGTTTATAAAACATTTATAATCCTATTTAATATGTTTTCAAGTAAAAAGGGTTTCAAAACATTTTCATTATTTCTTTATAATTTTTCACAATGTTTTCCAAGGAATAGTTTTCAAAATTATTTTGAATCTTATTTTATAATTTTTCTAGGAAAAAGGATTCCAAATTGATTTCAAGTATTTATTATAAATTTTCAAGGTTTCTTCTCAGAATTTTTTTTCAAATAGTTTTATGTGTTGAAAATCTTATTTCATAGAAGAAAGGATATTATGTTGAAGAAAAATATTTGAATTACGATTGAAAATTATTTTCTTTATAAGATGATATCTATTAATGTTACTTATTCCATTATAGGAAATGATCTAAAGGTTACACTCATATTCATTTATGAATGGGTTGTGGTTAATGTAATGGTATTTATTAAACTCAGTTCTCATTCATCGGTTTTATATTTATGAAATCTATTACTTTTTTTTGGGTAATATGTTTATGAAATGAATTTTTATTTCACATGTAATATGTTTATGAACTTTATTTCACTTTAATGGGAAAGTTTTTTATTAAGTGCATTTATATTTCACGGTTTATATTTTTATGAATTCTTTTCTATTTCAAAGGTTATGATTTTGATGAAATTATTTTTAGACCTATACCTTCTTCCACATGTTATAATTTGATTACATTTTAATGATACACATTTTATTTCATGGGTTGTGATTTTATTGTTTATGATTTTGTGACATATTTATGTATGATTTTATTATGATATGTTAGGGACCTATATTTAACTCCAATTACTTGGGTAAATATTTATATCTCAAGATATAGACATGTATATGAAAACAAATGACCTCGGTTAAGTATTGCAGGGTAGGAATGAGAATTGGACTCAGTTTAGTATTATAGGGATGGAAAGAGAAATAAGCATTGTTTTGTATTATGGGGATGGAACAAGGAGTGATCTTTGTTCAGTAATACATGGTTGGAATGGGATGTAAACCTAGTTTAGTAAAGGAATATGGCCACTATGATGGTATTAGAAACAATTCCTTGACTACTATGAAAATATTTTTATATGATTTTGTGTCTTCCAAAATTCCTATATTTATTACTAAGTTATTCTTTACTGGATTATGTTAACTATTTACTAATGATTCATATATTATGAAATACCAAACATTATTACATGATTCATTTTTATGATCTTTGATAAGTAATTTATGATCTTCTATTTTCATGATCATGTTCTCATACCCTTATGCTTCTAATTATGAACAAGTGTCTCCCTTTTTTACCATAACTAAATATATGATATCACCTGATATTACGTTTCTTTCCCCGGGATATGAAGAAATTTATTATGATTTATGTGTCTAAGAAGGTTGATAGTCAATAAGTACCCAATTAGAGATAATGTAACTCCATTTTGTACCAGTGTTTATGTTTAAATTTTTCCAAAGGCACTAGACAAATACAATATTCGATTGTCAGTTTTTATAATGTTTTAAGTATTACTCAAATGTTATGTAATGTTAATGTATGAAATGTGAGGTTCACTATATTATGTTAGGGTAAAATAAAGTTACATTTTAGTAAACTAAATTTAAATAATGTTAATCTAAAATAGATTCTTATAATATTGACATATAAATAGTTATAAATCAAAACTATGTCAAAAAAACTCTTAAATTTAGTAAAACATATTGAGTTTGAAATAATATTAACAGTTAAATATATAAATAGAGTCTTTTAATATAAACGTAAATACTTTTATACTATTACTAAATCAAAACTGGTGATTATATAATGATATTAAATATAAATAAACCTTACTTTCCATACTTGTTCAATAGAAAAGAACATAATAAAATAAAATTTATTAAAAGGGATCAACCATACACTAAAAAACATAATCTGAAGTTAAATAAATAATATTAAATTAAAAAACTAAATACCATTAACCCTTTAATGAACTAAATTATAAAAATATATATTAAATCAATCTAAATCATATGATATATTGAATAGAACTATAACTGATACATGAATTGAACGAATCCCAGATGATGAAAATTGAAGTAAACCAACAAGAATTAATCCATATATAGTGGAACCAGTAAAAAAATAATTTTGACACATAGAATATTATATAGTTTTTTAATATATATTCACCAAAAAAATAAAAAAAAAATCTTTTCTGTTTGATCGATTATATCTTATCATAATTGAGGATACTAAAATACATATATGTGAAATTTAATTTATTTTGTTTTGGTTATTGTCATTTAAATATTGGTTAAAATGAGTGAATGTTTTCTAGAAAAATAATATTATTGAATAATGTTTTTATACATTCAACTTTATTTTTGAGGGAAAATTTAAAATTTAAGGATGTGTACCCCAAGGAAAAATATTTTTCTTGAGAAAAAAGTAAAATAGTAGAAGTGTGATAAATAAGAAAGAACAACAATAGATTTTAATGTAAAATTTGATGATTTTAAATTTTAATATCAATTTTTTAACTAAATAGTTCATATATATTTCCAGTAATATTATTTAGAGGCCCTTGATGAGATGAAAGTTTAACACATTGGGCCAAATGATCAATTTCACTAGATATTAGGACATGGGAACCATGAGAGATTACATTATCAAATAAGGAAGAGTATTGGCCCATGTAGATATTCAAAAACATCAGGTGCCTATGATAGTGTAGGTAGAACCTTGTTGAAAATGACTCATGTAGTAGAAACAGAGGCTCTTAAAGAGGAAAAAGAGGCCAAAAAATTCCATGAATGGGCATGAATGAAGTCAAAAGACCAATTGGATATTTTTAATGTTTATGGAATATTTATTTCTATATCTTATACTAAATAAATTCATGTTTTCTAATACATTTATATCGATTATCTATTAATTATATGATGCACTAGGGGATGGTGATAATGTTACTAGTAGTTGTTTGGATGATTAATTTCATGGAAATAGTGATGGTGATAGTGGTGGTGGTGATTGTGATGTTGATGAGGATGGAGATGGTTATTATGGTGATGATAGTGGTGGGATAGAGGATAATAATCTATATTTATGAATAATATTTATGACCCATTTAGTTTGATGAGAAAATGTGATTTCATTTATATGATATTTTAACTATGTATTATAACTTTTTCATTGGAAGTTGGAGGCTTTCTTATGTGGTAAAGGCTCCCCGTAATCCTACATCAGACATATGTTCAAATTTGGGTGGGAGATAATTTTTTAGGGCAATTAGTGACACAAACATGATGTTGGAGGGATATAGGCCTGCCAACATAGGAAGTATGATATAGAAATAATGATGAACTAGACCTTCATTTTAGTTTGTGCTCCTTTGGGCCATGTAATGGGATTCATACCCACTAACCGTTTAGTTCAGGTATTGAATAAATAAAGAATGATTGGTGGGCTGTCTCTTGGGAGGGCGGGGGGTATGGCCTTCCTTTTCTACTTGTGTGAGTGGTTTCTGTGTGTTTAATGTAATTATACCTCAAATAACCTAATATATATTGTCATAAAATGTTCCAAAAATTAAATTTTTCTTGATTTATTATATTTTATGAATGGATTTAGGGGGTGTGGGTGTTGGTGTTTTGGGAGAATGCTTGTTTTGGACAAGATGGAAGGTTCTTTTTTCTATAATTGTGATATAAGTCTTCACCACTTGTATATCAAATCATCAATATAACATGTATACTAAAGATTTATTTAGACTTGACTAAAGTAAAATCCTTGTGACCTATAAATATAGTTACCTTGAAGCAGTTGGTGTAGGCCTATCCCTATATGTAGACACCCAAATGTTTAGGGAACTATTATTATAAGATATAACAACTATTTCCCAGCCTATTCCAATGGTTTAAAGAATATTTTTTATAGGGTATAATATCAAAAGTGTATGTTTTATATTAATAATGAACTAGATAAAAAAGTCTTCATGTGGTTCTCATGTTATAGAAACTTCAACATCTTCACCATGGATGATTAATTTTGTTTATTCCCTTAGAAATAAAAACTTGTGAGAACGATCTAAGATTAGAGCTTCTTCACATTACTATCCAGTTTTGAGTGAAACCACATTTTTGAACTTCATTACTAATGATACCCTATTAATGTTTTTGAATATTTATGGATAAATAAATCTTAGAATTTGTCATATTCTTCATTTCTATCCAAAATAGACAATTTTGACTCCATATTAGGTAATACATACAAGAACATGACTCAACGTTAATTACCTAAAATTTAATCAGATATGAAACATGTAAAAGAATAATGAAATAATGTGGATATTATTTTACCTCAATATAAACAATAATGTTTGGATAATTTTATAAATTTTCTTTTCAATTATATATGATTCCTCATTCATTCTTCAAAACTATTTTTAAGGAAACCTGGAATCATGCCATAATAATATTATTTGTGTGAGATATAATCTTTCATATATTATATATATTTAATTTTATTTATGTCTTCTTATTTTTCTAAAATAATGACCAAATATTTTTTTTCATTATTCCAAGATTTTTCGAATCTGCCATAAAATACTTCTTTGACATAATAATTTTCATTTGTTGATAACCTATCATGAAATTTACCTTATTCGTATAGATTATTTTTCTTGTATAGTTTTGGATTTTCATTTTTCCATTTAAAACTTTATTCATCTCTCAAATCTGTTGGAAAAATGAATAAAATATCATTGGGTTTATTAGAACCTTGTATGGGTTCCCCTCATGGACAAATATTATTGATTTTATTAAGATAGATTCCATGAGATGTAGTACTCAGCTTGATGATCTTATTAGAAATTTTTTGAACATTATCTTTGTTATATATTTTTTCCAAGGGAAAATCTCCCATATATTTAACCCTTATGGGGTAGTGTAATTTGAAATGCTATTTAGATTTAATCATAGGTATGGATATTATGCTTTTTCCAATTTTTTTGTCTTCTTTTATATTATTACATTGATTCATTATTAGATTCTCATGAACCACTTTTGGACTATACTCATTACAAACATAATAAATATCTCCATGTTAATGAAATATATTTGAGGTTGTTAGCTTCTTTTTAATCTTTGGATGACTCTTCTTCTGAAGCCTACATCCCAATGAGATATGAATTTTTTGAATCACTACAACCATTGGATTTTACCAAGAATCCATTTATCTATACCCAAATAGATTTCACCACTATCATTTTAGAACAAAACTTGATATTATTTTCAAGAAATATTATTTTTTAAAACATAGAGATTTTATAGAATTATTATTTGGGACTTCTTTATCACCAGTTGAACTTTTTTTGGGGAATTTTCTTATATAATCATTATTATATCTACCATAGACATGGTGGTTGTATTTCAATTATTTTCATCATCCATACATGTGAAGATCTTAATTTTAAACTTTTATTATTCCCAGAGATTGATATATAATCCAAAATACAATTTTAAAGGGATGATACCTTCCACTTTTAGTCCTATTTAGAAATATCATTAAATTATATGATGATTTTCATATCACAAAATATAGGTACATAATCTCTTGAATCCACATTTTAATAGTATATAACATAATATTTCTTTCTCTCTTTTTTGAATTCTCAATATGTGTATTTTTAATATTGTATTGTTTCATTTCTTTTTAAAAAAATTTCATATTGAGTGGATTTTTAAAATCTTTAGTGAATTATATATTTTATTCACAATCACTCATCATATTATAATGTTCTCCATCATGAATTTTAATTGATCCTTGTGAATTATTTCATTTTTATTCTTCTTGGATATAATATCCAATTGATAATTTTTTATATCAATGCTATTATTCATATTTAATTCATAATGAATGAATCTCATATTTAATCACTATATTGGTTTCATCATTTTATAATATTTACTTGATTAAATATTTATCATATTTTGATCATTTATCCATATATTCCTCACAATATTCTTTGACAGTTACATTTTAAGAGAGATTTATGCATTTTAGATATCCTAATCTCAAGGATTTATGCAATTTATTCACATCACATTCATACAGGGTGATCTAATCATACTAATATTCGAAACTACCATAAATAATGAAACTATTTATTAGGGGTAAAAAGAAACATACATTTTAATTTTTTAAAAGATATTTCATGTGAATTAGAAAATATTTTATCACTTTCACCTGATTCTTCTTCTTAAATACAGTTTTCATAATAATTTTCATATACCTCATGATAACTTGAAATCCGTCATCCTATTTTGGTGGAAGATATTTCTAATACCAATGTGGTACAATGAACACATGTTCATCTCTAATTTTTCCAAATTGGTGTTTTCCATCATGGCATCAGAAAACTTTTTATTCTTATAATAAAATAGATAACATCGTAATTTTCCTCTTATCTACATTTATATTATGAATCAAGGTTATAGTAGAAGCTTAATTTTGATATGAAATACGTAATTAGTCACCAAAAATTGTCTTCATTATGAAATTAGAGTGAAACATAAAATATTTAAAAGAGATAAACATTAAAATATGGGAATTAAATCAGAGGTGAATTTAGAAATGATACAAATTTAGGGTATAGGGTAAGATATAAACCATACAGGGTGGGGGTGGTAGAGGGGGTGAAACAGTGTGAGTGACTTTAAATATTATTATTAATTTTATCTTTTTCCCTTTATTTTAAAACTATCTCTTATCATTTCTTATTTCCCATATAACTTTCTTAGGTGAATGGGTCATTTTTTCTCCCTCTCTTTACTAACAGTGTTAATTTATTTAAAATCAAAGACACCAACACACACACACACAAACAAACATAATAGGAATAAAAAACTATATGGTTCAACTCTAATTCTGAGTAGGCTTGTTCTTGATATAAACTAGATTCTTATAAGGTAACAAATCCACTAGAATAAGAATTGTATAATTTACACTATAGTCTCTGAATAGTATAGACTATACACCCCACACAATTTCTAGATCAATCATTTACATAGATATATCCTTTACTTTTACAGGGAATTTAGAGTTTCCAAGAAGATTTTCTAAAACTAATTTAGAATACAACATTATTTTATACGTGCTTCCTCTTACTTAATCTTATTACATTGAATAAAAACATGTCACTAATTCTTTTTTATACACAAAACTGCATTAAAGTTTTTGTTCTTCATCAAATAATATGAATGATAAATCACAATCTATTCTTACTCTTATCTTTTCTATGAAAAAAAATACAAAAACCCTTTTTCTCATTATAATAGAATGTAATTGTTTACTATATTGTATAGGTAGTGATACTTCTTCGTCAGTTCAAAAGGACTTCAAAAAATAACTTTTTCTTTTAATTCTCTATTCTTAATTTCTATTTCTACTTGAATACACTATTAGCTGGCATTTGATCTCTTCCTTCGATATATTCTACAACATCATACTAACTAGAATAAATTGTCCCTTCTTAACATTCTTGTAATCATAATCCATTTTAAGGGTAATAATATATTATGATCTCTCTTTTTCTAGATAATATATTGTTATCTATTTTTTACATATCCAGAAATTCTCCTTTAATTTACTCACATTTTCCTTTTTTACCTCACCATATTCATTACACTATTTGATCTGCACAATAGTCACATTTTAGAAACATTTTTATTTTAAATTTAAATTTAGATTCAAATAGTATTCTCAAAATATGTCCCCTGGATCATATTCCATTAAATATTGACTATAAAATTTAATTTGTTAGTTATTATAGGCTGAAATAACCACTAAACGACTTAGAGGGATCCAAGTAATTAAATTTGATCAAAATACCAAGTTTTCCACTTTCTTGGAATTGTGTTATACATTTTGGAATAAAATATATTTCATAATAATTATTATTTAGCAACCAAAAAACATTGGGACAAGTTGTTTTATTAAGATGTAGTGGTATTTCTAGAGTACAATGGCCTGAAAATAAGCACTTAGACTTCTTTGGATCTTAAAATCCTCACACATTGTTGGATCATCCTACTAGAAATGTTATATTTAAATTATGGTGCAAGATCCTTCAAATTTCAAAGAGACAAAAAACGACCATTTATTATTCTTTATGAAATTTTCCTTCTTCCACGAAACGACACCCTCATCACAACACCATTGTGACATGGTTACACATTAATGATACAAATTTATAGAATATTAAAAAAACTGAAAAATATTATTTTAATTTTATGCAGCACAGAAATATTCTTATGATGTTATGTCCATGAAATATAAAAAATACTAAATGTTCAATTGTATCATATTTAATATGTAGTCCCAGATTTATGATGGAATATATCTTCTTCAACTATCTTCTATGATACAATATCATAATCTACTATTTGAGAATTATTCCATCAATAGATTTATTCATAAAATACTTTCCTGATATGTAATCATTATAATATAGCTGAAAAATCATATCTATTACTCTCAAAACATCTTTAACCCATACAATATTTGATTTTGAGTATGATATATCAATTGAAAACAATACCAAATATAATTAAATTCATCCAATCCAACCTCTTCTTAAAAAATATCCACTTATATCTTTATATAAAAAAATATGGAAACCACATGGAAAAATTAACATTATGATCAAAATCTAGAATTAACGAATAATTACCATCCTATAGTTTTCCTTTTATGAAATATAAAACTTATGACCAACTTATTTTTTGGGCTATCTTTAGGCATCATCAATCACATGCCTACAGAAACATCAACTCAAGTTAATCATGAAAATACTGAATGATATCATTTAAACTAACTATATAACATCAATCATAGAATTAATTACTCGTGTAATAATAATATTAAATCCCAATTATATTAATCCTTGGACTTCAAAAAACTTATAAAAATATATTCCAAGATATTTCATATATTATTAAAACAATTTAAACAAGTGTCACATTCATGGGAAGTTCTTAAATGAGAAGATTGGAATCAATATCCATGCATAATAAAAATTACATTATAACTATATTCATTCCAAATCCATAGTATACATTCTCAGTGAAAATGTTCACATAAATGAGAAACTCTTTATTCATTGACAAATATTGAAGAAAAATACTACATAAAAAGTATGCCTAGTTGGTCTTAATCTATAGATACATACCCATGTGTTTCCAAGTAAACCTTTGAACTTTTATTCATCACTAGGGACCCCATTATCCTAGGCCACCTATCAGGATTCCCATTTCACCCAAGTTTCCTACATGGTTGATAATTTTCCTAGACCCCTATATGGGTTCAAAATTCACATAGGACACCTATATGGGAAGCCATTTTCCATTGTTTGATCTAAGGCCTCCTAAGATATATGTCTGGGTTTTCCATGCCAGAGTACCCACAATCAATAATTTATTCCCTTATAAATTAAATCATATAATAAATGAGAGTCTTTTCCTCATTTTATCCCTAAATTTAAAGGATACTCATGTTTTTTAATATTATACATTTCATTAAAAATGAGGGTCAACTTCCTTTATAAACAAGTCAAACTCTTCTTAACTAGGGAGCAAATATCGACCATGATCTCATTAAAAATATAGTCTTTTTAACCAATTAATGATACATTTATATTATGGGACTCTGTCTTGCTATATGTTTTAAGCCTATCATAACTTGAGTTATCTACAAGCATGGACTGGAGAGTGAAGCTCATGTATATGTTTTAGAAAAAATATCACTAGAAACATTTCCCATATTTTTCCACAGTGGATGAATTTAAACTATAAAATATATAGTCAATTTTAAATAATTTTATACTACATAGAATGAGACCTAGTCATATGTACTAAAACCAAATGATATATTGATTCTAGTCACCTGAATTTAAAAGGTGAATCATTAGTCCTCGATCCATGGTCTAAAAATGAACCACAATTGTACTTATCCCACAATATTAAAAGTTATGGCATGTACTATTAAGAACCCTAAAATAACACAAATTCTAAAAACCTTTATTACAAAAAACCAATATTATGGGATAGATCCCTTCTCCATAACACCTACTCCCTCACTTGATGATGATAAATTCTAGAGAACCCAACTATCTAGATTTAGAACATCATGTTACTAAATAAAAAAGAAATATTGAGAACCTATAATATATACTAATGTTTGAATTGATGTGTGGTAACGATCAATCACTCTCATGAACATGGTAACTGGTATTTTTATTAGGATGGATATCATGAATCTATCATATATTGATGACATATTTCCAAACTAAGCAATAATACCCCATAATGTTTAATATAACCTCCCATCTTTTCTTCTAACACAAAATTTGAAGAGTTATGGGTTTTTACCAATAATCATATTCCTTGGAAATGTATTTTAGAATCCCAAAATAGATCATGGGTATGAATTTATTAGGGAACATATGTGAATGCACATTCTATTTTTAATAAAAAAATTAATATGGGTCATAATAAACAACACTTTCTATTAAAATCAATTAATTGAACATAGTGTATTAAAAATCGGTTTTACAATGATTTTATATGGTTACTAACAAAGAATTTTTTCACTAAAATGTATTATGAAACTAATTAAAAAATACTCAATATTTCCTCATATTTAATAAACATATTTCTCCTAAAATTAAATTAGAGAGAAAATGAATAATTTTTAGTCATCCAATTTTGAAGAAAAATTATTCCAGTTAATAACTTAATTAAATTTTTAGATGTAGTTTACTATGTAAAAAATTAATATAATCACTAGGTCAACAAAACCATTATCAGATGATAATAATATTCTCATTCTTAAAAATAAATTTTAATTGAGTAGATGTATATAAGAGAAGTAAATAGTAATATTAGAAATTAAAATTACTACATAAACTTAAAATACTAATAGTATCATAATTATAACACCTAGTAGCCCCAAATATAATCTTGTAGAACACAATAAATAGATTTTATTACTGGAATTTATTATTATCCAACTACCTAACACCCAGATTCACCTTTCTTGACCCGACTAAGAGTAGAAATCCCCTAATGAAAGAAAAATTACTAACTTGGATTCATTTTCTAGAGAGTCATTATACAATAGTGTATTAATGGAACAAATAACTCTCCCTTACATACCCAATGATTCCATTTAAAAGGTTATTGGTGTGATATAAATATAATTTATGTGAACATAATGAATAACACATGACATGAAAACATATAAAATCTTGTTTCACCCATAACAACCCAACATTAATCAACCCCTTACTCTTAAAACATAGAAAATATGCCAATTCATTTTAGTAAAACTAATTATTTCATAACATAATATTATCGCACATCAACAGAAAGAAACACTTATAAGAAAGTCTTTAAGGGCTATAACTAATAATAAAAACAATAACATTTTTTATACATTCCATCTATGACAATAAGTTTTTTGAAACCTGAGAATTGAATAAAAGTTTTATTTTAGAAAAATAACCAAATCATTTTGGAAATAAGAAAATAAATAACCAAAATAGAAATTTTTTATGGAATATGTTTACTTTTAAGAAAACAAAAAATTTATTAACACAAAAAACCATTAATAAAATCATATTAAAATTTTATTATAAATAATATCACCACATTTAATAAGATAAAATTTAAGTAATATATCAATATATCTATAAGATATTTCAACAAAGATATGATGTTCATTATTTCCATAGAAACTAGTTTTGGGATTTTAAAAATAAAATTCCCAATGATATTCAAGGATTTGTTTTGTCCTATAAGTTTTAAATACCACCCATGGGTGTTCATGAGTCGGAAGTTATATGCTTGCTACTCAAGGTGTAACTTCTATAAAGTTTTGACTGCCACATTTGGATGTGTTAGGTTTGTAGTGTTCAAAAAACTAATAAAAAAACCCTCTCCCATACATGATGGGTTTTCCCATGAAAATAGGGTTCAATTCCATTGATATAAAATCATAAGGGTTATATACCCAATGTATATAGTACTATGTTAGACTATGATAACTAGTGGATTTTCATGGAACCTATACCAAGTATTTGAGTTTGGGAGGATTAAATAACCAATAAGGTAATATCAAGGGAAATATTATTAGACCAAGGGCTATTTAGATCTTCCATTGGGTCTGTGTGAACTTTCTATTACAAGTCTACTACTTGGGCCATAGATGTTGAAACGTTTTGAGTCCCACATTGGGGAATGGGAGGTCTTTTTTATAATATATAATAAGGGAATAATCCACTACATGAAAAGCCTCATTTTCCTATAAAAATGGTTCAATTAATTGGTGGTGAAAATTGTGAGGGAGGGATACACAAAACACAAAATATCATGCCAAACTATGAGAAGGGGTGGATTTTCATAGGACCTAAAACTTCTTGAATTTTTTTTATAAATGAAATTTAAAAATATTCAATTATTATATCCCTTAATCCCTTAAAGTATCAATAATTTCAATGGATCTTGTTATGTTTCTTGTGAAAGTAATATTTCCCAAATTTCATACTTACCATATTTGGGGTAGAATTCCATCTATTTTAGATATATTCAAGTTTAAATGTTTTATTGACATGGTATCCTTCACACTTGTTATTTTTGAGGGAGAGACAATATATTTTATTTTCCAAATTTTTATAAATTTTACATTTTTTTAATTCAGTAATAGAAAAATTAGATTTAGGAAAAGTATATTTTTTGGGATACAATATATCAAATTATATGAGATTAGTAGTGGATGGTACATATATTAATCACAACCATTATTGTTATTGTTTTTAGTCTTATTATATGTAAGTATATTCTCAAAATATCTTATGGAATCAAATATCATTTTAATAGATTGTACATTTTTTGTATGGGTACTTTCTAGATATTTTATCCTAACATCTAAATCTAGAAAATTCAAGTTGTGATTGTTTATATGGACTTAAATTAAAATTAACATTTATTGAAAACCTTTTTTATCTTCTTTAAGGAATAATAATGTATTTTGTTTGTCACATGTAAAGGAAAATCCAACTCCTTTATTATCTTGGACAAAACGTTGAACTGAGAATCATTTACATTAATAAAGTCCTTGTGAAACATCTCTAATACATGAATGAGTTTTTTTAAGACCATATAAAAAACCTGTTTCTAAAATAATTATCTTTTCATTTATTCATCAGTTTGAGAGTATATTTTATATTAAAACAAAACAGTTTATTATTTTACATTCAATATATTTTTTAGAGAGTTGTAATAGTAAATGTTTTTAATAATGAAACTTCTATTGAATCGTCCTCATCATTAAATAATACATGACCTCAATATGGAGTTATTTATAATAATTAATGCATCCCATCTCACATCCTGATGGTGAATCATTATAGTAATAGTAATCAATAGATTCAATTGATATACCACTACCAATTTGAATAATTTTAACTAATAATTTTTGATATATAATCATTGATCCTTTAATAATATTCTTGGAATATTTTGTGCCTATTTCTAAGGTTATTTACTAGGACCTTGAAATTTGTCTTAATAGGGATGAAATCTAAATTTTTGGTCTGAGGAACTTGTAAAATCTCTTCAAATGGTAACATCATGTATATTATGGAAAATCATAGAAATAAATATTTAGATCCAAAATGATATGTTAATTGATCCTCATACAAATTATAATAGGAAAAAATATATTCCATCAGATAAAACCTAGTCTCTAATACAATTTTAATTTCTTGGTGGATCCTACATACACACCTAGAGGGAATGAATGATGTTTTGTCAAATTATTTTTTAAAAATATATGTAATAATTTAAATCATTTAAATCAAATTTTTTTTTAAATTTTTTCCAATATTGGGAAGATAATTGATCACTTTTATTTTACCTTTCCATAAACCTATATATAATACATCTATTGGAATTAAAGTTGGAACATGTTCTTTTTTTAATGTTCTACCCCAAGTTTGTTAACCTACTCCTTTCCATGTCAACTCACATTGATATTTATATGTTAGACTTGTAATATTATTATCAGTTGTAATATTTTTACTAATGATTATTCGAAAATTTGATTTCCTTTTATAACAAAGGTGAGGTCACAATATTAAATAGGTGTCTTCCCAATATATTATAGAAGATAACAAAGAGTTTTATCCTAAAATTTATCTGTAATTTGGAATCAAACGAATTATTACTCACAAATTTCCTTCTCCTTTTATATAGATAAATAATGCAGAAGAGGGATATATTTACCCCTATACAATGATCTACATTTAAAAATTAGAGTGACTTCAAAAGACTTCATATATTCAAAGCATATTTCATTCAACTCAGCCTGTATTCTATGCTCATCTTCTTAGTTCTTATCTAAATAAGTACCCATTATTATGATCATAGTATTCTCAAAAAAATCCCCAAAACTATCTATCCAGGAGGTATTTAATGATTTACACAGTTCATCATGAAATTTCTTCTAGATATAACACATTTAATACATAGGTCTTCTTTCTTTTTAACTATTATTTTTCTTCTCTTCACATTCTTCATTGATTATATTTCATCAGTGGTATAATTAATTACACTAAAATATTCTTATTCTCCTTCTTCAAAACCCAACATAATCTTTGCTTTAGTACAGTTTCAATTCTATTTATTCTTTTAGAGCCCTTATTATTCACTAAAATTATTCTTATTCATTTTCTTTTATATAGAAATTCTTTTTCTTTTAAAATCACTCAGTAATAACACTATAAGTATATTATCTCAAGAAGTGTTTATTTATTTAATAAATCTATACTTATCTCGAGAGTCACACACACCATTAATTCATTAATTATCACATTATTTATTATAGGCTCCTCTTCATTGAAAAGAATTTAAAATTATGGTATAAATCAATTGAGTGAAATAAACAAGCTTCAAATGATGCACATGATAACACATATCACATTTTTTATTCAATGAATATACTCTATAGAATGATTTTATTTCAATTCACATTTAATTTTTATCTTTTTAAACATACCTAAAAATTTCATCAAAAATATTTAATAGTAGATTCTATGATATCCTTCTCTATTAAATGCTTCAACAAATCCACATTTAAATCATCCTACATAAGATCTATGAAATTAAAAAACCAAAATACATAGATTTTATCTTTTTCCTTCCATCTTGAGATATTCAAATAATGACAAATACATTCATCCATCTTGAACCTATAGACAAAATATTAAATATCGACATCTTCATTCTTCTTCTCATGCATGAATCATAACTTCTTGTAGGATATTTAATTGAAATAGAACACCACACATGAATCTAATGATCTTTTTAATTCTAAATTTATAAACTCTAAAAGTCTTATTAGTTACATCTTGGAAAATCTATAGCCTTCTATCGCATCTTGACATCCTTTATATCAATCCTGATGTTCATCATCACACTCAATCAACACAGATTTAAATTATCTAAACTTCACTGAACAACCCAAGATTTTAATAAACTTCATTATGATTATTATTTAAAACACATGAGGTTTACATTTTCTTTTATCAAGTGAATAATCGAGTTAATATTTTAAATCTCATTCAAGAATCATAGATTGGTTGAGAATTATGATTATTTGACATAAATTTAACTCTACCATTTTCAAATTAATCTTGGATCCCAATTAATGATTGGGGAAACATAGAATTTTATACATTAAAAATTAATTCAATCAATCCTCTTATATTAATCTATTTATCTAGGTTTTAAGATCATCTCCTCTTTAATTCAATTCTTAGATCACAAACCATTATTGGAGTTTGGTTTTTTGAACGTTGGTCAAATATCTCTTGAATAATCCCAATTTATTTCATTTTAGTTCTTAAAATATTAAATGTCTATATCTAATTTTATAGGTATAAGAAAATTAATTAATAATTAATGGTTATTAAAAATAATATTATTCATACATCGAGTAATGTGTACATACAAGATACATACATAGTCCCAAAAATTATGTTTACACAGACATATTCAAGTCTTTATAGTTAGATGTTATTTCATAGGTGAAATAAAATTTATTTAGTGACACTTTATTTGTATTTTGAGGTGGGTTGTGATCATTCAAAAAAACACCATACAAACACCAAAGTGGTCTATTATTACGTAACAAATTGCTAATTCTTATGCACCAAGTACTTTTACATTTTCCAATGTCTATAGGATGAGATATTATGTATGTGTTGGAGTTGGTTCCCTATGTACATTTTTTTTAATTTGATTACATATATATTTGATATATTCAATTCTAATAAAACTTATTATTACAAAATGTTAATTTTTATACATGTCTTTAATGTAATAATTTTCTAGAGCATACATCACATTGATAAGTTCATTTTTGTTCCCTTCTATGATGAGAATGTTTAAGTGCTATTATTATATTCTTAATTAGTGTTACATGGTCCAATAATTTACAATGTTGGGACACATAGTATATATAATATCATGTGAGAGTACTCATAAGTGGATGAGGCTTATTATAGTAATTTTTACACTTGGTAGTATCCAAGATGAGTGATTATGAGAACATACCTACCTGCCAAATTCCAAATGTTTTGGTGTCATGGGAAATTTTTATATGTGAACATATGTAATGGTCATAAGACATTAAGAATATCATTAATGAATTTAATGACACACAAAAATATATTTTATGATAAAAATTAAGAAAAAAATGTTCCCAGGATGGTAGGGTGTATTTGGTGCATTATAATTAACATGTCATTAATGGAAATTTTAAAAGAGGATTCTATCCTTATATCATGATGAAATCTTATATCTCATCACATTAATTGGAATAGATCCTTCATATTATTTTCCAGGGATATGGTGTAAGGACGTGTTTAATTCAGACAGTCAATGAAAGACGTATCGAGAAATTAAGTTGGTGACATAGAGGTGTTATCTTCTTGATGATATATTATGATAAAGGGATTATATTTTATAGTAATATTTTTCATTTTGTTATCGTAATTGTGACATTAATTTATTTCACCTCTGTTCCATGACCCATTTCTATATAGTAATATTAGACTATTGGAAAGCCCAATGAATTCTAATTTTATTAAATTTTATTAATGGCTATAATGATATTTAACGACTAAAGATCAATTAAATAATTATTTTAACACAAACCATTACTCTATAAATAGATGGTTATTTCTATTGTGAAGGGAAATCGGTAAATAAAATTGAGAATAAATAATTTTTTCAAACAAAAATTTCTATATCAAATCCTCTTCTCATTATATTTCCCTCTGAATAATAAGAAATGAAAGAGTTATTTTTTAAAGAATGAGGAATGAAAAATAAACACAAAATACAAAATAAAATTTATTTTCTACTCTTGAACCCTTAGATCGATTGGAGTTTATTAGAGATTAGTGAAGATAGCGTGGATCACTACTAGATGGATTCTATCTGAGGATCTCCACAATTCCACAAAGGAAATATGATAGGTTCTTTTATTGTATGATCAACATCATCAATGAAGAAATTTTTCTTATCCAACATAATAATTTATTATGAAATAAAATAAATTAATCATAAATTATACTTGAAAAATTATCTCACTTTGTTTAGAGCATCATAATTTTAAAATAAATTTTATTATATCACCCCCACAACATGCTTCCATTATGCCAAGAGCCAACAATTTGTATGAGAGAAAAAATGATATCCTTAGATTTGTGGTTTATATAGAGTGAATCCATATGATACTAAAAACCTATAGTATTTATGATATACACGATTTATATATGGTCTACAAAGTCCTTATCTCATCAATTACCATGTTTGTGATACATTTGGAGTTATTCAGAAACACTGAAGTAGAGACATGTAATTTGTAGCTGGAGTGCACATGTTGTGTAGTCTCTCACCTAATAACACGTTGAGTTTTTTTGGCACATTTCATGATCACATAGTCTTTAGATCACATGGTGTGTATATTTATTGTACATGTAGTGTAAAACACTAAGATACACAATGATAACTAGTAGGAGTATGTCATGAACCTAGAAAGTGGTTACATTTTTTGTAATCAACATATATATGCTATATAGTTTGACCGATTCTAAACACGGAATCCACAAAAATGATACCTAGATACATGAAAATAGAGGTACACAATGTGTATATGGATAGTACATTTTGGGTAGTCTTACAATTTTTGGAAGAATCAAATTACACTAAATTGAAAAAATATTACATTAAAACCTAGTTTATTTTAGTATCACATTATTTAATTGAAAATTTAATAAGGGTTTTAAATAATTTTAAATAATTTATTAATTTGTTCTAATAAATATGAAACTATTTGTTCTAAAATTTAATTATCATTATTTTATTAATGATCATCATATCCAAGAGAATTCATATTTTATTTAAAGGAAAATTAAATAATTAAATAATTAATGTAAGAAATAATATCTTAATAATAATAAATGAATAATAAATGAATGATGGACAATAGAATTTAGTATAGATAGTATTTATGATTGTTCATGATATAGTCCAAGAAACGTTTATGTGTTAGAATTAATATAATATAATATATTTCATTGGTTTTATGATTTTTTATTAAATTAAATTTTAGGTCCTTTGAGTCATACCTCCCTCCATTGTTATATACAACATCCGTGTCGAATGATATTTATGTAATCCCATATTAACTAATACTTTGGTTCTCCTCACTTGAATGTGAGTTATAAATATTTGTAAATAATGGAGCTTCCCATGATGTGTAGAAGAGGTTCAATATGAAACCATAATGGTGATAATTGAGGTGTTACATAGCTGGATAAGTGAAATGATGTAAATCATGTCGGGACCTGCAACAAGAGTTATTTACCATAGGTAAATGGTTGATTTAATGGCCTTCCATTAAATAAACCTTTAGCTAAATATGATTAATGATTAATTTAAATAATTAATTATTTCTCTCTATGAAATTATTCATTTTATGGATGAAAGTACATGATCACATTAATAAATGAATTAATGTGAAAATACAGAAATTAAATAAATGAATTATGCATCAAAATTTTATTCGACGTGGTTATTTAATCAAGTAACATAAATTTAATATTTCCAAGACAAGTAAAGGATAACACATGATTAAATTTACCCATAAATCATTTAAATCCATCAATATTATATTATTCCAGATTAATCCCTCCATTACATGATTGGGAATGAGACCATATTACTAAGTGTATTATATAACCAATGTCTAGAAAATAACTATTATTTGTAAATTCTCATCATTTTTTTGGGTTAACATAAGTAAACTTTTATTGAGTTTAATGGTCAAAATCTAAGCAATACAAATTTACAGGAATTTATTTAGTAAATCTAATTAAACATTTTAGGATAAGATAATCAACTTTTCGGATCAAGGAGTTTAATGCATATTGTTAGAAATAACTCCTTCCTAATTATTTTTATATGGATTCCATGGACAAAGTCTACATCATTATGATAACTAATGCGAATCCTTGCCTCTAGATTTTCAAATAATCTAGAAATTTGGAGTTTAATTTTGATGGATATTGATACATGATAAAATAGTTGGATAATAAATTAATTAAAATAGTTTATTATTTATCATGTAGTTTATTATCAAGGAATTTAATAATAATATACTCTTTTAATTTTATAATGAAATGGAACGATCGTCATCCACAATATCTCCATGATTAAATTAGTGAAATACAACCTCTTAAATAGAAGTAACTTACAAGAGTTGTTTAGATCCCTTATGGTTAATTTAGTCCATGAATAGAAATCATATGGGCTATAATACTCAATATATAATCTACCTACCAAATACTTGAAGGATTAAGAGGTCCTAGTAAATTAAAAACATTTGAGAAATATAGTGAATTTTCAATAATTTATCCTTTAATCTATGTCTATTGATCTCATAAATCTGATGAAAATAGGGATGCATATAGTATGATTGAGATCCTCTATGGCGTTTACCTGGAGAGATCTAGATATGAATGGTTTAACATTTCCAAGGTGATATTTTAGATAAATATTGGAGATGGTTTCCCCACTGAGCCTCATATATTTATGCTCATTAGAAACATTGGTTTCTTATGGGTTCTAGAGTCTAAATTCTCAAAATAAATGGGTACCAATATAATTCTAGAGTCAATAACTTATATTTATTATTTATTTGTCATAAATAATAAAATGAACAACATTGATAAGTCTCTAAAATATCTTTTTTCTTTCCTTCACTAAGTAGATATGGATTCAAATCATAAATATTCATTCGTCTGTATGGTGAAGAAACAGAAATGGAAAGAAAAAATATTTATGTCTAATATTTCTTCACACCCTTCCAAAAATATGAAAATCAAGGGATAAGCAAGGGAAAGGATGCTATATATTTCAAATGTTGAATGAAAGGAAACTAGGAGAAAAATTACACACAAATTAAGAATCAAGGGGAAACGTTATGTGGGATTGTTATCAAATGAAATTTAAATGTTTATAGAAAATTGGTATTAGATAAATCTTTTGGTGCTCACATATGTATTCCAATAAAATAACTACATATATTTTGAAGGATTGATGGATTAGAGCCAAATCTTAGTGTAGAGAAAAAACTAAAATTACTTATGTATATATTAGGAATTACCACTAGAGAGTTAAACTAAAAGGATATTGGTTTTAAAAAGGTTTTTATTAGGTTTCATCTGTTACCAAATATATATATATATATATATATATATATATCAATTCTAGATATATATGGCTATATTTAGAAGTTTAGAAATAAATTTTACTTCACATATAATGATAAAATTTGATATAGTAAGTCATATTTAAATAACAAGAATTTATGTGTTGGATTACATAAACCAAGTAATAGAAAATGATAATGATGTTACATCACATGAATAATAAAACTCCCAAATTTGGAATCATTGGTTAGTAATGAAAATAAAAAATGATCGAATAAAATATAAAAAATAGATATTTATATTCTTTAAATCTAAAAATAATTTGTGTATGTCACACTTATTTAGAAGGAATTTTGACCAATGTCCCTTTTAGAGGAAAACGGGAAATGGTTAATTATATTCAAAATTAGATCACAACGACCTTTGTTGACCATTTTCTATTGAATCTGATGTGTCCAAAGACCAGTTAGTTACCCCTGAATGTGGGGGGGGGGGGGGTTAATTAGTGGTAACTTATTTTAAAAAATAATTTCTTTTTAATCAATTCTATATGACTAATTAAATTCTTTATTCCTCATCGTTAAATCTTGGATTCTCCCAACATGAAAAAATTAAATGCATTAAAAACACATAATGATTTTTTACAAGGTTCGATACTAAGACCTACGTCCTTGCTAAAACTGGTTATACTCATTGGTTATTGATTTTTCACTAAATGTTGATAGTTATAACTAGGTGTAGTCATATTCCCATTAACACTATGTCCCACAGAGTTACACTCTTGAGTCCCACTACTGTTTACAAGTTCCCATAAACTCTAGTGACTCCTTTGTCCCATATGATGATCTTTGTACTACATCACATAGCATTACCATCATCCCACTAGCCTACTTTAGAGTCCCACTGAATACATACACAATTCATAAATCACATAAGATATGATCCTATGATAGAAAGACATTTTTCATCTTAACACTACTTCTACACTACCTCAAGATGATGTCTTTATCAAAAAACAAACCAGATCACCTAAAATGTTTGTGTAAAATATTCTGGATAATTGAAAAATGATAAAAAAACTATGAAATTACACTCACATTCCACTTATCATTATCTAATATAAATATAAATCTTCCCACTGATTTATCATGAATGTATCCTCTGATTGACACATGGATTTAGTCTCCAATATCATTGCCCCACTACAAACATGCAACCCATATATCAAATGTGAATCTAAGAATCCTTCATGAATGTAAATAAATGCACAGATGGATCATTATTCCTTATATAAAAAATACATGGTATTTTCATTTTATACAAATCATTATTCATGTATCATGAAAAAAACACATGTTTCCCATTATCTACTATACCTCAATGGCCTATAAATAGTCACATGTGATGTAAATTGGAAAAGAACACACACTATCTATAATTTAATACTCAATGTTCATAAAACTAATTTTCCCATTCACTATCCAGTTTTCACACAAACCATTCACACCCATTGTTCCCCTTCTTGTGCATTCGCCTTCACAAACACTGATCACTTTTCTAATAGATGCACAAATCTCGTGCATATAGAGTATGAACAAAACCCAATTCACTTAATGTATACATTTCTTTATGAATCAATAACAATACAAATTTGCACAAAAAAATAGAACATTCATTTTATTGATTATTGAATACAAACCCAAATGATTGTGAACTTGATGCATGCAATACATTCTTTAAGATAAACTATTTCAATATAAACATTCTCCAGATTCCTTAATAATATTCATTAAAACACAAGAATATATACCCATGAGTGTTCTATATGAATAATTTTTTATTGTAGGATACCGTTCTTTATGAAGAAACACTTGTATTATATGCACATATAATTTTCTCGCAAAATATCTTATGATTTTCACAAAAACAAATTCGGTGCGGAACACATTACAATGAAGATTTATTTCGACACTTTTTTTCTCACATTCCTGTCAAAAAATGATATCATAAAAAAAATATAAAATTATCTTCGTAGGTGTATTTAAAAGAAAATATTCCACCAACCTAGATCACCCAAACCACCTCTCTTCAATCCGACTACCTTTGTTATGAAAATGAGAATAAACACTATCTTCATAGAATAAATATTTTTATCATAAAAAATTAATTGTTTTTTCTAAATTATATGATGAAAATAAAGGTATATAGTTATTTAAATCATCAAGGAATCATAAAAAACTCAAAACATTATTGGAGGTCTCGTTTCAAGCTTCTTATATCATAACAATGGAGATCTCCCCATGAAATCGACTTCTAGAGAATGAAAGTAGAAGAAGATTCTACAAGAATAATCCAATGGATGGAAAGATATAATCGATCAGATCACATGGTTGTGAAGATCATGATTTAGACAAAAGTTTAATGTATATTTTGGCGAACAGGTCATCTGGAGATTACTTGTGGATGAAGACAATGTAGATTGCATGATCAAACTATCCTAGTTAAATAGATCGAGTGACACTGGTTCGGTCGATATATTTTTAAGGTGTAGCCAACCACTGATGAACAGATGGCCAAGAAAAATAAATGAAAATATTTGGAAACTATTTTTATTTCTACGATATATTAACATGTTCCCACATCAAAACAGTTGACATATTTTGTCTTCCTTATATTACAAGCCACATGATCACTAGTCCAGAATTGGTTACATATCCACTCCCATCACTCTTGGAAACTACCCCATATTGTTACATGATCATCCACCATGCCACCCTCACACTTTGGCACTACACTGCTCCCATAAGTCCCTATGGACACAACCCTCTTTACAAATTATACCACCTCCCAACTTGACCCAGGATGGAACACTCATTTGGTTTAGCATATTTAGATTCACATGTGTGATGGGTAATTTTTTATAAAACCCAAAATAGAATACATGTATTAATTCATCATAAAAGTCTCCTACAAAATAATTATCATTTTTCATATATGTATATTTTTTTGATAAAATCATTGTAGTAAACAATGTTTCTATTCACCTCCCAAATGAAAAAACATTCATGAAATATAGATCAGCTCTAAAATCATCAGAATTAATGTTCATGATATTTTCATAACCATTCTAATCATTCCACAATTTGAACTGACATATTGAAATCGTCTTCATAACAAATCCTATCATCGTTGTTGATAAAAAATTCAATTCGAATCAAATTACACATCAATATCCCCCTTTGAATTTGTTTTCAAAACCACCATTCAATGAAAATATCAATATGTATATTTAACTATTTCCACCTTATCGAAAATGAATACAATGATCATATAGATACTATAATACTTTTTCAAGAATATTCCACTCTCTTAAAAATGATACCACATATTTTCTTTTTCAAAAATCCTTTATCAATACAAATCGTTTTCTTCATGTAAAAACCTTGTATAGAAAAAAAGAGTGTATAACCAAGGTGATCATTGTTATTAATGAACAATAATACATTTGATAACATACATAGAAAAATACCTTTTCATATATTTAATCTTGTTAGATAATCAATTCATGAAAGAATGTTTATCATGCAATTATCTTAACAGAAACATTTGAAATTTAAAGTTATATAACATATGGATCACCATTTTCAGCTCCAAATAACATCTATAATCTCCCTCAAGATATGAATCCATATATTTTTATTCCCCTAATGTTAGTAATAAAGAATTAAATTATGAGAATAATGAGAAAATATTTATTTTTTCAAAAATAGCACTGAGGCTAAGAGTTTTCTCTCAACCTTGTATTTCCCATCATCTTTTGATCTCATATTTTGAATTGTTCACACCCTCAAAAACAATATCTTTATTTGGAACTATATTCGCAACCTTTGTAATTAATAAATCTTTATCTTCATCTGATTTCTTAAAATTCTTCATGTCAAAACCAACTAGTTAAAACTAATTCTTCTGGTTATCTTAATCATCCTATGATTATAAATTATTTTGAAATTAAGTATCTTCTTATAAAATAACTTTCTTAACGTTAATTGTAGCATCAATATGATTTTTCTAAATTTATCTAGCCAATTGTAGTTTATTTTTCCAAATAGTCAAATGATCCTACTTTATATGTTCAATATTTTTAGTTATCACACACTGATTCTATGATATACATGTATTCCTTTATTTTTCCTTATATCATTTCTTCCTATAAAATCATAGAGAACCTCCTCATGTTGTTTAGTTTTGCATACCTCATCTCTATGACCTTATAATACACATTTTCCACATATTTCTTTTAATAAATCATATCTATTTTCTATTCATAACATTGATGGATTTATTTGATAATATTTAATCATTAATTCATTGAAACTCCCCTAGACTCATGCCTTATTCCTAGAAATGTCATGTTTTACTAGAAATAATTTTATTTATGTCCATATTTTTCCCAAAAATAGAAAAAACCTTTGAATTGTGGTCTTCTATACTATTGATAAACCTATTCAGAAAATTTATAATTTTCCCTTATTGTATGCCATGATTAGCTTTTATTATAGGTAAAATTACTTCTAAGAATCTTCTTTTCATCATTTAAGGAGGTCAAATGAACTTATCATTACATCTTGTCCCTCAAAAATTCACCTAAATAGTTAGTAATATCATATCTATTCTGAAACTCTATTAGAAAAGGTATACCTTATTTATTGGAACCTTTTATTCAATAGGTTTGATATTACAAAGATTTTATCAAAATATATTTTAACTTAATAGATTTATTGATTTCTTCTCTTATATTTTTAAATAAAAAATGATCTTTATGATACATGGATTGTGTCTTAACAAATTATTCCTCCTTATTCGTCATTTTTTCAAGATCACTAACCATATTTTCTAGCTCATCTACCTGTAATATGAATTTCAAATTTTCATTAACAGGAGTTATTTCACTTCTATCATAATATTCCTTTTCACTAGTTAAATTTTTTCTTTTTTCATGTTTCCTCTTCTATTTATTTTTTTTTAATTTTTTTTTATCAAGAGAAGCTTCCAAATATTCCTTCATCCTCCATTCTACATCAGTTCTGAAATCACTATCCACATCATTACTTGATGAATTTTATTACTTTTCATCATGATAAATAATATTAATCTCATTTTCTCAAGTATAATTAGATAATGAATCTACATGTGTATGTTTTTTCATAAAATTACACTTTTTTAATTGGTATACTTTTTCTTCTTCTTAATATTTTTATGTTTACGAGGTTTATCACTATCATTATTAAGTAACAATTCAACCATTTTCATTGGAAAATTGATATAAAAATCTCTAATACCATTACATCTGAAGAACATGAGTAGTTTCTAGAATTTTCCATTCCATTTACCCTTTTTGAAACCTATTATAAAAAGATAAAAAATTACCTAAGATACTCATAAACATTATTATCAGTAGTATCACTAGATTCATCAAATTATATTTCTTTGAACATTCCATTTATTAATTCCTCAATGGGAATCACTTCTCTTGAATTTTTCTTGAATGCTCAAACTTTTTTATTTTATAAGATATCAGAGTATTATGTTGTTCATTCAATGGTCAATATTCTCTATCATCTATTGGTGAAATCTTTTAGTTGAATCTATTTGGGAAATTTCTCAATAGATTATTCACAATAGAAATATCATCTAGATTCTCTCCAAAACCTACAATATTGTTGAAAACTCATTTAATATTGTAAATTAGTCATCAATATCTTTTTCATCAGCCATTTTTATGTCTTCTTATTTGATTATCTATATTTTAAACATTGATTCTCTAACTTTATGATTTCATTCATAACTTCTCCTCACTTTATTATAGATTTCCTTGGTAGTTTAGAGACCCATAAATTTCGTTTAATATTTTTTTTTGATAAATCCATCAAAATTTCATTATGAGGCATGGTATGGACTTCAATATTTCCCTTGTTAGATTGATCTATTGTAAAATATTCATTAATAGGAGGGAAACCACTATTTTTTAATCTCTCACGTCCAAGACAAGAGATAGAAGGTAAGTAAGCATCCTATTCCTCCAACTATGGTATTTCTTTTCATCTAATGTCTTAACCCATTGAATGTTCCCCAAATTCAAACTATCCATTTCTTATAATGTTTATTAGATCTACAGATGGTACCTTGTTCCTGGAGACATAATTATGTTTCGCATGATTATTTTGTACCAATGAGTGGGGTGGGTTGAATTAGTGATGCACTATTTTACAAATTCATATATTAATCTATCCTATGTGAATAATTAAAATCTCAAACCCTCATCTTTGACTCTTTGATTCTCCCTGAAATCAGTAATTAAATTCAATCATAACACAAATTGATTTTATAAAATGTTCAGTACTAAGGCCTGCATCCTTAATGCAACTAGTTATATTCCCCACTTAAATATTTTTTACTATATGTTGATGGTTACAACTAGGGAATGTGTCATTTCATTCAACATTTACTCCCACAATGTTCCACTCTGGAGTTCCACTAGATATCACAAGTTCACACATACATTAGTGACTCCTATTTCCTACGAGAGGGTATTTATACTATGTCACATAGTGCTTCCATCATCCCATTGTCATACACCAGATTACCATTGTGGAATAACAAAAATATTGAATCACATGATATGTGATGTTCTGATAGAAATACTTCTGTCAGCTTTAGACTGCTTCTACACTGACTCAAGATGATTTATTTCTCCCCAATAAAATAGGATCACCTGATCAGTTTTTAAAAAATATTCCAGAACATTGAATATTGATAAACCACTGCCTGATCCTACTCCCTAAATACTCATCATTAAGTAATCTGTACTTGACTCAACTCACTGAATACTCATGAAAATATATTTTGAATTACATGGGGATTTAGTCTCAAATATCACTTCCTGACTATATACATGTAATATATATAATTCATATGAATTTAAAGAACCTTAATTATGGTACATAAATGAATGGATGAGTTATTATTCATGCATGTGTAAATAATAAATGTAATTCTCATTTAATGGAAACAATTTTTCATGTATCATGCAAAAAAACACTAATTATTAACTATTGTACCTTAATTGCATCTTAACTATCACATGTGATGTATACTACTAAATAACACACACAAAAAACTATCTGTGATTTAATAATAAATGTTTACACAACAGATATTTCCATTCACTAACCAGTTTTCACAGAAACCATTCACACACACTGTCGTCCTTCTTGTATAATCACCTTCGTAAACCCTAATCACTTGTATAATCATTACAAAAATTGTGTGCATATATTGTATGAACAACACCTCATTCAAATAATATATATGAATATTATTTTCTCAATCAAAAAACCTATTTCTGCAAGAAAATGGAACATTCACTATATCTCATATTGTATACAAACTATAATGAGAGTGTATATGATGCATTCAAGACCTTATTCAAGAAATATCATTTAAGTATACACAGTCTCAATATTCCACAATATTTTTTCCCAAGAACCATAATATAAACATGTAAATGTGTCATTTAAAATTTTTTTCATTGAAAAATCACATTTCATCATGATGAAACACTAGTGTCCTTTTTATATATAGTTTTATAATGGAATCTATTTTTGTTTGCACAAAAACAAAGTTTTCATGGAACCCTTTGTGAACTATATTTCTTTTGAGAATTATTTTTCTCATGAATCTCTCAAAATATTATTTAAAAAATAACACAAAGAAATTATATTCTCATGTGTATTCATTGGAAAATAATCTACTGATATTGCTCATGTAAACCACCTCTCTTCAATCAGACTACCCCTATTATGTGACTGTGGATAAACACTATCTTTATAAAATTAAAATTACATACATCATAAAAACATTTTTTTGGTCCTTTTTATATTATGAAAAAATGTTTCATAATTATTTTTACAATTAATGAATCATCAGACTATTGAAAACATGATTGGTGGTATCATATCCAGCTTCTATCATCTTAGAAATTGAGATCTTTTGACGCCATGGTCTCCTATAGAAAAAATTTAGGAGATGAAACTGAAATCATGATCCAATGACTAAAATGATATAATCAAATTAATAACATGGTTGTAAAGATCTATCTTCAGTCTCAATTGTGATGAATCTTATGGTGAACATATAATCAGGTGATAACTTGTAGAAGAAGATGAAAAGAATTGCTAGATCGGACAATCCTGGAAGAATAGATCGAGCAGTGTCGGTTTTGTCTGTGTTTTTTAATGGGGATCCCAATTTTTATGGTCAAATGGACTAGAAATTTCAACGAATATATTGGAAGACAGATATTATATCAATGCAATAGTAATGCTTTACCACATTGAGACAACTCTCATATCACTACTTCCTTAAAATTATAGCCATGTGAACACCAAACCAGAATTAGTTCCATTTCTCCTCTCATCACTCCTTGGAACTACCCCATCATTCCTTGGTATACCACCCTGTGACCCCTACATGATGGTGATACACTACTCCCATGAATCCATGTGGGCGCACTCATCTCTTCCAATTATACCACCTCCTAGATTGATCTGTGCTGGCTCCCTCAGTTGGTCGAGCTAGTCAGGGACAACTAGTGTGATGGATAATTTATTAATCAAACCCCAATAAAAAGACTTGTATTAAGTCAACATATAATCTTCATGAAAAAAATATCATATTTCCTAGATCTTTTTTTATCAAATCATTTTTGTAAATAATATGTCAATTCAACTCTCTATTGGCACTTGTTTTATGAAATATAGATCAACTCCAAAATGAAACTATTATGGTCGAGGATATTTTCATCACAATCCTCATCATTCAAAAATTAAATATTATTTAGTAACGTTAACTTCATATCAACTACAATAATCATTGGTGAAAAAAAATTAATTTCAAATCAAATTCCACTTCAGAAGAAAGGGTTGGATACTCATACTTATTAACATTTACTAATGAATTTAGTAGATATGGTATAACTACATAATGAGTTATAAATTAGATTATTTTATTATTATTTAGGAGTAAAATAATTAATTTTAGAACCATATTGATAAGAAGATTAAAAAACTCAACTCCAACCATGCTGGAGAAAATATTAATGAATACTTCATTGATTATTTACAAGAGTTTGGGATACCATCAATATAACAACCCTGCTCTTTATTACACACATAAACATGATTTATCACATAAAACATCTTTTAAGACAAATCCATGTATTGATAGGACTTGGGATTTGGAAATTATAAACAGTATATGACAACATAAAACATGAAATACTACTTCTTTATTTGAAACTTCTTTGACATGACCAACTCATTCCTCTTTACATTAAACTACATGGGATAACATGAGGACATACATAAGATAGGGGTGAGAAAAAAACCAAGGGAGTAAAAAAGGAATAACATATAATATACAATACATGGTAGTTAATAATAATATCAATATAGCATAGTATAAATATGAACATAAAGGCATGATATAACATGCTTATCATAACATGGAAATGTGGCAACAACATACAACATGGTATTATCATGATCCAGGGTTCATTGAAAATTGATTAGAATGAGTAAACCCTCATTGAAAATGAATTATCATTATTAAAACATCTTTTCACATGACATATCGTGATACTAATCATTACTTAATGCATTGGATCACTACGAGGGCACACCATTCATAATCATTTCAATCTCATGCTTAAGTGTGCCACATTGATCATTTAACATGGATTCTGTCAACATTATCATTTATTCCATGATCTAAGAATGTGGAATACATACATTTATGTTATATTAGCTATGTATATGTGCATAAAGGTGAATACCCCTGATAGAGAAATGGGTATGGTATTCACTATATGAATATTTTGGCTTGAAAAATCACAGTGTAATTTCGGCATCATAACAACGTCGTATGGAAATTCATAAATTGGGTTGATGAGAGAGAAAGGGGTATCTCATCATTTATACATGAAATATACAGAAAGGGGATCATGGAATACAATATCCCAACATTTTAAATGGAAATTAGAAACATAATATTGATGAAATGCATGAATGGACATAAGAAGATAGAAATCCATTGTGAAATTTCAGCATGGTAATGGGTGTACACGGAAGGAAATAATGAAAGAGAAAGGGGAATCTCATCCTTCAAACATTAGGAGGGTATTATGCGAAGGTGTTAAATCATACCACAACATTATTAATTAGAAATAAATGGGTATAAAAACATAAATAAACATGGATAAAAATGAGAAAGGAAGGATATTAAGGATCCCTTAGTTGAGTGTGTGAATTAAAAAGAATAAAGAGGGGATTATTAAGAGCTTTGGGAATTATGGGGGGATTATAGAGAAGAAAGGTAAGATTTTAGACATTCCACCAATGATTTTTAGTAAAGATAAGTGGTAGATCATGTGGGTGAATATAGATAATGGGAGGAGAATTGTATAATATTTCACAACCTTAGGTTTTAGAATCAATTCGATTAAATATTCAACACCACAAACCATTCCATGGTTTTCCCCATGGTTTTTGACAAATATGAGTGAAAAAATATTTTCAAAGTCAAATGGCCAAACATATTAAAATATTATCCTTACTTATGTGGAGTTGAGTCACACCCTCAAGGAAATGAATTTAAAATCAAAAAAAGTATTATACAGTCTGGATGATTGACTATGAAATTATAAAATAAGTAAAATGAATCCAAAATCACATTATTTTAATTGGAAAAAATATTTTTGGTGGATAATACCAATTATAGTATTTATTACATTATTTTTGGGTCATTATGATGTCATAAAACCTACATTTTATTTATATGATATTTAATTTTTACAAAAAAATTGAGTGTCTCAAAAAAGTACGAAAAATTGACCAGTAGATAATTTTGACATCATAATTCCAAAAATAATATTCATTTTATATAAATAATTTTCTAAAAATTTGAATTTTTTCATTTTATATGGAAGATAACATTTATTGAAAATTCATGGGTTTTGAAAAAAATAGTTTTCAAACCATAATAAAAATTACATTTGAGATAAAAAAAATATACTCATATATTAATCATAAAATTAATTTTGTAAAAATATATTTTTAAAATACTAATTATTTCAAAAATTATTTAATTCCATTAATTAATTTATTTTAAAATACATATTTTTGTTTTATTGTATAAAAAATGGAACTCTTATCACACTGATTACCTAATAATTTACAGAAAAGGAATCGATATAATAATCATTTATAAGAATTATTTATATAATATTATTAATAAAAACATTAGTTTAATATAATATTGTACATATTTCTCAAAATCACCATTTTTACCAAAAAAATCAAGTTATCCAATTCATTGTTTCTTTTAAGAAAGACTATTATTATAATGGACTTGATGGAATAAGAATTTTTTTTATAAAAAGGGATTACACAATAAGTAACTATTTCCTTATTATATAACTCCTTATAACAACCCCATAAGACCTTATGGTGATGTGTGCGATCATGGAAGACTCTTGGGGTAGCTCAGATAACATCACTCATGTGGTAATCTCTATTAACTTGAACTTATCCCATAGGCAATTCCATTAAAGCATAATGTGTTGAAGCATGCATTGTCCTTATTCTAGAGTGAATCCTAATGATGTTAACTCCTTTATGAGCTCTGACAAAAGATCTTTGTATATCCCGAGTCTACTGAATTAGGCCATCCTCTACATTGTATATGATGAAATGATTTTTTTAAAACCCTTATATTTATATCACCCATGTTATTACTATTTAGTTACTATATTAACCTCTGTAATTCTACTTAACGGTATTTTGAACCCAAAAAAAGTGTTCATGTTTCTCTATATATCTATAAGTCATTAAAAGAAATATATTTTTTTCATAAAATATTGGGTTGTTACAACATTCCCCCCTTAAAAAATTTCACCCTCGAAATTTCATATTCCCACACTAAAATAGATGAGGGTAACTCTACTTCATCACTTCCCACAGTTCCAACATTTATTCTTTAATCTTTTGGATTCACCACAACACCTTGATATGGGGCATCGTCTTATTTCATAGAAATTTTTCATAACAATCTAAGATCTTCCCTGGCTTATCTTTATAAGAGATTTCATTATCAATGGTACTGGATCTGGATTGAGTATGTGGGATTGGCCAGGTATGTACTTCCTCATGAGTGCTACATGGAATACGTCATGTACTTGAGACATGTTCGGTGGGGGAGTGCTAGTCGATAGGCCACTGCTCTAATGCAATCAAGGATCTCAAAATAGACGATGTGCCTTGGAATAAGATTTCCCTTCATCCAAAATCTCATAAATCTATTATATGGTTATTTGTAGTGGAATACCATGTTTCCAATATCAAAATCTAGGCTATATTGGCGATTATCAACATAGCTCTTTTGTCAACTCTATGCACCTTTAATGTGCTACAGGATGGTCATAACTTTCTCCAACATTTCCTCAACCATTTATAGACATAGAAGGTCTTACCCCCAACTATATCCCTACATGCATGTGTTCTAAAACTCATTCTATAATGGTCTTCATAAGGACCTATTTGTATGTTTGAGTGTAAACTATTGTTGTAATATAACTCATACAGTGGAAGATGTTGATCCTATCCTCCATTGAAGTCCATTGAGCATTCTCCCAACAATCTTCATGTTTTTGGATAGTCCACTATGATTTTCCATTAGATTGAAGATTATATTCCATACTGTTGTTCAGCTTAGTATTTCAACCATGTTGGAGACTAATCTATAACATAGAGGTGAATATTGGATCTCGATCAGATAGAATTGATAGTGGTACTCCCTGTAGCCTTACTTTTTTTCTGATGTAAATGGGTTCCATTAGAATCAATTATAAATCCTATAGAATTTAAATCAAGTGTACAGTCTTTGTATGACAATACACAAAAAATGGATATATCTTTTTTTCCATTGGATATGTTTGGAAGTCCGGAGACAAAGTCCATGGTGATTTTTTCCCATTTACATGTTGGTATGGTTAATGGTTGCATCATTCCCAAAGTGTTATGCCTCTCACCATTCACTTTCTAATATAGAAGGAACTTATATGTATACTCAGTGACATCATTCTTTATGTTATCCCACCAATAATTATCTATGATATCTCGATACGTATTTGTGTTTCCTGGTTGAATAGAGAAATTCAAAATATGTATACCATGCACGAGAACTTTCTTTAACTCCGGATTTTATGAAACACATATTGTTGACTAAAATCATAAAATCCTTATTTATTAACATTTAACATCAAGGTTTTCCCATTTCTAATAGTTTCCAATTTCTTATGAGTTATCAAATCATCATTTTGAGCATCTTCAAGCCTCTCCAAATGTGACGACTCATCAGTCATTTGTGAAAGGATCGATGATGTTCCCTTATTTATGATTCCCATTTCTATCATCTTCAAATCTAGGAAGATTGGATCCTTTTAAATTGACATCAGTGAAAGAGTTTCTTGATCCTTTCTACTTAGAGTGTCTACCACTTTATAATCTTTCACCATATGGTAGTGAATTGAGTAGCCTTAATCTTTGTTTAGCTCTAACAATATTATTTGGTGCATATTCAAATCTTTAACTTTGAATATAAACTTGAGGCTTTGGTGATCCATATATATATCCAAACATTCCCTAAAGGGGTAATGTCAACAAATTTTTAGAGTGATGATCCCTGTAGTCAACTCTAGATCATGTGTACAAATGTTTTACTCATGAAATATCTATTTCTATGAATCATAGGCAATGGATTTGTCATTTTTCATCAAAACACAACCCATTCCATTCTTCTTAGAATCAATGAATACCATGATCATTTCTCCACTTGTGGGTAGTGTGAGAAACAGGGCAGTGATAAGACTATTTTTCAACCCTATAAAACACTCTTCACATTCATCATTACAAGCTAACTTGAATCCCTTCCAAGTTATCTTGGTAAGAGGGTTTAACAATCATGGGAAATTTCTCACAAATCTGCAACATATCCCACTAACCCAAGGAAGCTATAGATATCATTCATAGATGTTGGCCTTGGACATTACAAAATTGAATTTTCCTTATAGGGGACTATATTTATCTCAATTTCTTGTGATGATATGCCCCAATAATGAGACTTACTTCACCTAGAACTCAATTTTGTTGTACTCTTCCTAGAGTTTCTCCTTTAATAAGCTCTCTAGTGTGGGACATATATTCTTTTCATGCTCCTCATTAGTTTTAGAATTTTTTAAAATATATTTTATAAATACTACCAAAAAGTTATCATGTTAATCTCTAAACACTCTATTCATCATGTCCATGATGATTTCCGGAGCATTAGTGAGTCCAAAAAGAAAAACTATGAATTAATTATTCCCATACCTTTTATAAAAACCTATATTGGCGATATTCTCCTTCACCAATAAGTGGTAATATCTGGACCATATATCCCCCTTAGAAAAGTATTGTGTTCCATGTAACTGATCAAAAAATTCATAAATTAGGGGAGATAGATACTTTTTCTTTATATTGGTTCTATTGAGCTCACGATAATCAATGAAAAGGAACAATGAACCATCCTTCTTCTTGAAGAAGAGGATTGTTTCACTCCATGGTGAAGTACTTTGGCGTATAAAACCTTTATTTAGATTCTCATGTAGTTATTTATTTATCTCCCCAAGCTCCACAACTGCCATTCTATATAGATTCTTTTATATTGGCAATGACTTTAGTATAAAATCAATCGTGAATTAAATATCTATTCTAGGTGAAAGTCCAAGAAATTCCATAAGAAACATATTAAGAAATTACCCTAGAAAAGGAATGTCTTGGAGGATGTGTGTTTCCTTAGATTCAGTCATCTAATCATGATAAACGTGATCATAGGGTAGGAATATCCACACTATATATGATGTGAATAAAGAATATTTATCCCCATCCTTTCAATTTTATAGAATCGGGTTTTCATTCTCCATATGGGTAGTTATTTATCTCTCACATCAATTTATGTTTGCTCTATATATGGTAAGCCAATCCATGCCACAAATTATATAAAATTTCATTAGAGGGTGTATGATATGGTTAAATAGGATGTTCAATACAGAAATTCTAGAAGGCGAGGAGTTATATTCATGAAATGCAATAATTGTACCATTTTCATGTTCTCACTCACATCCCTACATATATGATTTGTGGATGTGTTTGGATTATTCTTCTAAAATTTCTCGATATAAAAGAATGTGTAGAACTAAAATCAAAAGTTATGTTCGCTATTATTGAATGAATAACTGGAGTAACTATCACCACCTCATTGCTGAGATTCACTTTGGTTGTAGTGATGAAAAAATATCACCCTTGTTGGATTGGAGGTTATTGGTTGCCTCGGCAAACCCCTTGGATTGGGGAATTGGTTCGCAATGTTCCATTGATTTTTGCAGTTGTAGAAATGAACAATGCACTGAGGGTTGAATAGAGTCTCCCTCTCCTCCCTAAAAATAGTGGGACTTTCTTGTCATCAATTACTGGAATGGTGACCTTATCTTCCACACATAAATAATTTCCTCGTCCCCTTCATGCAATTTTCATGGCGCTTCTTTCCATGCATTTGGTAAGTGGGGTGATGAAATTTCTAAGAACAATTGGATTTATCCATTGGGTCGCCTGAATTGAACATCAATTTCCACTTATTATCCCTATGATACCCATAAGATTCAAAAATTTTCATTTTGAAATTGATGAAACATCATAGAATTTACACATAGCTATTAACGTCATTGATTGCTGGGGATTTCCATAGGATAGGTTTTAGCCCGCCAAATAATCGGCCAACCTTGCATTCCGGGGTAACGAAAAATCTAGAGTTGTATCATGCAAGCCTTATGATTTTTCATTGTACGCTTTGATGGATTCATTTTTTTTATTCTTGAGAGAAATAATGTCCCTTTCTATATTAAGTCAGAGGGTGCTAGGAAAATATTTATTGAAAAACATTTTCTAGAAACCCTTCCATTACAATGGCTCTATTGCATCATTAGGTTTCATATTTTTGATCAGTGTCCACCATTGATCTGCATCACCATTAATACAATAAGTATATATTATAACATTATATGATTCAGAAAAATAATGGATTAAGAAAATATTCTCAATGGAGTTGATCCAATGTTCATTGATTGAGGGATCAGATGATCCATTGAAAGTAGGATTCCTTTGTCTCATGAAGATCTCAATTGGAACTAGTTCTTGTGGGGGGGGGGGTGGACATTTTTATTGACCTATGTTTCAATAAAATCATGATTTAACTAAGATATTATCATGAAAAGTTTTGTGATTCCCTCTCCCATTGGATTTGGAATATAATTAGAACTGTCATCACATTAATCATCGCATTAGTTATTTTCCCATGTCCTACTATTACTAGGAATTGGATAGAATAAGAGTAATTTTAGGGGTATTTATTTCAAACTATTAAACACATAAAGTGTAATCCAATGACAAAAATGGTTAACTTATAAATTACATTGATTTCCTTAACATTGGAACTTATATGCTTCAATCTAAGTTATCCTTGATCTACATCCCAACAAATATTCATAAGGTAATTTTTTGTTCCCTTAATAATGGTTCATACTATTCTTATGTATTTAATATAGAATACCACCCATGTGTATAGAACCAAGAGTGTAGTAAGTCCCATTATCGTGAACCAGTTCTTGTATAAGTCTAGCTCAAAGTGGTGTTTTCAGGTATTACCTCTAGATACATCTGTGCCAGAGCCACCTATACTTATTCATATCCAAACATGGATGTATTTTTTTTGATAAACCACATACTCTATACTAACCAAAATTTGGATCTTATTTTATTATACTTGGTCTTATCTATAAGTCTTTCACTAGTGTTATATATCCATAATCCCCAAAATAACTAAACATATCATCTTATACAAACTATATCAACTCTTCTCTTTATTACACAGTTAAACATGATTTATTACATAAAATTGAATATAATTCAACTCCGGGGATCGAGAGGTGTAGTGTCTTGGGAAATTATGAATATTATATAACAACATAAAACACAAAATGCAATATCTTTATTACAAACTACTTTGACATGACCAACTCATTCATTCATACTTTATAATGCATGTGATAACTTGAGGACATACATAAGAAATGGGTGAGATATAAAGCCTAATAAATGAGTAAACATGGAATAACATGAAGAATAAAATCAATGTTAGGCAATAGGGATTTCAATGGAGCACAAGAGAAACATGAACAAAAAGGTATGATATAACATGGTAATCAAAAGATGGAAATAAGGAAAAAACATACAACATGGTATTAAAATGAGATAAGACTCATTGAACATGGATAGGCATGATTAAACCATCATTTAATATAAATTATCATGTGTAAAACATCATTTCACATGGTTTATTATAATACTATACATTACCCAATGCATTGGAGCACTATTAGGCCACACGCTTCACAATCCTTTCAATCTCAGGCTTAAGTGTGCCCCATAGATCATATAACAAGGATTCATTAAACATATTTATTTATTACATGATCAAATAATGTGGAATACATACATTTATGTACCATTAAATAATTATAATTTCCAAAAATTTAATAACCTTGATAGATAAATGGGATCAGTATTCACTACACGGTGATTTTGGCCTGGAAAATTGCTTTGCACTTTCGGCAGCATAACAACACCATATGAAAATTCATATATTCGATTAATAAAAGAGAAAAAGGTATCTCATCAATTTTTTATTAAATAGATAGTAATGGGAATATGGAACATAATATACCAACATATTAAATGTAATTCAGATATGTAATATAGAAAAATGTTTGAATGGAAGTAAGATGAGAGAAATCACTTACAGAATTTTAGCAAGGTAACAAGTGTACATAGAAGGATTTAATGATAGATAAATGGGTATATCCTCATTAAAAAATAATTAAGGAAGTATGGTGGAGGTTCTAAATCATACCCCAAAATTTTTAATTGAAAATAAAAGGGTATAACTACATAATGAAACGTGGATAAAAATGGGAAAGGAAGGAAAGTTAGGGTCCCTTACTCAAGTGTGTGACTTCAAAAACATGAAGAGGGGCTTTGTGAGAGATTGGAGTGCCTTGATAGTATTATAAAGAGGATTGGGAAGAGTAGGTAGGTGATTAAAGGATTTTTTGTGAAGATAAGTTGGAGATTGGGTGGATTTATATAGGAAATGAGTGGGGAATTATTTAATATGTCACAAACATTGGTTTTGAGATCTATATAATTAAATATTACAAACCACAATCCTTACCATTGTTTTTGAACATGGATTTTTCCAAATAAGAGTAACAAAATTATTTTATAATTAAAATGGATGAACATATTAAAATATTATCCTTGATTATATTGAGGTGAGTCACACCCTCAAGGAAATGAATTTAAAATCATAAAATATATTATACACATTGGAGGGTTCACTAAGGAAATATAAAATAATTAAAATAATTAATAAATCAAATAATTTATATTTTAAAAAATATTTTGGACCAATAATGCCCATTATTTTATTTATTACATCATTTTGGTGTCATTATGATGTCATAATGTGCATATTTTATTTATAGGGGATTTATTTTTTACTGAAAAATTCGATTGTCTTGGAAAATTTGGAAAAAGTCACCATTTTATAATTTTTTACATAATTATTCCAAAAAAAATATTCATTTTTTCTAAATAATTTCATAAATATGTGAATTTTTAATTTTAAAATAGAAATCAATAATTATTGAAAATTCACGGGGTTTGACAAAAACAGTTTTCAAACAATAATAAAAATTACATTTGACTACATAAATATTATACAATCATTTATTATTCATCAAACTAATTTTATAATAATATTTAATTAAAATACTAATTACTTCTAAAATTCATTAATTACTTAAAATAAATTCTTTGAAAATACACTTTCTATTTTATCGTATAAAGAAATGCACATCTAATCAAATTGATTACCAAATAATTTAACTATAACAAAATGATATAATAATGATTTATAAGAATTTTATCTATAATGTTATTAATAAAAACATTTTATTTATATAATAATGTATATATTTTTCAAAATTGCAATTTTTAACCAAAAAATCAATTTAACAAATTCATCATTTTGTTAAGAAAGACTATTCTTATAAATAAATTGACGAGTTCATAATTTTATTTATAAAAATGGGCTTCAAAAAAGTAATTAATACCATATTACAAAACTACTTATAACACCCTCATAATACCTTAGGGTAAGGGGTGCGATGGTGACAAACTCATGGGGCATCTCGAATAACATCGCTCGGGTGGTAATCTCTATTAATATCGCTCTGGTGGTAATCTATATTAACAAGAACTTCAGTGATATATGATTTTAAAAATGATATATTTAATTTTTCATATTACACATGTCACTTTTAAATTTATCCTTATAATATTTAATAAATTCCAAATCACTACAAACCTTCTTAATTATATAGGAATATTTTTTATCAAATCATTTTTTTGTTCTTTATTCTTCACATAATATTTTTTGCTTAAGAAATGTCATATAACTATAAAATAAATTTAATTTACACATTCTCATAATTTTTAGATATAAATTTCTTGAATTTTTCATTCTCTCTATTAGGTTTCTTAATTTTAATTCGACATTTCATTACATCCTAATCGATCTAATTTTTTATATTCAAAAACTTTCTTGTATTGTGAATTATGATGCATGTATAAATGCATTAGTTTTATATGATATTTATCTATCTAATGGATCTCATATAATATTTTACCCCTTGGATGATAATTATTAAAATCATAAGATGAATCAAAATCAGTAACCGCCTCAAATTAAACCATTTTTATAGTATACTATGATGTTTCTATATTTTGAATGATTTTTTTTAAACCTTAGATTCGTCTTCATAATTTTTTTTCTATTTTTTCTGGCCATCCCTAAATATAGATATTTCTCTTAGATGAAAAATTCTTGGGTACATGTTATATCCAAACAAATAATAATCCCAAAAATATGAATAATCAGATATAAATAAATCCTATTTATATCATACATTAATACAAACTGTTATGTCCCACAAGGAATGGAAATAGATAAGAAGATGTGTGTGCTGTAAATTAAAATTTTAATAAATTGTACTCACTATATTATTAAATTTTTCTGATTAATATATTTAACAATTTAGTCCCAAATTATTATGTTGTGTGAGTGTGAGAGTAAAATAATACAAATAAATAGTCGAAAAGAAGAAATTTAATAGTAGTTGAGATAAAAATGATCTTATATGTTCTATTCAAACTATATCTAATGGACTATTCAAACCACTAAAATAATTATGGAGAGTGTTACTTTGGATTAGCCTAAACTAATATTTTTTACAATAGGAGAAATACTATACCGGAATTTTAATGGAGGGCAATACTAATATACGAATTTCTCTAAAGGATCATCCCCAAACAGAAAAATAGAAATTATATAAGTGATGTAAATAAAAAAATAATAATATATAAGCTTTAAAAAGGTAAAATAAGTTCACATAATAAAGATAAACTGATTCTATTTACTTCATTAGGGTAACGGATTCCATAATATTTATAGAGGGGTAATATCATATAATGATAAATTATTTATATATATAGGTAAAATTAAATCTTAATAGACAATGAAGGTGCTATTTTAACATTCTACATTATGAAAAAAATAATAAATAATGAATGTGAAGAAGTGTCATTCTAGGAAGCTTATAATCGTAAAAACATTAGAAAATTGTGAACTCTATTTTATAATGAATATATCCAGAATAATATGAATATGAACCAATATGAATAAATAAAAAATAAAAAATAAATAAAAAATAATGAAATAATAATTAAAAGGAAATTGAATGAATAACCAACAAAATTATCATAATTAATTTCGTATATAAATTGTGAACTATTAATATATTTAAAAATATTTATTCTTACTCTTTCTAGATAGAATAAATGAATAAAAAAGTATGTGAGAAAATAAATTTTCCAAAAGAAATTTTGTGATGTATTGTAACAATGAATGAATAAGAAAATATTTTTCCAATGATTTACTAAAATAGTGGTTTCAATATTGATAGATTTTTTTCCATAATTGACCAATCTAGTTTTATATACTAGGACAGATTCATGTAAAATTATAATAAATTAGTTTATATAAAATTTCAAACAATAATGATGTACCAGTATTCTATCCAGTTGAATATATTTATTATCAATAGAAATGGTAGAAAAATGATAGAGGGTAGTTGATTGTTTTCTTAAATTTAGAAGAGTAAAGGGGAAAAAGTTTTCCCTTACAAGAAATTAACTTATATTATTATAATCTCATAGAGGATGAGAAGGACTTGCATTAGACATTTTATTTATCATTAATGAGATGGAGAGGAAATACATTGAATTGATAAATGATGTTGGAATTGAAAATAAATACAAAGGGGGAGATTTAATAACATATCTATTATGATTATTTTTTTTATCAAAATATTTCTTTGAGAAAAATAAATGTGTGTTGAAATTAGGTTATAGAGGAAAAATCCACCCCCATAAAATATGATGAAGCTTCTTGGTGATAATTCCTTTTAAATCATAATATTATGAGTTAGTCTCCAAGGAAATTATATATTCTAATAGGTGGGAAATGTATTTTCTATAATAGTTTAAAAATACACAAATAAAAAATAGATTGAATGATAATATTTAATATATGTGATTATTTTCTCATGAAGAGCTGGAAATAATGTAGATAATCCATAAAAGGATTTATGAATGATGATTTAAAGAGGATGAAGTTGTTAAAACCCACAAAAAGAAGTGTATATTTCTAAAGGCTATTATTTTTATAGTTTATTTTATCTAGGATGAAGGTTGTTGAAGGATACAATGATGGATTAACATTATGGTAGTAGTAAAATGTTGTGATAAAATAATTTTAGTATTCAGATATCTAAATGTGACTTAGAAAGAGGCTTATTATATTATAAATTATTCTTATGATTTAGAGAATATGTTTTTTGTAATTATGAGGTGTTTAGTAGTGTTTAAAATTGTTTTATATGATTTTAATTGATTCATTAATGATTGTAAGATTTTTTATTTTGATTTTTGGATGACTAAATTGATATGTCTTATTATAACTTCTTAAGTGATATTAGAGTGACAAATGTGACTTCATATGTTTTATTTCAGATATTTTTATAAAATATTTTTTATCTTTGGGTGAGTCATATGAACTAATTTTTTACTTGTCCTTAACTCTATATAAGTCATTCACATTTAATTCATCAGTCATTGGACACAGTGAATTTATCATTAAATGTGAAAATAAATGATTTTATATTTCATTATGAGTCATTTACTTAAAAATAATTTTAGAATGAAAAGAAATAAAACCATTTTATTTTAAATTTATAGATTTGGAAGAATATTCATTCCTAATAATGATAATGTTTTTCATTCTAGTTCTAAAAATAAAGATTATTTTTGAATCCATGATTCGATTTTTGAAATGAATAATATTGAGGGAGAATATATATGTTTAACTATATTTAAATTTTTAAATGATAATATTAAAAAATAAATATTAATGACCAATTATTTTTTAATTTTTAGAATCAAAACATATTGATGTATGTGTTCGAGTTTATTTTTTAAAAATAAAAAATTTAGTATGTTCTTAGATTCTAATGCATGAAAGGAAATATAATAAATGGATTAATTTCAATATAATTAATGATTCTTGAGATCAAGTAGTTATTTAAAAAATTAATAATGAAATTAAATATAAATATGCATGTTCTATGGTTCATTTTTAAAGATATCAAAAAGGGAGTTTTTATTAAAGATTTGTATGAAACATATGATACTTAAGTAGTGCACATAAATATTAAACATTTCAGTGTTTTAAATGTTAATATAATTCTATCATGACATGGTGAAAATTTGTTGCTGCAAAATTTCAATCTTTTTAATGTTTCATGCACAGCTTTGGAAGTATGATTAAATGTGATTTTTAGTGGTATAATATTGGATAAAGGATTTAAATATAGTAAAATATATAAACATTGTACTCATTAATATGAGATAAAAATTATAATAAAATACTATTATTCTTATTATTTCATTGAATAAAAATAGTTTTAAAAAATAGTATAACCCGTATTTGAGGGGACGAGAAAAATGTGTGGGGAGAAGATAATATAGATAATTAGTTAAAGTCCATTTCATGAGAATGAAAGTCCACTAATTATATTTTTTAGGATTATTGAAAATGAGACTTCAATTAATTTGTGTAACTGAAATAAATAATATGATATTATAGAGAAATTTTTCATGCAAACCAATATGTAGAATGAATACATAACCTATAAAAAACAAGATAATTTATCATAGTGAATTTAAATAGTGATCCTGATAAAAAAATAAGTATAAGAAGATATATGAGTTTTTGTGAACATAAACCTATCTTTATTATATTGAATAAATCGTGTCGAAGAACATGAAGGGTAGAAGAAGAAACTAGTGTGTATACTAGTTCCTGTAATACCCATTTCATGAAATGTGTGATAGATAAGAAGAATCAGAACTGAGAAAATGATGTCATATATGATGATTTACCAAAAAATGTATCACTTTAAGACCTTGACGTTTTATCGAGATTAGAATTACAACATATTGATAATAAGATATAGGAGTTTGGATGAATGTGGAGACTGAGTTATATATAATATTGATGATATTATTAAGGAAGTTATTGACTTTATGATAGGGAAGTAGTTTATCTGATGATATAGATTCAAGGAGATATTAAACTTTTTATAGATCTAATTTAATATTAGAGGGACTATTGTGAATGTATAGGAGAATGTATATTGAACATGTGAGAGTGACTTTAGTTTATATGATTAATTTGATAAATACTCACCTATGTAATAAGGTGAGAATTATTTTAGTACGATATTTCCCAAATCCACTTGTATTTAATGACAAAATTATATGGGATGATCTATAACTCAATGAATCTAGGTTATAAGGGACAATTCACTATACCAATTTTAGTTAATAAAAACATTTAATACTTAAGTACTACATCTTAATAGATGAACCTATTATTATGATCCATTCAATAATCATAAAGGATTACTGTACCTAGAATCATGTATACCTAATCAAAGCATATATAAAAGGTATAAATAATCTCCCACATAGTCATTATCAAAATAAAATCCAATAGATATATCATACTTAAAACATTTATTTATTTTCTATTAAAATGGGAACATAATAATGTGTGAATTTAAAAACTCAGTAAGGGTAAAAAGAAGATATAATAGTAAAAAATTTATTAAAAACCTAACCATAAAGGCATGAAAAATTATATTTCATTTGTATAATATACCTAGTAATTTATAGATCCAAATCATGATCCATTGAATATATCATGGAAATTAATATGAGACTAATTATAAAGAAATCAAAGAACATGAGCAACATGAGCATAAAATTGGCATAAGATCATGGCATTAAAGAGTGTCATAATGTAATAAATAAACATAATAAAATAATTAATATGTCAAGGCACCCACCAATACCTTGGTTCTATGTTAGTATTGGTTTAACCACCCATGTACCCAATTAGGGGTTCTAATAACCTACAATTTATGATATTTTGGGCTTGATAAAACCTCTTATGCACTCTATTTATGTCTTGGGATAAGCTCCCATATACACTCTTTTGGGATTGGGATAACCTCCAATGTGCCCTATTTTTTTTCTTGGGATAACCTCACGTGTACCCTATTTTGGGCTTGGGATAACTTCATGTGTACTCTCTTTTAGTCTAGGGATAACCTCGCATACACCCTTTGAGATCATAAAATGTGAATCTTTCTCTAATGAATTGTAAGGTAATAATTGAACCAACAATAACATAGTAACAATCCTTTCATATTTATTCCAAAATATCTTAATGAAATTTATTATACAATCATAACATAAATTATGGAAAATAAAACAGGTTTCATAAATATTTATTTATCATAATGATAAACTATCTATATAAATAATAAATATGGTATTATAGAACCATATCCCCCATGAAGCATATATAACATAAAATGATAACATCATAGGAAAAAACTCTTTTTAAAACCTCACTACAACTTTTATTGAGGGAAATACCCATTTCATTTTTAAATCGTATAATTAAAATCAATAAATTTTCACAAAATTTAAGCAAATTGTTTTTTATAAAACAACACTTGAAACTTGAAAAATAAGTTTCAATGATTGAGTAGTCATGAAAGAAGTAAATTCTAATATTTATATGTATGTTAAAATAAATCTTCCTTTCATATTTTCATTAAAAATAAACATTAACTCATTTGGAAAATGAATAAGAGATTTAATTTAATTTTATTGTTACAGAAAGTATAAATTATAAGAAAAAATGACATTAAAAAATCATAGTACAATAGTAATAACATTTTTGAAAACATTTTAGAGAATACTCAGCTGAAACAAATTCTCAACAAAATTGTTTTAAGAATAAAATTTTACAAAAAAAATTATTTCGGCCATTTCAGTACTTAAAGAGAGGAAAATTAATAGAAATATATAATCTTCAGTTATAATAAGAGGGGAATAAAAAAAATATGGGGTTTGATGGCTAATATCCATATATATTATATCAGTGAAAATATAGAGCATACAATCCAAAAAAATAATGGATATTATAACTTAAATAACTTACCACTATTCTCATTTTACTTCCCATGTGTGCTATCCACCTCCTCATTAAGACAACTCATTTGGATTACAACATAATCCCTTAAAAAGATTTTATTTTGATAAAAATTTGAACTTATTTGACATATGAAGTGAATTTCTGATTGAATTAAGGTAGGTATTGTCTGATATAGTAGGCCAAAATTTTTGAATAAGGATGAAGTGAAGGATACCTTTTATAAGTGATAGAAGGGGATTCCTTGGAATTACCTGAAATATTAAATTAATATAAATAATTTTTTATTTTCAAGTGAAATGAAATGGATATATTGAGAATCTAGGATGATAATTAATATATATTCCTTCTCTCAATAATATTTATATAAATTTAGGCGTGGTTTTAACCCTTATCTCATAGTTTTCACACCCATTAACCCTTATGACGATTACCGCACTGTCAATGTTTTTTAATTTTTAGTTTTCATGAAAGCTTAAATAAAAGGAAAAGTAACCCATAAGTACACAATAGTTGATATTATTATCCATATCCCACTCACTTGGAGACTGATAATATTTTTATGAATTTTAAAACACATAATAAAATATTATTTAACATGAAATTCTATTAAATTCATTTTTGGATTTATTTTCAATGTTCAAATTTAAATATTACAATATTGAAATGGAATTTGAAGAAATTTTTTTAAAAAATAAATAGTATTTTATATTTATATATGAAATTCATGGGAAAAAATAATTCATCAAAATTATATATATTTTTATATTTTTAAAAATAATTATTTAATATTTATATTACTTGAAAAAGTACAGTTACAGGATTTCATTATATTTTAAAGTAATTATTTCCTTGCTAAAAATTATAAATAAATTACTATGATAAAAAATTGCATTTATATTTAACATAACTATTTACAACTAAAGATAATATCTTTTTTCACTAAGTAAAAAAATATTATATTTATTTAAAAAAGGGAGTGATATATTGGACATATTCTATAATTAAAATATTTTTAATATCATTATCAAATAAAATAGCTCAAGTTTTATAATAAAATCTAATATAGGATGAGTATGATCTAACTAAACTCATCAAGAAGATAAAAGGTAGGTTTTATATAGATTTTTAAAACCTTATCCCATTATTTTTAACCTTAATAACCTTATTTACACTAACTAAAGTGAGCAATATACACCATGGTTACTATTCAAAATTACCAAAAATAAATCTGAACTATTTAGAAAAATTAGACAAACTTATTTCAAATATCATGTCTATTTTTTAAAATTAAATTTATATAATTAGAAGAAGTCCATTTTCATGAAAACCATAATGATTGTTTTTAGAAATATGTGTTGAAATATGAAGAAAGGATTTATTTTAAACAAATTAATTATAAATATCATAATATAAATGTAAAAATGTTTTATAAAATATATAATCATTATTAAATTGTGGTAAAATAAATTTACCAGGACAAAAACAAATTTAAAAAATATAATATTATTTTATAAAAAAATCAATTTTTTATTTTCAGATGGTTTTATCAATTGATAAATAATTCTTCTATAGATGTGTAAAAATTATATTTCATATTTTTTATAGTCATATTCATGCATTGAAATCCAAGTTCCATGTAAAAATTTTCATATTAAATAATTATAATTCAATTTTATAACAGAGTCATTTAACCCTCTGGATTCTTGTAAACCGAGATATCAAATACACCATTTTTATTTCAAAGGAAAATATATATATATATATGTATGTATATAGTATTTTTGGTGTTACATTGTACCCCCTAAAAATAAATTTTTACTCTTGAAATCTATCAATCCAAAAAAATAAGGATGATATATTTATTTCATCACATCAATGGGTTCACATGTAGCTTCTTCAAATTTTTTGTTTCCTCAAATGAACATTAACCATTTTAATTGCCTAGTTATATAGAACTTAATCTCAATGATTGAAGATTCTAATTGGGGTTTTTTCATAAGAAATATCATACTCCAATGGTAAAACCTATGTGTTCAATACATGTGAATGATCATATATGTACTTCCCTTGTAGGGATACATGAACACATCATGAACTTGAGAGAGGACTAGTAAAATCACAAAGTGATAAGGTAGAATACTTAATTGATCAAGAATATCAAAGCGAATAATATAACTAGAGGATAGAATTTTGTTATTTATAAATCTCATAAAATCATTCTAGGGAGAAGCTCATAGGATTAACTTCTCACCATCTTAAAATTCAAGAAGTCACCAATGTTTGTTAGCATGAATTTCTATTCAAAGTTTAGTAGCCTTGATAAGATACTTAATGGATCTAAAATTATATACCATTTCTTTACCTACCTCAGGTCATAATAGATTTTAGTATCAAACTTTATCCTAGTATGATAATTTTATATAGTTTTTCATATAAATGGATTCATAAATATCTACATGAATTATCATGTGAAATATATTATTGTATGAGAACCAAAATAGTGTAAGTTGTTGATCGCAACCACCTTTTAAATCATTACAATATGATCTCAATATATCTTATCAGGTTTGAATGGTTCACTCATACTAACCATATGTCTTTTGATGATAGGCAATTTTGCAACACAACACTGTATCTACTGCTTGCTGAAGACCTATCTAGAACACCGATGAAGTATTTCGATCTCAATCAGACTCAAGTGAGTGTGGTACTCCATAAAACCTTACTATTTTCTTAATATACATTTTACCAAATAGATCACAATAGAAATTAAATCTTATAACCATTAAGTGTGATTACTTCATAAGGTGATAGACTTTAACCAAAAAAGAATTATATCTTTTAGACATTGTGGGGAGCGTGATGATGAAATCCATGGTGATGTTCTCCCATTTACATCGTTGTATAAGTATTGGTTTTATCATACCATTATATTTCTATCTCATTTCCTTAAATTCCATACAAACTAATTAATGAGATACATACTATACAATATCTCTCTTTATGTTTTCCTATCCAAAATAATTATTAAGATCACACTAAATCTTCATACACCTAGGATGAATATAGAGTAGAGAGCTGTGATATTCTTCCAATATATCCATTTTAATATATAGTATTTATTAGATATATAATAGGTTATTGAGCATTTTCATTCCATCAAAATCATGGTTAAACTCGGTAATCTTTCTCACCACCTTTTCCAGCTCTACAAGTTCCTTTTTATCATTTTTAATCATCGCATAGAAAAATGATTGAACACTCATTTGAGAAATTTATGAAATATCAATGTCTTTAAGGTTTTCAATTTCCATCATGATAAAATAAAAACATATTATCCTATGTGATCATCATCATATATAAAAAATAATGAGCTTTTTGACTGAAATCATCAATATCCATGTTAACATTCTAAGGGTGGAAATTTATTGAGTCGTGATACTATTTAATAAACTCTACTCATCTTATTTGGTGTATATTCAAACACTTCTATGTGAATATATAGAATATTTTTTTGATAAATATTAATGTCACACATTTATCCATATATACACGTTTTCTATATCTTTAATGAAAATATCACCATTGATAATTCCAAAAAACGAGTCATGGAAATTTATTCAGGATCCTATAATTGATATGAGTCCTAATATGTCACTATAGCATGTGGTATATGTGCATATCTAAACCCTTATTCAATTAATCATTATATTTGACAAACCCTTCACCACTATATGGTAGAGTGATTACTTGTGCACTAGGAAACCTTTTATAGATCTCCTTAAATGTTTCCCCACATTTATCTATCCATTAGAACATGAATCCCTTATGAGTTAACATGGTGACTTGATTATATAACCATAGAAAATTATCCACAATGCATCAATAATATCAATTAAAACCAATAAAACTATATATATTAATTAATTTGGTTAGTCTGGGCTAATATTGAATAAATTCAATCTTTGATATATCCACTAAACCATTAGTTGAGATTATATGACCGAATAAAGAATCCTTATTAAAATGAAATTAACAAAAGGTGAATTTTTAATTCAAATTATACTTATTTATGGTCTTCAATATAATTCTCAATTGATCATCATGCTCTAAATTTATCATCGAATATATAATGTTGTCATATATATGAAGACTACCAAAAATTGATCAATGTAATATGAGAAGACCAAATTCATTGAATCATAAAAAGTACTAAGGAATTTGTATGATCAAAAGGAATCAGTATAAATTTATAATGTCCAGACTTATTATGGATGATTTTACTAGTTATGTCCTTACTTTTATCCCCTAAATAATAGTGTCTATATTAATGATCAATGTGGTAAATATATTGCACTCCTTATAATTGATTGAAAAAATCCCCAATAGAAGGAAATTGATACTTATTATTGATTGTGACCCTATTCATTTATCTTTAATCAATGTAGAGTTTACTTGATTCATATTTCTTCTTAATAAAATAAAATGTTTCACATAATAGTGATAAATGTAGTCAGATTTATCCCTTATCAAGACTATTATGGAGTTTCTTCTTCAATTCATGAAACTCAATTAGGGCCATTCTATATTGATTCTTTAAAATATGTGTATCACTAAGTATATGTTTTATTGAAATCACAACTTGTTGATTTAGATTATTACAAAGAAACTCGTCAATAATGAAATCAGTTCACTCTTATGAAATCATTATATATTAAATGATGGGTTTCTCCCCAACCATATGATATAAGTAACCCCTTTTAATAGGAATCATGACGCAAATAATGGATGTAATTTCTATTGAAATTTCATATTTATCTATGAATGTTTTGATTTCCATCAGATAGTTCAATATATAAAACTTTATATTCATTCCTCTTAAATTTATATCATCATTATATAATGAAATTCGATCTATGCTCAAGATGTAATCAAATTCAACATGAGTGAGAATAACTAGATTTATAAAAAGTAATTTCACAAAAACTAAAATCTAAGAAGAATTGTATATTTAAGATATGATCATATTACCATTAAGTTTTTTCACTATTAATTTACATTGTAATCATTGAGGTTGTATTGTGGAACTCTTATAACATTCTTCAGATATAAAATGTGGGACGATATAGAATAACATAATACATTAGTCGATATTTAGTGGATGTAAAGAGTACCAAACACCATTTTTTATCATACCTGAAATTGAAAATAGCGATCACATGATATTTCTATTTATCTCTATGATTAGTAGATTACTGGAATTGGTCATTATCATTAACCCTGACATTTGAGCCCTAGTAATCATATTTCCCATTCTCATTAAATTTGTAACACTACAGTATAGATGGTGAATTTAATAGGTATTTATCTATATTAACAACATTAATTAAGTTATTCCCCTCACTTTAGCATTATATTTATCGACGATCATCATTTTCATAGTTTACTAGTCTCATTAAGATAATTTCCTATAGGATTCCTTCAACCCTTACTATATAAAATAAGAATAATATTCTTCTATCTTTGGTTTTTATTATTATAATTTTCTTGGATTTACATCTATATTTTCTTATCAGTTAATGAATGTTATTGGAAACTCTAATCTTCTTTTATACCTTGGTAGCACATTGAATTATTTCTTCATAGATACTAATTCCCCTTATGGATAAATATCATCAGATACATAGTTTTCTGAAAATGAAATGTCTACAATTATTATTTTCTAGTTCAATGATAATAGAAGAATCATATCACACTATTATTTTAAAATATTCTTTATAATAACTAATGGATTGATCATTATTCTACTTTATCTCAAGGAATTACTTCATAATATTTCATATAGATGATATTTGGAGGAAAATCCCTAAAAAATTACCATACAAACTCACCATTCTCTATAGATTCTATTTATTCTTGATAAATAATACTAATGATGAGATTACACCATTTATATGCTTTACTTTGGATGAAAAAACAATCAAAATAACTTTTTCATGCTCAATACAATGTGGAATGGAAAATATATTTTCATTGAAACTGATCCATTTTTCAAAACTAGTGGATTATTATAACAAAAAAAGAAGGTGGATTCTTCATGATGATGGACTCAAATGAATGGTGTTCTAGTGTTTACTCATTTAGATGGTCAAAAATATTTGTGGCTTGATAATGTTTTATGTGTGTAGAAAATAGATTTTTTAATCCATATTAAAAAATATTTGGTTACTAAAGATGAAAATAATTGAATAGTCCATTAAATTAAGTACTAACATGGTTCCTTTGGTTTCTAATAGTTGACTAAAAAATCATTGTGTGAGAAATAATAATCATTGTTGGAAACCATATAATCTTGAAAATAGTTCAAAAGAAATATAAATCATGGCAACATAATTTTATTCTATAACATCTATGTTTGATTCAATGCCATCTTTGATAATCCTATTTTTAAATCTATTGTAATTATTCATAAATAAAATTTAAATTAACTAAATCATGTCTCTTAATAGTGTCTCGTTAGGTGTGTTGTCTTAAGTTCACCCATCATTGGTGATGATTGGGCTAATACATAACCCAATGAATTTAGTGTTTTTAACCGTATGTAAATTTGTGCACCAAATGTATCCACTTACTTGAATCTTGAAATGGATTTTTCAGAAACCATAATTTTGTTATTTACCTAAAATTATATTTTCTCATATACTTGGGAATATCATATTGTTTTAGCTAATGTTTTCTTATCCTAGTTTTCAAAAATAACTGAAACGTTATCTAATAACAATTAAGGTGATAAAAAACTATAAAACCTATAAAATACATATTAATAGATAAATATTCATTACATATTATTTTAATCCATTCTAGGATGATAATGTTTTTTTGTCTTTTGATATTTTAATACATAAAAAATCGGTAAAAAAATATATACATGATCTCTCACATAGTTTTTCGGAAATATAACACTTCATAGACATATCATACATATAATATTTATTCATATCTGAGAGAAAAGGATACATAATAAAGGGTGATATCATATATTAAGTTAGGGTTAAAAATAAATATTTCAATGATCATTTAATTATAACTTGATAAATAAGGTATCAAAATATGAAAATTATTTTTGAAAATCATACCCAGTAATTCATAGACATTAATCATGTGTCCTTCCATAATTCTTGGCCCTTTATAAGACATGAATAATAAATTAATTAAAGAATAGAATCAATGAAGGTATAACATTGAATTAGTATATGTCACAAATGAGTGTGTAAATGTATGGAATAATCATAATCATTGAAATTATATGTCAAGGCTATCCCCAAGATATTCATCACTTGTTAAGCTTGGGATAAAAACACTTGTACCTTCATAGGGCACAAGATAACCTCTTATATAACCTTTTTTGGAATTAGGTTAACCTCCCATGTAGAATATTATTTACTTGGTAGAACCAAATGTGTACACTATTTGGGGATTGGGATAACCTTCAGTATACCTTATTTTTTGATAGGGAAATATCCAATGTAACCTATTTTAGGATTCAAATGTCCTACCTTGTGCCCTTTACTATCATAAAAAACTAATCATGATCTAATTAATTTGAGAACTATAATAGGTTCACATATAAATGAAACATAGTCTGTTAATATGTATTATACAAGATAATGAAAACATTTATCATTCCATCATATCTTAACCTGGGGAAAAGAAAAATGGTTTCATAAATATTTAATTATAATATGAATAAACCAGCCAAATAATGATTAAGCACATTATCATAGAATCATAATCCCAATAAATAAATCACAACTCAAAGAATTTTATCATATAAATAAATCCCATTTAGATGTTCACTAATAAATTTTTTGAGAAAAACACCATGTTCATTTTCTAATCATCTAATTAATATATAAAAATATAAAAAATATTTTGAAAACAAAATCCTTAAAAATAATACCAAAATATTAAAAAAACAATTCATATATTCTAAGGGGGATTTTGGGGAGAAATTATGGTCATTCCATTTAATTTAAAACAAATTTTCTTTTCACATGTTTTGTTATATGTAAAAAATACCTTATTGGGAAAATCAAAATAAGATTCCTTTTAGATTTTATTATAGAAAGTAAAAAATTGGTAAAAATGTGATTAATCAATCATATAATAACAAAAAATAATTATGAATACAATTTAATGAAAATATTAATGAAAATCATTCCTAACCAAATAGTAAAACATTGTCAGTTCTCTATAAGAACAATATCTTCATATCTTGAAACAATAATGAGAGGGAAATGAATTGAAAAAAAATAGTATATGAAATTAAGAATATGCGAATAAAAAACATAGGGTTTTAAAAATAATATCAATATAATTTTATTTAATATAAATTTATTATATAAAATACAAAAAATAAATGATATTTAAGCCTAAACCCCTTACCTCAATTCAAACCTCTCTCATGTAGTGCTCTAACCTACACTTTATTGAGAATCCTCATTTCTTTAACATCTTAATCCTTTAGAGGATGGTATTATGGTCAAACTGGTACCTCTTGGAGGTGTTATGGGATGTTAGGATAGTATTATGATAGTTTATAGCTGAGATAGAATGCTCATACTTTGTGAATATGGGTGAAGAGGAGGTTCTCTTTTATAAGTTAGTGGAGGAGAACCCATAGAATTTATTAAAGTGTTAAATTAATATAAATTAATTTTCAACATCATGATTCTTAAAATTTATATACTTTGAATATGATTTGTTTATGAGACTTAATCTAATCATATTATAATATTTAGAAAATTTTAGTTATTGTTATCTCCCATATCTCAAAGTATTATGTCATCACTAAGCCTTTTCATGATTATCACAATATCAATAGTTTTTACTCATTAAAGGTAATGAATATTACTCTACAAGGAAATTTTACCGATATGTGGAAAATGGTTGGTATGATAGACAGTGTACATTTTAAATTTCCAATGATAGGGTTTTTATAAATTTTTAAGCATTTTATAACATATATTTTTACCTAAAATGAATTTAAATTCATTTTTGTATTATTCACATAGTTTGACTTATGAATGAAATATATAATTTTAATAATAAGATATTATTTTAAAACATCAATAATATTTATATTTTCAAAAACAATCGTGTGACATAGTAATTAATTCAAATTGTTTTGATTTTTACATTTTAGAATAATTTATGTGATTTATGATTTTTTGAACAAGTTCTCTGTTGGCATTGCATAAGTATTACAGGTAAATATTTCAAAAATAAAACATATAAATAAATGAAAATGATAAAAAATTCTTTAATAATAGAAATAAATATTTATAACCTAACCTAAAATCATTTTATTCCAATAAAAAATATTATTTTTCTTAAAACAATGAGATCGTTATTTTGGATTTCATGTTTACATAAAATAATATTAAGGTCATTATCAATGAAAAATGCCATAATGTATCCATTTAATTTAATATAGAATGATTATATTTAATAAAATAAGTCATAAAATAGAAATTTGGATGTCTATATATATAAATTTATTTCATACTGAAATTATTTTTAAAAATAATTATTCAATTTTCTCTTACTGAGGTGAAAAATATTTACCACGGTTAATATTCATAATGACCAAAAATAATATTAAACTATTTACCTAACTCTTACACGATGATTAAAAATTTGAAATCCAAATTTCAAAAGAAATTTTTTAAAAGTGACAAAAAATCATTTGAATGTATACTAAAAAAATGTAATAGAAACCTTTTTTAGAAAAAAATAATTTTTAAGCATAAAATAAGATTTATTCATTTGTGATTCCGTGAAAAAATAGTTAGTTTAATTATGAAACATATAATTAAATATAAAATAATTAATAAATTGTGTTAAATTTAAATTATTAATATAAAAATACATTGTTCATATAAAAATAGTTTGTTGTTAAATATATATTTTTTACTTTCAAATGCTTTTATCATTTGATAGTAATTGATTTCATCGTATACGGGTGTAATTTTATTCATAATTTACTAATTCGTCTCATATTCCAAATTCAAACAGATTGAAAATAATTTTAACAGTAAATAATCATAATTCACTAGTATAAAACAGTTTATTTATGCTCAGTGATGCAGGTAAATAAAGAAATAACATAAAAAAGTATATATGGTTGTGAAAAAAATTAATCAAATCTTCCAGTGTTACAAATATTCTCATTTCCTATCCCAAAATACTTCCTATATCTCAAAAAAATAATTGATACAACTTTTCCACAATCCACCCCCCTCTAGGGATGCCTCTTGGGATTGTAGTGAAGATGGATGTGACATCACATGCCCATCTCTAATAAGCCACAGAGTGGAGACCTGAACCAAGGATATAAATGAAAATATCAGAGGAATTGCCTTAAAAATCCCATGAATACAAAAAACAAACCCCCAAAAAATATATAAATAAGACCTATATCCCAAAATAACCACAATGGATGTAAGTTTCATAAAAACCGAATCATCCATGAAAAAATACCATTATAAAAAATTATACAACAACTATATCCACAGCTCCCAACACTGAGCTATTAATTTCTAACTAGATCCCCAATTACCTCATGGAGACCATAATATATATATATATATATATTAGAGTTATAAGATATATATTTAGCATAATCCTCTAGCAGATCCGTTGTAAAATTTTGTAAGAATAATACTAATTCCTCATTATGTATATTGTCAAAAAAACATGCACCTATGCCTGGTAAATGTACCCTACCACACCAAGGCCCACCAAATAAACAAAAAATCAATGTAAGGTAAATTAATATCAAAAATAAAGATAATGTATTCTTTGAACCACTTCTAATTTGTTTTTACTCTCATTCCTTTATAGTAAATATTTAGGCACTCTTATTCCGCCCACGTAATCGTATGCACATCCACTCATACACTTATCACATATGAACATCATAATTACATAACCGTGTATCCAAACAAATAAATCACATGTTTATATATCAACTGAATAAAAATTTAATTCATAATAGGGTATCATGAATATGGAGGGCATCAACATTGTTAACTCATTTTATCATAAATGAATCCCAATATATATAATACAACTAACCTTTAATAAACACATAAATCATATTTTAGATTTATTAATATAACTTCACAAACATATAAAACTCTATTTATCATATAGTTACCAACTATGTAATAGATTTTATGTATTTGGGAGTAATTATCCATCCATTCCCTAATAAAACTTGATTATTAGGGAAGACACCTAAAACATAAAACATTTGTGTCTTAGTATGGTTATCCTACCAGGGTTGGGCAAGTAAAAAATCATAAGAAAACAAATAATATACTAGATGTACATGGAATTACATCCCAAATTCTTCTCATCAAAGGAGTACTACCACATCCATTTCAACAACCACATTTTTTCCTCAGAACACTAAAATCCCATCATATTACATTAACATAAACAAACAATATATTACTCCCCCCAAAATAGACATAACAATGTCCATATATTAACATTTTATAAATCATTTAATTATTCCCATATTTTCTATTTACCCTTTAAATTATATTCTTTATACAATTAATTAATCAAATTTAATGATAACCCTTTAATAAGATAACATCCAAATTTCTTCCATCTTTATTTTTCCCATTTATTAATTATTCATTATAGTCATTAAAATTTACAGGTACAAAATTGTATATTTCTTTACAACATTTATACATCATTTTCCAACATATACACATAAATTCTACACCATGTGACATATATATACTCCATCCCTCAATACATTACCATCCCTAATAAACAATGATATAAAAAAATTATTCAATACTCCATAAAGTTTTCACCCATACTCATCATCATCAGCATATTTTGATCATTTACCACAATATACATCCCCCAATGAAATTCAATTCTATTTAACCAACCCCAACCACAAAAATAACATCAACATTTCATTCTGAAACAATTAGAACAAGTGTGAGAATAAAATTATGATTATCACTAGAGTGATTGACAATCACTAAATAATAGTAACCATCTAACATATCAATCATGCATAAAATCATATTATTAATTAATTTATAAATAATATTGTCATTTAATTAAAAATATCATCAACCATATTCCATATTTAATAAATTAATTTATTTTTGATATGATTTATTAAATTTTTTAAAAAATATTGCAATTAATTATCATGGAACCTAATTATAGGCACAATAATATAGTAAGAAAAATCAAGAAAATATTGACTATAATATAATGACATAAATAATAATTTTATTAAAAAAATAAAATTATAGCTGAAAAATAATAATCGTAAATTCATATTACATTCTCATTCATTACATTATTCACACTACATGACATTAGTTAATTATCCAATATCTTTAACATTAACTTATTCATGTTATTAGTTAGTTACTATCATGAAAAATAATTAGCATACATCATGATATTACACCAATAATATACCAAAGAAATTTGAATATGATATGAAAACCTTATCCATAATAAAAAAAATATAAATAAAATATAAATCGTGATAAACAAAAAACATTGAATGAAATTAAAATGATTAACATCATATGTCACAATGGTAATATAATTATCCCTCGTAAGAAAACAATATAAATTTACCACATGAAATTTCATGGATGTATGTAAAATTCATGTGATGCATTGTACAATTTAAATTTCATCATTACATTTAATATATTTTTTTATTTAATTCATACAAATTTTTTACTCCATGTAGTGGAATGATAATTACATAATTTTCACAAAATAAATAAGGGAGTTTTTAAATATCCAACCTCACTCTAAAGCTCAAAAAATAAAAAATCAAGGTCTTGAAGATTATATAAAATTAAAAAAGTCATGTAATTTGTGAGGAAAAAACAAGATACCTAAAACTATTATGAAGACCTCCATATATCAAAGATACAAAACATACTCTAGTTATGGTCATACGGGTTTATAAAAAAAAGGTGAAATTGAATAGAATGATGTTTTCTAAAAAAAATCATGATAGGGTCGGTCTGGTCATGATGAATAAACATTTTTACTATTTAAAATTTACTATATAATTTTATTTCTATTTAAAACATTTCGTTATCCATGTTATTAAATTATAACTTTTGAATATATTATAGATAATTTCTCAAATATAAATAATGGTGACATATTTATATTTACAATGTTAAACATTTATTTTTCATGTCTTAATTTAATATAATTCATTAAATAAATATTGGAAATCATATAAGTGTGAAAGGGTGTATTTCTATATTAGAGTATCCATTATCAAAATTTCAATAAAATCACATTCAAGTCATATATAGTAGTTACACATGTGATCCCATTCATTCCCATGATTTTCTTATATTTAAAACACGTCTTTAAATATTTTTAGTTTTAAATGTTATTTTGAATAAATTTTTTAAACATTATGATTTTTCATTGAAAACTTTTTCTCCATTTTTAAACTTAATGCACTTTTTTAATTATATAAAGCTTATTTAAATCATAAAAGATTGTTTAAATTCTATTTTAATCAGAATATAACTAATGTTAAATATGAAATAATTTTGAATTTTAAAAAATAAAATTGAAATATGTTATATATTTTAATATATGATACATTATATATATAACACATAATATATATATATATATAACTTGTATAATATAATATATTTATATAATATATTCAAAAAACCCACATGTATGAAATTGATCATTGTGTAAGACATCATTCTTAAAAGTAATATATTTTTAGATACATGAGATTTTTAAATTTTCGAAAAACTAGCATGTAGTTATTTAATATATGATAATCATATTTTTAAATAGAATATAATATAAAGGAAATCCATATTAAATATTTTTCACATGCATGGTTTTAAACTCAAACATGAAATATGTAACTTTTCCAAAAATTAGAAAAAATATTTAAACTAAAAATTATTTAGTTAATTAAAATTATCATAACAATTCATAAAACCCCTAAATCTATTTAGAAAATCCCCAAATCCCTCAAAATTAGAAACTATAATGTAATTTTTCAAGAAAATATGGACCGTTATAAAAATGATATGTGGACGAACTAGTAAAATATATTCTAATATTTTAATCACTGTTTCATGAAATAGGTAGCATTTAAAAGTATTTTCCAACAAAACCTTATTATGAATCAAATTAAATGTGCATTCGTCATCAATTCTAGGAAGTTGGATATATTTTTGGTAAATCATCAAGGTGTCGAGTCCCATCATAAAATGATAGTGGTAACACTCATCATGATTTAACATTTTAACCCCTTATAGTGAAGATTAAATAAATGATATCTTTCCTACATGTAATGTTTTATTATAAACTTCACTATTATGAATTTTCAATTTATAATGTTTGTGAATAAATATGAGACCTATGAGTGGGATGGAGTTTTCTAAAGTACATTTAAAGTCTTGAAATAGTTTCACCTATACCGTATATTATTTATTCTTCTAATGAATAGAGATACCCATTTACATCATGTAGTAGCTTTAGAGAGATAACTTAATGCTCTTTATTTTATGAAAAAATAACAGAAAGTAAAAAATATTGCATTACAACAGTCAAATAATTGTAAAAGCTAAAGGAATATACTCTAAAATTGAGAATCATTTATATATTTGTTTATTATGGTTCAAAATATACATCATTTCATGTAATATATTGGGTAATACTTATTCTTTTACATAAAATATAAGGCCCCAGCCTTAAATATTACTTAATCTTGAGTTATTACAAGATTACACCTTGAGGATCTTTTCAGGTTTAGAGTTTTAGAGAATTAGATAATAAAACATGCATTACATTCCAAATTTAAACAAAGTGGTTACATAAAAGAAAATATTCATTTTTCCCATCAATGGAAACATATTTAAAATAAAACATGGATTATTTCTTGACACTTCTTTGACACTATCATCATATCATGTACATTTCCCTTGAACTGTGAAAAACATTTCAAAAACATGGGATGAGCATAAAAAGCTCAGTAAGGGATATAAAAGTTTGGAAAGGAAACATGAGTACATATATACATAATAATTAAATAATACTTTACCCATAAAAATTAAGCACTTTATCAGACCTCATCAAATCATGAATAAATCATAGAAATCGTAAGACATAAATGTAACTGGAGGCATTCATAACATTCTTACTTTGGGAGTAACCCTCTTGGTTAAGTTTTGAATACCCATCATAGTATATTCCATAAATCTCTTCGGAGAAACCTTAACGTTTCACTCCTTTGTGTTACCCAATGCATTGGAGAGCTATATCAGGCTCACCCACCCTTAGATTCTCACGGAACCACCCGTCTTCATAATAATGCCCAAGAACCATAACATAACCGTATCACATAAAACATACATAAAGGAAACATAACATTTCCACATTTCAATCACAATATATCAATAAAACACATAGATATAATAAAAACATTATGAAAACCATTTTCAATACCAAAATAAAAGGAAAGTAAAACAGGGTATTTATTTTTCTTTTAAAAAAACGGTATGGCTTGTAGAGGAAGCCGAAACTAAAATAATGGTCACGGCGGCGGAGAAGTCGTTGTCACCGCATACGTACGACAAAAACATTCCCTTTGGTCGTTTAGTAAATGCTTCGTATAAAAAAGAATCCTTTTGAATAAACGTAAAATTCAAAGGGGTTTATACACCGTATAAAAGAAGGTTGTGTATAAAACAAAATATGCCTCAATGAAAGAAGATTGAGACGAAGTCCCATACCTCGGGTCCGACTTGACTCGATCATTATTTAACCTCCTGAATAATAATCTTGAGTTAATTTATACTTGATTAAGAACCTTTTTCAAGTTCATTATTCCTTTTATATCACTTATTACCATGTCATGAACACTATGTAATTATTTAAGTTATTAATGGTCGTTTTAACGATCATTGGTACTTGAGTCAAAAATAAACTCTTTATAATTTCAAGTTGTTCATGTATCCATTATATCCAAAGTTATAATCATGATGTAGATAACAAATATATCATATATATCCAGTATATACATGCATTTATAATATTACCTAACGTTTAGAGGTAATAAATGAAATGCACCGTTCATGGAGACGGTAATCCGTACGTACTCATGAACGCTATTTTCATTTCTATTTCATATTTTATGGAATGGAATCATAATGATATAAAGGTATATTATAATTTCAGTATAATATCATATATAATATCATCAATTACATCCTTTATATGTAACACATATGGAATTAATGAATCAAATCACTTTAAGGGGGCTGTAGTCCACACTTCCTAAAATAAAAATATCGCATTTAACCATAATGGAAACCAAAAAAGTATGACAAAAATGAAAAATACAGATGCTTAAGGAAAACATAAACATATTATTATCATATATAAATATAGTGTCATCTTAATGGCCACCTTTGAAGGTGTTAAAAGAATGTTGAACAATCATCATTTTGGGAGGCAGAAATTCACCATCCACGGAAACAGTATGTTCTTTAACCATTAGATGTAGGTGTGTGTAAGTGTATCCCGAATACTTCTTATAAAAACATCCTATTATATGGAAGATACTGGTGTTGTTACAAAATAAATGAATAAAAAGATTTTTTGTGGTTGGCGAAGCAAAATAAAACAAAAGAACACAGGTGAATACATTACCTTAAAACGGGTAACCCTTTTTGATTTGAGCTCAAAGGCTTCCTTGGGAAGACATCTGCCAAAATTGAGGCTTCTAAGAGTTAGATAGGGATGTGTAGAGACAAAATGGGCAGGGTTTGGCTGAGTCAAAAGCTTTGGAAGTGTGGGAAAGGAGGTAGAGGTGGGGGCCTTTTATAAGAGGAGAAGAGAGGCACTATTGGAAAGTAAAGAAATGTTACTTTATTTTAAAATGTGTTTCAGATTTAAAAGGTACCACATTGATATAATTCTATGATATGGTGATAAGGGTTCGAAATACACCCATACAATAGGTTTTTGACAAGTGTAGGTCTTAGATTTGACATTATATTTTCATTTTATTTAAATCGTTAAATAATGAGGTAATCGTTGCATCATCATGATGTCATAAATAATTTAATTTATTTAATGTCTAAAAATTATGAGAAAAATACTATGATGTAGGAAATATTTTTATGTTTCTAATTAATATTTATAGTCAAAAATCTGACTTGTATAACCTCATGTAAAAATTGTTTTAGTAAAGCACCTCATGTTTGTGTCATTTTTACTTTAACATTAAATTAAAAGATTTTAATGTCATTTTCCTATCAAAGTGGCTCCATGGGGTCCCCAAGTTGACCAATGGATTTTATCGGTCGCCCATGACACATCCAATAAAGGTAGGACATGTGTCTAGGACATTTAATATTATTAAAACATTATTCTTACCTCAAACTACACTAATTAACTCTAATCGCGATTAAGAACATAAAAGTTACTATTCACCAAAAAATTATTTTAATCTTATTGAACCACATTTTACTTATTAATGACAACCATGTATGTCAGATTTTTGAAAATCAAATCATAGAAGTGGAAAAGTTTCATTTAAATGAAAAATCAGTTTCTTTAACTACCACTTAGTGGTTTCACTATTCATCAAAAATTGATGTTTTTCAGAAAAATACCAAAACTTCACCCTAATATATATTTGATATTATGAATTCAAAAATGATGTCTATTTTACAAAATTGAAATCCTATAAGTTACATTAATTAATTTAATAATTAATTCCCGTTGTAATGACATATAGCGTGTTTTTCTGAAACAATAAGTATCAAAAGATTGACACTAGTTTAAGTCCAATTTCAAAGTGAAATTGATTCCAATGACCACCATTGGATTAAATGGTAAAAATATATTCTAATTTCACTTTAAAAACAATTCGAAAGATAATCTAATCATATAAATAAATTAGATTAAAAAAAGGTTTTGAATTAAAATACATCATTTTTCACTATTCATTAAAAAATGAACTTTATCGGAAAAATAACAAAAATTCACACAAAGTAAATTTTGATGTCCCAATCATAAAGAATAAGTTTATTTTGACAAACATATCTTATAAAATAGTCAAAAGATAGATTTAAAAATGGTTTTCCATTAAAATCCAGTAAAACAATCTTTTAAAAATATTAGTGTATTCCATGCTTAAGATTGGATTTATTTTCATTTTAAGCCTATAAAACACTATCTAATTCATTAATAGACATAGATAAAAATATCTATTATTTATTACTTTCTTGGGATGTTACATCCTTCCCCCTTTATAAAATTGCGTCCCCGCAATTCATTTACTTATCAAATAAGTGGGTGTATTTATCCCTCATTGCATTTTTAGATTCCCATGTTGCCTCTTCAATCATGTGGTTTTCCCACAAAACTTTTACCTAATGAATCACCTTATTCCGTAACACTTGCTCCCTATGGTCGGAATCTGGACCGGTTGTTCCTCATAAGATAGGTTCTCTTCTAGCTAAACTACCTCTGGACTCAAAACATGAGATGGATCTAGCATATATTTTCGCAACATCGAAACATGAAAAACATTGTGTACCTGAGATAAACTCGGAGGTAAAGCCACTTGGTATGCAACTGATCCAACTCATTCAAAAATTTCATATGGTTCAATGAACCTTGGACTCAACATTCATTTCTTACCAAATCGTATCACACTTTTCCACGGTGTTACTTTGATAAAAACATGATCACCTACCTCCAAAGAGAGATCCTTCCTCCTATTGTCCGCATAACTCTTCTGCCTGCTCTGAACTGTTCTCATGTGTTTCTGTATCAGCTAAACATTTTCTGCCATCTCCTTTACCAATTCTGGTCCCATCATCTTCCTTTCCACCACTTCATCCCAAAAAGATGGAGTTCGACACTGCTTCCCATATAACGCCTCAAATGGTTCCATCTATATACTAGAATGAAAACTGTTATTATATGAAAATTCAACCAAAGAAAGATGTTGGTCCCAACATCCCTGATAATCCATTGTACAAGCACGTAGCATATCTTCCAAAGTCTGAATTTTTTGTTCTGACAGCTCATTTGATTGAGGATGAAAAGGTGTACTAAAATTTAATTAAGTACCCAACGACTTCTGAAGGCCTTTCCAAAAGTTAGAAGTAAACCTGGGATCACGATCGGATACAATGGAGAGAGGAACTCCATGAAACATGACTATATCTTTAAGGTATAAACAGGAAATTTGATCTAGGGAAAAAGTATCTCATATAGCAAAGAAATGAGCAGATTTAGTCAAGCGATCAATAATAACCCAGATTGCATTATTACCTCGAGGTGTCTTCGACAATCCCACAACGAAGTCCATGGATTTATTCTCCCATTTCCACTCCGGTACTGGTAAAGGCTAAAGCATCCCGTTCGGTAACTGCCTCTCTACTTTATCCTATTGACAAGTCAAACACTTCACTGTAAAATCAGCAATATCTCTTTTCATTCCATCCCACCAGTAATACTCCCACAGATCTTTGTACATCTTAGTACTGCTAGGATGAACTGAAAACAGAGAACTATGAGCTTCACATAACAACTCTCTCTTCAACTGTGAATCACAAGGAAGAAAAAATCTCTTCCCAAATCTCAAAACACAATCATTATCAATGTTGAATTCAGACAACTTACCTTTCTGAACCAGCTCTACCTTTTCCTACAACTCACTGTCTGGATTCTGTGCTTGCTTGATTCTGTCTGATAGAGAAGATTTCACTGATACCTGAAACAAAATAGAAGAACATCATGCACCAAAAACTTCTATTCCAAATTTCATCAAATCCTTAACCAAAGGATCACGTTCAAAACACAACATTGTTAATGAAGCATTACTTTTTCGACTCAAAGCATCAATCACTTTATTTGCTTTTCCCGGATGGTAATGAATTGTACAATCATAATCCTTGATTAATTCTAGACATCTCCTCTGCCTCATGTTCAATTATTTCTGAGTGAATATATACTTTAAACATTTGTGATCGGTATATATTTCACACTTTACTCCATACAAATTATGCCTCCAAATTTTTAAAGCTAAAAAAACAGCAGCTAATTTCATATCATGTGTAGGGTAATTTACCTCATGAGTTTTCAACTATAGTGAAGCATAAGCAATTACATGATCATTCTTCATTAGGACGCAACAAAGTCCTTTCAATGAAGAATCACTGTATATAACAAACTCACCATTCCTGGAAGGTAGTGCCAACACTGGAGCATTCACCAATCTTCTTTTCAACTCCTGAAAACAATCATCACATTCTTTTGTCCAGATAAACTTAACACCCTTCCGAGTTAGCTTCATCATTGGACTATATAACCCTGCAAAATTTCTAACAATCCTTCGGTAATAGCCTGCCAAACCAAGGAAGCTACGAATCTCAATTACATTTTTGGGTCTTCGACATTCTTCAAAAACCATTGTTTTTTCCGGATCAACTGTTATCCCATCTTTAGAAACAATGTAACCAAGGAGAGAAATTTGTTTCAACCAAAACTCACACTTGCTGATTTTCCCATAAAATTTCTTTTCTTTGAAGGATTAAAAAATAACCCTTAAATGTCTTTCATGCTCTTCTTTTTCTTTTATAAAACACCAAAACATCATCAACGAAAACCACCACAAACTTATCCAAGAACTCATGGAAAATCCTATTCATTAAGTCCATGAATACAACAGGTGTATTGGTTAACCCAAAAGGCATTACTAAAAATTCATAATGGCCATATCTTGTACAAAACGCAGTCTTTGGAACATCTGCTTCCTTTACCTTCAGCTGATGGTACCCCGATCTCAAGTCAATCTTTGAAAAATACTGTGCTCCCTGGAGCTGATCAAAGAAATCATCGATATGAGGAAAATGATATTTGTTCTTAACAGTGATGTTATTCAAGGCTCCATAATCAATGCAAAGTCTCATGGAACCATCTTTCTTTTTAAGAAATAAAATAGGAGCACCCCATGGTGATGTGCTAGGTTGAATGAAACCTTTCTCTAATAAATCTTGCAATTGCTCCTTCAACTCTAAAAGTTCAATTTGAGACATTCGATAAGGGGGTTTTGAAATTAGATTAGCATCAGGAACTAAGTCTACAGTAAACTCATCTTCCCGATCTGGTATTATTCCAGGCAACTCATCCGGAAAAACAGAAGGATGCTCATTTACCACTGGCACATCATTAATATGAACAGTTCCTTTGTTTTCAACGATGTGTGTAAGGTAACATTCATTTCTATCTTTTACAAGTTTCTCAACCTCTTGATATTTTATCAATAGTAAGGGTTCATTGTTGTACACAAACTGGTAGTCTTTCTAAAAAGAAACTTCTTTAGATCTACAGTCAATCTTAGCATGGTAAACAGAGAGCCAATCCATACCCAGGATAACATCAAACTCTACTAGAGGTAAAACAATAAGGTTCACAAGTAGGTTCATTCCACAGATAAGGATAGGAAGATTATTATATATTCTTTTTTCCTAAAAATTCCCCCAGGTGTTTTTACCAAAAGTTCAGGAGTCATTTCTGGAGATGGTATTCCCATTTTATTAGAAAAGGTTTCAGAGAAGAAAGAATGTGTAGACCCCGAATCAAACAACAAACTGGCATAATCTAGAAAAACAAACAAAGTACCTGATACAACTTCGTTTGATGGCCCGACATCTACGAAAGTTGTTTCAAAGGATTTCACCTCCCCTTTCTGGTTGTAGTCTAACTTCTTCCCATAACTAAATCTCTTTTTCAGACACTCGTTTGCATAGTGACCCATCTCATTGCACTTAAAACATTTCACTAACTGTAAATCAAATTTTGACTTACCATCACCTTTATCTTTTTCAGTGCAATCACGAGCCTTATGTCCCATCATACCACATCGGTAGCACTTTCCAGAATTCAGAAGACATTCCCCGGCATGCCTTTTACCACACTTATCACAAACTAGAAACTTAGTTTTCTTACCATCAGACCTTTTTGAAGAATTCCTTCTTTTCTCCTACCACCTCTGTCTCTTCTTCTGCTGGTTGTTGTAGAACACTTGATCATTGAAACACTCCATTTTAACCTTCTCAGCACATCGAACAATCTTTTCATAACTTTTGAACTCACGAGAAGCCAATGCCCATCGATATTTTGGCTTTAATCCTGAGTAAAAACGATTGATTTTACTATCAAGGTCTCGGATAAAATTTGGATCATACGTTTCCAATCGAGTGAACCTTTCTTCACAGGCGGCCACTGGGTCTTCCTTTTGCCTCAATTCAAGGAATTGTTTTTCTATCCTAAGTCGAACAGCCTTAGGAAAATACTTCTCAAGAAACATACCTTTTAATTCATCCCATTCAAGAGCATCAATCTCATCAGCGTCCCTGAAATTTTTAACCATGGACCACCACTAATTTTCTTCACCCTCCAAACGGTAAATAGCAAGACTAACCTTTTTATTGTCTAAACACCCCATGACATCAAAAATCTTCTCCAGTTCTTTAATCTACCCTTCAGCTTGCACAGGGTCAGATGATCCTCTGAATGATGGGGCATGTTGCCTCATCAAATGTTCCACCACTGACATGTTCCTCTGTGGTTGATCTGGCTGATCTCGTGCATGGATACCACCGCCATTTATCGCGTGAGTCAACTGTGCCATTACTGCAACAAACTGTTCAGTTCCAATTCTGAACATCTCAGGATGCTGATTCAGAAGGTTATTTCTTTCTGTATGCCTTCCTAGAACTGCTTCCCTATTTCCTCTGTGGAAAACCATTCTGAACAAACATGTCTTAGATGAAGCAACATGGTAATCTTCAAATTCTATATCATTTCAATTTGACCATAAAAAAATATATTTTCAATAATCATTTAATATAATTCTAACTGATAAAGTTATCTAAACCAACCTCTGATACCAACTATAAGGCCCCAGCCTTAAACATTACTTAATCATGAGTTATTACAATATTACACCTTGAGGATCTTTTTAGGTTTAGAGTTTTATAGAATTAGATCATAAAACATGCATTAAATTCCACATTTAAAGAAAGTGGTTACATTAAAGATAGTATTCATTTTTCCAATCAACGGAAACATATTTAAAATAAAACATGGATTCTTTCTTGAAACTTCCTTAACACTATCATCATATCATGTACCTTTTCCTTGACTTGTGAAAAACATTTCAAAAAATGGGATGAGCATAAAAATCTCAGTAAGGGATATAAAAATATGGAAAGGAAACATGAGTACAAATATACATAATAATGAAATCATACTTTACCCATAAAACATGACCACATTAACATACCTCATCAAATCATGAATAAATCATAGAAATCATAAGACATAAAGGTATCTTGAGGCATTCATAACATTCTTACGTAGGGAGTAACCCTATTGGTTATGTTTGGAATACACATCATAGTATATTCCCTAAATCTCTTCGGTGAAACCTTAACGTTTCACTCCTTCGCGTTACCCAATGCTTTGGAGAGCTATATTGGGCTCACCCACCCTTAGTTTATCACGGAACCACCCGTCTTCATAATAATTCCCAAGAACCATAACTTGATCGTATCACATAAAACATACATAAAGGAAACATAACATTTCCAAATTTCAATCAAAAGATATCAATAAAACACATTGATATAATAAAAACATTATGGAAACCATTTTCACTACAATAATAAAAGAAAATTTAAACAAGGTATTTATTTTTGTTTTAGAAAAAACGGTATGGCTTGTAGAGGAAGCCGAAACTCAAATAATGGTCACGGCGGTGGAGAAGTCATTGTCGCCACATACGTATGACAAAAACATTACCTTTTGTAGTTTAGTAAATGCTTCATATAAAAAAGATTCCTTTTGAATAAATGTAAAAGTCAAAGGTGTTTATACACTGTATAAAAGAAGGTTGTGTATAAAAAAAATATGCCTCAATGAAAGGAGATTAGGACGAAGTCCCATACCTCGGGTTCGACTTGACTCGATCATTCTTTAACCTCCTGAATAATAAACTTGAGATAATTTTTACTTTCTTATGAACCTTTTTCAAGTTAATTATTCCTTTTATATCACTTATTACCATATCATGAACACATGGAAATTATTTAAGTTATTAACGGTCGTTTTAATGATCATTGGTACTTGAGTAAAAAATAAACTCTTTATAACTAAAATTTGTTCATGTATCCATTATATCCAGAGTTATAATCATGATTTAGATATCATATATATCATATATATCAATTATATACATGCATTTATAATATTACATAACGTTTAGAGGTATGAAATGAAATGTATCGTTCATGGAGACGGTAAGCCGTACGTACGCATGAACGCTACTTTCATTTCTATTTCATATTTTATGGAATGGAATCATAATGTTATAAAGTTATATTATAATTTCAGTATAATATCATATATAATACCATTAATTACAACCTTTATATGTCCCACATATGTCATTAACGAATCAAATCACTTTGAGGGGGCGGTAGTCCACACTTCCTAAAATGAAAATATCGTGTTTAACCATAATGGAAACGATAAAGGTATGAAAAAAATGAAAAATACAGAAGCTTAAGGAAAGCATAAACATATTATATATCATATATATATATATATATATTTTCATCTTAATGGCCACCTTTGAAGGTGTTAACGGAATGTTGAACAATCATCGTTTCGGGAGGCAGAAATTCGCCATCCACAGAAACAGTATGTTCTTTAACCATTTGATGTAGGTGTGTGTAAGTGTAGCTCGAATCCTTCTTATAAAAACATCCTAGTATATGTATGATACTGGTGTTTTTACAAAAGAAATGAATAAAAAGATTTTAGGGGGTTGGAGAAGCAAAATAAAACAAAAGAACACAAGTGAAGACATTACCTTAAAACGGGTAACCCTTTTTGATTTGAGCTCAAAGGCTTCCTTGGGAATACTTCTTCCCAACGTGAGGATTCTAAGAGTTATATAGGGATTTGTAGAGACAAAATGGGTAGGTTTTGGCCGAGTAAAAGGCTTTGGAAGTGTGGGTAAGGAGGTAGAGTTGGGGGCCTTTTATAAGAGGAGAAGAGGGCCACTCTTGGAAAGTAAAGAAATGTTACATTATTTTGAAATGAGTTTCAGATTTAAAAGGTCCAACATTGATATAATTCGAGGATAAGGTGATAAGGGTTCGAAATAAACATATCCAATAGGTTTTTGAAAAGTTTAGGTCTTAGATTTTACATTATATTTTTATTTTATTTAAATTGTTAAATATTGAGGTAATCACTGCATCATCATGATGTCATAAATAATTTAATTTATTTAATGTCTAAAAATTATGAAAAAACTACTATGATGTAGGAAATATTTTTATATTTCCAATGAATATTTATAGTAAAAAATATTACTTGTATAACCCCATGTAAATTTTGTTTAGTAAAACAACTCATGTTTGTGTCATTTTTACTTCAACATTAAATAAAAAAATATTAATGTCATTTTCCTACCAAAGTGGCTCCATGGGGTCCCCAAGTTGACCCATGGATTTTATTGGTCGCCCATGACACATCTAATAAGGGTAGGACATGTGTCCATGTCATTTCATATTATTAAAACATTACTCTTACCTAAAACTACACTAATTACCTCTAATCGCGATTACGAACTTAAAAGTTACTATTCACCAAAAAATTATTTTAATCTCATTAAACCACATTTTAATTATTAATGACAACCATGTATGTCGGATTTTTGAAAATCAAATCACAGAAGTGGAAACGTTTCATTTAAACGAAAAATCGGTTTCTTTATCTACCACTTAGTGGTTTCACTATTCATCAAAAATTGAAGTTTTTCAGAAAAATACCAAAATATCACCCTAAGCTATATTTGATATTCTGAATTCAAAAATGATGTCTATTTTACAAAATTCAAATCATATAATTTACAATAATTAATTTAATAATTAATTCCCGCTATCATGACAAATAGCGTGTTTTTATGAAACAATAAGTATCAAAATATTTACACTAGTTTAAGTCCAATTTCAAAGTGAAATTGATTCCAATGACCACCATTGAATTACATGGTAAAAATATATTCTAATTTCACTTTAAAAACAATTCAAAAGATAATCTAATCATATAAATAAATTAGAATAAAAAGAGGTTTTGAATTAAAATACAACATTTTTCACTATTCATTAAAAAATGAACTTTATCGGAAAAATACCAAAAATTCACACAAAGTAAATTTTGATGTCCCAATCATAATGAATAAGTTTATTTTTACAAACATAGCTTATAAAATGGTCAAAATATAGATTTAAAAATGGTTTTCCATTAAAAGGCAGTAAAACAATCTTTTAAAAATATTAGTGTATTCCATGCTTAAGATGGGATTTATTTTCATTTTAAGCCTCTAAAACACATTCTAATTCATTAATAGACATAGATAAATATATCTATTATTAATTACTTACATGGGATGTTACATATACTTCTTCAAATAAATCCTTAATCACCCACTTTTGATTAAGAAATTTTCAAGAACATTTGTTATTATTTTTATTATTTTTATTTTTTTACTCTCTTAGAAGGAAATAAAGGGACAAGTTCTCAAAGTCATTTTGGTTACCTGTAGAACTATTTAGGATATACCATAGGATATATAGATTCTTAATGTGAAACTATAAAATTTAAATGGTTACTCTTGAACATAGGTAATATATATCCATGAGGCATCTTGGAACCCAAATGAATGGAATATGGAGGATACAAAATGAAATATCATTAGCATAGGTGTTATTTGTATTTCTAAGATAATGGGACTACTTCTATATATACCAATCCAGCCACAGATAACATGGTTTTAGTGACTTCTATTAATTACACGGGCATGATTACAAGGAATCAATCTAAGAAATAATGAGATTTTAGTAGTATTATTGAACTAGATACATAAATGAGTACTGTAATAAAAATGAATAAAAAAATTACAACATAATTCTTTTTTCTTTATAAATAAATAACTTATGGTATAACTCTAATCCACATAGTAAATTCCTAAATATCATTCATCGTATTTTTCTTGGAGTCCTTGTTAAATAAACATAATTATGGTGATCTCAAATTAATATTAAAGGTTAAATATAGCGGAATAAATAATGAATCAATGAGAATAGTAAAAAATGTCATGGTAAATAACTGAGCACATATGCCATGTGATAAATATATTGAATAGATTTTCGTAAAAAATATGTAAAGGTACTAAGATTAAATATATACAATTCAAATAAATAGATAATTAAAAATAAATATGTCATGGAAATAAATTGAAACACATTGCATTTATTGAACAAACAAAAATGAATTATACCCATATATATGTCGACATAGAATCTCAGGGATAAATAATAAATAAATCTAAATGAAGGAAGACACATAATTGTTAGATATTATGTTTCCAATAAACTATATTGATTTACTATTAAGGTATAGTTTACACATTCATAATTATAAAAAAAAATCCTAAGAGACTTCCTATGCATTGAGGTGATTTCAACAACAAGTCCCCAACTCATATATCTACAATTAACAATTATCTAAATTGTAGCTCTTAAATTAACCGGTCCCCAAAATGTATAATGAATGTCCAAATAATAAAAAAACAAATTTCCATATAAATTATCTATATTTAACAAAGAATACATGTTTATCAATATTTTCCCAAACAATTAAATAACTTTCAATGAAAACACCGTATAAAAAATGGTGATTGATTTAGGAAATTTTAATATCTAGTGTTTGTGTATATGGGTATTCATTTAAAATTAAAATGAATAATGATTAAAATAAGGTTATTCTTTCAAGAGAATGATAATAATCACAAAATTATGTGAGATTTCTAAGATGATCCTTAAGAACAATCCTGAGGAGTATAATCATTAAACATTCTGATGTGTCTCATACCAATTTGAATCATTTGAATCATAATCTTCAAAAAAATAATTAAATTAAATAAAAAATTTAATATCATGCGTCTAAGGGGAATCATTATTTAATAATAAAAATTTATTATATACAGAAAATAAAAGTGAATTGATGTATAATAACAAGTAAGACTTAATAAAATGTAATTTGGGATGAAATTTCCTTACAAATTTGGTAAAAATGTTTTGGAAAAGAAAAGGGTAAGAATAATTAAATAAAACATTTAAATACCATGAATATATTATAATTCATGATATTTTATATTAGTGTGGTAGTATGAACATCAAATATATGAAATGTGGCGCACAATAATAATGTGTGCCTCACAGAAATAAAAGTAAGACAAGAATCTCTTACTATGAGTTTCATTTTGGGGAAAAGTATTTTAAAATCTTATATTGTAACCATATGTTACATTTATAAATATTTAATTATATTTTTCTTTTAAATCATTACTTTTATTTCATTTATTACTATGTTTTATAAAACTACTTAAAAAATTATATTTACGTCAGTTGTGTTGAAAACATTTTGTTTATGTATAAAGAATAGCTTCAGTTGGTCCACTATGTTCTAATGGGTCCTTCAATAAAAAATATAAAGAATAATAATCCAGAAATAATTTATATATTTATACATCAACTATAAAATTAAAATCAATCATCAAATATGGTTACAAAAAATGACTCAAAATTACAATCTTGAAGGGGTGGGTGTGACGGAACATACTGTTATTGTTTGGACGAAGAACCTGTTAGGCGACCTAGCTAGGGCTGTCAGCAACTGGAAGGAAGCCCCATCTGTAAATCAGTTTCAAGCAAGGGCATGTGCGGCTTCCACAGTCAGTGGAACTAAGGGAAAATGGGTTCGTTGGAACCCTCCAGCTTGAGGGTTAAAACTCAATATAGATGGGTCTTGTGCTCTGGGTTTAATGTAGGGAGGAGGAGTGGTGTGTGACAATAGTGGGTCAGTGCTCATGGTGTTTTCTGTAAGACTGGGGCAAGGTTCTGCATTACAGGCAGAGCCCTTATAATGCTCCACGGTCTCTTCTTATGGGATCAGAAGGAGTTGGACATCTCTGAAGCGGAAACTAACTCAATGTCGGTGCACAAGTCCTTACAAGACCAGGTTCTCTCTCCTTAGTCGATCACCTATACAATCAGAAAATGTCAGCGCTTACTTGGCAGCAACATTATAGTGCTACACACCTGGAGGGAGGGTATCAAAGTGGTTGATCACCTCGCTTATAAGGTTATTTCAAGTCCTAATGACGTTTTATTTCACACTAAGTCTAGCTTTAAACTTGCGGGGGTCAATTTTATCAGAGGGTATTCTCTTGGTCTTCACTATTTCATACCCCCTTAGCTCCTGTCTTTGGGTGTGAGGATGGTGGTGGGGGTGTGGTGAGGGTGTTGTGTTGTTATTATTTGCCTCTTTTCGTGGAAAAAAATTTATATGATGATGATGATGATTTATATTATATTTATAGAAAGATAATTATTTCATGAATATAATATATATTATGTTTATGTCACATATGTTTAGTTATAACCTTTATTTATACATTACATGTATCGTGTGAATGAATCGCATTCATTTGAGGGCGCGATAGTCCACACTTCCTCAAACGATGTTAATGTAGTAATGTCAAATGGAATGTTATAAAATATTGAATTATAAAAGGTTTAAAAAAGTAAAAATATATAATAAATATCATATATAACATATATAAATAGTGTGGCCATCATAATGTCCACCATGAGAGGCGGTAAAGGGGAATTGAACAATTGTCATTTCGTGAGGCAGCAGTTCGTCGTACATTGATACTATATATTCGTTACCCATTAGATAAAGGTGTGTGTAACTTTAGGTAGAACCATTAGCATCAGAAATTCTAATAAATTTATTATAATAGTTTTTTATGGAATCAAATACCAATAAGAATATACGTAGTGGAGAATATAAATGAAACAAAAAAAGCTTCCGAGAAGGCATTGCCTCTTCCTCGGGTAACTATTTTTAGTTTATACCAAAAGGATTTATTGGATTTCTTCTTGATCAAAGGTAGGATTAAATGATTGGTGGATGATATTTGGGATTATATTTTGGTATATTTTGTTCAAACCTACTTGTTTTGTGAGGTGTGAGGAATCGGTAGAGGTGGATGCCTTTTATTGGGAAGGAAAAGGACCAACTATGAATTGTTGTGAACAAGTTAGATGTACACATTTTCATACCTAATCCAAGTCGAAAAACCCTAGAAAAATCAAAAATTCAAGTATCATGTCCAAATATGGACATTAAATGGGTGTTAGACAATTCTTTAAGTTGTTTGTGTCATTATGCAAAAAGTTTAGTTCATTATTATGCTTATTTTTTCATTAATAATTGTGATTAATTTTAATCACTTTCACAAAAAAAAATTTAAAAAAAAATTTTATCTTATTAGAAATTAGAAATTATTATTATTAAGAATATGGAATCCATTTTTCCATATTAAAATAATTAGTGGATAAAATTAAATTAAAATTAATCGAGTTGATGGGATGACTATGCGGGTTTTTAGAGCTAAAATTTCCTAAAGTTTGTTATGATTTTATAATCAATTTCAAATTCATTTTTTTAAATGATATAAATTTTATTAAATTATAAAATATCATTCAATAAACATTAAAACAAATTATATGTATAATTTAACCTTATAAATAAATTAAATAAAAAATAGTTTTGAACTAAGAATGAGTATTTTAAACAGTTTGTTAAAAATTGATATGCTTCAAAAAAATATCAAAAATTTAACATAATGTATTTTTTATATTTAACATTCAAATAATAAATTTATTTGGACAAATTAAATAAATTAATGTTTCCAAATTAAAAAAATTGGGTTCTTCATTAAAAGGCAGTAAAATTACCATTATAAAAATATATGTTTTTATGAGTAAAATAAAGTTTATTCTAATTTTATGCATTTCAAACCTCATGGATGAATATGAAAAATATTTTATTGAATATATAAAATATATATTTAATTAAAATAAGAAGATTATTTTTATTACTTTATTGTAGATTGTTAAAATAGCTACATGAATATAAAAATCTCTTTATATAAATACAATCCATTTATATTAAACTGGTTCTTATATTCATTTATAATTAAACTTTAAACTATGAAATTATATTATATTATTATAAACTATTTATTTTCATCAGTTAATAAATAATCATCATAACTTCTAGAATAATGGCATGGTTATATCATATCATATTAAATAAAAAAAGTTTAATATTACATTGTTATTTGGTGAAACTTGATATCACATATAACACGAGCTATGAAGGAATGTTTCTCTTCCATGTTACTCAATCTGTCAAGGAAGGTTTCTATAGCATGTAACTCCCACTAACTTAGTGTTTCATGCAAAAAAAAATATAAAATTTATTTTTTATATAAAATATATTATAAAGTGTATGCATATTATATTACCTTACGTTCTTGGTGTCGCATGTCAGACATACTATCAAATACAAGGTTCAAACATTGTTTTTTAAAATATTCACATTCTCCCCAACTTATTTAATTATTTTCTTCAAAATTTATACTCGATCCTGATGACATATTTTCTAAGGCTTTCTATGTTTGAAATCCCACATTCTGATAAGGGTTTATAAGTAATCTTATTTAAAATAGAAAATGGAAAGTACAAAGGTCACATGGAATAACATGTAACCTAATATCTATGTAAAAGATCATTAGTTCAAATTAGAGATACATACATGGAGGAAAAGCATAAATGTTTATAGGTTTTGAATGAGGCCATCAATCACAAACATATGAATTATTAATGGAATGTTGACTCCTCAGATCCATAAATCTAAGAAGATTTAGAAGACCATTGGTTAAATATAAATTATGCTTTTAGAAAAGTTGTTTTATTTCTAATTAATTTGAAAATTTTTGGTTATTTATTTTACTAATAAAAATATATTTTTACATGAAAGGATTCAATTTCATATAAATAGTGCTTACATTTGGTTGTTTTTTTATCAAATTCAAATTCATGAATTACATTACAAAATGTAATTTAAAAAATTAACATTGATTTATGAAAAACTAAAATGAACTTTTAATGGATTGTAAGACATATAAAATAAGTAAATGTCTAACTATTTGTCTTTAACTATCTTCCAAAACCAAATTGTTTAATAGATTAACCTGTAATTATTAATATGTAAACTCTTATTTCATCATAAACATTTATTTATCAATTTTTTTAACTAAAAACAATTGTAATTAACTAGTAAATTTCACAGGTCTATAGTTTGTGTGAAACCCTTATAGTCCTTCGGTCCTGGTTTTAGTACCCACATCCATGCTGGACCTGATTGGTTGTCACCCAACATATATGATGCCCTTTTTTATAACTAAATTAATATAATTTCCAAAATAACTATGAAGTACATCGTTGAAATAAGGTTAACCTCTAAATAGACTCTTAACTAAGGTTTTTAATATAATCCTATTACATAAATAATTCATCAAATTATTTCTACAGAGATCCTTCCTTGATCTACTATTTATCCACAATGTCATTTATAAGATTTCTAATCCATGACACATTATTTTAAATCTAAAAGGACTTAGGTTTAACATAGGATATTCATTGTCAAAATCCCTTCAAATTCTCCATATTTTTTATAAATAAAACCTGGATTGTCCTAAGAATATCCCCCTAGTGTGTCAAACCATGTGTATAGTTAGGCTTGTTGTTGTGTACCTGGTTACTGGAGTCAGGACAAGAACACCTTTTCAGAGTTGTTACTCCTAGGAAAATATGTTCTAGAACCACCCAAACATATATTATCCATATTTGGATATATTTTTCGGAAAGACCAAAATAATATCTACTTTTCCCAAATTCTAGGGTTTTTATCTAAACTTATCCTAAAATTATACCTGATGAGAATGTTATATAATCAATGTTTTATTAAATATAGTTCACATTGTTTCTAATAAACATCCTTTAATACCACATGTAGCGACCTAACCCCAAATAGGCCAGATTCACGGTCTTCTATCAATTAATTAGGTATAATTACATGGAATAAATAACCAAATGAACAAAAGTTTAGTAGTATTGAGGAACCAGATAAATAAATGTGTATTTTATTAAAAATGAACACACTAATTACAACATATTTGTTTATTTTTTTTCTAAATTATAACATCATGGAAACGTAAATCAATGTTGTAAATTATTTTGTATCATTCATAATATTCTTATTGGATTCATGGGGAATGAAATATAATAATGGTGAGCTCAAATAATTAGTATGAAATAATATTGCTGAAGCAATAATGAATCATTAAGAATAGTCAAAATAGAATGGTAAATAACTGAGAAGACATTCTATGTAATTAATAAACAAAATGAATGTGAATAAACAATCTTATATTTAGTAAATGGAAATAAATCCCATTGAAATAACTACATAAGAAAAAATAAATATGTAAAGGTAATAAACTAAACCACTTTTCATTAAATCAATGAACTAAAATAAAATGTACCCGTAGGCATGTCTATAGCAAATCTCATAGATAAATAATAAATGAATCTAAATTAGGAAAAATTATTAATTATTGGAAATCATGTTTTCCATGAACATGATACCTTTTACATGAAGATATAGTTTAAAATTTTGTAATTTTCACAGGAAATTCATCCCATGATACTATCAATGTTTCTAGGGGATTTAATCCACTGGTCCCTAACCCGTATATATTAATTTAACCTGTCTCTAACTTGTAGTTCATAAATTAACTAGTCCCCAAACCATATTGCATATTTTTGAATAATTTAAATAAACAAATTGACTTTTAAAATATCCATATTGAACACATAATATAGGATTATCAATATTTCCCCAAATAATCAAATAACATTCAATATAAACACTGTATGAAAAATGGAATATGGTTTAATTAATACTAATATCCACTATATGAGAATATGGATGTTCAATTAAATTTATAATAAAAATAATAAAAATAAACTTATTATTTCAAAATAATGTTTACAATCACAAAAGTAAGTGAGACTACCAAGATATGTCTTAAGAAAAATCTTGAGTAGAATAATATTTAAACATTCCATAGTGTCTCATTCAACATTGAAACTTATGATTTATAATTTACATAAATTAACTCTGTTAAATGAAACTTATAATATCATGATAATAATGGTATTCATGATATAATAAGACAAATTTATTATATACTCCCAATATAACAGAATTGAAATATACTAACAAATAAGTCTCAATGAATTGTAAATTGAATGGAAATTCCCGTACCAATGTGGTAACAAATGTATTGGAAAACCCAACGGTAATAATCATTGAATAAAACATTTAAATACCATTAAAATATTATAATTAATGTTATTATATGTCAATGTAGCAATATGTACACCATATTTAAGAAATTAGGTTCTTAATAAAAATGTATTACTCACATAAAGTTAAGTAAGATACAAATCCCTTACATTGCACATCCTTGTGGTGGAACATACTTTATATTAATATATAATAAACATATGGTAATTATTTACTTTATTTAGAACCTTTTTAATGTTAATAATTACTTTTATTTCCCATATTACTATGTTGTATAAAACTATATAAAATTATGTTTATATCGGTTGTTATGACCAAATTTATTTTACATGCCAAAAAATGAACGGTAGGTCAAATATAGTCTAATGGGCCATTACATATAAATATAAAGTATAATATTCCTCAAATAATTATTATATTTATAATTCAATTATTCTTATAAAATAAATCATTATATATTGTTGAAAAATGATCTAATATTACAATCATGTAGATGGTTGGTCATATGAACGCATGAGTAGCGTTCATATTTTTTAATGATCATTATGGAAAGAAGGTAAGTAACTAAAATATTTCATGAATGATAATTATAGAATAAATAACCTATTATTTAATCATATATACATATATGTATAATTATTTTTTGTAATAGGAATCACAACATGTCAAGAAATTGGTAGTCCATAAGTCCACAAATGATATTTTCTTTTTTATAGTGTGTGATGTGGTAGAAAGAAAATGATATATATTATAATTAAATAAATTTAATTAAGTAATTAATATAATATATGTGTTTTTTATGTCACCGAATTTAAATTATAATAATCATTTATACATTCCATGAATCTTCTGAATAAATCACATTGCTTTGAGTGGGTGGTAGTCCACACTTCCTCAAATGACATCACCATATTAATATAAAAAATGTATTAAATATTTGTATTATAAATGTTTTTCAGAATTATAAATAAATATTATATATTATATATAAAATATAAAAATATATTTTCCATCACAATGGACACCATGAGAGGTGTTAAATTAGAATTGAACAATCATCATTTCATGTGGTAGTAGTTCACCATACCCTGAAATAGTATGTTCATTACCCATTTGATAGAGGTGTGTGTATGTGTAGGTAGAAACATTACCATAAAAATATAATAATATTTTTTTTATACTTTTGTTATTATGTAATAATAAAATAAGAATACAATTTGGGTTGTAGAATGGAAATGAAACTAATAAGCTTGAGAGAAACTGATACCTCTTAATCAGGTAACTACTTTTGGTTTGTACCAAAAGGATTGTTCGGTTTCCATAATACCCAAATAGATTCATATAGGTAGATTTAATGATTTTGGGGAAGCTATTTTTGAAGATATTTGATGAACATATGTGGTTTGAGTGGTGTGAATAAGTGGGAGAGGCGTGGGAATTTTATATAGAAGGAAAGAGACTCAGTAGGAATTTTTGGAAACAATTTAGATGTATAAAGGTTAGTTCCTAAAAAACTCATAAAAAACAAAAAAACACATTACTGTAAGGAAAATTGAAATTAAAGTTATAGGAATTGGTTTTCTAAAGTGGATCAGTCATTTGGGCCCATAAGATAAAGGTTTTGTCACTTATTAAGATTAATTTTTCGTCAATAATTATAATTAATTTTAATCACATTCACAAATATTTTTGGTAAAAAAATTTTTATTATTAAAAATTATAAATTCTATAGATTCCTAATATGGAATCAATTTTTAAAAATTAAAATCCCAAAAGTGTTACAAATTATGTTAAAATTAATCCCTTATATGGGATTACAATTCGTATTTTTAGATTAAAAATGTCTTAATGTTTGTTAAGTTATTATAATAAATTTCAAATTGAAATTGATTCCAATAAAATAAATTATATTAATTTATAAAAACATTATTTAATTTATCATTAAAACCAATTATAGTTATAATTAAACTTTTTAAATAAAGTATATGATAAAATATTTATAACTAAAATTCATTATTTTAACTATTCATTAAAAATGTTATGTTTCTGAAAAATATAAATAAATTACCATAACCAAATTTTTATGTTAATATTTAAAATATGAATCATATTTTGATATATTAAATCCATTTCTAATGAATTTTTAACTTTTGAATTGATATTATTTTATAATAAACCATTTATTTTCATAAGTTAGTTAATATTCTTAATAACTACATACATAATTACTAGGTTATATCATATTATATTAAATAATATTATTTTAATAATACATTTTCATTTGGTAAAACACGATCTTGTCCACAATGTAAGAAATCATTGATGGTTCCTCTTACATGTAACTTAAGCTACCGAGAAAGGGCACTCTTGATTAAAAGGAATGATTACATAGTGTTTCATATCAAAATATATAGAATCTATTTTAGATAGTAAATATATTATAATGTATATAGATATTATATTACCTTACATGTTTGGTGTCATGTGTCAGATACGCTATCGAATATAAGGTTTTTTACATTAGTTTTTCATGGATTCACACTATACACTTTCCAAATTCTAAAGGAGATAAATAATGATAAAGTAAATTAGTAATATTTAGTCATAGGTCTATAATTGGACCTATAAGCCTCAATCACATAGATTTACATTAAAGATGACTTCGTGTTAATGATTAAGAAAATCATTAAATAATATGTCACTTATAAGGTGAAGTTAATCCTAATTTTTTAATTTACTTGAGAGTGGATTGAATTATATGTCCATAAATGTAACACCCATATATTTTATGAAATATATATATTTTTATTAAATATAATTTCTTTAATAGTTTATATTACACCCAATAAGGAGTTTCAAAAAATAAATATATTTTGTTAATATCATTATTTAAACACGTATTTTATAACCTTGCCTTTAAAAATAAAAATAAAAATATTAATAAATAATTGTTAAATATTAATTATCATTTTTTATTTAATTAAAATATATTGTTAAAAAATTAATTATTTGTCAGAAGAGCCGTTATTTGATTGGAAAATACTATTTTATCCGAAAAATGTGTCTTTTTCATTTTGTGAAAAAATAATAAAATTAATTATTACCACATATAGAAATTTATTTTTCAAAAAAAATTTATTTTTTATAACTAACTTTGAAAACTTTATTGGAATGATGATTTGATAATTTTTTGAGGAGATAATATTTTTTTAGTGAATTGTGAAAAATAATCTTTATACTAATAATTTCATTTTCATTTAAAACATTTAGAAATAGTAAACATATATTTATATAGTATCAAATTTAAATTAAATAATTTTTATATATATATATTTAATAATCTAATTTTGGTCATTTTAATAAATTATATATAGAATTTTGATATTAAAATTTTCATAGTGAGGAAAATTGTTCCATGTGAAGATTCACTTTCTCATCGCATCTGCGGGTATATTTTAAATTATATTCTTCCATGTATGTGATTTTATTTTTGAAATATAGATTTTATATTTGGAATAAGAATAATTGATTTAATATAATAGGTTCAACATAATTTAAGACCATAATGTTTAGTAAAATCCTTATATATTACTTAATATGGTTATGGAAAAAATGGGTTTACCAAGGTTAAGATAAACTTTTTAAGGTAAAATGTGGATATTAATATATCCAAAACCCTTTCTATGTAAATATATATAACATTTAATTACCTATACTCTATAATGGTCTATTTGGGAGGCTTTTGGCATGTGTAAAACGTGGGAACATCTTTTTCATTTCAAAAATTACAATTGTGCCACTCACCTCAATTATAAAAGGCCATCCAATATCCTATCCACATCACACTAAAAACAATTTGGTTCATCCAAGACCTAATAAATTATCTTCCTTATATTTCTAAAAATATGTAGTGGCCTTGGTGAGATCAAAAATCCAATCGTGGAAGGCATAATACTAATACTAAAGAGGTTGTCTAATGAAGAGATAAAGTTTTAACTATGTGTTTTTCTTTTACACATTCTTAAAACAATTTAAAATATTACTAAATATTTATGATATATAAAAATATCTCCATTATATTGACATTTTATTATGTTAATGGAATATAATACATACATCTCCACCTCCATCAAATTGGAAACATAACCATCAATCGTTTGTACGGTGGACCACCGCCTCATTAAAAGATGTTATTCAGTTTCTGTCACCACCATTCACGACATGATATAATGATGTTTTAAATGTTTATGTATTATATTTGTGATAATATTATACTAATATAATTTTTATATCACTAATACATTCTTACTTTAAATTTTGTGGGAATACAATTACGTGGCTTGTGTGTACGGAAGACTAACACCTCAAGATGTGATGTTGTTCTTTCATGCTTTACATGGATTGTATTATATATGTGTTTAATGAAAATATTTTATATATATTACCCAAAAAATACTATTAGTATAATTAATTATTTACCATTATTTTTTAAAATATGATGTGAAAATGGAATCAACATTCATGCATACATTTGAACTACCGTCTCTATGAATTGTGTATTTGATTTACCATAGATAAATTCAATGGATTACTATAAATACATATATAATAAATATATAAATGATATTTATATATATTTTTTAGCATTTAGTATATAATTTTACACAAAAAGAAGAAATGGTACCAAAAATAATATATCAAATAATACATGAAAACCATTTAGTTGTAGCCCAAAATGTGATGTCAACATGGGGGTGTCAATAGATGGGTATTAAAAGTTCATAAATAAAATATATATATATATATATATTTATATATAATTAATTTTATTTCATATATGTATAATAAACATATATCTATTATATAATAGGATTGAATATGTATTTGGGAAGTCAAGACTTAAGGTAACAAATTTTTGTCTAAATTTGTCTTCTTTGGGACATAAGTTACGTTATACAGCTATCTTTTTTTATGAGGTGTATATATAGACCCATTAAAATATTATATCATAAATTTATTTATTATGAAAATATTTGAAGATTCATTTATTTTTATTCTTTCACGGGCCTTATGTTTTAGTTTTACCAAAGTGGCAAGGGTTTTATGATATCATATAACTATTCATCGAGATTGTTTAAGTTTATGTTTCTAATAATGAAATATTATGATCAATATATCCTGAAACTAATTAATTTTATCCACCTATATATATAATATGAGGATACATTTTCCCTTCATTTTCCACACTTTATGCACTAATGAGTTCAAAACAATTTTTATATGAAAAATCCTTTTTATTTCATTATTAGATTGAAAAACCTTTCTCTTCCATGTACATGTTTTCTAAAAGAATATAAATATATTGTATTATTCATTTGGGTTTGTTTAAAGTCATTATAATCCATTTTTTAATTTTTTAATTTTTCAAGAAGGAATCATTATGTTGTTTTCTAAACAAGGCCCTTTTGGGTTTAACTGAAAATGTGAAATAAATATTTATTTATTGTGTAAAAAATGAATAGAATTTTCCAATTTCATGACCTTTATTTTTATTGATGATTATTTTATAAATTTTCATGTTTATATTCATTGAATATTATTTCCAAAATATTTGATGAATTTTTATTTTTAAATGTGATTTTCAATGAAATTTTAATTTCCCCTTATAATGTTTTATGTTATCTACAAAAATATTTTTTTTCCGTCCGTGATGAAATCCTTAGATGTTTCTTATTCTTTAATAGGAATATGATTATATCATACTGAAATTATTATTTCTTTAGATGGTTTATGTTTATTATTACAATATGTTTATGTAACCCATTTCTCTTTCAAAGGTTATACAATTATAAATTTATTATGAATCTCGCTTAATTTTCCATGGTTTATTCTTTGATGAAATTATAAAATGAATATGAAGCCTACTTCTTTTCTAGATGTTATATTATTATTAATTGTTTATAAAACCAATTTATTTATATGAATTATTGTTTTAGGATATTGTGGAATATGTATGAAAGATTTTCATTTTGTAAGACCTATATATCACTCCAATTAATTTGGTAATGATTGATATATATTGAGATAAACAAGTGTAGAGCTGGGATTTAAACAAGTTATGTATGGGATTATTTCTAATATGATAGTCTTGGGAGTGAACCAAGACTATTATGATGGTTTGGCGAGTGAAACCATTACACTATGAATGTCATTTTAATAATCCTTGAACTAAAAATAAAATTATTTTTAATAATTATGTGTATGAGACAAATATATTCCTTATGAAAATGTAATGTTATCATGGTTCATGTTATCTAATTCCATTATTATTCATGTATTAAGAACTATAATTATTATTTCCATGACTCAAGTTTACATTATTTGATATTTTGTGTTTGGTTTTAGATGTCATTATCATGGTCTCATGCCCTTAAGTCCATGATATGTTGATATCTCATTTGTTTCCAGATATTGAGCATCTAAGATCATATTTATTATGTTTACATTCTATAGGGTATGAAAAATTCATTGTGTATTATATATTTAAAGGGGGTGATAGTAATGAAGAAGCTAGTGGTACATGATGTTGTTCACTAATGGGACAATTATTTATGTGTCCATGTTTCTAAAGGCTGTAGGACAAAATGATTATAGTGTGGTTTTTTATTTTTTTCAATGAGTAATCATCTATTAATATTTAGTAAAATTTATGATAAGTATTTGTCTTTACAATAATACATATTTAACTTTCATCCTACTACTATTAATTACCTAATAAGATGATGAAACCAATTTTACCTTAACACTCAATAATCTAGTTCATGTAAAAATGAGCATCTATATGATGAATCCTAGAGATAAAACACCCTTTTGGAGAAATATATAGAGAAACCATGAGTAATCAACAACACCCTACCCCCAATAAAATTACTATCTCTACCAAGAGAACATATATTCACTTATATTTCCCTAATCATTGAGCATTTAAAATAAATATTTCACCAAAATAATTTATTTTGAATAGAATTAATCTATTATTTTTTCATAATATCTATCCATTAAATTGAACCAAACTCTTGAATAATTCTTTACAATAATGGTTTCTATAGGTTTTCACCCTCATATGGAAATTTTGGAGAACACTAAAATAATGAATAAAACCCTTGTAGGTGCAATTAGATCCCATAATAATGGGACCACAATCTCCCATAAAAATAGGATGCCAACATAAATATAGTTCTCAATAAATCAAGACCATGTAGAATTCACAAAGAACATTGATGTGTCAAATTCATGTTATCTTCATTTTCCAAACCCTGTAATTATTTCACTCTATAAATTATTAATTTCTAATTTATATTTTAGTGATGTATTACACATGTATATGAAATCCTGTTATGTTGAATTATTTAATGTTCAACCTCACTAATGTTTAATTTATCTCTAAATAGTCCAAAGAAGTACACTTCAACTATGTTTCCAAAAAATCAATGATTATTTTCATAAATTACAATATTATAACCACAATTCATGTTAGTTATATTATCCTTTTGGATAATAGATTGAATGTATATGAATATGTGTTGAGAAAAATACATTTAAAACATTTAATGAAATCTCATAATTCTACCAATTTTCATGAATCGACTGATGGATAGGTAGACACCCTTAACAAAAACCATTGAAAAATTCTGTATACAACATTTGCAAACAAAATGGAGACATGTCCCAACAAACAATTCGAAAAATTTAGGGAATATCATATATCAACATGAATCTATATTTAAGAAACACAATATTTCCTAGTTTATGGATTTGAAGTAGTGGTCCCCATTGATGATTTGACTCTCTCACATCAAACACCCATTTATGATTAGATGATTGAATATAAATGTTCATATATATAGTTGGATGAGTGTGGATATCTTAATGGAATAATATTTTTAGTATGACATAACCTCAAGGTCCACTAAAATTGGATAAATAACGAATTTAGTATTAATGTTCTCTTTCAATCATTTTTGATTGGATAATTTTTGTTAGAAGTAAAGACACTAATGGTGCATGGGAGGAAGACTCAAAATTGAAGAAAAAATATAAATGTGATTTTGTACTATATAATGGATGACTCAACATGGAATATTATGTGGCATATATCATAGACCACACAACAAAAAAATTTAATAACCTATGTTTAATATAGTTATAGTGGGACATGAGATTTATCTAGAGAGGGATGCATTATAGATGAGTTATTTCTCTTATGCGATGGGTCTGGTGTATGGTTAAGATGGTGAAAAAATTTGATTGAGTATGTAATTGAGTTTGGTTTTTAATACATTTCCTATGAATATTTTTATACCCTAAGATTATCCCCTATTATATTTTTAAATCATTATTACAATATCTCCCTACACTCTATATGATCATATAAATCATTGAATGATTATCATCACCTAGTTTTTTCATCATGAATAAGGAAATATAATCATAACTGTATCACATTAAATTTTATGTACTAATGACTAGATATCTCCAATCAGTAATAGATCATCACACCACTCACCCTCAAAGGTGATGAAGAGAATCAAAGTGGAATGTTTGTTCAAAGTAATAGTTTGAGGATAAGAAATTGTCTATTAATGGAAATGAAAATATGATATTATATTAAGAGAAAAAGAACTTATATAGAGATAAAAATAAAATAATAAAACATTATGACCAGAATTCATTCAGAAGGAATAGGGGGAATATCTTATACTTCACACTAATAGAATACTTCTCCATCACTAAATAAAATATATTAAATGAAAAGTAAATAGATAAAATTAGTAGTATTTCAACTCAATCATACCTTTATGGCATCATCCCCATTTTTTCAGGTGAATAATAATCTTCTTATTTAGATTCTATAAGGATCCTTGATATTTAATAGTTCTTTAGTACTCTATGAGTATTAAATGATTCTCTTCTATCCTTTATTTATTTTAGATCCTTTAAAATTTTTCTTAAACATAGTTCCCATGTTCTTCTTATATACTTCTACTTTATTTAAAAATTTAGGGTTCTGATGTCTCATATGGTGCCACACACAAAATTATTCTTAACCCTAAATCTTCTTATGATCTTGATATCCCAATATAGTTTGATGTTCTCCATATGTATTTAATGATGGTATCATTATAATTAGTGAAACTAGACAAATAAATTTTTAGGTTAGGTTTAACTTTTCTATTTGGATTACTTTCTATTTTGATCCCAGGGGCCCAAAATATGTATAAGCCCTTATGGATTAATATACAGATGCAGTTTAAATTATTTTAATTTTAATATTATATGGTGGGAAGGTTTGAGGATATTGGTAAAAAATAGTTATGATTAACACTGAAGTCTTAGGATTCCTTCAAGTATCACAATATACTCTCATGATCTTAATGGGTAACAGCCATATGATGAGACTCAAAAAGGATTATGATTTGTAAAATAAAAAAAATATTGAAGTCATATGATCTATAAATAATATGTTTCATAAAGTTATTCAAAGAGTTATGATATTTGTAAATTTCACTATAAAACACGGTGAATAATCTTATTACGGATGTAGTCACTTTAAAAAAATCCTTGGTTTTTTAAGAAGATCATGGTCACTACTAAAGAATTAATATATGTGAGCATTAAAATCAGTATTTTAGTGTATCATTTATCCTATTTAATATTAAAATGAATTGTAAAATTTTACAATAGAGAAAAACACTTTGAATAGTGAAATATTAATTCAATTAAAGGATTCAAAATTATATTGAAAAAATGGTTAAAACCACTATAAACGATGTTTTACGGCATTTATCAATAATATTTACATTTTAAAAAAACATTAATAAAATGAAATTTGATTTTTTGTTATATTATAGGTTTAATTTACATTCAATATATGTTTAAAATTATGGAGAAATTGGCCCTCATCACTCCCCAACACTGACATTGTTTCACTCCAAAAAAATATATATAATTCATAATATGAAAATGACTTTCCTACCTATGTTAAAAAAACAAATAATGTAAATTAAAATATTTATCCATTAATAAAAAGTTAATTCCTCTTATGTGAATCAAATATATTATAACCACTTAAATTTAAGATAACTGTATAGTTCAAAGATTTTATACATAATATATCATAAAGGATTCAAGATTTTTTCAGGTAGAACATCCCTAAATTCTCCCCCTTGGATTTACTTCACAATATTACATTTTATAATTCTTTTATAAATCATGAATGAAATTTATATATATAATCATCCCCTTCTTCATATAATTTCATAATTCCCCAATTAATTTCATCACATTGTTAATTATAACCTAAATTTTTTTTTTGTGAAATAGTTTTACAAACTACTTATTGAATGAGAATAGTTAAACCTAGAAATAATCCATTCAAATATAATATATATCACCTGAGACAAATTTTAATAGTCAAGGACTGAAATAAAATCATGGATAACTGACTCTCACACCACAATAAATTTTAGTTTATAGATAACAATCATATGTTTATACATATAGACTTAAAAATTATTTGATAATAGATCCCAACATCGTTTAGTACGATGGTTCATATGAGGTATTTTAATATCTTTTAGGGTGGATCCATGATGTGGTAATAAATTACTAAGGTTAATTTTCAAATGTTTGATTTCATCTATATAGATTTAAAATTCAATGATTTTTTTCCATTCAGTTCATTTCAATTAAATTCTATTTTCCTATTTCTTAGGAGTATAATACCTTGAATAAATGTTGAAAAATTAAAAGAGAAATCATCTGATTCTAAAAATTTCAAAACTAATGGAATCTATATATACTAGAATAATATTTATTATAGGAAAAAACATTTGTTATTTGGCTCTATTATCTATAAATAATCTAAATATCTAAAAATTATAATCAAACTATATTTATATACAATATCTAAAAATAAGTTTTTCAGTAACACTTGTTTCTTTATTTCAAATAAAAGAATCATAGAAATTGATAAAAATGAATAAAATATTGGATTTCATTCTATGATACCCATACCTCTCCCCCACAATTATCAGAGACCTCACATTGAATTATTTTTATCATAAATATTTCAATGGAAAATATAAATTAAAAGTGGGTATCTAGAAAAATATTAGTAAAAATGAAAACATAGGTTTCATTATTTAGTGGACAACGAAGGATTTTGGTTTCTGTTAAAAACATTATAATGTTACTTTTTCAATTATCTATTCTTCTTAAATGGATATTATGATTCAACTCCATTGATTTCAACTACCCCAAGATGAAATGTTTTCCCACAACAATAGATATATTCCACATGGAATGAGGATTAAAAATTATAGTATTCATACCGGCTAAAAATAACAAATCACTATATATAACAATAAATGTAATTCTACAGACGATTATATCATGGATAGATAAAGGAAAAAAAATTATTGTAGTAAATTATCATAAAATACCCATCACATTTTCCCTTGTTTCATCCTTTTTATATTTCTTTTCTATCTATATTTTCTTAACTATATGATTACTTTCTCACATCATAACATTCCTTTTGTAGAAAATCAATAGGCAAATGTAAATTCATTCTATAGAAAATTATTTATTGGGGAATACCTAAGTTTGTTTTATAAGCATTCATCTATGCCCAAATACATCTTTTGGGTTCTTAATTCAGTCATTTTTGGTGGGTTTCATTGTCTATTGTAAAATACGCTAGATTTTTTTGTTTGAGACCTCAACCTACCCATTTATTAGGTTGTAGGAAGCTGGGACTCACATTGAACTCCATCATTACTCCCTATAACTTCCATGTTCTTGTTACAAAAATGTGATCCTTTGTTATGGATTATGTCTCAAGGAATTAAAAATGTATAAAATTGTTCGGTCCTTGATTCCCAATTACACCATTGGAATTATAAACACAAGTGTTCATTTCACTACTACAGAAATGATTTTATGTTGAAGTTTATCATTATATTTCATATAACAAGTGTTAATAGGTTTTTAATGTCCCCTATTTCAATAAATGATGATGAAGACAATACTGTTGGGTTTTCATGTTTTTTATGATAATTGATGTGAAAATATAGTTTTTTACATCATTTTTCATAAATACAATGATAAAATCTAGTTTTTCATGGTGGTTATCACGAAACCAATATGAAACAAAAATTTGCATCTGTTTTAAGATGAAAAACATTAAAAATTATTTTTTAATGTCTATTTTTCTAAAATCAATGGAAAAAATAAAATTTAATAACCATGTAATGTGGAATTATATTTTTTTACAAAAAAACTTTAAAATTTTCAACTTCATATGAAAATTTATGTTACAAAATTTTCTTATTTAGTTTCATTTATATTTTCTACACTCCACATGTATTCATTTACTAATAAATTCATTAATTCCACATCATTACATCGATTAAACTCTTTCGATCATTATCATTATTCTATTAATTCTGTTTTTGAGATATAATAATTTTATTTATAAATATTTTTTATGATTTAATATTATTTTTTTTATTTTTATCATTTTATATAATATTTAATGATTCCATTTCTAATATAATGAATAATATTTCTTTATATCATGTTTAAAAACAAATATTCCTTTAGATTATAAGATTACTTTTAACCAACAGCTTAGGTTTCATCATGAGATATTTTCTCAAAAGAAAATTATATTGACAAAGAATTTGAAAGTATTGAAAAATAATTCAAATATTTATGATTTTTGTTTTAAATTTCATATGGTTCCTATGATATTTTTATTGTTTATTGATCTTTAATTTTATTTAGTTTTAGTACTCATCATTTTAATATGTATTATTCTATTAATATAAATATATCAATGAATAACCTTTTTTCATGTCCATAACTATAAAAGACTTATTTTATTATGTTGAAGAGTATTTTTTTTATTCTAAAAATAAAACTATGTGAGCTGATATTGGATATCAAATAATTGTTTTTGAAAAAAACATGTAGTTGATTTTTTACATAGTTTTAATAAATACTTGAAAAATCAACAAAATATAAAATTGTAAGGTCTGCATTAATATCAATGGTTAACAAATATATTTTCAATGTAACCTTCAAATACATTTTTCAATAAATGTAATTAAAATTATAATGAACAGATATAAATAACCTATTTTTTTCTATAGCTGATTCAATACATTAGGATGAATTTATTACTACTTATAAGATATAAGAGAAACCAATTGATATTGGAAATGGAAAAATTAAATATAATCCATAAATAACCATTATTTTATAAAAAATCAATGTTTTTGGTGAATTTCTTACCTTTTAGATATACTTCAAGTTTGTTGATTATTTGGACTTACCTCAAAAAATACATGAGAGTGTTAAAAAATGAGATTCAAAATAATTAAACATTTAATACCATCGAATATACCTTTTTAGGTATAAATTTTTCTCCACATTATATTGTAGGGAAAAATGAAACTATAAACATATATTTTTCCTCAAGGATAGAACTCGTTAGCAAATTTTCAATATAAATTTTAAATAAATAAGTGACCTCTATGGAATGAATCATTGAATAATATTTCAATTTATGTTACTGAGGATAGGTAAAGAAAAATGTTCCTTTAAAGTGGAAAAAAATTCCCCAAGTCATCATGCAGGTGCACTTGGGTAACGTTGTTCAACTGGTCACCAGAGAAGGAGTCATCTATGTTGGGTTTGGCTGGTGGTTATACCTCATTAGTTTGAGTTAACCTACTCATGTGGTCTACCAATAAATTAAAATATACCTTCTTTTCCAGAAACTCTTAGTTTAATTGATGAAATTTAAATAATCATCTTACCAACCTTGTCTTTTCATTATCATTCTTGATTAAATACCTATGTGCAAAAATTTAGAAAAAAGTCACTTTAATTTTTAAAAAATAAGGGTAAACATTTATAAGTAAAAATTATTTTGAAAATCATTTTTTATTTTTGTGTATTTTATCTAGGTTGTGTTTAGGGAATGATAATTGAATGCTACTATAACACCCTTATAATTTAGAATATATTTTTATTTAATAAATTGAAGAGTTTGATAGCTTGGGATACAAACAACTAACAACATAAGTGACTAATTATTAAATATAATAAAAAATTAAATATATTATATGGAAATTAACAAAAATATAATTATTATATTTAATTATGTAAGTATAATAAGTGTTAGCCTAGTTGTTCCAAATTAAAAAAAATTTAATATTACTATCATTACATTACTATAATGGTTTTATTTTAATGTTAATTCCTCTTAATTAGATTAATAATATCATAAACAATTATTGTTTATATATATTAAAATATTAATAATCACTCATACATATCATAAAAAATTGTTATAAATAACGATAAACCGATTTTATAGTAAAAGAGTTATTTTGCAGTCTTTTTGAAATTAAGCAATGTATTTAATACTAATAAACTAAATTATTCCTTGTTGATTAATGAATTAAATTAAATATGTTAGTAATATATTATGTTAAATAAATTAAAAATAAAATAAATGTTTTTTCTAGGAAAATAATTAGAATAAATTTATTTTATGCATTAGAAATAAATTTTTTCGAAACAAGGATTTTATGTGTTTTCTGTGAGGATATTAAAAATATCTTATACCTAATTATGAAATTTTTTTGGAGAAAATAAAATTAATTTTTTTAATCTAGAATTCTAAAATTTTAATATGTTGAATATTAAGGGGGTTTCCTAAAAATGATTATTTGATGTTAATAATGAAAAATGTAGTTTTACAATTTTTTTGGCTTTTATGACATCACAAAAATATGAGAATTTTTTAAAATTGTATCAAAACATTTTATTCAAAGAAAATATATCTAATTTACTTAAATTATTTATTATAAAGTATTATTTTTTTAATTACTAATCTATGTATGAAACTTTGTACATAAGTAGAATTTTATTATAATAAAAAAATATTTTTTCCTTAACTTTAATTTAGTATTTATATGGTCCCCATCATTTTTGAATTGATTTTATAGTCAGATAATAGGACATTTTATTTATAAAATAACAAATAAAATGAAAATATATTCAATATATGTTTTTTGGGTAAAATATTTTTTATCCTGAAACCCACTTTTCCCAAAAATAAACAATTTTCAATGCATTTTTTGTACTTATATAAAAATTAATTTTTGTCACCTTATTGAATAGAATATTGTAAATTGGATTACATATTTGGAATTATAGTATTTAATATTATCAAATAATTTCATTTCATTTTTCTTCACAATAAATTATTTCCATAGTAAAACATTTTTCCCCAAGATATGGGTTAAATCAGTTATCACGAGGTTTATGTTGAAAATTATCAGTAAACATTTTCCAAATTTAATTGTTTGACAGTATTTTAATGTTACATTATCTTAAATTTTAAATTTTACTTATTTATTTAAACATTTAAATGAAATTTTCATTATATTATTTTAAATATAAGGGTTTTTATAAGGGTGGCACTCCCCTCATTTATAGAAGGGAACATACTCTTATCACTTCTCCACTCTACTTTGGAAACATAGATCAACCAAGATCAACCCAAATACATTAAAAAAACTCATACACCAGATCTAGGGTTCTTGGTATTCATATATTACCCAATGAAATTTCTAAATGGTTTTTTTCAAATGAGTTTATCTAATGAATAGTTATATTTTCTCACTATTTTCTTCAAGTGAATTTAATCTTAAACCTCAATGAAATATTTTAGGTATATATTAGGATAATGAATTTATTATATTTTCTATACTAAAATGTGTTTATTATAATGGTATGATAAATAATATTTCTTTTTTGAGTTGGAAAACTGTCAAGAAATTTGAAATTATGATTTTTGTGGGATGTTTGATTTGAGAACCGTAATTCAGATCAACAATCCAAGAGTTGGAAGGTCATAAAGTGATAATTTTTTATTTTTTTAGGAATGTAAACTACCTTAGATAGATAGGAATGTATTGAAATATTTATGTTAGTTTCAATAGTTTTGGGATATTCCTCTCAGGTTTCATGATTTGGTGTGTATATTTTAGGTGAAACCATGAAGCACACTCAGCATGAGGAGGATTTCTATTAAATTTGTATGGTGAATCATTATTAAAAATAGTTTATTCGTGATTAAGGGTTAACCATGTTGGGTATATAAGAATTTATTTAGGCTTATAACTGGCCAAGGTATGATAACATAGTTTTCACATTATTATAAAGAAACAACGTGAAATATTAAAAGACTAAGGCATTGTTAATTAGTATGGTTAGCACACTGTTTGGTAAAACATGCAGATCAACAATGCTATGGGTTTTTCATAGAATATTCCTACCAAAAAATTAGTATATTGTTATGAAAAATATGTATCCAAAATGATAAAAACATTAAAAGTGTCTTCTTATGGGTTTCCCCCCTTGTAATTTCATGCTCCCAACAAACATTTTCTTTCCCACTCACACACGCAAGAGAATTCGACCCCCATTATTTCTTTCTTCCTATACACTATTCATTTTTTGGTGAATTTATTAGATTATTTGATAAATCAATGTTATTATTTCATCTTGGTTATTCTATAATATATTTTCCATTTTCATTCTCATAGATTTATTTTCTTATAGATAGAGTTCTGGATCAGATCTCACTAGATCACGGTGGAATTGAATGATTTTTATGGGAATGTAATTTCTTTTGTTAGAGGACATATTGAGATGGTATTTATATAGTGTGACATGTCATATTGGTTATGTTATTTATTTGAAGGGGGTTTTATACAATTTGAGTTAAATTATGTGAAATTTACCATTTATTTGTTTCTAGTTGTTATATATTTTGAGTAGGGGTATTTTGGGAGAATTTTATGTGGGTTTGGCATGACATTGGACATGTTTTGGATGTAATGGGTCATATGGGTTAGATTTTATGTGTTATTTATAATTAAAGAGTTTGAGAAGATTCACCAGGATTTAAAATAAAAAGGGATTAGTCTTTATATCGATTTACACAGTCCCTTATACATTTCCCTATAGTATTTGAAAATATTTATTAGAATTCGAATGTGATATGTGGTCTTTAAAATGATGGTAGTTCAAATTTTAAATAGAAATTAGTTTCCTAATTAAAAAATTAATTCCAATTGTTAAAATAGAAAAAGATACATAGGTATTGATGGACCCAAGAGAACTTGTTTTTTTTTGATTTAACCATTGATCTATAGGTTCTCTATTAAAGTGTAAACCATGAAATATAGAACCCTATTATTTGGTTTATTTTGAACATGTCTGTGGGATAATACCTATTAGCAGTTCTTTATTTAATTTCTATTTGATGGATATCATGGGATAAGAAAGAATGGACATGGTAGGCATTAGGGCACCCTTAAGTTTCCTTAGAGCTTCATATATTGTAAGATTACCGTTGGGTGAGTTTTCTCCCCAATTGAGAGGTGATTTCTCAATGGGAAGTCCATGAGGATATTGGAGTATTGGTTGGGCATTCAGACTGACCAAGAGTTACATAAAAAGGTAAAGAGATTAATTCCATTTCTTTTGCTTATGTTACTAAGAATCCAATGGGGTCACGATTGTATTTTAATTATTTTGTGGGATGTTATGTCTGTAATGGATAAGTTTTTACTCGAGATATGAGTTTGAGAGAGAAATACATAGTAGTTTCATGACTATGATGATTCTTAAGGGACCCTAGTAGGTACCCATGTGAGATATTGATCATACGGTGTTGGTTAATATAAGAAATTTCTAATGATGAATTTTGGTGCCACCATAAAACAGAAATCAAAATTTCGAGCTGTTTAGGATATGATGATTATAGGTAGTGTAATTGATTGATGCACCTTGATTATCTGAGATATACTTTGGAAAATAGCTCCCACCTGTGATCTATTATGGTAGTAAGTACTACCCAAAGTGATGTAAGAGCTTCATAAGATTCGTTGGATGATATCATTGGATCTATCCATCCATATTAATGACAAGGAATGATCAATATTACCTCCTAAGGTTCCTAAGTGACACTTTATGACTATGTAATACATCATGTAGTTTGGTCATGATAAATGATTTCTATAGAACATTGTGGATTACAAAAAGTCATTCATAAATGATGTATAATGTCTTTGTAATTCTATGTAGTACCTCACATGGTTCAATGAATGTTAATAGTGACTATTAAGCACTCATGGTTTCATATTTATGTTTGAAAATGATGCATGATAATTATTTTTCACCTCATATCACCTTATAGTAATCAATTTGTATCATGAAACTATATATATTACTAGGATAATTATAATGATTATTAATTCATTCTTTCCACAATATGGATATTAACATTGGGGTTGTTAGGAATGATTATATGATTTGTTTAAAAACACTATAGAATTGACCAAAGTAGTTTTGGGTAGATTGGGATTCTATAATATAACATGAGGATAAATATGGGTTATTCATCGACTCATATTTACAATTTTTTTTATTTACATGGGAATATAAAATCAATACAAGATATTTATTGGTTATATATGTGACTATTTTTGATTTTCATCACTGAAATGTACTCACACCATTCTCGATATGCCACTAAACTGAGGTACTAAAGCATATCTCTCTATTCATAGTATTAGGATGGGAAGATTCCTAGAGTTAATTTATTTATAAGGACATGTAGATGGGTTTAGATTTTTGGATTATGTAAGGCTCAAGGTATTTTTATATCCCTATTTAAATTAAATTTTTCTTACATTTTATTTTTTTATGTGATTGGCCTAGTTGTATATTTTAATTGATGTATAACTACATGCTTATGCATTAAAATTATTATTTATTTATGGTAATTTTTGGAACTTATTAATACATTTATGATCATATTATGGATAATTTACAGTTTATATTTATATTTTATTGTGCACTTTGATATGGGGTAATATTTTATCCATGATAAGACCTTAGAACACTACTACACTTTTGAATTCTCTAGCATTATAGACGGCACACCTAAGATCCAATGGTGAATCCCACAGTCCAGGAACCACATTGTAGAAGTATAAAAGGGTATGGAATTATAGTTATAACTATTTTCTATATCATTTACATCCAATGGAAATTGAATGCATCCATCTAGTATACAAGTAGACTATCTTCACCATGAAGAGATATCATTATCTTTTCATCACCACCCCTAAAAGGTGGTCATATAGATATATTTAATGAATATATATTATATTTATAAAAAAAAGTATTATTTTTAATGATAAATTACTATTTACTTAAGTTACATTTATTTAATTAAAAAATGCATATATCAAATGTGCAAACATGAGGGCTGCCATCATAAGGAAGTGAGGTAATTCATTTTTCATCACCACCTTACATGGATGTCTCTAAAAATGAATTTGATGAATATATATGATATTTATTAGTAATCTATTTCATTAATATGGATTTCCAATTATAATAAAATATTTAATTATTCTTATAAAGTTACTAGTTCATATCGGTAAATTATGAAAAAACAAAGATTCCACCATGTTCATTATCCCAAATCATAACTAAAAAATTCATGTAATTAAATTTCTACATTATTAATCATCATGAAACATATTTTATAGTAATATAATAAATTTTGGAGTAATAAAATTATTATCAACAAATGGGGTTAAACATCACCAATATGAAACTTATATGAAACAAATGAAATTACAAACACATGATAATGAAATTTAAAATTAACTGACAAATAAATATAAACCAAATTATTATAATGAATGAAAAAAACTAAAATATATATGAATAATTTTCTTGTATAGTACTTTAATATATTTATATATAATAATTTTGAATTTAAATTTATTTTGTGGAAGCTGATATTTAAGGAAAGTGTTTCTCAATTAATTTTATTTCATTAAGACATATGTTATATTCCATTGTAGTTTTACATTGAGTTGTGTTCTTAATTAACTATGTATTTTTTATCATACATTCATGGAATTAATAAAATTTAAAAATGAATATCACCTTCTATCTTTCATGAGATTTTGATTCAAGAGTTTGAAACTTTGTAATGGTTTCCTCATCTCAATTTCCCATTATTGTGATATGTTCTATATTCACCAGAACATTTATTTTTTTATGTATATAGAACCAATGAACTTCATATAAAATGCCTATATTAAAAATTAATCCAATTTACTAATCCTTATAAGGTTTTATATTTATTTTGGTTCTAATTCAATGTTACCAAAGCTGTAAGAGTTTATGTTAAAATCTCATTTTTATAAGGACACTTAATACTTCAATTTCCATTATAGGGAATTTTATATTACTTTTCTATTAAAAACTATTCATATTATTATTATTATATTTTTATTTCTAAAATTTTATGGATTATTTATATTTATCCACCACTTTGGTCTTATAAATACACTATGTATTATTTAATAAAATTAAAACATATTTATCTTTTTTGGTAGGGATTATTTTTTCATTATGTCCATGTTCCGTAATTTTTTTTATAAATTTTTTTATATTGAAATAATTCTTTGATAAATTTAATTTGTAGTACATTTTTCATTATTTAAAATGGATAAGGTAACAATTTCATGCTTTTTATTTAAACATAATTTTTTTACATTCATTATAAAACTATAAAAAGAATGTTTTAATATATTTTTCTACCTTATTGTCATTTCTTCAGGATATAAATTCCATTAGAAGTTTCCTTGAAATTATAATGAGAATAATATTTCAATTTTCTTTAAAATTTTAATTTTTATAAAACATAAAAAAGTAAGGGATGTTTTCTCTTATTTTTTAAATTATATTTTTAATTATTTTATTAAAGTATTTTTAATCTATATGAGAATCATTTATGGATAATTATGCTTCACTTGCATTATTATATTATGTTTCAAACCAATTTTTTCTCTATATTGATTATTGTGATGGTATTTTAAGTATGATTTTTTGAAAAACATTACATTCTATAAGAAAATTATGATTTGATAAAATGATAAATATTTTTTTTGAAATCATGGTATGGATATGTTTTATTTTTTCTATGAAATAGGTGGGTCCATAATAATATACCCTTCTAATGAATAAAGTATTTCATTACATATAAGGGAATAATAACTTTGTGTGTCTGTGTAATTTTGGTAATGTATGGTCACAAAGAAAGTGTATGAGTGTTTGATTAGTTAACTATGACCACAAAGGCTATGAGAATGTCTATGTGTTATTAGCTATGCTCACAAATAATATGCATGAGTTTAATTTCACTTAGATTTGATCAAGAATATTGTGTTTGATTTTATGTGTGATTATCTTTTCTCAAAAATATTATGCATGAGTGTAATTATATTTAGTTATGCTTAAAAATACATTGCAAGAGTGTAAGTGGGGACAACTATGTTCTCTAATACAATATGTGGTTATAATTGTGAATTCCTATGATCCTAATATCATGTTTTTGTATACATATTATTATAAAAAAATACCATGTTACACGGTTATGTTATGCACTATGGATCATTATTATTTTCACATGAATCCGCACAAAATTTTCATAGTATATTATTTATAGTTTTAGATTAAATATCCTTCTATTATTACTTATGAACAATAATTCTTCTTCCACTACATTTTTAAAAAGATATTTTTACCATTAACAATTTTTTCTTAAATAAATATAAACTAACCAATAATGACCTATATAAAATACTATTCCTCATAAACTGATTGAGAACACAACATTCTTGTTTTTCCTCTTACCTAATTTAATAATATTAGAATAACACAGGATATCCCTAAAAGGGGATCTAATACGGTGCAATTATGGTGAAATTCTGACAATATATGTATACATTTCTAATCTAGAATGAAATAAACTTCATCTTTTTTGGATTTGAAATTATTTTTGAGATTTAATGTTTAAATTATTGATATATATAAAATTTTATCTTGAGTTATCTCACTTGGTATCAAATATATTGTGTGATGATTGTATTCTTTGCCCTAGATCTAAGTGTGTTGGGTTAGGGAATCTCAATTATTATCACAGTATTGTTTAGTTAATATAAATGATTAGTTTAGTTATTTCTAGGGTTTATGGTTCTATACTATAGTCATAACTACAACAAATTGAGATTTTATACACATTAAATTAATATTTGGTTCGATGTCTCAGGACACATACGACACCTACCTAACAAAAAACATGACCAAAATAGACGTAATTGTTTTCAAAATAAATTATGAATATATAAATTAGTAAAAAATAGTAATATAAAATGAAAATAAAAATAATAATAATTTTTTAACTAATAAATATTTGAAGAATGGTGATTTTGAAGAGATGTTTTTTTTAAAAAAATGCATTATATTTCCCATTTATAAATTAAATCGATCTATGTTTTAAAAAATTATTTAAAGTAGGTAAAACATAGATTTAAAAACAAATATATCCTTATTCAATTATTTTAATTTTTACATGCTCTATGATTAAATATAATTAATGTTTAATTTTTCAGAATAAATTATTTTTCTTTGATATCGTATATGTTTATTTTAAAGATATATTAAAAAAATGTGATATTCAATTCGAAAAATTACTTTGTTTTTGGATTTAATAAAGAAAAATTATCTACTAATTTTTTTTATTTTTCTAAAACAATTTATTTCTATATAAATTGTGAAATAATATTGATTTTTTAGTAACATAACTTTTATGAAATTATCATAACATAATAAAAAATATAAAATTTAATAAAAAATATCACAAACAAAATATATTTATAATGAAAAATACATCAATTAAAAATTTAAATTTGAATTTATAAAACCCATGTTTTATGTTTTGAAACGAGTTGTATTTTTTTATATAAATACTATTTTTATTTTTTTATATTAAAAATATTTTTTCATTACTTTTAGAAGGGTAATATAAAAAATTAATTTTATTTTTAGATCAATGTTATCATATTATTGAATAATTCAAATTTTATTTTTCGGAATAATAATATGATTACTAGGGTCATATTTAATTATATCAAAAATTATAAAACTATTATTTTCAAAGAATGGTTTTTTTACATTGTGTAATTTTTATATTATAGAATAATTTAGTGTCTAATAAAAATAAAAATAATATAATTTTTTAACATATTTATAAATACATTAACCATTTATAAAATTTGAATAAATAGTAATTAATATTAAGAATACTAAATGTTAAAAACCAAAATTTTCTAAAAACAATTTTTTATATATTAATGGATTGAATTTAAATGGTAACTCCTTAAATATAAATATTTAATTAGACAATTTTGAGAATTAATTTAGGTTAGAGCATAAAAATTTGTCGATAATATTTTTGGTATACTTTTAATAAAATATAAACTATATTGGTAAAATATTTACCATTAAAAAATGGTAAAACATGTAAATGAAGTGGTGGAAGGATTAAATAATGTTCAAAACATGAATATAAATTGGGGTTGGGGGAATTATAAAAGTTAAATCCCTAACAAATCTATTATTACTCAATTTTTATACTATTTAACCATTAATAGAGTTATTAAATTATTAAAAAAATAATGGATGTTCACAAAAGTTTCATTTTCTTCACTAGTAAAGGGGTCCAATTACCCCTATCAAAGATACACATACACATACACTTAAAAATTCCAATTTAACCCTAACCAAGTTTCCACTCTTATTAGTACTTTACTTGAACCAAATCTCTATGTCATTATAATTTTTTAAAAAATATTCATCTCTAAGAATACTTTCTAGAAAAAGATCAAATCCAAAAAATGTAGTATTTCATATTATTGTTTTGGATGCTATTACATTTAAAAGGACACTTATATCTCTCTATGTAGTAGGTGGTGATGGATGTAGCACTAGTCCCTACAACTCTATAATGGGATTGACCTAAATTGACCTTTACAGGGGCCCAGACCTGCTCTTTCTCCCCCTTTTCTAATCCTGATTCCCTTCCCCGCACATCCCACTTAGAGCTAAAGTTCTATACTTATTTAATGGATTTCCACTACTCTCAAACATGTCTTCTGATTTCACTGATGCATCAATCCTTCTAACCCTTATATTTGTATCAAGATTCAAATAAGGAGGACCATAAATGGACTTGTTTGAGAGGTTCATTTTTAGCTCAAGGGGTTTATAAGAAGGATAAATAGTATGTCTTCTTGACAAAATTCATATAATGATCCACTTCGAATTAGAGAATTAATTGATCCTAAAATAGTCTAAAGGATCTCATTTTAGAAATAAATACCACTTCTTTTTGTTTAGGTGGTCATATAAATTTTATATTAAGTGTAACTCCCTAACCATACCTATTTGGGTTTTCTTTACTGAACAACCAATACCATTCTAGAATCCCTCAATTATGTTCTATTTATAGAATCCAGTAGGTCTATATCTATATTACTATAGTAGAAATAAGGATTTTCCTACCCTATTTTACTTAATCTTTAGTAGAATTTTATTTCTCAAGAGGTCTAATCATGTTTGGATGGGTTGTAGTTAGAGAAGAATTATAATATAAGGAACCAGTTACCTTTGAGACATTGGTTAATTTTTATTCATCATGAAAGTGGTTGGGTCACCTGATGAATGTTTGTTAGGGTAGGTTTGCGAATATATATAAGAAGTTAGATATAGAGGGGTCAGGATAAGGTGGAAGTTAATTATATCCTATGAATGACACAGGTCTGAAGGAGCTGTTGGGTTGCAATAGAGATATTATTTACATCCAGAAAGAACAACATTATTTGAATCCCGACCCAAAGGTGATCGATGGTTATGGTCAGCTAAAATGGGATTTGGAGAAGCACAATTCAATTTTTTGGTCATGGGTGGCTCATAATGGATTCAGTGGGTGAACACAAAAATGCATTTAGACCCATGAAATGTTGCATTCATGGATGTAATCTATAAGGAGGTGGTGAAAATCGGAATGTTATTTAACTATGATAAGGGGATACAGATGCTTGAGGTAGTGCGTACATTCCATAGTGAAAATGTTATATCCCAAATTTCTCATTTACTCTTGAATGATCAGGTTCAATATGGAGTCTTTTTATAGGACAAAGGGGTTTAGAAGGTGAGTGAAATGGGTTCTATGGACCCAAATTATAACATCCCAAAGAAATAATATTCTTTTGTGGAGGTTTTTATTGGAATTGATTCTAAATAGGAGGAAACAATGAAGGAATAAATTCCTTCAACCTACATGCCTCATGAAAACATAGTGCATGAAAACCCTACAACAACTGAGGGATAATTTAAGGCACCATGTAGGCTGAGACCCTACAAGTAGCATCTGACTATAAATATGGGGAATCATTTTAAAGTTACAGAATTATAAGAACTAGTTCAAAATCAAGATGTGGAAAATAATAATTCTCAATGCCTCAATGAGGCAGAATATAGTGGTGAAAGCTGTATTCAAATCATTGTGGATTATGTTGTGGGGGGATGTATTTTAGAGGACTTCACTTCCCAATGAGGAAGAAATGGTTGAATGAAACCTGAGATATAGGGAGATGTATCATGAAAATGGGAAATAAATCCAATGATTTTAAGGGAAATTCAAAGTGTCCAAAATATTTGTAAATTAGGTCAGCAAATATGGGTGTGGTTAAAAAGGATCCTATATATAAATGTACTATGAATGATCAATTTCATAGGAAGAACATTAATCATCAGGGTGATAAGATAATGATAGAAAATGGTTGTCCTAAGGGACATGATCAGTTTGGTGATTAAATGGAAGTTCAAACATAGGAATCAAGTCCTATTGGGAAGATCACGACCGTAAGGGTTGAATCTGAAAAAACGTTTTGAATGCATTCTCCACCCTATGTAAGAATTATTAGAAAGATTTTTCCTGATTAAAGATATAAAGGATGTGGTTAAACAATTTTGTGAGAATGATTCATGTTGATCTAAATATGTATCAAAGGATATGGATTAAAAATGAGACCACATTCTAGACTAAGAATTCAATGGAAAGAAGTCCAAATTAGAGTAATATATCAATACATGGGATATTAAATCCAAAAACTTTAAATATATTGTCAAGAATAATCTTGATACAAAGGTAACTAAAATTCAATAGGGTTATATAGGGTAAATTATTCCAATAATATTTTTCTTTAAATTTAAAGATTTTATGTTTTTTTATGTATTTAATGACTTTTTCTTTTGAACTTGTGTGGTTTTCCACATTTTCCTCAAAAACATTTCTTTGAAATAAAAATTTAATTTACAGTCAAATGTAGTATTACTAAAAAAATATAATTTTCACCCAGATATTTCTCTTCCAAACCTACCTAAACCATACTAATATAATTACTCTAGTATCATTATAATACTGAAATTTTAGTATATAAATTTAATATCTTTTTTTAATCCATCCCACACACTTAGTAAAAAAAATAATTTCAATCCTACGTTTATATGGAATACCACCTCCCGGATGTTGTGTGATTTTCCTTCAATAACCACATTACATGGATATATTTTAAAACTTATATATGGTGGTAAATTGATATTTATGGAAATATTAATAATATATGAAGATAGTAAATCATATTTTAGAGGTGATGTTAATAATAAATGATTATATTAAACATTACCACTTAAAATGAACATATAGGAGTTCCTTACGTAATATGAATTCATTTTATAAAACCTATATAATTGTATAAATTTTATAATAATAGAATAATAAAATAAATAATTCCATAAAACTATGAATATTATAAAGTTTTACTATGCACCTTTAACCATTATTAAAATATCAAATTATTTAGAAATAATGTGATCAAACATCCTCAAATAACCAAATAAATAATAAATATATAATGAAATAATATTATATGACAAATATTTTTTTCGTAATTATTCATTTTTATTTAGAAAATGTTCTTAATAAGGTATATAAAAAACTTAATTGAATTATTATGGATATTTAGAACATTAGAAAAGTAATATTGGATCAAGGTATGGGTTTTCAATAACTCAATTTTATTCCATTATGTTATAAATTTTCTAAATGAACTCTATTGTTAAATGTTTGATTTTTTTAGCCTAGTTAATACATTACATTTTACTTCCTCCAAAATTTAATGGATTTATTAATTATTCCCTATAAAAATATGAATAATATGACTCCTACCTCAAATATTATGTTACCCAAAAGGGTTTTCATGATCTCAATAATTATTTATTGAGATATACTATTTGTTATAGTCAAATTTACTTTTATATGGGGTGTATAATTATGATTTGTCATATTATATCATGAATAATTTTTTGTTCATATTATTTTATATTCTAATTCATGTTCTTATCATTAATAGATTTTTTATTTAAATGTTACTTGAGTCATAACATATTTCCCAACTCAAATTTTTCCGCCTAGAGTCTTACATTTTATACATGGTTATGATATTATAGGCCCCATTTTATCATTATATTTATGTATTCTTATAGTAATGAATGTTTGAAATTTTTATGGATAACTATCATTATTTCTCATAGATATTTCTCTGCTATGCCCATATTTTCCACCCTGCTAATGTTTTCATCTCTTTATAGGAACACAATAATCGATTAATTCATGTGATCCTTTTACATATCATCACCAATTATTAAATAGATATTTTATTCTAACATTTTTCATGTAGGTTTTCAATATTGTTGTTTTAAAAAATATAAATAGTTTTTTCATATCATGGACATATTTATCATCTTCCTCCCAGTGTTTCCCTTATAAAAAATCTAGGGGGTTTTCAAGACATCCATCATTGAGATTTTTTAAAAAAAACATTTTGAAATATCTAATTCTGTTTCTTCTGAACCCTATTAAAAATGTTTTTTGAAAATTAATTTGTTTATTTTTCATTTATAATTTATTTATGGAAATAATAAATATAAATTTTATAAAAATGATTTTTAAAATAATGAATTTCCCTATCACATTTAATACTTTTTCCCATGTTTCATTGTTTTACAAAGTAACTTATTTTAATATTTTTCTAGGAGTCTTAATTAAATGTGTTTTGATGAAAATGTGTTCATTTTCCTTTGAATTTTCAAATTAAAATTATACTATTCTTCTATGTTTATTCTTCATCTATCGGTCAATTATTAACCTATGTTTTGACAAATGATAAATTTTAAATCTTTATAAGATAAAATTTTCATCCTTAAAATTATCATTCATAATCTTATTTAGTGTATAACCACACTTTTTCATCTATTGAATTTTCTTTTTGAATATCTTATTTATTATTACATTGATTGAATGGTGTTTACATAGTTACAATACATTGATTGATTAGAATTTTTTTTAACTTAATCACATACTCGTTCTCCTATATGGTGTAAATACTATAATATTTACTTTCTTGATTGAAATATATTTACCTATAAATTTCTGAATATATTTTAATAGAAATTTATTTTATATGGGTTTATAATCATATGAATATTAGTATAATTATGAATGAATTCATCATGTGATTTTAGTAAAGAGGTATATGAATGCTCTTTTCAGAACAAGGGTCGGGATGACATGTGGAATGATTGATTTAAATTAGTATATTTATGAATGGATGACTGATTGGAGAAGTCCCATATATCACTCCAATTCATTTTTAGTGTTTATTTCTGCTAATATAAAATGTTTCTATGAAAGTATTTTTAACAAGATAAATTGTACACATGAGAAGTTTCCCTTGAAATATGGTACACAAGGGGATTTATTACAAGCCAAATGGTATTAGTGTGGATTTATCTCATGAAAATGAATCAAAAGAGTATTTATCTAAAAACAACGGGTACACAAAGACTTATTTTATTCCAAATGGTATATGGGGTGATTTATCCAAAGAAAAAGGGTACATGGGATGATTATCCCAATTCTAAGGGAACATGAGAAGATTATACCAATTTTACGATTATACAGGGGTGGTTTGACTAATCCTAATATGCGATGAAGGTATTAGCGAGTATCCATGATGTATGATTTCTAGGCTTATGACTATTCCATAATTCATTATCACGCTATGTTAAAATTTCATTCCTTATTGATCATGAAATATCATAATTGTTTTTTGGGTATGATTGTAATATATATTCTGATTATATCCATATTATCATATTATAGTCACCTATGATATTTGATTATAATCATGTGTGTTTACACTTAGCTAGAATTTGAACTTAATCATTATCTTTTTCCTTTTTTTCTGAACTTATAAACAGATATATTTCATGAAAATTATAGAATGTTAACTTCGGTAGATAAATATTGGGAGACATTGAATACATGAAATGGATTTAGAAGATTCCTATATAGTGTAAAAATTTACCATTAATTGTAAAGACATGGATCTTATTAGTTTAGGATTTATCCTTAATATCTAAATCACTATGAGTAAATTGTAATATAAATTTATTGTAATTTAATACAACAATTATGTCCGGTGATTATAAGATAACCAAGTCAATAGAAAATTATAGTTGGTATCTGATCATGATGTAGATAACTTTATAAGTTAATATGTTAGATGAGGATAATTTAATGTTGTATAAGGTAAGGTTTTTCATAATTTCAATGGTATAAATAAACCATTAGGTAATTTTATCTTATATAGAATATTATAGGCATTATGATAAGAGAAAATTAATGAATTATATATGGATAAGTATAATGGATAACACCAAGTGTAATATGACATCATGAAATATTGGAGATGTTTAGAGCATATAGCTATCCTTGAAATTACTTCCCACTCTGAATATAGGAATGTAGATACGAATATTTCATAGAAATACATAGGGGACCCCCCCAAATATAGATATTCATCAAATAAATTTTCAATATGGTTCATGAGGAGTGATCCTAAGATAGCACAGCAAGTAAGACACTCCCGGTGGATATATATTTTTAATTTAAATAAAAATTATAAACTATTCTGAAGGATTTAAAAATATTTAGGTTACAAAACCTAATTAGGAATGAGGATAGATAAAATGGATTATAACATTGATATTAATGAATCAAGGTATATACTAATGGACGTGAGATTTTAATGATAAAGGGTCTATAAAAATTTTAGGGATTGTATTTCACTGTTTTTCAGGTTTAGAATATTTTAATAATGTTCATGTTAAATTTTTTAAGTTATTTTTGGGACTTGGCTAAGAAGTACCAGAAAAACTAACATAACCAAAAGCTGGCTAAACTAAATGTTTCATAGGATGAAATGAATTATTCGGTAGAAAATAAATCATATGAATATGTATTCATACTAACATAGTAATTTACTATGTTTTTTTTGATAAAAATTAGTTTATTAGTATTTGGTTGAAATAGGGTCAAAATTTATGTTATAAAACGTATGCATCTTGAAACCACTATATATTATTGATGAATATAAATGGTTGAGAAAAAATGTATATTCATGTAATTATAGATAATTTTAATATCTTAGTTTTACATAAGGTATTGAGGTTAATATCTTAATAGAAATTAAATCTTGACACTCACATTAGTGAGTGATATTTATCGATGATATTATGATATATTATAATATTTTTGAGGATTATGTGACACATATCAGGATTATTCTTGAGTAGTATTTTACTAATGTTATGAAAAATTATATTAAATTGTATCATCAAACAAGAATAGTTCATTTACAATAATGCAATATTTTTTTAGATAACTATTGAAGAACACATGTTTAATGTACATTGAATTTTTTATTTAATATATTCTGGATGTTGAGATAATAAAAGGTATATAGTTTAATTTAAGGCCTCATTTTGGATTAATGTATGGTATATCTATATAGTTTTGGGAAATGTTTGTTAAGAATAATATATGATTATAATATATAGATATTCGGGTGAATGATTATATGAATGACTAATGTGTGTTGAGGAAAGATAAGTAAATTTATATAGTCTAAGAGAGTAAGGTACAAGTTATATAAGATAGTATATTTCAATTGATGAATATGTTAATAATACCTTGACCTACAATCTTGAGTGAGTAATAATTATGTTTTCCAATGAATAATTTATTTAATGGGATAAAATGTAATGATATGAGATTTTATACCATTTAAGTTAATGTTATTTTTGATAGATGAAGTCATAGACAATATAGAAATAATGAAAAACCAAAATAAAATGAATAGTGACATATTAAAATTAAATGATTAATATAATCTTTATTAAATAAATGTATAATAGTAAATTAAAATAACAACATATTATTATTTTTCATTCAATAGTATTTTAAATATTTATATTCAGACATTTACACATTAATATTAAATTTTTAATGAATTAATTTGAAAAAAGAGTAAATATACCTAATGTTCAATTGTAAATTATATTACTAAAAAATACTTCTTTTATATTATTTTTTTCATTTGAAATATAAATTTTTAAATTTTATAAATTTTATTTTGGAGAAAGTTAATACATTTATAAATACAATATTTTAATAATATCTTAGGATTTATCTTTTTTTTTCTAAAAAAATCATTTTTAGTTGAAGTTGAAAAAATAATGAATTTAATAATTATGTCACCTCTATGACATTATCATAATAAAATAAAGAAATAAATTTTTTCATAATTTTTTTATAAAAAAATAAAATATTTGTAAAGTAACATTAATCATTTTAAAAGGCTATAATGAATTTATATAATTAATTTCAATTGTTTTGGAAGATTATATAATATTTTACATTGAAAACTAATTATATTCACTTATATTAGATATCAGATTCCAAAACATGTATAAATTAAATATAAATAATGGATTTACTATTTTATTTCAACATGGTCATATTATATAATAAGAGAATTTTTACTATTTTAGCATAAAAATACTATTATTTGGATTAACATTCAGTACCAAGATATTGGAAAAAATGTTATTTTCTAAGAATTGTTTTATTAGTATTATGTAATTTTTATCTAATAAAATAAATGAAATAATTATAAAAATGAAAATAATATGTTTTTAAACATATATATTAATGAATTAACACATGTTAAATTTATATTGAATAAAAATACGATTACACACACTTAATGGTAAAAATATTTACTGATTTGTTTTCATTAGATTAAATGTTTTAATTTAAAAGATAAATTTTATTTATTTTTAAATTAAATTAAATTATAATGAGCATATATTTCGGTTTACTGAAGAAAAAAAAATTATTAAAAAGATTAGATAATATTCCTTTTAAAATATAAACTACTAGGGCTATATCCAGCTACCAAGGTAAAAACTTAAATGATAAAAATTAAAAAACAAGTGGAAAAGGGATTGAATAAATTTTAAAACATGTGAAAAAATCAGTAGTGGATGCCTTGAATTCTTTATATCACCCCTAAATAAATTATTTCTTACTTTTGGAACCATTGATCATTGACTAATATCATTTAATTATTGAAAATTAATGGGTGTTCACATAATTTCCATTTTCATTACTTTAATGAGGTTAATATACATTCCCCAATTTAACACATCCCCTTTAAAATTTCCATGAAAACCATAACAAATTTGAAGCTCCTAGATGTCACTTACATGGCCTAAAATTCCCTAGTCATCATAATTTAACCTAATCTCTCCATTTCAAAGGATAATTTGAAGATAATGTATAAAGTCACAATGTTAATATTACTGAATCGTTATCATTTTCTTATATATATATATATATATATATCTATCTATCTAATCCTTAATTCCCCATAAAAATATTATGACCTTATAAAAATTTGTATAATGATGTGTTATTTTATTAATAGAATGGCCCTTATTTATTCTTCTGCATCTAGTTATAAAAATAAATGAATTGCAATGGTTCCTTTGTGGGGGATATAACCTCTGCAATATAGTTTTATTTGTTTGCCATGATAATAAAACACAAATTTATTTAAATATTTATTTAGGTTAAAAAATTAAATTTAGGATGCAATTAAAATTATAAATATTTAATATTTAATGTAACATTTCATTACTATATTACAGGTATTATGTGGCCCTTCTTTTGATCTCTTTTTAGTTCGGTATTGTTTTATGATTTTTCTAAGTGAATTTAGAAAATTTGGGAGGTATTTGAGACTATAAATTCTTGGAGCATGGTTAGGAAAAATCATGTGTGTTGGAATATCTAACAATGTGCCCTTTGATGTTGCTTTGGAGGGGAAAATGATCAAATTAAACTGTGAGTCTGGACCATCTAAACCATGTATCCAGATGTAGTGGTAATATATATGGTTGGAACATGGTTAACGAAAGAATTCACCCACCAAGGAGAAATTTTGTACCCATGAAATTTGGGGAATACATTTATGGAACAAGATTTTAATAATTATGTATCCTCACACAACAAACTAGGCTAGTCCAATTTAAATCCCTGATTTTTTAATAATCTAGAACCCTTCATTTAATATTTTTAATACCCCTATTAAAACCTTACTGAAATTCTATGGTTCTAGATCCTCTAAAGAGGTTATTTTTAACATTAAAAACACCTTCTCTTAGCATATCAAAGATTCATTGTTCTCGATCAATCTCTTCTAGATACGAGGATCTAATCTCATGTGGTTTCTCTTGAGGTATCTTTCCAAAATAATTATATTTTTATATACCAACATGTAATTGATAGATGCAAACTCCATTTTGTTTGATATTGATTCTAGATTATGTTCCATGAACATCCTCACCTTCACTAATCATCGGAATTCCCCATAGAGGGTTTTGTGCATTTTGATCCCTTGATATAAAGGTAAGTGTTTCCTTGATGTATTTCCTTTCAATTAAATGCCTATTTTTTATGATTGATTTGTATAGTGTATTTAAATGAATAAAAAACATGAATCTGAGATGATATTATCTTTTATTTGAAAATGGTATGGACATTTAGAAAAACATAATTAACATGGAATTGAAATAGTTTCTTGAATTTTTAAAATTTTTGGTTTCATTAGATATAATTTTATATAAATGATTTGTTGTTGATCTAAGTAATGTTCCTTAAATTTAAATTTTATTTTAAATAGTTGAAAATGATGAAAACCTATGATTTGTTTTTGAAATGAGAAAGGAAGGTTGAAAACTGAAATTATCTAGTAATATTTTGGAATGATTTGAAAAGAATGATTTTAATTTTGAAAAATTTATTGATTGATTAAATCACCTGTATGAATGGGTAATTAATAAATAGCTAGTGAAATTATACAAGGTTCATGATTCTCAATAAATTTAATTACAATGGACACACAAAACCAACTGATTTATTTAAACTACTTTATATAAAATGTTCATTTCATTCTTTTTGAAATTTGTTTTTATATACCTGTCATCCATTGATTATGAAAGAATATTTTGGTTTAAAACATAAAAAAACAATTCCACTTATTATTTTATTATTAATGATATAATATATAATGACTTGTTATTGTTCTAATAATGAACAATTGGTGAGACCCCACTAGGATTTATAGCTCACATCATGCCTTTAAATATTGGCAATTTTAGACATTATTATTCCAAGTATTAGAAATGGGAATACACTATTTGTATGTGGTTGATATTCTTGATCCTCTGTACTATTGAGTGATGGTTGCGGCTAGTGGAGTAGTTTTCAACTAGTTTGATAGGATTTTGAGATGTCGGTCCTGTTTTATGATGTCTTCCTTGGATGATGATATTTTGGGTAATTTTTATTTATATTGGGTTCTTTTATACCTATTTGATTCTGATACTATATCCCTTTTGGAGTATTTATCATTACACCTTGTATCTTTTTTCTTCCATAGTATTTTGGAAAATTTGTTCTATATTGATGTTGTATGAATCCATGGGATAGTCACCAACTCACGGGTATTAGGAACTCCCTTAAAGATATGTCAAAACTAGCTCGAGTATTTAGGTACTAGGTTATCTAGGATGATTCATGAATTTTTTTTATTATAGGTTCATTTTAAGAATATTTCATTGATGCTAGTATGTGGTCGGAGATTTTTTGATGGGATATAGAAGGTAGTTGTGAGTGTGTTCCTAACCATCTATCACTACAAAGATCCTTATGTAATAATGGGTGTTTAGTAAAAGTGTATTTGAAGATTTTTTATTTTATTATAGTATTATCTATTCCCTTTATATATGTTTATTGAATTCCCAATCAAAAATTTTTTTCTCTATCTAGTTGATATGCATGTATCTATTATTTAAGTTGATTATATTTGTAACCTTTTTGATATCTTGTGTTATTTATTGATTTGGGAAGCATCATGACTATATTAAGGTTTATGAATTGGTCCCAAAAGAAATCATATAGTGAAATATAGTTAGAAAATCATGTTATGGACCAAAACCTTGTGGAGATAGTGATGTGGGCTATCTATGCTCTAGGGAAAGTGCCTACACTAATTCCCAATCAGGAAATTTTAGTGGAAACTCAAATGGATAAATCATATGATCATGATTTAGAGATACTTTTATATAATACACCATATTTACAAGGCTTTAATTATCCACAAGAGGATAAGAGATGGTTGATAAATTTATATCTTCTTTTTTAACTCCTATTAATTCACAATGTTATGTAACTGAAATGTGCAACCGTTAAGAAGAAATGGTCTTGAAAGAGATGCTGCAATTTTATGGTAATGGGGAAAAAGAATGAGGGTATGGAATGGAATGACATCTGATAAGTTTTCACAAATCATTTATATCCATATTATATGGTCTTTTTGAAATCCATATTTTTTATCTACTCCAATAGGATAAAAATACCGTGAATCAATACCCAAATCAATTTGATTTGATTTTTAATCATCTCTTAAGGTGGTGACTATTGAGGATATGTAGTCATGAATTATGGATACGGTCGTTTGACCAAATAATTTATCTTTGGTTTAATTTATTAATCTATACTCTTATGTTAATTTTATGGATATGGAATTGATGGTTGATATTGTCCTTGATATAAATTTAAGATTCATAGGGTTTAATTTTTCATCAAGTTTGTTAGATCCTATAAGGGAAATAAAAATCATGATGATTCTCATGGGGTTCTAGATATAAGTGGTAATTCAAAACTATTACATTTCATATTAGAGACCCTTTAACTTTCTCCCAGCGTGGCAAGGATGGGAATTCAAAATGGGTTTTCACCAAGGGCCAATATTTGTGGTTCTTGTAATTATATTAGTCCATTGTCTTAAATTATTCAATATATTTACTGGTTGGTGTAGTGTAAGTAGCTTTCTAGAACCTAAAAGTACTATAGTGGTGTCTGATTATTTAATATATAAGGGGTTACAACCACAATAATCTAGAGGGAATATTCCTTAGGTAGTAGAAGAGTCTCCAAAGAAATATAAGAGAAGTCCAATTATTTTGAGAGGTACCATCACTATAAATTCATGTACAGTGATAACTTTATTTGATACAAGTTCCATTAAAACATTTATATGGACTCATATTGTGAAGCTTATAAATATTCCTTCAAATATTTTATCTTATGTGATTTATATTACCATACACTTAAAACAAGGAGAGAGAAGGGTCTTTATTGTCTTTGTTTTTTTTCTATTTATCAAAATCATGAATAACCAAAACATTCCTATTCTCAGCATAAAACCCCTTAATTTAATCCTAATTATGTATCGAATAATTAATAATAAGGTTTAACTAGCTGATTACCTTTAGTGGGTCTCCATTACATTACTTGATGGGGTATCTTGTGTCTCTCATAGTGAATGGGCCACAAGGTTGAGTATATCCATACCATTTTTATTTTTTATTTTTTATTATAATATCGGTGTATTATTTTTACATTGGGAGATAGTCTTTATGTGATGATATCCCTCTAGTCAATGTCACATTTCCCAAAATATTTCGTTACAATTTTTATTTTATTCTACCAATAAGTGTGGTACAGTTTTCTATTGATATAGTATTTGTTACTTAGCCAGTGTCTAATCATTCTTAACCTATTTCACCAGTAGAGTTGAAAGAGATAATTCCTTAGTTGGATGATCTGTTAGAGAATATAATAATATGTATGAGTGTGTCACCTTGGGTGTAACCTATTCTATTGGAGTAGAAATATAATAGAACCCTTATCCTTTAAATTTATTGTTGAAAACTCATTCATTATGTGGTAATAAACAAGTATATTTTTTTGTATTGGTGATATTTTTTGACTAGTTAAAAGTGGGAAAGTGGTTCTCAAAGATTGATGTTATATTTAGTTATCATCATATAATAATAAAGGAATATGATATTCAAAAGACCATATTAAAGATTAGGTATTCCCCTTAAATATATTTTGTCATTTCATTTGGTCTAACCAATGATCCTAAAGATTTTATATATTTAATGAACATGAATTTTCCTAAGTAAGTTAACTCAATCATAGTAATTTTTGTAGATGATATCTTGGCTAAATCCCAGACAGATGTGAATCATGTTGTTCATTTGAGATCATCCTTATAAATCATGACATATCAATGACATTATACTAAGCATTAAATGTTTAATATCTAGATCCTAAAAGTGAAATTCATCGGACATGAGGTTTCCGAATAAGGAATCTCAGTCGATCATGAGAAGTTGAAGGCTGTTATGATATGGGCCTAACCATGTAACTCTATTAATATATGGATCATCCTTGGATTGTAGGGGTGTTTCCACATATTTTTCAATTATTTCTTGATGTTTTCGTCTCTAATGACTGACCCCCATAAAAGGTGGTGACATTATTTTGAAATGAATAATGTTATATTTCTTTTCTTGAGTTGAAATTTATTTTTACTTATATTCTATTGTTGAATCATCCATATTTTTGGAAGGGCTATGTGGTCTAATGTAGAGTGATAATGTTGTTGCTTATACATCCTGAATGATTATGCTAGATGAGAGGAATTATCTGACTCAAGACCTCTAACATACTGTTATATTGTATTCTCTTAAGAAGTGGTGAGAATAAAATTTTAGATAAGGGTTGACCATTTATTATATCAACAATATCTCATGTTTTTTCTTCTCTCAAAAATATTTGAACCTTTGTTAGAGGTGTTGGTTAGAGTGCCTTAAATATTTTAATTATGACATTTCCTACACCTCAAGGAAGGGAAATTTCATTGATGATTCTTTGAGTAGGAAAATATCTAATGTATTCCATGAAAGAATCATTAGAAGAGTGTATCTTGATAAGTATTTTTACACAATTTCATTTTCGAGATTGGGAGGAAGAGGCCAAGTTTTTCTAGAAAATTGTTCAACAGACGTCTATTATTCTTAAGACAAATCTCTAAGAATTTTTTTATGATTAGTTCTATTAAATTAGGGACTCTATTGATTTAGGGAGACCATTTATGAATAATTTTTCTCTTTAAAGATTATATTGTGTTTTTATAATCAGTGTGTTGTGCCTTTTTATGTATGGAAAGAATTAATGATGTATTTTCATAATTTTTAATAGGAACTGAGCCCTAGAACCCTGAAGATGTTTTAAAATTTGTAGCGATGATTATAATTCTAGTTATGAGATGATACATCGATGAATTTTTTTATTGATGGTATAAATATCAGTAGTTCAAAGCTAATAATGAGAGGAAATTATGTTTTCCCTATCCAATTCTCATTCCAACTTGGAAGTGGGATGATTTTTTATGGTATTTTGGATTGGGTTCTCTTTTACCCATTGGAAGTATAATGTGATATGGGCTGTGATTGATCTAATGTTAAAATAGAATCACTTCTTAACAATTCATGATAAAAAGAAAGGTGATGACTTGGGTCATATCTGTATGTAGGATATTATCTGGTTGGATGGATTTATTTCTTCCACAGTCTTGTATAGGGATCCCCATTTCACTGGTCTCTTTTAGAGAGGTTTCAAAGAATAAATGGGGGATTATGTATTTTTGATCATGTCATATAATCTAAATAAGGATTGACCGATAGGACTAGCTATATATATTATTGATGATACAAATCATTTCAATGTCCTAGATTTTGGTGGAGCTTGGGACATCAATCTAGGCCAGCATGAGTTTAATTATAAAAAAAAGTTACTAGTATAGAATTAGGATGGATCCTTTTGTGGCCGTTTTAGTCATCTTTGTAAATATATTTTGTGTTGGTTGGATATTGGTGAAATTACATTGGTTTGACTGATATTTATCTAGTAATCAATGATAAATACATTATGTGTTCCATGTATCAGAAAATTAGAACTATATTTATAATCCATATCATGTATTAAGTTGGGAGGATCTCAATGTGGAGCTGATTTACCCATGACTAAGAATACTTTCAAGATTACTAATTCAATGACATATATATTTAATGGGAGGATAATACCTTTAAGTCATGTTATAAGGTAGTATAGTTCTGATTCACATGAGATTTGTGAGTGTGAGGTGATTAAAAAAATAATTGGTCCCACATCTTGAATATGGATCATTATTGATGTTATTTCTGGGGATATATAGTTTTTATATGGGGAGTGGTCGCAACATACCATTACCTTCATACATGTATTCCTTAAAAAATATTTTGATATCTATTAAGTCAAGTTATTTTTTAAGGTCATTCCAAGTGAAATAGAAATATATTTGATAGATAAGGGAACAATTCATGGATTGTTCATAGTTTTAGAAAATCATTTTGTTTGGCCTAGCTAATAGTACACTCAATTATTGTTCTCAAGAGTAGGGTGCACAATTTTTTCAAACCTTCTATCCTAAGGAAGTGGGAAAATTCATTGCTGGTACATTATAAACCAAAATTTTCACCCACCAAGGAGAAACCAGTAACCATTGATAGTATGGAATTATTGATAGGGAAGATAGTTTTTTAACTGTTTGACCATACCCAGTAAAATGTGCATACGATATTTAATTCCCCCATGAATTTTATTAAAAATATAAGCCTCCCCATTTATGATTCCTAATCCATCCATTAGATCTAGAATAAAATTCATTAGTTTTGGAAGATCTCATGTAGCCATTTAGACTCCTCCAAAAACTATTCTTAGAAGGTTGAAGTGACATTGATCTCGTTCGATCTCCTTTGGTTAAGTGGATGTCCTATCAGGTGGTTTCCACTGATCTTTATTTATCCTTTAATTATAAATTTATATATCATCATATAATTAATGGATCTAATCATTTTTTTATCTTAATTATATTTTGTGATCCTAGGACTTCAATACCTTTTTTATTTCTTGAATTTAACCATTTTTTTTGTTGTTCATTGTGATCTCCTGTTTTAAATTTACGTAGTTTCATAATGATATTACATTCAATTGAAACACTATTTTACTTTATTTATTTTGAAGGAGTTTTTAATTTATTTAAAAACATTAATTTTAGATCATTATATATTGAATTTGAAAACAACAAGGGAATTTTCAAACACCTCTTTTTAAGAGAATTAGAATTCTTAGGGGAATAGTGAAAAATGATATCTTGATTTGGAAATCATTTAAAATAAATTATTTTAGTCTGATCTTTAGAATGTGAAATTTATTGTCTATTTGAAATGGAATGAAATGGTGAAAACCTATGATTTGGTTTTTAAATGAGACTGGGATATTAAATTGGAATATGAAAATTATATTTTGGAATGATTTGAAATGATTGATTTATAATTTGATTGACTTATTGATTGATTAATCACATGTGAGTTTGGGTATTTAATTGGAATCTATGACTAGCACTGTAGGATCTCGATCCCCTATAAAATGACTTATGATGACAACACTAATTGATGTAATATTAGCTTGTTTTCCTATATAGTCTATAGTAACAATGAATAGATTTATTACTCACAGTGGATCCCTGAATGGGGTGATGATTTCACAATGAAATCATATATTAATCTATATTAAAAACTTAGATATGTGAAGATCATGTTACCTTGAAACTAACATATGGATGTTATTTTACATGGTTCTTTATTTACTATATTTTATTACACATGTCATTGATACATTGAATAGATTTATTAATGAAAAATAATTTATATAAAAAGTTATATATTTTTTATTCTTTTAAGACTATCTAAAAATATTTTGATATATCTTCCATCATTTGATTATAAAATCAATTTTAGGTTGAAAATATGGCAATGTAATGTTATTCCATAATTTTTTAAAATAATAGCTTAAATGGTTAATTGTTATTGTTTTGATTATGGATCACACGGTTGGAGACTACTAGGATTTATAGCTCACTCCATACCTTTTACTTACGAAGTTTATATGCATTATTTTTCAAGGTCTGGGAAATGAAAAAACACCACTTGGTGGTGGAGTTATATTGGTGAACAGTGGAGCTATTTTCCACTTGTTACATAAGATTTTTCATTTTTTTGTGGTTTAATATAGGCATCTTCAAATGATGCTTTTTTGTGATTTTTATAATTCTACTGGGTACATTTATAACCATTTATTTTGGTACCATCTTCCTTTGGGAGTGTTTAGAAGGATAAATTGTATCTTTTATGTTTTGTTGTTTTGCGGAAAATTTTCCATCTTGATATTATATGATTCTAGTTTCTCATCACAAACCAGTAGGGTTTGAGAATGAACTTCTAGACATATTATATTCAGATATGGTATTATCATTCCATGTTATCTAGGTAGGTTCTTGAAATTTTACAATCTATAATTGATATTAATAATAAAAAAGCATAGTAAACATTACTCCTTAAAATTAACATATTGAAGTACCTTTTCAAATACAAGTTCAATTTATAAAAAACATTATAATGGTATAATTTTATAATGGATTAATAAAGGATATTAATCCCTCAAATTATTAATATTATAATTTTGTACTTAAATATCTTTAACGATGGTCAACATAATAAAGTAGTTATTTTGAAATTGACCGAACCACATCAAATAACCATCATAAACAAATACATTATAAACAGATAACATATGATATTTAATGGTCTATAAAACTAAAAATATAGATTAATAATATTCCAAATAATGAATCTAATAGTCATAATTTTATTATTAGAATAGTTAGGTATATTTAAAAAGTAATTCATGACCAATGTAATTGTTTGTGCTGACTCAGTTTTCTTCCATTGAGTTACAAAGTTACCTTTTTAAACACTATTATTCTATGTTTAATATACATTTGTAGGTGAATAAGTTATAATTTTTTTCCAAATTTACATATTTTTTCAATGATTATTCATTATAACATCATTATGAAGTTATTTTCACATCAAATATTATGTTACACAAAAAGGGTTTTTCGGCCACAATTCCTCTTTCTCGAGAGATAAGTTTTTTTGTATACCAATTAACATTTATATAGGTAATATACATATAAGGCCCCAACCTTAAACATTACTTAATCTTCAGTTATTACAAGATTACACCTTGAAGATCTTTTCAGGTTTAGAGATTCAGAGAATTAGATCATAAAACTTGCATTACATTCCACATATAAACAAAGTGGTTACATAAAGATAGTATTATTCTTTCCCATAAATGGAAACATATTTAAAATAAAACATGGATTCTTTCTTGACACTTCCTTGACACCATCATCATATCATGTACCTTTCCCTTGACCTGTGAAAAACATTTCAAAAAAACATGGGATGAGCATAAAAAGCTCAGTAAGGGATATAAAAATATGGAAAGGAAACATGGGTACATATATACATAAGAATGATATCATAATTTACCCATAAAACATAAGCACCTTAACATACCTCATCAAATCATGAATAAATCATAGAAATCAAAAGACATAAAGGTAACTTGAGGCATTCATAACATTCTTACGTAGGGAGTAACCCTCTTGGTTACGTTTGGAATACCCATCACAGTATATTTCCTAAATCTCTTCGGAGAAACCTTAACGTTTCACTCCTTTACGTTACCCAATGCATTGGATAACTATATCGGGATCACCTGCCCTTAGTATATCACGGAACCACCCGTCTTCATAAGAATTCCCAAGAACCTCACCATAATCATATCACATAAATCATGCATAAAGGAAACATAACATTTCCACCTTTCAATAACAAGATATCAATACCACACATTGATATAAAAGCATTTTAAAAAGAATTTTCAATACCAAAATAAAAGAAAATTAAAACATGGTATTTATTTTTCTTTTAAAAAAATGGGCTGGCATGTAGAAGAAGCCGAAACTCAAATAATGGTCACGACGGCAGAGAAGTCGTTGTCGCCGCATACGTACGAAAAAAACATTCTCTTTTGTCATTTAGTAAATTATTCGTATAAAAAAGATTCCTTTTGAATAAATATAAAAGTCAAAGGGGTTTATACACTGTATAAAAAAAGGTTGTGTATAAAACAAAATATGCCTCAATGAAAGGAGATTGAGAAGAAGTCCCATACCTCGGGTCCGACTTGACTCGATCGTTCCTTAATGTCCTGAATAATAAACTTGAGTTAATTTCTACTTGCTTAAGAACCTTTTTCAATTTCATTATTACTTTTATATCACTTATTTCCATGTCATGAACACTATGTAATTATTTAAGTTAACAACACTCGTTTTAATGATCATTGGTACTTGAGTCAAAAATAAACCCTCTATAATTACAAGTTTTTCAAGTATCCATTATATCCAGAATTATAATCATGATGTATATATCATATATATCCAGTATATACATGCATTTATAATATTACATAATCATTTATGGGTAAGAAATGAAATTCACCGTTCATGGGGACGGTAAGTCGTACGTACGCATGAACGCTACTTTCATTTCTATTTCATATTTTATAGAATAGAATCATAATGATATAAAGGTATATTATAATTCTAGTATAATATAATATATAATATCATAGTCCAATCCTTTATACATCCCACATATGGTATTTAATGAATCAAATCACTTTGAGGAGGCGGTAGTCCGCACTTCCTTAAATGAAGATATCGCATTTACCCATAATGGAAACCATAATGGTATGCCCAAAATGAAAAATACAGAAGCTTAAGGAAAACATAAACATATTATATATCATATATAAATATAGTGACATCTTATTGGCCACCTTTGAAGGTGTTAAAAGAATGTTGAACAATCATCGTTTCGGGAGGCATAAATTCACCATCCACGGAAACAGTATGTCCTTTAACCATTAAATGTAGGTGTGTGTAAGTGTAGCTAGAATAATTCTTATAACAACATCCTAGTATATTGAAGATACAGTAGTCGTTACAAAAGAAATCAATAAAAAGAATTTAGGGGGTTGGAGAAGCAAAATAAAACAAAAGGACTCAAGTGAAGACATTACCTTAAAATCGGGTAACTCCCTTTGGTTTGAGCTCAAAGGATTCCTTGGGAAGACTTCTGCCCAAAGTGAGGCTTCAAGGAGTTATAGAGGGATGTGTAGAGACACAATAGGAAGGTTTTGGCCGAGCCAAAGGCATTGGGAGTGTGGTTAAAGAGGTATAGGTGGGGGCCTTTTATAAGAGGAGAGGAGGGGCACTCTTGGAAAGTAAAGAAATGTTACTTTATTTGAAAATGCTTTTCGGATTCAAAAGGTCCCACATTGACATACTATGAGGGTAAGGTGATAAGGGGTCGAAATCCACCCATCCAATAGGTGTTGGACATGTGTAGGTCATTGATTTCACATTATCTTTTCATTTTATTTAAATCCTTTATTAATGAGGTAATCGCTGCATCATCATGATGTCATTAATAATTTAATAAATTTAATGTCTAAAAATTATAAAAAAATATCATGATGTAGGAAATATTTTTAGATTTCTAATGAATATTTATAGTTTAAAAGATCTTTTATTTAGACAAAATTAAAAATATTTTACTTAGTTGATATATTCTTTGTCACATTTAACATTCTTTAAACATAAAAAGATAAAAAGTCACTTTCTCACAAAAGTGATTCCATGGGGCCCCCATGTTTGGCCAAAGGAATCCCATGGTCGTCCATGAGACAACCAGTTGCCTTAGGACACATGTTTTGGTCTTTTTGTATTATTATGATATCATTTTATTATCCCTAACTACATGATTACTCATTAATCAAGATAATTAAAGATAATTACCATCGTTACTATTCATAATTTACAAAAACAAAAGAGTCTTGATTATATAATTTGGACCTTCTGATTCCAAATATGTAATCCATTTTACCAAATTCCAAACACAGAAATTGCAATAATTGATTTAAAAATAATTCCTGTTGTCAAAACAAATAACGGTTTTTTAAACAATATCTATGAAAAGTTTGGCATTAGTTTATGCCCAATTCCAAAGTGAAATTAATCATAATGACCACCATTGGATTAAATGGTAAAAATATATTCCAATTTAACTTTAAAACCAATTCAAAAGATAATCTATTCATATAAATAAAGTAGATTAAAAAGCAGTTTTTATGTAAAATACAGTATTTTTCACTATTCATAAAAAAATGAACATTGTCAGAAAAATACCAAAAAATCACACAAAGTAAATTTTGATGTCCCAATCATAAAGAATAAGTTTATTTTGACAAAAATAGCTTATAAAATTTTCAAATGATAGATTTAAAAATGGTTTTCCATCAAAAGGAAGTAAAACAATCCTTTAAAAAATATTAGTGTATTCCATGCTTAAGATTGGATTTATTTTCATTTTAAGCCTCTAAAACACTATCTAATTCATTAATAGACATAGATAAAAATATCTATTATTCATTACTTACTTGGGAAGTTATATCCTTACCCTCTTTAGAAAATTGCGTCCCCGCAATTTATTTACTTATCGAATAAATGGGGGTACTTATCCCTCATTGCATTTTCAGATTCCCATGTTGCCTCTTCCATCATGTGGTTTTTCCACAAAACCTTTACCTGATTAATCACCTTATTTCGTAACACTTGCTCCATGTGGTCAAGAATCTGGACCGGTTGTTCCTCATAAGATAGGTTCTCTTCCAGCTGAACTACCTCTAGACTCAAAACATGGGATGGATCTAGCATATACTTTCTCAACATCAAAACGTGAAAAACATTGTGTACCTGAGATAAACTCGGAGGTAAAGCCACCCAGTATACAACAGATCCAACTCTCTCCAGAATTTCATATAGTCCAATGAACCTTGGACTCAGCTTTCCTTTCTTACCAAATCTCATCACACTTTTCCATGGTGAGACTTTGAGAAAAACATGATCACCTACCTCAAAAGTTAGATCCTTCCTCATGTTGTCTACATAACTCTTCTGCCTACTCTGAACTATTCTCATGTGTTTCTGAATCAGCTGAACTTTTTCTGCCATCTCTTCTACCAATTCTGGTCCCATCAACATCCTTTCACCCACTTCATCCTAGAAAGTTGGAGTTCGACACCGCTTCCCATATAATGCCTGAAATGGTGCCATCTGAATAATGGAATGAAAAATTTTATTATATGAAAATTCAACCAAAGAAAGATGTTGGTCCCATCTTACATGATAATCCATCGAACAAGCCCGTAGCATATCCTCCAAGGTCTGAATTTTCCGTTCTGACTGCCCATCTGATTGATGATGAAATGCTTTACTAAAATTTAATTCAGTACCCAACTACTTCTGAAGGCTTTTCCAAAAGTTTGAAGTGAACCTGGGATCACGATCAGATACAATGGAGAGGGGAACTCTATGTAACCTGACTATCTCTTTAAGATACAAATGGTAAAGTTTATCTAGGGAAAAAGTATCTCGTATAGCAAGGAAATGAGCATATTTAGTCAAGCGATCAACAATAACCCATATTGCATTATTACCTCGAGATGTCTTCGGTAATCCCATAACAAAGTCCATGGATATATTCCCCCATTTCCACTCTGGCACTGGTAAAGGCTGAAGCATCCCTTTAGGTAACTGCCACTCTGCTTTAACCTATTGACATGTCAAACACATCACAGTAAAATCAGAAATATCTCTTTTCATTCCATCCCACTAGTAATACTCCCGCAGATCTCTGTACATCTTAGTACTGCGAGGATGAACTGAAAACGGAGAACTATGAGCTTCACATAACAACTCTCTCTTCAACTGTGAATCACAAGGCACACACAATCTCTTCCTAAATCTCAAAACGCAATCATTATCAATGTTCAATTCCGGCAACTTACCCTTTTGAACTAACACTACCTTTTTCTGCAACTCACTGTCTTGCTTCTGTGCTTGATTGATTCTGTCTGATAGAGATGATCTCACTAATACCTGGAACAAAACAGAAGAACTTCCTACACCAACAACTTCTATGCCAAATTTCATCAAATCCTTAACCGATGTATCACGTTCCAAATGCAACAATTCTAATGAAGCATTACTTTTTCTACTCAAAGCATCAGCCACATTATTTGCTTTTCCCGGATGGTAATGAATTGTACAATCATAATCCTTGATTAATTCTAGCCATCTCCTCTTTCTCATGTTCAATTCTTTCTGAGTGAATATATACTTTAAACTTTTGTGATTGGTATATATTTTATACTTTACACCATACAAATGATGCCTCCAAATTTTTAAAGTGAAAACAACATCAGCTAATTCCAAATCATATATAGTGTAATTTACCTCATGAGTTTTCAACTGTCGTGAATCATAAGCAATTACCTAATAATTATGCATTAGGACGCAACCAAGTCCTTTCAATGAAGCATCACTGTAGATAAAAAACTCCCCATTCCTGGAAGGTAGTTCCAAAACTGGAGAATTCACCAATATTCTTTTCAATTCCTGAAAACAATCATCACATTCTTTTGTACAGATAAACTGAACACCCTTCTGAGTAAGCTTAGTCATTGGACTAGATAACCGTGAAAAATTTCTAACAATCCTTCGGTAATATCCTGCCAAACCAAGGAAACTACGAATCTCTGTTACATTTGTGGGTCTTGGACATTCTTCAACAACCTTTGTTTTTGCAGGATCAACGGTTATCCCATCTTTAGAAACAATGTGACCAAGGAAAGAAATTTGTTGCAACCAAAACTCACACTTTCTGAATTTCCCATACAATTTCTTTTCTTTTAAGGTTTGAAAATAACCCTTAAATTTCGTTCATGCTCCTCTTTACATTCAGAAAAAACCACAATATCATCAATAAAAACAACCAACATTTTTCACCAGATTCAGCTGATCCATCACTAGAGCAAACTGTTTAGTTTTGATTCTGACCATCTCAGGATACTGATTTGAAAGTTCGTTTCCCTCTTTATGCATTCCTAGAAAAACTGCTCTGTTTACTCTATGGAAAACCATTCTTATCATAGAAATATCATAGGCGAAGCAACATGGTAATCTGTAAATTCTATATCATATCAATTTGACCAAAAATTATCTTATAATTTAAAAAATTTCTAACACCTAAAGTTGTCTAAACCAACCTCTGATACCAACTATAAGGCCCCAACCTTAAACATTACTTAATCTTGAGTTATTAAAAGATTACATCTTGAGGATCTTTTTAGGTTTAGAGTTTTAGAGAATTAGATCATAAAACTTGCATTACATTCCACATATAAACAAAGTGGTTACATAAAGATAGTATTCTTCTTTCCCATCAATGGAAACATAATTAAAATAAAACATGGATTATTTCTTGACACATCCTTGACACTATCATCATATCATGTACCTTTCCCTTGACCTGTGAAAAACATTTCAAAAAAACCTGGGATAAGAATAAAAAGCGTAGTAAGGGATATAAAAATATGGAAAGTAAACAGGGGTACATATATACATAAGAATGAAATCATACATTACCCATAAAACATAATAACATTAAAATACCTCATCAAATCAAGAATAAATCATAGAAATCATAAGACATAAAGGTAACTTGAGGCATTCATAACATTCTTACGTAGGGAGTAACCCTCTTGGTTACGTTTGGATTACCCATCACAGTATATTCCCTAAATCTCTTCGGAGAAACCTTAACGTTTCACTCCTTCGCGTTACCCAATGCATTGGAGAGCTATATCGGGCTCACCCACCCTTAGTTTATCACGGAACCACCCGTGTTCATAATAATTCCCAAGAACCTCAACCTAATCATATCACATAAATCATGCATAAAGGAAACATAGCATTTCCACCTTTCAATCACAAGATATCAATAGAACACATTGATATAAAAACATTTTGAAAGCCATTTTCAATACCAAAATAAAAGAAAATTAAAACAAGGTATTTATTTTTCTTTTAAAAAAAGGTATGGCTTGTAGAGGAAGTTGAAACTCAAATAACGGTCACGAAGGCGGAGAAGTCGTTGTCACCACATAAGTACGACATAAACATTCTCTTTTGTCATTTAGTAAACGCTTCATATAAAAAGTATTCCTTTTTAATAAATGTAAAAGTCAAAGGGGTTTATACACCGTATAAAAAAAGGTTGTGTATAAAACAAAATATGCCTCAATGAAAGGATATTGAGACGAAGTCCCATACCTCGGGTCCGAATTGACTCGATAATTCTTTAATGTCCTAAATAACAAACTTGAGTTAGTTTCTACTTGCTTAAGAACCTTTTTCAAGTTCATTATTCCTTTTATATCACTTATTTCCATGTCATGAACACTATGTAATTATTTAAGTTAATAACGGTTGATTTAACGATCATTGGTACTTGAGTAAAAAATAAACCCTTTATAATTACAAGTTTTTCATGTTTCCATTATATACAGAATTATAATCATGATTTATATATCATATATATCCAGTATATACATGCATTTATAATATCACATAATCATTTAGAGGTAAGAAATGAAATGCACCGTTCTTGGAGATAGTAAGCCGTACGTACGCATGAACGCGACTTTCATTTCTATTTCATATTTTATAGAATGGAATAATAATTACATAAAGGTATATTATAATTCCAGTACAATATGATATATAATCTCATAGTTACATCATTTATACGTCCCACATATGGTATTTAAAAAATCAAATCACTTTGAGGAGGCGGTAGTCCACACTTCCTTAAATGAAGATATCGCGTTTACCCATAATGGAAACCATAAAGGTATGCCCAAAATGAAAAATATAGAATCTTAAGGAAAACATAAACATATTATATATCATATATAAATATAGTGACATCTTATTGGCCACCTTTGAAAGTGTTAAAAGAATGTTGAAAAATCATCGTTTTGGGAGGCATAAATTCACCATCCACGGAAACAGTATGTCCTTTAACCATTAGATGTAGGTGTGTGTAAGTGTAGCTCAAATAAATCTTATAATAACATCCTTTTATATTGAATATAATTGATTTGTTACAAAATAAATTTATAAAAAGAGTTTAGGGGGTTGGAGAAGCAAAATAAAACAAAAGGACTCAAGTGAAGACATTACCTTAAAATCGGGTAACTCCCTTTGGTTTGAGCTCAAAGGCTTCTTTGGGAAACTTATGCCAAAAGTGAGGCTTCAAGGAGTAAGAGAGGGATGTGGAGAGACAAACTGGGCAGGGGTTGGCCGAACCAAAGTCTTTGGGAGTGTGGGTAAGGAGGTAAAGGTTGGGGCCTTTTATAAGAGGAGAGGAGGGGCACTCTTGGAAAGTAAAGAAATGTTACTTTATTTGAAAATGATTTTCAGATTCAAAAGGACCCACATTGATATAATTCATGGGCAAGGTGATAAGGTTTATAAATACACCCATCTAATAGGTTTTGGACATGTGTAGGTCATAGATTTCACATTATCATTTCATTTTATTTAAATCCTTTATTAATGAGGTAATGGCTGCATCATCATGATGTCATAAAAAATTTAATAAATTTAATGTCTAAAGATTATAAAAAAATTATCATGATGTAGGAAATATTTTTAGATTTCTAATTAATATTTATAGTCTAAAAGAACATTTATGTAGACAAAATTAAAAATATTTTACTTAGGTGATACATTCTTTGTAACATTTAACATTCTTTAAAAATAAAAAGATAAAAAATCACTTTCTCACAAAAGTGATTCCATGGGGCCCCCAGGTTTGGCACAAGGCATCCCATTGTCGGCCATGAGACAACCTGTAGCCTTAGGACACATTTTGTGGTCTTTTTGTATTATTATGATATCATTTTATTATCCTTAACTACCTGATTACTCATTAATCAAGATAATTAATGATAATTACCGTCGTTACTATTCATAATGTACAATAACAAAAGAGTCTTGATTACATAATTTAATCCTTCTGATTCCAAATATGTAATCCATTTTACCAAATTCCAAACACATAAATTGCAATAATTGATTTAAAAATAATTCTCGTTGTCAAAACAAATAGCGGGTTTTTTTTAAACAATATCTTTGAAAAGTTTGGCATTAGTTTATGCCCAGTTCCAAAGTGAAATTAATCCTAATGACCACCATTGGATTAAATGGTAAAAATATATTCTAATTTAACTTTAAAACCAATTAAAAAGATATTCTAATAATATAAATTAAGTAGATTAAAAAGTAGTTTTGATGTAAAATACAGTATTTTTCACTATTCATAAAAAATGAACATTGTCAGAAAAATACCAAAAATTCACACAAAGTAAATTTTGATGTACCAATCATAGATAATAAGTTTATTTTGACAATAATATCTTATAAAATTGTCAAATGATATATTTAAAAATGGTTTTCCATCAAAAGGCAGTAAAATAATCCTTAAAAAAATATTAGTGTATGTCATGCTTAAGATTGGATTTGTTTTCATTTTAAGCCTCTAAAACACTATCTAATTTATTAATATAAATAGATAAAAATATCTATTATTCATAAGATACTTTTGAAGTTACAATACATCCTTTTTATAAAATTATATAATTAATTATAATTTTATTTATTGTATTTTATGATTAATTTATTTCTATTTATCATTTAATGTTTTTTGATTTAATTTATACTAAAGCAGTAACATATTTTTTGACGTAAATTTTATCTTTTGGTCATAAATATTATACATGGTTATGATATTATTATCCCCATTTTATTATTCCAATAACACTTCCAAATATAATTTATTATTTTATTTAAGGAATTTACATCATTTTATCAGCATTTTATAATATGATAAAATATATTCTCAAATTAAATATTGATTGTGGTAAGTAAAAATACCCTTTATTGAAAAGAATCATTCTTCACTATAGCCATATTTTCATTCCCACCAATGCTTTCCTATCATTTTTTAAACACAAAAATGTATTAATTAATATGATCATCTTATTTATCATCAATACTTTTCGAATAGAAATTCTTTTTCCAAATTTATTATGTGAGTTTTCAATAAACATATTTTCAAAATATTAATGGTTTTAAATATCATAGATATATTTAATATATTAAAGTCCATGTATTATTTATAATGATTTTATATCATTTTAAAGACTCAAATATTAATGATTTATTAAAAATTATTGTCTTAATATATTTAAAAATTTTCTTTTTAACATTCTTAAATTGATTTTTCAAATGAAATTGGTGTCATTGTTTCTTAGACTTCATTTATAAAAATCAGAAAATAAATATATTTTTAATTCTTTTTTTTCAAGAACCGATTTCCAGTAACATTGAATCGTATTTCACATGTTTCATATTTATACATAGAAAATTATTTTACAATTATTCTATGTGTTTTCAATGGGATTTTGATTATTTTTTATCATTATTTTCAGTGAAAAATTATATTATTCATTTAAAATATTTCTTCATTAACTGAATTATTTTTACTTATGTTTTAAAAAATAATCACTTTTAAATCACTATAATAATCATTTTCCATATCAACTATTTTCATTCATAATCATCTAATATTTTTAATCTTCATTTTTCTTTAAATCCCTTTAATTTAGGAATACCCTTTTTTTATTCCTTTTATTGAAGTGTGTGCACCAATATTTCATATAAGAACTAATTTAGGAGATTATTAACATCAACATATTCCATTTATCTATATGGTCTGGACAATATCTTTTTTATTGTCTTTATTTGATAGTATTTTCCTATAATGTTTATAAATTTCATTGGATTCCGATTTATTTTCCATTGTTTTATAATGTTATGATTGTTGATGGAATTATAAATTATATTTTTGCAATTCTCCTAGAATAGTATGTGAAACCCATTTTCATCCCATGTATTTCCATGATATGTTAAATTATTTGTTTTAATTGTCATATATTATAACGACCCATACTTTACATACATTGTTAATACATCAAAATTGAAGCACACTTATTACAACATATTACAAAACCACAAAGGACCGTATAGGTATAGTGTCTTTAGAAACTGGGAAACATAAACAACTGGTTCATAAATCTTCTACAGTGTCTCCCATTTATGTCATCATATATAGGGTCCCTTTTAGCATATTATACTTAATATCCATCTTCCTGACCTGGGGAAAAGAAAACATAAAAAGGTGAGCTCAAATTCTCAGCAAGGGAAAATAAAAGAAATAAAGATCATATCATATCTTTTTGAAAATCATAACCAGCAAAAGAAATCATAATATCTTAACATGGAATAAATCATAGAAGTGAAAATGAGATTCCAATAATCATAACATGAAACTTGAAACTTTGTGGCATGCACACATAATCATGGAAAATCATTTCTTGTTAGTCATGACTCATTGCCAAGACAATCTTAGTGGACAAAGTCCCTTTCTGAACCGATTCACCCTCGTTCCAGTCCTGTTTCACTGAATCGGTATAACCTACCATTCCAACCATGTCTATCTCATGAGATATAAAATCTTTACCCAATGCATTGGAGGGAGATATAGTTCCCACCCATCTTATAATGAATCCTTTCTTATGTGTGCCACATAATCATAAATCATAAATCATAGCGTAACCCATGTAATAAAAATGGGATTCTTAAACAACATGACATCATAAAACAATTCATATAAGATAAAGGAATACATAAAAATATTTCCATCACAACATAATCAAATCCATGTAATAATAGGGATAAAAACAGAACCCTTTTATTAACTTAGATGGAAAATAATTTTGATAAAATAATTGAACTCCATTCTTGAGGAAAATATCCTTTCAACTTCAAAAACACTTTTCCTTTCTTAACATGTCATACAATTTTAAACTACAAGAATTTTATTAAAAATAAACTTGAATACTTGTAAAGGAAGCTTCTTGGAAATAATGTTTTAAGAATCCATTCATTCCGTATAAGTTAAAAAAACATTCTTCGTACTTTTGTCGGAAAAGTCAAAAAGTACCTCGTACAAAAAAACGACAAAAGATTCCTTTCATATTCTTTACTAAAAACTCACCGAAGGGTAAAATTGGATTTAAACTATTGTAAGTGGATGGAAACAATATTACATATTGAGGGAACATGGATGTGGATGATAAAATACACCCCAATAAATACCAAAGTAAAAACAATCTCGAATAAAAATGAGATTGTGATATTTCCCTTACCTTAGGTCCGATTTGCTTTGTACGTGTCCGAAGTTCCTGTATAATGGTTTAAATAATGTTATTGACTTATTCCAGAATCATACATATTGATATGATATCATATATGGTCATAATCTTAGCTTCTTGTTAGTAATATTTCATTGTTACTTGTTACTCGGGTCTTTATTGCCTTTAGTTCTTTTGCGTGTTTTGCCGAATACATTCTTATTCTTTTTTTAAGGTTATAGATTCCTTATATCCAGAATGGTATTAGTGTAAAATATATCATATTTATTCATTCAATTCATTTATATAATTACTATGTAATGATGATCATGTAGAACGAGTCACATCACATCGTGGAGACGGTATTCCGTACGTACGCACGAGTGATGATATCGTTCCTATGATCGTGGAACTGTATTGGAGAATATATATATTATTTCAGTATCAATATTACTGTATAATAATCATAAATAGTTACTCATTACACCATTATACCCATCCTTGTAAAGTGATGGTGGAAAAATAGATTACACCACGGCGTGGAGACGGTATTCCGTACGTACGCACGCGCGGTGATTTCATTTTTCCGTAGGATGGATAGAAGGTGAATTAGGGTTGTTTCATATTTATAATAAAATATCAGTATGTAAGTAATACTGATGTTATTACTTCATCATGAAACAACTAAAGAAGAAGAAGTTGAAGAAGAAAGAAATTGAAAAGATCGGTAATGGATATTACCTCTTCTTTGGAACGCCTCTTTGAATCCTCCACTTAGGGAACTAAGATTGGTCTTTGAAGAAGACCAGGACCTCTAGGATTATTCTAGGGAAGTGGATAGGAGAAAATTTCAGGGTTTGGCCGAGCTTGAGTGCTCAAATTGGTGTGAGGAGGCGGGGGAGGAGGTGCCCTTTTATAAGGGAGGAGAGGGGCACCTTAGGAATATCTCAAAATATTATTTTATATTAAAGTCAAAATCGGTTTATAATGGTTCCAAAGGGACTTATTTCGAAGCTAAAGTGGGGATGGGTCGAAAGCCTATCAACCAATAGGATTTAGACAAGTTTAGGGTATTATTTTAACCTTATCAATTAGATTTAACTCTAAGTTAAATAATTTAACTTTTACCATGTCTATTTGTTTTCTTTCACTATATGGTTAATAAACTTACTATAACATGCCAAACTAACCCCAAATTGTTTATTATTAATATATATATCCTTATATATGTCATTTGGCCGAACCTTATATTTTTAGGAATAAAATAACAATTAATAATATAATATTTGATTTAAAAACTATTTTGTGTCAATTTTGACACTATTTGATATATGATTTTTGTGAAAGTCATAACAGAATTATATGTTCGAATAAAGTTTCTTAAATCAACAATAATATATCATAGTAACCTATAAAATTAGTTTAATTCATAAAAAGTCTCAAATTACATTTATTTTGGTGTTTATAACATCAATTTTGTCAATATTTCATAAATAAGATAATTATTGCATCATCGTTGTGTCATAATTAAATTAAATTATTTAATGTCTAAAAATTATAAATAAAATACCTTTATGTAGGAAATCTTTTTATCTTTCTAATGAATATTTATAGTCTAATTTATCTTATGTATAACCCCATATTAAAAATGATTTACTTATTAAACTTTGATTTTAACTATTTTAACCCTTCTTTAAATAAATTAATAATAAATGTCCTAATCTAATCCAAGTGGACCTAAATGGTCATATTTTATTCCTAAGTTTGTTTTTGGTCGAATTACACTTGTCCAATAGAATTAGGACATGTGTTAGGGTAATATTAATATCTTATTTACCCTTAGTTACCCTATTTACTATTAACCGCGGTAAAAAAAGTAAAAAGTTACTATTCACCAAAAAATTATTTTTATCTCATTGAACCACATTTTACTTACTGATATCAACCGTGTCTGTCGGATTTTTGAAATCCCATTCACAGAAGTGGAAAAATTATGTTTTATGCAAAATTCAGTTTTTTTAACCTACCACTTAGTGGTTTCACTATTCATCAAAAATTGAAAGTTTTCAGAAAAATACCAAAATTTCACCCTAGGCTAATTTCAATATTCTGAGTCCAAAAATTAAGTCTATTTTGAAAAATAAAATTTATAAAATTTCAAAAAGTGGTTATTACTATTCATAACGGCCTATTTTAATAGCATATTGTTGTTTAGTGAAACTCGGTATTGCGTACGACGCAAGCTATTGAGGAAGGTCGCGATTGCGTGTAAAGTAAGCCAAGAAAGTGTGTAGTGAAAGATTCTTTTGATGATATAAAAACAAAATATTACTCATAAAAAATCTCGGGTGTTATATTCTACCCCCCTTAAAAATAATTTCGCCCTCGAAATTCGTCACTTTGTAACAAACAGATGAGGATACTTCTCCATCATCATATCATCAAGCTCCCATGTAGCTTCTTCAAGTTCGTGGTTCCTCCATAAAACATTCACCAAGCGAGTGGTCTTGTTTCGTAGGACTTTTTCGCTACGATCCAGAATCTCTATCGGCTATTCTTCATAAGAAAGATCTTGCTTCAGCGGTACAACTTCTGAGCTGATTACATGTGAAGGATCAGGTATGTACTTTCTCAGGAGAGATACATGGTACACATCGTGAACTTGAGAGAGATTCGGTGGAAGCGCCAATCGGTAAGCTACCTTTCCAACACGATCCAGTATTTCGAAAGGACCGATATATCTAGGGATCAACTTCCCCTTCTTTCCAAATCTCATAACCCTCTTCCAGGGAGATATTCGTAAGAACACTTTATCGCCCACTTCAAACTCTAGGTCATTTCTCCGGTTGTCGGCATAAATTTTCTGTCGACTCTGAGCTGCTCTTATGTGTTGTTGAATAGATCTGACCTTTTCTGCCATTTCATCAATGAGATCATGTCCTAATAGCTTTCTTTCCCCAACTTCATCCCAACAAGTTGGAGTCCTGCATTTCTTTCCATAGAGAGCTTCATAAGGAGCCATCTGAATACTGGAGTGAAAGCTATTATTATAAGAAAATTCCACCAAAGGTAGGTGTTGATCCCAACCTCCTTTGAAATCCATAGAGCAAGCTCTCAACATATCTTCTAGGGTTTGAATTGTTCTCTCAGACTGACCGTCTGTCTGGGGATGATAAGCAGTGCTGAAACTCAACTCTGTATCCAGAGTATGCTGAAGACTTCGCCAGAACATCGAGGTAAATCTCGGATCCCGATCAGATATAATAGAAAGTGGTACTCCATGCAATCTTACCACTTCCTTTACATATATCCTGGCAAGCTGATCTAGAGAGAAATCCTCTCTAATAGAAACGAAGTGTGCAGACTTTGTAAGACGATCAACTATGACCCAGATAGCATTATTGCCTTTGGATGTTTTAGGAAGTCCCGTGACAAAGTCCATAGTGATGTTTTCCCATTTTCATTCGGTTATGGGTAATGGTTGTAACATCCCCTTAGACTTCTGTCTCTCAGCTTTAACTTGTTGACAAACCAAGCATCGAGAGACATATTCAGCAACATCTCTTTTCATTCCATCCCACCAGAAGTACTCTTTCTGGTCCCTATACATCTTCGTGCTTCCAGGATGAATAGAGAATAATGAACTACGAGCCTCATCCAGCAGCTCCTTCTTTAATTCGGGGATGGGAGGAACACAAACCCGATTCCTGAACTTTATTATCCCATCACAATCAAGGTTGAATTCAGGAACATTTCTCACCTTCTTTTGTAACTCGACATCTTCTTTCTGTGCCTCTTTAATCTTCACATGTATAGATGGTTGAACATTCATTTGAGAAAGATAAGATTTTTCCTCTTCCAATATAATTACAAGATCCATCCTTTGTAAATCCATAAATATTGGATCTTTTGTGATCCTCATCATAGATAAACTAGCATGGTCTTGTCGACTTAATGCATCTGCCACCTTGTTTTCTTTCCCAGGGTGGTAATGGATTGAGCAGTCATAATCCTTAATCTGCTCCAACCATCTTCTTTGATGCATATTCAACTCCTTTTGTGTGAAAATATACTTTAACCTTTTATGATCAGTATAAATATCACACCTTTCACCATAAAGGTAATGCCTCCAAATCTTTAATGCAAAGATTACCGCAGCCAACTCCAAATCATGTGTTGGGTAATTTTGCTCATGGATTTTCAACTGTCGTGAGGCATAAGCTATCACCATATCATTTTGCATAAGAACACACCCCAATCCCTTCTTGGAGGCATCACTGTAGATCACAAACCTTTCTCCACTACAAGGCAGTGTGAGCACAGGTGCACTGGATAACCTTCTTTTCAACTCCTTGAAATTCTCTTCACATTCTTCCGTCTAGACAAACTTAACTCCTTTCCGGGTCAACTTGGTGAGTGGATTAGATAATCGTGAAAAATCCTTTACAAAACGTCGATAATATCCAGCCAAACCAAGAAAACTTCGGATCTCAGTTACTGTTTTTGGTCTTGACCATCTTTCGATAACCTCTGTTTTTGCTGTATCCATAGATATCCCCTCTTTTGAGATTATTTGACCCAAAAATGCAACTTTTTGAAGCCAAAATTCACACTTGGTAAATTTGGCATAAAGCTTTTCCTTTCTCAGGGTCTTCAATATAATTCTCAAGTGATCTTCATGATCTTCCTTGATCTTTGAATATACAAGAATATCTTCTATAAAGACTACCACAAATTGATCAAGATAGTCTCTAAAGACTCTATTCATTAGATCCATGAAGATAGTAGGGGCATTAGTAAGACCAAATGGCATCACTATAAATTCATAGTGTCCATACCTTGTACAGAAAGCCGTCTTTGGTATATCCTCCCTTTTGACCCTTAATTGATGATACCCTGAATGAAGATCAATCTTGGAAAAGTATTGAGCTCCGCGTAGTTGGTCAAATAATTCATCAATGCGTGGGAGAGGATATTTGTTCTTGATAGTGATCTTGTTAAGTTCTCGATAATCAATGAAGAGTCTCATTGATCCATCTTTCTTCATAACAAATAGAACAGGTGCTCCCCAAGGTGACGCACTAGGGCGTATGAATCCCTTATCAAGATTCTCTTAGAGTTGCTTCTTCAATTCCTGAAACTCAATTGGGGCCATTCTATAAGGTGTCTTTGAAATAGGCAAAGCACCCGGTACGAGTTCTATTGAAAACTCAACTTCACGATTTGGTGGAAGACCCGGTAATTCCTCCGGAAAGACATAATCAAACTCCCGTACGATGGGCATATTCTTAATCGTAAGTTTCTCACCAACCATTTGAGATAAATAACCTTCATTTAGTGGAATCAATACCCATAAGATGGAAGAAATTTCCACTGGAAGGTTATGTTCATCCTTGCATTGATAGACGATCGTAGATTGATCTGGAATATGAAATGTGACTTCCCTTCTTTGGCAATTTATATGAGCTCCATGTAGAGAAAGCCAATCCATGCCAAGAATCACATCAAATTCCACTAAAGGAAGGATCACAAGATTTTCAGGAAGCACTTTCCCACAAACTTCGATCGGAGAAGAATTATAAACTTTTGATGCGACTGTTGTGCCATTAGGTGTTGTCACAGCTAACTCAACATCTAATTGTTGAGGTAGTACGGTGATACCCTTAGAAACGTTTTCAGAAATAAAAGAGTGGGTGGATCCAGAATCAAATAAAACATTTGCTACTATAGAGTGGATGGTAAGTGTACCTTTCACCACTTCGTTATCGTACTCCATATCGCTGATAGAAATTGCATGTGACTTTCCTTTGTCTTTAGCCTTAAGATTTTGTTGACGTCGACCATCATCATCAACCCTTGGATTTGGGCATTGATTGGAATAATGCCCCATCTCCTTGCACTTGAAACATTGAAGTGTAGTAGGTTCATTCTGTGTATCCCTTCCTTTGTTTGCATCATTAGACATCTTCTTCCCATTTTTCGCGGCATTCAAATGCTCGATGACCTTCCTTTCCACATTTGAAACATTTACTTGTCCCTTTAAGACAACTCCCTCCATGTTTCTTTCCACACTTTGAGCATAAGGGAAAGCTCATCTTCTTTTCAGTGTGCTCTTTAGATTTTCCTTTGAATTCCATCTTCCTCTTCTTATCAAACCCATGTGACTGATGGGTTACTCCAATCTCCATCTCGACTTTGAGAGAACATCGAACGATTTCCTCATAGCTATTGAGGTCCCTTATGGATAACGCCCTTCGATGACTTGGTTTGAAGCCACTAAAGAATCGATCGATCTTACTCTCAGGTTGGATAATAATAGCAGAAGCGTACCTTGCAAGTCTTGTAAAATTTGCTTCATAGGTACCAACAGATTCATCATCCCTCTGCTTCAGTTCAAGAAACTCTTTCTCCATCTTTGTTCGGAGAATACGAGGGAAGTACTTATTGAAAAATAAGTTCTTGAACTCGTCCCATTCCATAGACTCAATTTCATCCCTTTGCCTCGTATTCTTAATAAGATTCCACCATTGATCAGCATCTCCTTCCAAACGATACACTGCTAGGATGACTTTATCATGTTCAGAACATTGAAGAACTAAAAATATCTTTTCAGTAGTACTAATCCATTGTTCAGAAACTAATGGATCAGTAGACCCGCTAAAAGAAGGTGGACGCTGCCTCATGAAGGGTTCAACAGAATTTTGCTCCTTCCTTTGCTCGTTTGGAAGTCCTGCATGATTCATAGCTTGATAAAGTTGTGTGAGCATAGCTACAAGATTTTGCATTCCAGCTCCCATATCGTTGGGTTGCTCAGGGGGACAATCGTTGCATTTCCCATCGCATTCCGCATTAACACGGTTTCTTCGGGTTCCAGCCATTGACTAAAACCAAGAAGAATAGTGTGATCAACACTAATTATAATAGGAAAACCACATAATCAAGAATAAAATTTCACACTTAAGGTCTTATCCTAGGGTATTCATGGCCATTTCTAAAACACTAAGATTGTGTTCTATGCTTAGACTTATCCTTAGGGTTCTTACGAAGTCTTTCGCATCCTAGTTTCCAAATGTTGACTATACCTTTCCTCTGATACCAACTATAACGACCCATACTTTACATACATTGTTAATACTTCAAAATTGAAGCACACTTATTACAACATATGACAAAACCACAAAGGACCGTATAGGTATAGTGTCTTTAGAAACTGGGAAACATAAACAACTGGTTCATAAATCTTCTACAGTGTCTCCCATTTATTTCATCATATCTAGGGTCCCTTTTAGTATATTCTACTTAATATCCATCTTCCTGACCTGGGGAAAAGAAAACATAAAAGGGTGAGCTCAAATGCTCAGCAAGGGCAAATAAAAGAAATAAAGATCATATCATATCTTTTTGAAAATCATAACCTGCAAAAGAGATCATAATATCTTAACATGGAATAAATCATAGAAGTGAAAATGAGATCCCCATAATCATAACATGAAACATGAAACTTTGTGGCATGCTCACATAATCATGGAAAATCATTTCTTGTTAGTCATTACTCATTGCCAAGACTATCTTAGTGGACAAAGTCCCTTTCTGAACCGAGTCACCCTCGTTTCAGTCCTGTTTCACTGAACTGGTATAACCTACCGTTCCAGCCATGTCTATCTCATGAGATATAAAATCTTTACCCAATGCATTGGAGGGAGATATAGGTCCCACCCATCTTATAATGAATCCTTTCTTATGTGTGCCACATAATCATAAATCATAAATCATAGCGTAACCCATGTAATAAAAATGGGATTCTGAAACAACATGACATCATAAAACATTTCATATAAGATAAAGGAATTCATAAAAATATTTCCATCACAACATAATGAAATCCATGTAATAATAGGGATAAAAACAGAACCCTTTTATTAACTTAGATGGAAAATAATTTTGATAAAATACTTGAACTCCATTCTTGAGGAAAATATCCTTTCTACTTCAAAAACACTTTTCCTTTCTTAACATGTCATACAATTTTAAACTAAAAGAAGTTGATTAAAAATAAACATGAATACTTGTAAAGGAAGCTTCTTGGAAATAATGTTTTAAGAATCCATTCATGCCGTTTAAGTTAAAAAAATATTCTTCGTACTTTTGTCGGAAAAGTCAAAAAATACCTCGCACAAAAAAATGACAAAAGATTCCTTTGATATTGTTTACTAAAAACTCACAGAAGGGTAAAATTGGATTTAAACTATTGTAAGTGGATGGATACAATATTACATATTGAGGGAACATGGATGTGGATGATAAAATACACCCCAATAAATACCAAAGTAAAAACAATCTCGAATAAAAATGAGATTGTGATATTTCCCTTACCTTAGGTCCGATTTTCTTTGTACGTGTCTGAAGATCCTGTATAATGGTTTAAATAATGTTATTGACTTATTCCAGAATCATACATATTGATATGATATCATATATGGTCATATTCTTAGCTTCTTGTTAGTAATATTTCATTGTTACTTGTTACTCGGGTCTTTATTGCCTTTTGTTCTTATGCGTGTTTTGCGGAAAACATTATTATTATTCTTTTATGGTTATAGATACCTTATATACAGAATGGTATTAGTGTAACATATATCATATTTATTCGTTCAATTCATATATATAATTACTATGTAATGATGATCATGTAGAACGAGTCGCATCACATCGTGGAGACGGTATTCCGTACGTACGCACGAGTGATGATATCATTCCTATGATCGTGGAACTGTATTGGAGTATATATATATTATTTCAGTATCAATATTACTTTATAATAATCATAAATAGTTACTCATTACACCATTATACCCATCCTTGTAAAGTGATGGTGGAAAAATAGATTACACCACGGCGTGGAGACGGTATTCCGTACGTACGCACGCGCGGTGATTTCATTTTTCCGTAGGATGGATAGAAGGTGAATTAGGGTTGTTTCATATTTATAGTAACATATCAGTATGTAAGTAATACTGATGTTATTACTTCATCATGAAACAACTAAAGAAGAAGATGTTGAAGAAGAAAGAAATTGAAAAGATCGGTAATGGATATTACCTCTTCTTTGGAACGCCTCTTTGAATCCTCCACTTAGGGAACTAAGATTGGTCTTTGAAGAAGACCAGGACCTCTATGATTATTCTAGGGAAGTGGAGAGGAGACAATGTCAGGGGTTGGCTGAGCTTGAGTGCTCAAATTGGTGTGAGGAGGAGGGGGAGGAGGTGCCCTTTTATAAGGGAGGAATGGGGCACCTTAGGAATATCTCAAAATATTATTTTATATTAAAGTAAAAATCGGTTTATAATGGTTCAAAAGGGTCTTATTTTGAAGATAATGTGGGGATGGGTCGAAATACTATCAACCAATAGGATTTAGACAAGTTTAGGGTATTATTTTAACCTTATCAATTAGATTTAACTCTAAGTTAAATAATTTGACTTTTAGCATGTCTTTTTGTTTTCTTTCACTATATGGTTAATACACTTACTATAACATGCCAAACAAACCCCAAATTGTTTATTATTAATATATATATCCTTATCTAAGTCATTTGGACGAACCTTAGATTTTTAGGAATAAAATAACAATTAATTATATAATATTTGATTTAAAAACTATTTTGTGTCAATTTTGACACTATTTGATATATGATTTTTGTGAAAGTCATAACAGAATTATATGTTCGAATAAAGTTGATTAAATCAACACTAATATATCATAGTAACCTATAAAATTAGTGTAATGCATAAAAAGTCTCAAATTACATTTATTTTGGTGTTTATAACATCAATTATGTCAATATTTCATAAATAAGATAATTACTGCATCATCGTTGTGTCATAATTAAATTAAATTATTTAATGTCCAAAAATTATAAATAAAATACCATTATGTATGAAAGCTTTTTAGCTTTCTAATGAATATTTATAGTCTAATGTATCTTATGTATAACCCCATATTAAAAATGATTTACTTATTAAACTTTGATTTTAACTATTTTAACCCTTCTTTAAATAAATTAATAATAAATGTCCTAATCTAATCCAAGTGGACCTAAATGGTCATATGTTATTCCTAAGTTTGTTTTTGGTCTAATTACTCTTTTCTAATAGAATTAGGACATGTGTTAGGGTAATATTAATATCATATTTACCCTTAGTTACCCTATTTACTATTAACCGCGGTAAAAAAAGTAAAAAGTTACTATTCCCCAAAAAATTATTTTTTTCTCATTGAACCACATTTTACTTACTGATATCAACCGTGTCTGTCAGATTTTTGAAATTCCATTCACAGAAGTGGTAAAATTAAGTTTTATGCAAAATTCAGTTTTTTTAACCTACCACTTAGTGGTTTCACTATTCATCAAAAATTGAAAGTTTTCAGAAAAATACCAAAATTTTACCCTAGGCTAATTTCGATATTCTGAGTCCAAAAATGAAGTCCATTTTGGAAAATAAAATTTATAAAATTTCAAATAGTGGTTATTACTATTCATAACGGCTAGTTTTAAAAGCATATTGTTGTTTAGTGAAACTCGGTATTGCGTACGACGCAAGCTATCGAGGAAGGTCGCGATTGCGTGTAAAGTAAGCCAAGAAAGTGTGTAGTGAAAGATTATTTTGATGATATAAAAACAAAATATTACTCATAAAAAATCTCGGGTGTTACATATATATTATAGTATGACTGATTTTTGGGTTTCCATATATCCCTACAAAGGATTGGCGGGGTTTATACCTCATGAGATTTGAAGGTAACTCGTTTGGATTAATCCCATGCCAAAGGGAACATGAAATGATTTATCCTAATCCAAACGATACATGTGAGGGTATATTTAAGGTCTAAGGGTACATGATAGGATTTATCCAAAGCTAAACCATAAATTATATGTCTTATCTGAAGACTAAGTGTATATGAGATTATTCATCACAGGAAAAATGATACACAAGAGGATTTTTCTCAAGCCAAAGGGCATGTGAGAGTATTATCCCAAACCCAAGGTATATAATAGGATTATACCAAGAGAAAGATGGTACATGGGGGATTATAACAATCCTAATATAGGTTTTTTTTATGGTGGGTGGACATGATATTGGATTTCTATTATTATGACTATTCTATAATTTATTTTCATAAAATGTTAAAATTCCATGTTATAGGATGCATGTTTAATAATATATTTTTTATTGTGAATTGTTTTCAAATTTTCTCTAATTATACACATAATTCATCTTATGATCACTAATGATCTTAGATTGTAATCTCTTTTGTTTACCCTTACAGGGCATTTGAACTCAACCCTTATGTTCCTATTTTCCCAGGTTATGAAAATAAAAAATTTAAAATGTATTTATGATATTTATATTTTGATAATTAGTTGGGAAATTTGATTGATTGAAAAGTAATAAGTAGATTATTATATAGTATAAATGTTATTCATTTAGTTTAAAAAATATTTATTTTATTGGATTATACTTTTTCTTGATTTTCAAAATCTTTAAAACCTATATGGATTAATGAATGCATTATAATGAAATATTTTATTTAATTAATATAATTACCAGACAACCATTCCAATAGGGAATCATAATAACTCTTTGGAAAAGTATTAATATAGCATGAAATTATAAAAGTTTATTAATCTAGATAATATGTGGTTTTCATGAAATATGATCCTAGTATAAATACAAATAAGTGGATTCCAATGTTAACATAGATGCACAAAGGGGAAAGAACCGCAAAAATGTTGGATGGGATTTAACTCAATCATCCACTAGTGTTTAAAAAAGAAAAAAATCCAAACATTCTTTAAAATTATATGTGGATATAGTTTTTTAATTCAAAATATCTCTATAACTCATTATAAAGGATTTATACCTATTTAAGTTATAAGTACTAAGTGTAATTAAACATGGAAAACATGTATTGAAACCTATAAGTCTATAGGTACTGTAATTCACTCTATATTAATATATTTTATTTAATTGAAATATTTATTATCATCCCCAAAATTACATTTATTAAAAATGGACTAAACTAGAGGAACCAAATTAATGATTAATGTAATGTGAAATGTGGTAATGTTTCCAATGAGAAACTTAATAGTAAATAATTTGGGGTAATAAATATCTTGGTTATGATTAGAACCTTCAAACTATATTATTTTTAAAAAAATGGAAAAATGGAGTTTTTAGAAATATCATGTATTAAGAACTATAGCGGAAGAATAATTAATATTGTGCAATTAAAATATATGAGTAGAATAACCTAGGAAAATGACTCAATGAAATTATAACATGTTTTATAAATTGATAGTATGGGAATAGAGAAACATTTTTTCGAGTAAAAAGAAGTACTTATAAAATAATGTTGATATTAAGGAATCAATAATAGTTATATTTTATAAATTTAGTGATGTTATAAATTATAATTTTTCCCTAACCCAACAATTAATGATATTGAAGTGCATGAGAAACATATAAAATAAGTAATATCTTATGAAATGACTATCATGAAAATGGATAGTGAAAATTTAGGTACACTTCCTTCATGACAAATTTATAGACACCTTAATTTTTTGTTTTTTCATCCACTCAAATATATCTATAGTGTTTTTTATAATTATAAAATCACCACATAAATGATTCATTACTATGTTATGTTATAAATCCTTTAATTATATGATTATAGTCCCCAGGTTGATGTTTTTGGGAATGTCTATCAAAACCATATTTTTATCCCTATAAGTAAATTTAAATTGAACTTGGGATATGATTCATTCTACCTTAATAGTGGAAAAATCCTATAATAAAGAAGTTATATTTCTTGTAAACCTTTGATCATCTATTTTTCATGGATAACAATGTACTCTTTATTAGTATTATATAGATTATTTGTGTATTAAATATCAATCATCAGATGTGTTTCTTAGTATTTCCCAAGATAGATAGTTTTATATTAAATTAAAAACTATATATAGATTTATTTATATATTATAATTACCATAATGAGTGAGATAAGTTAAACTTTTATGGCTACCATTCAGTTAAGTGGGGTAAAATGTCAAACAATGAGATTTTTGTTTGTATTTTTTTAACAAATTGATTGTGTTTGATGGTTTTTGATGAAAACAACGCCAAACTAAATTGAATAATTATATATTATAATATAAAATTAAATCCAATACAAGATAATTAAATGAAACACAACTATTAAAATCAATTGAGTAATTCTAATAAGTACAACATGATTTTTTTTAGGTTAAACAAAAATTTATTACAATTTTTTTTTATTAAAAAATTTGTTTTATTTAGAATTTAATTTATCTTAAATATTGTATTAAACAAATTAAAATTAATTTTTTACACATTTATAAACATGAATAAGAATTCATTCATTAATTATAAATTGGTTAGGAAAAAAATAAAATCACATGAATGTAAAAATAATAATTTTCAAAAAAAACATATATTAATGTGTGAAATGTATTTTATTTTAATAAATTATATTAATAAATATTGATTAATTATATTGATGAAATATATTGATAATATATTTAGTCAAATAAATTATTTATCATCTAATGGTTTCTACTTGGCAAGGACTACGATTAAATTTATTTGATAATTCAAAAATATGATTTTTCTAAATATTTTTTACATTTTTTGTATGTAGATATTAATATTAATTTATATCTCATAGAATTTTTTTTAATAATAGAAATTAATTTCCAAATATGTTATTCAAAAATTATATTCTAGTAATGTTTTTGGATTTTTCCTTGAAATATTGACTTCTAAGTAAACAGTAGCAAATATTGTTTTCAAAATGATGCCACATTTATGAAAAAATCATAATATAATAATGAAGATAAATTTTATAAAAATATTAAATTCAAAATATATATTCAAATTAATGAAATAGATTATTTAATTTTTTTGGATTTATGACTCTATTTTTGACAATTTGGAACAAAAGTGGTATTTTATTCTAATGAAAGAAATATTTTATCCTTTTTTAATTAAGGATTCACAATGTGGAATTTAGTTTTAACTCATTTTAAAGTAACATTGATCTCAATATTTATTTATAAATCAATAAATTTCATTAATATCAAGTATATATGTAATTTTGGGGTAAAATCATTTTTAATCTAAAAAGATATTTTTTTCTTAAGTGATTTTTAGTGCATTTTTCAAACATATATTAAAATTAATGTTTACCACCTCAAGTAATTTTATATTATTATATTTATTTAATATTTTTCATCTTAATCATTAATATTTTAAAATAATACAATTCAATTATTGTTCATAATGAATAATTATAATGGAACATATCTTTTCACTATTGCAGGGGTTCAAAGTGTTAGTGGGGGACCTAAGGATTAAGACCATAATTATCCCTAAAAACTATAAATCTTACTAATTGACTAGATTTAAATATTTTATTTTTTATAATTAATTTTGGTTCAATTTTTTCAATTTTCCCATGATAATTAATTTATATTATTCTCGTGGTAAGGTTATTTACAAGGGTGGCACAACCCCCACTTATAAAAGGGAACCTCATCTACTCAATTATCCATCCCACATGAGAAACTTATCATGAAAAGGTTATACTAAAATAACTTCCCAATAATATTATAAATGACTTATTGGTTATATTTTTACCAAAATACTAACCCAATAAGTCTTAATGGGGTTTTAAAGGATATTATGCAAGGAAGAGGTATTTGTTTCTACAGAATGTTTTAAGATTATTTTATCTCAAATACTGCTAAAATATTCTATAATGATATTATGTTAATTAAATTAGTTTATTTAATTTTATTAATTTTATTGATGTGAATATTACAACCATTTTAAATATTCTATCCATCTATTTTAAAATGAAAGCAATACCCACACAAACATGTGGAGTACTGCATCCATGAAGTGATGTAGTAATTTCTTCATCACCACCTCCCAATGAGAGTTATATAAATTTATTTAAGGAATATTTATGATATTTATAACATAATAATTATTATTTAATGAAATGTTATTATTTTCCTTCTATTTCTTCCATTCACTGAATAATGATGACATCACCAGTTCAGTAGTGTGGTCTACCAATTCCATGTTGTGACATAATTATTTTTCCAACACTAGCTGTCATAAATGTATATAATAATGTATTGGATGAATAATTATTATTATAAGTATTAGTATCTATTATTAATATAAATTTTAGATGATAACACAATAATTTTTTGTTTTTATGTAACTTCTTAATATCAGTAAATTAAACGATAACAAGCTTATCAGCATATTCATATTCGAGAATAATAAATAAAATAATCACAGGAGGAAATTAAAACATCATTAATCATTTAATATATAAAATTTCATTAAATAATTTTGTATTTAATTTTTTTTTGATGAATAGGTTCCTACTTCATCATTACAAAACTCAAACAAAACAATTTAAATTACTAACATCTGATGATTAAAATAAATATTAACTAAGCAAAAAATATGATGTAAATGATTTTTATAGAAGAACACAAAAATTATTATAAATGAATGTTGTTATAAAATAATTAATTAATATATTTATTTTATTACATAGTAGGTCACTCAAATTTCATGGATGTTAACAGTTAAAGTAAGTGTTTCCCATCTCGCATTTATTTCATTGTTAGATATTTCATATTACTAATCTCTTTTATATTATACAGTATATACTATTACCTATGTATATTTTTTTCATAATTTCATGATATTAAAGGTATTTAAAAATCCATATCTTTTTCAATAATTTATGATATTTTATTTCAAGAGATATGAATTTTTTAATAATTTTTTCATCTCAATTTCCTTTAACTATGTTATGTACAATATTCAACACTTTATTTCTTTTTTTGTGGTGTATATAAAAAAATAAAAGTATTTTTTGGCACCCATTATTATTACTACATGGTTTTACTAATAAATCTATGAAATTTTCTTTCACGGAGTTTAAATTCATAGGTTACCAATTCATTAAGCGTTTATGTGAAAAAAAATCAATTTTTTCCGGATTGTTTATGTTTGAATTTATATTATGGGGAATTTTATTATCATTATCTCATAATTATTATCTATTTTATTCTAATATTATTATGTATAATTTGTTAATTAATTATTTATATTTCTAAATTCTATGGTCCTTAAAAATACATTTATATTTTATATAAAAAACCAATAATATTTATCTCTTTTGGTTGGTGATCATTTTCTATTATATAGATATTTTTTCATGGAAACATATACCAATATTTTTCTACACATAGAAGCCTGATATTTTTTTCTACTACCATTGATATTATTTAATAATTATTTGATGTAATTGTTTATTGACATTATATATTTGACTTACTCTTAAATTTCATTACAAAAGAGTAAAAATAATTCTCTTTAAACCTATATAATGGTAATACCTTTTCCCACTATAATTTAAGTTATTTAAAATATAAATTAATTTGTATCTTTTCTTTGATTTTCAATTATAATCCCATTCCATTTTTTTTTTAATTTAGTTTTAAAATTTACGAAAAGAAATTTTTGCTAATTTTCATAATGAATATTTTTATTGATTCTAAAAATGTATTTTCTATTTATGTCAACAATATCTATGGAAAATCATACTTCAATAGGTTTATAATCTAATGAAACTATCTAAATGTTTTCAAAGGATGGCCTATGAAGATAACTTTATAGGGATGTTTTCATGAAACACAAGTTTTTCCATGGCTTTATTATGATATGATGAAATAATGAATGTTTTTATAATCTAGTGGCACACATATGTATGATTTTTATTATGTGATGTATGTGCCCAAATTATATATACATCCAATTCATTGAATAATGTTTTATATATCATGATATAATGACTTTGTTCATGAGTTTAATTTCAGTTATCTTTGCTCATGAAGCATGTGTGTAAATGCCAAGGCATCCAACTATGATTATAGTTATTTTTTTTGTGTCTATAAGTGTATTTATTGATCCTCACAAAGATATTCATGACTGTAACTATGATTATTTTTTCTTATAAATACTTTTCCTGCTTATAACTATAGTCCGCTATGATCATAAAGACTGTGTTTAAGTGTCATTGTGGTTAAGTATGTTCAAAAATATTATGCATGATTGTTATAAAGATATCTACGATCACAATGAATATGTATTTTCATAATTTTAAATGGAAATGTCTATAATTTTATGTTTTCCTATAAACAATCATATACTATTTTACTATATTATATTCTTATCGAATTATTCAAGGATCATGTTTATTTTATCATGATTCCCAAATCTATTCCATGGTATATTTTTTATAATTTGATATTAAATTCTATTATATTATTCCTTATAAAAATTTATTATGGTTCCATATTATTTTTAACATGAAATTTATTCCTTGAACTTTTGTTATCAACTATTTATTTTACAACTCTTAATGGAAGGTCTATAATTTTTCCCTTATAGAGGATTTGTGATCTCCCATTCATTATGAAACCAATTATATAGGTTACGATGAACACTATATGATAAGAAAAGTATAGAAGGGGATCTGTCATGGTAAAATTATTTTGAATGTTTTACAATAGGATTTTATGTAGTTAATAACCAAGGAAAATAAACCATTACAGTAATAGGATTTTCCAATTATTTTGGATGTATAATGATTATATGTGGATGTATATCTATTTTTTTTAATGAGTCACATGAATTGTAATAAAAAAATATGCATAATGATTTTGTTTGTAGTACCAGATCCATAAGTATAGGTTTGGGGATTCTTAATTATCACTTGTGAATGTCCATTAATATTGATGGATATCATAAATCCCATTGATTTGTTTATGAAATAACATCATATATAAATGGTTAAATCAAGTCTTGTGGGAAGAATATAGTAGCTTTGGTCATGTATTTTTTATAGTATATCAAAATATTACCTCAGGAATCATAAAAAATAGATATTACTTTTTCATAAAGTAAGTCAAGTGAAGAGAAATTTTACTAAAATAAATAAAAAATATTCTATAAAATCAATCATAGAAAAAATATAATGTATCTTGTAATAGTGGTATGATAAATTATATAAATAACATCATATTTTTTCCTTTTCCACCTTTCAATATTTAAAAATTATATTGTCCAGCACATCTCAATTATATACCAATTAATGTAAATTTTAATTTTTTAAAACAAAATTCTTCTAAATAATTTTTTTAACTTTTTTAGACGTTCAAATATTATCTTTCATAAATAAAAATAATAATATTAAATCATCATGTAATACCTCCAATAAAATATAAATCGGGTTGTAAAATATACATACCACACAACAATAAAAATTACCATATAAATTACATAACTAAAAGGGAATAATTTTATAAGAAAACCTACGAATGATGCCTGTGAATGTGTTTAGGTACTAGTATTAAATTGAATAATAAGGAATATAAAAAAATTGTTATAAAAACAGAATGATCATTAGGGGTTATTTTATGGAATATAAAATCTTAATGTTCACTGTCTATTCCCCAAAAATCCATTGAAAGGGTTCCCAGATTTAAATTTACTTTGGATTTAGAAATTTTAGTTTATTAACTACATTATATTATAATGGATTGAAATTTACCAATTTCATAATCCATTATTATGATATAAAAATCACATGGAAAAAATACATTAACTATTACAATGTTATCTACTAGAACTCCATCTAGGTTAGAAATTGTCCGGTTAGCTTATTGTATAACCAATCGTGTAGGATTTAGTTTCCTAATATGTGGGAAAAATAAATAACAAAATGAATTATATTAATTGATATTCAAAAAAATCAAAAAACATTAAAAAAGTGACATTTCTAATCTTTTAATAGATAGTGAAAGTACCGAGGTATTTTTAGTTCCTAGGTAGTTGTGGGGTTACAAGGGTTTGAAAACATCATCCCATGCTATTCCTTTCATTTACATGGTGTTTCCACTTCATGGATCACATATCATTAAGAAATTATTTATAATAAGTGTGACGTCCCAGACCCGGATGCCCCTCAACCCGAGCCTGGAGCCCGGTTGGCCACCTAACCCATGGCTTGTCTCCCCATAGTCCAGATTCTGCCGACTAGCAATGGGGCTATACTGATATATTAGTGGGGAGACTATACCCCCATGTTAGAGTACACAGTAGAATAGCAGCAAAGTAATAGAATAGAGGAATCAGAAACAATAGATATGCAAGAGAAAAGGGGAAACATACAAACCAAACAACAGAAGTAAAGTAACCCTGTATAACATACAAAAGCCTCATAGGCAGTGTCTGCTAAAACATGGATGCATGGCATGCTAATACAAAAGTAAACAAAATACCGGCATGCTACAAGCAGTAAAAAAGGAACAAAAGGTAACCCACAAGAATCCCTAACCAAGCTCAGTCCTCTGCTCTGGAACTCCAGCAAGAATATACAAGTATCAACCACTTGTAGCTGGGGCCTTGCCCCTGCTTGTACCTACGGCAGTAAAGTCTACCAGGGTGCCCAGGAGGCCACCCGGGTAGGTTTTGAGACAAGTATAAGTAGGCCACCACCAACGATGTCTACGTGTAATCCAAATAGGTGTTCGTAGTAATAGTGAGCAATAGAGTGCAAGTAAATAAAACAAGCAATAAATAACAATCCTGCTCAGGTTCCAGAAGGACACCAGGTGGGTCTACCTGCTTCAACTCATGGCTGGTATGTCTGTCTGAATCACCTACTTATTTAGAGAGATATATATATATATATACATATATATATATAATACGTTGGGTAGGACCGGGATGGAACTCACAGACGTCCTTAACCCAGGGGCAGCGCTCTCGATCCTACACCTATCTCAACCTTAATAATCATTCAAGGGAGATCGCACAGTCTACCCTTAGGCCGAAGCCGTAAAATATGGGAGCTCTCACGGTCTACCCCTGAACCGAAGCTGTATTATTTAATTAGGGGATCTCTCATGGATTTCCCCTAGCTAGAAGCCGTATCATAGGGGAGCTCTCACAGTCTAACCCTGGCCCTAATATTAATCATTTAATTATCATAGGTTATAAGGCACACACTTCTTATAAAATTCATAACAATAAAACATGGCATTTCCATGTCACAATATCACATAATCACATTTCAAGCAAACATGAATTTAAAATAATAAAAGGGGTTTAGGCTAACTCATCCTAGCCAAGCCCTAACCAACACATCCCATTTGCCTCACATGGAAAATGGATTTTGAGACATACACATAAGGTCCAAAGGTGAAAAAGGGGTAAAACTCAAGGTCTAACACCTATGGGTGTCCATACCGGGGTCATATGGTAACCAAACACCCAAATGAGGGTAGTTCCCATACCCTCTTATCACAAGGGTAATTTAGAGAGTAAACAGTAAACATAAATAAGGGGTTTGGAAAAAGGAAAACCACGGCATGACAAAATAAACTTAAGAACGACGAAAACCTAGAAGGATAACACAGGACCACCTACCTTAGGGCTGTATATGATGGCTCGCTCGATATCCACCTCAGATTCAAAGTATATTGGAAGAGATCTGAGTTCCATTCCATTGACCTGAAAATAGGGCATATGAGACTATATTAAAATAGCACGGCGGAATGCAAGATTTACCGAGGAGAAAGAGGTACGTAAGGTTATCCTTTCCTTGGCCCATCCAACGCTTTGGTCGGATCAAGGAACAGACAGCAGATGAAGAAACCAGAAGGAATTGAGAGAGAATGGGGTTTCGGAGCTCAAAAGAGGTTTGTTCCTATGTTTTAGCCGCTGAAACCAAAAATAAATTAGAAAATATCTTAAATAGAATTAAAAGAAAAAGTGTAATTTCACCATATACAGGGTTGCACGGTTTAGGCGCATAGTTTACCCAAACCGTGTGCAAACCATGCACACCTCACTACCTCCAGAATGCAGTTCTGCATGGTTTATCCAAACCGTGCGACTTTACTATTCACGTCGTGCGCAAACCGTGCACCTCTGCAGGTGCCCCTGTCTGCAGTGGCACAGTTTATCCCAAACCATGCGCAGACCATGCGCCTCAGTCTGCAACATGAAATCTCAAACTCCCGGGCTCCGAACAAGCCCCGGACACTCCCCGAACCATCCTTAGGCTGTTACACACATTAAGGAATCTTAAAAGAAAGATTCAAAAGATAACTAATGATCCGTACATTTTCCAAATAGTCGGTTCGTTACACTAAGCATTTTTTTGAGGAAATACAAAAAAACCATGTTGATGTCTACCATTTTAATGGTCAAAAAATACACTATAATATAATAATTCCACATCATTTATCTTGGTTAATTTTACATAAGTAGGGAATGATGGTTTAGGTTAATGTGGGTATTTTTATTTATCCTACGCCTTATCATTATTCATTGGTGGTGTCTCTAAAAGAACCACCTCTTCTAATTCACTGTCAAGGACATATAGTATATGTTCCATGGGTGTGCACTTCCAGTATTAGATTGATATGGTGAGTTTGTACTATTTTATCTCATTTTCACACATAAAGAAATAAAACTAATATTTCAACTAGGATTCTGAATTTACATGTCATGATGTTTACTTGAACCTATATTTTTTTATTATTTGTGGGTAGTTTTTATGTGACATTACAATCCATTACACTCCTTCAACACTAAATTTTGAGTGTTGGGGGTAGATTTATGGTTGGTTTGAGACTCCAAATGAAATATTATATTGTCCTTTATGGAGGGTTCTTTATATTTTCATTATCGATAAAATTTATATCATTTATAAAATTATCCATGATATAGTGTAAACTAAAAATATTATGGAATAGTTAGATTAAATGTCAGTTTTTGGTTCGTAGTAAAATATTTTATGTTTGAGCATTCTTGGAATTCTTTTTCATGGGTTTGATTATTCTAGTATTTCATCTCAAATATTGAATCAATTCACTTTTACACTTATAGAAAACCATTGGTGTAGTGATCAAATGAATGAAAACATTATCAGACCTAAGGGGTTATAGATGGTGTGGACTCTTAAACATTTTTCAATGAAAACTAAATCAAAGAAGTGTTTAGATCATTTATTTTATTTTGATGTTCAAAAGATAGGATTTTTTAACTTATGGACCCCATAGATGTGTTTTTTGATGAATTATAGAGTGTTTTGGAATATCTTATTTTTCCACTCTCTATCATTATGATATCAATTTTCTATGAGTTATTCTCTTAATGAATTGTCTAAAATATTTAGGTTATATTTCATCAATAGAATGTTAGATTATACTTGGATGTGATAAACATTGAAGGTTTAGTCTGAGAAATATGTTATAAAAAACATGAATCTATCGCAAAATTGGTAAGGGGTTCCCCTATTTTATTTTTTAATTACACAAATAAATTTATTTTTCATGGTTCGACTGGATTGAAGAAAAATTTCATGGTGAAATCCTTCAATGTATATCCATGTTTATTACTTACACATTATATATATCTTAGATAAACTCCTCCTCCAATCCTTAATGGTAAAATTGAAACACCTTATAGCTTGAATGATCTTCACAACATCTTATAGAGATGAAATCGTCTAAAAAATTATAAAATTTTTCCATGTTTCATTCTTGATCATATCCAACCAAGCCATAAAATATTTTCATGAGTTTGATCTTTCCAATTATATGTTAAATTTTTTATTGTGAAGTAAAAGGTGATTAATATTACTGAAATTATGTGTAAATTACTCTCACAAAGTCTAATTAAATTTGTATATAATTCTACCAATGATTTCAATTCATATCTTAACTTTTTTAGAAGAATTTCATGAGGATGAAGTATTTTCAAACAGGAGAGTGAAAAATTACATTTTCTCTTATTTCATGATCTTGAGACTTTTAATTATTTCCGAACGATTATTTAGAATTTGGATAAAAATTAATTGGTTTATTTGAAAAAAATATTTTCATTAGTTGAAATAACATTAAATGATCGTAGAATTGAAATAGAAACAACACTAACCCCACCCCACACCTCGAAAATGGAGGAAGATTAATTACTATCCTATTGAAGGTCCCAAAATAAATAACATTTTTGAACCTATGATTAATATAGTCCTTGGGAAACTATATTTGTCTCCTGAGAGGCAAGTGTTATTTATTTTTTATATATGTGGAGTTGGTTCAATGTGTGATAAATATTATGTATGTATTTTATTGAGAATGTAAACAAGTTTTTCATGATTCAATTCATTAAAATAGTGTTCTAATAAGAGATTATCCCTAAATTCACTATTAAATTCATCTTTTAAATTATTCCCTCTAGTATCTATATTAAAATGAAACCTCAACAGATTATCCCCAACCTATTGTTTTGTCTTGAATAATGAAATAGAATCATCTCTGTATCCCTTTATATTTCCTTTCATAGTGATTAGATATATCAAATATCCCACAAATCATCTTGTTTCTCACCATAATAGTGTATGAATAAAATCTATTTTTCCTACATGTTTATTCAAAAAGTGAGAGAAAAAATATATTTAGGAAAAATAAATTTTAAAATATCACATTTTCTAAATAAATAAAGAACAAATATAGAGAATAAGAGAATAAAATTAAACATTACAATAAAAATCTAATTTCGGAATGAGAATATTTCTATCTCTTTCCCACTAATGGACAACAATACAATCAATGGAAACATTATAGTAAAATAAAATGAATTCAATAAAATTAGTAGTGCCATAACTCGATGAATCCTTTAAGGAGGAAGCCCCCATTATTTGGGTGGATTTACATATTCTTATAGTGGTTAGAAAGGGTTTCTCATTCTTTAATAAATCCCTAGTCTAGTGTGATAATTTTTCTCTTCACTTTTTTGATCTAATTATTTTTATATCATTTTATTATTAAAAAATATAGTGAATATATTCTTCTAATTTATTTCCACCATGTTCACAGATCAAGGGGTGTAATGGATCTGTATGGGTTCCTCTTGAGTCTCCCTCAAACACAATCCATTCCCACAATCTTTATTATCCTCATTATCATGACAAACTCCAATGGAACATCTGCTGGATCTCATACCTATGTGGAAAAACCAATGAAATAGTGTTTTATATTTGGCCAAAATTTTTAATTTTGTAAATTTGGAATTTATTCCCAATGATCGGATGTTTGGTTAAGTACTAAAGTCTTATGACACATAGGAAAATAACATAGTATGAATTTTAAATTCATATTATGGGAATGTATAAAGGTTACATAGAAGTACATATGATTGTCATTGAAGTATTATAACACCCTGAAGTCTCACAATGATAAATCATGATCTAACCGAGGATAATTTATATGATGGGGCTCAGAAAGTATTATAATGAGTGAAAGACATATGATAGATGTCATAAGATAATTCCTTTGTCAATTTATCAGAAAAATTCAGACACATGTGATCATTGAAAAAATATAAGGATTGTTGAGATGCACAATCACTTGGGGGATGTGGTTAGTAGGTAAAATCCATGGTCAATTTATTGGAACATAGTTACTCATAGAAAATTCAATCCTTTATGTAGGGAAAATAAAAATTTCTATTTCATATTTACTCTAATTAATATTAAAATTAATGAAACAAATTAATTATAGAATTTTATTCCTCTAAATAATTAATTTCCAACTCAATTTATAGATTCAATATTAAATATAATAAATTAATAAAACCACTTAAAATAATGTTTTAATCAATTTATCAATGAGGTTTAAATTTACAAAACTATAAAAAAAAGTTTGTACCTAACTTTATCAAGATTATGGGTTATTTTTAATTTAAAAGTAGAAAAAAATCAGGGATGAATTGGAATCCATCAAACTTATACTTGATCACATCAGATATCTATCATGTTACACCTCCTACCATAGTGAGATATGTTAACTAATAATCGGCATTATAATTCACAATAAGACAATGATATAATATTAACTAAAATACCTAAGACAATAATTTGTAGGGTCATTATTAAAAGACATTAGAATATATTAAACCAATTTCTATATCACATAATCATATAATACATTATATTTTATCTTTTCTATATAATATTAAACTACATAAAAAAATCCTAATTGTAATATCCTAAACTTCATAATAACACATATTTATTTTATGATGTTAACATATTATTGATTAAATTATTTATTTGCATGGGACTAATATACATTTTGATACTTTTTCTAATTAAAATAGTCCATCTATTCTGATTTATCATTCATGTCACATATCCTCCACCATTCCTACACTTGGATATGAAACCCCTTCCCAAAACAATATGTGGATGGATTCCTTCTCTCAGAAGTTTCATAATGATTATCCAAAATTCCATGATGGGTCTAAAAAAATAGAATTTCAGTTTTGTAAGGCCCTAGCCTTAAACCTTACTTAATCTTGAGTTATTACAAGATTACACATTGAGGATATTTTCAGGTTTAGAGTTTTAGATAATTGGACCATAAAACATGCATTACATCCGACATTTAAACATAGTGGTTACATTAAAAGATAATATTCATTTTTCCCATCAATGGAAACATGTTGAAAATAAAACATGGATTCTTTCTTGACACTTCCTTGAGACTATCATCTTATCATGTACCTTTCCCTTGACCTATGAAAAACATTTCAAAAACATGGGATGAGCATAAAAAGCTAAGTAAGGGTTATAAAAATATGGAAAGGAAACATGAGTTCAATTATACATAAGAATGAAATCATACATAACCCATAAAACATAGGCACTTTAACATACCTCATCAAATCATGAATAAATCATAGAAATCATAAGACATAAAATCAACTTGAGGCATTCATAACATTCTTACGTAGGGAGTAACCCTCTTGGTTACGTTTGGAATACCCATCACAGTATATTCCCTAAATCTCTTTGAAAAAACCTTAACATTTCACTCCTTCGCATTACCCAATGCATTGGAGAGCTATATCGAGCTCACCCTCCTTTAGTTCATCACGGAACCACCCGTCTTCCTAATGATGCCCAAGAACGACAACATAATTTTATCACATAAAACATGCATAAGGGAAACATACCATTTCCACCATTCAATCACAAGATATCAATACAACACATTGATATAAAAATATTATGAAAACCATTTTTCAATACCAAAATAAAAGAAAAGTAAAACATGGTATTTATTTTTCTTTTAAAAAAGGTATGGCTTGTAGAGGAAGTCGAAACTCAAATAATGGTCATGGCGGCAGAGAAGTCATTGTCGCCACATACGTACGACAAAAACATTCCCTTTTGTCATTTAGTAAACGCATCGTATAACAAATATTCTTTTTGAATAAACGTAAAATTCAAGGGGTTTATACACCGTATAAAATAAGAATGCGTATAAAACAAAAATATGCCTCAATGAAAGGGGATTGAGACGAAGTACCATACCTCGTATCCGACTTGAATTGATCGTTCTTTAATCTCTTGAATAATAAACTTGAGTTAATTTCTACTTGTTTAAGAAACTTTTTCAAGTTCATTATTCCTTTTATATCACTTATTTCCATGTCATGAACACTATGTAATTATTTAAGTTAATAACGGTCGTTTTAACGATCAGTGTTACTTGAGTAAAAAATAAACCCTTTATAATTACAAGTTTTTCATGTATCCATTATATCAAGAATTTTATTCATGATTTAGATATCATATATATCATATATATCCAGTACATGCATGTATTTATAATATTACATAACATTTAGAGGTAAGAAATGAAATGCACCGTTCATGGAGACGGTAAGCCGTACGTACGCATGAACGCTGCTTTCATTTCTATTTTGTATTTTATGAAATGGAATCATAATGATATAAAGGTATATTATAATTCCAGTATAATATCATATATAATATCATAACTCAATCCTTTATATGTCCCACATATGTTATTAACGAATGAAATCACTTTGAGGGGGCGGTAGTCCGCACTTCCTTAAATGAAGATATCACGTTTACCCATAATGGAAACCATAAAGGTATGCCCAAAATAAAAAATACAGAAGCTTAAGAAAAACATTAAAATATTATATATCATATATAAATATAGTGTCATCTTAATAGAAACCTTTTAAGGTGTTAAAATAATGTTGAACAATCATCGTTTCGGGAGGCAGAAATTCGCCATCCACGGAAATAGAAGGTTCTTTAACCATTAGATGTAGGTGTGTGTAAGTGTAGCTCGAATCCTTATTATAAAAACATCCTAGTATATTGAAGATACTGGTTTTGTTAAGAAAGAAATGAATAAAATGAGTTTAGCAGGTTGGAGGAGAAAAATAAAACAAAAGAACACAAGTGAAGACATTACCTTAAAATCGTGTAACTCCCTTTGGTTTGAGCTCAAAGGATTCCTTGGGAAGACTTCTGCCCAAAGTTAGGCTTCAAGGAGTAATAGAGGGATGTGGAAAGACAAAATGGGTAGATTTTGGCCGAGCCAAAGGCTTTGTATGTGTGGGTAAAGAGGTAGAGGTGGGGGCCTTTTATAAGAGGAGAGGAGGGGCACTATTGGAAAGTAAAGAAATGTTACTTTATATTAAAATGAGTATCGGATTTAAAAGGTCCCACATCGAAATAATTCGAGTATATGGTGATAAGGGTTCGAAATCCACCCATCCAATAGGTTTTTGACAAGTTTAAGTTAGTGTTTTAACATTATCTTTTCATTTTATTTAAATCTTTTATTAATGAGGTAATCGCTGCATCATCATGGTGTCATAAATAATTTACTTTATTTAAGGTCTAAAAATTATAAAAAAAATAATATGATGTAGGAAATCATTTTATATTTCTAATGAATATTTATGGTCAAAAATCTGACTTGTATAACCCTATTTAAAAATTGTTTTAGTAAAACAACTCATGCTTGTGTCATTTTAATTTTAACATTAAATAAAATGATATTAATGTCATTTTCCTACCAAAATGACTCCATGGGGTCCCCAAGTTGACACATGGATTGTCTTGGTCGGCCATGTCACATCCAATAAGGTTAGTACATGTGTCTAGGTATTTTCATTTTATTATAACAATAATTTTTCCTTAAATTACACTAATTATCTGTAATCGCGATTAAAAACTTAAAAGTTACTATTCACCAAAAAATTATTTTAATCTCATTGAACCACATTTTACTTCTTAATGAAAAGAATGTATGTCGGATTTTTGAAAATAAAATCACAGAAGTGGCAAGGTTTCATTTAAACGAAACTTCAGTTTCTTTAACTACCACTTAGTGGTTTCACTATTCATCAAAAATTGAAGTTTTTCAGAAAAATACCAAAACATCACCCTAATCTATATTTGATATTCTGAATTCAAAAATGATGTCTATTTTAAAAAATTCAAATCATATAAGTTAAATTAATTAATTTAATAATTAATTCTCTTTGTCATGACAAATAGCGTGTTTTTAAGAAACAATAAGTATCAAAAGATTGACACTAGTTTAAGTCCAATTTCAAAGTGAAATTGATTCCAATGACCACCATTGGATTAAATGGTAAAAATATATTCTAATTTAACTTTAAAAACAATTCAAAAGATAATTTAATCATATAAATAAATTAGATTAAAAAGCAGTTTTGAATTAAAATAAAATAGTTTTCACTATTCATTAAAAATGAACTTTATCAGAAAAATACCAAAAATTCACACAAAGTAAATTTTGATGTCCCAATCATAAAAAATAAGTTTATTTTGAAAAACATAGCTTATAAAATTTTCAAAATATATATTTAAAAAATGTTTTTCCATTAAAAGGTAGTAAAACAATCTTTTAAAAATATTAGTGTATTCCATGCTAATGATTGGATTTATTTTCATTTTAATCCGATAAAACACTATCTAATTCATAAATATACATAGATAAAAATATCTATTATTAATTACTTACTTGGGATGTTACATCCTTCCCCCCTTTAGAAAATTGCGTCCCTACAAATTTATTTACTTATCGAATAAGTGGGGGTATTTATCCCTCATTGCATTTTCAGATTCACATGTTGCATCCTCAATCATGTGGATTTTCCACAAAACTGTTACCTGATGAATCACCTTATTCCGTAACACTTGCTCCATGTGGTCAACAATCTGGACTGGTTTTTCCTCATAAGATAGGTTCTCTTCCAGCTGAACTACCTCTGGACTCAAAACATTAGACGGATCTGGCATATAATTTCTCAACATCGAAATGTGAAAAACATTGTGTACCTGAGATGAACTCGGAGGTAAAGACACCCGGTATGCAACTGATCCAACTCTCTCCAGAATATCATATGGTCCAATGAACATTGGACTCATCTTTCCTTTCTTACCAAATCGCATCACACTTTTCCATGGTGAGACTTTGAAAAAAACATGATCACCTACCTCAAAAGATAGATCCTTCCTCCTGTTGTCCGCATAACTCTTCTACCTGCTCTGAGCTGTTTTCATGTGTTTCTGTATCAGTTGAACTTTTTTTGCCAACTCTTCTACCAATTCTGGTCCCATCAGCATTCTTTCACCCACTTCATCACAAAAATCTGGTGTTCGACACTGCTTCCCATATAACGCATCAAATGGTGCCATCTGTTTGCTGGAATGAAAACTGTTATTATAAGAAAACTCAACCAAAGAAAGATGTTGGTCCCAAATTCCCTGAAAATCCATCGAACAAGCACGTAGCATATCTTCCAAAGTCTAAATTGTTCATTCTGACTGCCTATTTGATTGAGGATGAAAAGCTGTACTAAAATTTAATTCAGTACCCAACGACTTCTGAAGGACTTTCCAAAAGATAGAAGTAAACCTGGGATCACGATCAGATACAATGGAGAGAGGAACTCCATGAAACATGACTATCTCTTTAAGGTAAAAACAGGAAAGTTGATCTAAGGAAAAATTATCTCGTATAGCAAGGAAATGAGTAGATTTAGTAAAGCGATCAACAGTAACCCAGATTTCATTATTACCTCGAGGTGTCTTCGGCAATCCCACAATGATGTCCATGGATATATTCTCCCATTTCCACTCTGGCACTAGTAAAGGATGAAGCATCCCTTTCTGTAACTGCCACTCTGCTTAACCTGTTGACATGTTAAACACTTCACAGTAAAATCATCAATATCTCTTTTCATTCCATCCCACCAGTAATACACCCGCAGATCTCTGTACATCTTAGTACTGCCAGGATGAACTGAAAATGGAGAACTATGAGCTTCACATAACAACTCTCTCTTCAACTGTGAATCACAAGGCACACAAAATCTCTTCCCAAATATCAAAATGCAATCATTATCAATGTTGAATTATGGCAACTTACCTTTCTGAACCAGCTCTACATTTTCCAACAACACACTGTCTTACTTCTGTGCTTGATTTATTATGTCTGATAGAGAAGATTTCACTGATACCTGAAACAAAATAGAAGAACATCCTGCACCAACAACTTCTATTCCAAAGTTCATCAAATCCTTAACCAAAGGTTCACGTTCCAAATGCATCATTGTTAATGAAGCATTACTTTTTCGACTCAAAGCATCGGCCACTTTATTTGGTTTTCCCGAATGGTAATGAATTGTACAATCATAATCCGTGATAAATTCTAGCCATATCCTCTATCTCATGTTCAATTCATTCTGAGTGAATATATACTTTAATCTTTTTTGATCAGTATATATTTCACACTTTACTCCATACAAATGATGCCTCCAAATTTTTAAAGCAAAAACAACAACAGCTAATTCTAAATCATGTGTAGGGTAATTTACCTCATGAGTTTTCAACTGTCGTGAAGCATAAGCAATTACCTAATCATTCTGCATTAGGACACAACCAAGTATTTTCAATGAAGCATCACTGTAAATAACAAACTCACCATTCCTGGAAGGTAGTGCCAAAACTAGAGCATTCACCAATCTTCTTTTTTATTCCTGAAAAAAATTATCACATTCTTTTGTCCAGATAAACCTAACACCCTTCCGAGTTAGCTTAGTCATTGGATTAGATAACCGTGAAAAATTTCTAACAAACCTTTGTTAATATCCTTCCAAACCAAGGAAACTACGAATCTCAGTTTTATTTGTGTGTCTTGGACATTCTTCAACAACCTTTGTTTTTGCAGGATCAACAATTATCCCATCTTTAGAAACAATTTGACCATGGAAAGAAATTTGTTGTAACCAAAACTCACATTTGCTTAATTTTCAATACAGTTTCTTTTATTTTAAGGTTTTCATGATAACCCTTAAATTACTTTCATTCTCCTCTTTACTTTTTGAATAATCCAAAATGTCATCAATAAAAACAACCAACTTTTTTCCCTAGAGTCAACTGAGCCATCACTGCAACAAACTGTTTAGTTCTGATTATGACCATCTCAGGATACAAATTTGAAAGGTCATTTCCCTCTGTATACCTTCCCAGGAAAGCTATTCTGTTTCCTCTAAAAAAACCATTCTTAACACAGAAATATCTTAGGCGAAGCAACATGGTAATCTTCAAATGCTATATCATTTCAATTAGACCAAAAACAAATATTTTTGGATAATCATTTAATAGAATTCTAACTCCTAAAGTTATCTAAACCGACCTCTGTACCAACTATAAGGCCCCATCCTTAAACCTTACTTAATCTTGAGTTATTACAAGATTACACATTGAGGATATTTTCAGGTTTAGAGTTATAGAGAATTAGACCATAAAACATGCTTTACATCCCACATTTAAACAAAGTGGTTACAATAATAGATATTATTCATTTTTCCCATCAACGGAAACATATTGAAAATAAAACATAGATTCGTTCTGGACACTTCCTTGACACTATCATCTTATCATGTACCTTTCCCTTGACCTGGGAATAACATTTCAAAAACTTGGGATGAGCATAAAAAGCACAGTAAGGGTTATAAAAATATGGAAAGGAAACATGAGTTCATATATACATAATAATGAAATCATACTTTACCCATAACACATAGGAACTTTAACATACCTCATCAAATCATGAATAAATCATAGAAATCATAAGACATAAATGTAACTTGAGGCATTCATAACATTATTATGTAGGGAGTAACCCTCTTGGTTATGATTGGAATACACATCACAGTATATTCCCTAAATCTCTTCGAAGAAACCTTAACATTTCACTCCATCGCGTAACCCAATGCATTGAAGAGCTATATTGGGCTCACCCGCCCATAGTTTATCACGGAACCACCCGTCTTCGTAATAATTCCCAAGAACCACAACATAATCGTGTCACATAAAACATGCATAAAGGAAACATAACATATCCACCTTTCAATCACAAGATATCCATAAAAAACATTCATATAAAAACATTATGGAATCCATTTTCAATACCAAAATAAAAGAAAAGTAAAACATGGTATTTATTTTTCTTTTAAAAAAATGTATGGCTTGTAGAGGAAGCCGAAACTCATATAATGGTCATGACGACAGAGAAGTCGTTGTCGCCGTATACGTACGACAAAAACATTCCCTTTTGTAGTATGGTAAACGCATCATATAAAAAAGATTCCTTTTGAATAAACATAAAATTCAAGGGGTTTATACACTGTATAAAATAAGGTTGTGTATAAAACAAAAATATGCCTCAATGAAAGGGGATTGAGACGAAGTCCCATACCTCGTATCCGACTTGACTTGATCATTAATTAATCTCCCGAATAATAAACATGAGTTAATTTCTACTTGTTTAAGAACCTTTTTCAAGCTCATTATTCCTTTTATATCACTTATTTCCATGTCATGAACACTATGTAATTATTTAAGTTAATAACTGTATTTTTAACGATCATTGGTACTTGAGTAAAAAATAAATCCTTTATAATTACAAGTTGTTCATGTATCCATTATATCCAAAATTGTATTAATGATGTAGATATCATATATATAAGATATATATCCAGTACATGCATGCATTTATAAAATTACATAACATTTAGAGGTAAGAAATTAAATGCACCATTCATGGAGACAGTAAGCCGTACGTACGCATGAACGATTCTTTCATTTCTATTTTGTATTTTATGAAATGGAATCATAATGATATAAAGGTATATTATAATTCTAGTATAATATCATATATAATATCATAACTCCATCCTTTATACATCCCACATATGGTATTAACAAATCAAATCACTTTGTGGGGGGGGGGCGGTAGTCTGCACTTCCTTAAATGAAGATACCGTGTTTACCCATAATGGAAACCATAAAGGTATGCCCAAAATAAAAAATACAGAAGATTAAGGAAAACATAAACATATCATATATCATATATAAATATAGTGTCATCTTAATGGCCACCTTTGAAGGTGTTAAAAGAATGTTGAAAAATCATCATTTCGGGAGGCAGAAATTCGCCATCCACGGAAACAGTATGTTCTTTAACCATTAAATGTCTGTGTTTGTAAGTGTAGATCGAATCCTTATTATAACAACATCCTAGTATATGGAAGATACTGGTTTTTTTACAAAAGAAATTAATAAAAAGAGTTTAGGTGGTTGGAGAAGAATAATAAAACAAAAGAACACAAGTGAAGACATTACATGAAAATCGGGTAACTCCCTTTGGTTTGAGCTCAAAGGCTTCCTTGGAAAAACTTCTTCCCAAAGTGAGGCTTCAAGGAGTAAGAGAGGGATTTGTAGAGACAAAATGGACAGAGTTTGGCCGAGCCAAAGGCTTTGGAAGTGTGGGTAAAGAGGTAGAGGTGGGGTCCTTTTATAAGAGGAGAGGAGTGGCACTCTTGGAAAGTAAAGAAATGTTACTTTATTTTAAAACGATTTTCGGATTTAAAAAGTCCCAAATTGAAATAATTCGAGTATAAGGTGATAAGGGTTAGAAATCCACCCATCAAATAGGTTTTTGACAAGTTTAAGTTATAGTTTTAACATTATCTTTTCATTTTATCCAAATCCTTTATTAATGAGGTAATCGCCGCATCATCAAGGTGTCATAAATAATTTAATTTATTTAAGGTCTAAAAATTATAAAACAAAATATTATGATGTAGGAAATCATTTTAGATTTCAAATGACTATTTATAGTCCAAAATTTGTCTTGTATAACCCCATTTAAAAATTGTTTTAGTAAAACAACTCATGTTTGTGTCATTTTAATTTTAACATTAAATAAAAAGATATTAATGTCATTTTCCTACCAAAGTGGCTCCATGGGGTCCCCAAGTTAATCCATGGATTTTTTTGGTCGTCCATGACACATCCAATAAGGGTAGTACATGTGTCTAGGTATTTTCATTTTATTATAACATTATTTTTACCTTAAATTACACTAATTACCTCTAATCCCCATTAAAAACATAAAAGATACTATTCACCAAAAAATTATTTTAATCTCATTGAACCACATTTTACTTATTAATGACAACCATGTATGTTTTATTTTTGAAAATCAAATCACAGAAGTGGAAAAGTTTTTTTTAAACGAAAAATCAGTTTCATTAACTACCACTTAGTGGTTTCACTATTCATCAAAAATTGAATTTTTTCATAAAAATACCAAAACTTCACCCTAAGCTATATTTGATATTCTGAATTCAAAAATGATGTCTATTTTACAAAATAAAAATCATATAAGTTTCATTAATTAATTTAATAATTAATTCCCACTGTCAGGGCAAATAACGTTTTTTTATGAAACAATAAGTATCAAAAGATTGACACTAGTTTAAGTCCAATTTCAATGTGAAATTGATTCCAATTACCACCATTGGATTAAATGGTAAAAATAGATTCTAATTTCACTTTAAACCCAATTCAAAAGATAATCTAATGATATAAATAAATTAGATTAAAAAGAGGTTTTGAATTAAAATACAACATTTTTCACTATTCATTAAAAAAGGAACTTTATCGGAAAAATACCAGAAATTCACACAAAGTAAATTTTTATGTCCCAATCATAAAGAATAAGTTTATTTTGACAAACATAGCTTATAAAATTGTCAAAATATAGATTTAAAAAATGTTTTCCTATTAAAAGGTAGTAAAACAATCTTTTAAAAATATTAGTGTATTCCATGCTTAAGATTGGATTTATTTTCATTTTAAGCCTCTAAAATAAAATCTAATTCATAAATAGACATAGATAAAAATATATATTATTCACTACTTACTTTGGATGTTACAAGTTTACATTACTTATTTTATCATGGTGATTGATAAATTATTAATCATTATTTATTTTATACCAATACTCTCAATCCAGGGTACAAATCGCTTTATCCAAACATCCACCAATCACACCCTAACATCTCAATATATCGTCCTTCATTTTAAATATTATTATATCATGTAGTATGCCTTGCAATAATTATTTCATGAGTATTTATTATATTAGATATATATTTATTCTTAAGTCCCCTATCAATATTCAAGACATTAATTTCCAATTCATCTCATAACTCATTCATGTCGTCCTAGTGTATGGTCTTGCCAATTATATTCAGGATTTACCTACTAGACCTATAAAATGATGTAAATGTCTACCAATAATACATATTGATTGATTTTTATTTCTAAATGATACATTTATTCCCATATCTCTTATCCTAGACCTATCCTCAAATGCACAATTTTATTTTATCCTTCATTTCATCTCTGTGCATGATGAACAAAATATGTAACATCATATAGTAAATCAATCCACATTAAATTCATTTATAATATCCTTGTGATATAATTTTTACATTATTTTTCCCATTAAAATTTTCATACATCCTATCAGTTAGGTGTTCATAGATTCAGACCAATATAAAGGGTGTGAGACTTCATTCAATATTCTTAAACACTAATATGTGTTCTACATTCCATTATTATCTTTATTCATGATTCACATTTTTACCAGAGAAATAAAAATTCCTAAATCTCACATCTTTGGATCAACTACTAATTAAATTATCTCTATCAGGTATCCCCATTCATTATTGGATGTGGAACACTATCTTATATATTTTTAGCATATAATTACATTATTTAAATTTATATTGTATCAAATTTGTTGAAATTAAATATATTGACCCATTTTTTAGTTATTGATATAGATACGTTAGAATAAACCACATGATAATGATTGACATAAGTTTAATGACCATAAAATATTAGAATGTTTACCATCAAGGTTTATTTTACTAGAATCACATGATTCCTCATTCTTATCGTGTTATTTCCAATATTTTTTAGTGAATTAAACATCATTATCTTATATATTCTATAACCATAAAATAATAATAAAAATAACTAGTAAAAATTATATAGACATTGATGTAATATATATTTTTTAGTGAAAATTGAAAAAACATATATTTCATAAGTATTGGGAAATATAACTTCTTATGTTATGAAAACACAGATGAAGGAAGAGAAATAGTTAAGTAACTACTCCCTAATCATATCTTTTTAAGGGATTAAGATAAAATTATAGTATGTAATGAAATATTATTGAAAATTTTGGGACTGACACGTTACCCTAAAAAAATCAATTCATGCTCGCTAGGTCTAAATATCTTGGAAAATGTTGGATCCATTTCATAATAGAATTACTCCCCTTTATTTATTCTCCTAGTCATTATACGAGAGTTTCTTTTGTTTATATCTAGTCAAATTATTGTTATTTTGGATATAGTAAGTCCATTAATGGATTAAAATTTTGGTATGAATGTTATGGAGTTAAATTATGCTAAATTTACTAAGTTGAGATGTATACCACTAAACTAAATATACATTTCCCCTCCACCAATACATATGGTTGTTTACACTAGATTTTAACTATCTATTCACTTTGGGACATCTCTTATCATTCTTGGAAAGTAACGATATATCATTTAATGCATTATGAAAGGAAACCAATATACATTAATCAGTCTATAAAGTATGAATTAAATGATATTCATTGAATCCATTTTCTATGTAACAGACAATGATACTTATAATAAATGATTTTTTTATTTTTATAATAGGCCGAATAAACTAACAGTAGAATTGAAACCCCAATTGAGTATAAGATATATGAAGTTAATATTCATGCACCACTTAGTCTACATTATAAAACATTAAACCTCAATACATTTGATTAATGTTTATTATCCTTATCCAAGAACATTATTATGGTATGAAATCTGGAACCATAAACTAATATACACATAATGGTAAACTATGTGATACTTTAAACTCCATACATAAATTGTTTCAAGTATGAAGTGCATGAGAACTTCTAAAATTGATATAAATATAATAGTGTTTAAAAACAAGAAACGGAAACCTGGGAAAAAAATTGAGTCCTTAGATACTGGGAATGTATTAATATAAGGATTAGTAAATAGATAGTGGGTGTTAAATTAATGATGAAAAAAATCATTATGAGCTAACAAATATAACCGAGGAAAAGAAATATATTCCATACAATAAAATAGATCAGGTATAAAATTTGAGAACATCATTATTCCCCATAAGTTCTCACTCAAGTGATTTGAATTGGTCATAATAATTTTTACCGGAGGTACGTAAACCCATTTTGATAAAATCATTCATTCCATTAATCTTAATTTATTATTTTATCTACCTTGATAATACCCACATTTCCATGTTTAATGGAAAAATATTTTATTATGGTGAAAGAATATTTCATACATATACATTTCTTATACCCTCATCCAAAATCACATTTCCAATTAAAAGTAACCTAAATCATATCAAAACAGATCAACATTGTTTTATGGTGAAAGATCATGTGCATATAACCATCCAATATACATCCAAAGAAACATATTTGGGTGTAAATTGAATATTCCTCAACATTTTGATATTAAAAGTTTGTATTATTGTAAGGAAATTAATTCACTATATATGAAATCCCTATACAATTTTGGGTATACATCATTGGATGGTAATTGATTTCTTAGTAATTACATTACTCATGATAATTTCAAGTAAAATCATAATTTAAAACCAATATCCATCATTATGTTTTAAAGAGCAAAGTTACATTTTTGGTTCATTATCTAAGAATACTTGAAATCTAATTATGCACATTCATATATTAAATAATTAATATTTTCCTTAATTAAAGGAAAAAAAGGTCTGAAACACTATTCATTCTTGATTACCATGGTGTCCAACCTTTATAACCCCTCAAGAATCACATAAGTGTATATAGTTGTTTGGTCAGATATATTTTTTTAATGATATTAATTTTCATTTATTTAGAAAATAGTAGGTGATGTAAATATATTATGGATCCTCTGATGTGACTATTTCTACACAAAAGATATGAAAGGAAAGGTTTGAGATTTTTTTGATCATAGATAGTCTATTTTTTATTCTCTAATGTTTTATCAATTAAATTCCATTCTTATAATTATGTAATATAGTATAATCACATAAAATCACAACACAATGCAATATCATGCTCAACTAAACTATTAAATACTATGTGTCCTTTAAATATAACATTTTCAATTCTATGGTTTGAATTTCAAAAATCTAACGCACATGGTTGTGTTCAGAAAGATGTTTTGATTCCAATAAGGAAGACATAATTTTTGTTGAATAAAAAATAACAGTTATGAATATTAATATAAATTTTATGTATTTTAAATCATCCAAGTGAATATGTAACCTTACCAATTAATGTATAAAAAAATTTATCCATCTTATAAGTGAAAATATGATATAATTATATCATATTGTTTGTATTTTGTTGAGTCATGTATATTTAATTATAATTTTATGAATAATTTAATATTTTAAAAGAAAATTTTGTTTCATAAAATGTATTTATCAATAGTTATTTTGATGAATTGTGATTATATGATAATTTTAATAGAACTTAATTAATTTTTCAAATAGTTAGAGAAGCTGTTTTAATTTTAAAATTTTAAATTTTCAAGTAAGTTATGAATATAATAAAAAATTAAATATAACATATTAAGAAAATTATTCTGACCAAATTTACTTCATTTTTTTCTATACATCAAAAAATGTTGGGGTGAATTTTTCTGATTTTTCTGGAATACTTGAATTTTTGGTGAGTATTAAAATATGTTAATTTGATATTTATATACATTATATGTTAAATGAACTATTTATTGAGTCCTAGATTATGTAAGCACATTGGGTTCAAAATAAAATGCACATAGTACTTTTTTTCACAAGAAACAATAATATTTCCTGTCTTGCGAAAAATAATAAAATAATGAATATAATATTAAAAAAACCTCCTATCCTCCTCTATAAAAACATCCCTAACCCCTATATTCTTCACTCATATGAAGCATTTTTCCTTGAAATAATTCCTCTCAAATTTCTCATTAATCCCCTATCCTCTATTAATCAGCCCTTAGTTTATTTAAATGACCAAATCCTCTCCCTTTAAGGGGTTTTCAAGGAAGATGTATTGAAGAGGTAAATTCCTCTTTTCATTATTTTATTTTCTTTCAAGTTCTATTATTTTCTATTTCTTTCCAAATCTAGAATCATCCAAATGTTATAATAAACTCATTACCTTAACAATACTATAATTGTGTTATGATAATGGAATAATTCATCATTATCTCTCCTTTCCCCTCCATTTATACTAGAAATGAAACACCATTTGAGATGTGTTAATATCTCACTTTTAAAGATGAAGGGTTTTGAATTTCTATTACCATCTTCAATTTTGGTCATGAAACCCTTTTTATGGTCGAAATATACATTAATATATGCATTATGTCAAATTTAATGTTCTTTTATTTTCCTACACAAGATATTAATTTATTAAGTTAAATGTGTTCGATGTGATACAAAAACTGACAATTAACCAAAACAGTTATCATTAATGTTTTATATAATGATTCAACATACCTCCAAATAACCAAATGAATTTCATTAACAATTAATCTACTGTATTACCACTAATAACATATAACTCCAATTATGGACAACCATTCTCATCATACATGTTTATCCTTAAATATGAAAATAAACCAATCATGAAAACTGTGGAAACAAATCCTCCAAAACAATGAAATTGAACCAATTAACCCATAAAAAAGGTCTTTAATGTATATAATAAGGTTATAATAAATTAATTTCATAAATTATAAGTTTTTTAAAAATTAATTAATGAATATAATTTTTTTATCTAGTACAATAAGATAATGTGATTGACACCATCAGACATAAGGTAAGGGATTCTACCTGATCCTTCATTATTCCTTCAGGTTGATCAATAATTATTTTTTACCAAAATGAAGTTATCTATTATTTTTATTTACATAATATAATTTTTTTTTTAAATTCTCCAAACACAGGTATCAATGTCTCTTTATCATTCTATTTCAGAAATTGACATGTTTTTAAGTGGTTCCCTCCATCATTTTTCATAATAAACAATCCCATTTAAGGGAACTTCCAAAATTTTTATCCATTTTCAAGTACACTATATAATATATTTCATGAAACCATTATTTAAATAAAATAACACATATTATTATGAAAATTTTCTGGTTTAACTTCTGGTTTTATAAAAAATATTATACACTTTTCAATTATAAATGATCTTTTCTATTTTCTTTAAAACCGCATTAAAATGATTTAATGCTAAAATTTTAAAATACACCTTTTAAATGTTGTCACATTTGTTTGACATGACATACCAAGATATATTACAATTTTACCTTATCAATTTCCATTCATATTCTAATTACTTTCTTTCTTGGTAGCATTTATGATACACCCAGTAATTCATCTCTATAACACGATTATGATACCAATTTCATTCCACATGTACCCTTATGTTTATGTATGATTTTTTATTTCGAAAGCATATTCATGAAATTTTTGTGATTTATGTTCCAATATATTGCTCCAATTCATTGTTTAATGTTTAGTATCCTGAGATATTATGTGAAACGGTCTTAGCGGTTAGCCTTCAGTCGTGCTACGATGAGTAACGAGCTTGGAGGTTAACCTTGAATTTTTCTCCTCTATGCACACCATGACATAAATCTTACTAATTTCATATTTTATATTTCTATCAAATTATTATAAATCTATGGTTATATAATCTCATGTTTATATGTTTAATTCTTTTTTATATCATTATGCCATGCCTTCTAAAATATTTTCTCAATCTTTTTTCTTTTGTTCATTACCTTACTGGGATTTGTAGCTCATCCCTTTGATCATGTTATCCCCATGACATCATTTGAAGATGTGTGGGAATAATTGAATTTAGGGGATATTTATGAAGACTAAATAATGAGATGTCAAATTTAGTTCCAGGTTTTATATTTTAAGTACCAAGTATTCTGTGACACTAGAACTTATGATACATGTCTTGTAATATGATGCTTTACTAGGATTAAAATCATATACTAATATTTTTAAAAGGATATGGTAACTATAGTGGTAATTAGTGTATGTTCTAGTTATTTTTTGAGATTAGGAATATATAAGTTTTGTAATAACATTAGGAATGCGACTAATTATATTAAAACATCACTGAATTTTTATTAGTATAGAGTTTGTTTTTTTGAAGAAAATATATCCCAATATGAATAAGAATAAGTAGATGTGGCTTCAGAACAAATCTATATTCATGGAAACCCCAATAACACCCCTTTATGATAGACTCAAATTAAAAATAGTGCATGAAAATGATCCTTGTTTCCCTCATGATTTGACACTCCCGCGGGATATGCTTTAGTAAATTCTCAATCTTAGTAGGAACCATTATTAAAAGAAAATAATAGAAGAAGAACATAAGAATAAATGTGAGGAAACATATCATAGATAATCTTGATTGAATCCTAGTGAATCATATGATAGGATATACATTTCCTTTAGAATTTTACCATTTTAGGTTTAAAGTTTCTTTTTAATTATTATTTTATAAGTATTCCATACCCCAAAAATTAAGTTATTTTTATTAGATAATTATGGGAAATATAAGAACATGTGACAACAATCAATATGATAGGGAATGTGAATATTTCCCAAATGATATGCCAAATATTATGGGAACGGGTGGTCAAAACTTCATGATAGTACCTGTTCAACTGGCTCGATTTAGGAATAATAACATGAATAAATTGGAACACCCTACTTCTCCAAGGAAATATCAAGTTACTATAAAATTCATAATTTGGAAAATGACTCCCATGATTTGTGGAACTTCTAATCCCCTCCTCATAGAATAGTTGATTAACTTCATTGAAAAGATATTATATATCCTCAAGTGCTCAAAATAAAAGAAATTTGTTCTTGTAGTCTATCTTTTTATGGGGAAGCTGATCGATGTTGGAAACTATTAAAGAATATGAAGTCATTGAATAAAATTTAATCAATGGATTGGGAGGAATTCATGAACATGTTTTTCAATAAATATTTTCTTTAAACCCTCAATCTCATGATGAAAATATAGTTCCTCAGACATAAGGAGAATGAAGATGAGTATATCAAGGAATATGAAGTAAACATCACAAGTACTATAAGTCACTCCTCTATATTTTTCATGAACATCGAAAGAAAGGTGAATTACTTATTTAAAAGTATAAAGATGTGTCTAAAAAAAGCATTCAGTATTCATGAATTCGACAGTTATGTGTAGATTGTTCATTATGCCCCCATGTTTGAAATGGATTTCGGAGACTCCAAATGGTATCATGGAACTAGTGACAAAAAGTTGGAAATAGAGTCTCGCATGGGTGGTATGAAAAATTCATCCCATGATGGGATGAATATGAAACATCCCACGTGTTAAAATTATTGGAAGAAGAATCATAGGAACTATATAAAGGGAATCAAGAATTGATAAAAATGTAGAAGAATGGGACATAATTCTAAGAACTGATAGGGATATACGATGAATCCCACAAATTTGGAATAATAAATGAAGGTTTAGATCAATTCTCAACCAGTAGTGCAGTGTTATAACTTCAAGGAGCATGGGAATTATGTAAAAAATATCTCTAATCCAAGGGTTGTTAGAAGAAATCAACGACATCTTCCAAGGAAACAAGGAAGAAATTAGTTTATAGCTACTTCTAAGGGGTTTCTTGACAATGATGATGTGAAAGTAACACTAGTTATTCATTCAAGAATAGAAAACTTACTATTTGATTTTGGTTCTACACATTCATTCATATATTTCAGGTTTAGTAGTTCTATTCAAACACCACCTCAAATTATTGAGGATGAGTTATTTGTGAGAACATGGAATGTAGAAATTACTACATCCAATATATATAAATCCTCCACAATTAACATTTTTGTACTTAACCTCCTATAAAATCTCTTCATTCTTCCTTTTGTAGAGTTAAATTTTAACTTGGGCATGGATTGGTCATCTATATACAAATCCAACATCAAATGTTGAGAAACGTAGATTACTCTTCACATCCTGAAGCATCATCCAATTCATTACAAGTTTTAGAAGGAAGATACCTCTCTTTAAAATCATAGTCTCATGTGTGGATATTAGAGACTTATGAGCAAGAATTTTTAGATAAAATTACTGAGATAAAATAGATGATACTTCTCAATGATATGACCATCATGAAGGATTACGCTGATATATTTCTTGAAGAATTAACTGGTCTTTCTCATGATTGAGAGTTTTAGATCTCAATTGAACTTATCCCTGGATCTCTACCTATATTAAAGACACATTTTAGAGTATCCACTGTAGAGTTGGAGGATCTGATGAAGCAGTTACATGAGAATGTGGAGATGGGTTTTATATTCCCATGTACTTCACCATGAGGTGTGTCAGTCCTCTTAATCAAGAATAATCATAGATAATTTAACATCTACATTAATTATTTTGATCTAAATAATACAATTAAAAATAATTATTATCCCCTTACATGGATAGATTACTTGTTATATCAAATTTTTTGGGCTTGTTATTTCTCTAAGATGGACCTTCGATTTGAATATCACTATTTGAAGGTGAGGAAGGAAGATATTCCAAATACATTCATTTTGAACAAGGTATGGACACTTTTCATTCATTGTGATGCCCTTTAGACTCACTAATGATATGAAAATATTCATGGATTTAATTAATAGTTTCTTTAGTGATTACATTGACATGTTTTTGGTATTATTTATTGATGATATTCTAATACACTTTAAGATAAAAGAGGAACATGGGGAGCATTTGAATACTGTTTTGAAGAATTTGAGAATGGGGAATCATTAGGATAATTAAAATAAATTTGAGTTATAGATGGAGGAAGTATCATTCATGTGGTATGTTACCACCACCAAAGGGATATTTGTGGACCCATCCCAGACCATGAAAATTGATGTGTACTCTAGACCAAAATCTGTAATAGATGTCCACAACTTTTTGGGTCTATATTGGTATTATTGATGAGTTGCGAATATATTTTCATTTTTTCAATCACAATGAAAAATATTATATAGAATGGGGTGATGTTTTTCTGTAATCAAGAATTTGAGGAAAGCTTTATGGAGATTTCAAAGATGTTTATCACTGTAGAGATACTCACAGTCCCAATAAGTGGGGAACTCTTTATTGTGTACAATGATGCTTCAAAGAAGGGATTGGGTTTTATGATGGTGGAAAATTATAAAGTGATAGACTAATCCTCAAGGAAGATAAAAATCCATGAGAAAAACTATCCAATGCATGATCTGGAGTTTGAAGTTGTGATCTTTTCTTTGAAAATATTGTGGCATTTTCTCTATGGGGGGAAGTGTGAGATATATACTAATCAAAATAGACTAAAATATATACTCACATAGAAATATCTAAATATGTTATAATGAAGATGGTTAGAGCTCATCAATGATTATTACTGCTCAATCCACTACCATCCTGGTAAGGCAAATAAGGTGGTGGATGCTCAATATAGAAATGATCTTGCATATTTATCAATGATGAGAATTTAAAAGGATCCAATCTTATAATATTTGTAGTCGATGGACATGGGAATAATTAATTTAGGAACATCATCAATCCATTCAAAAATGATTGATCAACCATCCCACATGTAAAAACTATTGGAAGCTCAAAGAAAATATTTGGGAATTATAAAATGGTGGAAGCTATTAGTAATGGGAAATCCTCTATGTTTAAGATTTATGACGAAGGAGTTGTAAGAATTGGGTTATGATTATATGTACCATATGATCTATAGATAAAGAAGTATCCTTTGAATAATGCCCATAACTCAACCTTTTCTATTCACATAAGGAGCACAAAGATGTATTGTGATCTCTGAGAGAACTTTTTGTGGGACAATATGAAGAAGGATATTGCTGAGTATACGTCAAAGTGAATCGTATGTTAGCAAGTGAAGGTTGAAAGGAAAAAATTGAAGAGGATGACACAACCACTACCCAAACCAACATTGAAGTGGTAGAACATCACTATGGACTTTTTCAATGGAATTAAAATGAAATCCAAAAGATAACAATGATATATGGGTCATTATAGACCCTCTTGTAAAGACAAATTACTTTATAAAAATTCAAGAGGACTTCTCTTTAGATAAACTTTCATGGATATATATCAATCTGGGGGTAAGGTTTAATGAAGTACCATTGTCTATAGTTTCCTATAGAGATATGAGATACGTATTGATGTTCTGAAAAAGTCTCTAACATGCTCTAATAATTGAACTGAACATCAGTACAACCAATGATTCACAAACTGATGAACAATATAAGTGAACTATTCAGACGTTGGATGAAATGTTGAGGGTTTTTTCTGTGGACATAAAAGTAAGATAAGACCAATGTGTTCCACTAGTTTAATTCTACTACAACAACAGTTTCCACTCTAGTAACATAATGGAATCATATGAAGCCCTTTATGGGAAAAGGTTCTAAACACCAACTTATTATGATGGAGTCGGTGAGTGTAAGATTCTGGGACATAGAATGATTGATGAAATGGTGGTGAAGGTTAAAACCACTCAACAACAAATAAAGTCATACCAAAGTCGACAGAAGAGCTATGTAGTCAATGGTTGATGAGACTTTGAGTTTATAGATGGATACATGGTATTCCTCCGCATATATTTATGAAGAACGTCAGGTTGTTTCGGAAGAAAGAAAAGATAATCCTAGGTATATCATTTCCATTGAGATTTTTATCATGTGGGAGTTGTGGTCTATTGTCTAGCACTTCCACCAACATTATATAAAGTACATGATGTCTTTTATGTATCCCTATAAGTGAATTATATACCAGATCATTTACATCTATAGTCTTTATAGGTGGTACAGTTGGAGAATGGTATTTCTTATAAGGAGTGTCCACTATAGATCTTGGATTGTAGAGATAAATCTCTATGTTACAAGACTACTCACCTAGTCAATGCACTATATAGAAACCATAATTAAGAAGAGGCATCATGGGAATTGGAGGAAGCTGTGAAGGATAAGTAACCACACCGGTTTATGGCTTACAATGTTAAACCAAATTTGAAGTGAGAAATTTCATAAGGGGGGATGTATGTAATGACCCAATGGTTTATCAAGGAAATTACCTTATTATAATTATGTCATATAATATAATCAAATAAAATCAAAACACAATTCCAAGTCATAATCAAATGAACTACTAAAAATTATATGACCTATAAAAATATTATTTTTATTTCTGTGATTTGAATTTTAAAAATTTGACATACACGGTTGCGATCAGTAAGAGGATTGGAGTCTGATAAGACAATCATATTATTTTTGAATAGTAACTGACCCCTATAAATTGTAATGTTGGACTTATGAATAGTAATGATACTCTTATGAATAGTAATATGACTCTTTTGAATCATAAATCATCTATGTGATTATGTAACCTTACCAATTAAAGTATAAATAAAATTTATAAATATTATAAGTGAAAATAAAATATATTTATATCATAGTGTTGGTATTTTGCGAAGTCATGAATATTTAATTAGAATTTAATGATTGTTATAATAATTTAAAAGAAATTTTTTTCCTATAAAATGTATTCTTAAATAATTATTTTTATGACTTATGATTATATGATAATAATAAGAGACCTTAATATATTTTTTAATGAGTTAGAAAAGTAGTTTTAATTTTAAAAAAAAAATATTTCAAGTAAATTATGATTTTAAATGAAAATTAAATTTCACATATTTAGAAAAATATTTTCATAAATTTGAAATCACTTTTTAATTCTAAATATTGAAAAATGGTTGGGATGAATATTTGTAATTTTTCCGAAATACTTGAATTTTTGTTGAATATAAAAATATGATAATTAGTTGTATAAATACATTATATGTTATATAGACTATTTGTTGAGTCATAGATAATGTAATAACCATGAGTTAGAACTAATATTCACATATTACTATTTTTTGTCACAAGGATCAATATTCTTTCTTGACTTCAGCAAAATACTATAATTATGATTAAAATATTTAGAGAATCCTCAACTCATCCAATATGAAAACCACCCTCACATCCCTATTCTCTTCACTCCTTTCATGCCTTTTTCCTGGCCAAAATTCTACTCAAATACCTCCCTAAACCTCTCTCCCACAACCATCCACCCTTAGTCTCTCATAAAGACCAAATCCTCTCCCTCAAAGAGGTTCTCAAGATTGATATATTCTAGAGGTAAATTCCTCTTTTCATTTTTTTATTTTTATTTATGTTCCATTATATTATTTTTCCTTCCTCAGCTCCTTTGATCCAAATGTTATGAAAACTATAGTAACATACATGTAATATAATTTTTTTATGATAATGTAATAATTCATCGTCCTCTATACTTTCCCTTACTTTTATACTAGAAATGAAAACACCAACTAAGATGTGTTAATTTCTCATGTTCGATGATTATTGGTTTTCAATTTCTATAACCATCTTCAATTATGATCACAAACCCATTTCTATAGTCGAAACAAGGTGTAATATATTTATTAGGTCTACTTTAACGTAATTGAATCATTTGTACACATGATATAAATTTTTAAAGAAAAATGTGATCGATGTGATCCAAAAACCTCCAATTAAACAAAACAATTATCATTAAAGTATTATATAAAGATTCATCTTCACTATAAATAAACAATTAAATTTTAATTAATAAATAATATAATATATGATGACTAATAACATATAACTCAATTTCTAGACAACAATTTTCATATTACATGTTTATCCTTACCTATATATAAGTAAACCAATCATGAAAACCAAGGAAACAAAAGCTCACAAATAATGAAATTGAAATTCTTTACCCATCAAAAAGGTAATGAATGAACTAAATAAAGTTATAATAAATCATGTAAATAAATAAGTGGTTTTAGAATTATTAATAAAGGAAATTAATTTTTTTATCCAAGACATTAAGAACAAATTAAGGACACCACTATATTTAAGAAAATGGATTCCAGCCGAACCTCAATTATTCATTTGGGATACCCAATCATTCTTTTTACAAAAAATGATGTTATCTATTATATTTATGTATATATTATATATTATTTTAAAATTACCCAAACTCATGTATCATGGTACACTAAATATTCTATTTTGGGAATTTAAAATTTTTTGTGGTTCCCTCATTAATACTTCTCAATAAGAAAACATGTTTAAGGGAACTTCCTGAAATTTTAAATGTTTTCAAGAAAACTATATAATATTTTTTAATCAACCATTGGTTTTATAAAATAAATATTTTTATTATGAGAAAATTATTTCTTCACTTCATGTTTTATATCAAAGATTATTCACTTTTCAATTATAAATGCTCTTAATTATTTTCCTTAAAACCACACTAAACTTTTTTCATAAAAAACGTTCAAAAATACTTCTTTTTACGTGTTATCACTTATGTTTGTCATAAAATACCTTGACTTATGCCTATTTTTACATTATTAATTTCCATGTATTTTATAATTTCTTTATTTCATGGAAAATTGTATGATGCACCCATTAATTATGCTTTGTGAAATTATTATGATACATATTTTTTTCCTTGGGTACCCTTATGTTTTTGTATGATTGATTATGTATGATTCTGTATGTGGGAAGAATATTCCTCCACATGTTATAATGGGTGCACCTAGATAATGCTATAATTAATTTTGTAAATTTTAGTATTATGAGACTTTATGTGCAATGGTATCGGTGGTTAGACTTGACTCGTGCTACGTTGTGCAAAAGTCTTAGTGGTTATCATTTACTTGTAGTCCTCTATGTGGAATTATACATGACTCATTATAATGTGTTTTTATATTTTTTTACACATTACTTAGAAACCATGTTTTTATGATCCAATGATTATGTGTTCCATGCCTTTTATATCATTATGAGATGCCTTCTAAACCAAGTGCATAATCGTTATTCTTATGTTTATTCCCTTACTGGTCTTTTTATCTCATCCCTTTGTTCATATTTTCCCCAAGTTATCTTATGCTGATTTACGAGAAAAATTGATGTTATGGGATAATTATGAAGATTAAATTAAGAAATGTCATATTTAGTTCCATGTTTTATGTTTTTTGTACCAATCATCCACGACAATAGATTTTATGATCCTTATCTTATAATATGATGCTTTACTATGCTTAAAATCATGTAATGATATGTGTAAAAGGATACGATTTTTATACCATTCCATTCACCAACACTGTTATTTTCATATAGTTAGTGTCAATTTTTTTGTAAATGTGTTTTAATGGAAACTTCATCATCCACCCTAAGATTTAGGTGAGTATTTTATATAACTATAGTGGGTCATTTTTTATTCTATTACTATCCATCTTTAAAATTACTCAATGGATTCTATTTTTTAGTTTTTAGTTGATTTTGTAGACAATATATGATGATTTCCATCTTAAACCATATAAATGTATTCAAAACCTTACTCCATTACATGTTTGATATCTGAAATAGTTAATGATAAAAATTATAAAAATTCAGTTATGAAATCAACACCTGTAATCTAATATGCCATGATTTTAGTATATATTTCAATTTAATTAAATTTTATTTTATTGAAAATATTTATCACCTGAAACATTGAACTGAAAATGAATTGTGAAATATAAATGAGATAACATTATCAGTGTTAAATTTCATTGTAATAAAATAGATACTGAAATTTTGGGTATAAATAAAAGAAATTTCATTATAAAATATATATAGAATGGAGATGCAAAGGGATCAAGATGTAAGATGTTTACCTATTAGGACTATTTTTTCAAAATTATAAAGGATATATTGTAACTATGGGTTTTCCTAGACTAATACCATGTATACCACTAACAAGTACGACGTGAGTGAAATCAACTACAAGAGAATTTCATGCTCTTGGTAATCAACACTATGTCTACACTAAGGGAACCACCATCCATGACTCCCATTATTTTTATAGTTACCATTAGGTCTTATGTAATGTTTATGAAAGGTTTTGTAGGTAGAGGATTGGATAATATAAAAATATAACAAATAATGTAATAAATATTATACTTATTTAAATAAATTACACATTTTCAAAATATTTAGTAGTAAATAATTATTTTAATTAAATGATAATGTGTGTTTTTAATTCATGTATATTGATAAAAATCAATTAATCCTTTGAAAATTAATAATTAATTTGGAATAAAATCATTTAATGTTCAAAGTACCAATTTTTTCATTAATGATATTTTCTATGTGAATCATTTATTTTAATAAATAAATACTATTTATAAAAATATTATTTTTAAATATTTCAATGTATAAAAAATACATTAATAGTAATTTAATTAGTAACTTATATTAAATGAGATTAAGAATATATAATGTTTTAAAATTTACATCTAAATAAAAATAGTTTCTCATTATAATTTCTCTATTATTTTAAAAGATAAATTAATAAATTTTAGAACATATATTTCATAATATTTTCTTTATTATTTTTTTATTATTTCAGAATTATTCAATGGTTAATTTTTTAGATAAATCTAAAAATGCTAATATGTTGGTGGATAGTAAAAATATTTTTTTAATATGGTAACTATTTTGACATCATTATGGTATAAGAATGAGGTAAATATTACATAAAAAATTCTCAATTATATATGTATTGATGAAGTGAAATCATACAATCAAAATTTTTTGTTCAATTTAAAAGACAATGTTTTCCATTTTGTTACCAAATTTATATTTTTATTCTAAAAACTATTTCCCTCCCCTTAATTATGTAATAAAAAGATTCCATTCTGTCTTGGAGTAGTTTGAAAATAAATTAAATCTTAAATATTTAATAATAAACTAATAAATATGAAATAAATAAATAGTTAACATATTTTAAATTTAAATAAATGTTTTTCAAAAAAAATATTTTTATAAAAATAGCATTTATGCATTGCACATGTATTATTTTGGGAATAATTTTTTAAATTTTTTAAAATTAAATATAATAAATCGGTTTTATATTTTGAATTATAAATTTATAATTATTTAATGAAATAACCTATATTTTTAAGTCATAAAGATAAGTTACTGAGGTAAAAATTGAGTTATCATGGTAATGGTAAAAATGAGGTTAAAAGTGTAAAATTAAGTGGTAAAGGGTTGGAATATCATAAAAACCAATACCTAAATGTGTATATGAGGGATTTTAGGTTAAAATATTATCCAATATATCATATTTTTTACTTTTTATTCACTTTTATTTTGAAGATTACATCCATTTATTATTAAGTATTAAGTAATAAAAAAATGACACTCCTCTAACTTATTATAGTACCAATTCACCACCTCATATATACACTCTCGACTATAATCACAGGTGAACCTAACTCTATAAAAACCCATCTCAAACCATTTTTCATATGTCCAAGTGGTTTTTTTCTATTTTAAATACCAATATATGAAGTCTTAATGAGTGGCCTAAATATGGATATCCTGGGAAGAGGTAATTGTTTTATCCAAGTTATTTCAAGTTTATTTCTTCGTATAACACATATGATTATCATAAATACATAATTATATGATGAAATAATTATAATATATACACTTAAATATTATTATATAAATGAAATATTAATTATTTTACTCTCTGTATAATTCAAAAATGAAATCTTCGCCCATATTATAGTCAGCTCACAGCCATCTTATATGATGCGATCTATTTTCCCTTAATAAATTACATGGATGGATTTAAAAATTTATTTAAATAATAAATAACATAACAATAATTGAATTGAATATATTTAAATATAAATTTGGAATTCCATTACAGTATTATCAATAAATGGTCATTGTATATTTAAAGGCCTAAACATATGATAAGAATATGTCCCCACATTCCCCTAGCTCATTCTGGTCTCCGGGTTGCTCCGCCCACTTACTTCGCACTCAAGGTATCTTAGGTTTTCTCTTATTATCCTATTCATTCAAGGTTCATAGACACTCTTTATATCCCCCATATTTCCATATTATTTCCTATATCATCAAATAGGGTTTCCTCCTCAGCTACCACTCGTTGCTGATCCACATTGTTTTTCTCATTATTCTCACCAATCAATATTGGTTCGATAGAGGCACCTTGATCTTACCCTATGACAATTTTCCTCTCCATGATCTCATGTTACAACATATTCCTCTAGGTTTGGATTTAAGTGTAACATAATCAAAAATCTGGGGCGATTCTCAGCAGTTTTGGGTTCTCATGGCATCTACATATGTTCTATTTTTGGTTTTCATCCCCTATTTTCCCTTTTTTGGTCTCATTTTTGGATTGATTTATGGTTTCAAAAATGTTTTCTATTTTACATTAATTCTTCATGCTCATTTGTGGTGTTTCTTGTTCTATTTTGGGTGATTTTGTTTTCATTTTTGGGTATGTTTTGGGGGGTCTCACAGATGAGCTCTATCGTGGTCTCCATATGTTGTTTCTCTACTCTGGCTCCTGGTCTTCGCCACTCTCTCCAAGGGGGGTATGTGTGGTGGTCTTGCCAGTGCTTTGAGATGTGAGTTCGAGCGGTCTTGACTTGTGGAGGTTTCATCTTCATTGGCGCAGTTTGCATAAAGGTGTTGGCTGTGATTGCTTGTTCTATGGTCGCTCAGAGAAGTTGTGGTTTTTCTGTATATGGTTCGGTGACATTCATTCCAAGTGTGGTGATGGATTTGACATCAACAATCATGACAAGGGTGAAGAAACTATGGTTCTTATGATGTGGTTTGTGAAGGATGATCTAATTTTAGGTGACTGCATTTATGTTGTTTCTTGTGGGAATCGATGTAGAGGTTTCGACAACAAGGATATCTAATGGGATATTCTTGGTGATTCTATGGACGATGATGACTATTTCGGTGTGTTAGGTTTTGTGGTTTGAGACTCCAACTTGTGGTTTGAAGGCCAAGGCATGGTGTGTCACTTTTTAATTTTTTAATTTGCTGAATCCAGACAGTACACCTGAGGTGTCCTTGTATTATGTGAAGACTAATTTTTTTTTTCTTGAATCGGTTTTTGAATTTTTGTGGTTCCCACTCACCCATAAAGTGGTTATGGAAAATAAAAAATAAAGATTTGTGGAGGATATTTAACCACCTGAAAAAGATAATTCCAACAAAAATTTCCTAAATTGAATATAATTTAGATAAATAATTATCAATAAAATAATTTTTAATTGTAGCACCCCAAGCTTCCACGGTACGTTTCCCTTTGAATAATGCAATGGCATGCATTGTATGCAACTTCGAGATTCTAACACACCACAACCAATCAATCTAGCCGTTATGAATAGTAATACCTACTTTTTAAAATTTTAGAAATTTTAACACTCAAAATGGACATCATTTTTGGATTTGGAGTTTCAAATTTAGCCTAAGGTGAAATTTTGGTACTTTTCAGATAACTTTAATATTTTGATGAATAGTGAAAATTACTAAATTTTAATTAAAAACCACTTTTTTAATCAAAATAATTAATAGTGACAAATTATGAATTTGAGTGCTTTTAAAGTATAATTAGAATATATTTTTACCTTTTTATCCAATGGTGTTCATTAGAATTAATTTCCCTATAAAATTGGACTTAAACAATTATCAATCTTTTGATATATATTGTTTCTTAAAAACACGCTATTTGTTGTGACAGTGGAAATTAATTATAAAATTAATTAATGCAACTTATATGTTTGGAATTTTGTAAAATAGACATCATTTTTAAATTCAGAATATCAATTATAACTTAGGGTGAAATTTTGGCATTGTTCTGAAAAACATCAATTTTTGATGAATAGTGAAACCATTAAGTTGTAGTTAAAAAAAACTAATTTTTTCATAAAACTTAATTTTACCACTTCTGTGAGTGGAATTTCGAAAATCCGAGAGACACGGTTAATATCAAAGAGAAAAATGTGGTTCAATTAGATGAAAATAATTTTTGGTGAATAGTAACTTTTTACTTTTATTTACCACGGTTAAAAGTAAATAGGGTAATTAAGGGTAAAAATGATATTAATATTACCCTAACACATGTCCTCGTTCTATTGGACTAGTGTATCTCGACCAAAAACAACCTTAGGAATAAAATATTATCATTTAGGTCCACTTGGATTAGATTATGACATTTATTATTATTTAATTCAATGAAGAGTTAAAAGAGTTAAAATAAAAGTTTATTTACTAAAACATTTTTAATACAGGGTTACACATAAGATAAATTCAATTATAAATATTCATTAGAAATCTAAAAAGATTTCCTACATAATGATATTTTATTTATAATTTTTAAACATTAAATATTTTAATTTATTTATGACTCAATGATGAAGAAGTAATTACCATATTAGTGAAAAATTCAAATAATTGATATTATAAATACCCTAATAAATATAATTGGAGACTTTTATTCAATAGAAATAATTTTATAGGTTAATATAAAATATTAGTATTAATGTAATTAACTTTTTTTGAAGTAATCATTCTGTTAGAATTTTTACAAAAATCAATTATTGAATAGTGTCAAAATTTACATAAAAGAGTTTTTTAAAAAACATATTATATTATTAATTGATATTAAATTCCTAAAAATCTAAGGTTCGGACAAGAGACTTATATCAGGATAGGTAAATCATTAATGTACCACTTGGGGTCTCTAGGATGTATATAGTAAGTTTATTAACCATATAATAAAAAAATACAAAGAGACATTGTAAAAGTGAGCCTAATTAACTAAGAGTTAATACTTAATGATAAGGTTAATATAGTAACTCAAACCTGTCTAAATTATATTGGTTGAGTGGTTTCTGACCCATACCCACATTAAACTTTAAATAATTCACTTTTTAGCCATTATAAACCGTATATGAATTTATTATAAAAGAATATTTCTAGCTTTTCCAAAGGTGCCCCTCACCACTCTTATAAAAGGGAACTCCCCCTTCTCATTAATTCACACCTTAAAAGCCCTTTGTATCAGAAAAAATCTTCTCAAATACTCTCTAAACTTCCCTCACTATAACCTAGAGTCCTTAGTTTGATCATAAAGCCATCTTAAAGAGCCCTTCTGATCAAATCAAAAGGAATAACCCTAAAAGAGGCAATGTTTTCACCACCCTCTTTCAAGTTCCATTCTTCTTCAACTACTTATTTCTTTGTTATTTCTATTCTAAAATAATAACACCAGTGTCTTCTATATACTGTGATTTTATTATAAATATGGTACAACCATATTTAGTATTCTATCCATCCTTTGAATGGAATGTCACCATACGTGCGTACGTACGGCTTACCGTCTCCACGTCGGGGTGTAATTGTCATTCAATAAATTATTATTTGGATGGGTATAATAATGATGTGTAATTCATGTAAATAATAAATATAAAATAATAAATATTCTTTCTATATGATATAACATCCAATTATATATTATTTTAACATCAAAAGAAGGATATTGTCGCTCGTGCGTACGTACGGACTACCGTCTCCACGAACGCGATGAGATTCATTCTCCATCGTATCCATTCAAGTATAATTCCCATTTTATGATTAAAAATAATTTTTAAGGACATGATATAATTATGGATATGAATAAGATACAACATATCCATAACAAACATTGCTTATGTAACAAAGAATATAAAGAAAAATGAGTAAGTTAACACCCGAAATGACGATAATACTAAGATATTATAAACAAATCAATGTTAAAAGATCATATATGATATCATATTAATGTATGTAAGTGATTAAAGTATAATTAAATAACAATTATTTCACCATTATACATTATTTTAACCTACCGTCGACCACGGAAAAAGTACAAAGTAAGGGGTTTTCTTATCTCACTCTTAATTTCGTGAGATTTCCATTGTTCACCACTTATTTATTGCATGTGGTGTGTGTACTTCCCATGATTGTATTCATTATGTAATATACTTTAATTTATGGATATTTACATCATCATTGTATGATCCTTATTTCATGGTTGTATGTTTCGCAAGTTACCTAATCGATAAGGGAATTTGAAATTTCAATTTCCACTCATTTGGCTTTACGCATATTTCATTGATTATATTACTTCAAGATTATGTGTGGAATCACTATTAATTTGATTATGTCATAATTTCCACTCCACTTATTGTGGATATAAGTTTGATACACATAACCACTCCATTGATAATTTCTCAAGTCATCAATATGAATTTGATAAGTGTAATTTTAACTCATTCTCCATTTGTTGAGTTAAACATCCAATTCATTGGTGTTGTTTTTACAAGATTATGTGTGAATGTCCTTTGACTTTTTTACACGAAATATCCAATCATATTTAGTGTATTTATATTTTTCACACATAACTATGTTGTTGATTTATTCTTAACCTAAGGATATGGCCTTTATGAGAGATTTTATCTCAATTTACATTCCATTGAGACTTCTTTGTTGTTATACACCAAATCACTTTTATGTGGAATATATAATGTACTTTGACATAGTATATCATGAATCCCTTTATTCTCATGATATTATAATATTTTGATTACCTCAATTATTTGTATTCAAGTGTCTCTCTTTTGGTTAGAAACTCTAAATAAAATACCATTTTTAAATGTTTTAAAGACTTATTCATCTAACTCTTTCTCATTAATGTCCATGTTTTAAAAAATGGTTTTAAGGATTTATTTATATGGACATTAATGATTTAAAATTAAAACTCCTTTTAAAAGATTCAAAGTGGTATGGGAAACTTTGATTCAAAAATCTATTTTTAAACGGCTTCTTCACAAAGAGTGTGACTTTTAAATGATTTCAAGAAAAGGGGGATATTTCTCTCAAATATTTTTGATGGTTATTTTCATCTATGTTAATATCATTCATTATTATCAATTGAGGTTAATATGATACAATAAAATCTTTCATATTGTATCGAATGTGTTATGTTTGACTGTGGATGTGATATTTTTATACCATTCATGGTTTGAGGTTAAAGTATTGACATTTCATATACTAGTTTTAATACGAATGTTTATGTTATGTTTAAACATGTTCATATGAGGAATTAATTTGAATTAGTAAGTGATGGGTGGAGCCCGCTATAGCTCATTGATGCATCGGTAGGTCTCATGAGACAAACTAGTGTCTTGGCACAAGGCCTTGGCAAAATCTTATTTGTATTCTTGGCACGAGGCCTTGGCTATGTCGTTATGATAGTCTGGAATTATGCATTCCATCATTATGAAAGTTGTCATTGATATTTCATGTGGTTGTTCGACTAGTATAATATCCATGTGATTAAGTAAATGGCATTATTTCATTTTATCTTTGCCATATTATGTTGAAGTTCAAGTTTAAAAGGCTTTTGTTTTATTTATAAATTGCCTTAAGTGTTTATGCTTATCTCTGAAAGATTCTGCTATATTGTTATCCTTACTGAGCATCTGAGCTCACCCCTTTCAATGTTTTATTTTTTCAGGATCTGAAGTAATTTATGAATGACCAGCATGGATAGTATGAGGGGATATGAAGACAAGATGTTGTTGTAGTTTTTTTACCTTATGAATTAATGCAAGACTTATGAATATATCTAGTGTTTCTAAGGATACTAAACTAATCTATCTTTCGAGACTTGATCTTTTTCGTGATCATGCCAATGTTATATAATAATGCACCGACTCTGGGTAACTGGGGTCAGGGCATTACAATAATAATAGTATGATATGATATTAATATGCAATTAAAGTTTTATTTTTTTCTTTTCTATCTTTAATTTTAAAATATTAATAACTATTATGATAACACATTTAGTTCATAAAAAATTATTGAATCATGTTTATTATGAGTTTTGTCTTTAAAAATAAAACCTAAAAACCTATGGAATGAACCTATATGTTTATAAATTATTATCAAAAATCTATTAAGTTAATTTAAATATTTCAAAGTGAATTTATTCATTAACATGGAATAATAATTTAAATTATTATACTACAAGAAAAAATGAATCATTAAAACTAAAAAACCAATGATAAATATTCACTGAAAATTTGTAACAGATATAGAATAAACGAATACAAAATATAAAGGTAAATTTTCATAGACATGAATATGTATCTATAATATATTTCTAATTAATATATGATTATTATAAATTATTTTAGAGTTTTTCCAATTAAATTAGAATCCAAGGTAATGGATTATTTTCTCAAATTCACCTTCTTTGAGACATGTACCATATTATAAACCTATTTTATTTTATATAGTGTATATACAAACTCTTTTACATATTAAATATTTATTATCACATTATTGGTGTTTTTTAAATTTCATTTTCATGTTATCAATTTTTAGGGGTTTTTATGTAGGGGTTAAAATGATGAAAGAGTGTCGTCAAATCAATTTTCATTTTACAACATCAAAAACAATCTCCCCTGACAATTTTGACTAAAAATTGGACATTTGTTTAATAGGGGAAGGGTTAAGAAGACATGATAAAATAAATTTCAAGGGGGGTAAATGCGGTGGATCCATTGAGTTTCCTATTTGATAATATTAGTGTATTCCAGAGGTAATGAATATATTTTTTCACATAAAAATATTTTTCATTGATGGATTATATTTTTCTATTTTTTTAATTATTAAGAATAATTCATAAAATTATATAATGAACCAATATACTTTATGCATATAATATTCATATAATAAATTTTATTTTTCATAGGTTCAAATATAGGTATGTATAATATTATAAAATTTATATATCTCTCATTATCCTTTTATAAAATTGATATTTCTAAACTCTTTCTTCAAAGAGAATTGTTTCATAAAAACTACTTAAAAAGATTGAAAATAAATACCATTTCACATTAATTATTTATTATATATCACCCCGAATTTAGTTACACAAATATTAATTCCTTTTAAAATATGTTTTATGAAGGATTATTTATATTGGCTACTTTAATGGTTTTCATTTCTCCTCTTTGAAAATGATTTTTTGAATGTCCCTTGATTCCATTTCTATTATGATAATTATACCAAAAATTTCTAGAATCTCATTCTGTAAATTCAGTTACACTTTCTTCTTTACGTCCAAATGATATATCTCTCATTGAGTAATTTTATGATCACCCTCTCAATGATTTCTTTAAACTTTTGAGAGAAACAATTTTGATATAAACTAATATAACATGATGTCATGTTATGGAATAACATTTTTAAATGATATGAAACCCATTTTATTTGTTATGATATGATCTTTGTTGGATATGAAAAAGAATACCCATGTATTGTTTGTCATTATGTGTTGGGTGGGGCCCTATAAATTTCTCAAATGAATTGGTTAATGTTTTATGTCTAATCTCATAAGGATGTAATGTGTGTTGGTAATAATGATTTTTCACATCATAATGAATGTAAATGATTATATTTTATTTGAAAAAATAACATATAATAATTTCATTACTTTCTCACAATGTCCGAATAACCTATAGATATTTATATTCCAAATTTTCTTGTATTTAAACATTCTTATGTGATGACATCATGGTTTATGATTATTTTAACATGATTACATGACATGGTATATGTTTTATGCATTCTTCATGGTCCTTTTATGATACTATTATCTCATTAAATTATCAATGGGGTTATATCATGAATGGGTCTTATGACTCTATGGTTTTTTAAATATATATTTCTATGTTGATTAATATTTTCTCATAATTATATTATTTATCCCACTATGAATCATTAATATGTTTCTCTTACTAAGAATTTATTCTCAACCTATAATTTATTTCTAATTTATCAATGATTTATAATTATGATTAAGTATAAAAGAATAATTATGTGGGGATGTATATAAGAGGTGTTGATCTAATAAAGTGTAATGTAATATTTATACTATATACATAAAATGGAACTAAACTAATGGGTTTTGAAATTTTAAGATAAATTTTGAGATAAAATATTTTATTATTTCATTAAAGTAATATATATATATATATATTCACCTTGTTCCATCTCCATTATAATCAAAGTGGGGTTTAGTTGCTTTTTGGGATTAATAGTAGATTTTATATGTTAAAATCCATGGCATCCAATCTAAATATAAGGAAACGTCCTAAAATTTAGGTATAGTAAATAATGTATGGTTTATTTTTAAAGAAATTATTGTGTGGAAACTACAAGTGGATACATGATCTAGTACATACGCACATAGGTTTAAAAATCCTTGAAAAATTTTGGTTCTTCATTAACCTAGTCTTCACATGGTGTATTAAAGTGGACTAGTGGCACACATACTTTAAAACATCCAGGATATGTTTTTGATTCACATTCTCTTTACAACCCATTATAAAATATTTTATAGTATTATATAATGTTATTATGTAATATATAACTATTTTTGTTTGAAAAGAAAATAGGAAAACAACCATTGATAATCTAGATTGAAACATAGAAAATCCTAAGTTAAGATATATATTCCATTTTTTATTTCCTCTATAAAAGTTAATAGATTTACTTTAAAGATTATTACCGAGTTATGTATTATCATCTCTAACATTCCATTATTTTTGTAAGATTATAGAAATAGGAGTAATCAAATTAATAATTAGTGTAATTGATAAAAAAATATTTTCCTAATGATCAACCAAACCTGATGAAATATAGAGTGTAAAATATTATATCCATGGCCATCGAACTATCTCAAAAAATAAAAAATAAATAGTACCATATTAAGCTCACAATAACATAAATGAAGGATGAAAATTCCATCAAGTTATTCATGAATTACTTCCCACCATCCTTTAGTATGTAATCTAGTGAATTAATTCTTAAGAAATGAATTATTATAATAGATAACATATTTTATGTTATCAATTACATAGATCATAAGAGGGTTTTTTAGAATTTTATTTTTTAGTTTGTGAGGATAAACATTGGGGGTACCACTTTAAAAATACAATGAAAAAAGAAATTTTTTTACTATATGGATTGGGAGATGTTCAAAAAATATATTATTCAGTAAATATTTTCCAAAAAATATTAACATGAAAATTGTATGAGAATTATTAGAGATGATACAAAGTGAGGATGAAAATATTTGTAATTATGAGGAAAACATTATGATAATCACATGTTAGACCGATTATTTTATTACTAACACAAAAATCAAGATCTATTTTTATTTATTTTCTTGAAATAATGCTTTAGAATGAAATTATATGTAAGGTACTTCAATATCAGTGATGAAATTTTTTTGATGTACAGTTAAGGTGAAAAATGAATATTGAGACTCTCATTATTTTTATTCATATCATAATATAGAAATTAAATTATAGTGTCATTGAATTTTGAATGAAAGAAATATTATGAAGGGAAGAAAAATCCATAACATATATGCCAAAAATCTAAAAGAAATCATCTATAGTTTCTTTCCAAGGGATTATGAATATTATTTTCATACATTAGATGTGCCACAAGTTATTCATTTTTTATATAACTTGAAATAGGTATCTTAACAAAATGGAGTAGAAGAAAGCCTAATATAATGCACCAACCACATATCAATGATTCAAATGTAAGTATTTTTTTCATGACAATAATTTCTTCCCTAATATAGGTGCTCCTAAGGATAATAGTGATCACCATTATCTAAGACCATGAGAACAAGGAAGGCCCTATAAATCACTACCTATGAAGTAGAACCTAAAACAATGTGGTTAAATTTAATCATATTATTCACTCAGGATTTGTGAATATCTTTCTAGATTATGGTTCTTCATTTTATTTCGTATCAGGAGTTTTCACTATGGATGTTGACTCATCACCTAGAAAATTGACTATTGAATTATTAGTGAAGACACATAGTGATGTGATGCATGAATCCAAAGTGTATTACTCATCTCCATTAAATGTTTTTGAGAAGAGGTTTCATGACTATATAGTACTACATCACTTCGTAGAATTTGAATTGATACTGGGATTTTATATTTCCTCTATAAAAACAGAACAGAATATTTTTTTATAAGGATATCTCATTTCTTATCTAAAATAAACCCTTAATCAAATATCAATTGAAGGATGATAATACAATTCCATAGAAATAAAATTTTATAATATGTGTATTTATAACCAATTAAAGTAGAAAAGTTTCTCAAATGGTTGGTTATGAACTTACCATTGTAGATATTTTAATTTTATTGTAGTATATCATCATATTTCTATAATTATTACATGGACTTTCATTAGAACCTGTGATTGATTTTTCAATTAAATACATGTATGTTTTTAAAAAATATAAAATATTACTTATAGAATATAAGTTTTAAAATAGAATAATTAATGAATAATAATTTGGTAAATCCGAAAATCATTTTTATATTCCCTAGTGCTTCACCATGGGATGCACTAGAATGGTTTGTTGATAATAATGATGGATTAATGCATATTTTTAGCGATTATAGTGAAATTAAAAAGGCCATATTCAATAAAAAGCATCATATAACATGTTTTGATGGTTTTTATCATCTTACAATGGATTAGTACTTCTTTAAAGAGTTTCCTTGATTCAGATACAACTAATTAAAGGTAAATGGATAATTTATATGCAGTATAACTTTATGTACAAGATAAAAATACATTAAATTCAAAGTTACGCATTTCAGAATTACAAATTCCTCCACAATATTCAAGGATATGATTAATAAAGTTACATTATTTTACCATAATACTTTCAAGATATTGATTATTGATGTAATTATCAAATATTCTATGTTAACAAAGGAAAATGAAGAGCATTTTAGGAATCTTTGAAAAACATTGGGAAGGTGACTGTTGTATGGAATGTTCAAAATTTGTGAATGTTTTCTACAAAAATTATCCATCATGGGTCATGTTATCATAAGAAGACATATATCTATGGAATCATTAAAAATAAATGTGATTAATTAATATTTGAGATCAAGCACTATGTGATATATCTGTAGTTCTCTTGGGTTGGTAGGATACCATTTTCTTTTTGTGATAGATTTTTCACAATTTGCAAATACTCTTACCTTGTTAACATATATGGGGGTGATTATATATAAACATATATAATAGTCTAGTGAATTATTTAATCAACTAAAGAAGTGGTTTCTCACTCCACCTATACATGAATTATCTTATAGTATAGAACATTGTGTCCTATATAATGATTCCTCAAAGAAGGGTTTATGATGTGTCTTGGTGAAAAATGACAAAGTAATTTTTTACACATATGGTTAGATAAATACCTATGTGAAATATTACCTGACACATTATTTAGAGATGGAAATATTAATATTAACATTAAATAATTAGAATTATCATTTCTATGGTGAAAAGTATGATATATATATATATATACTGATCAAAAGTGAATAATGTATATATTCACACAGAACGAGTAAAAATTATGATAATAGAGATGGTTTGAGCTAATAAAATGATATGATTTATCATTATATTACCGTATAGTGAATGTAACATAGGTGAAGGATTCTCTAAGCCCACCAAATCATGTTATTATATCCTTGATAATGATTGAATAATTCTTAATAATGATGGAAAATCAAATCATATATATAAAAATCATATAGAGAGTGATTCTATCATAACATTCCCAATTTATTTCTCATCCCTCCATCTATGTGAAGATTGAAATGGATAAAATTGATAATATAGAGTTATAGAAGAATACATGAAGTTTTCCAGAGTTAGATATTAACAATAGTGGAGTTATAATATTTATAAAAAATATATATTCCCCTTTAAAGTAGAACTGAAGAAGGATATTCTAGAAGTTTCACCAAAATAATACTTCTCTATTCATCTAGGAAGAACAAATTTGTAAAGAGATATTAAGAAATAATTTTTGTGGGACAACCTGAAACATGATATTGTAGAATATGTTTCATAATTCTGGGAATTTAATAATGTGAATGAATAGGTACAAAAATATTTGGGGATGATAATACCCTTAGTTATACCTATCTTAAAATGTCATAACATAACCTTTTATTTCATCACCAAATTTTATAATACTTATAATTTATCTATTACCATCTGTGTAGTGGTGGATAAACTCACAAAGCCAGTGCACTTTATTTCTATTTGATATGATTTCTAAATTTATCTTATAACCCTATTATTCATAAACTAAGTGGTGAGGCTTTCTAGAGTACAACTTTGATTTTATGGAGATCATAGGGTCACAAAAAAATTATATAAGGGTATTTAACAATAATGGTATTCATATCTATTTTTTAGGTTGAAAAATATTCCAATAACCAATAGTAAATATATATAAAACTTTTAAAAATTGAATGATATTCTATACTCTTAATCAGTGGATTCCAACTGAATTTGGGAAGAAAATCATCCTCTATTCATGTTCTCATTTAACAATAGTTTCTAATGTAACATTGAAATGGAACTATATGATTCTCTATATCATAAGGGATATATATCTTCAACATACTTGGATAAAGATTGATAGAGGAAGATGTTAGGACCTGATATTTTTCGGATATAATCGAGATGGTTTGAAACATAGAGACATATGAATGTAGTATAAATTTGAAAAAAGATCTACATTCATAATTGTAGATAATATATGAGTATTATTTTAATTATACATCATTCATTTGAATTTCTCTAATGAATGAGATTATAAGATTCAGGAAGAAGGGTAAAATGAGCCAAAAATACAACAGTCATTTTAATATCATTGATCATGTGTGTAGTATAGTTTATATCATAACACTCCCACCAAAACACTCTTAGCTTAATAATTTGTTCTACATATCAATTTTATGGTTGTACAAAAAAGATCCATAAGACCTAGTAAACACAAAAAAAATGAAACTTAAACATCACCACTCTTATGAGGAACAACATTTATATATCATACATTAAATAGATAAATTATTTTGGAACAATACAAATAACTTGGTCATAGATATATAGAAAAAATTAATAATTTTGTCAATGATATGTGTCAACATGAATATGTGATGAGACAAAATTATCCTCACTTGTTTCAACGTGGCCAATGAATTTTTTAGAATTTTTTTTCAGTGGGTTGAATGTAATATCATTGATTTTGGTATATATTCATATTTATATAAATTATGGGTGTTCTAAAGTTTTTTATATATAAAGCACTGAGCTAAAAAAACTGCAATATATCAATAAGACAAGATTATTAGTGTTAAACATGACCATTATAACATAGTCATTAAATTGATTGTTTTATATATATGTAACTAAATTATGAAATATGTATGGAAAGGAAGAGAACCAGAATCAATATTTATTAGTCTTCTTTATGTGGATCATTTTTATGAGCTTGAATTGAATATAAAATCACCAAGGTATTCCCAAGAATAAGACCAAGATGATCTTCAACTAGTAATACTAGTGTAAGATATATGTGGGAGAAGTTCATACTCATGAAAATAACTAAAATTCCCTTTCTAGCAGAATAACAATTCATTACTCCAACAATTGTATATTATACCCATTAACCCAATGAATATTTATTGAGGGGTTTTGTAACTAGGTGTTCGGATGATATAAATGTTTTAAAATTAAAAAATATAATGCTACATTTTTTTTCTAAACATGATTGATTATTAATATATTTAAATTTAAATACTGATTTTAATTATATAATAATGTATTTATTTAATAAAAGTATATTGAAAAAATCAATTTAATGATTCGTATATAAATAATCAATTATAAATAAATATAGTTTATGAAAAAATTAACTATTAAAAATATATATTTTTTAGCATAGTATTTCTCTTAATAGTATAATCAAATTTAAGGATTGAATATTGTAATAATTTTTAAGGAATAAAACATATTAATAGTCATTAAATTGTAAATTTATGTTGAATGACATTAAGAACATGTATTGATTAATATGTAATTTAAAATATTTTTTTCAATAATATTTAAGTTCTCAAAGAAAATTAAAATTCCTAAATTTAATAATTCTAATTTATAAAAACAAAATTTATTTTTCGAATAAAAAATTCAAAAATATCTAAATGTTATTTTTTTGTTTTTTTTATTTTATTTATTTTTGGGGGAAATAGAATTTATTATTATTATTATATAACATAAAAATTTTGATATCATTATGATATAATCATAAATTAAAATTTTAAAAATCAATTATTCTTGACCAAATATATATTTATGAAATGAAATTATTCATTTAAAATTATTATGTGGTATTCATAAACCTATTCATATAATTTTGAATCATATTTTTTATTTTATTCTAATATAATTTTGTCCTTCCCCATTAATGAAGTATTTACAAGATGAAATTCGGGTTTGGATTAGTTTAAAAATAAAATAATACTATATAATTAAATAATAGACTAAAAAATTTCATTAAAATCAAAAATATACATAATTTTTTTCTAAATTAATTATTATGTTAGAAATTTAATTTTTATAAAAAAAATTTATTAATTATTAATTATTTAAAAAAACATTATGATTTTTTTTTGAAATTGAATATAATAAAAAGGTTTCCATGTTTTTAATCATCATGTTCAAATTATATAATATTTTATATTCTATATTTAATTCATGAATATAAATTACCGGAGTTAAAATGGAGTAAGGATGGAGAAGGTAAGGTGAGGTAAACAAGGTTAAACTAAGGGCAATGGCATAAAAAAATAACAGACAATCTATTAATGTGTAGGTAATGGATTTCATGTCCCAAATTTACCCACATTGATTATTTTCAACTTTTCATACACATTCCATTTAAATATAAATTCCATTTTTATATTAAATAATATTTATTATTATAATGCCACTCCTACAACCTATGAAAGATCCCGAATGAGTAACCAACATCTTTCCACACCATAAGCGACAAAGCTCAACCAAAAAATATCAAAACCACACTCAAAACATTTTTACCATTTCTTATAGGTTCTCATCTCACCAAATAATGAATCAATAGAGGCATAAGACGTGGCATAAAAGAGGATATTTTAAGAGATATTTATTTTAACCATGATTTTTCATGTTTCATAATTATTATATGTCTTATAGTTCAATTTTATGCAAAAGTAAATTATGAAATTAATATTATATGTATAGTGAAATATAATTATATCCATGTAAAATCAATAATTCTTCTCTCTTACTATCTATAATTTTACAAAAGAACCTTCAGCCATATTATGAGATATTCACCACCTTCAGAGATGATGTGTTATGTTGTCTATTAAAAAAATACATGGATGGTTATAAAAATGTATTTAATTATTAAACATGAAATTTATGAAATTATTAATAATATGGAAAGTCAAATTATGAAATATATTAATTGTATTTATAATAAATGGTCATTGTAAATTTAACCACACAAAATGAACATTTCGATACACTTTTCTTAATTAGAATATATTTCAGAAAAAATATTAAGAAATATAAGTTTTTACTAGTAAAAAAATAATAATAATATAAAAATAATATAATTTTTCTATAATGGTAATATTAATAGAAGAATAATTATTAAAATAACACCTTTATTTCAAAAAAATTCACTAAACTATCATATTACATGTTTCATCTTTATGTATAAATTAATGCCAATATATTGAACATTGAACTTAAAAATAATTATGTACTTCCATTAAATGAACATTAATATTTCAAAGAATATAAATTAATTAACATGATTTTTTTTCAAATAATAACATATGTGAATGTTATGATAATGTATAAATCACAAGTTTTCAGATTTGATGGATCATTTGCATACTGTACATGATTTAAATTTCACGATCCATGAAATTTTTTCCAATAATATTTACAAATAAGGCTACTGGAACCAATATTAGATTTCTTAAAATTAAATTTAAAAGTAATTTCATCGATAAAAATAAATAATACCCCAGTTTTGATATCATTATTTGATAAAGATGTTGATATTTCCAACATGATTGGTTTAGCATTATGGGCACCCAATGTTGGGACCCTATAATGTTTATCAACACATTCTCCTTTGATCTCTAAATAGTGATAATGAGTCACCATGTGCTAATGTGACCAATTAATCATCTTGTGTGACTCGCCTTTCCTCAATTCACACAACATCATGCTTAATGGAATATGTCTTGTTATTCTTATTCAAGAGATGATGTCCAGAGTTGTAAGATATTTAGAGGAATCTATTATGAAAAATCATAAACTTTATTTAGATTTTGATTATTTTTTATTTATTAACATAAGGTTAGAGTCTAATAATTAATTAATTTCATATGTTCTGCTTGATAAAATAGAAATACTTGAGAAACACCATCCCAAATAATAAAATAATGACAATATTTTTATTCCATGGAATATGCTAACTAAATCAATGATAAATAATATTTCAAGGTCTTGAAAATTAATAAGCATCCCTTGACCTAATCTTGGTTTGTTCATCCTCCATATTTATTGTATTCCAAAGTAAATATTATTATTAAATATCAATTAATTCAATAGATTAAACAATATTTTATCTTTAGACTAGGGATAAATATTAATATATTATTCATGTAACCAAAAAAGTTATTTATTTAATTAATAAAAAAAATATTTATTTTCTCTTGAACAAAAAGAGATAAATTAATATTATATATTCAATTAATTAAACTAAATCCTTTTGAATAAAAATTAATTTAATATTTTTGATCATTTAATAAATCATGAATAAATATTAACTCTTAATCTAGGGAATAATATTTATTAAAATTGGTTAACCTAAATAATATTTAACATAGATCAATTGACACAATTTTTTATTGACCCACTTGGAATTTTTCTCAGTGGAATTAGACGGGCATGCCTAAATTCCAAGAATAATATCTATAAATGGGACAAAGATCCTACAGAGGAAGAGGATATAATCAAATGAAAATAAAATATAATAACACTAACTATGTAATATAATCCCCGTGTTATGATATCTCATCAAATATGTTTCATACTTGTGTCATCAACCTCAATGATTGGCGTGTTTTAATTTTAATATCTATAATGGAAATTTCTACATAACCATGACTATAAAATTAATTTCAAAGGATACAGTAAAATGAAATTAAAGAGATATCAAAATATATGAATAGGGAGTGGAAAATACTTTCTTGACTTATTCATTATTAAAATATCATTTCTGAGACACCCAACATACACAACATCTCCCTGAAACGTACCATTAGAGTTTATGGTAGTACATCAATAATTGTGAGTCATAATATGCAATAATTGTAACGATCCAAACATTCATCAATGAAAAATCATCTTGATCATATTAAATTTCTTGTTATAGATATATAAAAATTATACACTTCCTTATTTTTAGGTTTTTGGATTTTAAAATACTATTATGCATTGTGACCATTGCTAATATCGTCATTAAATAGTGATCACATGATTAGAATAAAAATAGGGTAGTAACAATTCCAATTAACTCATAAAAAAGATGCAATAGCCTCATCTATTAAAAATTCTCCATACAAAGTCCATTTTCCAGATCATGTAATGGGGGTGTAATCACTTGTACTTTCTTTTGACCAAGCCCAAGCCCTGCTTTAATACATTAAGCTCGAACGAAACAACCTATGGGAGTTGTGAATGTTTATTGAAATTACCACCCGAGCAAAGTTATGTGAGAGAACCCATAAGTAAATCACCATCACACACCTTATCTTTAGGTTTATATGAGTGTAAAAAGTGGTTTTTAATGAGACCCTAATAATATGATTACATACATTATTTCTATATTAAAAATATACATTCATATTATAATTGTTACATTGAAAATATTTTTTAAAGAAAAAATAGAATTTATAGTTAATTAAGAAATCCAATTTAATGAATTAATTGTTTTTTAATTAAATAATATTTTAATAAAATAATATCACTAAATTAATTTTTATTAATTATAAATTATTATATATTTATTATGAATACAATTGTGATTTTTATTAAGGTTTGAGAGATATATATTTTCAAAACCCTTGACTTTTCGGTAAACGTATGTTTTTATTTTAAAAGTAAAAATTGACATATTTATAAAATTATTCAGATACAATGAATATTATTTTTGGAATCATTATGTCAAAATTTTCCAACACGTAATTTATCATAATATTCAGAGACAGTCAATTGGTTTGGTAAATATTAAATATCATTTAAATATATAATGTCTTTTATAGCATCATAATGACCCAATAGTGATGTAATTAAATACTATAAATGTTAGGTTCGACCAATATATTTTTTTCCATTAAAATAATGTGATTTTATCTTTCTTTGATTAATTTTACAAAGCATTAGTGGACCCTGCAAGACTTATAAAATATTTTAACATTTTAAATTGATTTCATTGAGAGTTTGAATCACCTCTATATAAGAAAGCCTAATACATTAATATGTTTATCTATTGGCCTTATAAAATAATTTTTTCCACATCCCTTAGGAAAAAAACATGGGAAAAAACCTTGGGTTGGTTTGTTGTTTTGCTTAGATTAATGTGCGGTGGACAAAACCTAAATAATAAATAATTCCCTCCATTTTCCTATATAAACACACCCAAGCTCTCACTTCCTCTCCACTAAAAGACTTTGTAGCTCAACCAATCACTTCCATACTCTATTTATAATCCTTCCAAGGTGACCCAAAATTCAATGAAGCCTCTCTCAAGCCTCTCCCCATCCATTTGGATCACACTTCCAAGTAAGGGATTCCTTCCATTCTCATTTTATCCATGTTTTATAATATTGTTATATCATTTTATTTTCAATTATAAATTTTGGGTTATAATTTTTCACCTCCCTTATACATTCTATTTATTTTTTAATTATTTAAGACCCCTTTATCTATCATTAATTCCTTCAATGTACACCCATTACCATGTCTAAATTATGTAAGGAATTTATCTCTCCTCATTTACATTAAAAATTATTTTGTATTATGAATATAAATTCTATTAGTTATGTTGGTACATGTATTTATATGACCCCATTACTGTACATTTTATGTAAATATGATGAGAAACCCTATTATCTCTCATCAATCATTTTTATGAAGTCTTATGTCATGTATTTATGCTGCTGAAATTGCACTGCAAATTTCCAAGACAAAATCATTGGGTAGTGAATACCATTTCCCATTTATCTATCAATGGTGTTAACCTTTGTGAACATTTAATTATTTATGGAAGAGTTTCATGTAATAATTTTACATTTTTTTATCATGTAATAAATTATGATGTTTATGAATTCATTTTGTATGATCTTGTGGAATTCTTATGCATGAAATGAAATGGTTAAGAAGGGTGTTACCGGATAGAACTCCAATGCATTGAGTAAATATTATTATCATGATTCATCAAGTGCAATTAGGTTTTACAGATGCTAATTAAAGTGAATTTATGGTTATCTCATTCTTCATTTGCAATGAGCCTTGGCTCATGAAAATACCATGTTAAATGTTTGTGCCACATTTTCATGTTATGGTAAACATGATATATCATGCCTTTATGATAATGTCTCTTTTACACTCCATTTATTAGTCAATTTCCTAACATGTATTTTATTATTAATGTTAATCCTTGTTTAAACCCATACTAGGCATTATAGATCACCCTTTTCTTATGCATGTCCTCCGGTTGTCCCAATCAATGAAAAGTATGAGGTAATGTATTGTTCATGTAAAGTATATTTTCAATAAAGATGTTGTGTTTCATGTTATAAGTTGTTATGTAATGTTACTAACAAAAAAGACACTAGAACTCCAAAACATCGATGTTGTATAAATTTAATAGTTTATGTAAGAAATCATGTTTATGTGTGTAATAAAGACCAGTGTTGTTATAGTATTTATCATAGGAGTTGTTTAGTTATTTTTTGTATTAGGATTAGAAAACCCTGGTGAAGCCTTATATAAAAGAATAATTATAATACAAACATCCCTAAATTTTGGGGATTATTAATTAAGTGGTTTATCAATCAAATATTATCATGTCTGGATACAAGTAGGTAGAGGAATCTCTAGCATAGATGTATCTAGGGGTAAAACTCGAAAACAACGCTTTGATCTAGACTCGAATGGGAATTGGTGCACGACAATGGGACATACTACACTCTTAGTTATGAAACTTCCGAGAGACATTCTTTGGTAAATTCATAATCATAGTATTAACCGTTATTATTAGAATTAAAAAAATTCCACTTAGAATATATTTTGGGAGGAAGATCATGGATAATATAGATTGAAGCCTATAAATTCATAAGTTAATGAAAGAAAAATAACTTATTAGTCATCCATTTTTGTATTTGTATTACCCTTTAGATGTTTAACATTTATATTAGATAATTTGTTTTTGATGAAGAAAATAAGTATAAGTATAATAGAAAAGTGAAAGGTATGTTTATTATCCACAGTTCTATGCATTCTTTTATATCCCAAAAATTTAGTAGAACAATCCCAAAACCACCAAAAAACAAAGAAGTAAAGATGTCGGTGAGTATGAAATATGGGGAAATAATTGCAACCCATGAATATAACTCCCACCTATCACAATTTTTTTATGAACTTCCCGATGAACCTCATCATACTCCCTCTGGTGTAATTTGATTTAATTCTCAGCATGTATTTTCTTTCCTTATATAGGGCCAACATAAATTTCCATGAGAGGGAAATTACTCTTCATATGGTGAATTGAACCCCAATTCATTACAAGTGAAAGGAGGATGATGAATCTTTTTTAGCACCATTATCTCAAGTCTGGATATTACTTCTCTATGATCATGCATATCTGGCTCAGATGATTGAGTCTAAGGAAGAAACCATCTTGAAAATAGGAATATTATGAGGGAATTCGCTAAAGTGTTTCCTGATGAATTGTATGGTTTTCCTCCTAGAAAATATTTTTAATTCTCAATTGATCTTATAACTGGGGCGTTTCTAATATCCAAAAATCTGTATAGAGTGGTTTTTGTGGAGCTTGAGGAGATGAAGAAACAACTAAAAGAGAATCTGGATAAAGGGTTTATATGCCCATGTTCTTAATTATGGGGTTCACCTGTCTAGTTTTTTAAGAAGAAGGATGCATCAGTGTGCCTTTTCATTGATTGACCTGGGATCAAAAAAATAACGATAAAGAACAAGTATCCTCTTTCAAAAATTTAATACTTGTTCAATAATCTAAAAAGAGCACAATACTTCTTCAAGGTGGATTTGTGGTCGGGATATTACCAAGTAAGGGTGATGAAGGAGGAGATCCCCAAGAATTCTTTTCAAACAAGGTACATGCAAAATGAATTCATAGTAATGCCTTTCGGACTCACTAATTCTATATCAATCTTCATAGACATGATGAATAGAGTCTTTAGAGATTACCTCGACAAATTTCTGGTAATCATTATAGATGATATTCTAATATATTCCAAAATTAAGGAGGGGCATGAGAAGGATCTAAACACTATAGTAGAGAACTTGTGAAAAGATATGCTCTATGAAAAGTAAAACAAGTGTGAGTTCTGGTAGAAGGAGGTCACATTCTTAGGTCATATCATCACAAACAATGAGATATCCGTGTATCCCTCCAAGACAGATATAATAGAGGCATGGTCGAGGCCAACATTGGAAATGGATATCTGTAGCTTCTTGGGGTTAGCTGGATATTATCTTCCATTTATGAGAAATTTCCCACTACATTCCAACCCTCTTACCAAGATATCTCGGAAGGGATTAAGGTTTTCTTAGAGTGATGAATGCAAAGAAAGCTTAATGGAGTTGAAAAGGAGGCTTATCACTATACTCGTTCTCACACTACCCACAAGTGGATAATGTTTTGTGGTATTTAGTTATTCTTTGATGAAGGGCCTAGGTTATGTGTTGATATAGAATTACATTGTAATTTCCTATGCTTTAAGGCAATTGAATGTTCATAACCAAAACTATCCAACACATGCCCTATAGTTGGTTGCGGTAATATTCTCTTTAAAAATTTTGCGGCATTACCTATTTTGGTAGAAGTGTGGAATATATAAAGACCACACAATCCTCAAGTATATGTTCATATAGAAAGAGTTGAACATGCACCAATAAATATGGTTAGAGCTGATCAAAGACTATGACATCTCAATCCCCTACAATCCTATGAAAGAGAACATGGTGGCATATTATCTATGTAGAAATTACTAAGATATCTCATCCTTTATGATAATTGAAAAGGATCCAATCTTCTTTGATTTAATGAATATGAACATGAGAATCATAAATAATAGAATATCATAAATCCTTTCCAAATTTATTTCTCAACCGTCTCTTTTGGAAATGGTAAAGGATGATAAAAAAGAAAATGTGAATATTCAAAAGAAATTTGAAACTATCAGAAAAGGTAAATCCTCAGAGTTCAATGTCAATGAAGAAGGAATTGTGAGATTTGGTTCAAGACTATGTGTTCCATCAAATCTGGAGGTAAAGAAATTTTTTTGGATGATTCCAATAGTTTAAATATCTCCATTAACCCATGAAACACAATGATGCATCAAGATATCAGAGAGAATTATTTGTGGTATAACATAAAGAAGAATATTGCAGAGTAAACATCAGCGTACTTTTTATTTCTACAAGTGAAGGTTGAGAGGAAGATGTATAAGGGGATGATGTATCCATTACCCATACCATTATGGAGATGGGAGAATATCACCATGGAAATTGTCACCAAACATCCAAATACATCCAAAGGAAACAATATAATTTGGATTTTTGGGGATCATTTTAAAAAGACTGCACACTTCATTGCAATTCCAGAGGATTTCTCACAAGTTCAAGTGGCACAGATATAAATCAGAGATATGGTAATGCTACCTCGAGTACCACTATATATTTTATCCGATCGAGATCCAAGATTAATGTCTATTTTTTGGAAGAGTCTTCAACATGCTCTGAATACTGTGCTGAACATTAGTACAACTTATCATCCTCAAACAGATGGAAAATATGAGAGGACTATCTTGAAAATAGAGTGCATATTTAGAGAATGCTCAATGGACTTCAAAAGATGATGGGATCAACATCTTCCTCTAATTGAGTTCTCTTTGAACAACAGTTTCCACTAAATCATCCAAATCGCTCATTATGAAGCCCTATATTAGAAGAGGTGAAAAACACCATCATGTTGGGATGAATTTGGGGAGAAAAAACTCCAATATCTAAAATGGTTGAAGAAAAGGTGGAGAAGGATAAGACCATACATTAACACATTAAATCTACTCATAGTTGAAAAAAGGGCTATGATGATAATCATTGATGAGTCCTAGAGTTTGATTTCAAAGATATGGTATTCCTGCGAATATCACTACGAATGATAGTTATGATATTTGGTAATAATGAAAAGCATATTACAGTGTACGTCGGCCCTTTTGAGATCCTTGATTTCAGTTAAGCAGTGGCGTATCAACTAGCACTCCCACTGAACCTATCTAGAGTACATGATGTATTCGATGTGTCACTCTTGAGGAATTACATACCTAACCAATCACATGTAGTCAATATAGAGGTGGTACCATTGGGAAATGACTACTCCTATAACGAGAATCTAGTGAAGATATAAGATCGTAGAGATAACATTTTACAAAATAAGACATTTTTCCTTGCCATGGTGTTGTGGTGAAACCAAAATATTGAACAAGAAATATTGGAATCAGAGGAAGTGATGAAGCATAGTTACCTACATCTATTTTAGTTTGTGAAAAGGAAATTTTGTGGGAGAAATTTCTTAAGGGGTGAATATTGTAAAGACCCAAATATTCATTAATGGATATTCTTCTTGATCGAATTAAATGTCTTATTACAGATATATAAAACTTATGCACTTCTTTGGTTTTATGTTGAGGGTTTTTAAAATACCGTTAAGCATTTTGACCATTGCAAATATAGCTATTAAAAAGTGATCACATGATTAGTATAAATATAAGGCTTTAACAAATCCAATTTACACAGACAAAGGAAGTGATAGCCTCATCCAGTAGAATTAATCTATATGATGCACTTTGTTCATAACTTAGAAAAGAGGTGGTGTCAATGAGATTTTTTCTTGACCAAGCCCAAACCGAACTTTAACATGTTTTTCTCGAATAGAACCACTTATGGAAGAAGTGGAAGTTGATAGAGATTACCACCTGAGTGATATTATCCACGCCACCCCAAAATTCTATCTCCATCCAAAGTCTTATCGTTAGGTATTATACCATTATTATAATGGGTTATGTAATGAGACCCTAGTACTATGATTATGTAAATTATTTTTTATAGAGAATATACATTCATTTTATTAATGTTACTTTGTAAATAGTTTTTAAAGAATAAATAAAATTTTTAGTTAAATAAGAAATCTATTTTGATGAATTAATGGATTTTTGGATTAAATAATATTGTAATAAAATATTATCACTAAAATAAATTTTATTAAATATAAATAATTTTATAATTATTATTAATACAATTGTGATTTTTATTATGGTTTGAATGTTATTTTTGTCAAAACCCATGAATTTTTAATAAATGTATGTTTTTATTTTAAAATTAAAAATTCACATATTTAGAAAATTATTTAGATAATATAAATATTATTTTTAGAATCAGGATGACAAAATTATCCAATGATGAATTTTTAAAAATTTTACGAGACAGTCGAATTTCGGGGTAAAAATTAAATATCCATTAAATATATAATGTGTTTTATTTCATAATAATGACCTGATAGTGGTTTAATAAAATACTATAAATATTATGTTCGTCCAATATATGTTTAACCATTAAAATAATGTTATTTTATGTTTTATTTATTTATTTTACAATGCTTTAGTGGACCTTCCATGACTTATAAAATATTTTATCTTTCTTAATTTATTTCCTTGAGAGTGTGACTTACCTCCACCTAAGAAAGACTAATATTTTAAGAAGTTTATCCATTTTCTATATAAAATAACATTTTCCACTCCCCTTTGGCAAAAACCATGGTCAAAAACACTTGTGTTAGTTTGTCGTTTTGTTTTGTATAATGTTTGGTGTCCAAAACCTAAATAATAAAGAATTCCCTCTTATTTCCTATATAAAACATCCCAAGCTCCCGCTTCTTATTCACTCAAAGACTTTAGAGCTCAACAAACCAATATAATTCTCACTCTAGAAACCTTCCAAGGCCCCCTAATATCCTCATAAGACCCTCTCAATCCTCTCCCAAGCCCTTGAGATCACACTTCCAAGTAAGGGATTCCTTCCTCTCTCATTTTATCCAAGTTTCTATATATTTTTATGTCCTTTTATTTTAAATCATAAATTTTTTATTCTGATTTCTCACCACCCCCATATTTCCCTAATTTCGATTGAATGATGGGATACCCATTTCTCTGTCATAAATTCCTTCAAGGTCACCCATTACCTTGCCGAAATTCCGTAAGGAATTTCTCCCTCCTCATTTACAATTATGAAATTATTTTATATTATGAATTTAAATTACATTACTTATGTTGGGACATTTATTTATATGACACCCTTATATTTCATTTCTTTTACATTTTATGATACATTCCTTTATCTCTCAACATCCATTTTTATGAAGTCTTATGTCACATCGTTATGATATAGAAATTGCACCACAATTTTCCATGCCAAAATCATTATGTAGTGGATACAATACCCATTTCTCTTTCAAGGGTATTAAACATTATTAACATTTACTTATTAATGGAAGAGTTTCATATATTAATTCGACATTCCTTTATCATAGAATAAATTATGATGTTTAATGAATCAATGTTGTATGATCTTATTTCACTCATATGCATGAAAGGAATTGGTTAAGAAGGGTGTGCCCTGATTACACTCTAATTCATTGGTTAAAGATTAGTATAATGATATGTCAAGTGAAATGGAGATTTAATTATGATAATTAAAGTGAAATGAGGTTTTAATAATAATCCATGTGAAAATATCCTTGGATAATGATAATACCATGTTAAGTGTTGTTGCTACATTTTCGTGTTATGATAATCATGTTATATCATGCCTTTATGTTACTATTTATTTTACGCTTCATTGATATTCCTATTTCCTAAAATGTATTGTATTATTCATTTTATGAAATTTTTACTCCCTTAATAGGATTTATATACCATCATTTTCTTAGGAATGTCCTCAGGTCATCCCATGCAATGCTATGTATGAGAAAATTTAGTGGTCATGTAATGTTTGTTTTCATTAAAGATGTTGTGTTTCAGGTTTTAAGTTTTTATATAATGTTTATAATCCTAAAAGACACTTGACCTATAGATATTATATTTTTTATCATGTTATGTTTTTATGTAACAAATCATGTTTATGATTTAAATAAAGGGGTGGGTTTTTATATGAATAAAAGTCATAATGTTTTTGGATCATTAAAAACACTCATAGATATGAAAATCCAATGACATATAAAATTATACAATTCTTATAGTTGGTTTATCCACATAATCTCCCATGGTGAATATTTATAGGTTTACACATCATGAGATGAAGTCTTATATACTTCTGATTACTCACAACTGACATTAAACATACTATATGTCCCATCAAAAAATCTTTTACGACCATAGAAAAAGTACATGAATATAATCAGGTAAGTTATTGGGTTTCTTCCTGGAAAATTGATGTAATTAATTTATCAAAGAATCATATAGTCTAGTACCTTGTCACATTAACTTTTCATATAAGGATGAATGATAAAAAAATATTTTAATTAACATTCAACTCTTTGATTAGACATGAAATCCAAATTACTCATAAATTGTTCAAAGAAACCAACTCCAACTAACTCCCACTTGGATAAGAGAAAACATCTTAGTTAATTAGGTTTCACATAATGATTATGTTTCTATTATGTTAATGATTTAGTTATGGGACCCAGAATGTTTTCTACCATATAAACACTTCCCACATTGTGGGGACAAGTTTAATAAAAATCAATTACGAGATGATATTTCTGCTGTATGTGCTTCATCTTCTAGTGTGACCTTGGATCCTTTCAAGAGATTCTATAGTAGTATAATCACAATAGAGTGTGATTGGGTATTTAGTTCATGGAATTACATGATGCTCTTTGAAAAATATGGGAATAGAAAATTATTATTTTCCAAACATAGAAGTCTAAATTTTGTTTGAATCTACTATAGAATCAGTTACCACTGCTTTCTATGAGGTCATACTGCTCACAAAAACATTATTGAGAGTGATGATGTACCTTTAATATAATTATAGATCATTATAATATGTCCTAAAACTAGTTTATTCCTATACCATGATGATTAGTTATTCATCTCCTCTATAACCCAAAAACATATTCTCAGTACACCTCAGATACCTAAAGATAGTATTGAATGCCATCCAATTGAGGTCACATGGGTAAACATGATATCGTACTAATAAACTAAAGGAATATGAAATAACTATCCTTTTACATGGAAAATAATACATTCTTAACATGATCATTGATTCTATTGTATTATTTTTCATCCTTCATATTTTCTCATGTATATTAGATTTTTTTTATGGAAATATTAAGTCAATGTGACATTAGAAATAATCCCCACTTGGATCATTTCACACTAAATATCTTCAGTATTATTTCAATGTATATACTTTTATATAATCCAAAAAACTCTTGGATATATCAATATGGATCTTCATCCCAAGAATATATGATTATTCACCAATGTGGTTCAGGGGAATAAATGTATTCAAATAGTATTTAATAAACTACACTAATGTTATTTCAATTCGAATCCATATTATATCATAAAAATAATCTATCATGAAAATTAATGCACCCACACTTAACCATTTAAAGAAACAAGGAACAAATTTTTTTTATGATACCAATTATTTTATGGATTTATTAAACTAATTATTAAATATCCTAGATAATTTATTTAAGAAAAAATTGATATGTTCTACTTTCATTAATTATTTACATCATTTAGAGGCACAAAACTGTCAGGTTGTTACATATAAAAATATTCCAAAAGGTTCCCATTATAGAATTTTGTTTTCACATACATTTAATAAGTCTCATAATATTGTTATTTTTTTGAAAATTAAAAATATTATTGATTTAAGAAATGTAACTGGTGAAAATATTATATTATAATCCATTAAATGAAATTTTTTAAACTATTTTGCAACCTATAACACCTTATAGGGACATTTATGTCCTTGTTTATCCCATTTTCTCTTTAATAACAATTTCCCATAAATAATAGTTACATCCATTAGAGGGTCTACTAAAACCTAGAAATTTTTTCAGTACATGGAATTAATTTTATAAGTCATTTCTTATTTCCATTTGAATGATTTTTTCCACATACTGCTTCCATTTGGGTTACAATTTCATTATTATCAACTCATAATGAGTCACCATCATATGTGACTAGAATAACATGTCATTATGGTTCTATAACATCTCTATTACTCCTAAATAGTTATTTTGGATTTGTAGGATCCACTTACATGGTGGTTTATGGAATCTATTCCTCTACCAACCCATATGTATCTTGATCATGGACTTAACCATAGTATTTATGACTCCCACTATCTTCTTTAGAGATGTGACCACTTTCATGAAATGTGGAGTTTATATTACTGACATCTTTATTATTTGATGGATCATATAGGTAATATTTATTATATTCATTTTGATACTATATAAAGATATACTTACTTCCTTGATGTGAAATATGGTTTCCAGAAATATATTTAATATTATTTTCAAAACCACACACTTTTACACATGCCAAAGTGGATTTATTTCCATATTAAAGTAGATAAAGAATTCTGGTAAAATATTTATTTAGAACTCAATTTATTTTATATATATATAATTCATATCAACAATAATATAATAGAAGTATTACATGAGTCATAATAGATCTTACTATTTCTAATATGGCAGGCTTCCTCCTTTCTCACACATAATTCCATTGTGGTGTAAATGGATGTTTAAGTTTTAGGAAAATACCAAACTACATTAAAATGAAATTAAGTCTTGATTAATATAGTCTCTTCAAATTTCATGGAATATTTTCTTAATCTTCCAACCATGATGTTTTTGAACTCAAGTTATACATTTTTGTAATATGTTAATATAATTTTACTTATACCTCGTTAAGTTGAAATATCAATATCATATGGCATCACCAATAATATTTATGAAGTATGAGTATTCAACCATGTAATGAAATTGAAATGGTCCAATGAAAATGATATATACTCACACATCAAGATAAGTGGCCCTTTAAATCTTTCCAATAAATCATCTTATGGAAAATTTTTCTTATAAACATGGATGACATAAAAAAAAGTGGTTTTAGTTCAAGTTATTCAAAATTTTCAAATTACTATAATCAGGTAAATTTCTTTTATATACACGACTAAGATGATAATGCTTAAATTCGGAATGGTATGAATCATGTCAGCATTACTTATTGTTTGTTTCCATGACTTAGATTGTGTAATAAAACTCAAAATGACCAATATTAAGGTATGTATTACCATAAAAAATAAATTCATTATAAAAGAATAAAAACATATTTCCAAACATGAAAATAAATCTATCAATATCATGTATGGATAAAAAATAAAGCTTTTTGTAACTTATTATACATAATGATAATATTTCACATCCAAGAACATTATAGTTGTTAACATTAGGTGGTAGTTCCTAATAGCTACAACAGGATGTATTGCTCCATCAGCTACTTGTAATTCTAATTCACTTCATTAAATCACCTAAAATATAGGTTTTTCTTACAAGAAAATATATATGTGATCAAATCATACTATATCGAATAAATTTTTTGATGAAACAAAAATATATCACTTGATAATAATCAAACCTGATGATTCCCCGTCATTCCTTGTCTGTGTATATTTTTCTTCTGGTTGCCATTCTTACCACATGAGAAATAAATTGAAAAATTTTCCCTTATTTCCCTTTGAACCTCATCTTTAGATAAGGAAACTATATGGAAGACATAGTCCTAATGTTAGTCTTGGAGCTCTTCACCTGTACTTTTCTTTTATTTACTATATGGACATAAGGACTTACATGCATTATATCATTGTCCACATAGTGAAGTGGAATGAGAAGATATGGGAAGACTTATCTATGTTTCTCATATTTTAATTAATAACAATACTATAGAATCTCAATGGGCGTGATAAAATTAAGGTATTGGGTAGCAGTTCATCAGGTATCATAAAAAATATAACCTACTAGATTTCAATAGAGCCAATAATTTTTCCTCGGTGTGGTAGAACGATAAGACCTTATCAAATCCTGATCATGCTACACACATTGAAGATATCAAACTTTTCCTATATTTATCTATCCAAATATTGATCACAAAGACCCTAAAATAGGCAATAATAATCAATATTTTCATTTGAATTTACGAGTTTGTTATACATGGATTTGAGGATCAAACAGTAAAATTCAACCATATGAGCAAGGGTTATATCATAGACACTAAAATCTTCATCACTCACCCCATTATTAGGAATAACAAGGATTTGGGATTTCAATATCTAGGATTTATTTTCATCTAAGTCCATAACTATTAGTATTCTAAATCATTCAAAGAAATTATTTCATTTTAGAAGGTGGAATTTATCCAGAATTCATCACTTGGATATGGTGGATGATGAAATTCTTATTATTTCACAACAATATTAATTTTCTTAGTACTTCTATATCTTATAATTTACGTGAGAAAAAAATAGTATTTTTTATTTTATTAATACTCTCACAATTTTATAAATCCAAAAAACCCATATTCAATTGAAGTTTTAATGTCCCATCACTTTAGATATTTGTTTATAAAGGATACATATTTCACTAATTTTGATAAAAAAATATATCCATTGAAACCATAATAAGGTGTTTAGGTTGGTGGTATTTCCTACTGTGGATAAATTGGTCCTAATTTTATTGATTGGACTATCCAATCCAGAAATCATTACTTAGATTTCAATAACATTGACATAAATTTTTTTTTTGAAAATAATGTAGCTTTTAAATTCAATAATAATCAGTAAAGTTAAACCATAATATTATTTTAGAATCCTCATCAATTAAAAGTACCTCTATTATGTCTTGATCTAGCCTGGAATGACACATTAATAGTGTATATTCTTATTTTAGATAAAGGAATACATAATGACTTAATGTTAAGTTGATTGTTTTTTATTATGCGTAATGTTTTATATTATAGCTTTTACCTGACTTCTGAATATTGAGTAAATTTTAGATAAGCAATTAATGATGATTCGATTAAAAAATCAATCTTAATCCTATTATTTTTATTCAATATTATCATAGAAAACTATATATTTTTGTTATAATGATATTGAATCCATAAAATAATGTTTGAATAAAATGAAAATAAATAAATAAATAAATCTCAGGATCTAGATCTTATAAAATGGTTGATTTATTAATAAGACAATAAATAAACACACAAACCTTGGGTAAAACAACTTATTCTTTTATTTTCATGAGTTATATTTTCCCACCTGTCTACTTATTTATCAATAGTATTGGTTTCATCTCGGCCCCATTTGAACAACCTCCACCTCAAGTCTACCGTGAACAAACTTGATACATTTTTATATACTCTGTTTATTATACATGTTTCATAACTCACAAACATGTTAATAAACCCAAATGAATGGTTAGGGTTAGATACATATAACAAGATCAGACATATAAGTCTAACATAATTATGGAAAAGTGTAGAACCATATCCCATCATATTTTACTTAATAAAAAATAATTGAAAACTGAAGTAATATAATTATATTGAATAAAAAACATACATTTCCCTTATTAGAGCTCAATATTGATAACACACAAATAATTATTAGGCAATTAAAACATCTATCTAGTATTCATTTAAATTCATTCATAAATAATACAAAAAATTGAAAAACATATTATGCTTAATTTTTATTTAATTCAATTAAATCATTTTACATTATTTTATTATATTATACTATAGATTCCCATTATCTCTGATTTTCATTAAAATAAATAATTTAATTATATTTAATATTTATTAAAATATTACACAACATTTCAAATGGAATAAACTTAGTGATTACTTATTTGAACTTCTCAGTATAAATGATATTGTAGATGGTGCAATCACATGAAATATTGCAAACACAACATGTGTTATTATTTCAAGACATGTACATTCATATTAATGTCACATGGAAGGAATGGAAATTATACTACCTCTATGTTTTAATGCATGTTGAGTCATTAGTTTTTAATTACTATAATAGGCTTTTAGTTTCAAATATAACATAAAATTAATTAATAATTGAATATAATATAAAAACTAATTATTAATGTGTAATATTGATTTAATTAATCATAAAACACTAGTAGATGATGTGTATGGTGTAATTAGTTAAATTTAATATATCTATATAAAGTGGAATAAGTAAATTGCATGTGAAAGGTGACCAACAGATGGGTAATTTTATTTGTTGTATTTGTAAATTACAGTACTATGGATGTGGAATGTACTTTATATGGAAAAAAATGAGATACATGATGTATTTCATGGATACACATCATGTACTTCATTTTTCATGACTATCACCTTGTACATGTCTTGTATTAAATAAACATGGTGTATTAATAACATGTTGTGCATTAAACCTATGATTTCATTCACCAAAACACAAAGACTACATGTTATCTTAGAAATATACATGATTTGTATAATGTAAAATCAATTTCTGACAATAGATGTCAAAAATATGGTGAATTTATTGCATGTGATGTGTATTCATTACATGATGACCCAGAGTCCATATGGGTGTCCAAATACAATGAAAAATCATACAATACATGTAATAAAAAAGTTCATTCTACGTAACTCCATGTTATTTATCCAGAGGTCTTAGAACCATTAAATGGGTTCCATGTAAATTTTCATTGATAATTATTAACCAATCAGGGTTTTATGAGTGATAAATAAAGATAACGAATAAGTAATATCATAGATTGCATAATTAATTTGTAGAATGTGAAATGAAATTTATATTTTAAATTTTCAATGACTTCTAATCAAATATATAATTAAACATTTGAAAGTAACCTCCTTCAGTTTCCACTTGTTTATTTAGGACATTGTGGAAGCACATGTTTAGCCAATGGATTACTGAAATTTTTTCATATTTCACATAACTTTCACATATTTTTCAAGATTTAAATGTCCAAAATAATGAAAAAATTTCAATAAATTTAACAAATATGGATTTAAAAACAAACCAAAGATGATTTCATGTTAAATTTATTTCTAATTTAATATATTAGAAGAATTAATACATCGGCCTTGATTTATTTCTTTCATAATGTTTCTGATCTCTCTAAAATGATATGTGTAATTACATTGTGTTGTGTGGTCCTAATATAGAATACCATTAGAACTAATCTATATATTTTGTAATTATTATATCTTTTAATGGGTTATTTCCCCATGTAATGTATAATATAATGATTGGTGGAAAATACAACATTAATGATGCTATTTTGGACCTAATCCAAATATTTAGAATGTGTATTTAAGTCATTTATAGATGGACAGAAAGTCTATTTGAGGAATTCTTGATATTGAATAGGTTTTTGATTCGTCAGTCTCAATAAACCAAGTTTTATGAAATATAGGTAGATGGAAACAGTTGGAACATGATTTTCCAAATAGAAAAACATAAATATAATCAAGTATTTTCTTAATAGGAATGGTTGTCTAAAATGGTGTGGTACTTCCTAGGAAATAATTCACTAGATTGTAGGTGTGCATATTTACCAACATGGTTGGTGTGTGGTTTTCCAATCTATTTTGTTAAACGTCTTGAATTTTCTATCCTTTGGATTGTTTGAATCACATGGTTGGAACATGGTCTTAAAAAAAGTGTTGTAACCATGAGGATCTTTAAAGTGGAAAAAATTTCCACCTCATCATTTTTAATAGTATTATCCCTCTTTTCTCAGTGCATGTGTAACATCTCCTTCTAGTAGGCTATAGAGCTCCTCCTTCCCTCTACCTAGGATTTTCCATCTTATCTTCATTTGAGGACTAAATCAAGCTACCTTAGTGTATTTGTATTATTCATGGTAATCTATTCATTCCACTTTATTATATTCATCATTTTTCTCTCAATATATGATTTTACACCAAGTCAGGATATTTTTCCTAATTCTCATGGAATTTTTCATAATACTAATTTTCATCTGTTTAAGCTAGAATAGAGCATGAACATTATTCCGTGGTAACCTATATGTTTAACGATGGTGGATCCAATATTTATCCTTAATTATATTGTTTTTTTGGGTTGCATTATTAAATAAGAACATCTGGAATATCAAGGTGAAACATTTAATTAATAAATGCATGTTATTATATTGTAATAAATATTGTGAGATACCTATAGGTATGTTGTTGCTTCTATTAAAGTGAATTAATATAACTGTGGTGATTCTGATCAATTCATATGGTTAGGTGTTCCTGACGCTTCCGCTGGGGCGCGCGCATCCGTCTGTCCACGGAGGAGGAGGACGCGCTGCACTGTTGCCCCACATTCCCACATTCCAAAGGCGGGCGACATTCGCTCCTTATTCAGGGATGTCTGCTCCTTGATCGAAACGGGATGATGGGATGTCACTTCTTCCTTCTGCGGATTCCTCCTCAGAACTCGTCACCTAGTTCGGGTCTCCCTTAATGATTTAATACGTTGTTCATGAAACTCTTCCCAGTGCCATGTTTCCATGGATGCTGGTTAATTACACTGCTTCTGTCGGGACATTCCAAAGAGTCCAGTCAGGGCAGAAACCTTCAGTTGAGGGAGTAGTGACGTTGAGGCATCAGTAGTGTGTCTGGATACTGGGGAACCGACATGTCTGTCTATTATCCCTGATCATAGGGATTCTTGAGGGCGTGGAAGCCCGAGGCATCCCACATCGAGCGCGGGGAATTATATGTCATATAAACATATCTGAGGTTTTCCTCAGCTTCCTGTGTTTAACACAGGGTATGCCACGGGTTTAACGTCCAGAGGAGACGGGTCAGCCCGATCAGAGAATTATCTAGAATGGGTCGGATTGAGGGGTTTCCCTTGAGGGGGTGCCGATACTGGGACCAGCCTTTAGACGGATGTGAAGAGGAGCGGACCGGCATGGTCTCACCGGGATATGATGGTCCGGGCGAGAATCAGGGTGGATGATGGATGGATGAATGAAGTGGAGGGGGGAGTGGCAAGGGACTATCGCAAGGGCGAAGGTGAAGTTGGGCTTGAGCCTCGAAGAGACCTCCTACGTATCCCCATGGAAGTGAATCAAAGTCCACGTAGTTCGGGATGGTTCCGGTGAACTGGCGTGAAGGTGGACCTTGGTCCGATGCGTTAGTGAACCGACGCGAAGGTGGATCTTGGTCCACATGGTGTGGTGCTTATACACTAGGCTACCCAGGTGTGGATGAACCAACGTGAAGAAGGTCAGAGTGACCAACAGGTGGTGGGCTTGGACCTCATGGAGGCTTCCTACGTACCATGCCGTGACATGGATCAAAGACCACATAGTTCGGAGGGGCTTCGTCAGCGAACCGACATGAAGGTGGACCTTGGTCCGATGGGTTGTGGGCTTGAACCTCAAGGAGGCTTCCTACGTACCATGCCTTGACATGGATCAAAGACCTCGTAGTTCAAATGATGGGATTCACCAGCGAACCGACGTGAATGTGGACTCGGGGTCCACTTGTGGGGGGTGTCGGCGAACCGACGTGAAGGTGGACCTTGGTCCAATGAGAGATGGTCTTGAACCTTAGGGAGGATTCCAACGTACCATGCCTTGACATGGATCAAAGACCTCGTAGTTCAAAGGGTTTCATCGGTGAACTGACGTGAAAGCAGACCCATGGGTCCACTAGTGGTGGGCTTGAACCTCGTGGAGGCTTCCTACGTACCATACCTTGACATGGATCAATGTCCTCGTAGTTCGGAATGGTCGATGGAATACAGTTTAACGTCATGCGGGACGGTGGTGAACCCTGACATGATTAAATGATGGGCGATGGGCTTGAACCTCATGAAGGCTTCCTATGTACCATGCCTTGACATGGATCAAAGTCCTCGTAGTTCGGGTTGGTCACAACGGCTTGCCGTCGGACTGGAATGCAGTTTAACGTCATGTTGGACGAAGGTAGAACTCGACGTGAATTAGATGACTGGTGGGCTTGAACCTCGTGCAGGCTTCCTACGTAACATGCCCTGACATGGATCAAAGTCCTCGTAGTTCAAAGGGGTGTGCAGTTTAATGTCATGCGGGACAAGGTAATACAGTTTAACGTCATGCTGGATGAGGGCATGCAGTTTAACGTCATGCTGGACGAGGGCATGCAGTTTAACATCATGCTGGACGGGGGCATGCAGTTTAATGTCATGTTGGACGAGGGCATTGTCATGGACAATGCCTGCTCTAAGCCCACATGAGTCATGCTCAGGGTGAGAAACAAGAGACAGCAAGGACCTGACGATCACGCCATGAAGGGTGTGTCCGTGAGAAGCGAAGAGGGGCTTACGCGTTAGGCGGCCCATGGTGCTGGGACTTACTCCAGGATGGAGGCCCGAAGTGCAACAAAGCGCTGCGAAAGAGGGATTTGGGACCATCGATGGGAGGTGCCTCGTTCCCTATCATGCCCTCCACTGACCTTGGTAGTGGGGAAGTACAGAGATGCAGGGGTGGAGCCATCTGTTGGGGAACTATGGTCTCCCTTCTCCTGAGAACATACGCCGCTCCAATAAGGAGGATATCATCCCTTGTGGATGGGTGAATCCACTCCCATGGAGATGAGTTGCGTAAAAAATGTTCGAGCTGGGGGGACCCTTTGTGAGAGGCATGAGGTCTGGTCACAGTTTAACGTCATGTGTTGAAGACGTGGTGCTTGGCAGTTTAACGTCCTGCAGCTCGGATGATGTGGGTTCACTCCGCACCCCTAGGACTTACATAACTGGTACCCCTTGCTCCTTGGTGGAGGGAAGGTACCATTAAGGCCGTGGTCAAGGGGGTTTGTGGAGCAAACCATCGAGGGGTCCTCGTTAGTGTGGCAATGCGAAGAAGCAATAGTCGTTAGCATGCCTATGCGAAGAAGCATTAGGCGAAGCAACGCTACGAGTGGTATTGATCGTGGGACGTTGAAATCACATCGTGCATACCTGGAGGGTCGCACGGGAAGTGGAATTGTCAAGAAAAGGAGTGTGCTTCGCAAAGAGGAGTGCCTTGGCCTTACCATGGGGCATAGGTGTGAGTGGAGGGTGCTTCGCGAAGTAGAACAGTATTCGCGGAGCACTGCCTCGCGAAGAGGAGGTGCCTCACGAAAAAGGTGCTGCGAAGCAGTGTGCTTCATGATGTGTAGCAATCCTGCCTTAGAATAGGCATCACTAGTATAGGTTGGGTGTTTCGCGAAGCATAAACGGTCCGTGGCTGCCCGGGTTCCCTTGGGAATCCCCTTCCTTCGCGAATGCCCTTGAGCTTCGTGAAGGGCATCCCTCTCAGAAGATGGGCTCAAAATGAGACAAAGTGAAGGTGTCACGCGAAGCAGAATTACCTCGCAGAGCTCGTGATTTCTGGGGGCAAAGAGTGCTTCATGATTCGGGAGAGGAGAAGCCAAAAGGTCGGATTGTATGTCTCGGGACTCAGGGGGAGCCCAGTATTTCTAGGCAGGGGGCGCCGCGAAGAAGAACTCACGTGCCGCCTCAGGTGCTTCGCGGCGCGCTCAAGAACGTCAAAGTTGTTCGCGGAGAGTTACCACCTCCTGAGCTTCGCATCGGGCTCATGAACGTCAAACTCATTCGCGGAGAGTTACCGCCTCCTGAGCTTCGCGGCAGGCTCGCGAACGTCAAACTCGTTCGTGGAGAGTTACCACCTCCCGAGCATCGCGGCGCGCTCGTGAACGTCAAAGTCGTTCGTGGAGAGGTACCACCTCCCGAGCTTCGCGGCGCGCTCGCGAACGTCAAATTTTTTCGCGGAGAGTTACCGCCTCTGGAGCATCGCGAGACCGCGATGCTCGGGGGTGCTTCATGTCGGTGCTTCGCGAGGTAGCATGCCGGCCTTCTTTTCCAGCCCTTAAATTCATGCAATATTTTGGCGCCAACAAATGCCCCCCCCCCTCAGACTTGGATCCGCGGAGGGTGAAGGGTCGAAGTCTGAGGGAAAATCGCAAAAAATTTCAGCGGTTTGCGATGCGACTTCGCGAAGAGGGCCTGCGGTGCTAACTGGGGCCACGGATCTGGATGCGCTGTGATGCTCCGCGTGGGTGAGGCGCGCCACGATGCATTGGGGTCACTGGCTATAAATAGGGGGGTCGACGTATTTTGTCTTCATGTGATTTCCTTGTCTTTTTGTGCTCTTGATTTCGTGAAGCTCCGCATACTCTGCGACTGCTCTCCGCGAATCGAGCTTTGCGGTGAACCGCGGGTCTCCAACTCCGCAACTGCACCAAGCGAACTTCTGCTTGCCAACCTGGGTCCGACTCCGCAGCTTGGCCTCGCGAACGACCTTCGCAAGCCGTCTTCATGGTTCAGCTTCACGATTCGTTCTGAAAAAAATTCTTTTCTGAGTTTCGGAATTGAAATCGCCCATCGAGAAGCTGTATTGGGGGTGCTTGCAGATGCCGCCCGTCGGGATGAGATGGCCAATTGTCCAGGCCTTGGGGAGATAGTCCAAAGCCATTCGGACCATGCTTCTTTGAAAGATCTTCTATCGGAGGGTCAGAAAAATTATCCGCAGTGTAAGAAGCTGCCATTGTACGGCTTCGGGTTGAGGGATGATGTCTTCATCCCTGAGGCGAGTAGAGAAGAACCAGCTTGCTGGTTCTGGAGCACACGATGTCAGCACCAATGGTTCAGGGAGGCCGATGGTCATGTGCATGAGGACTTCACACCCGTCACCGCTGATTGTCTCTACAACCATTTGAACGATATTGACAGGAAACCACTGCAACCGGAGACGTCCCCTCCTCTCTACCGTACCATGCTGATGGCGGCTTTGCTGGATTCGAAGAAGGGATAGTCCGATGAGTAGGACCTCTACCAAGGCAGAAACTTTACTGATGACTGGGCTTGGGCCTACTGGGTAGGCACCTCATGGGAGGATTTTGGGGCTGAGCTAAGGAGAGTGGGGTTATATGAGGCGGCATGGGCCTCCCAATTCCATATTTACCAACCGAAACAACTGATGCCGAAATTGCTGAGCAGAAGGTCTTCTAGGACCAATACCTTTCACCTGCATCACGGGGAGGTGGGAATCAGCCTGTGGGATGTCCACCAGATTTCTGGGGTTCCGATCTTGGGGGCCATGTATGATGAGTTCCTCCCCGTCATGAGTGCATGGGAGGATACATAGCAAATGTCGCGACTAGCGTCAGTGATGATGGCACTTGTCCCTGGAGAGGATAAGGAGGCAGTGAAGGATGTCCACTTTAGGAGATGGTTCAAGTGCTTCCTGAATTTCCCAGAGAATCGAGAGTTCCCTCTGAGGCCTTGAACCTGTCCGAGGGCAGCCCAATGGGGTAAGGAGCATTCGTATTTGCGGGTCTTGGAGGACAACCAATGAAAGACTTGGGGTTTCAGTGTCAGCACTAAACAACAGCCGATAGTCAGGATGGCGGAGTTCATCTCGGCTCTCAACCGTAGTTGGATTCTATTGGTGAGGGATACAAGTATGGGGGTGCGGCTCAGCTCGTTTATTATGGCGTCTATGTTGGACATGGGGCATTGGGTCAATCTGGGGATTCCAATCCTCGCCAAACTGTACAGAATGCTGCGGCACATTAGCGAGGGCAAGAAGCCGCCAAGGATATGCGAGCCCTTCCACCTCCTGTATGGGTGGATTGCGGCCCACATCAGGGGGATCTATGAGTATCCAAACCCTATTTTGCAGCCGGGATCAAACTTCCGCCCCTCCATCCTGAATGAAGTCGGGAGGTTCCCGTTCAATCTAACCATGCTGATGGTGCTGAATAGGGTGTGGAGGGCGGATGAGTTTAATTTCCACCCCTTTCCATTGCCGACGGGGATACTTACTGACGACGGGTGAGGAACGGAAGAACATCGGGCTTACCTCCTGGCCTTTTGAGGTGGAGTTTTGGTGGCATGAGTGGATCGTGAGCCACTCTGCGAACCGTACACCCCGTATCGGTTTGCGAGGATGTTCTGGTGCCTCCAGCGGCTGACCCCGCAGGTCTACTAGGAAGTGCATCATGAGGAGCACCTGTGTGTGATGAGGCAGTTGTGGCTCATGTTCACACGAGAAGATGGGAAGATGTGAATTGCATTGCCTACATCCAATGCCGCTTTCGGATTGGTGAGGGAGTATGCCATTAGATGGGAAGATGCTTACCTAGGGGAGATGCTGAAGCAACCGACTATTTGGGTCGGTGAAGGTGCGCCTCCTCTATCTCGAGGTCGGGGTCGGAGGGCAGCTAGGGCCTCTCGCGGTGGCGTTGCTGCCATGGTAGCGAGACCCGTACCGGCCGAGGGTGTGGCAGCAGCAGCAGATCCAATGATTCTAGAAGAGTAGGGCCATCCAGAGGGGTAGCCACCGAGGGTATTTCATAGGATATCCACTCAGGATCTGGGGAAGCGCCTGCGTCATATCGACATGGCAGAGGATGTCGTCTTTACGGAAGCCTGAGACATTTGGGATGTCAACAGGCAATTCCTCAGCCCACCCGAGATGTGGGCTCACTTGAATCGCCTCAGGATGGAGTTACCAGGAATAGGCCCAGTCCGGGCAGGATTCATGGCGTCTCCAGTGGAGGCAGAGCAATACTTAGACGAGCTAGAGGATTACGTTCACTTCAGTGGTGTCCCTCGCCCAATGACAGACCGGGTGAGGGTACTACTGAATCGAACGGTCCCCCCACAGTTGTCAGCCGCCGATCTGAGGGAGTGCTTCCCCTGCTGGAAGAGTCTGAGGACTCCTCTCGGGAGGACGAGGCTGGAGGAGGGAGCCCATTGGAGGAGGGAGAGGTCGGAGATCAAGGCTCATATTCCGACAATTTCACAGAGTCTCTTGAGGTAGCATTCTGAGCTTCCTTCCTCATGGTATATTCTTGGGTCATTGTGAACTTCTCACCGACATTTGAGCCATGCCGGAGGAACTTGTTCGCAGGCCTAGTTCTCGCCCCTTGGCAGGTGATGATGCAGGACCTTCAGAACTCGCGCTTATGGCTGCGTCCAGTTCCGCGTCTGGTGGGACCAGAGCACCCAAGGTGGCTCCTTCGGAATCTCTGGACCTTCCAACAGTATACGGAGGGCCTCGCCTCGAGGTCCCGTTAGGATCGGCTCAAGAACAGCACCGGGATGTCAACCTCTGTAGGTTTCCTATACCGGTTTCCTTGTCGTCGCATGTAGACTATGCCAACTAATGTTTGTGCATCTCTCTGTCATATAGTTCTTCAACTGGCATGGGTTGCAGCGGCAAGGCTGGTTGGGATGTTTGTCGGCATCTCTCCTAGGTGCATGCCGGTGATGGTGGCGATATTCCCCCCATCTCCCCGAGCTGCAACACACATCATCACTGGCGGGACCACCAGCAGGGTCGTGCCAGAGGTCATTGAGGTGGACTCCAATAAAGAGGATCAGTCGGCCGGTCTTAGTCCTGTCACGCCTGCTTCAGCACCAGATGTCACGCCGGATTCAACGCCAGATGCAGATCCCACCGAGGACTTCATGCAGGCTTATCCTGCGTATGAGCCTGCCAATCGTGCAAACTGGGACGAAACGGCCTCCGATGAGGAAGACAGCAGCATAGTCCACCACCGGTCATGGAAGCTAATCACACGCCTGGGTTTCCCTACGTATCCCATGAGGATGTGAATCAAGCCATATGTAGTTCTGGAAGAACACTGCAGTCAAAGACCAACACTGGTAGGTGAAACCCTCTCTGATAGGGGCTCTGGTGCATCCCATGATTAACATGGGGCATCCTGAGCTTGATCAGGGTAGAACAGTAGTTTAGTGTCATGCGTTGAGGACACATGGACTCGTGTAGTTTAACGTCATACGATAGGACGTGGAATAAAAGGGAAGATCCCAGGGAGCGGGTGGTGCGGTAGACATGAAACCGATGTGAATAAGGACTTGGAGTCCAAATCGCACCACGTACCCCCGGAGGAAACTCTTCTGGTCGAGGGACCAAGAGTGAGGATTAAGCTGGGCCCGAAGCAGAGTGGTCGGGCGTTCCTACGTACCCCATGAAGATGGGAATCAAGACATACATAGTTCTGAAAGCGTAGTTTAACTTCATGCAGGACGAGGAGCAGCCCGTCTGTGTTGGTACACATCCTGCCAAAACTACTAAGCCCACGTGAGTCGTGCTCGGTGTGGGAAACAAGAAGTAGTACTGGGAATTTCCTGACACATAAAGGGGAAGGTTAGGGCAAAGGGACGCTCGGTAAACACCAGTCCAATGACACTAACATGATCATTTAGCGCACCTAGATGCGCGAAGAGAAAGAGCCGAGTATTATGGAATTCCACTTGAACATGAGGAAGTGGAAATGTGTGAATCATGGTGCTCGAGATTTAGATCACGATGATGGCAGCGTGATGATGGAGGATAACTGTTGACCATGGCGGAAACCCAGCATCCATATCGTGTTAGCCTATAATGGGGACAAACAAATGAGGGTCGACCGTTGACCATGTTCGAAACACAGGACCATGTCACAAATGTTGCCAGAGATCCATAGGGACGTTGTCCCGAAGCAATTGGAGGGCCCTTAGGTCCAGAATTCATGGAGAGCCCTTTAGCCTAGCATCCATGTCATCTGAGGGACCTTTTGGATATATAAGAGGATGAGGATCCCAATAGAGAGCTCACGAAGCTTGGTCATGGGATGAGGGGAATGTCCCCATGAAAATTCCACACTTTAGGCTTTGTCAAAACACATCTAAGTACGACAATGGGACGTATTAGATAGAGGGAGGAAACATAATAGGCACATGGTGGAGTAACTCAACCACCTGGAGTGAATGGGAATAGGGGGTGTGTGCGGTATGGTGAGCAACCCGACGCGAATGAGGACACCATCCCATATCATACCTCACGACCCCCTTAGGAGAGGTTTTTGGTCGAGGGACAGAAAGAGAAAGTTAGGCTGGGCCCACGGGGAAGTGCTCGGGCGCTCCTACGTATCTCAGGAGGATGAGAATCAAGCTGTATGTAGTTCTCGATGGGTGACATGGTAAGATACCAGTGCCAGGGGAAAAGGGGAGTGCGGGCGCGACCCTTGCACTGAAAGAAGCGGAATTTGATAAATCTTTTGTTTCCTTTAAGGTGACTGGTTTTGTTTTTTTGTGAAGCGACATGCCTAGAGTAGTAGGCCATGGTGTCGCCACAAGAATCAAGCCGTGATAGGCATTGACAAATGGCATGGCACGTGAACAATACCCAATGTGATGTCCTCTATAACGAGGTCATCACAATGTAGTTCCATTTTTCGTCGTGTGTCTAGGACGATAATGTCATAGTTTAGGGCCGTATGATAGGACCAACCATGCATTTTAACGTCATGCAGCGCAGACATAGCAGAGGTGGCACTAGGCAGGGAATGTGCATAGTGTCATGAGACACAGTCGACAGAGACATGATCCCACATCACACTATACGCCACTCCAAGAGGGAGACCTCAGGCCGAGGGGCCTATATAGAGGTAAGATGTGAAAAAAAGGGGGGAGAGACTAGCTCCCTAAATGGGCGGAACCCGAAGACAAGGTGTTCGGGCGGTCCTACATATCCCATGAGAATGGGAAACAAGCTGAATGTAGTTCTATATGGATCTTAGTTTATGGTCTTAGAGCTCGGACCATGGGAACCCCGAAGGACGCCGTATTGGAGCTTTGTCCCTCTGACATGCAAAGGTGCACTGAGGGATAGCGCCAAAAGTGTCAAGATTCCACCTGGACATGATGGGGTGGAAAATGATGTGAATCATGCAACCAACATTTGAGGGCTGAAGGGGCTGGCATGACGACAGAGGATTACTGCTGACTATGTTCGCAACACAGCATCCTATCGCATTAGCCTGAAATGGGGACAAACAAATGAGCATCGACCGCTAACCGTATTCGCAACGTGGGATTTTATCGATTTTTTGTCCAAAACCCCCAGGGGCGTTGGCCTGTAACGGTAGGAGAGCCCTTGGGCATTGTATCCAGGTCGTTATTTGGGGTCCCTCCGGGTGTGAAAGGTAATGGAAGCCCGAATGGAGGGGATCACGAAGCTTGAAAAGTGGAAGGAACTTGATCAAGTTGAATCTGACACTCTTGGTCCTAGACCAGAGTACTCTTAACACATGGGTGAACCGCTGCAAGGGGTCAAGAGACTCAACTTGAGGGTAACCAAGAGATGGTGGGTTCCCGGGAGAAGGGGGCATGGTTCCCAAAACCTTGTATCAAACTTACATATCCCCCTCCTAGAGAGGGATATGACAAGTGGCCTAGGTGACCGGGAGATCAGGAGATCTCTAAGAGGTGGGGTTGGGCCCGAAGTCTGGACATTCAGGTGGTCGTACGTATCCCATGAGGATGGGAATCAAGCCACACGTAGTTCTGAAGGGTGCCTTTTAATGTCATGCTGGACAAGGAATAGGAGGGATAACTCTCGGAACGGGGGTGTACGTGGTGCGGCTATTGCAAAATCGACGTGAATGAGGACATAATCCCGCACTACACCACGCGGTCCCGTAGTCGGGGTCCTAAAGGCAGGACCAGAGAGGTGAATTTGCTGAACTCAAGCTGGACCCAAAGACAAGGGGTCTGGGCATTCCTACGTATCCCATTAGGATGGGAATCAAGATGAACGTAGTTCAGAGATGATATTAGTTGATGGGCATAGAGCGCGGACCATGAATGGTGACAACTTCCCGTGTAAGCACAGATGTCAACCCGATTCCTAGGCCCACGTGAGTTCTTGGAGGTCCTTGTGGGTGTGAAAGATGATGGAAGCCTTGTTGCAGGGATGCACAAAGCCTGGAAAGCGGGTGCAGACGTGTCCGAGTAAAGCTTGTCAATCCAGGTAATAAACCAGAGTCCCCTTGGGCACATTGGCGAACTGCCGAAAAGGGGTTGACGAAACAACTCAGGAGGGAGAGGTACATGGCGTGGTCATTATGAGACCGACGTGAATGAGGACGTAGTCCCACACCACACCATATAATGCTCTCATGGAGGAAGGGTAGGCCAAGGGGCCAAGATGGGATGAAGATTCCCGAGAGATGGGGCTGGACCTGAATCCTAGATATTCAGGTGGTCCTATGTCTCCCATGAGGATGGGCTCAAGCCACACATAGTTCTCTAAATGTAGTTTAACATCATACGGGACGAGGGGGGAGTAATATACCCCCAAACAAGGGAGGTGTACGGTAAGGCGAAGAAGCCGACGTGAATGGGGAAATAATCTCACAACACACCATACACTCCTATAAGAGAGGACCTTGGATGGGGCCCGAAAAGACCAAGGGGCCTGATAGTTAGGCATTGGTCAGGAAGGCCTGACTTGCTTGCAGTTTAACGTCTTGCAGTGAGGACGAGGGCCGGTGACCCGAGGAGGCCAAGGGGCCTGAGGCTGGGCCTCATGAGGGAAGGCGTACTACATGGTACACGATCCTGACGTGAATGAGGACATAATCCTACACCATACCGTACATTCATTATAGGGGAATCAGGGTCGTGGGCAAGATCGTTAGCACCACCCGGGGGGAAATTTGTCACTTCGGGATGGGGTAGAATGAATCACTGCACTCGATGTTTGGGACATCTCGGGATACACCCGAACATCTAGGACACTGTTGACCATATTCGAAACACAATGTTCCTATGGTGACCTGATATGGGAGCAATAAATGAGCATCGACCGTTGACCAAATTCGCAAGGCAGGACATGTATCAGCTTGTTGCTTGAAAACCCTCGGGGGCGTTGGCCCGTATCGGTAGGAGAGCCCTTGGGCGTAGTATCCAGGCCGTTCTTGGGGGTCCCTCTGAGTGTGAAAAATTATTAAATCCCAATCAAGCAGTGGGTGAAGCATAGCTATATCCATCCACGAAAGAGGCGAACATATCCAGTGGGGACGCGCCACCGGGTCGAGGCTTGCTTGATGTGAGTTGGGGAAAATGTGTGCACCTTTCCATATGTCTTGACCCGAGGGGAAGATTTTGGCTTTTGGACAGGGCCAACGGACAAAATGCCCGGGCATTCCTACGTATCACATTATGATGGGAATCAAGCCATACGTAGTTCTTGAAGGCCATGCAGTTTAGCGTCATGCGGTGAGGAAGTGGGAGGATAGAAGAACGAGAGTGGGCACATAGTGAAACCCTTAAAATTCTTGTATGAGCGGGGTTGTATGAGCGGGGATAAGAAACCCTACTCCTCGCTACACAAGGATCCTCCAAGGAAACTATTCCCAAGGGGTATAGTGGAAGAGAAAATATTAGGGTTGGGCTCAAGACGAGGTGTCTGAGCGTTCCTACGTATCCCATTATGACAGGAATCAAGCCACAAATAGTTCTTGAGGTGCAGTTTAACATCATGTGGGACGAGGATGCATCTCATTTGGGGATATTTAAGGTACGACAAGTAATCCGACATGAATGAGGACGTAGTCCCACACCATACCGTACAATCCCTCAAGAAGGTATGTCGGGGAGAACCAAGGGGCCTGAGGCTGGGCCGCGGTCAGGGAGACCTGACCAGCTTGCGGTTTAACGTCTCGCAGTGATGACGGGGGGCCGTGGGCCCGAGGAGGCCAAGGGGCCTGATGCTGAGCCTCGATTAGGAAGGCCTGACTGGCTTGTATTTTAACTTCTTGTAGTAAGGACGCGGGTCGTGGGCCCGAGGAGGCCATGGAGCCTGAGGCTGAACGTTGGTCAGGAAGGCCTGAATGGCTTGCAGTTTAACGTCTTGTAGTAAGATGGGGGTCGTGGTCCCGAGGAGGCCATGGGGCCTGAGGATGAACCTCGGTCCGGAAGGCCTGAATGGCTTGCAGTTTAACGTCTTGCCATAAGACGGGGGTCATGGGCCCGAGGAGGCCAAGGGGCCTGAGGCTGAGCCTCAGTCTGGAAGGCCTGACTAGCTTTTGGTTTAACGTCTTGCAGTAAGGACGGGGGGAGATCTTAGTTTAAGGTCATAGAGCTCGGACCATTTTGCAGTTTATCGTCTTGCAGGACGAAGATGTAGTTTAAGGTCGTGTAGGACCTTACAGTTTAAGGTCATGTTGGACAATAACGTGCAGTTTAAGGTCATGCGGGACCATACTGTTTAATTTCGTGTTGGACCATAACGTGCAGTTTAAGGTCATGCGGGACCATAATGTGCAGTTTAGGGTCATGCGGGACCATTTTGCAGTTTATCGTCTTGCAGGACGAAGATGCAATTTAAGGTCGTGCAGGACCCTACAGTTTAAGGTTGTGTTGGACCATAACGTGAAATTTAAGGTCATGTGAGACCATCTAGGATCAGGTGATGTACCGCTTCAGGAACCTGGCATTTGTGGGAGGGGTTATGCGCTCTCCATCCATGGTCACCAAGGAGTACGCCCCGTTGGGGTAAACCTTATGGATGATATAAGGCCCTTCCCATTTGGGTTCTAACTTGGGCGGTTTCCTACCAGGGACCATTGGCGCTTGAAGGGCCAGTATTAGGTCACCCTGTAGAAATGAGCGGAGACGAACCTTCATGTTGAAGGCCCTTTCTATCTTATCCCGATGCCTTTCCAGATTGTGCAGGGCACGAAGCCAGTTCTTGTCCAGTGCTTCTAATACAGCTAGACAGATTTCGACTACCTCATATGATGTCTGGTGATCCTAGACTGCAGTGCGTAATGATGGCAGCTAGATATCAATGGGTAGGACAACCTTAGCTCTATACACTAGGGAATATGGGGTCACCGGGGTGGAGTTGTGAGTCGTCATCCGATAAGCCCAGAGGGCGTTGGGGAGCTTGTCCGGCCAACTTTTCTTATTCTGACCAACCATCTTCTACAGAATGTTAGAGAGGGTTTTGTTGAATTCATCGATCTGTCTGTTTGCCTGCGCGTGGTAGCGGGAGGTATGGTTCTAACGGATGTCGTACTTGGCGTAGAATTTCATCAGTTCAGCCGCTCGGAAGTTGGTGCCGTTATCGGTGAGGACGGCATGAGGGACCCCAAACCGGTGGATAATATTGCATCTCACAAAGTCGATGATGGAATGGGCCTTGACCTCTTTGAGTGGAACTACCTCTTCCCACTTGGAGAAGAAATCTGTAGCAGTCAGGATGAACCTACACTGGTGAGTTGTTGCCGGTGGATATGGTCCCACTACATCAAGTCCCTATACCGCAAATGGCCAAGAGTACTTGGTGGGGTTGAGGGGCTCCGGCGGTCGATGTAGGAAGTCAGTGTGAACTTGGAACACGTGACATCTCTTGGCATACCATATAAAATCGTGGATCATAGAGGTCTAGAAGTACCCCAACCTCTGGATTTGATGGGACAGCTTCGGCCCAGCTTGATGGGCGCCACAGGAACGGGCATGAACCTCTTGCATAACTTGAGGAATCTCTACTCCTTGAATGCAACAGAGGAGGACACTATCGAAGCTTCACTTATAAAGGATCTGTTCAAGACTGGGGCCGCTCTGGAGTGTAAATTTCAGCGCGCAGTGTCAGATTCGCTCGCGGTCGACTCAGTCATCCCGGAGGCGAACATTCTGGAGATACTCGACAAAAGGTTCCCTCCAGTCGGGAGTGGCTTCAACCACTGTGTCTGACGAACCCGGGACCCCTGACGTAGATGGTCCTGCAGTGAGATGACTTACCCGCAGGCCATCATTGTCCTCTTGGGTGACGGGGGAAATGAATCTTCGGTCTGCCACATGTATGATCAAATCATCTTGCTCGGGTTCTGCTAGCGACGCGGCTAAGCCAGCCAAGGCGTCTGCTTGACCATTCTGTGACCAGGTGACATGGGTAATCTCTGGTCGAGAAGAGAACTGGGCCATTAGGCAGAGGGTGTACTCTAGCAACGGTACAACCTCTGACTTCCTGACGACATAGTCACCATTAACCTGTTTGATTACCAGCTCGGAATCTCCTTTCACATGTAGATGTGGAACATTGATCTCAAGGGCCAACTCGAGACCGGTGATGAGAGCCTGGTATTCTGACTCGTTGTTCGTATAGCCTTCTGACAATAGGAACGAGTATGGCAGGACGACTTGTGCTGGGGTAATGAAGACAATACCCAGTCCCACTCTGTTGAGCTTAGGATCGTTGAGCCTCCTACCGGTGGGGCTCCAAGAGGCACCGTCGAAATGCATTTTCCAACACGGGATGGCATGATCAACTGAGAGGATCATCTCATCAGGAAAATCCAGGTTCAGGGATTGATCCAAGGAGGTTGGATGGGCAGCTAAAAAGTCTGCTAATGCCTGTCCCTTGATGGACTTCTGAGGTACGAACCTGATATCAAACTATTGGAGAATCACCGCCCACCGTGCTAGTCGACTAGTCAGCATGGGGCGGTTCAGGATGTACTTTAGTGGGTCTACCCAGGAGACCAACTGCACCTCATAGTGCTGCAGGTAATGTCGCAACTTCTGTACGGCGAAGACGAGTGAAAGGAAGCTCTTTTCGATAGGAGAGTATCTGATCTCCGTATCGAGAAGCATGCGGCTGAGATAGTAGAGACTGTTCTCGGTACCCTCGTTATTCTTCTGGGTGAGCAGTGCATCGAGGGATCTTTCCAGGGCGGTCACATAAAGGACCAGTGGCTTTCCGGAGATGGGTGGCATCAAAACCGGAGGTTGGAGCAGATACTGCTTGATTTCCTCGAAGGCGGTCCGACACACCTCATTACATTCGTAGGCGGCGCCCTTCTTCATGAGCTGGGAAAAGGGCTTACACTTGCCGTCCAGATTCACGATGAATCGGCGTATATAGCCTAAGTGGCCTTGGAGGCCTCGAAGTTTCCAAATATTGCTCGGGGGAGGCATTTGGCTGATGGCCTTGATCTTCTCTGGGTCGATCTCAACGCCTCGGTATCTAACAAAAAATCCCAGAAACTTCCCTGAGGTGACCCCGAAGGCACACTTCAACGGGTTCATCTTCAGGTGACGGGAACGGAGGAAACCGAACACCTTCTCAAGGACTTTGAGATGGTCCCGACGCTAACATGATTTGACAACTAGGTCATCTACGTAGCTTTCTACCGGCATCCCGAGAATCGGCTTGAATATGTGATGCATGACCCTCTGATAAGTGGAACCTACATTTTTCAAACCGAATGGCATAACCTAGTAGAAAAAAGTACCTTGGGGAGCCCTGAAGGCAGTGGAATCCTCGTCCTCGGGGGCCATCCGGATCTGGTTGTACCCGGAATACCCATCCATGAAAGAGAGAGCTTCGAACCCGGCCGTGGCGTCAATCAATAACTCTGTCACTGGGAGTGGGAAGTCATCCTTTGGGCAGTGGCGATTAAAATCGCGGAAGTCGATGCAGACTCTGATCTACCCATTCTTCTTCCTGACTGGAACAATGTTGGCAAGACACTTGGGGTATTGGACTTCCTTAAAAAATTTGGCTTTGATAAGCTTGTCAACTTCGGCCTCAACCATAGCACCATGAGAAGGGGGTATTTTCCTGGGAGGCTACTTAAACCCAAGATGGTTTTCCGGGAGGCCCAGACGGTGAACGGCTACCTGGGGATCTAGTCCTGGAATCTCGTTGTAACTCCAGGAAAACACGTCACGCTGTTGTTTGAGGAAGTCTATGTACTGCTGCCGCTCTTCAGGGAACATAGTTGCACTGATCAACGTGGGTTTCGGATCTACCTTTCTACCAAGGTTCACCTATACCAGTTCATCAACCGTGGTAGAGACGCCTTCTTCAAAGGCGGGGGGAGAATCCTCCGGGTCTTCCTCTCCACCCGTGGGGGGATTTCCCCCGACGGGGAATACTTCTGGGCTATCAAAGCCTGAGGGGCAGCTGGTGCCGGGTTGGGCAGCAGTGGTCATCATATCAGGAGACTCACTCACCATTGAGACCATAGCGATGAAGGCAGTCTACCCTATCCCATATGGCCATTGGCCTAATGGGTCAAGTTTGATGATATCAAAGCAGTGGTGACATGTCAGTCTGAGTCGGCTGATTCCAGCCCGACAGAAGAGACACGTGTAGCATACCGCGGTTGTCATAAGCTTGACATTCCAGAACCGTACAGGGTTAGGAGGTTCCGGGACCACCTGATCCTGGTTGATGTAGGAGTACGAGGTGATTTTCCGTCGTCGCTTGGACATGGGAACATGCCTTCCTTGTGTACCCGAAACAACAAAACATTGCCCCATGTCGGGGGTCGTGGCCTCTAATTGGTGGATCGGGAGGATGTAGGTGTCATCCATGATTGCCCAGGGATCACTTCTGACCGGGGCGGGTTCATCCTCACTTACTAGGATTTTCTTATCCTTACTCTTGTAATAATCAGCATCCAGATAGCATCCCTCACAAGAGGAAAAAGGAGACGCATCTCCTTGGAGCACGCCTACTCGACCATTGAGTGAGTATTTGAGGCACTGGTGATACGACGAAGGGACCGCTGCATGCAGATGGACCCATGGCCTACCCATCAACGCGTTGTAGGCGGTTCCTGAGAGACGACCATGAACTCGGTGCAGGAAATTAAGCCACCGAACTGAGTCTTCAAGCGGATCATGCCGACTGGGGTTTCCTCGGTCCTGCATACCCATGGATTCTGAGGTCAGAGGGAGTTAAATCACCTTCAGACAGACCCAGCTTTCGCAATGTCCAAGTCGGAAATAGGTTGATTCCGGAACCCGTGTCAATGAGGCAGCGGTGGACTTCCACACCATTGAAGTGGCCAGTAATGTACAGCGGGAAAATGTGCCCCTGTATAGGAGGGTCCTCATCTTCACCGGAGAACGAGATAAACGCCTGACATTTGATGTTCTCAATTTTCTCGGCATGGAAGGCTTCTACAGCTGCAACGTCCATCTCAAACTGGAGGGGGCTCCTTAGGGACTCAACAAGTGCCTCACGCATTTCAGATGATAGGCGAAGGGCCTAGAGGATAGAAAGCCTTGCCAGAATGTCGTCCAGGTGCTTCAGGACATCATACTTTCGTGCTAAATGCGAACCTCTACCTACAAGAGGTCGTTCGGTAGCTGGAGGCATAGTGGGTCCTACCGGTTGAACCGGTGGTCAGCTAGTACTGGGTACATCCTGCTACCTACTAGTTGAAGCTTAGAGAGTAGTTGTCAGACTAGGATCAGACAGCGGAGGCTGGCTTGTAGCCAGGCGAGAATGACTGTTATACGAATGAGGCGGCTCTCCCTGATGCAGTAGCACAAACGGCGGTAGAGGTAGAGCTGAGGGCGTTAGACGGGGTTGCGCATGCTGAGCTCTATGCTGAGCCTGCTGTCTGGTCTTAGTAGCGTGCATGGCCTAGCTAAATGTGCCCGCTGATGTACCTTGATGACCGGCGTGGTTGCGGTTCCACCGACGTTAACGTCAGTTGGAAATTTTGGGGAGGTTCACCAGGCGTTCCCCCTCTTCGGGAGTCATATAAGGCTTTACCATCTCCACGGTGTTAACCAAGGCATACCCCAGGCTGTCACTTGAGGAGTCATCCACCACTGGGTGGATTCTGGGAGGAATCACCATTTCAGGGGGCATAAACTCGCCGAGAGTGCGGGATGATGACAGCACCGGTGGAGTGCGTTGCTTCTTTTTACGTCGTCGCCGCTTTCCCTTTTGGGAAGAGGTCGGCTGTGAAGATGATGCAGAGGTACTGACTACTTCTTCTGAAGGTTCTTGCTACTTCAGGCGCGCCCGGATGATACCATGGGCGCGGACAATGGTTTTTTGATCCATCCAGTCGTCGTATTTCCGGGAACGGCGACTGGGAACCTGCTGGCACTCGCCGTCGATGTTGCTACCGATCTCTGACCCTACAAAGACACCCGCCACTTGTGTTGGTGCCCGGCCCTACCTGAATATGTTTTTGTTGACATGGTCTTGAAGCCAGTCTTTAAATACATAGCATTGCTTGAGGGTTTTCCCCATAATATGATGATAAGGACAGTAGTTGGGGTGATCAGTGAGATTCGCCTCTTCCGGCCTTCTGCACTCGGGTAGGCGCACAATCCCTTGCTCTAGAGCACTTCGTAAATAGCCAGGGACCTGATTTTCGTTGAACGAATAAGTCTGGTGCCTTATTTTCGGATAGGGGGCCCTGGGGGCCTGGCCCTGACGAGGGGTCGGGGGGCCTTCTGAGGAGGCGACGCCTAATTGTCTCGCCTAGGTGGAGGTGGCGCATTGCGCGGGGGAACCTGGTGATCCTGAGGCGGTCGCTGCTGGGCAGGAGCCTATGCTTGAGGTGGAGGATCTCTGCAGGGTTGCGGGGATGGTGCTGTTGGCAGTAATTCCAGCTGCCTAGGGGCTTCTATTTGGGCCACCGCGGCGGGTTCGGCTCTGGCGGTCCTCCTGGCTGGGATAATAGGGGGCAATGAACGTGCCTGACTAGCCTGTTGTAGAGCCTCCTCAAGGTGCCGAGCCTTATCTGAGAAATCTCTGAACCCTCCAGGGTAGTTCTGGGTAATTAGGGAAGGTACCAGCTTCGTTTTGACGTTCCCCAAACACATCTTCAGTAATTTCTCCGGAGTCAGTGGCATATCGAGGGAATATGTAAGTCCCTTCCACCGGGCGATGAAATCTGCGACTCGCTCATCAGGCCTTTGCATGCACTTGAAAAGGTCTGCAATGTTGGTAATCCGTGAGGTGGAGTTGAACTGGTATTGGAACTGCCGGCGGAGTCCTCCCAACCGGTCACCAATCGGATAGGGAGCTGGCTGTACTAGACAAATGAGGGACCTTCCAATGTCTGTACAAAACATCGGAGCTTGGCGGCTTCTTGCTGGGCCGGGGTTCCCAGCATGGGTCCACACCTTGAAGAAAAATGTGGAAAGTGATGCGGTGGGTCCCCTGTCCCGTTGAAGTGTGAGAAAGTGGGGTTCCCAAAACCCGGGGGTGCGGGCATAACATCCACCCATGCGGGATACGGCCTGCCATCTGGAGGGACCGCCACCTACCGCATTTCCAATGCTTCGAGGCGGGCTGTGAGTGCCGCTATAAGATCACCCGGGTGGGGGTCCCTGCCTTGATGGGGATCCCTAATCACAAGTGCGTTTCTAGGTTCTTCAACATGTTAGATGGCATCGGCAGCTCATGGATCGACTGGTAGAATGACCTGTGGGGTGACTGAGGGAATCCGGACTGGATTCTTCAGATTGCCCCGTCGTTCGGGGGGGTTTGGTGAGACGTATCGCGCCCTCTTGCCGTAAGTTCCGGCTTCTGCCCTGTCTGCGGAAGTAGCATGATCAGGGTTGCCTGGAGGCATCTCACAGGGGGAAATAGTTCCTGCCCCTGCTGCCTCGACCTGGGATTACCATATTCGGGTTGCCGCTCTGCAGCGCGCTCGGCCAAGAGTTCGTCAACCAGCCTCTTCTGCTCAGCAAGCTGCTTGCGTAACGTGGCCTTCTTGGGATCGTCGTCTATTTTCTGCACAGAGGCAGACGGGTCAGAGTGCTTGACAGTTCCAACGTACTCTTTACCCTTGCCGGTATTTGGACCGAGTACCAGTGACTTGGTGGGTACGGGGAGGCCTAGCAGGTTCCTCTGCTAATGGGTAACCCTCCCTGATGGGTCCAGCAGTGGCGGTATGCCCTCGGGGGGTAAGTATCCATCAAGGAATTCAATCTTGTCTTCCTTGTCCACTACATCATCCATTTGGACCGCGACCCCTCTCAAGGACATGTCCTCAATGTCGCATAACGAATCGGGTTGTTGTCGGATAGGGTCGAAGGGGAGAGCAGCATAGTGTCCCCAACCACGGACTTGCACATTGGGGGTAGCTTCCCAGATGACTCTGTGGAGTACTTTGAAACTCTGAGCACATTTCCATTGAAGGGTTCTCTGATGGCCTGGCGACTCAGGGTGCTGGGCCACGAGGAGTGAGGGCAAATCGATCAGGCGACATTGCTCGCCAATTTCTTCGAAGTGCTCTCGACTTCTGTGGTACATCACCTGCTCGTAACGAAGCCAGAAGTGTGTCTCCCATAGGGTTCGACAAAGGAACCCCACTTCGTCAGGGGTAAGAGACTCTGGTGCATGAAAGTTCAGAGCCGCTATCGGCCAGAATTTCTCTGGGAAGTGATCCGCTGCGAGAATACTCCAGAAGATCCTGCATTCGGACTCGGGGTCTGGACCTATATTTCCCCACTTGTCAACCGGGGGCGACTGAGGGACCGGTAGCAGTACCGAGGCAGACCTCTGGGATAGTAAAATCGGCGGTGGAGAATATGGCGAAAGAGCTGACTGGCCGCTGAATTCCGGGCCATCCTCCGAAGAGTGAGGTGACCTGGCCATGATGTCACGATACAATGGGATGATAGCCACAGCTTTCGGCACAGGAGTCGCGGCTGCCGCCGATGGGTCATGTCGTCGCTCTACCACCGTTGGCCCCCAAAATAGTTCTCTTTGATCTCTGTAGAGGTAGAGGTCACTTCTGGTGACAATGGTGGTGATTACACGGTCGAGACCTACGGAGTTTCCACAATTTCTTCCTCCTGGATGTACCTACGGAGGGAGATGGGAATCTGGTGGACCTCACATTCCGGGAGAATGAGGCTAACGTGCCTGGTTCCCGCCCCAGTCCTTGATACAGAGGAGCGGGGAGAAGGTTCCATCACTGAGTCGCATTCCGCTTCAGAATCTGAGAAACAGGAAGGTTTGATCTCCACCCGGGCCTTCCCAGGACTCTTCTTGTGGCGGCGACGACCCGCTCTCCTACCCCGGGGTGGCTCTTCAAGACAGGGTTGATCCCTAATAAGTAGCCTTGGGGCGGCGATACCGCCGTGGCAGAGAGGGCCCCCGCTCGAGATAGCTGAGGTGCGAGGGGCACCGGGGAAAATTTTGAAGGGTACATGGGGAGGACCTCCATGGATAGCACCCATGTGGGAGGAGCCTCTCTTGGAATCGGCAGGAGCATGGGGAGGACTTCCATGGTCGATGCGGGCGGAGTGAGGCTGACCTTCACTCCCCAAGTTGCTAAGGAGAGGAGGACCTTCGCCCGTTGCAGAGAGGACGTAGGGAGGGACCCCACGCTAGAGAAGGACCAGATGGACAGTGCCTTCAGATCGGTGGTCGGGGGCAGGAGGATGGACTCCATACCCTGTATAGTGGGCGCGGGAAAGGTTTCTGTGCCGAGTGTCACTGCCGCGTGGTAGGACTTCCTTCGGGATGGGGGTAGCACGAGGTATACCTCCATGAAGAGCTTCGGAGTGGGGAAGGCCCATGATCTGTGGAGTAGTGGTATGGGGAGGGCCTCCGTACGAGGTGACATCACTGCGGGTTAGTTTGCAGCGATCACCGCTCAGGCCTGCAACCCGGAGAGTCAACACAGCCTGCTCGTGGGGCGGTTGGGGTCTCGATCCTGGTTGGGCGAAGGGGTGCCCCTACTCAGTGTATGCAGTGACTCCATGATGCACGTTGGTGGTGGCTTGGGCCACTGTAGCTATTGACTTTGATGCATCTGGGCGAGCGTCCTCAGCCCGGGCCCGGCGCTAACGTCGGGTCAGGCAAGCTGGCACAGGTGGTGCAGGGGCATGGCCTGCCTTCTCTTCCCGCAGAGTCGGACGGCAGCGCTGACGCGGCCGGACGGGAACCCTTGCCTAGAGCCCTTGGGTCGGGACCCTGAGCGGGCTGAGCCGGACGCTGCCCGCCTCATCAGCGTAAGGCGAGGAGTCATTGAGGCATTCCGGGGACAGGCTCCCGAAACGGTTGAACATTGGGGTGGGGAGCAGGGGCTCCCTGCGCGGCCTGTTAGGGCGGAGTTGACGGTGGGGCCTGGATGTCTCCAGGTCCAGGCGGGCCATATCCTGAGTTGGGATGACCCCTTCCTCCTCATACCTACATATAAGGTTGTTGATCACCCTTCGCTGGATGATCTCTCATGGGGAGAGGGGACGTTGGCGCCCCATATTCTGCGATGTAGCGGCCATCATGGCAGTAGCGGAGCCAGGCGGGGTGGCTGTGGCGGTGTTTCCCCTGCCCCTGCGTAGGCGAGCGGGTGGTGATCGTGTCTCTATAACAGCAACCTGGTTCCTGGGAAACGAAGGGATCAACTTATCAGCACTGCGGGGAAAAGGATTGACAACCAGTGCCCCATCGTCCTTCCATTCTGCACGTCTATAAGAAGGATCCACGCTAACAAGTTGCAGAACGGAGTGCCCCACGTTCTACTGCCCCACTTCCAGTGAGTTTCACAACAGGCCCGCTATTTGCTTGGCGGGACCAGGCGCCGGATATCTGGATCCGGTGACACGTCAATCTACTGGTGTCTCGAAAGCTACAAAACTCCACATTTGAGGAGAATAATTTCACATCAGGTTCACCATTTCTGTTTCCGATGCTTCCGTCGGGGTGTGCGCATCCGTCCATCCGTGGAGGAGGAGGATGCGCTGCACTGTTTCCCCGGATTCCCGCTTTCCAAAGGCGAGTGGCATTCGCTCCTTATTTAGGGATGTCTGCTCCTTGATCAAAACTGGATGATGGGATTTCGGTTCTTCCTTCTGCGAATTCCTCCCCAGAACTCGTCACCTAGTCTAGGTCTCCCTCATAGATTTAATACGTTGTTCGTGAAACTCTTCCCAGTGCCATGTTTCCATGGACGCTGGTTAATTACACTGCTTATGTCAGGACATTCCAAAGAGTCCAGTCAGGGCAGCAACCTTCAGTCGGGGGAGTAGTCACGTTGAGGCATCAGTAGCGTGTCTGGATGCTGGGGAACCAGCATGTCTATCTATTATCCCTGGTCATAGGGCTTCTCGAGGGCGTGGAAGCTCGAGGCATCCCACATCGAGCACGGGGAATTATATTCCATAGACACATATCTGAGGTTTTCCTCAGCTTCCTGTGTTTAACACAGGGTATGCCACGATTTAACGTCCAGCGGAGATGGGACAACCCGATTAGAGCATTATCTAGAACGGATTGGATTGAGGGGTTTCCCTTGAGGGGGTGCCGATACCGAGACCAGCCTATGGACGGCTGTGAAGTGGAGTGGACCGGCATGGTCTCACCGGGATATGATGGTCCGGGCGAGAATCAGGGTGGATGATGGATGGATGAATGAAGTGGAGGGGGGAGTGGCAAGGGACCATCGCAAGGGCGATGGTGAAGTTGGGCTTGAGCCTCGAAGATACCTCCTACGTATCCCCATGGCAGGGAATCAAAGCCCATGTAGTTCGGGATGGTGCCGGTGAACCGACCTGAAGGTGAACCTTGTTCTGATGCGTCAGTGAACCGACGCGAAGGTGGACCTTGGTCCAAATGGTGTGGGGCTTATACACTAGGCTGCCCGGGTGTGGATGAACCAATGTGGAGAAGGTCAGAGTGACCAACAGGTGGTCGGCTTAGACCTCGTGGAGGCTTCCTATGTTCCATGTCGTGACATGGATCAAAGACCACGTAGTTCAGAGGGGCTTGGTTGGTGAACCGACGTGAAGGTGGACCTTGGTCCGATGGGTGGTGGGATTGAACCTCAAGGAGGCTTCTTACGTACCATTCCTTGACATGGATCAAAGACCTCGTAGTTAAAATGATGGAATTCACCAGCAAACCGACGTGAATGTGGACCCGGGGGTCCACTTGTGGGGGGTGTCGGAGAACCGACGTGAAGGTGGACCTTGGTCCAATGAGAGATGGGCTTGAACCTTGGGGAGGCTTCCTACGTACCATGCCTTGACATGGATCAAAGACCTCGTAGTTCAAAGGGTTTCATCGGTGAACTGACGTGAAATCAGACCCAGGGGTCCACTAGTGGTGGGCTTGAACCTCGTGGAGGCTTCCTACGTACCATGCCTTGACATGGATCAAAGTCCTCATAGTTTGGAATTGTCGATGGAATATAGTTTAACGTCATGCGGGATGGTGGTGAACCCTGACGTGATTAAACGACAGGAGATGGGGTTGAACCTTGTGGAGGCTTCCTACATACCATGCCTTGACATGGATCAAAGTCCTCGTAGTTCGGGTTGGTCACAATGGCTTGCCATCAGACTGGAATGCAGTTTAACGTCATGTTGGACGAAGGTAGAACTCGGCGTGAATTAGATGACTGGTGGGATTGAACCTCGTGGATGCTTCCTACGTACCATGCATTGACATGGATCAAAGACCTCGTAGTTCAAAGGGGTGTGTAGTTTAATGTCATGCGGGACAAGGGCATACAGTTTAACGTCATGCTGGACGAGGGCATGCAGTTTAATGTCATCCTGGACGAGGGAATGCAGTTTAACGTCATGATGGACGAGGGCATGCAGTTTAACGTCATGCTGGATGAGGGCATTGTCATGGCCAATGCCAGCTCTAAGCCCACGTGAGTCATGATCGGTGTGAGAAACAAGAGACAGCAAGGGCCTGACGATCACACCGTGAAGGGTGCGTTCGTGAGAAGCGAAGAGGGGATTATGCATTAGGCAGCCCATGGTGCTGGGACTTACTCCAGGATGGAGGCCCGAAGTGCGAAAAAGTGCAGCGAAAGAGGGATTTGGGACCAATGATGGGAGGTGCCTCGTTCCCTATCATGCCCTCCACCAACCTTGGTAGTAGGGAAGTACGGAGATGCAGGGGTGAAACCATCTGTTGGGGAACTAGGGTCGCCCATCTCCTAAGAACATATGCCGCTCCAATAAGGAGGATATCATCCCTTGTGGATGGGTGATTCCACTCCCATGGAGATGAGTGGCATAAAAAATGTTCGAGCTGGGGGGACCCTTCGTGAGAGGCACGAGGTCCGGTCACAGTTTAACGTCATGTGTTAAAGACATGGTGCTTGGTAGTTTAACGTCCTGCAGATCGGACGAGGTGGGTTCACTCCACACCCCTAGGACTTACATAACTGGTACCCTTTTATCCTTAGGGGAGGGAAGGTACCAGTAAGGCTGTGGTCAAGGGGGTTTGTGGAGCGAACCATCGAGGGGTCCACGTTAGAGTGGCTATGAGAAGAAGCAATAGCTGTTAGTGTGCCTATGCGAAGAAGCATTAGGCGAAGCAACACTATAAGTGGTATTGTCCCTGGGACTTTGAAATCACATCATGCATACCTGGAGGGTCGCACGGGAAGTGTTATTGCCAAGAAAAGGAGTGTGCTTCGCGAAGCGGAGTGACTTGGCCTTAGCATGGGGAATAGGTGTGAGTGGAGGGTGCTTCGCAAAGTAGAACAATATTCACAGAGCACTTCCTCACGAAGAGGAGGTGCCTCACGAAGCAGGGGGGCTGCGAAGCAGTGTGCTTTGCGATGTGCAGCAATCCAGCCTTAGCATAGGGATCACTAGTACAAGTTGGGTGTTTCGCGAAGCATAAATGCTCCACGGCTGCCCGGGTTCCCTTGCGAATCCCCTTCCTTCACGAATGCCCTTGAGCTTCGCGATGGGCATCCCTCTCATAAGAGGGGATAAAAACGAGACAATGTGAAGGTGTCACACGAAGCAGAAGTACCTCGCTGAGCTCATGTTTCCCGGGGGTAAAGAGTGCTTCGTGATTCGGGAGAGGAGAAGCCGAAAGGTCGGATTGTCCGTCTCAGGACTCAGGGGGAGCCCAGTATTTATAGGAAAGGGGAGCCGTGAAGCAGAACTCACATGCCGCCTCAGGTGCTTCGTGGCGCGCTCGCGAACGTCAAAGTCATTCGTAGAGAGTTACCGCCTCCCGAGCTTCACGGCAGGCTCGCGAATGTCAAACTCATTCACGGAGAGTTACCGCCTCCCGATCTTCACGGCGGGCTCATGAACATCAAACTCGTTCGCTGAGAGTTACCACCTCCTGAGATTCGTGGTGCGCTCGCGAACGTCAGAGTCGTTCGTGGAGAGTTACCGCCTCCCGCGCTTCGCGGCGCGCTCGCGAACGTCAAAGTCATTCGCGAAGAGTTATTTCCTCCGGAGATTTGCGAGACCGCGATGCTCCGTGGTGCTTCGCGTCGGTGCTTCGCGAGGCAGCGTGCCGACCTTCCTTTCCATCCCTTCCTTTCGTGCAATATTTTGGCACCAACATTAGGTTAATAGTTAACATTAATTCATTAAAATCAATACGAATAATTGGTTCTATGGGAACATTAAGGACATTACCTGAGGTATTGGGGTGATTTTGATCCCCAAACAATGAAAACATGGTTCTTACGGATGAGGGAAAGGTTTGAGATAAAAGGGGTGATATTTATCACTAGGTAGAGGTGAACTGGTTCATTAGGATTGAGATGATGGGGTCTTCAGTACGAGGGCATGACCCATGGGTCATGTGATGGAGTTGACCACTGGGACTTGGGAAATGTGGGTTTCATTTGGAAATGTTTTTTCTAGATGATGTCTCTTATGAAATTTTGGTAATTTATAGTATCATTTTTTGTCGACATTGGCATTGGATTCTTCCACACCCAAAGATGAATCATTTGAGGTTGTCTTGGCCTCCCTTTTTGGGTGGATTCCTTTATAGATATAATTTCTTATAGGATAGAGTTAACCACAAGTTTTGGAGGAGGTTCCTACCATATAAGTCAACTTGAGATGGTTTTTGAGACCATCATATGGGGTATATGGATTGATATTATATTTAGGATGATAGGACATGATTATTGGATGATAAATTTCACAATTCTTCAGGCCATAAGAATATTGAGTTGATTCTAATTTAACATATATTAGAGGATGGATTTCACCAATCATCTATAATTTGGGTTATTGAGATGACTTTTACTTTGGAACTATGGTCTAAGAGACATGGTATGTATTGATGGGTATATTTATAAGATTATAGTATTGGTAAAACATGAGGTGAAAGATGGAATGAGGTTCCTAGTGAAATGCTTGAGGTTAGGATACATAGGTACTTATGGTACAACTAACCATGGATATGTCATTCAACTCAAGTGTTGGAAAAACCAGTTAAAATTCTCACTTGGTGTTGTTGAGTGCAAGGGGATATAGTTCATTATTATTGTGTGTGATTTGAAGTTATTTATTTTGGTATTTATACATTATATAATTGTGGATTTATGACAGCCTCATATTGGTTGTGGCCAACTAAGCATGTACTCTCACCCAACATAGGCCCCTCAAGATGCAAGTAGACTTTATGGTTTTGAGATTAGGTTAGTAACTAGGTTTATGCTATTGACCACCGTGATTAGAGATGTACTGAATTTTTATGGGATATATGGAAGTGGAATTAGTGGTTCCTCTTCCTTAAGTGATACCACTTTGGTGTTTATATATATATGTAGTCATGTGGTAGGCCACATGCGACCTTGCTCATATTTTTTGTATGATCTGTCTTGACATGGGTATTTATATTAATATAGAATGATTCACTTTGGATTTTTTTTATTTGTACTATTTGTGTATGAAACTATTTTCTTTATTGTTTTCTTCCACTATTAAATTCCTTCTTCCAATATGTTATATATGTTTGTTTACCGTTACTATTATCATTATTATAAGGTATAGTCACCCAACTATCTCATAACTAGAACCTCGCTTCTAGTTGGTATCCTTTATCAAATAGTGAGGAATGTATAAGGCTTAATTCCCCACCATCATTGATAATAGATAAAGAGAAAGACAAGGTTAGGAAATTAAAAATGAATTTAGAAGAGTTAAATTTTTTTGTCGTACTATTTTGGATATGGTAGACCAGAGACTATGAGGTTGTTTGAACTAGGTTTATTTCTCTTTCTGGGTTTCCACATCCCCATTTAAGAGTTCTATATCAATTTTTTATGTGTCGGAAATTTCTTTTATTCCCTATGCTTTTACAATTGATTAATTTTCAATATGGTCGGCACACTTTGTTGTGATGTTATTGAATTATAATATTTGTACCCGTGGCACTGCATGGAATATGAGGAAACTTTATTCACTATAGAAGGAACTTATACTCATATGAAATGTTTATATGTTGGTGATTGTCATTGGGAACCTGGAATGTGATAAGTGGGGATGTACTATTTAAAGTGTCAATAAAAAGTTAAATATGATTTCCCAACAAAGCAATTTTGGTGGAATTCTACTCATCCATATTTGTTGTGTGGTCCTTAATGTGATCAGTATGTTATGATATGCATGTAGTGTATGTATTGGATTTATTTTTTAAGGTTATTAATGATTAATGAAGGGGGGTTAGTTATATTAAATGTCAACAAAAATATAACCAGTGTTTTCCTGTATTTCCATTTGGTTTCATTCTACTTTTCCACCCTAGATTGATGATATCTGATACATGATATTTGATGACTATCTCTATTATGGTTTGGAAAGAGTCCATGTGAAGATTATCTGTGATATATGATTATAATAAGGGTATTTAAGGGGCTATGTCAAAATCTTTCACATGACATGGGTGTGGTAGGGGAGTGTGATGTAGTGATATGCACTGCATATTACATATTTCTCTATCTGTGATATATATAACTATTATTTCAATTGTAACCACGATGTCTGGTCTTCTATTTGATTCCAATTAAATGTATTATAGTGTATCTTTAGGAGGTAGGAAATGTTATTCAACTAGAGAGTGTGTGGAATGAGTCCCCTAAGGGTTGGTTTGATCATGGTCCATAAGTACATGGTCCATTATAGTCAACACTACTGAAATAGATGGAAAATTTTGGGCCATGGATTGTCTATAAGATACAGGTAGTCATGTTGTAATACATACATGGTATAGAATGTGGAGATTACTGTGCTGAGTCATCCACATATTATTTGACATAAGATATTCATTCTCATCTCCCACCATTATTTCTGGGTGGGGGTGGAGTCTAGGAAACAAAGAACTAGATTGAGTCGCTAGAGAAGATTTGGGAAAAGTTTATGACACTAAAGTGTTAGAAGGTGAATATGGATACATATATTCTAAAAGGACAAATAAATCAATTCTGGGACATATAGGTACCGAAATGTAGACATGAGGGTCTGGCTTGGAAGGATTTAAAGTCTAGGTTATTTAAGAAATTTTTTCATGAGACGTTGAGGGTAGATATAAACCAAATTTCATTATCCAAAAATCGGAAGAGAGATACTTTATGGAATATGAGTTTAATTTAAGAGGAAGGCCACGATTTCCTCCTTCTAGTTTTGGAGACAACATCGCTAGTGTGGGACAATTAAAAGATTGATTGTGGAACACCATCAAGGTTTAGGTGATTATATTTCGATTGTCCACTTTTATAGAGGAGGTGAATTCGTCAATGATAGACAAGGTTACCATGATGTTACTATTTTATTTGAGATGTGTGATGGTGTTATGTGATCTTATTTTTGGTTCAACATGTATAAAAAAGTGAGACCATTTGGTGTCTCATTAGGGATGTGAGTCCAGAGATTGTGCAAGAAACTGAGGAGTGGTTCTTTGATGGTCTTCTTATATTCTAGGTAGAAAGGGAAGGTTCAGACTTTCTATGAATGTTATCCAATGGTAATCCAAGAATGTTGTTGGTGGGGGAATTTGGAAATGTTATTTATAAACCCTTCTCTATTAGCTGAGATTTGGGACTTGATCAGACCCAGGGATTTATTGTAGGAATGTGAACGGTACTAGGATCCAGTACTAGGGATTATGCTACACTCATAGGTCTTAGCAGGAGAAAAAAACATATCAGTGGGGTCAGTGGCCGATATATGGGGTATATCTATAGGGTGTCCAAGTCTATGGTTTTTAGGGTTCTTGTTAGGTTTATTATATTGATTTGGTAGGATCATAGTGGGTCTGAAAGATGAAAATGTTTAGAGGTACATCATAAATGTGGCTATGGGAATTTTTTTCGGCATTGAATGTCTTTTTTTATGAGGTATATATGAGATAAATTAATTAACTGGGTGTTTTTTATTATGTGTGCATCATGTATGATGTATGATATGTAGGATAAGAATAGTAATTATGAGTTATTGCTAGAATTTATTATGACTTATGGCATGTATTAGGTTCATAGTCTTCACGACTCTATGGGGAATTCATATATATATATATATATAAATATATGATACATGATTACATTTGAGTATATAATGTCATATATGTCCTTTGATCATCAATGAGATGTGTGAATTTATGGGTGTCATGTGTGTCCTGGGTATGAAATGGGAATCCAGTGATATGTGGGACTCTTGGGTGTTGTGTATAACATGGGTACTAAGGTTCATCTAATGATATGCTATATTTGATGGGTTTCATGTATGATATTAGTGTAATTTATCACCACATAATGAACATGGATAATAGTATGTCCTGGGAGGAAATTTATTCCCTAGTATATTTAGTGGAACCATAAGAGTATTTGATTTTGATGTTTGTATGTGACTATGTAGGTAATTCTTATAGTAGGGGGTGCCACAAGGGGAATTGATTGTGACTGATAACTGAGGTCAAACAGGTTAATTAAAATGATATGGTTATGTTGGGTATTATCTAAAAATAATAAAGTATTGTGTGGGGATGATATATCTTAAGGAGAGGTGGTTGTGACATTTATGGTTTTTGAATGGTTTGTTTTCTATGGTAAATATGAATTTTATTTTTGGTGGATGGGCCAACATTCTTATTGGTATTTAAGAACTAATTACAAGAATTCTAATGTGTTTTTACATTTTATTAGATATATTTTATGGATCCTAAAGTACATATATAATTCTAAGGGGATTTGGAATCATCAGACTCAAGAAACCCCGTTTCAGGAAATACAGACTGAGGCGTTGGGTTGGCACACTGTTTGTCAAACTGTGTGGTCTAAACCGTGCAACCTATTCAGTTTAGAGGAATGATTATCTGAAACCATGTAGTCACTGCAAAGAAATTGTAAAATGGAGTTTAGGTGTGCAGAGTCACACAGATAGTGGAAAAATAGTTCTCCAAACCTTCTATACAAACCGTACGTAGTTTCTTCCCTTTGGACGGGGAGCACTACACAATAGGCACATTGTTTACTAAACCTTGCAAAAAACTCTGTGTATTTTCAAACAAAAAAATGACTATTTCCACCTTATTATTTACGTTTTTGACCTCCTTTCTTATACCCCACACAATATCTGCCTCTATTAGGACATCGATCTCCTTGCAACCACTTCATGGGCTTTGGCCTCCCATTTTCATTTGTGGACAAGGTCAAGCTACATTGGGGGCATTTGATTAAGGTTATTAAGATCTTTAAAACTCTTTTCAATTCCCCAACTACCTCAATATACAGAATTATAAATTCATGTGAGCTATTTTACCCTATTTTTAGGGAAACTGTCTAAATAATTTTTTCTTATATATCAAATAAAATCAGAGGACAACATTTAAGGGGTTCAAACCTAGGAGTATAAGGTTGGTGGTGCCATGGTTTATCAATAATTATACAAGTATTATGGGGTGTGACATTAAATACACACATGTTTGCTGTCTTAGTCAAGCCCATAATTAAAAAATTATTTTTTATGTTGTAATATAGGATATGTGGTTCCTATTAGAACACTCTTTATTATTAAAATAGGATTAAGGTGGGTATGGGATCTTTGAACAATTGGGTAGGTTTAGACAATTTTTTAATTTAATTAATTAAATTTGATATGACTAAATTGGTTCCATGAGAACATGATGATCATGTCCTAAGGTATTGAGGTGTCTTTGATCACTATGACTAAGGAAACATGTTTCTTCATGATTATGGAATGGCCTGAGATACATGATGTGATGTTGATAACCAGAATGTGGTGACATGGTTCACCAAGATTGGGGAAATATGTTTTCCAGATGAGGTATTTTGCCCTTGGGATTAGGATGGTATTGACTACGGGGACATTGGATACATGGTTTTCATGTGGGAATGTTTTTTCCATATGGCGTGACATAGAAAATGTTGGTTATTGGTGCTCATCATTGTTAAAATAATTATTTGTTGGAGTCATGTTTATATAGATAGGATTCAGTTGAGGTGATGATTACCAATATTGTTTTGTGGATTTATCTTCAGATATAGAAAAAAATGTGGTGGTGTTGACAACCAATTTTGGATGTGGTTCCCACTATAGAATGTCATAGATGATGGTGTTTGAGTCCATCAGTTAGTGGATGAGGATCACCGTAATATTAGAGATAATGGGATGAGATTATTAGAGGAAGGATATCACCATGACTTGGGATGCCAGGATATTGATATGAAAGATATTTATAATAAACTATAGGATATATATCTCCATGCCTCAAGATGTCGGGTTTTTGAGTTGTTAGTGAATTTTGGAATGTGCATTGAGGTACTGTGCATGTGTTGATGGGAATGTTGATGAGATGTCAGTTATTTGATATGTGAACATGAGGTGTTAGGTGGAATTAGGTGATGGGTTAAATGTATGGGGTTGATATACTGAGGTACATCAGGTACGAATAATGGTGGATATTTAATTCAAATCCTATATTGGATGAAGAAGGTAAAACCCTCACATGTTGTTATTGAGAGAAATTAGAGAGAGTGGATTATTATTATGCATGAGTTTTAAATATTAACTTATGTATTCATACATAGTAATGTTAAGGATATACTACATACACACGTTGGTGGTGGCTTACTGAGTTAAAACACATACCCTATATGAGCCCCTCTGGATGTGTGTTCAATTCATGGGGTTGGGATTAGGTTAGAGAAAAGTATTGTGCTCAAGGACATTGTTATTTTGGATATACTACTGTTGACGCTCCTTTTTTCATAGAATCTAATGATTGAAAAAGGAAAATACCTTAGTCCAAATTGATTCATCCGTTGAAGAAAACATCAAAAATCAAAAAAGGAATGAACAAAGAGAACATTACCCATAGGTCAAGCAAATTCCCTCATAGGTGCAATAGTCCAGTTGCGCGGCGCATAATGGGCGCGCAAGTGACTTGGGATACCTAAGTAATAACCGCTCGGGATCTTCTCCTGCCAATAAATAGACCCTGTGGGCCCCCCATTCGAGAATGAATTTTTCCAGAAACTCAGATTTGAGCTCCCGGCGCCCTAGTCTCTTCTCAAAGCTTCTGAAACACTTCTAAGGTAATTTAATACCTATAACGGAAGATCTAAAGAGGGGGAGGAAGGCCTAAGTGTTGAAACTCATCAACACTTGCGCTCCTGAGTGGGCATCCCTTAAGGGAAAAGGCCCCACTTGGGCGCTGCCTTACTCCTTCAATAGAACTAGCGCGCCCCTCTTCTGGAAGAACCTCAAGTGGATTCTAAAGGCTTTAACCAAGAGTCTCTCAAGTATTAACCTACTGGTTAACCATCGCGCAAGTACCCATGTGTCGCGCAGGTATACCTACGCAACCGGGACTTGCGTGCCCATGTAGTACGTGCGCGCCTGCCAAGACTTGCACGACTCTACTTCTATGGGTGCCCTTCATGCCCATTTCACCCCTCTTATTTCATTCCACCTCTCCTATTCAACATTCAGTCGTCAAGACACTCTTCAAAGACATTTATGGCATGCTTTCTTGATTTGACACCCTTATCTGAAAGTAATTCTGTGTAATAACTCTAAAAATCTAGTGATTTACACATCTTTATGTCACTAAAGATTGTGATTTAATTAATTCAACCTCATCCTTTACGATGAGAGAACTCAATAACCTAGGAATCCTCCTTAGGAGTAAGCTCTAGTCCCCTAATCTGGGCATCCTCCTTAGGTCTAAGCCTCAGTCTTAATTTCTCTTAAGCAGTCCTAATTTACCTTTGATCTGGGATTCCTTTTCAGGAGTAAAACCCAATCATAAATCCTCTCCTAATCCGGGCATCCTTTTCAGGAGTAAGCCCCAAGTTAGAGTATTCAAATCTCCATGAAGCACATATACCTTTATGGACCCTGTTCCTGGATTTCATCCCTGAATTAAATCATAATCTTCATTTATCTAGGCAGTCATACATACATAAGCCCCACATTATTTCTTTTGATTACATCTTTCATGGCACAATTGTCTGATTTTTACCAATACCTCTTGTTTCTCACATCGAGCATGACTCACGTGAGCGTAGAGTGTAAAGGTAATTATGACATTCTTCTTTGATCCATCAATCATAAACATCATACTCCCTTACTCGTACTACGTGGGTTCTGATTCCTTTTATAAAAAGAGGATACATAGGTAGCCCATCTGCGGGTTCGATCCCAACTCTGAAATAATTCATGTCCTTCTAAATGACAATAAACATCAAGTGCCCATTGAGTGGCGTTAAAACCAGTATGGTAATCATAAGGACCAAGAGACTTTTACGTATCAAAGGATACCATTGACTAAGAATCTCTAACAAATACAGATGAATATTTATCAGTGAAGAACCTTGAATACATATAAAAGATTCTCTAAATTTTCTACGTATCGATCATTGGTTGTCAGATCTAAAGGAAAACTCATTTTGTACTTGGTAATGTAATAAGGATTCATGAACATAACTTAAATCTATAAAGAGAGTCCTGGAGTAGACAATAATTCCCCTTAAAAAGGTGTGATGAGTCCGACCTCCCATCCTCTCGACCAATGCAAATTCCTAAGCCTCAGCAGTCCACAAACTAATGAGCACCTACCTTTGGAAAGTAGGTCTGAATGGATGTGGAATCATTGGATGTTTCTTGTTCTACGATCAAACCCATTAGAAACCGATCAGAATGTTTGAACCTCCCATCAAAGGAGGTCATCCTCGAAGTTCGAGGGAAACAAAAATGGTGAACCGACGTGAATCCTTAACAAAGTTAAACTGATGTTTTACCTATTTGTTAGGCCCCTATTTAAAACTCAATAAGAGGTCCAAAAAAAATTTCATTGACATATGTGCTCATCCAAAAGATGTAGTGACTGAATTTATCTTGATTACGTCTATTATATCAAACATTCACTCTTTTCCAAGAACTTCTGCATTTCTAGAATGGCTGATCTCAAGTTCACACCTGTGAATACTGCTGCTGCAAATGCTACTGCTACTACTCCTGCTGGATCATCGTCCACTCTGAGGACTATATCACCTACTTAGCATCTTCAACACTGGGTCTCAAATGCAGTAGTTAAGGAGTACTATCAACACGGTACCATTCCAACTCTAGAGGCTGCCCGACAAGCCCTCCAAGTGAACAAAACACATCGGTCATCCGGACAAAGACGACCAGTGATCAAGAAGAAGGTGGTGCTGACTACTGTCTCCAACCGTTTGGGGTCGTTATCCCCATAACGCAATCACCATTCACTCCCTTATTCTGGGGAGGTGAATGAGAAGGTCCCTCAGGGACTTCATTCAAGAAAACAATAGTCCTTCATAAGGTCACCCACCATCAATCGCCATCAAACTTGTGCGGCAGTGCCCCCTCAACATGATGAGGGTACTGAATCTAGGCGTTCGGCTCAGGTTCCTCGAACACGAGCAGGCAAGACGAATCGCCAGAGGCGAAGTCCAATTAATAGTGGGCAGGTTATCATCTCTGCCATATCCAGAGAAATCCACCAACCTAACTTGGTGGAAAACAACGAGCAGGCACACACACCTACCCGTTTTAATTTCTTCGTCCAGCAGACTCGTCTGGCAGCATCACGCCAATCCCGCCAGGAAATTCCGGTGGAGTACTATAGGCAGGAACATACACCTGTTTATACATCATCAGCTAGTCAGTAGGCTCGTCTGACTACATATGATGGATCTCGTCAACTACGTTCGGCGAAGTTTAATCAACAGGCACATACACCTGCTAGTACTAATCAAGCCTACCAACAGTCTCATTTGGTAGCATTCGGAGAAGTTAGTCAGAAAGCCCTGACAACAAATAGGAGGCAGAATCAACTCTCTACCCCCACACTTGAGTACTATCAGGATTCACTGACAGGAAAAGGAGGACATGAGCAGGCACATACACCTACTCCAAGCCCATAATGGATGTATATTCTCGTTCCGGCAGCTGAAGTCACCAAGCATATTCTATCAATGGTGAAAGACCAGAAGCAAATACCTGCTCATATTCTAGATACCTGTTAGGATATTATAACAACTTCAGTGGCATTTCAGGGAAAGACACATAAATCTATCCCTACCAGTGGAGTGACACATCAAAAATTTACTCTGGAACAGACACACACATCTGTTCCATTCCAAGAGGGTTATGGGGCATACTCCCCCATATCATATAGACAACCAAGTCAGGAACATACACCTGATTTGAGTGGAGATCATTAGCTTAACCGGACCATATTTTCTGATCAGGCACATGCACCTACTCAGAGCAGCCACATTCGTCAACAAGTGGTTTTCAAGGCAAGTAAGAAGGCTTCTAAGAAAAAGACCCGCCCAGCACAGTCAGGAGATCAAGAGCCAATCTATAATAAGGCCTTGCTCGATGTTGGAGTTCTTGAAGCCCTCAGACAGTTATCTGTTGGAATTCAAGATTATACTCCCTCATTTCCCAATAGTGGGAATATTAATTCCTAAGGTCTTCAACAGACACTTCCTCATGAAGGCTTGCTTCATGACAATTCAGTCGATCTCGAAGTTTCATCTTCAGATGAGAGCCACAGGAACCCTCTATGTGGTCAGAAGACCAAGGAGTAAGAGATCTCATCTTTTGTTGTAACCCATTATGGTGGTCCTCCCCATGATGATGAATTTCGCTGCGAAAGTCCTCTCCGCAGTAGCGATGCACATTGCCCGGAAAATGCCCCAGTGGACAATATAGTGCCGAGAAAGCCCTCTTATCTTGAGGCACTTGCAAATGTGAAACCAGTCATGTTTGATGCATCATCACTAGCAGGTGAAATACTTTATCAATCATAAGATAGTCCAGGGTGTAGGTCATTCTCCGAACCACCCCTAATTCATGCAACTTCTAGTTTGATCAATGATTTCTCTACCAATCCAGTTGAATCCAATGAAAAAAAGGAAACACCAACTCTGCTCAAATCAAGTAGAAGAATCTTCCTCAAATGATAAAGAGGAAATTCTAAACATGACAAAACAACTGCCAAAAGGTGAAGTGCCAGTCATGTTTTGGCCTCTAGCTGACTCTCAGTATGACATTTCAGAAATGTTGATGGAAGATGAAATTCATGATATTCGTCTCAACATATGGAAAACTCTTTGTCATTTGAAAAAGAAAGTATTATCTTATGATGAATATAAAAATCATCTTAATATAATAGAAGGGTTACAACGTCAGATTGATTTAGCATCTCTATCTGTCTCTCGATATCCGAAGGCTAAAAAGCAGCAGAGATCCCTTTAATGTTCATGCTTTGGCACAATAAGAAGATTGTGTCAGTTAATTGCCAATTCCCTATCTGGAATTCATGTCAAGGGATGGGGTGTTCATGGAGCACTAAATTTCACGGTGCTCTCCAGTCAGCAAAGCCCGCCCCAAATGGTCTCATGCAATGTTATTTCCCATGGCCGACCACAAATACCAGGCTTTGTTTGTAATCAAAAGCTTTCCCAAGAACATGCCTCAACTTGTTCCTCTGAAAATCAAGAATATAGAAAACTAGTTGTTGAATTACTCCTGCATCAAGAAACTGAGAATATTGAACAGACCTCTCGTATGGAGCAAGCACATCATCAAGTGACAGAAGTGTTGGAAATTATCCAATGGTCTTTTGAACCAGGTGAAGTGGATACAGGTTAATGCATCCAGCTAATTTCCAGACTAAGGTTCGCACGATCAGGATAGCTTTTCAGAAAGTCTCAGACATAGCATGTCAAGAGCCACCCCAGCTCGCCAGCCTGAGGACTCTTTTAAACCAACCCTCGGAATCAACAAATAAGATTCAAGGAGTTGAGAAGGAATAGCCCTAGTCCACTGGACTGGGGACTTTTTCAAATCATCAATCCCCTCCTTAGAGAAAGTCGGTCTTTTCTCAATTAGGGAAGAAGCCTCAAGAGGAATGAAGAGCAAAATTATCAGGAGATTACCTCCAAATTACGGTTCGTCAAGAAGTTCCTGAGCGATCGAATCAACAAAATGCAATGTCTCATCAAAGACATGGAAAAAGACAATATCACAGAAATACTAATAGAAGGGATGCAAAGAGTTATTCATCAATCAATGTCATCAATGACATTGTTGCTGATCCACCAGATGAGGCTCACTCAGGGGACTCAGATGAAGAGCTTACTACTTAATAAGATGTACGCACTGATACAAATGAAGAAGGTGTGCGTACACGAAGTCAAAGGATTACTCAGAACCTAGGTAATCCTTCCAGTAACCCACTTCCCCCTCTCCTAAAAGGATCCAACAAAGGGAACAGAAAGAACCAGGTTACATATCCTTCCTCTGGAGAAGGTTAATCTCTCTCACTAGTGAAAAGTATTGCACAACAGGAGGAAGAAATGAAGTAATTAAGAAGTTTGAATGCATAACTAATTCAGAGTAGTCTTTTTCTTAAGCATGCTGGAGTTAGTCATCCAAAAGAATTTGTTTCAGCTACTGAGATGGATCAAGAATATCCTCCTCTATCAGTACACCCTCACAGGTCTAATCCTATGGGTCAAGTGCAACAACAGTTGACAGTGCTACCATCAATTGCAGCACCAACCACCACATCTGTCCAAGCTCCAGTCATTGCACCTACCCAAGTCCAAGTTCAACTAGATGTTTCTCAATAGTTTATAACTACTATTGAGTCATTAACAGCTCGGTTAGAAACTATGGAAGGAAAACATGAACAAGTTCAACCAGAAAAGAAATTTTACCCTGAATGGGTAGATTCAATCTCTCCTCCATCCAGTTTTGGAATCCTTGTATTACCTATTTTCAATGGATCATGCGATCCTGAACAGCATTTGACGCATTACTTGTCTTGTTGCGATCCTATGATGGGAACTCTGGAGCAGTAAGAAGCAGTGAAACTCAGATGCTTCATGCGAACCTTGCAAGGACCAGCTTTTATCTGGTATACAAGCTTTCAATCCTGGTCAATTACCGAATGGGAGGATCTTCGCCAAAAATTCCTCCTTCAGTTCAGCTCAACTTTTCCAAAGACAACAGTTTTCGATCTTACAAACTGTAAGCAAAGGAAGAATGAAAGGGTCTATGATTTCATTGCTCCCAGTAAGGGATTAACAAATCCCCTAAGATTAGCACTCTCTGAAGAAGAATTGTTTCCAATCTGTGTGGCAAATCTGCATGCTGAATTACACACGCCGTTAATCCCTGCGAAATACACAGGAGGGTTTCAGGACCTTACTTCAATCTCTCAGCAGATTGAAGATTCCCTTATACAGGCTAAGGTTAAGTCTCATGTAATTCCATCAGCTCCAAGAAGGATGATGGGTAAAGCAGAAACTGCTACAGTTATGCTTAAACAAGCACATGTACCTGTTTCTACCTCAAAACCTTCATCTTCTCGAAGGGCTCCACCTTCTGAGTGCCAACAACAAAGTCTGTTTCATCCAGATGATCAAAGAAATCAAAGGAAAAAACAATTTGAGGATCTGAAGAGCAAAACATACTCTTTCAAAAATGAACAAGTTCCTGGTTATTTCATTTCAGCTCTGGAAAACAAATTGGTTCAATTACAAATGCCCAAGAGGCCAAACAAGAAAGGAGATGAAGACCGTCCCAATTATTTCCCTTTTCATCAAATGTTGGGGCATCCCATCCAGGAGTGTTTTGTCTTCAAAGACCTCTTTCAAAAGATGGTCGACTCGGGACAAGTCAAACTGAAAGGCTCTTCAGTTCAAGTAGCATGTGTTACTACTACAGTTCCAGAGGAGAAAGGTGAATGGCAAGAAGTCAAAAGCAAAAATGCATAGAAGTATGATGATTGGATGGTCAGAGAGACAATAAATCGAACTCATGCTATTTTGTGAACACAATTAAAGAAACCAATTGTGTCTTCTGCCATGAATGTTGCAGAAAAAAACCTCTTCATTACCGGGAAAGTCCTCAAAGAAATGACATGATTAAAAGAAAGAAAAAGAATCATAAGATTATGAGTATGTGTCAAAGAATAAGTTGTATTTGACTTTGGAGGACTTCATGCCATATACTTTAAACCACGGGCACCACCCCACCAAAAGGCAGAACCTAAACAGGCTAATCAGGCAGAGTCTTCATCAGACGAAGAGTTAATCTTTGGTTCTGGTAGTATGATTCAACTAATAGATCCTTATGCCAGTCACAGTTTCGATTTCAATGAGCTTGAATTCCCTATATCAAACAGGGGAATTAGAGAAAGTTCCAGGGGCTCAGAATATAGGGGAAGAGGTGGATCTTTCGGAAGCCATTATTCCAATTATACCCCTGCTAGAACTGTGTACGTAGCAGAAACTCGTGGTAGAGCCCTTCAGCGAGCTCAGGAAGAATAAGAAAGTTCTTATTCAAATAGCAAATTTAGTCCTGGAACAATTATTTTGGAAGACCGGTTGAAAGTTCAATGTTCTTCCTCTCAGCAATTAAATGGATCTAATCGGTCTAATCTTCCAAAACCAGGAATATTTCCAACTCTTATCCCGATACAAGATGCATCAACTTCCAAAATATCTGCTTCCAAGGTACATGCTAAACCATATATTCTTATTGGGAAACACAGACCTCTAGATCAAAACTATGATATATTGAAACAATTAGCCCAAGTACCAGCCAAGTTATCAATTCTGGATTCTCTGAATTTGTCAAAAGATCTTCGGGAAGCACTCATCGAGGCGTTGTCAAGTCCTCAGAAGTTTGAAACTGAAATTGCTGCAGCTGAAGTCTATCACATAGAGAATAATCCTACAGAATTCCATTCAATAATATCTTTTACTGACGAAGATGAATATGATGTTGTGCATGGACATATTAGACCATTGTACTTTTCTGGAAAGGTCAATGGCGTAGACGTCCGAAAAACTTTCATTGACAATGGTTCATGAGTCAACCTCATGCCCACTCGTACACTTCGTCAATTGGGCCTCACGGAATCTGATTTATCAACTTCTACCATGATGTTACAAGGATATGATAAAAATGAACAAGAAACACTGGGCGAAGTTACACTCAGAACTCAGTTTGGAGATCTTGTATCCAATTCAAATTTCAGGGTTGTTGATCAAGACTCAGCCTTTAACATCTTTCTTGGAAGACCCTGGCTACATCAGCATGCAGCTATCCCTTCATCATACCATCAATGTATCAAATATTGTATCGATGGTCAAGTTGGGACATTTAATGGTGATAAGGCCCCATTCAAGACATGTGAGTCTCAATACATTGAGGCGGAATTCTATCACATGAAGGGAAGGGAGAAATCCACAACAATGGAGATTACCAAAGTTAATGCTTCATATGGTTTGGATAAAATTCCAGTAAATCCATTTACAAATGTGAGTACAGATTATGTGTTGCCTATTAGTCAAATTGACAAGATAGACCCAAATCAAAATACCCTTATGGAAATATCCATAATGTCAATTACGGAAATCGAGTCAAACAACATGGGAAAAATTGGTAATCTACCAAGTAGTGATGAAAGCAAAAATGGTGACGTCTTAATTTCATCTACTGAAATCCAAAAAGTCTATGCTTCGTCAATTAGGCCAGAAGAAGTTATAGCAACATCGGAGGTGAACAATGATGTCGATTCTCAATCCATCCTCTCCTCTTTATTACCCAAAGAAGACCCTTCATCATCAATCTGGTCGGAAATGGAAGTTTCTTCTTCATGATATGCAAATTTTGACATCTCTTCTGATCATGAAAATTCTACTTTATCATCTACTATTCAAGTAGAAATTGAAGAAATAATACATGAAGAAGAATAAGAGGAAGATCTCAGAGATGCTCCTCTAGCATTTGAAGAGGGTATCTCTACCACTGTGGATGAACTCAGAGAAATAAATCTAGGTATAAAAGAAGATCCACGCCCCACTTTAATCAGTGCGGCCATGACTCTTGAAGAGCAAGAGATGTATATTTCTTTTATAAATCAAAATAGAGATATATTTTCCTGGAACTATATAGAAATTCCCACGCTTGATCCTGATATTGTTACTCATCATTTGGGTTTACCAGAAGAACATCGAGGATTTAAGCAAGCCGCGAGAAGAACACACCCAACTTATTCTTCCTAAATTGAAGCTAAATTGGATAATCTTATCAAAGATAACTTCATTAGAGAAGTTCAATATCCCAAGTGGTTGGATAATATATTCCCTTTAAGGAATAAGAACAAACAAATTAGAGTTGGCATCGATTTCAGAGATCTTAGTCGGCATTGTCCTAATGATGATTTCCCAGTTCCGATTACAGAACTTTTAATTGATGCAACAGCTGGCTATTAAGCCCTTTCCTTCATGGATGGACATTATGGATATAATCAGATCCGAATGGCCCTAGAGGACGAGGAATCTACAGCCTTGAGAGCCCCTCAGGGTGTGTTTGGATACCGGGTAATGCCCTTTGACTTAAAGAATGTAGGTGTATCTTATCAGCGTGCCAAGCATCGTATATTCAAACCCTTCTTAGGGATGTTTGTTGAATGCTATGTTGATGATTTGGTAGTTAAATCCAAACAACGTTCTAATCACTTGGATGATTTGGAAGTTATATTCTGCAAGCTTCGACAACATAATTTGAAGATGAACCCCTTAAAATTTGATTTTGGGGTAACCTCAGGAAAATTTCTTGGCTTTGTTGTATGCCATCGTGGTATTGAAGTCGATCCAGAGAAGACCAAGTCAATCCTTAGTCTGTCACCTCCTCAAAATTTGAAATAATTAAGAGGAATTCAAGGACACTTAGCCTATATTTGGTGTTTCATCTCCAATTTAGCAGGAAAAAGTTTACCCTTCACCAAATTGATGAAAAAAGTAGTCAAATACCAGTGGACTGATGAATGTCAAGAAGAATTCAATATTCGCAAGAAATACCTCTTGAGTCCACTGGTACTCATGCCAACTTTTGAAGGAAGACCACTTATCCTCTACGTGACAGCTCTAGAGCGATCATTGGGTGCGTTTCTTGCTCAAAATAATGATGCTGGGAATGAGAACAGCCTCTACTATCTCAGTCGAACTACGCTTGAAGGAGAAACCCAGTATTTAAGTATTGAGAAGTTCTTCCTGGCATTAATCTTTGTAGTTCAGAAGTTGATACACTACCTGCAACATCACGCGGTCCAATTGGTATCTCACAATAACCCGCTCAAATTTATCCTTAGTCGTCCAATGCTTAAAGGATGTCTGGGAAGGTGGGCAGTTATTTTGCAGCAATTCGACATTCAGTATGTGTCTCAAAAGGTGATAAAGGGCCAATATCTGGCTAATTTCTTGGATGAACATACTTTAGTGGAAGACACATCTTCAGATATTGAACTCCCTGATGAGGAAGTCTCCTCTATTCAAGAAATTCCTCAGGCATGTGAAATTTATTTTGATGGTGCTTCCAGAAGTCCAACAGGGAGGAAAATGGAAAATACTAAATTCAAAAAAGTTGTCTTTGGAATTGTGCTCATTTCTACAGAAAAGGCAGTGTTACCTTATTCATTCTTATTGTGGGAAGGTGGTACCAATAATGAAGAAGAATACCAAGCTCTCATCATAGACTGGGAATTAGCACTTCAAGAACAGGTGAATCACATAAAGGTTAAAGGTGATTCAGACCTGGTAATCAAACAAGTCAATGGGGATTATGCCATCAGAAAAGAAGAACTAATCCCTTTGTATGATTACGTCAGACAGTTAATGGCGGAATTCCCTTTGGAACTGACTTTTTATTATGTCCCAAGATCACAAAATGCTCAAGCTGAGGCACTTGATAATATAGCCACATCTCTGGAAGATCCAAATTGGGATTAGACAACCATCAGTATTGCCCACCGTCCTGCAATTTCACCTAATGTTCGAATTAGAACAGAGGAAATTAATGAAGTTAGTCTCATTCCTGAACCATATGGTCATACTACAGGATGGATGTCACCTATGAGGTAATACCTTCAAAATGGAACACTTCCACCTGATAGAGCTGAGAAAGAACAAATCCGGTGACGTGCGGTCAATTTTACTCTTTACGATAGCCCAGATCGCATAGAGATAATTCTCTACAAATGTGGTTTTGATGGAGTTCTCTTCAGATGCATTGATGGTGAAGAGATAATGGTTGTCATGAAAGAAGTGCATGTAGGAGTATGTGGTACCCACCAGTCTTGACATAGACCGTCTGATTAGATTCGAAGGCTTGGATACTTTTGGCCTTCAATGATACAAGATTGTGTCGATTTCACAAAGATGTTTCATTCATGAAAAGTACATGCCAACTTAATTCATCAACCTCCAGAGTTTCTTCATATAGATAAATACTCATGTCCATTTTCCACATGGGGAATAGATGTTGTGGGACCTTACCCTTCGGCTACGGCCAAGCAGTTTAAGTACATTATTACTGCTACTGACTTCTTTTCCAAATGGGCAGAGGAAATACCTCTCAAGGAAGTCAGTTCTAAATGCGTTGTTATCTTCATCAACTCTAACATCATTACCAGATTTGGTGTCCCTCATACCATATTGATGGACAATGGCACCAACTTCTGTTCATCCGAGGTGAAGAAGATGTATCAAAAATACAACATCAAATCCAACCATTCATCTCGGTATCATGCAGCGACCAATAGCTAGATAGAAGCTTTCAACAAGACTCTGTCAGATATATTATATATGATGGTGGAAAATGATAAGAATTCATGGCCTGATAAACTCTTTCATGCTTTATGGGATTATCGGACTACCACCCGCACTACAACTCGGTCAACTCCATGTTCATTGGTATATGGAATGGAAGTTGTCTTGCCCATTGAAGTTCAACTACCCTCGCTCAGAGTTTCCAGTTTGTGATCAATCATCTACATATGAACAATCTCAAAAGCGATTGAATGAATTGGAACGGTTAGATGAGAAAAGATTGTGCACTTTTCACCACTTGGAAGTCTATCAGAATCGAATAGCACGAGCTTTTAACAAAAAAGTTCATCTTCGTTCATTCACTCAGGGATATTTAGTATTAGTTCTCAGAACTTCAATGATACCAGGAAAGAAACCTCCCAAGCTTGAGCTAAAATGGGAAGGACCTTATTCAATACATATGGTCTACTCCAATGAAGATTATTCATTAATCTTGACGGATGGAGAACTCATCACTACTCCAACCAATGCCAGATTTTTTAAGAAGTATTTTTTATAAACACAAAACCTAAATCGTCCTAGCTAAATGATGACAAACTATAAAAAAGTGCATTAATACGTCCTAAATGACATTAAACCGTACTTTTCCCTTGTTATATGAGGATAAACTATATGACAATGGTCCATACATATGACCTTAAACTATTTGTATTACTTTCGTCCCACACGACGTTAAACTGTGAAAATGTTCCCTAAATGGTCCAGTATGACCTTAAACTGCAACTAGGTCCTGTAAGACCTTAAAATACATTAATGGTTCTGTATGACCTTAAACTACATCATCAATGGTCTATACATATTACCCTAAACTATTTTCAAGTCCCTTAAATCCAGCAAGACATTAAATTGTGATGTCCTAACTACATGACGCTAAAATGTGTAGAAGTACCTTACGTCCAGAAAGACGTTAAACTACATAATCATCAAAGGCCCTGTATGACCATAAAATGCACTTTTGTCCAGCATGACATTAAACTGCACCATCCACAGTCCATGCATATGACCTTAAACTATTCGCACTTTCGTCCTACATGACGTTAAACTGTGGAAAAAGTCCCCAATGCGTCCAACATGACGTTAAATGGTGTGCTCTTTTGTCCTCACTACATGACATTAAACTGCACAGTCCCCCTTTCGTCTAGCACGACATTAAACTATATTGTCCCCATCATCCTAACTACATGAAACTAAACTGTACAAAAATTCCTTGATATGTCCTACATGACATTAAAATGTACTTTGTCCCTGCTAAATGACATTAAACTGCGCAACACCAATAGTCCTAACTGCAAGACTTTAAACTACATAGTCCCTTTATATGTCCTACATGACATTAAACTATGCATCTTTAAGGTTGTTGTTACCTCTTGTTTATCACACTGAGTATGACTCACATGAGCTTAGAGAAAACCTCAACCATAACACTCTCTTTGGGCTACTAACCATGTGTAAGTCCCAACAACATCATTTTTTTAGGTTTTTGTCCCCAAGATCAAATTGATCATTAATTCATTCTTTAATTGAACTATGCAGACTTTGATCCTTGCCTTCCAGGTTGGGTACGTAGGCAACCTCCCAAGGTTCAATCCCAAAATCAATCTCTTCACATCAGTTCACCTCCATCTCATACGATGTTGATTCGTGAAACCGCCCCTAGAATCAATATCATTAACTTGGTTCACTTTCGTCCTTGCTATACGACGTTAAACTATACAACACTTTTTTCCAGTATAACAATAAACTACAATATTCTTTGATACCCTCACCTGAGAGGGAACCATTATTTACATTGATTTTTCAATCATGTTTCATTTCAAAGACTACGTGCATACATGGCAACGCCCAAACCTTTTATCTTGGGTTAAACTCTCATTGTACTAAAATCCCCATTCACCCTACACATGTACGAACCAAATTTGTACAGAGGGTATTTCTAGAACTACGTGGGCTTGATTCCCATCCTTATGGGATACGTAGGAATGTTCGGGTGTCCCTCGAATCCAGCCCCAATTCTTTGGTCCTGACCCCAAATTCCACTTTCAGTCCCTTGGCTGAAAATTCCCCATGAAAACACACGCTGTGTATTTCTTATAATGGTCCATGATCTATGACCCTGTACTTAGATCTCTAATCCTTTTGTCCCACACGATGTTAAACTGTAGTTTAAGAACTACGTATGGCTTGATTCTCATCCTTATAGGATACGTAGTGAAGTCCAACATTTCAATTCAGGACCCAGCCACAACATGATTATGGATAGCATTGATCTGTATATCTCTATATACATTTGAAAATACCCATCTTTATGTGTCATAATCCTAACCTTAAATATTTTTAGATCATCATAACAATTTTCATGACTTTTAGTCACAAAAATTTCAATCTTCTGAGAATTATTTTTCCTGACTATGCCGCACGTGCCCTTAGGTGGCCTTGCATAAACAGTCTACATGACAGACTTGTTTTCCAAAAGATACTATTTTATTTAACTATGCTGCGAATTCCCTTATGTGGCCCTGCATAATTCAACCCCATAACAGGTTTGTTAAATAATGGTAACTTCATTCTTGGGAAGAAACCCTGTTTTGTCCTTATTGGTCTTAAATGACAGTATGCAGGGATCTGAAAAAATAGCCATCCTTAACATATATTTTCCCATATCATTTTTCATGATCTAAAAAGTATTCAAGTCTATGGTTTATATTCTCCTTCCCTATGTTTGGGTCAGACCTCCGTAGAAGTGATATCTATTCAGTTCTTCGATAATTTTGTTTGGAAATATCTTCTCCATATTCAAGTACCTCTTTCCATACAACAAATTCTATACATTGGAAAATCTGAATCTCCATAAACTTTCACTAGCATTTAGCACTAGGAAAGTAAATTTCTGAGAGTTCTTTTGCCTGACTATGCAGCACGTTCCCATAGATGGCCTTGCATAAACATTCTACATAACAGACTTGTTAGCCAAAAGATACTATTTTATTTAACTATGCAGCCATTTCCCTTAGGTGGACCTGCATAATTCAACCCCCTAATGGGTTTGTTAAATAATGGTAACTTCATTCATGGGAACTACTTCTTCTAATGACTTTTAGCTCTTTTTCATATCATTCCTCAAATTCAAATATTATTATGTCATAGTTTAACATTTTTTCCTCATACTTGAGTATGGTACTTTGTTTTCAGATGAACTGTCAAGGAATTGAGTCAATTTTAATTCATTTCGGTCAAAGCTATTTCGACCTTAAACATTAGTCTCTTTATGTTCGACATGCATGACTTTAAACTGCCCGCAAAAGATAAGGGAAATCTGAATAAAAGTCAAGTTCCAGCTCACTAAACATACATTTTTTATGATTTAGGTAATATTGAGGAATTAAAAGGTTCAAAGTTTGTAGGGTTATTTACATTAATCATAGTAAAAATAAAACTATGCTTAATAGGCCCATTGGATTTGGTAAAATTTAAAGCAGGTAGCAGGAAAACGCAGGTAAAAATGATTGAAGGTGAATGAGTTTTTCATTGATGCACAAGATTTATAAGTTCATCCACAGACTGGAGTCTATTCTCTTTTTGAAGGAATTACAAAAGACTTTCAACGTAACTCTTCATTTGATTTACGGCATCCCGAACTTCATCAGCAGCCACCTGGAATTCATTCATTCAACTGGATACCATAAGAGATGCAATGATACCAGCTCTTCTTGGAACAATTGTAAAAGAATGTTCTTGAGTGCGATTTAAGAAAATTATCTGCTGATCAAATACTGACTCTGTTTCTGTCCAAGAGACCTGGAAGATGGATACATGGATTTGAGAATGGAGAATTGGATGTAAAGATCTATTTGGAGAGAGTACTCTTTTCAGATATTGCTCTAATACCATGTTTGTATTTTCTCCACCAACCAGCAGTGGAAAACATTTTCAGCCCATGGGTTCGCCATTTTCATATCTGCAAGGAAATGACATGGTGGAAGAATTTGGAAGTTCACACCATTGTTGTTTCTCTTAATGCACAGCATAACCGAAATAGAGGAGTAGCAGTGCAGCTGCATTTCAGGTGTATAATTCTTTGCATCTGGAACATTGACTCCTTGCAGAAGACCATGACTATATAGAGTTAGGTAGATGCTCTGTGGGAAATTAAGATTATATTTCTTCAAGTACATAGAAAAATCTGGGAGAGTGCTATCACATATATCATAGTAATCATGGATAAAAATGTTTGTCTTGTCATCAATCCTCTTGCTATCCAGTTCATCAGCCATTCCGATTCTCCTGAGAGCCATTGAGTCTGCACAAAAGTTGAATAAACTAACTCTTAAATTGGTTTATTTTTCATAAAATTTGTGAAGGAATTCAGAAAAATGGCTAAGGAATTAAGGCAAACAAGTCTAAACATGGCGCGCAAGTATGGAAATTCAGAGTAAGTATTTGTCGCGCAAGTACCACCGCGCAGGTCCAGATACATACACAGTAGTGTGACGACAAAGAAACAACGGAAAACTGAGCAACCTGCGTGGCGAAGATGACCTGCGCGGTGAGAGCTCGAAGGTTTGAAATCCAGAAATCTAGATGCTTTGTAATGAATGAAGCCCCCTATTTATAGACATGGCCCTGACCCTGTGTGTCGTATCCCTGCGCACCAAACCCTGCACTCCCAAAGCTCATTTGCACGCCCAAATTTGCGCGCCCCAATTTCCTTTTGATTCTCAATTTCCTCAGAGTCAAATCCTCTTTTCTCCCTGGATCCAACTCTGAGGGGGGAATTTTGTTGACACTCCTTTCGTCACAGAATCTAAATATTGGAAAAGGGAAATACCATAGTCCAAATTGATTCATCCTTTGAAGAAAACATAAAAAATTGACAAAGGAATGAACAAAGAGAACATTATCCATAGGTCATGCAGGTTCCCTCATAGTCACGCAAGTCCTCTTGCGCAGCGCATAATGGGCGTGCAAGTGACTTGCACGACCTAAGTAATAACCGCTTGGGGTCTTCTCCTGCCTATAAATAGACACTGTGGGCCCCCCATTCAAGAAGGAATTTTTTCTAGAAACTCATATTTGAGCTCCCGGCGCCCTAGTATCTTCTCAAAGCTTCTAAAACACTTCTAAGGTGATTTATTACCTAGAACAGAAGATATAAAGAGGGCGAGGAAGGCCTAAGTGTTGAAACTCATCAACACTAGTGCGCCTGAGTGGCCACCCCTTAAGGGAAAAGGCCACACTTGCGTGCCGCCTTACTCCTTCAATAGAACTTGCATTCCCCTCTTCTGGAAGAACCTCAGGAGGATTCTAAAGGCTTTAACCAAGAGTCGCTCAAGTATTACCCTGCTGGTTAACCGTCTTGAAAGTACCCATGTGTCGCGTAGGTATACATGCGCGACCGGGACTTACGTGCCCATGCTGTACTTGCGCGCCTACCAAGACTTGCGTGCCTCTACCTCCATGGGTGCCCTTCTTACCCATTTCACCCCTCTTATTTCATTCCACCTCTCCTATTAAAGATTCAGTCTTCAAGACACTCTTCAAATCCATTTATGACATGATTTCTTGATTTGACATCCTTATCTGAAATGAATTCTCTGGAATAACTCTCCAAATCTAGTGATTTACACATCATTATGTCACTAGTGATTGAGATTTCATTCATTCAACCTCATCCTTTACGATGAGAGAACTCATTAACCTGGGCATCCTCCTTAGGAGTCAGCCGCAGTCCCCTAATCTGGGCATCCTCCTTAGGAGTAAGCCCCATTTGTAATTTATCTTAACTAGTCCTAATTTACCTTTGATCTGGGATTCATTTTCAGGAGTAAAACCCAATCATAAGTCCTCTCCTAATCTGGGCCTCCTTTTCAGCGGTAAGCCCCAAGTTAGAGTATTCAAATCTCCAAGAATCACATATACCTTTATGGACCCTGTTCCTGGATTTCTTCCCTGAAGTAAATCCTAATCTTCATTTATCTGGGCAGTCATACATATATAAGCCCCACATTATTTGTTATCATTGCATCTTTCATGGAACAATTGTCTGATTTTTACCAATACCTCTTGTTTCTCACATCGAGCATGACTCACGTGAGCCTAGAGTGTAAAGGTAATTATGAAATCCTTCTTTGATCCATCAATCATAAACATCATACTCTCTAACTCGAACTACGTGGGTTCTGATTCCTTTTATAAACAGAGTATACATAGGTAGCCCATGTGCAGGTTCGATCCCAACTCTAAAATAATTCATGTCCTTCTGAATAACAATAAACTTCAAGTGCCCCACTGAGTGGCTTTAAAACCAGTATGGTCATCATAAGGACCAAGATACTTTTACGTATCAAAGGATACCATTGACTAAGAATTTCTAACAAATACAGATGATTCATTATCAGTGAAGAACGTCGAATACATATAAAAGATTCTCTAAATTTCCTACATATCGATCATTGATTGTGAGATCTAAAGGAAAACTCATTTTATACTTGGTAATGTAATATGGATTCACGAACATAACTTAAATCTATAAAGAGAGTCCCGGAGTAGACAATAATTCCCCTCAAAAAGGTGTGATGAGTCTGACCTCCCATCCTCTCGACCAATGCAAATTCCTAAGCCTCATTAGTCCACAAACTAATGAGTACCTACCTTTGGATAGTCGATCTGAATGGATGTGGAATCATTGGATGTTTCCGGTTCTACGAACAATCACATTAGAAACCGATCGGAATGTTTGAACCTCCCATCAAAGGAGGTCATCCTCGAAGTCTGAGGGAAACAACTACATTTCTATAGGACAGATGGTAGTGGATATGGTGGTTCCTCATCATCAAGATAGACCATATTTTAGGTTATTATATATATATATGTGTGTGTGTTTAATTATGTGGCCAGACACATGTGACCTTTCTCATCTGTTTTGTTTGAACTATACCAACAAGCGTTTTAATTTTAAAATGTTAGGATGATTTTGATACTGTTATTAATGATGATATTTTTATATTCCTTTGTGGGGTTGATTCTATTTCTTTCACTATTATGGTCCCTCTTCTATTGTGTCATATATATATATATAAGGACAATTATTATTATCATCATAAGAGGGTATAGTCTATACACTATCAACTAATTAGGACCTCCTTGTATGTTAGTATCCCTTGGAGTGTGGGAAGGTGAACCTAAGGCCTCATGGACCATCAAAATAGATCCTTGATATTATGAAAAATCGGGTTTGGATGTTACATGTTATCCTTTGATATAAAAAATGTCAATGAATCAGTAGGTGATAGCATGACTGATTGATCATCTTGAATTATTCACCATTGATAACATTACATTACTTATGTACTGAATGAATCTCTCTTATTCATTTCATTTACGAGAGGATGATAGGGGGAGGAGGATCTTGATAGGAATTCAATGTTCCTAATGATTAACATTATTTAGACAATGAAATGTCTATTTGAAAACCTAGGGTTAGTGTTTAATATTTATTTATTGAAAAAGGTACCTTTAATTAATAATTAATCCTTGAGAAACCCCATAAAATGTAATTAAACAATTTTTTTATTTTATATAATGTACTTACTCATGCAATGATAGGTTTTATTTTATGGTCTTGCAAATTAAAATTTTTCATCGCACAGAATATCTGTTAGGTAATCGTCTTTGGATTATATAGAATAGATAAATAAATAATGTTATTAAATATTTATAAAAATAAATATATATTATAATCATGGACTTGTGAATGTATTTTTATCTGAGATGCACATATCAAAATAAATTATTTATGTAATAAATATATAATTTTTTATTATTGTGGGAACAACAAGAAATAAATAATTGTTATATATTTGAATAATTATATTATTACCTTCCAAATAAATATTTATAATATATTTTAGATCACTTAATAAATCATGAATAAATATGCTCTCTCATTTTAGAGAATAATATTTTATCCAATTATAATATAAATATATATTATTTAACTGATATCAAATTAAAAAAATTGTTTGTGACCTTTCTGGAAAATTCCTTAGTGGTATTAGGAAGGATTGTATAAATTTTAGGATTATTATCTTGTAATGGGTCATAGAACCCACCTAGACAGAAGATATCATACAGTGAATATAGAACATATGAATACTCACAATTAAATTGAATAACTTTGTGATGATATTTCATCAAGCATGTTTCATAGTTGTTCCATCAACCTTAATTCTTTAAATTTCCTTCTTTGATTATATTGAATGAACAATTATACATTATATTGTTCATGAAATTTATTTCTATGGATCCATTTAAATTAAAAGGGTGATAAATCAACTTCAATAATTATGTAAGGTAAAAAAAATTCATTCATTTAATCATTAACAATATATCATTTTTGGCACACCCAACATACCCAACTTCTCCATGATCCTTATTGTTATGGTTTATGGAAATAATTAATTGTTTGGAATTTATGACTTCTGCTAAACTCTCTGTGGAATGTTTGTTTTAATAATCACAAATCTTAGTTTCATTTATTTCCTTTTAGTATTTTGATCAACTTGTTTTAAATGTGTTTAAATCATATCTAAATTTTTTTATCAATGATCAATGTATGGATATGGTTGACCTGGAAGTATTCTGGATTGAACAGAAATTTTGTAGGAATTCCATGTCTTGACTCACCAATAGTCATTTTCCGGAGTCACCGATGATGAATGGTCGCACTGATGATGAACGGTCGCATCGATGATGAACAGTCGCACTAATGAAGACCGGTCGCACCGATGATGAATGGTCGCACCGATGATGAACAGTCACACCGATGATGAACGATTGCACCGATGATGAACGGTCACACCCATGATGAACTGTCTCACCATTAACTATCAATGGTCCAAAGTTACAGCGATGTTAATCTACCGATGCTAAGAAACCGATTCTATTCTACCGATGCTAATCTAACGATGCTATGCTACCGATGATAATCTACTGATGCTAATCTACTGATGCTAAGCTACCGATGCTAAGCTACCAATGCTATGCTACTGATGCAAATCTACCGATGCTAATCTACGGATGTTGACATACAAATGCTAAGCTACTGATGTTAAGACGTTGATGCTAAGATACCGATGCTGATTAAAATGAAACTGATGCAGATTAAAAATGTCTCACCAATCTCATGACTCGCCGATAGTCATGAAAACTGTTTGAATCTCTATAAATTCATATTTAATTCTAATGGTCATAATTTATGTCTTTAATGCAATTGATGATATTTAATGTTAGTTGTTGGCATGTCAGGAGACCATACCTCGTACCTATGGAAAGGTAATCATTCCCATTGCTCGAGCTCGGGGAATAAAAATGAAGATCGAGCTGTAGTAAAAAGTAGGGATGTGTGAAAAGGCATAAAGAGATAATTCTTCCATGAATATACATGAGAGACTAATGAACACGCAACAAAGTGGAAGAAGGGTAATTTGCAAGATCTAAAGAAAACTCTTATGCACGTAATCCAGCACTACTTAAGAACATACGAAGAACACTGGAAATCCGAGAACTCACTTTCCTATGAAGGACACCAAGCTGAATCACGATACTCTGTTTTTAACAGGAAAAACACAGAAGGACTCAGAAGCATCTATTCTAAATCCAACGAGTCCAAAGCTGCACTACCAATCTCTAGAGCCTTCTAAAATCTGATACATTCTTCCATTAGTGACTCTATCTTTACATTTTGAGTAGTGTGTGTACCTTGTTTATTTTACGCACACACTGTCTCCTAAGCTAAACTGGAGGATTCTTAAATCCTCAGTCAAACTTCATAACTATTTGTTTCCCACTGTGGAAAGTTGTAGAGGTCGAGTAAGACCTGAACAGCCTGTGTGCTGTTGTTTTCTTTTCCCACAATGAACTGTGGTAGAGGTCCCTGTGTGGCCTGGAAAGTTGTTCAATTTTGTTAACCCCGATCCAGGGTGTTGATAAATTTATTTAAATTATTGAGAGGAATAAGTCTTGACTTGAGACTGAACCTCTTGGTTAACTTTTCTGTGAATTTTAATTTAAGTCTATAAGCAAACTATATATTTATTCCGCTGCTATTACTTTGAAATACAAAACTATTTTAAAGCTACTTTGATAGTTAAATTATCAAGTGTTTATACTTATTGTAAATCAGTGAGTCAGTTTCAAAAGTTAATTTAATCTTCAGATTAAGTTAACTGAGACCTAATCAATCTTTTAGAAACTGATTGAACCTTTTCACTCTATATAGATTCACTACAGTTTAACTTTGTTTTTAATTTGGGGTATTTTTTTATAAAAAAGGAAATATTTTTAATAGAAATTTTAATTGGAACTCAATTCACCCCCCCCCCTCTTGGGTATCCAGTCCGACCAAAATTTCGTATCAGAGGATTTGTTTTTGTTTATGGCTTATTGAAATAATCTGTTTTTCAACTGTGATTTTAGTTTCATCATTAAAGATCTTAAATTTCTGTTATATCTAAATTTTATCTCTTTAAATCTTATTCTGTAAAATCTACCTATGGATAATAGAATAGAGGGTAATGATAATAAAAAGCCACCTTTCATTAATGGAAATAACTATTCTCAGTGGAAATTAAAAATGAAAATTCATTTAGAGAACATGGGTTTTGATATTTGTACTACTATAGAGTCTCAATATAAAATTCTAGAAACTAAAAGTACAACTTGGGATGAACCTACTAATTCTTCTTACAATAATAATTGTAAATCCATGAATGCTCTATACTGTGCTCTAGGAGATGAGGAATTTAACAGAAGATCTGCTTGCAAAACTGCTTATGAAATATGGGATACTTTGGGTGTTTCTCATGAAGGAACAACTAATGTTAAAGAAATGAGATTGAAAACTTATACTATTTAATATGATAATTTTAAAATGAAAATTGATGATCCCATTTCTGCTATGTATCTTAGATTCAATTAGATAGTTGATATAATGAATTCACTTGGTAAAGCTATTCCAGAAATGGAACAAATCATGAGGATATTGAGATGTCTACCAGACAAATGGAGAGGCACATCTGTTTCAATCAGAGAATAATGTGACATTGGAGCTCTTCCTTTCAAAGAACATATTGGAAAACTAATGATGTATGAGGAAGAACTCAAGATAAATAAAGAGGAAGATGATGAACCAAAAAGGAAATCATTTGCTTTCAAGACTACTGCTTCAAAGAGCAAGGACAAAGAAAAATCTCAAATACAAACTGATAGTCCAACAAGTGAATGTTCAGATTCAGACAGTGATGCTGAAATGGATCAGATAGACAGAAGGTTTAAGAAATTTTATAGGAAGAATAAATTTTTCAGAAAATAAAATTACAAAGGAAAGTATGACAATAAGGGACATTGGAAGAAGGACTGGAAAAATCCAGATAAAAGTGATGAAGTTGTTTTCTACGAGTGCAAAAGAAAAGGGCACGTCAAGGATAACTAACCAAAGATAAAATTCAAGAAGAAATATGATTAGAAGGACAATAAGTACAAGAAATCAATGAAAGAAACATGGAGTTATTCGGAAGACAGTACATGTGAATATGAAATGTTTGATCCTGAAAAGAATCGATCCAACATGTGTTTCATGAAAAACACATCTGAGGAAACCTTAGATACTCATGTTTTAAATTCTTATTATTCTGGAGATGATGCAGAATCTGATTTTGATTATGAAAACATGACTAGTAAGGAATTATTTGAATTCTGTAATATTCTGGAAGAGACATGCACTGAACATAAGGATAAATACAAATAATTGAAGAAACATCATGCTCTCACTACAACTGTTAAAACCAAACTTACTATGGAAAAAGAGAAGAATTATCAACTGTTAAAGGAAAACACTTAACTGAAAATGTCTAATGAGAAACTTAGAATAGACTTAGAAAAGTTTACAAATGAAATGGATACACTAAATCAAATTCTTGGAAAGCAAGTGGCACCTAAATACACTACTGGAATAGGCTACAAACCTGGACAGAGACAAATTACAAAAAATAGATTTATTCATAAATCTGGACAGAATACGGGTAGTTCTAGTTCTGGCCATTCATATGCCTCAACTAGTGATTCACATAGTTATAGATCTAATAATGTTTATCATTCAAAATATTTTTATTCTATAATTTTTATGAAATCCATAAGACAAATGTGTGTACCAAAAGCATTGATTGCTAACCTTTTTGGACCCAATAAGATCTGGGTACCAAAATCATTTCCTATCTAAATCGGTTTTATAGGAAACCTGTTTGAAGAGTTCTCACAATAAGGTATGGTACTTGGATAATGGATGTTCAAGACACATTTCAGAAGATTACTCAAGCTTTAAAAGTCTAATCAAGATTGATGGAGGCCATGTCACCTTTGGAGATAATTCTAAAGGAAAAATCATCGGCCTAGGTCAAATTGGTAACACTGTTTCAGTTCTAATTTCTAAAGTTTTATTTGTTGATGGACTGAAATATAATCTTTTAAGTATTTCTCAACTGTGTGATGATGGTTTTAATGTCAAATTTGAAAATTATTTTTGTAATGTTTTTAATTCTAAAAATGTTTTAGTCTTTTCTGCCTTAAGAAATAAAAGTGTTTATGCATTTGATTTAAATTATTTAGCTATGGAAAATGTTACTTGCCTAAATTCTTTTCATAAAGAGTGTTGGATTTGGCACAGAAGATTAGGATACTACAACATCCATTCAATTAGATAACTAACTAGGAAGAACTTGGTTAGAGACCTACCTAAACATGAATTCCCAATTGACAATGTTTGTAATCCTTGTCAAAATGGAAAGCAACATAACGTTTCTTTTAAATCAAAGAAAGAAGTTTCTACTTCTCAACCTCTCGAGTTGGTTCACATGTACTTGTTTGGACCATCAAGAGTTTCTAGTTTAAATGGGAAGAACTATGTCTATGTTCTAGTAGATTACTTTTCGAGATATACTTGGGTATACTTCTTGTATCACAAAAGTTAAGGTTGTTCTTACATTGTTAAATACTCCAAATCTATAGAAAATCTTAGTGGACTTAAGATTAAATCCCTGAGAAGTGATCATGGTCGTGAGTTCGAAAATCCAGACTCTGAATCTTATTGATCACACAATGGCTATAGTCATAACTTTTCTAATCCTAGAACACCTCAGCATAATGGTGTAGTAGAAAGAAGAAATAGAACCCTGTAAGAAATAGATAGAACCATGCTTAATGAGTATGACCTGCCTATTTACTTTTGGGATGAAGCTGTAAATACAACTTGTTATATCATTAATAGAGTCTTAATTAGACCAGTTCTTAAGAAGACCCCATATGAGTTGTGGAATAATAGAAAACCTAATGTAAGTTACTATAGAGTCTTTGGCTGCAATGTTTTTATTCTTAATACAAATGATAATCTGGAAAAGTTTGCCTCTAAAAGTGATGAGGGAATCTTTCATGGTTATTATTTAACTAGAAAAGCCTATAGAGTATTTAATAAGAGAACCAAATGTGTGGAATAATCTGTTCACATCAAGTTTGATGAATCTGATCCACATGAGCCTAAAACCTCTCTTGAAAATCTTGAAGAAGATTTGAGTGTTCTGGACCTTAATGAAAAATTTAAAGAACCTGCTATAAAGGCAACCAGTTCTGGGCTTATTCTAGAATCTGCTTATAATGAACCCAAACCTGGAGAAGAGCCTGAAATTTCTAGTCCTACCTTTACTAGATCAACAAGGATTCTAAAGAATCATTCTTTGGATGCTGTTGTTGGTAATCTTGATAGAGGGACACAGACTAGAGCTTCTCTAAGAAATCAGGTTGAATATCATGCTTTTCTGTCACAGCTAGAACCTAAAAATTACAATGATTCTATCAATGATGAATTTGGGGTAATGGCTATGAAAGAAGAGTTAAATCAATTTGAAAAAAAAACTGGGAATTAGTTGACAGACCTAAGGACACTTTAACAATAGGGACAAAATGGATTTTTATAAACAAAGTTGATGAGTCTGGAAACATAGTTAGAAACAAAGCTAGGCTAGTTTCACAAAGATATAGTCAAGAAGAAGGTATATACTATAAGGAAACCTTTTCACCTGTAGCTAGACTAGAAGACATTAGGATCTTACTTGCATATGCTACTCATCTGAATTTCATGCTATATCAAATGGATGTCAAAAGTGCTTTTCTAAATGGTTTTATTGTTGAAGATGTTTTTGTTGAACAACCACATAGATTTATTAATACTCATTTTCCAAATCATGTTTTTAATCTTTATAAAGATTTATATGGCTTAAAATAAGCTCCAAGATCTTGGTATGATAGACTTAGTAATTTTCATATTAAAAAATTTTTTACTAAAGGGATTGTTGATCCAACTCTTTTTATTAAAAGAATTTCTAAAGATGTTTTAATAGTACAAATCTATGTTGATTATATTATTTTTGGATCTTCTAAACTTTCTTTATGTACTGAATTATTAAAGAGTATGAAAAATTATTTTGAAATTAGTTTAATGGGAGAACATAAATATTTTCTTGGATTTCATGTTTTTCAAAATGAAAATTGTATTATATTGAATCAATGTAAATACACAAAGGATCTTCTAAAACATTTAGGTTTGGATAGTATTAAGTAAATTGATACTCCTATGAGTACATTCTGTAAATTAGATGCAGATGAAACTGGGAAACTAGTGGATCAAACCAATTATAGAGGTATGATTAAAAGCTTACTGTACCTTACTACTAGTCAATCAGATATTATGTTTAGTGTGTGTATGTGTGCAAGATTTCAAGATAACCCAAAATAATCTCATTTGCTTGCCGTTAAAAAAATTTAAGTATCTTAAACACACTATAAACTTAGGCTTGTTTTATCCAAAAGGAAAATCTTTTGAGCTAATCAGTTTTTCAGATGCTGACTTTGCTGGGTGCAAGTTAGATATGAAGAGAACATATGGAACATTTCATTTAGAGGGAAAATCCTTTGTATCTTGGTGTAATAATAAATAGAACTCAGTTTCATTATCTACTACTGAAGTAGAATACATTGCGGCTAGAAGTGGTTGTGCACAAATTCTGTGGATGAAACACACGCTTTTGGACTATGGATAAGATTTTAAGCATATTTCAATTAACTGTGATAACACTAGTGCAATTAACATTTCAAAGAACCCTGTGTCTCACTCTATAACCAAACACATTGATGTCAGACATCACTTTTGGAGAGATCACTACCAAAAAGGTGATATTACTCTTGAGTTTATAGGAACTGAACATCAATTAGCTGATATTTTCACCAAGCCCTGAAATTGTGAATGGTTAAACTCGATTAAACAAGAGTTAGGTATGAGAGATCTGTGAAACTGATCTGTCAAATCGATCTGTCAAACCGATTTGTGAAACCGATTAGTCAAACCGATATGTCAAACCGATCTGTCATGGCGGTTAGTGCTACCGATTGGGTAGTACTATTTTTTTCTTCAAAATTATTTTTTTCTGTTTAAAACGACACTGTTTTACTTAATCGATATTTTATTTTTTATAACCCTAAATGATAAAAATAATGACACGCAACTATTCTATTCTCTAAAGACTGTTGACCTTCCATTTCCCGCAGAACTCTCTCCTCTCTTCTCTATATCCCGATCCTTTTAAATCTTTCGAAGCCTCTCGATTGTCTCAAAACCTCAAAATAGCCAAGAAAAAGAGACAGAGAAAGGAATATGAAGGAACTTCACCTATCAAGCGTGCTCAAGGTGAGTCGAGAAGTACGACGCAGAGGTCTGTGAACCCGGAGCTAGAAAAAAAAGGAGTTATAGCTGAAAATGAAATTTGTTCAGAATGGGTTTTATCTAGAAAGTTCGTTCTCTTGAAAGTGTTGGAAAATCAAGGCTGTAAGGAGTGGTTCTATAATAATGATAGATTCTTCTACCTGAATCTAGTGTATGAGTTCTATTTTAACCTGAATATAGATTTGGACAGAGTAGAGGCTGTGAGATTATCTTCTATAGTAATAGGGAAAAAGATTACGTTTTCATCAAAACAATGGGTTGGTTGTCTAGGAGTACCTCACAGGGGAAGATACGAGGACTATTATGGTAATATTCCTAACAAAACTGATTACTTTTTTTATTAGAAAGTCTTGGAGTTTTTGACTGGGATGTCTGAATCACGAAGGATAATTTCTGGTGAGTTGGATGGTGAAAACCGAATCCTATTCAAATTTATTCAACATCAAGTATGTCCAAGAAAATGTGATTTTTCTGCAGTAAATTATCAAGATGTTTTTATACTATTTCTTTTTCTGGATGGTAAAAAGATCAATTTATGTAGATATTTTTCCAAGAATATTTTTGAGATGATAAATCCTTCAAAGAAAGCTACTACTCTGTTTTATTCTAAAAAAATTTCTGCCATACTGAAATTATTAGGCTGTGTGAATGATGGAGATGAGTGTATCTCATCAGTTAGCTTTTGTTTGAACAATGTTATTTTTAAGAGAATGATAATAAATTGGAACTCATGGAATAATGCTTGGGTTTCTGATGATGAAAATTTATATGATTCCTTCAATCCTACTGATCATCCAAGGAGACCAAGGGAAGTAAGAGATCCTAGCTTAAAACCTGGTGAGGAAGTGATCTATTCGGATGAAGAAGAGGAAGTGGTTGTTCCTAATGAAACTGGTGAATCCAGTAAGAAAGGAACAGAAGAAGAAGAAGAAGCTGATGAGAATCTAAATTCTAAATAAGTGGCTGAATCATCTCATGATGAAAGGAGTGATCCTGATACGGTTAGCACAAAGAGAAGAAGGATGAAATTTGGTTCAGCAAGTCCTCCTCTCAATTTTCTAGAAATTGAACTGTTTTTAGATGATGATGAAGAAGGAGAGACTACTGAATCAACTTCTGAAGAGTATGAATCTGGATGTACAGACAGTTCAAGTGAGAGATCAGTTAATGATGATGATGATGGTGAAGGTGGTGATAGTGATAAGGGTGATGCTGATGGTGATGGTGGTAGTGGTAACAGTAACAGTAATGGTGATGATGCTAAAGATGATGATGCTGATGCTCGACTTATTGAAGGTCATAATGTGATTCTAGATGATCCTCAACCCCAACCTATTGAGAATGAAAATGTCCCTGAGGCTAAGAGGACAGAACAGTTGGAGATTGATGAGGATGGAGAAGTCCTTCCTGAAAATTCTGGACAAATCTCAGTTTGTGAAACATGTATACCCTTCATGCAAAGAGGCATGGGAAAATCATCTAGGTCTTTCTGTTCTTGGATTGGATTACCCAGAGAAAGAGGAAGATGTAGAAGTGAATCTTGCATGAATAAGTGATTCATTTAAGGCTTAACTTGTTGATAAGTTTTTGCAAAGAACAGAGGTCAGACCCGATCCTTCAGTATCTCAAGGTAGACCTGATCCGGCAGTTGCTCAGTCAGATTTTGATAATTTCAAGGATGAATTGATTCAAGATGTTTGGGAGACTATGAAAAATGAGTTATCTCATATTCCTACTCCTACTCCCTTGACATTATCTGATGCATCTATGAATTATTTGGCTCAAAGAGTGGAAAGCCTTATCAAACCAGACCTGTGCAATTATAGTGAATCAATTGGTAGGAATACTACCTCTTTGAATCAAACACATATAGAGTTAGGCAACAATCTTATTTCTCTATCCGATGAGTTCAGAACAACCATCTCTGGTATGATGAATGTTTTAAGAATTCTGATAAAACATTTGAAGAAAGCAAATTTGAGAAAGTTAAAAGCTGAGATTACTCAGTTTATTGCTCGGGCTGGCAATGAGAAGGTGACCAAGATCACTGGTCGTGAGTTAGATACCATAAGAGATGTTGTCAGAGAATAGATGGAAGCTCTTGGGAAGATTTTAGATTTAGATTCTTGGAAGAAAATGAAAATGCATAGTGATCAGGTGCATAAAATTGTACAGTTGTATTCGGCTGGTGCTACAAATGCTTAAAAGGTGATTAAGGAGAAAGTCGATCATTATTTCTCTAATATCTACACAAAGCATGAGTTGAATCATCATTTTAAAGTACTGACTGATAATTTGAGACTCCCTACAGTGACTCAAGATTTTAAATCTCAAGTTCAGCAGTTAAAAGATATTACCCCCACATTAGAAAATTTCATGCAAAATAAGGAAGATTTTGAAAAGGCCTAGAAGTATGGTGGAGAAGTCACTCAGGACTTCTTCACCTTTCTAAAACCCTACCTTCATGTACAAGAAAAATCTATTGTTTTTTCTACAGAAGAGACTTTTCAATCATCAGATGTTTCTCCCGGCTAGACGTATGTTTCTCATGCTCTTTCCAGTATTAGACCAGTCTTTCAACAACAACCTTTAGAATGACCTTCTTCATAGAAAGTGACCTTGGAACCCACATTTCGTCCATCTCGGGTCATCCTACCTCCATTCTTTATAAGTCCAATTCTGCATTCCACCCAACATCCTTCTGGACCTTCAATTCCTTCCATTGCTAAAGGGAAAGCTCCCTTCACCCCAAGAAATAGCTGTTACAGTCAATTTTTGATAGGGTGTTTGTTTTCCTGAACTATTCCCTTTTGTTTGTAATATGTTTACTCTTTGTTGGTATGAAATCTTCTTGCTTATCCTTCTTTATCTCTTTTTTTGATAATCCCAAAGGGGGAGAGAAATCAAGGAGAGAAAATAGGTGAATCATGCATGCATATCTGAACTCTAGATGCATCATGTCTAGATGGGTGAAATGAATGTCAATACAGGCCCATGCTGGCTATTTATCAGATTCATGTACACACATGGGGAGAAATGTTGAAAGAGGAGAATTACTCAATTATATATATCTGTTCTGATTGATATTATAACCATGTTTTATCTTTTGTCATATCTTCTTTTTTATAGGGGGAGCATAATGAATGACATACTGTATTCTCTCTTCATTTATTCCATTGATTCGTGATTATCAAAATGGGGGAGATTGTTGAACTCTCTGTGGAATGGTTGTTTTTATAATCACAAATCTTAGTTTCATTTATTTCTTTTTACTCTTTTGATCAACTTCTTCTAAATGTATTTAAATCATATCTACAAATGTTTATCAATGATCAATGTATGGTTATGGTTGACCTGGAAGTATTCTAGATTGAACAGACATTTTGTAAGAATTCCATGTCTTAACTCACTGATAGTCATTTTCCCGAGTCACCGATGATGAACAGTCGCACCAATGATGAACGGTCACACCGATGATGAACGGTCGCACCGATGATTAATGGTTGCACTGATGATGAACAGTCGCACCGATGATGAAAGGTCACACAGATGATGAAAGGTCGCACCGATGATGAACGGTCACACCAATGATGAACGGTCCCACATTTAACTATCAAAGGTCCCAAGTGACAACGATGCTAATCTACCAATGCTAAGCTACCGATGCTAATCTACCGATGTTAAGCTATCGATGCTGATCTATCGATGCTAAGCTACCGATGCGAATCTACCGATTCTAATCTACCGATTCTGAGATACCGATGCTAAGCTACCAATGCTAAGACATCGATGCTAAGATACTGATGTTGATGCAACCAAAACTGATGCAGAGTCAAAATGTCTCACCGATCTCATGATTCACCGATAGTCATGAAAACTGTTTGAATATCTATAAATTCATATTTAATTCTAACAGTCATAATTGATGTTTTAAATGCAATTAATGATAATTAAGGTTAGTTTTTCGCATGTCAGGAGACTGTACCTCGTACTTATGGAAAGGTAATCATTCCCATTGCTGGAGCACGGGGAATAAAAAGGAAGATCGAGCTGCAGTAAAAAGTATGGATGCATGAAAAGTCATAAAGTGGGAATTCATCCATGAATATACATGAGAGACTAAAGAATACATGACAAAGTTGAATAAGGGGAATTTTCAAGATCTATAGAAAACTCTTATGCACGTAATCCAACACTATCGAAGAACATACAAAGAAAACTAGAAATCATAGAACTCACTTGCCTATGAAGGACATCAAGCTGAATCATGATACTCTGTTTTTAATAGAAAAACCATAGAAGGACTCAGAAGCATCTCTGCTAAATCCAATGAGTCCAGAGCTGCACTACCAATCATTAGAGATTTCTAAACACTGATACGTTCATCCTTTAGTGACTATATCTTTACATTTTGAGCAGTGTGTGTACCTTGTTTATTTTACACACAAACTGTCTCCTAAGCTAAATTGGAGGATTCTTAAATCCTCACTCAAACTTCATAACTCTTTGTTTACCGCTGTGGGAAGTGGTAGAGGTCGAGTAAGACCTGAACAACCTGTGTGATGTTGTTTTATTTTCCCATAGAGAACTATGGTAGATTTCCCTTTGTGGCCTGGAAAATTGTTCACTGTTTATTCCTCTACTATTACTTTGAAATACAAAACTATTTTAAAGCTACATTGATAGTTAAATTATCAAGTGTTTATACTTATTTTAAATCAGTAAGTCAGTTTCAAAAGTTAATTTAATCTTCAGATTAAGTTAACTAAGACCTAATCAATCTTTGAGAAACTGATTGATCCTTTACACTCTATATAGATTTATTACAGTTTAACTTTGTTTTTAAATTGTGGGATTAAAAAAAGGAAATATTTTTAACAGAAATTATAATTAGAACTCAATTCACCCCCCCTCTTGAGTATCCACTCCGACCAACAACTTCAATGGTTAAAAATATTAGAATCTAAGGATCATTATATATGCTCCCATATAGTAAAATCCAATGACCCATTCAATTTATGATTTTCCATAGGCGGTTACATTCTCATAATCTTATTTCTTTGATATTTCCATATGCGAACTTCATGAAATAAAGTCTCATCAACTTATGAGTACTCACTCATGATAGTCAACATACTACATTACCCATAATAAAATTATATTTTACTATTGAATAAGTTCACGAATATAATAATGACATTTCTAGGTTCTCCTTATAGAGGTGAAATGTTATTTCCATTTTCAATGTGATTTTTTTGGAACATTATTAAATTAAAGTCACGTGGAACTATGAACACCCCATAATAATAAATTTTAATCTATACTCACATATTTTCATAAATGTGAAATCTTATTAAATCATATTTGATTCAATTACACCAACTCCAACACGTGGAACAAAACCATATATTTATACTGAAATGGATATGGAACGTTTAAAACATAGAACACCAATGATAAATATTAACTAAAAATATATAATAACAATATAATAAATTAATTTTAATTGTTAATATAATAGGTGATAAATATGAATTATTTTCATAAATATTTGTTTGATGATTCTATTATTATTATACATGACATTGTACTGTGTTCAACCAATAGGGATTTAGGGGTAAGATATTCTCATCTCAAAATTACCTCCCATAAAAGATGTTTTATATTATTCACCTATTTTTTCTATATTATATTATTAATCTTTAAAATATTATATTTGTATTCTCTATTTACACATGGTATTTAATTTTTCAATCCATATTGACTATTTTTAGGGGTTTTGATTCAAGTGTTGCAAATGTCAAAAGGGTATTGTCAACCGAAATTTCATTTTATATCTTCAAAAAATTTATCCCTTGACTATACACTTCAATGAATCTTATATTTTTAATTTTCATAATTTCATATTTTATTTTCCCTTTAACTCTCTGAAATTTACATTTTCACGTCTTAATATTCTTTTTTTTGCTTTGATTCTTCATGAAAAGATTAAATTTATAAGTATAATTAGCTTATATTTCTAATATATTTTTATATTCAATGTCAATACTCTTTATCCCATTATTTTATTTATTCAAATTCTGAAATATATGTATATATATAATCATCACAAATTATTATTTATATTCTTATCAATCTATAGAAGGTAAAATTTCAAACTCTTTCTCCAATGTGAGTTTTTATTACAAACTATTTAAAAATATTTAAAGGAATATCATTTCATGATTGTAATTTTTTATCATGTAATCCATATTTATATACATAAAATTTAATTCCACTGAAAGTAGCATAATTCAATATTCAATTAGAATTATTCATTGATGGAATTTATTTCACTTCTTTAGTAATGGGTTTTTAATGTGACATGTTACTTGTAAATTTATGATAAATATTATAATAATTTCAAAAAACTATTTTTATGACTTCAAAACAATTTTATATTGTAATAGTAAAAAAAATCTATTATAGATTATTATATTTTGATTATCCTATAAATAATTTTTTACTCATTTTGAAAGATTTAATTTTGAATCAAATGATCTATCTTGATGTCATGTTTTGAGATAACATTTCGAAATGATTTTTAACCTAGTTTCCTTCCATGAGATTTACATTTGACAATATATGTTAATTTCATATAGAATACGTAAGGATATTGTATCATTATGTGGTGGGTGGGTCCTATATAACCCTCCATTACATTGTGTTAATTTTTTTCTTCATGAGATAAAGATGTAATCCATTGGAATGATCAAGGTTTTAAATATCATAATCTGTTTAAATGTTTAAGTTATTCAAAACATAATATGTGTGTATTATTAGGTTATCTCAAAATGTTCGGATTACCAACTCTAAAATTATATTTCATTACATATTTTAATATTAGGATTCTATATCTTATCATTATTTGAACCTGATTCTATGCCATGGTATATGATTATGTTTCTATAATAGTCTTTTTTTGATACTATGATCTTATTCCAAGAAATATAATGTCCAATCATTTCTTGTGGTTCGATATTGGTGTTCGATTAACCATTTAATCCAATATGTCACCCATAATATTTTTTCTCATATTATTATTTTCAAACCTATCATGCTTATCTGTTATTATTTTATTATTTGAGAACATGACATGAAAAGTTGAGATTTTGGTACTTTTTTTCATTCAACAAATACTTGTTAATTATCTTGTATCATATACAACAAAAATGTGGTTTCCATATATGTATTAATTTTTTAGGTTGGTCATATATGTGTTTAGAGTGATTATTTTTGTGCTACAATTAATGTAGATATGATGAGTGATATGGATTTTTGATAACTATCTACAATTGTATAAAATGAGTTTTTTGGTTACATATTGGGAACAACTTCATGATCAAATTCAAGATAGATGAGATGATAGAATTGGATGTAATTTTCGATATAACATACATATAAAACCATAATAATATTAAATTAATACCATGGACTATGGTAAAGGGAGCATGATGATACAATTTAAAGAATAATGAGTATAAAACATTCATGTGTGAGGAGAAAATGTTTGATATTTTTAATTGAAATTTTTATTATGTGGAAAATCATGTAATATAATTGATTTATATATATTAATGTCATGACCCCCTCCCACCAAAGATTCCCCTCCTAAGATGGAAATGGTGAAAGGGAGATAATGACCCCACGAGTCCTACCTCCAGTAGGCCCCGAGTTAGAGACTAGCACAAAGGGTATGAGTTTTCACAAATATGGGAGGTATTAGCCTTTTTATTATTTAGGATTGGGAAATAGGACAAGTCAACCACCAAAAATGAAAAGAAAAAGTGTATATAAATAAACCCAAACCAAGCCCACATGCATGTTTAAACAATTATATAACAAGGTGCAAGTACAAGAAAGCGCAAAGTACAATACCAAAAGAAAACAAGAGTACAAAAACTGCAACAACTCCAACTGTCCAACTTGTAGGGTCCCACACGGCCCTGGTAGTCCTCCTAGAAACCTGAAAGTAAACGTAGGGTGAGCATACAAGTATACTCTGTCGGGAAACCTAAAGCTCTCATGCACAAGTGGGAAGACATCCTAATGTCTTGTGAGAACAACAGAAGAAACCTAGAAATGAATTCTATCCACCCATGCTCACCAGCCACAGTCACCAAAAACACAATCACAACAGGTAGTAGTATATAAGAACATGAGTATTGGGTACCCCACACCATTTCCCTTTAGCTAGCTGCTCCTCCTAATGGAGAACATACTAGCACTGCCACACTCTCCCCGCCCGCACACACCTGGGCCTCACAACCACGTATCCCACCCGAACACACCTGGGCCTCACAACCACATATCCCGCCCACACACACTTGGGCCTCACAACCACATATCCCACCCGCACACACCTAGGCCTCTCAACCACGTATCCCACCCGCACACACATGGGCCTCACAACCACATATCCCGCCCGCACACACCTGGTCCTCTGAACCACGTATCCTGCCCGCACACACCTGGGCCTCATCCCAAAGATTCTTGGGAAACAGTAGAACCTACCCAAAGAGTCTTGTGCTAAAACCACCCCAATCGAAACCTACCCGAAGAGTCTTAGGTGTAAGGTCCCCTCAAGCCATCACAGCCTAGGGGAGAAGGAGCAGGAAGGAGCTAGTAACAAAAGGAAAACACCCCCTCCCATGAGATGGGAGTGTTCGGAACTAAGTTCTCAACATGGGTGGGATGCGATAAAACACAAAAGATACATATATATATATATGTATACCAAACACACATCCCAACATATGGATTTTAAACAGAGAAACTGAGCACATGCCTCAGTACTGCTACTACGAAGCATGCATACAACAAACAACCCCAACCCCATTTAGGTTTTCATGTTTCAGCAGAATTATTTTATTTTGTTCCTTAACTACTGGGAAACCATCCACAACGAACCACATCGATTTTTCATAAAACATATCCCTGTCATCCACAAATCAAGTTAGGAAAACAAAAGTAACACAAGCATGTTCTTCTTATCAACCAATCAACCCATTTATTATTAATCCTGTTCCATTACCATTACCCACCATTCATTAACTCTTCCACTTTTTATTTGTTATTCACAACCCATAGACCATTAACATTCAAACCCATCCCTACAGCCCCGCTTCCAACCACCATAACCCCATAACATTCACGCCATCCCACAACCAAGCCAACCGTAGCCCCGCTTCTCACCTGATCCACAACAACCCACAAAACACCCCCATCACATCCCACATTACCAAGGCAACACCCACATGTTCATTATTCCATTTTTGTTTAACTGGGTTGATCACACAAGGGTTCCATATTTTAAATAGCCAACTTTACGTGATTAACCAAATTCCACATTCCACAAGGTTCCACCCACAAAAACAGTCTAAAAATATAGGGAAAAATTTAATTGCGCAAGTAAAGGCCCCCAACGACCGTGATTTTCAGTAGGCATAAGCCTAGTCATTTCACAACATTACAATAGGATAAACAAAGATAATCATCACAACTTCCCCATCCCCGTTCTTTAACCCGCTATTATCTTTATTTAAAGGTTCAATAGTTTCTCATGAAAACAAGAGGATACCCACCCCGCATGATGAAAAATTTAGAGAGACGAAGGTAAGATCCCTACCTCAACAGGTTCTGATCTCAACGCTCCCCCGGATCAACTTTAGAAGACGTCTATCGGTGTCAGTCACTTCCATCGAGTCCCGAAAAAACCTCCTCGGGTGGAAGTTGGAAAGTAAAGGCTGATGGAAAGACAACAGAACCAAGCTTAGAAGTTCCGCCTCGTCGTTATGATCCCGTGGCCGCTGACGGATCGTAAATTGGAACTTAGACAAAGAAGTTATGGAAGAAAGAGCCTTCGAGTCTCTTGGGAGAACTCTGCTCAGAGGAAAGGGGGGAGAGGGGTGAGTTGAAAAGGAGGAGGGGAGCCCTCCTTTTATAGGAGAGAGAAGGAAAATTACACGGTGTGTACTCGGTTATTTTACACGTTCTCCACATGGCATCCAACATGGCTCTGCAGCCGTTGACTGGTCAACACACGGTTTGAGGGTAACACATAAGCAGGGAAGGACTACACGACGTGTAGTTTGGGCACACGGCCTGTACCCATTTATTACACACGACAAGGACACAGCTCCAGCAGGGCACACAGTCGTTGACTGGTAATGCATACGTAGGGAAGGACTACATGGCGTTTAGTACTGGACACACGACGTGTACCCATTTATTTCACACGGCAACGACACGGCTCCAACACAGGGTATAACCGGCAAGTGGGTACACGGCGTGTACTCAAACTACACGGTGAGCAGTTTCAAAATTCTGGGAAGTGTGGGAAAAGTCCATTTTACCCTCCAAAACACTTTGTGGGCTTCTTTTTGACAAAGGAATTGGTTGGAGAGGTCCGGGCCATTACATAAGATACCTCTTAAAACATTCTCGTCCCCAAGAATTCAAAAACAAACCCAGAGGAACCCAACAAGATACCTCTTAGGGTTCTCATTATAATAAGAACCCAACAAACAACCCTAATCATTTGTGTTAGGAATTCCTTCTCCTATGTCGAGATATTATCCGCTTTAAGCTGCACTAACTCGCCTTCATGGGTTTAATGGCATCCTCATTAATGCGTCTCGATTAAGAATTGGGTCTTCCCGCTTTCATACATTATGATTTTTCAACTCGCACTACCCCCAACACCACACAACCTACACACTGCCCGAACACGTGGTTTTGGGAAATTCCTTCTCCTATGTCGAGATATTATCGCATTAGGTGGCACTAACTCACCCGCACTGGTTCAATCACATCCGCATTAATGCGTCTCGATTAAGGATCAGGTTTTTCCCTCTACCCACACATTCAGACATGTTACACATTACCGGGGAACAAGGAATCAAAAGTTCTCACAACTGACAAGCCATGCATTCCATACATCAAAGGTACAGAGTACAACATCAACACAATGGTCATAAGAACAAGGGAAAACACATTTCAAAACAACTCCGAGTACTGAGCATGCATCTGGGTCTCCCGCTCCTAAGTGCTCTCTTCGAGGCCGCCATGCCTCCACAACACACGAACCAATGGAATGGTTCGTCCACAGAGCACCTTCTCTTTACAATCCTCGATTCTGACTGGTCGTTCCTTGAAGGTCGCGTCGTCTCCCATATCTAACTCTCCCCAGTCGATAACGTGAGAGTCGTCGTGTAAGTACTGGCGAAGTTGGGAGATGTGGAAGACGTCACGATCCTTCTCCAACTGAGGTGGAAGGGCCAGCTGATATGCCACCTCGCCGACTCGCCTCCGCTCCTCAAAAAGTCCGATGATCCTAGGTGATAGCTTGATCCCTTTCCCAAACCTCCGCTACCCCCGTCGAGGGGAAACCTTCAAGAACACATGATCTCCCACCTCAAACTCCAAAGGCCTCCTCGAACGATCAACATAAGACTTCTGTCGGTCCTGAGATGCTTTCATCCTCTCACGTACAAGATGGACTTTCTCTGTGGTGCTCCACACTACCTCTAGCCCAAGATCACCTGTATCACCAAACCTCTGCCCAGCAAATGGGTGAACGACATGGTCTTCCATACAAATACTCAAACAGTGCCATGCTAATAGTAGAGTGGAAGATGTTGTATGAAAACTCTACTAAAGGCAAGTGTCGTACCCATGATCCTCTGGAATCTAGAACGCATGGTCGTAGCATGTCCTCCAACATCTGGATAGTCCGCTCTGTCTGCCCATCGGTCTGGGGATGGAAAGCACTGCTAAGGCGTAGCTCGGTGCCAAAAGCATGATGTAACCCCCTCCTGACTCATGAGGTAAACCGAGTATCCCGATCTGATATGATGGTCATTGGAACTCCATGAAAACACACCACCTCGCCTACGTACCTCTCTACTAATGTACTCACCAGGCCTGACTCCTTAATTTCTAAGAAGTGGGCTGATTTCGTTAGTCGATCCACCACTACCCAGATAGCATCATAAAAACCCTGAGCTCTGGGTAGTCCTGTGACGAAGTCCATTGAGATGTCATCCCACTTCCACTCTGGGACATCTAAAGGATGCAACAAACCACTGGGAACACGGTGTTCAGCCTTCAATTGCTGACACACTAGGCATTTAGCCACAAACTCTGCCACTGCCCGTTTCACCCCGGGCCACCAAAACTGTTCCCTAATGCCTTGGTACATTTTTGAAACTATTGGATGTACCACCAAGGCTGAGCTATGGAACTCTCAGAGAACTCCCTCTCACATTGTCTCCGGGATAAACAAACTTCCATGGAAAATCATCCGATGTCGGCTATCCTCTGACCATCCGTCTGGAGCGTTCCCCTGATCGACATGATCCCGCATCACTTCTGCCTCAGAGTCCCCCCACTAAGACTCTTCCACCAACTGCAATAAGGAAGACTGCACCTTCATCTGAAACAAACATTCTCTAACACCTTCTACATTAGTATCCAAGTGCAAGGTAGCCAACTCTCCTATCACCTTCCAAGCATCAGTGGATTCCCGAACCACTTTCTTATGTGACTTCCTGCTCAGGGAATCAGCCACAAAATTTCCCTTACATTTAGTGTAAGAGATCTCAAAGTCATAGTCTTGGAGAAACTCGACCCATATCTGCTGCTGCAGGATCATGTCACACTGGGAGAAGATATAACGCAGGCTCTTATGATCTGAGAAGACCACAAAGCACTCCCCAAAATGGTAATGTAGGCACAACTTCTGTTCGAACACTACTGCTGCCAGCTCTAGGTCATGGGTGGCTTAGTTACGCTCGTGAGGGCGTAACTGCCTAGACCCATAACAGATCACTCCCTTCTTCTGCATCAGCATGCACCACATACCATGGACAGAAGCATAACAAAACACCTCATACAACAACCCTCCTCTGGAAACCTGAGTACGGGAGCACTGACCAACTTCTCTTTCAGGTAGTCGAAATCCTTCTGGCATTGATCGCTCCATAGGAAGACCTAGTTCTTCCTTGTCAAAGCTGTCAATGAAGCAGCAACTCGAGAGAAGTCCGAAACGAACCTCCGATAGTAACCTGCTAACCCCAGGAAACTACAAACTTCTCCCATACTTTTGGGTGCTACTCAAGAAACAAATGTCTCCACCTTGGACGGGTCCATAGACACTCTATGTTGAGACACTATGTGCCCAAGGAAGTGTACTTCTTGCATCAAGAACTTACACTTTGACAATTTTCCCGTAAAGATGGTGGTGTCGAAGGACTTCCAAGACTGCCCTGAGATGCTCAAAGTGATCCTCCTTTGATCTTGAGTATATCAGGATGTCATCGATAAACTCAATGATGAACTGGTTCAGAAACTCTCAGAAGACAAAGTTCATAAGTCCCATGAACATAGCTGGTGCATTCATAAATCCAAACTGCATTACTACAAACTCAAAGTGCCCATTCCTGCACCTAAAATCCATCTTCGAGATGTAACTATCCTTTACCCTCAGCTGATGATATCCAGATCATAGATCAATCTTGGAAAACTAACCTGCTCCCCTCAGTTGGTCGAAGAGATCATCTATCCTTGGAAGGGGGTAGCGGTTCTTGACCGTTACATGGATCAACCTTCAGTAGTCTATGCACAGCTTGAGACCACCATATGCCTTCTTCATGAACAAAACTGGAGCACCCCATGGCAATATGCTGGGTCGAAAAAAACCCTTCTCCATCAAATCTTCAATCTAAATCCACAACTCCCGCAACTCCGAAGCTGCCATCCGATTAGGGGCCATCAAAATCAGACGGGCACCAGGCTGTAGGTCTATCCCGAACTCAACATCACATCGGGAGGGTAGAGTCACAACCTCCTCAGGAAAAACATCGAGGAAATACCCAAAAACCTCTGGGACATCCATTATCTCCTTATCAGCTGGAACCAATGATAACCCGCCTAACAAGGAAAGGAGAGGCTCCAGATGCCATCTTCCCACCAGATAGCTCCTCTTGGCTACAAAAGCTACATGCCGCCCGTCCTCATCGGAGAACATGACTCTTCTCCAGAAGCAGTTGATAATGGCACTAACAGAAAACAACCAGTCAATGCCTAGGATGACATCGTATGGCTGCATCTGTAACAGAAGAAGGTCCCCACTAGATCGATGTGGTCCCAACGTCATCCCACATCCCCGGAAAACACAAGATACGATGTTCTGGCCTCCAACAGGTGTACTCATAACCAGTGGTACAGAAAGTCTCTCTATGTCTAGTCCCAAAGCATGGGCTAGACCAAGTGCAACAAAGGTGTGAGAAGCTCCTGAATCGAAAAAAGAAGAAACAAGAGTGCTGAACAACCAAATCATACCGTGCACAACCTCTGGTCTTGCTGGAGCTGTCAACTCTACTGCGTGAAACTGTCCACGCCCAGCTCCTCTGCCTCTCTGATGTCGTCCACCTCCCCGACCACGCCTTGGTAGAGGTCCTTGAGGGGCACCCTGATGTTAGCCTCCTCCCACAAAGTCTTTCCTCGGAGGATCATGGTCCTGCTGCTGCTGGATGGGCCTCGCCGGAAACTGGTGCTTCTGAGGTGGGCGTGGAACCTACCCACCTCCGTCGTACGGATCTCAAGTCAGGAACCGGCGCTAGACGTGCCCGAAACCTCCACAAGAGAAACACTCCGGTCCTAGGATCATGAAAAAGGGACGAGGACCCAAAGATCTGAACTGGAACTCCTGGGGCCTACTCCACACTGGCCAGAACCTGGAAGGCCCCGTCGCAGGAGACCTGCTGCTGACTGCCTTCCCCTTTGACGAGCCCAGCTAGATCCCCTCTCGTGGTGCACCTCCCAGCGAGTGCATCCTCTCTACAACATCTTACTTCTTCCGTACTTCCAAGTACGTCGGAAGGATGAAGGGGGTAACATCATACTGGAGTGAAGGAAGAAGCGCCTCCTCCAAACGTCTTGCTCGAGACTCTTCATCTGGAAAGAGATCTGGAGAAAAGAGAAGGAGATACTTGAACTTGATCCCCAACTCTCGTACCGAAATACTCCCCAGCTGAAGGGAGAGTAACTCCTACCACTTCTCTACCTTGATCATGGAAGAAAAGAATTCATCTCAGAATTCCTTCTCAAAGTCAGCCCATGAAATATCTTCCTCTATCCTCTCTCCGAGGTAGAGAGTCCACCACTTTCGCGCCGCACCTCTCAACTGAATGACTGCTAGGGGAACCCAGTACTCTCTCAGAGCACAGATCAAGGTAAAAGCAATCCTAGATCCTCAAGACACCCCTATGTCTCCGTATTCGGAGTACCACCCCCGTACTTCTTGAGAGTCTGCTGCTGGATAGAACAGAGAGTCTTCTGCCACTAGCTATCTTCCTCCTCTCTGTCAATCCTGAACTGATCGCCCGCCTGAATCTGATGGGCCTCGACCGTCTGAGCCACCCAGGGAAGAAGTCCAAGTGCCATAGCTGTATGGTAAACAAAGATCACCTAAGCCCAAGTAGTAAGGAAATTTCTCAAGGTTTTATATTATTATATTTATTTCAATTTTGTTCCCCAAACACCCAAATCAAGTAAATCACAATCATGATGATCCATGTACCTTCCCTAGGGTCTCTACCCTACTATTAATGTAGTCTCACATGGTCGTTCGGTAGGCTCAGAGTCCTTGCATCAGATTACGGGGGGCCCTAAAATCTCGTTTCCTAGCCAGTATTCCCTAGACCATGTTACACACCAGGATTAACTAACACTATTGCCCTACCATCCCATGCAATCCTCACTGTGCGTAAATCCAGACTCCATCCTATCTCTCAACCATTAGCTCTGATACCATTCTGTCACGACCCCCTCCCACCAAAGATGCCCCTCTTGAGAAGGTAATGGTGAAAGGGAGATAATGACTCCCGAGTCCCGCCTCCAGTAGGCCTCGGGTTGGCGACTAGCACCAAGGGTATGAGTTTTCACAAATATGGGAGGAATTGCCCTTTTTATTATTTAGGATCTAGAAATAGGACAAGTTAGCCCCCAAAAAGGAAAAGAACAAGTGTATATAAATAAACCCAAACCAAGCCCACATGCATGTTTAAACAATTTTATAACAAGGTGCATGTACAAGAAAGTCTAAAGTACAATACCAAAAGAAAACAAGAGTACAACAACTGCAACAACTCCTACTGTCCGACTAGTAGGGTCCCGTACGGCCTTGGTAGTCCTCCTGGAAACCTGAATGTAAACATAGGGTGAGAATACAAGTATACTCAGTAGGGAAACCTAAAGCTCTCATGCACAAGTGGGGAGACATCCTAATGTCCCGTGAGAACAACAGAAGAATCATAGCAAGGAATTCTATCCACCCAAGCTCACCAGCCACACTCACCAAAAACAAAATCACAATAGGTAATAGTATATATGAACAAGATTATAGGGTACCCCGAACCATTTCCCTTTAGTTAGCTACTCTTCCTAACGGCGAACATCCTGATGCTGCCACACTCTCCCCACCCGCACACACTTGTGCCTCACAATCACGTATCTGGGACGCACACACCTGGGCCTCACAACCATGTATCCCTCCCGCACACACCTAGGCCTCTCAACCACGTATCCCGCCCGCACACACCTCGACCTCACAACCATATATCCCACCCACACACACCTGGTCCTCTCAACCACGTATCCCTCCTGCACACACCTGGGCCTCATCCCGAAGATTCTTTGGAAACAGTAGAACCTGCCCGAAGAGTCTTCGGCTAAAACCACCCCAATAAAAACCTACCCGAAGAGTCTTAGGTGTAAGGTCACCTCAAGCCATCACAGACTATGGGAGAAGGAGCAGGAAGGAGCTAGTAACTAATGGAAAACACCCTCTCCCATGAGATGGGAGTGTTCATCACTAAGTGCTCAACATGGGTGGGGTGTGATAAAAGAAAAAAGATATAGATATATATATGTATACCAAACACACAACCCAACCTAAGGATTCTAAATAAAGAAACTGAGCACATGCCTCGGGACTTCTACTACGAGGCATGCATACAACAAAGAACCCCAACCCCATTTAGGTTTTCATGTTTTACCAGAATTAGTTTATTTACTTCCTTAACTACTGGGAAACCATCCACAACCAACCACATTGATCGTTCGTAAAACATATCCCTGCCATCCACAAATCAAGTTAGGAAAACACAAGCAACACAGCCAAGTGCTTCTTATTAACCAATCAACCCATTGATTATTAATCCCATTCCATAACCATGACCCACCATTCATTAACTCTTCCACTTTTTATTTATTATTCACAACCCATAGCCCATTCACATTCAAACCCATCCCTGCAGCCCTGTTTCCAACTACCATAACCACATAACATTTACACCATCCCACAACCAATCCAACCGTATCCCCGCTGCTCACCCGATCCACAATAACCCACAAAACGCCCCCATCATATGCCACGTTACCAAGACAACACCCACATGTTCATTATTCCATTTTTGTTTAACCAGGGTGATCACACAAGGGTTCCAGATTTTAAATAGCCAACATTACGTGATTAACCAAATTCCACATTCCACAAGGTTCCACCCACAAAAAACGGTCTAAAAAGATAGGGAAAAATTTAATTGCGCACGCAAATTCCCTCCAATGACCGGGATTTTCAGTAGGCATAGGCCTATTCATTTCACAACATAATAATCGGATAAACAAAGATAAACATCACAAATTCCTCATCCCCGTTCTTTAACCTGTTATTATCTTTATTTAAAGGTTCAACTGTTTCTTATGAAAACAATAGGTTACCCACCCCGCATGATGCACAATTTAGAGAGACGAAGGTAAGATCCCTACCTCAATAGAATCTGATCGCAACACTCCCCCAGATAAACTTTATAAGATGTCCATCGACGTCTTTCAATTCCATCGAGTCCCGGAAAAACAACCGCGGGTGGATGTTGGAAAGGAAAGGCCGAAGGAAAGACAACTGATCCAAGATTAGAAGTTCCGCCTCGTCGTTAAGATCCTGTGGCCACTGACGGATAGTAAATCGGAGCTCAGACGAAGAAGTTATGGAAGAAAGAGCCTTTGAGTCCCTTGGGAGAACTCTCCTCAGAGGAAAGGGGAGGAGAGGGGTGAGTTGAAAAGGAGGAGGGGACCCCTCCTTTTATAGGTGAGAAAAGAAAAAGTACACAGCGTGTACATTATTATACACGGCGTGTACTCGGTTATTTTACACGGTCTCCACGCAGCTTCTAACACGGCTCCGCGACCGTTGACTGGTCAACACACGGTTTGAGGGAAACGCATACGCGGGGAAGGACTACACGGCATGTAGTTTGGGAAAACGACGTGTACACATATATTTCACATGGCTAGGACACGGCTCCAACACAGCACACGACCGTTGACTGGTAACGCGTACGTGGGGAAGGACTACACGATGTGTAATGCTAGACACACAACGTGTACCCACTTATTTCACATGGCAAAGACATGGCTCCAACACGGGGTATACTCAACAAGGGGGTACACGATGTGTACTCAAACTACACGGCGTGTAGTTTCAAAATATGGGAAAGTGTTCGAAAAGTCCATTTTACCCTCCAGATCAATTTGTGGCCTTCTTTTTGGAAAAGGAATGGGTCGGAGAGGTCCGGGACATTACAATTAATTGGTAAGATAGTTAAATAATTTGGAAAATGATTTTACCTCATCAATACAAGTTTATATGATAACTAAGATCTTGTAAGCCTATTATCTTAAGCATGCCATCTCATATGATGATTTTGGCTCGTAAGATATATTTATCTTACATGTGAATAATTTTAATGGGGATACATGAGAAACATCCAATGAATGATTTATCCAACTGAGGTGAGAAATATACTATGGGAAATTATCCTATTATGTTTAATGGTGATAAAATGAGTTCTATATCCCAATAGAATGGTCGGAATGGAAAAGATTTGTGTTATCATGAGTTTGAATCATTTGCATGTGTTTAATATGTTATATATTGTAGATAATTTCACTGAAAAGAAACACTGAGTTGCATGATTTATTTAAATGTGGATCCTTGACCATAAATCATGAATGTTTCAATGCGAAGATTATACATTCTAGAGATCAAGTATTTTTTACATATTAAAAAAAAATATGTGTGAGAAATAGTAATGTTAAAAAATATATAAGTATGTGAATATGATTCCAAAGGATTGTGTGGATAATGAGAGAACAAAAAATATATTATTATTTGTTTATTAATCTTTCTATCTAGATATTAATTTACAAATAATACTAAATAATAGAATTTTATATTCATTTTATAGATCTACTATACTTCAATGAAACTCTAATTATGATGGAATAATTTCCCAACTATTCCACCTTAAACCCTCACTCCTAATTAGAACACTATGGTGTATGGTGTGGTGTGATTCACCCCATGTGGCCAACCAGCTTGGGAAACCATTTAGTGGTTCCCATGTTATGATGATATAAAGGTTTTGAGTATAATGACCAGTAATATACATAGTGTCGATAAATAGTCTAATATCAATAATGTAACAATACTGAATTTAAGAAAATGCAGTTCACAACTAATTTTCAAAAATCCAAACCCATTTATAAATCATTTTCCCTTTTGGTTTTTATAAAATAATTTTATATTCACAAATATTAGAATATAACAAGTGTTATTTATAAAATAGGAAATCATATCCATGGATCATTAGTTAAGAATGTAAATACATGTCCATGAAATACCATCATGTGAATCCAAGTGATAAAACCTCATATAAAACATGTGAGTAACTATCTATGAAAAAAACCATAATGTAATAGAAATATAAATATAAAAAATCACACTATGATTTGGTGTCCATCCTATGGTACAATACATAGTAAATATAAAAAGATAAAAAAACATGCAAAAACAGTGGATCTAACCAATATTGAGTCCTTACATAGTCTGCCGATTTCCCTAAATCAACCATTAGTGGTCTGACACACACTATGGTTTCCCATATCAATATCCCAATGCACCTGAGCTTCCAAAAGCGAAAATATTTTTAAAATATAGTTTAAAAACATTCTCATCCCTTTTCAAACATTTTTTAAAATTCAATAAAAAACAATTTGAGTTTTGGAAAACCCATTTCAACATCTAAAAAAATAATTTATTAATATAAAACCCATTAAAACATTTATTTTTACAATAAATTCCCAAAAACCTCAAATAAAAAATAATCAATGATCAAATTATATATATTAATTTTTACTGATAATCAATTCATCGAATTAAACCATTTAATTGAAACACCTACCTCAATATTGATGTAAACCTATACACCTTTGACAATGGAGAATGGAAAAAAATGGATCTTCCCTCTAAAGAGAATTTATGAAATGATACTACAAAGGATTGTTAAAAAACAAAAATTGATAAAAAAATAAAAACCAAAAATGTATCCAACACCGCAACCTTGACCATTGAAAAAGGGGAAATAGTAGGAACACATACTTGAAAGGACTCACCACAACCAAATTGATAATAAATCACCGAACAAATGTTTTGGTGGAAGAAGAGATCCCAATAATCTCCTAAAATTTCCATGGGGTTCAGAGGGAGGGATAAAAATAGAATGAAATGAAAATAATATGTGCAGCTCTTAAAAAATACTGGTCACAAATTGTATACTTCATGTATTCCCATTACACAATGTGAAATTCTCGAAGGATGTATGGAATATATTTTTTCTCTTTAGTCTTATAGATAATAAAATTTATTATTTTGGATAAATTCCCATCATTTTTCATTCCTTACTCTAAATCCACTAGATTTTATTTAGAATCAGTAAATATTTCAGGTTCCTCTAATTTTTATAATATTTAAATTTATTTATCCAATCCAAAATGAACACCTTAAAAAATTTAAATTCCTTTTGAGTATAATCACATTAAAAACTAATTTTTTTAATTTTTTAATTTAATACTTTTCACAACATAGGGAACCTCTCCATCCAATGTTGTCATGTATATCATAGTTTAGAGACCATCTATACCGTATCTACCACAAACATAATCTAGAGTTTTGAACATATTATGTTTATAATTTTTTTATATCTTCTTACAGGTTTTCCTCTAAAATATGTCCCAAATGAATTTTTGGTTCATTACTTAAATAATCTTGTTGGTACCATTCCAATATTTTCCAGTATTGACTCATGATTCCAAATTCTACAACACTATTTATATCAGAAATCAGATTCAGTATCCATAGTGATGGATAAGTGTATCAAGGTTGAGGAAGATTTCCTAACATTATTAATAAATTATGAATCCCACAAAATATATTGCAAGAAGATGACTAGATGGTCAATGAAAATTATAAAAGGAATGATAATTCTTTATGAGTTCCATGAAAGTGTCAAGGATGAATTTGACACAAAAGATTTAAAGATCAAGGATCTCACAAACAGTTTTGAGGAGAAGCTAAACTTTGTTCAGAATTCTCATAATAAAGAAGTAATATATCTAAATGGGATGTTGTATATAGTAGCTTAGATTTGGACGAGAGAAAGATATATTAGAATCGAGTTTGAGGAAAAATTTACTATGCATGAAGAATCTCTAAAGGAGTAGGAAGAATCTCTTAAGGCTCATGAAGAAAGAATCAAATCCTTTGAGAAGAAAACTGAAGATAAGTATAAGCTTATAAAAATAGAAATGTAAGACCTCAAGGAACTCAAGAATATCAAAACAATAGTAACAAAGTTGATGCTGAAGGAGAAGTAAGGATAATGTTGTTCAATTCCGGTCTTTTGTTGTATTTCTTCCTTGTAAAACGTTTTCCAATCGTAATTAAATTGTTCGGTTTCTCTTTATATTTTTGTTTTCCTAGTACTAATATTTATGGTACCACATTTACTTTTCCATTCCATTAATCCTTTTTAAAAATCACATAGGGGGGAAAGAATGATAAAAAATAATACAATTTAAAAGAAGAAATTTCCCTAAGTAAGGAGGAGTTCTTATCCAAGGATGTTTCTGCATGCAATAAAATGTAAAGTCTCAATCTATAAATCAAGAATATAATCCTTAGTGTTTTAAAAGCCTAAGGGGGAGTTATTCATATTCACCTTTTACCTTGTGTTAAAAGAGATAAGTTTTATTTTTAGAGTCCAGAAAAATATTTTCTATGTACTTATATTTTTTTTCATAAGGATTTTTGTGCTTTCCAAAAAAGGGGAGATCCTTGAGTCAAAATGGTTTCTTTATGAATTTTCCATTCCTTCTTGTTTTGAAAATCACAAACACTCTTTCATAAGGGAAAATATATTTTATCTTAATAATGAAAATTTTCTTTCCTTAAGGAAATTTTACTTCCTCAAGTAAATTTTATCCTCACCTAATTTTTCATCCATAAAGAAATTTTCCTTTCCCAAGGAAATTTATTACCATGTTTTCATTGTTCATATTATAACCAAACTCATTTTACTTTTAAGTATAAAATTTGGTTTTCTAACTAAAACCTTGGAATCTTATAAATACTTAGACATAGAGCATTATGTTTTCCAGATCCAAATTTAAGTTCCAAATTCTTATGAATTTAAACTCCGAACATTCTATGTTTAGACTCTGAATTCTTATGAATTCGGACTTCGAATATTCTATGTTCAGACTCCAAATTTCCTTGAAATTCATACTCTATAATTCTATAGAATTCAAGATCTGAATTCTCTTTGAAAACAGAATCCAAATATTCATGTATTATAGACACTGAATGGTTTTTGGTTAGACTCCAAAGTTTTATTTCCTTAAATTCTAAAAAAGGGTTATAGATGAGAAACCATTCTTTTTCTTACACTTGTTCTAGTTATAAAACGATGTTGTGAATTCAGTTACTAACCAAACTTTTTTTGAGTGACACATGTACAAATCCCTCTGAAATTCAAGGCAAAATATGACTGTTGGAGGAGGGAGCCAACCATTGAAGATGTGCCTTTAAATAAGAGCTCATTTGAAAGAGATCACAACTTTTATGAATAGTTCTATGATACTAGATATTATATGTTGTTGAAATGTGTTATAGAGAGAGAGAGGATCTATTTAACTCTCATTGCCTCATTCAGATGTTGTGAACAATGTTTTCGGGTGTGAGCAACTTGTTCGGACTTTCTTTGTGCAGACTTCAATCGTGCTGATTATGTACTTCCAGGTTTGGAAGATAGAGGTTTAGATTTCCTTCTAAAATGAGGGCTTGATGGGATAGAAAGAAAGATACCAATATTTGGATTGATGGCCTACCTGGTTTTGGGTAAGACATACGTTTTGATTTTATAAATCAAGGGACCTTTATCCATGGTTGTTGGATACCCTACTCTTTGGGTAAAAATATTTCTATACTTGTTTCGTGTTTTGTTTCAGGTTTCTTTTCCACTTTATTTTGTGTTTTGAGGAAAGAATAACTATATTATACTTTCTTACAATTTTAATTTGATTAAATAATGTTCTATATTCTTTAAGGTAGAATATTGTTTTCGTAAACTTTTTGTAAGTTTAATTTCCGGAATCACATTTCTGGAATCATTTTTTCTGGAACTACATTTCTTGAATTAAGCATGTTTTTAGAAAAAAAAAGGTTTTTTTAATTTACCTTTTTGAAACTTTGTTAAACAATATAAAGGTTTCAAAACAACTTTAATAGTTCCTATATAATTTTATAATGTAAACAATTCACCCCCCGACTCTTGTATATTGAGCATGTACATCATTATTTTGATACTACAATAAGTATCATATTGATTCTACACTCAATGTAATTAATATATCTATGACACAAAGAGGCCTTTCCTCATTCCATATCCATGTTTTTAATCATTCATTAACACACTTTGTAAGAATATAATTGAAACTAAAATTACAATGGATGAAAAAAGAACCTTGAATGAATAGGCTTCATCGTATTATAAAAAACATGATAATACTTGGGAATATTATAATGTTCCTATTGTATTTGAAATAAAATCTTGTTTCATCCACCGAAATGAAAAATTTATTGGGTTTACATATCCATAACCATAGAAACACCTTCTTTAATTCATTTATCCTTATGACAACAAGAAAACTCAAGATGTTTATTGCAATAAAATGAAGTTGGGGTCATTTACTTTTTCGTTTGAATGAGTTTCCAAAGAATGGGTTTTCTATTCACATTCATAATTGATTAGAGATTAGAATTAATTAAACAAAATATTCCTTGAATTTTTTTTCTTTTCCTAGTCTTTCTTTTGAAATTATATTTTTGGAATTAGACATCCTCTAGGAGAAACATTTCAAGAGTATTGGGAATGATTCAAAAGACTATGTTTTAGTTTCCCCCACCACTAATCAGTCAATAAATTTTTATTCAATGTTTTTAATTAGGGATTGTGTCTTACTAGTAGAATTATGACTGATACTGCAACAACATGGGCTTTAGTTGAAAAAACACATGCTTCTACTATGAAAATAATTGAAAAAATGAACCAAAATGATCAGAAATTTTGAACAAGAGGACTACATCATGTAAAATATTCCCATGAAGTACCTGCTTATAGTCCTAGAAGCAAAAATATGGTGAGTCAAATTTTGGATATTATCACCATGGTAAGGTCAAATATGTTGTCCAACAAGCCACTAATACCACCCAAACTAGAATAAAATTTTAAAATGAAATTCTATTTTAGAATTTTTTCTTCTAATGAAAATTTTAGTGATCAGTTCCTATAAATGCATGATCTGTTTATGAACTACAATGTAGTTTTTCTTGGAAGATCCGTTGAATAAAAAAATGTCTATTTCAATCAAATAATAAAATTCAATCAAGGATGGAACAACCAAAGTAATGAATGATTTAGGTAGCCCGAACAACCATTAAGTTTCTTCCAAATACAATAAAGTAATTATTATCCAATATGTTTCAATGAGAATGAAAATTATCATTCTAGAAGAAACTATAATCCTATCCCTATAACACAAAATACATAAAGAATCATTGGAGAAACAATGATACAATTATAATAATTCTCAAACCAATTACAGAACATGATGAATACCTCGACGACTCAAATGGGTCAATATGAATCTGATGTAATTCCCTGAAAAAATAAAAATAGTGGAGGTTTACCCTCACATCCCCATGTGAATCTGAGAGGTAACATAAAGGAAAATGTGATTTAAATTGAACTTAAAAGTGGGAAAAGATTTAATAACCTTCAATATGAGAAAATCAAACCTACTGTTAACATTGTTAATGAGAATCCCACTACTGATTGAAAATATGAAAATTCTAAATTCGATTTGAATAGAAACATAATGTGAACAGATTTTTTTTGAAATAATAAATAATTATTGGAAGAAGATGTATGGTTTTTAGGTTTCCATAAATAATACTCATTTCATCTCAGAAGGATTCAAAACACTACTACCTTACCCTAGGACTAAACCACTAGTTAAATTATGTAATCGATAATAGTTAGACAAGGAGGGGTTTTGAGAATTTCAAGAAATCTAATGTCAACATAACATTTCATGATGATGTGAATAAAATTAAAAGGTATTATAAGTTTCTAATAAAAATGTGTACCCATAGGAAGAAATTCCAAGGTTGTGAAAAAATCATATTACGGAGGAATGCATCATACAAGATTCAAAATTCATTATCTCTCTTGTGTAAAGACCCAAGAACCTTTAACACTCGTTATACTATTAGAAAATGTCAATTCCAGGATTTTATGCTTCATTTAAGGAAATAAATTAATGTTATTACACATTCTATTTACACATATCATTAGTTTAGAAAAATAAAACCCTCAAAATCATCATTCAACATGGTAACTGATGTGATACCAAGCCTATTGAAGTTAAAGATGTTGTTCTAATTTAGGAGAGGGAAATGATTTTTCTTGTTGATTTTTTTGTCCTGGATGTGTATGAAAATATGATTAGTATCCATGCATCTCTTATTCTTTGGATACCATTAATGAAAATATAAAAATCAATAATCAATGTTCACAAATGAAGGATTTCATTTGATTTTAGAGGATATATTTTCCATTGAAACATTTTTATTCCATGAATCACCAAGTTGAGGATCATTCAACCACCATGTTAACATGATTGATTGGTTTTACAATAATTTGTTATTTAATTTTTATTGTGAATAAAAACCAACTACTTATTTAAAAGTTATAAATTTTTTGTTTTATAATCTGATCAATAAGAGAGTAAAAGGAAATCTTGTGATGAATCATAGAATGTTTATGATCTTTTACATTATTTTTTTGATGATAGAATTAAGGATTATGAATTTTTTGAATTTTAGGAACCTTTTAGTGGTCTCCTTGGATTGGTTACCAATATTTTAGAAGAAAAACTCATGAAAAAATGGAAAGTGATCATCATGATGAATGAACATTAAAATACGATTATTAATTGAACAATCACACCTATGATAAATTTTCTTTGAACAATGAAGATACTCCACCTATGTTACAGTCAAATAATCTCCCTGAGAACCTCAAATATGCATTCATAGGTGGGAATAAACAATTCCCTATGATCATTTGGAAATATTTGTCAAGGTGCTAGAAGAAAAAACTGTTATGATCCCTCACAATCTACCAGAAATCCATATGATAGACTATATCTAATTTAACTGCAATCATTACCTCAATGTGCATGCATATAATTTTTATAGAAGAAAATGCTAAACCAGTAAGAAATCTTCATTAGAGACTGAAAGCAACAATTTTGGATGTTTTCAAGAAAAAAGACACAACACTATTTGATGCTAGAATTATTTTTCCCATATATGATAATAAATGGGTGAGTTCTATCCATGTTGTTCCCAAATGGTTGTTTTAAAATCTCAATAAATGAACCTTGTGAGCTTGTCCCTATTAAGATACCAAATAAATGGAGAATGTGCCTTGATTGTAGGAAACTCAATTGTATCACAAGTAATGTCCACTTGCTATCACCACTCTTTGACAAAGTCCTTTAATGACTAGCTAGGAAGCCATAATATTATTTTCTTGATGGATTCTAAGGCTATTTCCAAATTCACATTTCCTTAAAGGGTTAAGTTAAAACCACTTTCTCATTCCCTTTTAGAGAATTTTCATGTCAGAAGATACCCTTTAGTTTGGGTAATGCTCTTTTAACCATTAATTTGTTTATTCTTAGAATTTTATATGAAGTTATAGAATCTTATATTGATTTTTTTGTTGATAACATCACTATTTATGGATCATCATTTGAGTTTTTTCAAAATGCTTGGCTCATGTTATGGAAACATGAATTGATAATAATATTGTTCTTAATTATGAAAAATTCCATTTCATTGTGGGTTTGGGGATAATTCTTGGTCATATTGTGTCCCTCAATGAAATTCATGTTGATCAATCCAAAGCTAAGGTAATTTCTTCAGTGTCTTAACAAAAAACAGTTAAAGATGTGAGATCCTTCCATGGTCATGCAAGATATTATAAAAGATTCAAAAACAATTTTAGAATGTTTTCAATACCATTATCTATATTAATCCAAAATGATTCCCATTTTGCCATTGATTATAAGTTTAAACAAGCCTTTGGGAGATGAAAAAACTAATAACCCCACCCATTATTAAACCAGTAAAATAGGACTTTCCCTTTAAAATCATGACTAATGCATTTCTCTTTTCTCCTGGGGTAGTGTTGGTTCGATGTTTGAAAACAAAATCTTGTGATTTATTATGATTATAGAACATTATATTAGGCCTAATAAAATTACACAATAATTTATAAGGAAATTATAGATGTTATCTTTAAATTATAAAATTTTAGATTCTATCTATTGGGATTTAAGGTGGTTGTTTTCATAGATCCTTAAGAAATCAATTTTATGATGAGGAAACATGATGTGAAACCAATAATTTTGAGATTGATATTTTTCTTATAGGTTTTTTATGTTTTTTAAGGATAATAATGGAAGCTAGAACCTTTTTGCAAATAATTTGAGAAGAATAACATCAGTTGTGAATGGAAAACATCACATCTATCCACAAAATAAAGAAACATTTCTAGATGAGGATTTATTCAATTGTAAATGGGAGAGTCCATGGTTGGATATTCCTATGAATATGTTTTCTTCTAACGAAGTTTCCCGCATATTTTCTACGAATCAAATTGATAAACATGTGACCAATTAAAAGATTTATATTTAAGATGATAATTCCTTACGTAATGTTGGACATGATCAAATGATTAGATGATGCATTAAAAATTTATAATATAAATTTGTACAAAAGTTTTCTAAAAAAATGAGTTTTGGAGTAATATTTGGGCCACAATGAACTTTGATAGATGTCCTTCATCCTAGTTTTTATTAGCGCACCATTTTTAGACATATTTTTTTAAATTTGTATAGCCTTTAAAAATTTTCAATTTTAAATGAGAATTTTCAAAGGGAATGCTATGCAACAAAAAAATTAATATGATGTATTTGATGTATGGGGAATGTATCTCCTGTGTTATTTTAAAAATTCTTTTGTATATATTTATATCTTCTTTGTTGTTTATTATGTCTCCAAACTTGTATAGGCTATTCCACCAAGAACTGATGATGAAAAAATTATGTCCAGATTTGTGAAAGGAAAATTTCCATCAAGATTTAGATTTCCAATGTTTACGATCACAGATCGTGTTACCCAGTTCTGTAATAGGACTTTGGAATCATTTTTCAAGAAATACCGAGTCCATAATAGGGTCTCAACCCCTAATCATCCTATAGAAAATGGAATGGAAGATTTTTCCAATAGGTAAATCAAGAATATTATGAACAAAAAACTGTGAACCCATATATAAATGAATTTTGTTTGAGACTTGATGATTCATACTATGCCTAAAGGACTAAATTCAAAAGCCTAATAATAATTTCACCATTTATCTTAGTCTATGAGAAATATTTTTACCTATCGGTTGAGTTAGAACATAAATATTTTTAGGCTATCAGAACATGTGACAAGTATATGTTTTCTACTGTAAAATAATGAAATGTTTTTTATAATAGATAGAGGATATCATAGATAATGCATTTAAATTCTCCAGGTTATAAAAGGAACGCTTGTAGAAATATGGGATTTAATGTCAAATTAAAAACATATTTTTTTAGAAACCAACACTGTTGGTTTGTGTGAGAACTTTTGGGCATTAGTTTTACTAAAAAAAGACAGAAATGTTTTTATGTGTGGTTTTTTTGTGTCAATTTTACTAAAAACTGATGCCAAAACCTGAAAATGGTGATTTTTGGTGTCCTTTTATGATAAAACCAATGCCAAAAATATAAAAATTGTTTTCCACATCGGTTTTAATGAAAAATGATGCTATATGTATAATTTTTGTCATTAATTTTCCAATATACTGACACCAAAAGTAAAAATTTAATAATTTCAACGTTGGTTTTTACCAAAAACGACGGAAAAACAAAAAAATATTACGGGTGTCGTTTTTGGGAAAAGTTGACTTGGTAATTTTTTTTAAAAAAACTAGGCATCAGTTTTGGTAAAAACCTATGTTGAACGTCATTTAAAAAATATTAGTATCAGTAAACCCTCATCTTATTCATTCTTCCAAATCTAAACACGCGAAAACTCATCTCAACTCACAACGACTTCAATGCCCTATTTGTGATCTCCAACAATCATTGTTGATGATTTTCTTCCACTTTTAAAATATACAATTTGCGTTCTACATTATATTCTCTTCTTTGATTGTCTACGGATTATTTGTTATTCCACATGCTATTTTGAGAGACTTTCAACCATTGTTTGATTTTAGTTTATTTTATATTTTATATTTTTTGTTGTTACAATATTTTTTTTTCTAGATCTTGTATTGATTAATTTTTCAGAGATTTATGTGGATCAAAGTTAAAATTGGGGATCTATTTTCATATAAAACATTGAATTTTGTAAGTTTTTTTTGTAAATTTGAAGATAACTTTTTGATCAATTAATTTTAATTTTTATTTGATTCAAATATTAGTTTATATGTAACAGTCTATGTTATTGAGTAAATTATACAAAAAACCAATTGAATTATTTTTATCTGACATTATTTGTATTTGAAATTATGTATAACTATATTGGTCAATGTTAATGACCAATTTTATTAGTCAATGTTATGAATTTTTTTAATATTACATTATTTATATCATGACTAATTTACTAAATAAAGTTCTAACATTATGAGTCCTCATAGGACTGAGAAAATACATGTAAGAGGGGTGGAGTGGGGGATTGAATCATGTCTACCTAAGTTATACAAAAATCCTATTGAATTATTTTTGTGCTTTTCTATTACAATGATATTCTAATTAGTTACCAATTCTTATTAATTTATTTATGGAATTTTCCACTAATTTTTGCAGTAGTGGTCCTAACCAATAGAACATCGATTATATTCCTCTTCAATTTCTTTATTTCATTTCTTGTGAGTTCATAACTCTCAGCTCAATCACTCTAAATATTTATTCTTCCTCACAACTCATAGTTCTTTTTTCTTGCATAGTTTCATCAAAGAATCTTTGTATATACTGATTAGAACATGCAATGGATCCACAAAATTTTATTATTCTTCAAATTATTCTATTGTTCTCTAACCCAATTCTTTTGTAAGATAAAAAATTTAGTTATGTATTTAGTTTCAACTATCATAATTTTGGGAGTATTATGATTTATTTCACTTATAATATGAATATTTACTCTAATTATTATTTCAAATTACTAATAATAACTAATTATTCCCTTTAAATTAATTTAATATTCAATAATTTTGACACTTACAACATATAAAAAATGCAACAACTATTTAAAATGAATTATTAAATTTTAAATGAATGATATTATAATATATTTATAATATCAATAGAAAAAAATTATATAATATGAAAATAAAATGTTTACTATTTGTAAATGTGTTTTATATCTAATTATCAATATACATGATTAAATGTGTTTCTTATTACAATTTATCTATATCTATATATATATTTAAAATGATTATATGTCTTAATATATTCACCAATTATTTTGTGATATCAGATTTTGAATGGATCGTAATTGGATACATTTATGAAAAATCAGTTGTGAATATGAAAAATGAGTTAATGAATTTTTGGAATTCACTAAACAAAATCTTCAAAAAAATGATTTCATTTTCTATCCATGTGTGAAATATTTAAATATGAAAAATTAAAACTCCATAGAAATCAAGGACTATCTCATTTGTTATGGGTTTATCCTTAATTTTACATGTTGGATCTGGGATGTTAAATGAACTGAAAATTCAAAATCTATTGTTGATGAGAATATTCATAAGGAGGAATAGGATCTTTTTAAAAAATTAATTCATGATTTACGTGTGGAAAACATTGTAAAAACAGAAACTGTTGAATGATTGTAGAGAAATTTGGAGAGACCATTATTCCCAGGTTGTAGTAAATATTTATTGTTACCATCAATTTTGAGATTAGTGAACATAAAAGAAAAAAATGGGTGGATTGATAAAAAATTTTCCATCTCACTTGAGCTTTTAAAAGAGCTATTTGGAGAAGGCAACAGGCTTCCAGATTCCAATTATGAGGTGAAGAAAATATTTTGACCACTGGGATTGGGATATAAAAAGATACATGCTTGCTCTAATGAGTTGTACTGTATAAGAAATAATATTAATATTTTTCATGTTGTTCTATGTGTGGGACATCATGCTATAAGATAGATGGGAAGGTCAACTCATATTCATTCTTTGGTGATGCCATCTAACATTATGAAAAATCAATTTAGTACTTTATAATGATATAATAAAATATTATTTTCATAAAATTCTAAAATTTCAATTGGGATTCATTTTTAGGTATCAGAATAAAAACTCATGATAATGAAATTTTTTACCATCCAATAATTATTTTTTAAAGGGTATATTTTGAAAGTCATTAGATGCAAAATGGTTAAAATGGAATTCAGATGAGAGCATCTCCAATAGTAACTTACGTCACCTTGCCGATTCCCCAAAGTGGAAGTGTTTTAAAAAATTCATCATTTTGGACGTGAAGTTAGAACTCTCAAACTAGGAATGTGTACTAATGCAATGGATCCACATCTAATACGTAGTATCCAACATTGTTCAAGGCCTGTTTTGTTGGTAGTTTACAACATTTACCCACATCTATCTATGAAGAAAGAATAAGTTATGATGAGCTTGAATATTTCTAGACCAAAATATACAGGAAATTATATTGATGTGTATTTTTTACCATTGGTTGATGATTTGAAACTGATATTGGAGGAAGGTGTTAATGGTTTCGATGAATACTGGAAAGAGTATTTTCATTTGAGTGCTATGATAATTTTCACAATAAATGACAATCTCGTATATGAAAACTTATCTGGATATAGTGTTCTGAGACATAAATAATTTCCCATTTGTGAAGAATAGAATTCATATTGTCAATTGTAGAATAGAAGAAATAAATTGTTCCTGGGACATTGATGATTTTTGAGAATTGACCGTCCTTATTGTAGATTGAAAATAAAATTTAATGGATTGCAAGAATATAACCTTCTTCCATGACCATCATCAGTTGAACAATATTATGATAGGGTTAATGTTTTTTATTCGACATTTGGAAAAGAAAATATGTTATCGTCTTCAATGAAATATCTGGAATAAGCATTCAATTTTTTTAAACTACCTTATTGGATATTTTAAGAGATAAAACATGATATCAATGTTATACATGTTTAGAAAAACGAAAGTGGCAATTTGATTGAAGCTTTGATAGATATAAAAGGTAAGAAACTAATATAGATTTTATGGTAGATTGGACTTGATTTTAATTAAAATATGTTTGGAGTTACCTCCCACTATGAAAGGAAACATAACATATTTACCTGTGGCTTATCACATATTAAGCATCATTGAAAGGATGAATTTTTGTCACTATCTTCCTGATATTAAAGTACCCAATGATTTTTATTGAAATGTGAATAATTTTGTTTCATTGAAGGATTTCAATTTAATAGGTATGAAATGTCATGATTTCCATGTGTTGACGAAATAACTTCTACTAGTATCAGTGCGTGGTATATTGCTAACAGCTGCTAGAAATACTATCATCTGTCTATGTAAGATTTTTAAATCTATTTTAGCAAATTTGTTGATCCAAAATTGTTAGATGTGTTATAGAATGGATGGAATCTTATTCATTATCAAATAGAAATATATTTCCCACCATTGTTTTTTGATATATTGGTTCGTTTTCTGATTCATTTGGTGTGTAAGATAAGAATATGTGGGTGTGTGTATTTAAGATGGATGTTTCCTTTTAAAATATACATAAAACATTTGAAGGGATATGTTAAAAATACATATCAACCAGAGGCCTCAATTGTTCAAAAATATATATTAGAAGAGGTGATTGAGTTCTTTACTGATTATTTGTATGAGTTAGAGTGTATTGGTCTCCCTATATCTCGATATATTACAGTAGACAGTGAAGGTTTAAGGGTTCGAGGCTTAAATGTAATGTTTATTCCACGTGATGAAGTGAATTTGGAAGATTTATAATTTTTTAACCACACATATGAGGTTAAATCATATATATCCTCACATATTGTTAAATTAATGTTTTGATATCAAAAATGAGATGAAAAGTGGTTGATGATTGAGGATAAGATGACATTTATCTCATGGTTTAAAGAGAAATTCACCCAAGATATATCTACAGCAGAAAAATTGAAGTTGTTCATAGGGGGGCCATATCTTAATGTAATCACATGGTCTTGTTTTGATATCAATGGATACACATTTTTCACAAAAATATTGGATGATAAGATTACCGATCAGAATAGTAGTGTGAAGGTTTTTGCTGATGTAGTCCATTTTTCGAGTACCAAAGATAAAAAACCAATTTCAGAATCAAACCCATATTTTTGAGTTCTAGAAGACATATGGAAAATTTATTATATTAAATTTTGAGTCACCTTTTTTAAGTGTAATTGGGTTGATAGTAATAGTGGTGTAAAACATGATGAATATTGGTAGAAATTGGTTGATTTGAAAAGAATTAATTACAATGAGGAACCATTTATCATGGAGACACATGAAATAAAGTATTTTATGTCATTGATCCATCAAATGAAAAGTGTTTAGTAAATTTTCAAGGAACAATTTTCCATTTGTTTGAGTAGGATGATGCTGATGATGTTAGTGATTTATATATGCCTTATTCATCTATTACGCAATTTCGAGTTGATTAAAATGAGTATAAGACGGACCTAGTGCATGTAGTATGTAATGATCATGATGAAGGAATGGGGGAAAACACTAAATTAATCTCCTAATTTTTCTTGGTAATATTTATATTTCTTATTGAAACTAAAAAAATGCATAACTCTTTTTTTAATTACTTATTTTTTGTCTTCCTTATTTCTAAATATTCTGTTTTCTAATGATATGTAGGTACACAAACTTTCATTAAACGTTATATTAGAAATTTCAGATACAGATAGAGAGGAGTAGTTACCTAGATATATCTATTTTAACATATTATTAAATATTCAACAATAAAGTTATTTTATGAAATAAAACTATTAGTTTACTAAAAATACTTATAGGACTACTAATGCATCCTCGGCAGAGGATACATCTCATGTTATTACAAAAAAATAAAGTTATCAAGTTGGTAAATTTAGTATTACAATTTTACCAAAACTATCACTTTCTCGTGATGATGATAGCATACACATCTTTTTTTGATGATGATAATAGTGAAATTGGACCAAAGGAAGTTCAATTTTTAATTTATATAGTAATGTAGAGCCATTGTATGATTAGTATTTTATATCCTGATTGGATGTCATTGGATAGGATGGAGAAACAATAGCTTTGAGAGGCCGAGATTTTAAAATAGCCTAATGGATTTCTTTTATCTCAATTCTTTAATATAATATATTTTAAATGACATATTTAATTTATTCAATTATAGATGAAATTTAATTTTGAGGAAACAAAAGAAAATAAGAAAACACGTATCTCTTTAGCGGTGGTTTGATGGAGGGATTTTAAAAGAAATCCGACAAAAAATTATGTTTTTGGAAGGAGATGGTTTGTAAACCAATGCCTGAAGTGTCTATCTATAGATGAAGACATATGGAGGATATTTGTTGACAGTTGTAATAAAGACAAATTTTAGTTATGATAATTTTTTATATTATAAAATTTATTATATATTTATCTTACTACTTAATAGTTTATTTCTATATAATAGGACTCTATGAGATCTCATCAGGTGATCTAGATGATAAATGTATACCCTCATACTTAATCACGTGGAGGGTACTCATATTTGGAGTAGAAAATGATTTAAGGAAAAATTGAAGCATTAAGAGCTCGATCTAGTAGTGGTTATGAAGAGGTATAATTTTGTACTCCATGTCCTCCCACTCTCTATGTAAAATGGAAATGATCAAGAAGAAAGAAAAATTAATAGTATCTTACAAATGAAGCTAAGAATATAGCTAATAAAATTTTAAATAAATATTATTTCATTGATATCAATTTTACTATTTTTTAAATTATAAACACAAATGTAACTATTTTATTTTTCATTTCAATATAAACTTCAAGAGAATGAGACATAAGGCTCTTTTATCCCTGATGGTAGGATGGAAATCCTATGCATAAAATTGGGAATGGAAGATCACCCCAACTATGTTAAGGATATCAGGCGGGTGTTAGTATTTGGAAGGTTTGGTAAGAGTAAGAAATCAAGTGATCCGTAAATAGAATCATTAAAATTAGAGTTGAAAAATATGAAACATTCCATGGGTGATCAAATTTAAGCAGCAGTGCAGAAGGCATTGTTATAACACATGGAATGAAAGTCATAGTCTATGTAGCCTTCCTAGGTATATTTTTTTTGTCATCAATTTTTCTATTTTATAAATTATAAACACTAATATAACTTTTTCATTTTTCACCCTTCGTAGTCTGCTCACCCAAACTACCCTTACCTGTCTTCCTACCCCACCCTGTATGGGTAACCTTCCCTAGTATATTTTTATTTTTCTTCAATTTCTCTATTTTATATATTATAAACACTAATATAACATTTTCATTTTTCAGACTTCCCAGCCCGTTCACCTAGACTACCCTGCCCCATCTGCCTACCCCTCCATGCATGAGCAACCATCCCAGTTATATTATTTATTTGTCTTTAATTTTTCTATTTTATAAATTATAATAAATAATATAAATTTTTCATTTTTACCCTTCCCATACTTCTCACCTGGACTACCCTGCCCATATGTTAACCCTGCCCTATATGAGTAGCCTTCATAGGTATATGATTTATTTTTAATCAATTTTCCTATTTTATAATTTATGAACACTAATATAACTTTTTCATTTTTCAGCCTTCATGGCCTTCTCACCCGAACTACCCTGACCCATCTACTTACTATAATTCTCCACCACCTCCCTCAGAAAAAATGTATATTATTAGTTATTTTCTATAGATCCTGACATATATATTGTTGTGTTAGGACTTGTGCATTTTTTGGAGGATTCTGTACATCACCAGCCTATGAAGATGGGTCTAGATAGAGTATCAGTACTAGATATTTTACATCCTAATGTTCTATTACAATTTCCTACCGCCATGATCACCAGAGTTGGGGATTTTGTGGGTTGTTTTTTGACTTTCTCAAACAAGTTTTCTTAATTATATTTCATATGAGCTACGTGTTTTATTTTTAATATTAATTACAAATGATTCAAAATTTATTATAATTTTTTTCGACATTTACCTTATATAGTATTATCTGAAAGCAAAAGAAGCTACACAAAAGAAAAAAAAAATGTTCAGGAACAATCGAATATAGATAGTTCAGATATTTCTCATGGGATACAAAGATTATCACATGAATATTCTTCATTTAATATTATCTATGAGTTTTGAATGATGAAGGATATATGAATAAGAGAATATCCATTGAGATTACTCAAAAAAAAATATCAGTCATCTAGTAGATTTTTATGTGATCGGCATGAATGTGGTGTAGTTTTCTACCATATAAGTAAATTGACATTTAAATTTGTATTTACTTAATAAAATAGTATTTTTCATTGACTTACTATATATTCTTTTTAAATTTGGTATCTACACATGCTTCTTATAATAAATTAACGTACATAAATTTATGGTTATATAGTTCCAGAATTCATTTCCACAGAAGTGAAACATGTGAAGAATCATGATAAAGTGGAATATATGTGTGAGAGATTATCACATATTAAGATTTAGTGGTAGTTTATTCCATTTCTTGATAAGTAAGAAAGAAAACATAATTATGAACTAATGATCATTATAATGTCATTAATTGTGAACTTTTTGAATTGTTAGGGGTATTGGATGTTAGGAGTATTATGCCCAAGTGAATGCACCATATATTGGGTTTTCACATTGTTGGGAAATGTTTGTAAAAACCTTTCCACCTTATTAGAAATGCATGTTTTTTATAAGGTCATTATGATTTATTCTCATTGTTTAGATCTGTATTACTAGTTCATATATTTTAAAATATAGTTCATGGAAAAAATTAAACATGGAATACAAATCGATAAAGACACTGAATAAAATCAAATATGTGGAAGTACATGTAATTAGTTTTTATATTAGAATTTGTTCTGATTTTTTATATATTAATTTTTATTAACATTTTAATGTTTTGTTACTGTAGTCTCATCATCAAAAAAATCTTGTTCAATGTGGTTATTATGTTCAATATTATTGTAGTCATTCAATGATTTATATTCTTATTACCAATCTGATAGGACTCATATTCAATCTATTTTTGCGAACTATTTGTTATGTTTGATTAGAATTTGAGGCATGAGTATTCAAATATTTATAAATAATATAACATATGGGTTCATAAAATAACTCTTTTGATATATTAGGTATTTGAAACTACTAATAAAAAAATTAATGCTTCAACAATAACAAAAAATGAGCATGCCGTAAATTTCAGGTACATGTATTTTAACTCAGCTTTAATTTGAAAGTTTAATATTCTGAATTTTATAAAAAAAATTAACTTTCAGCATTGGTTTTTTTATAATTGGTATATGAAATAATAAATAATCAGTCAACCATGTGATGAGAGGCTATGTACTATACAAGATGAGATGAAACCATGTCGTATATGCTACAACTCCATTCCAAAAGGATAAAAAAGACAATAGAAGTGACCAAGAACAATCCAGAAGATCATTAAACATATTACGTTGTATCTTTAAGGGATTGAGTATTGATTCATGACAGAATGATGATAAGTGAAAACGTAAATGACATCCACATGTCAACAATTTCTTGCATGGTACATGGTATCCATAAGGAATTTTATTTTAGGTCTAGACACAAGCCTATCGTTGGTTTATCATAGTCATTATCTTGTGTCAAGTCGAACACATTAGTATAATCATATCATGATGGCGCACCTGTTCCAACTACCAAATAAGTATTCTATAGGTTTGTTAATACATTTAACAAGAAATATCATTAAAGGAAGCATAATACATGTCATCATGAGATATGTTGATGCGTTGATCATAAACTTGAATTCATTGAGTTCTGTCAAGTTCATCTACAATTCCTTTCTCTAATTTTTTATAAGATTTATTAATGAATTGACCTTTTAATAGTATCCGTGTAAAATTTTTAGTTACTCAAATGTATTGTCTTTATTATCAGAGAATAGTGGGGTGGTGTGAGAACTGAAAATGCTAGAGTCTTGGGTATTACAGAGGCCACAAAAGTTTTAAATGGATTCATTGATTACAGGTACGTGTATTTTAATTCTACTTTATAATACAAATGAATAGAAAATTTATTGATTAACTAGATAAAATTATTTAAGTTATATATTTTTATTGAATGATAAATACTCTTTGATTATTGTATATTATATTTTTTATAGAGTTTTTGATTTTATTGGAATTATAGTTTTTTGGATTTTTTAAAACAAATTTTCAACTTACGATGTCGGTTATTTAAAAAACCAACATTGATATTTAAAAAAATAGGTTTTTAGTGTCTGTTTTTGTTAAAACTGATGTTATAACCCCTATTATATTTGATTGTTGGAATCTGTTTTTTAGAAAACCGACACCGAAAATTGGTTATTGGAATCAGTTTATTTAATTAACCGATAATGAAAACCTCAAAAAAAATTGATTTTTGGTGTCTGTTTTGAGAAAGATGATACTGAAAATAATATTATTTACACTGCCTTTATAAAAGTCTGTTAAAAATTTACGTTAAAATGTGTTTTTTTCTCTAGTGTAAAGAAAAAAAATCCTTTCATGATGGGATGATTCTCACCAAAAATATTATGTAAGAAGACAAATTATTGTTGGTTGATTATATATTTGAGCTTTTCGTAGGTAGATTTCATTCCAAATGGTATGGAATATTCAGTTTTACATATGTTTTTCATTTTGGTAAATAAAGAAAAAATAACCTGAAAAAGGGACACCATTCACCATTAATGGGAAGAGGTTGACTCTTTTAGGGATAATCTTCAAGATCCTCTCTGAGAGGATAACCTTATTCATGAATTTGGATACAATTGAAGCCATATTGATTCTTTCCATCTCACTTATTTTGTTACAATATCACTAATTTCATTAATTTCATTATCAAATATTTTTTTCACAATAAGAAAATTGCACAGAATAAGTGTTAGGGAAGGTACATTCTTGGTAGATTAGGATTTTGTGTGTTCTTATTTTTGAGTGTTTTTATTTCAAAAACATATTTTTAGTTTTTCATTAAAATTTTCTTTGTTTTATTTCAATATTTTTATAAAAAAAATTAACATAAAAATAATATTGATTTTGAGTTGAAAAAAAAATTAATGGAAAGAACAAACTTGATTCATGGAACATAACATAAATTATTGCTGAAATGTGCTCTGTTATGAATTCAGGTTGAGGGAATTCATGAAAGGACCATTGAATTCAAAATACTATTCCATGAATGTTGTCCAGTTTTAAAAATCACTTTTGAGTGAGGCTTTTGAAACATTTTTCATCATCCGCACATTCACCCCACTTCATGATTAAACCAAATAAATCTTGATTTAAAAATATCTTTCCATTTATTTGTCAAAAAAATGTCACCATTAAATAAGTTACATTGAAAATGATTGAGGCAATGTGTTTTTTTTCAAAAGACCCTTTTAGGACAATTCTTCTACATTCTATCACTCTATTTTCAGTTATCTTTCTTGAGCCCTTATTAGCCATGCAATTTCTATTATATAGAAACATTACAATCCAATTTCCCATTCCAACCCACTAATGAAGTACATTAAATTATTTTTGTAAAGATTACATGTGGGGGAGTTTATTTGTTTAGTGCTACATAATTTTGGTATATGTTGGGTGGAAATTATTATTCTTAAGAAATGTTCATAATGAAGAATAGTGTTTACTAAAATATTTTAAAATCTAGAAATTTCATGTAAAAGGGAGATATGACTTTTTGAAGCACCCAATGAAACAGTTGTGGCTCCTTGATGCTAAAAAAATCTGAAAATTTGAGAAGTATTTTTTCCCATTGATACTGATATGAATAAGTTGTGTGATGTCTATGAAAGACAATTTGAAGTTGTTTTGGAGAAATATTTAGGACATAAAAAAGGTTATAATACCATGCTACAGTATAAACTGAAATCATGCAATCTCACTTTATAATATAGCAATGTCATCCCTTTCTGGCTCAGAATTTTACACCTCTGAAAAAATACCAAACATCAACCTCAGAAACACCAATTATAAATCCCCATTATGGATACAATTTTTTTTCCAAATTTTGTAGAGATATATAAATTATTTTATCCTATGGAGATCATTTCAATTACATGGAAGAGAAAAGATTTGATCAAAATAAAAATCAAGTGCTGAAAAAAACAAATGTGAGGTAGGAATACTTGTTCATGTAGGAAGAAATAAAATTGTATTTTATTGAAAGAAAATAATGAAGAATTTGAAATTGAATCTAATAAAGTGGCCCATAATGTGTTATTTCTTGATTTGGATCTTGATATTTTCATTAACATGTTTTGAATTTTCATTTATATGATTTCAGTTCCCATTTGTCATGGAGTCTATGTTTTATGTTAGGGGGAATTGATAAATTTAATACGTACACTATTTATTATTTCTTCTTAAATTATTTACACCCCACCAATTTTACAATTTGATCATATTTGTATCAATTTTGGATGTATAGTGTGTTTTCGATAAAAAAAGAAAATTTCTTAATTATTTAATTTTAACATATTTTAATCATAAGAGTATTTTTGACATTTATTTGAAAATGTTAATCCAAATTGTGTGATTCATTTTTTCACTTAATTCATTTTATTCAAATTTTTATTCAGGACCCCGAGCTGATTCAAATTATATGAGGGCCTAATAATCAATGAGTTTGATTATTTATTCTAGTAGACAATGTAGACCACACATATGTAACTGAAGAATAATTCGGGCTACACACATCCAATTGTAGTGATTCGTAATTTATTTGAAATAGGACACATAAAAACGATTATGAAATAAAATTGGGTGATGTTTTCACTAATTAAGAAAGTGATTTTACATTACACATTGGTAGAAGAATTCTAGTATTCTTAGTTAGAAAAATTCATTCTCATTGTTGAATTCATAACATCATCTTAACATGTCCAATCAATGTGAAATTATTAAAAAATATTTAATTCAAATATTAAATAAATTTTTATTAATACACCTATTACATATTATTAAATTTAATAGGTTATAAATTCATAAACATTCAAGTTAAAATGTTTGAGTGAAAATTCTTCACACATTCAACTAAAAAATTTCTGCTTCTTCCCCCATTTGAGAATATATCCCTTGCCAAGGAGGATGGATTCATAGAACAATGGAAAGGTGGAGATTTAGATCCTTATATTGATTAAATGTATATATTGAATAATATAAATGATTGAGTCTTCAAGAGTGATGTGAGGCTAGGCACCAAGTGGTTGTGGATGACAAAACTCGATAGACACTCTTCTGAGATTCGATCTTAATGTGTAATCACTTTTTAAATTGTTATTGAACAAGTAATTTTTTGAATGATTGTTGTTTTTTGTTAAATATATTTTTTTCAGATTTACATGGATGGTTATTTAATTTGTGATGTTTATTAATTGAGTTTATTATTTATATTTCTTCAACGTGGTCTTACCTGGAGCATATCGATTTCAATTAGGTTTGATTAGCTAGTGGTATTCATGTAATTAACTCACTTATATAGGAGGGGAAAAATAATATTAAGGTATTGATATGATATCTATTTAAATTTTATTGTTAACCAAGGGGTCCTTGGGGGAATTTAGAAATTTAATTATGAATTATCTTTAAATAAGGATGAGTGGAGTGTCTAAGAGGGTGAAGCTTCTCAACAAATACTATTTCAATTTTGGATTTAAACCCCTTTAAACACAAATTAGTTTTTATATATTTTTTGTTTTCATGAAATTTATTTTATATCCTATATTCAAAAATTTAATCAAATACCTAAATTTCTCTTCATGTGAAAATAAACAAAATAAAAGTGATAGTCATGTAACTCAAATTGCAACATCTTCAAGGTATAATCTAGGGACCAATTTATTGCATTTATCTAGGGGATAATATTCATGATTGAGTTTTTAATGAATAAACCTTCACATCACCACTAACCTGGACAATGTACATTTTTGTAACCATATTTATGGAGAGGTAACATTATAAATAGGGTAAGAGATGAAGGAGAAGTACCCACAACTATTTTCATCATAGAATGTAAAATGGAATTTAGAGGGAAAATTTTCATAAAGGGGAAGAATGTAACAAGACAAAATGTTTATCAATGAAATAATCTTCTTAATATTATTTCATTTTGTATAGTCAAATAAAATCACTTATAAAACATAATACAATTATTACAAATGATTAATTTACGAAATAGAAGTCATTTTTAAAAGTTAAGGAACATATAAAAAAGGAATTGTAACATGGACATTGGAATAGTAACAAGACCCTTATTAATAGTAAACCATAGAATTGAATAATAACATTACCAATTTAATTTTAAATAAAATTGATTCCTTTTATATGTGATAATATGATATAATTATATCATATTATAATTAAATAAATATTATAAAAAATTGATAATTAAGTGTTTGTATTTTAGTAATTAATAAATATTTAATTGAAATTTTATGAAAACATTAATACTAAAGAAACAATATTTTCATAAAATTTATTAATAAATTATTATTTATATGTTATAGTATTATAACATAATTTTACAATACCTTAGAAATTTTTTGAAAGTGTTACAAAATCTGTTATAATTTCAAATTCAATATTTTTAGAGTAAATTATGATTTTAATTATGAATTACATTTATCAAAATTAGAAAATTATTTTCAAAAAGTGGAATTAATTTTTTAATTCTACCAATTGAAAAATGGATAGGGTTAATTTTTTATATTTTTCTGAAATACTTTAATTTTTGTTGAATAGTATAATACTATAATTTGTGGTATATATATGTTATAAGTTAAATACACAATTAATTTAGTTATAGATGATGTAAGAATTATTGGTTCATACCCACATTATCTAATTACCTTTTTTGTCTCAATAATCAACACTATTTCATGTCTTGTGCAAAATAATAAACTAATGCACAAAATAACGGGAAAACAGCCCTCTCCTCCACTATAAATACAACCCTCACCATCTCATATACTCACCCCTATAAATCCTTGAGATATTTAAGAATTACAACAAAATATCCTCCCAAGCCTCTTTACCACGTACAAGAGCTTTTGTTCCCATTAAATATACAAAACCAATCCCCTACGGAGGTTCTCAGGAAGAAGGAATCAAGAGGTAAAACCCTCTTCCTTTTTTTTATTTTTTTATTCAAGTTCCTTTAATATCTTTTCCCACCCTCACCTCACCACATAAAATTGGTATTAAAACCAATATACCTTACATATAATTTTATTTTTCTATACTAATGTAATAATTTATCATCATCTCTATTTACCCCTCATTTTATATTGAAAAATGGAATCATCATCTGTGATGTGTTAATCTATCACATTCAATGAAAATGAAGATTTAGTTTTCCATTTCCATTTTAAAGGATTTTCATGAATCAATTTTTATTGATGAAATAGATTATATTATATGTATTATATCTTATTTAAGGTTCTGGAGTCATTTTGAACACATGAAATTAATTTACAGAAAAAAATTAGTTCATTGCGATAAAAAATGAAAAATTTATCTAAATTATTTTTCTAATGAATAATCCACACTTATGAAAAAATTCTATTTTAATATTCTATAAGTTCATTAATAACATATATGTTCATTTACATAGATCTATCTTCATTTTACATGATTTTTCATACACATATACAAGAAAACTGATCACGAAAACCAAGGAAACAAACGCTCTAGAATGATGAAATTGAATCTCACAACCCATAAAAAGTAACATGAATGATCATAATAATATTATAATACAATAAATAAATGAATAAAATGTTTTTAATTAATTAATTAAAGTACAAAATTTTATTATTTAGGACTTTAAGATCTAGTGTTGAATCATTTTGGACATTACGTAATGGATTCTACCCGGACCTCCATTATTCCTTTAGGTTACTATTTATCTCTTTTTACCCAAAGGATTTTTTTTTTCTATTTAAATATTCTAAATTTTGTGGATATGTTTCTATTTTATTATCAATATTATTTCATTCTTCCTTTAAGTAATATACATGTTTTTAAAATGTTCCCTACTTAATTTTTTCCAAAAAGTAATCCTAATTTAAGGGAACTTCTCGAATTCTTTACCAAGTTCAAGTGCCCTACATTATATTTTTTAAGACACCACTATTTTTATAAAATAATTAATTATATTATGAAAAGTTTATTGGTAAAATTATGGTTTTATATAAAATAAAATTCCTTTTTTCTTTAAATTCTCTTTAATATTTTCTTTAAACCACACTAAAATGTTTTAGTTATAATGTTTCATAAATAATTTATTTACATTTTTTTCACATAAGTTTTAAATCCTTTATCCTGATCTAGTTCAATTTTACCTTGTTAGTGTCCATGTATATTTTGAAACCCTTCATTCATGGACACATTTATGATATTCTCAATTTTATGCCTTGTCACATGATTATGATACCCATTCCTTTCCACGGGTAACCCTTATGTTATGTTTGGTTCCTTATGGGAAAAACATATTTTTGAACATGTTACAATGGGTGTTACCATATATTACTCCAATAAATTTGGTAATTATTAGTCTCATGAGATGTTGTGTGCAAAAACTGGGTGCTTAGCCTTGATCTATGCACCTCTTTATGAAATTATCCTTGACTCTTACAACTCTATGTGCAATGAGCCTTTACTCATGCTAAAGTCATTTTTTATGTTGCCTCCATATTATTATGATTCCGAAATTTTATGATCCCATGTTTTATTTATTATGATTTCAAATGTTTAATAATGTTCCACATGTTTTTATAACATTATATTCTTCTCTCTAACCCATGTTCTATGAAATAATCTAAAGTTTATTAAATTAATTGGATTTTTAGATCATCGATGTGTTCATGTTATACCGAAGTTATCCTATGTAGATGTATGAGCTCAAAGGAAGTTAGGAACTCGTAATGGCTGTTGCAGAATGAAATGTTTTATTTAGTCACATTTTTTTAGTTTTATGTTCCATGTATTCCATAAAACTAGACTTTATGATACATGGATTCTAATTTGATGTTGAATTATGTATAAAATAATATAATGATATCTGAAAAATGATAGGTTCACTATTGTTGGTATCAGAGGATGGGGTATCCATTTTTGGTAGATTAGCAATAGAGCACATTATTAATAACCTTATGGATAATAATAAATCTATTAAAAATATACCAAGATTTTGGTATGTTTATAGTAAGTGGTTTTTTAAAAAATTCATCCCTATCTAGAACTACTAGTGGGCGTGGTTCTAAAACAGATGTACCTAAAAGTAACAAATCTGACAAGGTGTTTTGAGCTTGACTCAATCACTGTGGGTATTCTAGGAGGATAGTTATTACGATTATAAAATTATAAACAAAAAAATTCATCAAACTATTTGTTATATAAAGTATATAAAAAACTGGTTGACTACATCGTGCCTAAAGGAGTTCAAGATAGTATTTTAGAAAAGTAAATTTAAACACAAAATATCTTTTATACATTAACTACATTGAATTATGTAAATCCAAAAAATTAAAATAGATAATGAATTATCAAAAGGAATGGATTTCCATAGGGGAGTTCATCATTTACCGAAGAATGTGATGGGTTAGAGGACACTTCAAATCATGCTCATTGTTTTTTTTTGAATATGGTGGGTTAAGGGATACTGTAAAAGAATCTTTTTATATTATATTCAAGTAAGTTTGTTAAATTACACCAAAATTGGAATAATGTTCTATGCGATCTACATAGTTACGGTTCACCAATACTCTCTTTCCACGTGTCTTGTTTTGAAGAAGAATTTTTGCAAGTGAAATGGTATTTGGTGGCTTGATTCTAGACCAGTCCTCCCCCAGATGGGATGTTCCAAAAAATTTTAAGTTGATGAGATATGAATTTGATATAAAGGGATTTTACTCTCAACATGAAATCTTTTCATATTGTGATGGAACCCTGAGATGACATTTTTCATGCTTGGGCTAGATGGACTCACTCATTTAGCCACTAGATATTCCACATTTCATGATGGTCTATGGACTTCCATTGGGAGTAGGAGTCACTGTTAGCTGATATATGGGTTTCTCTCCTAGGTATCACTTTCTATCCATGAATTCATCATTTTTGGAGTGAATCTGTAACTCTATTAATGAATTTTGTTTTACAGACGAGAAAAATGTATCCTCCTTAGATTCATCACAAGACCGTATCTTTGTGGAATTGGATCATATGTATCCCCCTATATCTCAAAATTTCTTTCATGTATGGGACTCTTTCAAATGTATAAATATTATTTTCTTTCCCTCGGTGACTAGTTTTTGAAAAATTTGTCACCTAGTTGGTTATGCAAAGTCAGTATTTAGAAAATGATCCTCATTGCCAACATTCAGAAATTTAGCATAAAAATCTATTATATTTTCCTTAATGGTTGGATTGGTTGTAATCTCTGAGCTTCAGGATGTGAAGTAGGCTCATTCCCCACCCTACCCACATCTCCTTCCCTACCCCACTTGCTTAGGTCCTTCCTCCTCCTTGACTCGCCTTCACCTTCTCCACTTTCCCCTTATTTACCTCTAGATCCTCATATCCATCCAATATCTCCAAATGTCAAGCCCTTGTTCCCTATTTCCCTTAGTATCTCCCCCAACTAGCAATCCTCCTTCCTTCCTCCCTAACTATATCAATTGGCTTGCTATGGGTAAAGGTATCATTCATGATGACCCTCCCCAGTCCTCCTCTTCCACCTGAGCCTCTGACCTCCCCTTTATACTGATATCTTTGTCAAATTTATATATTTAATTAGTGTATAATCCTAATTCTCCCTTATCTACTTCCCCATTTATCCTATCATCCCTACTTCTAGTCCCCAGTATTGGTGCCCCACTCCCCTCGATTACTAAGTCCCTCCTCCATAAAGATACACACATGGTCTCATGACAGGTATTTGTATACATCAACAAGGGGGGTAACTAATAGACCCTATTCGCCTCAGGTCGGGACCAAGAGATCCAACTTTTAATGTTATCTATGGTCATTTATAATGATCAGGGTGTCCGGGCAAGAGAATATTAGATTTCATATCCAATGACGTGTCCAAGAATTAAATTTCTCTTGTGCTCATCCTTAATATGAATATAAATTATTATATAATTGTATAGTTTTCTAAGAGATCTAAAATGTTTTTCATTGTACATTGTGAGATAGAAAATAATCATATATAGGTATTATGGAAGCCCTCTATCTCGGTCAACAAGCTAGTTACATCTGATCAACAAATTTTGGTTAAGGTGGAATCATTTTAATGTTATTTCTTTTTCTCTTTCTTATATGATAAAACTGAGGTGTGCCTACATGAGAATCTATGGATGGACCTTAAATACTTTAAACCTATTTAAAAACCCAATTTGTTGGGGGTAAATTCAATTTCATCATAGACCATTCTAAAGGGAATGGGAGTTTTCATCATCACAAGGATTACACTTAATTACACTCCTTTTTTCATAGTAAAGGCTCCAAGATCTAGGCATTATTAGGGGACACTTCACATGGTGAAACAATCAAAGGGAAACCCCAAAGACATTGTGTATATTTGATCACTTATTTGGGAATATCCAAGTTATATCTGATTTTACAAACTCAGAGGTCATTCACCTGACAGACATTTTTTCATACCACTCTCCGTTTTTTCCACCTCAGGTCTATTTATCCATAGGGTCTAAATTTCATTTTCTCCAAAAGCTGGATGACCCATACTGAGATCCCTGACAAGGTTCATAACTCATTATGATATAATTTCATGTAAGGCTTTGGCTCAGCCTCCACAAAAAATGGTGATGTCTGAAAAAATTATATCATGGAAAGGTCAAGCTCCCTCCCATCTGTTCAGCCAACTTGAGAGGACATCAAGAGGGATATTGAGAGAGTTCAGGAGAGTTAGGAAGTGTGTTGGGATGTGGATACTATTTCCTCCCTAATCCTCAAGAAGCATTAGTTCAATGAGATACTTTTATAAAAATATAGGTTCTACTGAGAACACTATCAGACCACCTGGATTAAGGAGGGTGATTATAACACAACTTATTTTCATGCTTGTTTGAATGAGAAGCAGTGACGTTCAGATCTAAATATGAAGATCAATGATGAATCATTTACCAGTGAAATTGAAGTTATAGATGACATGGCGGGTTCTTATTTCTGATATTAAATATATACTCTAACATATCATTTGATGAATTGTTATCATCCGGATTAGACTGACCACTTTAGCTCTGTTATATGGGTTTTCTCAGATCATAACAATTAATACATGAGCATTCAACATAATAAAAGGATGTGTGATATTCTATTATTTCCCTGAACCAGGTGAGTGAAACCAATCCCGATTCATTTCTATGGTCATGATATTTCATCTCTTGAAGTTTAATAAAGGATGAAATATTTAGTTTCATTCAATATTTCTTCTATGGGGTAGGTATTCCCTGGGATATTAAAACCACTACCTTGATTATTATTACAGATGTGAGTGATCCCTCCTCCATTGCTCAGTATTGGCCCTAAAACATAAGTAATATTACAAACAAGTTGTTGGAGAACCTTATCAATGGGAGGTTTTCACTGTTTATCCATAGATGGGTTTTGGTTAAACAACACCCTTTCATCTAGGGAAAGACTGTAGAGACCCAAACATGGCGTACATGAACATTAAATTACTTTTGTGGAATAATTAATACATAATAAAAACAAACACCCAAGTACCGTAATAGATTATTTTCGTTGGAATCTCAGAACATAATCTTCTTATCATATTGAAAGATCTTCAACACCACCCATAACGATCTTCCCCTTTTTTTCCTACCTAAAACCTTTCATTAAATCCCGGGGAAAGAAAACATATAAAGGGTTAGCTCAAATGATCAATAAGGGAAAACATGGAGAAAATAAAACAAACCATATACATTTGAATTTAAAAACATGAACATAATGTTTAAACATCAAAATCTTTATCAATGATATAAAACCTGGTAGTACGTAAGGCATAGATCATAATGGAACACCAATAATGCTAAAATAGCATGGGGAATAAAACATGTAATTTTGGAAAACCATTAAGCACTTGGTATGATTTCCATATTAGCCAATTCATTGGTACCAATACCATCATAGTCGACAAAGTCCCTTACTGAATCGAGTTCACTCCTCGTTCTAGTCCTGTATCACTGAACTAGATTAACTTGTCGTTCCATCCATGTCTATCACATGATATATAAAGCTCTACCCAATGAATTGGAGGGAGGTATAGGTCCCACCCTTCTCATAATGAAATCATTATTACTTGTTCCCGAAAATAATCATAAATCATTTATTATAACCCAAATGATAAAGTTGGTTGCATAAACATCATCCCATCATAACGTAATGCATATGAAACAAATTGATATCATTTCATCACAACAAGAATCAAAACATGTAAATAATAGATAAATTATTTGTGAAACATAATCATACTAAATATTTTCATCTTATATAGAAAATAGTTTTGATAAAATACTTGAATTTATTCTTAAGGAAAATTTCCTTTCTTATTCAAAAAACATTATTCCTTTCTCAACACGTTAGAAAATTTTAACCTAAAACATGTTAATTGAAAATAAACATGAACACTTGTAAAGGAAGCTTCAAGTAAATAATTTTATATGAAATCATAAAATTATGTTCATGTCGTATAAGTTAAAAAAACATTCTTCTCGTACTTTGGCCGGAAAAGTCAAAAAGTATCTCGTACAGAAAACAAAAAAAGATTCCTTTAATATCTTTTACTAAAAACTCACCAATAAGAAAAATTGGATTTAAGAAATTTTAGGGAAATAGAAATAATATTACATATTAAGGAAACATGGATGTGGATGATAAATATGCCCTAGTAAATACCTAAGTATAAACAATCTTCGATAAAAATTGAGATTGAGAGATTTTCCCTTACCTTATGTCTAATTTCTTCCATATGTGTATGAGACTCCTGTATAGTGGGTTTAAATATATTATTAACTTGTAACATAACCATCATAATATTTATGATATCATATATGATTCACTTATGAGTTTATATTACCCGTTCTTTTGTAAATTCCTTGTTAAAGTAGTGTTTTGGGTAAAATCGTTTCATTTATCATATGTGTTTCAACTTTTTGTTCTTGATATTATTACTGATATCATGATTTACTTTATTCAGAATGTAAAAAATTATTTATATATAATATATATTAAACATATAAATATACATATTATATCGATAAATGGAATAAAATACACTGTTCATGGAGACAGTAGGCCGTACGTATGCATGAACGTTGTTTTCGTTTCCTTATTGAATTGAATGGAATTAAGTAAATGAAAAATATATTTACATAAATCCAGTATCATTACTATTTAATATATTTCATCATTATTTATTATATATACATTATAATCATACATTAATGGTTAATCACGGAAAATGAATTTCATCACGTTTGTGGAGACAGTAGTCCGTACGTACGCACGAGCGACAATATCATTCTTTTGATATTAAAATCGTATATAATTAGATGGTATATCATATATACAGAATCATAATAATGTTATATTTACTATTTATGTCATTTATACTCGTTATTATACCCATCAAAATGATGAAATGTTTGAATAATAAAGTACACCACAATGTAGAGACGGTAAGCCGTACATACGAACGTGTTGTGACTTTTTCATTCATAAGATGGATAATAAAACTAATATAGTTGTACAGTTTGTATAATAACATCATAGTACATATAAGATACGGGATTTATTATTTTAGAATGGAAACCGCAAATAAAGAGGAAGTGGAATAAGAAAGGAACTTGAAATAGGTGGTGAGATATTTACCTCTTCTTCAGGTTCTTCATTTTGATTTGATTAAAAGAGCTCCTTATGTTGGATTTATGACAAAAGGAAGGCCTCTAGGATGAAATGAGGATAGTTGAGAGGGTATTTGGGCAGGGTTTGGATGAGCCAAATGGATTTAGAGGTATGAATTAGAGAGAAGGGGGAGTTCACTTTTATAAGAGGGGTGAGGGGTACCTTAGGAAAAATATTAAATATTATTTTATTATAAATTCATATTCGGTTTATAATGCCTCCAAAGTGACTTATTTAGAGGATAGGGAGGGTATGGGTCGAAACCTCTCAACCAATATGTTTTACACAAGTTTATGTTACCATTTTAACCTTATCATTTAGATTTAACTCTAAGTTAAATAATTTAACATTTACTGTGTCTTCTTGTATTCTTACATTATATGGTCAATAAACATACTATAAACTACCAATCGAACCCCAATTGGTTAATTAATATCATATATATTATTATATAAGACTTTTGGCCGAACCTTAAGTTTTTAGAACCATTAAATCAATTAATAATATAATATTTATTTTCAAAACTCTTTTATGTCAATATGGACACTATTTGGTATTTTGTTTTTCTCTATATTCATAACAACATTATTAATTAGAAACAAATTCATATAACCACCATAATATGATATATTAACTTATAAAATTATTTTAATTCATAATAAGTCTCAAATTACATTTATTTGGGTATTTATAATATCCATTATGTTAATATTTCATTAATAAGGTAATTACTGCATCATAATTGTGTCATAAATAAATCAAATTATATAATGTCTAAAAAATATAAATAAAATATCATTATATAGTAAAACTTTTTTATATTTATAATTAAAATTTATAATATAATTTATTATATGTATAAACCTATATTAAGAATGATGTAGTTATTAAACTTTTATTTTAACTATTTTAACTCTTCTTTAAATTAAATAATAATAAATGTTATATTCTAATCAAAGTGGAACTAAAGGGTAATATTTTATTCCTAAGTTTGTTTTGGTCTAATTAAATTTATCCAATAGAATTAATACATGTGTTAGGGTAATAATAATATCATTTTACCCTTAATTCTCTAATTTACTTTTAACCATGGTAAATAAAAGTTAAATGTTACTATTCACCAAAAATTATTTTCATCTCATTGAACCAAATTTTACTTACTAATATAAACCGTCTTTATAAGATTTTTTAAATTCAACTCACAGAAGCAGTAAAATTTATTTTTATTTAAATTTTCAAATGCTTCTAGGAGGTGGGTAAAGGATGGTAAAAAGTTCACTAAAAATTATATATATCTAAAATTATTATAAAATGACTCCAATAAATTACATTGAACCTATATAGGTATTATGTATCTATTTTTACTAAAAAAATTTAAATAAAATAAATTTAAATAAAATAAATTATTTTTTAAATAAAAATTCTGTTTTAACCAATAACTTAGTGTTTTCACTATTTATCAAAAATTGATTGTTTTCTGAAAAATAACAAAAATTCACCCTAGACGGATTTCAATATTCCAAATTTACAAATTAAGTCCATTTTGAATGGTAAAATTTATAATATTTCAAAAAGTGGGTTTTACTATTCTTAACGGCTAGTTTATATAATATTTTGATGACATATCATTGTATAGTGAAACTCGGTATTGCGTACAATGCAAGATATCGAGGAAGGTTTCTCTTGCGTGTAACACAAGACAAGAAAAGTGTTATGAAAATTAACAGATAATAAGGTGTTGTGTATAGTTCAAGATAATCGTGGTTTAGCATACAACACAACACATTAAAGAAACTAAAAATAATATTTCTCATAAAATCTCAGGGTGTTACATTCTACCCCTCTTAAAATGAATTTTTCCCTCGATATTCATCAGGGTTATAAATTTTTTACTATTTGATTATTTAATTCATAGAAACCCACATCATAAAAAGGGATACTGAAACTTAATATAAAAGAAGAAACGTAACAGTTACCCAAATTAACTCATCAATTGGTTTCCACATAGAAGATCATAGGTGAAAATATGGATATTGAAGAGAAATCTAACCATCAAGTTCTAATAGAGAGTGGTAGAGAACATGGATATGAAAAAGCCCACAATCACAAAGCCATAAATTTTAGATGATCTAAGGTACCATCTAGGACAACATTTTTGGTTTACAAGATCATTTCCTTAATGTTGAAAAAAATTGGAATTAGAAGAAATACATAATTGATTTTGTTACAATCTCACCATTTTTCATTCCATAATCAATTTCTGCTTCATCTCGTAAATAAACGAAGTTGGATTTTTTATTCGTGAAGTGTTATAAAATCATGAGATAGAACGATAGGTCATTCCATCTGTCTCAAACAAAAGGTTAACAAAAGTTATTAAATATACATAAGTCCATTTATGGTGAGAATAATCGTATATGGTTCCTAAAATTGACTTATACTTTATATATCATACCAATTAATAAATTAAAACTAATATATACAAACCAGGGACTTCCTGTAGTCTAGTGGTAGGGGATAAAGGCATGTCGCACTTCGGTTATGGGTTCGATTACTATATCCTTGTCTGACGTGAAGTGTTGTTTCTCATCCTACGAGTTGTCCTTTTTCATAAAACTGTAATATTATAACATTTATGAAATAAAATCAAAATGTTATTGCCTTAAGAAATACTATATGATGTCTAAATTAATCCATTCCAACCTTTTGGCTTATTGAAAATACTTCTGCCAGGTTACTAGAAATGTCATCTACCGAGCATGTGAATTCCTTCATTTATCCCCCATATATCCTATGATATATTTTGTTGTTGGTCACATTCCAAAAATGTGAATACATTAATGATGTATTATCTTGAAAAATTAATACCCATTGAACTTTAGTGAAAACATTAATGTTGTCAAAAGTTAACTCTTTCCACATACCAAAATTCCAAAAATTATATATACTCAAACCATGATATCACTTTGTCATTATATCAGTCATAATCTCATTAATACTATCAAACATATTATTTTCTCCTTATCCCGTCATTATGTGCATAAAATATTACTTCCAATAATATTTCAATCAGTTTTCAGGGTTATAGGTACAATTATTGAAAACCACAATAAACTAATACATAGATATTGTAATATTCCAGGATTCTAAAAATGGCGTTCCACATTACTATTTTGGAATCCCGTTACATAAAAACATAATCATTCCACAACTTTGTTATCATATTCATCATCACCAACAATGATCACATGTGACTTCTCTTTTTCCTTTTCCTTGAGAGGTTGTTGATGTCGATCATCATTAACCCTTAGATTAGAGCATTGGTAAGCGTAATTCCCCATTTCCTTGCACATGAAGCAATTAATTATTGGTGGCTCGTTTTCTATATCTTTTCTATGTTCAGATCATTACCTACCTTTTTCCCATTACATTGGCACTCCGCTTCTCAATGAAACTCTAGTCCACACTTAATATATTTTCTAGTCCATTTAAGACAAAATCCACCATGCTTCTTTCCATACTTTAAGAATAATGAAACATTTGTCTTCTTTTCACCACAGTTTTGAGATTTTTCCTTGAACTCCATATTTCGTTTCTTGAAAAAACCATGAGATAGATATGTTACACCAACATACAGTTCTACGTTGATAGCACAACTCAAAATTCCTTCATAATTACTGAAGTCTCTTATAGCTAATGCCCTTTGAAGACTTGGTTTTAAACCACTAATGAATAGATCAAATTCACATTCAGGTTGGATGATAAAGCCAGTTTCATACCTTGAAAGCCTTGTAATATTCGCCTCGTATATAAAAACATATTCATCATCCTTTTTCTTAAGCTTAAGGAACTCATTTTCCATCTTTGTTCGAAGATTACGAGGGAAGTAATTACTAAAAAACATGTTCTTGAACTCATACCATTCCATGGATTCAATTTCATCTTGGGGCGTTGTATTTTTAACTAGATTCCACCACTGGTCTGCTTCAACATCTAACCAGTAAATAGAATAAATGGTGTTTTCATGCTCTGAATAGCATAGTATCGAAAATATCTTTTCAGGGGTACTAATCCATCGTTCAGTAACAAGTGGACCTGAAGACCCACTAAAATAATGTGGATATTCCCTCATGAAGGACTAAATAGAATATTGTTCCTTTCTCTACTAATTTGGAAGTCCGTAATGATTCATAGCTTGTGTAAGTATAGCAATAGTGTTTTTCATTCCATCCCCCATAACATTGGTTTGTTAAGGAGGACAATCATTGTATTTTCCATTACATTGATCAACACGGTTCCTTCGGGTTCTAGCGATCATCTAAAACCCAAAAAGAATAACTTGAGAGGAAAAAATCATTCTAGGAAAACAACATAATAAAGGGGGAGTACCTTAAATATATAACATATTAGGTTTAATTCTAAGATCTTTACCGTAATTCAAGGACTATAACTTATACTTATACTTATCCATAGAGACATCCCTTGACATACCTTAGAAATTTCTCTTGGGATTTCACTAAAGTTTTCACATCCTAGTTTCCAATGGATAACTAAAACATTCCTATGATACCAACTATAGAGACCCACACTAGATGTACATGGACATTAAATTACTTTTGCAGAATACATAATACATAACAAAAAACAGACAACCAAGGACCAAAATAGTTTACTCTCATTGGAATCTCGGATCATATTCTTTTAATCATGATGAAAGATCTTCAACATCTCCCATAACGATCTTTCCCTTTTATTTTACTACCTTAAACCATTCATTAAATCATGGGGAAAGAAAACATATAAATGGTGACCTCAAATTATCAATAAAGGAAGACATAGAGAAAATAAAACAAACCATATACATTTGAATTTAAAAACATGAATATAATGTTTAAACATCAAAATCATGAGCAATGACATAAAACATGGAAGTGCGTAAGGCATAAATCATAATGGAACAACAATCATCATAAAATAGCATGGGTAATAAAACATGTAATTATGGAAAACCATTAATCACATGATATTATTTCCATAGTATCCAAGGAATTACTACCAAGACCATCATAATGAACAATTTCCCTTACTGAATCGTGTTCACTCCTCGTTCCAGTCCTGTATCACTGAACCAGATTAACTTTCTATTATAGACATGTCTATCTCATGAGATATAAATCTTTACCCAATGCATTGGAGTGAGATATAGGTCCTACCCATCTCATAAGGAAATCATTTTTAATTATTCCACAAAATAAACACAAATCATTCATCATAACCCAATGAAAAAAATTGGTTTCATAAACATCATCTCATCATAACGTAATCCATATAAAAAATGGATATATTTTCATCATAAGATTAATAAAACCTTGTAAATAATAGAGACATTATACTTGAAACATAATCATACTAAATAATGTCATCTTAGATATAAAATAGTTTTGACAAAACACTTGAAATTAATTCTTTAGGAAAATATCCTTTCTTCATCAAAAGACATTTTTCCTTTATCAACATGTTAGAAAATTTTAAACTAAAATAAGTTCATTGAAAATAAACATGAAAAATTTTAATTGAAGCTTTATGGAAATAATTTTATATGAAAGCATAAAAATTTGTTCATGCCGTATAAGTTAAAAAAACATTCTTCTCATACTTTGGCCGGAAAAGTCAAAAGGTATCTCGCACTAAAAAAGGAAAAAGATTGATTTCATATCTTTTACTAAAAACTCACCAATAGGTAATATTGGATTTAAAAAATTATAGGGGAAAATAAATAATATTACATATTAAGGAAACATAGACATGGATGATAAATATTCCCTAGTTAATACCGAAGTATAAACAATCTCAGATAAAAAATGAGATTGTGAGATTTTCCCTTACCTTATGTCCAATTTCATCCATATGTGTCTAAGACTCTTGTATATTGGGTTTAAAAAAACTATTAACTTGTAATATAACCATAATAATATTTATGATATCATATATGATTCACTTATGACTTTATATTGCATGTTCTTTTGTAAATTCCGTGTTAAAGTTGTGTTTTGGTTAAAATCGTTTCATTTATCGTACATGCTTTGAATTGTTATTCTTGATATTATTACTTATATCCTGATTTAATTAATTATAGAATGTAAAACATTATTTATATATAATATATATTCAGCATACAAATATATATGACAGATTGATAAATGGAATCAAATACACCATTCATGGAGACGGTAGGTCGTACGTACGCATGAACACTGTTTTCGTTTCCTTATTGAATTGAATTGAATTAAGTAAATGAATCATATATATATATATAAATCTAGTATCATTATTATGTAATATATTTCCGGATTATTTATTATATATACTTTATAATCATACTTGTATGGTTAATCATGGAAAATGAATCTCATCGCGTTCGTGGAGACAGTAGTCCATACGTACGCACGAGCGACAATATCATTCTTTTGATATTAAAATAATATATAATTTGATGGTATATCATATATACAGAATCATAAGAATGTTATATTTATTATTTATATCTTTTATACTCATCATTACACCCATCCAAATGATTAAATGTTTGAATAACAAACTACACCATGACGTGGAGATGGTGAGCCGTACGTACACACATGTGGTGACATTTTCATTCATAGGACGGATAAAAAAAAAATATGTCTGTAAAATTTTAATAATAACATCAAATTATATAGAAGATACTGGAGATATTATTTTAGAATGGAAACAACAAAGAAATAGGAAGTGGAAGAAGAAATCAACTTGAAATAGGTGGTGAGACATTAACCTCTTCTTCGGGTTCTTCCTTTTGATTTGATCAAAAGAGCTCCTTATGTTGGATTTACGACTAAAGGATGGACTCTACGATTAATGGAGGATAGTTGAGAGGGTATCTGGGCATGTATGGATGAGAAATATGGCTATGGAGGTGTGAATTAGAGAGAAGGGGGCGTTCCCTTTTATAAGAGGGGTTAAGGGCACCTTAGGAAAAACTTAAAATACTATTTTATATTAAATTTAAATTCGGTTTATAATGGCTTCAAAGTGACTTATTTAGAGTATAGGGTAGGGATGGGTCGAAATAGTCTCAACAAATAGGTTTTAGACATGTTTAGGTTACCATTTTAAACTTATCATTTAGATTTAACACTTAGTTAAATAATTTAACTTTTACTGTGTCTTCTTGTATTCTAACACTATATGGTTAATAAACAAACTATAAACTAATGATTGAACCCCAATTGGTTCTCTAATATCATATATATTATTATATAAGTCTTCTGGACGAATATTTGATTTTATGACCATTATATCAATTAATAATATAATATTTGTATTAAAAACTCTTTTATGTCAATTTGGACACTATTTGGTATATTGTTTTTTTATAAATTCATAAATGTGTTATTACTTCGAAAAAAATTCATCTAAGAAACAATAATATGTTATATTAACCTATAAAATTAATTTAATTCATAAAAAGTTTCAAATTACTTTTATTTTGGTATTTATAATATCAATTATGTTAATATTTCATTAACAAGGTAATTACTGCATCATCATTGTGTAATAAATAAATTAAATTATATAATGACTAAAAAATATAAATAAAATACCATTATGTAATAAATCATTTTATAATTATAATGAATATTTATAGTCTAATTTATCTTATTTATAACTTTATATTAAAAATGTTTTAGGTATTAAACATTGATTTTTACTATTTTAACTCTTCTTTGAATAAAACAATAATAAATGTCCTAATCTAATCTATGTGGACCTAAAGGGTAATATTTCTTTCCAAAGTTGTTTTTGGTCGAATTAAACTTATCCAATAGAATTAGGACATGTGTTAGGGTAATAATAATATCATTTTTACCCTTAATTACCCTATTAACTTTTAACCATGGTAAATAAAAGTTAAAAGTTACTATTCCACAAAAATTATTTTCATCACATTGAACCACATTTTACATACACATATCAATCGTGTCTCTCATATTTTTTAAATTCAACTCACAGAAGCTGTAAAATTAAGTTTTATGTAAATTTTCAAATGATTTTTGGAGGTGGGTACAAAATGGTAAAAAGTTCAATAAAATTGTTATATATCTAAAATTATTATAAAATGACTCCAATGAATTACATTGAACTTATATAGGTACTATGTATCTATTTTGAACTGATATAAATTTAAATAAAATAAATTATTATTTAAATAAAAAGTCAGTTTTAACCAATAACTCAATGTTTTCACTATTCATAAAAAATTAAAAGTTTTCTGAAAAATACCAAAAATTCAACGTAGGCTAATTTCGATATTCCGAATCCAAAAATGAAGTCCATTTTGAAAGATAAAATTTATAAAATTTCAAAATGTGGGAATTACTATTATTAATGACTATTTTATATAATATTTTAATAACATATCGGTGTTTAGTGAAACTTGGTATCGCGTACAACGCAAGCTATGGAGGAAGGTTGATCTTGCATGTAACGCTATCAAAGAATAGTGTTGCATATACTAAAATCTAAAATTATGTTTTGTATAGAGAAAGATAATCTTTGTGTAGCGTACAACACAAGACATAAAAGAAATTAAAAATAATATTTCTCATAAAATCTCGAGGTGTTACACAGACTATATAGGGGGAAATTAAAATAGCACCTGAGATTTTTAATGAGATCTATAAGAAGTTATGAGGGTCCATTATTGTTATCAAGGTGGATACGGACAAGTCCTATAATAGGCTGGAGTGGTGTTTCATTATTCATTCCATGAATTGCATGGGATATTTTGAATGGGTCATTAAGATGATATTCTTGTGCAAAAAAATATCCATGGATTATTGTGGTCATTATTGGGTTATATCATGGATTATTGAAATAAGTTACATGGATTAGGAAAGGTGGACCTTTTTCTCTTTGTAGCATCATCATTATCTAGGATGTCCCGAGTAAGTATGTGACCTCTTTTACTCATCTTGACAATGTCCTCCCTTACTATTATAGTGCTAATGTTCCCTGGGTATCTAACCTTTTCTTCAATGATGAATTTGTAATATTCTACAATGGTTATAGTAACTAAATTAGGGGATTCAAGATCATCATGGTTGAGAATACCTATAATAGTTGGAAAAGTATTAATAGGTACTAGATTAAGGTTTGCTTTCTACCTTCATTCCCAAATAGTTGCAGTGACTCCATTGAAACAACCTTGGGAATATAGAGAATGAATGAAAGAGATAATATTTTCATAAATATTGATATTTTATTAAATGATTTAATCCATTACAATTAAATAACTTGATCTTATTTTCATTATTTTAATTATTTATTTGATTTGTGGGATTAATTTTGAAAATGAATTAATTCAATAAATTTAACAGGTTTCCAGAGATTTTTTATTTAGAGAATAGAATGTAAATGTTAACTTCAATTGATGTGATTATTCTTATAAGATTTATATATTCATGGATTAAACATTATCCTTGGTATATAGTTACAGTTAATCCATTTAAGGTCCCACAAAATGAATCATGTTGGAAAATTATTTTGGATGACCATGTGGTCCCCACAAATATAATTGAACTATATCTCGTTCTACACACCTCTAATTAAAATTATTCCAATTAGATATTAAATCATACTCATAGGAATATTCTAACAATAATTTTTTATTATTTTTTCAACCATTATTTTGGAAATTAAATTATACACATTGAAGGAATATTCCTAGAATTCTCATCTAGAAAAAGACATACTCATTTTAAAATTTATAAGATCATCTAGATGTGTCCAATTAATATGAAATTTGGAGCCTCAAAGGAAATTCAATTTCTAGAATTATATAAGAAGGTAACATGGGGTGATTCAAATAGGAGATGTTCCAGAGAAGCGCAACCATTCAAGGAATATATTCTAATGGAGAACTTTTATCATTTTCTTTTCACACTTTTCATCTTCTTTGTTTTGTAATACCTTTTTCTTCCACATTCTTATGGATCAACCATACCATTTTATGGTAAGAATTTGAGTGATCAGGAAAGGTTGAGTCTAGTAATATGTGTATTTATTGTTTATTTTTTTCCACACAATAAAATCTTTTCTTATTTTGGTATTTGGATCAAATTATTAATTTAGTTTTATGTCTTAAATGTAGTTATGTTATGATTTGATTATGTTAATTTAAATTTCATTGGATGATAATCATATCTGCCACTACACAATCATTTTTTCTAATTGGGGGAATATATTAATGTTGTATGGTAAGTCCTTGATGGTAGTCATCAGGTGAGTATGATTTTATGTGGGAATATTTTTTTATTAGGGAATAACAATTCATGGTTAGGGATTTATATAAATAATCATGAAAAATATCTACAAGACTAAAAACATGTAAAGGGGTATAGACCAATCTATGTTTTGGGATAAGAATATTGTAAGCATAAACATCTTTATAAGGGTGAGAGAGGTCTCGGTAGATGAATCTCTCTCTTACTAGTTAGAAGAAGAAAAGGGAAAATTTTTAAAATCCATGATAACACAACATAAGGTCTATTCAAATCAACTCTAATCACTATCTTTATCAATTTTATAAATCCAATTTTACTACTTATTTTTATAAATTTATTTAAAACCATACTTCTTCATTCTATCACATTTTTCTAAAATAAATAAAACCAATTTCTTTTCATAAATCCTATAAAAATGACAACCTAGTATTTTCTTCACTCCTCTTTCGGTGACAACCGTGATTAAAATACTATATTATAGGTAATTTGAATTTTATTTTTGTACACCCAATGAATGGTATGTATTAAACTAGGAAATAACTGTAGGGATGCAGTGCCTAATAGTACCAAAAGGGTATATTTTTTGTTTTGAATAAACATAAAATCAACAAAACCCTTAATTATTTTTTTACAAAAAATGAAAGAACATTAACCCAAATACAAAAAAAACTAATTAGAAACATTGTGGAAATATAACTCATAAATTAAAGTGACACTCCTAGTGTTTAATTTTAAATTGAAATCATAAATTGTAACCCCAAGAAAACCTTCTATGATCTGTGTGCACCTTAATTTGTAGAACAAAATAACCAACTCATTGTCCCAACCATGGAATATGATTTTGAACTATGCAATAACATGATACAAGTACTTCCTAAATTTTATGTCCTTTCAGTTGAAGACCCAGATTAACAAAGCAAAGAATTTTACTATGTATGAACTTGTATAAACCCCAATGAGTCGTGGAAGAGCATGTATATATTTAGAATTCAGCTTATCATTTGTAGAAGTAGTGAAGGAATGGTTGTAAAATCTGATACTAGGGGAGTTTATTTATTAAGAAGATCTAAAAACATCATTAATTCATAAATTATTCCCCACATCTAGGAGAAAAATGATAAAAAAGAGATTTATGTCTTATATTAATCTGATGGATAAACTCTATATGAATATTACGATCGTTTCATGGAACTCTTTTCAACCTTCCCTCCATAAATATGAGAAACCAATTCCTTATGTTATTTTCTATAGATTGCTCAACAATGGTAAAAACCCACTTGACACCTCATATGGAGGATCCCTAATTAACATGACACCTACAGATATTTGAGTTCTAGTTGACTAGATTCCATAAAACATCCAACAATTTGGAATAAGTGGTTCAGACCCACGAGGAATCCATGTGGTTAGTACATTTAATTCATAAGATTTAATTAGAAGAAAAATGGGTGAATTCAATAGATTATTGAGGTAAATGGTTGTGAAAATAGTGCAAGAGAAGAAAGGCCTGAATCAGGTATGTGTTTAAGATCTTCTACTTATCATTACACTAACAATTTTTTATAAGTTCAAGGGACAAAAATATATGCTATAGGCTATGAACAGAGGATATTCCAACAAAATTAGCCTTGTAAACCCCAAACCCAACTAGGATATGGATTCTAAATGAATAAAGGCATATGTACATTCAACAGTAATACCAAAACCCCCCTCTATTCCAAAAACACTATAAGAATCCCATTCAACAAAAATATTCATTTATGACACCACCATTCTAATAAATTACATATGATAATAATTTCACAAGTTCACTAGAGACAAAATAACAGAGGCTATGAACCAAAGTCATAGGTTTTAAATATAATATTGTTAAATTTAGTGTTGAATTAAGACGTTTTATGGACATTTTGACCATGAATTACGAAACAATTCCATCAAAAATAATTCAAAATACCATGGAAAACATGATCATCACTACAAAACCAAGTGGGAAGGAGATAAACAAACATGAACAATGTATAGATAATGGTTCTGTAAAACATTTTGAAGCTAAACCCATCCATACAAAAGGAGACCATAACAATATATGGAAACATCTAGGTTTTGGATGAAAATTCCAGAAACACCTTTGCAAAATCAAAAAATGGGGAAAAATGACATCAAATAATTATTTCCATCTATATTAGTATTGTTTATGAAAGGTAAAGAAGAAAAAATTCAATGGTAAATTTATAAAACCTTCCAGAAATTTGATATTAATATCCCACTACTACATTCAATCATAATAATCCCCATATAAGAATTTTTTTTGAAATATATGTGCACATAAATAAAGAGTTTGGATGAAAATTAGAGAATCAACATAAGAAGAATCATCTCTACACTGATCACACCGCAAATAATAGGAATATGATGATATCTAGGGTCATTTTTTCTTCCCTTCACCTTCAGTTCTTTATATTTTTCCAATCCACTATATGATTTAAGAGTTTCAAACAATTATATAGGTCACAAAGTATTATCACTTATTAAGAATGGAAAATTAAAGCCTACTAGAGTGGTGGTATAACTCACAAACATATCCACTATTTTCCTAGTAGTTCATCTAAAAGATGTTCTTATAAAAGTCAATGATATAACATTCCTAGCTAAATTTTATGATTTGAAAATGTATGAAGACATGACTTCATCACACTCACTAATCATCTTGAGGATAAAATTTATAAAACTATAAATATAATCATTAAAGTGCATGAGTGAAAACTCTCAATAGAGCTCTAAAATAGTCAAGTGAATTTCAATATACTTAAATCCATAAGGAATTTGTAAATCATAATTTTACTAAATTAAATATTTTAGAAAATAGCATAGAACCAACTAAATATTTAAAAGAGGAAACCTAAAACTTCTTAGATAGTTTGCAAGATGAGTTTGGAGAAACAAAATTAGGAGAATATGTTGAGATTAATAAGTTTAAACTCAAAGAGGCTATACAAGAAAATATTATCATAGATCTCCGGAGGGGAATTATTATGAAAGAATAAGAACTAACTAATAATAATTACATATCCATTACTATAAAAAATGTGTAGAACAAGGTTAGATATTACCACCCAAATATTGAAGAGTGTTGTAAATGATTTTATCAAACCAATGAAAAAAGTCGATCATAAGAAAATGGAAAAAATTTACTCAATCAATTCCAAAAAAGACCTATTTTATTTAAATGTGAATAGGTAAAAACTGAAATGATGTTCATGCGGGTAAATAAAATTGAGGGGTAATCTCCCACATCAAGTGATGAGAAGAATTTTACCCGGAAACTAGGACCCCTTAAAAATATTTTGGTTCAGATTACATTAAGGAAGAAAAAAATATCCTGAATGATTTGAAATGTTATTAGAAGAAAAAAATGTCACGGTTTTTACAGGTTTTTTGGTAACCATGGGAACAAATCATTCTGTTGATAGAATAATATGTATTTAATAGGAAATTGAAAAGAGAAAGGGGAGGAGACCACACTCCTCCAACATGTTTGCCAAGGAAGACCTACTAGGTTGCGTCTTTCCTTTACACTTGATTTAAAGAAGTAATTGCATTTCTATATAATTACCTGAAAAATAAATTTAAATGCATCGAGGAAACTCTATCAATTAAATGTGGATGATGGAATATTATAGTAAATGGTTTAAAAAAAATCAATTTTTGAGTCAATCCGATGACATTTTAAAGAGGCATCTTACATTTGTTTCCCATAGACCACTCTTCCCCTCAATAACATTCTACTATGATTGAACATTCTTCCACCATCAATTGGTCGTATTCATATTTTCAGGTTTATTAATGAAGATGATTCATAGTTAGAGAAATTTCAAAACAGAATAGAACTGAAGGAACACAACATGGAACACCCTTCTAAAAAAATCATTTATAATGTTTGTTTTCATTTACATTCAATATCTTGTTAATTCCCTATATTTTGTTTTGAAAATATGTTCTTGAAAATTCAATTAAAATTTTATGTTGATACTTAGATTTTATTCATTACATTATTTATCTAGGATACCTAATTTTCTTATGAATCCAGTGATACAATGATTTATATTTCAATGATAATTAAATTAAATGGGTAAAATGGAATATTTGATAATTAAAATTGAACCTAGATATTAATATGAGGACTCACAATTTTTGGGAATAAATTGATTGATTTAAATGAAATTTTCCTAAAAAATCTTGCATCTAATTTATAAAAATTATATGAATTGATTTATTATTATTAATCATTCCTTGAGTGATTTAACCAAAACATATTTTCCATTATTATGTGGATTTATAGACCTCATTCTTATTATTTTTATTGAGAATATTTCTTATGTGGTCCAGAGACATATCACCGGTGTGAACCAAGATTAATACTTTTCATGGGTATGAATATGAAAAACAATATTTAAAATTATTGAATCATATTTATATTAACCAATTATCTATAAAATACCACCTTTACATAAATTTTTATTTATCCAATAGAGTCCATGAATGGCCTTTATAAGGACGAGCTATGTCTCAATCCTTTTTTAAATTCCTACCATACTCTTGATATTTTCATGATATTTTAAAGTTTAAGTGGGGGGTAAAGGGAATCATGGTGGAAGAGATGATATAAATTTTAAGGAAAAAATGTGGGGGTACTAATTGGGGTTATGATAAAGGTCATTTTATTCCTTTAATTTACTCATACTTGTTTTTCCCTCTTGAATAAAAAATTGATAATATAAATTTTTAAAAAAAATTGGGTTGTTATTTATGAAAAAAATTCACCATTACTAGACCAATTATTTTTATCATATGTGGTTAGGTAATGGATGTGAATTTTTTTTCAAGAATAAGTTTCACAAAAATAAAAAAGGAAAAAACATTATTTGGAAAAAAAATCAAGAGGGTGTACAAAAAACTCATTATGCAGAATGTGATCAAGAATATACATTCAGTTTGGGAGAAGTTGGAGTTTCTACCTTAAATAGGATAATTTCATTACAATTTTATATTTTAATGCATACATTGTAGTTAAGAGACAAACCTAATTCTTGAGGCTAATTTTTTAAAGCATAAAATCATACCAACCTTTATTCTTAGAGTGATTTGAACCTTCATAGCAATTATTCATGACTTTATGTGCCTTTTGACTTTACAATGTGGATAAAGTGTCACCTTTTAAATAATATAGATAATGAGAATGTTTTATTGATATTAATATAACTCTACTTTATTTTTATCAAAATAGATGGGAGAAAATATTCAAAAGTAATTTATATAGTTATTTTTCATGTTTAATAATAATTAATTATAGACATTGAATGAATGAATGAAGATGTAAAATAAATTTTCAAAGGGGAAAATAAAATATATTAATTGGTTATTTCATTGAAAATTGACAAATTAAATTTATATTTTAAGTTTCTTTTTAAAATTTGTTTTTACATTGAATATAATTATATTTTTTTAATTTGAAAATTTAATATTGGTAATATTGGTAACATTTGAAATTTAATATAGTGATTTTATGCATGAGGAAAAGAATTGTTTATGTGTGGGAGAAATGGATATTGATAATATTTTTATAAATATAAATATGTTATTAAATTATTTGATCCATTAAAATTAATCTATATGGCCTTATTTTCATCATTTTGGTATTTTAGTGATGTTTTGGCTTAATTGAGATGATGTCTTGATTCTGTAAATTTTACAGTTTTATAGTGATTCTGTATTTTGAGAATATAATTTAAAATATCGTCTAATTTATGTGATTATTATTTTTATTTCTATGTTATTGGGTTTCAATATTATCTTTTGGATCAATATCCAATTTGAGAATCTATGAGACAAAAAAATCAATTTTGTTGCAATATTATTATGGTCGGGCATACAGACCCCACCTCTGTAACTAATCTGTAACATGTTATACGAACATATAATTGAGGTGATTTAAGATTTATATGAACTAAAAACCATAGAATCATTCTTATGATAAATTTTATTGATTTATTCCACCATTAATGTGGTAATTTTATTATATACATAGAAGGAAGATTCATAGAATTCATGCCCCTAAAAAGTCATACAAAATTTAAATTCCAAAACCTCTTTCAGACTCGTAAAATGAATGTAAAATTTAGAGGGATCATATGAAAATAAATTTTGAGCATCTTATGATAGAAGACCTTGGTGTGATTAGAATAGGAGTTGTGTCAAAAAGGATAAATCATTCAGTGAAAATATACTACTGGAGAACTTTTCTTCTGTTATATTCTCTATTTTCTTCTCATTAGTAAAGTCTTCTTCTTCTCCATTATACTCTATTACCCATAATATGCGGGGATAAACATTTTAGTGGTCAGAAAATTTGAAATCTATTCAAAAAACATTTTTTTTAGTTTTTTGATTCCATATAACAAAATACTTTCTTCTTTCATCATCTGGGTTCAATTTTTAATTAAGTTTTTAATTCCAAATGTGGTTACGTTATGTTTCTATTATGTTAATTTCAGTTTATTTGGCCTATGATCAGATATCTCTGTACTAAATTCCTTTATATATATAGTGTAACATATTAGGTTCGGGTTGTGAGTTCTTGATGGTAGTAAGCTTCTGCATAAGATTGTTTGTTGGAATATTGGTTTATTAGGGAACAAAAAGTCTTGGTTAGGGATTTATCAAACTAATCAAGATAACGTTATTCAACACCAAACACATAGGCAGAAGTCAATTAAAATCTCTATTTTTGGATAGTAATATTTTCATCATAAATTTCTAACCATTGGGGGAGACATGACTTAGTTTAATAATCTCTATTTTTCTATTCAGTAGAAGAAAATCGGAAATATTGAGATACCATGATAACATGAAACAAGGTCATGTAAAACCCACTCAAATCACCAAATTTATCTATTATTTAAATCCAATTAAACATATTCATTCTATTAGTTTGTTTAAAAATAATAATCTTCATTATATAAAATTTTCTAAAATATTTAAAACCAATTTATTTTCACAAAACTAATAAAAAGTGACAACCTAGTTTGGTGTGCAATCCTCTGTAGAAGACTACCTTGAGTTTACCACTATACTATAGTTAATTAAAATATTATTTTATCATGTCCCTCAATAATTTTTAATCAATGAAATTTCACAAGGCCTAACATGGATCCCCCATATCCCATACATGGATACATGTCAAGAATTATTAAGGTATGGGTAACTTGATCACAAATTGTAATAACAATTGTATGAAATGTTTATTATCATTTTGTAGAAGAATTTACATTATTAATTGTTTTATATCCTTTATACTCATGCATATAATTTCTACCCACAAGTTCCCTAAGTATATTATCAAGCATAATTAGGACATCATGAATGGTTTTATCTGGTATTCTTATTGGGAGGGAAGATGTCGGTGGGATTCCAAGAGAAAACTACCTAGGCTGGTGGAGCATAGAGGCATTGGTGTAAGAGATGTTGAGCAGAATAGTACTACTTATAGGGAAATATTTAATGAGAGGTTATAGATGGATGATCTTTGTGGAGACTCTTTATTAGTGGAATGTATGGCTTTGACTGAATGAGAATGGTAGAACTCCCTCCTTCTTGTGGAACTCCCTTCGCATCAATGTTCTAGTGCTTATAGATCATACCTTGTGGATTGGGGGATATCAACCTTTGGAAATGTTCATGGAGGTTTTGTACTAGATTATATAGGCTTTCTTATTTACAACATGTCATTTATGGAATCTATCTTTCATCCCCTTTAATCTATGTGGTTCTAAACCCCACCTAGAAGGCCTTTTTGGATAGAAATCATATTGGATGGTTGTCCTGACCGATGAATTTTTTTATATTCAAATGGAATATTTTTTAATAATTCATACAAGTATTAAATGCTTGTAAATCTAGAAAGTGAAACATGTGGAAGGTGCCTTTGGTGAAAAGTTAATCCTATCAAATATTCCTTCATGATTTAAGGAATTTATTACCATGATATCACCTCATTGATAATAGTTAAAGGAAAGGGTGTGAAACATGCCTCTATATGTGTATACTACCCATTTCCCTTAGAAGATTCTAAATTACATTATTTTCCAAAGTACATGGGATTTCTTGATTTGGGATGATCTCAGTGAGTTATCAACTCCTGCTATCGAGGTGTAATATCTAGATAGTTTCTTCCTTAATTGGTTTTGCAGCGGTCACAACAACAAGATGGAGGATATAGCTCAAGTGATTCTTCTGGTGGTGAGGTGTTGGTTTATATGGAAGGAACAAAACTAGGACCTATATGGTCTTTTATTCTCTGGTCTGGCTCTGACGGTAAGGTCCAGATGCCTTATTGCCAAAATGGATGGCCTCTTGTAGCAGTGGGATGATGCACCCTCCCTCAAGAACTACCTTTCTGATAGCCCCAATTGGGATTGACCTATTCTAGGCAGTGGGGCTATTGGGTTTTCTGGTCCCCTCATAAATGTGGTCTGAAACTCAATGTTTATGATGCAAGTAGCCTCAGTTTCATGCATGATAGCAGTGTGGTTTGTGATTCTTTTCAATCAATGACTTTTTATTTAAGTGACATTTTGGGGCAAGGTAACTCTCTAAAGTCAGAGGTGTTTGAGATGATTAATATTATTTTTCTTGGGAAAAAATACATAACCCTATCCACAGTGGAAATTGATTTTAGAATTCTGTGGAGCTCTCTCATCAACACCTCATATTCTCCATGGACAATCACATACCTGATTCATGAATATATGAATCTTATCTCTAAAAACATTGAGATTCTACATACATGGCTTGATGTTAATCATATGGTTGAGTTAATTTCTTAATATATTACCCAATTCCACCTTCTTAGAGTCTCTCACCATAGTCTCACACCCCCCTATGTGGGATGCCACATATTATCAAAGATGCACTCAGTCATGATTTCTTAAGACTACCTTGTCATGTGTTTCCTTTATTTCCTATAATTAAATAAATTATTGTTGTTTTATTTCATCGATGAGGTAAGTCATCCCTAAAAAAATTTATTATATAAGGGATTTTTTTGAACTGTTTAAATAATATCATGAGAAAATAAAAAATTTCTATAAAAGGGTTCTATTCAAGGTAATCGTAATGTAGTAAAGTATGTTTCATCTATTGAGTGAAAATAAAATAGTATATAATAGTCATGTAGGAAACTATTATGAGGTGTTTCATACAAATGGAAGATTATTATGAATGATAAGTGAGCACACATCAATTAAAAGATATTGAGCTTTCAAATTGTGAGTAGTTTTAATGTTGAAGGAAAATAGATTCTGCTTCAAACCATGTAAAAGAAGTGTGTTTTACTGTATTAGGTTAAAAAGAACATTTCTTGTATTTTCTCCTTGGAAGTATCCCAGTTTTCCTATACCAAATAATTTTTTTGGCCTTGTTCAATTTTTTTATTTTAGTTAATATAGTTCTATGGGATGTAGTTAGAAGAGTTTTTTGTTTAACTATGAAACATGATCCAAAAGGGAAATTGATTTAATCTAAAACACCCAAATTCACCCCCTATTGGGGTATTTATCCCATTTTGGATTTTATATTTTTCTATAATACTTTTTACTTGAGATTTCTAAAAATTATATTACTGAACAAGATCAAGTAATTTAGTGTTGGAGTCTCCATATTTTGTTTTGAAATAGGTTTTTTGTTCCTTTCCATGCTGAAATGGGTCACAAATAATATTATTTTTGAAATTAAATTCTAGTAAATATAATATCACATTATTCCATTTTATCTTAACGAGTTTGTGTTTTCTTCAATGAATAATGATTCTATGGAAAATCCATGATTCACTATTTTGAACACATTATATTTTAAAATTTTGTGTTGAATAAGATTTTTAATTGAATATTGAACCAATTTGAAAAGGAAAATAAGTGAATAAATGTTTTCCTTGGAGATTAAAAATTCTTGAAAAATAATTTTTGAATGGTACATTAAAAGTATTCTAAAAAAATTGGATAATTATTAATTTTTGTTACCATAAATTACTTAAACTTTATTAATAAGAATCATATTATTAAAAACTATTGTATCTACACCTGTGTCATCAGTTCTTGAATTTTCAAGAAAGGTAATGCGACCTCCATTATGCTTTTCATGTTCACTATATTTTGAGGGGTAACCAAACATGTTTTTATAGAATCTACTATACCCACACTGACTTTATTTTAAGTATTTAATAATTAAACATGCTTCCAAAATAATTAAGTAATCATGATTTATGATACCTAGAATTTGTGTCTACATATGTTTGAAAAAATGACATTTAGAACCCAAATTTTCTTTGAAATGTTTTTGAGATAATATCTGGATTGAAATATGGTTTCATTTTTGAATACCATATCAACTCTGTTTTTAATTACATATATTAGTTAGTTGTCAATTTTTATGATATTATTTAAAAAACATTTCTTGAAAAATTCAACTTCCAATATTTTTTTAAGAACTAAAATTATTTGAGAATTAAAATCCCTAATAATATTTTATAGGTCTTTGAAAACCCAAAATTTTATTTAATGTTTTTTTACTTGGATAAATTTTAAAATATATTTTTAATCTAATCTATTGTCAATTATATATCATTAAAATACGATAGATCGTTTAGTTTTTCTAATAATTCCACATTTTTTATATTGAGTTGGTAATTTTCATTAACCAAATTATTATACTTCTCTCTATTCATTAGTTACATTTATTTTAGTTTATATAAACCTCCTTCATGTTAATATTTAGCATATTTTTAGAAATTCATAGTTATAGGGATTGTAGGAATATGTGAAAGAAGATGAATTTGAGGAAGAAAGGGAAGATGTTTTTGAGTTTATTTTATTAATAATATGTAAAAGATCTATAAGACAACTAGAACTTTCATAACTTGAATATCTTGAGGAGATGGAGTCCATAATTTCACTCTAAGATGAAATCTTATCGTCTTTCTTATTTTTATTCTTCTGTCACTTGTCATTATTTTTTGATCAAGGGTAATTCTATCCTTATGTTTCCCTTATTCTCTTATTAAAATAATGACCCTTCAACATAACATTTATCACCCTCCTTTTTGGAGAATTGATAATATTTCATTATTTTTAATAGTTCATTCAACTTATTTTCTGGATGATCTATTTCAACAGAATCATCAGAATCATCATTAATTTATTTAAAGGATAATTTTATTTTATCTATTTCTTAAATGGATTCCTTACTGGAATGTATTTTCATTGGGATCTCATATGTCACGAGACATCTAATAAAATCCTTGACTAGCAATATGTTTATTTCCTTTTCTTCTTCTATTATTTTCACCATGGGCTCCCAGGAACATAAGAAAACCCAGACGATTTTCTCAAATATTTTTTATAAAGAAAAATCATCACCAATATTCCCCCATCCATTAAAAATATTAGTAAAATAGATAAAAATTTATATAATAAATTCATTTCTATTAACTCCAAATATTTAATAATATTTTTAAAATTTTCATCAATTTTTTCATAAACTTTATTCATTCCTTTAAGAGTAATTTCTCAAGAATATCGTATTTCCATAGAGGTCTTACAAAAATAAGGGAAATTAAACTCAATATGATCTGAAAAACATTGTAATGAATTTAGTTTTTTGTTGTTAATTTTGAAAGCATGTATTTCAGTGAGAGTCTAATTTTCCTCAAATTCTTTAAAAGTATTAAATCTAATCCTAATTATTTTTCAAATAGAATATAATATATTAATAAGAAAACTGGATATGTGAGTTCTCTAATAGCTATATTATGAACCATTAAAAGTAGTTCATGACCCATAGAGTGTCCTTAGGTAATACCTGGTTTGTTTTAAAAATATGTCATTTTGAAAATATAAAACCTAAATTATAATTATTATTTTGATATGTAAGACAAATTATTGAAATATAATATTTTTTCGAGAAAATAAAAAGATTTTATTTGATAACAAGTTTTTGTCTAAGATAGAATAAAATGGTGTAAGGGGAGGGGGAGGGGACTTATACTAATGATAGTTAAAAATGATTCTTTTTTAAAATAAATTATCATAATAGTAATCATTTTCAAAATAAAATAAACAATGAAAATAATGTGATCCCGAAACTATAATATTAAGAAACGATGAAAATAAAATTTTAAATTTTTAAAATTTAGAAATTTTTATTGGAGTTTCATGGAAAAGTGATAAATTTGTTTTGAACAATTAATCAACTATATAATAAAAATATAAATAATTAGTTTTTATAGAATCTAATAACAGATAGAATACCATTTGTTTTAATAGAAACAAAGAACCGAGATCTAGTACATTAATAGTGATGAGAACATAATGAAAAAGAAGAAAATGATAGAGGTGTGTGTTTAAAAACCCATTGCAATGTAATTAAATCCTACTTAGTATAATTACATGAAATTAATGATTCTGATAAAGAGGCAGAGAAAAGGACTTAAAAGGTAGAGAATAAAATTTTAAAATAAAACAGGGGATAAATTAGCTTAAGAAATGATTCCATGAGAAATTTCATTGAATTCAGTAAATCATGGTTTTCATTTGGAAAATTGAAAGATTTTGGAGAATTATTTATAATAACGTTGTATAACAATTCATAAAAATTTAGTAAATGTAGAAATTCATTGATATTTATTTTTGAGATCCAACAATACAAACACACTATTTTTATCCTTTATAGGTGTATCCTCACAACCCTGTACCACTAAATGGTTTTCTGAGCCAGTGGATCACATGGAATAAAGTGATCCTCCCCATATTATGGAGGTCATAGACTAGAAGAGATGTCCTAAGGTGTGTATTTGTCGATAATATTCCCTAATTTGAGAGTGTAACATAATAGAATAATAAAAACAATCAATGGATGAGGCCTATAAATAACTGAGAGTAGAAGAATAATATAATGAGAAACTAATATAAGATATAAAAAAACTATTTCATGTTCAATATAATGATTCATGTCTCTAAAAATTATGAAAATAGGTATACATTCATATATTACAATAAATGTTTCAAAAGTTAAAAAATAATATGATGAACCATCTCTAGATTGTATCATAAGATTATCTCAACCCTAAGTTCTCCTAGTCATGAGAAGTGGTCAAATCCAGCCTCATATAGTGGGATCTTTCCCCGGACCCTACCTGCATCCGATAAGTCTTCTAGAGTACCCATAGGTTACCTGAAATGGTTTTGAGGTAACAATAATTGAGAATCCACCAATAGTTTTTATGAAATATTCAATTTATGTAATATAAAAAAAAGTAGTTTCCAATATATATCCCATGTATAAGAGTAATGAATGTAATGTGTGATAGTGTCTTGCAAAAAATGTTTCCTTGTAAACAATATTCCAGCTCCCTTAAATACTGTAATATATAAATCATAAATAAATATAAATATTGACCATTCTAATAATCATAATCTAATACATGTTCCAAGGATATATGTAAGCATAGAAAAAATCCACCATGACTGCATCATATAAAAAAGTCTCAATATCAAAAATGGACTCACTATATAATATATTAAAAAAAATACACAATGGACATGATGTTAATCATGGGTCAGACCACAAACAATTTGATCTAAGGAATATAAGACTAAGGCATTTTTTTTGATTCCTAGGAGCATATTGATGGAAACATGGTAAAGAAATGAGTGGAGTCGATTGAGTTTGTCAACTGAGAATGTCAATTTTGAGTCTAAAATAGCTAGATCCAAGGGGTAGCAAGGCCCATAGAATCATTTGGAATTAAGATCCAAGGGGTAAACAATTCCTAGGAATCTACTAACATAACCAAGATATATGGAGTAGAAATTCCCAGGTTGTCTAATGAATTTTGGATCCAAGGAGCTCTTAATAGGTATCCACTACTATTTCATTTCATCAAAAAATTAAATCACTATTTCATAACCATTCACTTACAAGTATTTATTCTAACTAATTCTAAATTTAACAAATAAACCATTCATCAAATTTTTTCATAAGAAATAGAATGAAAAGGGGGAAAGAAACTTCTCAAATAAATTTAACTCAAATAATTGCTTTGATTTATAATGATTCTGTAAAACACAATGCTTAAAATATTAACGAATTCATTAAATTATCATAAAGGATCCTAATAAAATTGGAGAGATCACACGCATCCAATGGGGTGGTATAAAATATGTAAGATTTAAGAACACACGCCAAGGGTGGCCTAGGATTCAGATAAAAACTACAGACATTAAAAAAGTTGATAGTGGGAAAACTAAACATGTTCCAAATAATTATATAAATAAATTCACATAATTTTAAGGTAGAATCAAGAAGTATGACATCTTATACAACTATAACTGAATATATAAAACATCATATTTTGGGGAAAATGTACATACCACCTACCATATATATGTGGCACAACACTCATCCAGTATCGAACGTTGATTGATTCCATATTAAGTAAATAATGATGAATAAATGATAATCCTAAAAATAAGGAATATTATCTTTCACCTAAATAACTCAATAAATATAATGAAAATTTATATTGACAAAAGATAAATGAAGAACAAATCTATGTGGATTCAATGAGACAAACATTGTTAAAATCCGATTCTAGATGACAAAACTTAAGTGAATCCTTTGGATTGAGCTTCATAAGAGCTCCCAAAAAGATGGCCTATCCACTGGGTGAATAAAGTAAAGAGAAATTGGTGTAAAATAAAATTATAAGGGAATGATTTCATTTCCTATATTTTAACGATGTCTTATAGCTTGGTCGCATGGTTTTCCAATCCTTTTACCAACAATGCTCCCTTTTCTTATTCAAAGATAATCTCACATGGTTCATTCACATATTTTGGAAATATATGTAAAAACCATGTTGTAAGCCTCTATTAAACACTAAATAGCCCATGTATGGGAATGAAATCCTAATTTCTTGGATTCCGAAAACCATGGGGCCTCTTTATTCCCACTGTCTATCCCAACATGGTTTCCTTAGACTGACCGTCTTGGGATGCAAAATTTATAATAATCTTACTTCCTAGTTTCATTTTGAAAAAACCATGCCTATGAGCTTTCAACTATCCCATGACTCTCCTAAAATGACCATGACCAAACTAGGAATTCCAATTTCCAAAAAAATAGTCATAAAAATATAGATAAATCAAAAAAAATTGTGGATTATGAAATCTCTCTCCTTGAGGAAATTTATCATTGACCTTCCCTCATATGGTAATAAAGAATAGCTTGAAAATAACTCTGCCAACTAAGAACATACATTGGCTTCTCACTCCAATATCCATGCTTCCAAAACTACCATACTAATTTAAATGAATGGCCTTGGTGAACCTATATACTCTTATAAATGATATGAATTGGATTGTCCTTAATGAATGCATCATCCGATAAATCCACCACATCTGAATAAAGAATATGAGATGGGTATGATTGATAAGGCTAAAACAAAGATCCATGGAATACATCATACTTGGATCGGTAAAGTTGAGATATATACTATCATTTGGCAGCCAATTTTAATCTCTCTAGAATTTTTAATTACCCAAAATATCATTTTAACTATTACCCTATATCTATATACACCTATTTACAAACCATTGTGAGATATATGAAAATAATTGATACCCGACCTCAAACTCCAGAGGTCTTCCACAATGATTTGTAGGGTATTTTTTTCTATACTTTGTAGTATCCATATTCTTCTTCATCAATGTAATATTTTCTAAATTATACTCCATGAGACAAAATCCATGAAATGATTCCTCTATTACCTCTAATAATCATAGGCGTATTCATAATTTTCTATGTAATAATCCTCATAAAGTTCCATATATAAAGTGTAATGAAATTTATTTTTTTAAGAAATGTCAATGAAGGGTATATAACACTCCCAAGAGCCCTTGAAATAAAGGATTCATGCTTTAAGCATATCTTGAGTACCTATATAGTGCACTCTAACTGGCCATCAGTCTGAGGTTGTTATGCTATCATTATAAGCACCTGTATACCCAATGACCTCTGTAAATGCATTGAGAATCGAGATGAAAAACAAGAATCCCTATATGATACAATGGAATAAAAAACCTCGTGAATATTCATAATATCATGGATATAATTTCTCATATTCGGATATATTAATATTATCACTTTCATTGTAAATTAATATGATAACTTTATTATCATGTCCTCTACAACCCACACGACATCACTACCTTGAGGTGACCACGAAAAACCAATCATGAAATCCCTAATAATATATAACCATTTTAACAAAGGATTGTATATTTTCTATAAAATCCCATCTAGTAAATAGTTTTCATTCTTTGCCTATTGATAGGTAGAAAACCTCATTATAAGAGAAGCCATGTTACGTTCAATCCCCAAACCAATAGAATTGATGGCTGAATTCAATGATACATCTTGGTAATGTGGGATATAATACCAACACTAAGGTATTGAACACTTTTTTTCTCTTTGTATATGTCTGATGGAACCTAAACATGGTTGTGAACTAAAATAATTTCATCATAGCTAATAATCCAACCAAGAGTTCATTCCTCGTCTTCTACACTCTCATGTATGACTAGGCCCTCTAAATCTGATAATTGTCCCATCCTCACTCTATACAGAATATTATATTTCCCCACTAAGGATGACTGAAAATTCCTCCCATTCCTATCCTTCACCTCAAATTCCACCTCTGCGAATAGGCTATAAGCTACCACATGCTAATAGACTCTTGAACTACCTCAATCAGAGTCTTTATACTCATTGTATAAATAACAACATTACACCTTCCAGGCATACATGAATGCTTTAATTAAAAGGAATAATTCGATTCAATAAAACTTCATTACCACAAATTATTTTCATGATATATAAATATAATTGATAGTATTTTGTGGTCTGTGTACACCACAAAATTATCTCCTGGAAAATAGTTCCTCCAAGAGTGCAATGAATGTAAAAAAGTAGGCAACTCAAGATCATGTATTGGGTAGTGCCACTAAGGTTGCCTCAATTAATGAGTCCCATATTCCAAAACACTATAATTATGAACTATATCTTCTCATATAACAACACCAAATGCATCCTAGTATACATTCTAACTTGTACTCATCTCTAGAATAACCAAGACCCATAATGAATTCAGTCACTTATTTAGGTTTTAAAAGAATTTATCGATGGTTTATAAGCCTACACACTTCAATCCCTTCTTAGTCAGGCCTATAATAGGTTCTTGTAATCCTAATAAGTCCTTTATGAAATTCATGTAATATTTTAAAAGCCCTAATAAAATTTATATTCCAATGTTTTTATGTGGATTCTTATAAGAAATTATAGATCAAACCTTCTCTAGGTCAATTGATACACTTTTATCTGAGATAATTTAACATAGCATGTGAATCTTATCCATCTAAACATTGAAATTTATGAGCTTAGAAAATTAACGATGTTATCTCAGTGTATCCAAAATGTCCTCAATATGTTTGACATGGCCATTTTGATTATGAGAATATACAAAGATATCATCCATGAAACCAACCAAAAATTAATCTAGATAAAGAAAAAAAATTGGTTCATTAATGCCATGAAAACTATGAAAACATTCTTGAGACAGAAAATTATAACTAGATAATCATATAGACCATAAATTCTATTATAAAATATATGACTTATTTAGAATGGAAAAACTCTGAAATTTTGGTAACCTAACTGCAATTCTATCATTGAGAAATCCTGAGCTCCTCAAATTTTTTAGAATATATCATCTATCCGTCGAAAGGGACACTAGCTCTTAGCCTTCAGTTGTTCCAACATCCAGCAAACCATGCATATCCTTAGGATTCCGTCTTCCGCTTTCAAAAAATAATAGGTTAACCTAAAAGAGAAGTACTTGGTCATACAAAACCTCTTTCTTCCAAGTCCCCTAGATACCTCTTGATCTCCTCCAACTCCATAGTGGCCATCCTATTAGGTGGAATGGACACCAGCTCATCTCCTCACAGTATCCTAATAAAGAACTCCACATATATATCTAGAGGTAAACCGATAAATTAATTTAGGAAATAATTATTGGAATGATCCCCCATATAAAGAATGCTTACTTTAGGATTTTCCATATAACCCAGATATAAACTAGAAACATGGGTTGTTACCCCAATGCTCATGTCTAGCTCACCTTTCCTGGATATCCTGTTTAATCTTGTGAATATAATCTACACCATCTAGTGTTGTGATGGTCACCCTCTAGATATATAAATCAACAAATTAATTATAAGAAACTATCTAATCCATATCGATTGTGATTTTAAAATCCATCATCTCAATGAGTAAAAGATTCCATATAACCTAAAAACACAAATATTAATGGGAAACTCCTTGTACTATCATATATCCTCCATTATGATCCCCAATGAAGTATCAAGTGTCATAAATCCATCTAAAAATAAAAAAAATCACCCATGGATCTTAACAAAAAATTACATATTTGAATCTATGAAAAGAACATAAAATAAATAGAAGATATTAGAGTAGAGGTTACTAATATGGGACTACTCACTGAAAATGACCCGGAACTTTGCTTCTCCAGTGATTGATATAGAGAATATATTGGTCCCAAACAGTGACTTTTTAAAACAACTTCACAACCAAAAGGTGGCCAAAATTAATATGTTGGTACAATTGGTTCATTTCTTCCTCAAACACAACCACTACCTCAACTTGAAATAATGGTACTCCTGTTGCTCCCATCCTGACATGGAGCCGTGAATCACAGTACGAAACAAGGATTTAGAGTTGATCCCTTTCCAATGATTTCTAGATATAATTTCAAATATAAATTTTGTCCATGTCCAATTCTGTAGAAAGAGTGGCACTCAATGTGGTGTTTATAAAAATTATTTCACATCTATCCTTACTTATTATGGTAGGGAATAGAACCACTATCCCATTTTGTACATAAGGTCACTAGAAATAAGTATTTTAGAAACTGGTAATGGAAATCCATCCAAACCAAATTAGATATCATATTAGATTGTTCAAGACACCCCACTAGAGCTTAACTACTCTTTAATGTTTATATGTCATGTACTTAATAATGCTCTCTGAAAGTATATTAAGATGGTAATCAAGTGAAAAAGACAACATCTATACATATCTCATTAGGCTATAGATCATCATCCCCCTAAAATGTTGGTGGATCCGGTTGTTAGGAAACCGAAGTCAGCGATTCCATAGATGATTTAGGCTACGTGTCTCCTTGAATGGTGCAGATAATGTTCATAAAACTGTCACATAACATTTCTTTACCAACCATATTAGTTACTACCTATGGAGACTTAGCTAGTAATATAGATGGATCCACTGGTAGCCTATGTCCCACTATCTCTTTATAATGGTTTTCAACCACCACCTAGAATACGACTGGAGGTCTTTATGGAGGCATGTCTCCAAAATAAAAAACACACACCATAGAATGATAGGTAATTATATGATCATAGTTAAAGTATAGGGAAGGTTAAATCATTACTATAAACAAGGAACACCCCACTACCCACTCCTATAGTGAAGACTTGGAAATATGAACTCTCATAAAAGCACCAGAGGCACTGTATAATGCCAACTATAAATTCTGTTCTATGTAAATTTTAGTATTTTATAAAATCCCATCTCAATAATTTTATCTTTATTTCACAATTATATTTAAATTGTGGTACCAAATGATTCACTGCTTCCAATAGATAATGTCCCATACACATCACGAACTGATATTTAATGTCCACGTAATCCCAGCAATAACACATTCCAATCCATGGGACCAATGGTTCATGAAAAAATATGTCATAATTGAAAACATAGTTTGTCTTCTATAGAAAAATTGGAAATAAATTTTGAGGCTATGACAAACACCCTATGTATCAACAATTTTTCTCAATTCCATGCATAAATAATTTATCAAATCACAGATATATCACACAAGGGACACATAAAAATGTCATGAAATCAAACAATGAATCTTCTATAGAATGAAACAATGAATTTCATGCGAATTAAAAAAATTTACTTAAATGATTCAAGAGATTCCATACCCTCATATCATCCAAAAAAGTATATATATATATATATGTAATCATAATAAACATAACTCCACAAGTGCATCACCCAACTGTGGAATCATATCAATTGTATTAATAAAAATCAATAAAAACATGTTTTGTTCTTGTCAATTTTGAATTTTCCTGTACATTGGTTATGTATTCCCAATGGAAAGTCATTACCAACTTCCATTACTTTCATAATCACTTTTCTATTGTCTCAAAATAGTTAATCCTGTAAATAAAAGGGTTCTGAAACCACTTTGTGACACCCTAACTTGGGTACCACCAAATGGTACCCTGATCTGGTTTGTTACATGGAATTAGGAATTCCTCCACAAACACGATAGTTTTTAAAATATTTTCGCGGTCCTTGTGTGTGTATTTTGAGATTCCATTTCCTCATGTTATATAGTAACATTATGGAATAATAAAAATAGTCAATAGTAGGAGAATATAAATAATTGATAGTATAAGAATAACATCATGAAAGAAAAATAATAAATTTGCAATGAAAAATATCTTTCATATACAATATTATGTGTAATGTCTCTAAAAATTAGAAATATATGTTCGCAATTTTATAGTAAAATATATTTATCAAAATGTACAAAAATACCAAGAAGAATGATATTTAGATTTCTTTATGATCCTATTTCTATCATGTACTTTCATAATATTATGAAATGGTCAAATAAAGCATCATATATTGGGCACTTCCCTTGTCCCTACCTATATACACAAAGTCTTTTTGTGAACCCATTAGCAGCCCAAATAGGGTGTGAGATAACACTCAATCGGCCAGAACCAATGGTGTCTATGATATGTCCGGTCAGTGAAAATGAAAAAACCATTATGCAATATATATCACAACTATAATAGTAATGATTGTAAATTGTGACTATATTCATCAAAAAATTTCCACTTTAATAAATATTCAATATTCCATAAATAAGGGAATATGTAAATCAAAGATAAAGAACAATATTCTCTAGTCTAGAAACAACAATCTGATAATAGTACCGGGTCTATCTGTAATCTTAGAAAAATACCAACCACGACAATGCTATATAACCTGGTCTCAATATCAACAAAATATATTTTGTGTAATAATGTTTAAACATCCAAAATGACCATTCCATGTAATAATTTGTCAGACCACGAATGGCTGGATCCAAGGTATAGAAGACAAAAACATCCTCTTTGAGTCCTAAGAGCATCTTGATGGGAACTCGCTAAAGTGTTGGTTAAAGTCCATGGATGATGTCAATAGACCATGTACAATGTGATTCCATTCTAGACAAAAACAAGGGGTATTAAGGCCTTTGGAACCCTATAGAATTAGGATCTAATGAGAAAACATGTCCAAGTAATTTAGTACTATAACTAAGACCCATGGAGAATAAAAGAAAAAGAAATCTAGTGGAATCATGATCAAAAGATCTTGTCCAAGGCATCTAAAACTATTTCATTTTCATCAATTTAAAGTCAATGAAATTTTCCAACTTATTCATCAATTAATAAATAAACTATGTTTCCATTTTATTCATGAGTAATATAATGAAAAAGTAGAAAGGAATTTACCATATCAATCCATCTAAAATCAAATAATTGATGTACAATAAAGAGGTAAAATAGGTTTTTACTACCCTAAAAATGACTTTAAATTATCACGAAGGCTCACACTAAAATTGGAGAGCTCACATACACCCAACAAGGTGGTACCAAATAGGTAATATATAATGGAACACCCCATTGGTGGCCTAGGATGGGGCTAAAAACCTCTAACATTTATAATTGTGAAAGAGGGAAACATAAATAGGTTCTAAATATTATAACATGATATTCAATTAATTTTAAAGTATATGCAAGAAATTTTACCATGACAATAAAGTACAATAGGTTATATAAAACATCAAACCATGAGGTAAATGTAATTACCAACTTCAATATACATGTGGTAGAGAAATCATCTAGTATCAAACTTTGATTCAGTCAATATTTAGAACCAAATAAATAATGGTAGAAAATCATAGAAATAAGGAATATTAGCTTGCTCCTAAAAACTCTATTGATGTGAAGACAACGTATGATATGAATAAGATGAATTAATTAATTACCTGCATAGATTCTGCAAGACAAATAATGTTTGAATAAATTTTTTGATGTTGAAATGGAAGCCAAGCCTCTAGATTAAGATTTATAGGGGTTCCCAAAAAGTGGTTCTATCCACCAAATGAAGAAAGAAAAGGTAAATTAGGTTATAAAAAAATTAAAGTCAAAAATTATTATTTCTTATATTTTATCATAGTGGTGTGGTTTAGTCATATAGTTGGCCAAACCAGTCACCAACTATGCACCCTTCTCAACTTTAAGAGAATCCTTTTTAGGGTACATGTGCATGGTTTGGAAAACCCTGAGAAACCATGAAAAATGAATCTATAGAAATCCACATATCCACTATAAGGGCGTGACACCATAGTTTATTGGTTTCTTCAAACAATGTGGCCTCTTGAAGCCCTTGTTTAGGCCAGACATGGATTCCTTAAACCATTTTTATGGGTATCATGATTTCTATTAATGGATCGACCTAGTTTTATTTTCCCAAAATAGAGCCTCCATGATTTAAAAAATCCCCAAACACCCCTAAAAACATGTGACCTCACTATAAAAAAACATTATAACAATGAAATAATTAATCCAAAAACAAAAAGATCGTTACCCTAAAAATAATCTAATATATTAAAATATGTGATATAGTTTACTAGGATAGAGACATATAATTAATGTGTGACTCAAGGATTTAATGAAAAGAAATAAATTTTATTTGAGTGTTCTAAATTGAAACCACCAGTAAGCTTGAAGATCACACCCACAAGCTAGTGAGACTACTATATATTAATTGGAATATGTGTGTCCCAACAGGTTATTAATGAGCTCTACTAACTAGCGTAAGGGCATGACAATGTCACAGGAGGTTATGTCCCCTCTAACAACTATAAAATGAACTTCTATTAGGAATACTATGGGTGTAAACTAATAAGTACTTAATGGAGGACCTATTTATTTAATTTTACTCCTTTGACAAGGTTTATTGTTACCTAGTATGATATCAAAACGTTATAAAAAGAAAACTCTCAAAACCAAAAGATAATAAAAACTATAGGGATTGTGATAAAAAATTATAGATTTAACAAACTCTTAATTTATGATCAATGATCAATATGGGTATTATTGACTTAGTAAGGATGATGAATTTTTATTATTTATCCAGAAAATATTATAATTTCATTCTCTTTAATGTTCATTGTTGTTAATGCCTACATTTTCCCTTACAGAGAATTTGAGATCACCATTCTTATGTATCAATTTCCATAGGTTATGAATAACGATATTAATTAATATATGTCTTCAAGTATATCATTTAGAGATAATTGTGTGGGATATGATGATGAAGTATTTTTAAATCATAAATTCATGGTATTGTGGGAGGTAACATCCATTATATGAGAAAGATGTGGGTTTTAGTAATAAGTTTTTCCTAAATATTTAAAAAATAAAACCCATTAGATAATGAGTTTATAAGTAAAATATTGATTGTTACTGATAATGTAATTATGGATGGTTAAATATATGTAACATTAGATGGAATCAAAGATATTTTTAGAGTAATTTTTCATCGAATATGGGTGTACGTGTCCGTGAAATTCATTTAAGGTCACCCCTTCCATTTATTGGCCATTTTTCAAGGAGATATATGCTTGATTATATAAAGAAGGAATTATAATGTAGATATGCTTGCTGGATATTTTGATGTAAGAAATTGTAATATGATTTATATGTTTCATATCACTAAAGAAACAAAATTTTTTTTGTAACGTATTTTTATGTTACAATTTTTATGAAATGTTTAAATTATAAAAAATATGTAATATATAAATGTTTACCACGTGTCATCTTAATTGAGTATGAATTAAATGACACCATCCTAGTTATTACATGTTATATGTTTAATGAAGATAAAAATGGATATATGTTAAACAAAATTACTCTTTTATTTCAAAAAAATCATTGAAGGTACAATATATAATTTTATAAGTGCCTTAGATTTGTTTGGGTATTTATAGAGTGGATGTTTTTCATAAATTCTCCCTGATTACATAAAATGAATCGATGACTAGTATATCTCAATAAAATTTATTATGTGGTATCAAATCATATTTTAATACCATTTTAATATTTGTAATTACAAGCATATTGAGCTCGATGAAAATATAATAGATTTTGAACTTTTTTCATTCACTAGATGATCCATTTTTAACAGTGGTATTAAATAAAAAATTATCAGAGTTAGTACACTATAATTTGTTATAATTAGATTTAGTTAAAGAATCAAGAGGCCCCCAGGTGTTTTATCATTCTTTTGGAGCACCATGCCCTAAATATCAAAGGATGGGTGCTTAGAATATATCACATAGTTTGTCTAAAATCATGAGAACCCAAATACAATCCATGTAACTTTATAAAAGGATATTAAATTACCCACATGGTCTAAATAGGGGTTAACCAAACCATGCACATATACCACATGAGTAGTGCCACTTATGAAGTACCTAATAACTATTCATCACACGGTTGGTGCAGAGTTAGGAAAACTGTGCGACACAACGTTGCGAGGTGAATTTCATTGGTAGATGCCACCACACTATTGGTGAAAAGGTTTGAAAAAACCATGTGACATGGTGTTTAGGGGTAAAATTACCAAACTGACCTTAATGGAATTTATTTGTTATTTATCTCATTTCTTCTCCCCCGGTTAGTCGCGTGAGGTGTCCTCCTTGTGAAAATGGTGCTCCCAAGCTCCTTCTCATAAGATTTTCTAGATATCATCCTTTGGCTTTCCAAATAAAACACTTTTAGTCTCAATATATCTTCATTGTTATGCTATAAATTCTTTTTATTTCACTCCTCCTTTAGTTTTTATTGTCTAAGTTACTTTGGTGTTATCTTATTTTCTATATATTCATGGAAAATGTATTCTTCATAGATTTATTCCAAACAAGTTCAAATCAATCCTGGATTCTTGGTGATTGGAAAATCCCAAGTATGTTGTTGGTGGTTTATGAATGTTTCATCATATTTATAACTTTTAATGAATAGTTTCATTTTACCATGCACCAATATTTTCTGAATGTCACCTTTTCATTGAATTGTTTTTATTTAATTGACCATCACACCTCGTGCTACACTAGTTAAGCATTTTTGACTAGTTATATGTTTCAACATCGATCTCGAAAGCCCATTTGAAATTCCATATTATTTTGAAAATTTATAATTAACTGACTAACGTCCCTAAAAACCTTATAATCATTCAAATTAGTCTACAAATGTAATTTCCCCTTGCATGTGTTTGCGTAAATTATAATGGAAACCTTATAAATTCTATTTGAAGCATTATATTTATTTCTATGATGGGTATTTGTTTGTAAAATTATTAATTATCAAAATGTGGAACACCTTTGGAATGGATTCTTAAATAAGATAAACCTATTCTTTTAAGAAAAATTTCAAGTTTTTTTAAATAAAACCCCTTTATAGAGGTGCACTATCTTCTAAATTTTTTTTATTAATTGGCTATTTATATCATGCTTGGACTTATGACTTTGGTGTTTTCTCTACACATTTTTCTATTAGATATATGTAATTTCATGTTAATGTCCCTTTATGACATTATCTAAAGTTTTAAATGTTGTTAGGATAAATTCATAATCTTTATCATTGTTCCATGATAGATGCATGGTTTTATTCGAGGCATGATTAGTTTAGAGTGATACCAATGTTACCTTGTAGGAATTCCTTGGATGTATTTCTGAACATAATCCATTTCTCCATCGACAATAACTCCAAATAGATTCTACTTTGGGATTTTTCAATTATCTAACATGAGAGTTTTGGAATTGTAAAAACATGTCTTTATAAATTAGAGTATGTACTACCTAGGGATAGTTCCATAGACTCTAGCTTAATGAAGATGTGGTTACCCAAGAAGTTTTGTTGAGCTTGGAGGTGTTGTTTTAAAGGGTAATGATTCCAGTAGGCTAGATCAGGGTTACCCATGGTTCTTGAAGAGGCACAAATATTTAAATAGTCAGGTTGTGCTTTGACCAAGAAACATCATCAAAATCCACACGAATACATTGGTGAGCATTCTTAGTGTAGAAAAAAATCACATTAAAGGAATGAATTTCAATTCTATTGGTAAACTCACCATCCATTCAAGCTAAGTGTTTTCATGATAATTCTTTTGAAGTAGTTTGGATTTAGTATTTATTATTTCATTTTATGGCCAGTAATGTCTTGTTAATAGAATGGAATAAGGTCGATAAGAGGTGATTAAGTGTCAAACAGAGATTTTCATGAAAACCCGAATCGACTAGTCCATGTGAGGTTGGTAGAGAATCAATTATTTATAGATTTTTAAATCACATAGGGAGAACATTAAAACTCTTAGAAGAATTTTTTGTATGAAATTTTGATGCTGGGCGGTACTTTAGCTAAGAAATGGCCACTTTTTTAAAAACAATCTAAGGCGGGGAGCACCATTAGCCAGTAATTAAACGTTTGAAAATCTGATCATGTTTCTAGCTAAACAAGATTGGGTAAGCTCCATTTCAATGTTTTATTTGTAAACTATCATTGGATCGGGTTTTTTTATAAGTTCCTTATGCTTAATATGGTATTTTAGGGGCGTTGGGAGTTTGTAAATGCAAATCAAAGAGATTTTGATCTTTTAGTATTTACTCAATGGTCCATTATTATAACCGTGATTCAGAACAAAATTTCAATTTTTATAACACTTATGTGTGTTGTTTCTATACTTGGTTAAAGTACTGATATTTTACCTAGTTGTGTCATCATGTTTTGGCAACACAAGGCCCATGAAATCAAATGTTGGGGGCCCTGAACATGGCATATGGTATGTCTAAAACTATGCGGCCCCAATAGTAAAACGTTGGCCTACAAAAAAGGAGTATAAAAACCCTACGCATGATACATAAGGTTTAACCAAATCAAGCACCAATACTACATAGTTAGTTCTACATAAACAATAAATAATCACTATTCATCACATGATGAATGGTTAGGAAAACAATGTGGCACAACCATCCATCATGGGTTTCTTAGTTAGAGGTTGTTGAAAAGATTCAACATGATTAAGAAAAACGGTGAGGCCAAAATTCTTGACTATGTTTTTGGGGTTAAATGACCAAACTATCATTAATGAAAATTATTTTTTGTTCTCACCTTTCTTCTCCCCCAGGAAACTACATGAGGTCTCCTCCTTATGAAAATAGAGCTCCCATGCTCCCTCCAGGCATTGATGGATCTCCTCCTATGGTTTTCCAAACTGAATGCCATCAGACACTATTTCCTCTGGAAATGGGGATGAAATTTTTTGTTTAACATTCAAACATTCCAATCGATTTCTAATGGGTTTGTTCATAGAACCGAAAACATCCAATTATTCTATATCCATTTGGACCTATATTCCAAAGGTAGCTGCTCATTAGTTGTAGACCAATGAGGCTTAAGAATTTGAATTGGTTGAGAGGATGGGATTTTGGACTCATCAAACCTTTTTAGGGGAATTATTGTCTACTCTGGGACTCTCTTTATATATTTATGTTATGTTCGTGAATCCTTATTATACTACAAAATATGAAAATAAGATTTCCTTGAGATCTGACAATCAATGATTTAATATGTATGATATTTAGAGAATCATTTATATGTATTTGAGGTTCTTCATCGATAGAGAATCATCTGTATTTGTTAGAGATTCTTATTCAATGGTATCCTTCAACACATTATATAAAGGCCTCTTGGTCATTATGATAACCATACTAGTTTTAAAGCCACTCAGCGGGGCACTTGAAGTTTTTTGTCGTTCAGATGGATATTGATTAACTCAGAGTTGGGATTGTACTCGCAGATGGGATCTCTACATATCCTTTCTTAGAAAAAGAATCAGAACCCATGTAGTTCATGAATTAAAATATAGTTTAACGTTATATGGGATGAAAGAGAATTAATGGGTGATGGGATTGAACCTCAGAAAGGCTTCCTACGTACTATACTTTTAAGGTAGAGATCAAATCCACGTAGTTTTGTTTGGTATTGTGGGGCTTACATATGATTAATGGACCAAAGATATGTGTTGTGGTTACTTTTACGCTCTAAGCTCACGTGATTCATGCTCGGTGTGAGAAAGAAGAGGTATTAGTAAACCTGACAATTTGTTCCATAAAAGATGCGGTCACAAGGAATGATATCGGGCTTATATATGTATGATTGCCCAAATAGATAAAGATCAGGGCTTAATTTAGAGAAGAAGCATGTGAACAAGGTCTATAAAGGTATATGTGCTTTATAGAGATTTGGATACTCTATCTTCAGGATTATTCTTGAGGAGGATGCCCAAATTAGGAGGGGACTTGTGATTGGGTTTTATTCTTGAGAAGGAAGCCCAAATCAAAAGAAGTGAAGACTGGTTAAGATAAATTATGACTCTGGATTATTCCTGAGAAGCAGGCCCAGGTTAAGGGAATAGAGAATTGGGGATTACTCCTGAGAAAGAGGCCCACATTAAGGGAATTTGGGATTTGGGGCATACTCTTTTGGAGGATGTCCATATTTTGAAACTTGGACTGGGGCTTACTCCTTAAAAGGAGGCCCATGAATAAGAAATTATGGCTGGGGATTACTTCTGAAAAGGAGGCCAGGGATGGGAAATTATGACTGGAGCTTACTCCTAAGAAGGATGCCCAAGAATAGGGGACTTGGGGCTTACTCCTATGAAGGATGCCCATATTAGAGATCTTCTCATCTTAAAGGATGTGGTTGAATGACTGAAATCTCTAACCTTAATGACATAAAGATATGTAAATCACTAGGTTTTGAGAGATGTTTCATAGAATTCATTTCAAATAAGTACTCCAACCAAGGAATCATGCCATAAATGGCATTGATGAGGATTATGAAGGCTAAATCATGAAGAGGATATGTGGATTTGAAGAAATCAAGTGAATAGGCAGGAGGGGCACCCAAAAAGAGAGAGGCGCGCAAGTCCTGTGTGGGCGCGCGAGTCATGGTCACACAAGTATACTTGCAAAACACATGGGTACTTGCGGGACGGTCAACCCTTGGGGTAATACTTGGGTTAGACTTAGCTCAAGACGTTAGTATTATCCCTAAAGACTTTTAAAAGAGTGGCCCACAAGTTCTGTTGGAGGAATAAGGCGACGTACAAGTGTCTTCAATTCCCTGAAGTTTTAGACACTTTGGCACATAGGTGTTGATGAATTTCAACACGTAGGCCTTGTTTCCCCTCTTTAGACCTTCCATTATAGGTATGAAATTACCTTAGAGGTTTTCTAAAGGCTTAGAGAAGAGACTAGGGCACCGGGAGCTCAAATTTGAGTGTCTGGATTTTTTTCCTCCTCAAATGGGGGACCCACAATGGGTATTTATAGGCTAATTAAGACCTTGGGAGAATATCAAGTAAGGTGTGCTGGTCACCTGGATGCCAAATATGTGGCATGCAGGTATACCTCTGCGACCCTCTTGGAACTTTCACGACCCTTACTTAATAGAATCTTTGATCATGCCTTTGTCAATTTTAGATTTTTCTCAAAAGGATGAATCAATATGGACTATGGTATTTCACTTTTTTAGTCGTTAGACTCTCTAATGGAAAGGAGCGTCAACAAAAGTCCCCCCTCAGAGTTGGATCCAAATGAAGGAGGATGTGACTCTGAGGTAAATAAGAAGACCATGGAAGGGCGGTGCACATGTTTTGAGTGTGCAGATATCGGCGCGCAGGTGAGAGGTGCGAATTTGGCATCGCGTAGGTGCGAGCCGCACAAGGGTGTGGCATGTCCTATAAATATGCACCTTATTCTCGCGCAAAGCACCTGGATTTCAAACATTGGAGCTCTCACCACACAAGTTTCCTTCGTTGCGCATGTTACTTTTTTTCCGCTGGTTTCTTTGTGTCACGCTTATGTAGAGGTATTTGGACTTGCACGGTGATACCTGCTCGCCCAAAACTTGAGTGACACAAGTATACTTGCATGAAAAAATTATACTTGCACGCCATAATTCCTTAGCCATTTTTTTCATTTTTCTTCACAAATTTTATGAAAAATCGACTCGCTTAAGATTTAATTATTTTACCTTTGTGTAGATTCAATGGATCCTAGAAGAATCGGAACTACTGATGAACTGGAGAGCAAGTAGATTGATGATATGATGAACATTGTAGGCCATGATTACTATGATATCTGCAAAATCACTCTTCCAGATTTGGCCAAGAACTTGAAGAAGTATCATCTTAACTTTCCACATATCATTTACTTGCCTCTATATGGGCATGGTCATCTGCAAGAGGTCAACATTACAGAGGAAAAGAATTATCTCCCAAATTATTGGTTTCATAATTACACAAACTTTTCTTCAATAAATATCTCAAGTGGAGTAGCATTTTTAAATAATGGAATATTGAAGAAGGCATATATGATTCATCATAGACCTTGTGCTCTAGATCTGAAACCCCATAAGCCTGAGCTGCAACCACATTGTTATCCTTCAATCTTTTGAAATTATCAGATGGATCAATCCAAAGGCTAGAATAAGAGTTGGGACGTCCGTCCTAGAGGAGGTGTGAAGCCAACATGGATGTGGGTATACTGGTTGCGACAAACCTGTGCAGAGTCTGTCGAGGATTTGAAAGGAGTAGCGATATATGAAGTCATCTGGGCTAGGCAGACATATGTCTACAGAAATGATGAGTTTGTGCCGGAGCTAATCAGCCGTTGGAGCCCAAAAACCAATTCATTCTATCTGAATCATGGAGAAGTAGGCATCAGTTTGTGGGATGTCTATAAGATCTCAAGGGATCCAATTCTGGGAGACATGTATGATGAATTCATCCCCCCAATGCGACATGGAATGATTCCTAGAAAACTCTGGCTTTGGATCGGGAGTTATTGAAAATCTTCCACAATCTCAAGAGTTCAAAGAGCTCCCTAACTCATTCTAGAAAGCATATTCATCTAGAGAAGTGGATGAATATGTTTATTAGCAAGAAGGAGGTGAAGGATTCGAAGGATAAGGGTCCCACCTGTACTAACCCTACTACCTACCCCAAAACAGAGAAGAGGGGTTCTTTTGGAACATTCTGTCCGACCCTGGAAGCAAGAGAATTTGAGAAGTGGGGATTTGAAGTAAATCAAAGAATACCAAAAAAGACCCGTCTGACGGGATTCTTAGCCTTGTGGCCCAGTTTTTATCTTCTTCCAGTCATGGATTCAAAGGGATGCATCAGTCCAGGGTGCATGTTGTTGCATCCAAGTTGGATGAGAGGAGAATGGTTGGGTTGGCCACCCCCTTTGAGGCAAAGATTCACAGGAGCTTACTCCATGTATTTATGGGTAAGTCTCCTTTGAGATTAGTGGGACCATTCCATGTTTTGTGTGGATGGATTGACACTCATTTCAGGAGATATGCTATACAGAACTGAGTACAGGTTCTTGGAAGCTCTTTCAGGCCATCAGTTCAGGCATATTCTAGAATTTCTCCATTAGCCCTTAATCCTTATGATATGAAGTTGTGGCTGAGCATGTTCAAGGAATTCAATTTGTTTCCTTATGAAAACCCACCAATCAGGAGGTTTGTTGATGATGGAACCGCCGATCTAGAATTGAGTTCATACATGCTGCCTTGCAGAGACAGTGTACTAGCCACCAGGATTGGCAGAGAGATTATATGTGAGGTCCATGCTCCATACAGATTTTCACGCTAATTGAAGTGTCTGTAGCAGACTGTTGTGTCCCCTCTTGTGCATGTCAAGTTAGACCAGCATCTGATGGTTTCCCGACAACTATGGTTTCTTACATATATGGAGAAGACCGGGTCAGTGTTTTATCTACCAGTTCATAATTTGGGGAGTAACCTGACTACATTGTATGCCGTGAACTGTATAGAATCATACCCTAAAGGGGTGTTTAATCGTCCGGTTTATTAGGTGGTGAAAAAGAAAAGAACTATAGAGAAAGAAACCCTTCATCGTGAAGGTGATGATTCCCCACCTGGAGCTGATTCATCAGATTCCCACGATGGGGATGATGAGGCACATCATGTGGAAAAACGACCTCATGCCAGATATAATCCTCCTGTTAGAATCAAGAGACCAACTCCATCAACTCCTAATGAGTTACTTCATTGGGGCAATTTAATCATCATTATTTTATAGAGAAACAAGTCTTATTTTTATATCCTTTATATGTAGTTATAGAAGCTAGGAAGAAGCTGAAGTCTGAGATTGTAGGACCCTCCTCACAGCCTTCTGGTACACATGTTGAATATCTACCACTAGTGGCTGTCCAGACATTGTGAAGTTTATATTGCGATGTTGAAACTGCCTGGAAGGATCTGTGCGAGGGGCTACAAATTCATGGAATAGGGAATCATCGAGATTCTACAGATATCTGTTACAAGGATAACCCCAATGAAGTGTGGGGTTACATCAGAGAGCTGGAGATGCTCATATATTCCATTGATGATTCAATTCCTGTCACCAATAGGGTGAAGGAAATGATAGATCGAGGCACCACTGAGGGGACTGGTGGTTCTAGAGATTAGGAGTGGCATGATTACGTGGCTCCTGAAGATGTAAGTTTCTTTCCTTATTTTCATTGCAATTTAATTTCAGTCAAAGCTTTATTACTCAAGGAAATTATTTTCATTATCCTATAGCTTGCAATGAAAGGAACAGCAGAGGTTCCTTCACCACAGTATAGCCCTGGTGGTACTGCCATCAGGTCCAATAAATCTCCTCGTGAGCCGAGTGAGATATCTCTAGGCCAGCAAGCCATGGAGGAGGTGTTAGACATGGCTTTTCATTCTCCAATTCCTGTATTTTTAGATGATGATTCCAACACTCCTAAGAAGCTAAAGAAGCAAAGGCAGTGAATTAGGAAGTCCATAAGTAAATGTTTCATCAGTAGTGGCAAGTCCTTTGGATAGTCATGAGTCTTAACCCATGAGAAGATTTCTCATAATTTTTGGGATGGCAGGGGATTCTTAAATTTCTCTTCTGAGGGAGAGGACTGACCCTCCATTAAGGACGACAAAAGGTTCTGGTGAACAATCACAAGTTCAGGCTGATTTGGCTGCTCCAAGAGAAGAGCCAGCATCTGTTCCCAGTATCCCACCTACTGCTTTTGCAAGGAGAGAAGAGACTTCTTTTGTTAAATTAACAATTCTTCATAAGATGATGAATGAAAATATCAACTGACTTCCATTCTTTGATACTTTAGGTTCAACCCCTGCACTGGAACAATTAGAGTCCACTGCACTTGATGCTGAAATTTTATCTAAAGACATTGTCCAAGATCAGAGGCCGCAGCATGAAGGTCACTAAGAAAACGTATCCAATGCTCTCACTGGTGAGACTATCCAGGAATCTGAGATAACATTAGATGGAATGATGGAACATGGTTCATCTTTTGATGATTTTTTAGATCATGTTAAATTACCATGTAATCTAGAATATTTTGGACGTGAGTGTTACCCTTCATCCGGTTAAAATAACTTATTATTACATCTCTGACCATGATTGGTTCAAATATGCAGTTCCATATGAACAAGCTGCCGAACCGTCAATTCTTGAAGGGGGTACATATAACCCTACTATTGCAAAGACACTGGCTCAAGTGGAGATGAACCTGATATAGCTTCCTCAAACTCTTCTTAAAGATCTTGTTGATGCTAGGAAAGCTGGGGAGGAGCCTTCTCATGTTGGTGATCTACCATTGGGTAAGTGATAACAAAATTTGTGGCTATACGTAATTTTCATGACAGTCAATCAACTTTTTTTATCCTTTGAAACTAACCAAAAACATTCAATTGACTATGCAGGGACCACAATTTCAGTGGCTAGATCTAGAGGTGAAGCCTCATCCTTCGCCCCAACGCGAATAGAAAGTGAAACAACAAGGGTCAGGGGGGAAGGAGAAGAACAGGGCACTTCTTTAAGTGCATTAATCCCAGATTATATTCCCCCCTGTGACAGTGATGTTGAGTCCGACCCGGATGTATAAAAGGTGCTCCAATTTTTACGATGCAAGGCATGGTAGAACATATGGAAGATCATATCTGAAGTTCCTCTTGAAGAGCTGTCATCAAAGATCCTGGGACTGTCATCCCTCTTTGTCAGGTTGGGACTTGGCAGTTTTGTATATCAAGAGATCCAGGCCACGGAAACACAATTCATCTTATGAAGGGAGGAGGAGCAGAATTACCATCAATATTTGACCAGGGTCAGGATATCAGCCAATATCAATGAATTTGAGGTTGTGGTATCCCGAGCTAAGGCTGATCATGCTACCAAGTTAAAGGAGCTGAATCATAAGATCAAATATATATTTTGTCCAGCTGATGCACCTTCAGAAACAGTTAGATATTGTTACTAGGGACCTTGACCATCTTAATAATTCATTGGAAGGAGTTCAAACGAATGGTATGAAAGCCATTTCAGATGCCAAGAAAGCACTCCATCAAGCTGAAAAGCGTGAAGCTGGTCGAGTGCATGAACTTCAAGTGGCTGCTGATGAATCTCAGGATGCTGTAAATCAAATGAAGATTTCTGTTGACATCCTTTTATAATTCTTAGAAAAGAGAAGAGACTCTAGTCTTTGGACATCCTTCTAACTCTTGTTCATCAATGAAAGACACTTTCATCCTTAATCATTTGTGCATGCCTTCTTTTGCTACCTGCTTTAAATTTTTAGCTAATCCAATGGTCCTAGTAAGCATAGTTTGATTTATACTAGGATTATTATAAATAAACCTACAAACTTTGAATCTTTTTAATTTCTCAATATTACCTAAATCATCCAAAGAATATGTTTAGTGAGTTGGGACTTGACATTTGTGCAGAGTTCCCTTGTCTTTTGTGGGTAGTTTAAAGTCATGCTAGTCGGACATAAAAAAGGCTAATGTTTAAGGTCAAAATAGCTTTGACTGAATGGATTAATGTTTACTCGAGTCCTTGATAATTTATCTGAAAACATATTACCACACTCAAGTATGGGGGAAAACATGTAAACTATGACTTAAGAAATTTTAAATCTGAGGAATGATACAGAAAAGGGCTAAAAGGCATTATAAGAAGTATTTCCCAGGAATGAAGTTACCACTATTTAACAAACCCATTAGGGGGTTGAATTATGTAGGGCCACCTAAGGGAATTGGATGCATAGTCAAATAATAGCATCTTTTTCCTGACAGGTCCATTATGTTGACTACATATGCAAGGCCGCCTAAGGGCACGTGCTCCATAGTCAGAAAAAAAGCTCTCATACATTTACTATTCTACTGCTAAAAAGCCAGTGTAAGTTTATGGAGACGGAGATTCAAAGTTTCAAATTTATAGAGTCTAATGTATGGAATGAGGTACTTGAATATGAAGCTAATATTTCCAATAAAAATTATCAAATAATTGGATGAATGTCACTCCTCCAAAGGTCTGACCCAATCGTAGGGAAGGAAAATATAAACCATAGACTTGAATACTTTCAGTTAATGAAAAATAATTTGAGACAAATATGTTAAGGATGGCTATTTTTGCAGCTCCCTGCATATTTTCATTAAGAAAAATAAGGAAAAAATAGGGTTTCCTCCCAATAATGAAGTTTCCACTATTTTAAAAACACGTTAGTGGGTTGAATTATGCAGGGCTACCTAAGGGCATTGGCTGCATGGTCAAATAATAGCATCTTTTGGCTAACAGGTCCGTTATGTAGACTACTTATGCAAGGCCGCCTAAGGGAACGTGTTGCATACTTAGACAAAAAAACTCTCAGGAATCAATCATTTTGTGACCGTAAGTCAAGAAAAAGGATATGGAGATCTGGATGTATTTAAGGTTAAGAGTTTGACATATCAAAATGAGCATTGTTTAATTCATTTAAAGATACACAGACCCATGGTAACCATAATTATGTTGTGGCTGGGTCCTAAATTGAGGTAGTGGACTTCACTACATATCCCATAAGGATGGGAATCAAGCCATACATAGTTCTTGAAATACAGTTTAACGTCATGTGGGACGAGAGTACAGGAAATCTTAGTTTAAGGTCATAGATCATGGACCATGGGGGACGTTTCAGCCAAGGGACTGAAAGTGAAAATTTGGGGTTAGGCCCAAAGACTTGAGGCTGGATTTGAGGGTTGCTCGAACGTTCCTACGTATCCTATAAGGATGGTAATCGAGCCGCACATAGTTCTTGAAATACACTTTGTACAGATTTGGTTCGTACAAGTGAAGGGTGAAAGGGGGACTTTAGTTCAATGATGGATTGACCCAAGATCAAAGGTTCATGCATTTCCATGTATGAATATAGTCTTTGTAATATAACATGATTAGAGATCAATGTAAATAATGATTCCCTATCAGGTGAGTGTGTCAAAGATTGTTGTAGTTTATTGGTGTACATGACAAAAAGTGAAAATATTTTAATGTGATATAGCAAGGATGATGGTGAACCAATGTAAAAAGTATTGGTTCTTAGGATGCCTCACATATCAACATCATTTGAGATGGAGGTGAACCGATGTGAAGAAATTGGTTTTGGGCTTGAACCTTAGTAGGTTGCCTACGTACCCAGCCTAGAAGGAAAGGATCAAAGGACTTGTAGTTCAGTTAAAGAATGATTTGGTGATCATGTTTTTCTTGAGGAAAACAACCTAAAAATGGTGTCGGGACTTACACATGGTTAGCATCCCAGAGAGGGTGTTATGATTGATGTTTACTCTAAGCTCACATGAGTAATACTCAGTGTGAGAAACAATAGGTAGCAATAACCTTAACGATCCACAATTTAATGTCATGTAGGACATATGAAGGGACTATGTAGTTTAATGTCTTGTAGTGAGGACTATTGGTGTTTCACAATTTAGTGTCGTGTAGCTAAGATGATAGGGACAATATAGTTTAACTTCATGTTGGACGAAAGGGGGACTGTGCAGTTTAATGTCATGCAGTAAGGACAAAGGAGGACACATTTTAACATCATGTTGGACGTATTAGGGACTTTTCCACAGTTTAACATCATGTTGGATGATGGTGCGAATAGTTTAAGGTCATATGAATAGACCGATGATTATGTAGTTTAATGTCTTACTGGACGTAAGGGACTTCTATACATTTTAGTGTCATGTAGATAAGACGTCATAGTTTAATGTCATGTTAGACATAGAGGGTACTGTGTAGTTTAATGTCATGCAGTAAAGACTTAAGAGGGGTTGTATAGTTTAATGTCGTATAGCAAGGATGACACAGTTTAATGTCATGTTGGATGTAAGTGCGAATAGTTTAAGGTCATATGCATTGACCAAGGATTATGTCAATGTATTATACAAAATACTTCTTCAGAAATCTGGCATTGGTTGGAGTAGTGATGATTTCTCCATCCATTGAGATTCAAGAATAAGCTCCATTGGAGTAGACCTTGTGTATTTTATAAGGTCCTTCCCATTTTTGGTTCTACCTTGGAAGGTTTCTTTCCTGGTATCATTGGGGTTATGAGAACCAATACCAATTCTCCCTAAATGAATGAACGAATATGAACTTTTTTTGTTGAAATATCGTGCTATTTGATTTTTATAGACTTCCAAGTGGTGCAAGGTACATAATCTTTTCTCGTCTAATAGTACCAATTAATTCAATCACTTTTGAGATAGTTAATATGTAGATGACTGATCACAAATGGCTACCCTGATTGAGGGTAATTTAACCTCAATGGGAAAGACTTCTTCTATTCCATATACCAATGAATATAGAGTTGACTGCATTGCAGTGTGGGTGGTGGTCCGATAATCCCATGAAGTATGAAAGAGTTTATCGGGCCATGATTTCTTTTCTTTATCCACCATCTATTGTAGTATATTTGAATGATTCTTGTTGAAATATTCTATTTGGCCATTGGCCGCTGCATGATACCAAGAGAAATGGTTGGATTTGAGGTTGTAGTCTCAATACAACTTCCTTACCTCTGATGACTAGATACTGGTTCCATTGTCAAACAATATGGTATAAGGGACACCAAATCTGGTAATTATATTAGACTTGATGAAGCTAACAATGCTTTTATAACTAACTTGTTTGAGAGGTATTGCCTCTTCCCATTTGGAAAAGAAGTCAGTAGCTATAATAATGTACTTAAACTGTATGGATGTAGCAAAAGGATAAGGTCCTACTGCATCCATTCCCCATGTGGAAAATGGCCACAGGAGTATTTAGCTATATAAAGCAAATCTGGGGGTTGATGAATAATGTTGGCATGTACATGGAAAGAATGACACTTCTTTATGAAATCAACACAATGTTATATCATTTAAGGCCAAAAGTATCCAAGCCTTTATATTTGATCAGATAGTCTATGTCCAGACTGGTGGGCACCACAGACTCCTGCATGCACTTCTTTCATGACAGTCATTGTCTCTTCACCATCAATGCATCTGATGAGAATTCCATCAAAACCACTTTTTAAATAATTTTCTTAAGGTGATCTGGGGTATCATAAAGAGTAAAATTGACCACACATCGTCAGATTTGTTCTTTCCCATCTCTATTAGGTGGAAGTGTTCTATTTTGAAGGTATTACGTGATAGGTGTCATCCATCCTATAGTATGACTATATGGATCAGGAATGGGAATAATTTCATTGATTTCATCTGTTCAAGTTTAAACATAAGGTGAAATTGTATGACGATGGACAATATTGATGGTTGTCTCATCCGGATTTAGATATTCCAGAGCTGTGGCTATATTATTCAGTGTATCATCTTGAGCATTTTGTGATTGCAGGACATAAGAAAATGTAGTTTCCGAAGGAAATTCCGCCATTAAATCTCTTACGTAAGCATATAATGGGATTAAATCTTATTTTCTGATGGCATAATCCCCATTGACTTGTCTTATTACCAGGTCTGAATCACCTTTCACATTTAAGTGATTCACTTGTGCTTGATGTGCCAACTCTAATCCTATGATGAGAGCTTGATATTATGCTTCATTATTTGTACCGCCTCCCAATAATGATAAGGAATAAGGTAGAACCACCTTTTCCAGGGAAATAAGCACATTTCCCAACCCAACTTTGTTGAATTTAGGATCTTCTATTTTCTTCCCTCTTAGACTTCTGAAAGCACCATCAAAGTAAATTTCCAAAGTTTTAAGATTATCTTGAATTGAAAAGAATTCTTCCTCGGGAAGTTCAATATCTAAAGATGTATATTCCGCTGAAAGGTGTTCAGTAAGGAAATCAGCCATATCATGGCCCTTTATTTCCTTTTGAGACACATACTGGATATCAAATTGCTGCAAAATAACTACCCATATTGCCAGACGTCCTGTAAGCATTGGAAGACTAAGGATGAATTTGAGTGGGTTTTTGCGAGATACCAATTGGACCTCATGATGTCACTTGTAGTGTCACATTTTATGAACTACAAAGATTAATTCTAGGCAGCACTTCTCAATATTTGAATATCGAGTTTTTGCTTCAAGCATAGTTCGATTGAGATAGTAGAGGTTGTTCTCATTCCCAACATCCTTCATCTAGGCAAGGAAGGAACCCAATGATCACTCTAAATCTACCACATAAATAATCAACGACCTTCATTCAACGGGTGGCATTAATACCGGTGCACTCAAGAAATATTTTTTGAGAATATTGAATGCTTCTTGAAATTCATAATTCCACAGGTAAGTGACTCGCTTCTTCATCATTTTGGTGAAGGGTAAGCTTTTTCCTGCCAAATTGGCGATGAAACGCCGAATATAGGCTAAGTGCTCTTAATATCCTCTCAATTATTTCATGTTCTGAGGAGTTTACATACCAGGGATTGAATTTGTCTTCCCAAGATCGACTTTGATACCACGATGGTGTACAACGAAGCCGAGAAATTTTCCTAAGGTTACCCCAAAAGCAAATTTCAAGGGGTTCATCTTCAAATTATGTTGTCGAAGTTTGTGGAATATGAATTCCAAATTATCCATGTGGTTAGAACATTGTTTGGATTCAACCACCAAATCATCCACATAACATTCAACAAACTTCCCTAAAAAGGGTTTGAAGATACTATGCATGGCACACTGATATGTTTCGCCTGCATTCTTCAGGCCAAATGGAATTACCCAATAGAAAAACACACCCTGAGGGGCTCTGAAGGCTGTATATTCATCATCATCTTTAGCCATTCGAATTTGATTATACCTGGAATATCCATCCATAATGGAAATTGCTTCATAGCCAGCTGCTGTATTAATTAAGAGTTCGGTAATTGGAATTGGAAAATCATACTTAGGACAATGCCGATTAAGATCTGTGAAATCAATGTAAAATATAATTTTTCCATTCTTATTTTTAACGGGGAAAATATTAGCCAAATAATTGGGGATATTAAACTTCTCTGATGAAGTTATCTTTGATAAGTTTATCCACTTTAGCTTCAATTTTGGAAGCATAAGTTGGGTGTGTTCTTCTTGCGGCTTGTTTAAATCCTCGATGTTCTTCTGAAAAACCCAAATGATGAGTGGAAACATTGGGATCAAGCCCTGGAATTTATGTATAGTTCCAAGAAAATAAATCTCGATTTTTCTTAAAAAATTAAATATACAATTCTTGCTCTTGAAGAGTCATGGACGCACTAATTAAGGTAGGACATGGATCTTCTTTTGTACCCAGATTTATTTCTATGAGTTCATCCACAATGGTAGAGACGCCCTCTTCAAATGCTGGATAGGAATCCCTGAGATCTTCCTCTTCTTCTTCAACATGTGTTACTTCTTTTGTTTCTACTTGCATAGTAGATAATGAAGCAGAATTTCCAAGATCAGGAGAGATGTTAAAATTTGAACATCTTGAAGAATAGGATTCCATTTCTGACACTATTTATGATGAAGGGTCTTCCTTGGTTAATAAAGAGGAAATGATGGATTTAGAATTGACATCATCATTTACCTTTGATATTGCTATAACTTCATCTGGCCTGGTCGGCAAAGTATAGACTTCCTGGATTTAAGTGGATGAAATGAAGACATCTCAATTTGAGCTTTCATCATTGCTTGGTGAATCACCAATTTCTCCCATGCTATCTGGCTTGATTTCCATAATTGAAATTATGGATGTTTCCATAAGAGTATTTGAATTTGGGTCTATCCTATCAATTTTACTGATAGAAAACTCATAATCTGTACTCACATTTGTGAATGGGTTTACTAGAAGATTTTCCAAACCATATGGAGCATTAACATTGGTAACTTCATTAGTTGTGGATTTCTCCTTATCATTCATGTGTGTTGACACACCTTTTCAACACAGGGTCCAAAGGAATAGAAAGGGAAATGACTTAGCACAAATTGATTCAGCCTTTGAAGAAGAAACCAAAAATCGACAAAGGAATGGACAAAGAGAACATTTCCAATAGGTCGCGCAAGTTCCCTCATCTTCATGCAAGTGGACTTGCGCGACGCATAATGGTCATGCAAGTGACTTGCGCAACCTAAGTGACAACCGTACGAGGTCTTCTCCAGCCTATAAATAGACCCTGTGAGCCCCCATAGAAAAAAGAATATTTTTAGAAACTCAGATTTGAGCTCCGTGCACCCTATTCTCTTCTCAAAGCTTCCGAAACACTTCTAAGGTAATTTCATACCTAGAACGGATGAACTAAAGAGGGGGACGAAGGCCTAACTGTTGAAACTCATCAACACTTCTGCGCCTGAGTGGCCAGCCCTTAAGGGAAAAGGCCACACTTGCGCGCCGCCTTACTCCTTCAATAGAACTTGCGCGCCCCTCTTCTGAAAGAACCTCAAGAAGATTCTAAAGGCTTTAACCAAGAGTCGCTCAAGTATTACCCTGCTGGTTAACTGTCGCGCAAATACCCATGTGTTGCACAGGTATACCTGCACGACCGGGACTTGCGCACCCACGCAGTACCTGCATGCCTTCCAGGACTTGCGCGCCCCTGCCTTTTTGGGTGCCCTTCTTTCCCATTTCACCCCTCTTAATCTGTTACACCTCTCCTACTCAAGATTCAATCTTCAAGACACTCTTCAAAGCCATTTATGGCATGATTTCATTATTTGTATTCCTTATCTGAAAGGAACTCTGCGGAATATCTCTCAAAACCTAGTGATTTATACATCTTCATGTCACTAAAGATTGAGATTTCATTCATTCAAGCTCATCCTTTACGATGAGAGAACTCATCAAGTCTAGGCCTCCTTTTCAGGAAGAATCCCCAGTCATAATCTCTCAATTCCCGGCATCCTCCTTAGGATTAAGCCCCAAGTCTTCATTAACCTGGGCCTCCTTTTCATGAATAAGCCCCAGTCATAATTCTGAAATCTAGGTATCTTCCTTAGGATTAAGTCCCAACCATAATTCTCTTAACCCGGGCCTCCTTTTTAGGAGTAATCCCCAGTCTCAAATATGGGCATCCTCTTCAGGAGTAAGCCCCAACTCCCTTAATTTTTCAATTCTCTCAACCTGGTCCTCCTTTTCAGGAGTAAGCCCCAGTATTAATTTCACTTAACCAGTCCTAATTTACCTTTGATCTGGGATTCCTTTTTAGGAGTAAAACCCAATCATAAGTCCTCTCTTAAATTGGGCATCCTTTTCAGGAGTAAGCCCCAAGCTAGAGTATTCAAAATCTCCATGAAGCACATACACCTTTAAAGACCCTGTTCCTGGATTTATTCCCTTAATTAAATCCTAATATTCATTTATCTGGGCAGTAGTACATACATAAACCCCACGTTATTTCTTATGATTGCATCTTTCATGGCACAAATGTCTGATTTTTTACCAATACCTCTTGTTTCTCACACCGAGCATGACTCACGTGAGCTTAGAGTGTAAGGGTAATTATGACATCCTTATTTGAGCCATCAATCATAAACATCATACTCCCTTACTCGAACTATGTGGGTTCTGATTCCTTTTATAAACAGAGGATACCTAGGTAGCACATCTGCGGGTTCGATCCCAACTCTGAAATAATTCATGTCCTTCTGAATGACAATAAACTTCATGTTCCCCACTGAGTGGATTCAAAACCAGTATGGTCATCATAAGGACCAAGAGACTTTTACGTATCAAAGGATTCCATTGACTAAGAATCTCTAACAAATACAGAGGATTATTTATCAGTGAAGATCCTCGAATAAATATATTCTCTAATTTTCCTATGTATTGATCATTGATTGTCAGATCTAAAGGAAAACTCATTTTATACATGGTAATGTAATAAGGATTCACGAACTTAATTTAAATCTATAAAGAGAGTCCTGGAGTAGACAATAATTCCCCTCAAAAAGGTGTGATAAGTCCGACCTCCAATCCTCTCGAACAATGAAAATTCCTAAGCCTCATCAGTCCACAAACTAATGAGCACCTACCTTTGAAAAGTAGGTCTGAATGGATGTGGAATCTTTGGATGTTTTCGATTCTACGAACAAACCCGTTAGAAACCGATCGGAATGTTTGAACCTCCCATCAAAGGAGGTCATCCCGGATGTCTGAGGAAAAAAATGGTGAACCCGATGTGAATCCTTAACCAAGTTAAACTTATGTTTTACCTATTTCTTAAGCCCTATTTATAACTCAATAAGAGGGACAAAAAAATCATTGACATATGTTCTCATCCAAAAGATTTAGTGGCTGAATTTATCTTGATTACGTCTGTTACATCAAACATGCACTCTTTTCTAAGCTCTCTTGAATTTCTAGAATGGCTGCTCTCAAGTTCACACCTTTGAATACTGCTGCTACAAATGCTAATGCTGCTACTCCTGTTGGATCATTGTCCACTCTTAGGATGATATCACCTACTCAGTGTCTTCAATGCTGGGTATCAAACGCCCTGGTTAAGGAGTACCGTCAACATGGTACCATCCCAACTCTGGAGGCTTCCCGACAAGCCCTCCAAGTGAACAACTCACACCGGTTGTTCGGACAATGATGACCAGTGATCAAGAAGTAGGCGGTGCTGACTACCGTCTCCAACCGTTTCGGGTCGTTATCCCCGAAACTCAATCACCATTCACTCCCTTATTCTGGGAAGGTGAATGAGCAGGTCCCTCAGGGCCTTAATTGAAGAAAATAGGAGTCCTTCCCGAGGGTGCCTACCAACAATCGCCGCCAGACTCGTGTGGTAGTGCGCCCTCAAAATGATGAGGGTACCGACTCGAGGCATTCGACTTAGGTTCCTCGAACCCGAGAAGGCAAGACGAATCACCAGAGGCTAAGTCCGGTTAATAGTTAGTAGGTTCTCATATATGCCATCTCCGGAGAAGTCCACCAACCTACCTTGGTGGCAAGCAACGAGTAGGCACACACACCGGCCTGTTTTAATTCGGCTGTCCAGCAGACTCGTCTGGCAGCATCACGCCAATCCTGCCAGGCAATTCCAGTGGAGTACTATAGGAAGGAACATACACCTGTTTATACATCATCAGCTAGTCAGCAAGCTCGTCTGACTACATATGATGAATCTCATCAAATTTGTTTGGTGAAGTGTAATCAGCAGGCACATACACCTGCTAGTACTAATCAAGCCTACCAACAATCTCACTTGGTAGCATTTGGAGAAGTTAGTCGGAAAGCCCCGACAACAAATAGGAGGTAGAATCAACTCTATACCCCCGCACTAGAGTACTGTCAGGATTCACTTACAGGAAAAGGAGGACAGGAGCAGGCACATACACCTACTCCAGGCCCAGAATGGACGTATATTCCCATTACGACAGCTACAGTCACCAAGCATATTCTATCAGTGGTGAAAGAGAAAAAGAAAATCCCTGATCATATTCTGGATGCCTGCCAGGATATTATAACCAGTTTAGCGACATCTTAGGGAAAGACACATAAATCTATCCCTACCAGTGGAGTGACACATCAACAATTCACTCCAAAACAAACACACACATCTATTCCAGTCCAAGAGGGTTGTAGGGCATAATCCCCCATATCATACGGACAACCATGTCAGGCACATAGACCAGATTTGAGTGGAGATCGTCGGATTAAGCTGACCATATTTTATGATCAGGCACATAAACCTGCTTAGAGTAGCCACTTTCGTCAACAAGTGGTTTCCAAAGCGAGTAAGAAGGTGTCTAAGAAAAAGACCCGCCCAACCCAGCCAGGAGATCAAGAGACAATCTGTAACAAGGCCTTGCTCAATGATGGAGTTCTTGAATCCCTCAGACAATTATCTATATAAATTCAAGATTATACTCCCTCGTTTCCCAATAGTGGGAACATTAATTCCGAAGGTCTTCAACAAACACTTCCTCATGAAGGCTTGCTTCATGACAATTCTGTCGATCTTAATGTTTCATCTTCAGATGAGAGCCACAAGAACCCTCTGTGTGGTCAGAAGACCAAGGAACAAGAGGTCTCATCTTTTTCTGTAACCCACCATAGTGGTCCTCTCCATGATGATGAATTTTTCTGCGAACGTTCTCTCCGTAGTAGTGATGCACATTGCCCGAAAAATGCTCCAGTGGACAATGTATTCCCAAGAAAGCCCTCTTATCTTGAGGAACTTGCAAATGCGAAACTAGTCATGTCTGATTCTTCATCACCAGCTGGTGAAATACATTCCCAATCAGAAGATAGCCCCAGGTGTAAGTCATTATCCAAACCACCCTTAAGTCATGCATCTTCTAGTTTAATCAATGATTTATCTACCAATCCTGTTGAATCCAATGAAGTAACAAGGAAGCACCAGCTCTGGTCAAAACAGGTAGAATAATCTTTATCAAATGAAAAAGAATAAATGTTGAACATGAGAAAACAACTGGTGAAAGGTGAAGTTCCTGTCATGTTTTTGCCTCTGGCTGACTCTCAGTATGACATTCCAGAAATGTTGACAAAAGATGGAATTCATGATATTCATCTCAACATATGTAAAACTATTTGTCAGTTGAAAAAAAAGTATTATCATATGATGAATATGAAAATCATATTAAATTAATAGAAGGGTTACAAAGTCAGATTGATTTGGCATCTCTATCATTCTCTCGATATCCGAAGGCTGAAAAGCAGTAGAGAGCCCTTCAACGTTCATGCTTTGGTGCACTAAGAAGATTGTGTTAGTTAATTGCCAATGCCCCATCTGGTATTCATGTCAGAGGATGGGGTGTTCATGGAGAACTACATTTCATGGTGCTCTCCAGTCACCAAAACCTGCCGAAAATGGTCTCATCCAATGTTATTGCCCATGGCCGGCCACAAATACCAGGCTTTGTTTTTAATCAAAAGCTTTCCCAAGAACATGCCTCAACTAGTTCCTCTCAAAATCAAGAATATAGAGTACAAGTTGTTGAATTACTCCTGCATCAAGCAAATGAGAATATTGAACAGGCCTCTCGTATGGAGCAAGCACATCATCATGTTACAGAAGTGTCGGAAATTATCCAATGGTCTTTTGAACCAGGTGATAAAAGTGGATACAGGTTAATGTATCCAGCTAATTTCCGGACTAAGGTTCGCAAGATCAGGTGAGATTTTAAGAAAGTCTCAGACATAGCATGTCAGGAGCCACCCCAGCTCGCCCGACTGGGGACACTTTTAAACCAACCCTCAGAATCAACAGATAAGATTAGAGGAGTTGAGAAGGAACAACCCTAGCCCACTGGACTGGGGACTTTTTCAAATCATCAATCCCCTCCTCAGAGAAAGTCGGCCTTTTCTCGATTGGGGAAGAAGCCTCAAGAGGAACGAAGAGCCAAATTATCAGGATATTCCCTCCAAATTACTGTTCGTCAAGAAGTTTCTGAGGGATCGAATCAACAAAAGGAAATGTATCATAAATGACATGGAAGAAGACAATATCACAGAAATGCTGATAGAAGGGATACGATGAGTTATGCATCAATCAATGTCATCAATGCCATTTTTGCTGATCCACCAGATGAGGCTCACTCAGGAGACTTAGATGAAGAGGTTCCTGCTCAAGAAGATGTATGCACCGACACAAATAAAGAAGGTGTGCATACATGAAGTCAGAGGATTACTCAGAACCTAGTTAATCCTTCGAGTAACCCACTTTCCCCTCTCCGAAAAGGATCCAACAAAGGTAAGGGAAAGAACCAGGTTACATATCTTTTTTCTGGAGAAGTTCAATCGCTCTCACTATAGCAAAGGGTTGCACAACAAGAGGAAGAAATGAAGGAATTAAGAAGGTTGAATGCAGAAAAACTTCAGAGTAGTCTTCTTCTTAAGCATGATGGAGTCAGTCAGCCAAAAGAATTTGTTGCACCTACTAAGATGGATCAAGAATATCATCCTCTATCAATACACCCTCACAGGTCTAATCCTACGGGTCAAGTGAAACAACAGATGGCAGTGCTACCATCAGTTTTAGCACTAACCACCACATCTGTCCAAGCTCCAGTCATTGCACCTACCCAAGTCCAAGTTCAACAATATGTTTCTCAAAAGTCAATAACTACTATTGAGTCATTAACAGATCGGTTAGAAACTATGGAAGGGAAACATGCGCAAGTTCAACCAGAAAATAAAGTTTACCCTGAATGGGTAGATTAAATCTCTCCTCCATCCAATTTTGGGAACCCTGTATTCCCTATTTTCAATGGATCAGGCGACCATGAACAACATTTGACACATTACGTGTCTTGTTACGATCCTATGATGGGAACTCCGAAGCAGCAAGAAGCAGTAAAACCCAGATGCTTCGTGCAAACCTTGCAAGGAACAGCTTTTGTCTGCTATACAAGCTTGAAATCCTGGTCAATTACTAGATGGAAGGATCTTCTCCAAAAATTCTTCCTTCAGTTTAGCTCGACTTTTCCAAATACAATAGTTTTTGAACTTACAAACTGTATGAAAAGGGATAATGAATGGGTCTCTAATTTCATTGCTCGCATGATGGGATTAACATATTCCTTGAGCTTAACACTCCCTCAAAAATAATTTTTTCCAATCTATGTGGCAAATCTGTGTGAAGAATTACGCATGCCATTAATCCCTGTGAAATACATACGAGGGTTTCAAGACCTTACTTCAATCGCTCAGTAGATTGAAGATTACCTTATACAGGCTAAGGCTAAATCTCGTGTAATTATATCAGCTCCAGGAAGGAGAATGGGTAAGGTAGAAACTGCCACAGTTATGCTTAAACAGGCACCTGTACCTGTTTCTACCTCAAAACCTTCATTTTATCGAAGGGATCCACCTCCTGAGTGCCAAAAACAAAGGCTATTTCGTCCAGATGATCAAAGATATCAAAGAAGAAAAATATTTTAGGATCTGAAGAGCAAAACATGCGCTTTCTGAAATTAAAAAGTTCATGGTTATTTCATTTCAGATCTGGAAAACAATTTGGTACAATTACCAATGCCCAAGAGGCCAAAGAAGAAAGGAGATGAAGACCATCCCAATTATTTCCCTTTTCATCAAATGTTGGGGCATCCCATCCAAGAGTGTTTTTTCTTCAAAGACCTCCTGAAAAATATGGTCGAATCAGGACAAGTCAAACTGAAAGGTTCTTCAGCTCAGGTAGCATGTGTAACTACTACAGTTCCAGAGGAGAAAGGCGAATGACATGAAGTCAAAAGAAAAAATACACAGAAGTATGATGATTTGATGGTCAGAAAGACAATCAATCGAACTCATGCTATTTTTGCGAACACAATTAAAGAAACCAATTGTGTCGTCTGCCATGAATGTTGTGGCAAAACCTTCTTCATAAGATGGAAAGTTCTCAAAGAAACGGAATGATTCAAAGAAAGCAAAAGAATCAGAAAACGATGAGTATGTGTCAAAGTCTAAGTTGTCTTTGACTTTGGCGGATTTCATGCCATCTACTTCAAATCCACGGGCACCGCCCCACCAAACGGAACAGCCTAAACAGGCTAATCAGGTAGAGTCTTCATCAGACGAAGAGTTAATCTTTGGTTCTGTTAATATGATTCAATTAACAGATCCATATGTCATTCGTAGTTTTGATTTCAATGAGCCTGAATTCCCTGTATCAAATAGGGGAATCAGAGGATGTTCCAGGGGATCAGGATACATGGGAAGACATGTATCTTTCAGAAGCCACCATTCCAATTATACCCCTGCTAGAACTATGTACGCAGTAGAAACTCGTGGTAGAGCCCTTCAGCGAGCTCAACAAGAACATGAAAGTTCTTCTACCAATAGAAAATTCAGTCCTGACACAGTTATTTTGGAAGACCGGTTGAAGGTTCAATCTTCTTCCTCTCAGCAAGTAAATGGATGTAATTGGTCTAATCTTCCAAAACCGGGAATATTGCCAATTCCTATCCCAATACAAGATGCATCAACTTCCAAAGCATCTTCTTCCAAGGTACCTGCTAAACCACATATTCCTATTGGGAAATGCAGACCTCTAGATCGAAAGTATGATATATTGAAACACTTGGCCCAAGTACCAGCCAAGTTATCAATTCTGGATGCTCTTAATCTTTCAAAAGATCTTTGGGAAGCACTCATCGAAGATTTGTTAAGTCCTTAGGAGATTGAAACTGAAATTGTTGCAGCTGAAGTCTATCACATAGAGAATAATCCTGCATGATGCCATGAAATAATATCTTTTACTGATGAAGATGAAGATGATGTTGTTCATGGACATATTAGACCATTGTACTAGTCAGGCAAGGTCAATGGCGTAGACATCCGAATAACTTTCATTGACAATTGTTCCAGAGTCAACCTCATGCCCATTCGTACACTTCGTCGATTGGGCCTCACAGAATCTGATTTATCTGTTTCTACCATGATGTTACAAGGATATGATAAAAATGAACAAGAACCACCTGGCAAAGTTACACTCAGAACTCAGTTTGGAGATCTTGTATCCAATTCAGATTTCATGGTTCTTGATCAAGACTCAGCCTTCAACATCTTTCTTGGAAGACCCTTACTACATCAACATGCAGCTATCCCTTCATCATACCATCAATGTCTCAAATAGTGTTCCGATGGTCAAGTTGGAACATTATATGGTGATAAGGCCCCGTTCAAAACAAGTGAGTCTCAATACATTGAGGCGGAATTCGATCACATGAAGGGAGGGAGAAATCCACAACAAAGGAGATTACCAAAGTTAATGCTCTGTATGGTTTGGACAAAATTACAGTAAATCCATTTACACATGTGAGTAAAAATTATGTGTTTTCTATCAGTCAAATTGACAAGATTGGCCCAAATCGAAATACTCTTATGGAAAGATCCATAATGTCAATTACGGTAATCGATCTAAACAACATGGGAGAAATTGGTAATCTAACAAGCAGTGATGAAAGCACAAATGGTAACCTCTTCATTTCATCTGCTGAAATCCAACAAGTCTATGCTTCGCCAATTTGGCCAGAAGAAGTTATAGCATCATCGAAGGTGAACAATTATGTCGATTCTCAATACATCATCTCCTCTTTATTACCCAAAGATGACCCTTCATCATCAATCGGGTCAGGAATGGAAGCTTCTTCTTCAAGATATGAAAATTTTGACATCTCTTTTGATCATGAAAATTCTACTTTATCATTTACTATGCAAGTAGAAATGGAAGAAATAATACATGATGAAGAAGAAGCATTAAATCTCAGAGATGCTCCTCCAACATTTGAGGAGGGTATCTCTACCACTGTGGATGAACTTAGAGAAATAAATCTGGGTACAAAAGAAGATCCACACCCCACTTTAATCAGTGAGGCCATGGATCTTGAAGAGGAAGAGATGTATCTTTCTTTTCTAAAGAAAAATAGAGATATATTTGGCTAGAACTATACATAAATTCCCGGGCTTGATCCTGATGTTGCTACTCATCATTTGGGTTTATCACAAGAACATCGAGGATTTAAGCAAGCCGTGAGAACAACACACCCAACTTATGATTCCAAAATTGAAGCTGAAGTGGATAAGCTTATCAAAGCTATCTTCATCAGAGAAGTTCAATATCCCAAGTGGTTGGATAATATTGTCCCTGTAATGAAGAAGAACAGAAAATTAGAGTTTGCATCGATTTCAGAGATCTTAATCGACATTGTCCTAAGGATGATTTCCCAGTTCCGATTACAGAACTTTTAATTGATGCAACAGCTGGATAAGAAGCAAATTCCTTCATGGATGGATATTCTGAATATAATCAGATCCGAATGGCCCTAGAAGACGAGGAATGTACAGCCTTCAGAGCCCCTCAGGGTGTGTTTTGCTACCGGGTAATGCCCTTTGGCTTAAATAATGCAGGTGCAACTTATCAGCGTTCCATGCATCGTTTCTTCAAACCCTTCTTAGGGAAGTTTGTTGAATGCTATGCAGACAATTTGGTAGTTAAATACAAACAAGGTTCTAATCACTTGGCTGATTTGGAAGTCATATTCTGCAAGCTTTAACAACATAATTTCAAGATGAACCCCTTAAAATGTCCTTTTGGGGTAACCTCAGGAAAATTTCTCAGCTTTGTTGTACACCATCGTGGTATTGAAGTCGATCCTGAGAAGACCAAGTTAATCCTTGGTATGTCACCTCATCAAAATTTGAAATAATTAAGAGGAATTCAAGGACACTTAGCCAATATTCGGCGTTTCATCGCCAATTTAGGAGGCAAAAGTTTACCCTTCACCAAATTAATGAAGAAGGGAGTCACTTACCAGTGGACTGAAGAATGTCAAGAATCATTAGATATTCTCACGAAATACCTCTTGAGTCCACCGGTACTCACACCACCTGTTGAAGGAAGACCACTTATCCTCTACGAGACAGCTCTAGAGCGATCATTGGGTGCCTTTATTGCTCAAAAGAATGATATTCGGAATGAGAACAACCTCTACTATCTTAGTCGAACTATGCTTGAAGCAGAAACCTAGTATTCAAGTATTGAGAAGTGCTGCCTGGAATTAATCTTTACAGTTTAGAAATTGAGACACTACCTGCAACATCACGAGGTCCAATTGGTATCTCGCAATAACCCGTTCAAATTCATCCTTAGTCATCCAATGCTTACAGGACGTTTGGCAAGGTGGACAGTTTTTTTGCAGCAATTCGACATTCAGTATGTGTCTCAAAAGGCTGTAAAGGGCCAAGCTCTGGCTGATTTCCTGGCTAAACACCCTTCAGTGGAAGACACATCTTCAGATATTGAACTCCATGATGAGGAAGTCTTCTCTATTCAAGAAAGTCCCCAGGCATGGGAAAAGTATTTTGATGGTGCTTCCAGGAGTCCAACAGGGAGGAAAATGGAAAATCCTAAATTCAACAAAGTTGTCTTAGGAATTGTGCTCATTTCTCCAGAAAAGGCAGTGTTACCTTATTCCTTCTTATTGTGGGAAGGTGGTACCAATAATGAAGTAGAATACTAAGATCTCATCGTAGGATTGGAATTAGAACTTCAAGCACAAGTGAATCACTTAAGGGTGAAAGGTGATTCAAACCTGTTAATCAAACAAGTCAATGTGGATTATTCCATCAGAAAAGAAGAACTAATCCCTTTGTATGATTATGTCAGAGAATTAATGGCAGAATTACCTTTGGAACCGAAATTTTCTAATGTCCCAAGATCGAAAAATGCTCAAGATGATGAACTGGCTAATATAGCCGCAGCTCTGGTAGATCCAAATCAGGATGAGACAACCATCAGTATTGCCCACCGTCGTGCAATTTCACCTTATGTTCGAATCAGAACAGAGGAAATTGATGAAATTAGTCCCATTACTGAACCATATGGTCATACTATAGGATGGATGACACCTATCAGGTAATACCTTCAAAATGGAACACTTCCACCTGATAGAGCTTAGAAAGAACAAATCCGGTGATGTGTGGTCAATTTTACTCTTTATAATAGCCCAGATCACCTAGAGAAAATTCTCTACAAAAGTGGTTTTGATGGAGTTCTATTCAGATGCATTGATGGTGAAGAGATAATGGCTGTCACGAAAGAAGTGCATAAAGGAGTCTGTGGTGCCTACCAGTCTGGACATAGACTGTCTGATCAGATTCGAAGGCTTGGATAATTTTGGCCTTCAATGATACAAGATTATGTCGATATCACAAAGAAGTGTCATTCATTCCAAGTACATGCCATCTTAATTTATCAACATCCGAAGTTTCTTCATACAGCTAGATACTCATTCCCATTTTCCACATGGGGAATGGATGTGGTGTGACCTTACCCTTCGGCTACGACCAAGCATTTTAAGTACATTCTTACTACTACTGACTTCTTTTTCAAATGGGAAGAGGCAATACCTCTCTAGGAAGTCAGTTTGAAATGTGTTTTTAGCTTCATTAAGTCTAACAACATTACCAGATTTGGTGTCCCTCATACCATATTGACGGACAATGGCACCAACTTCTGTTAATCCGAAGTAAAAAAGTTGAATAAAAAATACGACATCAAATCCAACCATTCATCTCGGTATCATGCAGCGACCAATGGTCAAATAGAAGCCTTTAACAAGACTCTTTCAAACATTTTGAAAAATATGGTGGATAAAGATAAGAGGTCCTGGCCTGATAAACAGTTTCATGCTTTATGGGCTTATCAGACTACCCCCTGCACTGCAACTCAGTCAACTTTATATTCATTGGTATACGGAATGGAAGCCTTCTTTCCCATTGAAGTTCAACTACCCGTGCTCAGAGTTACCATTTGTGATCAATCAACTACATATGAACAATCTCAAAAGAGATTGAATGAATTTGAACGGTTAGATGAGAAAATATTGTGCACTTTGCACCACTTGGAAGTCTATCAGAATTGAATAACACGGGCTTTTAACAAAAAATTTCGTCTTCATTCATTCACTCAGAGAGAATTGGTATTAGTTCTCAGAACTCCAATGATACCAGGAAAGAAACCTCCCAAGCTTGTACCAAAATGGGAAGGACCTTATTCAATACATAGAGTCTACTCTAGTGGAGCTTATGCATTAATCTCGATGGATGGAGAACTCATCACTTCTCAAACTAATGCCAGATTTTTGAATAAGTAGTATGTATAAACAAAAAACCTCAATTGTCCTTTCTATTTGAAGTTAAACTATACGAAAATGGTCCATACATGTAACCTTAAACTATTTGTATTACTTTTGTCCCACATGACGTTAAAGTGTGAAAAAGTTCCCTAAATGGTCCAGTATGACCTTAAAATACAACTAGGTCCTGTATGACCTTAAGCTGCATCATCAACGGTCCATGAATATGACCCTAAACTATTTTTGAGTCCCTTACGTCCAGAAAGATGTTAAAATGTGATGTACTAACTACATGACGCTAAACTGTATAGAAGTCCCTTACATCCAGAAAGACATTAAAATACATAATCATCAAAGGTCCTGTATGACCTTAAACTACACTTTTGTCTAACATGACATTAAACTGCACCATCCACGGTCCATGCATATGACCTTAAACTATTCGCACTTTCGTCCAACATGATGCTAAACTGGGGAAAAAATTCCCAGTGCATCCAACATGATGTTAAATGGTGTACTCTTTTGTCCTCACTACGTGACATTGAACTACATTGTATCCCTTTTGTCCAACATGACGTTAAACTATATTTTCCCCATCGTCCTAACTACATGACGCTAAACTGTACAGAAAGTCCTTGATATGTCCTACATGAAATTAAAATGTACTTGGTCCCTGCTACATGACATTAAATGGTGCAGCACCAATAGTACTAACTGCAAGACATTAAACTGCATAGTCCCTTTATATATCCTACATGACATTAAACTATGAATCATTAAGGTTGTTGTTACCTCTTGTTTCTCACAACGAGTATGACTCACGTGAGCTTAGAGAAAACCTCAACCATAACACTCTCTTTGGGCTACTAACCATGTGTAAGTCCCAACAACATCAATTTTTTAAGGTCGTTGTCCCCAAGAACAACATGATCATTAATTCATTCTTTAATTGAACTACGCAGACTTTGATCCTTGCCTTCCAGGCTGGGTACCTAGGCATCCTCCCAAGGTTCAAGCCCAAAATAAATCTCTTCACATCGGTTCACCTCCATCTCATACGATGTTGATTCCTGAAACCGCCCCTAGAATCAATATATTTACATTGGTTCACATTCTTCCTTGCTATACGACGTTAAACTATACAAAACTTATGTCCAGTATGAAAATAAAATACAATATTCTTTGATACCCTCAACTGAGAGGGAACCATTATTTACGTTGAGTTTTCAATCATGTTTCATTTTAAAGACTACGTGCATACATGGTAACACCCAAACCTTTTATCTAGGGTTAAACCATCATTGTACTAAAATCCCCTTTCACCCTTCACATGTACGAAGCAAATTTGTACAGAGGGTATTTCTAGAACTACGTGGGCCTGATTCCCATCCTTATGGGATACATAGGAACATTCGAGTGTCCCTTGAATCCATCCCCAAGTCTTTGGGCCTAACCCCAAATTCCACTTTCAGTTCCCTGGCTGAAAAGTCCCTATGAAAACACACACTGTGTATTTCTTACAATGGTCCAAGCTCTATGACCCTAAACTAAGATCCCTAATCCTTTTGTCCCACATGACGTTAAACTGTAATTTAAGAACTACGTATGAGCTTGATTCCCATCCTTATGGGATACGTAGTGAAGTCCAACATTTCAATTCAGGACCCAGACACAACATAATTATGGTTAGCATTAATCTATGCATCTCTGGATACATTGAACAATACCCATCTTTATGTGTCATAATCCTAACCTTAAATATTTTCAGATCTCCCAAAACCCTTTTCATGACTTCTAGGACACAAAAATGTCAATCATCTGAGAATTCTTTTTCCTGACTATGAAGCACATGCCCATAGGCGGCCTTGCTTAAACAGTCTACATAACAGACTTGTAAGCCAAAAGATACTTTTATCTGACTATGCAGCCAATGCCCTTAGGTGGCCCTACATAATTCAAACCCTAACGGGTTTGTCAAATAGTGGTAACTTCATTCTTGGGAAGAGTGACTCTTTTGTCCTTATTTTTCTTAAATGAAAGTATGTAAGGATCCGCAAAAAAAATCCATCCTTAACATATTTGTCCCATATCCTTTTTCATGATCGGAAAGTATTCAAAAATATGGTTTATATTCACCTTCCCTACATTTGGGTCAAACCTTCGTAGGAGTGATATAAATCCAGTTCTTCGATAATATTGTTTGGAAATATCTTCCCCATATTCAAGTACCTCTTTCCATATAGCAAACTCTATAAATTGGAAAATGTGAATCTCCATAAACTTTCACTGGCTTTTAGAACTAGGAAAGTAAATTTCTGAGAGTTCATTTGCCTTACTATGCAGTATGTTCCCATAGGCGGCCTTGCATAAACAGTCTACATAATATACTTATTAGCCAAAAGATACTATTATCTGACTATACAGCCAATTCCCTTAGGTGGCCCTGTATAATTCAACCCCCTAACGGGTTTGTTAAATAATGGAAACTTCATTTTTAGGAACTACTTCTTCTAATGACTTTTAGCTCTTTTTCAAATCATTCCTCGGATTCAACTATTTTTAAGTCATAGTTTACATTTTTTCCTCATACTTGATTATGTTACTTTGTTTTCAGATGAATTGTCAAGGAATTGAGTCAATTTTAATTCATTTCGGTCAAAGATATTTTGAACTTAAACATTAGCCTCTTTATGTCTGACGTGCATGACATTAAACTGCCCAAAAAAGACAAGGGAACTCTGAATAAAAGTCAAGTTCCAGCTCACTAAACATTCATTTTGTATGATTTAGGTAATATTGAGAAATTAAAAGGTTCAAAGTTTGTAGGTATATTTACATTAATCCTAGTAAAAATCGAACTATTCTTACTAGGACCATTGGCTTAGGTAAAATTTAAAGCAGGTAGAAAGAAAATGCGTGAACAAATGATTGAAGGTGAAAGTGTTTTTCATTGATGCACATGAGTTAGAAGGACATCCACAGATTGGAGTATCTTATCTTTTCTAAGGAATTACAAAAGATTTTCAACATAAGCCTTCAATTGATGAACTGCATCCCGAGCTTCATCAGAAGCTACTTGAAGCTCATGCACTCGACCAACTTCACTCTTTTCAGCCTGATGGAGTGGTTTCTTGGCATCCACAATGGTGTTCATACCATTTTATTGAACTCCCTCTAGTGAATTATTGAGTTGGTCAAGTTCCCCAGTAACAACATCTCACTGTTGCTGAAGGTGCATCTTCTGGACGACTTTAACTTTGATCTTATGCTTCAACTCCTTCATCCTGACAGCATAGTCAGTCTCAGCTCATGATGAAAAAGCCTCAAATTTGCCAATGTTGACTGACAGTTTCACCCTGGTCAGATCTTCATGACACTTTTGCTCCTGCTCTCTCTTGAAGATGACTTGTTTCACTGTGGTATGGATTTCTTGATATCCAAAACTGCCAAGACCTAGCATGATGAATTGGGATGAAAATCGAGGGATCATCGATGATAGCTCTTCTAAATGCACCTCAGATATTATCATCCATATATTATTCCATGTCTTATGTCGTGAAAAACTGAGCAGCTTAAGCACCTCTGGGTCTGATTTAATATCATCATCAAAGGGGGGCATGTAATCTGGGATTAATTCACTTAAGGAAGTGCCCTGTTCTACTTCTTCCCCCCTAATGCTGGTTTCTTCTCCTTCTACTACTGTTTTGGAAGAGGATGAGGCCTCACTACCAGATCTATCCACTGTAGTTGACAGCCCTACATGATTAATTGAATGCTTTATTTAGATTCAAAGGATAACAAAAGAATCGATTGTATTGAAAATTAAGTACAATCACAAATATTGTTATCCCTTACCCTATGGTGGATCATAAACCTGAGAAGAATCCTCCCCTTTTTTCCCAGTCTCAACAGGATCTTCAAGACATGCCTCAAGAGGGTTTACTGGGTTTAGCTCTACTTGAGCTATTGTTTCTGCAATGGTAGGGTTGACATCAATGCCCACACCCTCTTTAGGCATTTGCAGTTCAGCAGTTTCTATGGATGGAACTGCATATCATTTTCTGTCATGATTAGAAGTGTAAATTATAAGAAAATTTACTGGGCAAAGGATAACAACCACGCCCAAGGTCTTCTAAATCACATGACAACTTAGCATGATCATAAAAGTATTTTAAATAGATGCCATGATTCATCATTTTATCCAATGATATTTCAGAATCCTGGTTAGTCTCACCAGTGGGAGCATTTGATGTGTATTCTTGATGACTTATGTCCTATAGACCCTGACCCTAGACAAAATCTTCAGGTAAAATCACAGCATCGGTTGCATCAGTTGCAACCGTCGCTAGAAGCTCTAATATAGGAATTGAACCTGAAGTATCACAGAATGGAAGTCAATCGGTGTTTCATTCAACAATTTTTTATGAAGCGTTGTTGACTTACCAGAGATAGGTTCTTCCCTTCTTGCAACAGCAGTATGATGGATACTGGGAATAGATGCTAGCTCTTCTCTAAGAGCAGCCAAGTCAGCTTGGATCTGTGATTGTTCCACAGCACCCTCCGTAGTCTTTGAAGGATGATCAGTACTTTACCTTAGAGGGGAAATTGAAGAAGCCCCTGCAATCCCCAGAAATATGAGTAACCATGGGGTCATGGATATAAACTCATGATTACCCGAAGAACTTACCGCTGCTAATGATGCGTTTAGCTGTGGACTTCCTCCTTCATTGCCTTTGCTTCTTTGGTTTTTTGGGAGTATCGGTAGTCTCCATTATTGTCACTTGGATTGGAGATTGGAAGGCTATGTCCAATGACTCATTCATGGCCTGCTGTCCTGGAGATATCTCACCTAGTTCGCGAGGAGAATCAGCAGCTGCCCCAATGGCAGTACCACCAAGGCTATACTGTGGTGAAGGAACCTCAGTTCCTTTCTTTGCAAGTTTCAAGATGAAGAAAATAACATCCTTATATAACAAATCATTCACTAGAATTATGTTTCAAGGAAAATAAGGAAAGATAACTTACATCTTCAGGAGCCACATACTCATGCCACTCCTCATCTCCAGAACCACCAGCTCCTTCAGTGGCGCCATGATCAATCATTTCCTTCACTCACCTGATGACAGGAACGGACTCATCTATGGCATATATGAGCATTTCCAGCTCTCTAATGTAAGCCCACACATCATTGGGGTTATCCTCGTATTGAAGATTTGTAGAAGCAAAAATATTCCCTATTCCAGGAAGTTGTAGGCCCTCACACAAATCCAGCCAGGCGGTCTCAGTACCAGAGTATAAACTCTGCCATAGCTGGATAGCCTCTGGTCTTAGATATGATGGCTGCGAGGAAGGTCCTACAATATTTGACTTCAATTTCTTCCCAGCTATTGCAACTACAGATAGATAATAAAAAAATAAGACTTATTCCTTTATAAAGTAGTAGTTATTAAATAACTACAATGAAGTAACTCACCAGGAGTTGATGGAGTGGGTCTTTTAATTCTGGCCGTAGGATTATATCGGGCACGAAAGTGCTTTGCCGCTGGTTGGACCTCATCATCCCCATCATGGGAATCTGGTGAATCATTTCTAGAGGAGGAGTCTATCGAATCATCTTTAGGTGGGGAAGCATCACCTTTACAAGGAAGGGTTTATTTCCCTACAGTCCTCTTCCTTTTCCCCACCTGATAAACTGGGTGATTCAATATCCCTTTGGGGTATGATTCTATCCAGTTTTCGGCACAATATGTAGTCAAATTATGTGCCTCTTTTTCAACTGGTAAATGAAATACTACCCCAGTCTTCTCCCTTGATGTCATCATCCATAGTTGCTGAGCAACCATCGGATTTTTCTCTAACCTGACATGTAATTGAGGAGATACAACAATATGTTTCAGACATTTGAATTGACGTGAAAATCTATATGGAGAATATGCCTCGCATATGATTTCTCCTTCAATCCTAGAAACTAGTACACCATTTCTTCAAGATAGAATGTATGCCCTCATATCCCAATAGTCTATTCCATCATCAACAAACTGCCCGGTTGGTGGACTTCCATAGGGAAAGAAGTTTAATTCCTTAAACATGCTCAACCTCACTTTCATGTCCAAGGCATTAACATCTAATGGAGAAACTCTAGAGAATGCTTACAATGATGGCCTGAAAGAACTTCTAGGAATTTGTTATCCATTCTATACATTGTAAGTCCTGAAGTGAGTGGAGATCCATCCGCATAAAATTTGGAATGGTCCCACTATTATTAAAGGAGATTTACCCATGAAGACATGAAGTAAACTCCTATGAATTTTTCCTAAAATGGTGGTAGCCAACCCAACCATTTTCCCCTCATCCAACTTTTTCGCAATGACGAAGGTCCCTTGCGTGACACCTCCCTTCGAATCCCTGACTCGCAAGAGATAAACACTGAGCGACATTGCCAAGAATCCCGCCAGATGAGTCTTCTTTTGGGATTATTTGATTCACCTCATATCCCCACTTCTCGAAATATCCTACTTCTAGAGTTGGCCAGAATGTGCCCGGAGCACCCCTATTCTCAGGTTTTGGGTAGGTGGTAGGATGTTTGGGCCTCTTATCCGTGGATTTCTTTTTCTTGGATCCTTTTTCTTTCGGCTCCTTCTCCGTTGGCTCCCTTTATTTCTTCTCAATAAGAAATATATTCATCCATTCCTCTGGATGAATATCCTTTATAGAATGAGTTAATGAGGTCTCTGAACTCTTGAGCCTATGGAAGATCTTAAATAATTCCCAAGATAAAGAAGGACTTTTCTCTGAATCATTCCAAGTCACCTTGGGAGGAATGAATTCATCATACATATCGCCCAAAATTGGAGCCCCTGAGATCTTGTGGAAATCCCACAGACTGATGCCTACTTCTCCATGAGTCAGATGGAAAGAATTAGTTGCTGGGCTCCAGTGGCTGAGTATCTCTGACAAGGAGTTATCATGTCTGTAAACATATGTTTGCCCAACCCAGACAGCTATGTATATCGCCACTCCTTTCAGATCCTTGAAAAACTCTGCAAAAGTTTGTCGCACCCAGTATGCCATCATCCAAGTTGGCTTCATGCCTCCTCCAGGACGGATGTCCCAACTTTTCTTCCAGCCTTTGGATTGATCCATCTGGGCATTTCGGAAGATTGAAGGATGACAATGTGGTTTCGGCTCAAGTGTATGATCTTTCAGATCTGGTGTGCAAGGGCTATGATGCATCATGTGGGCCTTCTCCAATGTTCTAGAATTTTGAAATACTCCTCCACCTGAGATATTTTCTGAAGAAAAGTTGGTGTAATTCTGAAACCATGAAAATGGAAGATAGTTCTTTGCTTCTAGAATGGTGACTTCTTGCAGATGACCATAGCCATATAAAGGCAGATAAGTGCTCTGTGGGAAGTCACAATGATATTTCTTCAGATACTTAGCAAAATCCAGAAGAGTTATATCTTTGATAGTATAATAATCATGTCCAATGAAGTTCATCATATCATCTATCCGCTTTCTAGCCAGTTCATCAACTATTCCGGGTCTAAGAGCCACTGATTCTTCACAAAAGTTGAAATAAATTTAATTTTAAATAAGTTGATTTTTCATAAAATATGTGAAATAATTCAGAAAAAAATGACTAAGGCATTAAGGTGCGCAAGGATGGATGTGTCACGCAAGTGTTAAATGTGCCCCGCAAGTTTTTGTTGCGCATGTGTCACTGCGCAAGTCCTATTACCTTGACAGCAGAGCGACGACGAAGAAACATCTGAAAGAAGAGACTTGTGTGGCGAAGATGACTTGCACGGCGAGAGCTCGAGAACCCGGAGTCAGATGCTATGTGCGCCCAATGACTGTGTATGTATAGGCCAGGCAGCCTATCTGCGCGCCTACACCCAGTGGGCTCCAGCCCTGCGCAACTCGAACCTGCGTGCCCAGTGTTGCGCACTGAACGACCTGTGCACCTCCTTTCCTTTGGTTTTCTTATTTTCCTCAGAGTCAAATCATCATTTCTCTCCAGATCCAACTCTGAGGGGGGGGGGGACTTTTTTTGACGCTCCTTTTTGTCACAGAGTCCAAAGGAATAGAAAGGGAAATGACTTAGCACAAATTGATTCAGCTTTTGATGAAAACATCAAAAATCGACAAAGGAATGAACAAAGATAACATTGCCAATAGGTCGCGCAAGTTCCCTCATAGTCACACAAGTGGACTTGCGCTATGCATAATGGTTGCACAAGTGACTTGCAAGACCTACGTGATAATCGCACGGGGTCTTCGCCTGCCTATAAATAGACCCTGTGGGCCCCCATAGAAAAAAGAATTTTATTCTTTAGAAACTCAGATTTGAGCTCCCGGTGCCCTAGTCTCTTATCAAAGCATCTGAAACACTTATAAGGTAATTTCTTCCCTAGAACGGAATATCTAAATAGGAGGAGGAAGGTTTATGTGTTGAAACTCATCAACACTTGCGCGCCTGAGTGGGCATCCCTTAAGGGGAAAGGCCACACTTGCGTACCGCCTTACCCTTCAATAGAACTTGCACACCCCTCTTATGAAAGATCCTCAAGAGGATTCTAAAGGCTTTAACTAGGAGTCGCTCAAGTATTACCCTGTTGGCTAACTGTGTCCCAAATACCCATGTGTCGTGCAGGTATTCCTGTGCGACCGGGACTTGCGTGCCCACGCAGTACCTGCGCGCCCCTGCCTTTTTGGGTGCCCTTCTTTCCCATTTCACCCCTCTTAAGCCATTCCACCTCACCTACTCAATATTCATTCTTCAAGACACTCTTCAAAGCCATTTATGGCATGATTTCTTAATTTGGATTCCTTATCTAAAAAGAACTCTATGGAATAACTCTCAAAACCTAGTGATTTACACATCTTAATGTCACTAAAGATTGGGATTTCATTCATTCAACCTCATCCTTTACGATGAGAGAACTCATCAAGTCTGGGCCTCCTTTTCAGGAATAATCCCCAGTCATAATTCTCAAATCTGGGCATCCTCCTTAAGAGTAAGCCCCAAGTCCTCATTAACCTGGGCCTCCTTTTCAGGAATAATCCCCAGTCATAATTCTCAAATCTTGGCATCTTCCATAAGAGTAAGTCCCAACCATAATTCTCTTAACCTGGGCCTCCTTTTCAAGAGTAAGCCCGAGTCTCAAATATGGGAATCCTCTTCAAGAGTAATCCCCATGTCCCTTAATTTTTCAATTCTCTCAACCTGGGCCTCCTTTTCAGGAGTAATCCCCTATCTTAATTTCTCTTAACCAGTACTAATTTACCTTTGATCTGGGATTCCTTTTCAGGAGTAAAACCCAATCATAAGACCTCTCCAAAATTGGGCCTCCTTTTCAGGAGTAAGCCCCAACCTAGAGTATTGAAAATCTCCATGAAGCACATATACCTTTATGGACCCTGTTCCTAGATTTCTTCCCTGAAGTAAATCCTAATCTTCATTTATCTGGGCAGTCATACATACATAAACCCCACATTATTTCTTATGATTGCATCTTGCATGGCCCAATTGTCCTATTTTTTACCAATACCTATTATTTCTCACACCGAGCATGACTCACATGATCTAAGAGTGTAAAGGTAATTATGAAATCCTTCTTTGATCCATAAATCATAAACATCATACTCCCTTACTCGAACTATGTGGGTTCTAATTCCTTTTATAAACAAATGATACGTAGGTAGCCCATCCGCGGGTTCAATCCCAACTCTGAAATAATTCATGTCCTTCTGAATGACAATAAACATCAAGTGCCCCAATGAGTGGCTTTAAAACTAGTATGGTCATCACAAGGACCAAGAGACTTTTACATATCAAAGTATACCATTGACTAAGAATCTCTAACAAATACAGATGATTCTTTATCAATGAAAAACCTCAAATACATATAATCTCTAAACATCCTAAGTATCAATCATTGATTTTAAGATCTAAAAGAAAACTCATTTTATACTTGGTAATGTAATAAGGATTCATGAACATAACTTAAATCTATAAAGAGAGTCCCGGAGTAGACAATAATTCCCCTCCAAAAGGTGTGATGAGTCTGACCACCCATCCTCTCGACGAATCAAAATTCCTAAGCCTCATTAGTCCACAAACTAATGATCAACTACCTTTTGAAAGTAGGTCCGAATGGATGTGGAGTCATTGGATGTTTCCGGTTCTACGAACAAACCTGTTAGAAACCGATCGGAATGTTTGAAACTCCCATCAAAGGAGGTCATCCTTGAAGTCTGAGGGAAACAATGTGATATAATTATACCTCAATATATTGGGATTCACATATTTTAAAGGGGGATTTATCACCATTCAATGTCCCAATTTGACCATCAAAACAATATTTGAATCATTGATGGTATGATGAATGGATAACTGCATGTTGATGTAGCCAATTTCTTCTAAGAAAAACATTTAAGGCTTTATCATGATCAAAAAACATGAAATATGAATTGGATACAAGGTCTCCAAACTGAGTTCTGAGTGTAATATTTCCCAGTTGTTGTTTTTCATTTTTATCATATCCTTGCAACATCAGAGTAGAAGAAGATAAATCAGATTATGTGAGGTCCAACTGAAGAAGTGTACAAATGGGGATGGGGTTGAATCCTGAACCATTATCAATGAAATCTCTTCTGATTTACACACCATTGACCATGCAAGATAAACACAAAGGCTTAATGTGTCCATGCACAACATCATCCTCATCTTCATCTGTGATAGATATCAATGCATGGAATTTGGCAGGATTATTCTCTACATTGTAGACTTCAGCCGTAACAATTTCAATTTCGAACTCCTGAGAACTTGACAATGCCTCAATGAGTGCCTCTCGAAGATCCTTGGATAGATTCAAGACATCCAGAATCAATAACGTGGCCGGTACTTGGGCCATATGTATCAAAATATTATATTTTTGATCCAAAGGTCTGCGTTTTCCAACAGGAACATGTGGTTTCGTAGGTGCCTTAGAAGTTGATGCTTTGGAATTAGATGCATCTTGTATCGAGATAGGAGTTGGAAATACTCCTGGATTTGGCAGATTAGACAGAATAGGTCTATTTACTTGTTGAGAGGAAGAAGGTGGAACCTCTAACCGATCTTCCAGAATAACTGTACCCAGACTAAATCTGCTATGCGTGGAAGAATTTTCTTGTTCTTGTTGAGTCTGCTGAAGGGCTCTGCCATGAGTTCCTGCTGGTTCTAGTAGGGGTAGAATTGGAATTGTGGTTTCTGGGATATCCACACCTTCCTCTGTAGCCCAGAACTCTGGAACTCCCTCTGTTTCCTCCTTTTGATATAGGGAACTCGGGCTCATCAAGATCAAAGTTGTGACTTGCATAAGGATCTGTTAAATGAATCATGTTAATGGAACCAAAGATCAATTCTTCATCTGATGAATATTCTTATTGATTATCCTATTTAGGCTGTACTGTTTGGTGGGTAGGTGCTCGTGGTTTTGAAGTATATGGCAAATATTCTTCTTGTGTCATAGACAACTTGGGATTTGACATGATCTCATATTCTTCTGATTGTTCCTCTTTCTTTAAATTATGTCGTTTCTTTGAGGATTTTCCCTCTAATGAAGAGGGTTTTGTTGTGGCATTCATAGTAGAAGACACAATTGGTTTCTTCAATTGCGTTCAAAAAATTTCATGAGTTCGGTTGATCATTTTTCTGACCATCCAATCATCATATTTCTACGAATTTTTGTTTTTGACTTCTTGCCACTTTCCTTCTTCCTCTGGATTTGTAGTAGTAACACATGCTACCTGAGCAGGTAAACCTTTTAGTTTGACTTGTCTGGAGTCCAACATCTTTTGTAGGAGGTCTTTTAAGACAAAAAACTCCTAAATGGGATGCCCCAACATATGATGAAATGGGAAATAGTTGGGATGCTCTTCACATCCTTCCTTGTTTTTCCTTTTATGCCATGGAAATTGAACCAAATTATTTTCCAGATCTGAAATTAAGTAACCAAAAAAATTTTCATTTGGGAAAGAGTAAACTTTTCTCTTTAGATCCTCAAATTGTTTTCGTTTTTTATCTATTTGATAATCTTGATGAAACAACTTCTTTTGTTGACACTAAAAAGGTGGAGCCATTCGATAAGATGAAGTCCTTGAAGTAGAAGCTTGTATAGGTGATTGTTTAAGCATAACTGTAGCAGTATTTTATTTACCCATTCTCCTTCCTAGAGCTGATGGAATTACACAAGCTTTATCCTTAGTCTTTATAAGAGAGTCTTCAATCTGTGGAGAAATTGAAGTAATGTCTCTAAACCCTCCTGTGTATTTCACAGGGATCAACGGCGTGCGTAATTCATCAAGCATATTTTCCACAAAAATTAAAAACAACTCTTCTTGATGGAGTTCTAGGCTCAGGGAATATGTTAATCCATTCCAGTGAGCAATGAAATCTGAAACCCTTTAATTCTCTATTTTCTTACAATTTGTAAGATAAAAAACTGTTGTCTTTGGCAAAGTTGAGATGAATTGAAGAAGGAATTGTTGACGAATATCCTCCCACCCGGTAATTTACCGAGATTTCAAGATTGTATACCAGAAAAAAGCATGCCCTTTTAATGACTGTACAATACACCTAAACATAAATGCTTCTTGTTGCTGAGGGGTTCCCATCATAGGATTGCAATTAGAAACAAAATGTGTTTAGTGTTTCTCTAGGTCTCCCGAACCATTAAATATTGGGAATGTTGTACATGCAAAATTTGATGGGGGATTAATTGCGTCTACCCATTTAGGGTAAGCTCTATTATCCGGTTGAACTAGTGCATTATTTCCTTCGATAACTTCCAACCGAGCTGTTAATGACTCAATGGTAGTCATTAACTTTTGAGAAACATCCGGTTGAGCTTGGACCTGTGTAGGTGTAATAATTGGACTTTTGATAGTTTTGGCGACTGGGACTCCCACTAATGGTAGTATTTCCGGTTGTTGTTTCACTTGAACCATAGGATTAGACCTGTGAGGGTGTACTGATAAAGGAGGATACTGTTGATCCATATCAATAGCTGCAACAAATTCCCTTGGCTGACTGACTCAAGTACGGTTAGAAGGAAGACTAAATTGAAGTAGTTCTGAATTCAACCTCCTTAATTCCTTCATCTCTTCCCATTTTTGTGCGAATCATTTCTATAGTGAGAGTTATTGGCCTTCTCCAGAGGTAGGGTATATAACCCGATTCTTCCCTTTTCCTTGGTTGGATGCCTTTCGAAGAGGGGGATGTTGGTTATTTGATGGAATACCCAGATTCCGAGTAAGCCTTTGATTTATTGTATGCACACCTTCTTCATTTGTGTTTGTGTGTACAACAGCTTGAGCAGGAACCTCTTCATCTGATCCCTCTGAATGAGCTTCATCTGGGAAATTAGAAACAACGGCATGGATGCCATTAATTGATACACAACGCACTGCATCTCTTCTATCGACATTTCTACGATATTGTCTTCTTCCATCTCCTTTTTGAGACTGTAACATCCCAGGTAAATAAAGAATATTACTTTTTCATGATTACCAATATTTTTGAATAAAATGTTAATATTAATTTAAATGAAATGATATGCTTGATGGAATACCCAATACACAACAACTAGTTTCTTTGAAAATATTACGTTGCACAGTAATAATATAATAATATTATTTAAATAGTTAATGTATAGTTGTTGTAATGAAGGGAATGAACATAACTAACTAAAACATGATTACATGTGTTTTTTAAATATTTTTACATTTATCCAATAAATTTTAGAGGCTTCAAATGAAAATGAATCCAATTTTAAGGATAAATTCTCTAATATTTTTAAAAGATTGCTTTACCGCCTTTTGATGGTGAACCTTTTTTGAATCCATATTTTGACAATATTATATGATCTATTTGTCAAAATAAACTTAATCTTTATAATTGGGATATTGAAATTTACTGTGGATAAATTTTTGGTATTTTTATGACAATGTTCAATTTTTTAATGAATAGTGAAAAATACAGCATTTCACTTCAAAACTGCTTTTTCATATAATTTAATTATATGGATAGATTATCTTTTTAATTAGATTTAAAGTCTAAATATAATATATTTTTAACATTTAATCAAATGGTGGTCATTGGGATTAATTTCACTTTGAAATTGGACATAAACAATTGTCAAAATTTGATAGAAATTGTTTAAAAAAACCCACCATTTGTTTTGATACTGGGAATTATTTTTAAATTAATTATTGAAATTTCTATGTTTGGAATTTGGTAAAATGGATTCCATATTTGGAATCAGAAAGTCCAAATTATGTAATTAATGATCTTTTGTTTTCGGACATTATGAATAGTAACGGTGGTAATTATCTTTAATTATCGTGATTAATTAGTAATCGGGTAGTTAAGGGTAATAAAATAATATCATAATAATAAAAAATTACCCCATAATGTGTCCTAATGATACTAGTTGTGTCATGTCTGACCATGGGATGCCTTGTTCCAAACTTTGGGACCCCATGGAATCACTTTTGGGGTGATAGTGACACTTTTTAATTTTATGTTTTTAAAAGGAAAGTATAACCATAATATGTATCACCCAAGTAAAAAAAATTTAGTTTTATCTACATAAATGATATCTTAGACTATAAATATTAATTGGAAATCAAAAAAGATTTCATAAATCAAAGTATTTTTTATAATTTTTATACATTAAATAAATTAAATTCATGATGACACCATGATGATGCAGCGATTACCTCATTAATGAACGATTTAAATAAAATGAAAAGATAATGTAAAATCTAAGACATAAAATTGTCAAAGACCTATTGTATCAGTATATTTTGAACCATTATCTCCTTATCCTCGAAATACTCTAATGTGGGTCCATTAAAATACGAAATTCATTTTAATATAAAGTATCATTTCTTGACTTTCCAAGAGTGCCCCTCCTCCCTCTTATAAAGGGACCCCACCACTACCTCCTTACCCACACCTTTGAAGAAATTGTCTCGGCCAAACACTGCTCATTTAATATCTCCACATCCCTTCATTCATCATAAAAACCTTACCTTATTCATAAAGCTCTTCAAGAAACCCTTTTGGTTCAAACCAAGATGAGTTACCCGATTTAAAGGTAAAGTCTTCCCTAATGTTCTTTTGTATTATTTTGCTTCTCCAACCCCATAAACGATTTTTATTACTTTATTTTGTAAAAAACCCAGTATCTTCAGCATACTAGGATGTCTTTATGAGAAGGATCCAAGATACACATACACACACCTTCGTTTAATGGTTAATGAACATACTGTTTCTGTGGATGGTGAATTACTGCCTCAGGAAACGATGATTGTTCTATCTCCTCCTACCACCTATCATAGTGGCCATTATGATTGAACTAATTTTATATATGATATATATTATATTTATTTCTTCTATATGCTTCTTTATTTTATATTTAAAACATGCCTTTATGATTTTCATGTTGTGAAAATGCGATAATTTCATTTGAGGAAGTGTGGACTACCATCCCCTCAAGTGATGTGACTCGTTCAGGCAATTCATGGAATGTAAAAAGAATGAAATTAATGAACTTATGTGACCCATATAACATATATATTATACTGTAATTATAATATATATATCTCTCTCATTTATGTTTAATTCCATTAATATGACAAAGAAATGAAAGTAGCCTTCATGCGTACGTACGGCCTACTGTCTCCATGAACGGAGAATTTCATTTCTTTTTATCTCCAAATATTATGGAATAAGTATAAAACGAATATATACTTGATATATATGATATTTACATCATTAAAACTATTATGGATATGATGTACATACAACTACATTGAAAATTCTTTTCAAACAAGATCATTTTTGACTGATGTACCGAACATCGACAAAACGTATTATATGAACTCACATAATTAACTAATTATTATAACATTATAATATGTGATATGAATTGAATAATAAAATTAAAAGGATTTCCTTAATAAATTAATAATTGACCAAAGTTTATTATTCAGGAATATAAGGAAACGAACAAGAGAAGTCAGACTTGAGGTAAGGGATCCTACATCTCTCTTTCTTTTTAAGTACTCTCTTTTATGTCATTTCTTTTAAGCTAATATTTATTATTTTTGGGGATGTTATTTTATATTCCCTATACTTTAATTTTTATGTTCATATTATGAGAGACCCTATTTGATCTCATAAATACATTTCTGTAAGTTTTAAGTTGCGTCGTTAGGCTGTCGAGTTTTCATAAGGGATTGATCATATCACTTTTATTCGCGTGAGATTTATTCTAAATTTTCCACCATTTCATTTGATTGGTGTATACACTGCCCATTATTATACTATTTTTGTAATATAATTTTTTTATGGGTATTTACATCAATTTGTTTTTCCCTTCTTTCATGGGGTGTACATTTCTAATGTTACCCAAGTCAGTAAGGGAATCTTTCACCCTCTTCTTTTTTAAAAGACTTCTTTTTGTTATGTATTTTAATTTACATCTTGTTATGTTGGGATATGTTCTTATATATACTTAATTCTATAAATATTATGTCCATGTGATGAGATACACTTTTCTCTCTCATCAACTCATTTTCTAAATTTTAAAGTGACATCGTTCGGCTGTCGAATTTCTGTAAGGGAACTTCATAACCCAATTTCAATTCTTAGGTTCAAACATATACTTCTTGATTATGTCGTACTATGAATAATCGTGGATGACCTCCGATTTTTTTACACTTAATATCCTCTTATGTTAGGTGTATTTATATTTTCCACACATAATCATGTAATTTATTTATCCTTAATCTAAGGATACCGACTTTGTAAGGGAGTTCATCTCAATCTGTTTTCATTGAGGCATATTTTTTTATAAACATCTTTATTTTATACGGTGTATAAACCCCTTTGACTTTTACTTTTAATCATAATGAATATTTTCTCTACGAAGCATTTTACTAAACGACAAAATGTATGTTTTTTAACGTATGCGGTGACAACAACCTTTTCGCCACCATGTGTATTATTTGATCTTTGGCTTCCTTAACAAGTCGTAATGTTTTTAAAAGGAAAATAAATACCATATACTCTTTTATGTATTTTGGTATTGAAAATGGTTTTGATAATGTTTTTATTATATCAATGTGTTTTATTGATATCTTTTGATTGAAATGTTGAAATGTTATGTTTTCTTTAAGCCTGTTTTATATGATACGATTATGTTATGGTTCGTGGGCATTGTTTATGAAGACGGGTGGTTCAGTGATAAACTAAGGGTGGGTTTGCCTGATATTTCTCTCCAATGCATTGGGTAATGAAAATGAGTTAAACGCTAAGGTTTTTCCGAAGAGATTTAGGAAATATACTGTGATGGGTATTCCAAACGTAAACATGAGGGTTACTCCCTACGTAAGAATGTTATGAATGCCTCAAGTTACCTTTACGTCTTATGATTTTTATGAATTATTCATAAATCTTATGTTTTCATGAGTTATGCTAAATTTCTTATGTTTTAAGAGTAAAGTATGATTTCATTGATTCTTATTTATAGATGGACTAATGTTTTCATTCCATATTTTTATATCCCTCACTAAGATTTTTATGATCATCCCAATTTTTTTGAAATGTTTTCCACAGGACATAAAGATGAATAGGGTCAAGGATGGGATCAAGGAAAGACAAGCTATCTAAAACATGGAACTAGACATGTTTCTTTTAAGAGTTTTTGTTTTATGATTGAAACCGAGTAGAAGTGTCTACTTTGTAATCTTGTGAGATGTAGTAGTTATGTTCTAATTCTCTAAAACTGTAAACCTGAAAAGATCCTCAATGTGAATTATTCATTTAATTCAAGATTAAGTAATATTTTAAGGATGGGTCCTTATAGTTGGTATCAAAGGTCATTTTAGACAACATTAGGTATTAGGATTTTTTGTTAAACACAAGATTAGTCCCTATGTTTATTATCGTAGTTAAATCCTTATTTTATAACTTTTTCAGATCAAGGAAATGGAAGGAGGACGATCTCAAACGACATTCTTATCTCTTCCTGATGAATTTATTGCAACAATTATTGCAAAGTCATGTTTGGATGATTGTGAAACTTTTTCTAGCATACAACTCACTTGCAAGAAGCTGTTTGAGATATCAAACACCTCCACTATACATCGTTATCATCATGGATCATGGGTAGTATTTAGACAAATCCTATTTTCCCAATATTCTCATATTTTTAAGAAGGTAGATATTATCAAGGAATTTTCAAATATTTTACCTTATCACAAGATATTGAATCATATTATGATTTTAAAGAAGGTACTGAAGAAGGAGACCTCTATGCAACCTATTTATATTTGGTATTGAAATATAGTCTCTCAGCACATACCTATGGAATTTTAAAAGGACCATTAATTGGAAGTTTCAACGCAAATTTGGTCATACTATTTTATAGAAATCATGTCTTATCAAATGTTTTGAAATTATATGTCATATAGGATTATTTTCCAAAAATTTATTTTTTGTGAACACCCATATGACCCATGTTGTAGAAGGTGTATTTGGATGGGGAAACAAATGGTTTTTAAGGATCTCTATGTCATTGTTGTGATGCATGGACTTTCTACCTATGTGAACAAGATGACGATGAAACCAAATGGACACCATGATCAAGGTATGATGTTATTATTTTTTGGGGATCGTTTTATTTTATCTTATGATGGTGAAATAAGACTTCAAGAAACAAGAAGTTGATATCATAATGAATTTGGATGAAAATGAGAGGTATAAGGAAACCATTGAGGTTAAAACATGTTAATGTGATTTTTGAGAATTATAAAAAAGACATCCCGTAGGATGGGTGAAAACCTGTCGCGTCCAACAAGGGCACATTAATCGAACCCACAACCGAAGGGTGACAAAGGCGCATGGCCTACCACTAGCCTACGTGAAGTCCCTGGTTATCATGACTTATACTTTTTAGTTAAATGATTTTACAGATCAAGAATAATATGATTTTGGGAAATTATGTTTTATTAAATAGATATCCTTACTATAGGAAAATAATTTGGTGACTTAGTAATAATGGTTATTTTGGAAGATGTTCTCTCTTTCATGGTAACAATATGTGCCTATAGAAAATAGAATACTTTTGGATTTCAATTGAGGAGAAACAGTGGAATTTTATTTTGGAAGAATCTATGTTTTTATTGTGGACATATGAAGTTTTGGTTTATTTATGAAAATGATTAACCTACCATGGAGAATATTGTATTAGGTTAATTAATTTTCAATATGAGACATTAAGAGAAACTGATGTTATTTGGAGATAAATGCTAAAATTTAACATGTATGACTATGTGAGAAAATACATCAGAGATTTGGGATTCAATTTTAGTTTTGATTACGTTGATAAATTTTATGGATATATGTCTATTGAATGGTCTTTGTTGAACTTTGGATAATGTTTGACAAATTTTGGAGATTAAGAGTAGTATTTTTTTATAAAGGATTGTCCTTTTGGGGATTATCTGATTTGTACTAACCTTTTTGTTTTTGGTTTTGGTTTTGGTTATGGTCTAACGACATGGGAAATATATAGTTATCTTTTTTGGATTAGGTGAGTCTCTAGAATATGATTATAGTACTCTTCATGTGAGCAAGTCTTCCTAAATACACGTCTTTTGGAGAAAATATAAGTTTGTGTAAGAAATCTAGTAAAAGTCGAAAGTCAACATGAGAAGTAAGTATGTTTACTTATGTTTTAGTTATGCACATAAATAAAATCCTCAATGAAAATTAATTTAAAACAAAAATTTTTTTTGTTAATTTTTCCAATTGGGGAGTCAAATACCGTTTATCCCATCACAAGTTTGTGATTTTCTAGTGGTTAACTTTCTCCTAAAAATGTTTTCTATCACTCTCCCTCAAAACATGACAGTATGTTTTTTTCTTCCATATCTATGTTTTCCTACATGGAATCCTAGTATGGTTTTACTTGGGTGACCCTTGTACTTCTCATTCTTTCTTTTAATGTGCTAGTAAAATTTACTCTATTTCCGATGTGGGGTTTTCAATGAAGTTTCGAAGCCCAATTTTAAAATTATGAGGACGCAATTCCCAAAAAGGGGGAAGGATGTAACATCCCAGGTAAATAAAAAATATTACTTTTTCATAATTATCAATATTTTTGAATAAAATCTTAATATTACTTTAAAGGGAATGCTTTTCTCGATGGCGTACCCAATACGCAACAATGAGTTTCTTTGAAAATCTTACGTTGCACACTAATAATATAATATTATTATTTTAAATAGTCAATGCCTAGTCGTTGTAATGGCAGGAATGAACAAAACTAACCAAAAAATGATTAAATATGTTTGTTAAATATATTTACATTTATCCAATAAATTTTAGACGCTTAAAATTCAAATGAATCCAATTTTAAGAATAAATACTCTAATATTATTAAAAGATTGTGTTACCGCCTTTTGATGGAGAACCTTTCTTAAATCCAACTTTTGACAATTTTATAAGCTCTATTTTTCAAAATATACTTATTATTTAGAATTGGGATTTTTAAATTTACTTTGTATAATTTTTTGGTATTTTTCTTACAATATTCATTTTTTTAATGAATAGTGAAAAATACTGCATTTTACTTCAAAACTAATTTTTCATCTAATTTAATCATATGGATAGATTATCTTTTTAATTCGTTTTAATGTTTAAATAGAATATATTTTTACCATTTAATCCAATGGTGGTCATTGGGATTAATTTTACTTTGAAATTGGACCTAAACAATTGTCAAACTTTTGATAGAAATTGTTTCTAAAAAACCCGCTATTTGTTTTGACAACGGGAATTATTTTTAAATTAATGATTGAAATTTATGTGTTTGGAATTTGGTAAAATGGATTCCATATTTGGAATCATAAGGTCCAAATAATGTAATTAAGGATATTTTGTTATTGGACATTATGAATAGTAACGACAGTAATTGTCTTTAATTATCGTGATTAATTAGTAATCTGGTAGTTAAGGGTAATTAAATAATATCATAATAAAAAAAATAACCAAAAAATGAGTCATAATTCTATTTTTTGTGTCATGGATGAACATGGGATTTCTTGTTCCAAACTTTGGGACCCCGTGGAATCACTTTTGTGGTGATAGTGAGTCTTTTTAATTTTATGTTTTTAAAAGGAAAGTATAACCACAGTATGTATCACCCAAGTAAAAAATCTTTAGTTTTGTCTACATAAATGATATATTAGAATATAAATAGTCATTGGAAATCTAAAATTATTTCCTACATCATATTATTTTTTTTATAATTTTTACACATTAAATAAATTAAATTCTTTATGACACCATGATGATGCAGCGATTACCTCATTAATGAACGATTTAAATAAAATGAAAAGATAATGTAAAATATAAGACATAAAATTGTCAAAGACCTATTGGATGAGTATATTTCGAACCCTTATCACCTTTTCCTAGAAATACTACAATGCAGGTCCTTTAAAATATGAAAATAATTTTAATATAAAGTAACATTTCTTGACTTTCCAAGAGTGCCCCTCCTCCCTCTTATAAAAGCCCCCCACCACTACTTCCTTACCCACACCTCTCAAGACATTATCTTTGAAAAACTCTAATAATTTCATCTCTACACATCCCAATATTCATCATATAATCCTTAACGTAGTCAGAAAGCTCATCAAGAAAACCTTTTGGTTCAAACCAAGAGGAGTTACCCGATTTAAAGGTAAAGTTTTCCCTAACGTTCCTTTGTTTTATTTTTCATCTCCAACCCCATAAACTCTTTTTATTCCATTATTTTGTATCAAAACCAGTATCTTAAACATACTAGGATGTTTTTATGAGTAGTATTGTACCTACACTTACACACACCTTCGTATAATGGTTAAAGAACATACTATTTCCGTGGATGGAGAATTACTGCCTCACGAAACAATGATTGTTCTATCTTCTCCTACCATCTCTCATGGTGGCCATTATGATGGAAATATTTTTATATATGATATATATTATATTTATGTCCACTCTTTTATTCTGTATTTTCTATTTAAAACATACCTTTATGATTTTAATGTTGTGCAAATGCGAGAATTTCTTTTGAGGAAGTGTGGACTACCGCCCCCTCAAGTGATGTGACTCGTTCATGCAATACATGGAATGTATAAAGAATAAAATTATAGAAATTATGTGACCCATATAACATATATATTATAATATAATTATAATATATATATATATATATATATCTCATTTATGTTTAATTCTATTAATATGAAAAAGAAATGAAAGTAGCGTTCATGCGTAGGTATGACCTACCATCTCCATGAACAGTGCATTTCATTTATTTTTATCTCCAAATATTATGGAATAAGTATAAAAATAATATATACAGGATATATATGATATTTACATAATTAATACTATTCTGGATATGATGTACTTACAACTACATTGACAATGCTTTTCAAACAAGATCATTTTTAACTCATGTACCGAACATCGACAAAACGTATGATATAAACTCACATAATTAAAAAATTATTATAACATTATAATATGTTATATGAATTGACTAATAAACTTAAATGGAGGTCCTTAAGAAATTAATAATTGACCTCTGTTTATTATTCAGGAATATAAAGAAACGAACAAGACAAGTCGGACTTGAGGTAAGAGATCCTACCTCTATCTTTTTTTTATGTACTCTCTTTTATGTCATTTATTTTAAGCTCATATTTCTCATGTTTGGGGATGTTGTTTTATATTCCTCATACTGTACTTTATATTTTCATATTACTAGAGACCCTATTTTATCTCATAAATACATTTTTTTATGTTTTAAGTGGCATCGTTAGGCTGCCGAGTTTTCGTAAGGTATTGTTCATCTCACTTTTATTCCCGTGAGATTTATTCTACATTTTCCACCATTTATTTTGAGTGTGTATTCACTGACAATTATTATACTCTTTCTGTAATATACTTTCGTTTATGGGTATTTACATCAATGTGTATAGTCCTTCTTTCATGTGGTGTACGTTTCAAAAGTTACCCAAGTCGGTAAGGGAATCTTTCACCCTCCTCTTTTTAAAAGACTTATTTTTTGTTATGTCTTTTAATTTACATCTTGTAATGTTGGTATATGTTATTATTTATCCTCATTGCTATAAATATTATGTCCATGTGATGAGATACCCTTTTCTCTCTCATCAACTCATTTTCTAAATTTTAATGTGACACTGTTAGGCTGTTGAATTTCTATAAGGGAACTTCTTAACCGAATTTCAATTTTTTGGATCAAACATATACTTCTTGATTATATCAAACTATGAATATGTGTGGAAGACCTCTGATTTTTTTACACTTAATATCCTCTTATGTTAGGTGTATTTTTATTTTCCACACATAATCATGTAATTGATTTATCCTTAATCTAAGGATACCGACTTTGTAAGTGACTTCGTCTCAATCTCTTTTTGTTGAGGCATATTTTGTTTTATACACAACATTATTTTATATGGTTTATAAACCCCTTTTACTTTTACTTTTATTCAAAAGGAATCTTTTCTCTATGAATCGTTTTACTAAATGACAAAATGTACGTTTTTAACGTACGCGGTGACAATGACCTTTCAGCTGCCGAAAGTATTATTTGATCTTTGGATTCCTAAATAAGTCGTAATGTTTTTAAAAGGAAAATAAATACCATATACTCATTTATGTATTTTGGTATTGAAAATGGTTTTGATAATGTTTTTATTATATTAATATTTTGTATTTATATCTTATTATTGCAATGTGGAAATGTTATGTTTCCTTTATGCATGTTTAATGTGATATGATTATGTTATGGTTCTTGGGAATTATCTATGATGACCGATGGTTCCGTGATAAAATAAGGGCGGGTGAGCCCAATAAATCTCTCCAATGCATTGGGTAAAGCAAAGGAGTTAAACACTAAGGTTTCTCCGTAGAGATTTAGGGAATATACTATGTTGGGTATTCCAAACGTAACCATGAGGGTTACTCCCAATATAAGAATGTTATGAATGCCTCAAGTTACCTTTAAGTCTTATGATTTTTAGGAATTATTCATAAATCTTATGTTTTCATGAGGTCTCTTAAAGTGCTTATGTTTTAAGAGTAAAGTATGATTTCATTGATTCTTATGTATACATGGACTAATGTTTACATTCCATTTTTTATATCCCTTACCGAGATTTTTATGATCATCACATGTTTTTTGAAATTTTGTCAACATGATGTAAAGATGAATAGGGTCATAGATGGGATCAAGGAAAGACAAGTTATCTAAAACATGGAACTAGACATGTTTCTTTTAAGAGTTTTTGTTTTATGATGGAAACTGAGTAGAAGTGTCTACTTTGTAATCTTGTCAGATGTAGTAGTTATGTTCTAATTCTCTAAAACTCTAATCCTAAAAAGATACTCATTGTTAATTATTCATTTAATTCAAGATTAATTAATGGTTTAAGGCTGGGTCCTTATAGAGACACTACCTTTTGAAGATTTGATCCCTCAGGAACTTCTTGGCCAACCGTAATTTGGAGTGAATCTCCTGATAATTTGGCTCTTCATTACTCTTGGGGCTTTTTACCTAATCGAGATAACACTGACTTTCTCTAAGGAAGAGATTGAGGATTTGGAAAAGTCCTCAGTCCTGTGGACTAGGGCTGTTCCTACTGTTTCCACTCAACTCCTCGAATCCTATTTGTTGATACTGAGGGTTGAGCTAAAAGAGTCCCCAGTCTGGGAAGATGGGGTGGTTCTTGAGTTTCTATATCTGAGACCTTATTCAAATATCTCTTGATCTTACGGACATTAGTCTGGAAATTTCGAGGATGAATTAACCTGCATCAACTCTTATCACCAGGCTCAAAAGACCGTTGGATGATTTCTGACACATCTGTCAATTGATGATGTGCACGCTCCAAACGAGAAGCCTGTTCGATATTCTCTTTTTCTAGATGCAAGAGTAATTAGAAAACGTGTTCTCCGTACTCCTAATTTTGAGAAGAACTAGTTGAGGCATGTTCTTGAGTAACCCTTTGATTACAATCAAAACCAATTGGCTATGGCCGATAGTGGGCAATAACATTTCATGAGACCACTTTCGGCGGGATTTGTTGATTGGAGAGTACAGTGAAATGTAGTGCTCCATGAACACCCCATCTCCTGATACGAATACCAGATGGGGCTTTGGAAATTAACTGGCACAACCTTCTTAGTGCGCCAAGGTATGAACGTTAAAGGGCTCTGTGCTGCTTTTCAGCTTTCGTATATCAGGAAACTGAGAGAGATGCCAAATCAATTTGGCATCTTAACCTTCTATTATATTGACATTATTTTCATATTCTTGATAAGATAATATTTTTTTTCAATTGACAAAGAGTTTTCCACATTTTAAGACGAATATCTTCAACACAATCTTTTGTCAACATCTCTGGAATGTCATACTGAGAGTCAGCCAAAGGCCAAAACATCACTGGAACTTCACCTTTCACCATTTGTTTTCTCATATTCAGTACTTGTTCCTTATCATTTGATGAATATTATTATACCTAATTAGACCAAAGTTGGTGCTTCTTTGTTTCTTCATCAGATTCAAAAATATTGGTAGAGAATTTATTTACCAAATTAGAAGATGCATGACTCAGGGTTGGTTCGGAGAATGACATACACCCCAGGTTATCTTCTTGTTGAGAAAGTATTTCACCTACTATCGGTAAAGCATTAGACATGACTGGATTCACATTTGCAAGTGCCTCATGATAAGAGGGATTTCTCATCACTACATTTTCCATTGGAGCATTTTCTAGGCAATGTGAATTATTACTGCGGAGAGGAATTTCACAGCCAGATTCATCATCATGCGAAGGACCACTATGGTGGGTTACAACAAAAGATGAAACCTTTTTCTCCTTAGTCTTCTGGCCACGCAGAGGGTTATAGTGGCTCTCATCTAAATATGATACGTCAAGATTGACCGAACTGTCATGAAGAAAGCCTTCATGAGGAAGTTTCTGATGCAGACCTTTGATATTAATGTTCCCACTATTGGGAACTGATAGAGTATAATATTGAGTTGCAATAGATAATTGTCTAATTTCATTAAGAACTCCAGCATCAAGCAAGGCCTTGTAAAATATTAGCACTTGATTTCTTGACTGTGTTTGATGGTTCTTTTTCTTAGAAATATTTTTACTCACATTGGGAACGACTTGTTGAAGAAAGCTATTATTATGGGTAGGTGTATGTTCCTGCTCATGAGAAAGGATCAGGTTAGGCTAATTATCTCCACTCAAATTAGTTGTATGTTCAAGACTTGGTTGTCCGTATGACGTGGGGGTGTATTACCCACAACCATCTTGGACTGGAACAGAGGTGTATATCTGTTCCAGAGTGAATTCTTAAGGTGTCACTCCATTGTTAGGGATATATTTTCATTTCCTTCCCTCTGATGTTGCTGAAGCTATTATAATATCCTAATAGGAATCCAGAATATGAGCAGAGATTTGCATCTTCTCTTTGACCATTGACAGAATATGCTTGGTTACTTTAGCTACTGGAAAGAGAATATACATCCATTCTATTCCAAGAGTAGGTGTGTGTTTCTGCTCATGTCCCAGTTTTCCTGTCAGTGAGTTCTGACAGTACTTATATGTGGGGTAAAAGAGTGGAGTCTGCCTCCTGTTTGTCATTGGGGCTTTCCAATTTCCTTCTCTGGGTGCTACAAAATGAGACTGTTGGTAGGCTTGATCAATACTAGTAGTTGTATATTCCTGATGATTTCACTCTGCCAAACATGGTTAATGAACATCCTTTAATATTGGAAGATGAGACTGCTGGTAGGATTGATGAGTGTAAGAAGGTGTATGTGCCTGTTTACTAGTTTTCAACACTTTGGGATGGCGGGATTCATCATATGTAGTCAGATGAGCCTGCTAACTAGCTGATGATTTATAAAAAGGTGTATGTTCCTGTCAATAGTTCTCTGCCATAATTGCCTGGTTGGAATGGCGTGTTGCTGCCAGATGAGTCTGCTGGACAGCAGAATTAAAACAGACGGGTGTGTGTGACCGCTCATTGCTTGCCACCAAGTTAGGTTGGTGGACTTCTCTGTAAATAGCAAAGATAAGAACCTGCTCACTGTTAACCGGACGTTACCTATGGTGGTTCATCATGCCTACTTGGGTTAGAGGAACCTGAGCTAAATGGCAGGAGACGACACCCTCATCATGTTGAGGGTGAACTACCGCACGAGTCTGGCGGCAAATGTGGGTGGGAGCCCTTGGGAAGGACTCATGTTTCCTTGAATTAAGGAATTCATTGACCTTCTCATTTACCTCCTCAGAATATGGGAGGGAATGGTTATTGCGTTCTTGGGATAACGACCTAAAATGGTTGGAGACGGTAGTTAGAACCGCCTACTTCTTGATCGCTGGTCGTCACTGTCCGAATGACTAGGGTGAATTATTGACTGGGAGGGCTTGTCGAGCAGCCTCCAGAGTCGGAATGGTACCGTGTCGACGATATTCCTTAACCAGTGCATTTGATTCCAAGAGTTGAAGACACTGAGTAGGTGATATCATCCTCTGAACAGATGATGATCCAGCAAGAGTAGTAGCAGAGGTATTCACAGCAGAGGGATTCACAGGTGTGAAGTTAAGAGAAGCCATTTATGTAACACATAAGATCTTGGAAAAGAGTGCATGTTTGATATAACATACATAATAAAGAAATCTCGGCCACTAAATCTTTTAAATGAGCACATATGTTATTGATTGCCTTGTTGGCCCTCTCATTGAGTTTAAATAGTGGCCTAACAAATAATTAAAACATAATTTTATCTCGGTTATGGATTCACGTCGGGTTCACCATTTTTTGTTTCCTATAGAAATAGGTATGACCTTGTTTGTTTAAGGTTGAAACATTATAATAAGTTTCTAACAGGTTTGTTCATATAACTGAAAACATCCAATGATTCTATATCCATTTGGACCTACTTTCCAAAGGTAGGTTCTCATTAGTTGTGGACCGATGAGTCTTATGAATTTGCATTGGTCAAGAGGATGGGAAGTCGGACTCATCACACCTTTTTGAGGGGAATTATTTTCTACTCTAGGACTCTCTTTATCGATTTATGTTTTGTTCGTGAATCCTATTTATACTACCAAGTACAAAATTGAGCTTTATTTAAGATATGATAATCAATGATTTAATATGTATGAAATTTAGAGAATCTTTTACTTGTATTTGAGGTTCTTAATTGATAGAGAATCATCTGTATTTGTCAGATATTATTAGTCAATGGTATCATTCAACACATTATATAAATATCTCTTGGTCATTATGATAACCATACTGGTTTTAAAGCCACTCAGTGCGGAACTTGAAGTTTATTGTCGTTCAGAAGGACATGGATTATCTCAGAGTTGGGATCGTACCCGCAGATGGGGTACCAACCTATCGTTCCTTAGAAAAGAAATCAGAACACACGTTGTTCAGGAATTAAAATATAGTCTAACGTCCTATGGGACAGATGAGAATTAATGGGTGATGGGCTTGAACCTCAGAAAGGATTCCTATATGCTCTACTTTTTATGTAGAGATCAAAGTCCACGTAGTTCGGTTTGGTATTGTTGGGATAACATATGATTAACGGCCCAAAGAGATGTGTTATGGTTACTTTTACACTCTATGCTCACATGAGTCATGATCGGTGTGAGAAACAAGAGGTATTAGTAAACCTGACAATTTGTGCCATGAAAGATGCGGTCAAAAGGAATTATATGGGGCTTATGTATGTATGATTTCCCAAATACATAAAGATCAGGACTTATTTTAGAGCATAAGCCTGTGAACAAGGTCCATAAAGGTATATGTGATTTATGGAGATTTGGATACTCTAACATGGGGATAATTCTCGAGGAGGATGCCCAAATTAGGAGGGGACTTGTGATTAGGATTTATTCTTGAGAAGGAAGCCCAAATCAAAAGAAGATAAGATTGGTTAAGAGAAATTATGACTGGGGCTTCTTCCTGAGAAGGAGGCCCATGTAAAGGGACATGAGAACTGGAGCTTACTCTTGCAAAGGAGGACCAGGTTAAGGGAATTTGGGATTTGGGGATTACTCCTAAGGAGGATGCCCATATTTAAAAATGTGGACTGGGGATTACTCTTGAAAAAGAGGCCCAGGAATAGGAAATTAGGACTAGAGCATACTCCTGAGAAGGAGGCCCAGGAATAGGGGAATTCGGGCCTACTCATAAGGATTATGCCCATATTAGAGATCTGATCATCTTAAAGGATGATGTTGAATGAATGAAAACTCTAACCTTGATGACATAAAGATATGTAAGTCACTAGGTTTTGAGAGATGTTCCACCGAATTCCTTTTAAATAAGGAAGAATACCAAGGAATCATGCCATAAATGGCTTTGAAGAGGATTCGGAATGCTAAATCTTGAAGAGGGGAGGTGGATTTGAAGAAATCAATGGAATAAGAAGGAGGGGCACCCAAAAATAGAGAGGCACACAAGTCCTACATGGGTGCGCAAGTCATGGTCATGCAAGTATACTTGCGCGACACATGGGTACTTGCGTGACGATCAACCCTTAGGGTAATACTTGGGTGAGACTTAGCTCAAGCCCCTATTATTATCCCAAAATACTTTTAAAAGAGTGGTGCACAAGTTCAATTGAAGGGATATGTCATCGCACAAGAGTCTTCAATTACATGAAGGGTTAGACACTTAGGCACACAGGTGATGATGAATTTTAACACATATGCCTTGTTTTCCCTCTTTAGACCTTCTATTCTAGGTAACAAATTATCTTAGAAGTGTTTGGAAGGATTTGAGAAGAGAATAGGGCATCGGGAGCACAAATCTGAGTTTCTGGAATTTTCCCCCTCAAATGGGTGGCCCACACGGGGTATTTATAGGCTGCTGAAGACCTTGGGAGAAAATCAAGTAAGGAACGTAGGCCACCTGTGCACCCAATATGTGGTGGGAAGGTATACCTACGTGACCCTCTTAGAAGATGAACGACCCTTACATAATGGAATCCTTGTTCATGCCTTTTTTAATTTTTGATGTTTCTTCAAAGGATGAATCACTTTGGACTAAGGTATTTCCCTTTTTTAGTTGTTAGAATCTCTGACAAAAAGGAGCATCAACAGACAGTATGTATATTCATCAATAATCAGTACATTTATTTTTTGATTCCCTCTATTTAGTTTGGTATTGGCTATGATATTTTGGTATGAGCTCATTTTCCCTATTTTTATACAATATTTCATTTTCATCAAATTGCTTCCAAACTAGATCGAATCAAACAACAATAATGGATGAGTGATAGACCCTAAGTACAAGTTAGGTGTTCTACCACATTTTTTAATATTTCCTCATTTTATGAGTATTTTTGTTGCACCATGTTCCGACCTTTTCCATGTGTCACATCTAAATTGAGTTATTTGTATTGTTTTGACCATGAAACATTGTACTACACTCATCAAGAGTTATTAAGTAGTTAGAAGTTTCCAAAATTGATCATAGAACCCCCTTACATGTGCTATAATAATGTTCCCCTTTATAAATAAAAGAGTAAAAACTTGTAATTCCATTCATGAATTCATCAAAGAATATAAATGGAATTCCCCATGTATATGTTTTTATAAATGAGAATGGAACCTTCTAAATCCATTCCCACCATTATATTGTTTTTTGGGGAGTGGTTGTCTATTTTAAAATTATTCATTGAGAAATTGAGATATACCTATGAAATGGGTGATTAAATGTTTTAGAAATAATTTTTACGAACAATTTCATGTTTTATAATAAAAACCCATCGATGGAGGTGTACTATTTTCTAAACTAAAAATTATTGATTAGCTATTTATATCAAGCTTGGACATGTAGATTTGTTTCCTATTCCATGTTCTATTTGATATATAGAATTTTATTGGAACAAACTTTTTTGATATTATGAAATGGAGATTCCATCCATGGTAGAAATGTTTATTTTAACCAAGAACCTTATATGTTCTTGAATTTCATTAATAATAAATTTTACCAAAATAAGAAAATTATAAAACATACAATTTTAACTTATAAGAACCCCCTTAATCCTTGTAAAATAAAATTCCATGAATTTATAGATTTAGTGGCCGGTTTTTAATTCAGTATATTATTCATGATCACCTATTTTTTAAATGAGTTGTTTATATTTAAGAGAATATAATTTTTATGATGGTATTCATTTTGGAATAAACTGGAAGTTTAAAATGACTAAAAATATTAATGGTTTCCTCTACATGTCTTTGATTAATGATCATGAAGATGTTTCTTTTAATAGTAATATATAGATTACCCTTGTTTGGAATGCATTATTTTATTGCAATGTGTGAGGGGTATTTCTTTTGGGATTGTATTATAAGTATTACAATTCATTTATATGGACTTCAACAATGTAAAACTTGAGAATTATTTCTTCATGGATATTTATTATTAATACGATTATTCCATATTCATAGTTTGTGGAATTAAGGTAATGGTTATTTTGAGCATGGTGGCATCACTCTTTCTTATATCAGGTGTTGAGAATGATATCTCGCACTCGTGATAATATATGGGTGTTGGGATTTATGTTCCATGTATGATGATTAATGTTTTTCCATAGTGGCTCACCCACCATCTTGAGTTTTGTTTCATGGTGTCTCACACTCTTCTTTTGATTTTGGTCATGTAACCTATTGAATGAGCATATAGTAATGTTTAGACTAGTTATGGTTGATTGAGATATTCCCAGGTCCAAGCAGCAACTTGTATTACGGGTATATGTCCACTTACGTCTGCATGTACCTGGTTCATATAGGTGGATGAAATATGTAACAAAACTATATATTTATTTATTACTATATATATATATAGTTAGTAATCAGTCATATTATTCTGGAAATGAGTCAATTCAGGTAGAGCCACCTATGTCCTTTTGGAACCTGAGTAGGTTGTTGGTTATCTATTCAGTTCTATTGATTATTCTTTATTACATCTATATCATTACTTTTCATAGATTGTATATGTTTTTGACACTGTGGGTGGTAACTGAAAGGAATTTATATCTCACAACCTTCTCTGGTTGCCATTTAATTGGGGTACCTAGGTAGACCTTATGCTCGCGGGATAATGGAAATTTTTATGTGATATTCTTCTAGTACACGTGGAGTTAGGAGCATAGGACCGAGCTAGAACTTTGATTACCATGCATAACAACCTTTGTTATTTTTTATAGTTTTTACTTTAGGGTATCATGCTACTTATTCTATGGATATTGTATTATTTTTGTATCATCATTTTGAAAAGCATGAATTGTAGTAAAATAGTGTTGGACATAATTTATATTCAGTTTATATTATTGTTCCACTTCCATTACTTTCTGTATTTACTACTTTGGATATTTATACAAATTATCTTTTGAAATGACATTGTACTACATTGATGATAATGGTATAGTCTCCCCTATATCAAAACTTTATACCGTCACTGCTAATCGGAAGCCCTTGACATGTGGGGAGGTTCACTTGAGACCATGTGACCCACTAGTTTGGCTACCATCTTAGTGGTTAGTCGGACCGGGATGTCAAAATTGACTAATAAATGTTCTAGTAGTTTTTATTTTTCAATTTCCCCTTTTAAAATGTTAATTAACCCTTATAAGTTTACAATTTTGTCACAAAAGTCAATTTGATGCTTCCATAGGCCAAGATGGGGAAACATGTGTCATTTGGTTAGAAGAATATTCCATGTCTTCTTACTAGTATGGGTCTGTAACACATGAAGAATTTATTTTATATAACATTACACATTGGTACAACAATTGGTTTTGTATCAACCCTATTCTATGTAAAAACATGATATAATCTTGCTGTCATTTTTCAGAATGGCCTCTGCATCTAATAGTTATATCTTTTCTAACATGAACTAAAAATATACATGGCGATATAAAATTTATTTGTTTTTGAACAATATCCATATCTAGCCCCATATATTGATCAAGTCTTGTTTATAATTAATTATATTATAGGTGTATATGTCTATAATGGTATTATCATGATTGATGGATGATTTTAGTACTTATGTTATAAATACCCCACAAATTTCATAGGTTATGAACATAAAATTTTATTTCAGACAACATATTACTATACCATTTTAAAATAGTGTATTTTAATTAATTAAAAGTTTTGATTTCATTACAAGTGAAACTAATTAATAAAATTCAAAATTAACCTAGGAATTTAGAATAATGATAATAGGTGAGCTCATCTATATACTCATTTCATTGGGAACCCTTTATAAAATAAGGAATATATAAACCTTATTAGATCAATTTAATGAAACACAATATGGTGTATCCCACTAATTAAATAATTTCCAATGTATGGCCAACGTTTTTCACAATGTATACTATATCCTAAGAGTTTACTTAGAAAATGATCATATTACCATCCAAAATGTAGTTATGAGACCATAATAGAAAAAAATTCTTATATTTAATATTGTAGAATGTTTTTTTATTTGTAAGATCCATGATTGGTAATAAAATGGAACCACATCCATGAATATTTATACTATCATTATTTCCATTATAATAGAGTCCTTGTAATAATTGTTCCACACCCTTGTATGTTTCTAAAACAACTGAGTCATAAAATCTAAAAAAATTAGATTGAACAAAATTAATAAATCATTTTTCATTTGGACTATTAATACTTGGGTTATTTTACTAGGATGCTGCTCAGCCTGAAAACTGTACGTCTGAAAAGGGATTAATCACTGAGGTCAATGGATCTATATTGCAAAGTAACAGGTATCATATGTCTGAAAAATGAACTCACCAACTATTTGGGATTACAATATTCTATCCTAGAGAAAGATGAAAAATGACATCTCCTAATAGGCTCCCTTTAAATTATATTAGATGGCCTCAGTTTCTTCCTCGCCATAAGAAAGAAAAATGAATCGAGAATATTATCTTTGATAATCTATTTTATCCACGACCCACATAGATAATGATTATAATATGTAGTTTTTCTATAATAATGGATTAAAATAATACAAATGGTTAATAGTGAGATTTTTAAATTTATTATAGTTACAATGTATCACAATCCAACAATGTAATATTTATAACACTTCTATTATCTACAAGGGGATTCTCCTAATTAATTTCCCATAAGGAATGATAAATAATTTCCAAAAATAACATTTCTAGGTTTGTTGACATTATTTTAGTTGTTGGTTGAAAATAAAAAAAGTATCATTCTAATCATCCTATTTAGAATCATGAACTAATAATAGGTACCCTCCCATAAAAATTATAAGATATACCACCAAATGGAAAACCGTGTCTGTACTAGTCTTTTATCACCACAAACGTGTTTCATAATTCCTTTCCATGAGATTTGGCTATTGTACACCTATGATTCCTTTAATAATTTATTTTGTGAACAATTTAAAAATTTATATTCTTTACACTTCGTACTTATAACATAGATACTGTAATTAACGAATCCTTAATAATTGAAATTCAAATTTAAAAGATTTAATGCTTAAATAAAAAATGTAGTCATTGAAAACTCATGCACTACATTGGTTATTTTTCCCCATAAGAAAATATATCAATTATTATTTAAATGGATTCAAGGAATCACAACTATTGATAATATAGTCTTTTTTGTGTTTATATTAATATTACTATTTATTAAGTATTATGATAAAGTCTAATTGATACAAAAGGACGAAGAAATGGCCTTGAAATGTCAGATAATACAATATAAATCCCATTTATAAGATATTCTAAGGTAGATGGAGTCTGTAGAATTTTCCCTCGATGAATCCCATGTTGAAATTAAATAATTTAATCATGGATGAAATTTTATATAGAATATGTTAATTATTTTCAAGATCAGGAATGAAACCATGTTTTCCAGACAACCCCAAGAAAGTACATGCATTACACTTCTTACCCTCAGGGAGTATGTTGGTGTAATTAGGAGTTATGTATTAAGACCATAGTAGTATGAATCTATATTTTTTTAAAAAAATGATTATATTTACCATTTTTCATTATTAATTTATATATAAAAATATATTTGAGTTGATGAAAAATAGATTATGATTGATCAAAAAAAAATTTATTTAATAAAATATATGGATTTAAATAAATAACACTTTTTTAGATAAATTAATGACTATTGATATATTGTTTTCATATACAATTCTTATTAACTAATATTTATTTAAATACAAATGATAATATGATTTAATGATGTACAATGTAATATTTATAATCTTCATAAAATTGTTATTTTCATAAAAACCAATATTTTTATGTAAATATTGATTTTATTTTCAATAAAAAATAACCATATTTACCAAATTAAATTGGTAAAAAAAATTATATTTCAAACCAGCATGTCAGAAATAACCAATATATATCTTTTCATAATTTTTTGAGATAATCAAACATTGGGGAAACAGTTAATATGGTATAATTAAACGGTCTATATTATGACATCATAACTAACTAAAAGCGATGTAATAAATATAAATAAATGGATCCCATGACCAAAACACCATTTCTGCATTAAAATAGTGTTTTTTGAAGTTAATTAATGAATTTTATTAAAATTTAATCAATAATAAAAAAGCTATATTATATTTTTAGTTTTTAAAATCTATTCATCTTGAACATGTCTAACTTAAACATAAAAAATAGTTTTATTATAATATGTTCAGATCATGGAATTTAATGGTTTTAAAACCAATGATTTTTGTCCGAGTCTAAGGAAAAAACCAATGGGATGGTTTTTGGATTTGATTATATTATTAAAATTAATCAAAAACAATTTTTTTTCAATTAATAAATAATTCCCCTCAAATTTTTTGTAAATAAAAACCCATCCTCAAACTACTCTTCACTCAAACCCCAATTGAACTCTAATATCATCTTTATCTCCCTATTTACCTTTATAATTACCTCACAATTTATTCTAATGATCTTAGGAATCTCCCACAGTGGTTTTAATGGTTCCCACTTAATGTAATAGATTTCGTTCCTCATCCAATTTATTCAAGTAATTTCTTTGTGTTATGACTTTTTAATTCCTATTTCTCATATAGGAATACTTTTTAACCAATCCCTTAAAAGACCATATGATTACCATGTATTGATATGCCACCTTTCACTATTATTAAACTTTTATATGAAAATTTAGTAACACTTGTTAATCTTATAAGATTAAACCATTATTTTTCATTCCAAAATTTTATGTTTTGAATACCCATAGGAATTTAAACTCACTGATATTGACCTAGATGTACCTATACATTATTTATCAGTTAAATCCATTTATCTTATCTATTATTCCTAACATTGTGATTAAAATTTATTAATTGTGTGATTATCTTGTATGAAATATTCCACATAAAAATGAAAATAAATGATACGAATGTGTTGAGTTGGACAAGAATTATATATCCCTCAATTGAAGTGGATAATGTTTTAATCTTTTAATATTCCATGTATTGTCCATATGAGGTTTTCCAAATACCACATTTTTATGTCATATACAAAGCTATCCATAAAAATATTCTTAGGATGTCATGTTTTATATATCATCCACAATCCTATGTTTCTTTGATATTATCATCTTATAACACACCTTGATGTTTGTGTATATTCTTATCCCCATTTTATGTCACCTTTATATACCACATGAATAACACATATTACTTTCATAATGTTATGTATTGATTATTCCCTTAAATGACTTTATTGTTTACCCCATTCTTATGAAAATCCCCTTGTTATCCCGTGCAGTATTAAAAAATAAATAGATTTCAAGGGAAAGTTATGGACTTTTAAATAATTAATTTTTTCCTTGTTTCAATTTTATTTACTATGTATCCACGTCCCCAAATAAATAAGGAATCATGATATTTTGTAAATATATTTTGCTTATATTTATGTAATAAACCACGAATCAATGTTCATAAATGATATGGGTTATCGTACTTGGTATGAGAGAAATACCTAGTTATTTTTAGGTATAAGTATTAAAAACCCGTATTTAAATCATTTGGTATTTATCTAAACAAAATAAAGCAAACCTTATTTTTCATTAAATTATAGTTTATTTAGTTTCCATGTAACAATATCCATATATAGATAATACAAATGGATGTGGATTTGACAGAGCTATACTAAGGGGTAAAAATCCTAAAAAGGGAGTATTGAGTATAACTTTATCATCACATTATTAATGAAGTATAGGCATTGTGTTACATTAGGTTTGATGTTACCAGTGGTCATCTTTCATAAATTCAAAATCCTTGTATGAACGATTTATAAGGTAAAAAAAATTCCCAATTTTATGTTTAAAAAACGATTGTGGATAACATATATTGAAACATTTAAATTTCTAGGTCAACGAATATATTTAATTTATGATTTATCACATTAATATTCACAGTTACCATTTTATTTCATTAATAGTCTAAAAATCATCATCCCTAATATTCCATTTATTTTATTCAAATGATCAAAAAATAGGGAATAGAGTAAACAAAAAAATGTAATGCACAATGTGATGACTATCAAAATGAGATTCCAAACATGATGGGTGAAAGATAAAGATTACTTGTGATAATACCAAGCTAGTTATTATAAATTTTGTTTAATTTTTTTTATAGAGTTGAATGTTTAAACATATTGAATAACTGGAGGAAAATGGCTCATAGTAATTCTTGTGATAATTTTGATAAAGGGAAAAAATCAATTTTTTTACATATCAAACATTTGAAAATAAATACCATGTTGAATGTCAAATAATTGACCAGATGATGCTTTATGTGTGAAAAAATAGTTTATAATGTCGAACATTTCAATATAAAAAAGAATAATTTTTTAACATGATGGGGGGAAATAAAGTTTAATATGTGGTACCATTACTTGTTCAAAATCATAAATATGGGGAACATGGGTAATTTCTAATACAACGATCAATTTCATGGGCTTAATTGGATCATGATAACAAGAAATCTAAATATCCAAGTAAATAAGGAAAGTCATATTATATGAAAATCACCAAGATGAATCCTGAATATTTTATCATACATAACCTCTCCACTAGAGTTACATATGACTTTTTGAATTTTAATTAATTTAACTCTTTCCTATATAGTATGTTATTTTAAGAAGGCCATGTCACCATTCTAATTTATTTCATAACACTCAGACTAACATCAATGAATATGGTGTCGAAAATGGATGTTTATGGGGACACATTTTTTCAAGAAATCGTATCATTCTTCCTAATGTATAATTTGATTTAATCCAATGTATGGATTAATTTTCCTTGTATTGATAAAAAATATGCTTCTTGGAGAATTAAATCAACCTCTATAATGTGAATCACCCTTCGAATATATAAAATTTTAGAGAGGGTGATGGATCTCATTGGGAATAATCATGTCAATAATGGATAATATTTTATAATGAGTAAACATATCTTGTTAAATTGATTGAGTCTACTAAAAAATAAACCATGCTGACATGCCCATTGTGAGATAATATGTTCCTAAAATAATCAAAAACTATTATTCCTAAAAAACTGGTTATGTTCACAATATAACTTATACCTGGAACAATTAACATTATTGGGGATTCTTATCAACTTTAATTGGATATCTATATATCCTTAACAAAATAATGGAAATATAAGGATTACCTATATTAATAGTTGTGATGTATTTCTATAGTTTACATGGATTTGCATGTAACTATCTTTAATTTATGAGAATCATATTATAACTATCAATCTAAAAAACTAATCTATCAAATAAGGGAGTGAAGTTTATCTAGATAAATGAATGTGAGGAGAAAACCAAAGAGTTAAATAAGGTTCCAATAATTAAACATGTAATCACACTTCCCACAAGTGTGAAAGAATTTATGATCTATAGTGATACATTAAAAAATGGCTTCGGATGTGCAATAATTAATGATTTAAAATATGATGGCATATTATTACACCCAATTAATGTTTCTTGAAATGAACTACCCACCCCATAATATAGAATTTTATATAGGGATCTTCACGTGGAGGATTTGGAGACATTACCTTTAATGGTAGTTGGGTGACATATATACTATTCATTAAATCAGAAAATATATATTAATAAAAATGAAGTTCAATGTGAACCGATGAAGTTGGTTAGGGAATATCAAATATTATGGTTGTCCAATTCACTATCACATTCGGATGGTGAACAACCAGGTGGATGATTTTGGTATAATGTATCACACAACCCTATCCATGATAAAGACTATAATTGATCCAATCTTCTTGAACATAAAATAGATGGACATGGGAATAAAAAAGGGATTTGATTCGACAATTATAAAATACATTCTCATCCATTAAATCTTGAGAGGATAAAGGAGTCCCACAATGACAATGGGGAGCCATATATAAAGTTAGTGAATATTCCATAATTCAAATATTATAATAATGGAGTTAGAATGTTTGGAACTCGGAATTTTTTTCTATAAACACCATATTAGAATAGGAATCATATCGATGATGCACATATCTCATGGGTCTTTATTCATCCACGAATCACTAAGATGAATATATATCTAAAGAAAAACATATGGTGGGATGAAAAGAGATGTATATTTTAGAATTTTTACCTCAAATAATGGTATAAAATATAGTCATGTATTAGTGATACAAGTATAAGGGTATATATAAAACATTAACCATAACAGTCTAAAATGGGAAAGAATACCCATTTATTTCGTCATTGGACTCCTTAAGACATCGAAAGGTGAACACACCATCTGGATGGTAGTAAACAACCGTATACTGTTTGTAATATTAATTTCTATCAAGGAAGATTTATCTTGTGAAGAACATTAAATGATATACATATGGGATATGGTAAGAGTTTTTGAAGAGCCCTATACATTTCACATGATCATCATATGAGGTTTACCAAATGGTTCTTGAGAATAATTTAATAAGTACTCATTATGGATATGAGTTTTAATACATCGTATCACACATTGAGGGATGGTCAGACAGGAAGAATTATTAAAACATTAGAGGATATTATAAGACCATGTTCAATGTATTTACTAGGAAATTGGGATCAACGCCTACCTGAATCGAAGTTCTCATATAAAAATAGTTATCATTCTAGTATTCATATTGAAAATTATGATCCGTTAAATGAGAAGAGGTGTTATTAAATAACATGTTCGGATGATTCAAGTGAACATAAGCTTATCTTACTAGATTTTATCCTTGATATGATAGAGTGATTTAAAAATATTTAATGTAATATGAAATCTACAAAAAAATGTATATAAAATCAACGTATAAATTCAGCTATGATTCATGGAGCATTAATTTAGATATATGGTGTTCCTTTAAATATCAATATGAAAAATTCATTATTTTAGGGAATATGGTAATGTTTATTTAATGATACAAAATCCCTTTTTAGATTCATGATTTTTTCAGAGTTGTTCTTCATATTCATGTACTATCACCTTTCACATCCCATGAATATGTTCCTTTCAATGTATCCCTCTAGAGGAAGTACACACTATCCCTTTACATGTATGAAATATAGAGGTTGTACCTTCAGATAATGATTATTTATAAAATAATTATAAATTGAAGACATTAAATAATAAAGAGAAAGTTATATGAAACAAGATGACTCACCTAGTTAAAGTGTTGTGGTGGAACCAACACAACGAAGATGCTATATGGTAACTAAGAGATAAGATAAAAAAGAAGTACCATCTTCTAATTTAGTAATGAAAATTAGATTTTAATTTAGAAATTTACACAGGGAAAAGGATGTAATAACCCAAAGGATTATAAATGAAATTATATTTTGAATGAATGAATACATTATTATGTAAGGATGTTATAGAACACTCATGAACAAGTTTTTATATTTTAGATAATTATAAAATATATCCAATCAAATTCTAATTAATATTAAGAATAATTATTGTTAAAAATTTCTTCCATTATATAGGTATCATAGAGATTATAATATATTAAGGGTTATGAAAAATTTTAGTTGAAACTGACAGATGTATTGACATCTTAGATAAATAGGATCATGCCCTTTGATGCACAATAAATGGAGCCTCCATGGTAAATGTCATCAATAGGATTTTCGTTTGATAAGTATAAAGCTAAAACTAAATAATATTAACATTATCGAAATCATGTATGAGATATGTTCTAGCATATCGAGATCACGACACAAATCATATCCACTAAAGAATCCTAAGAAAGTATCATCAATGCACACCTTACAGTTTTGGGCATACACTAGTTTAATAAGGGGTTATATATTTAGATCCTAGTAATAATAATTTATATATTTTGTTTTATAAAAAATAATGATTAAATATATCTATTTTCATCATTACTTTATATATAAAATTTAAATGAGTTGATGAAAATTAGATTTTGATATAAATAAACTGAAATTGTATTTCTGAAAAATACATGGAGTAAATTAAAACAAATCTTTTCATAAATTGATTAATTTGGTAAAAAATTCCATCTTGTAAAATATTCTTATTAAATAATATTTATTTATATGTAAATTATAGTATAATATAATGAGGTCCAATGTAATCTTTATAATGGAATAAAATATTATTATCAAAAAATCCCATATTTTTCAATAAATTATGGTTTGTTTAGTTGATAAAATTGTCATATTTAAATAATTATTATAATTTAAATTAATATTATTGTTGAAATCCGAAAATAGTAATATTTAATGTCTAATTTCTTATCATTTTCGTGATATTTGATTTTTAGGGAAAAATTAAATTCGTAATAAATATATAGTTTGTATTATGACATATTAATTGCACAGAATTGAAGTAATTAATGATATAAATAGATTCCATGAAAAAAATATATTTAAAATTTAAAATAAATTAATTATTTAAATTTATTTGATTAATTTTATAATCATATAATGATTCATATAGAACCTATATTACATTTTAAGGTTTAAATTCAATCCTTTATGAACAAGACTCACTTCCATAGGATCAATGGTATTATTTTAATATGTTAGGTTCATGTAATTTTAGAAAATTTAAAACCCCTCTTCTTAGGAATAAACCATTGGAAAAATCAATAGTATGGTTAATGATTTTCACTATATTATTCTATAGAGTATGAAACCTATGTTTAGAAATTAATAAAAATTAGCCCTTTATTTTTTATAAAAACACACCCAATATATCATAATTCCTCACTAAAAAACTAGTTCTCAAGAATTCCTCTCCATATACCCCTCTAAATACCTCCCAATCTATTAACAATATCTTAAGAATATTTTCCAAATGTTTAAAATTCCCATCTCTAGAAAATAGATTCTCTTCCTCCAATTCCTTATTCAACTAATATAATTGAATTATTTCTATTCATTTCCAATTATTCATGTTTCTATATGGGTTTTCACAAAAAATTCATGTTTTAATAATGACCAAGTTATGAGAGCCCACTTTTAACTCTCATTATACCATTATATGAACCTTTAGAGACTCCCCTTATGATTCTGAAATTACCCTGAGATTTAACATTTAAAAATTTGTATTTTGAATACAGATTCCCATTAAAAAATTGGATACTAAACTTTATTTAGTTTTAATTCAATGATTAGGGACTCCCATTTGTGAAACCAACACTATTTATTCTTCAGTTTAAAAGTGATGAAATGAGGATTAATGTTGTGTGAACTATGTATAACATAAATGCATGTACATGAAATAAATGTGACAGATGGGTCAGAATTTATATATCCATCCAATGAATTGGTTATTATGTTTATATCATGAGATACCATGTATTGTGCATGATATGTTATCCCATGAACACTATTTTATAATTTATCTTCATTTATTATTGACATATTATTCTATCATGTTTTTATTATTTCGACATTACTATGTTGTTGTGATGTTATCATCTTATAACATGATTCAGTATCATGTATATTATTGTGATATTTTTTTCACCTTGATATGTCTCTTGACTCGTATGTATAACATTTATCATGTTATGCTTTGATTATTCCTTTACTAGCTTTTACAACCCACCCATTTATTCGGTACATCCACAGGTTAACCGGTGCACTACTGAATGATAAATAGAATTTGAGGGAATTTTATGGAGATTTAAATAATGAACATGTTCCCCTATTTAATGTTAATGTTCCATGTTTCTAATTTCCCAACAAAATTATGCCTTACAGTATTCTAGGAATTTATTGTGTGCACCTTTATATAATAAAAGATATATTAATGTGTATAGAAGATCTGGGTTTTCATAGATATGTTTTACAACTAATATTTATTGACACATGTTAGTGGATTTCATAAGGCATGATTCCCCTCCAGGCATAGCCTAGTGGTTATTCCATTGATGGGTATTGTGGGATATCTCAGGTTCGAGTCTCCCTGAGTACTTGTAGGAACCATAGATTTTATTTTTTTCATTGTATCCCTCTCCTATGATATTTTATAATTAATACCATTAATCATGATATAGAGATATCATAAATGATAATATCCAAAAATATAAAATAGTCATTGGATAAATATTCTGGTATAATATATGATATACCATGTGATTTATTTAGGTTATTGAAGGTAAAACATTAATGTTAATATCATATTACAATAATGTTTATCATTAAATTTTATTTCTTTATAAGAAGAAACTTATGGGTGTTTTATCAGCTAATGATTATAACAATTTTAATTAAAGAAATTAATATGTATTTTTTGTGTAAATTCATTCACACTTGAGGGGTTTACTCAATGTTCAGAAATTGAGGTAGTCACCATTAGATGGTTATCATTGGATAACAACTTACTTCTTGATGATTCTTTATATCAATAAATAAATTTATATCCTAAATCTTTTTCCATTGAGGTATACTACTATAATATTAGTGGGGAAGGACAATATCTGTAACAACCCATGATTTTATGAAAAATATTCTTTTTAATTTCACCAATGTCTTGTGTTGTACGCTACACCAAAAGAGCTTGCACAACACACATCCTTGACTTTCCTTGTATTACACGCAATCGCGACCTTCCTCGATAGCGTGTGTAGTACGCAATACCGAGTTTCACTAAACAACGATATGCTATTAAAATATTATTAAAACTAGCCGTTATGAATAGTAATAACCACTTTTTGAAATTTTGTAAATTTTATTTTTCAAAATGGACTTTATCTTTGGATTTGTAATATTGAAATTAGCCTAGGGTAAAATTTTGGTACTTTTCGGATAACTTTCATTTTCTGATGAATAGTGAAAATTACTAAATTTTAGTTAAAAACAACTTTTTCAATCGAAATAATTAATAGTGATAAATTATTAATTTAAGTGGTTTTAAGGTATATTTAGAATATATTTTTACAATTTAATACAATTTTGGTCATTGGATGTAATTTCACATTTAAACCAGACATAAACAACTGTCAATGTTTTGATAAATATTGTTTCTTCAAAACATGCTATTTGTTTTAAAAGCGGGATTTAATTATAAAATTAATTAATGAAACTTCTATGTTATGAATTTGGTAAAATAGAATTCATTTTTGAATTCAGAATATGAAATATATCTTAGGATGAAATTTTGGCATTGTTCTGAAAAACATCAATTTTTGATGAATAGTGAAACTACTAAGTGGTAGTTAAAAAAAACTGAATTTTTCATAAAACTTAATTTTACCGCTTCTGTGAATGGAATTTCAAAAATCCGAGAGACACAGTTGATGTCAGTAATTAAAATGTGGTTCAATTAGATGAAAATAATTTTTTGTGAATAGTAACTTTTTACTTTTATTTACCACGTTTAAAAGTAAATAGGGTAATTAAGGGTAAAAATGATATTAATATTTCCCTAACACATGTCCTAATTCTATTGGACAAGTGTATCTCGACCAAAAACAACCTTCAGTGTAAAATATTATCATTTAGGCCCACTTGGATTAGATTAGGACATTTATTATTATTTAATTCAAAGAAGAGTTAAAAGAGTTAAAATCAATGTTTATTTACTAAAACATATTTAATATAGGGTTATACATAAGATAAATTCGACTATAAATATTCATTAGAAAGATAAGAAGAGTTCCTAAATAATGGTATTTTATATATAATTTTTAGACTTTAAATAATTTAATTTATTTATGACACAACAATGATGCAGTAATTACCTTTTTAAGAAAATATTAACATAATTGATGTTATATATGCCCAAATAAATGTAATTTGAGACTTTTTATGACTTACACTAATTTTATAGGTTAATATGACATGTTTGTATTGATTTAAGTAACTTGGTTTGAACTTATCATTCTGTTAGAAATTTCATAAAAATCATGTACCAAATAGTGTCAAAATTGACATAAATTAGTTTTTTAAAAAAATATTATATTATTAATTGTTATTTAATTCCTAAAAATATAAGGTTCGGCCAAATGAATTAGATAAGGATAGATATATTAATAATAAACAACTAGGGGTTCGTTTGGCTTCATATAGTAAGTTTATTAACCATATAGTGTAAGAAAACAAAAAGACACGGTAAAAGTTAAATTATTTAACTTAGATTTAAATCTAATTGATAAGGATAAAATAAAAACCTAAACTTGTCTAAATCCTATTGGATGAGAGGATTTCGACCCATCCCTACTTTATCTTCTAAATAAGACCATTTGGAACCATTATAAACCGAATTTGACCTTAATATAAAATAATATTTTGAGATTTTCCTAAGATGCCCCTCTCCTCCCTTATAAAAGGGCACCTCCTCCCTCTCCTCCTCACACCAATTTGAGCATTCAAGCTCGGCCAAACCCTGCCAAAATCTTTTCTCCACTTCCCTAGTATAATCCTAGAGGTCCTGGTCTTCTTCAAAGACCATCCTTAGTTTTTTAAGTGGAGGTTAGGTTAAGGTGCGTCAAAAAGAGGAGGTTCAGACACTTACGAAGCAAATCAGGCCTAAGGTAAGGGAAATATCACAATCTCATTTTTATCCAAGATTGTTTATACTGGGTTGTATTTTATCAACCACATCCATTTTTCGTCAATATGTAATGTTACTTCCATCCATATAAAATTTTTTGAATCCAATTTTACCATTCGGTGAGTTTTTAGTAAAAGATATAAAAAGAATCTTTTGTCGTTTTTTGTACGAGGTACTTTTTGACTTTTCCGACAAAAGTACGAAGAATGTTTTTTTAACTTATACGGCATGAATGGATTTTTAAAACATTATTTCCAAGAATCTTCTTTTACAAGTTTTCATGTTTATTTTTAATGAACTTTTTTTAGTTTATAATTGTATGACATGTTAAGAAAATAAAAGTGTTTTTGAAGAAGAAAGGATATTTTCCTCAAGAATGGAGTTCAAGTGTTTTATCAAAATTATTTTCCATCTAAGATAATTAAGGGTTCTGTTTTTATCCCTATTATTACATTGATTTGATTATGTTTTGAGGGAGTTATTTTTATGAAGTCATTTACCTTATATGATTTGTTTTATGATGTCATGATGTTTCAAGAATCCCATTTTTGTTACATGTGTTATGCGATGATGTATGATTTATGATTATGTGGCACACATAAGAAATAATTCATTATAAGATGGGTGGGACCTATATCTCCCTCCAATGCATTGGGTAAAGATTTTATATCTCATGAGATAGACATGGCTAGAACAGTAGGTTATACCGGTTCAGTGAAACAGGACTGGAACGAGGGTGACTCGGTTCAGAAAGGGACTTTGTCCACTAAGATAGTCTTGGCAATGAGTCTTGACTAACAAGAAATGATTCTCTATGATTATTTTTGTATGCCACAAAGTTTCATGTTTTAAGTTATGATTATTGTGATTACATTTCACTGCCATGATTTATCCCATGTTATGAAATTATGATCTCTTTTGCAGGTTAAGATTTCCAAAAGTTATGTGCTTGTGTATACGATGTGATTGATATTTTTTTTACCCTTACTGATCATTTGAGCTCACCCTCTTATGTTTTCTTGTCACTAGGATATAAAGAAAGGTTTTAGGTATAAAAAAAGGAAGATCTTTATGGGATATGTTGAAGATCTTTCACCAGGATTAGAAGATTATATTCCGAGTTTCCAAAGACACTAAACTATTATGATCCTTGTGTGTGTGTTTTTGTTATGTACTAATTATTCCGCAAATGTAATGTAATGTCCATGTAAGTCAGGATTTGGGTCTCTACAATATCCCCTAAGCATAGTGTGAATCTATCTAAATTATGGATAAATGAAAGTAAAGGGAGTATATTTTCTCCCAATGATGGATCTTCTTCAAGTTCCAGAATAAATAATGTGATAGTGGTTTTTAACAATTAATGCTACATCAGTTATTAATTAATTTTTACACATTATTTCATTTTCACAACATGTATTATCTTGGGTTTTGGGGGTTCTAATAACGTTTGTTGTGTTGAACAAGTTTCATTCAATCCATAAAACATGAATAATGATATCAATGATTCACCATTCTCTATGATTCATGAAATCATGTTTTAAAAATAAATAATCACATATAATTTGTCATATCATATTGTATTATATTAAAAATGATATTAATACTGAACTTTAGTTTCCTTATGACATATGATTTCATATCCTATGATGGGTTTATTATATAATATACACTATGTCATGAGATGTGATATTGTATTAGTAATCTAGTTTTCTAAATATCATATCATATTATTCTAACAGAAACCTCTTATATAGTGTATTTAGAGAGGTTTAATATAAAATACAGTAAAATAATACCAAAAAATATGGATTTATAGTCTATTTAGGGGATAATACATATAAATAATCAACTTAAATATAAACCACAACAACATTATTTAAATTTCCATTATAATATTCTAAATAACATTAATTATCTATAATTTCATTGGATTATTTGGGAGAATACATAAAGGAAAAGGGTGAGCTATAAATCTTAGCAAGGGGTTTATCAAATTAAAGAATAAAGAAATGTAATGCACATGGGAAAATGTTAATATATTGGAAATTTAAAAGTGAAGGGTCACGTATTTTAACATTAAATCATAGAATGAAGAAGATTATATCATAGTATCATGGAATCATTTGAAATGTGAAATAAAATAATACATCAATTCATTATTATGGTCATTAATTCACCACCAAGACAATAGAAAATAATGTCTTAGGGTCTATTCCAACACACTATATATGGTATCTAATGAGATGAAATAACTAACAAATTAATTCGGGGGAAGCATAATTTTTGGAGCCCATCTCATCCCTAACATGTATATTTTATGTCCTTTATATAACGAAATAATACATTGTAAATATGTATGGAAAACATGAAAATGAAATGGGTTGTATAATCCTATCTTAGAGCATAATCAAATGGCTGAAAACATTGATTGGCATGAAACATGGATTAAAAAATTATTAGACATTCATAAATCTATAAAAAATTATTTTTCATGTAGGTAAATTTCATGCTATGTGAGGACAGAAAAAAGGGTTGATGTAAGGAAGGAAATGAACATAATAAGTGAGGTTTTAAGAAAAACTGTAAAGAGACATTAAATTGGGTAATAGTATAATAATTTCTATAAAACCAACAATCAAAACAAATAATTTCCCATAATTTATTTAGAAACTATAAAAGGATAAAATAATTATACTGAGTAATACATGGAAATGTACAAGAATTAAATAATTTTCCCTTAAATATGTTTTCCTAAAATACTGAATTGGGAAGGGGACATAAATAACATGTATTAGCACAAAAAACTAACATAAAATTAAAATTGGTATAAATATGTATGTTACTTATAAACAATGTATAGAAGATTTACATGAGTATTGGATTTTATGGAAAGGGAGATAAATAAAGAAAATGGGTAACCTAAATGTAACAAGGGTGGTTTGTATGGTACCTTACCTAATGTCCATGACATTTTCGTTATGTTTAGTAAAATTCTTAATTAATCAAATTAATATTATTAAACAATTATTCATAAGGGTTTTCATATATATTTAATTTATTATTTTTATTTTATTTTATTTTATAAATTTTATATTTCTAATTATGATTATATTCACCTTCTTATGGTGGTTTCCTACCTGATTTGAATGTCACATTATCTTATCATAAATTTTAAATGTTCTATTCTAATGAAAACACAACACCTTAATTTCCATGGAAGGATATTTATATCATTCTTGTAGTTTTTACTATTCTAAATATCCAATTTTTCATAAAGATAGGTATGATCCATTTAATATAATTATTATCATTATACATTTTTTCCTTTAATTGTTTTCTATAACATGATGAAATTTTTTTATATGAAATTATTACTATTAATTAAATATTTAATTTTAAAAACTAAAAAATACAATTATTTTGATAAATTTTAACCATAATATTTACATTTCAACAAACAATGGAGTTAGAGGAGAAAAATGAAATATATTGTTCATGGAAGCGGTGAGCTGACTATAATATGAACAACAATATCATTTCAAATTATAACAATGGGTTATTAGATAACGAATTTTCAATTAGTATAATTAAATTTTAGTTTTTATAGTGCTATTTTTATTACACTATCATTAATTTTAGAAGGTAAAATAAGAATATAATTTAATAGGGTTAGGTTGGAAACATTACCTCTTACTTTGGATGTTCACAAACTAGATACACATTAATGGGCCATGTTTTTATCTTTTGGGAAGATTAATGCTTCTAGGGTTTGGGGAGAGAATTAGGGAAGAGATTAATGTAAAGTTTGTATGAGATAAGGATTATAATGAGTGGATAAATGGGGTTGTGATGGTTAGTACTTATAAGGGGAGGAGATTTTTATTTTAGAATAAAATATAAAATATTCAAATAGTGACTCAACTATTGAGTCAATAGAAAAGGACTTGTATGTATATGGTAAAGTGAGAATTAAAAAATTCATCAAGCTTCCCAAAAACATATTCTAATGTGATAGTTTTAAATATGTTATTTATAGGTTACTTATAGGATATTTTAATTTTCATTAAATAATTAAGTTGATTTTAACAGAATTCTAAAATGAAACCTAGGATAATTTCAAAATGATGATTATAATAATGAAATCATTTTTTTGAATACCTTTTAGAATATGAGAAATTAAATTCTAAAAATAAAACAATTATTAATTCAAAAATATCAATTTTTATGACACAATAAAATTTCCAACAACTAAATAAATTACATATTAGTTTATAAAACTATAATATCATTTATATTAAAAAAAATATTTAATTCTGAAACAAATTTATGAAAATTAATTTTATTTAAAATTATTCTACATATTATAAATTTGTTTTTATAAAAATAAGAATTATATGTTTCATTGAAAATACAATTATATTTTCTTTGTGTCAATAATTTATTATATCATATTTTATACTTATATTTACAAAGTTAATTATATTTTTAGATCATAATTTACTAAAATATAATTTTTACATTTTATCCAAAAAATATCAATTTTCAGCCTTATAGAATTCTGATGTCTATGATCCATATATGTAATCAAAATAATTAGTACGAATTACAGTAAATTAGTAAAAACCATTTAACTTATAATAGAATTTACATTATATTAATACATGTCCCCAAGATATGTACCCCATTTATCACAATTATAATCCCTAAATCTATTGTTTTTTATGGTGTTGTATTCATGGGGAGGTTCAACCCACATTGACCATGTGGATACCTCAACTAAGATGAAATTCTCCAATTGATGATTCTACTAAAGTCTCACATTCTAATGTTCTAATTAGGCTTGGTTAAGTGGAAAAATAATTATTTTATATCCTTCCCAAGACAAGATAAATGAACATAAAAATATATAATCATACCAATTGATATCATTGATTTTCTATTCGATATCAATTACCCCTTATCACTACCCATAATATACACTAATTCTAACAGTTATTTTATATCGATTAAATTATCAAAGATCATAATACCAAAAAAATCATCTTATGAACAATTTTATTCAATAATTTTCCAATATACTTTTATTCGTCTTTTATTTGGGTTTTAGTATCATTAAATAAAACACACAAACAAACAAAAATATTTACATAAAAAACTAAATTTATAAAAAACTGGACCATTACACGTATGATTTGGGAAGACATGGGATATTATAACACCATTTTAAACTATTCATATGATGGTAAAAAAAGTATTATATTCTCATTATGAAATAATTTATTTCATATTCCACACAATCCAAGTATCTTAGGGTTTATAAAACATAATCCATGATATTGATTCCTATCGTATGTTTTGATTCTAAATATTCAAGGGTGAATAATAATAGGTCCTCTCAAACATTATTATTCAATCATAAAGGAAAACCATAAGATACAAGTATAGGTACGGTGATTTATTATCATATATATCACCTTTAAATATAAATGGACCCAATTAATATATATAAATTTTTATTTATATTTTTTGAGTTGTTTTATCTTCCATGGGTTTTCAATGTCTTCTAGAGAAATATTGGATATTATATGATACAAAATTAAATATTTCATAGAAAATATGTAACATCCCAAGTAAGTAATGAATAATAGATATTTTTATCTATGTCTATTCATGAATTATATAGTGTTTTAGAGGCTTAAAATGAGAATAAATCCAATCTTAAGCTTGAAATACACTAATATTTTTAAAAGATTGTTTTACTGCCTTTTGATGGAAAACCATTTTTTAAATCAATCTTTTGACAAATTTATAAGCTCTATTTGTAAAAATAAACTTATTCTTTATTATTGGGACATTGAAATTTAATTTGGGTAAATTTTTGGTACCATTCCGATAAATTTCATTTTTAATGAATAATGAAAAATGTTGTATTTTAATTCAAAACCTCTTTTTAATATAATTTATTTATATAAATATATTATCTTTTGAATTGGTTTTAAAGTTCAATTAGAATACATTTTTACCATTTAATCCAACAGTGGTCATTGGAATTAATTTCAATTTGAAATTGGACTTAAACTAGTGTCGGTCTTTTAATAATTATTGTTTCATAAAAACACGCTCTTTGTCATGACAGCGGGAATTAATTATTAAATTAATTAATTTAACTTATATGATTGGAATTTTGTAAAATAGTCATCATTTTTGAATTCGGAATATCAAATATATCTTAGGGTGAAGTTTTGGTATTTTTCTGAAAAACATCAATTTTTGATGAATAGTGAAACCACCACGTGGTACTTAAAAACAGATTTTTTTCGTTCAAATGAAATTTTACCACCTCTGTGTTTTGAATTTCAAAAATCCAACCTGCATGGTTATCATTAAGAAGTAAAATGTGGTTCAATGGGATTAAAATAATTTTTCGGTGAATAGTAACTATTAAGTTTTTAATCGCAATTAGAGGTAATTAGTGCAATTTAAGGAAAAAATGATATTATAATTAAATGAAAATACCTATACACATGTCCTAAACTTATTAGATGTGTCATGGATGACCGAGAAAACCCATAGGTCTATTTTTGGGACCCCATGGAGCCACTTTGGTAAGATAATGACATTAAAGACTTTTATTTAATGTTAATGTAAAAATGACACAAACATGAGTTGTTTTACTAAAAAAAAATTTACATGGGGATATAAAAGTCAGATTTTTTACTATAAATAGTAATTGTAAATCTAAAAAGGTTTCCTACATCATAGTATTTTTTTATAATTTTTAGACATTAAATAAATTAAATTATTTATGACACCATGATGATGAAGCGATGACCTCATTATTTCACGATTTAAATAAAATGAAAATATAATGTAAAATCTAAGACCTATACTTGTCTAAAACCTATTGGATGAGTAGATTTAGAACCCTTATCACCTTATCCTCTAAATGTTTTATTTTGGGACCTTTTGTATCCGAAAATCATTTTATAACAAAGTATCTTTTCTTAACTTTCCAAGAGTGCCCCTCCTCTCCTCTTATAAAAGGCCCCCACCTCTGCCACCTTACCCACAATTCCAAAGCCATTGGGTTGGCCAAAACCTGACCATTTTGTCTCTCCACATCCCTCTGTAACTCTTACAATCCTCACGTTGGGCAGAAGTCTTCCCAAGGAATCCTTTTAGCTCAAATCAAAAAGAGTTACCCGTTTAAAAGGTAGTGTCTTCTCTTGTGTTCGTATGTTTTATTTTGCTTCTCCAACCCCCTAAACTCTTTTTATTAATTTATTTTGTAACAAAACCAGTATATTCCATATACTAGGATGTTTTTATAAGAAGGATTCTAGCTACACATACACACACCTACATCTAATGGTTAAAGAACGTACTATTTCCGTGGATGGTGAATTTCTGCCTCACGAAACGATGATTATTCAATATTCATTTATGGCCTTTAAAGGGGGCCATTAAGATGACACTATATTTATATATGATATATAATATGTTTATGTTTTACTTAAGCTTCTGTATTTTTCATTTATGGAATACCATTATGGTTTCCATTATGGGTAAACACGATATCTTTATTTTAGGAAGTGCGGACTACCGCCCCCTGAAAGTGATTTGATTCGTTAATTCCATATGTGTTATGTATAAAGGATGTAATTAATGATTTTATATATGATATTATAATGGAATTATAATATACCTTTATATAATTATTATTCCATTCCATAAAATACAAAATATAAATGAAAGTAGCATTCACGCGTACGTACGGCTTACCGTCTCCATGAACGGTGCATTTCATTTCTTACCTCTAAACGTTATGTAATATTATAAATGTAGGTATATATTGGATATATATGATATATATGATATCTACATCATTATTATAACTCTGGATATAATGGATACATAAACAACTTGTAATTTAAAGAGTTTATTTTTGACTCAAATACCAATGATCATTAAAACGACCGTTATTAACTTAAATAATTACATAGTGTTGATGACATGGTAATAAGTGATATAAAAGGAATAATAAACTTGAAAAAGGTTCTAAAGAAAGTAGAGATTAACTCAAGTTTATTATTCAGGAGGTTAAAGAACGATTGAGCCATGTCGGAGCCGAGGTATGGGACTTCGTCTCAATCTCCTTTCATTGAGGCATATTTTGTTTTATACACAACCTTCTTTTATACGGTGTATAAAACTCTTTGACTTTTATGTTTATCTAAAAGGAATCTTTTTATATGAAGTGTTTTACTAAACGAAAAATGGGAATGTTATTTTCATATATATGTGGCGACAACGACTTCTCCGCAACCATTACCATTATTTGAGTTTTGGCTTCCTCTATAAGCCATACATTTTTTTTAAAAGAAAAATAAAGACCCTATTTTACTTTTCTTTTATTTTGGTATTGAAAATGTTTTTTCATAATGTTTTATATCAATGTGTTGTGTTGATATATAGTGATTGAAAAGTGGAAATGTTATGTTTCCTTTATGCATGTTTTATGTGATACGATTATGTTATGGTTATTGGGAATTATTATGAAGACGGGTGGTTCCATGATAAACTAAGGGCGGGTGAGCCCGATATAGCTCTCCAATGCATTGGGTAATGCAAAGGAGTTAAACGTTAAGGTTTCTCCGAAGATATTTAGGGAATATACTGGGATGGGTTTTCCAAACGTAACTAAGAGGGTTACTCCCTACGTAAGAATGTTATGAATGCCTCAAGTTACCTTTATGTCTTATGATTTCAATGATTTATTCATGATTTGATGAGTTATGTTAAAGTGCTTATGTTTAATGAGTAGAGTATGATTTCATTGATTCTTGTGTATACATGTACTCTTGTTTCCTTTCCATATTTTTATATCCCTAACTGAGCTTTTTATGCTCATCCCAAGTTTTTGAAATGTTTTTCATAGGTCAAGGGAAGGGTACATGATATGATGATAGTGTCAAGGAAGTGTCAAGAAAGAATCCATGTTTTATTTTTAATATGTTTCCATTGATGGGATAAATTAATACTATCTTTTATCTAACCACTTTGTTTAAATGTGGAATGTAATGCATGTTTTATGATATAATTATCTAAAAATCTAAACCTAAAAAGATCCTCAATGTGTAATCTTGTAATAACTCAAGATTAAGTATGGTTTGAGGCTGGGGAATTATAGTTGGTATCAGAGATCGATTTAGATAACTTTAGGAGTTATAATTCTATTAAATGATTATCCAAAAATATTTTTTTATGGTCAAATTGAAATGATATAGGATTTTATGATTACCATGTTGCTTCATCTAAGACATGTTTGTTCAGAATGGTTTTCCATAGAAGAAATAGGGAAGCAGTGCTATGAAGGCATACAGAAAGAAATAACCTTCCGAATCAGCATCCTGAGATGGTCGAAATTAGAACTGAACTGTTTGTTGCAATATTGGAACAGTTGGCTCAAGCGATAAATGGTGGTGTTATCCATGCACAAGATCAGCCAGATCAACTGTAGAGGAACATGTCCCTGGTGGAACATTTCATGAGGAAACATCCCCCATCATTCAGAGGATCATCTGACCCTGTGCTAGCTGAAGGGTGGATTAAAGCACTGGAGATGATTTTCGATGTCATGGGGTGTTCAGACAATCAAAAGGTTAGTCTTGTCAGTTACCGTTTGAAGGGTGAAGCAGATCAGTGGTGGTCGAGGGTTAAAAATATCAGGGACGCTGATGAGATTTATTCTCTTGACTGGGATGAATTCAAAGGTATGTTTCTTGAGGGTATTTTCCTAAGGCTTTTCGACTTATGATGGAAAAACAATTCCTAGAATTTACACAAGAGGAGGACTCAGTGGCTGCCTATGAAGAAAGGTTCACGCGATTGGCAAGCTATGCTCCAAATTTTATCCGAGACCTGGATAGTAAAATTAATCATTTTTACTCAGGATTAAAGACAAAATATCAAAGGGATTTAGATTCTAATGAGTTCAAAAATTATGAAAAGCTAGTTCTATGTGCTTAGAAGGTGGAAATGGAGTTTTCAGAGGATCAAGTGTTCTATAACAACCAACAGAAGAAGAGACTGAGGTGGCAGGAGAGAGGAAAGAATTATTCAAAAAGGTCTGACAGTAAAAAAACTATGTTTCTAGTTTGTGATAAATATGGGAAAAGGTATGCTGGGGGAATGCCTTCAGAATTCTGGAAAGTGCTACCGATGTGGTAAGATGGGACATAAGGCTCGTGATTTCACTGAAAAAGATCAGGGTAATGGTAAGTCAAATTTGATTTATAGTTAGTGAAATGTTTTAAGTGAAATGAGATGGGTCACAATGAAAAAGAGTGTCCGAAAAAGAGCTTGAGTGATGGGAAGTAGTTAGACTACAAGAAGAAAGGGGCGGTGAAATCCTTTGCAACTACTTCAGCAGATGTCAGGCCATTAAATGAAGTTGTATCAGGTACTTTGTTTGTTTTTTCAGATTATGCCAGTGTGTTGTTTGATCCATGGTCTACACATTCTTTAATTTCTGAAATCTTTTCTAGTAAAATGGGAATACCATCTCAATAAATGACTCCTGAACTTGTGGTAAAAACACATGGGGGAAATTTTGATTCAAAACGAATTTTTAAGAATCTTCCTATCCTTATCTGTGGAAAGAACCTACTTGAAAACCTTATTGCTTTACCTCTAGTAGAGTTTGATGTTATCCTGGGTATGGATTGGCTATCTATTTACCATGATAAGATTGAATGTAGAGCTAAAGAAGTTTCTTTTCAGAAATTCTTTCAGTTTGTGTACAAGAATGAACCCTTACTATTGATAACTTATCAAGAGGCCGAGAAACTTGTAAAAGATGGAAATTAATGTTACCTTGCACACATTGTTGAAAACAAAGGAACTATTCAGATTAATGATGTGCCACTGGTAAATGCATATCCTGATGTTTTTCCTGATGAGTTTCCTGGAATAATACCAGATCGGGAAGTTGAGTTTACTGTTGACTTAGTTTCTTATGCTAAGACAATTTCAAAAACCCCTTATCGAATGGCTCAAATTGAACTTTTAGAGTTGAAGGAGCAATTGCAAGATTTATTAGAGAAAGGTTTATTCCACCTGGCACATCACCATGGGGTTCTCATGGTTCAATGAGACTTTGCATTGATTATAGATCCTTGAATAACATTACTATTAAGAACAAATATCCTTTGCCTCATATCTATGATTTGTTTGATCAGCTCCAGGGAGCTCAGTATGTTTCATAGATTGACCTGAGATCGGGGTACCATCAGCTGATGGTAAAGGAAGAAGATATTCTAAAGACCGTGTTCCGTACAAGATATGGCCATTATGAATTTTTAGTAATGCCTTTTGGGCTAACCAATGCACCTTCTGTATTCATGGATTAATGAATAGAATTTTTCATGAGTTCTTGGATAAGTTTGTGGTGGTTTTCATTGATGATATTTTGGTGTTTTCTAAAAGTAAAGAGGAGCATGAAAGACATTTAAGGGTTATTTTTCAAACCTTAAATGAAACGAAATTGTATGGGAAATTCAGAAAGTGTGAGTTTTGGTTACAACAAATTTTATTCCTTGGTCGCATTGCTTCTAAAGATGGGATAACTGTTGATCCTGCAAAAACAATGGTTTTTGAAGAATGGCCAAGACCCACAAATGTAACTGAGATTCGTAGTTTCCTTGGTTTGGCAGGCTATTACCAAAGGTTTCTTAGAAATTTTTCACAGTTATCTATTCCAATGACTAAGCTAACTCGGAAGGGTGTTAAGTTTATCTGGACAAAAGAATGTGATGATTGTTTTCCGGAATTGAATAGACGATTGGTGAATGCTCCAGTTTTGGCAATACCTTCCAGGAATGGGGAGTTTTTTATCTATAATGATGCTTCATTGAAAGGACTTGGTTTCATCCTAATGCAGAATGATCAGGTAATTGCTTATGCTTCACGTCAGTTGAAAACTCATGAAGTAAATTATCCTACACATGATTTGGAATTAGTTGCTCTTGTTTTTGCTTTAAAAATTTGGTGGCATCATTTTTATGGAGTAAAGTGTGAAATATATACCAATCACAAAAGTTTAAAGTATATATTCACTCAAAAATGATTGAACATGAGAGAGAGATGATGTCTTGAATTAATCAAGGATTATGATTGTACAATTCATTACCATCTGGGAAAAGCAAATAAAGTGGTTGATGCTTTGAGTCGAAAAAGTAATACTTCATTAACAATGTTGCGTTTGGAACGTGATCCTTTGGTTAAGGATTTGATGATCTTTGGCCTAGAAGTTGTTGGTACAGGATGTCCTTATATTTTGTTTTAGGTATCAGTGAAATCTTTTCTATCAGATAGAATCAAGCAAGCACAGAAGCAAGACAGTGAGTTGCAGAAAAAGGTAGAGCTAGTTCAGAGAGGTACGTTTCTTGAATTCAACGTTGATAATGATTGTGTTTTGAGTTTTGGGAATAGATTGTGAGTGCCTTGTGATTCACAGTTGAAGAGAGAGTTGTTATGTGAAACTCATAGTTCTCAGTTTTCAGTTCATCCAGGAAGTACTAAGATGTATAGAGATCTTTCAGAGTATTACTGGTGGGACAGAATGAACAGGGATATTGATGATTTTACTATGAAGTGTTTGACATGTCAATAGGTTAAATCAGAGCAACAGTTACCGAATGGTATGCTTCAGACTTTACCAGTGCCAGAGTGGAACTGAGAGAATATATCCATGGACTTCATTGTGGGATTGCCGAAGACACCACGAGGTAATAATGCAATTTGGGTTATTGTTGATCGCTTGACTAAATCTACTCATTTCCTTGTTATGCAAGATACTTTTTTCCTAGATCAACTTTCCCGTTTGTATCTTAACGAGATAGTCAGGTTACATGGAGTTCCTCTCTCCATTGTATCTGACTGTGATCCAAGGTTTACTTCTAACTTTTGGAAAGGCCTTCAGAAGTCGTTGGGTACTGAATTAAATTTTAGTATAGCTTTTCATCCTCAATCAGATGGGCATTCAGAACGAACAATTCAGACTATGGAAGATATGCTATGTGCTTGTTCAATGGATTATCAGGGAATTTTGGACCAACATCTTTCTTTGGTTGAGTTTTCATTTAATAACAGTTTTCATTCTAGTATACAGATGGCACCATTTGAGGCATTATATGGGAAGCGGTGTCGAACTCCATCTTTCTGGGATGAAGTGGGTGAAAGGAAGCTGATGGGACCAGAATTGGTAGAACATTTGGCAAAAAAAGTTCAGCTGATACAGAAACACATGAGAACAGCTCCGAGCAGGCAGAAGATCTATACGGACAACAGGAGGAAGGATCTCTATTTTGAGGTAGGTGATCATGTTTTTCTCAAAGTCTCACCACGGAAAAGTGTGATGCAATTTGCTAAGAAAGGAAAGATGAGTCCAAGGTTAATTGGACCATATGAAATTCTAGAGAGAGTTGGATCAGTTGACTACCGAGTGGATTTACCTCCGAGTTTATCTCTGGTACACAATGTTTTTCATGTTTCGATATTGAGAAAGTATATGCCAGATCCATCTCATGTTTTGATTCCAGAGGTATTTCAGCTGGAAGAGAACCTATCTTATGAGGAACAACCCGTCCAGATTCTTGAACAGAGGAAGCAAGTGTTATGGAATAATTTGATTCATCAGGTAATGGTTTTGTGAAAAAACCACATGATTGAAGAGGCAACATGGGAATCTGAAAATGCAATGAAGGCTAAATACCCACACCTATTTGATAAGTAAATAAATTCTGGGGACACAATTTTCAAAAGGGGGGAAGATTGTTACATTCCATGTAAGTAATGAATAATAGATATTTTTATCTATGTCTATTCATGAATTAGATAGTGTTTTAGAAGCTTAAAATGAGAATAAATCCAATCTTAAGCATGTAAAACACTAATATTTTTAAAAGATTATTTTACTGCCTTTTGATGGAAAACCATTTTAGAATCAAAATTTTGACAACTTTATAAGCTCTATTATACAAAATAAACTTATTCTTTATGATTGGGACATTTAAATTAACTTTGGGTAAATTTTTGGTACTTTTCCGATAAAGTTCATTTTTTATGAATAGTGAAAAATGTTGTATTTTAATTCAAAAAGTCTTTTTAATATAATTTATTTATATTATTAGATTTATTTTTTCAATTGGTTTTAAAGTTCAATTAGAATATATTTTTACCATTTAATTCAATAGTGGTCGTTGGAATTAATTTCACCTTGAAATTGGACTTAAACTAGTGCCAGTCTTTTGATACTAATTGTTTCATAAAAACACGCTATTTGTCATGACAGCGGGAATTAATTATTAAATTAATTAATGTAAATTCTATGATTTGAATTTTTTAAAATAGACATCATTTTTGAATTCGGAATATCAAATATATCTTAGGGTGACGATTTGGTATTTTTCTGAAAAACATCAATTTTTTATGAATAGTGAAACCACTAAGTGGTACTTAAAATACTGATTTTTTTCGTTTAAATAAAATTTTACCACCTCTGTGTTTTGAATTTCAAAAATCCAACATGCATGGTTATCATTAAGAAGTAAAATTTGGTTCAATGGGATTAAAATAATTTTTTGGTGAATAGTAACTTTTAAGTTTTTAATCACGATTAGAGGTAATTAGTGAAATTTAAAGAAAAAATGATATTATAACAAAAGGAAAATACCTAGACACATGTCCTACCCTTATTGGATGTGTCATGGCCGACCAAGACAACCCATGGGTATATTTGTTGGACCCCATGGATCCACTTGTGTATGATAAAGACATTAATGCCTTTTATTTAATGTTAATGTAAAAATGACACAAACATGAGTTGTTTTACTAAAACATTTTTTACATGGGGTTATACAAGTCCGATTTTAGACTATAAAGTATCATTGGAAAGATAAAACGATTTCCTACATCATAGTAGTTTTTTTATAATTTTTAGACATTATATAATTTAAATTATTTATGACACCATGATGATGCAGCGATGACCTCATTATTTAACGATTTAAATAAAATGAAAGGATAATGTAAAATATAAGACCTACACTTGTAAAAAACCTATTAGATGAGTGGATTTCGAACTCTGATCACCGTATCCTTGAACTTTATAATTGTGGGACCTTTTTTATCCGAAAATCATTTTATAACAAAGTATCTTTTCTTAACCTTCCAAGAGTGCCCACCCTCTCCTCTTATAAAAGGCCCCCACCTCTACCACCTTATACACACTTATAAAGCCTTTGGCTCGGCCAAAACATGCCCATTTTGTCTCTCCACATCCCTTTATAACTCTTAGAATCTTTACATTGGGCAGAAGTCCTCCCAAGGAAGCCTTTGAGCTCAAATCAAAAAGAGTTCCCCGATTTAAAGGTAGTGTCTTCTCTTGTGTTCTTATGTTTTATTATGCTTCTCCAACCCCCTAAACGCTTTTTATTAATTTATTTTGTAACAACACCAGTATCATCCATATACTAGGATGTTTTTATAAGAATTATTCTAGCTACACATAAATACACCTACATTTAATGGTTAAAGAACATTCTGTTTCCGTGGATGGCGAATTTCTGCCTCCCGAAACGTTGATTGTTCAATATTCTTTTAGCACCATCAAATGGGGACATTAAGATGAAACTATAATTATATATGATATATAATATGTTTATGTTTTACTTATACTTATTTATTTTTAATTTATGGCATACCTTTATGGTTTCCATTATGGGTAAACGCGATATCTTCATTTTAGGAAGTGCGGACTACCGCCCCCTCAAAGTGATTTGATTCGTTAATGCCATATGTGGGATGTATAAAGGATGTAATTACTGGTTTTATATTTGATATTATACTGTAATTATAATATAACTTTATATAATTATTATTCCATTCCATAAAATATGAAATAGAAATGAAATTAGCATTCATGCGTACGTACGGCTTACAGTCTCCATGAACGGTGCATCTCATTTTTTACCTCTAAATGTTATGTAATATTATAAATGAATGTATATACTGGATATATATGATATATATGATATATACATCATGATTATAACTCTGCATATAATGGATACATGAATAACTTTTAATTATAAAGAGTTTATTTTTGACTCAAGTACCAATGATCGTTAAAACGACCGTTATTAACTTAAATAATTATATTGTGTTCATGACATGGTAATAAGTGATATAAAAGGAATAATTAACTAGAAAAAGGTTCTCATGAAATTAGTGATTAACTCAAATTTATTATTTAGGAGGTTAAATAATGATCGAGTCAAGTCGGACCCGAGGTATGGGACTTCATCTCAATCCCCTTTCATTGAGGCATATTTTGTTTTATACACAACCTTCTTTTATACGGTGTATAAACCCCTTTGACTTTTACGTTTATCCAAAAGAAATCTTTTTATATGAAGCATTTTACTAAACTACAAAAGGGAATGTTTTTTTCATACATATGCGGCGACAATGACTTCTCCTCTGCCGTGACCCTTATTTGAGTTTCGGCTTCCTCTTCAAGCCATACATTTTTTTTAAAAGAAAAGTTAATACCCTATTTTACTTTTCTTTTATATTGGTATTGAAAATGGTTTTCATAATGTTTTTATATCAATGTGTTGTATTCATATCTTTTGATTGAAAATTGGAAATGTTATGTTTCCTTTATGCATGTTTTATGTGATACAATTATGTTGTGGTTCTTGGGCATTATTATGAAGATGGGTGGTTCTGTGATAAAATAAGGGCGGGTGAGCCCGATATAGCTCTCCAATGCATTGGGTAACGCGAAGGAGTTAAATTTTAAGGTTTATATGAAGAGATCTAGGGAATATACTGTGATAGGTATTCCAAACGTAACCAAGAGTGTTACTCCTTACGTAAGAATGTTATGAATGCCTCAAGTTACCTTTATGTATTATGATTTCTATGATTTATTCATGATTTGATGAGGTATGTTAAAGTGCTTATGTTTAATGAGTAGAGTTTGATTTCATTGATTCTTGTGTATACATGTACTCATGTTTCCTTTCCATATTTTTATATCCCTCACTGAGCTTTTTATGCTCATCCAAAGTTTTTGAGATGTTTTTTACAGGTCAAGGGAAGGGTACATGATATGATGATAGTGTCAAGGAAGTGTCAAGAAAGAATCCATGTTTTATTTTAAATATGTTTATGTTGATGGGAAAAATTAATAATATCTTTTATGTAACACTTTGTTTAAACGTGGAATGTAATGAATGTTTTATGATCTAATTCTTTAAAACTCTAAACCTGAAAAGATCCTCAATGTGTAATCTTGTAATAACTCAAGATTAAGTAAGGTTTAAGGCTGTGGCCTTATAAAAACATTGAAAACATTATATTATAATTTAAATTATATTATTTTTGAATTGATTATAAATTATGGAAATGGTTTTTTTTGGAAATATCAATAATATTAAAAGTTGATTATAAAAATAATTTATTATAAATTTGAAACACCCAGACCTAAAATCCCAAAGTCAGTGAATTATTTCATTACATTGTATTAGAGAAAAGTAATATACGTCCCAAAGGATAAATTAGTTTAGTAGATTTGGAAACAGTATACATATATAAATCAATATTACGTCTATAAAATAAATCCAACATAAATGTTTTATTGGGAACATCCAAAAATCTATGTTTATCCCAAAAATTAATTTATAATAAAACTCTTCACATCCTAGGGAAATATAAAACTTAAGAAAATGGGTGATATTGAATTCTCAGTAAGGGTAAGAAATACAACGTAAGATATCATAAACATAAACATTAGGCATTGTGAATAACTAAAAACACATTCCTTTGAAAAAAATAAACTTGAACATAATATTGTAGGAATCAGAGATGAAACAGTAAGGTCATAATAAAACATATACATGGGTATTACACGAGTTTATAACCATGTGAAATTTTAATTAATAGCTTCATAATGAGGGAATTCATAATGAGGGACATCATAATTATACCATCAAGTCCTCATTCCATGACCATAAATATCCATTTTTTCAAGTCCTCATGCCAAGATCTTAGTTTGCCTCATGATACCTATCGATGGATGGAGGGGATATAGAGGGACCCACCAAAACATAATAATTCTAATGAATTACTCTTATGAATGTGGATAAACCTAAACAAAATATTCATTCATATTAAAATTAATATATGAAATGTAAATAACATTCCCCATATATTAAACATAGACACTAAGCATTCAAAATAAATTGGTGAATGGTGTCAAGATAGAACATCCACATTGAAAATAATAATTAACCCTTATACAACATATTTTAGATTATATCATAATATATAACCCTGTATTAAATAAAATATTCATCCAAGGATGTTGAAAAAAATAAATATATTTTTAAATGAGACTATTGATCAATCCATGACGAAATAATTGTTAAACATTCCAAAGTGCACCATAAAACCTTGAAAAATCCAAATAATTATACCATAGAATATAACGAGAATATATAGTCTCTAGATATGATATACCAAGGTACATTAAATAAACAACATGCAAAAAATAAGTGGTTAATAAGGCATATATCTCATAAATGTTAAAGTGAGGTGGGAAAAAATATCTATTTTGCTTTTGGAAGAAGTGTTTTTTGGATAATCATTTGTATGTGTCATTAATTTGGTTTCCAAAATTTACATACCAGAAAATAAAATCTTACGTAATTGATATTAAATTTAAGGCATAAATGAGGTCCCACTAAAGTGAAATCATTTAAATAGTATTTTTAAAGAAGCAATAGAATTATAACATTTTAGTGTGGTTTATGGAATTAGTTAAAGTGTTTTAAAGTTAAAAAGGATTTTTTTATTTAATAAAACCAAAAATGAACCAAAATATATTTTTCAAGTTAAAATTTTTTATTTTAGAAAGATAAATTTGGCTCAAAACATATTATAGAGTGAACATAAAAATAGGTAATAATTCAAGAAGTTCATTGAATCAGGCTTTCATTTTAGAGGAATTTTTGAATGATTCTTTTAAAACATGTAACTAACCATAAAATAAAGAAGAATTTTGATAGGTACACATATATATAACATTCACACGAAATTTATGAGGAGTAAATAATAATAAATAATAATTTAATTAATGTGAGTAGAGAATAAGAGAAACATGAATTAAAATGGATGTTCGTGTAGAAAATACTTACAAATTTATAAACATTTGAATTTTATTACACAAAATTAATAATCATAAAATTATAAATTTAAGATCCATAAAATAAAGATATTCATGATATGAATAATCAATTGGATGTATACATACACCATACATTTTTAATATTAGTGAATACAAAATATCTCTCAAAATTGGAAGTGATTTAAAGAATCTCTTACCTTATGTCCAAGGAGTTCTCCACTTGATATTAATGGCCCAAATAATCAAATTTAGGTTGATTAATTAATAATTATAGAACCTCCTCTTCATAAAATTGAATTTTTATACACATATTAAATTCATTCATTACTTTTTTGATAGGTTAATAGATTTAATTTCATTTATTGGGTCCATTTGTTTCATGATCTTTATACTTATATACATGAATGGAAAATCATGTAAAATGAGGATGGTTGACCAGAATTGATGTTATATTTTAGTACTGAACATACATAAGGTTAAATAATTTTAATTTTTTTTCTTTCTTGGAGTGAAGATAAATCATTATATAAATTATTTAATGATAATCAGTTGGGTTACATAGCAGGTTTTAATCACAATGAGTCATTTTATTTTATAAATCAAAACAATGTGTACAAAAAGAATCATGAGTCATAGATAAGACATAATACATACATTAGAGTATTTTTAATCCATAATAATAGTTTTATGGCCATAATTGAATATATAAATATAAATTGAAAACATATCGTCCTTGAATGTGGTCAATTAGCACATCTCTGATAGTGTTTTTTTACTACTAACATTAAAGAAGGGTAAAAGAGAGATGATAATAACATATTCTATAATCGTAAAAAAGTAAAATTACATTAAAGGTACTAGTGTTTTCATAACATTTGGATAAGGAAATTAAAGGATAGAAAAGAAAACAAAGTAATATGAAAATAATGTAAAATAATTAAAAATAGGAATTTAACTCTAGAATTAATATTCCTTGAGACCCTCTTTAGGGGAGAGTATTCTGTATTTTTATGAGACCAAGGGTTATTGGAAGTGGGGAAAAAGCCCAGGAAAAAATTGAAAAAATTGTTGTCAAGGAACAAGGCTTGAGAGGAGTATAGAGAAGACTTAATGAGGGTTGGTATTTATAGTGGAAGAGATGAGTAATTATTGAATATCAAAATCATTATTTTATTATTATTCTCAAGACCATCAATTACGTTGATTCATGTGTCCAATAATAGAAATATGCGCATGTGAGTTTGAACTAATTGTTCTGACATCATCCTTAAATCACCTATGACTCAATAAATCATGAAATGATTATTTATCATAAATTATCATATTTTAGTATTCACCTAAAATTGATGTATTTTAAAAAAACCCAAAAAATTAACCATAACAATTTTTTAATGTGTAGAATCCAAAAATGATATCAATTTAACAAAATAATTTTTTAGAATTGTGAAATTTAATTTTTAAATAAAATTATTATTTAATTGAAAAATAAAGATTATAAATTTTCAAATTATTTTTAAATACATTCCAAAATTAATCATGGTCTCAAAAAATTATCCCAAAATTATTGGAAAACAAAATATTTTTTCGATAACTTATTTTAAGAAAAGTAATTTTAAATTTAGTTTTTAATTTAAAAATGCAATTTGATATTTATTACTCATAAAATTACCAATTCTTAATCAATATTATAGAAAATTTAATATTACATTTATAATGCCCCTAAATTATGTATATACATCCATCGGTAAGGTTAATAATAATAAGGGTATATTCGTATTCATAATGTTACATTACTATTCAAAAGGGTGTTTTATCATTAATAAGGGTATGTTGCAATTCACATAATTTTTTTTATTCTATCAAACTCCAAAAATCCCCTTTAACGCAACCATGCGTGTCAATTTTTGAAACTCAAATCACAAAAGAAGATAAATTATGTTTATTGGATCAGTTATAACAATGTGTTTTTTGTAGTGACTTCGTTCTTCATTCATTAAATTTATTTATTAATATTATTGTTGTTACATTCTCTCCTTATAAAAAATATCATCCTTGAAATTTTGAAATTTAATTTCGAAAGATAATGGTTGATACTTGAAAATTCCCTTGTGGGAAACCAACATCAGAAATATGGTTAAAATATCTTTTTAATAAGAGGGAAATGGAAAATCATCATTTACTACATAACTACACAGTCTAATTGCATTACATGGTCATGGAAGAATAATCAAACCATCATGTTTTGGTGAAAGTGATAGAGAACATGATCATATGAAAGATCATTACCCCAAAACCATAAACTACAGTAATGATAAAAGGGTAACATTTTTTAACACTCTTTACCTAGAGTTGTGGAATTATTCCACTCTATAATAGAATAAATACACATTTATATTTCAAAAAACACAATATTATCATATGTTTGTGCCTTGAACATTCTATAATTCATCTCTTAGCATATGTTGCATCATTTGGTGATATTAAAATCTAAATCCTAATATAATGATCAACTTAATCTATTTCATAAATCATTTAAATTTACAAAGGATCACAATCCAACACTATAGAATAATTCCCATATCCATTCCCTCTAGATCCATGTACACAGGGTCCTTTGAAATCACCGCTTTTTAGAACTCCATGATATATCCTCCTCAATGAACCTACTACCTTATTTTCCATTAGTCTAAAAAAATGAGCACTAAATTTTCACATTACAAACATGTTGATATCTTTTTTGAGTATCCTCTTGAAATATGGTAACAACTGAAATTATGATAAAACAATATTGGAAACATTCAGTCATCCTTACACATTATATTGGATATACTCCTTATATCCATAATTTTTGTAACATACATCAATGATAGTATAGACCACTTATAGAAAAGTCAATAATTAGTTTTGAGGTAGTGGGTACTTATCCAAATAAATTATATTTTCATCATTATGTTAATCATCACGAATATATTATTAGTTTTCTTTGCCTTATCCATATACATTCCCAAGATATTAACTTTCTACTGAGTCACTCATACCTGGAACAATTAATCATATGACCTTATATTCTTAATGAAATAGTCCTATAACACAATCCTCATATATTCTATAATTGTAATATCCAGTTCATTGCTCATAGAAAATTCAAATTAAATGATTCTATATGAGTCATATTAATCATTCAACACCATCTTCATTAGTATCATGACTTGATAATTAGCCAATAACATCATTTGGTGGCATATTCCTTTGATGCTTGGGACATTGATACATATAGTGTTTCATTTCAATGAAGTTTAAGAAATATTCCTTGAAAACCATTTTCGTACACTTATAATCATGAATTTTTTGGGCCTTTTATCCAAAATTTTATCAAACATCCATTTAAGTAGGATAAGTGATGTTTCCTTCCACAAGTACCATGTGTTGGAAAACTGCCATTTTTATTCCTACCTTTATTCATTTTTTTCTCTTCCACCCTATTCTACTATTGTTTCCCTTTCAATGAAATAGGACTTAGAGGATTATTTATATTCCTTGTTAACACATGATAGTATTTCCTCATATGATGAGTATACTTTAGATACTATATTCCTTCAACATAATGGAATAGGACCATAATATATATGATCTTTCTTACTCTTTTCATCATTTGAATTGGTGAAGTTCTAATTCCTTCTACTAGGAATGATTTATAATAAATTATGTCATAAAATTATAAACTCTATATAACCTTAAACATGGTACATAACATAAATTTATGAAAAACAAATCCTAGAACTAAATACATTAGATGTGTTAGGGGCCTAAATCCTTCATAATAGCTAATAATGAGAATGTGAACTATCCTTTTCCCCCCTAGAGTGTCAAACAAGGAGCATAGTAAGGAATGTTTTCATATTCCATGTTACCCTAGGTCATGCTCGAAACACATTATCATAGTTTTTACACCTAGGTATATCTGTTCCAGAACCACATCCACTTGTACTATCCAGATATGGATTTATTTTCATGGAAGATAAAAATAATCCCTTCCTTACCAAAATTCTAGGATGTTCTTGAATGTTTATCCCCAATTTCTATCAAATGGTTTTGTTCCCTAATCTATATTGTCAAAATATTGTTTCCAGGTTTTCAACTAAAATTTATTTTATACAAACTGTAACACCCCAATCCAAGATGCGTGGAATTGGTGTATTATTTAGTTACATTGGAATATAAACTAAGAATATGCATCCTAAAGGACAGAGTAGGTTAATTTCTTTGGAAATAAGATACAGACATAAGTTCAACAATACATCTTAAAACGAAAGACAACATAAATGTTTTATTAGGGATATCTAGAACTCTATGTGTATCCATACAGTTCATTCATAATACAGATCTTCGCATCCAAGGGAAAAATAAAACACAAAAAAGTGGTAAGATCAAATTATTATTAAGGGTACACAATACAATAGAAGTTATCATAAACACAAAAATTAGGCATAGAGAATAACTAATAACACATGTCTTTGAAAATAATAAACTGGAACATAATACAGAAGGAATAACATCTAAATAAATATTTCTATAATAAAACATAAGCATGGGTGTTATAATAGTCTAATGAAAACATGAAAATTAAATTACTACCTTAAGAATGATTGAATACATAATCGAAGACATCATAACCATACTATCATGGCCTCGTTCTAAGACCATAAATATCCATTTTGTTAGGGCCTTATGCCAAGATCATAGTTTGTCTCATGAGACCTATTGATTCATCAAGGGGATACATCGGGCCTCACCTGACACTTACGTAGTCTAATGAATTCCTCTTATGAATGGGGATAAACATAAACAACATATAAATTTATATTTAAAATAACATATGAAATTTAATAACTTTCCCAGTACATTAAAAACAGACACAAACGATTTGACTAAAATTGGATAATGGTATCAAGATTAGATATACATAATCAAAATAATCAAAAACCCATAGAAAACCTATTTTAGATGATATCATAAGATATAAAAATCTACTAAATACATGATTCATTAAAGTATGTTGAAAAAATAAAGATACTTTTAAATGATACCATTTAAAAATTCATGACGAAATAATCCTTAATCATTCTAAACTATCCCATACCACCATGAACAATTCATATAATAATACATTATAATATAATGAGAATAATTAGGATTTTGATGTGATATAACATGGGATAGTACATACACCACATGAATGTAATATGTGGTGAAAAAGGCATATATCTCATAACATTTAGAGCCTTTTACTTTGGAAGGAAGAGTTCTTTTGTAAAATAATTTTTATTGGTCATAAATTTTGCATAAACATTTATAAACAATAAAAGAAAAGGTATAGACACTAATATTACATTTGATGAATAAATGATGTCATACTAAAGTGAAATCATATAAAAGTGTTTTTATTGATGATCTAAAATTAAAACATTTTAGTGCAGTTTCAAGAATTCGTTAAATAGATTATAATAAACAGTGGAATGTTTCTTTCATAAAACCCCAAATGACCCAAAATAGAATTTTAATGTTAAATAGTGTGATTTTATAAAGATAAAACTTTCTTAAAATATATTATTTAGTTAACATCAAAATAGGCATGAAATCGAGATATTCCTTTAATTATGTTTGCATTTCGAATGAATATTTGAAATATTATTTTAAAACAAGTAACTCGTTATAAAATAAACACATATTCTGATTTGTAAACATATATAATATTAAAATATAATTTATGAGGAGTACATAATAATATATAATAATTTAATTGAGGTAAATAGAGAATAAGAGAAACCCGAATGAAAATGGGTGTTTAGGCTGAAAATACTTACAACATTATAATCAATTGAATCATATGCCCCAAAATTAATAATCATCCAATTAGAATTTAAATAGCATGAAAATAAATAAATTCATTATATAAATCATCAATGGGTAGTATACATACACTATACCCAGGTAACAGTTGTGAATATGAAATATCTCACAAAAATGGATGTGAGATGAAGAAACCCTTACCTTAAGAATGTAGGTGTTCTCCACTTAGTCTTAATGACTATAATAATCATATTTGTGTTCATTAATTAATAAATATAGAACCAAATATTCTTTTAATTTCATTCTTATAAACATAATAAGTTCTTTCATGGACTTATTTATGGGTTAAGTTGTTCAATTTCATTATTTGGGTATGTTGTTTCAGGATCGTTATTCTTATATACATGAATAGAGGATAGTGTAAATTAAGGATGGTGGTCCAGAATTAATGTTATATATTATTAGTGATCATTGAAAAGGTTACCTGTTTTTAACATTTCTTTTGGTTACATGGAGTGAATATGAATCATTATATAAATTATTTAATGATAACCGGTTGGGTTAATTAGTGGTTTTCAAACACAACAAAGTAATTTTTATTTATATATAAAAACCATGTGTACAAAAAGATGGAAACACCATAGATGATATATAATACATTAGTTATTAAATATTTAAACCATAATAATGGTTTCATGATAATATTTTAATATAGTGATAGAAATTGAAAACCCATCATCCTTGAATGTGGTAAATTAGCACATCTCTGTTGGTGTTTATTTCCTAGTAGCATAAAGGGAGGGTAAAAGAGAGATTATAATAAATAATTCTATCATCATACCAAAAGTATAGTACATTTGAGGTACTAGTGTTTTCAAAATATTTTGATGAGAACAAGTTAGTAAATATATTAAAACAAAGGAACTTGAAAATAAAGTATGATAATTGAAAAGATGAATTTACCTCTTGATTTAATCTTCCCTGAGAGCCTCTTTAGTGGAGAGGATTTTGACTTTTTATGAGACTAAGGGATATTGGACGTAGGGAGAATCATGGTAGGATATTTGGTATGAATATTTATTGAATTAATGCTTCATAGGTATGATGTATAGATGTATAGAGGGGTTGTATTAATAGTGGAGGAGAGGAGTAATTTTGGAATATCTTAATAGTTATTTTATATTTTTCTCAAGAATGACAATGGTATTGATTATTCTGACCAATAATAATAATATGTGCATTTGAGTTTGGAATAATTTGTCTTAATTCATTCTAACACAACCTATGACTCAAGAAATCTTGTATTTAGTATTTACCATAAATTATCATATTTTACTATTCACCTAAAATTTATGTATTTTAAAAAAATCCAAATAATTCACTATAACCATTTTTCGACATGTAAAATCCAAAAATGATATCCATTTTATCAAAATAATTATTTAAATATGTGGAATTTAATTTATAAATAAAATCATTATTTAATCGAAAAATACATATTTTAAATATAAAAATAATTTTTCAATACGTTCAAAATTTAACAATTGTCTTATAAAATGAACGAAAAGTCATTAGACAAAACAATATTTATTTAGGAAAATATTTTATAAAAATGTATTTTAAATTAATTTATTAATTAAAAACTTTAATTAAATATTATCACTCACAAAAATACACAGACTTAATAAATAATTTATAAAATGTTCTATTTGATTTAGAATGTACCTTAATTTTATTAATACCTCCATGGGAGAGGTTACTATTCATAATGGATTATTAAAATTCATATGGGTACATTAATACTCATAAGGGCATGTTAATATTCACAAGTGTAGGTTACTATTCACCAAAAATTATGTTAGTTCTATCAGACTCGAAAAATCTCCCTAAATGAAACCGTGTATGTCATATATTCAAAATTCAAATAATAGAAGTGTAAAAATTATTTTCATTGGATCGGTTATATCAACAAAAATTTCATAGTGACTAGATGTTCCATGAATCCAATTTATTTGTAAATACTTTGGGTGTTACATTCTCCCCTCCTTAAAAAAATTTCATCCATGAAATTTCGAAATTGAATATCGAAAGTTAATGGTTGATACCTGAAAATTTCCTTTTTGTAAACCCATATCTGAAATATGGTTAAAATATCCTCTTCGTCATAGGGAAAGGGAAACTCATCAATTACTACAAAACTATACAGTCTAATAGGATAAAATGGCCATGTATGAAAAATTAAACAATCATGTTCTAAAAGAAAGTGATAGTGGGAATTCTTAGATTAAAGATCATTTCCTTAAAACCATAACACCATAAACTACAGTTATGATAATCAGACAACATTTTTTAAGACTATTTTCCTATAGTTAAAGAATTATTCCACACTATATGAGTATAAATATACATTTCTATATCATAAACACAATCATATCCATTTTTTTCCTTGAACAATATATATATATTCTCTTAGCATAGGTTGCATTATGAGTTGGAAATAAACTCTAAATCCACATACAATGATCAATTAAAAAATTTCATATATGGTTTATATTTCCCAAATAACATGATCTAACATTTAGAATAATTCCCACATCCATACTTGCTTGATCCATGTACATGGGGTCCTTGGAAATCATCATTTTGTTTAGAACTCCTTGATCCATATTTCTCAATGCATTTGCTAACTCATTTTCCTTTAATCAACATGAAGCAGCCCTAAATTCTTACATCCCAAACATGTCAATATCTTCATAATGTATCCTCTTGAAATATGGTAATACCTCAAATTAAAATAAATTAATATTGGAAACATGCACTCATCCTTAAACATGCTTTGGGATAAATTCTTTATGTCCATAAATGCTGTAAACTCCATCAATGATAGAATGTAAGACCTATAGAAAATGCAATAATCAGTTTTAATGTAGTGAGTACATATCAATATCAATAATTTCATCATCATTATATTAATCATCAACAATATATTTATTGTTGTATTTACCTCATCCATATACTTTTCTATGATGTTAACTTTCTATTGAGTAACTTATCTTTTGTAAAATTCATTATACAACCTCAAATTCATAGTGAAATAGTTATGCAGTACAATACTAATATATATAATAATTCTTATAACCAGTACATTGAGGATAAACTAATCAAATGGAATAATTCTAAATGAAACATATTTATCACTCCACTTCATCTGTTTCAATTTCATGACTTGAACATTATCCAATAACATCATTTGGCGTATATTCCTTTGATGCATGGGACATAGATTCATATAGTGTCCCATTTCATTTTGCTAAATCACTGTACATTGAAAAAAACATTTATTACCCTTGAAATCATGAACATTTTATCACTTTTATCCACACTTATATCAAACTCCATTTCCATTTTAGTAGGCTCATGGGTGATTCCTTCCAGAAGTACCACATGTTTAGAGACTACACTTTTTATTACTCACTTTATCCATTATTTCCTCTACCAGCCTCTTATTCTCTTTATTCCCTCAAAATCTTGAGGTCTCAAAGAATTCTTTATATACTTTTTTAACAGATGATATTATCTCCTCATATGGTGAGGATATTTTGGAGACTATCTACCTTTGATATGATAGCTTATGAGTACAAAATATATGGTCATTATTACTAATTACATCATTTGAATTTGTTAAGTTCTCATTTCTTATGCTAGGTGCCATTTATAATCAATTCAACAAAATAAATTAGATCATAAAATTATGGAATCTATATAACCCTAAACAAGGTATAGTATATAACATAAATTTAGGCATCCCAAATCCTATAACCAAATACTTTTGATATGTTAGGTGCATAAATCCTTTATAATGGCTTGTAACGAAAATGTGAATTATCATAGGATTCTAACCTACTAGTGTCAAACCAGGTGCACAATAAGGCCCATTTGCGTGGACCAAGTTACCCTGACACAAGGACGAAACGCCATGTCCTATTTGTTACCCCTATGTACATTTGTTCCAAAACCATGTCCACTTATATTATCCATATATGGTTTTATATTTTAAGAATATAAAAATAATCCATTCCTTACCAAAGATATAGAATTTTATTGAATGTTTTTATTTAATGTATATATTATGATTTTGTACCTTAATCTAAATTTTCATTATATAAATTCTATGTTTTATATGAAAACTCTAATGATACCAAATATAACACCTGACCCTATAATTCTAGAGTCATTGTATTATTTTATTACATAAGCATATAAACAACGAATATGCATCTAAAAGGATGAGGTAGTTTAGTATCTTTTGAAACAATGTACACAAATAAGTTCAACATTAAATCATTAAAATGAATAGAACATAAAATTTTTATTGGTAACATCATCAACTATATATTTATCCTATCAATTCATTTATAATACACCTCTTTGCATATTGGGGAAAAATAAAACATAAGAAAATGGGTGTGATCAATTGATATATAAGGGTAAGAAATATATATAATTTTATCATAAACATAATCAATAGAAAAGGTGAATTACTAAAAAACACATGCCTTTGAATAAAATAAACATGATCATAAAATATAAGGAAGAAGACCTGAATAAATAATTCCATAATAAAACATAAAAATGGTTAATCTAAGGGTAAATTATTATTATGAACTTTAAATTACTAGAATAATAATGAGGGAATGCATAATGGGGGACAACATAACAATACAATCAAAGCCTCGATCCAAGACCATAAATATCCATTTTGTTAAGGCCTCATGCCAATACCATAGTTTTTCTAATGAGGCATACATATGCCCAGAGTGACTAAAGCAAGGCCCACCCAAAAATTACTAAGTCCAATGCATTACTATTAAGAATTGGGATAAACATAAAAAAATATACATTCATATAGAAAATAATATATGAAATTTAAATAACATTCCCCTTACACTAAAACTAAACACTAACCATTTGAAGAAAATTTATGAATGTTATCAAGATAGAACATCCACATTAAAAATAATTATAAACCATTCAACAACATATTTTATATGATATAATAAGATATACAACACTATGAATTAATAGATTCATAAATGATTGATTACAAAAATAACGATAATTTTAAATGAGTCTATTGACAAATTCTTGAGAAGATAATCATTAAACATCAATGGGATGGTTCCATATAGTGGTGGCTTCAGCCAGATCATCTTCAGAGAACCACTTCACAATCTAGTAGTCTTCTTACCCTGGTCTTCTAACTTTTTATGGTTTGTCTCGGCGGCACAGTGTTATTTAGAGTGGGTTTTTTAGATTCTTTGAACCAGGTTTGATGTCACATTCCATGCCATCTATGGGTGTTTGAGTTGATCTAGTACGGGGGTGAGAGGATGATGGCAGTGAAGAGATCATCCTCCATTGCTTTTGAGGGGTTTCTTCTCCAATGAATCTGCTCTTTGGGAGGTCTCCCTTCTGGTTTGATTTTTCAATCTTGGTAACATTTCATCTATTTCACTATAAGGGATAATTTCCAAATAGTTGCAGCACAAGAGCTTGCACAGATCATGGATTTTAGATTTAGATGTTTGAGAGGGTACAGAATTATCCATTAGTACCATGCTCGTGGATCATTTTACAAGACAACTTGTCAATAAGTGATGAGATTATGGAAACTTTTCTTATTTATTTTGATGTTAGGGAGGGGATTTTCTCTGCATCTTTGAATAGGATTTTCTTTGACCTTGGGAAATTAAACTATGTGGATTATATTTTTCTATATCTTTGAAGACTATTGGGATTCCCCTTACCCAATAAATTTTGATTTATGATAATAAAAAAAATTAATTTTTGGCCATAAAAGTTAAAGTAAGGAGAGGAAGACAATATATTTTACTTGGGAGAGAAGAGTTATTTTAGAAAATCATTTCTATTTGTCATAAATTTTGTTTTAAAAAAATATATCCTTGAAAATAAAAAGGAAGTACATTGATATTATATTTTAGAAATAAATGACGTCCCACTAAAGTGAAATCATGCAAAAATGGTTTTTATAGAAGCTTTATAATTAATCATTTTAATTGTGTTTTAAGGAATTCATTAAAGGGAATTCGAAGTGAAGAGGCGTGTTTACTTTCATAAAACCAAAAATGAAAAAAATTGATTTTTATGTTAAAATTTTTTATTTTAGAAATATATATCTGGCTTAAAATGATTATATATTGAACATCGAAATAGGTAATAATTTGAGATGTTCCTTGAATCAGGGTTTCATTTCAGACGAATTTTTGGATGATTATTTTAAAAAATTTAAATACTCATAAAATAAATACATATTATGATTGGTAAAACTATATTGAACACTCAAAAAGAATTTATGATTGGTATAGGAGAATAAATAATAATTCCATTTAGGTGATTAGACAATAATAGAAACCCGAATGAAAATGGAGGTTCAGGTAGAAAATCCTTTCAACTTTGTAATCAATTGAATCGTGTGCCAAAAAACTAATAATCCTCAAATAATTAATTCGATATCATGATAGAAAATAAATTCATGATATGAATCAACAATTGGTAGTATAAATACACCATACTTATTTAATTGTTTTGAATACAGAATATCTCACAAAAATGGATGTGAGATGAAGAAACCATTACCTTAAGTCTGAAGGTGTTCCCCATTTGATCTTAATGACCTGAAAAATCAGATTTAGGTTCATTAAATAATAACTAAAAAATCATAATTTAATGGGTTTATCATAAATTTATTATATTCATTCATTGATTTTGTGATGGGTTAATAGGATCAATTTCATTATATAGGTCAGTTTGTTTCATGATCGATATTATTATATGCACGAACAGAGAATTGTGGAAAATGAGGATGGTTATCTGGAATTGGTTTTATATGTTATTAGTGAACATCAATAATGTTACATGGTTGTAAATTTCATTTGGTTACATGGTGTTAAGGTTAAGGATTATATAAAATATTTAATGATAATTGGTTGCGTTATTAGCAATTTTTGAACACAAAGAAGTTATTTTGCTTTATAAATCAAAACCACATATACAAAAAGATTCATAAATAATAGATGAGACATAATACATAAATTTTATTCTATTTAAACCATAATAATGGTTTAATGCCAATAATTAAATATGATAATAGAAATTGAAAAGTTATTTTCCATAAATGTGGTAAATTAGAACATCTTGGATGATGATTTTTATTATTAGCATAATTGAATGATAAAACAGAGATGATAATAACGTATTACATCATCATAAAAAATTACAGTACACTAACAGGACATGATTTTTCATTATATTTAGATGAGGATAGGTGAGTATATAATAGAAAACAATGGAACTTGAAAAGAATTTAAATCAATTGTAAGGAGGAATTTAAGTAATGAATTAATCTTCATTGAGAGCCTCTTTAGTGGAGAGGATTTGGTCTTCTTTATGACACCAACAGATGTCTGATGTGGGGGAGAAGCATGGGAGGATATTTGGGTAAAAATAAGATAAGGAAAAAGGATTTAGAGTACTGAAGATATGAGGTAATGAGATGTGGTATTTATAGTGGAGGAGAGGTGTATTTTTTAAATATCTTAATCATTTTTTTGTTATCTTTCTCCCAAGACTAGAATGATTATAGATTATTATGACCAATAATATTGATATGTGAATTTTAGTTTGAAATAAGTGATCTTAAATTAATCTTACTTCGCACATGACTCAATAAATCTTGTATATTGTACTTATCATAAATTATTGTATTTTACTATTCAGCTAAAATTGACATATTTTGGAAAAATAAAAAAAATCAACATAATTTTTTTTGATATGTAGAATGAAAAAATAATATCTATTATTTCAAAATAATTTTCTAAATATGTTAAATTTAATTTTAAATACAGTTATTATTTAATTGAAACATATAGTTTTTAAATTTAAAACTGATTTTGTAATACTTCCAAAAATTAACTATTGTCTCATAAAATTGTCCCAAAATCATTACACAAAATAATATTTTTTATGGAAAATATTGTATGTAATTTAGTTTTAAATACTTTTATAAATTTAAAATATTAAATGAATATTTATCACTTAGAAAACTAAAATACTTAATCAATAATTTATAAAATGTTATAATTCGTTTATAATGTCCCAAAATTTTATTTATACATCCATTGGTGAGGATAATATTCATAATTGTATATTAATATTCATAAGAGTATATTAATATTTATAAGGGAAACTTAATATTCATAAGGATAGGATACTATTCACCAAAAATTATGTTTATTCTATTAGACTCCAAAAATAACCCAGAACGCAACTGTATATGTCATATTTTCAAAATTCAAATCACAGAAGTGTAAAAATTATGTATATAGGATTGGTTATAACAATGTGTTTTTAGAGACCTATTGTTTCATGTATTCGATTTATTTTTAAATCCCTGAGGTGTTACAAAATTGTTTATTATTAATTAATTAACTATTAATGAAGCTTTTATTAAATTATGATTTTTAAAATTAAATTTTATTATTAAAATATATGTTTCGTGTTATATGTAATGACAAAAAAATTTAATATAAAATTTTTATTTGAAAATTATAAGTGTAATTTTAAAAATGTATATAAATTACACAATATAGAATAATATGAAATTTATTATATTTAATTTTATAAATTTCACACAATAATTAATCTGAATTGATAAAATTAAGAGGCATTATTTAATGAAATTATTTAAACCGTAGAGAAATTATTTTTGATAATTTATATGATCTTTTTTTAAATAATTTTAAAGGAGTGATATTCGAAATATTTATATACTACTTGAATAATTCATATATATAATGATTACTGTTGAATATATCATTAATTTTTATAAATTATATATAATAAATAATATGATAGAATTCAAGTTATAAGTAAATATAATGTGTTTATATTTATTTATTTATTTATTGAATGCACTCAATTCGGCGATGAATTCTTAATTTTATATAATTGATATATTTTTTAATTGTTTATAAATTCATTATATTGAGTTCATATATATTTATTATTTATTTGTTTTGTTTATTTTCAAAATTACTCATGAATACAATTGTTTTATTGTAAAAATTTCTATGTTTAGTTCAATGTGGTATATTTCCAAATAAATATAATATTTGTAAAAAATAGAGTTACATTCTAGGTTTGATAATTGATTTTATTTCTATCTTCTTTTGCATTATCCCGTTCTTGTTTTTGAGCTAGAATTAACATGTTAATTATTGTTTATAAAAGTTAGGGGTTATTATTATGATGTAATTAATTTCTATTTTGAGTAAACAATGTTTTGGTGTAGGGATTATATGTTAGACTACTCACTAGACTAGAGACATTTACATTGTCTATAAAATTGGAGGTTGGATATCTATCCCTGCAATATTGACCTTATTGGGATTAACGATTCTATATTATTTAATTATTTTAAACTAAATCGGTCCGTGTAATTATTTCAAGAAATGAATTTGGATGTTTTTAAATTAAATTTCCAATTAATTTGGGTTAGTATCAAAATCTATGGGTTGGGTAATGTGTAAAACATGAGTATGATTTGAAAATATTAATTTAGAATAAAGAATAAGATTCCAAAAAATCGTTATAAATATTCATAAACATAAAGGGAATAATCAGAGAGAAAATATTATGAATAAAATCTCTTTGAAATAAAAAGTGTCACATTGATTATAATGAAAAAAAATTGTTATGAACTCAGTCATGAAACTGGGTTGGTCATGCTAATGTTGGGTTCCCATGAATTACATTGTTTAAGAAAAAAAAGTAATAAGGTGTACCTAATAAGAAGGTACCACATTTTTTAGGGTTACCCTTAGTAGGGAGAATCTTACCATTAAGATACCTTATATATAGATTTCTTTGAATATAAATAATATACTAGGGTAAAGAGGCATCTAATCAAACATCCAAGAGACATATATGATATGAAAACAGAAATTTAAAATAACTATAGTAATTAATTATTTATCTTCTAAATAATTATTAGTAATGATGAAATAGTTATCATTTCCACTAACGTATTTGAAAAATTTAAAAAGTGTCAATCATTTTAGTAGGAAAACATTTTACAATAGTATTAAATTGATGAATTTAACATGTGATATTAATCTTATAAAATATTTTGATATAGATAAATAGAATAATAATCATCTAATATAATTTTTTTGTTCAATTTCATAGATTTAATGAGATTAATATAAAATCAACCTTATACTAGTTTATGAACATAAAAATATCACTTATATATGAGTGATAATTTTATGTGTCAATATATTACCTTCTTTATTATTCATATGTTGAAATTGTTGAACAGTTGAATATTGATGATTATCTGAAGAATATAATAATTAATATAAGGATTTAAATGTATTATAATCTAAATAAATTAAGGAATTTTTGTCTTAATACATATGATTGAAGTCATTATGTATAAAAATTTCATACAAATACTGATAATATCTTTAATATCTATCCAATAATTTTTAATTCAATCAATAATTAATTATGGAATGGTTCTAATGATATGAACAACTTCAATAAATTTTATATGTTTTCTTAAAGTGTTGAGAATAAATTTCCAAAACATGTGATGTCTGCACTCTATTTCTTTGTTTATTGTATAATTGAGTAAAAATAAAAATTGGATGAAGAAACATGGGTTAGAAAACCAAAAAAAATTCTTCAAAATATCTATGAAATTTCATTTTAACCTAATGGTAAAATCCACAAGGAAGGGTATTGTTTTAATATGATAGAGTTTTTTTAAGAAATCAAAAGAAGATTGAGAGAATAAAAGTAAATTCCACTTAAATTATTGGTTTTAAAGAAAACTATTATTTTATTTTTTATGCATATATTATATGATATAAAATTTATAATATATTAATTTTGTGAATATACTTGAGTTCAAAAACATGTAATGTATTGATGGATATATTTTTCATTAATGTGGTGAATAAATGTGTTGTTAAATCATTCAATGGATACAAATGGATATGGTATGATTATATGGATCTAAATAAATAATATGTATATTTATTTTGTTTCTCTTATATGATAAGTGTATTTTTTGTTAAAAAGGATTTATTATGAGCAATACGAGATTATTGAAAGGTTTTATGATTCATCATATTATATAACAAATTTGTAAAAAATAATGTAAAAAAAGTATACAAATTTTTTATTGGGATGTTTTCTAAAATATGATATATATAATACCATTATCCATAAATAAAAAATCTTAATGAACAAATAAATTTTTAGTATAATTCTTCCAACACATATAATATAAGGCCCCAGCCTTAAACCTTACTTAATCTTGAGTTATTACAAGATTACACATTGAGGATATTTTCGGGTTTAGAGTTTTAGAGAATTAGATCATAAAACTTTCATTACATTCCACATATAAACAATGTGGTTACATAAAGATAGTATTCTTCATTCCCATCAATGGAAACACATTTAAAATAAAACATGGATTATTTCTTGACACATCCTTGACTCTATCATATTATCATGTACCTTTCCCTTGACCTGTGAAAAACATTTCAAAAACTTGGGATGAGCATAAAAACTCAGTATGGGTTATAAAAAAAACATGGAAAGGAAACATGAGTTCATATATACATAAGAATGAAATCAAACTTTACCCATAAAACATAGGCACTTTAACATACCTCATAAGATCATGAATAAATCATAGAAATCATAAGACATAAAGGTAACTTGAGGCATTCATAACATTCTTACGTAGGGAGTAACCCTCTTGGTTACGTTTGGAATACCCATCACAGTATATTCCCTAAAATCTCTTCGGAGAAACCTTAACGTTTCACTCCTTCGCGTTACCCAATGCATTGGAGAGCTATATCAGGCTCACCCACCCTTAGTTTATCACGGAACCACCCGTCTTCATAATAATTCCTAAGAACCATAACATAATCATATCACATAAAACATGCAAAAAGGAAACATAAAATTTCCACATTTCAATCATGAGATATCAATACAACACATTGATATAAAAACATTATGAAAACCATTTTCAATACTAAAATAAAAGAAAAGTAAAACATGGTATTTATTTTTCTTTTAAAAAGAAGGTATGGCTTGTAGAGGAAGCCGAAACTCAAATAACGGTCACGACGGCGGAGAAGTCGTTGTCGCCGCATACGTACGACAAAAACATTCCCTTTTGTCGTTTAGTAAACGCTTCGTATAAAAAATATTCCTTTTGAATAAACGTAAAAGTCAAAGGGGTTTATACACCGTATAAAAGAAAGTTGTGTATAAAACAAAATATGCCTCAATGAAAGGAGATTGAGACGAAGTCCCATACCTCGTATCCGACTTGACCCGACCGTTCTTTAATCCCCTGAATAATAAACTTGAGTTAATATCTACTTGCTTATGAACCTTTTTCATGTTCATTATTCCTTTTATACCATGTTATGAACATCATGTAATCATTTAAGTTAATAATGTTCATTTTGTCGGTATTTGGTTCTTAAGTCAAAAATAGACTTCTTACACTTTCATGTTGTTAATTTGGTCAAAGGTTCATTATATCCAGAATGGTATTCATGATGTAGATATCATATATGTCATATATATCCAGTACATACATGCATTTATAATATTACATAATCATTTAGAGGTAAGAAATGAAATGCATCGTTCATGGAGACGGTAAGCCGTACGTACGCATGAACGCTACTTTCATTTCCATTTCATATTTTATAGAATGGAATCCTAATGATATAAAGGTATATTATAATTCCAGTATAATATCATATATAATATCATAGTTCCATCCTTTATATGTCCCACATATGGTATTTAACGAATCAAATCACTTTGAGGGGGCGGTAGTCCGCACTTTCTAAAATGAAGATATCGTGTTTACCCATAATGGAAACCATAAATGTATGCCCAAAATGAAAAAAACAGAAGCTTAAGGAAAACATAAACATATTATATATCATATATAAAAATAGTGACATCATAATGGCCACCTTTGAAGGTGTTAAATGAGTGTTGAACAATCATCGTTTCGGGAGGCAGAATTTCGCCATCCACGGAAACCGAATGTTCTTTAACCATTTGATGTAGTTGTGTGAGAGTGTAGCTCAAATAAATATTATAACAACATCCTTGTATATTTAAGATACTGGTGTTGTTACAAAATAAGTAAATAAAAAGAGTTTAGGGGGTTGGAGAAGCAAAATAAAACAAATGAACATGAGAGAATGAATTACCTTAAAAAGTGTAACTCCTTTTTATTTGAGCCTAAAGGCTTCCTTTGAAATGATTCTGCCCAAAGGGAATCCTCTAGGATGAGGAGAGGGATGTGGAGAGAGTAAATGGGTAGGGGTTGGCCGAGCCAAAGGTTTGAGGAGTGTGTGAAATGAGGTAGAGGTGGGGCCTTTTATAAGAGGAGAGGAGGGGCACTTTTGGAAAGTAAAGAAATATTACTTTATTTGAAAATGTGTTTCGGTTTTAAAAGGTCCCACATTGATATAATTCGTGGATAAGGTGATAAGGGTTCGAAATCCACTCATCCAATTGGTTTTGTCCATGTGTAGTTCATATATTTTACATTATCTTTCCATTTTATTTAAATCGTCAAATAATGATGTCATCGCTGCAGCATTATTATGTCATAAATAATTTAATTTATTTAATGTCTAAAAATCATAAAAAAAATACTATGATGTAGGAAATCTTTTTATCTTTCCAATGAATATTTATAATAAAATATCTGATCTTTATAACCCCATTTAAATTTTTTTTCGTAAAACATATTATGTTTGTGTCATTTTTACTTTTACATTAAATAAAAAGTAATTTATGTCATTTCCCAACCAAAGTGTCTCCATGGGGTCCCCAAGTTGAACCATGGCTTTTCTTGGTCGGCCATGACACAAACAATAAGGTTGGGACATGTGTCTAAGTCATTTCCTATTATTAAAGCATTATTTATACCTTAAACTACCATAATTACCACTAATCGCGATTAAAAACTTAATAAGTTACTATTCACCAAAAAATTATTTTAATCTCATTGAACCACATTTTACTTCTTAATGACAACCATGTATGTCGGATTTTCAAAATTCAATACACATTAGTGGTAAACTTTCATTTAACTGAAAAATCAGTTTGCTTGATTACCACTTAGTGGTTTCACTATTCATCAAAAATTGAAGTTTTTCAGAAAATTACCAAAAATTCACCCTAAGCTATATTTGATATTCCGAATTCAAAAATGAAGTCTATTTTACAAAATTCAAATCATATAAGTCACATTAATTAATTTAATAATTAATTCCCGCTGCCAGAGCAAATAGCGTGTTTTTACAAAACAATAAGTATCAAAAGATTGACACCGGTTTAAGTCTAATTTCAAAGTGAAATTGATTCCAATGACCACCATTGGATAAAATGGTAAAAATATATTCTAATTTCACTTCAAAACCAATTCAAAACATAATCTAATCATATAAATTAATTTGATTAAAAAGCAGTTTTGATGTAAAATGCAGTATTTTTCACTATTCATTAAAAAATGAACATTGTCAGAAAAATACCAAAAATTCACACAAGGTAAATTTTGATGTCCCAATAATAAAGGATAAGTTTATTTTGACAAACATAGTTTATAAAATTGTCAAAATATAGATTCAAAAATGGTTTGCCATCAAAAGGCAGTAAAACAATCTTTTAAGAATATTATTGTATTCCATGCATAAGATTGTATTTATTTTCATTTTAAGCCTCTATAACACTATCATAATCATTAAAAGACATAGATAAAAATATCTATTATTCATTACTTACTTGGGATGTTACATCCTTCCCCCCTTTAGAAAATTGCGTCCCCGCAATTTATTTACTTATCAAATAAATGAGGGTACTTATCCCTCATTGCATTTTCAGATTCCCATGTTGCCTCTTCAATCATGTGGTTTTTCCACAAAACCTTTACCTGCTTAATCACCTTATTCCGTAACACTTGCTCCCTGTGGTCAAGAATCTGGACCGGTTGTTCCTCATAAGATAGGTTCTCTTCCAGCTGAACTACCTCTGGACTCAAAACATGAGATGGATCTGGCATATACTTTCTCAACATCGAAACGTGAAAAACATTGTGTACCTGAGATAAACTCGGAGGTAAAGCCACTCGGTATGCAACTGATCCAACTCTTTCCAGAATTTCGTATGGTCCAATGAACCTTGGACTCATCTTTCCTTTCTTACCAAATCTCATCACACTTTTCCAAGGAGAAACCTTGAGAAAAACATGATCACCTACCTCGAAAGATAGATCCTTCCTCCGGTTATCCGCATAACTCTTCTGCCTGCTCTGAGCTGTTCTAATGTGTTTCTGAATCAGATGAACTTTTTCTGCCATCTCTTCTACCAATTCTGGTCCCATCAACTTCCTTTCACCCACTTTATCCCAGAAAGCTGGAGTTCGACACCGCTTCCCATATAATGCTTGAAATGGTGCCATCTGTATACTAGAATGAAAAATGTTATTATATGAAAACTCAACCAAAGAAAGATGTTGGTCCCAACTTTCCTGATAATCCATAGAAAAAGCTCGTAGCATATCCTCCAATTTCTGAATTGTTCGTTCTGACTGCCCATCTGATTGAGGATGAAAAGATGTACTAAAATTTAATTCAGTTCCAACGACTTCTGAAGGCCTTTCCAAAAGTTAGAAGTAAACCTGGGATCACGATCCGATAAAATGGAGAGAGGAACTCCATGTAACCTGACTATCTCTTTATGATACAAACGGGAAAGTTGATCAAGAGAGAAAGTATCTCGTATAGCAAGGAAATGAGCAGATTTGGTCAAGCGATCAACAATAACCCAGATTTCATTATTACCTCGAGATATCTTTGGTAATCCAACAACAAAGTCCATGGATATATTCTCCCATTTCCACTCTGGCACTGGTAAAGGCTGAAGCATCCCTTTCGGTAACTGCCGCTCTGCTTTAACCTGCTGACAAGTCAAACACTTCACAGTAAAATCAGCAATATCTCCTTTCATTCCATCCCACCAGTAATACTCCCGCAGATCTATATACATCTTAGTACTGCCCGGATGAACTGAAAACGGAGAACTATGAGCTTCACATAACAACTCTCTCTTCAACTGCGAATCACAAGGCACACACAATCTCTTCCCAAATCTCAAAACACAAACATTATCAATGTTGAATTCAGGAAACTTACCTTTCTGAACCAGCTCTACCTTTTTCTGCAACTCACTGTCTTGCTTCTGTGCTTGCTTGATTCTATCTGATAGAGAAGATCTCACTGATACCTGAAATAAAACAGAAGGACTTCCTGCACCAACAACTTCTATGCCAATGTTAATCAAATCGTTAACCAAAGGATCACGTTCCAACCGCAACATTGTTAATGAAGCATTACTTTTTCGACTCAAAGCATCAGCCACTTTATTTGCTTTTCCCGGATGGTAATGAATTGTACAATCATAATCCTTGATTAATTCCAGCCATCTCCTTTGTCTCATGTTTAACTATTTCTGAGTGAATATATACTTTAAACTTTTTTGATCGCTATATATTTCACACTTTACTCCATACAAATGATGCCTCCAAATTTTTAAAGCAAAAACAACAGCAGCTAGTTCCAAATCATGTGTAGGGTAATTTACCTCATGAGTTTTCAACTGTCGTGAAGCATAAGCAATTAACTGATCATTCTGCATTAGGACGCAACCAAGTCCTTTCAATGAAGCATCATTGTATATAACAAACTCACCATTCCTGGAAGGTAGTGCCAAAACTGGAGCATTCACCAATCATCTTTTCAATTCCTGAAAACAATCATCACATTCTTTTGTCCAGATAAACTTAACACCCTTCCGAGTTAGCTTAGTCATTGGACTAGATAACCGTGAAAAATTTCTAACAAACCTTCGGTAATAGCCCGCCAAACCAAGGAAGCTACGAATCTCGGTTACATTTGTTGGTCTTGGCCATTCTTCCACAACTTTTGTTTTTGCAGGATCAACAGTTATTCCATCTTTAGAAACAATGTGACCAAGGAAAGAAATTTGTTGCAACCAAAACTCACACTTTCTGAATTTCCCATACAATTTCTTTTCTTTTAAGGTTTGCAAGATAACCCTTAAATGTTTTTCATGCTCCTCTTTACTTTTAGAAAACACCAAAATATCATCAATGAAAACCACCACAAACTTATCCAAGAACTCATGAAAAATTCTATTCATTAAGTCCATGAATACAGCAGGTTCATTGGTTAGCCCAAAAGGAATTACTACAAATTCATAATGGCCATATCTCGTACGGAACGCGGTCTTCAAAATATCTGACTCCTTTACCTTCAGCTGATGGTACCCCGATCTCAAGTCAATCTTTGAAAAAAACTGAGCTCCCTGGAGCTGATCAAACAAATCATCGATATGAGGAAAAGGATATTTGTTCTTAACAGTGATATTATTCAAGGCTCTATAATCAATGAAAAGTCTTATAGAACCATCTTTCTTGTTAACAAATAAAACAGGAGCACCCCATGGTGATGTGCTAGGTCTAATGAAACCTTTCTCTAATAAATCTTGCAATTTCTCCTTCAACTCTAAAAGTTCAATTTGTGCCATTCGATAAGGGGGTTTTGAAATTGGCTTAGCATCAAGAACTAAGTCAACAGTAAACTCAACTTCCCGATCTGGTATTATTCCAGGCAACTCATCAGGAAAAACATCAGGATACTCATTTACCACTGGCACATCATTAATCTGAACAGTTCCTTTATTTTTAACGATGTGTGCAAGGTAACATTCATTTCCATCTTTTACAATTTTCTCAGCCTCTTGATATGTTATCAAAAGTAAGGGTTCATTCTTGTAAACAAACTGAACGTCTTTCTGAAAAGAAACTTCTTTAGCTCTACAGTCAATCTTAGCATGGTAAATAGAGAGCCAATCCATACCCAGGATAACATCAAACTCTACTAGAGGTAGAACAATAAGGTTTGCAAGTAGGTTCTTTCCACAGATAAGGATATGAAGATTCTTATAAATTCTTTTTGCCTCGACACTTCCCCCAGGTATTTTTACCAATAGTTCAGGAGTCATTTCTTGAGATGGTATTCCCATTTTACTAGAAAAGGTTTCAGAGATGAAAGAATGTGTAGACCCCAAATCAAAAAACACACTGGCATAATCTGAAAAAACAAACAATGTACCTGATACAACTTCATTTGATGGCCCAACATCTGCTGAAGTAGTTGCAAAGGATTTCACCACCCCTTTCTGCTTGTAGCCTAACTGCGTCCCATCACTCAAGCTCCTTGTCGGACACTCGTTTGCATAGTGACCCATCTCATTGCACTTATAAAATTTCACTAACTGTAAATAAAATTTGTTCTTACCTTCACCTTGATCCTTTTCAGTGAAATCACGAGCCTTATGTCCCATCTTACCACATCGGTAGCACTTCCCAGAATTCAGAAGACATTCCCCAGCATGCCTTTTGCCACATTTATCACAAACTGGAAACTTAGTTCTCTTACCATCAGACTTTTTTGAAGAATTATTACCTTTCTCCTGCCACCTCGGTCTCTTCTTCTGCTGGTTGTTATAGAAAACTTGGCATCGGCAAACTCCATTTCCACCTTCTCAGCACATCGAGCAAGCTTTTCATAACTTTTAAACTCACGAGAAGCTAATGCCCTTCGATACTTTGGCTTTAATCCTGAGTAAAAACGATTGATTTTACTATCAAGGTCATGGATAAAATTTGGAGCATACCTTGCCAATCGAGTGAACCTTTCTTCATAAGCAGCCACTGAGTCTTCCTCTTGCCTCAATTCCAAGAATTTCTTTTCTATCCTAAGTCGAACATCTTTAGGAAAATACTTCTCAAGAAACATACCTTTGAATTCATCCCAGTCAAGAGCATCAATCTCATCAGCGTCCCTGATATTTTTAACCATAGACCACCACTGATCTGCTTCACCCTCCAAACGGTAAATAGCAAGACTAACCTTTTGATTGTCTGAACACCCCATGACATCAAAAATCTTCTCCAGTGCTTTAATGCACCCTTCCACTAGCACAGGGTCAGATGATCCTCTGAATGATGGTGGATGTTGCCTCATGAAATGTTCCACCACTAACATGTTCCTCTGCAGTTGATCTGGCTGATCTCGTGCATGGATACCACCGCCATTTATCGCTTGAGTCAACTGCGCCATCACTGCAAAAAACTGTTCAGTTCCAATTCCGACCATCTCAGGATGCTGATTCAGAAGGTTATTTCCTTCTGTATGCCGTCCTAGCACTGCTTCCCTGTTTCCTCTGTGGAAAACCATTCTGAACAAACATGTCTTCGATGAAGCAACATGGTAATCTTCAAATGCTATATCATTTCGAAAAAAAATATTTTTGGATAATCATTTAATAGAATTCTAACACCTAAAGTTATCTAAACCGACCTTTGATACCAACTATAAGGCCCCATCCTTAAACCTTACTTAATCTTGAGTTATTACAAGATTACACATTGAGGATATTTTCGGGTTTAGAGTTTTAGAGAATTAGATCATAAAACTTGCATTACATTCCACATATAAACAAAGTGGTTACATAAAGATAGTATTCTTCATTCCCATCAATGGAAACACATTTAAAATAAAACATGGATTATTTCTTGACACATCCTTGACTCTATCATCTTATCATGTACCTTTCCCTTGACCTGTGAAAAACATTTCAAAAACATGGGATGAGCATAAAAACTCAGTATGGGTTATAAAAAAACATGGAAAGGAAACATGAGTTCATATATACATAAGAATGAAATCATACTTTACCCATAAAACATAGGCACTTTAACATACCTCATAAAATCATGAATAAATCATAGAAATCATAAGACATAAAGGTAACTTGAGGCATTCATAACATTCTTACATAGGGAGTAACCCTCTTGGTTACGTTTGGAATACCCATCACAGTATATTCCCTAAAATCTCTTCGGAGAAACCTTAACGTTTCACTCCTTCGCGTTACCCAATGCATTGGAGAGCTACATCGGGCTCACCCGCCCTTAGTTTATCACGGAACCACCCGTCTTCATAATAATGCCCAAGAACCATAACATAATCATATCACATAAAACATGCATAAAGGAAACATAAAATTTCCACATTTCAATCACGAGATATCAATACAACACATTGATATAAAAACATTATGAAAACCATTTTCAATAATAAAATAAAAGAAAATTAAAACATGGTATTTATTTTTCTTTTAAAAAGAAGGTATGGCTTGTAGAGGAAGCCAAAACTCAAATAACGGTCACGACGGCAGAGAAGTCGTTGTCGCCGCATACGTACGACAAAAAAATTCCCTTTTTTCGTTTAGTAAACGCTTCGTATAAAAAATATTCCTTTTGAATAAACGTAAAAGTCAAAGGGGTTTATACACCGTATAAAAGAAAGTTGTGTATAAAACAAAATATGCCTCAATGAAAGGAGATTGAGACGAAGTCCCATACCTCGTATCCGACGTGACCCGACCGTTCTTTAATCTCCTGAATAATAAACTTGAGTTAATATCTACTTGCTTATGAACCTTTTTCATGTTCATTATTCCTTTTATACCATGTTATGAACATCATGTAATCATTTAAGTTAATAATGTTCATTTTTTCGGTATTTGGTTCTTAAGTCAAAAATAGACTTCTTACACTTACATGTTGTTAATTTGGTCAAAGGCTCATTATATCCAGAATGGTATTCATGATGTAGATATCATATATGTCATATATATCTAGTACATACATGCATTTATAATATTACATAATCATTTAGAGGTAAGAAATGAAATGCATCGTTCATGGAGACGGTAAGCCGTACGTACGCATGAACGCTACTTTCATTTCCATTTCATATTTTATAGAATGGAATCATAATGATATAAAGGTATATTATAATTCCAGTATAATATCATTTATAATATCATAGTTCCATCCTTTATATGTCCCACATATGGTATTTAACGAATCGAATCACTTTGAGGGGGCGGTAGTCCGCACTTCCTAAAATGAAGATATCGTGTTTACCCCTAATGGAGACCATAAAGGTATGCCCAAAATGAAAAAAACAGAAGCTTAAGGAAAAAATAAACATATTATATATCATATATAATAATAGTGACATCATAATGGACACCTTTGAAGGTGTTAAATGAGTGTTGAACAATCATCGTTTCGGGAGGCTGAATTTCGCCATCCACGGAAACCGTATGTTCTTTAACCATTTGATGTAGTTGTGTGAGAGTGTAGCTCAAATAAATATTATAACAACATCCTTGTATATTTAAGATACTGTTGTTGTTACAAAATAAGTAAATAAAAAGAGTTTAGGGGGTTGGAGAAGCAAAATAAAACAAATGAACATGAGAGAATGAATTACCTTAAAAAGTGTAACTCCTTTTGATTTGAGCCTAAAGGCTTCCTTTGAAAGGATTCTGCCCAAAGGGAATCCTCTAGGATGAGGAGAGGGATGTGGAGAGAGTAAATGGGCAGGGGTTGGCCAAGAAAAAGGCTTGAGGAGTGTGTGAAATGAGGTAGAGGTGGGGGCCTTTTATAAGAGGAGAGGAGGGGCACTTTTGGAAAGTAAATAAATATTACTTTATTTGAAAATGTGTTTCGGTTTTAAAAGGTCCCACATTGATATAAATCGTGGATAAGGTGATAAGGGTTCGAAATCCACTCATCCAATTGGTTTTGTCCATGTGTAGTTCATAGATTTTACATTATCTTTCCATTTTATTTAAATCGTCAAATAATGATGTCATCGCTGCATCATTATTATGTCATAAATAATTTAATTTATTTAATGTCTAAAAATCATAAAAAAATACTATGATGTAGGAAATCTTTTTAGATTTCCAATGCGTATTTATAATCAAATATCTGATCTTTATAACCCCATGTAAAAATAGTTTTCGTAAAACATATTATGTTTGTGTCATTTTTACTTTTACATTAAATAAAAAGTAATTTATGTCATTTCCCAACCAAAGTGTCTCCATGGGGTCCCCAAGTTGACCCATGGCTTGTATTGGTCGGACATGACACAACCAATAAGGTTGGGACATGTGTCTAGGTCATTTCCTATTATTAAAGCATTATTTATACCTTAAACTACCCTAATTACCACTAATCGCGATTAAAAACTTAATAAGTTACTATTCACCAAAAAATTATTTTAATCTCATTGAACCACATTTTACTTCTTAATTACAACCATGTATGTCGGATTTTCAAAATTCAATACACATTAGTGGTAAACTTTCATTTAACTGAAAAATCAGTTTGCTTGATTACCACTTAGTGGTTTCACTATTCATCAAAAATTGAAGTTTTTCAGACAATTACCAAAAATTCACCCTAAGATATATTTGATATTCCGAATTCAAAAATGAAGTCTATTTTACAAAATTCAAATCATATAAGTCACATTAATTAATTTAATAATTAATTCCCGCTGCCAGAGCAAATAGCGTGTTTTTACAAAACAATAAGTATCAAAAGATTGACACCAGTTTAAGTCTAATTTCAAAGTGAAATTGATTGCAATGACCACCATTGGATAAAATGGTGAAAATATATTCTAATTTCACTTCAAAACCAATTCAAAACATAATCTAATCATATAAATAAATTAGATTAAAAAACAGTTTTGATGTAAAATGCAGTATTTTTCACTATTCATTAAAAAATGAACATTGTCAGAAAAATACCAAAAATTCACACAAGGTAAATTTTGATGTCCCAATCATAAAGGATAAGTTTATTTTGACAAACATAGTTTATAAAATTGTCAAAATATAGATTCAAAAATGGTTTTCCATCAAAAGGCAGTAAAACAATCTTTTAAGAATATTAGTGTATTCGATGCATAAGATTGTATTTATTTTCATTTTAAGCCCCTATAACACTATCTTAATCATTAAAAGACATAGATAAAAATATCTATTATTCATTACTTACTTGGGATGTTACATATAATTATATATAAGATATCTATATAGTATTTTTTGATATATATTTCCACTATAGGTAAATAGTGTTATCTATTATCATAATGTTTTTGTGTGTCATGGAATGATATTATTAAAATAATGGTTTCTAAGATAGAAGTAGGATTATTTTTGGGACTATATATGTCGAAATGAAAACAAAAAAATGATTATACTAGTTAAAATAATATATGAATTTCTTATACGATATTAATATATTTAGGGTATGTCAGGAAAAAGAAACAGAAAATATATCAATGAATACATTTCATCATAATTTATCTATAAATGATAAAAATTATGAATTTATAATGAATAATATATATATATAATACAATTTATCAAAATAACATTCTTTTATATTATTTAATTTTTAGTTCAAGGAGTTTAACATTCGGAATATGATTCTTATCTCTCACAATTATTTTAAATTTCATTTATCATTTGTATTATTCTCTAATAATCTTAAGTTCTATGATTTTATCAAATAGTCATATAATTATATGGAAGTAATTAAATAGTGGTTTTATGATTTAATCAATCCTTATAATTTTAACAATAATAAAAATGATGTAGCTATTTACCATATTATATATAGTGGGATTGGACTAATGTATGGTTTTTATAATTTTATTAAATTTTTTTAATAATATAAAATGTTTCATTCTGTAAAAATTGAAATTTCAAAATTATAATTCAATAATATTAGTTATATATTCACAGGAAGTGAAATGATAATTAACTTCTCAATGTTGGACTATGTGTTATCAGTAAGTGATGTCAGTCATAACATATTAATATAGAAAAGTTTTTCATATTTATTTAATTATAATACAAAAAACTTTATAAAATAATTGATTATCATTGTTGGTATTTAATTTCACTTGTGATTTTTGGAAGTATACAATAAATTTTTGGATTGATAAAAATTTATTATTAACAAATTTTGAATATGGAATAAAAAATATATGAATTCTACATAAGGATGATTTTATGTGACATAAGACACATCAAGGACAATGTCATAATATTTAAACTAGAGACCTAAGAAATATCAGATATAAAATATATGGAAAAAATACACATTGTTAAATTCATCAATGATGTAAAACGTAAATGAATACAAAACATTATGAAAATCCATTAGAGGTTTGGACCTTTCATATTACATGTTTTTAATTAATTACATGCCATGATATTCTAAAGAATACCGATAAATTTCTATTTAAGAAGGATATTTATAATTTCACACCTTTGAATGACACATGAAGCACCATTATAACCAAAAACAAATTTCTGGGCCATTTATGGATCTTTATAAACCAACTGAATCCTATAAATATGTTCCCATAGATTGTTGGAAGAAAAGTGGCCACTTTGGGCTCTTGAGGATCTATCAGCATGGTGTGATACAGGGACACTACTACTTTAGGTTTTTTAATTTATATTTTTATTTAGTATTCATTTTCATTTCTCATGTATGAAATTCATATTTAAATGTTAGTATTTCTTCTTCCATCAATCCATTCCCTCTTTCCCTTACCAATTTCTCCACCATGAACTAATTCACTCATTATAATGAGTAGATAACCCAAGGAATATCCTAGTGGAGTAAACTAGTTCTTGATCCTTTGGCCATGTTTGATTTATTATTTTTGGTAATTTAATAATGATTTATAGTGGGTATAATCTTTACTCTAGTAGTCTATGATTTAACCAATTGTTGTAAAACTATTCTCCATTGACTATGGAGATGTATTTGGAGTGTGAAATGATATTTTCAAGTGAATTTTTCCTTATAAAATTGGTTAGATTAAGGTGTGAACAGATATGGTAGAGTTTTGTTCTTATAAAGAGTCGAATTCTTATACTAGTCTACAAAATATTTACATGAGGAATAAAATGATTTTTATATACTGCGTGACCAACATAGTATACAACATTGTGTGTTATATACTATTTCATTAGTATAATACTACTGAATATTTAATATTTGGATTCTATAAATATATATGGAAGAAAAAATCCTAATAATTATAGATTTTATACTTTCATACCTTTCTTAATAATGCATTTGAGATTAAAAATTTCATGGGGGTTCAAAAAGATATTGATCAATTTATCGGTTGGAGCATACCCAGATGGTATTTATCCTCTCATATGAAGTGTATGAAATCTAGTTCCATGGTTGAGATATAATATAAGAGTGTACTGTCATACATAGATAAGACACATGATTTTCATACTTGTTGGATGATTGGTATGTGATAGGTTTATCGATACAGTTGAATGACATGCGATGTAATCATCAACCAGATAAGTCTATACTCGGCGAATCGAAAATGTCTGATTAGAAATATGAAAATGATATAATATATTACATGAGGGTAATATATGATTTAGATAAATGGATTATATATATATAATTATATTTTCCATAGTTGGTTTTTAAATATATATAGATATATGAGTTTGAAAAAAATCATGCTATAACAATTTATAGATTGAGGAGAACATATTCATTTCTCAAGACTAATATTTGTATATATTTACTAATTTGGGAGTAAATATTTTTTCACCAATATTAAAAAGGAACTTGTGGTGAAAATATGTTATTAAGTAAATGGGTACTAAGTTTCAACTTAGAGAGATACACTAAAAGTCTGTTATAGTATATTCAAAAATAGCATTTGATGGATATTTATGTGGTCTTTAATATGTTGCAATATATGGTAATGTTGATGAGAGATTTTAGAAAATTTTGTAGAAGATATTGAAATGGTTTACTGGATATGGTTTCATAAGATATTGTATATGATATAATATAACCTGAAATGCCACAATGCCTATAAGGATGTAGTTTAGGTGGATAATTCGTTGATATGTACACTATGGACAAATATATATATATATATATATATGATACATGTTATCCAATATGATATGATATGATATATGGATATTATATGTATAGACATCCATGGCATAATCTCTTGGAAGGTAATATTATTTATTCAAAAATTTTGATATCATAACACTACTATGATAACTATTCATCGTGTACCACATGATCATATCATTACATGATATATAATATGGTATGATTGGTGAGACATACTATTGTTCTATTGGAGGACTAAACATTAAACATTATATAATAAATCAATTTCAATGAATTCTTTTCCTTAGTAGTTAATATTTTATAAGATGAAATATTGGCGAATTTGATCTGTTGAAGGTTATAATAATTGTAATTGAATTTATTTAATTATAATATATGATTATTTCCAGATCACTTGAGGATAATCCAAAAGGATATTAAGAGGATATGTACAGAATCATATGGTGTTCATTTGTGCCTAATTTTATTCCAATTGGGTCTTTATCTCATTTAAGCTCTCTTTATTCTCCAACCTTTTCTACAAATAGGTACTATAATATAGTGGGTGTGAAAGAGAGTCTCTACATAGATTTTGGTGTATTTGTTTGACCCACAAAGATCGTATGGTTGTGGTAGTACATTGGATACCTCATAGGGATATTCATTTACCACTTGATTGAAGATAGTGGACAAGAATTTCATTAGTAATAGGTACATTAGTTATTAATTTATATTTATACATAGTTTGGTTTTAAAACATAGTTGATCTTGGGTTTTATGGTTAATGATTTCATCAGCTACATTGAGTGTGTATTGCTAAATATTTAGAAACACATCACATGATTCTCCTAGAATATTTCTACCCATGTGTACAATGTAATGTAAACATAAGGATGAGGTTTTTCCCCAAGTTAATTTTCATAGCCATGTGTAAATAATGGGATGCAGTAGTATAAGATTCCATATGTTTATAAGAATATTATTGTGAAAAAAAATCATCATAATCATTTTCAAAAATAATGTTCCCTCAAAATTATAGAAATCTTACAAGTTATTTTCATCTTTAACATGTCTCTTGTGAAAGATATTTTTATAAACTCGAATGGATTAAATTTTTTTATTTATTCGACATTATTTATATGGGAATGAATTTCAGACCACTGAATCAATATAGATACTAGAAACATCTCAATCCACTTAAAATCCAAGGAAACGATATGATACACAATAATCTATAGACCAGTAAACCCCCCACATACACTTAAATACAAGCTCAATCTCTGGAATATTTGATTGTAATATAATGTTATTCAAACAATGGATAAATTTTTTAAATCCATCATTTCCAACACTTAAGAGAACCCATCCATTTTATCTGGATTGTAACATAAGATATACATCGGCTAAGTAATATATTCTCATGAATAATGTTTCTGGGATTAAATGTTAACAAATGGTGAGTTAGACTGAGTGGAAAATCAGTTTCTTTGTGTATTGGGATCTATTAGTGGTTATAAATATTTATTTAAGGGAAGATGTAGGGATAAAGTTTTTCTCAAATCCTAATTCTAATGTTTTAGATAAATCATTGATATGTTGAATGACCTATCACAAATTTTTGATGGTCAATAAATTCACAAATTTATTCCATGTGGTCATTGATAGATGCATAAAATGGTTGAGATGAGTTATATTAAATTTCACCTATTAAATGATAAAATAATGAAATTATATTTTTTTTGAATAAAATTGAATTGATTTGAAAACCAAAAAACATTTTCAATTCATTATTCTAGTGAATGTATAACACATAGTTTTAATAAAATACTATTACCTGTGAAGGTTTTGATTTTCCAAAGGCGAGGAGGGGAATATTAATTTTTTAAATGATGGGTATTGAAAACAAAGAAAACATATATTTTCACTTGAATAATAAAAAGACTATTTTAAAAAGTGTGACCCCTAAATTTATAATAATTTAATTCCACGGTAGGTTCTATTTTCATTAGCAGAAAAAATAAACACCTTTCCTTTTATTTTTTTTAAATTATTATTTTCATTCCAAATTGATCTATTTCTAAGGGGAAATTTTTTGACACCCCAAAAATGACTTATCAGTCAATATGAATTATAAAGATAAGTTTGTAGATTTTTTGGGTGATATTTTTTACCAATTATTTCTTAAAATGCCACATATCCATATTTATTGGATCATGAAACCATTAACCCCCCTTCATAAGCTTACAATTTTGTAATGCACCAAACTCTAGAATTCATAATTGTGTTTTAGTATTAATACCTGAGGGCATTCTATATTTTGAGTATCAAAAATTTTATTGGGGAAGTGGAAGTTTCAAAAATCATACTTTATTCATATAAATAATTAAGTTCTTAAATTAATCTTGTAAGTAAAGCTATGTGCCACAAAAGGAATGAAGGATTATTATCATTTTTATGACCTATGTTTTAGAAAATTTACTCAATTATCATGTAATAGGGTACACCATATGTAAAGTCCACATTTTTCCAATAAATTATAGATCAAAAAATGTGATGTTGTTACCTTTCTAACTTTGTTGTGAGGATAAATTAATTTCTCAAAGGAATTCTCTCCATGACTCTTTCTTAAATGAAAACATTCCCTATAAAATTTATATATGAGACAAAACCAAACTATGGTTACATTTAAGTCTATAAACACCATACCATGAATATACATAATCACTAGCCTCTTTTATAATTAATACATGTTGAAAAATCATACTGAAAATCAACCACTATTGGTGTATCTTCATGAAATAATTTTACCCTATATCAAACCATCTTTTATTGATTTCCACTCAAAGACTATACAAGGATTATATGACCATGTAAAACATTGATAAATGGGTTTCCACATACTATAGAGGATTTAAGTAGTGGTGACCATCTTTTTCTTGTTTTATTCTAAGGCATGAACAATAATGTACCCCTTGTAGTATGGATCATCCATCATGAAAACGCCCTAGGACACTAGTTTTCCCAAAAGACCATCAAAGATATTAATTGGGATGATTCTACACTAGTATATCTATAAAATACTACATTTATGTATGAGTTTTATTTATTGAATATAATTATCTTATTCATTGTAATGAATTAAAATATGAAATAAAGAATTTGTACTGAAAATGAATAAAATTAACAACAATCTATTCACTCATAAAAAAATTACCAAAATTATAAATCAAACCATATGTTCAATCCCATGGATAATTAGATATAATAAATATTAATAATTGAAGTGCCCAGATCAGTGTGAATCACTGAGAGGGGGAGGGGGTGAATCAGTGATCCTTTAAAACTTTTTACTAATTGATTCTTAATCAATTAAACCTCTATGGCTGGTTAAAGCCTCGATCCACTCTTCTTGTATCTCTCAACCTTTCCCGGATAATGCAGTAATGAAAAGGCACAGGACACAAGGATTTAAAAGGTTCGGCACCAAAGGCCTAAATCCTTGCCATGCTCTCCCAGCATGGATTCTCCCATTATAATCTGTTAGTATTACAATGGTCGATACAGCTTCCCACCGTATCTCTCCTGAGTCCCACAGGAGGGTCTTTATACTGCTTCACACAGTGTTACCAGAGTCCCACTGGCCTGCTCCAGAATCCCACTGAAGACTTCTTCTCCCTGAGTCCCACAGGGTCTTCTCCTGGCTCCTCGAGTCACACGAGTAGCTCTTCTTCACTTTAAGTTCTTCAAGTATCTTCAGCAGTCTGGGATAAAGACTGCTGGCCTTGCTCTGTACCTCTGATCACTTGTGATGATCAGGATCTTCTCAATCTACTGAAAACTCAGACAACCAATCTCTTTAACTTCAGTCTGGCTCAGTCTCAGTTCACTTCAACCTCATGCACTGATAGCATGGACTTCTCAATTCTTCAAGAACCTCCTGGTCTTGGTCAACTCAAATGCACACCACTGATTTAGCACTGTTCCCGTGTGCACGTGCATGCATGCATACATGCACTCTCCTCTTTCTCTTCTTGGTGCAGTAAACCCTCAGAGGGTGTAATTCTTTTCAGCACACACCTACTTCTCAAACTTCACACTTTTTATGCAATTTGTTCACACACTTAGAAGTGTGTTTTACTTTAGTGTGGAACTTCTTCTTCTTCTTCTAATGTGTATACACTTTTTAGTGCACACACTAGGTTCGGCCACTTCTTTAATTTGCACACAATTGTTTCACTTTAGCACACACATGAGTTGGCCTTCACTTCTTCATGCACATACTTGGGCCGTAGGTGGTTCTTCAAGTTTGCACACACACACAAATGTGTGGTCTTCACTTCACCCACTTGCATACACTTGGCCTCGGATTATTTCTTCACTATCTTACACACACACAATGGTGTGGTCTCGGCCTCCCACTTCTTGTGCACACACTTATCCAAAGGCACTTCCACTTGTCTTGCACAAACAAATAATATTCTATAATTTGTTCTTCAATGTTTGCACCCACATAAGGGCTACGGCCTCCTTCTTTAAATGCACACACAAAGTGCAAGCTTTGCCTTTCTCCTCTTTGCAACCACACAAGGCTACTGCCTTTTCTTCAAATGCACACACAGTAGGGCTACGTCCTTCTCTTGATCACTTTGCACACAAGGCACAAAGGCCTCGGCCTTCCTTATTCACCTCACACCACACACAAAGTGTGGTTCTTCACTTGGCACTTGTGCACACACTGCCCGAACTCCAGGAGGCGCGCAAGAGGGTGCAGCCTTCCCTACTCCAACACTGCCTGCCGCGCAAGACACCAAGCCGCGCAAGTCCTCAGGTGTAACCGGCCGCACTAGCCACGAGTGCAAGGCACCGCGGGCTCCTTCCTCCTGCCGCGTAAGTGTGCAGGCAGTGAGGGAATCAACCACGGGCGCGCAAGAATGCTGCGGCCCCGGGTTCTTCCTACCGCGCAAAGGGAAGGCGCGCAGGGATCTCACCGCGCAAGTGTGCGCGGGGCTTTGTCTTCGCGAGGCAGAGGTGCACTCACGGTTCTCCGGATCTTCAACAAAGGATCAGCGCATCAGCAAGCTTCTCCAGCGCCTCGGGTCTTCTTTTTATAGGCGAGGAGAGCCTCAGTCCATCCGCGTGTGATATCTTCAAATTCCCGAAGATTTCGGATCTTTAAGATTTTCTCCAAATCTTGTTTTCTCTTTTTATTTCACGCGGGTTCCTTCACCTTCGGTTTCCTCCACATGCATGCGATTTATAACGCATGCACGGCCTTCGTTAAACCCTATCCATGCAAAGGCATGAACACCGAATGGCCTCGCACCTCCGGTTGCTTCGGCCTCGCTCGAAATCCTCCTTTCATCGCATGCATGCTTATTTTATTGCATGGTTATGTTCAGTAGGCACAGACGATCACAATGGACACTTCGGTTTGATCGGAGGTGGCCGGATACTCAAATTCTGTCGTCGGGAGGCACTGGTTCAGCGGCGGCTTCGCGGGAGGCTTCGGTCGAGCTCGAGGTAGAAGATGGACTCAGCACCGTTGGATGCGGTGATCAAAAAAACCTTCGACGGCTTGGATCAGATCGGGGACGCGGCAGATTAATCGTGCGGCGGAAATAAGACGCGCGATGAGATGTGCGGCTCAGATTCAATTCCGGTGAATTTTCCGCGTCCCACATCGAAACGGGGCGCGGTTTTCTCGCGCTTTATTACCCTGGAGCTGCCGCAACCCGCCAGTTGAAACTCCTCCCTCCACGGTGCCGCCCCGCACCGTGTTCTCCCTGCGGGCGCGCTCTGCGCCCACTCTCTGCTCCTGCGGGCGCGCTCCTAGCGCCCACTATGCTCCTCCGGCGCGCGGGTTTCACCACCGCGTGCCCTCGGGGGCTTATACACGGCCCCCTGCGCTCCTCCGGGCGTGCCCCAGCGCCTCTGTGGTGTATGCGGGTGCGCCCCTGCCGCCCTGAGCTCGCCCCACGGGTTCCCCCTTGGGCGTGGCGCCTTAGGCCCACATGAGCCTTGGGGTTGAACCCACAAGGTGCTCACGGGCTGGCCATATTTTTTTTGGCTAAGTCTTGAATAGACTTTGTAAAAATCAAGGTCCTCCATGTAAAATATGCCAAGTGCCACATTCCCTTCAAGGCATTCTTTTCCTTCATCTTCTTCTTGAGAATTCAACCATTAATCTTCTTGATTAAAAACAACTCCTCAATTTATAATTCTTCTTAGGAATTCATCTATTCTCTTTTCATCATGTATTCAATATTTAAGAATGGAATTCTCGAAGGGTCTTCCTTCAACCGATGCTCTTGAATCAACATGAAATCTCCAATGTGCTTCATTGATCTAATCAGAGATCAAGATGGAACATCTTCTAATTCACATGCACTAAGAGATACTGCATGGACTTCTTCAGCTCACTTCATCCACTTAGGACTTGTGGATGGATATTCTTCAACTCCTCATGCATTGTCACTAAAATGCATGGTCTTCAATCATTGATGTGACTTTGTATCATCAGGATACACGTTCTATGAACTTAATGATCAGCTCAACAATCGTCAGATTTGCATGGAGAATGTTTCAACCACAATTTCCAATACCACTTAGTGAATCTCCTAAGTGACATGCATCTTATTACTATGGCCATTCTCCTTCATCTCCAACACCATCAAAACCTTTGGCATTCACATCTTGACCTTCCTTGACTTCCATTCATTCCAAGACAACTTCATGCCTCATTGACAACAAATGCAACACAATGCACTTCAATCTCCCCCTTTGTATTTGTTGTCAATACACTCCTTCAGCACATATGAATGGGTCAATATGTGTGCCAATATTTTCTCCCCCTTATTGGCAATCAAATGCACAAGTGTGGTGTGGTACTCTTTCAAAAATATCTTCCTCCCTTTGAATAGAATCTTCTTGAAAATCACTAAGAGAGGGATGATGCCACATGTTCTTCTTTAGCAAAGAACCTTTAGTAAATCAACTCTAAGTCTACTTGGGCTAACCCGGTGTAGAAAACAAGAGTGATGTAACCAAGGAACTCAATGCTGTCCAACATTCACTGTACATGTGAAATCATGCTTAGGGGTTTGAAAATTTTCAGATATACAATGAATTGCTGAATCCTGCACATACTCCACAAAACTCATTAGAAAGTTCAGTGCAATGATAAAGCTCCCCCTTTCATCCATTTATCTTCAATCCATACTCCCCCTTAATTGACAAGATTAACTCAATTAAGAAACAGGGGATGAAAGTATGATTGGAATACCTTCACTTTTCTCAAGATGGTATTAATCTCAGAATCCCATCTTCTTCAGATTGGCTCCCCCTCAAGGGCTGCACTCCATTCAATCCAAACCATCCTCCAGCTAAGAATGATCATCATCTTCAATTCCCTGCAATGTTAGCACATGTAAATACCAAGAGTATAAGGGAATAAGATGGAACCTCCTTGGTTCATCAATGTGAACAACAAGGTTGAGAAGATTCTCTCAACCGAGATGTCCCATTTTCACCAGTCTTCACACTTGCACATTTGATCTTCATTGATGATTGTGCTGGTGTGGATCTCAATACATCTTCATGTGAAATTTTCTTCTTCCCTTTTGCCTTAGGAATTGCCAGAACTTCATCTTCAGCTCTTTGTAGATCTTTGGCAAGTTGCAACGGATTTGGCCATATGACTAGTAAGTCACTTGGAAGTGTGGCCTCAGTTCTGGATATTCCACATGGTTCTTTTGATGCTGTCAAGCTACCTTTCTTAGGCAACTTGTTTTCAATCAATCCCTTCTGCTTCTTCTGGATTGATTGTCTGTTTGAGTCCAGTCTGCCTCTATTGAATTTCATGGCTTCTTTACAAAGATCCATGATATGTCCTTTCTTTCCACAGTAGAAGCATGTTTTCTTGGTGGTCCTTCTGGATGCATCACCCTTCTTGGACTCAGACTCCAAGGACTTCTCTTCATTCTTCAAACTCTTCTTGGGAGCATTTTCTAATTTCTTCTTGCTTCCCAAGGAATCTTTTTGAGCCAGGTTCTGTAATCTTTTCTTCTTTTGAGCTTTGGATATAGTTGGAGATTGACATGTATCTTTTTGACCACTTTTGCAATCATCCCAGATGTTGTCAAGTAATCCAAATCTATTTGCAGTAAACAGATGTCTCTGGACCTGTGGATGCTGCTTCTTTTCTTCTGGATTGCTCCCCCTTGGCATGGGCTTCCTCTGTGCTTTGGCATTCAGTGGATTGTACCAACAATCCTTTGCACAATGCCCATACTTGTTACAACACCAGCATTTTCCCACGAATCTTGACCTCTTGAGTTCTTCTGATTTTAGGGTACTTTTCTTGACTTGTTGTGCTGTTTCAGGAGAGCTCTCTTTCTTCATCTTCTTCATCCATACTTGATCAATGTTATTCTTCCATCCTGTATTTTTTGTGGAAACACATTTAGTAACATAAGTACAAGATGGGATGGATGGTACCTTCCTTTTAGAAGATGTTGCCCTTTCATTAGAGGATGTCTTTCTTTTAGAATCATCCTTCTCAATGCATACTCGTGTAGCAACATTTCTTCTATCAGTTGACTGGGAGGCTTTGGCTTTAGGTGATTGCTGATTTGTCAATATCACCTCTAGTTCTAAGCATTTCATGTTAAGGGAGTTCTTCTCATCCTCAACAGTTCTTAGCCTTCCTTCCCAATTCTCCACCAGTTGTTTCATCTGGTCTTCATGCACCTTCTTTAATTCTTGCAATGAATTGTTCAGCTCCTTCACCAATTTTACTTTGTCTTCAAGTTGAGCATCTTTAACAACCATTGATACTCTATGTCTCTTCTCCAGTGCATGGTAAACATCTTTGATTATAACTTTAAAGATTTCTTTCTCAGAAAGGCTTCTTTGCAATTCTTCAGCAGTGTCTTCATATCTTTCATTGCAAAGAGATACTATTTCATCTTTGGCATTTACCAGCTTTCTGAGAGTGTTGGTTATGCCAACCCTTTTAGCCAATTGGACTTCCAGAGAATTGGCTTCATCTTCTAGCTGTAATTTTTCTTCTTGAAGATCAAGGAGGCCTGTAGCTATACACATTGCAACTTTCTTGGGGACTGTCTTCTGAAGATATTTGATTGCATTTAGAAGGTCATTGTTTCTTCCATCTTCATCACAGCTAAGACAGGCTTCATCATAAGAATGATAAAAGGAATTGTCATCTGATGTGACTTTCACATTTCTTTCCATAGAAGGAGTTTCTCTGATTGCAGCAACCTTCTTCTTCATCTTCTTTGCCTGTTTCTTCTTTTTATTTTTCTGAGTCTTGGCAGATATCTCCATTTGAGGCTGGTCACTCATTTCCTCAAATCTGCACTCCATAAAGACTCCCTTAGATCTTTTAGAGGTAACCTCCCTCTGATACCAATTGAAGTGCCCAGATCAGTGTGAATCACTGAGAGGGGGAGGGGGTGAATCAGTGATCCTTTAAAACTTTTTACTAATTGATTCTTAATCAATTAAACCTCTATGGCTGGTTAAAACCTCGATCCACTCTTCTTGTATCTCTCAACCTTTCCCGGATAATGCAGTAATGAAAAGGCACAGGACACAAGGATTTACAAGGTTCGGCACCAAAGGCCTACATCCTTGCCATGCTCTCCCAGCATGGATTCTCCCATTATAATCTGTTAGTATTACAATGGTCGATTCAGCTTCCCACCGTATCTCTCCTGAGTCCCACAGGAGGGTCTTTATACTGCTTCACACAGTGTTACCAGAGTCCCACTGGCCTGCTCCAGAATCCCACTGAAGACTTCTTCTCCCTGAGTCCCACATGGTCTTCTTCTGGCTCCTCGAGTCGCACGAGTAGCTCTTCTTCACTTTAAGTTCTTCAAGTATCTTCAGCAGTCTGGGATAAAGACTGCTGGCCTTGCTCTGTACCTCTGATCACTTGTGATGATCAGGATCTTCTCAATCTACTGAAAACTCAGACAACCAATCTCTTTAACTTCAGTCTGGCTCAGTCTCAGTTCACTTCAACCTCATGCACTGATAGCATGGACTTCTCAATTCTTCAAGAACCTCCTGGTCTTGGTCAACTCAAATGCACACCACTGATTTAGCACTGTTCCCGTGTGCACATGCATGCATGCATACATGCACTCTCCTCTTTCTCTTCTTGGTGCAGTAAACCCTCAGAGGGTGTAATTCTTTTCAGCACACACCTACTTCTCAAACTTCACACTTTTTATGCAATTTGTTCACACACTTAGAAGTGTGTTTTACTTTAGTGTGGAACTTCTTCTTCTTCTTCTAATGTGTATACACTTTTTAGTGCACACACTAGGTTCGGCCACTTCTTTAATTTGCACACAATTGTTTCACTTTAGCACACACATGAGTTGGCCTTCACTTCTTCTTTCACATACTTGGGCCGTAGGTGGTTCTTCAAGTTTGCACACACACACAAATGTGTGGTCTTCACTTCACCCACTTGCATACACTTGGCCTCGGCTTATTTCTTCACTATCTTACACACACACAATGGTGTGGTCTCGGCCTCCCACTTCTTGTGCACACACTTAGCCAAAGGCACTTCCACTTGTCTTGCACACACAAATAATATTCTATAATTTGTTCTTCAATGTGTGCACCCACATAAGGGCTACGGCCTCCTTCTTTAAATGCACACACAAAGTGCAAGCTTTGCCTTTCTCCTCTTTGCAACCACACAAGGCTACTGCCTTTTCTTCAAATGCACACACAGTAGGGCTACGTCCTTCTCTTGATCACTTTGCACACAAGGCACAAAGGCCTCAGCCTTCCTTCTTCACCTCACACCACACACAAAGTGTGGTTCTTCACTTGGCACTTGTGCACACACTGCCCGAACTCCAGGAGGCGCGCAAGAGGGTGCAGCCTTCTCTACTCCAACACTGCCTGCCGCGCAAGACACCAAGCCGCGCAAGTCCTCAGGTGTAACCGGCCGCACTAGCCACGAGTGCAAGGCACCGCGAGCTCCTTCTTCCTGCCGCGTAAGTGTGCAGGCAGTGAGGGAATCAACCACGGGCGCGCAAGAATGCTGCGGCCCCGGGTTCTTCCTACCGCGCAAAGGGAAGGCGCGCAGGGATCTCACCGCGCAAGTGTGCGCGGGGCTTTGTCTTCGCGAGGCAGAGGTGCACTCACGGTTCTCCGGATCTTCAACAAAGGATCAGCGCATCAGCAAGCTTCTCCAGTGCCTCGGGTCTTCTTTTTATAGGCGAGGAGAGCCTCGGTCCATCCGCGTGTGATATCTTCAAATTCCCGAAGATTTCGGATCTTTAAGATTTTCTCCAAATCTTGTTTTCTCTTTTTATTTCACGCGGGTTCCTTCACCTTCGGTTTCCTCCACATGCATGCGATTTATAACGCATGCACGGCCTTCGTTAAACCCTATCCATGCAAAGGCATGAACACCGAATGGCCTCGCACCTCCGGTTGCTTCGGCCTCGCTCGAAATCCTCCTTTCATCGCATGCATGCTTATTTTATTTCATGGTTATGTTCAGTAGGCACAGACGATCAAAATGGACACTTCGGTTTGATCGGAGGTGGCCGGATACTCAAATTCTGTCGTCGGGAGGCACTGGTTCAGCGGCGGCTTCGCGGGAGGCTTCGGTCGAGCTCGAGGTAGAAGATGGACTCAGCACCGTTGGTTGCGGTGATCAAAAAAACCTTCGACGGCTTGGATCAGATCGGGGACGTGGCAGATTAATCGTGCGGCGGAAATAAGACGCACGATGAGATGTGCGGCTCAGATTCAATTCCGGTGAATTTTCTGCGTCCCACATCGAAACGGGGCGCGGTTTTCTCGCGCTTTATTACCCTGGAGCTGCCGCAACCCACCAGTTGAAACTCCTCCCTCCACGGTGCCGCCCCGCACCGTGTTCTCCCTGCGGGCGCGCTCTGCGCCCACTCTCTGCTCCTGCGGACGCGCTCCTAGCGCCCACTATGCTCCTCCGGCGCGCAGGTTTCACCACCGCGTGCCCTCGGGGGCTTATACACGTCCTCCTGCGCTCCTCCGGGTGTGCCCCAGCGCCTCTGTGGTGTCTGCGGGTGCGCCCCTGCCGCCCTGAGCTCGCCCCACGGGTTCCCCCTTGGGCGTGGCGCCTTAGGCCCACATGAGCCTTGGGGTTGAACCCACAAGGTGCTCACGGGCTGGCCATATTTTTTTTGGCTAAGTCTTGAATAGACTTTGTAAAAATCAAGGTCCTCCATGTAAAATATGCCAAGTGCCACTTGCCCTTCAAGGCATTCTTTTCCTTCATCTTCTTCTTGAGAATTCAACCATTAATCTTCTTGATTAAAAACAACTCCTCAATTTATAATTCTTCTTAGGAATTCATCTATTCTCTTTTCATCATGTATTCAATATTTAAGAATGGAATTCTCGAAGGTTCTTCCTTCAACCGATGCTCTTGAATCAACATGAAATCTCCAATGTGCTTCATTGATCTAATCAGAGATCAAGTTGGAACATCTTCTGATTCACGTGCACTAAGAGATACTGCATGGACTTCTTCAGCTCACTTCATCCACTTAGGACTTGTGGATGGATCTTCTTCAACTCCTCATGCATTGTCACTACAATGCATGGTCTTCAATCATTGATGTGACTTTGTATCATCAGGATACACGTTCTATGAACTTAATGATCAGCTCAACAATCGTCAGATTTGCATGGAGAATGTTTCAACCACAATTTCCAATACCACTTAGTGAATCTCCTAAGTGACATGCATCTTAGTACTATGGCCATTCTCCTTCATCTCCAACACCATCAAAACCTTTGGCATTCACATCTTGACCTTCCTTGACTTCCATTCATTCCAAGACAACTTCATGCCTCATTGACAACAAATGCAACACAATACACTTCAATAAATAAAAAATGTGTAACTAAAATAGATTAATAATATACTTACAACTAATAAATCACATGTATATTCTAAAATTTTGAGATTCATAATCATTATAAAAAAATATAAAATGTTTAAAAACATCATGAAAGTATATATAATTTTAAAACACCATAAATGATAATTACTGTAACAGAATGTTTGACATAAGAAATTGGATTGGAATCAGTTTATAATATGCAATGTTAGTAATGTAGCCAATATATTTTCACTATATAAGGTTATATATTTGATTGTATAGTACCTCAAAACATTTTACTGGCATATAATTATCGATATATTTTTAAAATACATAAATATTTTTTAGATATTATAAATATATATATTTTATACATATTTAATTTAATTAAAATTTTAAAGTTTATTTTCATATAATTAATAGATATTAAATCACTAAGAAAAATATAATTTATTTTAAAGAATCATTTTTTGGCAAGGTATTTTTAAAAAAATTATTAGTTTTTGAATAGGGGAATAAATAAAATTTAATCATAAAAATAAATAAATTATTATTAAGATAAATTTATAACATCTAATATTTAATTAATTAACAAAAAATAATTAATATTTAATTAATTATGGTAAAAAAATGATTGCATAAACCAAATTTGTTATATATTATATATTTTTATTAAAAAGTTAAATTTATCATATTTTTATTATGAAATTTCACAAAATTAAAATTTTATATTTTTATATTTTATAATTATAGATATTAGAATTATTATTACAAGTCATTTAATAATATTAATTTTTGATTAATAGTTCAAAATTTTATTCTATGAATTTTTTTTATAGCTCATTAATTATTATTTTAAAAAATTTAATATATAAATATTTAAGAATTTATAAATTTTCTTATAGGAATAAAATATTTTATCACCTATAAAATGGTTATTAGTTGTTATTATATATAAATAAGAATTCATAATGTTTGAAAATATATTTTTATGTAATTGTTTATTATATATATTTTTTTCATTTAAATGATAAACATATCATATCTAAAAAATAAAATAAAATAAATGGATCCTCTATTTTGAATAATTATGTAGAAATTATGTAAAATTGAACATCATATATTTTTAGTAATCTTTTTTATAATATTAAAAAATGAAGCAAGGTAAAAGTATGTAAAAAGTGTAAAAATTACATGGATCAAATTTATAATGATTAATAAAAATATAGAAACATTATATAATTATTTTTTGTGTTTTTATTATATATTAAATTTCTAACTAATATTTCCATACCAAAATCACCTAAATCAATTATTATTCTATATTTATATTTCCCCAAACTTACTTTTCTAATGAAATGTCCTTAATTTTTTCTATAAATGGACCTCTCATACACTGAACAACAACCCCTTATAAACTTATTTTTTCTCTTTATAATGTTACCCAATACCCTATCCTAAAATTATATCCCATTTTTGGTACTAATTTAGTACAATATGGAGACATATGTCCATCATTCCAAAGGATGAAATTTTAAAGAGTGATTATTTTTAAGTATGTATCAAATACTTTAACATTCATTATAATTAAATTATTATATATAATTATACTAAATCTCATTATACACAGTAATAATTTTCTATAAAAATAAATATAAATCATTAAAAATTATATTATAGAAATATAACTCTACGTTCTTATTTATTCAATCTATATTTCATGTTCATGTTTGGGTTTGTTTTACCACCTTCTTGAACAATATTATAACATTTAAAATCGCAATGAATAATAAAACATAAAAAATAGTATTATGATGTTTAAATGATCAATTTGATAAGTTTTAATAATTTTGTAATGGTAATATATAATCTTTTATTCGTTAATTAAATCATCCCTTTTTAAAGAATCAAGATTCAACAAATGGTTATTTTAAATTCTCTTTATGAACTGTCACCATATCATATATAAGCTAATAATTTGAATTCATAAATTCGTAAAAACATATTTATCCTCTAATTACATTATTTATATGTTAAAAAATTTATGATGAATTCGTGGAACAGCTATAGAAGAGAAATATACTAATGAATCATAAATTTAACATTTACTCTATTTCATAAGAAACGATTATTAAATTAGAAATTAGAAGATAATATTGAATGCTGTGAAGAATAATAGATATAAATATATTTTTAATATATATCAATAATAAAACTAATTTTTTTATACATGGAGTTAGATCATGTTAGAAAAAGAAAAAGAAAAAGATAATGGGTCTCTTAATCACAATTTTGATTTATAGAGATATATTTCATATTCAGCACTTATATTCATTTATAAGTTGTATAACTACATATGTATGTATTAATATTATAATTATCATGACACTCAATACATTTTCAATCAAATATTAGGATATTTCTTACAAGGTTTTCAAATTAAAAAGTTACTAAATCCATATGGTTTTCTTTTTAATCTCATATTGAAATCGAAATTATTGATGACTAAATTTTTATTGAGGGGGGAATTTATCTTTTTTATTCCAATTACACCATTAATTTTATTATTATATTGTTATTCTTAGGATTTAAATTTCTTCTTACCATTTTCACTTTCTTTGGTTTAAAATAAAACTAAAAGGATTCGTATCAGTCGAATCAACATCATCTATTCTTTTCGACAATGTTTTTTTCTCCATTACAATTTTTTTTTATTTTCGATCATAAATTTTTTTATTAATAATTATATAATTATTTATTGTCATTTTATATTAAGAATGAGTTTTTATACACAATATTTAAAGAAATATTTTTTTTAACATTTATAAAAACTATACATTTTTGATTGACAATCTTTACAAAGTGTGAACGGATTAATTTTTAAAATTTTCAAAATGGAAAAATTTCCATATTGACTTATTTATTTTATACATACTATGATTGCTTTAATTTTTATATTTATTTTTAAATAAAATTTTATTCAATTTTTTTTATAGATTTTTTCCTTTTAAATAGATGTTATTAATATCATAAAATATATTTATTAATTTTTTTTAATATAATTATCTAATGCTCTTATAAAGTGTTTTCTATATATATAAATATATTTTAATTTTTCTTATCATAAAATTTGGATATATTATAATGGTTCCTGCACTTTCTGATGACCTCTTTATTTTATGATATATTTTTCTTTAATTTTCAATATTTTTTTTATTTCTTTACACACAACATCATGTTTGAACAGACCACAATATACATTTGAAATAATATTATTTATTGTTAAAATTATTTATTAGAGTATTAATTTAAGGTTATAAATTTGAAAAAATAAATTTTGAACAATTTTTTTCTATATATGTATACAATAAATTCATTTTTTAATTGAGTAGAAAATAAATCAATATCACTTTATGGTAATAATTTTTTTCTAAAAAACATGTTATTTCAAAAAATATGTATTTATCTAATGAAAGTAAATTAATAAATATTGATTATTGATATTAATTAAATGTTCAGTTAATATATTAATTCAAATATATTATCATTTATCTATTTTTTTATATGGGAAATAATATGATATAATTTAGTTTTATTTTTAATAATGCATTTTTGTAAAAACTATTTTTGTTATGTTCTGTGCAATTATTTTTAAAATTAATTTCCACCATGGAATGAAATTAAAACCAATAAAATGGATTCAATATTTTTAATAATATTCGGTAATGTAATTTAAGATATCCATATTAAATTTTGATCATAATGAATAGTAAAAATACTAAAATTTCTTTCCCGTGGTTAGGGTCAAAACTGGTTTACTAGGGGGATAAACTAATTAATAGTAGTTTAAATGAATCTATAAAGTTTCCAAAATTTAATAAATGATTATATTTTTAACCTAAATTATCTTTTATTTTATTTATTTTCAACATTTTTCCAATTTTACACAAAGTTTACTTTATATGAATTAAATATTTTATGAAATCCCATATGTGTCCCTCCCCTCACATATAAAAGGGAACATCCTCTTCTTCCTTATTTGAAAAATTTTAGCTCTATAGATCACCTATGACCTATCATATATTATTTTTATCATTCATAGAATTTTTATTGAACTTCTATACTTACCCTAAGACCGCCCTATGAAGGCGTAATGCATAAGCCAAAAGAGGCCACTCAAAGAAGAGGTAATCGTATTACAAGAATATTTCAATAATTATTTCTTCTTATACCTCATATAAATATGTTATATAAAACCTTATATAATGACTAAATTATTATAAATATATTAATATTTTATTCTGATTTTAAGAAACCATTTTCTATCTCCATCCCACCATTCTGAAAATGAAAATGATGCTCATGTGAATGTGTGTACTAACACATCCATGAAGTGATTTGATTCTTTTTTAAATTACAAATTACTTATATTTTTATCAGAAATCATTTAATGAATATATATTATATTTAAGATATAATATTTATTTATAATTGTAATTTTTATTTAATTTTCTTTTACTTCCTCAAATTAGAAAGTGGAAATGTCACTCGTGCATATGTACATACTACTATCTCCTAGAATTGATGCAATTGATTTTCCATAATCTATTTATATTAATTGTTATGGTATATATTAGAAACAATGATTATTTTTTCAGGATTAATATTTTATATATGGTGAAATCATAACCATGGATAAATTATTAAAACATCAAATTGAAACACGCATGGAAAACGAACCAGTTTTCCCCAAATGGTTGATTTTAATGAAGAAATTATCTATAATTTGATAATAAAATAATGTAAATGAATGATAAATTTTATTATATTTATTAATATGTATTTTAATATATTTAAATAGTTCAATATTTATTATATATATAATTTGAATTCATATAATGAAAGACAAGATATGATATTATGGTTTATGTCCCAATCTCATTTCTTTTTGGTCTTTCATATACAAAATTCACATTATAGAAAATTATATTGATATTATACATTAAACACAATAAAAATTATTATATTATATATATTCCTTGAATCGAATGTATTATTAAAAATTTCATATTATTGAATCTTAAAATAATTTAGAAAATATTTATAAATAAATTTCTGTATTTTTTTATCATTGCTTGATGAATGTTTTCTTCCATGGCCATGTACATCAAAATTGTTTTATAGATAATTTACATATACATTAAATGACTATATTCACTAACTTCGAAATTGAATATTATATTTAAAAAAAATTATTTTTTAAATGTTTTCTAAACAAATCATTTTTTGATTTTTTATAAATTTATGAAAAGAGTGGTCACTATTAATGTAAAAAATAATTATTATATTCTTCCTAACATAGTTAAAATTATTTTCCTTAAATACAAAATTATTTTTTTACAAGGTTATTTTTAAGAAAATATTTTTCTTAATATTTTGGGAAATTTTAGTTTTCAATGATATTGAAATAAAATAAGTTTTTCCATATTTTAAAATAATATTTCAAATAATCTTTATGATTTATTTTTAATCTATGTCTACATCCGTTATAGATTGTTATTTGTTACTAAGAAGATGATCTTTTGATAAAATCGGTTAAATTAGTTCTTATGTATTATAATGATGATTGTTTAAGAATGATTCTACCCATCATGTTTCTTTTTTACGGGTTATTTTTATTAAGATGATATCTTTGGAAACCAGTTTCTTTTATGTGGGTTATGATATGATGAAATAATTTATTTTTTTTGAAAAACATTTCCATTCCATTAGTAATGATATGATAAATGTTTTATTATGTTTTAAAAAGCATTTGTATGTTTTCATTATATGATGGGTGGTCATTGAATTAATATCCATCAAATTAATTTGGTATAGAAAGATATATCACTAGAAAATAAAGATTATAATGGGATGAAAACCCAGTTTAGTAAGGAAGTATATCCACAATGATAGTATTAGGTGGTAAATATGACTAAATAAAAGAGTTTTGATACTTTTTTTGTAAAATATTATGTCTTTTTTTTTATTTTTTTTATGGATCCTGGTTTATTATTTATAACTCTAAACATGTATGACATAATATTATTATTATGAAAACCCATTACATAAGGATTACTACTTAAATATAATTTACTTATTTGGTTTTAATATCTTAATTTATGATCATATTTTCCTACTATTATGATTATAAACAATTATCGTCAATGTATGTAAACTCTTATAATTAATATTACTAAGAAAACAAGCTCACCATTTTGTATGTTTTACTTCCCCCAGGTTATGAAGAATAATATTATGTAAGAAATTTCTACGAAGGGAGTTGTGATAGAATAACATTGTTGCCTCTTTTGAGGAAATTTTATGAAATAATTAGATAAGTTATCTAGTCTCCAATGTTTCTAAACATTTACGTTTCTCATGTGTTAATTATTGTGAAATATATTAAATATTTATAAAAGAGATGTTGTATTTATATATTCTCTTATCATGTTACCTCAATTTCATATTTTTAATTTATTGTGTTCAAGTTTTTGGGAAATATTTATGAAACCCATTTATTAATAAAAGGTTAAATAATATAGGATAGTATTATGAATGTTTTAATGTTATTATTACACATATATGTAGGGGTTATCATCATGTGAGGGATTGGTAAATTATAACCCTCCAATTAATTCATTTATATTTTATTAATCATTATATCTAGATGAGATATCCATGGTATTCCGACGTCCAAAAGCTTTTATGACTTGGTTGGTTTTATCATGTAGAAAAGGTTATAGGGAATGACTGGTTAGCCCAAGTCCATTTTGTTAAGAAAATGTCAATATACTAGACAATTATAATGTGGATTAATTAGTGGTTAATCATTAAATATCTTTTGTATTTTATTCATATATTAATATTAAAAAATATTATGTTATGAAACATACATATTCCATGTTATTATGTCTCTTGATGATGGAATAATGTTTCCATACTCCTATGACACATTTCATATGTTATACCAAAAGTTTAATGTCATTAATAGTTCTCTATTATCTATATTTTATAGGATAAGATTTCATTATATTATGTTCACGTCCATTGAAAATGTTCTCATACCCAAAAATTCATCTTATGCCACTTATGATATTTAATTGATATATCTCATTTCCACCCCTTTCTATGAATCTGACCTCCCCACTTTATTATTTCACCATATCTTATTTTAGAATTAATTCTATAATATATAATATGTATAGAAGGGGGTATAATGTGGTAAAACTATGGATAAACAATCACTATATTGAAGAATAAGTTTTTAATGTACCCATATCCATGTTAACTAAAACTATAAGTTGGTATAAAAGTATGGATTAATTAATTTGGTGATTAAACTTTTTAAAATAAGATAATTTTAATAAAAAACTTATGTTGAACAAGAAGTGATGTTGGGTTAACCTAAAATTTAATTATTTTAAATGAATGAATAATAATTTATGAAATATTACATATTATTACCATATGATCACTTACTCTATATATTATATCATGATAATAATATTATCCATTTTAGATTTTGTAAATGGTTGGAATTATGAATAACTAAGGTAAAAATGTGTACAATGGAAAATGAAAATATTGTATTAATTGGAAAAATTGGATGGGAGATGGTGTTTAACATTATATAGTAAATATTTCTCTACTATCACGAGTTATGATTAATAAATTAGACCTTTTATAAATACTAAATGAACTAAATAAGTGGAAAATGATGTCTAATGGAAATTTCGGTGATATGTAACTTGTAAGAAATATGTGACAATATTTGAAAAATGTGACATGAAATATAACACCCTAGACCAACACTAGAATGTCTTGTGATAAAATCATAGTCAATACATTTTTTCCTTGGAATCCATATTACGTGGCCCAATTTTATCCAATATAAAATTACAAAATCAAAGGGAATATTGAGAAACTAATATCCTGAATAAAAATTAGGTTTATGTTTTTGAGAATTTGGATAAACTCATACATTAACATACTCCTCTATTCATGTGAAAATATTCGCATAATTTCAATTTTTTGATAATAATTATTTAAAATCTCCATTAAAAATAATTATATGTGAAATATTTCAATAATTACTTCAATTAACACCAATCATCAAAAATTGGGAAAGAGGAAACATATGATTGGGTGAGCTCAATTTCTTTTTAAGGGTAAAAAAATCATTTAATAATTTTTTTATCCTTGGTGAATTACGATGTGAATAAAGGTATGAGAACATATTTAATGTACATGAGCATAATAAATGAAAATCCATACCCTTTGAAACTAAGAAATAAATTATGATTCATAGAATAAATATTATAAAAATGATGAAAGAAATATTGTTAAAAGAACATGATTCATAAAACAATTATACTTGATCGATAGAAAATTATAAATTTTTTAAATCATAATGAAACTCTACTAATAACTTGTTACATTAAATAATAATCATTTCACAACATAAAAATGATTATTCCAATACTCATTTAGGATTAACATATAATAGTCAACGTATTCATCTGTTATGAGGTACATAGTAATTAATATATATAATTTATTTGTGTAACATATAATAGTTTACTATATCATCTATTAGGATTCATATAATATAGTTAACTCTTCTGCTTTAGCAAGTACATTAAATGTAATCAAGGACCCACCCATCTTTGGTTTATAACATAACCATCCATCCCTTTTTATAACATTACCACCTGTAAAATAATCACATATATATATATCGATAAAATGTATAATGAAAAAAACATTTATAAAAAATTTGGTGGTTAATATAAAATTCTTGAAAACAATAATAATTCATTTTTATCTTGATTAAACCATCGGAAAGGAATGGTTTCCAAAAACATTTCATTAAAAAATCATCACAAATATTTTATAGAAATTGAGTAAATGATATGATATGATCATATCGTAAACAAATTATTAGAACAATTAATTGTTTTTGACATAAATTAAAATACGTTTAAATAAATATTTATACTTTTTCTTAGAAAAATGGGGGGAAAACCATTTTTAGTACCTTTAAAACTAAAAATTACAAAAATATCGAAAAGATAATTTGTAATGAAAATAATCATTGAATATGGTTAATAAATCTTTAAAACTAAGATTAGTTACGATGAATTGAAAATTCATGGTTGTGGTTAAGTCTAAAAATATATATTCATTATAATATTTTTAATGAGAGTCAAAAATTACCAGAGTTTCAAATACTATTAAATATTCCCATGAAACAATTTAAAATAAGTTTAATTATCATTTAAAACAGCAATATTAAATAATATATATTTAATAAATTAAATTATAGAAATGATATTAATAAAAACTGATGATTTTGGATAAAAGGCTTCCAAAACATCAATGAACTACTTTTAACGAAAACAGATTTACAATTTTTTTGGAAAATCAATCCCATTATAAAAACCGACATAAACAATAACCATATAATACTATAATAATAAAAATACACATGATATTATATTTAACAGGTCAGTATATACACTATTTAAGTTGATATTGGTTCATCAATCACAATAAATATAAATATTGCATGTTTTAGATGAGAAACCATTCCATCATGAGTAATGATTGAAGAAAAGGCTATTGAATGCAGTAAAAACATGATTCTATAAAAAATCCTAATTTACATGGAAAAATATTTGAAAGCATGTTCATGGGGTAATAATTACACCATATAAAATAGAACATGGTTAATAACTTGAATTCAACCTCAATGAATTAAAATTTAAAAGATGAAAAACCCTTAAAATTCTGTAACACATGAAGTCATATCTCTTGATATAAAAACATGTAATTACCCAAACATTTATTAATGAAAATTACTCTTGATATAATTAAATTTCTTAATATGTAAAATGGTTATATAAAATTTTTACATCATGGGTTTTATTGATGTCAAAATACCATTAAGAATATTTACCATTGCTAATATAGCCATTTAACATTGATCAACTGATTAGTAAAAATATAGGGCTTTAAAAACCCAATTTACATTGGGAAAATGAATTGATTTCCTCATTTAGTAGAATTGCTATGTATAAAACCAATTTATTAGATCTCGGAAAGGAGGTGGCATCACTGGGCTTTGCTCTTAACCCTTCTCAAGAGAAGTTTCAACACGCTAAGCTCTAACAGAACAGCCTATAGAAGAAGTGAAAGTTGATAGAGATTACCATCTAAGCAATGTAATATATTCCACCACAAGAGTCCTTCACCATCGCACACCTTACCCTTAGGTCTTATGTAGGTGTTAAAAGGGTTTATGTTACAAAACCCTATAACCATTATTATGGGCATTATTTTTTGTATACAATAAAGAATATACATTTATTTAACTATTGATACTTTTTACAAATAGTATTTTTCGTTAACATTCAATTATAAAACTTATTTTTATGAATTAATAGATTTTTGAAGTAAATAATATTTTAATAAAATATTATTACCAAATTAATTTTTAAAAATATAAATGATGGTCTAATTTTTATGAATACAATTGCTATTTTTATTAATGTTTGAAAGCCTTTTCTATCAAAACTTGTTAATTTTTAATAAATTTTGGTTTTTATTTTAAAGTAAAAATTAACATTTTAATAAATTATTTTTATAAAATTGATATTATATTTGGAATCAGGACATCAAAATTATCCAACATTTAAATTTTCAGAATTTTCTAAGACAATCAAATTTCTTGGTATGACATCATATTGTACCAATAGTGATGTTATAAAATATTATAAATGGGATGTTCCACAAATATATGTTTTACCATTAAAATAGTGCGATTTTCGGTTTGTTTTAATTACTTTAAAAAGCATTAATGGACCCCATAATACATATAAAACATTTTATCTTTTAAAATTGATTTCTTCGAGAGTGTGACTCACCTCTAAATAAGAATGCCTAATATTTTAAGAATTTAGTCCATTGGTCTTATAAAATAAATCTTACACTCCCCTTTGGAAAAAACCATGTTCATAAACCATGGGTTGGTTTGTGGTTTTTATTAGTTTAATGTGTGGTGGCCAAAACCTAAATAATATGAATTCCCTCTCTTTTCCTATATAAACCCACACATGCTTCCACTTCCTCTTCTCTCAAAACCTTTGGATCTCATCCAAATTCTGACATACTCTATCTAAAATCCTCCCAAGGTGCCCCAAGCTTTCAAAGAGCCTCTCTCAATCTCCTTCTAGGCCTTTGGGATCACCCATCCACGTAAGGTATTTCTCCCTTTCTCATTTTTCTCCAAATTTCATTATGTTGTTATTTAATTTTGTTTTCAATTATAAATGTTGGGATCTGGGTTTTCACCCCGCATATATCCCACCTTATGTTTGAATGATTATAGAGATATTTATCTCTTATTAATACCTAAAATGTACACCTATTACCATGGTACAATTCAGTAAGGAATTTCTCTCTTCTTATTTTCATTCAAGAAATTATTTTGTTTTATGAATCAAAATTCCATTAAAAATGCTGGGACATGTATCTATATGAACCCCTTGCTGTAAATTTCATTTACTTATGATGAGAAACCCTTTTTCTCTCTCATCAACCTTTTTTATTAATTATTATGTCACATCGTTATGCTGCTGAAATTGCACCACAATTTTCCAAGCCAAAGTCATTGTGTAGTCAATACCTTTCCCATTTCTCTATCAAGGGTATTCAACTTGATACACATTTACATATTGATTATATATTTTCATGTATGAATTCCACATTCCTTTATCATGGAATAATTCATGATGCTTAATGAATCCATGTAATATGATTCATTTGGCACACATGTGCATGAATTGAAATGATTAAGAAGGGTGTGCCATGATAGAGCTCCAATGTATTGGGTAAAGATTAGTATCATGATACATCAATTGAAATGAGGGTTTACTCTTTCTAATTCATGTTCAATGAGGGTTTATTCATTCTCCATGTATAATTTGTCTTAGATCAAGATAATATCATGTTAAATGTTATTACCACATTTCCATGTTATGATAATCATGTTATATCATGCCTTTATGTTCATGTTTCTCTTATGCTCCATTTATATGACTATTTCCTAAAATGTATTTTATTCTTCATTTTATTCATTTTCTATTCTGTTACTATGATTTATAACACACACTATTCAGATGAGTTTCTTCAAGTTATCCAATTACATGCTACACATGAAGGAATATGTGTTGTCGAGTAAAATAAATTTTCAATAAAGATATGTTTTCATGTTTTATGCTGTTATATAATGTTCCTAATCCCCAAATACATCAGAAATCCTGATCTTCTATGTTTTATAAACTGAATATATTATGTAGTAAATTACTTTTATGGGTTAAATAAATTATAGGTTTATTATAGTTTGTATTTAAGGATAGGTTATGTTATTTTCTAGATTAACATTAGAAAACCCTAATGAAAGACTTAGTGATTAGACTATGTATAATAAAAACATCCCTAAATTTTGGGTAGTATTGTTTAAGTGTTTTATCATGAAAATACGACCCTCTCTAGAAACGAGTAGGCAGAGGCGGCACTGGCATAGATATATCTAGGGGTAAACCCTAAAATCACCGGTTTGAGATGGACTAGAATTGGAAATGGTACACAACAATGGGCCTTGCTTCTGTCTTGGTTATGAAACTTAGGTGGATATGATTTGGAAATTCTTAATCATAGTATGAACCATTATTAAGGGAATTAAAAAATATTCCCCAAAAAATATATGTTAAGAAGTAGATCATTTATAACATAGATTTAAGCCTATTAATTCATAAGTTATGGAAATAATAGTAATTTATAATTCATCCATTTTTGTCATTGGATTACATTTTATATGTTACCCCTGACATTTCTTTTATTCCAGAAAATGGTCGGTAATAGGTGGACTCAGGCTAAAAACAGATGTGATGATCAATGGGATGACAATTTTAATGAGATGAGCAATCCATAGGGAGCAGGAATCGATAATTTTGTCCCGATACTCTATCAGTTAACTCGTGTTTTGAATATAAACAAGGGTCCATACGAACAATCAAACCCCTAAGAAAGAATAATTCCCAATCGAGAGCTTCACGGGACAAAGACCTCATAAATTTAATGTATCATCTGATCCTTCAATGAAAAAACAATGGATCAACTCCATTGAGAAGATATTATCCATCTTTCAGTGTTATGAACAAGATAAATTACTTCTGGTTTCTTATCATATAGAGAGTGAAGCTCATCTATGGTGGAAATTGATCAAAAATTCAAATCTTGAGGAGGATATCAAGGCATTGAAATAAAAGTATTTTTAGTAAATGCATTTTGATAAATATTTTCCTCACACCATCCGACATAAAATGGATAGGGGCTTCATTTATCAAAAGAAAAAAGATTGTGAATACGTTGGAGCGTACGAGGAAAACATTACAAGGCTTGCATGATACACCTATAGCTTTTTCGTTACCCCATAATGCAAGGTTGATGGCTTATTTGGTGGGATAAAACCTATCCTACTAAAATACCTAATGATCTGTGACATTGGGAGCTTTGAGTAAATTGTACAATGTAAAATAAATTTCAAAATAGATATTAGCGAATATTAGGGGTATCATGGGGATAAGAATCATAAGAATAAATTCAATTCTAGTGGTCCGATCAATAAATCCAATGGTGATATGAAAATCCATCACCCATCTTTCCAAAGGTGAAAAAAAGAAGAACCATGGAAATTTCATGAAGGGAATGAAGCAATTATTTAGGTGTGGAAGAGAAGGGAACCCGAATATTATCTGTTGACAAGAAAAACATGTCACTATGACAGAGAAGATGAACACTTTATTAGACCCTCAATTCGTTATTCATTGCTTCAACTACGATGAACTGGAGCACTTTTTAAACCAGTTCCCCAAGCTAAGGGTTTTAAGAGGTAACCAACAACCTCTAATATAGAGAGGAAGGGATTTTTTCCATTACAACCGTTGAAGTGAACCCCAACAATTATATGGTGAAAATTATGCTAGTTATTCATATAAGAATAGTGAAAAAGTTTTTTGATTCTGGTTCAATGAATTTTTGTATATCATAAAATTTTTTATAATAATCTCGACACCAACAAAAATCAGGGAAATAAATATGTGGATGAGAATTAAAAATGGGTCAATCATTGCATCCAACAATATAAATCCCACCCCCCCCCAATTATAATTTTTGGATTGAACTTCCTAGAAAATCTCATCATACTCCATATAGAGGAATTTGATGCAATTATTTTCATTTATTGTCTTTTTTTATATAGAGCCAACATAAATAGTTATGAGAGGGAAATCACACTCTATATGGAGAATCGAATCCCAATTAAGTACAAGTGCAAGGAGGAGGATAAATCTTCTTTAGAACCATCATCTCAAGCATGAATATTGTTTCACTATGAGAATGCGTATCTTGATCAGATGAATGATTCTATGGAAGCATTAGTACTTTAAGAAATTCCTTTTGTGAAGGAATTCGGTGAAGAGTTTCCCAAGGAATTTTTTTCCTTCCTCCTAGAAGAGATGTTGAATTCTCAATTTATCGTATAGTAGGGGAATTTACAATATCCAAGAATCCATATATAATTAATGTTTTGTATCTAGAGGAGCTGATGAAAAAACTGCAGGAGAATCTAGATAAAGGGATTATATGCTCATGTGCTTCAAATTGATGAATTGTTTGATCAGATACATGGAGCACAAAAATTCTTCAAGGAGTATTTTCAGGTAGGATATTACCAAGTAAGGGTGAAGAAGGAAATCCCTAAGATGACTTTTCATACAAGTACATGCAATATAGATTCATAATAATTCCTTTCAGACTTACTAATTTTCCAGATATATTCATGGACATGATGAATAGAGCCTTTAGAGGATATCTCAACAAATGTTCGGTAGTCATGATAGATGATATTCAAATATACTCCAACACTAAGGGGGATCCTCAGGAACATCTAAGCACTGTACTAGAGACCTTGCAAAAGGAGAATCTCTATGCAAAAATGTTTACATTCTGGTTAAAGGAGGTCTCATTCATGGTTTATATCATCACAAGAAATAGGATATCTATGGATTCTTCCAAGACATAAATGATTAAGGGATGGTTAAGGGTAACACTAGTAAAATATATCCATTGATTTGTGGGGTTATATAGATACTATTGTTTATTTGTAAGATATTTCTCACGATTTTCAATCCCTCTTACAAAAATAATTGGAAAGGGAGTCAAGTTTTCATCGAGTGGTGAATGTGAAGATATATTCAAGGGATTAAAAAGGAGTATTATAACTACACCAATTCTCACCTTACCCACAAGTGGATAACTTCTTTTGGTATTTAGTGATGCTTTGAAGAAAGTCCTTGGTTGTATGTTGATGTAGAATGACAAATTCATTTCCTATGCTTTAAGGAAATTGAATGTTCATTTGAAAAAATATCTAACCCATAATCAATAGTTGGCTGTAGTAATCTTCACGTTAAAAATTTGGCGATATTACCTATTTTTGGAGAAGTGAGAAATAAAACACCTAATAAAAGCCATAAGTATGTGTTCACATAGAAAGAGTTGAATATGCATCGATGAATATGAATAGATCTTATCAAAGACTATGACAGTTAAATCCATTACAACCCTGGGAAATTGAAAAAGGCAACAGATGCTCTATATTTAAAGGACCCAGCAATTTTGTCATTAATGAGAATGGGAAAGGATCCAATCCTCTTAGATTTTATGAAGGTGGACATGGGAATCATAATGAATGGAGCGTCATCATTAATTTCACAAATTATTTCATAAATGTATCTTTTGTAAAGGTTAAAGGATGCTCAAAAGGATGATGTTGGAATTCAAAAAAAGTGGAAACTATCAGAAAAAGATTCCCCACAGTTCAATGTTGCTGAAGACGGAATTAGAAGATTTTGGTCAAGACAATGCGTTTCATTAAATCTAGAGTTAAATAATGAGCATTTAGATGATTCACAAAGATAGAATTTCTCATATCATCTAGGAAACCCAAAGATATATCTAGATCTATGAGAGAATTATTGGTAACATAACATGAAGAATGAGATCTTTGCATATACATCAATGTGCCAGGTATGTCAGCAAGTGAAGGCTGAGAAGTAGAAGTATAAGGGAATGATGAATCAATTACCCAAACCAATATGTAAATGGGAGAACATCTCCATGGACTTTTTCACCAGACATACAAAGACATCCAAAAGAAATAATGTCATCTGGGTTGTTGTGTATTATCTTACAAAGATTTCACACATCATTGAAATTCGAGAATATATCTCATTGGATCAACTAGAAAAATATATATCAAAGAATTTGAAAGACTACAGGGAGTATCATTATCAATTGTATCTGAGCGAGATCCAAAATTCACCTCTATGTTTTGGAAAGGTATTCAACATACTCTTAATACTGTGTTGAATTTTAGTACTTCTTATCATCCTCAAACTAATGTCCAATATGAGAGCACTGTAAAAAAACTTAAGGAAATGTTGAAAACATGATCAATGGACTTTAAACTAGGATGGGATCAACATCTTTTTCTATTTGAGTTATCTTACAAATGTTTTTTCAAATCAACCATCCAAATGGCTCCGTATAAAGCCCTTTATGGGAAAAGGTACAGAACACTGACATTTTGGTATGATGTTGGGGAGGAAAAACTCCTTGTTCCAGAAATGGTCAAAGAAACAGTGGAGAATTTTAAGACCATCTAGAATTGCAATAAATATTCGTAGAGATGCCAAAAGAGCTATGCTGATAATCCTTAATGAGACCAAGAGTTTGATGTTAGAGACATGGTTTTATTCGTGCATATCAACATGGAATATAGTTATGGGATATGAGAATAAGGGAAAACTTAGTCCAAGATATATCGGCCCTTTTTAGATCATTGATGTCATTGGAGCAGTTCCCTATTGACTAGAACTCCCATTGAACCTATCTCAAATACATGATGTATTCCTTGTATCACTCTTGAGGAAGTACAAACCTGAAGCATCTCATGTACTCAATAAAAAGGTGGTACGATTAGATAATGACCTCTCCTATGAAGAAAAGTTGGTGAAGATTTTAGATCATAGGAAAAAAGTTCAATGAAATAATATAATTCCCCTTGTGAATATGTTGTGGAGAAACAACATGTTTGAAGGAGCAACGTGGGGATTGGAGGAAGTGATGAAGAAGAGTTACCCTCATCTGTGTTATTGTACGAAAATGAAATTTTAATGGGTGAAATATCATAAGGGGGGATGATTATAATGACCCAAAATATTATTAATGAAAATTAATCTTGATCTAATTAAATGTCTTATTATGTAAAATGGGTATATATAATATGAGCTCCCTCTATTATATGGATTTTATAATACTGTTAAAAATTGTTACAATTGCTAACATATCCATTGAACAGTGATAAATGGATTGTTATAAATATAAGGATTTATCAAATCCAATTTACTCAAACAATGGAAGTGATGGCCTCATCATGTGTAATTGCTCTATATAAAGGCCATTTTTCAGAGGTCGTAAAGGAGGTGTTATCATTTGGCTTTTCCCTTGACCAAGATGAATACTAATTTCAACATGTTAAGAACTAATGGAACCATCTATGGGAGAAGTATAAGTTGATAGATATTACCACCCGAGTGAGGTTATTCGAGGCACCCCAAGTGTCTGTCAACATCGCACTCTGTACCCTTAGGACATATGTGGATGTTATAAGGGTTAATGTAACAAGACCCTATCATTATTATTATGTGCATTATTTTTGTATTGAATAAATAATATAAATTAATTATATTATTGTCACATTGCACAAATTGTTTTTTAGTTATTATTAAATTACGATATCTATTTTGATTAATTAATGAATTTTTGAAGTAAATAATATTTTAATAAAATATTACTAACAATTTTATTTAGATTAAATATAAACGATCATATATTTTTATGAACACAATTGTGATTTTAATTAAGGATTGAAATCCATTTTTATCAAAACCTTTGAATTCATTATAAATGTCCCTATTTATTTTAAAAGTAAAAATTAAAATATTTAGAAAATAATTTAGATTAAATGAATATTAATTTTGGAATCAGGACGTCAGAATTATCCAATGGGGATTTTTTTATAATTTTCTAAGATAGTCGACTTGTGTGTAAAATTTAAATACCATTTAATTATATAATGTGTCTTATGACATCATAATGACCTAGTAGAGATGTTATAAAATAATATAAATGATATTTTATTCCAATATTGTTTTATCATCAAAATAATTGGATTTTAGGTTTGTTGGATTTATTTTACAATGCTTTAGTAGACCCTCCAAGACTTTTTTAGTTTTTTAAATTGAATTCTTGAGAGTGCGACTCAGCTCCACATAAGAAAGCTTAATATTTTTAGAAGAGAGGCAATTAGACTTATAAAATAATGTTTCCACTCCACCTTTTCAATAACCATGGGAGAAAACCATGGGTTGGTTTGTGGTTTTGATTAGTCTAATGAGTGTTGGCCAAAACCTAAATAATAAATAATTCCCTCTCTTTTCCTATATAAACCCACCCATGCTCCCACATCCTCTTAAAAAACATTTGAATACTGACTAACATATGACCTATTTTCTATAAAACACATCCAAGGTTCCTCAAGCTCCCAAATACGCCTCTCTCAAGCCCCTCCAAAGCATTTTGTATCACACTTCCAAACAATAGACCTCTTCCTTTCATATTTTTTTCAAAATTTCATTATGTTTTTATACAATTTTATTTTCAATTAAAAATGTTGAGGTATGATTTATAACCTCCCTCATACATCCCTACTAATTTTTGAATGATGAGATACCTCTTTATATCTCATTAATGCCTCCCATGTACACTCGTTACCATGCCAAAATTCTATAAGAAATTTATCCGTTCCAATTTACATTCATGATGTTCTTTTTATTATGAATCTAAATTACATTAAATATGTTTGTACATGTATCTATATAAACAAATTCACTTCCATTTCATGTACATATGAAGATACTCCCCTTTCCCTCTCATCAACCGTTTTTATGACTTGATAGGTCACGCCATTATACTGCCGAAATTGTACTATGTTTTTCTAAGCCAAAGTCATTGTGTAGTGAATACCATGACCATTTCTATATCAAGGGTATTCACCATTATACACATTTACTTATTTGTTATATAGTTTCATGTATTAATTCAACATTCCATTATCATGAATTAAATGATGATTTTTAATAAATCCATGTTATATGATCCATGGGGCACACTTATGCATGGAATTAAATGACTAAGAAGGGTGCAACTTGATAGTGCTCCAATGCATTGGGTATCGATTAGTATCAAGATACTTTAAGTAAAATGGGGATTTACTCATTTTAATTAATGTTCAATGAGGTTTTACTCATGCTCCATGTGCAATGAAACTTGTCTCATGCTAATATCATGTTAAATGTTGTTCCCACATTTCCGTGTTATGATAATCATGTTATATCATGCATTTATATTCATGTTTCTCTTATTCTTCATTGATATGCCTATTTCCTAACATGTATTGTATTATTCAGGTTCGTCCTTTTTCACAGACTTATTAGACTTTATATCACATATTTTTATTATGCATGTCCTCAGGTTATCTTATGCAATGAGAAGTACGAAGGAATGTGTTTGGTCATGTAAAAGATGTTTCCAATAAATATGTGTATTTAATGTTTTATGTTGATATGTAATTTTGTTAATCCCCAAAGGCACTAGAACACTTGACTTTCTATGTTGTATCAAATGAATAGTTTATGTAATAAATTATGTTTAATTGTGATATAAAGTGTAAGGTTGTTATAAAACATCAATGGAACATTATAAATCATGATCAGAAATCCATTAATGATATTATATATCAATAATTAGAATATAAAATTTATAATTAGATGTAGGTGCATAATATGATACTCATCTAAGTGAATCAATATTCATATGAATAATCCTTACAAAGATTGTATAATTTCGTTGATAATTAATCAATAAGGTGATGTTTCAAATAAAATAAAAAAACAAAAAAAATTAATATAAAATAATATAATAGCAGGTCATTTAAAAAATAATCATGTAGTAATATAATAAATTAAATATAAGTATATCCTAATAAATGGAAACTGAGTTAAGATACAACATAGCTTGAGTCCTGACATGCCATAAATGTCCTTTAATTTCCATTGTCATAATTTTATTGTAATTATTTATTTACATAAAAATCTTTTATTGGTTTCAATACTTATCATTAATCAAAATATTTTCATTTTCTATAATGACATATTAAATTACTTAATCGATTTTGTCCAAGCAAGAGGTTTTGAGGACGTTGAATTCATAATTTCGAAATGAATTTGGTTTGATGACCGTTTTAAATATGGACATGAATTTTTCACAAAAATTATTGTAATAATATATTAATTACAATTTTCATAAATATAAAACACTTTTAAATTAGTCCATGAAAATTGGTTATTTATATAAATAATATTGGCTTATGATGTTGTAGTTCACACATACACAGAAGTGATTTTTTTACTTTGTATTGGATATAAAATATAAAAATACATTAAAATATTATAATTATATAATCATTATAATTTTTTATACATAAAATAAAATCATTAAATCCATTCCCATTACCAAACATGAGAGGCGCTTCTGAAAAATAATGTACATCAATCTATGGAGACGCTAGTGTGTACATACACATGTGTGATGATTTAATTTTAATTTATTATAATGGTATGAAGATCTATGTTATATTAAAATTTAATAACTAAAATTATTTCATTGAAATAATAATCACACATTATGTTCTTGAAGAAATAGTATGTACGTACGCCTGAATGATGGTTTCAATTCCCAATTATTTTAAAAGAAAATATTATTGTTAGGAAATTATCTTAATATCATGTTAGAATATATAATATAATTATTTTATTACATTTTAATGGTTAGTATTTAATTTAAGTAAGTATTATAATAATAGAAATTAAAATGCTCATCTAATGTGTTAACTACAACATTGTATAACTTCTTTTATATCAATCCTTAAGAACCCTTGGGATTCCATTTGCAGATGAGAAAAACTCCACAACGTATGTAAATAATTAAAGATGAGTTCATGGGATTTTTCAAGAAAGTTGGATAAATAATCTGGAGTAATAGAAAAGAGGATATGTGATTTTATAAGTGGTTGCACCCATGGAATTACATAATGAATCAAATTAACATAAATAACTTTCCTTTTTAAATTTTCACCAAATTAATAAATATAGAATTTAATATGATGATAAGTTTAAATCTTTTAATATCAACAAATTTAGAAAAATTTTGGTTAGTTTTTACCCATCCTCTTAGTTTAAATACATCATTATCCTTATAAAATAATTACGTTGATAATAATATTTATAAACATTGTTGGTCAAGAGAGGTTCAATAAAAGTAATATTTACCCATAACTGGGAAACAATTTATATTATTGAGCATAAAACATTAAAATAAACAAATATAATATTTTTATGAAGTGTAATTAATTTATAGAATTATTCTTCTACATTAATTACCATTAAAATAATTTTTTGGAAAATTCACATAATTTGAAGTTAATAAATTCATGATATTAATATAAATTTAAAACTAAATTTTAACACATTACTAATTAATTAAAATTATATAAAATTAACGGGAACCCATAACTCACCTAATATAATATTTATTTATTATTTTTAATCAAAATATTTTCCTCATTTTTTTAATGCATTCATAATAACTGTGTTGATGTTCCTTAAGAATTTGTGGTTATTATTCAACTAATAACAATTTGAAATAAATTAAAACTATAAAAAAATTACTTATTCTAAAAAACATTGTATAAAAATACATTACAATTTTTCATCTAAATCAAAATATATTATAAATTTTAAAATCAAGAAACACGTGCTTTGAATTTTTCCAATACACAAAATAATTTAAATATACTTTTAAATGGAAATTGGAAAAAATGTCATATTTAGAAGCTTGAGAGGTTTTAGTTAAAATATAATCCTAATATAAAATATAATAAATTTTATTCGTTACTTTTAATCATTTTTTTGTTTTTTAATCATTATTATCACATTTTACACTTTATTGATGTGATAAAGTTTATAATGGTTACTATTAATTATGAAAAATATTGAGTGGAACTATTTTAAAATTTTAAAGTTTGTGATTAAAAATATTTAATTTATTTTATAAAATTAAATTTTTATAAGAGGTCGAAATTATAATTTTTTTAATACCCCAAAACAATAAGAAAAATAGTTTCCCATACAAATGCATTTTAAATAAAAAAATACTTTTATTGAAAAATTAAGAATAATAATCATTCAATTGAAATTAATTGGATTATTTTAAATAATAATTATCTAATTAAATTTTAAATATAGTCCAAAAAGTGGGTCTTTTTAAATACATGAAAAATATAGTTTTACATAAAATTATTTATTTTTAATATTCAATGAACAAATCATCCTTTTCTAAAAAAATCCCAAAAATTCACTCTAAGATAATTTTGATATGATTATTTAAATAATAATATAATTTTTTTCAAATAAACCTAATACCATTGAAGAAATTAATAATACAAAATTTGACCATAAAGATATTCATTTTTTGATGAAGATGCATTTTTACTGAATAAAATGTATTAACCAAAAATAATATTATTAATTCATAAAATGTATTTAAATATTTTATTATTAAGATAATTTATATATAAATTTTTTAAAAATAGTTTTTTCTATTCATACCCACAAATTCAACACCTATTCTATAATGATCATATCTAAAAATTAATATTCCATGGTTGTTTAATCATAGTGTTTTATGTTATGTATGCTATTGAACATAACATTCCTTTTAAAATACCTTGGTATTATATTCTATCACTTTTATAGGTTACACCATCCTAATTTTATAATTATATATGAAATTTTGGGTTTTCAAATTTGAAAAATATTTTATTTAAAAACCACATCATAAAAATGGTTAGTAAAAATTTTTGTTTGAAATAAGATAACATAGAATATAATGGTCACATGGAATGACACATAACAAGATTTAGAAAAAAGAATAACATTAGTGGGATGTTATAATATATACAAGTAGGATAACAGTAATATCAAAAAAAATTATATTCATTAAGAGGTAACATTGATAACAAGAAAGTTTATGACCATGAGAAAATTAGTGGTCACAAAACCATAAACCAATAAAGTTTAAAAAGTTGAATAATTAATTATAAATGATATCATGAAATGGAAAAATTATTTTCATGACAAATTATCTAATGTTAAGGGATCATTTAACCATCATGACAATGGACATGATAAAGTATACATAATTTATTTCTTCAAATCCATAATCACAAAATCATCCTTTGGTTGCATATTTCTATCAGTTCCCAGTTAATCAAATAATATTTAAAACAATGAATATCTATGATAATTCTTTCTTATACCAAAATAATTTAAATAAATCTATAAAAGTTCATGAAATATATTAGATAATGAAAAATAATTTCTTGTGCCTTTCTTAACACCAAAATTATTATAAATATGTAAAATAATACAAAAAAAAAATAAACTATTACATGATGAAATAATATATCTATCATTAAAATTTCTACAATAACACCAAAGTTATAACCAAGATCATTCCATAAATAAATAACCTTATTTCCAAATTATCCTAAATGAATCTAATATTATGAAATTTTTTAATCCTAAATTTTATATCATAGATTTTAGCATACATCCTTATAAATTTAATAGAATTCTTCTAAAATAGTTTTTAAGGTTAACCTTGATGTTTTAATATAACTCAACCCAACAAAACAACTCCAAAAACATAATTTTAAAAATACAAACACTTATAACCTCAAAAATAAAATTTATCCCATTAAAAATTTTATAAACCATAAATTTATAAACTCTTGATTCTATAAATAAAACTTATGTTATAAACATATAAAAACATCATAATATTTAATGTTATAAAAACCGTTTCTTCAATAACTACATTAACACCCAAGACCCACACTCTGGATCTAGTGAAAAAAAACCTAATCTCTAAATTTATATATTTTAAAACAAAAATGTTACCCAATTTTAGATAATAAAAAATAAAAAATATATGGTCATATTGATTCATTGAAATGATAATGTAATTTTAGGTTTAGATTTTTGAGAATTAAGGTAGACTCTTTCATAAAAATTACTATCTATTCTAAGGAATATTTTTTCTCAAATAACCATTTTTTCTTATTTCACAATAAGTCATTAACACATCCGATAAAATTATTCCAGGAAGAAACCATTATATATAATTAATTTATTATAAATAATAATAAACTAAAATAGAGGAAACCTAACAAAGGATGAGTATAAATTATTAAAAAGGATAAACATTAGCATTAAAAATTTAATATAATCGACGACCAGAAGATGTGCATAAGAGTTTGAGACATATTAAAAGTACATAACCATAGAATAAAAAAATCAATACCTATTAAAAAAAGGAAATAATAAATAATACATTGATTAGAGAATAATAAATTCAAAAAATATGAGTAAAAATTATAATCCATGTGAAAAAAATATCTGATCAAAGGATATGTTAAAACTTATTACAATCACAATGAAATTTTATTAGTAAAATTGAACATCAATCATTCATCTTGGAATCACATAAATAAAATAATTAAAAATTCATGTTAGGAGTAATTTAAAATAGTAAACTCTATCATATATTAGGACCTACCCATATTCTAAAAAAATTTATAGTCTCTTGGTAGTAACTTATAATCCTAAACTCCATCATCTCTTAAGTGTGAATACAATGGTTTACTTTGTTTCTTTACCAAATGCATTTTATGGATTTAGCAAACCCTAACATCTTTGCTTTATAAAACATACATAAATCATTATTTTATAATGGAACCACCAATAAATAACCCATAAAATTTTCTAACTAAAATTTAATGAAAAAACATTATGAATATTTATGTTTTTGATATAACACCCCTGAAAGAAAGTCATCATTAATTTTTTCTTGATTAAACCATGGATAATAAGTGGGGTTTCATGAAAATATATTTAAAACATCATTATATTACATTTATATAATGTATATCAATTTTTTAATAATATGATATCCCTGGTGAGGAATTAGAATCATTAATATATGTTAATATAGATCAAAATACTTTTTAAATGAATATTTAAAATATCTCATGGAAAAGAGGGGAAGTACAATTTTTTTTCGTATATTTTAAAAATAAAAAATTACAAGATATTGAGAAAATTAGTTTTATTCAAAATATTAATTTAAATTTGTAAATAAGATTAATAAAATAATACTTAGGACAATCATAAAATTCTTTCGTGTTATAATTGTTAAGAATAAACAATCTTTTTGAACTTTGTAAACAGAGTCAAAAGTGACTCGTGTGGTAAACATTATGAAATTTTCACTCCAAATATTTTAAGAGAAGTTCAAATATCATAGAAAATAAATTTTAAAAATTATTTAAATTTATAAAAGAACATTATTTTAAATAGATAAATTCCATGGAGGAAGAAATTGAATAAAATTATATTAAACTATTGAAGAAACATTTTTTCAGAAAAAGAATTAATAGTCTTTTAAAACCAAAAGAATATATAGGAAAAAGAAAACAAATTGATATAAAATACCATTTATCTAAAATAACCCATGATATTATATTTCATGATTCATTATATACATCATATAAGTTAATACAAGTGCATCAGTCAAACATGTCTCAAAGAACCATGTTGGAGAGGTGAAACCCCTACAATTTGGAGAATTCTTGAATTAAAATCCACTGAACAAAAGAAATTAAAATTTATCTTAAAACAACATTTCCATTAAATAATAAATTGAAACATGTTCATGGGGATGTAATTACACCATATTAGATAAATCATATATCATAATAAGAATTCTGTGAGAACGAATTGAATATGAGACTGTTAGAAAACCTTAAAACATTTATAAAATTCGAATATATATATCTCTTGTAAGAGATAACATCAAGAAGAATTTAAATATATTTCTAAAATATTTATTCCATATATAATATCCCCTTATAAATAATATATACCTTATTAAATGTAATTAGGTTCATAATACGTGTCATGTCTTATAGAATGAACTTTGAGATAAATAACCCTTACAATATGAAATCATGGATGTGAAAATTAATAACTAAAGTGATTATGGGAAAAAATTAAATTAAGAAATAAAACATATAAAACATAAACATAATAAAATTTTAATTCATTTTACACATAATCTTTTTATAACACAGTTATTGATGTAGAATCAAAACCCAATGAAAGAAAATTGAGTTATGAAATCCCTTTCATTAAGTCCAAAAATTTGGTATACATACTTTAACTTCTAGTAAAATAATGTAACAATAACTATTTAAATATTTAATAAAAATTTAAGGGTATAATTCCTTATAGTTAAACCATTTAATTAATTTAATACAATCACTCATTTAATTCCACAATTAATTTAGTCTATATCAGATGTTTTTGGGATGTTTAGTTTATAATCATAAAAATGAATTTTTTATATTTAATGTGGTCAATGGAGTCAAGGTTAATAATATACATAATTAAAATAATGAAATTAAAATAATATTTATACATCAAATAAAATTTTATATTCAACATAGATTAAAAGTCATGGAAAAAATCATCAATTCATGATGTGGTTGTTCGCACATACACTTGAGAGATGTTTTTACTTTATAATTTATGGAAAATAAAGTGGAAAAAAAATATATTATATTTATATAACCATTATAATTTCATAAATACATAAAATATTTATTTATATTAATATAATGATCGACAAGACTATGTATTAAAAACTATTTATAGACCTACGTGGAGATGTTAATTTGTATGCATACACATGAAATGATTATGTATTTAATGATTGAAGTGGTATGAAGATATGTGATATATTATATATTAAAAAGAAAAATTATTTCATTAATATATTATAAATCAATTTAATCGATAATAATAACCATCCTTGAAATATATTGGTAAGAAAAATAATTCATCACATCCTAAGGTAGTAGACCCCTCATATACATGATTGATGGTTTCATTTCCCATTTGATGGAAAAAGATCTGAAAACTATTATAAAATTTATATAATGAAATCTTAGAATACGGAAAATATTAATTATATTATATTTTTATTCTAATGAAATAATTTTAGTAGGTCGATTAAAAAGTAAAACTAAATCACTATGTTTCGAAAATTACGTCCTATTTGAAGAACCAACTATGGATATCTCCTTAAGGTCCCTTGGGATGATATTTTAAGTATAAAAAATCCTATATATTTTATATAATGATGTTAATAAGAGGATTTGATAGGGTATAGTAATACTTTGTGAATTAAGACATGGGAGTAAGAGAGGATATGTGGTTTCCCTTTATATGTGAGTGGGGGATTCTCTTAAAATTACATGAAGTATTTCATTAATATTAATTAATTTCCATTTCATGTGTAAATAATTCATATATTTACAATATAGTATTGATTTAATTATAAATACTTTGATACAAAAAAATATGCAACATTATATGATTTTTTACCATAATCTCTGAGTTTTAACCCCCCCACCCCCGCCTTTTAACCACATTTTGTAACTACATGATAATATATATTTTAAAGATTATGGGACAATAAAGATATTATATGAGTAAAAGTGGCCATAACTAGAAGATAATTTATATTATATAACACAATCCATTAATTTTTTAATATATTTTTTTATTGATTTTAAGTCATTTAAAAACAATAATTAACTTAAAATACCATCAATGTAATTCTTTATACTATTCACATAATTGAAATTAAAGAATCAACAATGTAATGAAATGAGAATATAAATTTCAAATAAATTAATAACTAATTATATGTTCCAAAAATTTTCTTGTTACATTATAAATCCCCAATATATATAACTTTAATCATTTTTAAAATCATATACTTAATTTTTTAATTTCTTGAACAATACCTTTGTCGATATAACGTTAAAATATAAAGCAATAATTTCATCACAAAAAATTGAAATTAAATTACTATAATCAAAACAAAACAATTATATTTAAAATTAAATTTTATTACCATCCATTATAAAAAAACATTAATATAAATATTAAAGAAGATATATTTTGTAAATTTACATTATATTAGATAATATAAATGTATATATAAATGAAAAATGTAACGAAAATTCCATATTTGTTTGATCATTTTTAATATATGATAAAATGAAAATAATTCAATGATATATATGATAGTGTATTGATGAGTTTTATGTCATAATAGGTATTTATAACCATAATTATCCCATTTTACCCATTATAGTGGTGATAAATTTTACCATGGTTAATATTTATTTTGAAAAAAATGTAGTTGGCATATTTAATAAATCTGGGAATGATGATTCCAAAAACGGAATACATTTTATCAAAGAAAATTTATTGGATTGAAGAAAATTAATTTTAAAATTAACCTATATAGTACGAGGAAACGATGTTTTCATAAAAATTCATTTTAAGTATTTAATATTTTTTATGAAACAAATTAATCATATTTATGAATGAAATTTATTTTCTCAATTATTTCTAATGAAACTAAACTATGTTTTTTTGAAAAAAAAATCAACAAAATTTTGGCATTGTCAAAAAAGGGAAAAATAGTTTACAATAAACATTCTATATTTATTTCTATTCAATAAAAATTTATTATTTTATAAATGTTTCTAAAACAATAACTCTAATGTAAAATTTATTTGATTAATTAATTTTTTTATTATTTCTTTTAAAAGATCATCTAAAATTTGTATAATTTAATTATAATCTATTCATAAAAAACATTTACAAATCAATATCATAAAATGTTTACTTTTGACATATAAGATCCCATTACTAAAAATTTTCACCTTATTTATTTAACTGTAATAAATATTTTTTTAAGGTAAAAAATATATCTATATCTCAAAATTTCATTATTTTTATTTCTAACCTCCATTTTAATGTAATGTTTATAATATTCATATTTAAATAATAGTATTTCCTGGTCATTTACGATCAGTGTTGTGTATTTTTCATGCCATTGAGCATAGTATTATTATTAAACAATATGAAAATATTAAAATAACGAACCAATGAAATTTCATATATGAACTAGAAGGTATATTATTATTTTAAATGAGGAAATAGATTATCAAACAACTATGGGAAAATAAAGAGTTGAATTAACATGATGTTGATAAATAATGTTCTTCCTAAGGTACCACAACAAATTAAATGTAATCTGTGTGACATATTTTGGAACAATGTAAACCGGTCCACCAAGAAAGGGTTAATGATCAAAATCGACATCATCAACATCTTACGAAATTGTACAATGGGGATTCATAGGCAATAACCACTATTGAAGTGTTCCATAGAATTACAGTATTGAAGAATAAACTCATCACCCACTCATGAACTATACATGTCCTATTTTATTATAGTTTTACACACATTATATATAGAATTTATATGGTCATAAAATGAACAACACAATGATTAGATAATAAATTTATATGGAAATGTCCCAATTGTGGGATGATTTCTTCCTAAATCAACAACTCATCTCCATTGTTTTTTTTGTATTTTTTTCCTAAAAATATTATTATTATCTATCATGATTTTTTTGTTATTTTGGTAATGGATTATCTCCCTCTCTATAGATTCCATATTTATTTTTAGGCAGGGAAATAAAATTTCATATACAAATTGAACCAATGATCAATAATCAGTTGAAGGTTTATTATGTACAAAAAATCGTAAATGTTGGTCCCATATAGTGAGAAAGAAAAAGAAATGGGGGTAAGAATTTTCAATCTTGAGAATTTTTTATCTAAAAAAATTAAGGAGGAAACTGGTTGACCTCAGAATCAAACGTTTCAATTTAAATACTAATTTAGTAAAACTACAATGAACATGGAAAACATGAAATTCTATAGGTGTTCAGATCAAAGTCATATTTCATCAAATATTCACATCTGTCTATCATTGAAATATGTAGAACATACTCTAAATTTAGCTATCTTTTGAATGGCTATTAAGACCCTTTAATGCATTACTTATCATGAACTGAAGGAATAAATATAACAAGAACTATCAATTTGAATAGCTTATAGTATAACCAAGAACTATTTCCTTTCTCCAATGATAAAACCTAAGATGTGTTCCTTATTTTTTATTAAGTAGGATTATCCAGGACATAACTTCTATGAAGTTGTAACTGTGTGTCGGTTCACTGAATGTAAATAGAGAATAATTACTCCCAAAGAATAATTATATCACATTTAAATATAAAATTCCTAAAAAATGGATGATGTTGTTACACATAATTTGTATAAAAAAAGTCATCTCTATCCCCTTAAAGATATAAAAAATGAAGATCGAGTGTTTTATCAATCCTTTTATAATCAATTTTCTTAATTATTAGGATCTTAAACATTGAAAAACTTTATTACATAGAAATTAATGGTATATGTAATATCCATGTCTTACCACTAGCTTTGAATTCTATCATATGATAATTTTTTATATCTAGAACAATTTTAATTATCTAAATAATTCAAAATTAATAATGGAAATAATATCAAGGTTATAATTATAAATGTTAGTAGTTAATCGACAATACTTAGTCCAAAATTCCAAAATATCATCCATGAAGAAGAAACTAGTTTAGATATGACCAATAAATTAAAATAAACATTAATAATGTTACACTACATTGAAGTGAACTCTATAATTATTTTCATTTAATAGTTATTAAAAATAACATGAATAATTTCTAAATTCACATGATCTAGATTCCTTTATAGTGTGAAATATTTAAACACGGTCACAAAGGAATTATCCTTTAACTAATAAAGACTAATTTGTTATCTAAGTAATGAGTAACCATATATGATTGAAAATTTGACTTCAACATATAAATTTTAATAAATATATAAGATTATTTTAATTTCCAAAATATCAATACACATTTTTATAAAAAAAACTAATAGATAAGAAAAAATTATTGACAAAAAAAGAATAAATAATTCCAAAGAGAGATAATATATAATATAATTTTACCAAATATATTAATATGAAATGTAATTAACTTTTCCAAATTCTAATAATGGTTCACATGTATTATTTCAATTAAATATAAATATTACACATCGTATTTAACATAGAAGATAACACGAAAAGTAAATAATGCCTTCTATATTTTACAATATTAAAAATCAATATTTAGTATATTAAAACTGTTGTTCAGGACAGTGCCTCCAAAGGGGAGGTTAGAAAAATTTAAAAAAAAGGATTCTAGTTGATACCAATTAGGAGAAAGAAGAATGGATAAATAGGCAAGACCAAATACTAGAACGGGGCTTCAATAAAGGTAAAATCAACATGGAGGAATATATATAGATAATAGATAGCGTGGTTAATCATTTTGAAGAGCTTCTCAATGAGGATCCAGATCTTCAGGTTAGTTCTCTTCATTGGAAGCTATATAAAGTTTCAAAGTAAAAATATATTACTCTTGTTTTTAATCAATTTGTGATCTCTATCAGTTTGAAGTTCTTTAGCTATGTTGACTGAGGTTTCCCACTTCTCATCAAAGTGGATTTATGAATAAAAAATTATATTTTGTGACTAAATAAGATAAGATACATAATATTTTATCAAACTATCCCTATATTGCATATGGTAAATTATTAAGATAAATATGATTATTTATGATATTATTAATACCAAGGAAATATGTAACAAATTAAACTTTCCCAATTTATAATTCATAAAAATCATATCTATGTGTAACATATTTGTTATGAATATTTATAATGATTCACATAAAAAAATTATGCATCAAAAAATTTGGACAAGTTAGTAGACTATAACCAAAATAATTATAAAAGTAATAATTATATATTGATAATAAAAAATATATAAATAATGAATAATAAATAAGAAAAAAATATCATTATTTTCTTATTTAATAAGTGGGATCTTCATCCCTGAATCTTTTATTCCTTCTATAAAAAAGTAAATTTAAATACAATATAAAATTTGAGAGGTATGTATATATGAAAAAATAATGAAAAAATTAATGTTATTAGTTGTAATTATAAAAACATAGAAAAAGTGGAAATAAGACATTCAAAAATATCTGAATTTTTAATAATTACAAAATTGAATATTACTATAGAAATTCACCCATTTTGTAATGATTTAATAATTATAATTAATAAATTACACAAATTTTAAAAAATTTCCCTACAAATTTATTATAGTAGTTAAAAAAGAATCAAATATTTTGTTAAAATAGTTAACTCTACTAAGTTAAATCGTAATAAACCTATATTAAAAATATATACACTGAGATAAAAAATTAAATTGGATACTAGTACAAAATTATTTTACAGAAAACATATTTCCGCATGTTTTTGGGAAATTTATAAATAAAAAAAGATATATCACCCTAAATTCTTGAATTCTAAAAATGTATATGAAAATAAATATAATTAACAAAAACTGTATAGTTCCAATTTAATTTAGGCTACATTATTTTAAATCAACAAACTAGTAAATGTCTATTTCAAAATATAGCTATAAAAAATAGTGAGAACACCAGAAGGATAAAAAATTTAATTATATAATGATTCACAGAAATAGATTAATGATATTCAAAATTATTTTAAAATATATTTAATTAATTTAAAAAATAATTACAATTAAATTAGATGACATAATAAAATTAATTAATAGATTATTATTATTATCATGTGAAAATAAAAACTATAAAATTAAAATTCACAAGCCACCATACCAAATAAAAAAAATATTAAAGGGTTTACATGTTGGAAAAAACCGAAATATATCATATAGTTGAATAAAATTATCTATGTTAAAATATATTGTATACACTAGATTTAGGAAGCAAAAAAGAATTATTTTTGATAGACTTAAAATGTTATGACTATGGAGTAGAGAATTCATTTTTACAACCAAATTTCTACTTAAAAAGTTGTAAACAATTTTTGTATAATTACTTTGAAATATACATTTTAAAAAAATATCAGATCAATAACAACCCATCCTCTTATTTTTTTATCACATTTCATAAAATGAATCGATTTTATGAAGTTAATAATTGAAATAATCTCACTTAACTTACAATTTATGATAATGTTTCTTTTGATAATAATATTAGCTAGTTTAATTTTAAATTTTGTTCATATCTCAAAATAGAATCTAATTCATGATGGTCATTTTCACATATAGTTTAATTATTATTTCATATCATTTCATTGTTTTTGATAAGATTTATAATTCATTCATCACCTAAAAAATATCATTCAAGAAACATTAAAAATCCTTTCTCCTGATTCATTATTTTTTGAAATAAAATCTATGAAAACATTATTCTCAACTTTTGTGTTCTAATTTTCTATTTTATGATTGAAAATTTCATAATCAATTTTAATTAATTTTTTAATATTAGGGAATGTTTGTTTATTATCATCAATATTGTTTTTATATTTTTTTGTTGTTAGTTTATAGAATACAAGTAATACATTTTATCGTGATATAATTCCCACACTTCATACATAAATTTTATACAATAATTATAATTTATAGAATTAATATAATATTTATAGTCAAAATATTTTACTTTATCATATTCAACCATGAATAATACATTAATATAAAGAATATGTATTTTTTTTGGTAAAACAGAATAATTACCCTAATTTGATATGTTTCAACGACTGTTTCACTAATTTCTATTATTTTTAGGGAATTATGTCCTCAATTGTCATGTTTCTTCTTTATTCAATGCACACTAGTTCGCTTAATTATTAAATGTTCATGACTCACCATATATTATCAACCTACTATTCTTTTCATTTTATCCATCTTTGAACATAAGAAATATATCCCATGGGTTTTTTGAGGTAAGAAAAAGAAAAATGATTAAAAAAACAAATTTTTTAACAAAGAATGTAAATGATGATGAAATCCAAATGGTTACCTCTGAATCCAATTTTCATTCATTGATAGTTTGATAGAAATAAACAATAGTGGTGAATTATTAATCATTAAAATATGTGGGTTTAAAATTTTATATTATAAAAAGTGATTAACCTAATAATTAAACAATATAATTAAATCTAATATTATTGATGAATGATAAAGTATATTATAGAACATGCAATTTTTATAGTAGCTCAGGTAATATAATACCTATATATATTCTTTACTCTTGTCTATCCACAAGAGATATAGAACCCATGATCAATTCGAATTACTTTTGAGAGGGAGTCACACCCTGCTACAATATTCTTATTCCTAGACCCACAGAATAAAAAAACTATCCTTTTCCACACCTAAAAACATTACCTAGAACTCTAATATTTTTACACAGATATGGAAAAATCTATTAACCTAGTAATAGTTTTGGTTCCCATAAGCATGTATTAAATTTTATAGAGGTGTAATCATGTTCGAATAGATAGACTACACCAGAATAAATATTATAGTACAATAATAAATAAATGTAACATAAATATGAATGTTTTTTAAAAATGAATGTTATTTATGGATGTATATAGTGAAGAAAAAGTCATATTAACCCCTTTAAATATGTAGAATGATGATGTTTATGGGTACCAAAAATACATAAATAATATTTCAATATAATTATTTTGTTCTCTTTCGTTTAAGTGATACAATGTTTATAAAATAACTTTATATATCTTATTCAGGTCCCATATCTAGTTTCATTTTCTATTATATATTAATCTATAATAACTACACACACTGTAACAGTTACAATAGTTCAAAAATAATAAAATCTCTAAAACTATTTCCATACAAAAATTTACTAATATTAAGTCAACAATACAGTGTCAAAAATTCTAAAATATTATCTTCAAAATAAAAAAACATTATAGTTGACCAATTCTATAGGATAAATGTGAAATTTTTTGAACAGCTTCAAAATAAAATATACAATATTTAGCCCTAGTAAGTTATACAGAATATAATAAATAATCCCTTAAATTAAAAATAATTAGCTTCCTTTTCAGCATGGAATTCTTCAACTAGGTCATATTACGGTATTTTATCAACTCATAAAAAACGTTTTTATTTAATATATGAAAACCCACTTACAATTGAAATAATGACTTCAAAATACCAATTTTAATTCATAAAAAATAAATATAAGATTTACAAAATATGAGTATCGTTATGCTTAGGATAATTGATATATTTGAAGAACACAATTAGAAAAAATTTAAAATATAATTCTAAAACAATAAATGAGGGAAATAATTTGAACCAATTGCATCAAACATAATGTAATAAACATTGTAAAATTAAATGAACAATATTTTGAAATTTAATTTTTGTCAATATTATATAATTGGGGATATATAAAATATATTTTAATGAATATTATATTTAATATCAAATATAGTTTACTTTGTAAAAAATAAATACATATGATATATAAATCATCATACAGTCAATGCATAATAAATTATACATTATAAAAAACACAATGTGTAAGATAAATATATTTTATCCATGTAATATGAAATGTAAATTACTTTGAAATGATATGACACATACGATATTCTATAAAATAGAAAATATATATAATATATTATCTAAATCTCCTTGTAATTTTTATAAAATTTTCATTTGGAAAATATCATTACGTATAATATTTTTTCCTTAAATTGAATATGAAGAAATATACATCACCAATTTTTCATTGTTAAAGTTTTTATATTGGAATAATTCATTCTTAAAAAATATATATGAAAATTTACATAGATAAATTCATTAACAAATAACTAGAATGGATCAAAATAATATAACCTAGATAAAAATGTTAAATTAAATATAAAATAAACAAATAATTACTAATTAATGAAAACAGAAATATGATTCTTCCCTCATATAATCTATGAATGTATAAATGTAGATCACTTTATTTCTTAAAAATATATATATATATATATATATATATATATTATAATTATAGTGAGGTATAATTTTATCAAATAAGAAATAAATAAATAATGTGATGATTTATAATTACCAAAACACAATCAATGTGACAAGTAACCACTCAATTGAAATTAAATCCACTATATGTGTAATAATAACTAATAAAGAGGGTGAAATTACACAAGTGTTTATGGGAGAAATTCACTATTGAGCTTATTCGGATTTTTAATTATTTCATTGATTAATTTTATGTTTTTGTTTTATATTATTAGGTTGAGTTTTATACATAACTCATTCATGGTGATTTTCCTATATCAACTAATTCATATAATATAACCATCATTCAATTAAGAAAATTAAAGAAAAAACACTAGGAGGATCAAAATAAAGGTTTTGTACACACAAGTGCTTCACCATGGGGTGACCCAACTTTCATTTTTAAACGAAAATATGGATCAATGCATCTCAAGATTTATTATCATGAAAATAACAAAATTATTATCAAGATCCTCTATTATCTACCTCTCAATGAATACTTGTTAAGTCTAAAGTGATGTGATCCATTAATTTCATTGATTATCTTTGATCTATATACGATTAATTAATATTGATATAATATGATGTACCAAATAAAAACATTCATATAAGATATGGAGAGTGTGACATCAAAGTGATTCTTTTAAGAATTTCAAATTCTAATGTTATCTTCATATATCTAATGGATATAGTATTTAGATAGTAAATTAATTAATTAATTGTAGTTTTAATTAGTGAAATTGTAATATATTCTAGGATCAAGGAAGTGTATAATGATTCTTTTAGGATTATTCTAAATATATTTCTAAAATATAGGTTGTTTGTCAAATTTATGAAGTGTTATTTCAATGCACTAAAAGTACTATTCTTGGGTAAATTAATGACATGTTAGAGAATATCTATAGTTCTTTAAATAAATATTTTATTGAAAAATGATCGATATAGTCATATATAATAGTGATATATATTTTATTTTATTAGATTGGCATGAGATTATAAATGTTTTCTGAGAAATTAATCTAGATTATAAAACACCGAAACCATGTTTACTAGGAATGTACTCATGTTACATTGGATAGATAAATGTAAAGTAATGTTCATGGAGATTAAGGGAAGGTTTTTTACTACACATGTATTCAAACTACCCTATATTAGAGAAGGTTTTCTGATATACAATGATAAATCAATGAAGGTATTATGATTTGTTCTTATAAAAAAGGATTGGTTGTATAATATTACTTAAATTAATTATATTTTCATAAAAAAATTACCCATCATAATATTAGGAGTGAGTAATGTTAATATTTTCATTAAATATATATAGGCATTCTATTTATGGTAGAGTTTAAAATATATATTGATTATAATAGATTAATGTATATACATAATGATGGTGTAAAAAATGAACAAAATTATATTGTTAGATTTGATTATGAATAATGATTGGTCAACACATTACCACATTAGTAAGATAAACACGTTTTTTTAATTCTCATAATGGGATGGATTATGTTACCTAATCTATGATGATAATTATAAGAGACCAAATACTCATTAAATTTTAATGGATGAACCTCAGAATCATAAGGGAGGGGGAAAATCCTATATATCCTAAGTGACTTCACTACTATCCATACATGTGAATATTAAAGAGGTGTAAAAGGAGGATATAGATTTATATAATAATGTATGAGATTTTCTGTCGATAAACATTATAAATTATGATTTTATAAGATGTTAGAAATGAATATGTTTCGTTTCAACACCATAGTTAAGGGAGCTATTGGATGATTCACATATCTCATCATGCACTTTCTATCTGAAAATCAAATATATAAATAATATATAAAAGGGGATTTCCAATAGTATATCACAATGAAGGAAATATTAGAGAATATATCTCAAGTCTAGACTTTGTTATGAATACCCTCATATATTATCATCAGTGGGACGAATTAAAATTGTGAGGAAACCATCAATTTTAAGGGGAATGAAAGTAATATCCTATATTTTAAGTATGAATTATTTCCTTATATTCAAGAATTTTAGTCATTAAAATAAATCCTAACAAGATTATGAAATAAACCATAACAGAAATAAACCAATATAAAAAAATTGCATTCACTCATTATGGAACAAAAAAATAATATTATACGAAACCCTGAATTATGTACTATAGATAATTATATATCATAGAAGTTTATACCTTAAATATTATAATAAATAAAAAGGAAGAATATTTTTGATACTACTTAATGTTCTAGATAAAAATCCCCATTGAGAATCACCATTAGAAGTAGTAAATCTAAAATGAAAAAAACATATTTAAAAAATAAATGATATTTCCCAAAACTAAAGTACTCTTAATAGAAATAGAATTATAACATGAGAAGTTATAAATATAATATATCATAAGATGTAGTGGGGAAGATGTAGCCATTATATGGCTGTAAAAAAGGTTATCGATTCATTGGGTAGAATATTTATAGACATATTACTAGTTTTGAATTATCAGTATGCAGTTAATATCTATAATGTTTATTTATATGGTTATATATATATATATATATTTGTGTGTTTGTTTGTGTGTATTCATTATAAATTTTTTTCAAATAAATTATTTGAAATAAAATAAATGTTTTTATACAATAAAATATTAATTAGTAACTTTCTTACAACCCAAACACTTATAAAATTATTATTTTTTCATTAAATTATTATTTATTTAAATTCATTATAAATTTATAATGAAATAATTGATATTTTTATGAATTATGTAATTTATACTTTTGAAATAGTAACATGAAAATTAGAATAGTAACATGACCATTAGGAACAGTAATTTGAAAAATGTAATAGTATACTCACCAATGAGAGTATAAATAAAATCTATGTATCTTATAAGTGTAATTATGAAATATTTATATCAGGGATTATGTAAATAAATGTTTTCGAAATGATAAATTAAGTGTAAGTATTTTTGTAATTCATAAATATTTAATCAAAATATTATAAATAAATTATTTATTTAAAAACATATTTACATAACAGAGATTCATAATTATTTTTTTTGCCTTCTTATTATAATATTAATATTTTGTCTTCTTATTATTATTTTTCATAATTTTTTTTTTATTTTTTGTTATAATTTATTAAATTTTTTCAAGTATTATAAAATTAGTTATAATTTTTAAATTGGCAGTTTTCAAAAAAAATGTATTTTAATTAAAATTTAGTGTTATCGTATTTAAGATATTATTTTCATAAAATATAGTTCATTTTCTAATTATAATGATCTAGAAATATTTGTGGTGAATTTTGTGGATTCCTCTAAAATATATGAATTTTGGATTAATAGTCAAATATGGTTATTTACAGTATATATACATTATAATATAAATACTCACTTCATTGAGTCATGAGTTTTTTAAGCACAATGATCTTTAAATTCCTTTTATTTTTGTAATATATTTTATGATGATGCTCAAACTATTCATAGTCATGATCCAAATTAACAAACTAATGCATATAAAAATGATAAAACACCCCCTCTTCCACTATAAATACCACTTCTCACCACCTATTCTCCTCACACCTCAAATCCTTATATTTTTATCAATTTATATACAATTACTTTCACAAGACTCTTTCCCAAGTCCAGGATATTCTTGTATCACCAAACGTCCAAGAACAAGGTTCTAAAAGAGGTTCTCAGGGAGGATAATTTAACAGGTAAAAATCCACTTTTCTTTTCTTTTATTTTCATTTGAATAATTTTACTTTTATTATAATCTCTTCACAAACCATTTTCCAAGTGGAATTAAAAATCCATTATCTTATATATAATATAATTTTATATTGTTTATGGTAAAATTCATCAACATGCATATTCTTTAATCCCTTTTATTCTAAAAATAAAAATATAGTCACTAAGGTGTCGATATACCGACATTGTGAATGATGTGATTTTAATTCTAAATACCATCTTCAAGGATTGTCATAAAAACATTAATATTGTTAAATAATGTTTTATTACACATACTATAATATATATTATGTTTTGGGACCAGTGTTAATAGATAATATTAATTAATGAAACAAAATTTATTCATAAAGATCAAAATTCACCAAAATAAACTAACGTTCAACACTAATGTTTTATCTAAGAATTCATACTCATAATATATAACCAAAAATATATATATGAAAATTTAATGTTCCAATTGTTTATTAATAACATGTAATTTAAGTAATAGATTTTTTATCTATTTTGATAAGAAAATACAATAAAAAACAAACTACAGAAACTGTGAAATAAATACACACGAAATTATGAACATAAAAAAATATAATAAATAATTGGGTTGAAATATGTTTGAAGATATCATATATGTAATTATAATTATGAATATTATTATTTATTAAATTTTTATAACTATTTAAACCCTTATACATGATATTTTAACACATTTTTAGAAGGAGGAACCCCTTGTAAGGGAATTCATAACCCAATTTCAACTCCTTAGGTTAACCTTCAACTACATTAATTACGTAGTACAAGGATCATTGGTGCAGTTAAATTTTTTATAGTATGTTTTATTATGTGTATATATAGTGTATACACATTTTCCATTCATTATATTAATTCTCACTTCAATTATATTATATTTGTAAGGGACATTTCTTTGAAAATCATCATTAAACATATATTTTTGTAATATTTAGAAGGGATATTTTAATGCATGTTTTCTTAATTATTGATTATGTTACGGTTATTGGTAATTGTTTATGATGAATAGTGTTACCTATATCTACCTATAATTCATTAGGTATGATTATGTTGGAAATAAATCGTATGGTTACTCCAAGTGTAACTATGATGGTTACACCATAAGTTATCAATGAGGGTTCCATTGTATGATAGTCATGAAGGTTACATTGAAGGTAGAAATGATGGATACAAATCATATGGTATCCATGAGTGTTAAAATAACATATATTTAATTCTCCAAGTTATATTTATGGTATTATTTTGGATTTCTATGTTTTATGGAAATATCATGTTTTCACAAAGTAACTCTATGATACATATTGGTTGAGAAGTATGTATTTGTGAAAATGATTTCTTATGTTCATATATATTACTGTACTAATGGTCTCCATCATTGTTTTTATATCATTTAATACAATTTTGGTACTCATCCCATGTTTTAAAATGTTTTTCACAGGGTTTAAGGATTTTTATGAGAAAATAAAAATACAAGGATAATGTTTTGATGAAATTTCATGAATAGATCTTTTGTTTTTTATTAAAAAAATTGTATTATGAAAAAATTGATATTGTTTTTATAGTACACACACTCTCATGAATTTGGTTTTATATGTATGAAATATTTCCTATATTTCTGAAACTATAACCCAAAAATAACTTTATGACTTCAAAGAAGTGAATTATAAATGAATTTACAAGATCAAGTAGTGTTTAAGGTCAGATCCTTGTAGTTGATATCCGAGCAAGGTTTAGATAACTCAATGGGTTAGGATAATTATAAAATAATAACATATATTATTGTTACCTTATTTTTATCTCTATATTATATAATATATAGAGATTACTATGTTTGTTATCTATAATATGACCATTCGTAATGATTTTTCACATAATAAACTGGATAAAAGATGTAGGAATCCACTGAGGGGATGATATCATTCCAATTCCACTATCAGGAATTGTGGGAATTAGAACCAAATAGATTTTTACAGTAATTTCGCAATTGAAGAAGGAAATAAATGATGTAGTAATCTAAGCAATTGAACAAAAAGAACTACCAAAAAAGAACATGATGATAGTGGAACATTTTATATACCAACACCAACCCCTTTTCAGTGGATATTCTGACCCAATAGTGGAATAATGATGGATTAATGACATGGAAAATATATTTGTTGTTATGGGGTGTCTATATAATCAAAAGGATAGTATTTCCATTATAATTTTTTAGAAAATGTTGACCAGTGGAGGTAAATTGTCATGAATATCAGAGATTGTGATGAGACTGATGCCTTAGAATATATATAATTTAAAAATAATCCTTGAATAATACTTTCCTACAGGGTTTTAACATAGGAAGAAAATTAAATTCCATGAATTGAAATAAAAATAAGAGAATTTAGGGACCTTTTATGAAACAAAGTTCAACCAACGACAAGGAATTCCCCAAATATTATTTTGGATCTTGATAGGAAAATAAATCATTCATACATAGAATTGAATCCAAGATATCGAATTGAATTGGTCTCCTATAAATTGAAATGTTATGAGAAAAATTCATATATGTAGATATAGTAGAAATTTATTTTGTTAATGATCACATGAGCTCTGACAATAACATGGATAAGCTGTCCAAAAGAAAAGTGATGGCTAAGAATCAATAATTGAAATATAGTGGTATGAAAGACATGTTTTTAGTTCGTGAAAAGTTTAGAAAAAGCACACCGTGGTATACCATAACAGGAAAGGGAATTGTTTTTAATATTTTACTATTAGAAATATGGCTCGATATGGTTTTGAAAATGATATTATCACTAATTTTGATAAGAAAGAAATATAGTTTTTTAAATGTGGTCAGATTGTTTATTAAGAAAATACCAACCTAAAAAATGATCCAAATGATAGAAAGTAGCAAATTTATAAGCATCAAGGTGCAGTGATATCCTTAATTAATATATTAATAGATGTCATGATATCAAATTAAATAGTTTCAGGTACTTTATATCTCTAATCCAATTTTGATATTCTCTTGTTTGATACAAGAACTATACATTCCTTTACATTTGAGAGATTTTATAGTAAATTGGAAATTTATCTTTTAGAAATGAGACCAGAAAATATAGTTAAAATAGAAGGGAGAAATATTATAGTTATAATTCCATAGAAGAATATTTATTTTGTTGTCTGTGGAAGGAAAATACCTTAAAAATGTTTTTCCCTTATTACAGTTTCAGGTCATTCTCTATATGAATTGGATTTTTATTAAAATTTTAAGATTAAATGTACAACTAGTTTTCTTAGAATGTGTTTCAGATTGTATATAATAATTAACCAATAAAAGTTATATCATATCAAAAAGATGAGAAAATGTTAAATGATTCAAAAGAAAGTTACCATGCTCATGTTTTTTAAAACAAGGGAACTATTTTGATTAATTATGTTCAAGTGTAAGTGATCACCTAAATGTTTTTACCGATGTGTTTCCTAATTTTATACCTTACTAAGAAGTTGAATTTAATATTAACCTAGTTTTTAATTCCAATCAAATTTCCAAACCCCTTATTTAATGACTCAATTGGAACTACTTGAATTGAAAAATCAGTTGAATGATATACCTAATAATGGTTTCATTCATCCAAGAACTTCACCTTGGGTGCCCCAATTTTTTCATTAATATAAAATTTGGTACCATGAGAATATGAATTTATTATAGATAATTCAATAACCTTACTGTTATGAAAAAGTATCCTTTTCCTCATATTTATTCTTATTTGATTAGATCTGAGGAGAAGAGTATTTTTCCAAGTACATGTGATCTATGTACCTTCAGCTGAATGAGAAAGAGAATGAAATCATGTAAATATTTTTCCATACAAGAAATGAGAATTATGAGTTTTTTGGTTAAATAAATGACCCCTTTATTTCATAGACCTATGAGTATAATATTCCATGATTATTAAGATATGTTTGTTCTTATTTTTATTTATGATATTTTGTTCTTCTAAAAATGATTAAGGATCATGAAAAAAATTAGGCTTTTCTTCCGAACTATCAATGAAATGTAGTTATATGGAAAATTTATTAAAAGTAATTTTGATTGAATGTTATTTAGTTTCATCGTAACATTGAAAATAAGAATAGAATAACTATATATCCTACTAAAATACTTTTTTTTTGATAAATGGACATGACCTGGAAATGTTATAGAGATACTAATATTTTTGGATTAGGAGGTTATTATCAAAGGATTGATAAAAACATACATGGTTATTTAGCCTTGTAACTATGTTTACATGAAAAGGGGTTAAATTTATGTGGATTAAAAAATTTATGTTTCTTTTTTGGAACAGATGATGTGATGGGTGATTGATCCATTTTTGGACCTGCCCTCCAGAAATGTTGAATTTTTCATCTATAGTAATGCTTCATTGATGGGAATCTATTGTGTTATGATTTAGAATTATTAGGTCATTTTATATCATTCAATACAACTAAATCATCAAGAGTTAAATTATCCCACACATGATTTGGAATTATCATCCATGGTTTTCACTTTGAAAATTTGTAGAAATATTTAAATATAGAGCCAAATGTGAAATATATACTGACCATAAAAGGTCTGAAGTATATTTTCACTCAGAAGGTATTAAACAATAGGCTGAGAAGATGGCATGAAATAATAATGTATTATGATTGCATGATTAAATACCATATTGTAAAAAAACAAAATTTATTTATTTCTTGAGTCAAAAACATAATGCATCCCTAGCCATGTTATTCTTGGAACAAGACCCCTTGATTAATGTTTTTATGAATTTTGGCTTGGATGTTGTTGGGGTAGGAAATTACTCTATTTTGTTTTAGGGGTCTATGTAGTTACCTTTATTAGATAGAGTTGATCAGTGATATAAGGAACACCATGAGTCACAAAAAAGATTGAATTGTTTAAAATAGGTATGTTTCGTGAATTTAACAATGATATAGATTGTATGTTATGATTTGAAAAGAGATTATGTGGGCCATGTGTTACTAAACTGAAGAAAGAATTATTGTTTGATGATCATAGTTCTCTATTTTCAGTTCATCACTTTAGTACTATGATGTATATAGACCATTAGAAATATTATTGTTGAGATGGAATGAAATGTGTTATTTCATATTTTACTGTGAAATGTTCGAAAATTTAATGGGTAAAAACACAGAGACAACTACCAATGGGGATGCTTCAGACATTAGAAGTTCTAGAGTGAATGTGTAAAAATATATCCATCGATATCATGGTGGGACTACCAAATACTTATCTTGTAAATAATGCAATTTGGGTTATTTTCTATTAGTAAACTAAATTTGCACATTTTCTTTCTATTCAAGATACTATATCATTGCATCATCTTTCTAAGCTGTTTTTTAAAATGATTTTCAGTTTACATGCGGTTCCTATTTCCATTGAATCTGACAGTTATCCAATTTTCACTTATAACATTTGGAAATGCCTTTAGATGTTGTTGGGCATGAAATTGAATTTTAGCACAACCTTTTATCCTTAATCAGATGGACAGATCAATCAAAATTTTCAGGAATCAAAGGATATGCTTCAAGATTCATCAATGGACTACCATGGATGTTGGGATTATCATCTTTCATTAGTTTATTTTTCATAAAATATCATCTTTCGTTCCAGTATATAGATAAAAACTTTTGAGACATTATATGGAAAGTGGTGTCAAAATCTATATTTTTTGGAAAGAAGTCTGGGATTGGATTTTTATGGGACCATAATTAGTATAGGAAGCTATTGAGAAAGATAATATGGTCCAGTAACACATTAGGATAGCTCATTAAAAGACGAAAATTTATGTAGATAACATTATGAAATAGTTTTCATTTGAGGTATGGGATCATGTTTTTTTAGAATCTCACCATGTAAAAGTTAGTTTCATTTTGTTAAGAACGGAAGGTTATGTCCATGGTTCATTAGAGATTATGAAATCCAAGAAAATTTTGGACCAACTTCCTACTGACTAGCATTGTCTCTAATTTTATTTCACGTTCACAATTTTTTTCATGTTTATATGTTGAGAAAGTATGTGCCAAATTCATCTCATGTTTTAATCCCAAAAGTAGTTTTAATGGAAGATAAACGTTTTTATGAAAAGAATCCAGTTTAGATTCTTGATCATAAAGAGAAAATATTTTGGAAGAAGGTAATCCACCAGGTTAAGGTTTTGTGGAGAAGCCACATTGTTCGAGGAGAAACATTTGAATCTAATTATTCTCTTAGTGAATGGTACTATCACATGTCATACAAATAAATAAAAATTGTGAGGATGAAACTCTAAGATGGTGGGTATAATGTTACAAACTATGTACTTATTAAATAATGTAATTTCATTATGGAAATATATATTTAAATTGAATATAAATATATAATCAAATACTTGATATTAATTGAAATTAATGAATTTATACTGATGGAATAATAACTTGACTTTATGAATTGTAACATTACCATTAAAAGTTGTAATTTGACCTATAGAATAATATCTTCACCTATGAGAGTGTAAATAAAAGTTATTTATCTAGTAAGTGTAACTGTGAAATAATTATATCATGGAATAAGTAATTAAACGTTCTGGAAATGAATAATTAAGTGTTGGTATTTCGATAAGTAAAAAATATATAATTACAAATATATAATTTATTTTTTCATTTAAATGAAAAATTATTTTCATAAATTATTTTCATAATATTCTTTTTCATGTATAAAGAAGATTATTTAATGAGACTGTAATTATTTTTTCAAGGAATTATGACATTACTTATAATTATTATATATTTTTTCAGATAAATTATAATTTTAATTAAAAATTATATTCCTCAAATTTAAGAAATTATTTTCAAAAACTATAGTTAATTTTTGAATTCACAACATCCTGAAATTGTAGGGGTTAATTTTATGGATTCTTCTAAAATACAATATTTTTTTGTAAAAAGTACAATATAGAAATTTTCAATATATATATACATTGAAAGATAAATATTGTATTACATAAGTAAAAAATGATTTAAGAACAATAACCTCTAACATATCTTCATTATTATAATATATGTTATAATAATTATAAATCGATTCATAGCCATGAGACAAATTAAAAAACTGATGAACATAAAAATGAGAAAACTCCCCCTTCTCCACTACAAATACTATCCCTAACCACATATTCTCCCTACAACTACAATATTATTAGCTTGATTAAATTTTATCTAATTTACATCCCAATCCTATTACCCATTTATAAGATCTTATGGTCTCACCAAAAGCCCAAAACTTAGGTTTTAAAGAGGTTCTCAAAGATTAGAATCCAGAGTTAAACATCCTCCTTCATTTTCTTTTATTTTCTATTTAATTCCTTTTCATTTATCATAAACTCTTCACATAAACTAATATAAGAGGCATGAAAACTATATTATCTGATTTATAATTTAATTTTATCATGTTTATGGAAAAATTATTCATCATACTTCTTCTCTTTTCCCTTTTATTCTAAAACTAAAATCATAATATGTGGTGTGTCGATTTACAGACATCGTGGATGAAATATTTTCAATTTCCATTATAACCTATAAGGCTGGTCATACAACTATTTATATAGTTATATAATATTATTTTTTACATATTATATGTTATATTATGTTCTAGAACCAGTTTATTGATTTCATATTAATTAATAAATAACATATTTATAATGATTAAAATTTATCAAAATAAACTAACTTTCATCTCTAATGATTTAGTTAAAGATTCATACTCATAACATATAAAAAATATACAGAAGTCCATTTAATATTATGTAATTTTTTTTAATAACATGTAATTTTAAATCCTACATTTTCTCTCTTCTGATAAGAAAATCCATAATAAACAAACCATGGAATCCATGAAATAAATTCACCCGAATCAATAAATATAACAAAATATTATTAATAAATGGGTTGAAATATGTTGTGAAAATATCAATTAAGTAATTATAAATATGAATTAGGTTTTTTAATATATTAGAACAACTATTTAAACCACTATATAAGAAGCTAGAGCATGTTTTAATAAAGATAAACTTGAGGTAAGGTAACTCTTCACCCAATTTCCATTAATTGGTTTAAACTTATTTTTTATTAATTATTTTGCACTAAAATTATCTGTGTCATTAAATTTTTTTTTTCTATTATTTTTATTTATAGTTTATTCACATATTAATTTCATTCTTACTAATTCTCATTTCAATTATATGATATTGTTAAGGGAAATTGTTTTAAAACTCATCTTCAAAACTTCTATTTTTATAAAATTCAAAAGGGATGTTTTAATGAAGGTTATCTGGTTTTATAATTATGTTATAGTAATTGGGAATTATTTATTATTAATGGTGTTATGTATATATTTATTCAATGAATTAGGTATGTTTATGTTGGGGGTCTACAATATGGTTACTCCATGTATATTTGAGATGGTTACACAATATGGGAGCCATGAGGGTTTCATTGTAAGATAGTCTTGAGGGTTATATTATAGGGTATTACTTGAGGGTTACAAATCATATGGTAGCCATGATAGTTAAAATATTATTTTAATAAGTACCCATGTTATATTTATGGTATTATTTATCTTTTATATGTTTTATGGAAATATCATGTTTCAAAAAGTAACTATATGATACTTATGAGCTGAGAAATATGTCTTTGTGAAAATGATTCCATTTTCCTATAAGTATGCATGTAATAATTGTTTCACTCCTTCTATTTATATCCCTTACACACATTTTTTTATCAAAAAACGTATTAAAATGGTTTTCATTGGGTTGAAGGATGGGTAAGATAACAAGATAAGGCAATATAAATGTAGTGATGACTTTTCGTCAATATATTTGTTGTTTTTTATTAAAATAATTTATATTATGAATTTTTTTATTAGTATCCACTTGGTATTATTATGGGTTGATAAGTATGAAATATGTCCAAATATTCTAAAACAATAAACATAAAAAATCATTGGGAATATAAAGAATTTAATTCTAAAGTAATTTACAAGTTTATGTAATGTTCAAGGTCAGGTCATTATAAACATAGTAAATTTTCAATGATTCATTGGGAATTGTTTCTATATTTTTTATAAATATATGAATTTTTATAGATTTATATAAAAAATTATCAAAAAAATTCATGGAATTATTATTAACATAAATTAAAGACATGAATAAAATAATTAAATAATTATAATAAATACTAATTTAATTATTGACGGTTGAAAAACTGATTTATTTAAATATCTAACTTTTATTATATTTTGTATGATTTCATTTAAAATATAATTTTATCATATTTATATTTTTATAATTAATGAAATATATTGTATATATATATAAAATAAATCCCCAAATGACTATTACATGGTTATGAATAATTATATTTTCATTTTAATTCATTAAAATTTATTATTGTAAAAAAACTTTTTATTGCTTATGATTTAAAAAAACAATATATATTGGTTTAAAGATGATTTTAATTATTCTATATAAGTTTGAAAAAGTTTATCACCCCAATTAAAATGTCAATGATGAAAATAAAATTTTAAATGCAATTAATCCATGTGTTAAGGGGAAAGATTATACAGTTGAAGCTACTAAATGGGGTTATCAAAATTAAGTGGGGTAAGGCACACTCATCGAGAAATAAAAAATGAAAAATTTCTCGTTTCATTATTTCACTACCCAATATGCATATATGAAATGTTTGATAATGGAATTGAATACTTACCCAAAATATTAGATAATAAATCATAATTGAAAACCACAGTGGTGTGATGACCACATCTACTGTCTGTAACTTATCATTGATAAATTATTTTCTGAATCTATATACTAGAATTCTTATTGTTCTCACTTCTATAATATTAGTGGTAATTTTGGTAATCAATTTCCACTCTCAACATAGATGCAATATTAAATGTTGAGGTAGGGAAATCAGATTTTTTATCATGAATCAACTAGTGATCATATAATTTTACATGCTGGACTATGAGATCATAATTAGAATTACTACCATTATATGGGTATTGATACCCAATAATGAGGGGGTATTTTTCTCAAATTCATGGGGAGAAACTCCCAATTATGGTTTTAATAATTTTTAATGCATATATTGATATATTTTTAAATGAATTGTATGGTATTTTCCTAGATAATGAGGTTAAATATTCAATAGAACTCATACATACTATTATGACTATATTTAAAAATCATAGTATAATGTCCTCAATTGAATTAGGGGAATTAGAAAAGTACATATTTTTTTATGCTTTATAAATCAAATATTTTAGGTTAAGTTTAAACCATAAAAATAAAGAAACCCACACAATGATTTCATTATTCTAATAGGACCCTAATATTGAATAACCAAGGAAAATTAAAGTAAAAAATTTAAAATTCCAAATCTCATATATTAAAGTTTATGCACGAATATAATCATTTTTTTGGAAAATGTAAAAACCACCATAATAGATTTTTTATGATCCCTCCCCCAAAATTTACCCCTCTGAACTAATCAATTATAGAAGTAGGATAGTGACCACCCGAGCCCCATATCCAGTTGGTCCCAGGTTGATGACTAGTGGTTAGGGTATGTAATACTTATAAATGGGAGTAATTACCCTATAAGGAAAAAATTTATAATAGAGAGATAAGATAGATACAAAAATACATCAATTCTAATATAGATAAGGGAATCCGTTGTTTATATATATAATTTCATACATAATAAGAAAAATAAAACTACATGTGACAAAAATATAAACTCGACACTGACCATGAATCCCAAACTTCTCTATATAAACCATTTGATGGTACTATCTAGATAGATCTACAAATATATCATACATATGTGAAAATATATATTATGAATTTTATGGATGATAATAACATTAGACTCATTAGGATCCTGCATAGAGACAATCACGTGAATGATAATGGAAGCATACTAAAGCCCTTGGAATAATAAGTAATACTAACTCAACACCAGAATAGGTATAATAAGATCAAAACCTCATCATTGATATATATCATGAAGTAAAAAATTAATGAGATATCATTTATTATAAAAAATCTACAAGGATACCTCACTACTGCATCCCCCCTAGATTTTTGATCTACCCTAATGACATGCATCCCAAGCTCTCTCTCTCCAAAAAGATGCATCCCAAAGACAATAGGGATATGTATCAAAACATGAATCTTGTGGATCACATGATCTCAATATCCGATATCTGATCACTATACAGTAACCAATTAGTATTTAGGATCCATCATAGCTCATATTATTTGTATCATACATTCGATGTTATACCTCAAGCAATCGAATCCCATATAATGAGTAAAGAACCTGAAGCTATCAAAACCTATACACATCATCACTATAACAATCACTTTAATATAACATCTTCTTATACATGTGTGTGAAATAAATTTAATCCTTTAAAACACTCAATACACTTATATGAAAAAATGACCATCATGTATACCATCGCGTGATAATATCAAGAGAAGAGAGAGGGGATGTAGGGTTTGGGTAGGAATCCTCCCTCACCACCGGGGTATTTGAAAAAACACCCTGTCGATGACTAAGAGGTGTTAGTGGACCTACTGATATGGGTGGGATATCATCTGAAATCAATAAATGCACAAGATATAATATAGTTCCCAACCACCTATGGGAAAAACCTGGTCCTTGGATCAACTACAACTGTACTCAAATAGACTCTCAGTTGCCCCAACTATGGGATAGATATCCAATTAGAACATATGAATTGAAGGATAAAAATTAATTTCATTCTTTTTATTTTAACATTTCACTACATGTTGATTTATTTTTAAAACATTAATTAATATTATTCTAATTAAATTTTATTAACCATAAATGTGAATTCCATGAACTATGTGTATAGTACAACAGAGTCCATGATTTCTAAGGATAATCACATAAATTTTTATTCCAAAAAGAATAATTTTCATCTATTGAAAATGTTTTATTCATTATTACCATTCCATATAATGTCATTTACTCTATGAAATAATTGTAATCAACCATAATAGAGATTCCTAACCAAGATAATCCAGTTTATCATGAATTGGTAAATGTGATTCATATATAACAAGAAACCCAACCAAAAAACCATTAATCAAATTCATTAACATATTTAATACTAGAATTAATCATCCTAATAGGCTAGACCAACTTCAACCCATTCCATCCTCCATGTTCCATCCCAAAAACCATTATATATATCACAATGCATCTCACTGCCATAAGTGTCAAATATTACCCAAAATCCAAGTCTCCCAACCCATATCTCATTAGCTATCCTAGGATGACATAAAATTACATACAAATTATCATATATAGAGCATACATAAGTTAGAAAATAATATGCATAAAAAATTTAGAAACAAGGGCCTAAAACAGTGTATTTGTCCATTAAATGCAAATTGGATCTTCAGACACACAACACAAGCCATTCAGTCTTTATACACAATGCGAAATATCAAAACCAAGTATTTATCATTATGAAAATGGTATTTTATTCATTCTTGAATTAACCAATTAAATTATTATAGGTTCTATAAATGTTAATCCTAAGGAATCGGCTATGATAAGAAATTAAATAATTAAACATGATTCCTAGCATAAATTTCATGTTTCAAAACCATTAAAGGAAGATAGATTCATCGTAAAAATTCAATTTTCTTCTTATAATTAACCATAATTCTAGATCTCTATTATTTATTAAACTCTATTAACACCTGGAATAAAAATTCAATTAAACAAGTATACTTATATCAATTTAAATACCATCAAATTTTAAGAAACACAAGAATTATTAAACATTCCACTTCATAAACTTTTAATTCAACTCCATAAAAATTATTTACCTTATAATCCTTAATAATTGGATCTATTAGACATAATATTCTAATCATAAAAAAACATTATATAAATAATAACATATATAATAAATTAACTAATAAATAGGGTTGAAAACAGTTATCAGGTTGAAATGAAACAACATGAAATTTATAAACAAAAAAAATCATTATTTAGTCCAGTTTCATATTTATTATGTTAAATTAACCACCATAAAAAAAGATAAATATTGTAAAATTTACAATATAAAATAAATAAATAGGATACTAAATGAATAACGAACCTCAATACTATCAACTTTCTTCACACAATAATAGATCCATATCACCGATCATTGTTCTCCTCTTCATTGATGAAACAGTGATGTACCAAGGATGTAATTCAATGAATAAAATGAAAAATGAAAAAAATCACTATTATAATTATGGAGATAAAACACCATATCACGATAAGAACAATTTGAGAAAAACAATATCAATCTATGTCTTATCCCACTATAAATGTTGAATGACCTACCTCAGATAAACAAATATTGAACTTATGATGCTTGGGAATGATACCTATTGAAAAGTGTATTCAAATACACAGAGATGAAATCAAGGGAGACTAGGGTTTGAGATAAAGTATTTTGTTAAATTTTATTCTAGAAAGCTCAAAGATATTTGTAATTAGACATATTTTTAGAAGCCCATGTCACACCACTTGGACAAGATGATAGCCTATTGAAAATCTTAAGGACAATTATTCAAAGGATGGAAACCATGTCGTATCCACCAAGAAATGAAATGTTCAAGATTATTGGATAGATTCAGTGTAGATATCATATATACATAGGTATTTACTATGATTTAGAAATAAAAATCATGACATATATCCTTTTAGTAAGGATATAGACTATATATTTGCACACTACACACACTACAGTTTGCCAATGAATTGGAAGAACCTCCCATCAGAGCACTATAGTGAAACCATTTTCACACAACCATAACATTCACCCACATTATACCCAAAACTTCTCTATGGTATCAAAAATGTAAAGAATACACCGCATCCATAACTTCATGGTGAAGACATTCGGTTTTTTGATGTGTCTCCAAAATTACTCCACATCAGAACCTACAACAAAACTCACCCCACTATGTCAAAAAGTCCATGCCAATGATGTAGAACATGGATATATGGTATAAAACACCCAAAAAATCCATTTTTTCTTCCAATAACACCTTAGAATGTATTAAAACCTTCACTAAGAACCTCTAAATCCCAAACACAACAAGCGAATGTGTTTCAAGAAACCAGGACCTTATATTATATAACTCTAAATTTGTTCTAATAATCAAGAAATTTAAAACCACACTTGGAGAGAAAAGATAAAAGGTTTGTTCGAATAACCACCCTATGAGATAACTATCAAATTTCATTCCAACACATGAGTTAAAACACCTCACTAAAAAAGAAATGAAGTCTTTTAAATAATAACAACTAGCTTTGAGACACTCTCTTGGGGGAGTGAAATATGAGAGAAAACTATCACATAAAAATTGTGGATCTATAACCATAAAACGAGCAATGTTACAATATATGAGATAAAAAAACTAATTTGGGTACTAATGATATATCTAAAAATCACATTTCATGTTCTTCTCCTCTACCCCACCATTTATCCCGAGGACACAAACCATGGGAATTACATACCTAAAAAAATATTCAGATGGATGTCATGGGTCTCCATAGGGCACTATTTGATAGTCTCAAAATCATAAACATAAATCTCACCACAATACACAATGTTAGAGTCATAATGAAGATAAAATAAGAGATATGGAACATGAGAAACATCGTGTATCTAGCTCATATGCATGGTAATTTTTACCTGATACACTAAAAATCCAATATGAGCCAACAACTCAAACGAACCACTAAACTGGGGAGAACAAATAATCCGATGATCAATAAATCACTACCCATGGAGGGGAGTCTACATGGGTAGCACCTGATCTCTAAAATTAATCTTTAGAGGTATCCTCCTGTGTATAAAATATGCCATTTAAAAATATTACACTACATTCATATTTTCATTAAAAACATGGAACATCTCTATTATTATAAAAATAGTTAGAATTTCTCAAACATAGACCTTAATATAGTATAATATATACATGAAATTTTAGTTTTTCAAATACTCATATGGTTCCAAATAAATTATAGAGTGAAAATGGCTATTTTATGAAAAATAAACAATGGAAGGTGACTCATACATGAACCGAAAATACCTAGGACATAATAATAAAACAAGGCATCAAGATTCTAGATAGTTTGATCTATACAAATATCTATCTTTGGATAAAAAATAATACTAATGAATAACTGATGTCTAATATCATGTTAGAGACCATATCACACCCAGGAGGTATAATTTGGATTTTTATGGGTGATTATTATCATAGGGACTCTGTGTTGTCTCAAAATGACATCTAGATACTACATCAAAAAAACTACTTTGACAATGCATCATTAAACACTATATAAGGTTGGATTATCTTCTACAATGATTCAATATAACCCATATATAATAAATAACTCCCTAAAGTCAAGGTAAATAAGAGACCATTTCTATCATCATATCCTTCTAATTTCATTTATGAATAACTAATGATTAAAGAAAACTTCATGAAATATGGTACATAGACTACACATACTAGATGGAAAAAAATGAAGAGAAAAACTCATAAAATATCATCTTTATCTCAGAATGACAAAAATTACCTTTCATGTCTTGTAACATCTTTGTGGAACTAGAATATACTACGAATGGTTATCCATGTAAATCACAGAGATGAATCTCATGCGTCACCAATGGTATGAAAATATTCCCCTAGAATAACTCCTGGCACTTTCTCTCAAATCATCCATCAGGTGAATTACTGAAGAGAACTCAATCTCTCCATAAATCCAACACATGATCCCCTAGCTAATACTAATTCACCTACTGCACCAAATCCGACTTCACTACCATCTGAAAAAGTAAAATTCTTCTTCAAAACACTCCTATACCAAGATTAATAATTGGGATTTAATTCATCACTCTCTAGGAATATGCATATTCATGTATAAATTATCTATGAGAATTGTTTCTCAGTGCATCTTCCACAGTATTTCCCTTTCATTGTTTATACAAAATATCATTGTTTTAATCTGATAATAATTCAATCCTCTATCACTATTAATTGTTTAATTCATAATAGAATAAGTCATACCATGGTGCCTTATAATTATTAAACACTATAAAACATTCTAGATTTATAAAACGTTTCCAAAAGATCAAGTTAAAATTATTTACTACTAATTATATATTATTGGTGGAATAGTTTCATGGATGGGGACATAACTACTAAGACCCATAATAAGAAATTAGTATATGATTCATATAGATGTAACCCAAACCAAGACACAGTGGGTCATAGAAGACCACATAACAAACTCCTAGTACTAGAAAATAATGGAATGAGGCACTAACTGACTCATCCTTATCATACTAGAAATATTACTAACATTGGTAAGTATACAAAAATGTCTAGTCCATTCTGGTAAAAGCCTTCATATTGGTCAAAAATTTATGGATGTTTGAAAAAATACTCCCTTAATATATTGGAAGGCAATGTAAACTCTACACCTCTCCAATAGTCTTGGTGAATTCCACAGAAATGACTACTTCTATTGTTTAATAATCCAAAGATACTACTACTTCATACATGGAATTACTTAGGAAATTAATATCAATATTCTACAACTCAAACATATAATACATTCTAGATAGCTTCAGATGAAGAAACAAAACAAAAAATTAATGTAGATTCCCTTAATTCTACTCATATGATATATACTATAGAAGGATCTCACAGATGAAAACCACCATGAATTGATCCAGAAACACCCTGAACATTTCTTTAGTCAAACCCATAAATAGGGTTATAATTTTTGTCACATCTAGTGTAATCATAGAAAACCCATATTTCTCATGATAATAATGAAATTTTTTATTTGATGCATCCTCAACCTTCACATACTTCTAATGATATCTTGATCGAAGATCGACCTTTGAGAACCAATTCTATCTTTCTAGTAGATATACTAAATTATCATTCCATAGAAGAGAAAAATAAATCTTCATTGTAACCTAATTATTGTGCTAATAATTAATACTAAAACTATAACTATTATCATCATTCTTAATGAAAAAATAGGTTCACCATAAGGTTAACAAACATGTAAAATAAAACCTTACTGTAATATATCATCATGTTTTACTCATAGATCTCATAACTCAATATTTTACATCATATTCAAAGACATCACAATATGTGAAACCCATAGCAAGAGAATAGTATCAATATAGTTCTCTCGTTAAGGTGGGAAATACAACAAACCTCTCTAAAAACATTAGTGTACTCTACCACCAAGTAGTATCAACTGATCTCTAGAGAACTCAATATCAGCTCAACCATCGAGGTAAAAATTGATGAAACAAACTTGTAACACATCCTGGATCCCACTCGATGATGGATACTATTGGCTCCTAATTATCATCCTATAACATAACCTATATCCCAAAAAAATCAACAGTAGCTTGCACTAAATACAACCCATCCATGCTGAAGATAATATAGAACGATTTTATTGATAATCATAGGAAGTATCCTGGAGATCAATTCTACCCCGAAACAAAATAATAGCCTCTAAATACATTATATAGATATTCTAAACATTCAAATGGAATTTTAAATTATAAGGGAACTAGAAGTCTCTCCACATCAAATACCAAGGCTTAGGCTAAGGGAAGGTGATATGGAACATTTGAAGGATAAGGAATATTTGATGGATTTCCTAAGGATGATCAATATTTGAAGGATTTCCTTTACCACCGCTACCCTTATATATTGATCCCATGTTAGATAATAATTTTATTTTTTCTTGACTAAAATTTAATAGATAGATGTACTTATTGTGTAAAACCTAGTGCATGCCACCTACTCAAAATATTTAATAACTTTTACCACTAATGAACTAACCCGACATATGAAAATAATATGTTTGATCTCATGGAAAAGTACTGAGAACATTCAAAATAAATGAAAAAAGATGATGATGGATGTGACTCATCCTTATCTAATAAAAAACACTTTTGTCCAAGAAATAAGGATCCCCCTACTCTAGTTATACATCATAAGAAATCCTAATGACTCCCATATCATAAAGATCCAATTATAGTAAACATCCTCTCAATAACCCATTATATTAAAAACACCTCAAGGTAAATTAAAAATGTAACATGGTATACCTAGAGGTGATTTATATATTCCAATACTCTTCAAAATGACTTTCCCTAGAATCAACATCTTCTAATTGGTCTTAATAATATCAAAAAAGGTGTGTAAAATAGATCTCAAACTCCCATATACTGGAACATCCCTAATAATGGATAATAATTCCCTAATATTAGAAACCTTTATGATAAAAATGAATCAGAAGTTCTAATTATTCTCTAACAATATTCCATGAGACCTCCAACTCATCATGATCCCTATGAAACATGATCCACCACCACATCTCTACTCCACACAGTTTCTTCATAACCAACAAAAACCATGAGTTCATATGATCTTGAATAAAAAAGACTTATATCCTATTCCAATAACCTTTCCACTATAAATGAGTCTAAAATAAACCCTTATAAATCTAAAGACTATATCTTTAGAAATATGAGAGATTCCTCAACCATCTTTCATCATCATCGAGTTGTACTATATGGTGATATGTTTGATCATCATCCTGAACATTTTCTACACAAACCTTATAGGGATGTCTACCTAGAGATATACCTATAAAATATAAAATTTCTAGAGGGCCTAAAACCAAGAGTATGGAATAATTATCATTAATTAATAAATAAATTTACTTACATTATTCTTTTATGGTTCCACATCTTCCAAGTTCTATCTATTTCAAACATAGGTGTGAGGAAAAATGCCTCAATATACTTTTTCAAGAATCTAACCCATTACTAGTATCACAATTCATTTTATCTTAATTAATATAAAATCCCATTCATTATATATATGAGTGGACAAAATAACCATGAAATAGTTTGTATTCTGTATTCACATTGCTTATAAAACTTAGTTAAAACCATTTCCCCACAAAACCATGTAGTCTAACATGTGTCAAACTCCAGACTACATCATATAAATCATCTTATACCTTTTTCTAACCTCTTTCATGATTCCCTCACTAAAGATAACCATTATAGGAAGGCAATGAGGGATGGAGGATAGTGACCACCTGAGTCCCTCCTCTATTAGGCCTCTGGTTGTTGACTAGAACTGAGGGTATATCATACATAAAAAATTAGAGGCATTACATTTTAAAGAATAATTAGAAAGAGTGAGATAAGATAGGTACTCAAATAATATCCTTCTCATATTGATAAAATAATCACATCTTCATATAGGTAATTTCATACAGGACTGAAACAAAAAGAAAGTAAACTAAATTTTCAAAAAAAGTTAATCTCAAAATTCACCACAAAGCCAAAATAGCTCTCAATAACCCATAAGTTAATAATATCCAGCCTGATCTACTACCTTTTCCTGATGACCATAATAAAAAAAATTATATATATTTCGTTTGAGTATAGTGGCATACTGTATAGGATGCTCTCTTGTTCCCCTATGCCAAAATATAAAGAAACCACACTAAATATCAATGAAAAACATTTAAAAATAAATCATCTATGAAATGGGTTTACTAGGCTTCAAGACTAACCATTTATATCTATCACTAATCCATGAATACAAGAGATGTAATATATATAATAATAAAACAATTAGGGTACCCCACTAACACCCCCAAATGAGGTTTCAATATTTCCTAATGTCTTAGTCCATATGCCATCTCTCCCAAAAATAATTCAGCCCTGAGACACCTGGGTTAAGTATCACAACATGAATATCATTCATCAAATTATCTCACCATCCCATATCACATCACCATATAGTGATCATGTATTTTATTAGAGCCACTACAACCAGTATGAAGAGTATCAAACATTAGGTTTATTAGCTCATGAAATCAAAAAATATAAATAGATTAAGTATCCTTATTCCATATCATCCTCTACGTATCAAACTAATAACAATATTTTTTACCTTATCTATATATATATATGTGTAAAATAACAACTATAAATTACAACCTTCCTCACAAATATATGGGAAACTAACTTTCATTTATACTATCACATAATAATATGAAGGAAAGAGAGAGGGTCTGTAGGGGGTTGTCATCCATACATCCTCATAATTGAGATGTTAGGGAGAACACCCTCCAAGAGTGCACAGGGTTTCATTCACCCTACCATCATGGGTTTGGTAGCGTATAAAACAAAGAAATTAACATTATATAATATATCTTACCACTAAAATATTGGATTTATTTATTCCCTTGATCAACTACACCTATCATCACTCAGACTATCAACTTCAACTACTATGGACTAGATATCCTATAGGCACATAATATTTTTAGGCTGTACCTTAAATTTATTATTTTATTTTAACATTTTAAACAATGTTAATTAAATAATTAAAAATGAATTATCATTATTACAATTAAATTTTAATAAATATCCACTTGTATTCAATTCCCACATGTATAATCTAATAGATTACATTGTTTCAGAGGAATAACATTAACACTTTCATTCTAGTAATGACCAATCAATGGGTTAAAAATATATTATTCATTTTTACTATTCTGTTATACCATATACTCAAGAAAAGAAATATAATTCAAAAAAAAAATAGATATTCAAATGCTGGAATATTTAGATGCCTCATGAAGTGGGGAAAAGAATACAAGGTAAACAAGAAACCCAACCATCCATCCATTAAATAGATTCACTAAAAACATCAATACCAAATTTTAGCATCAAAACAGGTAAGCCAAAATTCCCCACATCTGATCAAAAATATTCCATCAATGATACCATCTTGTATATCACCATGAATCTCACCATAATAAGTGAAAAATACTTCCATAACCTAAGGGATCCAAACTACTATACCATTATCCATGTTGAATTTTTCATCACATTACATAGAAAGGCTTGCATCTATAGAAAAAAATATACTAACGAAAAAACAAAGTCAATATTGAAATATATCCCAAATATAAATCTTTTATTAATGAATTTAAAATAAGATATAAAGACCCTATATACAAGAAATACATATTTTATTGAAAATGGGCACTCTCTCCATAGGCATCTATATTTATAAAATAATTTGTTTTTGTTCATTCTTTAATTAAACTATTTAATTATTATCATTTCCAACTATGGGAAATCCAAAGAATACTCTATAATATGTTATTAAATTAATTGTAAATTCTTTCTATTATAAATTCCATGTTTCAACAAAACATTAATGAAGATCAATTCTCATTTGGAAAGCGATCCTATTATTATCATTAAGAAGAATTATAAATTCTTTTTCATTATTTAATTCTAGTAAAATATAGAAAAACATATTCAATTAAATTGTCATACTTTCATCAATTATATTAGAAAAAATATATGAAACATGATATTTATTAAACATTAAACTTATTTAATTCATAGTAAAATTCTATGAAAACATAAAAATTACATTCATTATAAATTTTATCAAATAAAAATCATTATATTAGAATAAAAAAAATTCTATCAAGAATAAAAATGAAAAAACACTCTCTGGTAAATGAAGTGGTAAATTATTTTCATGGTTGAAAGAATCGATATTTTATTTCTAAACAAAAAAAATTCTTCTTTAATATAATTTAATAATTATTTGGTTAATTAAATATCCATATAAAGGGGTAAATGATAATAAATTTGTGATTGAACAAAAATAATTGGGATAAGCAATGAAATCCCAACTGAAAATGTGTTAATGTTATTTTAGAATGGTTGATAAAACATTGATTGATCCCTTTAAAAATTAGCATCGAATCCATAATAATGAACTATTGGTTTCCTAGGTTTTATAGGAAAATATTGGGAAACAATTGGTTTCCATGGCATTAGGGTTATTTATAGGTTGAAACATTTGTAGAGAACCACATTGTTACCCCTAGAACCCTTTTACACACTATTGAAAGATATGAATCTGGTTCAAGGGAACATAACCATACTATATCAATATAGTCAAATACATGTTTAGGATCATGGATTCATCCATGTCGTATATCATATATTTCCAATGAGGCACTATGGTTCAATTGAAACCACTATGATAAATATCCAATTTCCATAGATGTGGACTACGTCTTATCCCATTTCCCACAGTGCATATACCCCTTAATTGATAGAACCTCCTCACAGAGCATGATGGTATGACCTTATTAACTATACTGTATTGTTTATACCCCCTCAATTATATCCTAATACATGGAAAATTTCTAGGATAATATACATCATTGCCAAACCTCCACACCCCAACCAAGCTGTTTCTTGTGGTGTATCCCAAACTCATTCACCAAGGACCCTACACCGTAGATGGACCCACTAAAATGTAGCTACAACCACTACAATACAATAATAGGCTACATAGATCATAACTTCCAAAAACACAATATTTTATTATAAAACATTTTTGAACACCTTGAATCATTCTTAATGCACATATAACACCCAAAAAGATCGAAGGAAATGGAAACTAGTGTCTGAGACCTTAAAAAATGGATGAATTATATGGAATAAAATATAGATAAAGACACATAAGACACTAGGAGTTAGGTTTCACCAGGGTAAAATAGAGAATACAATTGAAGGAAGTTTAAAAAATCTGGTTTGGTTCAGACCCCATGATCTCACCATCTCTTTTTAGACATGAATCATACCTTATACCCCTTTATTTGTACTAGAATATCATAATAAAAAAAGGAATTAACCAATGAACCATATACCCAAGTACTATTTTCACTACTGGTGGTTGAAACCGAGCAATGTCAAGAATAAGTGCATCATCACACTTGGCAGAACAAAAATTCCACTAAAGAACAACATCACCAACTTTGGACCATAATACATATAAAACAAACAAAATTATAAAAAAAAAACCTCATAATTAATACTAAACAATAAAAATTATCCTAGATATGATTCTATGCCTTAAATATACAAATGATATAGAAGATCCACTAATCCCTATCCCAAAATTACCAACATTCATGTTTTAATCTTTATGTGGGAATCACCATGCATCATAATTCATCCACCTAAAAAGATAATTGGGAAACTGAGGAAGAAAATATTATAAAATATTTTTAACTATTTAGTATTCCCATGTACTCCACATTTTAGGTGAAACAATTATATTTATTATGAATAATTATGGACCCATGCATTTATACATTGATTATATGGACACAAAAAATCATGGCCAAAAACAATTATAAACTGACCCATATAGATGAAAAGGTTGATAAGCATTTTGGAGCTCCATACTACCCAATGACTAATCTTTGATCTATATGTAATCATTTATAATAGATATGATTGTATTTTATAATGATATCTATACATATAAAATATAGACACTATAAATTAATAGGGATTTAATTCAAAATTATTAATTTTGATGCTATATTTTATCATCTAATGAATAAAAACATTATAGAGTAGGTCAATAAATTTTTTACAGTCTTTATTTAAGATAATCTCATATACTCCGCAAGGAAAAAGTGCATGATGTTCATTTTTGGATTGTTTGGAATAATTTGATAATGAATATGTTGCATGAATAATCTAGTAAGTTTGAACTCTTAATACATAATATATCATTTATGGGTTATGAAATCTCAATACATGTTATATATTTTCTTACTTTAAAAAGAATTGAATGGACCAAACATTATACCAAATATGTATAGTTATATTTGATAAGATGTGAAAAATTGACATTTCCGAGTAATTTCTCATGAAACACAACTCAACTAACCAAGGTAACTTTTAACTAATTTATGTTCCATTAGATATATGAATCTGAAAAAGATTAAAAGGAGCTAAAGAGATGGGTTTTCACTACACCTATAATTACAAAACTCCTTACTGGATATGGGGTTTTAATATATAATGATGAATCAATGATGAAATTAGGATGAATTCTTATACTGAATTATATAGAGACAAAAAAAATACCTATATCAATTAATGGTTTTGGGGAAAAATTACCACATTGTTTTTCTATAGGGAATAATTTCAATACATTCAATAATGAAATAGATTCATCTTATCTATGGTTAGATGTGTGAAATATATACTGTTTATAAGTTTATAATGTATATATTGAAATATATTTCTTTGAACATGACTCAAAGAAGATAATTAGAGTATATTAAAAATTATCAAATATAAATACATTACCACAACAAGAATCCAAACAAGGTTTTTATTGTTTTGTCCCTAAAATATTATATTATATTGTTTTTGGGGAGGGTTGAAAGAGACATAAAATTCTAATTTGTAATAAATGGATAAACAATGCAATCATAATGGAATGGAAAAAATAATCTCTTTCCCAAATTATAGCGTAATCATCTATTAATGTGAAGATCAAGGAGGTAATGAAGGAAGATATAGAGCTATTATAGAAGGGAAACAATATTTTGGAGTTTAGCATTTATAATGATGAAATAAAAATATTTTATAAATGATTATTTATCTATTAAATACCTTAAATGATGATGGATATGTTATATTTTAATGAATTATGAAATAAAACTCCACTAATTACTTTATTAATAAAAGGGTTAAAAATTCATATTTTTTTATCATATTTTATTCTTAGATATTTAGTGAAATTGGAAAAATGTTACATTACAGTGAATATATTAAAACATTGCAGATTTGTTTTTATAAAATTGGATTTTTAAATAAAAAATCCTCTTTGATTAAAAATAATTATTTTCCTTTTATGTTGTGTTACCATAGTAGAAATATTAGAATTTCTATATTTCTTATATATCCTCAGATCCGGTAAAAATCATTTGAATATGTGGGATGATAAAAATAATTCCATGGGATGCATATAAAAATAAAGCAATATCATTACAAAATTGAAATTCCTTAAACCCCGTAATAATGTTTATCTATTTGATTACAAAACACTGAGAACATAAATAAAATATACCCACATGGGAAAACTAAATATTATTAATGAAAACCATTTATACCCATTAACAAGCATAAGAATCCATGAAATCAATATGAAAAAAATACATTATAAAATAACCTATCACCAAGAAAACAAGAACAAAAAATTACTTACCAAAAGAAGTTATAAAATTTCTATATAAACCATTATCAGACATAAAATTAGTATCATGGAGAAACATTTTCATAACACATGTTTACTCATTTATAGCCCTGTCAAAATTACTAAATCTTAGTTTATTCAATTGGAGTATCCTATATATTTATCTCCCTCTTTTTCTGCCTTCAAAGACGATATCATTACCAAATACATTAGATCGATATATCAGGCCCACCAATCATCATTTGATACTTTAGAGAATCCATTAATTATATATAATGATCATGTATTGTATCATGTAAAAATAATTTATAGTATTGCCCCTTTTTTATAAAAAACATATTAAACACAATAGAACCCATAAGAAAAATACATTCCATTTTCATATAAATATAATGACAAAAAAATTTCATTGAAAATACAGAAAAAAATGAAAAATTCACAAGAAATTAAAATAAGAAATTCTTATAAAAACCATGTTAAATTTTATACGGGAGATTAAAATGAATAATGGATTTGGAGACATGGAAAACTTTTAATCATTATAAAAAACCATTATTTTTTACTTTATTAAAAATGTCTAAATGACCCATATGATTTTGATTTAAATTAATCCTTTGCGAAATAAAAAAATTTAAAATAGGTCAAAATTTAATTTTTTTTGAATAAATAAAAAATTATAGGAACATTTTTAAGGACATGTATAAGGAAGAGATATAGTTTAAAACATTTTAAAAAAGTATGGGTAAATCCCCTAAGACTTATTAAAATAAAAATAAAAATAATATTTAAGAAGGAAAAATGAATTTTTTACTAAATATATATTAGTATCTAAATGATAAAATATAACCATACTTAAGTATATATGACAAAAAAGGAAAAAAAGTAGAGAAAATAGAATTAGTCTCAACAGAAGGAATTTCAGTTGAGAAATCCCATTACATTAATCCCCAACATGATTTTGGCATTATAAAACTCTTGAATGATGAAATTATATTTTTTTTATACCTCATAAATAATTTTTTTCAATTTATTATTATTTTTTAAAAAATTTCAATTCTTATTATCACATATTTATTTAGTGAAATGCATAATTTAATGTAGGATGTTTGGACGTCGTTTAGTTTTTAACCTCAAAAAAATTATTGTGTTGTCATACCCAGACCCAACTAATTCTACATTAATTTACCTAAAATATGTATTTAATTTCTTCCTTAATTTCATAGATGAACCTTTTTAAAATATTTTATTTTTTAATTTAATATATAGGATTGTGGTTGGTGCATTATTAGTGAATATCATGGACTATTGATGGAAAAGCTCCTATAACAGGGAAGGGCCTAAATTCCTTATTGGAAATAACTTATTTGACCATATGATCTACCTGTTTAGTCCATGAAAGCCATCTATTTTTTGGTTCATGTTTTAGAAAAACCTTCATCTAAACATTGGTGATACCTAGTCTTTAAACAAAAGGTTATTGTTTTTTTCAATATTTCTTTTTATTCATCCATTTACACTTACATAATGTTGAATCCCCTCCCCATTACTCTAGTTCTTCATGTGAACCAAAAGGTGTCCAATATATAAGTCCCATTCTCATCCTCCAACTATCTCCATGATATCATATGGTTTCTTTATATTCTTTTATTAGATTCTTCTGGGTAAGGCTTCCTCTCCCCCATTCCTTCGCCGTCCCCCCATTTCTATCTTCTCTTTAACTTCTCAAAGTCTATAGTCAAAAAATAACCTCATTTGGGGGTTATTTAATATAATTTCCATATAAATACAGTGCATAATCCAAGATTAAGGTGTGTTCTAGAAAAAAATGTGGATGCTGATGAGTTCTCTATCAGTTTTGGTAGGATCTCATCCAATATTCATATTTGGCCCATTAATTATTAGTGATTTTATTTATTTTTAGGAAAAATTTTAGATAACTTCATACCCCATTGTTCTATAATATTATGTCAATTTTCAATGGTTGTATGTTTCAGTTTGGTTTCCCCTAGTTTTAGTGAATTATATTTATGAACATTTACACCTTGTGTTTTTAATCCCTTACATTGAAATAAATTTACAATACTAAATGAATTGAAATATTATTAAAAATAAAATCTCGATTCGCTTGATTTTTATTTTAATTATAATATTTTCTATAAATTTAAATTTTATTTAATAATATATATTAAATTAGTTTCTTCTATCTAGTTTGATGAAATCCTAAATATAAATTGTAAATTTAATATGTTATTTTATTAAAATTTTCTGATATCTTTAAACTATTTTTTAAATTAACATTTTTATTATACATGTAATTTAAAATAATTCCCAAAATTCTACATATCAATAGATTATTTTAGATTTGTTTTAAATTAAATATTTAAATAATGCTAATATATGTTACTCAACTAGATGGTTATAGACATATATATATCTATATGTATATATATACTTGTGTATGTAAAAATTAAAATGTAACTATATGAATTTATGTAATTGATGAAATTTTTATGTGTAAATATAATTTTATATTTGTATTATGGTGAATTTAGAACATTTTATATTTAAATTGGAAACTCAAAATTGGTATAACATTTTTATTTAAGTGTATTTTCTTTTTAAAATTAAATAATAAGGATCGATTTCCACTTTGAAATATGTTTTAAATTTTTCCTTGGTTTTAGAATGAGCTTTAGAGAATAAATATATTTTATTTTATGTTATTATGAATTATAAAAATAAAATGGCATCAATGTAACTTTAATGATTTTTATAATATAAGTGCACACCTCAATTGAAGTCCTATATTTTAGGGAGGACCTTCACATATATATTGTTATGATTTGGGAATATCTTGTATTATGGGTTGTGATGAATAATAGTTAAGAAGTTGTATTTGTGTGTGATTCCTTAACCCACATTTTATATTTTCATGGGATATTAGTCATCTTAGTTTGAGTTGATAGATAAATTCTATTTAGTTTTGATTAGATGAAGAAGATCTCCCAAGGTAGGGAAACAGAATGATGGTTTGTTCCATTGAGATTACTGTTTATAATTTATTTTTGGGTTATATAATACATATTGAATTGATAGGTTGACATATGGTTTTGAGATGAGTCTTTATAGGGTCTCCCCACATTATATTTGGGAATTATCAGTAAATTTTCACATTATATTTTATTATAATTGATGTAATGTGTTTTTATTGTTCAGACCATGATTTCCTTTATAGGAAATGATTACATTAAATTTAAAAAAATTTAATAAATATTTAAATATTTACTTTAAATAGGTTATTTTTGTAAAATGGGAATTTTTCACGACAATATTTTATTCGAAAATCATTTCATTTAAAGAAAATAAAGTTGAATTTTTTAAAAAAATCCTAATGATGTCTAATTTTATTTTACTTAATGAAAATAAATATTTTTAATTTTGTTTTGAAATATCATAATAAGAATACTCTATCAAATGTTATCTACTTGGGGAGTGGTTACACATCATTCATTCCAAGTTTATCATTCAGAACAATAATTATCATTTTATGATTTAAGTTTCACATATTTATTCCTACCCAAGGGGTGTTGAGGATATATTTGTTAGAGGGTGACATGAATAGTAATTAATGGGTATTTTTTTGGTTATTTTATAATATTTTAGTTTATTTTATATCAGTAGTCAAAAGGAATTTTACCAATTTATATGGAATGAGATTATCTATAACTACTGGTGGCTTAAGAAAAGAAATATACTAATTTATTTTTGGGTTCCTTTTCTATGATGAGGAGGGTGGATGGAGTGTGATGAGTGTTGTTTCCTATTGTGTTTATATATATATTTTTTATTTTTTTATTCTAATATGTTTTTATAAAGAACTTCCAAATTATAGACCTAGAATTTGAGGTATTTATAAGAATTTTGTGGCTAATTTAATTAATATTTATAGGATAAATCATCTATTTTGAATAATTATATTTCCCAATGGGATTGTCCCCGCCCAATGGGGATTGAAAACCATCCATAGTGATTTTATGAGGAGACTCAAGTGTCCAAGAAAATGACAACTTAGGTTCCTTCATGAAAAAATGATATTATAGCATAGGTAATTATGTGGTATTGGTATTCAAAATTACAATTAATATTTTGGATTCAAATATAGATAGAGTTGGACTAACATGAATCAAATTTTACCTAATGAGAGGAGTATAACTATATATTTTACCACAAGAACACTAATTTTCCCTAGGAATTTGGGATTTACTCTTTTGTTTCATGGTTTTTTTATTTGTTGGTTGATTTAGGGGTGAAATGGGATTGAATATGTGGTACTTGATGAGTTTTTTTGTTTCTAAAAATACATGTTCTTACTAAGTGAATTGTTAAGGATGACTCCTAGTGCTAGTTATGATGTTGGTGCATAGGCCACCATTCCATGCTACCAAAATGCATAGTGAGAGTAGTAAACTCCTGAAAATTTTCAATATTATTAATTTGTTTATTATTATTTTGATTAGGGAATGTTTTATTGTTTTACTAATAGTGAAATATTTAATACTAAAAGTACTCTTTTAAAAGATGGCATTGTTTTTTTAAATTAAATAAATTATTTTTATTAAAATAATCAAAATACAAATTCAATTTTAGTATTTCTTATTATAGCTTTAATAAGTAAATAGTGATTTGATTTTGAATGGGATTAATTAAATTTAAAAATTATAAAATGGAGTTTTACTAACCCCTTTAATTTATATTCACAGATGTGTGTGAGTGTTTTCAAATGTAAATTGTTTTTAATAAGAAATGATTTGTTTAAAAAATTAAGAATAGAGTTTCTAATATATTGTTGAATAATGGTGACATTTTAAATATTGATAGAAATTTTTAAAATGGTTTTTTATAATTTTTAACTGATTTCAATGTAAGTATTTGGGATAGATATGAAGTCTTAAAAATGTGAAATATTTTATCATTATATAAATTCTAGATTAGAATTTTCTAGTTTGAAACAAGGTTGTGCAATTTGCATTTCATTTAAATAAAAATGGGTTTTCTCTTGAGATACTTAATTTAGGAAGTCATATTTTGGTCCTATGTTTCATGATGCTTTTCCTGGCCTCCCATTAAAGTTTGGATGAAATGGGTTGATTATTTACTACCAGGATTCCTTATTCAAATGGTCTTGATGTAATCCCTCTTTATAATATTTTGGATTTTCTAACTTTGAATATTGTCTTTATTGAGCCTAGTTATTACCTATCATTGTGTTTTGATAATTTTTTTCATTTGGTGCATTAGGATGTATTTTAAATAATATTGTGAAATAATGATTACCATGTTCGTATATTGTCTTAGTGATTAGTTATGTATTGGGGATTTGATACAATGTATGTCTGGTCATGTGATCTTATTTTTTTATTTATAAATTGGAAGTCTTGGGTGTGGTCTTGAATGATTGGGATTGGTGTTACTCCAACCATGGTAGTTTTAATTGATGGTTATTTGAATACTATGATGGATTCAACAAGGTTTTAGTATTTTTGTTATGATACCCTCAGTTACATCCTCTTCCATCACTGTTCAATGGATAGAATCATATATTCTTATTTGGTCACATTATATTTAAGGTAATTTTATATGTTCCCTTTAATATCTTGGTTCATTTCTCTTGGTTTCAATTTTCCTATCTGATATTGGTATTGATATTTTCAATACTAAAATGTTTCGATCAATGGAAATTTTTGGCACGTCCTTAATTCAATTTCTCTACAGATTTTTTATTAATTCAGATCTTATATTTTATGAAGTGTCTTCCCTTAGAGTGTCCTCTCACTCTGTGGGGTTCTGAATTTATGTAACCCTTGTTGCGGGGAGACCATGAATTGGTCTGGATCTTCATTCTCTCCCCACATTAGGGTATTTGATATTGTGATTGGGTTTCAATTGTAGTCCAAAAAATTTATGTGTCTGTTTCATTATTGATTTCTCTAGATTGGTGTGCATGTTGATCATTGGGTATATTTGAGGTTGAGTTTTTTTAGAGTTCTAATATGTTGGGGTGACTACCATGATTTTTTATCATTTTTTTATGATTCAATTGAAGGATTTTTATGGACCATCTCTTGGATGAGGGACTTTGTACATCTTGAGTTTCGAGGTATGCTAAATGTGGAGTTGAGTCTAGGTGGTCATCTGGTTTTTTATTAGTTTCATTGATATTATATTGGAATGGTCATGTTCTTTCCTTGTTTTGGAGTATCATGTTTTGATTGAAGAGGTATGGTCCTCTATTTTTATCCAATTTTCTAATTAGTTAAGGATTTGTGAGGGTGGAAACCATCATGGTGGGAGAATTATCAAAACCTGGACTTGGTTGATTCTAATTATAATTTATTTAATAAATTATGTAAATTTCTTATAATTTAATTGGATGTACTATATTAATGGGTTTATATTATTATGTTTATGTACATGAACAAAATTGCAATATATTTAGGGGAAATTTTACAAAAATATTCAAAAAGGTTTATGAAAAAAAGAAGATACGAAATTCATAATCAGTGCATGGGTTGTCTGACTATGTTCCACTCCCTTGCGGTGTCTCCTAATACATCTAGTATATAGTACCCAGTAGATGAATTATTTAGAAAAAATATGGTGATATACCAAGTGGGATGTTTATTCTTTTAAAAATTATTATCATTCTAAATTTTTCTCCCCTATTTTCTCATAAATAGATTCCAAGCCCCCATTCATCTTGTTCAATAGATGAATCCAGGTGAAATTGAGCCAAAAATTCCATTCCCTTTCTCTCACTCCTTCCATGATTTCAAGGGGATTATTTGGGATTTTTGGTGTTATTATTTGTTTTTTGGATCCGTATTTCATATTATTTCACTCCCATCAAAAGTATCTCTTATCATTCAATTCATACATAATATTAATAAATCCTAACCTGATTTGGGGGGTTCATTTTTGGTTTTCTAGGTTATAGGGTGTGAAAAACTTTTTATATAGTCACAACAGTGGAAGGTTATGAGTTATAAATATTTTTAGGTTGGGATTCCTTGATTATAATTGTAGGACTAATTTTAATTAGGGTTATTTGGATTATTGGGTTTCTATTAATTTTATGAATTGTTTTTGACTTCATTAATGGGGAATAATGCTCCCATTTTCATAGGTTATGAGTTTTGAGTACATTTCCCATGTTTGAGGTATTGAATGATAGGAACAAAAATTTCTTGGGTTTTTTATTTAATTTTTATATAAAACGGTTATAATAAACATATCTATATTTTTTAAAGGGATATCATGCTTATAATGATTTTCATTTCAATTTAGTAGATATTCCTTAAATTTATAGTTGTTCAAAAATTCGTTTAATATAATTTTCCCTAGGATAGTTTTGATGAATAAATGAATATGAAATTTAAATATAATATTTTATATACTTAAAATTAGCATAGATAATTATATTTATATTTAAAATAACCTGATTATTATACTTTTCATTTAATGTGATCATTTATAGTCAATGTATCAATATATTATTTCAAGGATACTATTAAATTAAAAGTTTTTCATTTTATAATAACATTTGTCCTTCTAGATGCTTACATCAATATATAAACTTATTTATATATAAAAATGGTCATGTAAGAATTTTTATATGACTATATAAATTTGTCTAATAGAATACATAGACATATATATATGTATATATATATATATATATGTGTGTGTGTGTGTGTGTCTATATATATATAATTATATATGAGTTTAATGTTGAAAGACGAACATTATAGAGTTAAAGGAAAAACTCATACTTGGTTTAAAATTGGTATTTAAGTGTATTTTAAATTTAAAATAATACACTAAGCCTTAGTTCCATCCTTGGAAAAATTATATGATATTTTCTTTGGTTTTGGAATTTTATATTGAAATGAAAGATGTTCCATTATAAATGATATTTATTTCTCAAAAAATATAAGGTGTACATGGAAAATTTAAAATATTTATATTACAATTTTAAACCTCCATGGTTGTCCTCTTGTTTTTGGGAGGTTCTTCACATATATGGTGTATGGAGGTTATTTTATAATACATGGTGTATACAAATGATTCATGATTGATATGTTGTATTTTTATTTACATATTGAACTCTCATTTACTATTATCATGGGGTATTATACTTCTTAGATGGTGTTGAGATATTGTTTATGTGTTGTCTATATTCATTGGACTAGACCTTCCATAGTGGTATATTCCCCAAATGATGCTAGTTTAGAGCATCCATGTTTGTTATTAACGTAGAATCACAACGATGTGATTGTTTTTGGTTATGAATAATGTACATCTAGAGCCTCCTAACACGATGATTATAATTTACCCCTGATTACATGCTATATTTTTTATTATTATTTATGGGTGAATTCATTATGAATTGGATCTCCCTAGATTCCGAAGGACTTGTTCTAGACCATGGTTATCTAGAAAACCATTCAGGCCATGTCACAAGTGCACTTGAATGTATGAATAAGGAAACAATTAGGTTTGTTAGTGACATGAGTTGACTATCGAAAAAGTATATACTATTCTATAATCATTATAATATTAATCATCATATAATAATTATGTTTATATATTAAAAAAATTCTTGGTATAACCAAGTAATCATTCTTGGATAATGAATCATGGGGTTTCATGGAGATGATAGTTTATATATACACATTAATGAAATATTTTTTTTTCTACTAAGTGGGAAAGAAATAAATTATATACTTTTTAACTATTCAAAATGTTTCCAAAGTTAATACATGTTATATTAATTCATTATTTTCATTATGAATACTATCTATTTAGGGAAGTAACGTGAAAAATCTCATTTCATCATGGTTGAGGTAATCCACTTATATGCATGAAAAATGTAATCAGATTCTGATAGATGGAAAGTTGTAACATAAATAATATATTATAATTAAATAATAAAAAGTATTTCATAAATATCATATACATTCATCTTAACTATCATTTTATTTTTACAAGTAATTTGTTGAAGGAAAATGAAATATATCACTTCATGGAGACAATAGTTTCTATACACACACGGTCAATGATTTCATTTCACCTTGGATGGAAAATGAGGATAAAATGGATGTAAGAAAATAATTATATAATATTTTTATATTGAAGATACTTATTTAATTATTTCATCATGGTTATAAAATATTTTAAGGAGGTTAAAGAAGAAATAATCATGAAACAGTCATTTAAAAATTAAAATCTTCTTTTGAAAACCTCCTTTGTATTACACCTTAATTCTTATAGATTTGGTATTTTGGTGAGAATAATTCGTCTAGGAAATGATGACTGATTTTGGGTATCAATTATATAGTATTTTATGAATTGCAGAGATGAAAAAGTGTGAGTAAGAGAGAAGAAAGTGTGAACTTTCCTAAGCGAGGGGAGAGGAATAATTTTAAATATTAATAACACAAAATTATAATAAATATAATAATAATTTAAAATGTAAAAAAATTATATAATATCAAATGTTAAAAATGGTCATGTTTGAATAACTCTGACCAATAAAATTTATAATTATTTAAGTTTTATTTTAATCCTTATCTTTTCGTTTAACCTAATTATTAACCCCCATTAACAATAATTATGGTAGCAAATGTTTCACTATTTTAGGGTTATAAATTTACTTATATGCTGATATGTGTCTGAAAAAAATTCCATGAATTAAAATTATGTTAATATATCATCAAAATTATCGACATTAGTTTTTTAAAGTTTAAATCATTCTAAAAATATTATTTATCATAAAATATAACTAAGTTTGAATTTAGAAAAATTCTGTTAATTAGAATTCAAAGACATCAAGAATGAAATGGAATTATAAACTAAATTTTTTTATTATTACATATAAAATATAATTATCTATTAAATTCATGGAATTTCATAATTTATTCAAATCACGTAGACTATATTATTTGAAAAAACATTTACATTGAATTTTCAAATTAGTGAACTAGGACTTTATCAGTATTATGTGTGTTTTGAAGGAAATTATGTAATCTTTAATGATATAAAATAATTAGATAAAAAAACTTTAATTTAAAAAATAACTTATAATAACTGATAATAACTATTTTATTGCAATGAAAATATATAACAGTTATGATAATAAATAAATTGACATTTTGATATTTAATAATTAATTAAAATTATTTAATGGTTTTCATCAATGGATGTTGGAAATAGATTTACACATTCTAGACTAATGTATGGGTATAGTAAAAATGACCATATAATTGAAAATAAATCCTTTTTTAGGGATATATTTATGCTTTATCTCATAGTTTTGACCCTATTTTACTATATTTACTCTTACCAAGGTGAATATATTTACCATAACAACTATTAATAATGGAAACACATTAAAGAGATCAATATTTCAAATTTGAACTAACTAAATATAAATAGTGATTCCAATTTTAAATATTTAATTTCATTAAGTTTGAAAAAAAATACGTTTTAATTTAAATTCAAAAAATTAATAGAAAAACAGTTTTTAGAAAATTGTATTTTAATCTTATAAATAAACTTATTCCAAAATCAAATCTACTATATATTCAAATGGAATTATATTTATATTTTATAATAAAATATATCTTACGTTCATCTAAAATTTAATTCATAATATATTTTTGATTTTTTGATTTACATGATTTAAAAAAATTAACGTTAATTAAAAATCAAAATTTTTTAGTATTTTAAAAAACCAACATTTTCATAAAAATAAAAAAACATATATCCTAAGAATATTGTGTCATAAAATGTTAAAAATTATTTATATTTGTCAAATAATACTATAAAAAGTGGTTATAAATAATTATAATAACATGGCACAAAATCAATAAAACCCATTTTTTAAAAAATGTATTTTTGAGGTATAAAATATCATTATTTTCAATCCTTACCAAATAATAATAATTAAATAAATTTTAATTAATTTATTAGAATATATAGTCATATAATTTATATAGAATTATTTTTCAACAGTTATTAATTAACTATCTTTAAATAAAAATATATTTCACACAAAAAAATAGTTCTAGGAAAAATATATCATTTAACATCAAAATATTTAATCATTATTTCTAAATTTTTTAAAAACAATGTATAATTTGTAATTAATTTAATAAGGAAGTTATATATATATATATCATAATATGGTTAATCCAATTCATAGTTAATTTACTCTTGATGTTTCAAATCCTACACTCTATTGAATATAGAATATAATAAAAATAAATTTTAAAATATTTGGTGTTAAATTATAAAACCCACAAATAAATTGGGTCCTCTTAGTTTTTATAATTATTCCATAAAAATGGTTTAATGTTTTTTAATGAAAATCAATTGAGTGGAATATAAAACATATGATCACGAAAGGGAAACCAATTTTAATACATTAGAATTCATTTTTTCTAAAAACTCAAATAATAAAAAAGGATAATAAAACATCCTATTAAAATGAAGAATAAGAAATATTATGGTCATATTTAATAATAGAGAATCATGGTCCCAGATCAGGATAAGACTAGTAGTAATTGAAAATATGGGGATAGAAGTGAAATAATTTCTAAAAAGAATAAAAAAACTCATAATGAAATTTTACTTTTTGTAAAATATTATCATAAAGGAAGAATAGTTTAATTGAAATTTAATTTCTCTAAAGAGATAATAGACCATAAATTTATTTTAAATAACTGTAAATGGAGAACATTTTCATTTCATGATCCTTTTTACAGTTTTTCTAGAATTCAATTCCTGTTATGATAGAAAACATGGTAATATATACATAAATAATTTGTTTAAATCCCTTAATGAAATTTCACCCTTTGGATACATGTTTAAATTTGTCTCCACCTCTACAAAATAATGAATATCTTTGATGAATATTTCTATATTCTGAATCATTAAAATAAACTTCTCATAGAGAATGAGAAGTTATTTCTCATGTTTTATCTTCTATTATAAAATTTAAATAGTTATAAAAAGTTAAGGTAATAACCAATATGAATAAATATACTTTTTAAGAAATACTAATTTAATATAAAAAATATAAAAAACATAAAAATTTTAAAAAATTAAAATTTTAACATAAATCATTTAATTAGTAACTAACCATTAACATAAAAAATAATAATTTTTACCATGTTTGTATCCAAAAAACAAAAAATATTCCATCACATATTCTTCCCAAAAAATTTTAATGTTTATCTCAGAACCACATAAAATACTCATAGAGTCTCATTCCAAATATTTATATACCCTATTCAAATTTTCTCCAGAATATTCTATATTTTCCAAAAATGACCATTATTATTGAAAATCTATAATAAAAATAAAATATGATTCCAAAAGATTTCTTAACAATTATTCCTCAAATAAAATTACATAATAAGAAATTGTTATTTCATATAACATAATCATATAATTTTTTCTGTACATAGAAAAATTGTCAAAAATAAAATTAATCACTTAGTCACTAAATCTCATTTCAATCTGAAAATTATCTATACATTTAATAAAAGTTTAGAAAAATATAACCCTTTTATAATAATTAAACACAAATAGCTCAACATAAAATCAAATCATAAATATAAATATAATCAATAACTTACAACTTATTTCCACAAAATATAAATTCATGTTTGAAAAATAACATTTCTGCTATAATAGAAGATAATCTTATTTGTTACATATACATCAAACATTTACTAATATACAATATATATCACCCAATGTAATTCCATCACATAAAACGTTTAAAGTGGTATCATTTTTGTTAATCTTTTGACCAACCCTAGTCTTATTATCATAATATAGGACTTAAAAATCTAAAAACAACCTCATATAAATCATATTAAATGGTATAGTAATTTTAACATTTCCTGTGACACTAACTATAATGAACCATGATATAAAAAACCAATGACTACATGATTTATAACATAGATTTCACATTCATAAAATCTGAGGATATTTTAGGTTGGTTGTTTTTATTATTAAGAAAAACAATACATTATATAGGTTTAACATTAACATAGTTTTTTTTCTTGCTAAAAAATAGATTATGGAATTTAAACGCTTATTTCATTATAAAAAGGTATTCATATTTTAATATGACTTAACATATTTTTTTTACCTTGATATAGATCCTCCATTTTCATAGATTCTCTGAAAAATATTTTAACATGTCAAATATTAAAAAAAACTCCTAAAAGGATATAAGATTTAACATAATCTCAATAGTCTAGTGAAAAATAATAAATACCATAATAATGTTTACATTTTCTACAATAATACTTTCAGAAAATAAAAAAAGAAATAAACATGAGAAATTTTTTATTTTTTCAATGATTATATTTGAAAACCATTAGAAATAATAGATAAACATTGAATGCATCAAGAAAATATTTCACTAGAAAATAAATGGGTTGCTTTTAAATTTACATAAACAGTATACATCCTTGTAAATTAGAAAATTTACATAAAAAAATCAGAAAAAATAAAGTAGGTATCTTGAATAATAATATTAATAAGATTTGGTGATATATTTTTTTATTATGTAAGAATCAATTAATCCCATTTAACTCAGTAAAAGGAATCTACCATGTAATTTCATAAATTTTTCACCATTAAAGACTAAATCATTACAAAATGAATTATAGAGTTATATTAGGCTCACCCATCATAATAAGCTATATTAAAATCATAAATTATCATATGTATATTGTTCAATTAAATTTTATGAACATATTTTTGTATGATTTTACAATTCAATTGAAAAAAAATGGAAGAAATCGTTTAAACTAATATGGAAAACACATTAAAATTTCGTATAATCATAATGAGAAAAATCCATTTCCTAAGAGTACTCTTATAAATGAAAATTTACCAGAAGAGATGTAATTGTATATTATTTCAAAAAAAAATTAATTATAGAGGGATATTGATAATTAATGATTATAGTGATGACTTAAAAAATTGATCAATTTGTATGCACAAAAATAAATTCTTTTGTACTTTGGTAAAAATTAAAAAATGACACGTAAAATAAATGTTTAAAAAATGAAAATTTTAAAAATAAAAAATATATAAATAATTAAATATAAAATTAAATTTTAAAATATATTATGAATAAATAAAAACAATATTAAATGATTTTTAATAAAATTAATATGGAGGATAAAGAGTCTAAAAAAAGATAAATAAATTTTTATAGGAAAATCCATTATGACATTATTAAAGTTTGAATCGAAAGAATATTGAAGGAGTCATGAAAAGTAATTATAAACCACATTAACTTCAGTAAATAAATGATAAGATATATCCATATGGTATTATATACTCCACATAAATAAAACATGTCCTGAAAAAATAATGAGATTCAAAGGAAAGAATTTCTACTAAGAAATCATCATACCATAAGTCTTATCCTACAAAAATGTCTTATAACACTAGAATAAAAAATATACTATGTTCTTACATTATTAGTAACTAGTTTAATGTTAATTTTATTATTAAAAATCATTTTATTTTATTTATTTTTTTGACTTTTTAGTTACTAAAATTGTTTATTTCATGCTGTATATTTTATGGATATTCGGTTTATAAGCTCAAATCAATAGTGTGTTAACCGTGGTGAAATGGGATATTGTCCCATTAAGAAAAGATATCAATGATTATGTAATAATCTTTATTATAGATTGAAATAATATTTATAACCATCCACGTAAGGAGGTTATTCAATATGAATCATGTCATTTTATGGATATGGTAGTCTATAAGTAAGAATGAAAAATGTTTTCATATTTCTATAAATTGAATTAAAAGTTGAATATTTTTAACATTTATAAAATTATATTAGTGTTATAAATGTCATATATATTCATTTTATCCATAATTATGACCAACCATGTAAGGAAGTATCGTAGTATGGATCACAATTATAAGGACTTGACCTTAAACATTACATAATCTTGAGTCATGTCAAGAATTCACATTGGGGATCTTTTCAGGTTTAGAGTTTAAGATAATTAGGCCATAAAATATACATTAAATCTCAAAAATTACAAACTAGAAACTTATACTCTATCCAATGTTTCACAAAAATAAAACTCATTAAATAAAAGAAGAGTATTTTGTTGATATAAATCTTCTTGAATAGACTCTTTCTCTTACCCTACTTTATACCTAGTGAAAAATATTTGAATAACATGGGATGAGCATTAAAATCTCAGTAAGGTTTATAAAATAATAAATAAAACATTACTCCATCAATACATACAAAACATAAACTCTTTTACTTACCTCATGAAAACATAAGATTTATGAATAACACATAGTAGTCAAAAATCATCAAGTCAACTTGTGGCATTCATATCATACATACATTGATTATATCATAGATACATAGTGAGTTACATTGGGATACCCAGCATAATATATTCCTTAAAACTCTTAGGATAAACATTCACATTTACCACTCTCATGTTACCAAATGCATTGGAGAGATATCTTAGGCTCAACCGCCCTTAGTTTTTTACGGAACCATCTGTATACATAAATAATTCCCAAGAACCATAACATATTCATAACACTTAAAACAAGAATAAATGATATATAAAATTTTCACATTTCAATCACTATATATCATTTCAAGATATAGACATATTCAATGCCTTATCAAACCATTTTCAATACCATTTAAAACAATTAATAAAGATATTTATGAATCAAAGTGTCCAATACCACTTTGAATATTATAAATAATTTATCATTTGAAAACAGTAGTGTATATATAAATAAATTCATAAAACCTTTTTTAAAACATGGACATTAATGATAAATATTTATAAGAATAAATTGTTAAAACATTTAGAACTATATTTTAGTTAAAGAGTTTTTAACAAAATGCGAGACACTTGAATTAGAATAATTGAAGAATCACATTAAATTAGAACTTTATAATATCATGAGAATAAATGTATTCATGATATAATATTCCAAAGGACAGTATAAACACCACATAATATTTAATTGGTGTATAAAAACAATGAAGTCTCAATGGAATGTAAATTGAGATGAAATCAACTCTAAAAACGGTATCCGTGGATTAAAGATAAATCATTTACATAATAATGTGTGAAAAATAATAATACACTAAATAAATGTGGTCATTAAGTGTGAAAAAATCTGAGGGTTTTCACACATATTCATAGAACAACCTAATCAATAAGTATAATTTTAACCCAATGAATTAAAATTGGGTGAAGAAGTTCCCTTACAGAATTTTGAAAGCCTAACTACATCACTTTAAAATTAAAAACATGAAATAATGAGAGAAAAAATGGTATCTCATGACATGTAAATAAAATTACTATCTATAAGGATATAGAAGAACATATCCCAACATAAGATGAAGTAAATTAAAACACATAACCAAAAAGAAGTCTTTTAAAAAGAGAAGGGTGAAATGTTCCCTTACCGATTTGGTAACTTATGAAATACACACCCCATGAAAGATTTATCATACAATGAAGAATTAAATACGCATAAATTTAAGTATATTACATAATGAATTATGTCATGGGCAGTATATAAACCACAAAAAAGGAAAATAGTGGCAATATGACATGAATCTCACTAGAATAAAAAGTGAGAAGAAAACCCCTTACAACATTGTAATCTATCGAGTCATATGACCAAAATTTAATGAACACAAAATGAATCACATAATACCATCAATATAAAGAGATCCATTATAATATATATCCAATAGATGTACTCAATACACCACATTAAATAAATATGTGGGGAACAATAGAAATCTCATGGAATTGAAAGTGAGATAAGAAATCCCTTACCTCATCTCCGACTTGACTCGTTTTTTCAGTGTTCTTCTTGAATAATAAACTTATGTTAATTTATACATTATTAATTATATTTTTCAATTTTATTATTCCTTTAATATCACTTATTACCATTTTATAAACTTTATGTAATCATTTACGTTAATAATGGTCATTTTGTAGATATTTTTACTTGAGTCAAAAATAAACACCTTTAAATTAAAAGAATCCATGTAGTCAAGTGTCCATTATCTCTAGAATGATATTCCTGATTTATATATCATATATATCATACATATCTATAATATATATGTATTTATAATATTACATAACATTTACAGGTAAGAAATGAAACACACTGTTCATGGGGATGGTAAGCCGTACGTAGGCATAAACGCTATTTTCATTTCTATTTCTTATTTTAATAAAATTAAAACATAATGATACATCAGTATATTATAATTCCAGTATAATATAATATATAATTTCAAAAAATCCATCTTTTATACGTCCCACATATGGCTTGAACGAGTCATATCACTTTGGGGGGCGAAAGTCCACACTTCCTCAAATGAAATTATCACATTTACAATAATGGAAACCATAAAGGTATGAAATAAATTAAAAATAAATATTTATAAACAAGAAATAAACATAAAATATATCATATATAAATAGAGCATCATCATAATGGCCACCATGAGAGGAGGTAGGAGATAATTGATCAATCATTGCTTCGTGAGTCATTAGTTTGACATCCACAAAAATAGTATGTTCTTCACCGATTAGATGGAGGTTTGTGTAAGTTTAGTGAGAATAATTTTCATAAAAGCATTCTAGTATAATGATGACACTGTATTTGTTATAAAATAAAGTAATATAATGAGTTTAGGGGTTGGAGAAGTGGAATAAAAGAAAAGATGATATGAGAAACTATTACCTTTAATTTGGGTAACCCACCTTGGTTTGAAGCAAAAAAGACTTTTTGAAGTGCCTTCTACCTAAGTTAATAATTCTAGGAGGAGGGGAGGGATATTTATAGATTATTTGGGGAGGTTTTGGATGAGACAAAGGGCTTGAGAGTTGTGAGGAATGGGTAAGAGGTGAGGTCTTTTTATAACGGGGAGGAGGGGACCTTTATGAAAATGTGAAAATATTAATTTATTATATAATAATTTTTGGATTATAAGGTCCAAAACATATTAAAGTCAAATATAAGATGACTCAAGGTCAAAATAAAATAATCTAATAAGAATTGGATAGTTTTTGGATATTATGGAAATCCTTATAATATTATTTATTTAAATCATTTATTAATGAGGTAAACACTACATCATTATTGTGTCATAGATAATTTTATTTATTTTATTTCTAAAAGTTATAAACAAAATAACAAGATGTATGAAATCGTTTTAGCTTTCCAAATAATATTTATATTCTAAAATATATCTTATATAACCCTATGTAAAAATTAATATACTAAGAGATATTTGTTTTTGTCATTTTTGCTTTTACTTTTAGTTAATTAAAATAAAGTGTCATCATCACTCTTAAGTGACTCCATGGGGTCCCAAAAGCAACCCAAGGATTCCCATTGTCAGCCATGACTTTTAAAATAACGTTAAGACATGTGTTAAGGTAATTTTGTGTTATTATAATATTCTTTTTACCTTGAATTACCCTATTTATCTTTAACTGCTGTAAATAAAAGTCAAAAGATACTATTCACCAAAAAATATTTTCATCTAATTGAAGCAAATATTACTTACTAATAAAAAAAATTCATGTTATATTTTAAAAACTCAATTTACAGATGCGGTAAAATTTCATTTAAATGAAAAAAGACTGTTTTTAACTACTACTACGTAGTTTCACTATTCATCAAAAAATTTATGTTATTCTGAAATATACAAAAAATTCAGCCTAAGATATATTTGAAATTTTGAAATAAAAAATAATGTCTATTTTACCAAATTCAAAACATATATGTTTCATTAGTTAATTTAAAATCAATTTCTCTTTTCAAAACAAATAGGGTGTTTTTAAGAAACAATAACTATCAATAGATTGACACTTGTTTATGTACAATTTCAGAGTGAAATTAATTCCAATCACCAACATTAGATAAAATAGTAAATATATAATCTAATTAAACTTTTAAACCAATTATAAAGATAATCAAACCATATAAATATATTATATTAAAAGTTAGTTTTGAATTAAAATACCGTATTTTTCACTATTCATTAAAAAATGAATTTTATGAGAAAAATACCAAAAATGTTCCTAAAGTAAATTTTGATGCCTCGAATCTATATAAGAAGTTTACTTTTTAAAATAAAACATATATAAGTGACCAAAACTATATTTAAATAGGGTTCTCCATTATAATGCAGTAAATCAATCTTTTAAAGAATATTAGAGTACTTATGAATAAAAGTAGATTCTTTCTTATTTTAAGGATCTAGATTTTATTAGATAAATGTGAAAACATTTTAAAAACATGTATAATAATATTTTAGTTAGTTATGTTCATTCCCTCTATTACAACTGCGTGGCATTAACTACTATTTAAAATAATAATATTATATTATTATTTTTTTGTATGACTCAGCATTGTGTGCAACATAAGTTTTCAAAGAAACTCATTGTTGGATATCTGGTATGCCATAGAATCATAGAATACCTTTTAAATTAAAATTAATATTTTATTAAAAAATATTAATAAATGTGAAAATGTCTTACTCATTATTTACCTTGGATGTTACATCCTTCCCCTTTTGGAAATTACATCTTTATAATTTTAAAACTGGGCTTGGAAACATAATTGGAAGTCCCACATCAGAAAAATAGTCAATAAATATATAACATTAAAAGAATAAAAGATAAGTACAAAGGTCACTCGAGATAATCCTACACTAGGATTCCATGTAGGAAAACATTGATATAGAAGAGAAAACAAACCACCATGTCCTGATGGAGTGCGATAGAAAACATGGTTTGGGGAAAGTTAACCCCCAGAAAATCACAATCTTGTGATAGGTAAAAAGCTATTTGATTACCCAATAAGAAAAGTAAATGAACTATGTTTTTTTTAAGTTTATTTTCATAAAGGTGTGGAATTCATTTACAACATAGAATAAGAACATAGGGAAATATATGTCATTTTCAAGTAGAGTTTCATCCTTTAATGTGTTTCTAACAATAACTAATATTTTCTCCAAAAGATGAGTATTTAAGATGACCTAGTCACACCTAAAGTGCAAGAATCAACTTCTAGTGAATCAAATGATCCACAAAAGATGAGGCATATATTTCCCATGTCATTAGACATTAACCAAAACAAAAAAATGTTAGTAAAAGATCAGATAATCCCCAAAAGGTTAATAATTTATAAAAATAAATATTATTACTAATCTATAAAATTCAACAAACAATACCCTAAGTTCAACAAAGACTATTCAATAAACAGCATTCCTTAAAATTATTCAATATAATCCAAACTAATATTAAAAACCAAAAATCAGAAGAATTTAATCCCATAGTCTTGCACAATAAATCTTAACATTTATATCATAATTATATCAACTACTTTTAAAGTCTCATACTGAAGTATAATTAACATAACCACATATTCTCAATGATAGGTTAAACATTTCCATAAATACCCCAAATAGCCATATTTCCAAAATAAAACATAGATTCCTCAGAAAATAATGTTTCATCCATTACTCCACAAATTAAATCCCATAGTATTTTATTTTCCTTAGATATATACTATTTCCACAAAAGAGATAGAATCTTCCAAAATAATCATTATCACATACTCCGAAAATCATTTCTTTAATAAAGATATACATTTGATAGAACATAATTTTAACATATTCTTGATCTATAAAATAGTTTACCTAAAAAAATTAGTTACATTATCAAAGGACTTCACATAGGCCAGTGGTAGGCAATGCACCCTTATTGCCTTTCGGTTGTTGGATTGATTCCCGCAGCCTTGCTGGTTGTGATGAGTTGTCACCCTTCCTGCAGGCCATCCTTTTTCTAAAACCATATAATTTTATAACATTCCAAAAAATGAGATAAATCCCTCAAAAATAACCATAACATATTTTAACCACTAGATTTCTTATTGCAACTCTCATTTCATTCAGTATCTCATTTAGAAAACCACTATAGTTCCTTTCACATCTATTGTTACATTGGTTCATGCTAGATCCAACCATTTAATAAAAACAAAAAGTCCAGTGTGAGTTTATCCATAAAATCATCATATATTATCTTATGAGGAGAATAATTACTATGATATACTTATTCATGTTATCTTAAACTCATTCGATTTATGAAAAATATCCATGAATCTTTATAATATGATAAACATTATGATTTTGTCACTAATGGTTAAATAAAACCCTAACCTCTAATGATATCTAAACCGACCTCTAATACCAACTAGAAGGACCCAACCTTAAACATTACATAATCTTGAGTTATGTCAAGATTTCACATTGAGGATCTTTTCAGGTTTAGATTTTTAGAGAATTATGGAAAAACATTTAGATTACATCTCAAAAATTTCCAAGTAGACACTTATACTCTATCCAATCCTTCATAAAAATTAAAACTCCTTAAATAAAACAAGATTTATTTTCTTGATATAAATATTCATGAATAATTATACTCTCTTAATCTTTTTATACCCTATAAAAATTTCCAAAACATGGGATGAGCATAAATATAACACCCCAAGCTTTTATGGTACGCTTCACTTTGAATAATATTTTAGCATGTGTTGTACGCAACTTTGAGTTCGAACACACCACAACCATTCAAAATAGCCATTATAAATAGTAATACCCACTTTTTCGAATTTTATAAGTTTTAATTTTAAAAATGGACTTCATTTTTTCATTTGGAATATCGAAATTGGCCTAGGGTGAATTTTTGGTATTTTTCAGAAAACATTCAATTTTTGATGAATAGGGAAAAACACTGAGTTATAGTTTAAAACCAAATTTTTATTTAAATAATTTTTTATTTCATTTAAATTTTTTTTCCGGTCAAAATAGATACATAATACCTATATATGTTCAATGTAATTCCTTTGAGTTATTTCATAATAATTTTATATATATAAAAATTTTATTAAACGTTTTACCGTATTTTACCCACCTCCTAAGAGTATTTGCAAATTTACATTGACCATAATTTTACTGCTTATGTGAGTTAAATTTTGAAAATCTGAGAGACCCAATTAATATCAAAGAGTAAAATATGGTTTAATAAGATAAAAATATTTTATTGTGAATAGTAACTTTTTAACTTTTATTTATCACGGTTAAAAGTAAATATGGTAATTAAGGGTAAAAATGTTATTATTATTACCCTAACACATGTCATAATTCTAGTGGATAAATATAATTTGACCCAAAACAGCCTTAGGAATAAAATATGAACCTATTTGGTCCAATTGGATTAGATTAGGACTTTTATTATTATTTAAATCAAAGAAGAGTTAAAAGTGTTAAATTAAATGTTTGATAACTAAACCATTTTTAATATAGGGTTACACATAGGATAAATTCGACTATAAATATTAATTATAAATTTAATTATATTTCCTATAAAATGATATTTTATTTATATTTTTTAGACATTAAATAATTTAATTTATTTATGACACAATGATGATGCAGTAATTAACGAAAAAATGAAATATTAAAATAATTGATATTATAAATATCAAAATAAATGTAATTTGATACTTTTAATGAATTACACTAATTTTATAGGTTAATATGAAATATTAGGGTCGGTTAGATAATTTTTTTCAAAGTAATACAGCTGTTAGAAATTTAACAAAAACCAAAAAGAAAATGGTGTCAAATTTGACATAACAGAATTTTTAAATCAAATATTATATTTTTAATTTATATCTATTCCTAAATATATATGGTTCTTCAAAAAAACATATATAATGATTGTTTTATCGTTAATAAAGCACTTGGGGTTCGCTGGTAAATATATAGTAAGTTTATTAACCATATAATATAAAAATACAAAGAGACATAGTAAATGTAAAACTCTTTAACTAAGAGTTAAATATAAAATGATGAGGTTAATATTGTGACCAAAACTTGCATAAAACCAATTGGTTGAGTGGTATTCAAACCATACCCACCGTATCCTTTAAATAATCCACCTTGGATCCATTAGAAACTGAAAATGAATTTATTATAAAAAAATATTTCTATCTTTTCCAAAGGTGCCCCTCACTCCTCTTATAAAAAGTAACGTCCCCTTCTCTCATATTCTCACCTCAACAGCCATTTGACTCAGCCATACCCTAACCAATTACCCTCTAAACTATCCTCCCTTCATCCAAGAGTCCTTCTATTACTCATAAATCCAACCTATGGATCCCTTTTGATCAAATCAAAAGGAAGAACCTAAAGAAGCGGTAAATATTTCAGCACCTCTTTCAAGTTCCATTCTTCTTCCACTTCCTCTTTCATTATCGTTTCCATTATTAAATTATAACTCCAGTATCATCTATGTAATGTGATGTTATTATAAATATTTTATAACCATATTCATTATTCTATCCATTTTTTGAATGACATGTCAACATACATGCTTACGTTTGGCTTACCATCTCCATGTCGTTGTGTAATTGTTATTCAATACATTATTTTTTGGATGGGTATAATAATGATGTGTAATTGATGTAAATAATATAAACAAACATGACAATTATTATATATATATGATATAACATCCAATTATATATTATTTTAATATCAAAAGAATGATATTGTCGCTCATGCGTACGTACAGATTATCGTCTCCACGAACGCGATGAGATTCATTCTCCAACATATCCATTCAAGACTAAATTTCTTTAGATGGTTAAAAACAATTTTTAAATACTTAATAACATTCGGAATATGAATTCGATACATCCTATCCCTAACAATCATTACTTACTTAACAAAATCATATAAAAGAAATTTAATCAGTTAACACCCGAAATGATGATAATACTAAGATATTCTTACCAAATCAATGTTAAAAGATCGTATATGATATCATATTAATATATATAATTCGTGAATAATTTAGTAACAATTATTTCACCATTATTCAAGAGTTTAACCTACCCTCGACAAAGGAAAAGAACAAGGTAAGGGTCAATTTTACAATCTCTTTATTATCCAAGGTTGTTTCTACATATGTATCTACTGGGACCTCTTTATCATCCATATCCATGTTACATAAAAATTTATTCGAATACATTTTTACTATTTACTATACTATGGGTTAAATTAATTTTTAACCTTATGTGAACTCATATGTTTTGAATGGAATCTTTCCATCATTTTCTGTACAAGGTAGTTTATGACATTTTCAAAAAAAAATTGTTAGAATGTTTTTTAACTTATACGGTGGGTGCATCTATTTTACGTCGTTATAACATCATCAGAGCGTCCCTTAGACTCTTATAAGAATATTTTCAAAATAAAAGTTTTCCTTATAATTATTTGACATTTAAATGATTTCAAAATAAAAAGAGATATTTCTCTAAAAAAGGTTTTGAATTCATCTATGTCAACATCCTTTGATAGATTTTATGTTTATTTAAAGTTAATTCATTATGATACAAAACATCCATATTGTATTGAAGGTTCTGTGATATGTTTTACTATAGATGTGTTACTTCATACCATTCATGGTTTATGGATAATGTATTGACATTTCATATGCCAGTTTTATTACGAAAGTTTATGTCATTTTAAACCTATTCATATGGGGAATGCATTAGACTTCATAAGTGATTGGTGGAGCCCGCTATAGCTCCTTGATGCATCGGTAGGTCTCATGAGACAAACTAGTGTCTTTGGACAAGGCCTTGACAAAATCTTATTTATAGTCTTGGCAAAAGGCTTTGACTATATGGTTACGAATGTCTGTCATTATTCATTCCATTATTATAAAAGTGGCAATTGATATTGAATGTGATTATTCTACTAGTAGAATATCCATGTGAGTAAGTAAATTCCATTATTTTGATTTATATTTTCCATATTATGATGATTTTTGTGTTGAAAAGTCTTTTCTTTTTGTTTTATACATTACATTAAATTTTTATGTTTATTTATGAATGTTTCCGCAATATCATTATCCTTACTAAGCATTTGAGCTCACCCGTTTCTATGTTTTATTTTTCCTAGGATGCGAATAAGTATATTATGACTGACCTGTAGGGATAGTCTATGGGATCTCACAGTTGTCCATGGAAGAAAGCTGTTGTTTTTTTCCATTATATGATATAATAAAAACATTATGAATGTATCTAGGACTTCCAAAGCTACTAAACCAATCGGCCATTCGAGACTTGATCTTTTTTTATCATTCCAATGTTATTTAATAATTCACCGATTAGGGGTAACATGGGATGGGGTGTTACCGTTGGTATCAGAGGAAGTTTAATACAAACCTTGGAATATAGATTTAGATAAACCCTGATTAGAGAAACGTGAAAACACCACTTTGTATGAGAAGTAGAGGTGGCTCTGGCACAGATGTACCTAGGGGTGAAACCCGAAAACACCACTTTGAGCTAGACTCAAAAAAAATTTGTGTGTGACAATAGGCCTTACTGCACTCTTGATTATGACACTTTCATGGGATATGCTTTGGATAATTCTAATTTTCTTTACAAACCATTATGTAGGGTTTATGAGTATATACATCCTAAAATTTTTTTTTTATGATTATGTATTCTATCCATAAACTGTTCAATTTATGTTAAGTGTTATACAAGTTTGAAATTATGTATTTCAATTCAAAACGAATCTAGTTTATGACATGGTTTAGAAATGGAGCCTATTGGAAGGAATTGAAGCTATATCAATACACGCGCTCCATGTAGGGATTTCCCTCCTACTCAAGATAATTATAATGGAGTAGGTGATGCAACTGGTGCTGATCAGCTAATCAGAATACTGAGACAACTCACTCAAGTTATGAATAATAACCTTACCTGTATGGAGCACCCTGATCCGCAGCATGGAGGATCAATGTTATATCACTTCATGAGGAAACAACCATCAACATTAAATGGGTGTACAAATCTACTAGTAGCTGAGCAATGTATAAATTCCATAGAGAAAATATTCCACACCTTGGGGAGTAGCGAAAGAGAAAAAGGTGTTATGGCAGTTTACTACCTCACTGGAGATGCCGATCAATGGTTGCCATTGATTCAAAACACAATGGAAGATAATGAAGTATTAAATATATAATGAAGGGATTTAAAATATATTTTCTTAGAAAAACACTTTCCTCATGACCATCGAGTGGATATGGATGAATAATTTCTGATTCTGATGCAAAAGGAGGATGAGAATGTCACTAATTATGAAGCTATCTTTACAAGGTTAGTGAGGCATGCTGAAGATTTTATAGGTTACACAAGAAGTAATATTGATCATTTCTTTGATGGGTGAATACCATTTCTCCATCTATCATTAGTCTCACAATCCTTCTCGTCATACAAAGATATTGTCTCATGTGCTATCGAGACAGAAAAATAATTCTCTAAGCCTTACAACTTTAAAGAAAAGAAAGAGAAGAAGAGATCTGCTGAACACTATAAAAATGGACATATGGGGAAGAAGGGAAAATATGAATATCCATCCTATAGTAAATGTGGTAAGAAACACCCTGGTACTTGCCTGAAGGGAATGGGAGTCTGTTACAAATGTGGTGAAAATGGTCACTAGGCTCGTGATTACAAGGGGAAGAAAGAGGTTGTGGATGTTGAATGACTCAATTGTAGAGAAAGGGGAAATTATGAAAAAGAATTTCCTAAGTGTCAGATAAACGTACCTTAGATGATGCCAAGGGATCAAGGCCAAGCTTATGTTATCACTACATCTGAGGTTGATGCTCCCAAAAAAGTAGTGGTAGGTAATTTAATGGTTTCCTCAAGTTTAACCAATTCTTTATTTGATTTTGGATCATCGCATTGTTTCATACCTTCCCAATTTGATAAGAAAATTAGATATTTAAAATTTTATTTAACAAGATACTTTACATTCAAAACTCTTAAGGGAAGTATCATTGCTATATTTTTTTTGAATCAGTTATCATTACGGCATATAAATGTTCTTTATATTATAATCTCATCGTCACACCCATGATTGAATTTGATATAATCCTCGGTATGGATTGGATATTAGACCATGAAACAAAAATTTATTTTAAGAAGAAGGATGTTACTTTTTTTTGATGACCATAATAAAGAACACCTTATCTTAAGAGAGGAATCATCATCTCCTAATTCTTATCAAGATCTACCCCTAGTAGCTCAACAAAATTCAATTATTGGGGAGGAAGAGAATGATATAACTTTCAGGGAGGAAAAGAATTTTCAAATAGATGATATAACTATTGAGAAAGAATATGTTGATGTGTTTGAAGATGATATACCTGGACATCCTCCAGAACTAGAAATAGAGTTTTCCATTGATATAATTCTTAGATCAACGCCCATATGAAGGACCCCTTATAGAATGGCCACTATGGAATTAGTGTAACTAAAGAAACAAATAGAGGAATCGAGTTATAAGGGATTTATTCACCCTAGTGTTTCTCCATGGGGATCCCCTTTCCTTTTTGAAAAGAAGAAAGATGGATCTATGAGGTTGTGCATTGACTACAGGGAGACCAATGCTATAACAATAAAGAACAAGTATCCCCTACCTTGCATTGAAGATTTATTCGAACAACTTCATGGATCTCAATACTTTTCAAATATTGAACTTTGATATGGATATCATCAGTTGTGTGTGAAGAAGTAAGACTTTCCGAAAGCAGTATTTCGAACCTGGTACGAGAATGATGAGTTTATAATAATGCCGTTTGGATTGACTAATGCACCCTCAGTCTTCATGGATATAATGAATAGAGTTCTCAAGGAATATCTTGATGATTTTGTAGTGTTATTTGTTGATGATATCTTGTTATACTCCAAAATATACGAAGATCATGAAAATCACATACGCATTATTCTGAAGACTCTTAGAAGACACGAATTATATGGGAATTTTAGCAAGTGTGAATTCTGGCTTTAGGAGATTTCTTTTATTGGTCATATTTTCTCTAAGGATGGAATCTCTGTTGATCATTCTAAGGCAAGATAAATCCATGAATGTCCATCACTGACGAGTATAACTATGGTATGCATTTTTATTGGTTTAGCAAGTTTTTATCGGCATTTTGTCCAGAATTTTACCCGATTGGATAACCCATTAACCAAGCTCACACGTAAAGGGGTTAAATTTGTTTGGAAAAAAGAGTTTGAAGAAGGTTTCAAAGAACTGAAGAAAATATTAGTCAATGATCCTATATTAAATCTACCATCGGGGAATGATGGGTTTTTTATTTATAGTGACGCATTAAATAATGGACTTTGTTGTGTCCTTATACAGAATGATAAGGTTATTTCCTATGTATCACGATAACTAAAAATTCATTTGCAAAACTATCCTACTCATGATCTTGAGTTAGCGACTGTAATCATTTCTTTGAATATATGGAGACATTATCTCTATGCTAAAAAATGTGAAATTTATACTGATCAAAAGAGTTTTAAGTATATTTTTTCACAGAAAGAACTCAACTTGAAGGAAAGGAGATGGCTTGAACTACTCAAAGATTATGATTGCACGATACACTACCACCCGGGAAGGCAAATAAGATGGAAGATGCTTTTAGTAGAAAAGATCATGGAGTTTTGAACTAGATAAGAGTTTAAAAGGATCCAATATACATGGATCTAGTAAATATGGATATTGGAATAACCATGGAAGGGGAAACATCAATTCTTTTTCAAACGGTTTCCAAAACATCTTTACTAGAAAGGACAAAAAGATCTCAGGATAATGATGATGAGTTTAAAAACACTATTGGAAATGGAAATATCCCCATGGTTTTGGAGAAAACCTTGGGGATAGACCCCCCCTATACCCACAGTTTTGGAAAACCATGGGAATAGGTGACTTTTCAAGACCTATACCCATGGTTTTCCAAAATCGTGGGTATAGGGGGGTCTATCCCCACGGTTTTCCAAAACCGTGGGGATAGGTCTTGAAAAGTGAAATATACCCACGGTTTCCCAAAACCGTCGGTATAGGGGTACCTATCCCCATGGTTTGGTGGAAAACCATGGGGATAGGTATGGGCTAAAATACATATACCCACGGTTATGAAAAACCGTGGGTATATGTCACTTTTGTGTGCGCGGGAAATTTTTTTTCCGTGGGAAGGAATTTTTTTTGGTGGGAACCATATACACACGGTTCTTCCCTCTATACCCACAGTTTTTATAACTATATTTAAATATATATATATATAAATAGGTATTGGTAGGGTAGTGGTTAGAGGTGAGGTTTTTAGTGAATAGGTTGTGAGATCGAAACTCGGTGCCTGTATTATTTTAGAACCTATACCCACGGTTTTGAAACCGTGGGTAAAAGCTGTTGACACTGTGGAAATTGGCTATGTTTCGGTGACACGGTGGTAGGATACCTATACACACAGTTCTGGAAAACTGTGGGTATAGGCTGGGGACCTATATTGACGCCGTTCCATCCCACGGTTCCCAAAACCGTGGGTATAAGCTATACCCACAGTTTTGGGGGCTATACCCATGTTTTGAACGGTGGGTAAAGGCCATTTTTCCAGTAGTGAAAGAAGAATAAATCTCTAAATAATCAGGGATTTAGTGACTTCATATATGAAGATGGAATTGTGAAATTTGGGAAGAGACTTTGTGTTCCCTTTATACATGATCTAAAAAAAGAATTGTAGGATGATGCCCATAGCTCCAATTTATCTATACACCCCAGGAGCACCAAAATGTATAGAGATTTGAAGGAACATTTTTTGTGGGATAACATGAAGAGGGAGATTGCTGATTTTGTGTCAAGATGTATGGTTTTTCAACATGTGAAAGTTGGAAGGCAACAGCCTGGATGAGTCAGGCAACCTCTTCCCATACCTAAGTGTAAATGGGATAATATTAAGATGGCCTTTGTCATGGGACTACCAAAGACTCCTAGAAGGAATGATGCAATATGGGTCATTGTTGATCATATTACCAAGTCTGGACATTTTCCTGCTATAAATAAAGATTTACCACTTGACCATTTAGAAAGACTATATATTAATGAAGTTTCAATACTTCATGGCGTACCACTATCGATTGTTTCTGATTTTGATCCACATTTTATTTCAAGATTATGGAAAAGTATTCGGAAAGCCCTGGATACTGCACTTTGTTTCAACACTGCCTACCACCCCCAAACTGATGAACAATTAGAACGAACTATTAAAACGTTAGAAGACATGTTGAGATCATGCTCTCTTGACTTTCAAGGTATATGGGATCAATATTTACCTCTTGTAGAATTTTACTATAATAATAGCTTCCATTCAAGTATTCATATGGAACCATATAATTAATTACATAGAAAGAGATGTCGCACACCAACCTGTTGGGATGATGTTGGTGAAAGAAAACATGAAGGCCAAGAACTTGTAGAGGAAACGATGAAAAAGGTGACGGTAATCCAAACCCCCCTCAAAGCAGCTCAACATAGGCATAACACCTATGCTGATAACCGAAGAAAGGATTTAGAATTTTAGGTAGGAGATCATGTTTTCTTGAGGTTATTTACATGGAATGGTGTTATACGTTATAGTAATAAGTGAAAATTGAAGCCCATGTATATCGGACCTTTCAAAATTGTAGAATGAATTGGGGTTGTAGCTTACAGTTTTCCAATACTGCAATGACTTTCGTAAGTTCACGATGTTTTCTACGTATCACTGTTGAGAAAATACATGTCAGACCCAACGCATGTACTCACCTACGAGGAATTAGAACTGGAACCTGATCTACCTTATTACGAAGAGCCTATTAACTTCCTCGATAAAAGAGAACAAGTGTTGAGAAACCAGACGATTTGTCTGGTAAAAGTTCAATGGAGAAACTATAAGATGGAAGAGACAATGTGGGATCCAGAGGAACAAATGATGAATAACCACCCGAGTCTTTTTACACAATAATACTCTAGAAATTTCAATGATGAAATTATATGAAGTAGGGGAGAATATAACACCCCAAGCTTCTACAGTATGCTTCTCTTTGAATAATACAGTAGCGTGTGTTGTACGCAACTTCGAGTTCTAACACACTACAACCAATTAAACTAGCCATTATGAATAGTAATACCCACTTTTTGAAGTTTTATAACTTTTATCATTCAAAATGGACTACATTTTTGGATTCAGAATATCGAAATTATCTTAGGGTGAAATTTTTGTATTTTTCTGAAAACATTCAATTTTTGATGAATAGTGAAAAACACTAAGTTATAGTTTAAAACCGAATTTTTATTTAAATAATTAATTAGTTATTTTAAATTTATTTTAGATCAAAATAGATACATAATATCTAAATAAGTTCAATTTAATTCATTGGAATCAGTTTATAATAATTTTAGATAAATAAAAATTTTATTGAACTTGTTACCGTCATTTACCCACCTACTGGGAGTATTTGCAAATTTACATAAAACATAATTTTACTACTTCTATGAGTTGAAATTAGAAAATATAATGGAAACATTTAATATTATGGAGTAAAATAAGGTTGAATATGATAAAAATAATTTTTGGTGAATAGTAACACTTTACTTTTATTTACCATGGTTAAAAGTAAATAGGGTAATTAAGGGTAAAAATGATATTATTGTTACCCTAACACATGTCCTATTTCTATTGGATAAATATAATTCAAACAAAAACATCCATAGAAATAAAATATGAACTTCTTTGGTCCAATTGGATTAGATTAGGACATTTATTATTATTTAATTCAAAGAAGAGTTAAATGTGTTAAATTAAAAGTTTAATAACTAAATCATTTTTAATATAGGGTTACACAAAAGATATATTCAACTAAAAATATTCATTATTAAGATAAAAATATATCCTATATAATGGTATTTTATTTATATTTTTTAGATATTAAATAATTTAATTTATTTATGACACAATGATGATGCATTAATTACCTAATTAATGAAATATTAAAATAATTGATATAATAAATACCCAAATAAAGGTAATTTATGACTTTTCATGAATAACACTAATTTTAGAGGTTAATATGACATATTAGGGTTGGCTATAAGAATTTTTTTTAAGTAATAATGCTATTTTAAATTAAAAAAACCAATAGAAAATAGTGTCAAAATTGACAAATAAATATTTTTTAAAACAAATATTATATTATTAATTGATATTATATTCCTAAAAATCTATTGTTAAGCCAAAAAACTTATATAATGATAGGTCTATCATTAATGAACCACTTGGGGTTCTTTTGGAAGTATATAATACATTTATTAACTATATAATATAAAATACAAAGACAAATGGTAAATATCAAACTATTTAACTAAGAGTTAAATCTAAAAGATAAGGTTAATATAGTGACAAAAACCTGTATAAAACCTATTTTTTGAGTGTTTTTAGACCCATTCACACCTTATACTTTTAGTAATATACTTTTGAGAATTTAGAAACTGAAAATTATTTTATTATAATATAATATTTCTAGGTTTTCCTAAGGTTCCCCTCACTCCTCTTATAGAAGGGATCTTTCTCTTCTCTAAAATTCACACCTCCATATCCATTTGGATCGGCCAACCCCTAAGTAAATACCCTCTCAACTGTCCTACCTTCATCATAGAGTCCTCCATTTAGTCATAAATCTATCATAAGGAGCCCTTTTGATCAAATCAAATAGAAGAACTTGAAGAAGAGGTAAATATTTCATCACCTCTTTCGAGTTCCTTTCTTCTTCCACTTCCTCTTTTTTTGATGTTTACATTCTAAAATAATAACCCCAGTATCTTCTATATACTGTGATTTTATAATAAATATGGAACAACTATATTCATTATTCTACATATCCTTTGAATGACATGTCTCCATACGTGTATATATACGACTTACCGTCTCCACGTCGTGGTGTAATTGTTATTCAATACATTATTATTTAGGTGGGTATAATAATGTAGTGTAATTGATATAAATAATAAATATAAATTGATAATTATTATTTATATATGATATAACATCCAATTACACATTATTTTAATATCAAAAGAATAATATTTTTGCTCGTGCGTACATACGGATTACCGTCTCCACAAACGTGATGAGATTCATTCCCCATCGTATCCATTCAAGACTAATTTTCATTAAATGATTAAAAATAATGTTTAAAGACTTAATATAATTATGAATATTAATAAGATACATCCTATCCATAATAAACATTACTTACATAACAAAGCATATAAAGGAAAAAGAATCAGTTTACACCCAAAATGACGATAATTCTAAGATATTTTTAACAAAGCAATGTTAAAGGATCATATATGATATAATATTAATATATATGATCCTTGTATAATTTAATAACAATTGTTTTACAATTATACTGGAGATTATCCTACCATCTACCAAGGAAATTTACAAGGTAAGGGTTAATTTCACAATCTCTTTATTATCCGAGGTTGTTTTTATGTAAGTATCTACTGGGACCTCGTTATCAACCACATCCATGTTTCATAAAAATGTATTCCAAATTAGTTTTAATATTTACTAGGCTATGTGTTAAATTAATTTTCACCATTATTTAACCTTATATTTTTTTAATGGAAGCTTTCCATCATTTTCCAAAAAAGGTACATTATGACCTTTTCGACATAATAAATGTAAGAATGGTTTTTAAATTTTATGGCGGGTGCAGCTATTTTCTGCCATTATAACATCGTCAAATCTTCCCTTAAAATATTATAATATTATTTTCAAAATAAATGTTTTCCTTATAATTATGTGACTCTTAAATAATTTCAAAATATAAAGCTATATTTTTCTAAAAAATGTTTTCATTTCATCTATGTCAACATCCTTTGATGGATTTTATGATTATTAGAATTTGATTCATTATGATACAAAACATCCATATTTTATTGAAGGTTTTGTGATATGTTTGATTGTAGATGTTTTATTTCATACTATTCATGGTTTATGGATAAATTATTGACATTTTTTATGCCATTTTTAATATGTATGTTTGTGTTATGTTTAAACCTATTCATATGGGGAATGCGTTGGACTTAGTAAGTGATGGGTGGAGCCCGCTATATCTCCTTGATACATCGATTGGTCCCATTAGACAAACTAGTGTCTGGGCATAAGGCCTTGATAAAATGTTATTTGTAGTTTTGGAACAAGGTCGTGACTATGTTGTTATGAAAGTCCGACATTATGGATTCTATCATTCTAAATGCGGCTATTGATATTGAATGTGATTATTGGACTAGTAGAATATCTTTTTGAGTAAGTAAGTGGAATTATTTTGATTTATATTATCTATATTATGACGAAGTTTCTGTTGAGAAATCTTTAGTTTTAGTTTTATACATTACCTTAAATATTTATGCTTTTTTATGAAAGTTTCTGCTATATTGTTATCCTTACTGAGCATTTAAGCTCACCCCTTTCTATGTTTTATTTTTCCTAGGATGTGAAGAAATATATTATGACTGACCTATAGGGATAGTCTATGGGATCTCAGTGTTGTCCATGGAAACAATTTTGTTTCTGTTTTCCATTCTATGATTTAATGAAAACCTTGTGAATTTATCTAGCACTTCCAAGGCTACTAAACTAATCGGTATTTCGAGATGTGATCTTTTGTGATCATGAAAATGTTATCTAATAAGGCATTGACATTGGGTAACTAGGGTTGGGGCGCTATAATAAAAATCTCATTAAGGGTTTTAAAATAAGAAAAAATCATTAGTCCATCAATATATACATCACATAAACTACTTATCTTACCTCATGAAAACATAAGATTTATGAATAACACATAGTAATTAAAATTCATAAATGTAACTTGTGGAATTAATATCATACATACATTTTAGCTATCACAACAACATAGGGAGTTACATTGGAAAACACATCAAAGTATATTCCCTAAATCTCTTATGAGAAATATTCATGTTTACCTCTGTCATGTTACCCAATGCAATGGAGAGCAATCTCAGGCTCACCCACCCTTCGTTTATTATGGAACCACCTGTATAGGTAAATAATTACCAAGAAGAATAACATATTAAATACAATTAAAACAAGAATAATGGATATATAAAATTTACACATTGCAATCATTACATATCATTTCAAGATATAGATATAATCAATGATTTATCAAACCATTTTCAAAACCATTTAAAATATTTAATAAAGAGATTTTTGAATCAAAGTGTCCCACACCATATTGAAACGTATAAATAAATTATCATTTGAAAACCATAATGTCCATTTAAATAAATAATTAATATTCTTTTTAAAACATGGACATTAAGGATAAAAATTTATAATAATAAATCATTAAAACATTTAAATTGATATTTTAGTTAAAGTGTTTTTAACAAAATGAAAGACGCTTGAATAGTAATAATTGAGGAATAACATTTAATCAGAAAATTATAATATCATCAGAATAATGTTATTCATGATATAATATTCCAAAGGAAAGTATATACATCACAGAATAGTGAATTGGGGCATAACAACAATGAAGTCTCAATGAAATGTAAATTGAGATGAAATACTTCATAAAAACTGTATCCTTAGATTAAAGATAAATAAATTACCTAATAATGTGTGAAACATAATAATAAACTCAACATAATTAGATATGAAGTGTGAGAAAATCATAGGTCACTCAATGATATTCATAGAAATACATAATCAAAAGTAGAAGTTTAACCCAAAGAATTGAAATTGGGTGAAGAAGTTCCCATTTAAAAATTTAATAGCCTAACATCATCACCTTAAAATTCATAAAAAGAAATGAGGAGATGAAAATGGTATCTCATAACATGGATATAAAATTTCTATCATTAATTATATATAAGAATATATCCCAACATAAGAATATGTAAATTAAAAGACATAACAAGAAAAGTATTTTAAAAAGAGAATGGGGAAAAGTTCCCTTAAAGATTTGGTAACTTATAAAACATACACCCCATGGAAGAAGTATCATAAAATGAAGATTTAAATACCAATAAATTTAAGTATATTACACAATTAATAGAATCATGGGCAGTACATAAAGTGCACAAAAGGAAAATAATGTCAATATAGCATGAATCTCACGAGAATAAAAAGTGAGATGAAAACACCTTACCACATTGTAATCAATCGAGTCATATGAACAAAAGATAACAACCACCAAAGGAATAATATAATACCATTAATAGGAAGATAAACATGATAATATATATCAAATAGGACTACTAAATACACCACATGAAAAAAATAAGTGGCAAATAATGGAAATCTAATGTAAAGAAAATTGAGATAAGAAATCTCTTACCTCGTATCAGATCAGACTCATTTGTTCCTTGATATTCCTGAATTAAAAATATAATTTAATTTATACTTTATTAAGAAATTTTATCAATTTTATTATTCCTATTATATCACTTATTAACATGTTATAAACATTATGTAATCTTTTATGTTAATAATGGTCGTTTTGTCGATATTTGGTACTTGAGAAAAAATTGAACACCTTATAATTACAAGTTGTCCATGTAGTAAAGATTACATTGTCTCCATAATGATATTCATGATTTATATAACATATATATCATATATATCTAGAATATATATGTATTTATAATATTACATTTCATTTAGAGGTAAGAAATGAAATGCACCGTTCATGGGGACGGTAAGCCATACGTACGCATTAACGCTACATTCATTTATATTTATTATTTTAATGGAATTAAAAAATAATTATAAATAATTATATTATTATTCCAGTATAATATAATATATAATTACATTAACTCCATCCTTTATATGTTCGGCGTATGGCATGAATTAGTCATATCACATTGAGGGGGCGGTAGTCTGCACTTCTTCAAATGAAATTATCACGTTTACCCATAATGGAAACCATAAAGGTATGATATAAATGAAAAATAAAGAAGCATAAAGAAAAAATAAACACATTATATATCATATATAAATACATAACCATCATAATGTCCATCATGAGAGGTGGTAGGAGATAATTGAACAATCATCGCTTCGTGATGTTTTAGTTTGACATCTACATAAATAGTATGTTCTTCACCAATTAGATGGAGGTGTGTGTAAGTGTAGTTAGAATAATTCTCCTAAAAATATTCTATTATAATGAGGATAAAATTTTCGTTATAAAATAATGGAAAAAATGAGTTTAGGGGTTGGATAAGTAAAATAAAAGAAAATAAGTTAAGAGAAATTGTTACCTTTAATTTGGGTAACCCACTTTGGTTTGAACCAAAAGGACTTCTTAATGTGACTTATTACTAAGGTAAAGATTATTAGAGATGGATAGGGATCATGAGATATTATTTAGGCTAGGTTTGGACGAGACAATGGGCTTGATAGGTGTAAGGAATTTGTTAGAGGTCAGAACATTTTATAAGGGGGAGGAGGTGATCTTTAGGAAAGTGTTAAAATATTATTTTATTATATAATCATTTTAAGTTTGAAAAGGTCCAAATTTATTATAGTTGAAGGTAAGATGACTCGTGGTCAAAATAAAATCATCCAATAATAATTGGATAGGTTTTGGATATTATTTTACTCTTTATAATATTATTTATTTAAATCATTTATTAATGAGGTAAACACTGCATCACTACTGTGTCATAAGTAATTTTATTTATTTGAAGTCTAAAAAATATAAAACAAATTCCATGATGTAGGAAATAGTTTTATCTTTCAAAATAATATTTATAGTCTAAAATATATCAGATATAACCCTATGTAAAAATTAATATACTAAAAGAGATTTCATTATGACACTTTTTCCATTACTTTAAGTTAATTAAAATAATGTCATTATCAGTCTTAAGTGGATTTATGGGGTCCCAAAATCGACTCAAGGATGATCATGGTAAGACATGACTTATCCAAAAAAGTTAGGACATGTTTTTAGGTAATTTTGTATTATTATAATATTCTTTTTACCTTGAATTTTCATATTTACCTTTCACTGTGGTAAATAAAAGTCAAAAGTTACTATTCACCAAAAATTGATTTCAATATCATTAAAGCACTTTTTACTTACTAATAACAACCATGTATGTAAACGTTTCGAAATTCACTTCATAGAAGCGGTAAAATTTCATTTAAATGGAAGGTCATTTTTTAACTACTACTAAGAGGTTTCACTATTCATCAAAAATTGATGTTTTTCAGAAAAATATCAAAAATTTCGCACAAGATATATTTGATATTCCAAATTCAAAAATAATTTCTATTTTTAATAATTCAAATCATAGAAGTTTAAATAATTAATTTAAAATCAATTCCCTTTGTCAAAACATATAGCGTGTTTTTAAGAAACAATAACTATCAAAAGATTGACACATGTTTATGTACAATTTTAAAGTGATAATAATTCAAATGACCAAAATATGATAAAAAGGTAAAAATATATTATAATTAAGCTTTAAAACCAACTATAAAAATAATGCAACCATATAAATAAATTATTTTAAAAGGCAGTTTTGAATTAAAATACATTATTTTTCACTATTCATTACAAAATGAATTTTATCATTAAAATACCAAAAATATACCCAAATTAAATTTTGATGTCCCAAATCTAAATAAGAATTTTATTTTGTCAAATGGAACATATAAAAGTGACCAAAATTATATTTAATGATGGTTCACCATTTAAAGGCGGTAAATTGACCTTTTGAAGAATATCAGAGTACATAAGCTTAAAATTAGATTCTTTCTTAATTTAAGGCTTTAGAATTTATTGGATAAATGTAAAAACATTAAAAAAACATTTATAATAATATTTTACTTTGTTTTGGTCATTCCCTCCATTACAACGGTGAGGCGTTAACTACTGTTTAAAATAATAATATTATATTATAATTTTTCAGTATGACTCATCATTGTGTGTAACATAAGATTTCAAAGAAACCCATTATCGCGTATCATGTATGTCATAAAATCATACCATCCCCTTTAAAGTAAAATTAATTTTTAATTCACAAATATTAATAAATATAAAAATGTCTTCCACATTATTTACCTAGGATGTTACAACAATGCTTCATGGTGGTGGTAGTCTACATTTATGCACGAGTGATATTATCATTTTATGATGAATAAAAGTGTAAAAAGTTAAATAATATATTTTTATCCTAGAATAATAATTATGGAATATATATATATATATATGCACACACACACATTTTATCCATCATTATTAGGACCCATATTATCTGAAGATGAAAATTAAAACACATCACCATTTGGAGATGGTATCCTAAATATACACATGAGTTGTTTTTACATTTATCATAATATGAATAAAAGATGAAAATTAGTTGTACCATGATCATAATAACATATAAGTATATGTAAGATACTTATTTTATTATTTCATCATGGTGAAAGGATATTCTAAGGAGGTAGAATATGAAATAAACATGAAACACTATGTTTAGAATAATACCCCTTCTTTGGAAAACCTCTTTTTTATTACACATACTGACTAATTTTTTTATTATATTGGTGAGAATAAGTCCTCTATTATGTGGGAAAATATTTTGAGGTGAGATTTGGGAAGGTATTGGATGAATTATGGTAACATCTTAGGTATTGATAGAATATATTTTTTATTAACATTTATGAATTAGATATTATTTTTACATTAAAAGTGGATGTGATGTACAATATCCTACACAAAATGTGATAATGATTTTCTTTGAAATATTACGTTTCACGCAATACTGAGTTATACCAAAAAATATTGTTAATATTATTATTTTATGTGGTAGTTATCACCTAGACGTTGTATTAGTTGGAATTAATAAGACTAACATTATTACGTAATATCATGTTAATAAAATGTTTTTACATTGCTCTAAATTTTTTTATTTTCTTAAAATAAAAAAAATTAATTTTAAGCATAAAAAAGATCTATATTTTCCAAAGTTAATTTCAAAGACATTAAATGGGACACCTATTTTAATTCAAAATTTTGATAATTTTATATTTTTAATATGAAATAATAATATTAGTTTTTAAACTAAATATATCAAAATTTACATCGGATTAACTTTGTTATTTTTTTAGAACATTCATATTTGTATGAATTGTGAATAATACTGAATTTTAGTACCAAAATTCTTTTTCATCTAGTTAATTTAATAAGATAAATTATGTTTTTTATTGGATTTTAATTATAATTAATTAAATTATATATCATTCAAACTCATTTAGTTCATTTAAAATAATTCCACTATTAACTTATTTATAAAAACATAACAAAATTTTGAACATTTTACATTTAAAAACTTATTGTCACATCCACTTTTAAGGATTCATATTAAATTATTTTCTCTTAATTATTTTTTGGACTTTATGAAAATTTATTCCATGTTTTCAATCTAAATAATTCATATGTTTTAATTATTCCATTTTAGTTTTTTTCAATCAAACTATTGAATGTAATTAAAATTAATTATAGGGATTCAAGGAAAATGAACTTTATTAATGACTATACGTGGATAATTAGGTGTAAAAATAATCCTAAATATGAAAAAAAATATTTTGTAGACATATTTTTATAATTTACACTCTAAGTATATTTAATTGTCAAGTGTAAACCATTGGGTGACACATAATATATGTGAATCACGTAATTTATTTCAGGAATACCTAATGTGTCATTTTGCCCTCCTATAAAAGGCTCCCTTTCCTCCCCAATATTTACACATCTAAATCCCATTTTTTTCATTCCTAACCAGAACAAGTAAGCTACTAACATCCATCCTCTCACCCTATATCCCACACCTTGGGCATAATGGCAACCTAGAAGTCCATCTCTGAAAACGAAAAGGGTTTACCTAAAGAAGTGGTAACATTCATCAACATTCATTTTTTAAATTTATTTTTTATTGAAACCATTCATTTAGTATTATTAAATTAATATATAGTAAAAAAAATTCATATATACACCTATATTTTTTATTCTATTTTTTTTACCTACATATACACACACTTCTGGAAAATGGGAAATGAAATTATTGTTTGTATACAGGAACATATAGCCTCGCTTAATGATGTCGTTCATTTTTTTACTTTTCCACATATAATGTTCAGAAACAATGATGGAAAAAACATTTTTATATAAAATATAAATGATATTTATGATTAATTGTTTCTTAATGAATTTATATAGTTACATTCCTTTATTTATTCCATCTTCTAAAAATATGATAACATCATTTATAGACGCGTTGAATACCTCATCCACAAATAGATATGATACATTCACATATTACATAGAATGTATTAAATATGGGTTTAATAAAACATATGTAAAATAAATGATATATATATTATATTAAAAAAATAACTAACATATGATATGTTCACATATTACATAGAATGCATTAAATATGGGATTAATAAAACATATGTGAAATAAATGTTATATATATTATATTAAAAAAATAATTAACTTTATTTGAATATAATATAACATTTTATTTGTTTCCCTTTCACATACTGAAAAAGTGATAACGTTGTTCGTGGATGTATGGACTACTGCCTCCATGAACTGAGCTTATTCAATCTAAAAACAATAAGTATATATATATATATGTGTGTATATATGATTAAATAATATTCTGATTTTGATATAATAATCATTCTATAATGATTAATGTCACTTACATTTATTCCATAATGATCATGGATAAATCAGAACTATTCTCATGCAATCGAATGAATGATTGTCTCCATGATGTAATGTTTGTCCATTTTTCATAACCATAATTCCTGATTGGTTTAAAAGAATAAATTATGTATAAATATGTTAATTATTTCGAGATAATTATCATGTAGATGTTTATGTACTGACCCAATTGACTATAGTTTACCTTCCAATGTTGTTTTTAAGATATAAACCAAATAGTGTCAAAAAACTCGATGTAAACTTAGTTTTTTAAATTGTAATTTACCACATTATAATAACTAAAGTAAAATTAATAATTAAATTAAAAAATGTTATGAATAAATTAAATAAATTAAATAATTATTCTATTCATGAACATAAAGACACACATGATAATTCAAAGACAAGGTAAAAGATTTCAACTCAATATCTTTTCATTGAGACATTTCTAGATGATATTTACTTTTACACTCTTATAAATTTAATATATTAACCAATTGGAATTATATATCCATATTGTATCTATTCTAACATTTTTTTTAACAATTTTTCATTCATGGTGATTTTTATTTAAATTTCTAAAGTGGTATTGTATTCTTCGAATGTTTTTATATATAATTTAAAAATATATTATCGATGACAATTTTACATATATTATGTTAAAAATTTATTTATATGGAAATAAAAGATTAGAATTACCATTTATTTCTATCTTAAATTTTATTTTATTTTTTTCAAAAGGAATACTTTTTCATGTTTTAAATATAACTCTTTAATAAATGACTATTTAATTTTTTCTTAATGTGCATGAAAACAATAAATTTTTAATTTTAATGACTATTAATACATTTATAGATTCATTTACAAGCATACATGTTTTAACAATATAAAATCTTTCTTTTCCATTCTGGGTATTTATTTATTGGAAATGGTTTTAGAAACATGTTTATTATTTTAATAACATGAATTTTTTTAGGAATGGAAATGATATATTATGAGTGACATGTATTAAGGTCAAATGTATGGTTATTTCATTTATAAGAGTTACAAGTATAATGATGTCATAATATGCCATTATATATTTTTTAAGATTTTAATGGCTTTAATGTTAATCTTGTGGTTATAATAATAGGTATTAAATGAGTTTTTTACAACAAAAATTATTTAATATTTATTATGGTTGAAAATTATTACATTATGATAACGTTTTCAGGGTTTTTAATGTTTATCTATGGATTACCAACTTCCTTATTTTTATATCTCATAATTTTCTTTGTATGTTCATAACATTTTTATTAATTTTTTTAAAGAACTCGAGACTGGGTAAAGGATTGGAAGTGATTTTATAAAATATATCATGATTTATTTTTAAATGTATTATATGGTGGGAAAATAGGATACAGATCGAAAGGGTCCAATATTTTTATGGTTTCTGAATTATGAGTTATAGAAAAATTCTATATGAATATAAACATGAAAATATCCTCAATTTGTGAGAAGTTAAAATTCATGACATAACTCAAGATTATGTAATGTTTTAAGGTTGAGTACATATAGTTGGTATCAAATTTCTGTTATATAACATTATTTTTAGGTTCATATTAATAACATTCCCATAAAATATTTTACCCTATGGTCAAGAAAAAATGTTAAAATTTTTAAATATTACCATGTAACATCATGTAATTTGTATTTTTCCGAATTATTTTCTATAGAGAAAACTTGAATATATAGTTGGAAGGTACAAAAGGAAAATTTAATTTCCAATCATCTGCCCATGATGGCCAAAATTGAAATATAATAGTTTGTTACAAATATGGATTTGTTGATTTGGTCTATAAATGGGGTGGTTTCCATGGAAGATTGAAACTAGATCTAATACATAAGAACATGATGACATTAGATAATTTTATAAGAAAACAACCCTCATAATTGGAAGGATCATCTGACCCATAGGTAATTGATGGTTCGATCAATGCTATAAAAACTAAATTTGGTTTCATGAGATATTCAAAACGAAAAAAGGTATCCCTAATCATTAAACATTATGAAGGTGAATCCGATTAGTTTTTGTAAATGGTTAGTAATAATAGAGTGTGTGAAAATATTTATCCCCTGGAATGATATGAATTTAAAATATTTTCCTAAGAATGTTTGATATAGGATAGAAGAATAAACAAATCTTAGATAATTTATTTTATTATGTTTAGATAATATTTTATCATAACCATCCTGAAACTACATGGATAGTTTAGTTAGAGTAAATTATGTTTCAAAAAATTTTATTTCTTGAAAAAATATTTTCTATATATGGCATAACTATTGATCTTGATAAAATGAATATTTTTGAAGAATGTACAAGACCCAAAAATATCACTACGATTATTCTTTTTATTGGATTAGTGGTTTACTACTAGTGGTTTGTTGAAATATTTGATCAATTCTCTTGATCATTGTCATTGTTAACTCTAAAATAAGTTGAGTTTATTTGAAAAAATAAATGTGATGTTTTTTAGAAGAAACAAAAACTGCTGGTCAATGATCATATTTTATCATAAACATCCTGAAATAGAGAATTCATCAACTATAGCGATTAATCATTAAAAGTATGTGGTTTTTTCCTTATGCATTATAACAAGTCAATTTCTACTTATTCACGTCACTTGAAAACCCATGAGTTTAATTACCCTATTCTTTATTTGTAATTACATCTTATAGTATTTTTTCAAAATATAGAGGCATACCATGTATGGTGAAGAAAGTGAAATATATATTGATACAAAAAATATTTTAATATATATTCATTCCAAAAAATTGAAAATGGGATAGAGAATATGGCTAGAACGAATAAAGGATTATGATTACATGATTCCTTATTATCTCCGAAAATCAAACAAGGTGGCCGATTCTCTGACTCAAAAAAAATCCATATTAACCATTTGAAATTAGTAACTTGACCTTTTTGATATTGATTTTTTGAATTTTTGCCTAAAATTTTGGGGTATATAGACAACCTATGTTTTCATCAGGTTTAAGTGTAGTTGACTTTGTGAGAATTATTTAATAGATATTAAAAGGTGGATTGATATCTTCCATAAAGGTAGAATTCATTAAGAATTGTAATTTTACAAATATTAATATTAATAAAGATTGTATTTTATAATATGGAAAAAGATTATGTGTGCCTCATGATTCAATCTTAAGAAAAGAGTTGTTAATTGAAGCTCATAATTCTCCATTTTCCATTTATCTAGGCAGAACTAAGATGTTCTCAGACTATCAGGGTATTACAATTTGGATGGAATAAAAATATAAATTGTTGAATTTGGCATGAAGTGTTTGACTTGTCAATAGTTTAATGGAGAGTGAATGTTAATGAAGGGGATGATACAAAATTTTCCATTGATTGGGTGGAAATGAGAGAATAAAACAATGTATTTTATGGAAGTATTTTGAAATACTTCTTATGTTAATAATTTAATTTTGGTTATTGCTGAATGATTAACCAAATTTGGAAATTTCTACCCCATTAGATATATAGTGTCTCTTGCTCAAAGTTTTATACTATATTTAATATAGATTGGTAGGTTACATGGGGTGCCTCTCTTTATTTTATCAGATCATGATCCCAGGTTCAAAAATATGTTTAGGGAAAGGACTTAAAAAGTCTTTGGGTACTAAATAGAATTTCAGTATAGTTTTTTATCATCCATTCGATGGATAGTTTGAGCAGACGATTCATACCTTATTAGATATTCGTCACTATTTCATAGTGTATTACTAAGGAAATTTGGCCTGAAATCTTTCATTTTTTGGATTTTCTTATAACAAATTCCTTCCAGTGTAGGTATGGAACCTTTCGAGGAATTATACAGGAAGTGGTGCTAGACACTAGGTTTTGGGATAATGTAGGAGGAATGAAGTTAATTGGACTTGTCTTTGTGGAGAAAATAAAATATAAATTTCATTTGATTCAGCATAAAATGAGGATATTTCAGAGCAGGCATAAATGTTATGTTCATAAATTGAGAAAATATAATTATCTAGAATTATTTGATAACATATATTTAAAATTTTCTTCATTGAAAAGCATAATGTGTTTTGGTGACAAGGGGTTGTTGAGTGCAAGGTTCATTGAACCATATGAAATGCGGGATAAAGTTGGATCAGTTCCTTACTGAGTGACCTTAACTTATATATTTTCCTAAAAAAAGTGCATTTCATGTTTCAATGTTACTAGAGTACATAACAGATTCATCTCAAGTGTTGAGTCCTGAAGTATTTCAGTTTGAAGAAAATATTTTTCATGAGGAACAAAAAGTTCATGTTCTTCAACACACATAGAAAGTGTTTTAGAATAATGGAATAATTTAGGTAATGTTTTATTAAAAGCCCATATAATTAAGGAGAAAACATGGGAATATTAAAATTATATATGGGAAAGATATCCCAAATTAATTGATAAGTGAATAAAATTGCGAGGAAATAAATTTCAAAAGGGGAAATGTTGTGTCATCTCAAGTAATGTTATATTTTTTTCAAATTTACTAATATTTATGAAATATATTATAATTTTTATCTTAATAAGGGATTCTCTGTATGATATCTTACCCGACAAAAAATTATGGTTTTTCTGGAAATATAATGGATCGTGTAAGACTCAGTTATATCAAAATAATAATATATTGTTAAAATTATTATTTTATGTGGTAGTTATCATAATGTCCCTATAATAGTAAGAATGAATTAGACTATCTATATTATGATTACTAATGATTTTCGAATGTTTTAACATTAATATTACATATTTTACAGGTCAAATAAGAAGAAATCAAATTTGATGTATTAAAAAACTCTTTGTTTTTTAATGGTTGTTGTTGCCGCCTTTTATTTGTCTTCCGATATTAATTAAAAATTAAGACACTTTTATAATTTTAATAAATAACATCAAAATAATATTTTGAATTATTTGTATCAAAATTAAATTTAGGTTGTTTTTTGGTGTTTTATGAGAAAATTCAAATTTTTATAAATAGTGATTTATATTCAATTTTAGAAAAAAAATTCTTTTTCTTCCAATTTATTTACAAAAAAAATTAATTTTTTAACTTATTTTAATGAATAACTAGATCAATTTTATATCATTAAAACTATGTTAAATCATTAGAAACAATTTCAAAAGTAATTCTGATATAAAATCTTACTACTTTCTAACAATTTATCTATAAAAACCTCCTTTCACATCCCACATGTGAGATTAATATTAAATTAATTTCTTCCACTTTTGTGTTTCTAATCTAGTAAAATGGATTCATTATTTAGAAGAACAATAGTTTATATTTTATAATAAGGTTTAAATAATTTTTAATAAATATACTAGTAATTATAAATAGAATTAAAAATAGTGACTTAAGATCAATTATCTTAATTATGAACTAAACAAATATGGTCTAAAAATTACCCTAAACATGCCTAAAATTATTTCTAGGAATACCCAATGTGTCAATTTACCCTAGTTAAAAATTCCACCTCTCCTCTCCCTATATGTACTCCTCTAAATACAATTTATCTCAAAAAACCTCCAAAGATAATCTCATAACATCCTTGCACTCACCCTAGAGGCATCGCCTTGGGCATAAATCCAATAACAATGTCTATTGGTGAAAACCAAATAGTGTAACTTGAATAAGATCTAACTTTCATCAACATTAATTTTTTAATTTTTTCCCTTATATGGTCCCTTAGTTTATTATTATTTCATACCAATATAATAAAATTATTATCCTAAATATACTATGGTGTTATTATGATAAGGGTTATACCAACACATGCACACATTTCAATCCACTGGGTAATAAAATTACCCTTCAAGTATAGAGAACTACTACCTCTGATAATGATGCCGTTCTTTTTTTTATTTCCACCTATTATGGTGGGAAATTATGATGGAAACAATAATTTAATAATATATATATATATATGTGCGAGTGTGTTTGATATTTATGATGTCTTAGTACTTCTAGAATTGTTATATTCACATAATTTCATGAATTTTTCTAAATACAATAACATCATTTGTCGATGTGTGTACTATTGCCTCCTCAAAGTGAAGTGACATGTTTAAAAATTACATGGAATAAATTAAGAATGGTTTTAATTAAAATATTTGTAATATATGGCATATATATGAAATTACTGACATAATTAACTTTTTTGAAATATATTATATGTTTTTTAATTCCCTTTCACACATTTAAATTGTGATGACGTCATTAGAGAATGTGTGGACTACCACCCTTCTCAACATGATGTGACTTCTTTTAAATCACTATAATTATATATATAAGTATATGATATTTAATAATATAATATTTATGATATAATTATCATCATGGATAGAAAAATTTTACATTCATTTTTCCCATAATGATCATTGAAAAATTAGAATGTTACTCACGAGTACATACGACCTACAATCTTCATGATTGTATCATTGGTTCATTTATCATTTCTATAATACATGATTGGTTTTAAAATAAATTTCGTGAATAAATATGAAATTTATTTCATTAATATTACTCTAAATATTTTTATGTAATGACTATTTGACTATAATCGACCTTACAATATCATTTTTAACACACGAACCAATTATTTTAAAAACACCTGATGTAAACATAGTGGATAAAAAAGTTGAATACACCATTTAAATAAGTAAAATAAGAAAATCAATAAACTACAAAAATATTCTAAAGTAAATTTATGATAAAAATTAGTTTATTAATCAGGGAGATAATGACACCCATGACCAGTCGGACCCATGGTTAGGGATTAAATATCATTTCATTGAGAAATATATTTATGGTATGCACATTTATTATTTTACAAAGCATATATAAAAGTTATATTACATTATATTTCTTTATTTTCTTAATCCTCATATTTTTTAAGATGTTATTATTTTATGGGGATTATGATTTAAATGCTGAATGTCATACGAGACATTGTTAATGATAAAATATTTATTTTTAAAATATTTTATCCATTCCAATATTGATGATATTATTTTAAATAATTATATATATTTACATAAAATGATTATAAAGGAAATTTATCTCTATTTTGAGTTTAATTTCATGTTTTTTAAAGGAATATCTTTTTTGGGGTTTGTATACAATTTTTTGTTAAAATTTAAAAGAAATGTTCTATTTAAAATGTACACGACGAATTTTCTAATCCCATAAAATAATTTTGATTTGTAGATTCCACAAATAGAAAATTAGATTATGAAAAACCTTTCTATATTAACAGTTTGAAAAACTATGGAACTAAGAATTATATAGACATGGTTATACAAAACCATGGTGATAGGTTTTGTGAGAAAGCTCAAAAGATAGAGGCAATTAAAGAGAAAATATTACAAACTCTGTTTACTAAACGATGGCCCTACATACCTATTACCCTAGATTAACTATTTCCATAGACACCTAATACCACACATTAATGTGCGGACATAACTTTATATTGACACATTTTAAACTTTTTGTATATCCTTATGTTTCCATCGTTTGAACTGAGGCTACAACCTCCTGTTACCATAGTTTAAACCGTAGATATAGACACAAATTTCCATGTTTTACAATTATGGATATAACCACATATTTACAAGGATTAAACATGTAAAATTGTTTTATATTTTTTTAACATATTATTAATTATAATTATATATAATTATTTATATATATATGTGAATATAAAAGTGATCAACCTAGTGGTAATTTCTTGGTAGAATATAGAGGATGTTAGAGTATAAAACCTATGTATAATCATATATTAATTTTAAGTCTAGTCCCATAATTTGAAACAATAGAAATAGCCACCTATGGCCATAGTTCTAAAGTATGTCCATATTGGCATACTTAAATGGTTTAAAACATGGTTACAGAAATCTATTTCCACTATTTAAATCATGGATATAACTACCTATTTCTAAGGTTTAAAACCTAGAAATAGCCACCTATTACCATTTTTTCAAATATTGGCTATAGAAACCTATTTCAATAGTTTAAACCATGGATATCTCCACCTATTTCCATGGATTAAACCATGGCTATATCTATGTATTAAAAAGGTATAAACCAAGATTATAACCACCTATTTCCATGGTTTAAAATAAGGAAATAGGATATAACCCATTGGAAGAGTTATATCGGCCATAATTTAGAAAAATGTGTCCATAATTATTGTGACGGTTTTAAACCATGTAAATAGGATAATTTTTTAGTTGTGTTCCATTAAAATATTATATAATTTTCTAAATAAAAATGCTTATTTTTATTTTGGGGTATTTTTTTAAAATCTGTTTTACAATCAAATTTATTATTTCAAAATCATAAAATGTTATATTATGAGTGAAAATTAAATATTTTAAATAACCTAATGAAAATTACTTTCTTTTATGTGTTATTAGTATATTATGGAACTTCAAATTTTGATGCGTTGTTACATGATAAAACAAAATATGGGTTGTTTTGTGTTAACTGAATGATAGGTGGGTCCACTATTTCACTCCCATGAATTGAGCATAGAAGTCAGTCGTATTATTATTCAGTTAGAAAGAGTGACATGTTTTGATGTTGATTGTATGGTTATTCCATTTAAAGAGGTACATGTATAATTTTGTCCCAAGATACCGTTATCTTTTTATGCCTTCTATGGGTTTTATGATAGTCATTTGATTACAAGAAAATTACTGAAATAGGCTTATTTAAAAAGTAATATATTTACTATTTATCAAGGGCTAAAATAATTACATTATGATAACGTTTTCATGAGTTCTATTGTTTATAAAAGGACTAATAGTTTCCTTATTTTTAAATCCCTTATTGATCTTTATTACAATCATCCCATGTTTTAAATATTTGTTAATTGACTTAAGGATGAGAAAGGGATTGGAATAATTGAATTTGAAATTCATATAGAGTTTTCATAAAAGAGATCATTATTTATTTTTAAATGTTTTTTAAGTTTTAAAAATTGGATACTGAATAAAAGTGTCCACAATGTGCTTTACAGTTTTGATATTTATGAGTTATGGTGTAATTTTTAAACTCGAAATATGAATAGATCCTCAATGTAATAGAAATTAAAATTCTTGACTTTACTAATGATTATTTATTGTTTTTGGGATAGGGCCTTATAACTATGGTGTTTAATAAATCTGGGTAAGAGTGTAATGGGGTGCCATTTTATCTGTGAGGGGAGTGCCGTAATTTTAAATATAAAGAACCGTAAAATATAATATATTTCATAATAATATAAATTGTAATCATATAAACATAATTTTGTTCATATGACATTGTATGGTTGAAATATTTTATCAAATAAAATATATAACAGTTTAAGTTGATTTTTTAACATTATATATTAGATTAATCCCCTTATTAACCATTTTTATTTTAAATATGGAAACACTTGTTTCTCTCTTTAAGGATTATAAATTTACATATAAGCTATAAATTTGATAAAAAATTATACAAGGATGAAATTTTAAACAATTTATAATCCATTTTGTCTTATTTTTTACACGAATTTTTTTAATTAATATGTTTATCATAACATATCCTTAACTTCATTTTTATGAATATTCATTGATTTTTACTTCAAAGAGATCAATAAAATTATGGTATTCGAATATAAAAAATTATCATTATTTATACTTTCTTCTTACCTATTAAATTCATTTCAGAATATATTCCAACAAAAACATGTTAATTTCCTTTTTTTAAAAATCATTTACTAAAATTTTTTACATATTAGACATGAAATGTATCAATATTCCGTATCAATTTAAGATAATTATATCATTAATAAAAACTAAAAATAAATTAATATCTTTAAAATAGAAAAATAATATTTTAATTAATAATTTACAACCGATCAGAAATTATTTTTTTACCAAACGAACATATATTAAGTATATTAAAAGAAAGAGAGTTACATTTTTATATATATATTCTATTTAAATTTATATTTAAGATACTATAAATGTAAAGTAGAAATAAATTTCCAAACATTAGAATAATATATTTGTTTTGAAAAAAGCATATCCAATAAAATATATACACGTTTTTGGGGGATATTTAGGATTTATCACATTGTTTTAACATCATTTTTCTCATTTTACCCTTAATGAGGTGATACATATTTACTACCATTACTAGTAATTTTGAGAAAAAAAGAACATATTTAGAATATTTCAAAATAAAAAATATTAATTTTGGATCCATTTTTAGGACTCAGTTTCTATAATTATAAAAAATTATTATAATAAAAATTCATAAATTATAATGAAATATATACTTTTTTAAATTCTTTTTTCAGCATAAAATTAAACATTTACTAAAATAATATAAAATATTGATTCTAATGTAATAATTTCTATTATATATATTCAAATGGATATTAATTTACTTGAAAAATTCTAAAATAAATTCATCGATTTTAATTAATTGTTTTAAAGAATGTAATGATAGTTTTTCAAAAGTGGTTATTTTCACTATTCACTAAAAAATCTATCATTTTAGAAAAATAAAATATAATTGATCATAAGGCTATTAAATGTATTCATATTTGAAAAATTATTTTTATTTTAAATATTTATAATAGCATTAGTATTTCATTATAATATCTTCAAAAAAATATATTAAGATCCATTTTAGAAAAAAAAATATTTTTTTAGAATAAAATTACATTATTTTAATTACATTATTAATAAATATAATTAAGTGAATTTTATTTCATTAAATTGGTCATATAATCATAATTGTTCATCATAATCATTCATAAATAGCGATTAACTTAATCTATTTTTACAAAAATATATTCCAAACATGAAAAAAAAATATATGAAAAAATTAAATTTTATATTAAATATATTTTACCTTAATTTTCTGAAAATTTATAATCGATGTATGATATATTTTTAATTAGCTAAGATGAAAATTTTTCTATATATATTTTATAATGTGGTTACTCTTATTCATACCATCCATCCCAACAGCTAGTTCATAATAATTGTATTTAAATAATAATATATCTTCATTCATTTGATATTGATGTTGTGTATAGAACATGAAATAAAATATATTACTTAATGAAAATAAACTATGAAAAATTTGAGTGTTAGATGAATTATGGAAATACATGATCGTTCTCTATCTATCATTGAAGTACGAAGATAGACAATGATCTCAACATGCATTTCTAGTTGGATAATAAAGACAATGAGATTTTATAATATATATCTAAAATCATGAGACCGTTAAGAGTATAGTTTTTTATTTTCATAAGTGAAATATGTTAAATTATTGAGGAGGAAATTTATTTGAAGAAGGTATGAGTTTACATCAAATATTTATGTATCGATTTTATATCACTATGTTTCTTGTTTTAATCCTCATAATGAATTAAAACATATGTAAGAAATAATACACACAAAATAAATCAAATTAAACCGATTTTATTAACACATAAAATAACATTAAAAAGTATATGAAACATGCATAACATAAAATAGATATTTTTATTCATTAAAAGTACATACATTAATATATTATAATACATTGAAAATAAAAATATTTATATAACTAGAAATTCCCATATAATGGTCTTCACACCTTTGAAACACCATTAGTAGTACTAAACCATTGAGGATAAAAAAATCAGGTAGTGATATTTTATTTTATAAAATCCCAAATTAAATTAATTGAATTAGAATTGTGATATGAGAATTTAGAATGGAATGAATTTATAGGACATGATTATGGTAATGATTTTATCTTGTCATTGTACTTGGGTATAAATTCATTTATTATAATACTCGTAATCATGTCGACATTTTAGAATTATTTGTTAGTGGTTAATGCCCAAAATGATTACTTTGATTATATATATATATATATCTGTGTGTGTGTGTGTGTGTGTTTTCTAAAATTATATGAGTTGAAACAAAATAATTAATTTTTAATATAAAAATTTTATTAATTCAAATGGAAAAATACAATTGATTCTAAAGAAAATATTTTCCTTGTATATTCATATTAAAATTATTGAATTTTAATTATTGGTATCAATAAAATTTATTGTCAAAATTCACTGAATAAATAGTATAATAAATTAATAATATTTGAAAAATAATTAAGAGACTCTAAGAAATATTAATTTAATTATTTTTGGATAATCAAAAAGATGGTTTGTTTAATAATATTTTTATCATATATATGTATATATTGTTTTTAATTTAAATATAATTCCTAAATATTTGTATGATGAAATTTCTAAAAAATAATTTTAAATAAAAATATATAAATTTAATTGATATTATCACTATTTCATTTTATCAAATAAGAATTAATGTATTTTATTACTTAAAAATTTTTTTTTTAAAGAATGTTATTTTTTCGGTAATATGTATTTTAGTTATAATAACTGAAATAGATCATGGTTTAAGGATTATGTTTAAATATTTATCAGTACAAAAAAATTTATCACTAGTGTAATTAGTATTGATTGATATTGCCAACGAGCTTGTACCTAAGTGGTACAAGCTCCTGCTTGGCATCCAAAAGAACCGGGATCAAATCCGGGCATGGATGAATTTCCGGGTACTATAGCGGGCACTGTAGCAGCATGGGTACTATAGTAGTACTGTTCACCGAGGGGTCCTTTGGTCCAAAAAATGGGCTTTCAAGCCTTGTCTTCAGGCCACTTGGCCTTGAGGATTCGGGCTATGTAATGGGTCACCCACTACCCAGACTAAAGAGGTCTTTGATTTAAATAATAAATTGAGGCTTGGACCCAAACCTTTTAAAAAAAGTATTGATTGATATTAAATAATAATAAGAACACTTGAAATTTAAAATGTTTGTTCTCTAAAAGAAGTTACATATTTTTTAAATTACTTCCTTTAAAAAATAAATTTATTATATATAAAACATAAATTTGATTAAATTGTGTTAGAATTTTCCTTCAACTCACATTGATTATATCGAATGAATCAAATTAAAATTTTAGTAAAAAATTAATTACAATGTTAAATAATAAAACAATGTGTTGATATAAAAATGTGTAATAATTACATGGATCAAATTTATTAAAGTTAAAATAATATAAACTCATTACAGAAATCATTTTTATAGTGTGGGAGTCAATATTACATATCTCACCAACATTATATTCACCAATCACCTAAAACCCTTTGGGATTATATCATTTTACTCATCTAACTTATGTTTTGAGGAAATTTTATCACATTTTATCTTTTGGTCATGTGAAGGGGGATAAGTCCTTTATTCCAAAAGAATCTATTATGATATGTCCTGACATCGTCAAATTGAGTTTCATGTTATTATTCATTCCATTCATTTATCTTATCACCCACACTCATCAAAATTCACTATATAAAATCTCAATTTGATTTATTAAAATAATGTTTCATCAATAAAATTATATTATCATAATATTACTCTCGGTTCATAATCCTTCTATCAGAATAGTATATCCTTCTTTTGGATTGATTTACCACCAAGATAAATGATGTTTGGACATTTACATCGAGAATATATAAAAATACATAAATATGTTATATATGATCTTATAATGAATAATCTAATAATTTTTAAATAATTATTTAATTTAAATATGTATATGTATATTCATTATGAAAATACACACTTTTTATTGAATTGAAATTTAAAAAATGATTTTTAACTACTCATTAAAAATTGTTATAATTACTTATATTAAATAGAAATTTGAATTTATTAAAACATAACACATATATATTTACCCTGCATGATTATTGATTTTGGTTTTAAAAATTATGAATTAAGAAAGATTGGAAATGTCTCATCGAAACTATCATAAAAAAATCAGGTAAGCGATCACTTGAATATTAATTTTAAAAAATAATTATTTATAATTGGTAAATGTAAATTATAATTTAAAGTTATAAATAAAAATAAATATATTTTAAATATATTAATAATAAACATTTATTTATTATAAAAGTTTTTAGAGATCATATTACAGAGAATATGTTTTATTTTAATGTCGTCTCATCCCAATATTCATTCATTAAGATATATTACCCATTCACCAAATGTTTTATTTAATTTGGTGATATAGATACCATGGGTGTATTTTTTAATAAATCACACTAAATAATATATATTTAAAAGTTAGTATTTAGTTCTCTATTTCAAGGTATTCTTATTAAATTGATTACATAGTCATAGGGGATTCTTTCTAATCCCACATTGAAAATGAGATTGTTTGTAACAAAAAATTTATTGATGGAAAATTGAATATTATTTCACTCTAAAACACTATATATATTCATTTAATTATTTTATTTATAGGTTTTAACAGTCTCATTACCATTTAACCTATATTTGGTCTACAATTCAAGGGATATGACACTTGTAAGTGGAGACGACCTTTTCTATTACTTTTGGTCATTAATCTTTTTACTCTAAGTTCATGCTATTCATTTTGTTTTATAAATTTCAATTCTTATATTATATAGTTGATTGAAGCCATTTTATATTTTTCTTTGTATTTTAATGTAACATAATAAAATTACTTTCTTGTTATCGTTTTCCAATGGGGACATTTTTTGTTGACATTGTTTACAAGTTATTGATGGAATTTTTTAGCACTTTATACTCAAAGTCACTATCCTACCATATTCATAAATATAAATTATAAAACACCTATTTTTAGTTTTTATAGTTTCTTAAGGTGATTTATATTCTATTTTTTTAATATTTTCATTACATAAAAATAAAATATTTTTAAAACATAAATAAAATTTATTGTTTGTTATTATATTTTTTTAATAATCGTATCAATTGTTTTTCATCAATGTAAAAAAACGTTAAGTAATTTTTTTTATTTTTTTTATATTTACTCTAATAATACTATCCAATATCATTAAATGGATGGAATTTGATTAATTTTTTGTAAATATTTGTGAATCCTGTTTAATTTTCACTAATTAGTTATGCTATAATGATATTATGAATATTTTCATGTTTGTGCAGAATAGATACACATGGTTTGTCATTATTTGAGGTGTTGGTTTCTCATATCACTATAATAATTGTGGTAATGTGTTATTTATCATGAGATCAAGATTTATCCCATGTTTTTTTTCTAAATCCCAAACAACTTTAGTATATGGGTGATTAGCCTAATTTAAAATGGTTATAGGGTGAGTGTGATTGGACAATTTTCACTACATTATGGGATGGTGGTTATCCTAATTCATTATGAATTTAATGTACTGTTGGTTAACCTTGTTATATGTTATTAATTATTTCTTATGTTTATTCCATTTATCATAAATTCTATTCTTAGGTTTATTTCCTATTAATATGTTATGAAATTTAAAAATGGATTGTTTTTTGGAATAATGATGATAGACTAATATTCCAAACTTCTATGACCCAGTTGTTATTTTATACTAGAAGCCACCTGTCATGTACCATGAATTGTGATTTATGTTCTAGTTGATGTGATATAATCACATTATGTTCGTATACCATGATTAGGTTCTTATACCCACTTGTTCATATTATTCCCGCTTATGATCATTGTTTGATATTTATTATATTTTACCCTTTAATGATCAATTGAGGTATACCCTTTCTTATTTTTTCATTTACTATGTAATAATTTTTTGTATAATATTTGATATTTATATAATGGGTTATAGTGTAGTGATACAATATATTAATGTATGTATTATTTTGAAATAATATATATATATATATATAATCTCCAAAGACACTAGACCTATATGTTATGAGGTGTGATTTTTATGAGATGTAATAAATATTCATATATAATTATGTAATATGTATGTTTGTTACGAGTTGGTTGCCTCATTTGTACCTCTAACTAAGGTCCACTAGTCTAGATCAAGTCCTACTTTAAACCATTTTATATTTTTTTATTGTCGGGTCTATCCATTTATGAGGTTTCTGATAATGTTATCTTGGAGCACCTCTATGACTTTCTTATATTGGGCAACTAATGTACTATAATAATGAACCCTTCACTGTCTCCATCTTACAACACATGATTATTGGTTAACAGATAAATAAGTCCAAAACTCTTAATAATTATAGGAATTTTTCAATTACTGTTGTTATTCATATTAATATAAAATGTATGAAAATATTGGATTCTCCATTAAATTAAGTTTTAGAGAGTCGTATTAACAACATAAATAATAAATGAATAATATTTTCCATTTTAAGATAGACATAATTTGTATAGAAAATCCTTTCTTATGATGTAAAACTAGATATCTGTAGTTATTTTATGGACATATAATTTTAATCCCTTCTCACCTCGATGTCATACCCTACCATATGGATTAAAACAATTACCTCAAAATGTATGGTTTCTCATTCATCTATATAGGTTATGTAAAAATGCCTCTTCAGACTCAATCCAAACACTATAGCTCCTTATAAATCCATAATAACCCAAATAATATATGTATATAAAACTAAAAACAAAATATACATTTATATATTATTGTGGGATATTAAATCCTAAGATGAACCCACTTCAAAATTTTATATGGTTCTAAAATCCATCAAAAATAGAAGTCTTCATGGTGGACCTTAAATCCACATATAAACACAATTCAACTTTATAGAAGGTAAAATAACCCAATCTAACCTCAATTCTTCATATGAAACCTTGATACATTATGTAAACGTAATTCAACTTCCAGGAATTCACTAATCACCCACCTAACGCTTAATTGTAATAGAGGGACAACAAATAGTAGTATAAAGAAAATCTTCCCAATTGGATGGTACTGAACACAAAAAAACATTATATCATCCTGAAAGACCATTAATCATATTTTAACCCCAATTCCCCTTCTAGGATGGAAATAAAAATCAATATAACCTTATGTCATTCTAAGATATCTAAATTCCCATTATAACCCCAATTTTCTTCTTTGATGAAACTAAATTCTAGAGTTATATTATGCATTCTTAGGGAACACTAAATCACTATATAAAATGAATAAAACTTCCTCCATTACACTAAAATACACAATTAACATTGATCCATATGTGTCGAAGACAAATCCCAAAGCAAAATCATGCCACCTTCTTTAATGACACTATAATTATCATAATATTAAAGACTTCATGAATGATCATAAACACCAGTATGGGATACAGTCTCACTTGTGGAAGGTTATTGAACAAAAAATACCATGTATGTGATGAAAGTACTTTTTATACCCATTTTTCCTTCTTTTACTACATCGAACAATATAATAACATTCTTTACATCTTTGAATTATAATGTAGTCATAAAAATGAAATTATGTGATAATTATGGTATTCATTATGATTCAAAAAATTTTGTGATTTAAAATCATTTAATCAACATTAACAATAATAAAATATAGTGAATCCATTTTATAATATTTTTGCATCGACGAATGTAAAAAGTTATATAGAAAATTAGTATTATCACCATAAATGATTCAATTAAAAAGAGAAAAATCTATTAGAGAGTCTCATACAATACAATGTGAGAATTTATGGAATGATTCAACTATCCATCCTCTATGTTTTTGAATTTAACACCAACTATAGATAAAACCCCATTTTTATTCTTATATGGAATGTTGATCAAGGGGTGGAATTTAAAATTCCAATAAATATGTTACAATCAATGTAATGAAACATGTTTTTTATCGACATATCAATTTGTGGGTTTAATCTATGAAACATTAATTATCCCACAATATATTGTTTATTTTTAATAAAGCATATTTTTTCATTGGATTGTAACATATTATTTTCATTAACTATTCATAACAAATATTGTTTATATTAAATTCAATTATCACAGACAAAGTAAGTGACACATAGATATTGTTACAAAATTTATTTAAAAATTTTTTTCACCAATTTCTTGAGAATCATAATAGTATATGTGAATAGAAACAGTTTATAATAAATAATGTTACCATGAATACATATTCTCCAAATATTTTAAAATACCTAAATTTTATGTATGAAAAAATATTTACTTTTATAATTCAACTATGTGATTTCTACAATATTTATAATTATTCAAAAAATAATTAATTAATAAATTAAATATTTTTATATATCATATATTATAATTAAGATAACTCATATTTATTTATCATATATATATGATGATAATGTAAGGGTAAAAGGGGGAAATTTGTCATTTTTTAAAAAAAATTGGTTTGTACACAGTTTTGTAAAAAATATAGACATTTTTCATTTAAAACATTTATTGTGTGCATGTGTTTGTGTTTGTATTGAGATACCATGTGATGTATTATTTGGTGAATATCTTTAAAACCATTCTTAATGACCATCTATTCTTGAAAATTTAAAGAATATTTATTTTAAATTCATAAAAACAAAAATTCATAGTTTTGTTGATTTATAGGATGATATTTGGATATTATTTATTTTTTATGTGATTTTTATTGATGGTGTTTTTTTAAGATTTAGTTTTATCATTTCTGAAAAATTGAGATTATATGGCTCATATATTTTATAATATTTTTATTATTATTGGAGGTGCTACAATGATAATTAAAAAACTAACATGGGGATACAAACATTTTATTATTATTAATAAATGATAATAATGATGATATATGAGATATATTAATATAATTATAAATTTCTTTATCATTATTAATTTATTAATAGATTCTTTTAGCATGTAAATTAGTGTAATCCCTTATATTTTTCAAATATTCATGATTAATTATCTCCTTTAATGGAGGCAAGCCATCTCATTTTATTTTCTTTAATAATGAAATAATATACCATAAGGGATCATGGTACAACCTTTTTCTACTATATCTCCATTACCTTATCCTTTCCATATTTCCTCTACTTATATATTTCTTTCATTCTTTATCATCAATATTTTCCATTTAATGATTTTAGAGCCTAGGTTGTTTCTTCGTATTAATGTGAATCATTTGAGAATGAGAGGAATTTTGACCAAAAAGGTTATAAGAGTATTATATATGGTATTCACACAATTTTAGGTGTCTCATCACTACATTTTCAGTCCCCAGTTAGTGTACATCATACACACTTAAACTGATTATTCGAGTTTTATATTGAAAATATAATGATTGATTTAATATGGTTTTTAGGATTTAATGGGGTTTATTATTCTCTTAAAACCTAACAAATATCTTGGGTATTTAATGAAATATGTTCTTATATATTATCCCATTGGTTTTAGACATCCCTTCATGTATGTGTTTTTAAATTTTATTTTCTATTTAAATAAATAATTTATTGGTTATTGTAAGTTTTCTTTTCATATATTGTTTTCATCTTTTTCAAAAATAAATTTTTCATAAATTTATTTTTTATTTCATATAAATTATTATCTAACAGTATTTTTAAAATATAAATTATTATATAATGAAATTTTGGATTTCATTTTACAACATTAAAATCCCAAAAATGTTCATATGGTTCCTTATTTAAATTAATTGAAGAAAATTCACATCTATGTAATGTCCTTGATTTGTTTATATTTAAGATAGTTATGTCATGTAGAATACATATTTGATAATGTATTTTCATGAATTTTATGGTTCATATTTTCAATCTATATTTAAATAATAGGCCATTCATTGTAAATTATAGTGATTGGTTACTACAGTCTTAATTTATCTTTTACCAGTACTATTGTTAATGATTTTTTATTACCAAACATTTTCATCACTTTTATATAGAGAAAAATTTCTATACATCCCCGTGTCTACACCCCACTCTATAATGGTTTAAAACACTCACTAAGGGTTTGAATTTATCAATGTTCAAGTTATTAACAATAAAATTATTCAATGCATAATTTATTAAAATTATATAAAAATACTAATATTATAAGTAATAATATTATATGTAAAATCAATCATAATAATTAATTTTATCTCATTTATTTCCCATGATAACTTACAACTAATTAATACAAATTCCATATCTCATTTAAAAAAACCATGTGTAACAAAATAAAAATATCTTATATAAAACACCAAAAATATCATAAAAAAGACTCTCATATCATTAGTCATCCATTACCATAACTCATATTTTTTCCATAGTTCACCAATAAAATACCCCTTCCAAATCATGTATCATCTTTTATAAACTATGGATACACGGAAGACATGTATATATAATGTGTAAGAATATATATATATGGAAAGGATCATGGATATAATTATAAGTTGGTTTTTAACATGATATTAATTTTATGATGTATTATTTTTAAAATAATTTAACATATTAACAATCATTTGAATCACATATAAAAACATATCTTGCTATAATAAATCCACCCTATAAATGAGTATGTCCACATCAATAAATGACAGTATATGTCCAGTATATAAGTCAATGTATCTTAGCCAATCATAAATGGATCATTATATATCTTTCAAATATTGTATCATAACCTTATTTCATGATCGTTATTTTATATCACACTAATTTTTCATCATACTTTTGAAATAAGGGATAATATTAAAAATGACGATCATGTACTCTTATCACACATCATTCCATTTCCATTGAAAATATTTAGGATACATGTTTAATATGGATCAAGGTTAACCATAGTAATATATCATGTCATGTCATTCCATCATCATATTTTCATCCCTCTATGTCATGTACTAATATAATATTAATAAATTTAGTATATATTAATAAATTCATAAATTTTCAATTCATTCATATATTATATTAAATCATTTAATAATACTTAGTCTTCCAAAAAACCAATAAATTTTTATTCAATTAATAATTTTAACAAATAAATTATTTTATAATCATTTAATTATTCCAACACATCACTCACACTTACAATTTTTTTTTAATCTGTAGGTAAATCGAAAATTAAGATTTAAGGAGTTATGAAGTGTTGGTGGAAAAGGCAATCAATAAATAAACTGTCCATATATTCAAGGAGTAGGATCCATTTATAGTAAAAGTTATTTGAATTTAATCTTCACCCTATTTGAATGAGAGGATATTAGATTCCATTTTTCATTCAAATTTGGTGAATTAGTTCCCATAGGTTAGTTGATTAATATGTTTTAATCCCAAATTTTTTAATATAATGTTTACTTAAAATTTTATTTTCTAGTTTGGAATATGACTACATTCATAAATATTGATTTAACATGGATAGGGGTATGTTGTTAATCATGCATATATCTATCCTAGTGAGAATTGAAAAATAGTTCTCAATGGGTGATTTTCCATCCCCATGAATGAAAAGTTATACTAATACAACCGAACCCCAAATTTCTCAAATTATGTCACTATCATTCATTATTCACTGATTCCATGTTCATTATATTTGGTGATCAATATTAGTCGTTGGAATATTCCCCTAGACTAAAAAACATGGTCCAAATCTTCCTCCACCAAAATGCATCTTAATGCAGAGAGGAAGTGTGTTTGGGAATGTTATAATCAACAATAAACCATTGATAAATGAATGTGTATCATGGATAAAAGAAATTAAATTCTCATTTAGATGCCTTGATGTGATCAAAAAACCATATTCCCTATATTTTTTTGACATCCCAAATGATCCATACACTAATAATTAATTCCACTATATGATCATTACCTTAACTAGAGGAACCATTGATCGCGCAGAACCAATCCATCAAGAAAATGTCAAGGTATCCATGAAAGTTATTGACATGTATAATTTCTCCAAGAAAACAAAAAATAAAAAGAGGCCACTCCCCTTCAAAAAATAGATGGGATTTTTTTTCCATTCATGAGTTTATATAGAAAAAAAAGTCATAGGATATATGAATACCTTTAAGTTAAAATTAATTTTTTATTAGAATAGCTTGGTTTAGGATTTACCAAACCATAATGAAATATTTGATCAAAATTTATTTTATCTATAAGATAGTAGCCTTGAAATTATTACCTTTTATATATCTGCAATCATGATAAAATTAGAATCCTTTCAAACATGACATAACCTTATAGATTAAATACCTGTTGTTAATGTTCCCCCTCTTGTTGAATTCATATAAAGAGGGGATTTCTATAATTATTAGTAAATGTGATAGTGAATCTTGGTTATTTTATAACTCTAAAAAATATCTAGTCTAGTTTCAATGACCCTGGGATGACTTGGTAATTACCTAACAAGTTATAATTACAGAACTATTTGAATCCAAACCTAATGATCCAAATAGATTTATTTGAATGGTTGTGAAGTTTCATATTAAATATATTGTAGAGGGGAGGCCCTGGGGACCTCATTTTTCATATGGGTTTTCTCATCATTATATATTATAATTTAAAAAATCTATCCGAGAGATACAAACAGATAAGAGTTTACCATGTTATATTTTCCTATATGCATTTCATGGTTTCATGACGCCTTCCCAAAATGATCATACCCACTTTTAATGTTTTGTCTTTCTAAAATAAGCATGCCCAATGCCACTTTCCTTCATGAAGAGAATCCCATAGAATGTTGTTATAGATGTTTTTGATTCATTTGAATATTATTGAATGGGACATAGTAATTAATAGAACCTACATAAAAATATATCACAACATAGTTTTACTAAGTGTTATCCATACTCTGAATGAGTGATTCCAATATTTTTTATTCGTAATTCATATTTATTTCTAATAACTAATTATTTTAATTATTGAATTTGTATCTTCTCTATAGAAAATAGTGTTCCTAGAAATTCTATGGATAAGCTCTTTATTTAATTCCATTATATCAATGAATTAATCATAAGAATATAATAATTGACTTATTATAAATGAAAGAAATACTCTTGGATGTGTGGGTTTATATTCTTCTCTAGCTAACATTATTCATTAGAATAACTTTTAAACGTTTTATGTAGTTTTGAATACCATGAATGGAGAATAAAATATCAACTATAAATAATTTACCATAAATTATTGTCGATTCACGTTATCCTCTGATATATACCACATCATATCGTGAGATTCTAATGTTTAGGTTCCTTCTAAACAAATATTGTTCCTAGAAAAATATGAAAGGGAATAAGGGATATAATTTTCAAATCCCATCCAAAGATTTTATGAATTAAAAAAGTTTCACCATAAGTACAATTGATAACCATGGAGAGAAGTAGCTATAGAAGAACATTCCATAGACCATCTCTAATAAATCTAGATCATCTCATAAAAGTCATTATAAAATTACATTTACATATATCATATGATTTATTTGTTTCATCTATCAATATAATGTTAGAACCTAAAACTATTTTTACAAGGTCAAATATCATATTTTGGGAATGACCAATAGCCCCTGTGTAATTCTACCCATAATAAATTCACGTATCACATGATTGATCATGTTACAAAGAATATGACTAGGTCTAATATTAGGGATAATTGATTAAATTTTATAAGGTATGTTACACATACTATTGATCTAATAATTTTATAAGGATATTAGTGAATTCAAATTATTAATAATAAATAGTTGTATCACACAAGTGATTATGTGGAGCATAATCAAATTAAAAATAACATTGGATACATCTCCTTGGATATTTTATGATGTAATAATACAAAAAACCCTAAAAAACTATTAGGGATTAGGGAATTGTTTGGTATTATTAAATATATAAATTAATTTATATTCCCAACATTTTGGATGGGTTTCATATATTTTTTTTATAATTCATCAATAAATATTTTTATTTAATTGAAGAAAGAGTCAGTTGTTATATCACTGGGTTGTCCCTAATGCTATAAATGGGAACTAGATTTCATGACATCACTTATATAGGATTTACTGTCGAGTTTTATATTATCTTTAACAGTGTATTTCTTTCCCCAAATAGATCCATATAAGAAAGTTGTTTTCTTATAAACCACATTTAAACATAACTCTCTATTTATCTTCTAATATACTATCATAAATAAGTATCTTTATTGGGTAATATTTTTTGTTCAATAGGTGATAATGATATCACCATACTATCTCTCCTATATGTTGTTTTCAAGATTGTTTATCTCTAGTTTCAAATCTAGCTGGATTTTGTGAGAATTATGCACATTGTTCATCCAATTGATAAAATCATCTTTCATCATCATGGTCATTATTTGAATAAAATCCCATATATTCCCATTCATGGGTAAACTTGAAGACGTATGAATTATATGGATGTAAATGTTTTCATATATCAAATTTCTAGTGAAAAAGAAAATTTGGTTGACAATAGATAGGTTTTTTAAGTTTCATTATTAGAAATTAATGATAAGATAGGTTCTAATTAATCTGGGTGATGTATTAGGTATTGAAGTTGGTGATCCATTTTAATTTATATAATCAACTAGTAAAGTCTTTCTAGGTCCATCGATTTATATACATTTTTGTTTCACCAAGTGATGTCATCAGATGAATATTGGAGGTCTTTATGATTATTATATGATAAATACAACATAATTTTAATCAATAAATCTATACGTTAACTAAAACCACCACTCTTTTCATTTTGATCCGTGATAGTATGGATATCTCCTCTAATGACCTGTCATAGGTTTGTTGTACCCTAGACCAGATAGTAACAATTTATAATCTTATCCTAAATTATCACAGAATGAAAAATATAACGAACATTTATTTATGAATATATTAAAATTATAATTTATTAATGTTAAATGTTTAATTTTAAAAAATAAAATTCATTATTAAATTCATTATAAATATATTATCTCGAGACTGAATATTAAGATTGTAATGAAATGATTTTTTAGGTGAATAGTAAAAATTAAAATGTTTATTAAATCTCATAATTTTATGAACTCGTAAGGATGAATGGATAAAATAAAACTCCATAATCCGTTATATTTAATAACAATAAATTTTTATAAGAAATATTACATTTTTAAATATTTTGTTTTTTATATTAACCTATATTTCATATTTTAAAAATTTTGCTTCATTTCTAACTATAACTATTTTAATGCATTTCACATTTACTATATTAATACTAACTTATAAAACCTACAAAAATATAATATTATTAAATAGAATTAAAAATTTATAAAATGGCTCTAAATTATTTAAAAATAGAAATTTTATATTTTGTTATAAATGATAAATTACTAAGAAAATGATTGTTACCATAATAAATATAGATTATGGTAAAAATATATATTTATGTATAAATAACTAAATACCTAAAAAATTATCCCATAATTTTATATATGATATATTAATTGATAAATAATTGTATCATGTGCATTTTTTACCTTTTAAGAGGCAACTTCCATTAAAAAATTCTTGCCATCAACATTATGTTATGAATATTCAAAAAAATCTATTTTCATCAGTTATAAAATGGAATATTTACATGAAATATTATGATTCATTTAAATTATATTATATTTATAAAACTATAAATATATGTTCCCCTTAGAACTATCCCCCACTTAATAAAGTAATTTGAGATCCAATAGATATCATAAGGCTTCTATTTCAATGGAAATTTCTATGTGAAAAATAAATCTATCGACGTAAGTGTTACAACCTTCAAAGTATTATCTTTATAATATTACTATTACAAACCATTTATAATCACCTAAATACAATTATATGAATATATTTAATTCAAATAATATTATTCTATTAATGTATGAACCCCTATATATTCTTTTTACCCCCAACAAGAAAAAAAAATTTAGTGCGTACATACAGAGTGCTAGCATGAACTGATGTCTTTCATTTTTCATAAATACATATAATGGACGGTTACGATGAAGAAATTGATGAATAAATATGAGATAAGAAATATATTTATGATTTTAAAATTATGAAATTTATTATTTAATTTCATCACCTACATTTCATAGAAAAATCATAATATCTTCTAGCTTACGTGTAGACTATCATCTCCACCTATTAACTTTTTTAAATTTTCTTCTAGATATTCTTTATTTATAAAGAAATATTATTAAAAAAAAAAGAAAATATAATATTATAATTATTCATGTATTATAATAATGTTATGATAAAATAATAAATTTCATAACCATACACACCCATAAAATTTGGGTATATTCAAGTTTGGATCGGTTTGACAACCAACATAATCAATACTATGATATAATCATAAATAACTATATAATATGAAATTTTTTGAAACAAATGATTTTTTGTTTTATTTTGTATGTTTCAAATAGATAATTAATTAGTTATCAAAAAACCCTTCACTTGCCAAGAATCACTAAAACAAGGTAATTATCAAATTTATCTTTAATGATAAAGAATTGAAAACTCATCAAAGGAATTTGAAACATTATTAATTATTAAGAATTATGACGAAAAACATATTTAATGAATTGGTAAAGATAAAATTTATAATAATAATGAATATGGAAACAACTATTAGGAAACTAGTACAACGATTTAGATCTATAAAAAACAAACGTATAAGAATACGTTTAAAAATTTACTTGATTATTATAAATATAATTTATAAATGATGTTTTTAAATGAAAATCGATATGTGAAATATTCTCAATTGAGTTATTAAGATAGTTTTTGAATTATTTAAACTTTTAAAGTATCTTAGAGGAAATTATGAAAAAAGGTTTGGATTATCTTTATCATATTCCTTGCATTGATACATGATTTTCACTATCCAAATTATGTTCATTATGTGGTATATATACTATCAATTTGAGAAATTGTAACATGAAATTTGTCCCATTAGTGGTATTTTAAGATCAACTTGAATTCCCATCTCTCATGATGTTGTGATTGAATTTTACCGCAATTCATAAATGAGTGTTTATGTCTCAATAATCATTTTCAAGGTCTCATGACATATTCACAACTTATTTAGTTTTATGTGTCTCATATGTTTACATGGAATACATTTTTTCGTATTACTAATTAATTTATAGGGACTAAAATTTAATTTTATTTATGAAACCCTCTTATTCTATTATTTAATAGTTTTCAAAACCATTAAAAAACACAATCCTTTACTTAGAGGAAAATACTTAGTTTTAGTAATGAAATTGTGTGTGTTTTTTCCTTAAAAATTAATACATATTTTGATACAATAAAGTGGATGTGGTTATGGAATTTATGTACCTTGGGGTTATCAACCCCAAATTTTTTGGTTGAGAATTAACTATATCCACAATATAATGCTTGATAAGTGATACCGAGACAACACACTGGTCTAGAAAATATCATAGGATGTGATTTAGAATATTAATATTCTTTTTAAAAACTATTATAATTGAATTTTGTTAACATTTACTTGGTATCCTACCAATTATACTATTGAACCGAATTAATATATTCAATGGATATCCTGACACATTGATAGTACCCTATCCATTATATCTCATGATATGAATACTTACTTTTACTTTGATGGTATGCCAAAACATCAATTTTGATTCAAGGATGTTCTCCATGACAATAACATTATCCCACTTAATGGGGGAATTTTTTATGAGGATTTCATTATACACATAGCCATGTTTTAATTACTCAAAAGGATCCTTATAAAATGGTATAGAATAACTTTCTACCTCTTATGCTAAATCTATTAGAAATAATCAAGTGCCAGAAGGGTGTATAAATTATATTCCCACTTTAAATTTATTTGTATCTTGATAAGAAAACATTAGTTTTTGTGTATACCACTCCCTATATCAGTATAGTCTCTTGGAAATATTCCACAAAAATATATTTTGATATCAAACATTATGCATTCCATTTTTTTATGATAAATGCTTATTATTATCCATGTTTTTATTATTTATCATGTATATATTATTCCTTATATTTAAAATGATTATGGATTAATGTGTATTATTTCTTCACTCAAAATCACTTTTTCCATGTATATGTTATAGTAACTTACATTGTATGCTATTACATTCTGAGAATCTGAGGTCACCCTTGTTTTTCTATTTCTTCTATAAACTAAGAGGAGAACTATGTGTAATTTTTAGTGATGTTATGGAAGGAATAATATTGTATTCATATTTTGTTGATATTATAAATTTTAGTTTTAATTATTTTTATGTATGAATCTAGTCATCCAAAAATAAAAATCTCTTATACCGTTCTTGACCTCTTATATTTTATACCAACAATGAAATTTTCCTTTGGTATATAGGTTTCTGGAGTCTTAGTGGTTGTAGTGGTAATTAAAGGTTATTTATTAAGAACCATGGTTACTAAATATAGAGTAACTTATTAAGATAGAACAAGTATTATTAAAATGAGTCAACATTTATAGAGAACATATTATAAAATATAATAGGATCTTTATTTATTAATTCTATATTATAATCTATTTATATGAATGAAATTATATAGATATGATTAATAATATGAAGAATGTTAATCATACCAACACCCATAGTTAATCTAAATATTTACCCTATTAAAGTAAATGAATATAAAGATAAGGATAATTCAATTATAACCATATTAGTATAGTTGAAACTGGTTATGGAAAATATTCTCCCCTAAATAGAGTGGCATGTTGATCCATAGTAGATTATAAAAATGTTGGACTACTTTATTTGATTAAAAACTCAAAAATTTAGTGGATATATTAGTCCATTAGTAGGTGAACAATGTACCATGTCCCCAGATAAGATCATTCTCACTATACGAATTAGTAGAGAGGGAAAAGTCTTTATTGTGATATATTATCTGAAGGGGGAAGCAGATCAATAGTTATAGATTATTCCAAAAACTGATGAGGAATATGAGGTAATTTTAATTTTATAAGTAAATTTAAAGGATATAATCTATGAAAAATAAATTCGACATAAAAAATATGATGAAATGGACAGAAAATTCCTCAATATTTGAAAATAGTTGGGGGAAATGCTATGTAAAAGGATTACTTTATATGGTTATCTATACATGTTGTGGACTATGTACATAGAACAAGAAGAAATATTGGTTTCTTATTTAATGTGTTAAATAATAGAAATAAAATGGAATTTTTCTCTCAAAACATCTCCCCATATAAGGATATATTGTCAAGAACCATTAAAATAGAAAACATGTTCTCCATGTTGTGCATATTCAATGGTAGTGAATAAAATAATTGGTAGGTCGAGAATCATGGGAAGAATGGTGTAATATTGGGGAAGAATAGATGAATTAAAATCCTCACATATGATAAATTTGGGTAAAAAAATTTAGGTCTTGCTATAAAGGAACAAGGGTTTTTACATATTTTAAGAGAAAGGCCATCAAGGACAGGTTTTCCAAGGAAAGGAAAAAGAATTTGACGTTTAATTTTTTGAATATAAGGATAAGGGAAATTTTGAATATAAATTACACAAATATCAAGAGAATTTACTTATATTAAATCCAACAGATAAAGGAAAATATTATTCAATTACCACAACTATAGAAAATGTTTATAATGATTAGGTGGAAGGTACTTCGATCATTTCCTCAAAGTTAGTGAATGTTTTTTTGGATTATGAATATTCTCAATATATTACATTTTCTATGTTATATAAAAATATTATGTATCTTAATTGAATATTTTTAAGGGTTTTATTTATGTAATGAACCAATCAAGATAAAATAAATTATACACCCATGATGTCTATCACAAGGTGATATAAAACCGTAACCCCCCATGATTTTAAGAATTTTATTTTTAGAATAAAATAAATAATTTAACGGATTGTGTTTCCCACTAAACCAAGTAAATAATGAAATAAATGAAACACGTAGTTTAGATTTCATAACACAAAAAATTATGTTTAGCTTTTTTACACATAATATCAAGTTTAAATTTTTTAGACACAATAATAACGTTAAATGAAATGTACCACACTATTAAAATATTATTATTTTTAATTTTAGAGTTATGACCTAGTATTTGGAATATAGAGTATGAATTGGAATAATTGATTTAATAAAATATGGTTTAATCATGTTTAATAAATTTTTCATTGTCAAATTAATTAGAAATGAAACTAAAACCCTTTAAAAAAATAAAAATAAATCATTTAAAAAAAACTATGTTTATGTGCCCGAATTTGTTTTATATAAATAAATTAAGAAAATTTATTATGCATAATATTTCTAATGAAATTTATATATTTTATATTAAATGAAATTATTAATTTTAAACATGTATGTTTTCCATATAATATATAAGAAAATATCTTATTTTACGCTTAAAAACTGTAATTTTCCATGAAGAAATTTTGTCATCTTTTTTAAGTAAATATTTTTAAAATATATATTTGTTAATTATAGAAAATTAATTCAATAAAATAAGAAACATTTGGTGTTGAAAAATCATTATTATATTAGGATAATGTTTTTGTATTTTTCTAAAAAAATTATTTTTCTATGATCTTTTAAAATACTAAATTATAATTGAAAATATAATTTTTATTTAATTAATTTATTAATATAAATAACATTTTAAATTTATTTTAAAGAATAATTTATTAAATTATAAATATATTAATCCAATTTAGGTTCTTAGAATCAATTTCCTATTTATATGGGATATAAATTTTTTTCAGTTTATGATCATTTTCAATTTATAAACCCCCTTTTTCATCATGTTTGTGACATTTATTTTAAATTTTGTTATGAAGAATCTGGAAATGAAATTTTGAATAATGAATTAAATATTTGGAATAATTACAATTTTATTATTTAATAAAGGAAAATTGTTTATTACCACAACAATTAGTGAAAATGTATAAATGAATTACTTCATTTAAGGTTAAAATTGTTTCTGGTCAATTTACATGCATTTGTATTTAAATTAAATTTTAAAAAAAATTAATATTTATTGTATGAATTTTAAATTATATTTATAATCCCTCATTATAACTAAAAGTGGCTCTGCTATGGGTTCAGAAGCCCAAACCCAAGACCCCGAAAATTTATAAAAAAATGTAAAGGTACAAAAGAGATGACGAAATACATACATGTGAAATACCAGACCCATATAGAAAACTAAATAGTCACATTAGATACCCAATTATTACCTTTCTCTAGGTAGGCCTCAACCATGATATCCTACCCGAGATCCTCCCGGATTAGCTGGATGGTTCCCTCTTCCCCTTTGCATCACTGATTCATTCTCTGTCGCCAAAACATCAATAGTGTGCACTTAAATTTCATCATGAGAAGCGTCCCCATGCAACATTGAATGCGTAGCTTCAATAGGGGAGATATCATTTTGGTGAGCATTACCATGAGGGGACTCCTCATGATGGTCTTGAAGATCCTCTTATACATCCTTGGAGTCCTGCACAGCCACACAAGACCTTGCAACACTATGATTGGGGTGTTCCATCTTCTATGGGGTCTCCAAACCATCAACAATAGCAGATGTCAAATAAGAGCACATTCGGTTAATACATCCTGAATTCTTGAGTCCTTAAAGATTAAGAAAATCAAACTCATGAGTATTAATAGACTGTAACATTGAAAATAAATTGACAGTTGGTTTTACAAGTCCTTTTAACATCACATTACTAGAAGCCTCCTTTGAAATGACATCCATATTAGTCCCCCTCTAATCTGTAACCATTTGAGGAGATCATACAAGTTCCGATACATGACTAGGTGTAGTAACATCCTCCAAATTATTAGGGAGATATCCTACTAAAATATCACCCTGCTTAGATGGAGAATATCGGAGCCGACCCGCTCCCCTGGAACACCTTTTGAGCCACCATACTTATCGAAAGAACTAGTTCTATCCACCAGTACACCCTCCTGAATCCCCTCTTGTACAGCAACATCTCCTAAAACAACATTGTCCACCAGCGGATCCTCTTCCATCTGAGCACCCACATTGGCCACCTACACCTGATCATAAATGATTGGATATTCCCTCAACTTCTTTGGAAACACCAACTGGAATCCATCATCATCCAATATCTTTATCTTACCCTTCCTAAAAGCATAGGCTAGTGCAACACAGTCTAACTCTTAATTTACTTCATTTTGGATAGCTGACTCATGCTCAGATAGATTCCCTTCCTCCTCCTCGACCACATTATCCCATGACCTGTTATCTAGACCCATAGTGACTCCATAGGTATCCTTCTCTAATGATCCATCATTCATTAGCACAACAAACAGTATTAACAAGTTACTAAAATGCCTCAGGCTATGACATACCTTGATGGACAACCTCAATAATGAAGAAATATCAACATTGTGAGGATCCTTCCTCCAGAAAACATGCTTACTACCATTAAGGTCAACTTGTTTCTTCTTGCACTGATCTGGGGCACGACCCAAGGATTTACATAGTGAACATTTTGTATTCCTGCAACATTGTGCATGATCATGGCCAATACATAGACAAGACTATAGAAAGTCAGTAACAAATCATATTCTATCACTAATTCTAACTTAATCTCACCCACAATAATGAAAACTATGTCAATAAGAACATGAGATAAATAAATCCAGAATAATACACGATCAAAGTGACCATACCTAGGATTCTCTTTTTCCTTATAAACCTTCACCGGTATACCAACAGAAGAGGCCACATCCCACAACACCGATGGATGCCAGAAAAAATGATTTAAACCCATAATTCAAACCCAAGTTTGAGTGGAGGAATTATTAATTTCAAGAGGACTTTCTAAAGGATCCCATTGTTGAACCATGATGTAACCATGTTTCATATAAACTGGTCTAAAACTCTAGGAAATAATATTATGTTCCTTCAATGGAAAAAACAATATGGAAGGTGCCTCTCCCAATTGAGTTCAAATTTCAGTCAGTGAAGCCCCAACTCTAAGATAAATGAGCCCACACTTCATCAACCCTCAAAGGGGTATCACTCCATGTTCCCATTAACCTATGGAGGAGGGAGAATCATAATTATTCAAGAAGATCTTCAAAAAATTATGGACTTTCTTCAATAAATGCAATAGATCCATTCTTAGTAATCCATTTATGTAAAGAAGTAGATTCATGCTGAGATTCAGAAAAAAACCTATCCCAAGAAGCATAACGCTCATACTTCCTCTAAGGGTTCATCACATCTTCCTTCACGGCATCCAAAGGATTTGAAAGAGCACCACCACCCGTAGCCACCACCTTCTAATGAGGAATGAAGATGTCTTTAGGATCAAAATAACATTCCAGCGAATTTTCCATTGATCGTCTACTCGAAGATATCCCGGGAGTCGTTGCGTGAGATGTCTCCTGCATTTCCTCAATATAATCCTTCACTATAAATTTTATAATTAATCCCCTTTTAGTTAATGTCTTAACATATTATTTACCCTCTTAAATAAAAAGATACAATTTACCTATGTAAAAACAATAAATATAAAATTTAGTGTACTTATAGAAAAAGGAATAAATTGAAAATAAATATTTTTATTTTGTGCAATTCTGGTGTTTTTTGACCTAGTCATCTCTTACCTCCATTATTATTCTATTTGTGAGCCTGATGAGGTATTAGATACCTCCCAAAAGTTAAAATGAATCGATATTTACCTAAATACCACCCCTCCTCAACTATTAATGGGCACCGACCCTCCCCCAACTTCACCTATCTCAATACATTTGTATGAAAAAAACTTAACAAAATCATAGTACATCTTCCATAACCTCATCATTGAAGCCTTATTTTGTGAATTAAACCATCAAAGGAAAGTTTTTAGAGAAAACATAAGGATCGTACCTGAAGAAGAGGAAACATTCAAGAACAGATATTTTGGTTACATTTCTTCCCCAAACCCCATAAATTATTTTTATACCATGATTAAATAATAATATTAGTATTGACCATATATTTTTATAAATTTATGATAATTACATGATGAAAAATCATATCTTCTCTCATTAAATGGGTTACGAAATCATTTTTCTTCTATACAGTGGACATCCACCTCACGAACCAATGATGTTGGTTTTTCCATTACCACCTATCACTGATGGGATTTATTGTTTATATATGATATTTAATATTCTTATCATATAATTATTATTCTATATTTTTGGTATCACTTATATTTTCAAACATTTCATTTAGTGTGAATATGATAATTCTATTCATCTGTATGGAAGAATACCACCTCACAAAGTGATATGATTCATTCACGCTATATAGGAAATATATTTAGGAAGAGTTTGATAAAAAAATTTAAAAATATGAAATAAAAATTATTATTTAAAGAGAATATATAATATAAGTTTTTTTATTTTATCCTAATAAAAATTAAAACAACACTCATGAGTACGTACGACCTACTATCTCTTTGAAGGGTGAATTTAAATTCCCATTTCTATTATTTATAGATAATTATAAATACATATGTTTAAGATATATATAATATTTTTACTAATTTTTTTAATTATTTAGTTTTTTAAATAATGATAAATGTAATATTACTAAAAATATAACAAATCTAAATTTATAAGAAAAAGAAAGCGATTATTACACGAAACATGACTTTAACATAAACTTATTAATAAACGAGTAGTAAAAGGTAATTTGAAAATAATATGTGGAATTATATATATAAATATGATTCATTATAAGTTTTATATAAACTTATATTAATTATATAGTGGGTTTTAATTATTATGAAGGAATTCAAGACTTAAGGTATAACATTTCTCTCTCACTTTTTTACTTTTGTGAGAAATATTCCATATTAACCACATATTTATTTTGTATGGTGTTTATAAATTCAATGACTTTATTTAATATTGATTATCTAGAAATATATTTGTGTTATATATCCATTTGAGTATCCCTCTTTAATTGAGATTATGATTCAAAAGTTAACAAATCGATATGGTGATTTTTTCTTTCAATTTTCCTTCTATGAGATGTATCTTATGCTATGAACCTATGCTATTTCAAAAGGTATATATGAAGTAAATTTGAAATATAATATGATGAATTTATTTATCCTCAAGTTATTTTATGTTTTATTTCTACGTATTTATTTCATGGTATATATGGTTCAATGTAACTAAAGTGGTAGATATTTTATATTACAATCTCATTATTATTTTGGATTATCTTTGATTAAGTATCTGGTGATAAAATATGATGACATAACATTCAATAGTTATCTTAATTTTTCATATACTTTGGGAGTTCATGTTATGTTCATGTAATATTAAAAAAATTTAGTCTTTTTACATAAAATTATTATGAAAATGTTTTAAAAAAAGATGAATTTATTTCTCTTTTTGATCCAAAATATATTTTATTATAAAACTTATTTTTCTATAAAATTATTACAAAAGTATTTCTAAATTCTATTTTAATATTATCTTATGGAAAATATATATAAAAAAATGTCTGTTTTAAAAAAATAAGATGGTTTTCATTGATTCTTTTTTATGATTTAAAATCTATATTTAAATAATTTTATATCAAAATGTTTATTATATTAAAAATTTATTCCAAGGTTTATTTGATATTTAATTTATGAAGTGTTATAAATGATATTTAAAAATTATTTTCTATCTATATTGAAATCTTTTTGTGTTACAAATTACTTAATGGAGATATAATACAATTATACCATTCACATTCTTTATTTGAATGGTTTAGATTTTGTTAGCATGATTCATATAAAACCAATTTCTCTTCCTTATGTTATATCATAATGAAATTATTGTGAAACCCACATATTTTCATGGTTTATTCTATGATGAAATAATTATGAAATGTTTTTCATTGTCAAATGTTTTCACATGATAAAAGTTTTATGACACCCATTACTACTCATGAGTTATAAAAGATAATGTTTTATGATCATGTGGAACCCATATATATAGATATCATTATGTGAATGGTGATACCTTTATATCCCTTTAATTAATTGAATAATAATTTATAAATCAAATGATAAATTCATACCTGGAATGTGTATTGAACTTGGTATAGTAAGAGATATCTTGAATGGTGAGTTCACTCGATACAGTAAGACAGGGCTGCGAGAAAGAGATGAATCAATAATGTAATAGAGTTTGTCTTCCCTGATGTCCTTGGCAGTAATCCTTATCCAATATTAAAATAATTCTCTATGCTTATGTGTATTCCGAAAATTCCATTATTGATGCCATTGTTATTCTCTAATGACTCATGTTATTTGATTTCAATTTGATTTATATCATATAGACATCCAATTTTCTTATAATGCTTTAAGAACATGATCTTTTATCTACAAGGTATTTTTTATCGAAATTTAGTCCCATGTTATAACACCCTTATACTCATTTTATTCTTACTTATCTTTCTTGGTTACCCTTACTATGAATTTTAGGTCACCCTTTTTTATTATTCCTTTCTATAGGTAATGGATACACATTTTATTTAGGGTGTGTTTATGAATATTACTAAATAGGGAAATTTTATGTGATATTTTTAATATTTTTCACCCAGTCATAATATTATGTTCTATCATTCAAAAGACACAATACTATTTTAATTATCATGTGTGTATTTGTCTAAGTTAATTAATATTCCTAAATAATATTTAATATCCATTTATGAAACAACTGGGTCAGTTTAGTTTTAATCATATGAATAATTTTCTTGTTCTTTAGATTCATGGATGATAAAACATTAGTGGTATCCCGAGGGATATTTATATAGATATTTCTAGGTATGTCTCTGCGATAAGTCCAAGGTTGAGTTAAATTATAGGAAATTATCATAGAAGTTTTGTAATGGATTGAGAAAGTGGTTTCTAAAGAATTACATCCCAATATGGATACTATAATTGTATGGGGATTTGAAAGAGATTTATCTATGGTTAATGACACCAAAAACAATTTTTTGTGCTAAAGTTGATCGATAATTGGTGAATGAAAATTGGCCTTATTTGAAAATTGGTTTTAAATTCCTTGGGGAAATAATTATGAAATTTAAAAAATAATTACAAAGCATCAAGAAATATTTAAATAATATATTATTATGAAAGATCTATGACTCACCTACATCATAATATATTATAGAAGGTTTCATGATTCAGACATCTTATATGAGTTTTTTATGTAATTTTTTGTTCTCCATTATTATTACTATTTCTCACCCTATGATTATTTGGGATTATATGTTTTCATTACCAAAGAAAAAATTGGTTAATTTTGAGTATGATAACTTTTTTTAGGATGAGTATTAAAAAAGTATGACTACTGGATTTAAAGAATGTTTATTTATTCCTAACCAGGTTTCTTAAATCATGGTTATAAAAGGGAACCTTAAAAAATATAAAACTCATCAAAGAAGAGAATGAATGTGTCCACTAAGGGTTTGGGAGATGACAACAATGAAGGGAAGAATATTTGGCTTTCTATGTGTTGATAATGTATGAATAAATATCCAATTGGATGTATTATATAAACATAATGATGTTTTGATAAGGGAAATGAAGGACAAAAAGTAATTAATTGAAAAGGGACAATGTAATGTTCAGTTAATTCAATGGATGGTAATATTGGAATTCTAATGATAACATCAACAATTGAATTCATTAGATGTGGAATGTATCATAACTATGAAAATTGGTGTTCTAAAGGGAAGGGTTATAATGAAAATCAGAGAGTTTATAAGAGTAATTATCATATTGTTGATGATGAAGGAACTAAAAATGACATATGAATGCATAAATTTTTAAGGAATAATATAGTGAGTCATGGTTATTGTTTTATAAATAAATTTGGTTAATTTATTTATTTATGTATTGATATTAAAATAATTGTATTTTAGTGAATGGATTTTTTGTTATTAGAAGCATGAACTATCAATGGAATGTTCCACAACAACTTTTCATTACGGAGTTTCAAGAATATTTTATGTAGTACTGATTTTATATAAATGTGAATCAATCACAATGTTAAATTTTATGAATAAAGGAAAATAAACCTACAAATGTTCCCGATGTTTTGAAAATGATTTTTATTTTGGATAAAGATATGATAGGAGTACAGTAAATTTGATTGTACATGTTACCTTGTAATAGATTAATAATTTTTTGACAAAGTGATTTATGATATAATGAATCTAGTTTATATAATTTTCATATTTGCATAATATATCAAATAATATGTGTTATATGAAAAAAGGCTATGAAGGAATGTTTTCATTATGTTTTTATGGTAATTAAGGTCATTATGAAGTTTTGGAGAATATATGATGAAGGTATTCACATATTTTATATGTGACTAAAAGTATTTAATTTATGATATATAGGGGAAAAATATTAAGATTATTTAGTGAACATCATTATAAACTATAACATTATCATCTTTCAGAAGTAAAAATTGGTAAAAATTTAAGGAAATATTTATATTGAACTTTGAAAGAATTTTTTAAGATTACTGTATTATTTCACTATATGAAGATTTATTCCTATTAGATAACATGGGATAATAAATGGGTTTTGATGATAACTAAAGATATACAGTGTGAATTATCATTCTATATGTTTGTATTATGATTCGTTAGTGATTCAGTCATAGAAATTAAACCTTTATTTATTATATTTAGAGATAAATTTTAAATTTATCATGCCCCAACCAGATGGTGAGACAGTTCATATAAAATGGAATGAAATCACATGAGTATTTTTTTTCTTGTAAAAATGCATCCTCATTAGAAAAAGTGTTTAGAAATAAAATCTTCTCTTTTTGTTGTCATTTTTTATGATACCAGTGAACATTGTCTATACTATTTGGTTTATGGTTTTTTATCTTTATATTTATCATGACCATGTTCACTATCACTATCTATCAGGTTTGGGGTGTTTGTTATCTCATTTATGTCCATGTTTTCACTTCCCATCATTGTTTACCTATTTAAAAACCTAGTATGTGCTATTCAATATGACCATCACACACCCCATTAAACTTCTACCAGAGGATTTTCTATTAAAATTTATTATGATCGGGGTTTCAATTAAATTAACTATAATGTATAAAACCTTGGATAACTGAAACAAATTTTGATGAGGAAATTAATTTTTTATAGTGGTAGAATTTAACACTATGAGATTTTTTAATTTATATAAAGTAAAATTCATTAAAAGATTCTATTGAATAATATAAAAATTTATTTTTTGTCTTAAAAAACCATTATGTATTTCCTATGGTTTAAACAATACCATGTTTTTCTTGTGTGAGACAAAATACCGAGTTTAGCCTATGTTACACGGAACACCAATTTTAATCGAAACATGTCACTCTATAATGATATTATTATTTAATATGCGAGTTATCATAAATCCATTACAATAGTAGATATGATTATGGTTAACTAAATTATGGAGACACAATTTAAAAATTATTAATGAATTTTTGGTTACCTAGTTAATTGAAAATGAAAGTAAAACCTTTTGGAAAATAAACATAAATTTTTTTTCTTCAGGAATCTATTTCTTTACATACAAGTATGTGTTATATCAAAAAATTAACAAAAATAAATTTTGAATAATTATATTAATTAAATTTAAATATTTTATAATCATCCTTTTTAACATTAATATTATATATCTTATAGAAAAAAATTTAAGAATAAATCCAATTTTATAATTAAAAAATGTAATTTTCTATCAAGAAATAATTCCACCTTTTTATTTAAAAAATATTTTCAAAACAAATTTTGGAATGATCTAAATATTAATTTGATAATATAATCATGATTTTTGAAATTAATATATCAAAATAATCTTTGGAGGGATATTTGTGAGGTTTTTGAAAAGTCTCATTTATTTTATGAATAATGAAAACTACTGAATTATAATTCAATATTACAGGTTCCTTCAAATTATTCTTAAACTTATATTATATTATAAATTGTTTTAAAACTATAATAATTTAAATTATACATATATTAATACAATTTATATCTTTTTAATCAATTTAAAATTCAAATTACATTTAAATATGTTGCATCCCTTTGATTATTTTCACTATCAAAACATTCTTTCTCTTTATGAATACATGATTTTTTAATGAAATTCTAAACATTATTTGAATAGAATTTAGAATAATGGATTATATATATTGAATTAGAATAAATTATAATATATAATGATGTCAAATTAAAATTTTACCGTAATTATTATTGAAAAATGTTGAAATTAATTACATTGATTAATATTAAAATTGTGTTTTTGACGCATTACATGAGTTTGTATTAATATTTATTTCACACACACAAAGGATTTTAATTTAAGGAATTTAAAAAATATTTAAAATCAGATTTTACAAATTTTCTAATAAATACCTTTCTAATTATATTATTAAATGATAAATTACCTAGGTAAAAAACATATTCAAGTCATAATGTTAAAAAGTAAAAATATAAAATTGAGTAAGCATTTTGAATAAAGAATAAATTGAAAAGAACTGTATTAATTTTTATATGGTGTAGATTATTATCGACCAATTAATCTCTTCTCTCTATTATAAATCAATTTTATAGCCACAAGAGGTAAGGGAGACCTCCCAATATTGAATACTTTTGGGTATTTAAAATAATGACACTCCTCCCCAACTATAAAAGGGAACTCACTCTCCCCCATTATTAAAACATGTCTGAACATTTATATTGACTAGAAACCACCAATATCACTTCATAAAATCCATTCCATTATCCAATAACACTTATTTTTGTGTAAAAAAATATCTCAGGAAGCCTTTTAGTGAAATACTTTGGAGGATACCCTTTGAAGAGGTAAAGTTCATTAGCAAAATTTTTTTATTATTTATTTCTCAAACCCCATAAATTATTTGTATATAATTATTATATAAAAAATAATTATAATATATATAAAGAAATGTTTTTTTAATAATTTAATTGCAAAAAATAATCACCACTTCCAAAAATGGGTTATGAATTCATTATTCATTTGTATGGTGGGCTACTACCTCACAAACCGATGACATTTGAAAATCAATTAAAAAAGTAGAACTAGGGAATAATGATGCATTAATTATATATATTATATATATTTTATTTTTATTATTCTATTATAATTCTAGAATTATTTTAGGACATATAAATTCATGCTTTTCAATTTTTGGGAATATGGCTTTGACATTAGTGTGTATTTCGGACCACCCCCTCATGAAGTGAAGTGATTCATTAAATATATACATGGAATGTAATAATGATGGTTTTAAAAAAAATTGGTATATATATTATATAAATTTTTTCTATAATAATAATATATCATATACTTTTATTTCTTTTTAAAAGAAAAGAAAATGAAAGTGGTGTTCATGAGTTTGTATGGCCTAATGTATCCATGAACCATGTATTTCATTTCCTATTTCAATTATTTGAAGATTTTCATAAAAACATGTATACTAAATATATAAAATATTTAAATCATGAATATCATCGTAAATATTATTAAATTTTTATTACTATAATAAAACCATTAATATAACAACCCAAAACGTATACGCAAAACAAATGGGTTATTTCTAAAATATGACATTAACGTGAAATTATTAAAAAAAGGTAATACAAGGTCATATGAAAATAATATATGGTATGATATATATATATATATAATTATGGTTATTTAATATTTTAATAATAAAAATATTTTTATTATATAGGATGATTGAAAGAGTATGATGGAATTCAACATTTAATTTAACAGATTTCAGTCTCACTTTTTTACTTCCATGAGACACATGTCATATTTACCACTTATTTACATTATGTGGTTTATATATTTTCCATGAATTTGAATTATGATTAATATACTAAAATCTATTTTTTACATATCCAATTGAGTATATCTCTTTTATGGGATTTAGGGTTAAAAATGTTAACAACTCAGTAAGGGGATTTTTTTATCTCCATTTTACATTTTTGAGAATTATGTTATTCAATGAACCTATGTTAATTTAATAGGTGTATATATATACCAATTGGAATTTAAAATCATCAATTTATTCATTATTATGAAATATTATGTTTTATTTCATGTTTACACCTTCTTGGGGCTTATTATTTGATGATACCAAAGTTGTAATGATATTATGTTATAATTACATCATTCATCATGGTTGATTATGATTAAGTCTTCAACGATAAAATATCATGATCTACCTTTCTGTAACTCTAAATAATTTTCTTATCCTCTAGTTATTCATGATATATTCATATAATAGTCCCTTTATTTCACTCTTTGGTACTTAAAAATATTAATAAATGTTTTTAATAATATCTTCCCATATTTAACTTATCTATAATATATCAATTTTATTCCAAAACTGTTTTTTATAAATTTTTTATAAAAATGATTTTAAATGATCTTTTCATATCATTTTAAAGGTAAATAATTTTTTAATTTTTTTTTGTTTTAAAAATTGTTCTTAATGGGTTTTAAACCTACCTTTTTAAGTTTACAAAGCTATATTCAAAGAAAAACATTTTCAAAATGTTTCATGTTTTAAACATTTTTTTGGAATTAAAAAATGATATTTTTCCCAAGAAATGTTATAAATGAAATCTATATTTTTTTCATATATGATTTCATCTCTTGGTTTTACCTACTTCTCATAGGGGATATGATTCATGAAATTATTAATTTAATTTCAATGAATGGTTAATGATTTGATGGAAGGATTTTTAGGAAACTCATTTATCTTTCCCTTGTTACACCATGAGGAAATAATTATTAAAACAGCTTCTTTTCCTAAGTTATTATGTAAAAAAATGAATATAAAAGTTTTCTCTTTTTATTGATTATGATATGATAGAATTTTTATGATACCCATTTATTTCTTGTTTTATGATATGATAAATTTTTTTGAACTTGTGGAACACATAGATAATATTTTTATTATGTGACGGATGGGACTGATATCTCTTTCTAATGAATTTTTTAAAGAATTATATATCACATGAGATAGAACTGGATGGAATGGGGGAGAAAACCCAACAGAGTAAGGCATGGTTTAAATGGGGAGTGAACCGAATTCCATAATATGGGGCTAGAATGGGGAGAGAATATTGTATATTAAATGATTTTTTCTTCATTTATGTCTTAGTATTGTGGGTTTACCAAAATGAAAATAATTTTCTATGCCTATTTGAATGCCAAAAATTCCAAGGCTTTTAAAAATTTTATGCTCTCATATGTCATGTTATTAGATTTCATTATGATCAATTTCTTATAAATTAACAATATTTATTCCATGATTCAAGATTTGGATCATTAATATGTAGGGTATTCTTCTGAATAAAATTACTCACCTTATCATTCCCTTATTCTTATTTTATTATTATGTATCTTCCATGTTTACACTTATTGAGCATTTGAGATCACCCTTTCTTATGTTTCCTTTCCCCCGGTTGTGATGAATTTTTTTATGGGTATGTTTTGGAAGAGTACTAAATGGGAATATCAATTTGAGATATATTGATGGTTTGTTCATGTTATAATACTATGTTCCATGTTTCCAAATAAACTATACTATTATCCTTGTGTGTGTGTTTGTTTAATGTAATGAATATTCATAAAAAAATTTCATATCAATGTATATAAAGCCAATGTCTTTATTAATATTAATATATTCGAAAAAGTATTGAATATAACTAAAAAACTAATACAACAAGATTAACATATTGAATAAGGAGAAAACTAAGATCAATACAAACCATGAAAAATAATGTAAACCAGAAAATTATGGATTAGAAAAGACCAAAAAGTCTCCATGTGACCAACCATCACCTCTAAAACATCCCACAGGGAAGGAAACAAATGATAAGTTATCCTATAATTCTATATGATTCCATTAACATTCCCTACATCCGGCATAATAAGTCCACAACTCCCCAAAAGATAATGTTTTTTGTGAGATCAATGATCAGTAGGATACCACCAAACAATCTATACATGTTATAATATCAATAATACTCAAATCATAGCTTTAAAAACATTTTCATCATGAATTTTCATAAATAAAAATATTTTTAAAATTTCATTTTGTTAAAAAATTAATGAAATATTATCAAAATACATGAATGTATTAGGTATAAAATAAAAATAGGTAAGCAACACATGTGAGAAATATCAATGAAATAAACCATCATGTGATAAACCATGACAAAAATACAATGCATATCATTTGGTCCCTAGGACATAGGTAAACAAAATACACATTAATGAATCCAAAAATAGGTATAAGTTTCTTTCAACAAATATAGAGTCCTTATAATGTATATTAATACCATATAATTAACCTCTAGTGGTTCCACACACACTTGGGTAACCTATATCCATTTCTTGATGCACCCAAGGTTCCCAATGTGCTATGTCTTTCCAAAAACATATTCAAAAATCCATGATCATATTTAGTAAAACCTTTTTATAATAAGGAAAAGAGGCTTCAATGAATAAACCAAAAGGGTTAACTAGAAAATAGATAAATTTATGAATTTTAAATAGTATCATAGATTCACCAACCTCAAGAATGATGGACACATAACTTCCTTTTTAAAAATATGAGTTAAAAATTCGGCTATAGAAATATAAGGTATGAAAGAAAAAATATAAAGGATGAATAGAAACTACCAACCATCTATGAATTTAAAAAAAACTTCCAACAAATCCACCATGACCAAAGGGAATGAAGAAGACAAACAGATACTTACCATGGATATGCAGTGAAACACTAAAAATTATCAAACATAGAACATCGTGATTTGGATGATGTTAGATCATCCAAAGTCATCTAAAATTTCCTTAGGGGTCAAGAAGTGAAGCCTACATACCTACTAATAAAATAATCAGCCATGTATTTCATTTTAAATTATTTGATTTCAAGAATTCACTTTATTAATCCATTTCATGATGTGAAATACCATTTATTAAAAATATGTTGAAAATGGTGTCGCATGAATTTAAATTAAATATTAATTGAAATTTTCATGATGTGTATGGATTTCAAATCATGAAATATTTTCACACCCTACATGTGTTTAACTGAATCGTCTCTTAAAAAATTTCATATCTTAGAACCCATTCATGATGGTAATGTTACCAGAAGTCAGTACACATCCATGTTTTATATTGGAACCCTCCAATAAAAAAATTATGGTTATCTAGTCCTAAAGTGAACCATATAAATACATTTACTCATATACAGCAATAATCCATTAATTCAAAGAAGCATACATCCATGAAAATGTATATCAATTCCCCCAAAAAAGACACTCCATTCCTATAAAACTCATAAAGCACCCAAAAAAAATGGAAAGAATTAAATGAATCTATAGAATACCTAAATGAAGGTGATAAGGTGTTATAATATCCAAAACATATTTGATTTCATCCCCCATAATATTCCATAGGATCATGGACTCACTAAAAGTGGGGTCCGCCACTAACACATCATCATTTACCACACCCATCTGTCCTGCATATCCTATCTACTCATACATAGTACACATAAAAAACGAATAATTTTACCAGATATCACCTTCTCACATTGATTAATTATATAAGCTGGGTTTTCAACCATGTGCTTCTTGGATCAATATTAACATCCTCCCATTCAACCACATTAGAAATATCTGATCGATACACCTAAGTTAAGAAACATAAAAAATGTCATCGATTGAAGTCAATAGAGATGGTAATTATAACTGATATAAAGCCTTTCCTAGTTGTACAATGATCTAAAATTTCCCCATAAATCACATTGCAAAGATACATTACATACCAAAATGATAATGTACCAGAAAAGTTGAAACTAAAAGAAATAAATTATCACCAACCTCAATCAAAATTGGTTTGTGATGACATTCATTATAATATTTTTGTAGACTCTATACCCTAAGAAATCTATTTCAAATAAACTAAACCATCTCTATCTTATCCTAAAAGTGTCTATAAAATAAAATGTCCCCACATGCAACACTTCCCTTAATAAGGGAGATCCACATGGCCACTGGTCAGAAGCCTTAAGGTCCTCCATTTTTTTCAATTATAGATAATTATTTTTATAGGAAAACTAAACTAATGGAAAATTATTTTTCCAAGAACCTCTAAAATCTGGAACACAATCCCACAATATATCCTATAGAATATTTATAACTCCCTTCTTGTTTCCTTCTATCTCTGGATTATATGACATGATAAATTTTAACTAGGACCCATAAACTCTAAAAATCCATTCCAAAAAATGGATGTGATCCTTAAGGGCCTTTTATATATAACTATAGAGGGAACCCCTTGAAATATCAGAAATTTCTGTACATAAAATCCCCCATGTTATTCCACCTTCACCATATCCTTGATTTGGGGAAAATACACGGATTTCATGATTCAATCAATGATCACCCAAATTTAATCCTTACCACTAGGATTATTGAGGTGATAAATAATGAAAACCATGGAAATATCATCACTTTTCTATATAATAATGGGAAAGGGATGAATCAAACTAGTAGTTCTCTAGTGTTCCACCTTAATTAATTATCATTTAAGAAACCACAATAAAAAAATCCACAATTAGCCATCTCATCCCTGAACATCAATACCAATGTCTCAATTAATGACACATTATGATAGTGACTAGATATACCGACTAGAAATAATGGTGAAGAATGTCAATAAATTATTTTTTAAGGAATATTTAATGACCAATATGTTTTTAAATCCCAATATTCCATTAGGAAACCTACAGCACTCACATAATGTCTCTACACAATGATGTATATTACAATTTCTCTGGAATTTTGGGAATGACTTCCACATTATCCAAATCCACTGAACAAAAAATTGTAGTTCTAACTAATTCAATGCATACCCTTCCACCATCTTCTTGCATTCTGAATATCATCTTAGTAAAAAAAACTCATCAAAGACAACTATTCATATGATTCCATCCTTACAAGTGTTAGTAATTAACTTCTATGTTCATTAGAGACCAAATTCCATATTATAGGATTATAGATGTGTCAAAATAAAATTTCTAGAAATACTGCTCTGAATGTCACTATATTAATTTTAGATCCCTCAGTGTGAAAAAATTACACTATTTTTTATAAGAATTTATCAAAAATTGTTTACCAGAGAAGTAGTGACATTAAATTTTTAGTGCCTCCATAACCACTAACAACTCAAAATCATTTGTGGGGTACTTATTCTAATGAAATAATTTCCAAAAATGGACATAAGATACAAAATTTCTCTGTTTCATCAAGACAAACATCACACATCTTCCTGATGTTCCATTGAAATCATCACAAACCGAACATGGTTATGGGAGAATCAAAATTGTAGCTGATTTCGATATCTACTTTAGTTCCTCAAATGATCCTTAAAACATGTCAATCCACTTAAATGTTACACCCATATAGGTTAAATATATAATCATAGATTCAATCTTAATGAATTTACAAATAATACACATATAATATCTAGCCAACCGTAGGATATTTCAAATCTCAAACACATCTATGGGCCACTCATAGTACAAATTTTATAGTAATTTTTCTAAATCTAGAAAACCCCTCTAAGATATTACATGGCCAAGAGGCTTTACATCCGGATTCCAAAACACATATTTGGAATGCATACCATAGAGACAATGTTCCATCAATGTTCTATGAATAATTTAAAATTTTTCTATGTGATCCTCCTCTAACATGGTGTAAAATAAAATATTATCCATAAACACCACCAAATATGATTATATGAACCAATGAATTATTTGTTTTATAAATTCCATAAACATCACATGAGACCTAGTTTGTCTGAATGGAAAAAAACAGAAACATGTGATGTCTATATAAGATCCTAATTGCAATCATAATTATATCCACTTATAAACCTCTCCCCTAGTGGTTCCCTATCTATATGTAAATCTTTGGAAACCAACTAACCCTCAAATATTGTTAACTAAATCATCAATCCTAGGTATGGGATGATTTTTATTAACGATCATTATATTTATCTTTCAATAATAAAGAATTATGAGGATGACATATTCATTCTTACGAAAGAGGATAGGTGAAGCCCGTAGTTACACACTATGATGAATATATTTCTAATACATAGGATCCAAAAGTTGAAACTTATGTTATAATAACTCATTAGATGTTATATGTTATGATGGCATGAAAATGGGCATCATAACATGGAGTTGTTTTATAGTAAACTCAGCCTCTCTCTTGGTAGGTTGATTAGAATGATTATCTAGAAAGACCTCAGGGTATGCAGACAACACCAAGGGTATATGTATATAGAAACAATGGTCAATATAATCATGAAACATCATTGAAAACAAGTATGAGATTACCTAGGTATAAATAATAAAAATACCCAAAAATGTATATCTATAGTCCCATAAACACTGAAATGGTTTTCTATCCCTATCAGATGAAAGAAATTTAACTCAATAGCGATAAATGTCTATATGGTACATAACACTTATCATTTATTCCATGCTGATAATTATTTATAAGATATCAATATGTATTACACAGAAGTCCCATTCCACATCTTGGTTCGCTATTTTCACTCGACATATTGGGAACGTGAAACATATTAGTTCCACATTCTCTAAGGCAAGGAAAGATTAAAAAATAATAGAATCATTTATGAAAATAGTCCCAAAATGTGAAATATATTTGATGATATGAAATAACAAGTAGAACCTATATAAAATAAATCTAGAACCATCAAAGAGGAAAAAATTTATATACCACTAAACGTGGATGACCTTGCTTTAGATTCCCTTGGTACAAAACCCACCACATACATACATATTTTCATAGCTTTTTTATGATATTTATTAGCCACATGAACATTCCCCTTAGAATTAGGATAATACCCACCACCCTATCACAAAAAATATTTATAAGGATATTTTTTTACACAATGATGGAAAACCATGGTATTCTATTTACAATTAGTCTAGGTATTACTAGACCTCCCACATCGATAGGAAAAAACATAATACTTTTAAATAAAATCCTTCAAAAACTCAGTCAAAAGAAAACTGCCTACCCTTGTGCTTCCCTTCATGGCCAGAAGATATACTAGGGATAACAATAGTAACCAATGAATATTACCAAGCTTATTATTCAATTTTTGTTAGCCTATTTCAAATATTTAATGTTAACTGTCTCCCCAATGTTCATAATGAACATAATAATTTGTATTAACTAAATATTTTCCCTCAACCCCAACTCAACACTCTTAAACATCATGTAATAATTGGTAACTATCTTTGGTTCCAAGTGCACTGACTCAACAAAAGAAGTGTAATAAATTATAATTGTATGGAAAACCATCTCTATAGTAAAATTTATTAAGTATTTTTTAATGTAATGAATTTTTATAAAACTATTTTGATGATTTTATTGAAAAAATCCTAGGAAAGATCCTCATGAAACGTAGCTTTAACAATTGAGTCCCATTATGTTGTACACATTCCTTAAATAATATATTTATAATGACATGTTAGAGTTTGCATCAGTCTCTAGAAATATAAATATCATTTCAATAAACTGAATCATTTCATCATTGTTCTGTTATCCATTGTCACCATGGAAGGGAGCTGGACACCACTTTATAAATTCTGAGCCATGATCAACTTCTCATCATGGGATCCAGACACCTGCTTTATGTAGAGTCTGAATAGAGTGGATTATAACTTCTACTAAATAAGGTAAGAAAAACGTATTTTACTAAAAAACGTGACTCCCTTGTTACTCACTTGTATTTGGAAGATCCTTTATATATGTCTTTATTTAACAATCACAGGAAATAAACCAATTATTCATGAGATGACTCAATAAAAATTGGGCCAAAATTTAGGGATCAATATCAATGACTTATAATAATATTAATCTAAATAAATAATTAATTCCAAAATTGAAAGGAACCACTTTAAAATGGAATAGGATCATTTAAATAATCATCCCAGATATTTTATTCACATTACCTCAAAACCCATGTCTCACCCTGAATTTTTTTTAACCAACCATGGTAACTAGAGTTCATATTTGGAAGGGAGCTAGCCAGGCCCCTTCCCACAAATACTATTAAACATGTAATCATTATAACTCTTATATACCCAATACATAGAACCAAACGCAAATAGTGTTAACACCATTTATGTTAAACAACCCCTCAGATACGAGTTTGTTTCAGACCACCCTGTGTAAACTAAATCATCAACCACAGTCTGCTATCACATGGTTTGGTAAAACAAAAAAATCATAAGATTTTTTAGAATTGTACAAATTAAATAAATAAAATAATAGTATAATAAGTATGATAGATATATATTAATATCCATACAACCCAATATAAACAGGGTATACCAAAAAAAACATGAATTAAGAAATGTAGCAGAGTATCTATGTGACTAACTGTCACCTCTAAACCATCAAAATAATAAGGAAAGATATGAAAAGAATATTTTGAAAACTATATGATTCAATTATCTTTTTTGAAGTCAATAAAATAAATATCTACCACCAAAATAAGGAAAAACTAGGGTTTGAGAAGAAATCCTAGTACGATACCACCTAATAACGTCAAAATGTTCTAATATTAATAATGAATTTTTTTTACCATTTACAAAAATATGGTTTATAAATAATTTTGATAAATAAACTTATTACTAAACATTTCGTTTTCTTTATAAATTCATACCACATTCCCCAAATTTTGGTAATATATGAGGCACAAATAAATAAAATAATATAAAAAATGTTAGCAAATAACAATAAAATAAAAAATAATGTGATAATCGAGTAAATAAAAGACAGATAATAACATGTAGGGCCTAGAATATGGGAATACATACTAGAAAAATAATAATCCTAAACCATAATAATTTTGATCTAATTGATCTTTTGTTCAACCATTGTCTCTTGATTTCACAAATGTAACAAATATTGGTGGTGCACACATAGGGGTCACCTATGTAAATTTCAGGAATAACATAGGGTTCTCAATTTGATATGCTTTTCCAAAACCATTTTTTAAAATCCATTCATACTTTTAATAAAACCCAATTCTATCAAATATAATCAATTTAAATGAAAAACCCAATGGAACACTAGTATAAAAACTTTTTTTATGGTGTATGTTTCACCTTTTTTATTTATACCCTTCATGAAAATCTACGTATATAAACATTTCACATTAGTATTCACAAAATCAATATGAAAAGTGACTATTCACTGATCTTTCATGTTGGTTATATAATTTAACCGACGTTAAATCTATTTCTAACATCGGTTATAATATAACTGATGTAAAAATCTTTTAAAATTTCATGTATTGCTTAAGGGTTTTATTAAACATCCTTAAATTATTGTGATAGATCTCTCATTTTCTCTCACTGAAGATATAACTTTTCAATTTCTTTAGTCTAGTAGTCCAAATCATACCTTAGGGAGTAAATTGAGCCATAGTGTTTTGTTGTCCCCATGTAATCCATGCAAAATAGATCTAAAGAAATCCTCAAACATTATTATTTCTATCTTTCCAGATATTATTTGGCTTCAAATCATTCACTTGTGATTGATCAACCATGTGATCTTCATTATCAAATTACCATATTCATACATCGAGTTTTTTTATGTTCATAATTGGAAATTCAAGCACTTTTTCTTTTTGGTCATTCTCACATTGATAGTTTCTTTTCTATTTCGATTTTTGTGAATTGAACCCAATTTTACCACTATATACATGGAAACCTTCACAACCCTATGCATGAAAGTTCAATTTAGTTGTAGTAATAGGTTTTTTCACTTGATTATCGATTGATTTTGATGATTATTGAAAAATATGTTGGTATTTTTTGTTTAATATTGAATGGAACTCATTTTTTTGCTAGTAGAATATCTATTTAAAGAAAAAATGTTTTGATAAATCCAAATGCATTAATATCTTTGATAATGGTGCACAATGTAATATTTATTTTTTGTTGTTTTATTTTACGAACCAAATAGAAACAATATTTGATCTATTTTTCCTATGGAATAATTAAAATATTTTCACTCTTTATATTTCTGAATCAAACATGATAATTAATTTTAAATAAATCTAATTGATAAATTCCTATATAGGTTTGGGGTCAGAGGCTTTTGATTTCTGATTCCATAAAAATTTATGTAAATAGTGTATCCACTAAATTATAGATAGTAGAATATAAATTTTTTTTAAAATTATAATTCCCATTTCTATTTTCCCCTATAATTAAAGAAATTATATGAAATTTTCATAATATGAAAATAAAATGGAATTGATATTTTCTAGGTCAACAGGTTGTTGGAACAAGTTAAAGCCGAATTCCTAGTGAATCCCTCACAGGATTGTGACTATATATAATACTTCTAAACATGTATTGTGATAATTAGTTACTATATTTATTTACTGTTACTCAATTTATGATTAGATAATTTATTAACTACAATATAGAATACTTTTTTTATAATTATTTATATATGAACTAGTTGTTCTCGTTCAATATGTATTTTTATGGATATTGTTTTATGGATATCATTGTACATATTTTTCAAATTTTCTTAAGTTTATATTCATTTAATTTTACTTGAGAAATTTTTTTAGTGGTATCTATTTTGCAGTTCCTTCCACAAGAAATAATTCTCCCATAAAAATTTACTATTTTCCTTTTTTTCCACTATTGGTTTTCAATATTTTTCGATGTCATTTGTAATCTCAAAATTAATAAATTGATAACATTAATTTTGATACTTTTTTGATATTTTTATAGATAATGAATCAAAGTAGGATTGATTCACCTCAAATAGGTGATTAATTTGAGTAAAGTGTCAATGCTTTTTCGGAATTTTCTAAATGAAAGGTTCAAAAAAATGACATGTTTTTTCTTTCCTAAAATTTATAAATTTGAAGATATTGAAAAGCCAGGAGATATAAGATCATTTAATTTGACATGGTTTTAATTCATGTTAGAGCCCTTGGATTTCATATGGTTAAACCGAGTAGAATTATAGATCTATTGATAAATTTGATTTAAAATATGACAAATCTAATAATATTGATAAAATTATTCCTGATATTGATGTATAGATAATGTAAAAATAATATAAAATGAATATTTTATATGGGGATTCTAAAAAACATTTTTTCTGGGTTGTATTGATAATATGATTTTATGGAGAGAGTTATGTTTAATAAACCCAAAGGATAAACATGGATAGAGTTACAAGAGTTTTACAAAATATGATATAATTATTGAAAGACGTTCTTTATAAAGAAAACAATCTTCTAGATTAATATTATGAGTCCAAGAAAATTTTATGCCCGATGGGATTGGGGTACAATAAATTACATGTCTTCCCGAATGACTATAAGCTATATATGAAATAATGTGAATTTATCTCAGGGTATCCTAAATGTGGGAATTTATGGTATATGTTGAATGATAAATCATAGTCTAGTTTATATGTTTTAGAGACCCCTGCCAAAGTATTTTGGATCATCCAATAATTCCTCATTTGAAATTTTTATTTTTTAATTCACATTATGATTGAAAGATAAGATATAATAATGATGAGTGAATATGTGATTGAAAAATACGTCATATAGATGATTATCCTAAGTGGAAGAATATCTATCACCAGTTTCCTAGATTTGGAAATGAAGTTTGAAATATCAGAGTTGAACTGTTCACTGATGGAATGAATCCTTATCAATGCCTTAGTAGAACACATAGTTAATGTTCTGCTTTATTTGTAAAATACAACTTATTTTCTGAAATTTTTATAAAGAAAACATATTGCATGCTGATTCTAATGATATGTTGACCAAAATAGACAAGATATTATATTTACATTTTATTTCTTACTATTAATAGATGATTTGATTCTATTATGGGAGGAAGTTATAAGGGGTATGATTCATGTAAAATGGAATATTTTCAAATACATGAAATAATTATGTTTTCTATGAATGACTACCCATCATATATAAATTTTTTTAGATACAGTGTTAGGGGGTGTATATCTTGTCAAATTTGTGAACAGACACCCAATTTTCAACTTCAACATGGAAGAAATACAATATACGTGGGTCGTGATTTTATTTCCTATGGATCACTCTTCTAGAAGATTGAAAAATGATTTCAACGAATTATATGAATTTCATATTTATGAAAAACATTTATCCATTGATCAGTATTTTGAGAGGGTGAAAAAAATTTATTTAACATTTGGAAAAAAACATAAATACGGCAATGATCTAAATATTTGGAAGAAATAATCCATATTTTTTGAGCTACCATATTGAATATATCTTGAAGTTAAATATAAAATTTCCTCGATGCGTTTATAGAAAAACATCAATGAACGTTTTATGGGATCTTTGTTAGATATTAAAGGAATGACTAAGGATGAGTTGAATTCTAGAATGGATTTACTCTCAATGGGAAATTGTTTGGATTTTTCTCTCACTCCACATGGAAGGTGAACATTCAACCCCTATCTTTTTATACGTTATCCCAGAGGGAGAAAATAAGAGTTCTTCTATGTCTTCATAATATCAAAGTTCAACCTCCTTATTCTTCATATGTAAAAAATATTTTGACTTTAAAGGATTTGAATTTGACATGAATGAAATCTCATGACTATGAGTTGCATTGCAATAAATATTTCCAACCCATGTCAAAATAACAATCATGTATGTGTGTTATTATTTTTAATTCATTTTGTAATAAGTTTAATTATTTGGATATATTGATAAGATTGGATAACGAAGTGGTTTCTATACATTGTCAATTGGAAATATATTTTCCTCCATATTTTTTCTATATAATGATGTTTTTAATGGTTCATTTGATGTGAAAAATAATGCTTTATGGACCTGTATATCAACATTTGATGTATCCATTTTAATGGTTTATGAATAAGTTGAAGGGGTATATTAAGAATCTATATCAACATAAATCCTCCATTCTTGAGGAGTATATTTCTAAAGAAGATCCAGATTTTTGTACAATCAATTTTTATGACATAGAGAACATTATTTTGACTATATCATTCCATTGATGAGTTAATTTTTTTTGTGAAAGGGGATTAGTGGCTTTAACGTCAAATTTTTTATAGGTGAGAATATAAGGAAGGTATAGTTATAAATCTCAAATAAAATAGATGATCCTGGACAGAATATAAAATTCCATATTAGTGAGATGAAACAATATTACCTAATGAAGAATGATATGTGGATTTTTAGTGAGCATAAAAATACTTTTTCCATGGTTTAAAAGGTTCGTTACACCTGATACATCATAATAATTGAGATGGTTAGTGGGCGGTCCATGTTTAAATTTTATAACATGGTCCAACTATACAATTAATGGATATAGTTTTCATATGAATGATTAGGACAATAGAAGTGCGGTTCAGAATAGTAGTGGGTCAGTGTTTACAGAAGCAATACACTTTTCAAGTGCCAAGGGAAAAAACCACTCTCCACATTAACCACATATTATGGGTTCATTGATGAAATATGGGAGGTTAATTACATTAAATTCCATGTTCCAGTGTTTATGTGTAAATGGATTATCGGTAACAACATTGCCCGACATGATGAATTTGAAATGAAACTAGATAATGTGAATAAATTGGAATACAAAAATTATTCTTTTATTCTAGAAACTCCTGTAAAACAAATTTCTATACTCGTGAACAATCCGATATGTGATTAATTGTTGTTTTACAAGGAAAAAATAGATCGATGGTGATAATAAAATTGACGAATATACTGCTTTATGTGAGAAATGTCCATCCATTGGATGATTAAAAAAAATATTGCTGAACATTTTAAAGACATGGTTTGTGTTGTATGGAATGATCATGAAGAAGAAATTTTTGAAAACAATGTTAAGTACATTCCAAATATTACAGGAAACATATATTTAGTAATGGATTAATTATATAAATTTCATAAGTTAGATATTTAAATTTTATTTTTTTATTAAAAAATATATTATATCCTATAAGTTAATTTGTTTGTTTATATTAATTTATTTTTTTCTTGTTTTCCATGTTTTCCCTAAAGTAACATATATATTAATTGATATTTCCGAAAGCAACTTATTTTAAATTTAATATTTTGAATGAAAACAAAATATATTTTTAATATCAAATTATAAATTAATTCTGTTTATTGTAAAAATAAATTTTCAGGGTAGTGAATTATTATTTCCATTCCATATCTTATTAATATTTTATGTTTTCATTCATTTATTTCATTTGATCTCTCATTAATTTTCTATCTTATTAGTGAACTATATCATATATAAATAAAAAAGTGTTACATTTTGTTTAATTTAATTTTTTATTGTTAATTTTTTATTTTTATTTAACATTTGTATGTAATTATTGGATTGGCATATTTTTATACTATGTGATGTAGCTTTGATCGATAGGATAATGGTAGATCATTGCTCTGATCCACAACCTAATTCTAGATATGATCATACTCATACATATAAGGAGGAACTTACACATGATCATGTTGATGAGCATCCTTATACATCTTTACACAAGACATCTACTTCCATAAAGGAAAAAATAGTTCAAGATTTGGTAAATATGGAACCACACTATCATCAAAATTATCAATTTCGCATACAACAAAAACCTAGAATACCATTATAATTTGATGATAATTATATTTAAATAGGTCTAAAATGAAAAACAATTCATGACATTTGTATTAGTATAGTCTAAAAGAAAGGCTTGTATTTTGTTTGGATATTGGAGATGTGTTGAAAAAGAGACAAAATCACTAATATGGGAGACCTTTTTCATAATATTTTTTTTATTATTTTAATTATCAAGTATTGTTAATAGTAATATATGGTTTCCCCTTCATATCAGATAAAATACGATATCAATGAAATTATAGGAGTTAGGATGAAATGTTTACCATTTTCTGCTATGAGATGAATGGATTTTAAATCATCCCTCACATAACAGTTCATTCTTAGAAATTGGTAGTATGAAAATCCGTGTGATATATATCCATTTATAGATGAAGAAAAATGGAAAAAATTTCTTGAATATAAACAATGATAATTGTTTTTAGTAATTGAAATATTAACTTTTTAGTTGATTTTTTATATTAATGGCCATGTTAATGATTTCTTTATTCTTTATTCTTAATTAATAGCAATCAATAAGATCTCATCAGTTGATTCAAGATAGAAATGTATACCCTCATACGTTATCTTAGGTGGGGGATAAGTTATTGAAAGAAAAAAAACTAGATGAAAAACATAAAAGGATGAGAGCAGAGTCATCAGGATCTAGAGAGGTTGCCTCTCATCCCCTCCACTCGATAGGAAAAATAGAATAGGTGTTGAATGGGAAAATGGAAAATATATTATGGGATTGTAAAGTGTTTTAACTGATAATACTATAAGATTTGTATTTAATGAAGTTAGATCATCTTTATATATATTGTTATTTATTAAATATTTTTTCAAATATTCCATACAAGATTGTCATGAGGATAATAGCACACATGGGGTCATTATTCGTAAGCGTATACAGGATATCTTAGCTACAACATTTAGAAAACTGGAACACCTTAGTCATGTACCAGGATACCCTAGTAGTTTATTTGTATGAAATTTGTTTCCATTTTCAGAAGCTACTTCAATGGAGATTATATATATAAAAAGCATCATTGGAATCCAAAGTTCTAGATATTCATATGACAGTGTAGGACATGATCAGAGATTTGGTACAAGGGATGATTACAATCATTCAAGTACAGTTTCATTCTAATGATCTAACTTATCTACATCTAATATTATATCCCACTCCTAGTCCTTATCCAACTAACAGATCTATGTTCCTCGACCCCACTCCGTCTTATCCTACCCAAACACCCCCTACTCCAAATTTTCCATGTTATGGTGAGATATATGTTGATGATCCTCAACTGATTATTGCATGTGGGATGTCATATTATATCTATGATACCATTCATCATCACCAGATTGAGATAAAGAAACTTACAGTCACTACACATGATATTATATATAGATTTGAAAAAATACAATGTCATACAGATGAAGTGATTTTATTCAGATGAAGTGTCATTCATTTTTTAAATTGGCCTTCTAGACTACTTTAACATCTTATCATAGAGGTATGTATATATGTTATATTATATTTAATATTTATATTAAGTTTGGTTTATCATTTTATATTTCATGTATTTCTATAATTATTTACAGGAATACTTTAAAGGTAAAGAAATAATGTATAATAAAATTCAATGTGTTATAACTTCAGTTATAGATTCTTCTAGTCCTGATAAATTGTCAAAATACTCAAATATGTCATTGGGATTGTATGTCATTTCATTTTATGCTACTATTTATAGGCATGAAATGACTTTGGGGATTTTGAATCATGATATCATAGATAAAGTAGCTGCATATCAATTAGACATCAACACGATGAATGGTTTTTCCATGTAACTAGATTAATAAAAAAATATTGACCCATTATTTCATTGAAAATATATAATTATTTCTGTATTGTATTAGGTAATTATATAAAATGTATACATAACATTGAAATAAAAATGTATATATAACTATATACCCACCATTTATTTCTCATATATCATTGAAAATCACCGATGGTGAAAGAACAATATATATAACTGAATGATTTCTAAAACGTATCATCATCCACTATTGGATGTTTCCATATCTTGAAAGGCATGAAATATTTTTTTCGCAACATGTTATATATCACATAAAATATTAACAAATCATATTAAATTTTCTTTTATATCTATTTTCATTGGATATTGGGTGTTTTTGTCCAAGAGAGAAGACATTGAATTGTATATACTCTATCTATAATCAAGTGAGATAAAATTTTAAGAATGTGTTTATAATGTAAGTTTTCATTTTTTAATAATTGTTTACATGATAGTGAAAAAATTTTATTATATTCATATTATTTTCAATTAAGAAATAGAATTTATTTATAGAGATTAAAAATAAATAGTGTTCCATTATCAAATTTGTACATGCTTTGATGAATTTTAATTTACAATTACTAAATTGCGGATATATTAACTAAAAAAATGTGATTTTGAATAAAAATATCTTTGAAAAAGTGTCCTAAAAAACTATGTGGAATTTAATGTGGAATTGTTTTTAATATTAATGTATGAAATAACTTCAACTTGGACAGTTACAAAGATTCATATTGTTGGATTTCCTTATAAAGGCTTCCGCAATATTTAATATGATTTATTAAAAAATCATGTCAAATTATTTTGGTATTATTTTTGTAGATTTTTTATAATGAACAATATTATACAGCATTGGAGTTGATACATTTGGAAATTGAATAGGATATTCATTTTAAAGGATTATTTTTATTTTAAAGTACAATTGTATGTGTATTTTGATGGTTCTCAGCTACCTTTTTTGTTGTTTTCTGACTACTGATGTGGAGGATTCTAGATGAATGTATTGTTATTTTTAAAAAAATTGTCATCTTTTATTATATGACTATTGTGTGGATAATAATATATATTGTTTTCATATCAGTTATCCAATAACAGATATGATAAATAGAGGGTATTTTATTCATGTTAGTTATTTGATAACTGATGGGAAAAACTAATTACCCACTATTTTCACATCAGTTATTCAATAAACAATGTGAAAATTAATTTATCATATCAGTTATTTCAGATAGCCATTGTGATTATGGGTAAATAATTATTTTCCATGTCTGTTATACAATAATGGATGTAAGAAACAAATTAAGCATTGTTTTTCAGATTGGTTATCAAATAACCATTGTAAAATACCAATTACATATATTATTTATAATGTTGGTTTTAATTATCCACTATGAAAAATTTATTTACTATGTCCCCTACAATTACATCCCTTAAATACCTACATGAAAATTCATAAAAACCAATCATGAAAACCATTTATGTACTAGTGGTATAACAAAATATTATAAAATCCATGAATTAGAAATAGTTTCATTGATCCACCCACCTAAAGAAAAATGGAAAACTAACTACAATGGATATAAAAATTCATAGACCAACCTCATAATGACATGGAATGATATGAAATAACAAAAAATTAGTAGATTATATCAACCGATCTTGAATATGAAATGGAAACAAATCCAGCACTAATGATGTTACCAAAGGTAATGAAGAACGAAACAAAGACTGCTTAATAGAGATATATGGATTAACTGATATATGAATCAAACTCGGAATAGAGTGATCCAAATATATAGATATCCATTAAAATCGCAAAAAATTATAATAAGATTTATAGGGGATTCTTGAGCACCATATGGTGTAAGAGTTAGGAATGAATTTTGTTTTTGAAATACTAGATGCAAGGAATTCACAAAGTGAATAACATTCAATGAGTTATATACCATGTATTAAAAATATTCTAAAAATTGTTTCACCTTATAATAAATTAAATCTTGATAGGTGTTGTCATGATGTGTAAAACCATCATATCCTTTAAACTATTAATTCCTAACATTAGATTAACATAATCTTCCCTAAAAAGTATTCATGTCATGTTACCCATTCACAATATGAATATTTTCTTCATGAAGTACTCATCCCAATTTTTTATAGGAAGCCTCACAACCGAAACATTAGGGTCTCTGGTCCCATGAAGTACCATATAATTCCACTTACACTTAAATATTCAGAAACCATTAATTCAAAAAACATAAATCCCAGATATTTTGGCAATTTTTCCTTTCAATAGAACTCTTTTATTAAGAATCCTAAAATACACCCAAATAAAAATTGAAACTATAAAGAATAGTAAAAGAATACAAAAGAAGGAAGTTAAAGGGCGTTTTAATATATTAAAAATCCCTCTATAAATCTAATGGTAAAATTTATAGATTGTTCAGTTCTAATTTTGATTCATATATGTACTTAATTTTTATTCATCGTGATTATACATGTGGTTGAAATTAATACGATCTATGGTATGAATTATCTATCAAATTATAATAACAAAAAATTTCCTCAAGGAGGTAATTTTTTTTTATTTTGAGGATTATTCACCTATCTTTAGAGGGGATACATCATCATCTAAATTCTGAAGATATAATCCCCTGGTAGTTCTCCCTAAATTAATTCTATGATTAGTGGATGATCCATCACATTCTAAAAATAAAGAAGATATCCTATGAATGAAGGATATAAACGTGGTAAAAAAATTCATTAATTTTCTTCTAGAAGATTTACCTAGTCATCCAACTAATAATGAAGTTGAGGTCTCCATTAAACTCATTTCTGATTATATTATTTTATCTAACAACACTATAGAATAAAATCAGTGGATTGAGACCATATGAATAAATATTTTTAGGAGTTATCTAATAAAGGATTTTTTTCAATTTAACATTTCACAATTGGGAGCCCCTATTTCATTTGTGAAAAAGAGGGATGGATTTATGAGGTTTTACATTGATTTTAATGAGATCTATTTATTTAATATAATTAATATGTATCTATTACAATATATTTATTTCTTATTTTTTTTACCTCAATGATCCAAATACTTTTGAAGATTGATTTTAACTATGTTAATCATCCTCAAAAGATATCGAGAGGATGATATAGTAAAGATGGAATTTCAATCAAGGTATCATAAAAATCAATAAAGAACAAGACAATCAATAAAAAAATAACATAGATCCTATGAAAAAAAAATTAATGACGTAGAAATTAATAAATTAAATTCCCTTCTGAATGAAAAATACATTATTATGTAATTTAGATATTGAAATAACATTCATATAATTTTTTATATTGAACATTTATAAAATATATACATAATCTTCTTATTGGGATTAAAGAATTATTAACAATTACAATCCCCTCTAATATAGATATTCCAAAGTGAAAATAAATATTATAATATATTTAGGGTTATGATAATGTCTAATGCACAGGGAAGGAAGAAGCAATAGTATCGACTAGTAGAATCATTCTGTATAAATCCGTTTTTATGATAATTTTGAGGGACATATAATCACTAAAATATATTTTGATAAATACAAGGTCTAGATTTAACAAATGGAAATTGATAAAAACCCATTTATGGGTTATGTTCATCCTTATAGAGATGACTTTCCAGTCTATATTTTCTGAAAAACCCTATGAAAGTACAACTACTGCACACCTTACCCTTAGAGGTTATGCTATTGAAATAAGGAGTTATGTATCACTACCCTAATACTATAAATCTTTATATTTTAACTTAAATATAATAAATAATATATTTTTCCATTTTAATTATTAATTTACATAATTTGTATGATAGAAAGTAGATAAATATTGGAAAAATAAAAAATGTATTTTTTTGGAAATATATTGTTTCATTTAAAACAATAATGATGATAAATCAATAATCTTTGAAATATTTTTTATTTTCCTAAAATATTATTATTAAATAATTTGTTTGAATTATAATTAATAAAATAAATTATTTACATGAAATTAAAATTTTTTAATGTTCAAAAATTCATTTGTGTCATAAAAAATAGTTTTTTACAATAAATATAGATTTTAATTCAAATGTGAAAATCCAATATTTGGAGAATTATTTTTGGAAAAATAAATACCATTTTTGAAATCCATGTTTCAGAATTATATAACTTTGATATATTTTAATTTATCTTAGATTGACGATTTTTGGGTATCAATTCAATATATTATAAATATATGACTTATCTTGTGAAATAAAAATATACCACAAGTGATGTAATAAATATTTCAAAAAGAATTCTTCCCAAAAAACAGGGGTCTCCTTGAAAAAGTGTTTTTTTAATTTTATATGGTTACTTTTATAAACCTATAATGAATCCCCTAAAATCTATATTATATTACAAGGTTTATAAAATAATTCTTTTTCACCATGACTCACCTTCACATGATGAAGGGTATTATTTATTAGTTTTTTGTTTAATAACTAATAAAATATTTCAATCCAATACACTATGCTCTAAACCATTAGTAAAATATTTCATTTTTTGTGCTTTTTATATTATTACATAGAATCCTAAACATATGTTTATAAACTAACAAAGATTTACCCTATATTTTTCTATAAAAACACACCCAAATTCCCATTACACTTCACTAAAAACCCATTGATCAAGATATTCTAGTCCCTATACCTATGTAAATCTTTCTAATTGTTTTCCCATACTCTTAATATATTTCTCTAAAACATTTTAAATCACCCTCTCAATGTAATGGATTCACTTACTTCTCCTCATTATCCATGTAATTTTTTTGGATTAATCCTTTTGATCTCCAATTGTCCATATTCATATATATGTTTTACACATCTATTTACCATCCTTATGATTCCCCAGAAATAATAGACCACATTTTATTGTCATCATTTATTTCTTTAAATGTTTTTGTACACTCAATATTCAGTACAAATGTTTCTTTGATTTTCTATGCCAAATTTTAGAGTTATGAATGACAATCCCCATTTACACTCATGTTAATTTACCTATTTGTTCCAATCTGTAACCGACTGGGTACAACCATTTATTTAAACCTCAATCCTTTATCATGGAATTAAATATAATCAAATATGTTCTTATGTTTTATGATAAATGTGCCCTAACAATACATATATATGATATTAATGTGTTTGGTGTGACATGATTTATATATTGTTCTATTGCATTGGCTGATGATTTTATCTCATGTGATACTTTGTATGGTGAAAATTTTGATATCATAATAAAAAGATGTTATGATGATACATAAATTATCCTTCGTTTATTCTTATGATGTCTTGTTTTACATTATTTATTAATTTCTCATATTCCTATATGTTATCATCTAATGTCATGATTTTATGTTCATGATTATGATAATTACAATTTACAAGAAAATTTTATGACCCATGACTCAATTTCACTTCTATACTTCATGATATTCTTTTATTATTCACTTATAAGGATTTACTACTCATATATTTCCTATGTACTTACCCATTAAATTTTGTGAATTTTGAGAAGATCAATTGAAATGTAGAAAATATTTATAGATTATTTGAATGATGATGGTGTATCACTATTTCATATTATTGTGATATATATCAATTAACCAAAGTCACTTGGACTCTTACAATTCTTTTATTAGGAAATAAATGTCTTGTATTAGTTATAACTTAAATTTTCATCTTTTTCTTTTCATATGTATAATATTTTGAATATTATTCTATTTAATATTTATTTTATTTTAGTTTATTGATATAAATTAAAATAAATGAGTCAAAAAACTATGTGACAAGGAATATAATGGATAATAAAATTTGATACCCAACTAGATTATATGACTCTAGAAAATTATCATAATAATTACTCAATTATATCACATATTTTATTTATACATTAATTAGTAGTAACTCCTACTTGTCCGTATAAAAGACAAAGTTGTAAATTTGAATTTTATACAAAAAAGGTCATAACAATTTAGTGGATCATATAATACCAAAATAATTTAATAATGTGTTGACTCCATTATAAATATCTTCTCTTTATAACAATTAATTATGAAATATACAGTCATGTTCCATTTTTATCTATTTGATTTAAGATCAGGTCAATGGTGGAAAATGATCCAGAATTCAAATCCCAAGGATGAAATTAATGAAACAGAGTGGAACTAATTTAAGAATATATTTTTCAATAGATATTTTCCTTATACACTACAACATAAAATAATGTGGGAGTTCTTTAGCTTCAATTAAAATGAGGATTAATCAATAAAGGTGTATGAGGAAAAAATCAAAAACATGAACTTTTTCATTAACCGTAAATGCTGTGTTGTCCACTTTTTCATTGGGTCAGATAGATCAAATAAAGGATTCAATAATTCAAGACATTGATAATAAAAAAACATTTTCCCAATTAGCTCTCAAAACCCAAATATAAATAATCAGATCTCAATGGTATCACAAGAATAGAAATTACATGGGAATGATGAGGTTTTATTTTTTAGGGTAGATAAATAAAAATCATAAATGTATGAAATTCATGAATCAAATTCATCAAAATTAAATGAGGAATAATTTTAAAAATTTTCTAGAGGAGACAAGGAAATTATTTAGGTGTGGGAAGGATGGGAAAAAATATCTGGAATGATAATGGAAAAACTCCCTAATGTGATAGAAAAAAAGTAATAATCCATTCAAGCCTTGGAAAATTATCCATTGTTTCAACTGTAAGGTCTAATGACACTCTAAAAAAACACTAAACAATGAGTTTTCAATGATAAGAAATTTAAAAAAAAAAATATTTCTTAGATATAATGGTGGAAGATATGATATCATAGCTACAAAGGAGGATCCTAATAATGAATTTGTGATAGTTACCCTAGTTATTAATTCATTAATTAGAAAATATTATTTTTTATTTTTGTTCTAAGAATTCATTAAAAACACTCAATTTTTGAAAAAATATTAAAAAAACCACAACAAAATAATGAAGTCATATTATTAGTGAAAACGTAAAATGGGGAAATTATTTCATAACTTGTATATTTATTATCCCTAGTAAATATTTTTGGGATTAATATCCAATAGAACCTTATTATTCTACATTTATAAAAATTTGATTTTATGATGGGTAGAGAGTGGATTTCATTGTATATAGACAATGAAATTTATTGTGAGATGGAACCTACAATTCGTATTTTGAATTTCCCTTTGATTATAGACCACTTTAAAAAGGGGGATAGATATTCAATGGAATGATATTCTCATGAATATATATTATTTCATTAGGAAATTTTTTATCAATCATAAATGTATGAGGCTAAAGAAAAGGTTTTCCATGACGATATTCACTTCGTAAGGGATTATACTGAGGTATTCCACATGGAATTTTCTGGTCTTCCTCCTAATAAAATGTTAGATTTTTAAATTGAAATTATAACTAGGAATTTTTATATATCCAATACTCCATATACATGTCCACAATTGAACATAATTAGTTTTAAAATAAAATAAATAAAATACGGTTAAAGATCTTATACACCCAAATGTTTCACTATTGGGTGAGCCGGTCCTTTTCATCTTGAATAAGGACATATCAATATTCATCATCATTAATTATTGTGATCTAAAAAAGATCATGAATAATAAAGTGTGTCATTTTATACAGCTTTATGAAATATTTTATCTAATACATGGATCTCATTACTTCTCTATGGTAGATATTTTTTTGGGATATTATCAAGTAATATGGAAGAATTAGTATATTCCCAAGACAACTTTTCTTGTAAGGTACAGACACATCATGTTCATTGTGATGTCATTTGAACTCAGTAATGCTCCATATATCACTATGTAATAAATTAATATAGTCCTATGGATTACCTATATTAAATTTTTTAGTCATTATAGATGATATTTTTATATACTCTAAATACAAGGAGGATCATGAAGAGTAATTGAATGTTATTCATAAGACCTTATGAAGAACATTTATATGAAAATTATAGTAACTTATTTTTTGTATGGATCAAGTTATATTGTTATGGAATTTTATCAATAGTAAAAGTATGTAAATGGATCATTTGATGATAGTGAAAATTGAAGGATAACCAGACCAACATCATTGGGAATGATCAGTAGTGTCCTTGTATCTATTTTTATTATCATCAATTTGTGAGAAAATATCAATGGACTTCAAACCCACAATCCAAGATAAATCATAATGGAGAATTTTTTTATAGATAAATGGATTTATTGATAACTTTAAAGAGTTAAATTAGATACTAATCACTACACTTGTTCTCATATTACCCATAATTGGGGAAATATTTGTGTTCTAAAGTGATGTGTCTAAAAAACAATTTTGTTTTGTACTGATGAAATATGAAAAGTTGATTGCATATAAATCCCAATAATTAATCATCCATGAGTAAAACTACCAAAATAATGATCTATTTAATGGCTCAATGGAATTTTTATTGGGGGCTTAGAATAATTATCTCTACATGGAAAAGCGTTACATATATATGGATAATAGAAACCCCATCTATATATCCTAAAAAAATTACTATATTCCAATTAATATGGTAAGATATGATCAATGAATTTGAACAAGTCAATCCATTACCATCCATGGATTATGAAAAAGGCTGAAGAAGATTTTTGTAGGAAGGATCAATCAACTCCGTTTATGGTGAGGATTGAATGGAATTCAATATTCATAAATAAGAAAAGGATTTGAATAAGAATCATAAAATTAAAACAATCATACCATTATCAAATAACTACTAAGTCATAAATTCTTGATAGGATCAAGGGGACCAATAAATTATGAAGAGTTATAGATAAAGGTATTGAATTTTGAGGAGCTGAAACATTGTAAAGATAGATTTAATGGGTTTTAACCCAAATATATATCCAATAAAACCCATAACTAAAGGCAGAAACATATAGATGATATACATTTATTGCCCTTATCTATTCATCCTCGAATAACTATGATGTATAGATATGTAAAAAGAGATCATGTGCGATAACATGATGTCGGAGATTATGGAATTTGAATCACAATGTTTGATATGCCAACATGTCTAAGATGAATTAAATAAGTATAAGGGTATGTGGAAAATATTTTCATATTTTATGTAAATAGGAAAAAATAATCGGGGATTTTATTTATATTAATATCTATTATTTTCAATTATTCCATTTGGATGGTAGTAAATCACAATGAAATATTAAAACAACTCATTCTAATCTTAGAATACTTCCCTCTTTGCCAAATCCCCATGATAAACATAATATATGTGGTATGTCAGTATGATATCCCACACTCGGTTATATCTGAATAAAATTATACACTTTCCTTGAGGTTCTATAAAATTCATCAAAAAAATTGGATACATAGCTAATTTTTGGAACTAGTTATAACAATCAGATAGACTTATAGTCATAGATAACCATTTAAACTCAATATGATATTCTTAGATGATATTCAATATATTTTAAGGGCTTTTGGATCAACATATTCACCAATAATAGTTTATATAACAATAGATTCTCTTCTATAATTCAAATATCACATTGTGAGGTTTAGTATGGGAATATGTTTTAAATTCCAAAATAATGGGATGAAGTTATAGAGATAAACATTATGGGACTAGATATTATCCAAGAGAATATAGATAATGTTTAAACCATTAAATATCATATTAAATCAATTAAAACATTATAAAAATATACACATAAAATCATTAACGAGACATGGGGGGTTGAGATCAGAGATATGGAAATGTTTCATATAACACCGTAAAAAAATTCATGAGGTTTGGGAAGATATGAATGTTTATTCTAAGATAAATTAGTTCCTTTAAAATCCAGAATTTCAAAAAAGATGTTGAAAATAAAATATCACTTCCACCTAAGATGTCCCAAGTAAATTACAAGTCCTATATTTCCCTCTCAATGAAGTATATACGTGACACTGTCCAATTTATTGAATCCATAGGTCTTAAAATTTGATAATGATTTTTTATTTAAGGTGTAAATTGTTATGTTTTTAATTCCAAGAGACAATTTTCTATAAAACAATATTACTCACTGGATTAATGAACTATTGAGAAAGAAATAGTTAGGCTTGTAAGCATGGGAATTGTAAGTGGTGATAAAACAAAAGTACCCTCATATATTTTAGTGTATGAAATCAAATTTTTAGGGAGTTGTTTTTTAATGGGGAAAAATGTATTGAACCAAACTTTTCTAAGTGAAATTACATTATGAATGAATAAATAGGTTATTATTTAAATTAATTATCGAAAACATGGTAAATATATTTCATTTTTTATTTTAAACCATTATACCATGTAGCCAAAATTTTCTTATAAGGATTGAAAGACCATTAATAATTATAAAAATTATTAATATAGGAGATCTATAGTGATCCATATGATAATTATATATTATGGGTTATTATAATTTTTAATAGACATAGAAATAGTAATTAATATCCTCTACAAGTAAAATTATATCCTTTGATGTCCATATCTTAGTGCTCTTGAGAGAGTTGAAATAATTGAGCTTTTCCCTTTATAAAGACTTATATGTTATTTTTTATCTAAAACATGAGTGAACCTGTGTATAGGAAAAGTTCATTATTATACAGACCACTACTCAATTCATACTCACTGAAACCTCCCAAGAACATACTACAATCTCACACTACACCCATAGGTTGTACACTAGAGTAATAAGGGGTTATGTATCTGGACTTTATTATTATGAATTTTTTTATATTCATTGCAATAAAAGAATTAATAAAGTTAGAAATTGTTTTTATAACATTAAATAATATGTTTGATAAAAATTATAATTTGATACATATAAGCCAAAATTTTATTTTTGGGAAATATATAGTTTCAATTAATTATTTTTTATAAATTCAAGAAATTTTATTTAAATTTCATTATCATGGAATATTCATATAAAATAATAGTTATTTAAAGATACTTCATTATGAACTAGACTCCATTATACATAAAAAGTTATATTTTTTTAGTTATTTTAATTATTTTCAAAATATATTAATAGTATCTACTCCTATTTTGAATAATCCACTGGAAAAAACAATATGATAGTTTTCAGTTATTATTATTTTATTACATAGAGTCCAAAACATATGTATACATATTAATAAATATTTCCCATCATATTTGATATATAATTCCACCTCTAATCCCATTCAACTTTACTCAAAACCCTTTCAGAATAATTTTATTCTCTCTGTATATTTGTATAGAACTCCCAGGGTGTTCACAATCTCTTGAAAAACCCATATTAATATTTTGGAATCACCTTTTCATGTCAAGGGATTCTCTTCAACTCCTCTTTTTCATGTAATTTATGAGTATAAATGTATTTTATATCCAATTTTGCATATTGAAATATGTTTAATAACTTATACTTATAATATTTTAATGTTTTCCATGTAATTAGATTCCACCTTTCATACTCATTAATCTATTCAAGGAATCACTATGTACACCTATTAAGATATCGAATTATTTCTATGATTATCAATCCCAAACTTCTGTATATTTAATTCACATTCCCAATTACACTATCTATCTTTCACCTATATATATATATATATCTTTAATTTATTGAGAAAATAAAATTATGTTACTCACAGTCCTTAATTTTTTTTATTAAATTTTATTATAGATGTTTTTGTGTTGTATAATCTTTATTGAACAAAAATTCAGGTTCATGATATTAATAGGATGGGTGGTCCCATAATTATATATCCCTCCAATGCATTGGATAATTTTTTTAATTTTGACATATAATATAGGGTTAATATTATAATATCCTAGGAACACTACTTTATGATGTCTTGGTGGATAGCCTTGATTTATGATTATGAAGTAGCAACCCGACCCTAGAATCTTGGACCAGGTGTCTGATATTAATTACATTGGTATGATTACAAGGAATAAAGACCTAGAAGACATAATATTTTAGCAGTCTTGGTAAAACAGATACAGAAATGGGTCTTGTATTAAAAATTAATACGTAAATTATAATATAAGTTTTTTTCTTATTTATAAACAAACTAATATCCTCAAAGATAAATTTAGTCCAACTAGTAAATCCTTGAATATGTTTCATAGTACACATCATGGATTCCTTGGGAAAGAAACATGATAAGAGTTAGCTCAAATTCTTAGTAAGGGTAAATTATAATGGAATAAATAATGAATCAATGAGATTAATAATAATCACATGATAAATAGTAGAACACACATACCATTTAATCAACAAACTAAGAAAGAATTGAATAAACAATATAGAAAGGTAATAAATGACAATATATTCCCTTTAAATAACTAGATAAGGAAAACAAATATGGAAAGGTATGAAACCAAAACATATTCCATGAAAATAACTAAGAATAAAATGTATCCATATATATTTCAACGGAAAATCTAATTTATGAATAATAAATAAAACTACTCTGTGGAAAATTCCAAATTATTGAATGTCATGTTTCTTAGTAACGTAATAAACATACCATCATTATACTATTTAAAATATTACAATTTTCAAAACTAATATTTCCCATGAGACTACCAATCCATCAAGAGGATTTCATTAGTTGGTTCCAAACCTATATGACTTGCCATAATGGCCCCAACCCATTGTATTACATGTCCAAAAAATTCATGATATCGAATAAACAACGAGCCTCATGAAATATTCATATTGAATAATTTATAAGGATTTTTAAATATTTCCCAAAATAAAAAATTAATATTCAATGTAAACATCTTATGGAAAATGGAATACTCTTCAGAAAATAATCATATCCATGAAAAGTTATATGGATATTTTGAGGGAAATTCAATGTCGAACAATTATTAGAAATTGAATATTTAATGGGGACTAAAAGGAATCATGAAATTGAATTTGAAAAATATCCTTGTCCAAATAAAACATAAACCATATAGAGGAATAATGAGGATGGAATCAATAAAACATAACCTATGTTGTGTAAAATATGTTTTATTTTTCATTGATGAATGGAAACATATAAAAATATCATCTAACAACTTTCTTGAGTAAAATATTATTTTTATGAAAATTTTAAATATTTTATTTGAAATAATCTTTTGAAAATATTTTCATTAAAAATTATCCTTTTAACAGGAAAAAGAAACTTCAAATAAATGATGGTTGGAAAATCTATACAATCCATGTGAGGTAAAATGAACATTCTTTTCGCACGGTTAAAAGTTATAAAATTACTTTTTCAAAAACTAATACGTAGATAAATTTGAAAACATTTTTTAAATAAAAAGAGTAAAAATATATTCCCAAAATCATTTCAAAAACATTTTATTAAAAAATGGAATTAGAATAAAATAAGTTTTCTATCTAAAGAGAGAAAAAAAGTATTATTTTATGAAATAAGTTTTCTTAAACAATTTGAGTACCAATTATTGGTAAAATGGTTATAAAGAATGAAAATGGTAATGAATAACCATTGGAGATAAAATGACATGTTTAAAAGAATTATTTCCATATAATTTCCTTGAATGGAAATACCATTGAAAGATCATAAAAGTTATTGTATACGAAAATAATTTCAAAACATTCCAAAGTGTCCTATATAACATTGAAACATTTCAAATCATAATCCTTATAAATAATTAAAATTAAAAAAATTTATATTGTCATTAGAATAAATATATTCATCATATATCATTAAAAATGTTTAGTATATACACCATATTAAATAAAAAGGTGCATAACCACAAATAAGCCTCAATAAAATGTAAATTGAGATGAAATATCTTACCTTGATATTTCTTTTAGGTGAACGTCATTTAACTTATTATATAATAAAATTATTCTAATTTTATACATTGTTGACAACCATTATCACGTTTATCATTACCTTTATTTAACTTTTTACTATGTTGTATACAACTACATAAAAAATTGTGTTTATGTCGGGTGTTCTAAATTTTTTTTATTTATATGTAAATATGACTTCTATAGGCCAACTATAGTCAAAGGGATCATTATATGATATGTAAAGAATAATTAAAAGGTAATTATAATCATATTTATAAATTAATTATAATTTTATAAATAATAATTAAATATGGTTATGATAAATGAATCAACGTTACAATCATGGAAAAGGTAAGTAGTATATACGGATGAGTAATGTTTTTATTTTTCAATGATCATTATGGAAAGAAGGTAACTTACAACATACCATTAAATAATGATAAATCTATAATAAATAAAATATTATTAAATTATATATATATATATATAATTGTGATTAAAAATTAATCACATCATGTTGAGGATGTGGTAGTCCACACATCAATGAATAATGTTATCACTTTATTATTGTGTGAATGGTTAAAAATGAAAATGATATATATATATATATATATATATATATATTTGAAAATATTATTATATAATTAATAGTATATCTATATTTTCTATATGTTCAAAAAAATTCATTGTAGCTATCCTTATACATTCCATGGATTGTGTTAACGAATCACATCACATTTAGGGGGGTCATCCAAACATTCTCAGATGATGTTATCATATTTAAACAAAATGGTTTGCATAATGGTATGTGTACTAAAATAATTAGAAAAGTATATAAACATAATTAATGATAGATATAACCTTTATAAATTTAGTTTCCATCAAAAAATTTAACTATGCAGGTTTATAGAGGAAAAATAAACAATCATCTTTTCGTGAGGCAGTAGTTCATTGTGCACAGAAATATTATGTTCATTACCCCTTAAATAGAAGTCTGTGACATTTTAGGGAAAATAGGAATCATAAAAAATAATTGTATATTTATTTGAGAGTTTATTTTATACAATATCAGAATAATAATATTTTACAGTTCAAAGAATGTAAATAAAATTAAAAAACATGAGATAATATGTTACTTCTTAATCAGGTAACTGCTTTTGGATTGAAGAAAATGGATTCCTTGGATTTATTCCTAAACAAGGGAAGGCTTCAAGTCCTTGGGTAGGGATTTTAGGAATTAATTTTTTAAGATAATGGCCAATCCAATGTAGTTTTATAGGATTGAGTAATTGGGAGAGGTAGTGGCCTTTTATTAGGAAAGAAATGAACTCACTTGGAATTTTTTGAAACAAGTTATGTGTACCAATGTTCTTGCCTTAAAATTTCATAAAACCCAATAAAAAACATTAATGGACGGTTCATGGATGAATTATTTCCCTAAAATGGGTTTTGGAAAAGTTTCTAGGTAATTTGTTCCACTAAGATAAAGGTTTATTCCATTATTAATCCTTATTTTCTTTAACAATTCTAAATAATTTTAATTACATTCCGTGATATTTTTGGTAAAAAACTAAGATGGTATTGTTAGACGATATAAATTTTGATTATTCAAAACATGGAATACATTATTCCAAATTTAAATTACATAAGTGGAATAAATTAATTTAAAACTCATCCTGTGAGTGGGATGACATTGCACATTTTTAATGTAAAAACATTTGAATGTTTGATAAGTTTTTAAAATAAATTTAAAATATTAATTAATTCCAGTAAAATAATATATATTAATTGATTAAAATATTATCTAATTAAACATTAATAAAAATTTATAATTTATCCTTTTAAATTAATTATAAGAAAAATGGTTTTTAATTTAAAAATCTGTATTTTTAAATATTCATTACAAAATAAAATGTTTCCAAAAAATGTCCACAAAACGACCCTTACCTTATTATTATGTATTTTTTTCAAATATAATGTTTATTTTGACATAATAAAATAATTAAATTATCCAATTCAAATTAAAATGGGTTCACTATTTTAAGGCTGTAAAATTATTATTACGTTAATATAGGTTTTTATGTATAAAATAGGGTTTGTTCTTATCATATAAATATCGAAAATAATGGATGAATATAACATTTACATAAATTAATAGATAATATATATATTACATTAATATAACTCACTAATTATAATTAATTTGATCTATTAGCATAATATAACATTTTAAGCAGTGAAAGTGTTTTCTATAAAAATATTAACTTTATATTCGATTTCTTCTTATATTACATTCTAAATTACTTGTTTCCAATTAATTAATAATAAATTTTTATAAACCATAATTTTTATAAGTTATCAATTAATATTCATAACTGCTAATTTAATGGATATTTTATATCTCATTATATTAAATAATAGTAATTCAATAACACATTTTTATTTAGTGAAACTCAGTCTTGTGTGTAAGACAAACTATCATAAAAGGTTGCGTTGGTGTATAATGTAATATATCAAAGAAGATTTATATTTTCATTAATATAGACTGACACCGTGTTTCTTGAATTGAAATATATAGAATGTATTTTACATATTAAATATATAATAATTTATTTAGATATTATACTAACTTATGCTTCATATGATGCGAGTCATGAATGTTGTCGAATATAATGATCTTACATTAGAGTTTCAGGGTGTCACATTCTCCACATATTATTTTCATTATTTGCTCATAATTTAAACTCAATAATTGATATATATTATTTTATTTTTCATATGTTTCATTCCCACATCACGAGAAGGGTTCATAAAAAATCCCTTGGAACAAAGAGAATGTGAAGTACAAAGGTCCCATGGACTACCTTGTTACTAAGTCACTAAGAAGAATAACATTAGTTGAATGTAGGGATGTGTATATTGAGGGGAAACATAAATATTTATATTGACTGAATGAGGTCATAAATCAGAAACAAAAAGATTATTAATTGAAATTTGAGGCCCTTAAATCTATAAATCATTAATATATTAAGAGACCATTAATTGGACAGAAATTAAGGAATTTGGATACCATATTATTTCTAAGTCTTTTTCCTAATAATGGATAATTGTTTTAATATGTTACTGTTAAAATGTGTATTCTTAATTTATATGTTTCATTTTCATATTAACAATCCAAACATTTGGTTTTTCATGATCAAATTGTACTTCATTACATTACTCATAGAAATTAATTTCCAATTATTTATTTTATACGCCTAAAGCAGTAAAAGAAACTATTTAAATGATTTTAAGGCCTATAAAATATTTAAATGTATAACTATTTTTCATTAAAAATATTTGAAAAACAATATGGTCAGTAGATTAATCTATAATCCTCAAAAGTGATAATACTAGTTCATAATTAACATTTATTTTTCAAATAGTTTAACTAAAAAATGAAAATTGACTAGGACATTGTGTAGTTTTGTTGTTGGTATAAAACCATTATCATCTTTTATTCATGGGTTCAAGACTCGACGCCTATACATATTTTATTGTTTGTCACCCATCTTATAGGTTGTTATTTTCTAAAACGAAACTAATATAATGGCCAAAATAAATCTAATGGAAATCCATGAAATCTAATCCTTAAATAGAATCTTAACTATGGTTGTCAGTATATCCTTAATAGATAAATACTTCATCCATTTTATTTTGACATAGTACCATCTTTGGTATAGGATTTACCCATAATATCATTTAAAATATTTATATAACATGACACTTAATATCAAATATAAAACCCCTTAGGTTTAACTGAGGTTATTTATTTTCAAAATACTTCATAGTGGGTTGTATATAAAATGTGAGTTATCCTAATCATATCCCATGAGTGTGGAAAACTAGGTGTGCATTAAGGCCTATTATTGAGTACATGGTTAACCCGTGTTAGGCCCTAAACACCGTGTTAGAGTTATTAATCCTAGTTACATCGGTTCTAGAACCACATTGACTTGTAGTATCCAAAAATGTATATATTTCAAGAAATACCAACATAATCAATACGTTACCGTAATTCTAGGCTATTTTTCTATACATATCCTAAAATTATACCTTATGTTTATGTTATCTAACCTATGTATTCTTAAATATAGTTTACAAGGTTTTTACTGAACTTCCTTTGATAAAAACTATAGTGACCTAACCCTAGACGCCTTATGCCTGTGTCAGCTACTAATTAAATTGGAATTGTTACAATGAATCAATCCCGAAGTACCAAAGAGTTTATTATTTTTGGTCAACCAGATACATAAATGATTTTTTATAACATGTTACTACACTAATTACAACATATATTGTTTATTATTTATAAATAAATAAATATCTTCAAATATAACATTACTCTATCTAGTAAATCCTTACATATCTTTCATAGTACGCTTCCTAGATACCTATGGAAGGAAACATGAAAAAGGTGAGATCAAATTCTAAGTGATGTTTAAGTATAGCGGAAGCAATAATGAATCAATGAGATTAATAATTATGGAATGGTAAATAGTATAACACACATACCATGTAATAAAAAACTAACAAGGAAGTGCATAAACAATATGGCAAGGTAATAAATGGAAAAAAATTTCTTTAAAATAAATATATAAAGAAAAATAAAGGTAAATTTATTAAACCTAATCACATTCCATCTAAATAACTACAAATAAAATGTATCCATTCATATGTCAATGAAAAATCACATGGATGAGTAGTAATTGAAATTAATATTCAAGAAATGCTTAATTATTGAACATCATGTTTCCCAAGAACATGACACCTTTATTGAAAATAGATAGATTAAACATTTCAAATTTTCATAGGTAATTCTTCCTATCAGATTAATCATGCATTAATGGGATTTCTTTAATTGGTCCCCAAAATTTAGGGCTTTCTATAAATATCTCCCAACCCATGTATTACGTGTCCAAAACATTCCACATATCGAATAAATATTATTCATTTTCAAATATTATTAATGATTAATGATTATAGATTTATCAATATTTATTGAAATATTCAAATAAATTTCAAAGTAAAAACTATATGAAAATGTATATAAAGTTTAGGAAATAATCATATAAAAATTGATATAGATATTTTGTGTAAATTCAATGACAAATTATCATTGGAAATTGAATATTAAAAGAGGACTAAAAGGAATCAAGGAAGTGAATGTGAATTATATCCTTGGAAAATCAAATATAATGAACAAAAAGTAATATTAAAGATTTTATTAATCCAACATAACAAAATATTAGTAAAATTAAGGTGTTTTTTAAATTATAAATGTAATCATAGAAAAAAATTCATTTCATTACATTCTTGAAGAAATAACATTTAGTTTGAAAAAACTTCTGAAATTATTTTGTTTGATAATCAATTTTGAAAATATATTCTTTAAAAATTAAACTTTTAAAGAAGAAAATAAAACTTCAATGAAATGATGTTGGGTATATTCATATAGTCCATATGATATAAAAAAAGAACATTCATTTTATTGGGTAATAGGTTGAAAAGATTCCATATTCAGAGAGCGACAAAGATATTTGAGTTAAGACATTGGTAAAATACAAAAGGGTAAAATTTCATTACCAAATCACGATAAAAACATTTTTTAAATATCTTTTAACAAAACATTGTATTTAAAAGAATACAATATCTCTGACTAAAGAGAGATACAATGTCAGGTTTCCAGAAAAAACATTTTCTAAAAACTTTTGAGTACCAATGAGTGTAAAAAATGTAAATAATACCTGAAACTTTTCATAAATAACCATAGGATATAAAAGTAAAGGTTTTATTAAATAATGTTTATATAATATCCTATAATATAAATTCTATTGAATGGTCATTGATGTTATTGTTGATGAAAATTGTATTTAGACATTCCAAATGGTTATATACCACTTTGGAATATTTTAAATCATAAGACTCATAAAGGTATAAAATTAAATGAAATTATAATATACTGATAATAAATATATTCGATATATATCATGTAGAAAGGGTATTATATACACCATCTAAAATAAACTAAGCACATAAAAATAAATAAGTCTCAGTAGAATGTGAATTCGGATAAAATCACTTACCTGGAGTTTTTTTGGGGTAAACATGCTTTAACATCCTATAAAAAAAGTTATTTAAATTTTTTAACTTTCTTGAGAAACTTTTTCATTTTAATCATTAATTGTTTTTCAATTTTATCTATATTTTATACCAATCCTTAAACAATTAATCTAACATCGAGTATTTTGATTAAATTCATTTTATGATTCAAAAATGACATTGTTAGGTAAACTATGGTCAAAGGGCCCATTATATAACATCTAAAGAATAATATCCATGAAATAATTATCATAGTTATATAATAATTATAATTTTAAAAACAGTCATTAAATACAGTTATGAAAAATGAATCATCGTAACAATCATAGAGGTGGTAGGTTGTACGTATGAATATGTAACATTATTATTTTTCAATGATCATTATAGAATAAAGGTAAGTTACACTATATATTTTTAGGATGATAATTATAAAATAAATAACATATTATTTTATTATACATAATTAGATATAGATTTATTGTGATGAAAATGGAATCACATCATGGTAATGAGGTGGTAGTTCACACATCTACGAATAATGTTATCACTTTTTATGTTTGTGAAAGGGTAATATAGGAAATTATATATATATATAAAGGTGATTTTTCATAAATTTTATATTGATTTTTTATGTATCAAATATATATTTATAACTATCCTTTATACATTCCATTGATCATGTGAACAAATCTTGTCGCTTTGAGGGGGCAACAGTCCACACATAAACAATGTTATTGTATTCCAACAAAATGGAATGCATAAGTGTATGTGTTATAAAATACTTACAAAAGTATAAAGACTTAATAAATATAATATTTAATATATATAAAAATAGAGTCCAGCATAATTTCTATCAATGAAGTTCGGTAGAGGAAAAAGTAAACAATCATCGTTTCGTGTGGTGGTAGTTCAATATACATAGAAACAGCATGTTTGGTACCCATTAGATGGAAGTGTGCGTATTTTTTGGTCAAACCCATAGTTTAAAAATAACCTTATATATTTATCATATTTTCTCATTCAAAAATATAATAATAATATTTTAGTTGTTGTAGAATTGAAATATAATTAAAAATCACGAGGGAAGACATTACCTTTTAATCAGGTAATTACTTTTGGCGTGTACCAAAAGGCTTCCTTGGATTTCATACATCCCGATAGGAGGATAAAAGGTATATGGTAGGTATTGTGGTAGTTATTTCGGTTGATATGTTCCTATCATATGTCGTTTGATAGGTGTGATGACTAGGGAGAAGTGGTAGCCATTTATAGGCAATGAAAAGGACTCATTTAAATTTTTTGGAAATAAGTTAGGTGGACCCATGTTATTTCATAAAAAAGTCATAAAACACAAGAAAATTTAATAATTTAATGTAAATATCCTAATTATTTCTCTATAATGGGTTTTTTATAAGGTTCTAGGTTAATTGGGCCTTTAATTTAAAGGTATCGTCCTTTATTTTGCTTAATGTTTCTATAATAATTTTAATTAATTTTAATTAATTTCATTAATTTTTTTCAAAAATGAAAATGTTGTTATTATAAATTACAAATTATATTGATTAAAATTATGGAATCCATTTTTTATATTCCCCATTATATTATTGGATGAAATTAATTTAAAATTCATCTCTTATGGTGGACGACATTTTGGGTTCTAAAGTAAAAACGTCTAATAGTTTGTCATGTTTTTATAATAAATTTCAAAGTGGAATTGAATCTAGTGAATTATTTTATTAACTGATTAAAATTTTATATAATTATACTCTAAAACCAATTAAACCTATAATTTTACCATATAAAAAATGTTGATGAAAAAAAAATTGAACTAAAATTCAATATTTTTATATATTCATTAAAAATAGAATGTTTGTAGAAAAATATTCAAAAATCACCCAATCATATTTTTCTGATATTAATTAAAATATAAATATTATTTTTTCATATTAAATAAATTAACGTATTAAGATTCTAATTTGAAAATGGTTCTCTATTAAAAGGTGTTAAAACTATATTTATAAAAATAGAGGTTTTTATGCATAAATAGGGATTATTTTTATCTTATTTATATAAATCATAATGGATGAATAACAAAAATATTTTATTAAATATATAATATAAATAATAAATTAATATAACTCAATAATTTTAATTAATTTAATATATTAGAATTAGACAACTATTAAAAAAATATAGTTTTCTATAAAAATATTCACTTTATATATAGTTTCATATTTTATTAATTTATAATTAATTTGTAACTAATTAATTAATTCTATATATTTAAAAATATAATTTTTTCTATGTTATTTATTTCCATTCATAACTAATAATTTGATGGCTATTTTATATCACCTCATACTAAAAAATTATATTATAACAATACATTTTTATTTGAAGATTCTCGGTCTTATGTTTAATTCAAGCTATCTTGGAATGTCCCCGTGGCATGTAACATTAGATATCAATAAATAGATGGCTTGTTTGTAACTCAAGATAACTCAGTGTTGAGTGCATTGAAATATATAGAATAAATTTTAAATATTAAATATATTATAATGTATTCGGATATTATATTACCTTACATGCTTGGTGTAGCGTGTCATACATGATATATAATACAAGGTCCATACATTATATTTTTAGGGTGTCACATATGATATCATGTGTTATGTTATTCCCACATTCTAATAATGCCTTGATGTTTTCATATTATTTCATTACTATTGTAAATTATTATTATCATATCCTATTATGTCAGAATGTTATTCCCCTTGACTCACATGTACTACTTTACTCTATGAAATGATTTGACTATCTCCTGTTTGGTATTAGTAGCTCAAACCATTCTTAGGAACATTCCTTTTTTATCCAATTATTTTTTTGAAAAAATAAATAAATTTTATGGTACCATTAATGACTTATTATATAATGTAATAGTATCCCTTTTACTGTAATTAGGATACACATGTAATCAAACATTCTTAATATGCCACTCTATCTTTTGGTATTTTTTTATACTTTAATTTAAATGACAATCAAATAATGCGAAGAAAATAAATTCATTGTTAAAATAATTTTATGGGAAATATTTTATGAATGAATTTTCAGTCAATGAACATTATTTTCTTGCCCATATTTTCTCTCAAGATGGAATATGTCTCAATCCTTCAAAAAAAATGGTGGTGAAAATAGGCTACAAAGAAAAATATATTGAAATGTGTAGTATTCTCAGTTTTGTTAGGTTACTATTGGTGGTATTTCCAAGATTTCTCCCTATTTTCCTTTTAATTAAGCAAGTTAACAATTAAAGGGGTCAATTTCACATGGTGAGTTTAATATGAAGAAATGTTTTATTAGATATTCTGCATACTGATTAATGCACTAGGATTAACTTAATCATATGGTAATGAAGGATTCATAACATATAGTGATGCATCTAAGGAGGGATTGTTTTGTTTCTATATATATAATGATAAAGTGGTTTCCTATCAATCAAGGAAATTGGAAATACATTAACATAATTATTCTACTCATAAACATGAGAGAGAATCTGTAATCATTACTCTGAAAATATAGAGTCACTAACTAAAATGTGAATGAAGAAATATATATGAATATATAATTATTTTTATGTTTATATTATTCAGAAAAAGTTCATAATGATTAAAATTTGAATATTTGAACTCCTTGTGGATTAAGATTCCCTATTACACACCACTCCCGGAAGAGAAACAAGGTTGAAAATCCATTGAGTGTAAGGGACCAAGGAATTATTTCTATGATATTTATTTCAACAGATCCAATATATATAGATCAATAAATATATTTGGAAGGGTATTTAGGCACGTGGTGCTGTAACAAGTCATCTTGAGTTCCTCTAAACTGTTCTCCCAAACAAATGCACGACAAGACATCAAGTGAAATTCCACTTGCTCTAAAGGATGCCGACTAATAATGATGTTCTAATGAAATATATGGGGAAGCTATAACTTTCTTACTAGAGTGAAACATCACTGAAAATAATAATAAATGATAACATTAAATAATAGTATATCATCAAGAATCATGTTACAATCTCTCATAATAGGTAAGTACCAAAATCCAATATAAATATTGTTTTCTATAATGATATTTTTATATGAGAAAGGAAATATTAAATAATACATTAAATAAAATCCCTGAACTGGTTACCAATAGAATTTCTAGTCCCCTCGTCTATTGTCTAAACTAACTCCCATATAATCCATCTTTTATAGTCCCTTTACCCTTAACCTAACTAGAATGAACGATGTTTTCTTGTGTACCTAGGGATGGAATGTGTTGGGTTTAAGAAATTTTTTTTATTTCACCCCCAATGCTTTCAATAATAATATAAAATCTAAAATAGTGTGTGAAATAGTATTGTAGACAAAGGAAAACAATATAAAAACTCAGTTTTATTAATTAACTATACTTATATTGACAATATTTGTTACAAATTCTAAGTTATACGAGTATAGTTCAACCTTATTTTGACCCATGACAGTCATCTAATCTATATGTCAGAGTGGCCACATGATAACTTAAGAGTGGAATTGTTCCAAGTATTCAAAATGTGATTGAAAAATCTATTTCTGAGGATCCCCTACATATATATAAAATTCCACGTCCAGACACTTAGATTCAAGATCATCATTCTAGCTTCTAAAAATATGATGTATCAAGGTGGAAAGAATAAGAGTGTGTCCTACCAAATGTAGAAAAGAATCAGTCAAACATCCCAAGAAACAAGTAGTTGCATTTCTTAAGGTCAATATTAGATACCAATTATCACATAATAACAAGAAGAGTGCACTTTTTCATTTCATCAACCGCCACATGCTTCTTTAATTTCAATAAATTTAATTAATTCAAAATTTTCTGATATTACTATTTATTCATAACAACATCCATTAAACATAATTTCAAATAGTTTATAACAAGTAACTGCCCCCATTAACTATTAATCACATTTTTTCCCTTAGATACCTCAAAATCCATTTTACCTTAGTTGTTATAAAAATCCCAAATTTATTTTATATTAACATGGTAAAAAATAATTGTTTTAATCTCATAAACCCTTCAATTCATCATTTAACAACTATATTTTTAAAGTTTAGTGAAGTGATACTCCCCATGGGTGGACCTAGGATTGATCTACTCTTCATCATTAGATACGACAAGGTATACGAATGTTTTATAAGGTCATATAGACAACCAATTCATTCTTTACTATCAGTGAATCAATAATAAAATAGAATAGATAAAAATCACAACCATATACTAATGAAGAAACATCAAGATAAGGGGAAATTATGTCTATACAACCTAACTCATGCTTGAAGATATTTAGTTACCCAAAATGTGATTTTGATTCTATCGCTAAAAACCTTCAACAACAAAATTAATAATCTACAACAAAAAATAGATTTCTGGATTTATTATGATATAAAACATTCCACAATTATTATGCAAGAAAAAAGAATAATTAGGAGTGACAAACATACCCATGGGATAAATTCTCCATCAATAACACTTCATATAACTTAAGATCAAAGGATAATCTCCTCTGGTAATCTTTAGAGGAACCTTTTCACACCCTAGTCTGTTGGAAAAAGAAAGGGGGATGAATTTGGGAAAGAACTCATAAAACATGTGGATCTAAGATGATAAAATCCAAAAATGATTATAAGGCACATGGTTTGGCCAAACTATTCACAAAACTATGCACTAACTATGGGGAATTTTCTATGCAAGAGTTGACTTGGTTAAACTATTTTGTCAGGCTACTTTCACAGCTCGAGAAAACATGTGGTGGTTGTGGACCCGCCATTATCCAAATGGGTTGGGACACACTATCTCTAGGGTCATTGTTCATTGTTAAACCTAATCCTAGATCAACCACACACCAAGAATTTGATGTAAAAGTTTCACTTTTTGGTCTTAAACACATTGAACACCTATTATACTTTCAGGAATAATTCTATTATGCAATTTGAAGTGTTTAATAATAATATTTTGATGAAATATTCATTGTAAGATATTTTTGATCTGGAAAAAACTACACATTTTAACACCTCATCATACAGTATCACTCCTAAGCACCTCAAATCCTCGGTAGTAATATGATCGAGAAAATGTTCCCCTAAATACGCCCCATTATCCCATGTTTCCTTTTAACGATATAATGTTTCCACAGAAGTTAGAAAAATGAAATGTACTACACCAATGTTTCCTCTCACTAAAATATATAATATAGATTTGATTCTCCTCAATCTATGGATCATCCTCAAAATCAATATCATCAAAAATAATCGCATGATACAAGTCAGGGTGATACTAAGGAAGCTGCGACACTTGAACAGCATAATGAATGTCAATATACCATTTGTGGAAGAGCTATATGTATTCTATAAATCTGATTGCCTCTAAAATATACAATAGAACCATGTACCTAGTTTCCAACATTAATTTTTCTAAATATAATCTTGACCAGCCATTGAGAAGCTGATGGAACACACGGTCACCCACTGTAATCTGAATTTGAAAATAATGTCGATCCATGTATTACTTATACAAATTATAGGTTGTAGTTACAAGAGTTAGTCTCAATAACTCTGATTCCACTTCTTCAATCCAATGTATGGTAGAACTGTATATCCAACAATAGAGAACCTCATAAAATTTTGTATGAATTACACCAAATAACTGTTACTATAGGAAAATTCAACAAGCACTAAGTGATTATCTTAAGATTCATTAATTTATAGGACAAAAAACCTTATTATTTTATTTATTAATTGGAAATTACATTTTAATTTCACATCTCTTATTTGGTGAAATGATGTACATAGAATCACGTAAGTACCATATTCCTTTTCAAACCCTTTCCAAAATCACGATTTTAAAAAATCATCATGATTTGAAACTATAGTATATAAAACCCAGTGAATATTTACAATTTAATGATAAAAAATCTCTTAAATTTTCATTTGGTAATGTCTTGTGAATCATCCAGAAATGAGATACCTTTTCTAATTGATTCATATTGACCAATATTACTTCATTCATTTTAAGATCCTCTAAATTGTAACAACAAAACCAATGGTAACAAGGTCTAACACCAATTTTGGAATGATAAATGGTTTTAAAAGTCTATTAAGTGATTTATGTTTGGACTTATCTTGATGAAATGTATATCATCATGTCATGAAACAAAAAAATTCATTTTCATTCATAGCCACCAAACAATCTCAGAAGATCATGGTACATCAGTGACAATCTAGGGTGTACCACATATGTAAAGGTATGAAAGTCAAACATCTGCTCTTTATATATTAAATTTGGCTCAAAAACACTCTTGAAAATGAAAGATCCTCATTCTAATTGATGGTATAATTAGAATATGGATCCCCACATTTGAAATTGTCTCTCAAATCCATAAATTATAAATCCTCATTATGCCTTTTTTAAAAGGTCCTGGGGAAATGTCTCTATAAATAAGTAAATAAGGGTAAAACCCATACTGTTATTGAACACATATGTGACAATCCACATAAAAATCCATCACCTTCTACCTGGAAATATAATCCTAATCATTTTGATATTGTATCTTCAAACAAAGAGAATATGAAACACAATTCCCCATTCATGGAAGAAAAGATAGCTAACAGTCAAAATATTCCTTTTACTCTACCAAACTCCACTAATGAATATTTAAATCATGTTGGGAAAAGATGTATTTATTGACCTTATAATTAGTATAAAATGCAATATCAAAAACAAAAATATAATTATCCCAACATATCTAGGAATAAACTACTATGAAAAAATCAAAATCCTGATTAGGATAGTAATATCCATGTTTCCACAACTTTCATGATTCAGGTATAGTGACTAAATCTCCCTATATTATAATTTTTCAACACCAATCCTAGATTCATAAAAAACAAGGTATACTCCTTAAGTAAATTACTTTATATCATAGTAGGGTTAAAACCTTTTACTAAATTGTTGTTAAAATTATCACACCAATCATAAAACTAATTCATAATGACCTTCTTGGTCAAGCCAGGTAGTAGTGTTGCCATACGATACAGTCTTAAATTAACCTTTTATAACAATACCCATACCAACTTCTAATAGAATGATGTGGTATATCATAAGGATTCACTGTCAACTGGTAATTCCCTAAACACAAATAAATATTGGAGAATTAAAATGAAATCCCTATATGGGGAAGGAGATCATCAATATTCATAATTGGATATCGATTCTTAACCATCATTAGATTCTACTTTTAGTGATCGAGATAAATCCACAAAACTCTTTCATCTTTATTAGATAAAATACTAGGAAACCCAATTTTCATGTACTAAATGGAAAAAAACCCGGACAATATATCTCCTCCAACTGATTCTTATGATCCTAAAAAAATTGGAGTCATTTTTTAATGAGGAATAGGAACTGGTTCTCCCCAATGTATCAACTCAATCATTAACTCAATATATCTCTCTAGTGGTAGCATCATGAAATCATTAGGAAACAAATCCTGAAATTGATCCACTATAGAAGTGAAGACATCATGTTCCACTCTCTCATCATATATCATAAGACATGTTATGTGTCATATGATCTCACACAATTTCCTATTAATTGGTCTTGCACATCCTACGAAGATACTCCATTCCAAACATTAGATAATAGTGTCACCCTTTAGAGATGTAAAACTTACTAACATATGGTAATAACAAAGGTGATAATATTGTGTAACCAACAATTTAACACTTTTTTGATGGTTAAAACATGTCATCTCAAGAACATAAAAATAATAAATGATATTGTAGTAACCACCCATGAAGGAAAACTCCTTACATTGATGGGTATCCACTTATCTCACTCTTAATAACATGTTGATTGACATAACTCTAAACCTAAACTACACTATGTGAGCAAAAAAATGAAATAGGGTATCTATAAAATAATAAGAGGATCACAAATAAAATTTGGAACTATAATGAATATAATCTCTAAGAATCATACCTTGAAGAATCTATATTTTTTCCTCTCTACCATTAGAAGTTGGTTGTATGTAATGGAACTATCTATTTAACTCCCCAAGGTTACCTTCTGAATATGATGTGATACATTATTCTTATAAAATGGATGATTTTTTCTCGAAGTACCACATCCCACACCTTGATTGGTAAAACCAATATAACCTCATCTACCATAATGATTCAAGTTAGTGGACCACATTCTAGTGGTATATACCATCCTAGATCCTCCATCACTTTCTATTTACAATTCTTCCTGTAAGAACTCTATATATGAACCATCCTCATGTCAGCTTATAATCCCACTATGGGTATTAGAATATAACCATGAATTATTCTTGTTATACAACAAAATTTTTAGATCAATTGATTACTACCCTATAAGACTAACACATTGTATTTTCTACTCTTCCCACCACCACCCTATTGGATGTTCTCATAATGATTATTCCTAATATATGAAGATGTAATATGTGCATCCAAACTGAAACAATCATTACACCACTAGAAGAAAACCTTATATAACACATTGAAAAGAGGTAATGTCCAACTAAATATACAAATATCATTAAATGGATGATATTAACATAGGAATTGATCTCACATATATGATTTTCACGGACATATCTATCTAAAACTTCATAATATTCCAACAATGTCAAAGAAAAAAAATTAAAATTTATGAAGTGACCAACATAATCTATAATCATCATACTTAAATTTTTCAAACACATAATCCTTTTAAATTTACTCCACATTAGTGAAATTGGGAAATTTTTTCTAAGAACATCTCATGGATGTTCTTATAAGACATTCTGTCTATCTTCTCATCCTTAGACTCTATATGCCATTATCAAAATGGTTTTCCATGGAATATATATCTTATAACATGACCATCTTGTCTATATGTGTATCTAAATGATTTGGTATTGTCTGTATGAAGTCAATCCAATAATTGTTTACCACATGTACACCCTCTCGACCTTACATTGGAGGTTAATACAACTAAGACTCTATAGTCAGATCAAACATACTTTTTTTTCATCCCACACTATGTCTCTATCCATAAATTTCATGAAACTATCAATGTTTTCATGAAACTACTCTCAAATTTTTTTTTATTACTAATGGAGTTTCTTTTCTCACTTCTAGAAGATCATTACAGACAATTTCATCCTATCACAAAAAGAGTAAAAATTATTAAGGGGGATCTTTCTATAATTCCAAACATGCATCAAAATACACATAACATATAGATTCAATAGTTCAATATAAATATAATCCTAAAAAGATAAACAATAAACCCACTCTAAAAATACTATACCAAAAAATATTGTCTCATCTCTCTCACTACCCTCAACCATCCATATCATGGACCACATACAACTTAGGCGAAACTTACATTCATTTCAAAACCTCTCACATGAAACTACTTTAGCATTATTAAACATAACAATAAATTACAACATCCACACTAGAAAGTATTTTAACAAATTGAATTTATTACTTTTCAAATTAAATAATAGTTTTCAATATCTTTGTTAGTTACTATTTTCCTCAAACCACATGAAAACCAAAAATGAATTCCAATTTCCCATAACCCACCATAACCTACCTTTCTATGTGAATCTAATTTGATTAATGAAACCTAAATGTTGAATTCCTAAAAGGATGATTGTATATAAAAACCTCATTCTATACTAGACCTTGTGTAATATATTAGGAGGAAATGAAATAAAACAACATGTGTATCACCCAATGGTGAAATTTCATCCAACTATAACATGAGAACACATAGAAAAATAATCACACCCTAGGTACTTGGGTTTTCCCCTACACAAGATATAGCTACTCCCATACACAATCAAATTTCTAGAATTAAATGAAACTAACCACCAATGTACCTTTCTTAATTAATAAATCCATTGAAAAAACCCCTCTTAAACAACTTTATAATGAACTGGACTAGGGTCCACTAAACTAAAACCCTATGATTGTGTGTTGTAAGACCTCATGCCTGCCTCCCCCTATTCCATAGGCATCCAAATAGTAGTGATGTCTAATGAAAACATGTAGTGAGGCTATAACATCGTTACTAGAGTATATAATATTTGAAATCATAATAGACAACAACATAAAGTAATATTACAAAACCAAGATTCACATAACCTACTCCCATAATAGGGTATGTAAAGAAATTTATTATAAAAAATATTTCATTTCATGAGATTATATTGTTACAAAGGAAAATTGATATAGGAAACTAAAAAAATACCTTATCTGAGTCCCTATACCATGTCCTCTCCCTTCATCCATGCTCCAAACCAAATCCCATGTCTTCCTTCTAACTTATGTCCTTTTACATTATCCTAAACTACAAACCGAATGTTTAATTAGGTAGCAAAGTATGGACTAATAAGTGTGTTAGTACAACAATACAGGCCACCATAAATTGCATCTATAATAATATCAAGTCTAAGATAGTGTATAAAAATGTATAGTAAATGATAGAAAATTATAGATAAACCTGTTTTCATTAATTCACTATATTTAAATTAACCGTATTTTTTCTCAGTTCTTAGTGATACTTATTCCCATAAAACAATATTTTTCCCATACTTAGCGTCTGAACGATATGTAATAGGGCTAACATGTCAATATACATGTATCATTAATCTATGTATTAAACCTAATATGGTTAATTACATGTATGACCATCCCCAAAAATGTTATGTAAATCCATGTCAATACCCTTCAGATAATGGAAACTGTACATTTTTAGAAACTAAAATGTATTTGGAAACATGGGTCCTTGTTTTGTACCACCTAAGGGAGAGAAACATCAGTTAAAAATAAAAACAAACCATTAAACACATTTTTTAAGGTTAACATCAGTGAAATCTTACAACAAAATACAAAAAGGGTTCGAATTTTATTTTTTACCAACAATCCAAGAGTTCATCCCTTTCAATTATATTACTCAATTCTATGTTATACACACAACCATTAAATATAAATCCAAACCATTTATAACAAGGACATTTCCCCCTTAAACATTTATAAATATTCTACCATACTTACCACATAAACCATATAACTATACAATTTAAACATAAAATCATTTATTCTACATTCATTTAAAATAAATAAAATTGTTTTAATATCATTATTATTTTAACTCAACATTTTATAACTCAATATTCCCCATTCATGGCCATGGAACATCCCATGGGTGGAATTAATCCTAGTCAACTATTAATTAAAGGATCCAACAAGGGTTTTGAATGATTCAAGAAATCATTTAGACAACCAAATTTTCACTTACAATAATGAAATAAGATGCTCATTACAACGACACAAAATAAAACCCATATACTAATGAAAAAACCACAATAATATGGGATATAAATTATAGTACACCTACCATGATCTAAAATACAATCACTCTCCTAACCTTTGACATTGATTTAATCTCAAACAATATTCAATTCCAAAACAGTGAATCAATGAAAAAAAATGGATTTATAAGGATTTAGAATAAGAATAAATTCTACCATGATACTACTGGAAAATATAGTAATGTGGAGTGATATACTCTTCCATAACATTGATTCACAAATTATGACACTTCAAATGGAAAAAATATTGAATGGGAATCACCATTAGTATTCTTGGAAGGAAATGGTTCACATCGTAGAATACTGGATGAGGTAATGTGGAAGAAATTGGGAAAGAATTAATAAATGCTTAGTGAGTATAAATATAAAATACCCCTTTAAAAAGACACATGTTCCAGCCTCAGAGTTGACCAAATCTTGTGAAAAGTGTCTGACACCCTCTATCAAAGAGGGGGTTAAGATACACAGTTTGGCTATTACCCAAACACATTTTGGCTATGCAACCCATGTGGTTGAATAAATATTGTGATGACCATATTTATACCTATGTCTAAGGGGGAGAAGCTATATAGTCTCCTATGTCTTGGTGTATTATTAAACCTAACTATGCTTTAATATTGTGACAAGCACTGAATGTCCACTTTTCATCATTTTCCATATCTCAAACCCGTAGGACAACCCAATAACCGTTATACTCTCAAGGATCATTCAATTTAAAAATTTACTAGGATTCAATCATAAATTTAATTAAACGAACCTCATATGAACATTAGTATCTTACAGGATCCATGGTTCCTTATTCAATCCATTGATAATCCATCCTTACTCAAACAGATATTGAATTACTATTTAAAAGATGATGAAATACAAAGGGTTGTTAAAATAGTAAATAATTTAAAATAGAAAAACATCACATATAGAGATTAGGTGTTGAATTTTGGAACGATTTTATGTTTTCCATCCATACCATACTTAAATATGGAACTTCTAGATGAAGCACATAACTGAAATTTCCCTATAAAACATGGAATGAGAAATATGTAAATGAATTTAAGAGAAATATTCTTATAGGATAGTATTAAATGGAAATTGTGCACAATTTTTCCATATTCCTAGTATGCCATCCAGTAAACCCAGAAAGAAAACATACCAAAGAAAACATGACACCCAACCCATAATTAAACGTGGGTTGGAAAACATTAAAAATGAACATTTTCATTGGACTTTTAAAGACACCATTTAAGAAAAATTCTCTAAGGGTGATTATTTATTTCATAACTACATGTTTTTATTTCACATTGATTATAGATCATATACAACTTGAATCCCATTTCAATCTCCATATTAATAATATCAGAAGGTTTTATAGGGTAACTCTATCAATTATATCTGATCATAAATCATAGTTCACATCAAAATTATAGATGACTCTTCAATGTTCGGTCAACACTGATAACTATTCTATCACCGCCTATCATCCCCAAAATAATTGGTAGTCTAAATGAACTATCAGGACATTATAATACAAACATAGATATTTTTCCCCTAATATCCCAGTTATGTGGGATCATTATATACCATTTGTCAAATTTGAATGAAATAAATGTTCCTTTTTTGAATCAATATGTCACTCTTCGAGCCAATGTATGGGAAAATATGTAATACTCAATATTTTTAGGAAGATTTTAGAGAACGTAATCTTGTTTTACTATAGATAATGGTGGGGATGAACATTAAATTATAGATGACCCGAGACCATATTAATGTAACCTTGAGTACAAAAATAGTTTTGTTAATAATTAAAGAAAGGACGTGGAATTTCAAGTGGGTGTTCATGTATTCTAAATTATATCCTCATGGAAAGGAGTTATAAGATTTAATAAAATGGTGAACTTAATCCCATGGTACACTGAGGATTAGGAAATACTCTAATAAATTGGAGTTATAGATTACTGTTGGTACATTCCACCCAACCATTCTAAAGAAGAATATCCCTTCAATGTTTCATTTCTATGAAAATATAGGCTAAGTCACGCACATGTGATTTCATATTAGGGAATAGATTTGGAGCATAACATATTTTTTAAGTAAGGGAATGCTGAATTTATTGACACCAGAGAGAATGTGTTTCAAAATTAGACATATCGATTAGTGAATGTACATCAGAGATGTCACAATCTAGGAGAGTAGACATTATAACATGGAAAAACTGTGGGGATGTAATATCCCCTTTTTTAAATAAATTATACATACCCCAATCTTTAGGATGAATTAAATTAAGGGTGTGACTTTAATAAGAGAGACCCTACTGTACAAAGTAAACAAAATATTCCAAACTATCACATAATGCACACGATTAATATCCTTTTTTGAGAGTATATATTAAAAATTAATTTATGATAATTATATTTTTATTTTATAAAAATAAATACCATTTTTAAACTCTTTATAATTATATTATCTTCTATTTAAAATTTTCTATTTTTCAAGAAGGATTGATATTTAGATGAATAGTTAAATTACTATTTTTGTTTAAACCACATATTTTATGACACAATTAGGAAGTAATAGTAACATTAAAATTAAAAACCACTTTTCATAAAAAAAAATATATTTTATAATTAACATTATCCAATTTAAAATGTTATTTTAAATTTATAAACCTATATTTTATAATTTAAACCATGAGTAACATTTTTCACTAAAACTATTTTAATGCCTTATACATTAATGATTTTACAATTAACACATATCTCTTTAATTAATTTTATTTGGTTAAATATATTTTAATCATGGAATAATTAGGTCCAGATTATATAATTATGAAAATTTTATTTAATGCCATAATGTATAACTTACCAAGGTATAAATATAGTTTTATGATAAATTTATAATTTGTAAAAAATATAAATTAATGGATAAAGGGTTTAATACCTAAAAAATATCTCATACATTTTTATGAGATATGGATTGATCAAAACTTTTATAATATCCACTATTTTCCATTTTTGGTGGCACCTTCATTTTAGAATGACATGGTATTATCATTATGTCATGAATAGATACAAAAATTACATTTTTTTCATATATATACATAGATCATTAAACCACATAAAAGTTAGCTATTACATTAAAATTTATTGCATAAATTATATATTTTGTTCTTCCAAGAAGACTCTACCATGTTTTTAATCATCAAGTAAACATTAGATATCTTACATCCTCCATTTAGTTGGTTATTTCTAACAGAAAACACATTCTTTCAATTTAAGTGTTATAAAAATTCTTATTATATATTCATAACCATCCATTTACAAACCTTTTCCAACAACTATAATATATTGAAATTATTATAATTTATATAAAAAAGATTATCATATTATTTTATTTACCCTTATTTAACCATTTTCATCCACAAAAAAGGAACAATAATATTTCTTACATGGAGACTAGCGCCTCCATGATTTGCACCTTACCATCTTCGTACACACATTTCCTAGTTGTTTAGAATGATAGAATATAAGAATAAATATAGTATATAATTTTTTTCATTGTGAAATGAAAAAATACCATTTACATTTAATCTATTTATTTTATTGAAAAATAATAATTTCATAATGGGTACTTGATAACTACCTCCTCTACTAAGTAAATTTTTTAATTTCTCATTAGGATTTTAAATATTTGTGAAAATCATAGAAAATAGAGTTAAAAACAATAATTAAAAAAAATATCAGTATACTTCATTTATAATTGTATGATGTCAAAATAAACAATTCTTAATCATACTCTCACATCAAGTTATGGTATATTCGTGTTTGGGTCGGTTTTACCACCTACTAGAAAAATAATATAACTTTATATAATGAATGGAAATGGGAACAAAATTACTAGTATAATATGATACATATGTTTATATATTTATATGTTTCTTGGAATGATGTGTTAAAAAAATATTCAATTCATTAATTAAAAATACACCCTTCATTAATCATGAATCAAAGAACCATGTTTATTATTAATTTTGTCGACATGGATAAAGAATAAAACACTCAAGAAAAATAATTTGAAATATTATAATTTAAGATAAATCATTCATAATACTTTCTTTAGTTACCTAGTAATATTGAAAGTTTTATAAACAAATACTAAAGACACAACTATTATAAAATTAGTATAAATGATGATGTCACCCGAAATATGATAAATACCAAGAGTGGAGGGGGTTGAATCAACTTTTGACTGATTTAAGAAATAACCCTTTGGAACATGATTTGTAATTATAAAAACTCATCTTTTGATTTCCCATAGTGATGTTTCATAATAAATTAAATCATTCTTGAGACACAAGATTGTTACATGGTTTCAATCCTAATATCTATTTCTCTCAGTTTAAAACCAATAAAGAAGTGAAATATCACTACTCTCTCAAATAAATTATTCTTAATGCTCCATTATAATATTCTTCTTTTGATCAATTGAATTAATATTTTTTATACATCATATTGTTCATCATGAATCTTTATGTTCATACACCTTATGAATTACTACGTATCATATAAATTATGGGAAAATCCATATTTGTTCACAAACATTTTTCATTAATGTAACCCTTTTATTACATGCATGATACCCTTCCAACATATTCAAAACATTTATGTTTTTAAAGAATTAAATTTCTTGAATCTATTCAATTAATTGAGAAACTATAAAAAAATCATGAAACCTTTGGAGTGTTATAGAACTTACATGATGTTATTTTCAAATTTTTATTCTTCAATAATCATGCTATATTCACCATTATATTCATTATTTTTGGTGTATAATTTTCTATGGAATGCTTTTTACCAGATTCTTCATGAATTTGAATGGATTTACAAGCATATATTTTTATCATAGTCTAATTATATTTTGATAAAAAACATACCCAAACCATTTTAAAACACAATATATTTCAATGTTGAAAAACTATTATTAGTTCTATTAATGTTAATGTTTGTATAGATTATTAAAAAACATCACTTTTTTATCTATTAAATTCATTGTGGTTATAGAAAATGTGAATATAGGTGTAATAATTTGAAAATAGTTAATTAATCATTAGATTAATAAACAGTATAATGAATAATGGGTGAGACTATGACTTCACACTTGTCTAATCACTTATAGGGAATAAGCATTCAAATAATCACATGCTCATTCTGAACCATGATAATTGACTTTTTCTACCATTTATCTGGTATCCAACTAATTAAAACTATTCATCCCAGTTATTATATTTTATTGATAACCCAAAACATTGAAAGTACCGTAACCATTATATATACTGATAATTGTACTTACTGTTATGTTGAAATACACCAAAGCATCTAAATGATTAAGGGGTGTTTTCTTAGATCCACATTATTCCATTGAATTATGAATTATCCATTTCCTATATTTTTTATTATTTTTATAGAAATGATTTTATTTTCTAGAATATACATTTTTAATTATTTGAAAAATAATTTTCATTATTATGGTTAATGTATTGGACTTAATGTGGTGATGAGTGGTTCCTAGAATTATATATCCCCATAATGCAATAATCGGACTCATGAGACAAAACAAACATGGGATTTAGTTTATATTGTTGACATATCATTATATTTTCATGGATCCAGGTCATAAAAATATTATTTTATGCCCAAAATTATTCATTCCATTATTATGATATCAATGATTATTCATACCCATGTATTCGTTATATATCATGGTAGTTAAATTACATCATATTCAGTTGATTATGGATTAATGAAGTTTATTTATTCCAAAAATATCAATTACTCTATTTCTATGTTAGATATATTAAATTTTATGGTCCTTGTCAGTAATAATTAAATATCATAATCATTTTTTACATTTTATGAGGAATAATAGGGAATAAAATGTTTAATTTTGAGGCATAATATGAAAAAAATTATGTTCTCTAAATTTTTTCCTTCTATATCAATAATATATATATATATATATATATGTATGTTTTTTAGTCTAAAAATTCTATAAATCTATTGTAAATATCATATGAAATATTCTAATATGTACCATTAATTTAATATAACTAAAAAATATTGGGTTTCTAGGGTCTATTTTATTATAAGGTTGTCCAGATTGAAGGAAGAAATCATTGGATATAAATATTATCTATCCTAAATAATAATCTTTCCCAATGTGGAAGAGAAATAAACTAAAATAGAGTTTTTTTCTATACATATAGGTGATTTAAATTTGACAATAGAATTGGATTATTTATAGGTATATCAATCATATAGTTACCCCCATGGATTTCCCATGAAATAACAAGAATAGAGGATGCATCGTGATTATCACCGTGGATGGAAATCAATGAAACATGATTATTTCTGATATTGTGGTAGATAAACATAATATTTTTGTGGACTTATGTCCCATGTAATTACAGATAATAAAAAACAATCAAGAGTAGAAGAGAAAAATCGACATGGATATTTTTTCACTTGGTCTACAGGGGGTTGGGTATTCTTGATCAGTAGAATCCTTAGATATTGATCTATTGGACATGATACTGAGTACCGATATGGATGAGATCCTCTTAATATTATTATATCTATCAATATTAAAATCACAGATCTCATATCCATCCAAAGGCAGTGCCTCAAAATTTTTAGGAGAGATGACATAATATTGTTCCACCCCACCGGATTGAAAAACACTAAAGAGATACTAATAATTTCATATTTACCTATAGAACATAAATCCTTTTGAACATTCCCAAGAGTAATGGTTTTGATGATTTGATACAAATACAATATGGCACCTATGACCAAAGGAATATATGATGATGTTTCCATATCACTATAGGAATAAAAAATACTAAAAATTGGAGATGGATTTGTTTATCTAACACATGTATATGATGGGTTAACCTCCATATAAGAGGGATGAATACAAGAGGCTGTGAATTGAGAGTTATTTAAAAAATAAATATTGAAAGATCATTCATTCCATCTAGGTTCATCAAGAAATCTTATACCTCAGGTTGTAAAGGCTCATACTATCCAGCAGCCACATTGTTAGTTGAGGTATCCTTAAAAGTATTCATTGTATAATGATCTAAATGGTCATGAAAAAAGAGTATGACTTAAAACTAGTTCTCCTTGAAAGGGAGTATGGGGTTAAGGTCTATGAAACATGGTTAATGAATTAATTTACACATTTCCACTAATCATATTATCTATAATCCAAGCTATAGTATTCAACCTATGATATGAATGGAAAGTTTCTTTAGAGGATTAATGAATTATAAAATATTCTCATTCTGATAAATAATATATATTTTTAAAATCAATAGTCAACCCTTATGGGAGAAATATGCTCTAGAAAAATGCATAAGATAATCCAATATCCATGAAAATTTGAGTTTCCAAGGATTGTTTCATCATAAATATACCCTCATTCACACAAAAATATGTGAGAAAAATAATCAAGGATACCATTCAAGAATTAGAGGGTTTTTGAAATGAGAAGAAATATTATTAGATGATCACTGATAATTATATTGGGCGAATTACTTCAAGCATAGATCTGTATATACTAATGGAATAAGATAAATCACAATTAACTATATTAGATACCTTCCCAATCCCTAGCCTAAATAAATTATAACTATGAGAAGATATTGATACAGAAGGAGCTATGGTTCAAAACTAAGGCTTCCACTAGATAATAAAGGTTCTAAAAGGAATCATAATGTTTAAGAACCATAAAATATTTGTAATACACTTCAAATTTAGTGATGAGGGAATATTTAAGAAATCCTACCACCTATTTAAACACATGCATTAATGGATAATAATAATAGAATGTTTTTATAAACTCTATATCACTATATAAAATAGGATTCTATGAGACCATAAGAAGAACTGTCTTTGATAAAGGGGGAGAGATGTAAGAAATAATATCTTTGAAAGAGATGTGAGATCTACTAGTATCTATACCTAATATGTTATGACTCCTCTTATCCTTCCAAGATTAAACAAAATCCATCACTATAGGGATCTATGATATTGGTTGAGTGTGGAGCATCATCATAGGTTCTAGGATAGAGAATGTGTCCAATTTGACAGAATGACCTAGTTCATATGGTCTATGCATCTTAAATAAAAAACTATATGTGTATCAAGAACAATGAAAGGACTAACTTATTTCATTGCAAGAGGAATATTTGATGTCCATCATCAATCCATGCCACCTGTAGGGGAAGAACCATATCCCCCACCACCATTTAATGGAGGAATTGTTTCATATATTTCATCAGAAGACTTGGATACCTCCTAATTAAATTATTATTTAAAACAACAGAGGACATGAATGATATTTTCTTTTTTAGAGCCATCCCCATCCTATTCACATTACCCATTAAATACATCATTTAACACTATATAAACAATCCTTTCAATTAATAATTAGTTTTTACCCTTTGAAAAAATAATAAATAATTTTTATAACATCATGTTTATTTAAAAATTAATATATTTCACTTTTACTATATAAACATATGATAATTTCAAAATATTACAACCTATAAATAATTCCTTTTATATTTAATTTCATATGTTATCATCAAATTTAACCAAAATATCTGTCATTTAAACATATTTTTACATAAATATTACCACCCAATTTTAATCATATTTTTAATATCAAATACTTGTTTCAAATTTTCAATTAGATGTCTTTTATGAAGTAATTTAGTTCCACTTATTTGTTTAACTTTATATAAATTCTTTTGTTTAACTGTTAATGTATGATATATCAAATTACATATTAAAAATCCACAAATGTAATGGAATAACAACCTATTAAATTAATATGGGAAATGGATTATCTGAAAATAAGACATCATATTTGAAATAAGTCACAAATTAAGGTTTTTCAATTTTTTCATCAAGAAAACCTACTCAAAACATACTTAAAAATTCAGCATTCTCATTTTATTATTATTTATTTGGAAGATGAAACCCTAATAAATTTTTACTTTAACTCAATTCATTTATTTAACCCTTTAATAAACTCTTAAATAGAATAAATTTCCTTTTCTATATCATTTAATTATTATTACATCAAGTATTTTTACCACTACATAACCCATAAATTTTTTAAGACCATATTAAATCACTTGAAATAAAATATTTTTTCATTAAATTTAAATCATCACCACATTATTGGTATTCTCTATTCTCTATCACATAGGAAAATTATTCATCTTATTTTGAACCAATGAAATCCTTTCCCTGTATCACTTAAATACATATATATTCAATAATGTATTTAAAACACATTAAATATTTTAAAATCTTCATACCAATCCTTTTTTAGAATATTTCAATTGAAACAAATATAAATAAATTTATTCACATAAAATATTGTATATCACTCATTGATAAATTCATTTATAGTAAACAAATGATTCATATAGAATTATTCAATTAAATACAATGAAAATTATTAAGGTCACCAACCTCACAATAGATTCTCCATTAACACTGAATATTGATGGAAACTAGAACTATGATCACAAGAAGTAAAAAAATCCATAACTAATAAATTATAAGGATTGAAAATTGAAGTATAGAAAATCATATCATATTTACAAAATCATAGGCTAAATCATCATCTATTAATATTGGTAAGAATAAAAGATGTGAATTATAAATCCATAATGAAATTAGAGATAAATCACCAAAGGGACTTGATATAGAGTTTGAAGAATTGGAATCCAAAGAAATTTTTTTCTATATTTGTAAAAAAATTAAAATTAATGAACACAAATGAATATAAATTACCCCATTTAAAATTTCATCAAGAATAATAATTTTGCACTTTGAGGGAAGCCATTAACAACTCATTTTCAACTGGCCATAGGGTGACAACCTTAATCCACCCAATGGCCATCCCAAACCACATAAAACTCATTTTCATCTAATATTAGCAACCTCGATCACTACTATTTGTACTCAATGCCATATATTATTTAACTGTGAACATGACACCAAAAAATACAATTTAAATATCTCAACTTCCATAGAAATATAGAATTTTTAATAAATTTGACTTCAACATAAATAAAACATACATGTAAGACATAAAGTTGATATTATCTTCTAACTATAGGGAATCTCATTATAAAGTAGTGATACTAAGAATATCTTGTGAATAACCATGTTTTTAGTACCTCATATCAATTTCTCATTTTGATATATCCTCCTACACTGGAAGATAAAACCAAAACATTCACACAAGTGGAGTATCCTTATAGCACATATTTATCTCACTATAATTAAAAACATAAATAAATATTATATAAAATATGAATCTATCTCTAATTCCACACCATCATGGTGATTTTCATGAGGTAAAACTGGTTATTTGATACTATGTATAGATATATGAAAAATTTCGAGTATTACAATTTATTTTATATTTAATTCAATATGTACTTCCCATATCAACCCCGGGATCCTAAATATTCCTACAAACCATGGCTAGAAGTTATATTTCTTATTAAAATTTTTATATTACTACTAATATGAGACATTTTGGAAATGTTTATCTTTGAAATTGCATAGAAGAGGAAAATATCTTTCATAAATAGGTATTTTTTCTCAGAGATGATTAGTACATTTTTATGATCAATTAAAAACAATTATTATTCTCTTGAACTTGGTATGTTGAATCAAATGTGTCTAACAAAAATCTATTAAATTTTTTTTGATATGGTATATCATACAATTCCTTAAAAATTAAATTCTATATTAATTATAGATAAGTATTATTATATGTAAATTATAAAAATTCATAATTAATCACTTATTAACAACAAAAACCAGGGATACACACACATAATATATCCTTTAAAATATTAATTGTGAACTCAAACAATAAAATAGTCTTATATTGAGATGTAGTACATTGAATTACAAGATTACTCGGTTCTATCAATAATCACTAAAAAATATTAGAAGTGAATATCATGTCACAGTTGTATAAAATACTTATAGGAAACCGATGATGAAAAAAAATATCCCTCATAGAATTCAACCCCATTAAAATTTGAACATTTGTCTATTTGAATGATAAGAGATGATATTCCCTTGTTACCCAATTAGCTATTATCCATAAAATATCCCTCCATTGGGATTTTCACAAAATGATCATGACAAACTATATGTGGAACATATCAAGTTTTTATACTATAATATACCAAAAATTCTGATTTCCAAATGGCCTTTGATACTTTGATTTTCCCCATTGATAGTAAGGTGCCACAGTTAAATCTATTGGCATACTAGTCCATCCTATGTCGCAAAAATTGTCATTAAATAGTAAGAAATATCTTCTTGAAACAACAATGATATACCAACTTTCAAATGCTAAAATCACATATTAAATATTAATAATATACAAAAAACCGATAATAATTCAATGCATATGTTGGTAAAAAATTGAATTTAAATTCATTATAGGTAAGATATTAGTACTATATATTCCAAGATGAAAATATAATCATTAAATATATAAACCTTAAGCATCATTCTATAAATATATGACAAAGTGATTGAAAAGGCTACAAAAATAACACATCTGTGGAATTTAGATTAATTTAGGTATAACTATATGAAATGTGTATTAAGATACAACAATTATTTTGATTCTTCTACCATATCAATTTTAGACATCCTATAAAAATTTGTGAAAATGAAACATTATTTCATAGGAGTATATATCATCATAAATTCAAATGGATATACATACTAAACAAAAATGTTTGGTTAGAGGAAGAACTCCACTGTAAGAATATATATTTAATTTTATTTAGATTAGGGTAACCAAATATCACCAGAAAATAATATTTCCAACTCATGATCCCAAACACCGTTTCTTCCAAATAATATCATGATAATGATAATTTAACTTACGAATCATAAGCTTCTGAGAAACTTATGTCATTATTTGTCCACCCAATTTTGAAAAACATACTAAAAAATCATATGAATTTAAATAATATTTATGTGTAACATCTGACTATTGTAATATATGAATAGGTGTGATGTTTAGAATCATCATTAAATTTTATGATGATAATGATGATGATTATACTATACAAACATTACCCAATTATTTATTTTCACTATCATCCCAGATACTAAATGAGATAAATACTAAATAAATATTTGAGAATATATTTATATTCCCAATAAAACTATAGATCTCAAAAATATTTTTTTTACAGACATCGATAAAAAATGATTCCTTTATATTTATTTTATTAGAAATCATATATTAAACCAAAACCTGACCAAATATTCAATTTCTATATATAGAATAGGTATTTAAATATTTTATCACATTTTCACAGAACCCTTGGAGTCTCCAAGACAATATAAAAATGTTATTCATGATCTTCATGATATCATGAATAAATCAATATATAATAAATGAGCATGATTATAAATGAGTATAAATAAAAGTGAGAGACTCACTTAATCAAACCCATGGAATTAATTGGATGATTAATTACATTTAATGAAATCTCAAGAAACATAAAATTATTGTTACACTTTCTAAACATAACCTTACATCCTTATATAATTCCCTAAGATGAGTAAATCTTAACCAAAGTTATATTTTATAAAACAAATGCTCCCCATCATCTGATTAATTAAAACATAAATACAATATAACAAAAACAAATTATTTATTATGATAAGATTCTACACTTAATAATGAATAGAATATCTCAATATCTAATCATCCCTTTCAGAGAAAAACACCAAAACAACCCAAGGTGACCCAATATCAAAAATAAACTTAATCAATTCAAGATCATTTAGCTAAAATTTCAATTTCATAAGAATATAAAGTATATATAATAATACATGGATATATATAGGATCATAAAATGTTATTATTCCTTCCAAAAATACTACTTTTATATTTAGGGTTAATGATTATAAAAAGTGAGCTTTATACTGAAATCTATCATATATCGAATGGAAAATTACTTGAACAACACTAAACAAAAATATGAACCATCATATAAATATTATATTTAACAGTCCACATATTTCCCAAATTTAGAACAAATAAACTATCATGATATTTTTATTCTCCCAAGAATAAAATATATTCTACAGAAAACTAGAAGAATGGTACCCGACTCTTGCATCAATAAATTTATACCTAGAAATGTGGTAACCATTGAACTATTATTATCACGTTATTACTTGGTATCTTCATAATTATTATACCCTATTGATGAACATATTTACTAATAAAATTTAAAAAACAAATAATCATTTTGATGGTTTTCACTATCGTCCCATTGTCTATCCCCAATCAATACTCTATGAAACCTTTAAAACTTAGAGCTTAAATAAATAATAAATTATGTGGAAATACATGATTTTAGTGTAATAGTTCTAAAAATGACACTATCCTCGATGGAATTGATTTTCCTCAGAACTCCAACCATTGGTTCCCCCTCAACAACATTTATTTGATCATTGATCCACTCAATATAATAGTATTTTACAAATATCATGAATTTAACCATAGGTTTCTTGATATACTTATACTCCATCACCCATATGATCATACCTCGATACTTCTATTTCACTTATATGACAATATCTCATTGATAAAATTTTATTATCACTATATTCAGTTCCACCAACCCAAGAATGAGATGAATAAAATGATTAAAATTTCATAAAAACACTTTTTAGTACATTTTTTTAAAACAAACTTAGATCATATCCCATCATTCATTAAGAATCGAACTCCATTATCACACTGAGAAATTTAGATCATTTATATACATGTTTTAGACCTATCTTGAATGAGGGTCCTCTACAAACATCATAATGGTTTCTATATAAAATGCATACTTACATTTTAACTATAATACTATAGGTTCCTTCATAAATTCAAAAATCATATCAATATCATATAACCATTTTGGTCCCATAAAATTGAATATCATACTTAGTTTAAATGGATATTTTCCCCTAAAATCATAAATAATATTTTTATTTTTTTACACCCTGAGAAATAATTTCCACTAAATTTTTAAGTACCCAATAAAAACTACTATAAATCATCACTTGAGTAGAATTATTAGGCACTAAAATGTGTAGAGAAAACCCCCTACCCTTCCTTGCCCTCCATAATATTTTACACATGGATCTCTAATCTCAAAGAGGATCCAAAGAATTACTAGAATAAAATGAATCTATAATTTAAAAAAAATTATATAATTCAACATGATAAAATAAATTTAATTTAAAAACATAGGATTTAAAACTTATGTAAATAAAAAGAATTATTAAATTCAAATAAATCACACTCCGTAATCAATCTCATCATATTAATTTAAGTTAAGAACTATTTTAATAATAACTTATTTAGGAATATATCAATAATTTTTTAATAATTAAATCATTTATCCAAATTCAACTTTTAAAATTAAATTATAATAAAATCTTAATAACATTCACTCACATATATTTCATGCCCTTATGTATTAAAATGGCACAAGAACACCCAAACGTTCACAATCAATAATGTTTTATTAAAAACCATAAAACTTATTTATGATCATTAAATATGATCTCTGAAAACCTCGGTAAAATATGCAATTTAAATGGTTTTTCTTTCCATGTACAAAAAACAGGTTTCCAAATTTAATTATACTCTATAAATTCCATTATAAATTTCTTACAAAGTTTATAAATCATATAAATGAGAATATATTTGACACAAATTTTTAATGTTCCACCATGAAAATACTATTATAGAAATTTAAATAATTGTACATTACCTCAAGCCCACTACCTAAAAACTAGAGTCCAGCAGTGAGAATTATGGGTTTACAGTATTTCTTGATGAGTCATTTACACTTAAAAGAGTTTCCCAGGTTTTATAATGAATTCTAAAATAAATAATATTACGTAATTGAATAATATTAAATATGTTAATCATATCTCTAGAACATGTTATTCTTTGAATAACTATAACCAGAACCATGGAAATAAAAAAAATCATATCTCAAGTTTCAATAACCAGGTATAATACAATAAAACAAATACTATTATAAGAGAGACAAATAACTCATTGATATAACATATAGATCAATATTAAATCATCATTATAACTTATCTAGATATTATATTATGCTTATAAAGGAATATTATTAATATCTACACCACTTAGTCTAAAATATATATGCACTCACATGATGTGTGCATATATGGAGATAAAAGATACCATAGTACAAAACACCATAACCCCAAGAATCACCTAGATATTAACATGAATCTATGTATAGAATGTGATAAAATGGTATCAATTTATTTTATAATTGTTAATTAAGAATACAAACAATAATCTATCATTTTCTAATTAAGAAATATATATAATGTGTCTACTAGATTAAAAAAGTTGTTAAGTATCATGCATAATGTTAGTGTATTGTAGCCAATAATACACTACTCGATACATCATTATCAGATCGTGGATCATAGGCATGGTTTATGATACGTAATTACACATTACAATGATGCCCCAACATATTTATAAGACCAGTATATATCATAATTAAAATTATCTAATAGTAGTATAACAGAAGATACTATTACCTCATCAAATGTTTATGAATATGGAGTAGCATAGCACAAAGTTAATCCTATTAATATCACATTTCATACAATCTCTTCAATGAATATCCAATCCTCTATTTCTTATTATAATATATTTTGATTAGTTACAAATATAAATAAATTCTAAAATAAATACTCATCTTTTATTCTATTACATTATTAAGAAATTACTATGAATAATTATAACACCTAATTAAATGTGTATTCCATCATTAATTTAATTAAATATAATATTTCTTATTTATTGATTATTTCATTTATATAATTAAATGGTAAAGACTTTACTAATTCTATAAAACAATATCTTTTAATAATAAATATCCCTTAAAATTAAGTTTTATCTTTAGAAATTAAAAAAACCAATGTTTTATACAATCTCATTTTAATTTATTAATCAAATATTTTCATTTTATATATATAAATTTTTGTTAAAATATCGATTTTAATATTTGAAAACCATTCCCTAAATATTCATTTCAACTAAAATAATTTAAATTATATGAAATGAAATAACATTAGAAACACAATTTTTTATAAATAATATCACTAAATCGTGATTTTTATTTCAATATCTAAATTAGTATTTCTATATATTAATTTAATTACAAATAAAAAGTTATTAATTTTAACTATTTTTCCAATTTTACATGTATTTCATCATATTATAATGAATTAATATAATATAATGCATCATCTCACACCTCTATTAGTTCAATGGATCCACATTATAGCAATTTAATATAAACAATTGTTCATTACCTCTAAAAAATCAATATGAAATTGATTCATTATTTTAAAATTAAAAGGTGGTTTTCAAAATGAGTCTCAATAAAAAAATTAAATACGTGACATGCTTTCTTATCAATTATTTAAACTACATACTTTCTTCTCAATTATTTATTTAAGTTAAAAAAAGACAATCATAATTTCATATAATTCATTCTAATTATTTATACCTTCAATCAATTCTAACATAGTAGAATAAATAATTTAATAGACCTAAAAATTGCAATCTACAATTTATTACTTCCATTTTTTATAAATAAACTAAAATCATATCAAATCACCTCATATCAATTGTTATTTCTTTTAAATAAACAATTTTGAATTGTTATTCTCTACTTTTTTATACTATGTAAAAATATTCTTCATATGTGTAACTACTCAACCAAGTTATTTTGATAACATAAATTCTTATATCTGTTATATCATTCATTAATTCTATATAGATAATTTTGTATCGCCTAGATATATTATATCGTAAGTATTTCTACACAATTATATCCAAGAAAGTTTTCTTTAAAAGTTAAATTCTTCACACATTTTTGTTCACTCAACTCTATGAACTAAAATTTATTCTCCTAATTTAAATCTCCAATATATGAACATCAAAATGAGTATAGACATCTATGAGGGTTGATTAAGGTGTTGAATTTTTTTTACAAAATTAAAATGTCTCTTTTAATCCCATTTATAAATTAACCCCCTTTTTAGTTAGTAATAACGTATATTAAAAACTTTTATCCAGTAAATTTACTTCTATATGTAGTGAAACATATAAGGAATTTTTTTTTAAAAAAAATTATAAGGTTATATATAGAGGTGTATTATTATTTGTACTTGAATATACTAGGAAAAAACTCCCCACTATAACATTATAATCTCTAAAATTGTGTCCTTGGAAGTTATTATCTTACTCCACATATACATCCCAACCAACACATCTTCCCACTATATTTATAAATTATTACTTCGCATTGGAATTATTTTCAACATCAAACTATTTTCATAACATTCCTATGTGATATCCCACATACCTTGAAAACCTCAAGTTCTATGACATATTACCTTTTATGTGAATGTGTTTATTCCATATCTTCTATAAAATTGACCACATTTTTAGTATATAATTATAATATATCTTAAATATATGATATAATTCCACTCATTGTAATACTTTTTACTTCTTTAAGATCTTGAGGAACTCATCTAATAGCTCTATTGCTTATTTTAACATAGGTTCATAGTAATTATTCCGAAAAAATTACAAGATTCATTAATGAAATTATTTCCTATGATTTTAAAAACAATCTATAGATCATTATATGTATGACTTGACAAAAATTAATAGTATCATTCACCTCATCACATCCACTCTTATATTTTCCCTCTTCTAAATATTTTCTAACAATTGTTTTCACAATATTTCTTCATATTCTTTTAACTACTTTACCAAAAAAAGACTCATTATCATAATCTCAGATCCATGTTCTAGTTTTCTTCTTTGAGTGATTATTCATTTTAACTATTCTCCTAACCCAAAAATGGAATAAAAAATAAAAAAACACCACATTCCTCATTTTTATTCTTATAAATTAGTCACAATGAATATACAAATTTTATATTTGTCAATATATTATATTATCAATAAATTCTGTTCCCATGACTCTAAATGAATTTCACAATTTTTTTCATATGTAGGAATCTCCAATGATATCATATTTCATTTCTATATAGATGTTTTTGACTCAAGGTAAATTTTAAGAGAACCCTTTTTTTCCTTTTAATTTCATCTGAATATATATCTTTTCCAATTATAGTGTTATAATGTATTTTAGTTTCTTCTATTTTTTCCTAATATTTTAAGATTCATTTTTATATCAAAATAATCATATAAAATCAAATAGAAGAATTCATCAGGGATTTATAATAAATCACCTACCTATAAATTATGAGGATAATCATTTTATTATTACGTGGAATCTATGATATCTCAGTTTGTCAACAACTTGCTACATGAGGAATTTTTCAACAATACTGATCTCACATTCTCAATAGTAACATATATCCAATCTCACTAAAGATTAACCTCCCTAGATAGATATTAATTATATATAAGTTTAGTTTTATAAAAACTCTACATTATATATATTTATAGCTTTGGTGAATACCATTTCAGATATTTAGAGGATCTACACATAGAAACTGTACATTGTCTTGAATCAACTCTTTTCATATCCAAGAGGAATCAAAACATTCTATTTTATGATTAGAATATTATAGAACATCAAAATAATATTCATATTTTTCTTCACCATTGATCTGTATATGATTTTATTAAAATGTCCCATTTGAAAAACCTAGTATAAGGAATAATGATCCTCGTCCGACTTTTATCCCATCATTTTCAACCAAATCATAAACAATGGATGTCCACATCATCATAATGATAAGATAATTATAATATAGTTCCAACAACAATAAAATTATATATAAATTTATTATATAATTTATCTATATAAACTTCCTTTAAATTATCTATAACTTAATTTCATTGATAGCATCTTTTACACACAACAACGAGATTAAACAAAAAATGATACACTATTAAATAATAGTTATCACCTTGATGTTTGATTAGAGGTTATTAATAGGTCAAAATAAATTATATTACCAAAATTAAATGTAAGGTAATTGTAAATTAATTATTTTTTAATTAATTTATTTGTAAGAAATATTTAATTCATTTGAAATTAAAAGAGAAATTTTTCATGAAAACTATTTTATGCACCCAATGTATTATTATCATAATATATATAATTAATCATTATTCATAATTTTTTTTAATGAAATTTTATTATTTTAGATTAAATAAAATTTTTTATAAATAATTTAATATTTTATCCTAGCATGAGATAAGAATAAATCAGGTTTTTCAGTTAAAATGTATTTTTTCAAAAAAAAAAATTCCAAATATTTCACAAATCTAAAAATTAATTTTTGAAGTTTAATAAAACCTTAATTTTATGTATTGAATCATATGACCAAATTATGTAAAATGGTAAATATTATTTTTGTTCAATATTAATTGTAACGGTGATAAAATTATCACCACAATAAAGGATAAATCAAGTTAATCTTTGTTAAAACTAAGTGATAATTCATTAAATTTTCATTCTTATTATTATTGCATGAAGTTAATTTTAACCTAAAAAACTTATTCTGGGTGTATAATCATTTAATGTAACCTTGTTCATTAATATGTCCTATATAATATTTTATGAAATAAATGTTAAATTATTCAACTCTCGTAGATTGAAATATCTCTTACGTGTCTAACTAGGACAAAAGTAATTTATGAATAAGTATAAAAATATCTTTGAATAATAAATAATTTAATTTAATTATATAAATTAATTTTAAAATTTATTTATTATATAATTACATTAAATTCTAATGAATCATAGATGCAATATTTCATCAATTAAGAATCAATAATAATAAATGATTGAAAATTATTAAAGTAATAAATTTTGAGTTATTTATGGCTTACCATGAATTTTTACATTAATATTACATATTTTTTATAGAATTGAATACTACTTATAACAATTTAATTATATATTTTATGTAAAATAAATTGAAAAGTCTCTAAATTTTTAATAACGATATTTGATGAAAATAATATTTTATTAAATTTAATTAAAATCATAAGAATAACAAAATAGTACACGTTGGGTAATATATGGTCTAATATTTCTTCCCATTCACATTTATGGGACATCTGGAATCATTTTACAAGAGAATTACTTTAATGTATTTTCATCTTCTATGAAATTCCAACGGTGCCCATCCCCATAATTATTTAGTGGAACCAATCCATTTTCTTGTTAACATAACATTAAGCCTTTTAGAATAAAAAACAACCAAACCATTTATCTTCACCACTCTATTACCAATATTCAATAGGTTTTTTTCACATAAATACATCCCAAGGGCCCTTAAGAGGAGATAAAATGATGTTATTTCCAAAATGATATAATCACCTTAATCGAAAAGTTTCTTTTGATTTGTTTTATTACCTCATATTTTTCTATTATACACATAATAATATAACATATTATGTATCATAAATATATTTATATTTTATTATTATTATGAAACCACCTTTTTCACTCTCTTTCAATTAAGTGGAACGTGAAAATATTACTCATGCATACATGCGATTTACCGTCTCCACGTAGCTATGAAATTCATTTTTATAGATGTATTTACTGATGGATTTAATTATTATTAGTTATAATTATGAAATAATTATAATTATGTAATAATGATTTAATTTGTACCATCTTACCTTCTAAATTATTGGAAAGGATAATGTTGATCGAGCATACATGTCCACTACCACCTCCACAGAGCGATAATATTCATTTTCCATTCATGCCTTACTTGGTTGGTAATATGGACATAGTTAATATATATATATACATGGTATATCTGATATAATAATTATTATGAATATTTGGGTTATTATTTACCATTATTTCATTATATCCTTTCAAAAAATCGAAACAATGTTCATGTGTGCGTACAACCTACCATCTCCATTAATAATGTTATTGATTTTTATATCTCTATTATTATATTTTTATGAAAAAAAAATTATATTTATTTCATTATTAAAATTTTACATATCATATAAGAATGATAAAGATAAATGTTCCAAAACTAAAGAACAGAAATTAATATTAAAAAACAAATTAGATATCCCCAAAATAGTGCTTTTTAATAAAGAGTTGATAACCAATTTGTGATAAAATGTTATAATTAAATCATATATGGTTGGATATATTTTATTATGGTTATTTAATATATATTTAATAAATATAAATTTAGTATACTAGATGTTATAGTACTTTCGATGGAAGTCGTAACAAAAGTAAGGGATTTTCATCCCACTTTCATTTTAGTGGCAAGCGTGTAATATTCACTAATTTTTTCCTTTGTGTAGTGTATATAATACCACTAATTTTTTATGATTCGTGATATGAAATTAATGTGGATTTATATATTCATCTAATCTTCATTATTTCTTGTGGCTTTTGACTCAATTTTTACTAATGTGGTAAGGGTTTTATGTTTCAATCACATTGTTTATATGGATTTTTTATGAAAAAGACTCATATTATAAAATAATACATTCTATATCTCATGAATAAAATGAATTTTACTTTAAAATATTTATTTAATAAAAATATTTCATTTCTATTCATTTTCCTCACATTATGTTCCTGAGATAAAAAAATATGTTTTTTAAAAAAATTGTCGTTATTTATCTCTTCGATCGAATAAACATTTTCTTCAATATAAACGTTTTTTAACATGTTTTAAATAAGGTTTTTATTTTCTAATATGATTTTTTAAATAATTTTTTATCTGTAATTTAATTTTTACAGGATGTTTTTAAAAGGAATTATTTTTCTGTTTTCATAATAACGTATTATTTTTGACTTTTTATAAAAGTATGAATAGAATTTTTTCTTAATTTATATAGCATGAATGATTTATATTTCATTCAGTACCCATAATTGATTTAAAGATTCATTTTCAAATTTTAATGGTATTTTAAAAGAAATTTTTTTACGTTAAAATTATTAAACTTTTATATTTAAAATATGTGATTTCAAAATGGAAAGGATACTTTATTCAAGAATATTTAGTGATATTTTATTCAATTCATCAAATGAAACAACTGATTTAAGTTAATATTTAATATGGATATAATATAACGATAACATAAATATTATTTAATTTTATGGTATATGATTCTGATGAAAATATGTGTATGAAATCCATTCCTCTTCTTTATAATATGCTAGGAAGAAATGGTGGAATGTTTGAAAAAACAATTTCCTTTCCACAGGATATGTTGTGAGGATATGTTTATGGAACCAATTTAGAATTATTATTTATCATATGATCAATGTTTTATGATAATTTGTAACACATATATATTATGTTCATTATGTTATGGGTGGGACCAATATTTCCCTATAACGCATTGGGTAAATATAGATATCTCATGAGATAAACCGAACTAAAATTGGGAGTGAACCCAATTCAATAATGAGATTTTTCCACTATAATAAGCTTGTGATAAAACCATTAATACTATTGTAGTTTTTGGATTGAAACCATTAAACTATGATATTATTGAAAAAACATTACTAATAATGAAATAATTTCCCATGTTTATTTTTATTAAAAGATCCCATGTCTTATTACAATCTTATGCTTCAATGGATTTTGTTCTTTAATTCATTTATAATTCATGTATTTTGAATTTCCATGTTTAATATTGTGACTCAAAATTGTGGTATACTATATGTAGTGTATTGATTTATAAGGTTAATATCATTTTATAACATCCTTATTCTCATTATGTGTTCATTGATATCACCATTGTTTTCCCTTAATGATCATCTAATCTCACCATTTATTAGTTTATATTACCCACTTTAGGAATAAAAATATAGTGTTTGACATTTATAATGAAGATTGATAGTTTAAATAACATATTGGTAGATGATATATCTCATTTATGAACCAACTGTTTATATATACAAGTTTCTAAACACATTGTAAATATTCAATTTTGGTGTGGATCACTAAGTTATGTAACAAATAATCATCAAATATTTGTGATATCTATGTATGAATATTTTAGGTTATTATTGTTTGTATGAGAGTAAGGTTTAGTAAACCATTGGATACTATGATAATAAATATTTAGTGTGAATCCTGGGGATAAGTCTATGTTTTTAGATTATATCCCAATTTTTTAAAATTTTTATGAATTGCCAAGGGTAAACCTAAGGTTTCATATAAGAATTTATCACGGTTTGGACATACTAAAAATTATTTTTCATGATTATGTGCTTTTCTGTATTTATCATTGATTCTCACACTATTCATTTTAGTTTTATCCGATGGCCATAACTTGATGTAATTATGATAATGTTGAATATGATGGACAATGAAATGATTATCCTCGCGAGGAATTAAATGTTTTTAGAGATGGAATCCAAAATAGTTTTAATTACGTCACAAAAAATTATCAATAGGTGAAACATTATGATCATTCAAATGAAAAAAGGATGAAATTAAATTCTATTGGGTCTTTTATGAATTATCATCCAACATAATTTATTGGGTCCACAGATGCACTAGTTCATTATAAATGGATTAATTTCACTAAAAATTTATTTTTCACTCTCTTATATTTATAACAAGAGTATTTAAATCTTTACTTTTATTATTTTAATAGATAAGGGGATGAATGATATAATATAATAATATACATGAATTAATAGAAAGAAATTGAATTCATTTAATGGGATTAGTTTAAATTCTTATTTTTCAATTCGTACTATCGTTATATTATTTTCCAAAAATAGAGAATGAATTCCATGATCATAAATAAAATGATGATGAAGTTTGTGAATCCTATGAAGTAAATTTTACAAGACATTTTGGATATTCCTTGGGAATGATCATCAATATTTATTGTAAGGAAAACTAATTAATTAGTGAATTAAAACAATGTTTCTAATGGTCATTACCAACAGTGTACTTCAATAACAATGAATAATCCATTATATCTGACATCAAGAAACAAATTGATATTACAGTCAACCATAAATATAATGGTTTTTATAAGAAATTAAATAAGTACTTCAATTAAAATTATAAAAACCTTTCAGATTTGAAGATTAGATTTCCCTTATACTCAATGTGTGGAAGAATATATGGAAGAAATTTTCATATAGGGACATGTAAATGTTTCAAGTGTATAATGGAATTCTAACATCCAATTTAATACCAAAGTGATTGGAATAAGATAACATTTGACAAGAATTGAGATAAAGCACCAAATAATACCTAATATTTAATCCATTTTTTTAAATTAAATGAATATGGTAACTATTTAAACTAGTTCCAAAATTATATGGCTAATGGTGATGATTTATGTCATCAGTCTCATTAGTTTAGATACAATGTTAAATATCGTAAGATCACAATTTATGATTACAGGTGCAATAATGGTGTGGTATAAGGTACAAAAACAACTTAATCTAGAACTATTAATATATTATTTGATCTTATATGTACCCACTCGATTATTTTCATATAATATTATAAGGGAATCACTATGAAAAATAATATTTTTCAAATGCCTTGTTCTAAGACACTAGTTTTTATCATGAGACTTACTAATGCCTCAAGATGCTATAGCGGGCACCAACCGTTACTTACTAAGTCCAATGCATTTCTCATTTGAAAAGGTTGTAACATAACATAAACATTCATATTAAAACTAGATACGAAATTTCAATATATTATCCAAATACCATGAATGGTATAAAAACAACACATCGACATTCAAAAATGTCACAAAACCTTCAATACAATATAGTAGATGGTATCATAATAAATCAACTTCCAACATGTGTCAAATCCATCAAAGGATGTTGACATCGATGAAATAAAAACTATTTGATTGAAATATCTCTTTCTATTTTTTAATCATTTAATAGTCACGAAATTATAAAATAAATGAATTATTTTAAAATATTATTCCATGATTATAAGGGATTCTTCGACGGTGTCATAATACCGGAAAATAGCTGCTCTCGATGTATAAGTTAAAAACAATTCATTAATTCATCGAAAAGGTCATAAAGTACCTTCTTTGGAAAACGAAAGAAAGATTCCATTCAAAATATTTTATAAAAATTCAAAAAAGGGAATAATTGATTTTAAAAATTTATATTGGAAATAGTAAAAAAAGTTTTTAAATACATTTTTATGAAACATAGATGTGGATGATAAATAGGTCTCGGTAGATACTCATGTATAAAGAACCACAAATAATGAATAGATTTTATAATTAACCCTTAAATTGTATATTTCCTTGATCGAGGGTATGTTAACCTTCTATATAATAGTTAAATCATTTTTATTAAATTATAAAAGAACCACATACGTAAATATGATGTCATATATGATCTTATAATATTATTTTGTTAATAATATTTCAGTAGTATCATTGTTTCTGGTGTAAACTGATTCGTTTTACTTTATAAGCTCAATTATGTAAGACATTATTATTATAGATAGGATGTATTTTATTCATATATATACTGATATCATGTTATTAAATATTATTTTTAATCATAAAATGAAAATTCTTCTTGAATGGTTATGATGGGGAATGAATTGTATCGTGTTCGTGGGGATGGTAATCTGTATGTACATACAATAGATAATATCATTCTATTATTGGTGAAATAGTATGTAATTGGATGTTATATCATATATAAATATTCTTAAAAATTATATATTTATTATTTAAATCATTTATACTTATTATTATACACATCCAAATAATGATGTGTTTGAATAACAAACTACACCATGACGTGGAGATGGTAAGTCGTACGTACACACGTATGGTGACTTGTAGTTCATATAATGGATAGAATAATGAATATGGTTGTTCCATATTTTTAATAACATCACATTATTTATAAGGTATGAAATTATTATTTTTCTATGGAAAAAACCGAGAAAGAGGAAGTGTAATAAGAAAAAAACTTTAAGAGGATGTGAATTTTTTACCTCTTCTTCGGGTATTTCCTTTTCAGTTGATCAAAAGGGATCCATAGGTTGTATTTTTTATAAAATTAATTCCTATAATAAAAGAGATGGTAGTTTGGAGGATAATTTAGCAGGGGTCACCCAAGCTAAATGGATTTGGAGGTGTGATTTTGAAATAAGGGGAAGTACCCTTTTATAATAATGGTGAGGTTCACTTTAAGAAAATATTAAAATATTATTTTATTATACTATCATATTCGGTTTATAATGGATCCAAATGTATTTATTTTGGGGATAAGGTTGGTATGTTTAGACTCTCATCGAATAGATATTGAACAGGTTTAGGTCACCATATTAACCATATCTTTTAACTATAACTCTTAGTTAAATAGATTAAATTTTTCCATGTATTCTAGAATTATTATAATAAGTTGTTAACAAAAAGACTATAAAAACCAAAGAGAAAACCAAGTGGTTAATTATTAAAATATATACCCTTATCTAAGTCCTTTTTCCAAACCATATATTTTTTAAAAAATTATATCAATTAATAATATAGTATTTCTTTTACAAACTCATTTATTTCAATTTTATCACTATTTAGTATTTGTTTTTTGTGAAAGTCAAAACAACATTATACCTTTGAAAAAAAATTATTTAATCAACCCTATCATGTCATATTAACCTATAAAACTAGTGTAATTTTTCAAAAGTCTTAATTTACTTTTATTTAAATATTTATAATATCAATTATTTAAATCATTCATTAATAAGGTAATTGTTTCATCATCATTGTGTCAAAAATAAATTTAATTATTTAATGCATAAAAATTATAAGTAAAATACTATTATGTAGGAAATATTTTTATATTTTTAATTAATATTTATAGACTAATTTATCGTATCTATAACTTCATATTAAAAAATATATAGTTATTAAACATAGAATTTAACACTTTTAACTATTCTTTATATAAAATAATAATAAATGTCCTAATCTAATAGAAGTTGAAAAAAGGATTATATTTGATTCCTAAGGTTGATTTTGGTCGAAACACACTTATCTACTATAATTAGGACATGCGTTAGGGTAATTATAATATAATTTTTACCATTAATTAACCTATTTTATTTTAACCATTGTAAATAAAATTCAAATGTTTCTATTCACAAAAAATATTTTCATCCTATTGAAACACATTTTACTTAATGATTTCAACTGTTTCCCTAGTATTTTTAAAATTTAATTCACCACATCGATATAATTACATTTAATAAAAATTTGCAAAGTTGCATAGAAGTTGGGTAAAAGTCGGTAAAAAGTTAAATAAAATTTCATATATCTAATATTATTATAAAATTACTCCAACGAATTAAATTAGAATAAAGTATGTATTATATATCTATTTTTACTTTAGAATAAATTTATGTGAATATAATAAATATTTAAATAAAAGTAGGTTTTAAACAATAACGCAGTGTTTTCACTATTCATCAAAAATTTACTGTTTTCAAAAAAATAACAAAAATTTACCTAAAGATAATTTTGATATTTAAAATTCAAAAAATGTTTTTTATTTTATATGATTAAAAACATAGGAGATTCGTTAATTAGTTTATAATTAATTCTCATTTCCAATACTGGAATGCATGTTTTTTAGAAGTAAAAACTATCAAAAGATTGATATGTGTTTATGTCCAATTTATATGTGAAATTACTTCCAATGACCAATATTGGATTAAATGAAAAAAATATAATCTAATTATTCATTAGAACAATTCAAATTTATAATTGATCAATATAAATAATTTTAATTAAAAAAATTGTTTTCAATTATAATTTAGTATCCTTCAATATTTATTAAAATATGAAATTTATCATAAAAACATAAAAATTTATCCAAACTAATTTTTTTTGTCCAAATTATAAATAGGAATTTTATTTTTTCAAATTTAATATATAAAAGTTTCAAATATTGGATTTTAGAATGGGTTTCCAATAAAATATGGAAAAATTACATTTTTTTAAAATAAATTGTTTATCTAAAAAATTGAATCTATACTAATATTATGTCCAAGAAACACATAATATAGATTTCAAAATTTTATAGAGTATATAAAATTCAAAATTTAGTTAATACTATTCATAATTACTTTTTGAATCACTAGTTTGGTATGTCGTGGTGGGCTCAAACTCTGTGTTGCGTGTAGCGCAAGCTATTGAATTACTTTAAAGAGATAACATAATATGAAATAATTTGGATGTTACATTCTCCCCTTCTTCAATAAATTCCATCGACGCAATTTGAAACTGTTCTTCAAAAATAAAAGGTTAAAAATAAAAAAAACAATAGTGGAAAAACCACATCATAAATATAGTTAATAAAATTTAAACTTAATAAGGGGGAAAGGTAAGTTAAAAAGTCACCAATAAATTAGGATTTAGAATAGGAGATTATAACACCTAGAAATTTTATGAAAAATATTCTTCTTTTTCCTTGATGTCTTGTCTTGTTCACTACACCAAAATGAGCTTGCACTACATGCATCCCTGACTTGACTTACATTACACACAATCATGACCTTCCACGATAGTGTGTGTTGTATGCAATACTGAGTTTCACTAAACGATGATATGTTATATAAACTACCCGTTATGAATAGTAATACCCACTTTTTGAAATTTTGTAAATTTTATATTTAAAATGGATAAAATTTTTGGATTCAAAATATCAAAATTAGCCTAGTGTGAAATTTTGGTATTTTTCTGAAAACTTTCAATTTTTGATGAATAGTGAAAACACTAGGTTACTATTTAAAAATCGAATATTTTTAAAAATAATTATTTATTTTATTTAAATTTATGTTAGGTCAAAATTGATACGTAATATCAATATAAGTTTAATTTAATTCATTGGAGTTATTTTATAATAATTTTAGATATATAAATTTTTTTTTGAACTTTTCACCGTCTTTTACCCACCTCCTAAGAGAATTTGAAAATTTACATAAAACTTATTTTTACCTCTTCTGTGAGTGGAATTTAGAAAATTAAAGAGAAATGGTTAATATCAAAGAGTAAAATGTGGTTCAATAAGATAAAAAATAATTTCTGGTGAATAGAAAATTTTTACTTTTTTTACCATGGTTAAAAGTAAATAGGGTAATTAAGGGTAAAAATGATATTATTATTACCCTAACACATGTCCAGATTCTATGGGATAAATTTAATTCGACCAAAAACATCATCAGGAATAAACTATGACCATCTTGGTCTACATGGATTAGATTATGACACTTATTATTATTTTATTTAAAGAAGAGTCAAAATAGTAAAAATCAATGTTTAATAACTAAAACATTTTTAATATAGGAATATTCATAAGATAAATTCGACTGTAAATATTAATTAAAAAGATAAAAATCTTTCATACATAATGGTAATTTATTTATAATTTTAAGACATTAAATAATTTAATTTATTTATGACACAATGATGATCAGTAATTACATTATTAATGAAATATTAACATAATTGATGATATAAATACCCAAATAATTGTAATTTTAGACTTTTTATGAATTCCACTAATTTTCTAGGTTAATATGACATGTTATTATTGATTAAATTAACATTCTTAGAACTAATCTTGTTGTTATGATTTTCAAAAAAATCAATTACCAAATAGTGTTAAAATTGACATAAAATAGTTTTTAAAGAAAATATTATATTATTAATTGTTATTATATTCCTAAAAATATAAGGATAGTCCAAATGACTTAAGTAAGGTTATATATATTAATAATGAACCACTTGGGGTTTGTTTGTCTTGTTATAGTATGTTTATTAACAATATAGTGTAAGAAAACAAGAAGACACGGTAATACTAAAATTATTTAAATTAATGTTAAATATAAATGATTAGGTTAAAATAGAAACCTAAACTTGTATAAATTCTATTGGTTGTGATTATTTTGACCCATACCCACTTTAGTTTCGATATAAATCAATTTTCAGCAATTATAAACCGAATATGACATTATTATAAAATAATATTTTATGTTTTTCCAAAGGTGCCCCTCTCCTCCCTTATAAAAAGGGCACCCCTTCCCTCTTCTCTTCACACCATTTTGATCCTTGAAGCTCAGACAAACCCGGAAAATTCCACTTATAAACCTCTCTAGTTATATCATAGAGGTTCTGGTCTTCTCAAAAGTACAACTCTAGTCCCCTAAGAAGATTTTTAAAGGAGGTGCGTTGAGGAAGAGGTAATCTCTTCTACCGACTCTTTCAAGTTTAATTATTCTTATAATTCCTCTTCTTTAGTTTTTTCATTATAAAGTAATTACATAAGTATTAATTATATACTAATATGTTATTATAAATTTTAAAATCCCCTATTTCACCTATTATCTATCCTACGGAAAATGAAATCATCGCACGTGAGTGCATACGGAATACCGTCTCCACGCCGTGGTGTAATCAGTTTTTCTACCACCACCCTACTTGGATGGGTATAATGGTGTAAAGTATAAATATATATGATTATTATAACATCATACTGATTCAAAGATATTATATCATATACTCCAACTTCATTCAATAATTATGGGAACGATATCATCGCTCGTACGTACGTGTGGATTACCATCTCCATGACGCGATGAGATTCATTTTCCATGATAACAATTCAACAATGATTATAAAGTATATATAATAAGTAATCATGAAATATACGTCATAATAATGATACTAGATTTATATATATATATATATATGTATGTATTTCATCTACTCAATTCCATTCAATTCAATAAGGAAATGAAAAACAACATTCATGCGTACGTACGGCCTACCGTCTCCATGAACGTTCTATTTCTTTCCATTTATCGATCTATTATATATATGTATATTATGAATATATATTATATATGAATCATGTTTTATATTCTGGAATTAATTAATCATGATATAAGTAATAATGTTAATAATTACAAGTAAAAACACGGATGATAAATGAAATGATTTTACCCAAAACGTTGCTTTAACATGGAATTTACAAAATAACGGGTAATATAAAGTCATGAGTGAACCATATTTGATATCATAACAATGAATACGATTCAATAATAAGTCAATGACATTATTTAAATCATTATAAAATAGGTTCAGATACCGACAAATCATATCAGACATAAGGTAAGGGATAATTATTCCAATCACATTCTTATCCGAGATTGTTTATTCACAAGTATTTACTGGGATTATGTTTATTATCAATGTCCATATTCTCTCAACATGTTTTCATAAAATGTTTACTTTTCTTCCATGTATGTTTAATATCATTTTTACCCTTTTTTCTTTTACCACATTTTATGGAAGGATTCTTTCTTTTGTTTACCATAAGAGGTACATTTTGACCTTTCCGGCAAAAGTACGAGAAGAACGTTTTTTTATCATATACGGAATAAACGAATTTTACGGTTTCATTACACCTTATTTTCATGAAGATCACTCTACAATATTTCAAGAATATTTTTGGGAAAACCATTTTATTTTAAACTTGAATGGCATTTTGTGAAAATAAAATGATTTTAAAGAAGAAAGGATATTTTCCTCAAGAACTCATTTCATGTGTTTTGTCAAAACTATTTTCCATATATGATGACATTATTTCATATTTCTATGTTTCAAGTATAATGTCTCTATGATTTAAATGGTTTTAATTTTCTTATTATGAAATGATATCCATTTGTTTTATATGTATTATGTTATGATGGGATGATGTTTATGAAACCCATTTTATTCTATGGGTTATGATGAATGATTTATGTTTATGTTGTGGCACACGCAAGAATGATTTCCTTATGAGATGTGTGGGATCTATATCTCCCTCTAATGAATTTGGTAAAGATTAATATCTCTTGAGATAGACATTGCAAGAATGTTATGTTAATCTGGTTCAGTGATATAGGGCTGGAACGGGGAGTTAACTCGATTCAGAAAGGGACTTTGTCCACTAAGATGGTCTTGGCAGCAATGCCTTGGCTACTATAGAAATCATATCATATGCTTAATAGTTTGACACAAATACATGTTTTATTCGCATGCTATTACTTTATTATTTATGTCTTACCTACTTCCATGATTTATGTCTTTGCTCAAGATTTTGATGTTTAGATTTTATGTTCATGTTTTGGCATTCTAATATTTATGGAATTTTTTATGTTCTCTTTGTTTAACCTTACTGAGCATTTGAGATCACCCTTTTTATATTTTCTTTTGCCCAGGGTTTAAAGAAATGCTTTAGGTAAGAAAAAAATGGTAAGTTCTTTATGGGTGATGTGGTAGATCTTTCACCACGATTAGAAGATTGTATTTTGAGTCTCCAATGAAACAAAACTACTACGGTCCTTGTGTGTCTGTTTTTGTTATGTATTATGTATTCCTCAATAATTAATGTAATGTTCATGTACATCAAGCTTTGGGTCTCTATAGAGATCATTGGTTGAAATTTGAGGCACATAATTGGAGAAAAAACATAAATATTTATTGGGAGTGATTGAGGTTATCAATCAAAAACAAGTGAACAATAAATAAAAAATTGAGGTCTTTAAAGCCCTAAATCTCTAATGAATTAAAATGTTATTGGTTCATCAAAACCAAAGGTATTAAGATAACATATTTTTTGTTTTGAGATCCTTTCCCTAAACTGTATGAATTAAATTTTTTCTTTGAATAAGAAAAAAATACTGGATAAGTACAGTTCCATTATTTAACAAATTTTTATCACAAACTCATTATTTACTCCAAAAGATAATAGAACTCAAAAATATTATATTTTTCCGAATTTTATATGGTTTAAAAAAATTAAATTTATAATTCATGTATCAAATAAATTAAAAAAACTACATTATAAAAACCTGAACATCATATAGGCCAGTGGTAGGGGATGCACCCTTGATTCCCTTCAGTTGCAGGTTCATGTCTCCTGGCCTTGCCGGACGTGAAGGGTTCACTCCCAACCTTTGGGTTGTCATTTTTATAAAGAAATACCAAAAGAATTTGACGAATTTTTTTAACCTTAAATCACAGTATCCAATTTCAAACATAATACATTTCAATCTCTACCCTTGTAATAAATACTTTTTTCCAAACTTCTAGTCCAAAAACTTATAAGGAATGAAAACATAACAAAATGAATATCTATTTTTCCAAATAATAACATGTGAGTACCTACATAATTTATTATATAAAAACATGGTAACACCCTAAATTACTATAAAACCATATTGATTACATTCATGCTCCCTTATTCTATATAGAATACTAGATATATTCTTTATATCAAATTTTTTTGAATACTCCAATAATGATGGAATAAACAAACCATTAATCTATTAAAATGTAGTCAAGAATATCCAATATAATTTATACAAATCACCCATCTCTTATTCACAAATCACTACATCAGTACTAAGACCATATTAAGGTTTATCTTTCCTTCATCGATGTATTTTCCAAAAAATATTAACTTACTGATGAGTAAAATTTATTAGTACCATATAATCTCAAAACCTCAATGAAATAATACTGAAGTACAATGCTTATTTATTTCCATAATTAATATAACTAGTACATCATTGATACAACACTCTAATGAAATAATTCCTGAATAAAAATATAAGAACACTTATTATTCTTCTTCATCTCTGGTAGTATCATAACTTGATTATTATCTAGTAGCATCATTTGTGGTATATTCTAACGATTGGGACATTGATTTGAGTATTGTTCGAACTCCTTGAAGATGAAGTATAGTAAATTTGAAACCTTTTTCTTACTCTTTAAATCATGTACATGGTGTCATTTTTTTCTAAACATATAAAAAACTCACATTCCATTCAATAACTTATCACTGTGATTCATTCCACATTTATCACATATGGGAAAATCCTTTTTTCCCTTCTTCCCTTTATCCATATTTCTCTCTATTATCCTTTTCTTCTCTAGCTTCCCCTTAATGTAATTGGACTGAGAAAATTATTTACGTATCTTATTAACACATGATAATATTTCTTCATGCGGTGTGAGTACATTGGATACGATTTCCCTTCTAAATGTTGGCTTAGAACCATGAAAGATATGGTCGTTCTTAATATTTTGATCATGTGTATTACTGGAGTTCTCATTCCTACTACTGGACACCATTTCTAAATAATAGCAAACACTTGGATAGATTATGAATTGAAATGCATAATTCCAAACTTGTAAAATACCTAAAAAATTGGATTGTTTATTACTATAATTCATAATCATAAAAATGTTTTCTTCGAAGAAGTATTTACTCATAAATCATTCATAATTGTTTATAAATAAAATACGAATTATCCTAAGCATATCCCACTAGAGTGTCAATACCATGATTGCCGCAAGTCATGTTGTCGTGTACCAGGATACCCCTGGTCAAGCTGAAACTCCGTGGAAGATTTTTCACTCCTAGGTACATCTGAGTTAGAGCTACCTCTACCTGTTTGTATCCAAATAGGTATGTATTTTCTTGGGAATCCCACTTAATATTTACACTACCAAAATTTGTGTATGTTCTTATATACTAATCATGAAATTCAATCTTGGGGTAATGTTATCTAATCAGAGTTTATCTAAATCTAGTTTCAATAGTTTCTACTAAACATCCTCTGATACCATCGCTAACGCCCTAACCACAGCTACCGATAGTAGGTGAATTATTACATAACATTGGAATGATACAATGAATCATGTCTTGAAAGAAATATTAGTTTTTTAAACATGGATTTTTTAGATACATATAGATGTTTTACAGTAAATAATGAAATATAAAACAAAATGATTTCTCCTTTGACCACTCATACATCCCTTTTCATATTCTTATAGGTTAATAAAAATATAATTTTTCACATCCGGGGAAATTTAAAATAAAAAAAAGGGGTGAGCTTAGATGCTCAGTAAGGATAACATTATATCTAAAAGTATCCTAAATATTCATAAACATTTAAGGCAATTTATAAGACTAAACCACAAGATATTTAAATTTAAATTTTTTCATTATATGGCACTGAAAAATCAAATAGTTCTATTTACTTATTAAAAAGGGTAATCTACTAGTTGAATAATCACATGTAATATCAATAGCCAATTTCATAATGATGGAATGCATAATGATGGACATCATAACTACACAGTCATGTCCTAATCCCATGACTACAAATAAAATTTTGTCAAGGCCTCGTGCCAAGACACTAGTTTGTCTCATGAGACCTACCGTTGCATCGACGAGCTATAGCGGGCTCCACCCATAACGTACTAAGTCTAATACATTTATCATATTAAATTGTTGAAACATAACATAAACATTCATATTAAAACAAGATACAAAATTTAAATACTTTTTCCAAAAACCATGAATTTTATAAAAATAACACATAAAAATTCAAACATGTCACAAAACCTTCAATACAATATGGAATATGGTATCATAATAAATCCACATCAAACCAGTGTAAATTTCAACAAAGGATGTTGACATAGATGAAATTATATCAATTTGAGAGAAATATCTCTTTCTATTTTGAAACCATTTCAAATCATATAATTATAAAAGAAAACATTTATTTTGAAACTAATATTATAAACTTTTAAGGTATGATATGATGGTTTTATAACTGAGGTAAATAGCTTCACTCAACGTATAAGTTAACAAAATTCCTTCATTCACCGAAAAGGTAATAAAGTACCTTATTTGGAAAATAATGGAATGATTCATTTAAAAAAAATATGAAAAGTAAAAAAATGGTATAAATGAATTTAACCAATATTATAGGAAATAGTAAAAATGTTTTGAAATAAAATTTTAATAAACACGTATGTGGATGATAAAGAGGTCCTGGTAGGTACTCATGTAAAAACAACCGCAGATAATGAAGAGATTGTAGAATTAACCCATAACTTGTACTTTTCCTTGATTGAGGGTATGTTATAATCATTTATAATATATAAATAATTATTATTAAATTATTCAAGAACTATATATATAAATATGATATCATATATGATCCTTTAATATTGTTTTGTTAGTAATATTTCAGTAGTATTATTGTTTCTGGTGTTAACTAATTGATTTTCCTTTATATTCCTGGTTATGTAAGTGATTTTTATTATATATAGGATGTATATAATTCATATTCATAATGATATTAAGTTCTTAAACATAATTTTTAATCATAAAATCTAAATTATTCTTTTATGGTTAGGATTGGAAATGAATTTTATTGCATTCGTGGAGACGGGAATCCGTACGTATACACAAGTGACAATATCATTATATATATGATGAAATTATATGTAATTAGATAGTATATAATATATAAAAAATCATTAAAATGTTATATTTTTTATTTCCATTAGTTATACTCATTATTATATACATCTAAATAATGAAGTGTTTGAATAACAAACTACAACGCAACATGGAGACGGTAAGCCGTACTTATGCACATATGGAGACTTGTCATTCATAGTATGGATAGAATAATGAATATGGTTGTACCATATTTATAATAACATCAAATTATGTATAAGGTGTTGCATTAATTATTTTTGTTTGGATATAAAAATACAGGGGATGTGGAAGAAGAAAATTACTTTGAAAGGGGTGGTGAAATTATTACCTCTTCTTCGGGTGTTTCCATTTGAGTCGATAAAAAGGGATCCATAGGTTGGATTTCTGATCAAATTAAGGACTATAAGTCAATGTGTGGTTCGTTTGGAGGATATTTGAGTAGGTTTTGGCTGATCCAAATGGCTTTGGAGTTGTGATTTTGAGGAAAGGGGATGTGCCCTTTTATAAGAGAGTTTAGGGTCACTTTAGAAAAAGCTTGAAATATTATTCTTTAATACAAACATATTTGATTTAAAATGGCTCCAAACAGATTTATTTCGAGGATACAATGATTATGTGTCAAAATCCTCTCAACCAATAGATTTTTTATGGGTTTATGTCACCATATTAGACTTATCTTTTAGACTTAACTCTTAGTTAAATAGTTTATATTTTACCTTTTAGTCTTGTATTTTTATAATAAATGGTTAATAAACATACTATAATAAGAAAATAGAACCCCAAGTGGTTCATTATTGAAATATATAACTTTATCTATGTCCATTGTACAAACCATATATTTTTAAGAATATTATATCAATTCACAATATAGTTTTTGTTTTAAAAACTCATTTATGTCAATCTTGACACTATTTAGTATTTGGTTTTTGTTAAAGTCATAAGAACTTTATCACTACTAAAAAAATTCTTCAATCAACCCTAACATGTCATATTAACATATAAAATTCATTTAATTCATTAGAAGTCTGAATTTACATTTATTTAGATATTTATAATATCTATTATTTTAATCATTTATTAATAAGGTAATTAATGCATCATCGTTTTTTCATAAATAAATTTGATTATATGATTTAAAAAATTTATAAATATGATACCATTACGTATTAAATATTTTTATCTTTATAATGAATATTTATAGTCAAATTTATCTTATGTATAACCCTATATTAAAAATTATTTAGCAATTAATCTTTGAATTTAACACTTTTAAATCTTTTTTTAGTAAAATAATAATAAATGTCATAATCTAATAAATGTGGAAAAAAGGGATCATATTTTTTTATTGATCTTTATTTTGGTCAAAATACACATATCTCATATTATTAGGACATGTGTTAGGGTTATTATAATATCATTTTTACCTTTAAATACACTATTTACTTATAACTGTGGTAAATAAAATTCAGAAGTTACTTTTCACAAAAAAATATTTTCATCCTATTGAACCAAATTTTACTTTCTTATGTCAATAGTTTCTCTCGTATTTTTTAAATTCAATTAACAGAAGTGATAAAACTACATTTTATGCAAATTTGAAAATGAGCCTAGAAGGTGGGTAAAAGACGGTAAAAAGTTAAATAAAATTTTATATATTAAATATTATAATAAAATGACTCCAAAGAATTAAATTAGACTCATATAGGTATTATGTATCTATTTTTACTTTAAAATAAAATTATGTAAAAATAATAATTACTTAATTAATAGTCGGTTTTACACAATAATCCAGTGTTTTTTCCGATTAATCAAAAATTGAAAGTTTTCAAAAAAATACATAAAACTAACCCAAATATAATTTTGATAATCAAAATTAAAAAATGATGTCTAATTTACCAAATCAAACACATATGATTTTCATTAATTAATTTAAAATTAATACCTTTTTTCAAAACCAAAAAACGGATTTTTGAGATGTAAGAACTATTAAATGATTGATGTTTGTTTATGTCCAATTTAAAAGTGAAATTACTTATAATGAACAATATTGGATTAAATGATAAAAATATAATTTAATTATACTTCAAAACCATTCATATGTATAATTTAACACTATAAAATAAATTTATTTAAAATTTTGTTTTTAATTAAAATTTAGTATCCTTAACTATTAATCATAATATGAAAGTTATTAAAAACCCCAAAATATATCCAAAAAAAATTTTTATTTCCATATTCTAAATAAAAAGTTTATTTCTTTAAATTTAATATCTACAGTGTCAAATATTGGATTTAAAAAGGTTATCCCTTTAAAGATGGTAAAAGGTAATTTTTTGAAAAATACTTATTTTATCTGAAAAATTGAATTTGTTCTTATATTCTGTCTAAGAAACACATAATATGTATGTAAAATATATATGAAGTATGAAATACTCATAATTAAGTTAATAATATTCATAATTTGTCTTTGAATTACTAGTTTGTTATGTCGTGGTGTGCTCGAACATGGTGTTGCGTGTAGAAAAAGCTATTGAATTACTTTAAAGATATAACATACTATAAAAAAATTGTGGGTGTTACATCACATGTATTTGGATGTCTTTTTAAGGTGATTATAGACACCAGGTGATATATTTATGTATGGTAGTTTCCATGTGATAAACTACTATAATCAATGTGATCATGTTGTTACAATTACTAACAATAAGATTGGCGATTCATAAAAAGATAACATGATTGTATTCTGATGTGAATAAGTTTAAAGTGAGAGTTTAATTAATTTCATAAACCTTTCTATGAAGGGTTTGTTTGTTTGATGGGTCATATCATTAGTGGTTAGACTCTATGTCTGGAATTGAAGGGATAGAACACCATAAATGCAAGGAATGTGTTAGACATCCCTAATTGGTATTTTCTTCTAATGATAGAAATAGAGTGATGGGTTGTTTGTGTGATCCTTGATGAATTTATGTTTTACATCATTATAAGTTTTTGGATATGTTATAGATTTTTAATTACACAAATTATCTTCCCATTATTACAGATGATGGGTAATCATACTGAGTTACATATTTCTTTGGGATTTTTTATTTCTATAAAGGTTTTGTAGGTTACTCCAAACTAACAATTTTTATTGAATTCATATTAATTTTAATGTTAAATATCATCACGATTGTCATAACATCATTGTGTATATTTTTAATTTATAAAGTAATAGGTATGTTATGCCTCTAACCATTATTCTAATGCAACTCGTGAGTTTGGATATCCACCATTTTTATAATGTTCTTCCATTAGCTTCTTCTCTAATTATAAATTCGTGTATGATGGAGATCTTTACCAAAATTAGTTTATAATTTATGTTCAGAATTTTTGGTTGACATATAACTCCACAATGATCCTTCATGATTTTTTTTATTTTTTTTATTTATTACCTAGTATATACACTGACATATAATTCTGTGTTAATGTTAATTTATCATTTGTAGTGTCTTCCATATTTGTGTAATCTCCCCATTTTTTTTGAAATATAGACTTTATAGTTTTAAATATTGGTAAATAGAGGACCCTTGTATATGGTGGTCGATTTTTGACAGATAAAAAAGTAAATATATGTGGTTCAATGATGTTTACATGGAAATCTGTTACCACTACCTCTTATATTTTTGTCTATTTCATAAATTTATTTATATGATCAACCACATGTGGTGGTCATTTTTTGACGTTTTTATGTTAATAACTATGGTCATTATTTTTTTATTACATGGCATTATCAGAAAAAAATACCTAGGATTCCCTTTCATAGTACTTTTCCTGATCCATCATAAGTACAGAAAATGTCTATAAAACTTATACGTTGTGGTAAACCATCCAAATATGGAAAAAAATATAAAATAATTATCCTCCAAGTTAGCCATATTCAATCAATCCACCCTCTATCCTAATAAGAACAACTATAGAACATTGTACAAAAATAATGTCACCTAACATTCTATACAATAAGGATAATAAAGATTGAACAAACACTAAACTATATGTTGAGTGTGATTTAATTATTTTTAGGAAACTACCATTGATTCCATATAATTCCATAAATTTTAAAAATCATCAATTACAGTTTAAAAATATGAATTGAAAAAAATATATAATATAAATGCAAATTTAAATAATTATGTTTAAATAGTTACCATGGAGAGCATTATTTATTGTTTAACAATTCCAAATCAATTCCTTTATAAAAACCAATAAACTAGGATATGAAAACATAATGATAAAATTCAATTTAATAGATATTTAAAAAAGAAACACAACAATAAAAACTATGATATCTCTCTCTTCAAGAGATGAGACACTTATTAATAAGAATAAAAATTAAAAAATTAAAAAACAATAACCATCCCCTACACTTTGATGTAAAACGATTAATATAAACACTGAATTATCACCCACTAGTCTCATTGGATTGAAATCTCCCAAATTAAGGAATGGTCAGATCTGGGAGGATATAAATCAGATCATTCACATAAGTATTATATAACTCATCCCTACAATACCCAAATAGTTACAAAAATATTTTCACATGATGTTTTCCAAAATACTAACAATGTAATTTGTGTACTATTACATCAAATTATCATAAAATATTAATAAAAACAAGTAAATAAATTAAAAAAACAATTCTCATTGCTAGTATACTAATTAATGATATATTCACCTCTCAAAAAAATTATCATATCATTCTACATAATAAAATATTATATTTATTTAAATAATAATAAGTTTATTAATTAATGAGTGTTTAAATTATCATAGGCACTTTAATCCAAGAACAACATTACATAAAAAATAATTTCTTATAACATTAAATCCATCATAATACACACTAAACCTTTTTAGACTAAATCTGAAAAAAATCAACCAAAAATTTTAAATTTTTTTATTTTCAAAGGGAATCTATAAAATAAAAAATTAAAATAATATATGAAAATACGTTCTGAAAATTATGTATCTCAAAACTAATAAATGATATTATTTCTTAAATTGATAATAAATAGTATAATAAATATTATAAAGAATACGAAACCAATTTAATTCATTTTACAATTCAATTTCTTTATATATAAAAATTAACAACTGTATAACCACCTATTTTAGGCCCATAAGTTGAATATTTGTTATTCAAATAAAAACATAGAAGGTATTTATAGATGATACATTACTTAACCATTGAGTGTGATTTTTATTTTATTTTTTATAAATTGAGATGGATTATATTTATTCACAGTGTTTAAAAAAGTTGTATGAGTTTCTTAGAGGAAATTTAGAGTTTTCCTAAACATGATTTTATTGGTTAAGGGATACTGGATTTTAATTCTAGACTTCTAGTATCATTGGTTGTTTGAAATCTACCTGGGTATGTAATTTAGAACATATTTGAGTTCTTTCAGTGAAATTTATCAAATAAATGGAAGGAATAATGTTTTTAAATGAGTATATGTATGTAATTATTAATGTTAATCAATACATATAGAATTTTGTGGATATATAATAAGTCTAATAAATTATTTAATATTTTCTCTTCACATTTTTCAAGTATTTAAAAAGATAAAATATCTTATAAAATTTATATGAATGCTTGAAATGTGATATGTAACATGTATTCAGAATAAATAATTTATTTCTATAGCATACAAAATATTTAGAAATGGAAAATATCTCATTAAAAGAATAAATATATAGGTTGTGAGATATTTTTTATGAATGATTTTCAATATATTATGAATGATTTTATAGTTTTCAAAATGATATATTTTAAGAAGTAGTTGTAATGTAAATTATGACAAGTCAATGCAAGACATATAATTATTAATATCATTAAACATCTGTTAAATCCATGATTTTAGAAACATTTTGTTATATTTATGATTAAATATTCAATTGTGATGCCCTAGGAAGAATAAGTTCTAGTCGATGATATTTCATGAGATTGAAAGTCAATCACACTATATAGAGGGAACCAAATTGTAATGTATGAATTATTTTCTATGAGATATCTTCATGATAAAATATATGATGTTATTTTATGACTATTATGATCATAGGTATGTGATACCTCACTCATTCTAAAAATTTCAGATTTGCAATATATTTTATTATTCATGGGATCATTTATGCTTGCATGAAATGAATAGATACCAAATAATTTTCTCGAAACCACTTTTTTTATTTTTCATAAATTGAATAAGAAGATTAATATAATTTTCATATCGACATTTTGATATAAATATATGATTGAAAATGAATAAAAATTATGAATGAAATAATATTTTTCCTTTCATGGAAGAATTCCCATGAACAAACATTATACTATGATTAAATTTGTCAATAAATCAAATAAAATAGATGAATTAATGTGTCCATGATTTCTTAAACTATTTGTAGTATATAGAGAACACTTTTGACAATAATGAATTAACTATACATGAATTTTAATTGAGGATTAGAATTATATATTTCATGTTTGTGTGGATGGTTATGCTTATGTGATGGATTATTCATTAAAAGAAGTCAAATTTTATTGGTGGTATATTCTAACTATTTAAATATGGCCATTGTAATTGATTAAAAGTTATTAAATTTCCTATGGTAAAATATCAATAATAATTAAGGATTTTTTATGAGATAAAACCCAAAATACAATGAAGACATATTCATCCTTATAGGAGGTTTACCTAATTAAAAATTCAATTTTTATTCTATTTCCTTCAAAATTTCTAGGATTGAGATATTTTTATCTTATAATAATGAGAATTATTGATTTTAGTAAATTTTATAATGAATGGTTCACATTCCCTTTATTTTATTATTTACTAAATGAGTGATCCTAAAATTTTTTCTAAGAGAATATATTTTCACTTCTATCTCTCTCAATATTTTTGAGGATCTTCAAAAATCTAGCAATAGAAAAGTAATTCCTACATATGATTGAGAATTATTTTATATTTGGAAATAGATAATTGTACCTTACCTCCTATCCATGCGACGTTATTTTCTTGATTAATTCTAATAAGGGTTTACCATGCCTATCAATACTTCAGCATGGTATTTTATTTTGAAAAATAATTTTCAATATGATTGTAAGGAAAGAAAATATCTACTATATTATCTATTAGATAAGTAACTTATAATATTTAAGTGGTATAAATCATGAAATTTCATCATTAAAAAATATTTTTTTAAAGGAAGGATACAAAAAAGTGGAAGAATTTAAATTTAAAATCAATAAAAAACTGTTAAAAGACATCATAATGAATGAAGATTAATTAGATGAATAGATTTTCTCCAGATTCAATATGATTTTTTCTACTATAATTCCATATGTGGATAATCTTAAATACAATACATTCTTAAATTAAATCATGGGTATTCCCCTAGAAAATTTTGATTCTAATATATCATAATTTAAATATATAAGTCATGATAATTTTCTATTTATTAACGTCATAGCACTCTCTTAAATTATAAAATAGTAAGTGCAAATTCCTATAAAATAATAAAATTGGATGGAAAAAATCATTCAATGCTTTTAAATACTTGAATATTAATGATGATATGTGTTATCTGATGAAGATGAAATAGTTAAATATATTTAGAAAACTATATCTCCTTTGTGAATAAACTATTTTAATAGAAAATGTAATAATTAATGTATGATTCCATAGGAATTAATTGTTTTTAGAAATCCTTGACACTAATTATTCAATGATCACTCAAAAATATGGAGTTATTTTTAATATTATGATTCATCTAGGAAGTTAACTAATGATAGAGATTCTGTAATAAAAATTATTTCAATTTGAAGGAGGAAAATATCACTGAAATTCATCAAAATGGAATGTTTATTAGATAAAGAATGTTAATTGGGTTGTGATGAAGATGGTAAGTATGGGGAAGCCCCAAAAAATAATTCCCAGAGTTCAGAAGTATTAAAAAGAAAAATAATCATATACCTCTTTATAATATTACTCCTAAATTGATATGGTGTATATTGTAGAATAACAGAAAATAACCATTGAATATACTATGAAAATGTAAATTAAAAAGATTTGGAAGAACATCAGAATACATAAAGAATAAATTTTTTATATAAACAAATGACCCTGATAAGAAAATCAATTCCAAAAACAAGGAATTCTCAAAGAAATAAAAAAAATTAATGATTAAGACAATAAATAATTTGAAAAACATTAATGATATGTCTTCAAAAATTATTATTGGAAAGAATGAAGTTGATAGGTTTAAAAGGAATATTATTTAAACAAATAAACTCAAAAGGATTTCCAAAATTGAATTTAATAGAGTTCTTATAAGAAAATGTGAGGGTTCAAATAATTATGATTTAATTTCCTCTTGAGTTAATAAATTTAACATGAGGAGGATAAATAAACTGATTCCCATTCTAAAAACAAATACATGCAGAAAAAATAATATTTGGTTAAACTGTATTGTTGATTTAAAAAACAGATAAATAAATTATAAAATCATCTCATATATATAATGATAAAATTATTGAAAATTTGTTCATACGAGTCGAAAAAGTTCATTAATGATTCCTTCCAAATTGATTTTTTGGATGAAATTAGTTATTGATTGAGAATACGAATATATAATACTCCATTGAATAGTATAAGATATATCAAAAGAGGATTTTTTTTAATATTATGGATGGTTTTATAGTTTATTTGGATAAAATCCTTGAGTGTTTTTATAACATGTCTCTAAGAGGTATGACAAGGGAGAAAAAATTATGGGGTTGGTGGTAACAAAAAATGATAACATTCTAAAAGGATGAACAACTAATGAAGAATTTTGTGGCGAAGAACATTTTTGGGATTTTTTTAGATGTTCATGGTAGGTTTTACCAAGAATTACACACCATAAATAAATGGGATATATTTTTTCTTATAAGTTAAATTAGTGTCATAAATTTAAAAATATCCATAATCAATGATAAGAAAAACAACAAGAAAATGTAGCTGATTATTTATTTTAATCATTTAAATATGTGATTCCATGGATTGTGGATATTATTTATTTTTATCCTGAGAAATATTATTGGAAAAATAAATATATTGAAAAATAAATGGTAGATTTTTCACCATTGGGAATGATATATGAATAATTATTAAAGTAGTTTGAAGTTCCGATATTAGGAAAGACAAAATTTCTGTAAAAAAAATATTTTATTATGATGAATAAAATCATAATCTACTGAGTTTATTTAATATTTGGAGTAATAAAAATAAATTTATCTATAAATAATATTCATAGTTGGTATATCGTTGGATTTTTTAGTTGTAATAAAGTTGTTGATAGATCTAGATAACCTATTTTGAGTTATAGTGGCTATGACAGACCACTAATTTGATTTATATTATTGAAATTGTTTTTAGAATATAAGGTATTGTTATCTTTGAAAAAAATATATGAGGAATTTAATATAGGAATTTACTTTGAAAAATACCCTAGTTCTAAATGAAGGTATTATGACTATATGTAATGCATTTTAAAAATTAAAATGCTAAAAATACATTATAGAGTGTGTGGGAAGAAAGCTATAATACCTTTAGATCTATTCAAATAGGATGTTTGTGGTCCTTTGTTAAAGGAGTAAGAATGTGGAATAAGGTATTTTATCACACTTATATGTGAATTTAAAATAATTTTTTGAATCATGTTTATATCTCAGAAATCATAGACCATGGACTAATTCAATGGTTTTCAAATAAATTCAGAAAAACAAAAAGGTCAATGCTTAAAATTGATTTAGGATTGAAAATGGAATCAACTATTCCAAAAATATAGTTGTCTAAATATATTTATAAACATGTAAATAGATTGGAGTATGTTACCATGTATACACCTCTGCAGAATTTGGTGGTTAAAAGAACTAATATTTTTTTGTTCACATTTCTGGGAAAATGCTAGGAGAGAAAGACACATCATGATAAAACTGTCTACATGAAATTAATAATTTTTAACCTATTTAAAATATATTTATATTTAGGAAAAACTTATATGTGAATACCTATGACATTATTTTCAAGGATTTTTCATATATATAACACTTTAGGGTTTTTAAGATCCTATGATTGACTAAGAGAAATAACTAATATAAAGGAAATTTTAATGAAAAGGTAGATTAAAGAGAATAATTTGTTATAAACAAAATGAAATATGATATTGTCTCTAAAAAATAAGATTATGGGGGTTGTTGATAGATATAATTTGAAATTTCTTTAAAATTAAGAAAAAGTCAAAAAACTCTATATTTACATGTGATAAGGATGGAATTGTCAGTTCAAAATTGGTTAAAACTATAAAGAACAGAAAAATTAAGATTAAATATAAAAATTTATCTTAATCTAATGAATATGATATGGACTATAATTTAATAGGAATTAATTCTTCAATACGAAAACATGTTTCTTTAATAAAAATATTATAGATAAAAATTAGGGAGTGAAATCTAGATGACTTATCATGAAAACAAGTCACACTACTTAACATATGAGTGTTTAACCTAAAATAGTAAATTAAGATTTTATCAAAAAATTATACATATATTCCATTAATAAAATATTAAATAAAATTGATAAGAAAGGAACATGATAATTTGTTCAAATTTTGACAAAGTAAATTTTCATTATTGAAAAATTGGATTTCAAAAATAATAATTATGTGAAAGGTGGAGTTTTTAGAAACATGCAAAGGTGTGTACATAAAAATTATTCATACATTGAATGAATTGACATTGAACATTCTTATTCCCCAACTCCTTGACTAGAAACTATAAAAATTATACTTCCATTAAAACTAATTTATCAATCAAAGTGTTTAAAATTTATGTAAAATCACCTTTCTTGAATGTTGATCTATATAGGTGAAACATTAAAGATTTATACTAAATGTAGAGGGAAGTAGGGTGTGTAAAATGTTTTCTGTCCGTTATATATTGAAATTTTATGTAAGATAATTTCAAAATATTATATATATATTTATTATGATTATTTAGTTCATAAAATTCAAAGTGGATAAAAATTTATATATAAAGATTACTATTACCATATTACTAATTATGATAGTGCATATTGATGATCATATTATGTTCAAAAATAATAAAAAGAAATGTAAACAATTTTAAAATAATATGTATTTGAATTTTAATATTTCTTGTCATAGTTATATGAAACTGTCCCTCGATTTAGATATAACTCCAATTACGGTTCATATCTTCTTCTCGCATGAAAAATATTTTTATAATATATTAAAACAGATATTCATGGAGGTGAGTAGAGGAGTGTATATACCCATTCATGTATAATAAAACTAATAAAATATAATGAAAAAACAATGAATGATGGGGAATTAAAATTCCTAATAGGGACACTCTTATACTTCACTACATCAAGACCAGACATTGTTAATGTAGTTGCAATTTATGCTAGATATCAATCCAATACCAAATAATCACATCTTTTAGCAGTAAATATTATTTTAATACACATTTAAAATACATTAAATTATCATCTTATATATTATAAAAATCATGAAATAAATCTGAAGCGGGTCAAATATACTTATTGTAATGGTGGAGTTTATGATAGAAAGTCAGTGTCATGTGGAGGAATTTTTTATTTTGATGGGTTCAGTTTCTTGTAATTCAAAGAAGAAAACATTTATTGCATTGAAATCCATAGAAGGTAAATATGTGGATTCATCAATATAATATATATAGATTATCTATATTAAGACTCATTTTTATGAAATATATATTAAATATGGATACACATTTATGATAACATGCTATATTATGAGTGCTATAAATGGGTCTATGAATCTGATGCAATATTCTTTATCTAAACACATTGATTTTCCATATCATTTTTTATGGAAAAAATGGAAGAAGGAATTTGATATATGGTAAATCTCCCATCAAGGAAAATATTATTGACATCCTCAATGGGTCACTCACAACTATGAATTTTGATAATTTTATGATATAAATGAAAGTATAGACAACATATTGACACATAGATATATAAAATATTTACACAAGTAATACAATTAATATAATGTGTCAGAGTCATCACCTATTTATATATGAGTTATTTTAAAGTTTTTGTAGAGTGAATGTATGAAAGAAATAAAAAATATTTCTTAATTATTGGATGAATAATTTTTGTTTTTTGTTTTATTAACATTATAAAGTAAATATTTTATATTTTAGCCAGTTATTATATTTTTATAGAATCACTAATATTTTTTAGAACTAGATTGGATTGGTTCATGACTAATTTATATAAATGTGTTGAAACCAACACCTTAAAATTGTCTTAATCAATAATGTTAATATGAGGGAGAAAATATTTTTTTTCAAATTTTAGGTTCCATAGATTTTAGGTAACTAGAAGTCAGATTTTAAACGGAGTTGAAATGTTTTATATTAATTATAGAAAACTAGATGGTGAGATCAGTTAACCATTTAGGGTGATGTTGTATTTTATTCAATACTTTCTGATGGATGGGATAGATTCGTGAAGTTGGGGAATGAGGCATGAGTTTCATAAACATAATTTTGAGTTTTCTAAAACGTTATTTAAAATGTATGAGGATATTAGGTGTTTAATTTTGAAATAGTAATGTTGTGAGTTATCTGAAATTTACCATATTATGTGATACATAATATTTTTTGACCAATAGAGGTAAAAATTGAAAATTATACTGGATTATGTAATATCCTTTTCTGGTATGATGTTAAAAATTGGTAAATTCAATTAATACACATGAATTTTGATAGATATGTAAGAATATTTAATTTATATTTAATATTTTCTCTGGATAAGTGTTGCTTATTTACAAATGGGAAATATTTTTCAAAATAGAAAAGATAATTTCCTAATGACACATAACATAGTTTGAGAATAAAAATATTTGTTTAATTTTTTTTAAGTCCGAAACACCATTTATTAATAAAAGAAACAAAATTTTACATGAGATGAAAGGATGAGATTTGATTACAATCTCTTTCAATGAGGTGAAGAAAATTAGCTGGCAGCGCATCCAACCAAGTCATGTTCTCGTGGACATCTTTGTTGGAAAGGGCATCAGCAACAACATTTTCTTCACGAAAGAAATGTGTAGCAATGTAGTCGATCTCTTGAAGTGAATTCAAGCAGTTCATCCAACGCGTAGTAAGCGTCCAGGTGAGATGAATAACTCCGTTCCAAATGGCTTGAACAATGGTGGTAGAATCACTTTCAATCCACAGTTTACGCCATCCTCTTTTCAGCGCAAAATCAATAGCATGTATGACTCCAAGCATCTCAGCTTCCATGGAAGAGGCAATCCCACACCCACCGTAAAAGAAACCATGGCAATGGTCATCAGAATCTCTGAAAATGGCCCCACAACTGGCAGGTCCAAGATTTCCTTTTGAGGCGCCGTCGACATTCACTTTAATCCAACCTGGTATCAGAGGTTGCCAGAAAACATCAAAGGGTTGCTTGATCTTCAGGAAAATACCCGGGACACGGATACGTCTGAGGATCTCAAAGTCTCCAATATGATTACTCCAAAAATCTTTTTGAATTTATGCAGCTTCATGTATCGCAATGACAATTAGAGATTTTCCTGCATTGAGACTGAAAGAGTGATTATTATGGATAAGATCGTTTCTTACTTACCATATTTCATGTAGGAGTTCTGCCACTGCCACAAGAAAAATGTTTTTGACTTACTGAGAGGCTTTTTAATTAGTACATTTCTTTAAAAGTAAACAGATTGGGTCAGATAAGGACCATGAACAATTAAAAATCTCAAAAATGTAGTTCCATAAAGACGTGGTCGTAGCACAAGACAAGAAAAGATGATCAGAATCCCCTCTGTGCTGATTACATAAATGAAATTTTGAGCAATGTTGAATGCCAAAGGCTTGAAGTTGATTTTCAGTGGGCAATCTATTATGAGAAATACGCCAAATAAGGGTGAACCTGGAGGGTTTGATCCAAGTCTTATTGAAGGTACTCACCCATTAATAATTAGGTTCATTGCTAGAGAAGTTGTTCATGTAGAAGTTTCTTGAGTCAAGTATGCCATTGGGAGCAGGTTCCTAAACAAGGAAGTCCCCAGAAATGGAGAAGTTATAATTTTCAATGATTTGAGGAATGTCATTAGGGAGATCATGCCTATAAAGTTGCATAACTTCTTTAATTGTGTGGGTGATGTTTATAGGAGTGTTATTAGGAGGCAGAATGGAAATTAAAGGATTACTTATCCAGTTGTCACACCAGAATTTAATGTTGGATTCTGTGCTGACCATCTATCTAGAGATAGCCATAATCTTCTGATAAGATTTTCTTATAGAGGTCCAGATTGAGGAGTTGATTAAATTAATATTTCCTTTTAAAATTTTATTTAAAAATATCTATTTCAAAAATTCAGAGGCTTTAGAGTTACTATTAATAAGACGCCATGTGAATCTCACTAGCAGGGCATCATTGAACAAATTTAAATTTTTTATGCCAATGCCTCCATTATCAAGAGGTTTACAACAAGTCTTCCATGGGATGGTGACAAGTTTCCTTTCAAAGATATTTCCCGTCCAGATGAAATTTTTTATAAAGGTATTGATTTTCTTGAAAGATCCTATGGGCCGTTTATAAATCATGAGCGAGTAGACCAACTTAGAGACAATGGTAGATTTGACTAGACAAATTCTACCAGCCATAGAAAGGGATTTCCCCTTCCAAGTAGAGAGTTGATTAATTATTTGATCAGTGATATTAGATAAATAAGATGATTTAGGATGTCCCCAGAAAATCGGGACACCCAAGTACGTGAAGGGAAAAAACCTTCTTAAATTCCAAGGTTACTGGTGATAATAGATTTCCTTATAACAAGGAAAATTTTTCCAAAGAAAATATGAGATTTCATCCAGGAAATAGTTTGTCCGGAAATGTTCTTGTAATAAGAGGTAGTTTGTTTAAGACATTGAATATTTCTTTGATCTACCTTTATAAACAAAATAATATCATCAGTATAGAGGAGGTTAGTGGGGACAATAAGGTTTCTAGCAGCTTGAATAGGTTTAAGTTTATTTTGATCAACTAGATTATGAATGAGTCTACTAAATTAGTCTTCCGAAATAACAAATAGAATGGACGAAAGAGGATCTCCCTGTCTAACACCTTTAGAACATTTGAAAAAACCACGAGGGGTGCCATTTATTAATATGGAAATGAAAGAAGATTGAAATAAGGTCTTGATTCTCTTGATAAAAGTCTCATGAAAACCAAAATTTTTCAAGACTCTAAATATAAAGCCCCAATCAATGGTATCAAAGGATTTTTTAATATCAAGCTTGATGGCCACAAAACCCCCACTATTATTTTTATTAAGGGTGTTGGTACATTCTGAGGCAAGACAAATGCAGTCTTGGATGGATCTGTTTTTGATGAAGCCAAACTGATTCCATGAAACAATTTTGTTGCAAATCAGAGCCAATATGTTGGCAATGATTTTAGTAATGATCTTGTATAATGTATTGATAAGAGCAATTGGTCTAAAATGTTGAATTTCATAAGCATTTTCAACCCTGGGAATTAAGGTGAGGAATTGAGCATTGATACCCTGAGGGAGGGATCCGTGAGTGAAATTTTTTAAAATAATTGGTTCTTAATGAAGTGATATATAAGATGTTATATATCTTATATAAGTTTTTATACTTTAAAAATTGAGAAATTTCATGATCATTTTAAAAAATAATTTATAAAATTCTTTACTAGTCATAAAATTAAAAATATCATGATTCTTTAATAAATCCATGATTCTATATACTGTTTTTAGTTTTAAAGAATGAAAAAGATATTATAATGTACCAAAAAAAAATAAATTCGAGGAAAAGTTAATTCTTTTGAATCATATATTGTTTTTCCCTGATAAGAGACCCATGTCATAGTGAGTGATAATGTATTTGTTATGGGAGATCTAAAAAATGTGTCATATAATGTTGTTCCATGATAAATTTGATTGGTGGGAACTAAGACTTCACTCACCACATGAGGTCATGATATTCAACCTGAGGTATAGTTCATGGGAAAATAGATGCCATTATAGACATGTTTAATCCCATTAATGTTTTTTAGAGAGATTGTGGTAATTTTTTGAATTCTAACATGACAAAAATATCCCACATTACATTGAATTTTGAATGAAAATATTCTATTATAATTTTCATGATTAATATAATTTAAATATTATAATAATTTTTAAATAATATTTTCTATTTTGGATTATAAAAACAGTCCCACGTGTCAAGAAAAATAAAAGTTGTGAAGTGATAATAATACCGGTGTATTTAGTTTTTGAATCTATTTATAGAACCATATTTTATCACTTTTTAGAACAATGAAATAAGGTTTTTATTCCAAATATAAGAAGGGGGAATTATTTATAACTTTATAGACTATATGGAAGCTTTTAATTATGAATTCAACATTTTTTGTGATTAATTTTAACTTTTTAATACAACTTTATATAAAAAGATCATTTTCATTCCATTTCATGTGGATAATTATTCAAAATAGGATAATACTTGTGCGACTGAAATAAAAAAACCAAACAACAACATATTTATAGTTTATTGAGGCTAGAATATCATAAAACAAATGTGATGTTTTTATTTTTTATTTTTTTATATGCAATAATACTTTTAGTGAATCCAAATAAGTGCAATTAAATTTAAAAAATCATAACCACTAATCCAACCCGCTTTTCTTACCCGGTCAGTGATCCTAACAACACACTGACCATAAAACCAACATTTCTATTATTATTTCTCACCCAGTCTTATATTTACATATTTTGGATAAACTAGGTTGTTAAAGTAGAACAAATGAAAATAATGTAGTTAATAAAATTATTAAGAGTATTACTAAGATAAATACCCACATAAGTAGGAAGAATTAGCTAATAGAGGAGGGGAGGATAAACATAATAAATGATACCCCAGGAATATTCTTAAAAATAAATAGGTAGATAGACACAGAAAACCATGAATATAATTAAAAAATATCAAAATACTCACTTTTTAATAAAGTCCATGACTCCATTGAATGGATTCGAGGCCTATGTATGGGACCCAAAAAACCCTTAATATATTTGAATATTTATTATTAATGATTACCCTAAACAACCCTCTAGACATGCATACATAACATTAACTCTATTCAAATTCATCAAATTTATTATTTTTTACTAAAAACTCATAATAATCAATGAAATATGTAATAAAAATATAAATGAATATATATGGTATCACAAGTGTCAAAGATATTATCTAATATGTTTCATATTTAGATATTATTCTATATTATACTTGATGTTTGATTATATGGTTTAGGTTTGTCATATTATTTGATTAGTATAATATCCATGTTATATTCTTACCATTTTATGGAGTATACCATTTCGTATAGCTATAAACCTTTAGCATATGGGGAAGCATACATGAGATTATATGGAATTGTAACATAGGATTGGGAACCTAGGAAGGGATGTTAGAAATTTATATCAAAGTGTAATATTTATTTTCCTATTATTTTATGGCTTAGTGGATATACACATGTCTATTATAACATAAGAGGAATGTTATGATTTTTTATGGAAAACACATTTATTATAGACAAACAAGTCACCATGGTTATTGGAATTTTATTATTGATTTTGTGGCAATAGTTTTTTAAGATTTTAATCTACGATATTGATGATTATATTATATTTTAATTTTCTAAATAATATTAGATGAACATGGAAAGAGTTCATGAATAAATGTACATTTCGTACATATATTCACATTACATGTGAATACAAATATGTTATTGGAAAAAGTATTTTAGAAAAATCTTAATTTATTAAATTACAAAAATATTTCATTCAATGTCTTATGAAATAAATTATTTATGAAACTTTAATTTTAAATCTAATAGAAACATTTTCCTTGATTTCTATACCCTTGATATAACAATGGTGGGGGTTTTCAGGGTGATTTTATCTAAATTCTTATGAATGGGTAGGACTTTAAATTATTTTATGTGTATGATAATTGTAGGGTTGATTATTAATCCATGGAATAATATTGAAATACATGGGATAAATGGCTACTAGTTTGGGTATAAGAACCCATGTAATGATGATGTGTGTGTTTAAAAATTGTGTGTTATGTGGTCTATCATGTGGTAGTAAGTGATCATATGTAATCCCATTTTTTAATGTAAGGTAATTACAATGATATGTATATAAATATATTTTAAATTATGAATTTTCTATTTAAAAAATAACTTCAATGGCATGTATAGGAGATGTAGTTGTTTATTGTTGATAAATATTTTGGGGAATACTCCATTAATCACGAGAAGAACCACTAATAATATTAATATTTATAATAGAATTGGTGGGGTATATATGAGTTCCCATATGTGAGGGTGTGAAGGTAGAATTCACCAAAGTCTTCCTACTAAAAAACATTATTACATTGTAATATAAATAAAGTCTATATGATACCAATGACTAGACCCATAATATCCCATATATCTTTGATATGGTTAATGACTTAATATAAAAAATAGTGAACTAGATGATTTTATATTATAGGGTTTTTGAGAAGGTGGAGTGGTATATTATTGAAAAGAAAGTATAACATGGGTCTAATAATGGCAGGTTCTTCAAAAATTAATTTTATTTGGTTTTTTCCAATGAACATGAAGGTATAAAAAGAAAACATGTTCATGAAGATTTATTTAGTGTATATTTGGTTGTCTAATCATGCATCTTATTCCAAAAAGCTTCTTCATTTTGAATTTTATTGACTTAGAGACAATGGATGGAAGCCCCATCAATTCCATAATGATTTTTTGTTATGTATTTGAGTTTAGGTGAGGAATTTTGGAAAAAATAATTATTCCTATTAGCTATAAAGGTCCATCATTAATGAGAATAGAATTTTAGAGAGTATATTTTGATGAATAATATCTCAATTTGTGGTTTTGGTAGTTTCTATTATATTAGGTAGAATAATTATATAAGGACATATAGATAGGTGGTCAGAGGTAGAGTATCCAGGGTAGAGGGTTCACACTTATTCTTTATGATTGTTCTTCTGTTGGGTGACTGCAACGTGATAGGGTTTTAAAAATGTGATTTTTTTGTCGAATTTTACTGAGGGAGTGTCATTCATATTGAGATAATGAAAACATACATTGTTTCCTTTGGAGGATTCCTCAACCCGGGAAAAATTGCGGATATGAAAAAACATGGACTTTAGGGATTCATTTAGATGATTATTGAGATGTCGCAAATGAAATATAAATATCTATTATGTTGTTTTGCACAATACTCATTATGACTCATAGTAGATCACAACCAAGAATAGTTATGTTTAGTGTATTTGGAGAGTATATATATATAAACATATTTTTTAAAACTAGTTGTATTTATATACAATTTTACAACACTATTACACTAACAGAAATATAAAATGTAATAATCTTCTTCATACTAATTAGAATTGAAATGTAAGTTTGGGGTGCACTCGAATTCACAATATTGGATGGATTGTCACGAACTATCCCCTGGGGCCAGTGTCGTGACTACCACAAGCCTGCCTTCCATTGGCCAAGGGCTGGCGACTAGCACTGAAGGTTTATTCCCTAAAACTGGGAAGGCAATGCCATTATATCCTATACGCACAAGTAACCATGAACATGTCAAGATAGGAACACAAGTAAGCGGAATTGTAAACAAAGTCAATAGAGTAAGTAAATGGGGCCAGAATACAAGCCCAACTAGAAAGTACAAGTACAACTATGATACAATAAAACAGATGAAAAGGGAAAGTCAGTTTTTGGTTCATCCTCCATGGTTCCTACCTAAAGGGTATGTACATATCGCTTCTTCAGCAGTCCACATCCACCCATCTCCTCTGCATACCTACATTTTGTACGGTCCACCTTGAGGTACCGTCCAGTCCTGATACCCTCATCTTCAGTCATCATTGTCCTTCATCTACATCCAACACAATAAGGTGCGGGCTTAGCTAGTCCTTGGGTGAGTATAACAATTCTCAGTAGGGACCCTGAGACCCTCTAGGTCTCAAAAAATCCAAAAAATATAAAACACAAAGTTTGAAATCAACAGATAACCTTACTTTGGTATATTCCCGAACATATACCTATGTTATCAAGCAATCCATCTCAATCGTGAGTAAAACACAAGGATACTGACTCATCTCACAACATGATATATTCTAGGGTTAGTGTTAAGTAACATTCCCAGTCACTACGTCGAACACCTCTGCTGCTGGAGAAATACTCCTCTATCAAGTACAGTGGGCCTGCCGCATCACATAGAGGCACTTCCCACTAACCTCAAACTCTTGAGGTACTCCTTCTATCGAGTATCGTGGGTCTGCCACGTCACCATGGCACTCCCCCTCATGGCCTACCGAGGTACTCCTCCTATCGAGTATTGTGTGCCTGCCTTGTCATCAAGGCGCTCCCACTGTTAGTCTGCCGCGTCACCAAGGCACTGCCCACTAGTCATATCGAGTCACTACGAGTCGAAATAGTCTATAGACATCAAGTCTCTGCCAGCCATTGTGTTCCAGCACTACGCTCGCTCGTCTATGGAAGGATCCACTTCACAAGCTACTGGTCGATACTCCAGCTTCCAAAATGTCCAAAGAATAAGTGTCTCAATGGTTTTCCACGTCATAGGGGTCTCAACTTAATATACGGTGCATCAAACGGATGCCCGGTCTGTGAGTTATTAGCCTTTTTGACTTGGGGTCCTGGTTGGATACGTGTACAAACCAACCTGGCCATTCCCCATCGTAATCCAAAACAAAGTGGGCTATCACTCAAAGAGATCAACTCGCTCCAAGATTCTAAATGCCACTAACGGTTGTCTAACAGACGTCTAGTTCCAAAGTTAAGGAAAAAAAATTAAATGGGTCATAGTTGGCGCGGGTCTGGTCTGACCCAATCGGGTGAACCCGGCCCGACCCCATCTGTGCCATACCAGTTTGGGTCGACCCATCCAACAGTTTTCCCCGGCCCGTTGGGTTCGGCCTGGCCCGATGGGTCTAGCCTAGCAGGCCGCGAGGGGCCGCGGAGAGTACCGCAATGGTGCAAGGCCATGGGGCGGCTCGGCTGGGGACGACGGTCCGGCCGCGGGCTAGTGGACCGACCACTGGGCGGTAGTCCGGCCGCAGGTCATAGGTCTGGCTGAGGGTCAGCGGACCGGCCGTGGGGCGGCAGTCCGGCCATGGTTCGGCAGTCCGGCCGCGGGGGTGCTCCTCAGTCGTGGGGCGGTGCCACGACTTTGGGGCTGTGCGGAGCCGCGGATGGAGGTGGTGGCCATGCTCCACGTGGAGGCCACAGGGCAGTGCCATTTCACCATCTCCTTCATTGTAGCCAGCGGTGGTGTCGGTTGCTGTCCTCGTGCTCCAACCATGGATGGTTGTCATCCTCCTCCACCGCAAAGAACCCCACAATATTTGCGGAAGGGTCGGGCCATGTTGGTTTGGAATGTACCTTCCGCATTAGGTTGGTAGCATATGGATCATCAAGAACATAAACGAATAATGTCAAACCCTACCCTCCAGTAAAATAAAGTCATTCGGGTTTGTTTTTTTTAAAAAGAAGAACATGGGAATAAAATCACACACAAATTAAACACCTACCTCAGGTTGTTCGTTGATGTTGGCGTGAGGAGGGAAGAAGGTGAAGTTGTCGATGTTCGTATCATTTTCAACACACCTCCTATTCTGGGCACGTGCATCGGTTCGTCGTAGACGAAGACATTCCTTGTTGGAGGGTGTCCTAAAGATGAAGTCAAAGTTTGCATTCATCGTTGGAGGAGCACTCTTTGTGGATGAAGTGTAATCCTCTAAGGGTTCTCCTATCTCAATTCCACCCAACAAAAATAATGAGGTACAAATATAATTAGTTTAAGAAAAATATTGTTGGCACATCCATGTTGGTGAAATTAATGTACCGAGTTGGTATAATTAATTGGCTAAATTAATTGGCCCAATTTAATGGCTCAATTTAATGGCAGGGGTGAAATATTGGGGAGTTGGGAGTTTTCTCCCCATTTAATGAGAGATTTGAGAGGTTTAGGCCTTGGATGGTACCCACCCCCATAACCTCAAATGGTTGGTTAGGCTCGGGTGGTCCCCATCACCATAACCACTCATGGGAGATTAAGGTCTGGTGGTTCCCACTCCTCAACATCCACATGGAAGTTTCAAATAAAAATAAATTGTTTCCCAATTTTATTTTTATTTTATTCTTCAATGTAGAACCCAAAAACTATCCTTAAATCTCGACCAAATTCCATCGAGGTGAAAGTCTCTTTAAGTGAAAACCGGATCTATGAGTTCAACGGTGCCCTCATATTTCAATTCGGAGCACCGGTTTAAAAGTTAGAAAAATCCACTCACACGTTTGCTGAACATACCTAAAAAAAGATAAGAAAAATATTCTGATCACTCCAGGCCTCTGAATCATGCACCATCAATTATCAAAAACTCGTAAAATTTCAATTTATTTAAAAACAATTACATGGAAATTCGGGGGTTTTATATTCCCCCCACATTATGTTTTTACTTCCCCGTAAGCCACAACTCATAACTAGGAAAATAAGTGGGGGTACTGAGCATGCATCTAGTCCTCCCGCTCCCATGTTCTCTCTTGGAGGTTCCTGTTCTTCCAGTGAATGCATACCAGATTTATCAGTTGTCCATGAAGGGCATGCTCCTATCGATCCTCAATCACTACTGGAACCTTTATAAAATTCGCTCCATCATCGACGTCCATCATTCCATGGTCAATGATGTGGGAAGGGTCGTGCAAGTATCTCCTTAGGTGGGACATGTGGAAGACATCATGAAACCAGTGCAACTGAGGTGAAAGACCTAATCATTATGCCACCTTTTCGTCTCTACTAAGGTTCTAAAAAGGTCCGATGAATCTCAGAGATAACTTTCCACCTCAGCCGAATCCCTGTTGACCTCATCGGGGTGAGACCTGTAGAAATACATGGTCTCCATCCTCGAGATCCAGAGGTATTGGTCTCCTATCATCATAGGACATATGTCTTCTCTGTTCTGTCTTCATCTTCTCATGGATGATCTGCACATTCTCTGTGGTAGCTCATACCATCGCTATACCAACTAGTGCTGACTCCCCTAGGTCTAACTTGCACAATGGTGATCTGCAAGGTCACCCGTACAATGCCTCGAAAGGTAACATCCTAATGTTGAAGTGATAGCTGTTGTTGTACGAAAACTCCACAAACAGTAAGAGATACTCTTAGATATTACTGAAGTCGAGAACACAAGCATGTATCATGTCCTCGAGGGTCTGAATGGTCTGCTCAGTCTGGCCATCTGTATGAGGATAGAAGGCGGTGCTCAAACTAATTTTCATCTCAAAAGCCTCTTGAAACCCCTTCCATAGATGAAAAGTAAAACATGCATCACGATTGGAGATAATCTTCTAGGGTAATCCATGTAAATTCATAATCTTCTGCACATAGAGGCATCCCAAGATCTCTACTAAACCCTGCTCTCTGATCTGTAGGAAGTGGGATGACTTGGTGACTAGGTGGATGATCACCCAAATCGAGTTTTTTCTCCTGGATGTACGTGGATGTCCTGTCATGAAGTCCATGGATATCCCATCTCACTTCCACTATGGGAACTCTAAAGGCTGAACCAAGCCTACTAGTACCTAATGTTCCACCTTTACTTGTAGACAAGTAAGGCATCGAGAGACAAACTCTGCTACTACTTTCTTCATTCTCGGCCACCAGTGCTGTCGCCAGAGATCCTGGAATATCTTCGCCACTCTTGGATATACATCTAAAGGGGAAGTGTGGAACTCCCTCAACACATCCTCTTGAAGTGACACCAGTACCATGGTACGTCCTCTGAAGAGGACAACATTCTCCACACCTTCCTAAAATTCCTCAGGTACCTACCATGTGGATATCTGAGCACGTCAAGCCTCGCAGTCAATGTCCCCATGTTAAGACTCCCTGACTCACTGAATAAGTGAGGGATTGACTGTAAGAGACTGATGAAAAGATTCTCCATAACATTCCATTAATTATATCTGCGAAGCAGCTAGCTAATATGTCGCCTCACCTAGCAGCTGTATACCAGACCTCTTACTGAGTGCATCTGCTACAACGTTCCCCTTCTTAAGAGTATAGACTATCTTGAAGTTATAGTCCTGGAGGTACTCAAGCCAACAATGTTGTCTCATGTTCATGTCCATCTTAGAGAAGATATACCTGAGACTATTATGATCAAAGTACATTGTAAAGTGTTCACCCATCAGATCGTGTTACCAAATCTTCAAGGCAAAGACCACTACTGCTAACTCCAAGTCCTGGGTAAGTTAGTTATGCTCATGTTGTCTCAGATGTATAGAACCATATGCGATAACTGTTTTCTCATGCATCAGGACACATCTGAGCCTGGTCCCTGATACGTCGTAGTAGAATATGTACCCTATGCCCTCCTCTAGTATCCTTAAGATGGGTGCACTATCCAGCCTTTGCCTCAGCTTTTGAAAACATTGTTGGCATCTCATTGACCACATGAAAGGTTTCCACTTCTTTATCAATGCTAGTAGAGTTGCTAACACTGTAGAGAAATATGGTACAAACCTCTGGTAGTGTCCTGCCAAACCCAGGAAAACTCCTTACCTCTGTCACACTCTTGGGTGTCTCCCATGCAAGTACCAACTCAATCTTTGTTGGATCCACTACATCTCCATCCTCCTATATAACATGCCCTAGAAAGTGAACCTCTTAGAGAAATAACTGGTACTTCAATAGCTTATCATAAAGCTGGTGATTTCAGAGAGTGTCTAGTACTACCTCCAAATGATAGGCATGCTCCTCCTCAGTAGTCGATTATATTAGATTGTCGTCGATAAAGACTATTACAAAGCAATCAAGGTACATCAAGAAAAATCTTTTTCGTGAGTCCAATGAACACTGATGGAGCAGTGGTCAAGCCTAATGGAATAACCAGGAACTCATAATGGTCATACTGAAACCCTAAGGACGTCTTCTACACATCCTAATCTTGTACTCTAGGCTACTGATAGCCAGATCTAAGTTCTATCTTCGAGAACAATTCTGCTCCCTTTAGCTGATCAAAGAGGTTTCCAATCCTCAAGAGTGGGTACTTGTTCTTCACAGTCACCTGGTTCTAGTGCCAATAGTCAATACGAAGAGTAAAGCTCCCATCCGCCTTCTTGGCAAATAGAATCGGGGCTTCCCAAGGAAAAACACTAGGCTAGATGAATATCTTCCCCTACAAGTCCTCTAACTATACCCGCAGCTCTCGAAGCTCCACGGGATCCATTCGATATTTTGGTCTAGATATTGGTGTCATCCCAAGTTACAAGTCTATGTAAAAGTCCACCTCTTTGTGAGGTGGTAGACCCCTAACATCATCATGGAAAAAATCCGTGTACTGGTCCACCACTACAAGATAGCTCTGACTCACCACATCAACAACTCTTAGGGTAAGGGTAGCCAACTATTGAGTGACCAGTTGCACTCTCCTCTAGGTAAGTCCATCCTGCACTGCAAAGTCCCCATGTGCGGCAAAGGATCCCTTTTCACCGATGAAGGTAAACTTGGTCTCATCCGTGCGGACACACCGCACCTGGCGCCCAATAAAGTCAATTTGAGCATGGAATGTAGATAACCTGTACATACCGAATATAATGTTGTAAGGCTTTTATGCCGCTACTAGGAGATCTCTGCCAAAGCTCCCGACTCTTATAGTAAGCTCATGCTTCCAGAACCATTGCATAATAATTGAATCGTTTCCCGTAGGAGTCTCTAGCTGTAAGGATTAAGCCAACTGATCCATCAGAATCTACCATCTCTGAACAAGGGAAGTGGCAATCAAAGAATGACTACAACCTTTGTCTATAAATTCTACACCTATGGTGGAGTAGGCACAGATCATACCTCGTCTCATCCTTGATGCTTCGTGATCATAGGCTTCAGCTGCCTCGAGCTGAGCTCTCCCCTGTCCACCTACTCCCTGTGGTTGGGGTGGACCTCCTGGTGGTGGTGGCGATAACACCTCGAATTGTCACCCACCGCCAACTACTCAACCATATCCTCTTCCACGTTTTTCCTGCACCCTACGGACCTCCTCATCTGAACCTCTATCTCTGCCTAGTTAGTCCTTATACCATCTATGGATCATCCGTATGATGGATCAGACAGTCACGAACCATGTGACCCTGTCCACCACATTCATAACACTGCCCACTCCTAGCATAACTGGCTCCGCCTCGGTTTCACCGCACAACAGATCCTAGGTCATGCAGTTTTCCACCTGTAAGTCTGGTCCTCTTAGACCTCTGTGATTTCTATCTATATCCAACAACAGAACACTCAACTACGTGATCCCTAGTAGTGGGACTCACTACTGGTGACTGGTCAGCAAGGAAACTCTCCACCAAGAGGGCTCTCTCTAACACCCCCACCTGCATCGGGATGCTGATTGAGATCACTAAAGCCATGATCTCCCTCATGAGCCCCTTCTCTCATGTCCGGGCCCTGAAGAAAGGGTTTTGCACCATATCTGTGGAGTTGTGTGGTAGGTCAGAGAACCTCGTTGAGTAATGAGAAACTTTCATGCTGCCCAGCTACAGATCAAGAAGCTCTGGTATGCGCACTGCGCAAAGAGTCGCTGGGACAAACTCTGCATGGAATAAGCTCTCAATGTATGCCCGTAGAAGAGTCACCTCGTTGTGAACCTGGATCATCAAGCTCCATCATCTTCCTACTACTTCCTATAGAAGGATGGTGGAAATTATCACTATAAGATCGGATGGTGTCCCTACGAGTCGGAAGACTCTCACCATAGCCTCCATCCAATCCTCAGCCTCCTGTGGGTCTGTCTGTCCCCTAAAATAAGGTGACCTCTGGCGCTAGAACCCATGCAATGCTCTCAAGCGGCGTGCACTGTCTGTTGCTGGGGATGGTGGCATCTGTGGCCTAACAAAGAGTGTTACCACCGGTGCCTCTACTAGAAAAGGGCCATGCACCGAGGCCTCGTCGTTCGGTGGGCTATCAGTGCATACTACTCTCATAACTCTAGCTAGCTATCTATGTGGAGGCATATTGAAAAGAAGCATGTGAGCCATGATCAAAAAGTTAAACCTTGTGAGCTAAAAGTTATACCTTGTGATCTGACTCAAAATATCACAAATAAAGCTTTTGAAAACACACACACAATCAGTGTTTTTGTGCACATAGTCATAAATTATAAGTCAAGGTCCTTGTGTATGGGTACGTTGGATGCAGAACCAAAACTAGACTCCTTGAACTTAAAACTGCACTCATTACCCTTAACACTGTTGCTTCACAGAAAATATCAGAGTCCTAGTTCTGTGGTAGAACCGACTCCTCTAATACCAATTTGTCACGACCCTTCCCCTGAGGCCCGTTCCTTGACTACCCGAATCCCGCCTTCTATAGGCTAGGGGCTGGAGACTTGCATAGAAGTTGTATTCCCTTAAACTATGAAGGAATTGACTTTATATCATGTAACCGTACGTAACCATGCACACAATAAAATTGAAACACAAGTATGTTGAACTGTAAACAGAGTGAGTGCAGTAAGTAAAAGGGGTCAGAATACAAGACCAATTGGAATGTACAAGTATAACATTGATACAATACAACTGAATAAAAGGAAAAGTCAGCAGTTGGTCATCCTCTGAGGTTCCTACTTGAAGGGTAGTTACAAATCACCTCCTTGGCACTCCATGTCCACCCATCTCCTCTACGTACCGACATGATGTATGATCCAAATCTAGGTATCATCCAGTCCTGGTACACTTAGCCTTAGTCAGCATTGTCCATCATCAACATCCAACCCAACAAGGTATTGGCATATCCTGTGTAGGGGTGAGTATAATGATACTCTGTAGGGACCCCGAGACCCTCTAGGTCTCACAAAATCCAATAAGGATAAAAAAAAGTATTAAATCAACATGTAAAATTACTTAGGAATATGCAGATACATATACCTATGTTATCAACTAATCCATCTCAATCTTGAGGAAAACATAGAGATATTGACTCATCTCACACTAGGATTTGTTCTAGGGGTAGTGTTATGTAACATTCCATGTCACAACATCAAACACCATGGATGCTAGAGAAATCCACCTCTACCGAGTATAGTGGGACTACCGCGTCACACATAGGTGCTTCTCACAAACCATGGACTGATGAGGTCCTCCTCCTATTGAGTATCATGGGTCTGCTGCGTCACCAATGCGCTCCCCACTGTGGGTCTGCCGCATCACCAAGGCGCTCCCCCTCGGGGCCTACTAAGGTACTTCTATTGTTGAGTAACGTGGGCCTGTAGCGTCACCAAAGAGCTCGCCACCATTGTTCTACTGTGTCACCAAGGTGCTCCCCATTGGGCCTGTTGAGCCACTCCGAGTCGAAACGGTCAGCAGTCGTCATGTCTAAGCCGGCCACTGCGTTCCCTCACTACACTCGCTCATCTCTGATAATATCTATTCCACAATATAATTTTAGATACTCCATCTGCCATGAAGTCCCACTAAGAAGTGTCTCAAAGGTCCTCCAGATCATAAGGGTCTCAACGTAATAGACGGCGTGTCAATCGGATGCCCGGTCTGTGAGTTATAAGCCCTTATGTCTCGGGGGCCTTGTTGGATTCGTGCTTGAACCAACCATACTATTACCCATCTTAATCCAAAACATAGTGGAGTATCACTCAAAGAGACCAACTTGCTCCATGGTTCCCAACGACGCTGACGGTTCGTCTAACGGACGTCCAGTGCCATAGTTATGGCAAGAAAATTAAATGAGTCATAGTGGGCTCGGGTCCGGTCCGACCTAGTTAGACTGACACGAACCGACCCGGCCATTAATGCTGCCCGGCCCATTGGGTTTGGCCCGGCTCTCTAGGTTCAGCCCAGTAGGTTGCAAGGGGACACATAGTGTGTCGTAAGGCCGCAGGGCGGCTCGGCCGGGGGCGGCGGTCTGGCCACTGGGCGGCGGTCCGGCCACACAGAGTGGTGGACCGGTCGCAGGAATGTAGTCGGGCCACGCGGGGGGGGGGGGGGGGAGGGATTGGGCGCGGTGTGGCGGTCCGACCTCAGGTCGGTGGTCCGGTCGTGTGTCGGCGGTCTGGCCGCGGGTCAGCGGACCGGTCGCAGGCCGGTTGTCCAGCTGCTGGTCGGTCGTCTGGCCGCTGCATGCCGGTGCAGCCGCATGTCTGCGGTCCAGCTGGGGGTGGCCCCACGACCGTGGGGCGGATCCTCAACTGCAGGGCAGTGCATAGTCGCGGGGTGGTGCAGAGCCGTGTGGCGGTGCGGTGCCGCAGACGGAGGAGGTGGCCGCTGTCGATGCGGAGGCCGCAGGGCGGCTTCATTGCACTTTCACCTTCGTCACGACCGACGGTGGTGCTGGCCGCCATTCTCGTGCTCCATCCATGGAAGGCTTCCGTCCTCTCCCATCACGAAGAACAACACAAGATTTGTAGAAGGGTCGGGCCATGTTGTTTTTCCCCATACCTTCTTTGTTAGGGTGGTAGTTTATGTCTCATAAAGAACATGAATGCAGAACACCAACCCCTATCCTCCCACAAAAGAAGATCATCCGTGTTTTTTGTTTTTTTAAATAAGAATATGGGAATAAAATCACACACAAATTAAACCCCTTCCTTGGGTTGTTCATTGACATTTTCACAAGGAGAGAAGAAAGTGGTGTTGTCAATGTTCGTCTCCTCCACCACACACCCCCAATTCTAGGCTCGTCCGTTGTTTCATCATAGACGAAGATGTTCCTCGTTGGAGGGTGTCTTGAGGAAGAAGTTGAAGTCAGCATTCGTCGTTGGAGGAGCGTTCCTCGTGGATGATGTTTAATCCTCTAAGGGTTCCCCTACCTCAATTCCACCAAACAAAAAGAAATAGGTTCCACTATAATTAATTTAAGATGAAATTATGTTGGCACACCCTAGTTGGGGAAATTAATGTACAGCATAGGCACAATTAATTATCTCAATTAATTGGCCCAATTTAATGGCTCAATTTAATGGTAGGGGTGGAATATTGGGGATTAGGAAAGTTTCTCCTCATTTATTGAGGGGGTTGAGTGGTTTAGGCCTCAAGTGGTCCCCACCCCCAAAACCTCTCATGGGAGGATAGGCTCAAGTGGTCCCCACCACCATAACCTCTCATGGGAGGTTAACGTCTGGTGGTCCCCACTTATCAACTTCCAGATGGACGTTTCAAATAAAAATAAATTATAACACAATATTATTTTTATTTTATTCTTTCACATAGAACACAAAAACTAACATTCACTCTCAACCAACTACCGTCGAGGTGAAAGTCCCTTTAAGGGAAAACCAGTGTTGCAAGTTCAACGGTGCCCTCATATTTGAATTCTGAGCACCAGTTTAAAAGTTAGAAACACCCGCTCGAACATTTACTAAACGTACCCAAAAAATGTTTAGAAATTTATTCTGGGCACTCCGGGCTTCAGAATCACGCACTGTTGATTTCTGTGGACTAGTAAAATTCTCATTTATTTAAAAAATATTACATGGAAATTCTGGGACTTTACATAAACGTAAGTGATTTAAAACAAATTTTATTAGTGTGAATAATACTAAAATATATGTAAAGAAAATAATAATGGTTCATGAAAATAACATAGGGAATTCATACCCAATAAAACATATACCATAAATCATAATTTTTGAAGTAATAATTTTTTAATAATATAATACATTAGTTATAATATAATAGAATCACGAGTCAATCATATCGAGTCATAAAACATGGAATTTGAACATTTCATAACATAAGTTTATCTCATACAAATTAGCATAAAATCATATCACATGTCTAGAATAAACCTTATTATTTTTCATATCATAATGGAATAAGTTAACCATTACCCCCAAACAATGCAGACATTTTATTATAACATATTCCCAAAAAACTATATTCATGGGTAGACCACCCATGCCCCCATCAGCTTTTGGACTTGGGATGAGCACCTATACTCCAAAATTTTTCAATTAAAGATAATCAATTGTACCACATAAATTTTTTTACATAGGCTAACCACTCAAGACCCATTATATTCTAAAATTATGATGACCTTCCATGAACCATCATAATCTCATGAGATGTAAATTATTACCCCAAACATTAAGAACTATAAAAAACCAAATTAAAAATAATTTTTAAGTCATAAATATGTTATCGACATGAACATGGGAAAATTCATAATCCCAAAATAGATTAATTAACTTGTCATGAATAAATTAGTTTTATAAAAATATCCCCATAATTTGATTATAACCCATCCATAAAATGAAGTTCGATGTAATAATTTCATAACATATATAGTGATGAATATAAAATTTTAAAGGATTATGATAGATAAAAACAAAAATCATTAGAGAATTTAAATATTACATTGAAAAATAATAATAATAAACCTTTATATTTTTTATAAAATTTATTTAAATGGAATTGTTTATACAAATGAAATTAAATTTACTCTGTAAAACCATTAAATTATTTAATAGAATATTTTTAATGAAAACTAATGAAAATGGAGGGAAAATGTAATAATAGGCCTCCCTAAATAAAATCTCATAGTATAATAAAATATTTTAAAAATGAAAGGATGGAGTTCTAAAAATTTATAGGAACTAGGGATCCCCATTCACCTCGGAAATATAATAATTTTTGTTACATTCACATGAAACAACTTCCTAATTTTCTAAATCATTTGTGAATATATTAACCACTCAATAAATATGAAAAATGATTGGATAAATATTACTAAAATAGCTCTTGTTCTCCTCCCAATCCACTACATGTTTCCCAGAGGGGGAGATATCATGAGCTCGACGACCTACGTAATATAATTAGACTCTATCTAAAGACAATGTTTAAAAAAATTAATCTCATAATTTGTGATTCTAGGATCACTCATATTTTAGCTTCATAGGTGATCAAAAGTTCACAGTCATTAGAGAATCATGACGGTTATTCACATTTAATGTTCCCAAAGTTTCCACTATAGCTACATGTCCATGGATTTAACTTCTATTATAAATATAAATTTTTGATGTCCTTAATATAACATTTAATGGATGGTTCCTAAAAAAGACGAATATACCCATAAGAAATTTTATAAATCTCTAAAATACCCCAATTTTAATATATTTATAACTATCTTATTTGGTTTCTACCCAATCTAATATTAATTATCATACAACCATTATTGTATAAATAAAACTTCTCAAAATCATAGAAATCATTATAATTTGGCCGTTAAAATTATTAATATTCATATTCTCCCAAATAAGTTGAAAAGTTTCAACAACCACTATTTTGAGTAAGTTAATCAATTATAAAGAAAATATAATGTTGTGATAGATAATAAGAGAGGTGAATCAAGATATATTGAGAGGCATAAAATTAAAAATATTATCTATAATGATCTAAAGATATTTAGTAAATACATAGTGGATCAAAATAAAGTCAATTTTCTCATGTCCATATAGACCAAAATGAATATAGAGAAACAATTTAGAACAATATTCGTTTGAAATTCATCAATGTTATTTATATTATTAAAACCACTAAAGATCATAGTATATTGTGAAGGTTTAATCCATTGATTAAAAACATTATTCTTGTAAGCATTCATGATAGTGTGTCTGGCCATATAGAAATTATACAACAAATTACAAGCAATATTTTTATACCTTTACACCTCCCAGATAGGGGTATATTTGATAGAAATGAAGTGGTAGAAATTAATGAAGCCCATAATAGTTTCAAGTAATCACTCTATAGAGGAGAATACATCATCCCTAATTTTCACATATATATCTGAAATCTACCAATGAAATCCTCTTATTAGTCGAGAATATATACAATTATCTTTCTCAAAATTAAAAATCAAAATGTGGGATACCAACCTTATACTATTCCTCATCACATATTTATAGTTTTTTTAATGAAATGGTCATTAAGGAAATTAGGAAACATATTTTACTATATTTCATCTTCTATATAAAACATTAGATAAAAAATTAATTGTTTTTAGATTTGTAATTGATAATCCTCCATAAGAAAAATTCTTGCAGAGTGTCATAGAGTAAGAAATGATTATTTATTCTCATGTCACCCTTATATATCGGTTTTTAAAATTTATTCCATTTGACACTTGAAAATATACACTCATTGATATTTCCACTTTATATAATTTTTTTGAAGCATAGATTAAATATATTAATCAATGAATTGTTATATTTTTAATCCATAAAGGAGTAAAAAATTTGTAAAATATCAATTAATTTAAATAGAAAAATACATAATAAAATGGATAAATATTTCCATTTACAATAACTTAATTGATCTTTTACACCATTTGGTATTTCCCTAAAGTAATCAGTTATATACCATCCCTGAAATATGGTAATTGTAACTCCCCTATTTTTAGGTAAATATCCCTTTTAAAAAATATTCATGTTATAAATTTCTTGGGATTAGTTTCTAAAGTTTCTAAAATAACATATGATGTTTTGGAAGTTTTTATAGATATGAATGTTTTGAGAATGGAATGTAAAAACTATGGAATATAAATAGTTAATTATGAAAGTGATGATGGGTGACATTAGTCTGGGGTGTGATTTGGCTAGACAATGAATATACCATGGTAAATCATTTGATATGAGGCAGAGGGAAAACAAAATTTGAAACAAAATGTTATCCAAACATGTAAGGTATCTTAATTGAAAAAATATCACCACATGGTTGGATCATGGTTTTCTAAACCATGTGGCACAACAGTGAGACTACCTGAGTTATCATATTTTCATGTTGTTGGTTGAGCTCTCTTTGATGAACCGTGGGACCTTACTATAAGGAAAGATCTTAATTCTCTAAAATTATTAATATTGATTCATATTAAGTCTCTAATAGACTTATTTTTTCCTATTCGTCTAGGGAACCAAATTTGTATTCCTCCCTAGGCTCCCTTGGTAATTCTATTTGACCAGAAATTGACTTTTGGATTATTAATGGTGTGTTGGAAATCTAAAATAATTAGTAAGATCATATTATTATTTTTTATTACAAATATAATTCTATCATCTATCTTGGATCATAAATCTTATTGTATATAGATAAACATATTTACTATGATTTGAATCCTAATGATATTTTTTTGATATATTTAAGGACTAATGAGATTGGATCTATAATATATGGCTATCAATCATTGATTTCACCCCCCCATTGAGAGGTTGTTCAATTCTCAATCATATCTACTACTTCTTAAAATATATGGTATGTTTTTAAAAATTTATTTTCGTTGAATTTATATGGAAATGTTATGTAAATTCCGGGAGAGAACATCTTTTGAATGTGTTTTGAAAATCTGAAGAATTGGATGGATTTTTGAAATAACCCATTGATTATAAATTTAAAGTTCTTATTTTCAACTAATTAATTACTTTGATGTAATAAATGTTTTTGACGGATTTTTTTAAAAATAAATACTTTTTTAAATTAAATGTATTGAAATGTAATTTAGAATAATTGATTTGGACAGTGTTCAATGTGGGTGAGTTTTGGTTTTAATTGACACCATCAAGGTAGTTTGGATTATGGTAATGGTTTACTGATATCAATGGTGACACCAATCTTGTGTGTGTGTGTATAGATGGGTGGGTTTGGGTGGGTGGGTGAAAATGAAAATGGTAATACCAAATATGTATGAATAGTAGTGATATTGCATTTGGTTTTCTCACATGGAATTAATTTATTGATATATGTAATCCATTTAATTATTTTTAAACTATTTTATTATAAAATTTACCAACTAGTCATTATCAGCCATGTGTGTGATGGGACGTCCTTGGGAGGTTCATGCAAAATTTATACTAACCTCATATATGGGAACTTTGATGTGTTTGTTGAATTAATAAAACAAGAAATGGGAATGGTAAATATATCTCATTTATCAAGAATTTTATAGTGATAACATGGACATGGAATATTATTTCGTAGCTTAGTGCTAGTTTTGGTGGTTTTTTGGGTCAATATCTCTTATTTCATGGAGTCATGTTATGTTTTGGTTTTTTCAATTATAATTCCCTATTCTGTTGTCACTCTAGTGTTTTTGTACAAATATTTTTATGTTGGGATTGATATATTTATAATCATTAATCATGTAAAATTCTGGGAGGATTATTAATTATATTTATAAGTAGTTAATCGTAATAGAAATTTTTCATCCTCCATGAGTTCATATACCCATTAATTTTTTTAACTTTGGTGTCTTCTTGATGTCACATAAGGTTATTGGAAAATCACCTATTTTGAAGCCAATAAGTTGGGGTTGGATGTTACCAATTCCCTCAGTATTAGTTATTCAATAAATCTCATGGGATAGTATAAAGTATATAAGAATTTAAGAACATAAAATATATAACTTAAATATATAAATCTATCTTTTTTATCTTAAAAATTTTGTTTCTAGGGTTGTTCAAGTACAATAGTTTTAGAAACTATTAAGTTTGTTTTCACTAAATCTTCAAGGGCTTAAATACTAAGGGTTTGATATCAGTAATTTAATGTTATAAATCCTCCTAGGACATCATTTTTACTTTGAGATTAATGATTTATGAAAATTCATAAAAAGTATGTACTTTTTGAAGAAACTAACTATTCTGATTTCTATTTATTGTAGCCTGCGTATTTCAAAGCCCTCAGTTTCTAGGAAGTGATAACTAAATTGATTTTCCTCCTAGTAATAAAAAATTTTACATGGTATATGTCATATTAATTATCAATAAGTGGATGATAGAAATGATATTTCACCAAATACACACTAAACCAAAAACCTGTATAAAGAAATGTCCATGCTTTTTAATCCACACAAATACAAAATGGGTATTATAAGCCCCAAACATGGGAAAGTTGGTCTAATTTCATAAATATAATACACTCATATTTTGGGGATTCTGATCATGAAAAAAATATGAATTTCGTAAGGTAATAAACTGAATCATCAGAATCCAAGGTATATCGGTTGAGCTAAATATCATATTGGAAAACTTTAATTCTATAAAATATTTCATGTCAATGATTGGATTTAGTTTTCAAAGTTAATGTTGACCCTGAAATTTCATGGAATGAATTTTAATAACATTTCAACAAATATTACAGCCTCACTTTTTTTGAGTTTTAAGAGAAATCAATTTCTTTAGCTTAAAGAAGGTGAATTTTTCTGTGATATAGTATCAAACTTTATTTATGAACATAGTCATATTTTCCCAAAAACAACGTTCTAGTTCAGCATTGAAGTCACTCATATTGGAGTATGGGTTGAAATTTTAGAATCCATATAATAGACCTACTTCTTTAAAAAATATTATTTATATTGTAAATAGAGAATTAGAACTTGAATGTGATAAATATATAAATCCAGTAGGAAAATTATTTTTATCTTTGTGGGAACAAGATAGAATTAAGATGATATGAAAAAAGAAAATAGAGACACTAACATATATAGTGGTTTACCCTCCCAGAATTAGACCACAGAATTTTTTAGTTTTCCTCCCCTACCCAATATAATTCTTAGATACTTTAAATGTCGTTCTACTTCACATTGGAATCATGAATGTATGAAACCACCTAGATATTGTCACATATGTAACTAGATAGGGAATCTCCGTTGTTATTTTCAAACTTCTATTAAGACTAGTGCTTGAGATATATATCATGTTCATTAGATATCCTATGATTTGATGGGATAATCTCATTAGAATAAATATTTTCTTCAAAATTGGGTGATCTAAGGTGATTTTAGAAATACCACAACTCCTCATAGAATGCAACTTCAACATGGAATTTGGGATCAATGGTGACATAATAAGAAACATTATGGTGTTGAGAAGATGAATATTGATGGTTAATCTAGTCCTTCAATGGTGGGAGGCACAATTATGTTGAATCCTATGATTATGTAAGTCATTATGATATGGGTGTGTCCCAATATTTTTTCCCATATCATGTTATAGATAACATGGGATTTAACTTCAAAATGATGACATCTATTTTGAAAAATCAAACACCTATGGTAAAATATTAATTTTATGAATTTATTTTTGAAACATGTTCAATAACAATTGATGGTTCTCAAATTGTTATGGAGTTAACTATTCTTGAGATTGATATCTAAAATAAATTTTTTTGGATTAATTAGGTAATTTCCTTTACAGACCACACCAAAGGTTTTAAAGGAAATGTAATTTTCACATCTCTCAATGGTGTTTCAAATCTATGTAATGAATATTGGGACACGAATGGTTAATTGAAATGAAATTTCATAATAGTGATTGGGACTATATCATACCATTTCCTAGTGGTTTATTTGTAATCTATTCATAATATTTGACCTAGAAATTTTATAATTACCATTGAACAATTTCAGAATATATTTCTCAATAATTTCTCTATGTATCCATAAAAAAAATTTGAAATTATAATTTATATTCTATTAAGAACCAGAAATATTTCATTTCTATCTTATAGGATGGAATCAATGGAATCAAGGGAATTGAAGTTCTAGTTGGATGAGATATAAAGTGAAGGGTCCATTGAACTGAGAATTTATCTATGGGAAACATCATTTCTTTTAATAATGAATATATCTAAAACTATTTGGAGTTTTGTGGGATATCATAAAATCAACAAATTCATGAAAAAAATTGGAATCATCTCCATTTACATGATGATCTATTTAAAAATTTTAGGAAATCAAAGTGGTTCGCTAAAATAGAATTATGATTACAATGTCTCTAAATATTATTTTAGAGGGTGGATATCATGATGAAAATGTTTAAGAGTGTTACGACCAGAAGGAATATAATGTAATTCCATATGGTATTAAAAAACACCAAGTAATGTTTCTATAATTAATGAATATAATCATTTAGAGATATCATTATTATTGATATGGGTTTTCATTGATTATTTTCTGGTGTATTCTAGGACAAAGGTGGATCATGTAAATACTTGGTTATAGCTTTGGGTATCCTGAAAGAGAATAAAATTTATGAAAAGATTTAAAATTTTGATTTATAGATACAATAGGTATGTTTATTCAGTCACATAACATCAAAAGGAGGTGATTTTATAGACCATATAAAGATAGAAGATTTTATCTCTAACAAACCACCAAATAATGTTTTTTAGATACAGAATTTCTTTGGCATAGAAGGACATTATCAATTCATTATTAAATATTTTTCACATCATTTCTTGGAAATGAAAAGTTTTAACTTTTCAAAAGAGTTATGATTTCTAAATATCACTTAATGAGCTTAAAAATAAACTAATATACGTACCTACCCTTACATTTAAAGAGTCATGATATGGATACATGGTATATTGTGATGCATTTAAAACTGGGTTGTGTTGTTTTATTATGCCAGTAGATCTTGTTATTGTTTTCCACTCATGAATTATTGTAGGTTCATGATAGAAAATTCCCAACACGTGTTTTTTAGTTAATTATTATGACACATTATTTAATGGTTTGGTGACGTTATCTATTTATTCATAAATTAATAATGTTTAGATTTCATAAAATATTGAAACACATCTTCCCCTAAAAGCAATTTGGTCCTTAGAAAACATTAATTGATGGAACATATAAAAATGATTGACATTGAGGTGATGAATAAACTAAGAAACGATAATTTTATAGTATATTATTTATGAAGTAGGTCATATAATCTACTAGATAAACATGATTTAGATAAATGGAAGCCAATATTGGTTATAAAATATATATATATATCCCTGAGTGAGGTAACATTGATGTTTTCTTTCCAATTTTTCTTTCTGTTGATTTGGTTGACAATGTTAAAAATCCTCAAACATCTTATCATTGATGTTTAACCATAAGGTAAAAACTCTATTATGGGGATACCATTGAAAGATCAATACTGGATGAAAAATATATGCTATATTTTAGTGATATGATTGTTGTTTCTCTAACATCTCATAAATAGCTTCATTATGCTTTCCATTATTCAAGATGTTTAGTTTATCATGGAATCTAGAATATTTATAAATACCTGAGGTCATTGTTCTTCTATGCTTGCATTAAGGGGACATTGGTAGAGTATTTCTCATGATTCCTCACCTATTGTAGGAAAAGGAAAATAACAAATAACCAATATGTATATTTCATTATTTACATAACCCCATATTACTGTGGGTAAAAATAGATATTTATTTTTTAAATGTTCTATAAAAAATGATTAGGAAACATGATTACATATTGGTGATTGTTGATAAAATAATGAAGTAAACTCACTTATTTCATATTCATAAATCTTATATAGTACAATAATCATAGAAACTCTATATTCAAGAAGTTATAAAGATTAATGGTGATCCATTATTGATTGTGTGTGGTTGTCACTTTGGGTTTATATATCTATTTTAGAAGTCCTTTTAGAAACCACTAGGAACCCAGATGACTATAACCACATATTATTATCCCCATGTAGATCTACAATCTGAATGGTTGATCTAAATGTTATATGACATTCTTAGAGCTTGTGTGATTGATTTTTTTGTATCATGGGAGTAATAATTACCATTATTGGAATTCTCATATAATAACATATATCAGGTATTGATATATAAATATATATGTATCCTTTTGAAGGAATTTATGGACCCCTTATGATTCATCATTTTTTGGGGTGGAAATAGGTAAAACATCCCCATTCAAATGTAATGACCCAAACGTTTATAAATAAATTACACTTTTTTATTTATTTAAATGTATTCTAATTAATAATTATTATATAAAACACATTAAATTATTTGGCCTTATTATATCCTGATTAAAATACCCTTAAGAACCATTATAGTTGATTATATATTTGTTTAATATTGATTACATAATTTGTATAAATATATTGTTTTAACAAATAAAATTGACATATAAAAAAGAGGTAGTAGCCTCAACCAGTAGTATTATACCATATAAAGCCCATTTTTCGAAGATTTTGAGGGACATAGTATACCTAGGATTTTACTTTAACCTATTTAAAGTTAATATCAATTAACTTAACCATGACTATTTTCTTTTATTGTTGAATTTCAAGCTCATTAAGATCATGGGCCAAACCATGTACATCAAACCACCCCATTAAAGACCCATAATAGAACATCTCAATCTTAGGTAGATTCCTAGTGTATTAAATGGATATGTCCTCGGACCCTATCAATATGATTGTGTGCATTATTATTCATATATTAATGAATATATTTTCATCGTTTTACTATTACTGTATAAATTCATTTATTTTGATAAAATAGAAAAATAGTATTATTTGATAATAATCAAATTCAATTAAGGAATTTATTTTGATTAATTAATGAAATTTTGTGATAAATAATATTTTAAGAAAATATATTTAATAAATTATTCTCATTAAATATAAATTACCATATAATTTTTATAAAGAAAAATTTAATTTTTATAAGGGTTTAAAACTATTATTATAAAAAACCATGAATTTTTTAATAAAAATGATTATGATTTTAAAATTGAAAAGTTAAATATTTTAAAATTATTTTTAAAAAATTAACATTATTTTTGGAATCATCATTTCGAAATTCTCAAGTATTGAATTTTTCATTATTTTCGAAGACATTCAAATTTTCAGATTAAAATTAATTATAGTATAAATATACAGTGTATATGATGAGATTATAATGACCAAAATGTTTTGTAATAAATACTGTAATGGCATCAAAAAAATTAACTTTTCCACTTTAAAATGATGTGATTTTAATTTTTTCCTATTTATTTTATAAGTCCATTATAAATCCATCAAATCATGTTATATATTTTATGCTTTTAAAATATTTTATTTTGGAAAAGGAATAACCTCCACATAAGAAAGGGTATTATTTTATTATTTACAAACCTTGTAATTATAAAATAATGAAAACCACTCCCATATTGATGAAAAAAAATTCAAAAACAATGGGATGGTTTTTGGTTTTTATTATTTTGTTATATTTATTCCAAAACCAATGTTTGAGAAATGATGAATAATTCCCTATGAATTCCCAATATTAACCAACTCAATATACCATTTCTATTCACACAAAATCCTTAAATGATGTCCTTACATTTACTTACATCTCTAGAGTCCTCCCAAGGTCCTCACAGTCATTCAAGAATCTCATCTTGTTCATTTGGAGTCACACACTCGAGTGAGGGATCATTGCCTTCTTCTCATTATTGATGTATATTCATTATATTACTCCTTCAACTTCCAATTACTAATGTTAGTATTTTTAATTACATGTCCCTCTTAATTACAATTTTATTTCAAAATTCTGACACTCACATTTCTCTCTCCAAAACCTTTTTTTAATTTTAAGGTGGGGATTTTATGCTGATGAAATTTCATCTCGATTTCCCATGCCAAACTACTATATAGTAAATTCCATGCCCATTTCCTACCAAGGGTTTTCTAAATTATTCCCTTACAGTTGTTTGACTTTGTATATACTTGAATTTATTCCATGATCCTTAATATTGAAATTTTATATGATGATGATTTAATCCATGTTGTATGATTTATGTAGCACACTTGAGAATGAGAATTAAATGAAAGTGATAGGTGCACCCAAAATAATATATCACTCTAATGAATTTGGTAATGTCTAGAATCTTGATATGTCATGTTGGGAAAGGGGTGAACCTAATTCCGTTATGGTATTATGTCTATCATGAGGTATTGGTAGTAATTCTTGACATTTTTTTAATGATGCAGTGCTTTATGTCAATGTCATGTTTCCCATGATTCCTTTATCATTATCATGTTATATCATGTCTCATTATTCATGATTATGATTCAAACTCATTTTATTCCCTATTTATGTGGCTACTTTAGAACACATGTTGCATTCTTCATTTTATTCCATATTTATTTTCTTATGTGGATTTATAGCTCAGCCCTTTTATACATATCCCCATGATATCCCATGTGGTTTTATATTCTAGTATTTGAAAGTATTTCTCAATAAATATGATATTTTTCATATTTTATGTTGTTATATAATGTACATAATTACCAAATTCTCTACAATACATCATCTTTTGGGATGTCTCCTAGGTAATTTTATGTAATAAATCGAGAATTAATGTGTCATAAAGAAATCGGTTGTTATATTTGGTATCAATGGTAAAGTGTGGTCATTTTGGGATTATGATTAGAAAAATCTAGAGAAATCATTTTTAATAAGTCTAAACATAAGAAATAAATTACTAATTTTTTTATCATAGAATATGTGGTTTTAAATAAAATACCTCTATTTCTAGATAATACACGTGGATATAGATCTAAAATATATGTACATAGCGGTAAAACCTGAAAACATCTTCTTGAGCTAGACCCAAATTGGAACTCGTTCATGAAAATGGGCCTTGCGGTACACCTGGATTGATACTCCCAGTTGATATAATCTGTTAAATACATAAACTCCTTATGGAAACCACAAATTCATATAATAGTCCATGTCTGGAAATAGATCATGTATAACATATATTGAATCCTATAAATTCATATGATAAAGAAATACATATAATTTATAAGTTATCTCCTTAATTTCATTGTATTTGGTTATATGTGTTTAATATTATAAAAATACTCAATTTTCCCTTAATTATAGATAATATATTGAAATAGGATAAATCAAGTAAAAAATAAATGTGATGGAAAAAGTGATGACTTCCCCAATGAGATGCCCAACCTGATGGGAGAGTGAATCATGAACTTTTTGATGATAATCTCTTAGTTTACATAGGTTGTCAGTATAAAACTAGATTACTAGGAGAACCAAAATCCTCCTAATAAATATCATGTTGTTATTGAGTCCTTTATTTGATAATGGCCCACAACATTAAATTGATAATTTGATCCCTTAATCACATAATAATGAATCAACCCCATTGAGAAGATCATCTATATAAATTAAAATTATGAGAAAGAAATGGTTCTACTTTTTTATTTATTCCATGGAGGGATAAGATGATTAGTGGTGGTCATTTATCCAAAATATGAATCCTGAGGAAGGGATCCAAGTGATAGGGAGGAAGGAATTCTACAATTGTTTTGATAAATATTTTACTAGAACTCAATGACATAAAATGAAAATGGATTTCCATTCCCTGATGAATAATATGCGAAATATATCAGGTTATATGGGGATATCATCACAAGACTTTCATGATAAGACTGAAGATTTTTTTTACCCACAAATAATTTTATCACCACTTCTTTGGTTAGATAAAATCTTGTCTATGAAAATCCCTAAAAATCTGATTCTACGCACGCCTTCATATCATAAAATTTTATTAGAAATAATAAAAAACCACTAAAAAACATAAAAGTTGAGATATTAGTGAAAATGGAAAATGCTATAATTGTTTCATCCAGAATATATAACTACTCCCCTATCAAAAATGTTTGGGATGGATGTCCCAGTGAAACATGTCATACTCTCTTTGGTGGAATATTATTTGATTCAGAGCATTGATTGGATTTCCATATATTAGGCCGACACAAATTGTTGTGATATTGAAATCAATCAATATATTGTGAATCATCCTCCAATTCAGTATAAGTGAATGAAAGAGGATAAAATTCATTTCACACCAATATCTCAAGAATGGATATTGATTTCCTATAAGAAATCATATCTAGCATAAATAATTGGGTCAAGGGAAACAATCAACCTTAATGAAATGACTATTATGAGGGAATAGTCTCTATATATTATAATTTAATATAGTCCAAATGAAAAGAGGCTAATGAGGAGAATATGAGCACTATGATAAAGATTGCAATAAAAGAGGAGCTTTATGCAAAGTATAACTAATGTGAGTTATGGTTGAAGTACGTCTTGTTATTTTGTAATATCATCACAGGTAATGGTAAAAATATAGACCCTTCAAAAATAAATGCAATTGAAGGATGGACGAGGCCAACATATATGATAAATATCGATAGTTTACATGGATTAGCTAGGTAATATCATCATATTGGGATAAATTTATCACCATTTTCAAACCCTATAACCATTCTAAATTTTATCGGAGTAAAATATTATTATAATGATAAATGTGAATAGAGATTCAAGTATTTGAAAAGAAGGCTCATCACTGCATGTATACTCCCACAACCACCATGTAGAGAACTTTCTTTCATATTCAGCGATGCTTCGAAGAAGGGCATAGGTTGTGTGATACTTCATAATTAAAAATTCCGAGCATGTATATAAATGTTGTGGAAATTTGATGAATAGAACTAACTAATTCTTGCATTGGAGTTGGTTGTATTAATATTATATTTAGAAATATAGAATAATTATATCCTTGGGGAGAAGGGTGAAATATATACATATCACAAAATCCTTAATTATATATTCATATAGAATGAGATTAATTTGAATCCTTGAATTTGGTCAGAGATAATTAAAACCTATGACATCTCAATTCACTATAATCCAGGCAAGGTAAATAAATTGGTAGATTATCTAAGTATAAAGGATACAAAAATTCCATCATTGATGTTAATTAAGGGGGACCAGATATTATTAGTTCTGAAAAGGATTAACATTGGAGTCATAATTAAATGAATTTCATTAACATTTTCACAATTAATTGCTCTAATACGCCTTATGGATAAGATAAATGATTATCAAGGTGATAATGTAAGAAATTAGAAGAAGATATAAGCTATACTAAACTAGAAATCTTCATAGGTTAGTGTTAATGAAGAAGGTTATGATTCTTATCAAGACTATGTGTACCATAAAATCTTTGAAAAAAGTGGGAGTTGTTAGATGATGCACATACCTCAACCATCTCTAGACACACAGGAAGAAAAAAGAAGTATTGAGATCTACGATGGCACTTTTTGCGGGAAAATATGTTGAAGGAAATCATGAAGTATACCTCATGATTTGTTGTATTTCATCATTTATAATAAGAAATGAAAAAATCCATGTGGATGAGGCAACCATTACACATACTTAGATGGAAATGGGAAAACATCACCATGTAAATCTGCACTGTTCTTATAAAGATATGAAGAAACAATAATGTTATTTGGGTTGTGGTGGATCATCTTACAAATACATCTCACTTTATCGAAACTCTAGATGAATTTTCACATGACCAAATAATTTCGATATAAATCAAAGAAGTGGTGTGACTTCATGGAGTACCACTACCAATTTTATCTAATCAAGATCTAATATTTACCCCCAACTTCTAGGAAATTATCCAACATTATATAAACACTGAAAGGAACATCAATACAGACTATCATCCAAAAACAGATGGAAAGTCTAAGAAAACTATTCAGAGACTATAAAACATGTTGTGAGCATGTTCTATGGACTTCAAAGTAAGATGGTAATAACATATATCTCTCGAAATGTTATTTTATATCAATAGTTTCCAATAAATCATATATCATGTATGAAGACCTTCATGGAGAAGATATATAATGCCTGTATACTAGGAAGAGTTTGGGGAAAAAACTGATAGGTCCTGAAATGTTTGACGAAATGGTGGAAAAGGTTAAGACTATTCCACTACACAAAAGGGGCTATTAGGGTCAACTAAAGAGTTATATTGAAAATCATTGCTGATACATAGATATTGAAATTAGATACATGGTATTTATATTTATATCTACATGGATGAAAGTAATGAGATTTTAGAGAAAAGTTAAATCTTAGTCCAAGATACATCGGCCCATTCGAGATCCTTGATTACATCATTGTAGTGGCCTATTGACTATAACTCCCACCAAAACACTCTAATCTACATGATTTTTTCATGTATCCCTCATAAATAATTACAAACTATACCTCTCACATGTACTCAATCTATAGGTGGTACCATTGGAGATTGATCATTCCTATGAAGAGTATCTGGTGAAAGTCATAGATCATTAAGACAATGTTCTACACAATAAGACAGTGAAACATGTAAAAGTGTTGCGGAGAAACAAATATTGAAGAACTGACATTGGAAGTAGAGGTGGTGATAAAAATAGTTACCCTCATATTCTTTAGTGTGGGAAATAAAAATTTGAAGGCAAAAATTTCTAAAGGGTGGAAGATTGCAACAACCTGAACTGTTAAAAATATGATTCCCCATTTTGACTTATTTAAATGTCCTATTAGTCATTATGGTATATAAAAACCATTAATTTTTTTTGTCTTATTATATGTTATTTAAAATAACATTATTCAAATTTACCATTGTTAATATATCCCTTCAATAGTGATCACATGATTATTATTAGTATAGTGTTCTAACCAATCCAACTTACATAGAAAAAGTAAGTTATGACCTCAATTAGTATGATAATACCATATAAAAACTAATTATTGAAGCTTATGATGAAAATAATATCTTTGGAAATTTAACCTAACCAATTCCAACCTAGGATCCAATAACATAATCATGAGTGAAACGTTTTATATGAGAAGTTCATGTGAATTGAGATCACAGCCATACCATTTATGCTATACCACCCTATGAAAGTCTCAATGTCGTGAACCGTACTTATAGGGTTTTAATGGTGTACTAAATGGAAATGTATCAAGCCCCTATCAATATGATCATGTAGAATATTTTTAAAGGAATAATGACATATATTTTCATTCTATTATTATTACATTAAAAACGATTTTTATTTTCATACAATATATCAAAAAATTTATTTTGGTGAAATATTCAAAATCAATTAAGGAATTTATTTTCAAGAATTAATTTTTTTTAAATGAATAATATTTTAGTAAAATGGTATCATTAAATAAATTTTATTAAAGATAAATATTCATATAATTATTATGAATTTAAATGTAATTTTTATAAGAATTCAAAAACATTTATTGTCAAAAAACCCCATCATTTATCAATATAAGATGATTATTATTTTAATAATAATAATGAAAATATTAACAAAATCATTTTTATAAAATTAATATTATTTTGGAATCAAAATATTGAAATTATCCAACATTGAATTTTTCATTATTTTCTAAGTCGGTTGAATTTTAGCGTAAATCTTAAATACCATATAAATATACGATGTGTATTATTACATCGTAATGACCAAAAAGTGATGTAATAAATTCTATAGGATTTATCCAAGAAAAAAATTATTTTACATCTTTTAAAGAATTGTATTTGAAATTTATTTGAGTTATTTTATAAATCCATTTTGAATCCTCTAAAACATATAATATATTTTATGGTTTTAAAATCCTTTATTTAAGAGTACACCTCACCTCCACATATGAAAGAGTATTATTTGCTTAAGTAAAGATTATGTAATTATAAAAAATTAACACCACTTACATTTTGTAGAATCCACTAGAAAAATCCATGGGGATGTTTTTTGGTTTTGTTTTTTTATTATATAGTGTCTAAAACTTATGTTTGAGAAATGATAATCAATTCCCCACTCATTTACATTATAAAACCACCAAGATCTCATTTATCATCCCTCAAAATACATATAGCATTTCATCACTTTGACCTCCCCTCTATAGGTTCCTCCTAAGGATCCCCAAGCTCTCAATAAACTCCTCCCGAGAATTTGGACTCACACACTCAAATGATGGATCCTCACTATCTCTTCATTATTCAATTATCGTAGTTATCTTATGCCTTCTATTTTGAATTCCTAATATTGTAATATGTCCTTCCATGCCCCTATTAAGTCATATTTAATTTACAAATTACTATATATTCACTTCTATCACATTAACCATTTTTTTGGAATTTTTATGTGACCCCACTATGCTATCAAAATCTTACCATGATTTTCCATGTGAAAACAACTCTTTAGTGAATACCATACCCATTTCCTAACAAGGGTTTTAACATTTATAAAAATAAACATATTTTAATTTGGACATAAAAATTTTTATTCAATAATCCTTAATATTAGAATTAAATATTACGAACAATGAATCCATGTTTTATGATTCACATGGCACATTTAAGTTTGATAATGAAATGAAAGTGAGAGGTGCACCTCAATTTATATAGTGTTCCAATGATTTGTATAAAATTTTATCTCATGAGAAGTCCTGATGGTATATGGATTGAACATTATTATTTTATGGTACTTCTTCCATCATGATGTATTTGTATTTTTCCTTGAACTATGTTTTTGAGGTAGTGTTAAAATCATTTCAACAATTCCCATGTTTTCTTTATAATTATAATGTTATATCATATCTCATTGTTCATGTTTATGATTCATTATCATTATATTCATTTTTTTATTCTTATTGTATAAAATTTATTATATTCTTCATGTTATGTCATGTTTATTCTCTTAATGGGATTTATAGCTAACCACATTCTTATGTCTGTCCCAAGGTTTTCCCATTTAATTTTAAGTGCAATAATGTTAAATATTTTCTCAATAATGATGATGTTTTTACTATATAATGTTGTAATATAATGTTATTAATTCACAAATACATCATACTTCTCGATATCTTGGGTTGTATTAAGTGTAATTTTAAGTAATAAATCATGAATTAATGTGAAATAAAGGGTCGGGTTATCATATCAAAAATCATGCATGATACAATAGGGAATATTCATATAATTAGGAATATAATTGTGAATTCATAGAGTGATGAAAAACATATATATATTATAATTGAGTATATTTATTAATAAATTTGTATAATCATGTTTTTTTGTGAATATAACCCAGGTTAGGGAATCATTATTTTCAAAAAAAGAGGAAAATATACTCCAAGATTCATTAGTGTTTTTGTGATACCTGAATGGGTTAGTGATATAGCTTATCAGTTAGCTTTTCAATTGTGTTTTTTTCTTTTAATAATTTTCATAATATATCTCAATTGAAGAGGTACCATTCCAATCCAAACTATTTTATTATATAGGACCATATTGATTTTGATCCAGATGCTTTGTTGGTTCTTGTACTGATACAGATTGTGGAAAAGAAGGAAAATCTCATTCACGGTATAATAATCATTTTGATATGGGGTTGTTTTAGAAATATGGTAATATTCAGGTAGAAAAATGGGAACATGAAATTGAAATTTTGGGGTATTAGCATGTTTTTTCCCAAAAATTGCATGTATTCTACTTTCAGGGGATGTATGGACTAGTAGTGGGGAGAATGAAACACCCCTAGTTTCAGGTACATGAATTGGTTTCTATATTTTCATTTTATAAAATTATTATGTTTAGTTTTTATAGTTTATTTATGGATTTGGTATGTTTATAAGTGTTTCTAGAGGCTTAAAATTTGAGATTGGTTAGTATAAACCATTCACTTTCAATTGAAAATTATCAAGTGGGGATGGTAGACACTGGGTATGTTCGTGGTTGGTGTATATCTTGTCAAAACAATGAAAATAAATAAAGGAGACACTATGATATGAGGTCATGGGAAAATCATGGTTGGCACTTGGGTTTTCGAACCATTCATGCCAATTGTGTGATGCTTCTATATTGAGATAGTTTCATCGAAGGGTTAGTGAATAATTTTATAAATCATGTTGCCAAAATTTGTGAAAGTTTGGGTGATTCTTTAAAGCATGTATATGTTTTATAAATGGTTTAATAAACTATAGAACCTTACAATGTACTATTCAGTCAATGATCCAAAAAAAATTATAATATTGATTGAGTCCCTATGACCCTCATTTTCTCAATTATTAATGGATGTGGAACCTATCTTTCTCCCTAGACTCCCTTGGAAATTCTCATCGATCAAGAATGGTGTTCTGGATCATTCTATGTGTGTTGGATATTATGATTTGTCAGTAAGTGGTTGTAATTTCTTATTATACATAGATGTTCTATTCTTTTCTCTCTTGGAGAAATATGTATTATCAAACATGGATAGTTTTATGTGTCATGATGGGAATCATGATGCACTTTTTTGGATCTATTGAAGGGACACTGTGGAGATCCAAAAGCTATAAATTATTAAGTGTTGGTGTTTATTATCACCGCCCATTGAAAGGTAGGTGTATTATCACTTATCTCTACCTATTCTAGAACAATATGTATTTGTTTTGAGAAAGGGTTATTAATGGATATTTTAGGGAAAAGTTTGGCGATTTCATGAAAGGAGCCTATTTTTTGGGTTTAAAAAATGTGTAAAATTGGTTGGCTTTTAGAAAACCCTATTTGGTTATTACTTTAAAATAGTGAATTTATAATTATGAAATGGATTGATTTAAAAAAAATATTGAAATGTTATCAATGCTTTATTTTTTATATTAATGTAATTATCATGGAATTTGGAATAATTAGTTTTTCATAAGATCAATGTTGATGGGTTTTGGTCAAAAGTTACATGGTCTATGTAGCATTGATTATTGCCATGAAATATTATTAATCTATTTTTATCTATATATTAATTGGGTATTAAATATGAATTCATTGGATATTAATTCATTAATGTTGGGTTTCATGTAAGATATTTTTGTTTTATGAATTCTTATGAATGACCATTATTTGGAGAAATATGAAGTAAAATGTTGGAATTGAGGAACATAAATGCATATCACACTATTTCACAAAAGGTTGTTGTGTGACAATGGGAAATTGAAAATAAAATGAGGTCGATTACAAAATCCAAAGAGGAAAAGAGAGGTTTTATAGGCACAAAATTGATGTCGCGAGATGAAACCAGGATTCATACACTATAAGTTATAGATAAAAATCATGTACACTATACAATATCTGTAAATATACAATTAATGAATAAATTATTGTTCGTGAGAAGAAGTAAAATACCCAACAATGTTGCCTAAATATGTCACGCTATGAAAAATATGTGCACGTTGTAACACATTTTTTTCACCACATGACACATTTAATTAAGACCTAGATAACTTTTCTGGTTGTGCAGAATGATGTGAAATTTTATAAGCCAGAAAATTTGACATATTTTAATTTTTAAACGATGTGTAAGTGTTGAGCACTATATAAAAACAATGATTTTGTCATATTATTGACATATTTATTAGCCTTTATAACTATAATGATAATTAAAGCATAAATTTCACCTATGGAATCCCATTGATGAAATAAGGGCTTAAAAATATCAGTTTCAACTAAGATATTATTCATTCCATTTCAAGGTTTAGATTAAACCAATTAAAGGATGTCATAGGATTATGACTCACTATTCTTCATAGATTAGTTTTCATTATACTATCACGTTGTCATTTTTATTCTTTAATGTATTGTTGAAAAATAATTATTTTAATTAAAATCTATTTTATTTAATAATTATTTTTCTCATTCAAACATCTATTTCATAGTTCATCATTGTTTCTTTTTTCAAGTTATTTTTTAGTATATTTTTATTTGTTTCAATTTTAGATTTCTAGGTTTTGAATCGTTTATTTATTATGTCAACAATTCCTTCTATTTCTGTAGCTTTAATAAATTCCTTTAAATGATGATACTCTTCATATGGTTAGGGGTTAAAATTATGGGTATTTCCAAACATAATAAATCCATGAATTGAACTTTGGTAACCCTACGATATGTAATTATGTCAATAAGAACTATTCACCACATACTCTTGTACAATCATGACTACGGGAAGTTAAATTGAATGTTCATGTCTTAATTGGAGTTAAGAAGGCCATGACTATTACCCATGATGATTTCTACAATTTAAACTATGTGGGATATATCAAGGTTTTTATCTAGACCTAAACTATGTGATAGTTTCATGTTAGGTTGATATATTTTTTCTTACCAATACAAATCGGTGACCCTTACGCCACTTCCTAGCAATATATATTGGTTTCTCCCATGTTAGATTTAGGATTATAAATTTTCTAAAACATGAAATTCACCCTGATGCCATATTTTATATTTTCATACATTTATTTATTTAATTTGTTTCATTTAACTAGATTATTAAAACCAAATAAAGTTTTATTGACCCAACCTTTTGTAATTAATTTTCTATTGTGTTTCCTCGATCTCTATGGGTTTAGCCTCATTCATCCAATTTACATTTCCTTTGTAGTTGGAGATGTTTTTCATGAAACAATTTCTGATTTGGTCATTCTCTAATTATTTAATGATACCTTCTATATGAATCATATTACCATGGTCAATGGTATCACCAATCCAGATTTTTTATATGTGCGTGTTAGTGTGAATTTAAATATAGTTAATCCAAATATGAATGAATGGTTATGAAATTTTTTATGGTATTCTCAAATAAAATTAATGTAGGGAATTATAAAAACAATGTAACTATTTAGAATATATTCGAAATAAACTATGGTAATGGGTTCTTATCCTAGTAGAATGTGATTGGAATCCATTAGGGAATACCTACTGAGTTTATACTCACTGACATTTTGAGATCCCTTTATGTTTCTGTAGATTTCATATACCATGTCATATGAGAGGGAAAAATATATTATTTTCCTACTAAGGAATCTTGATACTATTTGAATGATAGGTGGTGATATATCTTGAAGCTTGTATGGGTGGTGTTTGGGACCATTTACTTGATGTCTAAGTGATACTATTATTTTTTTTACCAATTATCATTCTTGTTTTGTTTTCACTATGACAGACTTGTACTGATTATTTTTATTTGTGGTTATTTTATCTATTATCATACATAATATAAGATTTATGGTTGTTTATATTTTATGATGGTTTGTTTTTTTCTTAGAAGGGATAATAATATCAAAATATTTCCTAATTATTTGGATTTTGTTTCCAACCTTTGGTGTATTGGGGATGTCACATATGGTTAGTTACATTCCATATCTTCTCAAAGCAATGACTAGGAAAAGGATTTTATAGTTAATCCTAAATATGTGAATGGAATAATTTCATATTTAATTCAAAAAAATTATCTCCATGTTTAGTTTTCTAATTGTTTTTATGTTGTAGAGGAAGAAAATCATGGAATCGTTGCAAAAAAAATTATGGATTTGAGATAAAACCATAATTATTTAATATCTCAATGAAAACCCATATTCTCATAAAACCATCCTGGATGAAAAGTACTATATCATCATTATAAAAAATGTTTGAAAGTTCATATACTTTTAAAATAATTTTTAGAATATATATACATAATAAATCTTCAGTAATTAAAAAAAATAAAGAATGAATTTATCCCTATATAATTATATAAGATAATGGGAAATATCATTTCGGAGTACCATTCACCTTGAAAAAAACTTCAGAATGATTTGAAAATATATAGAATCATATTAGTGAAAAAAATCAACAAAACCAAACCTATGATTGTACCCCAACATAAAATCCAAGTTAATTATGTCATAATGCTTCCTAATTTCAATATATGAATCAATTATTATATTTTAATTGGAATTCATATAGATTTTAATTCATTCATTAGAAACACAAAGTCAATAATATATCCTTGTACTACGGATAAAATAATATCGTTTGGAAGATACCACCTAATTTATGATGATTCAAATCATGGTTCCCATGATTTTATTGTGGATATTTTTGATAAATTTGATTATATCCAATGTCCAAAATGAATCGGGGGAGTTAGAATCAAAATAGTTAGGAAAGATGACCAACAATATAGAATCCATACACTTAGATATAGTCCTATTCATGATGAAAATTTGGAAAATCTTCATAACATTTCCCTAAATAGTATCCTTGAACTCATGATATAAAACTTTGGTGGATCCAAATAGTCTTAGAGAATTATAAAAATTAAGTGAAATTATTCCATCAATGACTTAATCATTTTCTATAATCCTAATTATAATCACATAGTTCTAATGATCCATAACCATAAATATGGTATTCCAAAATTCTAAAAGGTTGTCATGGGAACCCCTATTAAAAAGATCCTAAATGTAACTAAATATAATCCTTAGACCATTTTGAATGAAAGTGAAAAAAATTTAATAAAATGATATTAATATATAATATATCTATAGATAAGTTAATTTATAATGAAAAATAAATAAATAACTCGAGAAGAAAGATTATTGTCCGAAAATATGAGCTAAGGTTGGCCCTTATTATATGAAACATTATTGTTGATTTATGATCCAATTCTAAGTGAAATGGTGAGACTAAACATAATCCCTAGAGATAACTATTTGATAAAAAATAAGATGTTTTTAGTGATGAAAAACATATAATTTTCCCCAATGATAATTTTGACGTGGACAATATAAATACAATGTCAGATTAGAAAAGAAACAATTAAACCTTCATTAGATTTTTATTAAAACTATGTTAAAGGATATAACATTTAATGGATTCATAAATACTATAAATAGAAAAAAAATAATTATAAAAACATTTAAGATAATGATATACGGAACAAAAGAAAATAAATCACGTGGTTAATGAAATGTCATGTGATTTTGGAATAAATTTCATGAAATAAATACATTGTCCAATATATTTCCCCACACAATACACCAAACTAAAATGATTCATGAAAGATTTATTATTAATAAATAATAATATGTTTTTTAAAACTACTATATAAACATATATTAGTCAATTAAATATGGTTACATTATAAGGATATATAATTGAATTGATTTAATATTTAAAATGCTTATCTACTATAAAATAATAGATTAATTTATTGATAAATTATAATAATTAGATTTTAATATATTATTCTAATAATATATAATATTTCAATATATTAACTGGAATATTATTTTTCAAGAATTGGTATGATATAGTACTAAGAACACTTTGGTTTTGAAATGGTCATTTTTGAATGAGTGTCGTTTTCTATATATTTTCATTCAAATGATAAATTTATAATTTTTTGTAATTTATTTTTGAACATTATATTAATTTTTTATTTCCAAATAATAGTATTGGTTTAAAAATAATTTTATAGAATTTTAAAAAAATAATTATTTATTTGGTAAATAATTTAAAATTACATTTTTGCAAATAACATTGATTTTATTACATTTTATGTATTTAATTATTAGTTTTACATTAATTAAATCCTTTAAAATACCAAAGGTATATTTTATAAGGGGATTTGTAATTTTATGAATGTTGTTTTTAATTTACAAGACCATATTTAACAGTTTAGAACATAAGTTATAATTCAAAAATATATTTTTAATATATTATACGTTATGTATTGTAAAATTTGTTTTTATCACTACAAGGAAATTATCATAATAATATAAATTTAAAATTTTGAATCATTAGACCGAAATTATATATTAATGAAATATTTATGTTCTTTTAAACAAGATTTTTTACTTTGGTAAAAACATTTTACAACGGTATAAATCAAAAGGTGTAAAAAGGGATCAACCAAGAGGGAAAGACCAAAAAATGATCAAATATTTTATCGGAATGGATATTTGAAGACATTAAAAAACTTTTATGTTTCCTTATCCATTGTTTCCCTTTTTTTTTGAGAAATATTCTTTGATATCAATGTTCCATTATAAAAAATATTTTGGGTATTTTCAAAATTTTCAGCCTTTAACTTATAAAAGGGGTACACCTCTCCTCAGTTTTTTTCACTTAAAAAACGACTTAGTTTAGACTAAAATATCACCAAACATATCCTTGAAATTAAAATCATCAATTAATATTTATTATTTTTCCCAAATTAGCTTGCATAAATTTTATGACCTCATTTTAATGGTTAGAATGTTATAAGTGACATAAAAATTTCTAACCACTCAATTCTCAATTTAATTTATATGTTAATTTATTCACAATAATATTAAATTTAACCATGTTAAGATGGTAAACTAAGTTTCCTTATTATACTATAATGTTACTATAATTATTGTATAACCACTAATAATTTTTACATTTTAAAAAAATGAAACAATCATTTCTGTGTTTCAATGATTACAACCTCTGTAACACAACAAGTTCATTTTTCATTCACTTAATCAAAAGGATAGTAAAATTTAGTGATTTAATATATAATTATGATTTTTAAGACATATTTAATATTCCTAAATGAAAAATCATATTAATCTTATTCCTAGTTCAAAGTAAAATTAAATATTAATATATGTGTTCATTACTGCCTCCATGGGATTATCAATTTGCATTTTTCATTTCATCCCTACATTAAATTAATGGTAATAATAATTTATTTAATGACTAAACATGATTTTTATGAAATTATTAAGTTTTTATGAATTAAATTGGATAATATATTAAAAATATGAGTAATAAATGGTACTTTTAAATTCAACCATCCAAAAGTGTTTTCTAAGAGAAAAATGATATCTTCATTTTATAAAATAACTTTTTATAGATCATATAATATTTAATATACATTAAAAATAAGATATTTCATACTAATAAAAAATATATTATATCATATTTCTTATGTTATAATTATATTACAACTAAATTTCTTCAAAATCATCCATTAACAGGGGTATGTTCATGTTTGGGTGGGTCTAACACACTAATTTGAATAGTGATATACATTTATATAATGGATTGAAATTGGATTTTAATTTCTCATGGTGAATTATATAAATAATTATATAATTATTTTTTGTGTTTTTGGAGGAGTAATATATAAATTTAACCCATTATTGGAGAAAACAACATTTGATCATTAATATTCATTGAAACATAATCATCATTAAATATTTAATTAAGGATCATTATCGGAGATCAAATTGAATAAAATTATAACAATGGAAAAAATAATAAGACATAAATTTAATTTATTTGTATGATCTATTGAAGCTTAAATTTTATAAATTGGTTAATATCAGTATTGTTGTCATGAAACTAGCTCAAAAAAATAATCATTAATCGCACCATGTTTTGAAAAAAAAATAACTAAAAAATATGCATATTGAGAATAATTTAAAAAAATATTTATAAAATGTTATATAAATCGATAATGTTTTTAAATAGGTGATTAATATGCTTGTTTTTTCATGCAGTAGGCTACTATGATATTAAATAATAGAAAATTTAAGGTAAGGGATTGAGGTATCAGTTTTAGTTTCATGATACATATTTATTATTTAATATCATGACATCTTTTCTAATGTATGAATAATCCATAATGAATATATTTTATGAAATTCATGTAATTAAAATAGTTTGATGATAAATATATGTTTATTTTCTAAAAATGGAATTTGATTTAAAGAATACCAAGTTCATAAGGTAGTTTTTTAATTAAACTCTGTTCAGTATGTCAATACTAAACTTCATGATCTTATCTCTTCATGGACTAATTTCTTCGACCCTAATATTGTTTTCATCATTAAAAATAATTACAATCATAAATAATTATTGGTTTTCATCCCTGCCTATGTTTTATATTTCAATAGATGTTTCCCTTTATATATGGAAACCAAATTGTGTGTTACTTCATGTGACCTTTAGCTTACGCTTCTCATATTTTTAGATGTAATCATTATTAAATCTTTTTATGAGTTAGTTTTTCAAAAATGTTATATCAAACTACTAAAAATGTTTTCCAACTATTTACAATAAATTTTTTTATCCTCCAAAATAAATTTACATTAATAACCATTATTTATTTCCAATAATATATTATTGAAGTCCCTTTCAAAAAATTATGTGATTCTAAAATCATTCACATAAACTTTTTAAAAAAATTATTTCAATTTCAAGGATCAATTGTTGAATATTCATTTAAAAAATACATATTTTAAAAAACAAATCTCACCATTTTTAAAATCAATATTTTCATACCAAGGATTCATTATTGAGAATTATTTGAAAATAATCATTTTTAATTTAATTTTATTAAATTTATAAAAGGTGTAATTTTAAAAAATGTGTTATAATAATTTCCCATAACTTCATCACTTATTATACATATAAAATTATTTTCTACAAAACACTTTTATGATTTCACAACCATTTTCCTATTTTTTTCCAAATACATAATTTTCATTAATGTGGTTTGTCAAGCATCACCATCTAAATGTTATTATTAAATACTCTTTTGAGGTGATTAAATTATTTTTAAAAACAATTTATATTCTTGTGGTCAATCTTGGTGATACCATTAGGCAATTTCATGAAACCCATATTTCATTCCATGGTTTCTTTATGGATTATTTGATTGCTTTTTTCGAATAGAACCATATGTATGAATGATATATTGGTGGGGTCCAATATATCCCACTAATTAATTGGTAATTATTATATATTATGATCTGAAAAGGGCACACTAGAGAATTTAACAAAATATTAAGGGCACACTAGTTGATTTATCGGATTCCAACGGTTTAGGAAATAATTTATCCCAAGTCTAAGGTTACCAGAGATGATTTCTAATAAGAAATATGGTCCACTATGGGATTTATCCCATGATTAAAGGTACATTAGATGATTTATATGAATCCAAAGGGGTATCTAATTTATTTATACCACTCCCATGGTTATATAAAAGGATTATCCCAATCCTAAGAAGTTATAGGGGTGATTATCCCAAGCATACTATGTTATGAATTTTTTTGGGTAGCCTTCACATATTATTTTTGTGATTATATATTTTTTTGATTCATTTATATCATAATATTGTGCCTAAGATTATTCTTTTTAAATCATATTTGATGCCACCAGATTCCAAAAATATATTCCATGGTATATATTTATTAATTTTATGTCACAAGTCCTTATATCATGACTTATAAACAATGATTATTATCATATGATATTATAATAAGTTATTTCTACCATAACTATGTTTCCACATATTCTTATGATCTTACCTTTGAGGGAATGTACATCACTTATACTCTACTACGCATTTCAGATCATCCATTTCTTATGATTTCCATCCCCAGGTAATAAATATGAGTATAACGTATGAAAATCCCTAAATGGATTCTAGTGAGAAATTATTATTGGTAAATTTTCACTTTTGTTTCTTTTGTGTCTAGACATTAATTTCATTAAACCTTGGTTTTTAAGGTTTATGGAACTATTTAAGATAAGGAATGATTATTCGTGAAAAATTTTGAATTAAATGTATATGATCAACTTATGTCTCAATACTTAGTATAATATGTGGATTTAATTATTTTATTATATGGATTGTTATATTGGGGAATATTATATGGGAACATTTTGAAAACCCTATGTTAAATTCTTTTTATATTATAGAAACACAAAGTAATGGTGAATTACAAATTATTAAATTATCCTATATATTTTCTCCACTCATGGATTCTAAAATGCTGATTTATCTCTGAAAATGTTAAACCTAGATATAATATACTAGAAAAATGATGGTTGAGTAAGGAATATATAATCACTTTGGTTCTTGATGAGTGGGCCTAAGACTTCAAACCTATGTAGAAACTCCCATGTAATATGCTTGGGTGAATCACGTTATCTTCAAAATACATTACGATTGATTTTTTTTTAGAAAAAATAGGTTAGGGAATATGAAATACCCTAATATAAAAAACCTATATGAAACCAAAGTGTCATTTATGTTGAACAAGAAAATAATTTATTAAATTTAAAGAGTAATATATTTTTAGTTTTAATTTTTTTCTATGTAAATATCATAGAATAATTATATTTTTTTGTTACGTGTTTATCACCATAGATTGACTCATTTTTTATTTTTAAATGGAAAATGAAATAAAAACCCATGATTAAAATTTACATCACATATATTTTCAAATATACTAAATATAAATAAAATTGTATTATAGATACTGTTGAAAATATTTCTTTTATGCTCACCCATTTATCTGAAATTTTCATTAAAAACATGAAATGATGTAAACATTAAGACACACCAATGAAGAGAATGATAGAGTTTCATGAAGACTAGGTTATAAAGATGTTTTAGGAAAGAATATAAAACTTTTTTACTTATCAAAGATGTGGGAAAAAGTATACAAGGAAATATATCAGAAGAAAATGAAAGTGTTTAATGTGGAAGGATTGGTTATTGAGCACATGATTTTCAAGATAGATTGAATAAAATAATCAATGAGATGAACGTGATGAATTCCCAATGCATCAAATTTCTAAAGTTTGGGAATTATGAAAAATAATTCTATTAACGAATAACTAATAAAGATAACATACATCAAAAACCTCGTAAACGAAGGTAATAATGGAAAACCTGTTATATATGTACTTTTTATAGTAAGCCATAAAAAAGAAGTGTAAAATGTAAACTCACAATCCAAAAATAAAATTTGGTTATCAATTTGGAAGATATAGAAATCATCCTTAATATTAACAGGATGTTTCCTAAGAGATTCATATCAAAATCACTACAATTTGATATAATGTTTTATTTTTATTTTATCGAAAGTTTAAAATTTTGTAAATTAATCCATGAAAGACTTATTGTCTCTCCTTTAGAATAATTAAATGTCATTTGGTAAATTTATTGGCCATATACACATAAAATTCAAAGAAATAAACAAAATAATGAAACAAAATTTAACTTTTAAAACTAATCATGGAACATCTATCAATGAAATGATGACTATTATCTCTTTTGGAAAACTAATTTCATTGTAGGAGTTATAAAACCTTATCATAAGGGATGCTTAGCATAAATGTCTTGATAAAAACTCAATATAACGACTAACCTATTCTAATGAAAAATTATATATTGATAATATTTATTAATAACACATTAAAAAGTATATCATTAGTTACCTCTATATTGTAGATACACATAGTTAGTTACAATTTAAATTTATAATTAAAATTATGAGGATAGATTTTATTTATAGGGGGTGGGAATTTAATACCATGGTATTTTTAAATATATTTATTTGAATAAAAAATATCTTCAATTGAATTATCCACTCACGATAATAATCTAAAATAAGAAATTAAATAATTATTATTAAGAAAAATTAATTAAAATAATAACTAAAATAAATAAAAGTATATTTACCATCTAAAAATGCTTACTATTTTGGATATATATTTAAAATGATTGAGTATGTACAAGTATTGTCTATTCTTGAATAACAACTTAATGTATTAATAAAATAAAATTGATTTATTTTAGAAATTATTTTAACATATTATATTTTAATATATTAACTAAAATTAATAAAATTATAACATTAATAATTTTTATGTGATATTATGAACAATACATAATGCCTAATTTTTTTAATAAAAAGTCAATTTTAATTATATGTTCATCTAAAAGATAAATTTGTAATTATAAAAATCACAAAATTAACTAAATGTTTTAATTATAAATATCCATATTTTTGTAGGACAAAATTTTTGGACTTTTCTTTAAATATTTATTTTTTGGAGAATAGTAAAAAATATCATTTTTACAAATAACACGGTTGTTATGAAATTATTTGTATATATGTATAAATTTGAAATTCAAAAACCATTTTTAAAATATGAAATTTTAATTTTTTTAGCCAATTTATTTCATTAAATTATTTTTAAATAATCTATAAACACGTATTTAACATTTTTTTATGTATATTTTTTTGTCAAAAAATTAGTTTTTAATACATTATACATTTATAATTATAAATTTTTTTATATAATGTAACATTAATATAAGAAAATAGATATAAAATTTAGAGTTATTAGACCAAAAATATTTAATTTTTTTAATTAATTTTCAATCATAATTAATATATTACATTGATAAAATTATTATTCTTAATATGAAGAAAAAAATTAAAAGGTGTTTAACCCGGATGGAAAGACCAAAAAAAGATTATAAAATGTGTTTTAATGTGCAGTTGAATATTTTTTTTAACATTAATCCTTACCCTGCCCATTATTTTCTAATTATGGATATGCTATATATGATAGTGACTTCCCATTATTAAAATGTTTTGGGTACTTAGGAAAGTATCATTCCTTCTCCTGAATAAAAGGCGCACTTTTTGACTGAAATACCCTCACACCACAACCCTCTTAGTTAAGAATAGAATATATCCAAATATGTTCTAAAATTTTTTATTCACCTTAAATACATTATGGTCTTCTCAAAAGTCCATCCATCAATGGATTAACCCCCTCTCAAAGGTTATAATACAAGAAGTGATGTATAAATTTCTAAACACACCATACATATTTCTATTTAATAATGATCATTTTTTATTCCTTAAATTACATTAAACCATATAAAAAACATAACATATTTATAATTATTATATTATAATGTTATTAAAATTATTGAAAATTCATTAACAATTGTTCCATTTTCTTTTAATAAAAATAAAACTGTCATTCTTGTGTTTTGTGGACTACCTCCCTCATTACCCAATGGGTATTTTTTCCATAACCGCCATGCAAGGCAAGTAATAATGAGTAATTTCATATATATATATATATATAATGATATTGGAGAAATATTTTATATCCTTTAATGATATATGATATAACTATTTCCCCCGTCATATTGAAATCAAAATCCTCATCCATGCACACGTGTGGACTAACCTCCACAGAATTATCAATTTTTATTTTTCTTTTCCTAAAAAACATATATATATGGTCAAGAAATTATTTAAATGGATAAATATTAATTATATAAAATTATTAAAGTTTATATAAATAAGTTATACAATCTGTTAACAATATGTACAAAAATCAATTGTGGTAATTTCAACTATCCAAAAAAGCATTCTAAGAGTAAAATGTGATTTATTTCTATTATATAATAACTTCATTTCATTTATTTTATTTTTATATTAATTGATAATTATGATATATTATTCTAAAAACCCCAAAAGTACACCATTATACTTCAGTTATAATTAGGTTAGAAATAAATATCTTCATAAATATCTTTAATTATGATATTTTCTTATTTTTGTCAGATTAACCACTTTGTTAAACAATAAAAAAATTGATATCATTAATGGAGATGATAACATTATTATTTTTATTATATTATAGAAATAATAAATATTTATTATTTTAGTTATATTGTAGTAATATAAAAATTAAGCATATTATTTAAGAAACATTCTTTGATTGCTAGGAATAATAAAAACGTATTCGTCGTTAGATTTATCATTAGGTATCCTAAAAAACATTATTTTAATGAAATTATAACATGATAAGTATTTATAAAACCTCAATTTTAGTAATTTATATGATTTCAAAATTTTAATATTTGGGAGAACAAAGATAAATAACGTTATTATCATGAAACTAACTCAAAATGTTCCAGATGACTTTCATTCTATAATAAAAATTATATGATGAAAACCACTAAATTGGAATTAAAATAATAAATGAAGTTTATAAAAGGATATAAAAATGAATATGGTTCTAAAATATTTGATTAATATGGTTTTATGTTTTATATACAATTTTATAGTATGGTGAACGAAGCATGAATTCTAGTTAAGGGTTTATTCTTTCGAATTTAATTTCTTGAGACATGATACATATAGTACATGATGAAATTATTAAAATGTTTTGATTGCATAATAAAAATTTCATTTACCATATTCATTTAATTCATGGGTTTTTAATGTCCATATAATTTTATTTCATTAAATATATTTTAACTCAAAAGATAAAAAATTATTACTGTTATTTGTTAACTCAAATCCCTTCATTGTGTTAAAATTATTCTAAATGAAATTCTTTGTTTTATGATTGATTTAATCAATAATAATATTTTATCTCATTTTAGTTTATATTAATCTTTATAAGAATAAATATTTTAAATAAAAATATATTACATTGATAAATTTCATTCAAAAAAATTATATCATCATTAAGAATTATTCTGATCTGATTTAATGATAAGATCTTCTCCATGTCTTTAATTCTCCCTCCCAAAAATGTTCTATTTTAAATTTACATACCTAATATTAAAATTTATTATGTGAAATTATTATTTACAATAACATATATTGAACATATTATTTCATATACTAATTTCATTATAGGGTTTTCATCAATGGTATTTCAAAATATTGAAAAGTACATTCATCCCTTTAAAATCAAGTGTTTTATCATCCACTATACACTTTATTTTGATATACATTAAATAATTTAAATGATATATTATTTAAGTATATTATTCAAATGTAAGTGTTTTCAAAATATTTCATTTCACTATTTTGAAAACATTCTGTAATTTACAAGGAATAATTATTGAAGGTTAATTATTAAATCTATTTGTTTTCAAAATGATTTCATATAAATTTTTTGAAACCACTAAGTATATTCAAGGAATAATTATAGATATTTATTTCATTTAATAGATATTAAAATATTCTTCTATTCAGATTTTCAAAATTGGATTTTCATGTAAAATCCCATTAAGGATTTATTAGGTATGTATTAACCTCAAAGTGGGTTTACATTTCTTGTTTTCTATAGAGGGATCAGATGTAATTGAGAGAATACCTATAATGGTGAAGTCGTAGAATTTATGGAATCATAGATTTAACTTACTTTCTCTACATGATAGAGGAGGATTTCATGCCTCGTTACAAGGTAACATGATATGTAAGATTCACATGATACAATTCATGAAAGGATTCCCAATGTAAAAGGTTACACATCACGAAGATAAGTTACATGTCATGTCAATTTTAAATGAGTGTTTGTAATCCATGGTTATAGTTTTCTAGAGTACGTTGGACCTTGGAGATTACACATTGTTGAACTAGGTTACACATCATGTAACATCATTTATACTATTTTAAAATAGACATGAAGATATTTTTTATCATTTCCTTTCTCAAAACATCATTTCCCTCAACATAGGTAAATTTCCCAGATGATTTTGGGAGACTCCACTGCTTCTAGTTTAATCTATTGGCATTAAATCACTATTGAGGTTGTGGTTTTTTTCTCTAGGTAAGCGATCATTATTTTTTTTCAATGAAATAGATCAGGGATGCTTCTATGGGTTTAATAATCATATCAATTATTCTAAATTGGTGTGTTTTCATGTATTTTTACAAGATATATTGTGTGGTATCTTTATAGAGGCCATTCCTTTGTTGGTCATGTTGTAGTATGCATTCATTTTTGAAGTATGTGATATTTCCACATCTCTTCCGCCCTATTTCTCAATTTAATCAATCCACAGATGTGTGTATTGGAATCTAGGGACTTCATTGATGTCACAAGTTTTCTATTGTTAGTGGATATCATAGTGGGCGTGTGCAACCCGATTTTTGAGGTAGGTGGTTCCATCTCTATTATATATTTGATAAAAAATATTTTTATATTCTTATAAATTGTTTTAAAAATAAAATGGTATAAAATTAGAATGAATGTTTTTGTGTGTTGGAATGAGATAATGAATGAATAATTTTTCTATGGTTTTTGAAAAATAGAATGAAAAATGTGTGTTTTCAGCTCATTAAAATGGTTTTGTGAGATGGTTTTGTATTTTGTTTTGAAACATTTTTTTTAAATGAACACATGGTTAACCTTGGGTATTAGGTGGATGATTTATATTTAGGATATATTCCATTATTGGGGTTCATTTTATGGGGTGTTCCTCATGTCCTATAGTGTATATTATTGGCCCTATATATGTATATGGTGTTGGGGATTCACTTTTAGGGGTGTCTCCCTTGTCCTGAAGTGTAGATCATTACTTTTAGGTACTATAGTACACTATTAGAAAATTATTGTGTACAAGTACTCTATTTCCTTACCTGTTGTACTCATTGGTATTGTGATTCTTTTTTTCTATAGTGGATTTGTATTTCTTGTCTTTGGAAAATTTTACCCTTCATATTCATATTGATTCTCATGAAATATTTTATGTAAAATGTGATTTTAAATTGATCTAGCTTATTTTTCTTTAGAACTGTGTTATAAGGGGAAATTTTATCATGTTTTCTATAAAACAGCTTCAATACATATCATGTAATTATTTATTTAAATTTAGAATACAAGAATTATCATATAGATACTTTTATGGAACACCAGGGTGAGATCCTTTTGAGCCTATTAGCTCACACCATGTTCACCCCTTAGATGGTGTTTAAACCATTGTATATATTATACTTCATGTAAAGGCAAGGTGTTGTTGTGTAGTAGTGAGGTTTCATGTTAGTGGGGATGGTTTGCTGGTGGTGTGGTATTGGGAGTTCATCCACACCATCATTTGGAGTTGTTTTTTTGTTCTAGTACTTTGATGTTCAACTTGTCTCTTGGAATTTTGGGTATTTTCCTATTATTTGTTTAGGTTGTATTCTTATAGTTATCGCATATATTTATTAGTCTTCTGTAAATTCTTTTTTCTTAATGTATATATATTACATGTTTTTTTGTTCATCTAGGGAAAAATTGTTCTATCCTGTTTGTTTCTCAATGCTTGGGTGCTTTTCACCAGCCCATGGGGAATAGGAATGCCCTTTGGGTGTGGGAAAAAATGGTTTGGGTACCAAATTTTAGTGTAACCTAGGTTGTTTCATTACAATTTGGTATCAGAGGCAATGTATTATTTATTTTCAAGGGAATATGTTGAGTACTTATTGGGAGGTGGATTATATTGATCACATATCAAAGGTATAGGAGCATGAATCACCCCATTGTAAGGTGGTGTGGTTACCTCTACCATAATTAGTCATTTTACTGGGGGGATGTTTGAGGGTCAAAGCCAATGGATAGAAAACCCATCAATTATATGCCCAATGAAGACAATATCTTGATCATGGGCTAGACTAGTCCATCCAAAATGGTATTAGATCATGGTTCTCCTTGATAGTCCTTGTATTAGGATGTCTGTTAGACTATAGATAGGATTTTCATGATATGAGAGGTATGTTGTCATGAGTATTTGGGTATCTCATATCGTAACTAGACTCACGTTTGCATGGGATTTTTTATATGTTTTAAAACTATTGGGTTTGGTTTTAAATCTCATTTTATACTTGTTTATTTTCTGGTTTTAGCTGAGAATTGTTATGTTGTCTGATCATTCATAGGTTTTAGTATGCATTAGTATGCATCCATGATTTCTTCTATGAGTTCCAATGGAATTGGTAGCTTAATCTCCACAAGGGTAAAAACCTATAGATCATAATATTATCGATAATATTATATAAGAAATTTGGGATGTCGATCAGGATGTACCATGAGTTTGGAACGTATTTGTTGAGGTACATATGGGAGATGGAGGAAAGTGAGATCGATCATGAGAGTTCTTGTGTGAGAAGCCACCATCCATTAAAGTAACAATAACCTCATGTGTTGGAGGACTATATTGATATTATTGATCAAATTTTCAACTTTCTTAAGACACATTAAAACATCAAGGTGAAATGTGTAGCGTTCATGCATGACAGTTTCATCAAGAAACTATTGGATTCTATGGTCCAAGTTGATAAACATGTGGACTTGGATGGGAAGGGATTAATTTTTTTTCTTTCCGGTAGGTTTTCCATAGTCATTTATGTTGGAGAAGTCTATGTAATTCCATTCTTTACAATAATGAGACTGTTCATGGTTGTCATGCACAAGCTTGTTTTTGGATTTTGAGTAATTTCCTCCAGATATGGTGTATAGTGATCAACAGAAGGCTCCTTAAGTACTGATAGGGTTTGAGATTGGATATCAAATATTATGTGTTTATGATGAAATGTTCTACCTCTATAGAGGTGGTAGACACATATATGATGGTTGAGATGGATATGGTGTGAAAGGTCTATTATCCCGACCCATACCTTCAATCTAGTGGTAGATTTAGTGGTGTGAATGGAAAGAACGGAAAGTGGTAGGGTCATTGAAGATATGGTGGTGGTGGGTCTCTACTACAAGACTCCTCTGCAAAATCTTCTATCGTAGTAGTGTGCCTCTGACTCACTATCAGTGAGGAAATGTCAGAAACACAATAAAATGGCCTATTCCCGTGAAGACATGAAATAGCCGTGAATGTGTTAGTAATTTACAGTGTCTCTATCAGTTAAGGACTATGACTCATTATGGTCAGGGTTCTTCTACTCTAAAGGATACTATGGTGTAGTCAAAATCATTACGGACTATTGGGCTCGAGACATAGTCCTTAAGAGTGAAACACATTCACATGGTAGATGAGTCCCCCTTGAATTTTATGCTTGTGTGGTGATAGTGAGAGATAAATTATTTATTGCATCTTCTATATAAATTGGTTTATTTCACTGTGGTTCCTCCAACATGTTTATATCTACACGTTTGATTGAGGTTCTTAAACAACCAATGTAACTTGTTGGAATTATAACAGAGTTATCGACACCTCTCGATAAAATAAAATATCAATAGTTTTACTGTACTCGTTTGTTAATGGTAGTTATTAATATTTTTTGGGGATTTTCTTATTTTTTATCAAGATCTATTTGATGTCATTATAAAAATGGATTATATTTTCTATCAACAAGATGGGGTTGATTTTTATCATCAGTGTTTCTTGTTCTATGCTACTTATGGGGTCTTTGAAGTATTATAGGGGGAGTGAGACCTAATATTAGTTTTTGTAGGACCTTCACTTATAGATCATATGTGTTTTTTGTCTTTTGTTCTGTTTTTTCCTAATGAAATTTCTTCTATTGTTGATCTTCAAATATTAGATTTAGACATTTCTGACATTTTACCAGAATAATTCATCTGTATTCTTCCAATGAGAGAGGTAAAGATAACAATTGACCTAGTTTGAGGAATGTAGTTGATATAAATACAACCATATCATACAGAACAAAATGATATAAAAGAGTTCAATATTCAGTAGGATGATCTATTGGAAAAAGGTTTTTTATCCCCAGTGTTTTACCTTGGGTAACCCCTATTCTCATTGGCAGCAAGGCAGTTGGTTCCCATCAGTTCTGTGTGGACTATCAAAATTTAAATTGGGTAATATTTAATAAAAATTATTCTTTTCCACGTGTGAATGATTTTTTTGATCAATTAAATGGGGGAAATTCTTTCTCGAAGATTGATCTTTAGTTGGGTTATCATCACCTCATAATTTTTGAGTCTAATATAATCATGGAAGAATTCATGAAAAGGTATGACCATTATGAATATATATTGATACCTTTTGGTCTGACTAATGTTCTTGTAGTTCTAATGGATTTGATGACATAGATATTTCATCACTATATTGAAAATTTTGGTGTACTATTCATAAATGATATTATGGTTTATTCAAATTTTGAGCGTTAGAATGAGAACTTTCTATGTTTGGTTTATGACTTTCTTCGAAGTCTCTATTTGTATTAATATATTTCAAAATGTAGTTTCGATATTGAGGAAGTGATGTTCTTAGGGCATAATATTTTTAAACATTCCTTAGAATCCAATCCAGAGAAGGTGAAGTCTGTTTTGTTGTTGAAGGAATCCCAAAATTACTTTGAGATATGAAGATTCCCTAGCCTTGTGGGATAATACGAACAGTTTGTTAATAATTTCTATAAGATGGTGTTACCATTGAACTCTCTTAATAGGAAAGAAGTGAAATTCACATGGGATGAAAACTGATAGCCTTCTTTCAAGGAACTAAAAGGACTTCTAAATTCAGCACCTATTCAGATATTACCTGAGCTAGGTAAGGGGTATGTTTTGTTTCTGTGATGCTTTTGGAGCTGTTTTGGGATGTATATAGATGAAATATGACCATGTGGTAGCTTAAGACACATGTTATGTTTTTCCATAAAGAGAAGGATTACCCTACTCACGATTTATATATTAATGCAGTTATGCATGATCTTAAATGATGGTGGCACTATCTTTTTGGGGAATGATTTATAGTTTTCTATGATCTTTATAGTTTGGGTTATATCTTTTCTAAAAAAACAAAAATATTTGATAGGGAATATGGGTAAAATACATTCATAAGTTTGACTCTAATATCACCTACACCCCAAGGAAGTTGAATGTCATTGAAGAAGACCGTAGTAGGAAATTATCATCACAGGTTGTTCTAGAATCAATGAAGAAATTGAATATTAGGGGGATTTTCACTTAGTTGAGCCTAAATGCTCAAGAGGATGTTTTTGGAATGGTTAGAACCAGGTTTTTTTTATAATTATCCCATATGGTGCCTATTTTTCAAGTTTTTCTTGAAGATGATGAGTTTGATAAAGTTTGAGAAAGCTTTTATAGTGGGGAGACTGCTTCTGGTTGTTCTATCTCTTTAAATGGTATGATCTATTTTTGAATGTGGGTTGCCATCCCTGCATCCATGAGGAGTTTAGTCTTGTTTAATTATCAATTCTATTCATTGGTCTCACATCCCACCACTATGAAGATGTATTATGACATGAGAAGATGATTCTAGTGGCTAAGTATAAAGCATGAAATTGCAAAGTAATGCACCACTATTACACCTTCCAACAGATCAAGGTAGAGCACTTGAATCCTCATAGATTTCATCAGCCTCTTCTGGTGCCAATATGAAAATGGGACAATGTATCCATAAGTTTTCTTATTAGATGAACATGGAATCATTGTGGTAGAAATTCTATCTGGATGGTTTTTTTTCAGTTGACAAAATATTCTCATTTAATTCTGATCTAGGATACCACTAAGGTTGAAGATAAGGGTAGGATGTATGTCTCAAACATTGTGAGGGTACATTAGATTCCTTAGTCTACTGTTTCATATTGGGATGCTAGGTTAACCTTGGAAATATCAAGGATTCTCTAAGAGTAAATGGGTGCTCTTTTCATATTTATGAGAACATACTATCCACAAATAGATGTTTAAACAAAGTGGGTAATTCAGATCCTAGAGTATATACTACGTGTCAGTGTTCGTGACCTTGGTGGATCACGAGATAACCATATGGGACTAGTTTTGTTTGTTTACTACATTAGTTATTAGTCATCAATAAAAATTGATCCCTTTGTTTTATAATATGGTCTCATGTGTAGATCACCTCATTGTTTGGATGAGGTGGTACAAGTAGTTATGGTTGCAACATGTTTGGCTCAGGTGATGTACAAAAAAAATCATGAAGTATATCAATTCTAGGTTATAGCCCAGAGTTGATAGAAATAATATGCAGGTAAGAAACATCATCCTATGGAGGTTTCTTTTGGTTACTGGGGTTTCTTGAATTTTTTCCCTCAGGTGGGTCACTGTTGACATGGAGAATAGGGGGAATTAGTTCTAAGATATGTTGGACCATTTGAGGTCACTGAGAAGCTCAGACAAGTTTCTTATCAGTTGGAATTTCTAATTCATTTTATTTGTATTCATGTGGTTTCCCACATGTCTTAGCTCATGAATTATCACCCTGATCCCACTCACGATCAGATTTAGGAAGAAATAAAGTTAGTTTCAGATGTATCTATTATGGATAAACCAGTTGAGATCATTGAATCTGAAGTGAAACCCTTGCGTGGGGAGTCAATTCCATTTTTCAGAGTTCTATGGAAGAATGGATCGGATTCTCTTAAGACTTTGGAATGTGAGTCATTGATGAGGGATCAAGGGACTCATCTTTTTCAATGGATTGAATCTTCTACATGACTTCCTAGGGATGGAATGTCTTTATTGTGTGGAGTTTCTAGAATCCCAATATTGACCTACAAGTTATGTATTTAACCACATTTTTTTTTTCCTTTTATTGATGTCTATAGAGGTCCAAAAGGGTATTGGGACGATACCTTTAATATTTATTTTAGTGATTTATTAGACTCATATCCTTAACCAACATTATCTACAAAATCTTGGTGGATTTAATTCCATGTAACTAGGTTAAACAATGTGAATGACTCCATGGATACAAGTCATGAAAGTATTCATGAATTGAAATGTTATATATCATGAAGAGGATTTAAGCATTTTAAATGTGTTAAATGATTGTTTTTAGCCCATGGAAATAATTTTTATAGCTTATATGGGACCTTGGATGTTACACATCATTAAATTGTGTTACACCTAATGTAATGTCCAACATATAGTTTTGAAATAGGTGTGCGGTTATTTTCTCTCATTTATTTATGCCAAACTTAAACTCTCCTAATCCAGGTAAATTTACCAATGATTTTGGGAGAGTCCACTCCTTCTAAATTTATCTATTTTGTGTCCAATATCAATTGTGGTTGTGGTACATTTCTTCAGGTAAGTGATCATTTTGATTATTCATTACAATAGATTGTGGTAGCACTATTGGGATTCATTATCAGATCTATTGATCTAAATTGATGTTTCTTCTTATCTTCTACCAAGTTACATTGTGTGATATCATTATTAAGTCAATTCCATTGTTAGTCATGGTGTGGCAGGCATTATAGGTCAAGGTTTGTGATATTTTCTCTTCTCCACCAACCCTATTTCCAAATTGAATCAATCCTACGATATGTGGATTGTATTCTGGGGACTTCATTGATGTCATTGGGTTTCTCTTATTTGTGGATCCCATTGTGGGTTTGTGAGACTCAAGTTTTTAGTTAAGTGGATTTTTTTCTATCCTATGGTTGATGATCCTTATTCTCCTATTCATATAAATTGGTTTATAAATAAAATGGTATGAAACTGGAATGATTATTATTATTTTGTGGGATTGAAATTTTGAATGAAATTTGTTTTTCATAGTTTTTTAAAAATGGAATGAAAAGGGAGTATTTTAAATGCATTGAAAATGGTTTTTAAATGATTTTCAAAACATTGAAATAATTCTGAAAATGAGCACATGGGTTACCTTATGTACATTGTGAAAGGTTTAGATTGAGGCCATCGTCCATTATGGGGCTTTCCTTTTGAGGATTTTCCTCTTGTCCTATTGTGTATTCTATTCTCTCTATTGACGTATACAATTTTGGGGATTCACTATCTAGGGTGTATCCCATGTCTTGAAGTGTAGATAATTGTTTTTTGGTACAATAGTGAAATGGTCATTAATTTATCGGTATGAGTGGTTTTCTACCTGACCTATTTTACTCATTGGTATTGTGATGATTTTTCTACTACTATTGTTTTTTATTTCATGGATTTAGACTATTTTATCATGGATATGCATGGTGATTATTATGACAGACGATCTGGAAAATGTTCTTTGAAATTGATCTACATGATTTTTCTTTAGAACAATGATAAAAATGGATATTTGTAACATGTTTTCTATAAAAATTCTTCACTTCCTATAATTCCATGTTTTATTTAAATTTTGAATACAATAATTGTTGTACAAATAATTGTTATGGTACAATTGGGTTATATCCTATGGATACTGGTAACCCACACCCTGCGCACCTCTTTAGTAGTGCATTGACCTTTTTATATCTTTTATTTAAGGTAATGTCAAGGCTCCATAGTGAGGTGGTAAGGTTTCATGTCAGCTGGGTTGGGTACCTGGTGGTGAGGTTGTGGGAGTTTATCCAAACCATCATTTAGAGTAGTTTTTTGGTTCTAGTCCTTTATAGTTGTACTTGTCTTATAGAGTTTTGTATACTTTTTCTATTGTTTTGTTTTGGTTGTCTTATTACAGTTATGGGATATATTTTTCATCCTGTGTCTATTTATTTTTTTCTTTGTGTATATATATTCCATGTCTTTTTCAGGTTTGTAGAAATCTGTCACTCTGGTTTTTTGTTTGATGCGCAGTTGCTTGCCTCCAGCCCTTAGGGATAGAGAATTCCTTTTGGGTATGTGATGAAAAAGGTCATCTACCAAATTTGGAGATAACCTGGGTCAGTTCATTACATTTCCTACCAAGAATGTTTAAGGTAACCCATAAATGCATATTTAATGTGAAATTTATATGTTTATTAAGAAATATTGTAAAATTTTTCTACCATTTCTTCATTATATTTAAAGTATTTATAATTGTGGATGTTATGTTTCTTTTATTACCCTATAAATGTTCTTATTAAATACTGAATTATGGTGATTGAATTTTGGGTATCAACATTTTATATTTTTAGGTCAATTTTGGGGATAGCATCTTTAAATATTTTTGAATCAATCGTCCCTTCCATGGGTTCTTCAGGATGTGTTTAATAAAAAATTTCAATTTCACCCATATGTGTATGTGATTGGTGGGTGGGGTCCGGTAGAACCCTATAAAGCATTGGTAATATTTATATCTCATCTTCTAACTTGGGTATATTGGAGGAATTATCCCCCACCATAGGGTAATCAAAATATTTACATATAACATACTTATATTTTAATATACAATTATAAATTAAATTTATATTATTTCTTGATATCTTATTACACAAGTGATGTAAATTTACAGACATATACATAAATTTAAAATATATCATTTTTCATATGGTTAACCATGGATATTATTACCCAAAATGACATTATGAAAATAGGTAAATTAATTATCTATATAATAGACATGATGCGAGAGATGTAAATGAATTAACTAAATATATTTTAATGGAGAATGTATGTCTATATATTGAATTTAAAATTCTACTTATGAGTAAAAATCCTCAATTTTATGGTATTTATCTTTTGTAAAAACAATTAATCTTTTCAATAGCTTACTTTTCATAGAACATTAATCTTAAACGAACTCTAAAATATTATTATTGGAACATGACCATTATAACATATACATTAAATTGGTGGGAATGAATTGTGTTACCAAAATTATGATATATATAATTTCTTAACATGTTGTTAATTTGTTAATTATTTTTTTGAATATGCACATAATTTTTATTAAAGTCATTTTATTCTTAAAATATAAGATTTCTTAAAAAAATAGTTTTATTGATTTCTAAGAGAAAATAAATATAATTAATTTTGACACTTCCAAAAAATATTTTTGATCAAATTAAAATCATTTTTGATTCAACAAGTACAAATTATCAAAATATTAATTTTTTTTATTTAATTGAATGCTTATTTGTTTACTGAATGGTAAAAAATATGATTTTTAAAAACACAAATTTTATTTATAATTGATAAATAAATTTGATTATAAATTGATCTCAATTTTACATAAGTGATTTCTATTTATTTATAATCTAATTAATTAAATTTAAAAAATATTTATACCTTGTTTTGGAATATATAAATTTTGGGGATTTGAAACAAATTTTTCCAGAAATACTATTTTTCATTGTGTTTTAACGGTTTATTTTTAAATTTAATTTTAAAAATTATATTTTTTAATTTATTAAAATGTATTCTACATTTGGAATTAAGATGTACAAAATATTTTATAAGTTAATTTTCATTTTAGAGCATAAAAATTTTTCCATGGTTAAAAATTGCGTAACCACTATATGTGTAAAATAATGTATTGAGTTATAGTAAAAAGGTAAAAGCATAAAATATCCAAAAAACATTAAATATTTGTTTGATGTGTGTCTTAGCCCTATCTAGACATTATAACATGAATTATAATAAAATTTAATTTGATTTAATTCAACACCAATGTGGTTTCCATTAAATATAATATTTTCATTATTTAATCAATTAAAACTACATCTCCCCAAGTATAAATATGCGTCCTCACCACCTCATTTCTCCTCAAAATCCACTTAATTTTCATATCTATATAAAAACATCTCCTCTATACTATCCCCTTGTCTTTTTGAAATTATTTTCACCCAAAAACAATTCTATGTTCCATAATGTGTTCTTTAAGAAGGTGATATTCAAGATGTAACTTTCTCGAATGACTTCTCTTAATTTCTTTTCATCATCAAACTTCTCATCACTTACTTCCTAGATAAAATAAAAATAACACCATTATCATTTATATATGAAAATATTATATTGATAATGGAAAATATTCTATCCACCAGTTTCTCATCTCATCTAATTTAATGAAATTAATCCATAACCCAAATTATGGTGCTTAACTGTCTCTTTGGATAATGGTTTTTTTAATTATGGACTTCATGTATTGTGATAAATGTATTATTTTGTTGAAATCGTATTTTAATTGAAAAATTATAACATACTTCATGTTATGTACCTAATATAGAAATATAATATTAGATAAAACAAAAGAAGTTTATGATGGTTAAAAAATCCCATCAAAATAAACAAAACATTTATTATTATCATTTTATTAAATTAATCACCCTAGTGTAAGAAAAAATTATTTATGTGAGAATTTAAACTTCATTCATTTCATGAATAAAATTTCATTTCACTTTAGGATTATTATTTTCATTTTATGAGAAAATAAATAATTAAACAAAAATAAACCAACCACGAAACAATGAAATGAACGCACCCAAAACAATGGAAATAATGAAATATTGTTAATGATGGGAGGTAATATTTTATAAAATTATAAAATATTATATTATGAATATTAATATATTTCTAAAATTAATTAATAACATGCCTTAAAACATTATACATTAATTTAATATATGAAAATTAAAATGGAAACATGATGTTAGGTTTTCTTGTCTCAATTTAACTTCTATGAGATATATGTATTAATCCCCACTCATTTATTTTGTGTGATGTATATACTATCATATGATATAACATATGATTAATATCATTATATTTATGTTATTAAATATTTCATTTCATAATAATTTCTTTTAGGGGTAATATAGTGTATTGACCCAGAAAATTCAAGAAAAAGTTTTTCATAAATTCTTTGGAATTTTACGAGTACTCAATTTTCTGACGGCACCTGATTCCATGGCCCAGTGTGTTCAGTATAATTTTCTGATGTTTTTTTTTCGGGTATGTTCAGTAGACGTATGAGCAGGTTTTTCTATCTTTTGAACTGGTGCTCAGAATTGAAATCCAAGGACGCCGATGAACTCACAGTGCTGGTATTCGCTTAAGGAGACCATTACTACAGTTGCGTTTGGTCTATAGTAGAAGTTATAATTTGGGGATTCGTAACAAATTAAAATAAAGTTGTGGTGTTACACAATTTTATTTTTAAGTAGTGGTTATTTCCTCTAAAGGGAAGTTCGGGTGGGGCCCACACCCCACATAACCTCCTATGAGGGGATAATGTGTGGTGGGGCCCACATAAGCACCTAAATATTCACCTTCTCTTTAAACTCCCTTGAACCCCCTTGAACTTCCCTATTAAATTTTGAGCCAACCCATTCTTCATTAATTAAGGTGGAGCCTCTCCACCTCCCTCCCCTTAATTGTGCCAACATAATTAATTAATTAATTGGCTCAACTTTTTGAATTGTTTTGAAATTCATGTTAGGATAAAAATAATATCCTAAGCTATTATTTTTGGTTGGCACATGTTGTGTTGGTAGAGGTTTTTGGAGAATTAGAAAGGGAGATTTCCTCTGTGGGTTTGACAACGATGACTACTGTTCTTGAATCCTATGTGGGTCTGATAGTTTTTGACCTTTGTACTGGTATCCTGTGTGGGTCTGACAGAGTAGCTGGTCTTGTATCTTGTTTGGGTCCGACAACTTAGCTAGTCTAGTATCCTGTGTGGGTCTTACAGCTTAGATGAATCGGTGACTACATCGGATCATCTCTATCACTAAAAAAATATGTATACCTGTGTGAGCTGAGTCATGAAATTCAATCATTATCATTGATGTGATTGAAGTTACCTTCTTGTGTGGATTGGGTTGTGCTTGGGCTTGAGATTTGGACCTGAACTGGGGTATATAACTAATGAGTATGTATGGGAATATACCTAAGTAGGGTTGGTTGATACTTCGTGATTGAATCTTTCCTTTTGTTGTTTATCCTTCATAGATTCTAGGAGACCTTTGGGGGTCTTGGGGTCCCTATTGAGTATCGTTATGCTCACACCTGTGTGGGCTATGCCCGCACTATGTTGTGTTTGATGCAGACGACAAACAGTACTGATCGAGGTAGAGACTTATACATCTAGATAGTACCCAGAGGTGGACCACTTGGTGAGACATAAACGGAGTAGACGGACGGACCCAGGGAACTAAAGAGGCCAACTGTACCCACCCTTCTGGTGGGATTCCTGGAGGATAACTCAGTTGTTGTTTTTTTACATTACTATAGTTGTACAAGATTTTTAGTTGCATGGTACTTTACTGTTGGGAATGTATTTCTAGGCCCCTTTCCTTTCAGCACTTTCTTTTGTATATAGTATTTACAAAGTGTTTACTTCCATTTGTGTACCCTGTTGTATTTATTTTCTTGTTAAAGGCAATGTCTTCCTTTTTTATTGGGATGTACGCCTTCGGTGCTAGTCTCCAGCCCCTGGGATATGGAAGGCAGGCTTGGGGTTGTCACGGCCTGGGACCCGTGGACGAGTCATGACAAATTGGTATCAAAGGAGTCGGTTCTAGACTCTGAACATTCTTTACTTTAAAGAAATAATGTTTAGAGTATTGAGTCTGGTTTTCAGTAATAGAGTCCAGTGTTGTTGTGGCGGCCGACGTATCCATACACGAGGACCCTGACCTCTGATTTCCAAATCAATGCATGAAAACACTGATTGTGTGTGTGTTTCAAAAGATTTCATTTTGATTACGTTGTGTCAGCTCAACAGTTATACTTCTTAACCGTGGCACACCTGTTTCTTTTCAGGATGGCCTCACAAAGGATGCTAGCCTGGGTTCCAAGTTTCGTACGAGACGGTAGCCCACCGAGTGATGAGGCATCGAAAGAGGGTCTCATCACAGCGGAGGTACTGGCGGCACCACTACCCATTGGGTCATCGATACCACCAGCCATAGCAATAGAGAGTGCACACCTCCTGAGTGCATTGCATGAGTACCAGTGCCATAGGCTACCTAGGTTCCTGGGAGAGACGGATCCACAGGCAGCTGAGGATTTGATGAATGCTATCGTGAGAGTTTTCAGATTTGTAGGGACACCAGCCAAACTCATGTTAGTCCCTTTCATGAGTCTTTTGCATACGACGACTGGTAGATGGTGAAGCCTGATGCTCCAGGTGAATGAAGAGACATCTTTACTCTAGATAGACTTAAAAAGTCTATTTCGCTCATAGTTTATTCCAGCGACCCTTCATGTGGTGCAGATTCAGGAGTTAATTCATCTGCATTAGGGTAGAATGACAGTAGCTTAGTACTCAGCGAGGGTCACCGACCTCTCATGCTACTCCACGGATATGGAACAAGACCCATTATTCAGGGTTCGGTCCTTTGAGTAGGTAATCAGGAATTAGATCAAGGATTCGACGATTCACCTCAGTATCCTGACGCAAGCGAGTGTGCTGGAGCGAGCCCTTATAGTGGAGAGTTTTCTTGCTGAGCGGCCACCCGTAGCGAGACCCTCCTCTGGACGACACGTAGCGGAGTCTTCTATAGATGAAAGTAGACAGATGTCATAGAGGTCCAAGAGGACCAAGAAATCAGGTGGGAGACCTCCGGATATAGGTTTAGTTGTGCGGAGCCCACTAAACAGAGCCAGCAATATGAGGAGCAGGCAGTGTTATGCATGCGGCGGGTAGGGCCACATGGCTCGAGACTGCTCGACCCGCCATGCTGATGAGCATTAGACAGTAGAGAGACCTCCCAGTTAGAGGCAGAGGTTCAACTGTGGTGCTTTGTTGGGATCAGGAATACGTGGAAGAGGAGTTGTCCGAGCAGCGGGTGGTGGACGACGTTTCGAGGCTCTACCTCCACAACCACTAGGAGGTCCACCCCGAAAACAGGGAGCTGGCGGACAGAGGTTGGATCAGCTCCATGTAGTCGAGTCCTACAACCATAGTGCACCTAAGATGATTTGAGGTACAATTTGTGTCTAATCAACCATTGTTGGAGTATATATAGAAATAGGAGCGAGTCATTCCTTTATTGCCACTGCCCTCGTTTGGAGCTCGAGGATTCCGATGGAGCCGATGGCTCAATCCTTATGGCTAGAGACTCATACGGGAGCAGAATCAATGATTACGCACAGCTGTGGGTAGTGTGAGCTTTCTCTAGGAGGCGAGAGCATCGACTGAGATCATCTTATAGCGGCGTCTAGGCCTTACGATGTCATCTTGGGTATGGACTGGTTATCCAGAGTTCAAGCTCTATTTGACTGTATTAGGCGCAATGTGTGGTGTATCCACAAATATGGGACTAGGTTCAGATTCACCAGTGAGAAGGGAGCCTTTTCAGCACAGGATGGAATTACAGAGAGGAGGGTCCAAATGATCACAAATCAGTCGGCTCGTCTCCTCCTCGGAGCAGTTGATGTGCAGAGTCTGAGTTTTCCTATTGTGGTCGATTAGTACGTGAATGTTTTTCCGGATGACATTCAAGGACTACCTCCTCATAGAGAGGTATACTTCTTACATTGACTTGTACCACGAGAAAACACCTATATCTACTCTAGCATATCGGATGGCTCCTACTGAGCTTCATGAGTTGCGAGTATAGCAGGAACACTTATAGGGGAAGGGATTTATCCATCCCAGTGTTTCACCCTGAGAATCTATGATTTTGTTCACCAAGAAGGCGGATGGGAGCTTGCGACAGTGTGTCGACTACCGTCGCCTAAATCTAGTGACTGTGAAGAAAATGTACCCACTCCTGAGGATTGAAGACCACTTTGATCAGCTCAAGGGAGCACGATGGTTCTCGAAGATAAACCTCAGGTCACACTATCACCAGCTCGGAGTTCGAGACGAGGATATGCAGAAGATGGCCTTCAGGTGTAAGTGTGGCCACTAATAGTTCTTGGTTATGCCCTTCGGCATAACCAATGCACCAACAGTGTTCAAGAGTCTCATTAACAGGATCTTCCGGCCATAATTTGATCTCTTTATCGTAGTCTTCATCGATGACATACTTATTTACTCGACTACTGAGGAGAATCATGCCTACTATTTGTAGGTAGTACTAGACACACTCCGAGAGAACCCGATTTATGGTAAGATCTCGAAGTTTATGTTCTACATTCGAGAGGTTCACTTCAGGGGACACGTCATCTCGGTGGCTAGAGTTGCAGTGGTTTCAGTGAAGATCGATACAATACTTGCTTGGGAGCCACCCAGGAGTGTGACGGAGGTGTGGAGTTTCCAGGGTCTGGCTGGTTACTATATGGGATTTGTGCCAGACTTCTCCTGTGTTGCATCCCAGCTTTCATCTTTGAAGAAGAAGGGGAAACCCTTCGTGTGGTCAGAGAGATGCTAGTAGAGCTTTCAGAAGCTGAGGCAGAGGTTGACCAGTGCGCCCATCTTGAGGCTGCTGGAGGAGGGTGTAGGGTACGTAGTTTACTACAACGCATCAGGGACCAGACTCGGGTGTGTCATGATGCAGGAGTGTGTAGTGATCGCGTATGCTTCATGACAGGTGAGACAACACCAGCAGAACTATGCAACCCATGATCTGGAGTTAGCAGTAGTGGTCTTTTCCTTGTTGATGTGGTGACACTATCTTATGGGTGAGTGTTTTATAGTCTAATCTGACCACCAGAGTCTTAGGTACATCTTTTCACAGAAGGACCTAAACCTGAGATAGCAGCGAAGGCTCGAGTTCCTCCAGAACTATGACATCGAGATATTATAAACTCCTTGGAAGGGAAACTTAGTAGTAGATTCTCTCAGCAGAAGATCAGGCATACAACTACTAGGATAGGTGATAGAGCACCTAGCCACATTGCAAATATATTTTTTAGATAGAGATAGAGAATTATTTCTACAGTCTCTCATAGTAACTCCTCTACTTCAACAGCGAGTTAGGGAAACACAATGTGGGGACATTGACTGTGAGACGTGACGTGCTCAAATATCCTCAGGGCAGGTACCTGATGGGTTTTCTGAAGGAGTGGAGCATGTCATCCTCTTCAGAGGACGTACCCTGGTACCATTTTCATTACATGAGGAAGTGATGAGGGGGTTTCACACTTACCCTCTAGCGGTACAACCACGAGTGGCTAAGATGTATCAGGACCTCTGACGACAGTACTGGTGGCTGGGTGTGAAGAAGACGGTAGTAAAGTTTGTATCATGGTGCCTCACTTGTCAGCATGTGAAGGTGGAGCACTAGGTACCAGTAGGCTTGGTACATCCCTTAGAGGTCCCATAGAGGAAGTGGGATAATATATCCATGGATTTAGGGATAGGGGATCCATGCACATCTAGGAGTCACGACACTATCTGGGTTATCATTGACGACTCACCAAGTCATCCCAATTCCTACCGATCAGAGAGCAGGGCTCAGTAGAGTTCTTGGGACGCCTCTATGTATAAGAAATCGTATGGCTTCATGGTGTGACATTGATGATCATTTCTGATTAGGATGTAGACATTAGTTCCTGGCATTGGAAGGGGTTGCATGAGGCATTTGGGATGCAGCTACGTCTGAGTACCACCTTCCATCCTCAGACGGATGGCCATACTGAGAGGACCATTCAGACCCTCAAGGAAATTCTCCGTGTATGTGTCCTTGACTTTGGTCACAGATGGGAGGATCACTTGCCCTTGGTGGAGTTTGCATACAGCAATATCTACAACTCCACCATCGGGATGGCACCTTATAAGGATCTGTACGGCCAACCTTGCAGATCACCTCTGTTCTGGACTAACCTAGGGGAGTCAGCACTTGTAGGACCAGAGATGGTGCAGGCTACGATGGAGAAGGTGCAGATCATTCAGGAATAGATGAATACTGCATAGACTAGACAGAATTCTTATGCTGATAGGAGATGGAGAGCACTGGAGTTCGAGTATGGTGACCACGTCTTCTTACGGGTCTCACCTCAACGAGGTCTACAAAGATTTGGCCGAGGAGGCACGTTGTCTCCATGATTCATCGGACCGTTCTAGGTCCTTAGTAGGGTAGTTGAGGTGGCTTACCGCCTGGCTGTTCCTCCTCAGATGCATTGGGTGTATGATGTCTTCAACGTATCTCAGCTGAGAAGATACGCGCACGACCCGTCCCACACCATCGACCATGGGGAGCAGGACATCGATGATGGGGCAACATTCACGGAGGTCCCGGTAGAGATCAAGGATCAACAGGAGCGGGTCCTGCATGGATGGTCGATTCCTTGGATGCACATTTGGTGGCAGAATTGGAACCTCTAGGATTGCACATGGAATAAGGAGGCTCAGATGCGTGCTCAGTACCCTCATTTGTTTCAATAGTGTGTGTTGTAACTTTACGGTGACATAAATCCCTGAGGGGGGTGTAATGTAAAGACCCAGATATTTCAAGGAAATTTTTTTCATAAATTATTTGGAAATTTATGAGTACGCAGTTTCTGACAGCACCTGATACTGAGGCCCTGTGTGATTGGAATAATTTTCTGATGTTTTGTTCATGTACGTTAAGTAGACGTACGAGCAGGTTTTTCTATCTTTTGAACCAGTGCTCGAAATTGAAATCTGAGGACACTGATGAAATCACAGCGCTGATATTCACTTAATGGGACCTTTAACCCCGTTGTGTTTGGTCAAGAGTAGAATTTATAATTTGGGGATTTGTAGAAAATTAAAATAAAATTGTTGTGTTACAAAAATTTATTTTTATGCGGTGGTTATTTCGTCTAAAGGGAAGTTGGGGTGGGTCCCACACCCAACATAACCTCCCAAAAGAGGATAATGTGTAGTGGGGCACTCATGAGCACCTAACTCTTCACCTTCTCTTTAAACTACCATGAACCCCCTTGAACTTACCTATTAAATTTTAAGCCAACCCATTCTTCGTTTATTAACGTTGTGCCTCTCCACCTCCCTCCCCTTAACTGAGCCAACATAATTAATTAATTAATTGTCTCATATTTTTGAATTCTTTTGAAATTCATGTGAGGATAAAAATAATAGCCTAATATATTATTTTAGATTGTCACATGTTGTGTTGTTTGAGTTTTGGGAGAATTGGAAAGGGAGAGTTCTTCCAAAGAAGAATGACGTCCTCTCTTGATGAAGAAAAGTGACGCCCACGAAGAACTCCCTCCTTCATTATTATTCCTCGGCATCATGGGAGAAGACATCGCCCACAGGAAACATCGCCAATGAGAATGACTCTTCCTCCGACGTTGGCAGGACGACACCATTTTCCACAACGCCCGACCTCCGCAACGCTCGTCTTCTGCGACCCGTCGATGTGCAACACTCTTGAAATCGAGGTAGAGGGATTTATTTATTTTAAAATCAATAAATTTTAACGCATTATTCGATGAGTGCATTGGATTGTCTTCGAACATTTGATATCACCTAACACGGAGGGCGTGGGCCGAACGAACACGTCCCGGTGACCCCCCTTTGGTTCGTGATTGTTGTGGCAAAGGCCATCAGAGTCGGAAAAGACTGGAGGCGACGACGACCAATAGTGGAGGACATACACTGGCTGCATGGGGGAAAACTACGACCTAAAACTGCGGGTCGCTCGGGCTGAAGAACGACCAGCTACTGTCGGTCGGGCTGGTGAACTGCGGAACCCACAGGTGCTGTGCGGAGGATGTGTGACCCGCATCCGTGGGATGCTTGATGGATGAACCGCTCGGCTTAGCCGACCTATCTGGAGAACTGTGGCACCTCTTGGTGCCGTTCTATGGATGAGACGCAGCCCGCTTCTACGGGTTGCTTCGGCGAACGAACTGTCCAGCCGCCTGCCGGTCAGGCTGAGGGAACTGCGACGCCGCCTGCTGCCACATGGGAAGAACCGTGACCCATACTGCAGGCCACGCACAAGCTGGACAGAACCAGCTGGTCGGTCAGCAGGGAGGGGCAGCACCGCTCGGCACTGCTGGAGGAGCTGAACCTGCCTGCAACTGTAGGGTGGGTCGTAGGTGGGTCGCACCCCACTAGGCCGGGCCCGCCCCTCAAACGGGTCGGACCCGCCAGGCCGGGTCCCAGGGTAGGCCGCGCTCCACCGAGACAGGCCAACCCCCAACCGGGTCGGACCATCCAAACTTGGTCGGGCCGACCTGCCAACCCACTGGCCTTGACGAGATGGGCCTGTATTCACTTAAATGTGAATAACTTCCAGACCACGCATCTGATCGACGCACTGTCTGTGGAACTAGAAACCTCTCAACGAGATGGAAGTTTTGATATACTATATGTGTGTTTTGGGCGACTTCAGAAAATGGTCGGGTTGCATCGAGCATAAATCCAACCGGGCCCCTGGAACGGAAAATCCAATAACTCTTAGCCCGGGCGTCTGATGGACGCGTTCTCTATCGCGTTGGGTTCCTTTTGTTGAGATGGATCTCTGGGATACATCAACTCTGGACATCGTGAAAGTTTATGTATCGAACCCTTTTCTTGAGGAGCAGACCCCCCCCAGGAATCGAGCGTGGTGTGTGTGGGAACCTTATAGGTGGTTGTGACTGTGATGTCTACCATACTGGGATCCTCCACTAGTTTGACGACGATGACTACCGTATTGGGATCTTCCGTGCATTTGACGATGATGGAAATTTTACCAGAATCCTACGTGGGTTTTGACAGTGATGACTACTATTCTTGTATCCTTTGTGGGTGCATCAGTTTCGACCTTTGTACTTGTACCCAGTGTGGGTCCGACAGAGTAGTTGGTCTTGTATCCTGTGTGGGTCTGACAGCTTAACTGGTATAGTATCCAGTGTGGGTCCAACATCTTAGATGGATCAGTGACTACATCTGATCATCTCTATTGCTAAACGAAAGATGTATACCTATGTGAGATGAGTCTTGATTTTCAAACATTACCATTGATGTGATTGACATTAATTCCATGTGGGGAATGGGTTGTGCTTGGGATTGAGAGTTGGAGCTGAACTAAGGTTGATAACTTAGGTGTATGTATGGGAATATACCTAAGTAGGTTTGGTTGATACATCATGATTGTATCATTCCTTTTGTGGTTTATCCTTCATGGATTCTGGGAGACCATCGGGGGTCTCAGGTCCCCTACTGAGTATCGTTATACTCACCCCTACATGGGCTATGCCCGCACTATGTTGTGTTGGATGCAGACGATAGAAATCACTGATAGAGGTAGAGACTTGTAGAGCATAACGATACCCAGAGGTGGACCACTTAGCGAGAGGTACATGGAGTAGATGAACAGAGACGAGGAGATGAGGAGGCCATTTGTACCCACCCTTTAGGTGGGATTCCCAGAGGACAACTCAGTAGTTTCTGTTTTACTTTACTGCAGTTGTACTACCTTTTTAGTTGCACTGTACTTTACTGTTGGGCTTGTATTTCCAACCCCTTTCCTTTCAGCGCTTTCTTTTGTGTATAGTATTTACATAGTGTTTACTTCCAATTGTGTACTCTGTTGTATTTGTTTTCTTATTAAAGAAAATGTCTTCCCTTTTTATTGAGATTTACGCCTTTGGTGCTAGTCGCGAGCCCCTGGCCTATGGAAAGTGGGCTTGGGGTAGTCACGACACAGGCCCTGAGGATGGTTCGTGACATACAGTTTGACGGATTACGAATGTGTATGGTATTTTTACACATAATCTTAATTCATTGGGTTAAAATTATACTTAATATATTATGAATTGTTAAGAATATTTTTTGAGATGAATTATGATTATAATATATTGTGTTTACACTTGTTTTAAGTGTATTTACAACTAATACACACAATCACATCATTTTTCCTCCAATAAATTATATTATATTCAAATGGGAATTTCTTTTAAAAATTATATTTTTTATGTAACACCCCAAGCTTCCACTACACGCTTCTCTTTGAATAATACAGTAGCATGTGTTATATGCAACTTCGAGTTCAAACACTCCACAACCAATCAAACTAGAAGTTATGAATTCTAATTCCAACTTTTTGAAATTTAATAAATTTTATCTTTCAAAATGGACTTCCTTTTTGGATTCAGAATATCAAAATTAGCTTAGGTTGAATTTTTGGTATTTTTCTGAAAACTTTCAATTTTTGATGAATAGTGAAAAACACTGAGTTGTAGTTTAAAACCAAATTTTTATTTAAATAATTATTTATTTTAATTTATTTTAGGTCAAAATAGATACATAATACCAATATAAGTTTATTGTAATTCATTAAATTTAGTTTGTAGTAATTTTTGATATATAGAAATTTTTTTAAACTTTTCACCGCCTTTTACCCACCTCCTAGGATAATTTGCAAATTCACATAAAACATAATTTTACCACTTATGTGAGTGAAATTTATAAAATCCGAGAGACACAATTGATATAGGTAAGAAAATTTTGGTTCAATAAGATGAAAATATTTTTTGGTGAATAGTAACTTTTTACTTTTATTTACCACGATTAAAAGTAAATAGGGTAATTAAGGGTAAAATGATTTTATTATTATCCTAACACATGTCCTAATTCTTTTTGATAAGTATAATTCGACCAAATTCAACCTTAGGAATAAAATATGACCCTCTTTGGTCCACATGGATTAGATTAGGACACTTATTGTTATTTAATACAAAGAAGAGTTAAACGAGTTAAAATCAATGTTTAATGACAAAAACATTTTTAATATAGGGTTATACATAAGATAAATTAGACTATATGTATTAATTAGAAAGATAAAAATATTTCATACATAATGGTAATATATTTATATTTTTATACATTAAATAATCTAATTTATTTATGACATAATGAGGATGCAGTAATTACTTAATTAATGAAATATTAAAATAAATGATATTATAAACATCCAAATAAATGTAATTTGACACTTTTTATAAATTAAAATAATTGTATAGGTTAATAAAACATATTAGGGTTGGTTAGAAGAATTTTTAATTATGTAATAATTCTGTTATGAATTTAGCAAAAACAAAATAACAAATAGTGTCAAAATTGACATAAAAGTGTTTTTAAAATATATATTATATTATTAATTGATATTATATTACTGAAAATATATGGTTCGGCCAAAATACTTATATAATGATAGTTTTATCATTAATGAACCACTTGGGGTTATTTTGGAAGTATATAATATGTTTATTAACCATATAATATTTAAATACAAAGAGACATGGTAAATGTCAAACTATTTAACTAAGAGTTGAATCTAAAAGATAAAGTTACTATAGTGACCCAATCCTATATAAAACAAATAAGTTGAGTGTTTTTAGACCAATAACAACCTTAGCCTTTAAATCATCCAATTTTTATCCATTAGAAACCGAAAAGTTTTTTATTATAAAATAATATTTCTAGCTTTTCCTAAGCTGCCCCTCAACCCTCTTATAAAAGGGCTCTTCCACTTCTATCTAATTCATACCTTCAAAGCCTTTTGGCTCGGCCGAACTCTACCCAAATACCATATAAACTATCCCAACTTCATCCTAGAGGTCTTTCTTTAGTCAGAAAGCCATCTGATGTAGCCATTTTGATCAAATCAAAAGGAAGAACCCAAAGAAGAGGTAAATTTTTCATCACCTCTTTCAAGTTCCTTTTTTCTTCCACTTCCTTTTTATTTGTTTTTTACACTATAAAATATTAACTCCAGAAACGTCTATATACTATGATGTTATTATAATTATCATACAACCAAATTCATTATTCTATCCATCCTTTTAATGACATATCACAATACATGCGTAAGTACGTTTTACCGTCTCCAGATCGTGGTATAATTGTTATTCAATAAATTATTATTTGGATGGGTATAATAATGAAATTTAATTGATATAAATAAAAAATATAACATGATAATGATTTTGTATATATGATATACCTTCCAATTATATATAATTTTAATATCAAAAGAATGATATTGTCGCTCGGGCGTACGTACGGATTACCGTCTCCACGAACGCGATGAGATTCATTCCCCATCGTATCCATTCAAGACTAATTTTAATTATATGATTTAAAATAATGTTTAATGACTTGATATAATTATGGATATAAATAATATACATCCCATCCCGAATAAATAAGACTCACATAACAAATAATAGAAAGGAAAACGAATCTGTTAACAACCGAAACAACGATAACACTAAGATATTATTAACAACTCAATGTTAAAATATCATATATGATATCAAATCAATGTATATGATTATCTTATAATTTAATAACAATTATTTAACTATTATACATGAGGTTAACCTACCCTCGACCAAGTAAAAGGACAATGTAAGGGTTAATTCTATAATCTCTTCATTATCCGAGGTTGTTTATATGTAATTATCTACTAGGACTTCTTTATCATCCGCATCCATGTTTTTTAAAAATTTATTTCAAAACATTATTACTATTTTATAGACTATGGGTTAAAGTCATTTATACCATTGTTTTAATTTTATAAGATGCTTATAAAGGAATATTTTCGTTGTTTTCCAAACAAGGTACTTTTTTACCTTTTCGACAAATTTAATGTAAGAATGTTTTTTTAACTTATATGGCTGGTGAGGTAATTTTCCACCATTATAACATCATCAATGATTCTCTTAGAATCTTATAAAAATACTTCCAAAATAAATGTTTTCTTTTATAATTATATGAATTTTAAATGATTTCAAAATAGAAAGAGATATTTCTCTAAAAAATGTTTTGATTTCGTCTATATTAACATCCATTGATGGAATTTAAGTTTATTTGAAGTAGATTAATTATGATACAAAACATCCATATTATATTGAAGGTTTTGTGATATGTTTTAATGTGGATGTGTTATTTTTATACCATTCATGTTTTATGGATAAAGTATTGAGATTTCATATGCTTTTTTTAATACAACTATTTATGTTATGTTTAAACTTTTTAATATAAGGAATTCATTTGACTTAGTAAGTGATGGGTGGAGCCCACTATTGCTCCTCGATGCATCAGTAGATATCATGAGACCAACTAGTGTCTTCGCAGAAGTCCTTGACAAAATCCTATTTTTAGTCTTGGAACAAGGTGACTATATGGTTACGAAAGTCTGGCATTATGCATTCCATCATTATGAAAGTGGCTATATATTGAATGTGATTATTTGACTAGTTGAATATCCATGTGAGTAAGTAAATGCAATTATTTTATTTTATCTTTTCCATATTATGTTGAATTTCAAGTTTAAAAGGCTTTTGTTTTAGTCTCATACATTTCCTTAAATGTTTATGCTTATTTATGAATGTTTCTGCTATATTGTTATCCTTAATGAGAATCTAATATCACATATTTCTTTGTTTTATTTTTCCTAGGATGTGAAAAAATTATTTTATGACTAACCTGTAGGGGTATTCTGAGGGGATATGAGTGTGGTCTATGGAAACAATGTTGTTGTAGTTTTTTAGTATATGATGTAATGTACACCTTATGAATATATCTAGTACTTATAAGGCTACTAAACTAATTGGTCTTTAGAGACATTATATTTTGTGATCATGCCAATGTTATGTAATAATGCACCAAATTTGTGATTCTGGGGTGGGATCATTACAATTGGTATCAAAAAATGTTTAGTACAAACCTTGTAAACTAGATTTAGATAAAATCTGATCGGAGCTCATAGCCCTAAGATATACTTTCAGGATTAGTATAGAGGAACTTTCTAGAATTTTGGTATTGTTGATATTTTTTGTGTTTTCCTTGAAATAAATCCATGTCTGGATATGAACACATAGAGACGGATCTATCACAGATGTACCTAGGGATAAAACCCAAAAACACCACTTTGATCAATACTTGAATGGGAACTAGTGCATGACAACTGGCCTTGCTGCACTCTTGGATACAAAACTCCCAAGGGATATGGTTAGGATAATTCTCATTTTCATTACAGACCATTATGAAGGGTTTATGAGTATATAATTTCTCAGAGAAAACATTTTTTATGATTATGAATTATATTCATAAGCTTATCAGTTTAGGTTAACTGTTTTAAAAGATTGGATATATGTATTTTGATTCATAAACTAATCTAGTTTATGGATTTTTTTAGAAATGGAATCTTGTTGAAGGAATGGAAACTGTATGAATGCATGCACTCCATGCCGGTATTACCCTTATGCTCAAGATAATTATAGTGGAGCTAGTGATAAAACTAGTTTTGATCAGCTTATCACTATACTAGGACAACTCACTCAGGTTATGAATAATAACCTTACCCGTATCAAGAACCCTGGTCCACGTCATGGAGGATCAATTCTAGACCGGTTCAGGAGGAAACAAACACCAACATTCAGTGGGAGTACAAATCCATTATTGGATGAGCAATGAATAAATTCTTTAGAGAAAATATTCCATGCCTTGGGGTGTAGTGAAAGGGAAAAAGGTGTCATGGTAGTTTACTAACTCGTTGTATATGTTGATCAGTGGTGGTCATTGATTTAAAAAACAAAGTAAGATGATGAAGTATCAAATATGGAATGGAGGGAGTTTAAGGAGCTTATATTTGAAAAATACTTTCCTCGTTACCATCAAGCCGATATGGAAAGGTAATTTTCTGAGTCTAATGCAAAAGGAATATGATATTGTCACAAATTATGGAGATAACTTTACAAGGTTAGCGAGGCATGCTACAGATTATATACGTAACCCAAGAAGTAAGATTGATCATTTATTTGATGGGTTAAAAACATTTCTCCATCGAGCATTAGTCTCAGAATCCTTCTCATCATACGAAGATATTGTCTGATGTGCTATCAAGAAAGAAAAAGAATTCTCTATGTCTTAAAACTTTAATGCAAAGCATGGGAAGAAGAGATCTGCTGAACAAACTGAAAATGACAATATAGGGAAGAAGGGAATAGTTGAATATCTATCCTACAGTAAATATGGGAAGAAACACCCTAGTAATTTTCTGATGGGAATGGGAGTCTGTTACAAGTGTGGTGAAAAAGGCCACCATGCTCGTGATTTCAAGGGGATGAAAGAGGTTGTCGATGTAGAATGATAAAATTGTAGAGAAATGGGTCATTATGAGAATGAATTTCCTAAGAGTCAGGGGAACATACCTCAGAAAAGGCCATGGGATCATGGACAAGCATATGCTATCACTACAGCAGAGGTTGAAGCTCTAAAAGATGTGGGGGAAGGTAATCTAGTGGTTTCCTTAAGTTTAGTAAATGCTTCATTTGATTCGGGATCATCTCATTGTTTCATATCTTCCCAGTTTGCTAAGAAAATTAGATACTTCCAATTTTATTTAACAAGAGAGTTGTCAGTCAAAACTCCTAAGGGAAGTATCATCGCAACAAGGTTTTGTGAATTAGTCCCCATTAGAGCATATAATTTTTTTTATTTGCTGATCTCATCATCATAACAATGATTGAATTTGATATAATCCTTGATATGGATTGGCTTTCAGACCATGATGCAAAATGTTATGGTAAGAATAAGGAGGTTACTATTTTTTATAAAGATGACAAAGAACACCTTATCATTAGATAAGAATTGTCACCACCTGATTCTTATCTAGATCCACCCCCAATTGCTCAACTAGATTAAATTATTGAGGAGGAATAGAATGAAATAACATTGGTAGAAGAAAGGAATGATTAAATATTGGATGTAGCTATTTTTAAATAATATGTAGATGTGTTTCCTAAAGATTTACCTGGACATCCTCCAGAATGAGAAATTGAGTTTTCCATTGATTTAATTCCTGGTTCAAGGCCCATATCGAAGGCCCCTTATAGAATGGACACTATGGAATCAGTGGAACTAAATAATCAACTAATGGAATTGAGTAATAAGGGATTTATTCCCCCTAGTGTTTCCTAATGGAGATCCAATTTCCTTTTTGTGAAGAAGAAAGATGGATCTTTTAGTTTTTGCATTGACTACAGGGAGATCAATGCTTTATAATAAAGAAAAAGCAGCCCTTACCTTGCATTTTTGATTTATTTGACCAACTGCATGGAGCTCAATACTTTTCAAAGATTGACCTTTGATCTGGATACCAACATTTGTGCATGAAGAAGGAATACATTCTGAAGACAACATTTCGAACTAGGTATCGACATTACGGGTTTACAGTAATGCCTTTTGGATTGACTAATGCACCTTCTGTCTTTATGGATCTAATGGATAGAGTTTTAAAAGAATATATCGATTATTTTGTAGTGGTATTTATTGATGATATCTTGGTATACTCTAAAAGTTACAAAGATAATGAAAATCACTTTCACATTATCCTGAAGAATCTTAGAAGACATTAATTATATAGAAAGTTTAGAAAGTGTGAATTCTAGCTTTAGAAGATTTCTTTTCAGGGCCATATTTTCTCTAAGGATGGAATCTTCGTTGATCCTTCAAAGAACAAGGCAATCCATGAATGGCCAGAATAGATGAGTATAACTCGGGTACGCAGTTTTATTCATTTAGAAGGTTATTATCGGTGTTTCGTCTAGAATTTTTCCCGATTGCCTAACATATTAACCAAGCTCACACGTAAAGGGGTTAATTTTTTTAGGAAAAAATAGAGTGAAGAATGTTTTAAAAAATTGAAGATAATATTAGTCAATTATCTTATATTTACTCTACCATCAGGGAATGATGGGTTTGTTATTTATAGGGATGCTTCAATGAAAGGACATGGTTGTGTCCTCATGTATAATGATAGGGTTATTGCCTATGCATCATGACAGCTAAAAATTCATGAGAAAAACTAGTCTACTCATGATCTTGAGTTAGCAACTATAATCATTGCTTTGAAGATTTGGAGACACTATCTCTATGGTGAAAATTTTGAGATATATACCAATCAATAGAGTTTGAATTAAATTTTCTCACAAAAAGAACTCAGCATGAGGCGAAGGTGATGGCTTTAACTACTCAAGGATTATGATTTCACTATACACTAACACCTGGGGAAGGAAAATAAGGTGGAAGATGCTTTTATTAGAAATGATCATGGAATTTTTAGCAAAATAATAGTTGACAATGATCCTATATATATGGATCTAGTAAAGAGAATTGTTGGATGATGCTCATAGTTCCCATTTCTCTATGCACCCTGGGAGCACAAAAATGTGTAGAGATTTGAAAGAAAATTTTTTGTGGGAAAACATGAAGAGGGAGATTGCTAATTATGTGTCAACATGTAAGGTTTGTCAACAAGTGAAAGCTGGAAGGAAATAGCCTTAAGGAGTCATGAGACCTCTTCCCATACCTGAGTTGAAATGGGATAATATTATGATGGACTTTGTCATGGGACTACAAAAGACTCCTATAAAGAATGATGAAACATGGGTCATTATTGATCATCTTACCAAGTCAGCACATTTTCTTGCTATAAGTGAGAATTTACCACTTGAACGTCTAGAAAGGCTATATATTAATGAAGTTATGAGACTTCATTTTGTACCACTATCGATTGTTTCTGATCAAGATCCAAATTTTACATCAAGATTCTAGAAAAGTCTTTAGAAGAACCTGGATACTGAACTTCATTTGAGCACTACCTACCACCCCCAAACTGATGGACAATCAGAACGGACTATTCAAACCTTATAAGACATTTTTAGATCATGATCGCTTGACATTCAGGGTATGTGGGATCAATATTTATCTCCAGTAGAAGTTTCCTATAAAAATAGCTTCCAATCATGTATTCAGATGGCACCATATGAAGTGTTATACGGAAAGAGATGCCACACACCAACATGTTGGAAGGATTTTGGTGAATTAAAACTCATAGGCCCAGAACTGGTGGAAGAAATGATGGAAAAAGGTGAAGGTAATCCCAAACCACATCAAAGCAACTCAAATTAGGCAGAAGAGCTATACCGATAACCGAGGGAAGGATTTGGAATTTCAGGTTAGAGATCATGTTTTCTTGATGGTATCTCCATGGAAGGGTGTTATAAATTTCAATAAGAAGGGTAAATTGAGTCCCATGTACATTGGAGCCTCCAAAATTCTTGAACGAATTGGGGTTGTAGCTTACCGGTTGGCAATACGGCCAAGTCTCTCCAAAGTCCACGATGTGTTCCACGTATCACTCTTGAGAAAATACATGCCTACCCAAACACATGTACTCACCTTTGATGAATTAGAAGTGGTACCCAATTTTTCTTATTTTGAAGAGCCTATCAAGGTTCTTGATATAATAGAACAGGTGCTGAGAAACCAGATGAATTGTCTGGTAGAGGTTCTATAGAGAAACCATAAGAGGGAAGAGGAAACGTGGGAACCTGGGGAACATATAATGAACAACCACCCGAGTCTTTTTATACAATAATATTCTAGAAATTTCAAGGACAAAATTATTTGAATGAGGGGAGAATATAACACCCCAAGCTTCCATGGTATGCTTCTCTTTGAATAATATAATAGCATGTGTTGTATGCAATATCAAGTTCTAACACACCAAAGTAGCTGTTATGAATAGTGATACACACTTTTTGAAATTTTAGAAATTTTAACATTCAAAATGGACTTCATTTTTGGATTTGGAATATCAAAATTAGCTTAGGGTGAATTTTTGGTATTTTTCTGAAAACTTTCAATATTTTGATGAATAGTAAAAAAAACTGAGTTATATTTTAAAACCGAATTTTTATTTAAATAATTATTTATCTACATTTATTTTAGGTCAAAATAGATACATAATACCGATATAAGTTCAATTCAATTCATTTGGGTAAGTTTATAATAATTTTAGATATATAAAAATTATATTAAACTTTTCACCGTCTTTTGCCCACCTCCTAAGAGAATTTTCAAATTCACATAAATCTTAATTTGACCACTTATGTGAGTGAAATTTCAAAAATTTGAGAGACACGGTTGATCTTAGTAAGAAAAATTTGGTTAAATAAGATGAAAATAATTTTTGGAGAATAGTAACTTTTTAATTTTATTTACCATGGTTAAAATTAAATAGGGTAATTATAGGTAAAAATGATATTATTATTACCCTAACACATGTCATAATTCTATTGGATAAGTATAATTAGACCAAAAACAACCTTAGAAATAAAATATGACTCTCTTTGATCCGCATGGATTAGATTAGGACACTTATTATTATTTAATTCAAAGAAGAGTTAAAAGAGTTAAAATCAATGTTTAATAACTACAGAATTTTTAATATAGGGTTACAAATAAGATGAATTAAACTATAAATATTCATTAAAAATCAAAATAAAAATTCCTACATTATTTTATTTTATTTATATTTTTTATACATTAAATAATTTAGTTTATTTATGACACAATGATGATGCAGTAATTACTTAATTGATGAAATATTAAAATAAATGATATTATAAATATCCAAATAAATGCAATTTGACACTTTTAATGAATTCCAATAATTTTTTAGCTTACTATGACATATTAGGGTTGGTTAGATGAATTTTTTTTCGAATTAATAATGATGTTATAAATTTAGCAAAAACAAAATACCAAATAGTGTCCAAATTGACATAAAATAGTTTTTAAAAAAAATATTATATTATTAATAGATATTCTATTCTTAAAAATATATGGTTTGGATAAAAGTCTTATATAATTATATTTGTATCATTAATGAACCACTTGGGGTTCTCTTGGAAGTATATAGTATGTTTATTAACCATATATTATTAATATACAAAGAGACATGGTAAAATGTCAAACTACTTAACTAAGAGTTGAATCAAAAAGATAAAGTTAATATACTGACCCAAACCTTTTTAAGACCTATTGGTTGAGTGTTTTTCGACCAATACCCACCTTAGCCTTTAAATAATACACTATAGATCCATTATAAACCGAAAATTATTTTATTATCAAATAATATTTCTAGCTTTTCATAAGGTGCTTCTCACCCCTCTTATAGAAGGTCACATCCACTTCTCTCTAATTCACTCCTTCAAAGCCATTTGGCTCGGCAAAAATCTACCAAACTACCCTCCAACAATCCTCCCTTCATCCTATAGGCCTTCATTTAGTCATAAATCCAACTTATGGATACCTTTTGATCAATTAAAAAAGAAGAACCCGAAGAAGAGGTAAATATTTCATCACCTCTTTCAAGTTTCTTTCTTCTTACACTTCTGTTAGAATAGTTGTTTCCACTCTAAAATAATAACTCCAGTATTTTCTATATATTGTGATGTTATTATATATATGGTATGACCAACTTAATTATTCTATCAATCCTTTGAATGACATGTCACCATACATGTGTACGTACAACTTACCGTTTCCACGTCGTGGTGTAATTGTTATTCAATACATTATTATTTATATGGGTATAATAATGATGTGTAATTGATGTAAATAATAAATATAACATGATAATGATTCTATATATATAATATTCCATCCAATTATATGTTATTTTAATTTCAAAAAAATGATATTGTCGCTCGTGCGTACGTACGGATTACCGTCTCCATGAACACGATTACATTCATTCCCCATCGTATACATTCAAGAAAAAATTTCATTACATGATTAAAAATAATGTTTAAAGACTTGATATAATTCTGTATATGAATAATATACATCAAATCCATAACAAATATGACTCCCATAACAAAGAAAATAAAGTAAAATGAATCTATTAACACCTGAAACAATGACAATAATAAGATATTATTAACAATGAAATGTTAAAAGATCATATATGATATCATATTAATGTATATTATTCATGAGTCATTTAACCACAATAATTTCACCATTATAAAGGAGGTTAAACTTCCCTTAACCAAAGAAAATGACAAGGTAAGGGTTAATTCTACAATCTCTTCATTATCTGAGGTTGTTTATAGGTAATTATCTACTGGGACCACTTTATCATCCACATCCATGTTTCTTAAAAATGTATTTCAAAACATTATTAATATTTTATAAACTATGGGTTAATGTCATTTATACCCCTGTTGGGCTTTTATAATATTTTTATAAATGAATCTTTCTGTCATTTTCCAAACAAGGTACTTTTTGACCTTTTCAACAAATTTGAGGAAAGAATGTTTTTTTAACTTATACAATGGGTGCAGCTATTTTACAAAATTATAACATCATCAATGCTTCCCTTAAAAGATTATAAAAATATTTTAAAAATAACCTTTTTCTTTTATAATTATAAAAATTTTAAATGATTTTAAAATTTAAAGAGATGTTTCTCTAAAAAGGGTTTTGATTTTATCAATGTCAATATCCTTTGATGGATTTTAAGTTTATTAGAAGTTGATTTATTATGATACAAATATTTAATATTGTATTGATGGTTTTGTGATATGTTTGACTATGGATGTGTTATTTTTAGACCATTCATGGTTTATGGATAATGTATTGACATTCAGTATTCTAGTTTTAATATGAATGTTTATGTTATGTTTAAACCTTTTCATATAAGGAATGAATTAGACTTACTAAGTGATGGGGGGAGCCCGTTATAGCTCCTAGATGCATCGGTAGGTCTAATGAGACAAGATACTGTCATGGCACAAGACCTTGACAAAATCATATTTGAAGTCTTGGCACATGGCCTTGACTATGTGCTTATGAAAGTCTGGTATTATGCATTAAATCATTATGAAAGTGGCTATTGATATTTCATGTGATTATTAGACTATAAGAATATCCATGTGAGTATGAAAATGGAATTGTTTGATTTTATCTTTTCCATATTATGTTGAAGATCAAGTTGAAAAGGCTTTTGTTTTAGTCTCATACATTTCCTTAAATGTTTATACTTATTTATGAAAGTTTCTGCTATACTGTTATCTTTACTGAGCATCAGTGCTCACCCCTTTCTGTATTTTACTTTTTCTAGGATACGAAGAAGTATTTTATAACTAACCTGTAGGGATAATATGAGTGGATATGAGTGTGGTCTATGGAAACAATGTTTTTTGTAGTTTTTCTTTTTATGGTGTAATGAAAAACTAATAAATGTATCTAGTAATTCCACGGCTACTAAACTAATCGGTCTTTAGAGACTTTATCTTTTGTGATCATGCCAATGTTATATAATAATGCACCGACTCTGGGCCTATGGGGTCGGGGCGTTACATTTTATGTTTCCCTTAAAACAAATTTTTTATTAAATTTCCATGATTTATAAAATTATATACAATTTTTTAAATAATCTATTATGATTTCTAAATCTATTTTTTACACGTGTTTAAATTACTTAAAAATGATCTGAAATGATACTTTTATTAATTTTCTAAATGAGGTTCTTTTTAATGTTTTTTGAAAAAATATGGAAGGATTGTTATTTTAAATTATATGACATGAGATTATTTTTCCACCATCATGATTCCATAATTATTTGACGATTCCTTAAAAACATATAAGTTAATTTTGAAATAAAATTTCTTATTTTATATTTTCATGTTTCTTTAAAACATAAATAATTTTAAAATGGGAAATATTATTTTGTTCCCTAATTATTTAAAATGATCTTTCAAAATTATTTTCCATCTATGATAATATTATTTTATGTTATATAGAAATTATTAGGGATATTTTTCAATAATAATATCTTTATAAGTGTTTTTATTATTGAATGATATTCATGAAACCTATTTCTATTCCACGGGTTATTCTATGAAGAAATTTTTGTGAAACCCAATTTTATTTCATGGGTTCGTATATGGTTTATATTCTTAAAACACATATGTATGGTTTTCCTTATGTATTTGGTGGGAAATATATCTCATTCTAATTCATTTGTAATTTATTTATATATCATTAGTTAAAAATGGGAAACAAGTCGATGAGAAAGATCCACTATTGCAAACAACTGCATCCTGATCAACAATAGGAAACCAATGTGTCCTGATAAACTCTTTAAATTATATTGATTGTTAACCTTGGCATATTAAATGGTTTTATATATTTATTATTTTTTCACACATTTATGATACAATATTAACAATCAGGATTGATTTATTATGATTTCTTGCTCTTATGGTCCATGTTTTCAATAATTCTAATGTTTATTTGGTGTTTCATGCTTTTGTTATATGATATGTTGGGTTTGAACAACATAAGTTATGATCATGATAAAATAATGTTATTATTATCTTACTATTTTATACAATCAGGGATCGATATCACCTATTTTTATTCTTACTGAGCATCTGATCTCACCAATTCTTATGTTCCTTTCCCTATGTAATTAAAAAAGGATTAAGTATCATATTTATATAAAGAGTAAAATATGTGATTATAGTTGTTAGAGATGAAAAGTATCTTTCATAAAACTAGAATATTATGAATATAATATACAATGATTCCAATATATTATTATTCTATACTGGATATTATTTTTATGTTTTGAATAATCATCTTAATATATTTATTTTTTATATATGAAAAGAATGGATTATTATAGGTTGTATTGGAGTTATGTTTATAGAATATTTTGGATATTAGTGTTAGAAATGTTTTTTTGAAAACTCTGGGGAAATCACCATGTTTAGGATAAATTTAAAATTATTCTACAATGATTGTGAATGGACTAGGTTAATGTAAGGTTTCATATAAGAAGGTATCACACATTAGACATTATCTAAATGAGTTTCCAGAATAATCTGGTTATCTTATATTATTTTTGTATCTCAAAATATGATTTATGGTTTTTGTAAATGGATGGAACCTAAATAAACCTTGTTAATTCTATGTGTGATAGAAAATACAATGATTTTCCACTATAATAATTAACCATAATGGGATATATAATAAATAATAGTTCAACTATTCTCACCCAACTTTCCTAGGATATGAATCATTCTAGGATTCCAAATGATCAAAAGATAAAACAATATATTGTTGAATTTTTCAGGAAAAAACAACTTCCTTATTTTAGTGGGTCTTCAGATCCACTAGTGGCTGAGTTATTGACTAGAACCATTGAAAAAATATAATATATTCTTCAATTTTTGGGACATTAAAATGTTTCACAATATTTTTTTATTAGGATGGAGATTAATATCAATTGTGGAATCTTATCAATAATAAAATTCACATGAAAGATATTAATTCCATGTAATTTGATAAGTTTAAGGTATTATTCATTAGTAATTACTTTAAAAATATTATATAGACAAATCTTGAAATGGAATTCATGGACAACAGGAAAAAAGATGACGAATCAACTGGTATCTACGGGTAAAATATCATATAGTTTTAAGGGCATGCCTATGGTTTAATCATCATCTCGAAAATTAAAATTTACTGCTTATATAGTGGCCTAATACTAATTATTTGAATGGAATTCACTATAAGAGTCTTTAGTATCTATAGAAAAGTCATTATATGTACACTCAAAATAGAAATTGAAATCGAATATTTCTTTCATTACCATGGTTTTGATAAGAAAATAATGATAAATTATCAAGAAAAGTAAAATTAGTCATATAGTGAAAAGAAATTCATATCATCTATATGTATAAATGTGGAATGAAACATCATGGAATGTGTTTGAACAGAACTAGAAGGTGCTTTAAATGTATAAAATAGTGAACTAAATCTCGTGAATGTAGAAATGTAATTAAGTGGTCGGTTATTTCGATAGAAGAGGAGAGGATTCCAACTAATGCAACACCCACAATATAGTGTTTCATCTGTAAGGTGTTTTGGAATTATGTGGATAACTTCCCCAATGCAAGGACTAATATTGATGAAAATCCACAAAAACCTCTCAAGAAAAAAAGAAAAAAGGGAAATATTAAAAAATTATAATGGATAAAGTGAATCATGATAATTATGGAACCCTAATTCTACCCTCCATATATTATAGTTTCATGTTTGATTTTTTATAAGTATCTTATTTTTCTTTCAGTATAGGAGTAACATTTTTTATCTCCTTTTATACAGATTATGAAATAATGAAATCAAATTTGAGATTTTATCAGTAAAAGGATGAACTTATGCTTTTAATGGTAATTTTTTGGTATAAGATAAGATATTGTACAAGTAATGTAGAGTGAATTAACTTTTGGATGTTTATATATCTCTATGTACAATTATAATAAAAATGGATACCATCAGCTTTTTATATGTGTACCACACTTTTTTAGTTTCTACATAATGTGAATTTATAACAATTGAGAAGAATTTATGGAAATAAAACCCTATAGTTTTAATTTTTGACAAAGATATTCAAGGATGAATGACTTTACACTTTGAAAACATATGATTAAATTTATTTTTAACCTTCAAGGTTTATCTTATTTTTATATTATGTTATTTATGATATGTAGTTAATCACCTTATGAAGTCATCAAACATAATTCATATATGATTTCTCTCTTGATCTGCTTACAAGAATATATATTAAGGAAGTGGAAATGTTATTGGGATCACCATATTCATTTGTATCTAATTGGGAAAAAATTTTAGCTTGATGTTTTGTATAAGTCCTCAACAAACAATTTTCAATCAAAATGTTTCCTTATGACTTTTCCATTCTGTTATGTTTTGAAAATCGTGAACACATTTTCCTAAAGAAAATTATCTTTCTCAAAGAAATATTTTCTTAAGGAAATTTTAAAATATCTAAATATGTATATGGATTTACCTATGATTTTAATTTCTTTATATAATGTTTTCTTAAACTAAGTCAACCTATATTTTTATTAAGTTAAAAATAATATCCTAATCTAACATAGAACCTTACAGTTTCCTAAAAACCAATTTTCCCTAAATTGTGAATCTGATTTATTCTGAAATCTGACTCTGATTTCTCCTAAACTCAAACTATGGTTTCTTCATAAATCATATGTTTAATTCATCATAAATCAGCTTATATATTCCTTATAATTTATACTTTGATTCTCTTATATTTCAGAATCTGATTGTTTATATTTTTAGACTCCAATTCTAACTTTATTAAGAATCCGATTAAATGTTTTTCATAGAGATACCTCATTTCTATAAGGTATCTGTTAAATTTATCAAATAATAAATGTGATAGTGTTTCTTAAGAAAAATTGTGTTTCTCTTGTTTTCATTCACGAAATTATTTCATACAATCAGTTTTAAACTAACTATTTGTTTAGTGACACAAGTGTAGGGCCCTCTAAAAATAAATGAAATATATGATCGTTGGAGGAGGAATTTTACAGTTGGAATCCATGCCTATAAATACCCAACCATTTCAACATTTGAGATGATGATTTTGTGGAACTCCAACATTATGCAATAGCTCTTCTTAGTCTTCCTTTTACTTTTTCTGTTAACACCCTTTTCACTTTGTGAACAACTTCTTCAACCTTCTTAGTGTGAATCCATTTGTTTCTGAACAATCGAGGTATTTAGAGGAGAGGAAGACCGAGATGTCGATCGCCTTGTCTATTGAGGGCTTGGAGAGATAACAAGATAAAATTTTATATTCTTATTAAGGGGTTACCCTGGTGTGGGTAAGATAGACATTATTTAGCATGTAAATCAGGTGACCTTTATCCAAGGTTGTTGGATACCCTTGTCTTTGGGTTAAAGTATTTTTTAATCTTTTTTACCTGTCTTTGTGAAATGTTTTAAATCCACTACATTTTTTTATAGCAATAAAGATTAAATTTCTTATAGTTTCTTATATTTCTATACTCTGATAAATAAGATTCTATACGTTTTAAGGTATATTTTTTTTCATAAGTAAACATGTATTAAATTTACTTATTAGATCCATATTATCTGATCCTAAGAATGTTATTTCGTTGTTAAAAACTATAGAGGGTTAGTGAATCCATCTTATTTAACTTTGTTAAACTTTAATTTTATTAAATATGAAAACTAATGTTTTTGAACATATAATTCACCCCCCTCCTATAATTGAGCATATACATATTAATTTCAGTTCTATAAATTATTGATACAAAGTTGATTTCATCAATTGATATCATCATTAGGGAGATGATTATTCAAAGAGAATGGTTCAAACTCTAAAGGATTCATAAACTCAGTTTTCTATAGATCTCAATGATTTTTTGGATATACACCTACCATTAGTTATGTTTTCCTAAAGAAATACCATTCAATAAAGAATATACATTGATACTTATCAATATCTTTATATAAATATTTGTATAACTCCAGAATACTTGAAATAATTTGCAAAACTAATGCTATTAGGGCATGAGAAGACTGATGGGATGATAAATATTGTTAAATTCATTAAACAACATGTAAAAACAATAACATTTTGAAAGAAATGTTACGCTAATATAATCTATATCGTATAAATTTTAATATTTGTGTGAATGAATTTTTATAAATATCATTGTGCATGAAATAAGGGAAATATAAACCCTAGGTATATCGATCCTTTGGAAAATTATTATTGTATCGAAATGGTGTCTTATCGATTGTTGATTCAACTAAATCTCTATCATGTTCATGATGAGTTCAATATATCTATTTGAAGGAAGAAAATACCTGATCCTATACATATACTAAACTAGGAGGCCCTACCAATAGAGTAAAATATTTCTTATTAACAATAACAATTACATATTCATTATCACATACATAATGTTTTACAAAACAAGACCACTCATATGGTTAATGTTTTGTGGTAAAATCTCTAATTTGAGGAAGTTACATGGGAACTTGATCATGTTATAATGCATATGAATCCTCATATATTTTTATTATATTGAACAATTTTAAGGGAGAAATTAATGTTAAGGGGGCTGGAATGTAACAACACATGATTTTATGGTTTGACACTTTAAAAAACATTAATCTCTTTGATAGCTTACTTTTCAAAAAACACCAATCTTAAGGGAAATTTAAAAAATTATTATTTTAACATCAACATTTTAACCTAGACTTTACATTTTCTCAAATTTATAATATTAACTAAAATATGAAATATATAATTTTACAGATCTATTTTAATATATTAATTATTTATTTTTGAATATTCACATAAATCTTAGTAAATTCATTTTATTCGTTAAATAAAATTTTTCTTCAAGAAACCATTATATTGCTTTATATGTGAAAATAAATGAAGTTAATTTTTTTGTTATAGAAATTTTACTTGATAAAATAAAAAATTGAATTTAGAATGTCAAATTTATCTTATAATATTTTTTTTCTGAATTTTATGAAATTTTTCTTATTTTAGTGAATAGTAAAAAAACCGATTTTTATAACACCGTCATTTTATTTATATTTAAAAGACATTTTATAATTTTAAATTGATATAAAAGTAATAAAAGTAATTTTTAGTCAAATATAATATATAATATAATTAATTATATTTAAACAATATTTATACCTTATTTTTGTATAAGTTCATTTTTTTCTAAAAAAACATTATTCCCAAAGAAAAATGTTTTTTATTAGGCTTTGAAAATTTAATTTAAAATAAAATTATGAAAATTTTGTTTTATGAAATATAGAAAATATATTCCATATTTAGAATCATGAGGTAAAAAATATTATAAAAATTCATTTCCATTTTTATGTATCAAAAAGTTAATTTGGTAAAAAAGGATTTTCCGTAGTATTCGAAAAATAATGAAGTTGGTAAAAAATAAAAGGAAATTCATTAGAATACCAAAAACCTAGAACATTACATGGATTTTTTAAGTGTTTAATTATAATAAACATACATTACCAAATTAATATTAATCTTAATTCATTGATATTAATACCACCCAAATATCTTTGGCTTTAAATATAAAAGGTTCATTATTTAATCACTTAAAGACACCCCACCTCAAGAATATAAACCACTCCTCCCACACATTTTCAGATTTAAAACCTTGAATAGTTTCAAAATATATATCAAAGACTTTCACACTAACTCTCCCATGTCCAATTTCATGTCCTTTGAGGGATCCTTCAAGGAGATGGAATTCAAGTGGTAACATTCTCAAACAACCTATCTTAATTTATTTTCTTCTTCTAAATTCCATTACGCACCTTTAACCATATAAGTATAGTAAATATAGTGTCATTAACATAATATAATTCTATGTTGTAAATTTAAAATCCTTCATCCTCCTATTTTCTCATATCCTCTAATTCAATGAAATTAAACCACTATCCAAATTTTGTTTCATATTTGCCACGTGGATAAGGATTTTTTCCATTTCCACCATAACGGTCGGTCATAAAAATATTATTGTGGATAAATATTATATTAATAGGTATATAATAACATAATTTATGTTTTGAAACGGTTAATTATATATAATATTAAATAAAATGAAACTAGTTTATGATTTTTAGAAACAAATTGCCCAAATGAACTAAACAGAAATCAATAACAATTTTTCAATTAAATCATCATCATGTCATAAAAAATGACATACATGACCATTTAAACATATATAATGGAAATAATACAATTTCAGTTCACTTTTAGTGTTTTTTTCATTTGAATGGAAAATCTATAATTATAAACAAATGAACAGGCCATAAAACCATGAAATGAACGCACAAAAAAAAATAATGAAATATTATTAATTAATATGTAGAAAGAAGTTATAAAAGTAACCAATAATGTGTTATAATAAGAGTATAGTTATATAATTAATTGATAAATATTTTTACCTTTATACTGGATGTTAAATTACACAAAACTAAATAGAAGCATGGTGTAAGGGTTTTTCATCTAACTTTAAGTTCTGTGAGATATATTCTTTATTCACCACTCATTTATTTATTTTTTGGTTTGTATAATTAAATTTTATATATCATTTAACTAATAAAAGTATCTTAATTGTATTAGATGTTTGATTTTAAATAAATTCTTTTTATGGGGCATGCGATTCGACTAATTACAAAGCAAATATGGGGTTTATTAAATCAACATACATTCGTTGGGTTAAATATATAATTAATGGATTATTCCTTGTTAAGAATATGTATGAGATATATTTTTGACATTTTATGATTTATTTAAAAAACAATTATATGGATCTACATCTAATAAAAACAATAAATTCACTTTTTTTCTCACTTCAATTCAATGATATTTATACGGTACATTTTTTTAAAATATTTTCCTTTTAATGTTTCCCTTTAAACAAACTTTTAATTATATATCATTTGATCTAAAATTTCTTTAAAAAGTGATTAGAATATTTTATTATTATTTTTTAATTTAATTTTTTCTAATTTTTTAGTATTTTTATTAATTGATTAAAAGGATTATTGTAGTCCTTTTCTAAATGGGGTCCTTTATGATTTTTTGAGAAAAATAAAGAATGAATATTTTTTTAACATATACATCACGATAGAATTTCCATGCCATAATGATACCTAATGGTTAAAATGTATCATTTATAATCTTAAAATATTATTTTTCTTCAAAAATTCTTTTATAATACCCTAGCACCTAAAAATTATGTTAAAATATAAAATGTTATTTATTCATGAAATAATTTAAGTGATCTTTAAAAATTATTTTCCATCTAAAATAACATAATTTTATGTTAATAATGATTTATTAAGTATATTATAAAAGTATAATATTCTTATCATTTATATATTTTTTCTATTTTTTTGATGGAAAGATAGTTATTAAACCTGTTTATTTTCCCCATTTTATTTTATAATGAAATGTTTATGAATCCTAATTTCCTTTCATGGGTTATGATATGATTTATGTTATCTTTTCACACATATGAATGGTTTTCATTATTTAATTTCTAGGAAATATTTATCCATACTATAAATTTGTTATTATTTTATTTCTCATTATATAATAATTCGAAACAAGTTCATGAGGTTGATCTACAATGGGAAACAAGAGCATCATATTCCATTGTAGTAAACATGTATGTCCCGATCCACTATGTTAATGGTATTAGTAGTTAATATTGTATTATAAAATAGTTTTATATATCTATTACGGTTCCTTACTTTATGACATGATTTTATAGATCAGGATTGATTTATAATTATTTCTCACTCTTATGGTCTATGTTTTCTGAAATGATAATTTTTTTGGCATGAATCATGTTTATAATCTATGATATGTTGGGGATGAACTTCATAACTTATGATCATGACCAAATAAACATATTATTATCATATGATTTAATATTATCATGGATTGATTTCTCATATTTTTATCCTTACTAAACATATGATATCACCATTTCTTATGTTTCCTTCCTCTGGTAATGTCAAAAAATTTAGGTATGGTATTTGTAATAGGAGTACTATGTGAGAACATCTTTGTAAGATAATTTTAAGATCATTCATAGTATAAGAAGATTTTATATCTAATATAAAAATACTATAATCCAATATGGTTATTTTCCGCATTGTATTTTTATTTATTTAATATTTGCATAAATATATGTAATATTTCTATATGAATCAAATTGTTCATTATATTATATATATGGCTGTTCGACACAAATATATTAATTATATATATGACCATTAGATATATAACGAATATGAATATTTAAATCCATTTTCTAAACAATTTTCTGATAAATAATTTAATATAATTAAATTCAAAACACACATAAAAATATTAATTCCTATGAAAAAGATTTAGAGTATATGAACTTTTAAAATTTTATATTCCTATTAAACAGGTTTTCCTATATATTTTTAAAAAGGAGATGAATTTATATATTTATTAAATTTAATTTTATAAAAAAATTAACTTTTGGTCAAATAATATCAAAACTATCATGGGGATATTTTTTGAGCTTTTCCTGAAATAGTTAATTATTATTTAAATATTGATAAATACCAATTTTTTTAAACTATCATTATATTAAACTAAATTAATTAATTTAAAAGTCAAATTATGTTATGGATTTAGTATTAAATTAATATAAGATTAATTTTTTTAAACAATATCTAATTAATTTCATATGAAGTATCTTTATAATTTTCTTTTCTATAAGTTAATTTTTTGAATAGAAACCCAATTTCAAGAAAAAATATTTTTCATTCCATTTTAACACTTATATTGAAATTAATTTATACCAATTACAATAATATAAATATTAAAAAATGGAATATATATTTTGAATCAAGTGTATAATATTTAATAATAAATTCAATTTCATTTTTGGTCACTAGGAATTATAAAGATGATGAAAATGGGTCACCATAGAAATGGGTAAACTGAGTTAATTATGGTAAATACTAATTGATATGGCTAAAAAATATTATCTAAGTTATTATTAGATTATGGTATTTTAACCAATATCATATGACACTTTCAATTGTTTATTTTTTGTTTCAATTAACAATTAGTGATATATTTATAATAAATAAATGTTTAGAGAAATGACAATAATTCTACTCCACTCAATTAAAATGGTAACCTCTACTCCTACCTTCATCTAACCTTTTAAGGACACTATCTTAGATAATAAACTCCCAACATTACCTTTAAAATACCTCACTATAACATAATGTAGGGTTTCTAAAAAATTGGAAATAATGTTTTATATGGAGTATCACACTCAAGGAAGTGGAATTCTTTTACAATATCAATTTATCTTTGGATTTTTTTATTCATATTTTCTTTCGTAAAATTAAATGATAATAATATTATAATCCACATATATTTCATTCTCCTATAGATATGTTTTGGTTTTAAATTATTATCTTACATTTAATATCTTTTTGGAATAAGAATCCAAAAGTAACATAAATGGAAGAAATACAAACCATATTCACATTTTATACTAGAATCATTATCTTTCATGTCCATGTTCTTAAATAATTTAGGAAGACTTTACATATATAAATTTATTTAAAAGTTCATTTATAGTATATAAAATATTTTATTTAAATATGTTTAAAGAGATTATTTTCAAAACAATACAAGAAATACCTTTTTTGACATTTTAAAAAATCATATGATGAATTTTATCATTCCTGGTTTAGGTCATGAAGAGAATTTCATTCTATAATGTTTTTTTCATTTAATGTTAGATTATATTTTATTATATTTATTTAAAAATATTATTATTATCTAAATATTCTATAAATTTTTATTTGGATTCTTTTCAAAAGAAGTTCATATTTTTATAATATTTTTATAGAAAAGCAAGAATAATATATTAATGGTTTTTATACTATGTAAACAATAATTGATTATTATTATGATTATTTTGGGAATATACTCTAATGTTTCTATCCACCATATTTATCTATATGTAATTTAATAATATTATTCTATTTGTTGATTGTGGATAATATTTACATTTCGTATAATGGATTTTCAATACTAATTCTTAAATTGATTATATATTTATTTCATATGATAAATGAATAAGAATTATTCACTAATTGGGGGCCTTTAATTTCAGATTTATGCTTTTATAGGTTTCACGATGAAAAGTAGTTTATTAATTTCATATATATCTCCAAAATTATTTATGATTCCTTGGAATGAGGCTTTGAGAGTATGCTTACGATGTTTAGAAAAAATCTATGATACTATGGTTTGGAAGTGAAACATTATAAATTTAATCATTTTGAAATAATTTATTATTATACATGAAATTATTTTTATTTATACCATTATAACTGATTCGTGTTCTAGTTTTTTATGGTTTTTATTGAAATCATTATATCTCATAAGACAATAAAAATAACATTGAATGGATTTTTTTATGATCTCTTATGTATAACAGGATTATTATCAAAGAAGAAATTTCAAGTTTTCTAGGAAACCCACAAGTTAATAACCACAATACATTAAATCATATTTATTTTTAAAAAATTTAATCTATTTTATGGCCTATGATCCACACAAAATTGAGATTCTAAAATAATAACATTATGTTTGATAGCGTATATGACATAAAAAACCAAGCATAAATAACCTACAAAATTTATTTTCTAAATATGACCATTATAACCTAACTATTTAATTCGTGGTAATTTATAAGATTAACCAAATTATCTTATTTATATGGGTCATAATAAATTCAATTTTTTTGATAAAATCCACACAAATTTTATTAAATTCAATTTATTCTTTTGAAATATGTTTTCATGAAAAATGATTTTTAATAATTTTCATAGAAAAAAATATATTCAATTTATAAAACCATTATAAATAGTATTTAATAAAATTAATATGTTTTTTCAAACTTAATATTTATATTAAAATAGGTTTATATTTATGTATTTTTATAAGAAAATAATTTTTCAATGAATAGTGAAAAATATCAATTTTTCAAATAATGATTTTTATTTTCATTAAATTAAGAAAATATATTATCCCATTAAGCTCTAGTATTGATTTAAAATTAATAATAATATTATTTATTTATACTAAAAATTATTAATTAAATATGAAACTTCTTTATACCCAATTTTGATATAAGTTTGTTTTTAGACTCAAATATTAATTTTTCAGAAAAGCCTTTTTATATATATGGTGTTACAAAATTTTAATTAATTAAAATAACCTCTATTAAAGGAATATTTGAAATGAATTTATAGATTATATATATTTATATATTAATTTAAATCCATTTAAATATGATCACTTTCCATATAGTTAATTTTTGATAATCTTATGCTTTTAAAATTCATTTATTGAAAAGTTGTTTCTTGTCATGATTTGTGGGTTTGTATTAAAATTACAATAATACATTTATTTAAACTTAATTTCATAAAATTTATCCCAACAATAGACTAGGTTAATTAATATTATATATTAATCTCAATATAATTTTGGGTCAGAATTATTTGTAATGATTGTAAAATTTATTTATCGTCATTACTATTAAACGATGTTTTGCACATTTCATGGACTTGTGTAAAAATTTATAATTCAAAAAATTGTTTTTATATAATAAAATTGATTTAATATTAATAATAATTGGTTAAAAACTATCAAATATGTATCCATTTTTTTAGACATAAAGGATTAATTACTGAGGTCAAAAACTAGTTACTCTAGTAGAAACAAAAATCACAAAAGTAAACATTGATGATAAGGGAGTGGCATGCCTAAAGAATTATTTTGTGTTGTGGGAATGGTTCAATATTATCTTCCATCCAATACATTGTTTTTAAATTTTTTATGCACATGGGTTGAGAGTGACTTCACATTATTGAATAGTTTTTCGTATTTTAAAAAATGACACTCCGCGTCAATTATAAAAGGACACTCCCTCCCCTCACTTATTCACACCACTAAAGTTATTTATTTCAAAAAAATAATATAAAAAATCACTAAAAAACCCCTTATTGATGTTATAGAGATAATGGAAATCCAATAAAAACATCCTTAGTGTAAATTAGAATATATCTGATGGGGGTTTCTCTAGGAGAAGGTAATCGTCTTAAGACCGATTTTATTTTCATTATAATATTAGAACCATCGATTATTTTTGGAAAATTAAAATATAATAACAAAAATATAAAAAATATATTTATAATTTATTTGGCTTATATAATAATATCTCTCCATCTCCTTATTTATCAAATGTGGAACATATCTATCTTTTATGTGTATAGAGGATTACCGCCTCTCAAACTCATGTAACACATTTTTCTGTAATAGACTCTCTATTGGATGTAATGATAGATTTAATAAATATATATATATATATATATATGATATAAATATAAAAATTTTATTTTATTATCAAATTTAACTTCTTATTTTCCATTTTGTTTAAAATACGATAGCATCAATCATGTTTATAGTAGACTATTGCCTCACAATGAAACATGACTCATTTTTTATTAATTTTTTACATGGATGGAAATATGATTTATTTTATTTTATTTTTTGATATATATTTAATTATAATAATTCTATAAAATTAATATATCACCCACTTCTTTTCCATTTCTAATGTTAATGAAATGAATGTGTTGCTGAGGCATATTTATATTCCATTATCTCCACAATGAGATATGATCTATTCTCCATGTTCAAATTTGAATAATTATTATAAAAATGTGTTTACTGATCAAAAATTATATTTATAAAATTCATATAATTATAAATATAAAAAAACAATATAATATTCTCAACAATAATAACTTTCAAATTAATATGTGTATAAGAAACCAAGGTATTAAACACATAAAAATTTTTGATAATGAATTATTATTAATTAATGGGTGATAAGAAGTATCAAAAAGATAATATATGGTATTATGAAAATTAATATATTTATGGAATAACATAATAACTTGTTTAAATACACTATATTGGAGGATAAATCTTCTTAAACGAAAAGTAATTGTGAGGGAAGGATCTTCGTTTGAAATTTCCTTTCTTGAAGCGTATTTCAATATTAAAAATAAATTAATTTCATATTGCATATATTTCCCATTTTATATGTAATGTCATTAATCACTTATAATTCATGGTATTTTATATTTCAATTTTACTAATCTCATTCAGGGTGATTTGAAATTAAAATAAAATATTTGGTAAAGAATTTTATAACTCTGTTTCATTTTATTGGATTATATTACTTCCCCATTGTCTCTGATATTTTTATAGTATTTTTGTAATGAAAATTGATAATATTATCTTCTATTTAAACCCTTTTTATGGAATTACATTTGATACAAAAAAATGATTCATTAATTAATTCTAACTTCAACATTTTGATCACTGAAAAGTTGATCATCTGAAAGTGTCCTCTTCAGTACATAATCATGTTATACATCAATCTTATTTTAAGAGGTTTATATAGTTCCTGTTTCATTTTTTATATGAAAAATATTTTCATATTAATTTTATTTAATGTTTCATTATATTTTTAATTTCATTCATGGTTTTTATGATTCAAATGTTATGAAAGTGATTAGAGTGTTATGTTTCAATCTCATTTTAATCGAGATTTTTATATGTGAATTTCAGTTGAAATAAATAATTGTCCATTATTTAATAAAACACATTAATTTTTTATCGTTGGGTTATTTATTAATTTATCAATTAATAGTACCATTTTCCACCCTTTTATACTTAAATTTATTTATAAAATGTTTTTAATAAAATTTTACTTTATTTACATCTCTGCCAAAAATAATTTTCCATCCAAATTTTTTTTATAAAATTGTGTTCCATTTTTTAGACTATAAATATTTAAATTCACTTTTATAAATAATTTTATTTGTAGAACCCTACCCTAAATTATGATATGAAGAGTGCTCGAGGCCAGTTGACTAGTAGGCCCTAGGCACATTTCCACATATGCCAAATGATGTCGACTAGCATATAGGGTATGAGAGATGATATTTGGGTGACAATACCATTTGGTGGTTATAATAATAATGTTCAATATAAATATAGAATCATGTAATAAATACAATAACATAGTGGGGGATAAATACAACTAGAAGAATCATAAATAAAGTAGCAGTATAAAACAATACAATTTTTAGACTACACAAATAAAAGTAGGTTGTATGAACAATAGATAATAAACTAGGGTCACCAATGGCTTTCCATCAGTACATATATATTTAAACATACTCAAATAGAGAAGGAGAATCCAGCTGATGTTAGAACCACCATGGTCCCTTTCCATCCATCCAATACAAAAGGTTCAACTCGATCACTAAGGTATACTTATGAATCTCGGTCCTCAACATGATCATAGAGGCATAATTTCTACATGCATAATGAGGGGACTGTGTACGAAATGTGAATAAACATCAATATGCCACCAACAATGTGTTCCTATCACACAATCATAATTATGATGGTATTTTCTAAAAAAAGGAAATCACATGCGCTTTCAATAAAATACACGCATCCCTTATGTAAAATATACATAGAGAATCACTCTAACTGTGTTGGCAATCACTGATATAAATATTTTAATTTGTTCCACCATTTATAAATAGGGTATAAAGGATATGTCTTAATATATATAACTAAGGTGTCAAGGATATGTGGCCCAATTTTGAAGGAATCCCCTTGATAATAGAAACCTAGGTGAAAAGTCGACTTCCAACTATAAGTATGTAATAAGAACCTAATTATATAAATAATGTAACTAGTATCTAAAAATAAATCCATATAAATTTACTTGTCCAATGGACCTCAAATCAAAAATCCATGTTGGCTTGAAGCCTAATGTCCAAAGTCACAGTGATGTCTATTATACAAATAATAATCACCATCAGCTCAAAATATAATTTCATGAGGTACAAAGATGTCTATCCACCCTATATATTGACCCACAACCTCAAGTATAATGGATATCGTCATCCCCCAACCAATGGTCTCAATATCATCAACTAATGACCCATCACCATCACCTTATATTTCTATAGTAACAACCCCAAAATTTAATTTATGTTCAACACCATCACCTAAGATGCATAGACTTTGGGGTTTGCACTAAAAAGGGTGGTTATAAACACCTTGACTCAGTATTATCAATGTTTTCACGTCACAAATGAAGAATCATCAAAAACTGGTGAGAGGAAATCACTAAACAACCAAAGAAAAATTATCCGGCACCTCGTTTCCCTAAAACCATGTCACAAATACTCAAAGGTCAACACCATCAAAGACCTAAGAACTATTCACTCATCCTAATTACCTAATTTCCACAATTGGTGACCATGTAACCTAAAACTAGAGATTAATCATTTCCCCAAGTATCATGTCCCAAGTCCATCCTAATGAGCTATCTCACATTGGTCTAGATGATCAACATCACCTCAATACTTATAACATTAAGATCATATTACCATGGAACTCATGAATTTTATGAAAAAAATAAAATTAACATAAACTGTATGCCCATCCTAAACAACCCAATCTCTTCCAATACCCTTACACAAATTGACTATTTTTAGTAGAGAAAGAGAATCCCCATAGGCAACTCATAACATTAATTAAGAAATTTAGAAAGTCTATAACTAATAAATTAGGATCTCACTCGAACTATCCAAATGAAGTATATAAAGAGAACCATGAAACACTAAAACAATATAGGATAAATCCATGCACCCAATACCTTGTCCTATTACACACACTCCCCACTGATATATGCCTCTAACTGAATTTGACTCAAAAGAAAACATCATTTTTGACGAATGCCCAAAAAATAGAAAAAATGGATAGAATGGATTTATACCTCTATTTAAATAGATAAATAATTAAAAGAATATTTTGGAATGAAGTTATTACTATAAGAAATCTATAGCCACAAACAGATCAAATATTGGATTCTAATTGAATGAGTTGGCTAAATAGCATAGGAAGAAGGAAATTGGAGGATCCTCTTCTATCTGTGCTATGGAAGGGTGGAATTTGGATGAGAAAATATAATACATTATGAAGGTAGTTTTTATAATTTTTAAAATAAATGATCCCTAGGGATTTTCCACATGGATTACATAACCATGCTCTAACTATGAAGTTCTCTCTTCTTAAGAATCACACATACATGGGCTTGGCATATAGTTTTCTAAACCTTTTGCAAACCATGAAAAATACCTCTATTAAAAATTGGAAAGGTCTAACATTGACATGGACCCCCCTAATGCATTTTTGAAAACTACTTCTTGTGTTGTAGGAAGGATTCACAATTACTCCAAGAAGGTTCAACCGTTTTTTCAAACGATTCCCTTCTATCATCAGGTTTCAGAATCTAATTTGTCAGGCTCTTCCACACTTGATACGCTTATGAAACCCTAAAGAACATGATGGTACTTAAAATAGGTAAAAAAATACTAGGATTATAAAAACATGTTATTAGGTTTTTATGATCAATAGAAGTGTTTGGATGACCACCAATAAGAAAAATTTTAAACAAGTTGAGGAATTCTGACCCGTACAAAAAAAACCTAGGATGTTACAGTCTCCCAACCTTAACATATCTCTTCCTGAATCTATAAATAATTAACCTATGATGGTAGAAAACATAAAAGTATCCTTTAAACCAATCGGGTCAACCCTAGTTATTAATCCACATGTCAACTCCCCTCAAGGCGCTCCCCACCTTAGGAGTTACCTACCCAGTCGCTTCTCCCCTCATAACAAGCATATGATGGCCCATAAAGAATCCTCATACACAAAATTCCTCTCATTTAAAATCATCATTCATGCACCTCATCATGTTCTAAAATCATTCCCATGTCACATGTTTTACCTATCAAGTTCCTCACCTTATTGGATTTCCATAAGTACATGTTCCATATGGATCTATGAAATTGGTATTGTATTCCATGTTAGAAGTATCCCAATTTTAAATATTTATGAAGTCACTGGCCATGCCCTCCCTTAGCATCTCTGAAAAGAAGTTCTCTATAAACGTGGCTTCATAATCTTTCCGATCAATCCCTCATGTCTTCCCTCTTAAATATGTAAATCCCACATGTGATTTTCTGGTTATCTGAGCATGTATGTCACCAAAATCACTCTCTGCAATCGAGGTGTCTTGAGCTTATTGAATATGGTTTTGACCATCTCAATCTAGTTATCTACCACTAATAATCCACCTATGCCTAGCACAATGGATGGTTCTAAGAATAGAACTCCCAACTCTTGTACATCATATATGGGTCCACTACCTTTGATCTTGTGTATTTACCCTACATAACCGAAAATAATCTCAACTTGAGATTATCATCCATCCATGGATCAAATTATTCCATCAGTGGATGTATTTACTTTACTGAAACTTATACCTTTGGATCATGAATATACAAACCCATTTGGGCGTCTTTCAAGTCGTCTGGTGCCTCATGCTGTGCATTATCATGCCTTACATTATCATATGCCTCTAGGTGCTCCACAATAAGACATCTAGTTATAATGTTATTGAATACTAGTATAGTGTTCAAAAACCCATAATAATAATATATATATAAATATATCATAGATAGAGAAATCTATAATAGGTTGTTCATCACACCATCCTTACACTCACCTACCATACCATGTCTCCAAATATTCGTCCACAAGGCCCCTTACCCATATCAATGTGAGGTATCAAGTATCATCAAGTCCCTTTTTCCGCTTCTTACCCACGTCAGAGATAGTAATCACACATAATTTGGCCTTGTGGACCCATTCCTACCCACATCAGTGTCATGTGTCAAATATCATTTATCAATCAGAGGATTCTAAGTAGAATGAAATCAAATTGGCTATAGAGAAAAAACCGAATTTATCTAGTTGATTGACACATTAATCAATTCTTCCATATCACTATCCCAGACTTTTCATACCAGGGTTAGGCGCATATATCACATTCATATATAATAATAGAGCATGACAATGATATCTCATTAGAAAAATATGATTAGGATAGAATGGTATAATGACACAAAAAGAGGATAATTAGGTAAACACTTTTTATATTTATTATTATCAATTTAAACTACCCAACCCCTCTAATCCCAAATCCTAGTTTCCAATGAAAATGACAATCAAAACACCCCATATGAGCCTATGTAACTATCTATACGTATAATTAAACCACCCATTCCATATTTTTTCAAGGGTTTTATCCAAATTACAGATAACCATCACAATCAAATGCACCACATAAAGTGGAAATCAAATCAAATTTAAAATAACATATTATAAACTCAATTTAAAACCCCTAGAAACTTGGTATATCCCCTATAAATGGAGTTACAAGCACTGAAACCTGATCGCTATAACTATTTCCGAATAACATCTTAGTGTCTGGTCTACAAAATCCAAAATATTATGACCAACTAAATAAAGAAAACTCCATTTCATTAACTTATTATTCAACAGAACAATTTTATCTAGTTTTAGAGAATAATAATCCTCAAATACAATTTGTAGCTCCATAACCTCAATTTCCACCAAAAAAATGCTCTGATCTTATTCACCACTAGGCCTTAGGTGTCCCTCCTTGTACACCAAATGCTACAGAATAGTAGAAAGGGTCTGAGAGGTGATTGTGGAGATACTATTTCCTTTTTAGGTTTAATAATAATAGTCAATAGAAATATAAAAAAGTGGACTAAATTACATAGATAAATAGAAGATAAATAAAACTAGCAATGTAATAAATAATTAAGTAGTATAAATTTTTACAATTTATAGATAACAAAAATCATAGCACATTGTAAAAAGAATAGATAGACAAAAAGGTGCATCCATCCCTGACCATTGGTTAAAAAAATATAAACATGCTGAAACAAAAATAAAACATCATATTATGGATGTGATACCATCGTACCTTTCCATTCATCCCATGAAAAGGTTCCAACATCATCATTAATGTTCGGCTCCTGATCTCAGTCCATAAAGTCTATGAATGACTTGAAGTGCCAATATTGCGTGTCAAACTCAATCCGATTAGTCCACCACCAACATCTGTATATATTACAACCATATTTATGAGTGTGTATTCTAAAAATAATAAAAGTTATTACATTCACTTCTAATAAATTACATGTGTCCCTTATGCTCAATAGTTATAAAGAATCACTCTACATGTGTCACCCATCACCAGTTTTAAGGTAAAAATTCAATCCCCTAGTTATGTATATGGAATGAAACACATGTATTCATATTTATAAATATAGTTGTGAGAATTTTCAACTCAGATCCCATGGAATCCCATGGTGAATAGTAACCTGGTGATCCCTCTTTTTCCACTTTTTAGAAAATCACCAGAAACACCATCCATCATTCATGTAATCAGATTCTAACTAGCATGCCCAATCAAGTATCTAGTTCTTCGAACCATAGTTTATAAATCCTTTTTAGTATGAATCCTGACATCATAATGAACATTTATTTTTGTCCTCCAAATAAAAATCATTGTTCGATAAGATCCAAGGAGCCAAGGTAAGAAGATATCTATCATTCCAACATCCTGGCCCATAGCCTCATGTATCATGGCTAGACACATCCTCAGATGATCTTATCAACACCATTAATCGATGTTCCAACACCGTATACATATAATTATACCTTAATCACACAAAAACATAATAGATAGTCAACACTATCACTAATGTTTCATAGTGTATAGGGGCCTCCACCCACAACAAGTGTTCAAAAACACCTCTATTGAGTCCCATGTGTGTTCACACCACTATAACGTTGCTTCATCCAAAAAATAGTGTTACAAAATCAACAAAAAACATAAGATACATCATTCATCTCCTTATTCCCCTATGACTATGTCAGTAATTCCTAATGGTTAACACCAAAAAAGTTTTGAGAGTTATGCCCTCATATTGATGACATCATCACCTCAATCAGACGACCATGATGCCTCAACATGGGGATCAATCATAACCCTGAGTATCCCATCAAAAACCTATCATGAAAAAACTGCATTACCTTGGTCTAGGTGATCAATACTAGATCATTCCTTTTTCTATTTCTATCATGATCCCATGGAACTCACAGATTTTATATAGAAAATTTAATTTAATTTAAATAATACACTATGCCTGAAATTTCAAAGCTAGTTCAAGCCCCTTACTGAACTTGTCCCTTTATAGTAGACCATGACCATTCACATAGGCTACACATTTCATTATTTAAATAATTTATAAACAATTCAAATTTTTAATTAGAGTCTCACTTGAAAACCCCACAAGGATTGTATGAATTCACCCCTAAAATATTCCCAAAATGTTATAAAATGATATTTTTGAAGAACTCCCTAAACATAATGAAAAGGTATTTCATGGATTTATCACTCCCTATGGTGAGATAAATGACAAAAAGAACTTATTTTATTGATGGTATTTTTCAGAATAAATTGTACCCACCAATGGATAAATGATTATATTTCAATCAAAGCGGCTATCTTAAATCCTTTGTTGAAGGAAATTAGCGGAGTCCCCTTTTTTACATTCTATAGAATGGGTGGAAAGGGTAAGAAAAATATAATAATATAGAAGGTTAATTTTATTAATTTTCACAAAATAAATAAGCTCTACATTTTTTCTTCATGTTTTGTCTAACAATGTTCCAACCATGTGGTTCTCTCCACCTAAGAACCATACACCCATAGGATATGAATATTTATTTCTAAACCATGTAGAAACCATGAGAACGGCCATATTTATAATTAAATAGGTCTCACATAGTCGTGAACCTCTACCCATATATATTTTTAAACCATTTATAGTGATATATTTAAGACACCAAGTTACCCTTGAGAGGCCACAACTGTTTCCAAAATTATAGGCATATATCAGCACATTTCAAAAACTGAGTTTTTGGGGCACACCGCACCCATAAATCACCCAAAACACCAATGAAATTTTTGGACTTTCAAAAACATCTAGAAACCAGACATTTGGTCAGTCAAACTCATAGAATTTGGTTCATATGATCAAAAAAATATTTGTACCAACCATTTTGTAGAAAAAAATAAAACAACTTAATGAATTGTGACCCCCTCAACAACCTGGGATGTTATAGTCTTTTTACCAAAAAATTAAAATTTAATCTTCCTGTTGTTTTCCAAAAAGTAACATTTTAATTTTTCATAAATAAAATTGAAAGAGGTTTTTTTCAACTAATTGAAAAGAACAAAACCTTCCACCATCATGACCACTCATTGCATTGAATATTATTTTACAGGTATAAAAGTTTGTTTTTAATGAAAATGTTATAGTTGTTCTTATGGAAATTTTTCATTTTTAGAATTAATTTTCAATGTGAAATGATTATTTTCCTGAGAAATTTTATAATTATATTTATGTTTTATTTCAATTAATAAACAGAAACCTCCATTTATTTTACATATACTTCACTATATGTATGTTATATTGAAAAAATCCTTATTATTTACAAAGATTTTTTATGATCAGTTTTACTTGGGAAAATATGGAAATACTATTTTGTGATATATATTTTGAAATCATTAACTTTACCTTGAACTATTCACTTTTTTATCATCTTGTAAAAAGAATTTCTCCTAGATATTCATATTATTTATCATGGCTATGATTATCAATTAAACTGTAAATTATTTCTATACGTTATATTATACATTAAATTATATATGATGGATTATGGAAATTATAGTTAGTTTTTATTTCTTACATGAAATGGAAATTAATTAATAAGTCATATTTTTTATAAATTAAATTTATCATTAAATATATAAGGAATTCATTGGACATGAAATTATAGGTGGGGCCCAGTTACAGTTTTCACCTAAATTCATTAGAGGTCTCTTGAGATAAATCAATTGACTATAATTATTTGAATGGGTTTCTAGTGTACACCTACACATCAGTTAAACTTTCTTGGAATAAGTTCATAATGGTTAATGAATCCTGATTTCTAATATCATGGAAAATAATTTTATCATTTCTATCATTATGAACTCAATTATTATTAAAATACATGATATTTTCTGATTAATATTATATATGGATGTATTTCCTCCTCAATTAATTGATTAAATAAATTGTGTGATGAAATATTTACCTTTACATATAGATTGCAGCTTATATATTGTGATTTATCTATTTATGATGGTCATGTTATTGGTTAAATTGAATGTTTTTTTTGATATTCTTAGTTCCATGTTTATTATTTATTATTTACTCATGATTGGGTGCATTATATGTAATCATTTATGATAATTTTATCTCATCCATATTAGTTTCTCATTTACTATGACATGATGAATAATTATAGTCATTAGTTAAAGTATGTTTAATTTATACCTTTACTATGTTTTATTTTAGGTTTTCAAATGTAATGAAAGACTCATGTATGTATACAGTTTACCAAGGCTATTAAACTATTAATCCCTTTAAATATGTGATAAATTGTATCTAATGCTGATTAAAAAATTAACAATTAACTCTTATTTATTATGGTATGGTCTTTGAACATAGAAATTATGATTTTCGATTAGTTTTTATTATAAAAAGTTTTAGAAAAAAATGTAGGAAAATGATAAATTCAATTATAATTTATTGTTTTGAATTTGAATTCATTTTAAATAAATGGAAAACATATTTATGTCTTTTTTGTGAATTTAAAATCAATTAAAAAGTTTCCTTTGATTTTAAAAACATTAACAAGCTTATTTTTCATTGCATGTTTTAAAAAAAATTGGGATTTTTGATGAGTATGATATATAGAAATTACTATCATTCCACAATGGTGGTCAATATTCAAACAAGAGAATGTTTTTCCAATATAAATATAGGTTAAATATAAAAACATTTTTTTTATTAAAAACCACATTTAGTGAAATTATCAATTTTATTTTGTAAGAGTATTATCTGTAATGTTATTTTCAATTTCACTAAAACTCTAAAATATAAGAATCCTAAAAATATATGTAAGTAAAACCCTTGTTATAAAAATATAATTATGGGTTTTTTAAGTTAAATGGAATTAAAATTTAAATCAAAATAATTTTTTTGATAACTCTAATGGTTTGGATGTTATTTTGTAATATGATATAATTATTTTATAACCTAAATAGTCAATATTCTATAGATAATTATATTTATTAAATATAATATGGATGGATTAAGGATATATTATAATTTTCCCACCACATAAGATAGTTTATGATAATTTAATTTTATTAAACATAATAAAATTTTTATTTTAGTAATTGTTTTTAACCTTTACGAATTATTTTAAAAATGGATTTGAATGAGAATCTCATGATTATAAAAATGAGGAACCACAAAGTATAGGGGCTAGAGTGAAACATATTGTGGTTGTTCATAATTAATATCTTGATATGTGATTACAAACTGGAACCTATTTGAGTTTGATAATATAATAATAATATAAAAAGTTGTATCATAAAAGGTATTATGTTGAAAATCATAAAGGTAAAGAGATAAAAATTATTACAAGTCATGAATATTTAAAGACTCACCTAGGGAAATGAATTCTAATGATAAAAAAGATTTTTGAAATGTGGATATTATTGTCAATATTGAATTTTATATATTATGAGTATGTCTTGTAAAGGATATCATCAAGATCATATCAATAAAAATTTACCAATTATTAATTTTAAAGATAAAAAATCATCATATAACGTATAAAATGTATATTTTATTGAAAATGTAATTTAATTTTTAAATTTGGAAATCCAATTAGATTGATAATGATTAATTTTAGGACATTATTAATATTTTCAATGTAATAATGATGTGTTAAGAAATAAAAAAAATTCATACAAATAAGATTACAAAGGACAATAAATGATTGAAGTGTCAATATATAGGTTTTAAAAACCTATGATGTAGTGGTAATATTTTAGTGTTTATAAGCATAAGGATGACCATTAATTTTATGAAATTAATACTATTTTAAATTTTTTTATTATGAGAGTACCTTTGGGAGATTTATTGAGTTTTAATTTATGTTTGAGGTATATGAAACCCTTAATATTAGGTTTTTTTAAATTACAATTTTATTTTAATAATAACTTCACTCTTTTTAATAGTCTTAATTTGAAAGGTATTGATAAATAATAAAAATAATATGATATTTTATATTGAATCAATTATGGAAAATTGGGATAAATGGGTTATTAATGTAGTTAGGAGTTAAATGATCAATTAGACATCATAATAAAATGTGATCAAATATTTTTAATTTTTAGGTCTAGAACATTTGATAGATAAATTTGGGGATTTATAAAGTTGGATATTTATGGAATGATTTTGGTTTAACTTTTGTGTTATTATTGAGGACTTTTATATTAATGCATTATTTCTACATATGATGGTTTATTCATTTTGTTAATTATTTTATCCTATGATAAAATTTTCATTTTTTGATTGTGTGGATATCTTTCCATCAATTGCTTTTTCTTAATATTGGTTAAAATATTAATGTGGTGCTTTAGGCATGAAAAATTTATCATGTATATTATGATATTTTTTGGAAGAGATGATATAAAATTTTAAAAAACCCAAAGCATAAATAGATGATGAAATGCCACTTATAAATTCAAAATAAAGCAACTATATATATTTTCATAAAATAACTACCCCTATGGTAAAGTAATTTCTAAAGTCTAATAAGCCTTATATTGATAATAACACTCAATCATCATGGTATGTTTTTAGAAACACATCTGTAAGAATGATTCTTATAGTGGTAGATTATTTTATTAAATAATATGTTTCTTGATCATTAACTAAAAATTAATTTTCATGATAAAATATAGATTGATTCTCATTATTATTATAAATTTATTTTTGTATAGTTTAAATTCAAGTTTTGAGGAAGTAATTTTAATAAGAGGGATGAAATGTAACACATAAAATTTTTAATATATATTTCTCCTTTTAATGAAAATTATATATGATAGATCCGGATACATGCAACCTAAAACAAAAATTAAATATTAATTTTTTTCAGATAAAATAGTAAAATGAAAAATAAACACTTTTTCCTTATTAGGATTTTATATTAACAAAATAAAGAAAATTACATGTGGATAAAATCAAAACACATATATATATATATTTATACCATAAACACAACATATTTACTCTTGTGGTTAAACATGAAGATTGTGACCCCAAATGAAAATATAAAATAATGAAAAAATGTGGAATATAATAAACCTAATTATAGTGTACTACATAAAAAATATTAAAAAATTATCGCAAATAATGTAGGGTTGTATATAAGAATGTAATATGACAATTTTATATACTATGGTTGGACACATAACATATCAGTATATTAGTGATACTGATTTTATTTTCTATTGGATGGATAGAAGGGGAAATGGGGTTGTTTCATATTTATAATAACATATCAGTATATTAGGGATACTGATTTTATTACTTTATAATGAAAAAACCAAATAAGAATAAGTTGAATAAGAATGAAACTTGAAAGAATCGGTAGAAGAGATTACCTCTTATTTGACTCACCTCTTTTAACCTTCTTCTTAAGGCACTAGAGTTTGTCTTTTAAGGAGACAATAACCTCTATTATTTTTATAGGGAAGTTGATAAGGTAAATAATAAGGGTTTGGCCGAGATTGAAGGCTCAAAATTGTGTAAAGAGATGAGGGAGGAAGTTCCCATTTATAAGGGAGGAGAGGGGCACCTTATGAAAAACTTAAAATATTATTTTATAATAAAGTCATATTAGGTTTATAATAGCTCAAAATTGATTTATTTCTAAGATAATGTATGTATGGGTCACAATCCTGTCAAAAATTAGGTTTTAGACAGGTTCAGGTTACTATTTTAACCTTATCATTTATATTTAATTCTAAGTTAAATAATTTAACTTTTACCATGAATTCTTGTTTTCATACACTATATGGCTTATAAACATACTATAACAAGTCAAACGATCCCCAAGTGGTTAATTATTAATTTATATAACCTTATCTATGTCATTAGGATGAACCTTATATTTTTAGGAATATGATAACAATTAATAATATAATATTTGTTTTAAAAACTATTTTTTGTCAATTTTGACACTATTTGGTAATTGATTTTTGTGAAAATCATAACAGCATGATTAGTTTGAAAAAAATTAATTAAATCAATACTAACTTGTCATATTAACTTAGAAAATTAATGTAATTCATAAAAAGTCTCAAATTACTTTTATTTGGGTATTAACAACATCAATTATGTTAATATTTCTCTAATAAGGTAATTACTGCATCATCATTGTGTCATAAATAAATTAATTTATTTAATATCTAAAAATTATAAATAATATACAATTATGTATAAAATATTTTTATCTTTCTAATGAATATATATAGTCCAATTTATCTTATGTATATCCCTATATTAAAAATGTTTTAGTTATTAAGTTTTGGTTTTAACTCATCTTTAAATAGAATAATAATAAGTGTCCTAATAGAATCCAAGTGGACCTAAAGGGGAATAATTTATTCCTAATGTTTTTTTTGGTCGAATTAAACTTATCTAATAGAATTAGGACATATGTTAGGGTAATAATAATATCATTTTTACCCTTAATTACCCTGTTTACTTTTAACCGTGGTAAAGAAAAGTAAAAAGTCACTATTCACCAAAATTTATTTTTATCTTATTGAACCAAAATTTACTCCTTGATATTAACCATGTCTCTATGATTTTCTAAATTCAACTCACAGAAGTGGTAAAATTAATATTTACGTAAATTTGCAAATGCTCCTAGTAGGTGGGTAAAAGAGGGTAAAAATTCAATTAATTATATATATATATAAAACTATTATAAAATGACTCCAATTAATTATATTGAACTTATATAGTTATTATATATCTATTTTGACCTAAAATAAATTTAAATAAAATAAATTATTACTTAAATAAAAAATCAGTTTTAACCAATAACTCAGTATTTTTCACTATTTTTCAAAAATTGATAGTTTTCAAAAAAAATACAAAAAATTCACCATATGCTAATTTCGATATTCCGAATCAAAAAATGAATTCCACATTGAAAAATAAAATTTATAAAATTTCAAAAATTGGGTATTACTATTCATAACGGATAGTTTATATAATATTTTAATAACATATCGTTGTTTTGTGAAGCTCGGTATTGCGTACAACACACGCTATCGTGGAAGGTCGTGATTGCGTGTAATGAAAGCCAAGTCAAGGTAGCGTGTAGTGAAAGATTCATTTGTTATTGCGTATAATAGAATCCAACCATATTTAATTTATACATTTAATATATATATATACACACAATGTTTCGTAGAATAACATCTATCAAAAGAACTTGAAATTGTGTGTACCACGATCCAAGAACAGTGTTGCGTATACTGAAAGCTAATACGGTGTTTTGTATAGTGAAAAATAATCTTGGTGTAGTATACAACAAAAGTAAACATATAAATTAAAAAGAAAACTTCTCATAAAATATCGGGGTGTCACATTCAACCCCCCTTAAAATGAATTTCGCCCTCGAAATTTGTCGGGGTTATAAATGGTTTACTACTTGAAATTTTCATTAATAGAAACCCACATCGTAAAAAGGACTACCAAAAAATAACTTTAAAAACTAAATTATGAAACGTAACAGTTACCCAAATTAACTAATCACTATATTTCCACATAATATAACATATGTAAAAATATGTATATGGAAGAGAAATCTCACCATCATGTTCTGATGGAGAGTGGCAGAGAACATGGCTATGAAAAATCCAACAATAACAAAGCCATAAATTTGCGATGATATAAGGTACCATCTAATTCATCAGATATAAGGGCACTAGTACGACATTTTTGTTTTTCCAGATCATTTCCCTAAAGTTGAAAAAATTGGAATTAGAAGAAATACTTTATTGATTTTGGTACAATCTCACTATTGGTCGTTCCTTGAACAATTTCCACTTCATCTCTTAAAGAAATGAAGTTGAATTTTTCATTTGTGAAGTGTTAGCAGATCATGCAATAGAATGATAGGTCATTCCATCTGTCTCAAATAAAATGGTAGAAAAATTTATTAAATAAACATAAGTCCATCTATATTGAGATTAACCATATATGGTTTCCAAAATGAACTTATACTTCATCTATCATATCACTTAATAAAATAAAACTAGTATCTACTAACTAGGGACTTCCTGTAGGCATGTGGTATGCGATAAAGGCCTTTTTCACTTTAGTTTTGGGTTCGATTCCTGCATCCTTGTCCAACGTAATGGGTTGTCACCCATCCTTTGAGTTTTCCTTTTTCTAAAACTGTAATATTATAACATTCCAGAAATAATATTGAAAAACAAGTTCATTCCTTAAATAATACTATCTGGTGTCCAACATAATCCATTCCAATCTTTAGGCTTATCCAAAATACATTTGTCCAATCTCATAGTATAAATAAAATGATTAATTGAAAGGTCACATAACAAGCATGTGAATACCATCATTTATCCGCCATATATCATAAGATATATCTTGTTGGTCACATTCCAAACATGTGAATACCTTAATCATGTATTTTTTTGAAACATTAATTACCATATAACCTTAGTGAATACATGAATGATGTCAAAAGTTAACTCTTTCCACATACAAAAATCCAAAAATTCTGTATACTCAAACCAGGATATCACATTGACCTTATACTAGTTGTGAGCTCATTAATACTATAAAAAATATCATTATCTCTTTATCCCATTATTATGCTAATATCATCCGCTTTCCAAAAATATTTCAATCAATTTTCATGGTTACCAGTACCATAGAAATTTTGAAACCCAATACATAGATATTACAAAATTCCAAGACACTATAAATGAGATTCCATGATACTATTTTGAAATCACATTACATAAAAACATAATCATTCCAAAACATCATTTTCATACTCCATATCACAAATAGTGATTGCATGGGACTTCCCTTGGTCCTTTTCCTTAAGACTTTTCTCACGTCGATCATCATTAACCCTTAGATTAGGGCATTGATTAGCATAATGCCCCATTTCCTTTCACTTGAAGTATTGAAGTGTTGGTGGAGCATTCATTGTAGTCATTTACCTATTCACGTCATCAGAAACATTTTTACCATTACTTCAGTACTCAGCAGCTCTATGAAGTTCTTTTCCACACTTGAAACATTTTCTAGTACCTTTTAGGCAATCTCTACCATGCTTCTTTCCAGACTTTGAGCATAAAGAAACATTCACCTTTTATTCACCATTGTTGTGAGATATTTCATTGAACTCCATCTTTCATTTCTTATCGAAACCATGAGATGGATATGTAAAACCAACTTCCTGTTCTACCTTGATAGCATGAAACACAATTTCTTTATAGGTATTGATGTCTCTTGTAGGTAATTCTCTTCAAAGAATTGTTTTTAAGCCACTGAAGAATCGATCAACATTACTTTTAGGTTGGATGATAAAGCCAGATGCATACCTTGTAAGCCTTGTAAAATTATCTTCGTATATACCAACTGATTCATCAACCTTTTTCTAAGCTCAAGGAACTCATTTTCTATATTTTTTCTAAGAATACGAGGGAGGTACTTATTGAAAAATAAGTTCTTGAACACATCCCATTCCATAGATTCAATTTCATCTCGGGGCCTCGTATTCTGAATTAGAGTCCACCATTGTTCTGCTTCACAATCTAAATGGTAAACAACCAAAATGACTTTTTCATGTTCTGAACAGTGAAGTATTGAAAATTTTTTTTCAATGGTACTAATCCGTTGTTTAGTAAAAAGTGGATCAGAAGACCCACTGAAAGAATGTGGGCGTTTCCTCATGAAGAACTCAATTGAATATTGGTCCTTTCTCTCCACATTTAGAAGTCCAGAATGATTCATTGCTTGTGTAATTATATCAACAAGATTTTTCACTCTATATCCCATAAAATTTGTTTGTTCATGAGTAAAATCATTGAATTGTCTATTACATTGATCAACACGGTTCCTTTGGGTTCCAGCCATCGTCTAAAACCAAAAAAGAACAGTGTTAGAGGAAAAAATCAAGCTAGGAATACCACATAATAAAGGATAATTACTTTCAATATATAACATCTTAGGTTTAATTCTAAGATCATTACTATAATTATAGAACTATAACCTATATTTATACTTATCCTTAGAGACATCCCTAGACATACCTTAGAAATATCTCTAGGTATTTCACTAAAGCATTCACATCCTATTTTCCAAAGGTTGACTAAAAAATTCCCCTGATTCTAACTCTAGAGACCCAATTAAAATTATATTACTTTTTCAGAATAAATAATACATAACAAAAACATACACCAAAGGACCGTAATATTTTAGTGTCTTTAGAAACTCGGAATATAATATTATAATCTTGGTGAAAGATCTTTAACATCTCTTATAAAGATATTCAATTTTTTTCCTTACCTAAAACCATTCTTTATATCCTGGGGAAAAGAAAAAATATAAAGGGTGAGCTGAAATGCTCAGGGAGGGTATGCCTGGAGAAAATAAAACAAACCATATACATTTGAACTTAAAAACATGAACATAAAGTTTAAACATCAAAATCATGAGTTGTGAAATAAATCTTGGTGATATGTAAGGAATAGATCATAAAGGAATATAAATATTGATAAAATAGAATGGGAATAAAACATGTAATTGTGTAAAACCAATAAGAACATGATATAATTTCCATAGTAGCCAAGGAATTGTGGCTAAGACCATCTTAGTGGACAAAGTTCCTTTCTGAATCGAGTTCACTCCTCATTCTAGTTCTGTATCACTGAATCAGATTAACTTACTGTTCCAGCCATGTCTATCTCATGAGATATAAATCTTTACCCAATGCATTGGAGGGAGATTTAGGTCCCACCCATCTCATAATGAAATCATTCTTACGTGATCCACAACATAGACATAAATCATTCATCATAACCCAAATAAAATGGGTTTCATAAACATTATCCCATCATAACATAATCTATATAAAACAAATGGATATCATTTCATCATAAGAAATGTGAAACCATGTAAATCATAGAGACATTAATCGTGAATAATAAACATATTGAATAATGTCATCTTAGATGGCAAATTGTTTGGATAAAACACTTGAAATGAATTATTGAGGAAAATATCATTTCTTCTACAAAATCATTTCCTTTTCAAAAAATTCAATGAAATTTTAAAAGAAAAGGATTTTGTTGAAAATAATCAAGAAATATTGTCGATAAAGCATCATTAAAATAATGTGTTATAAAATAGTAAAAATCCATTCATGCTGTATAAGTTAAAAAAATATTCTCCTTGTACTTTTTTTGGAAAAGTCAAAAAGTTCCTCGTATGGTAAACAAAAGAATGATTCCTTTCATAACACAAAGTAAATGTCAAAGAGTGGTAAAAATTACATTAAACATACATGGAAGAATATTAAACACCTTATGAAAAACATTTTATGGGCATGGATGAAAAATATAACCCCAGGAAATACTTACATATAAGAAATCTTGGATATAAATGAGATTGAAAAACTATCCCTTAACTTAGGTCTGATATGCTTCATACGTATCCGAACCTCCTATATAATGATTTAAATAATTTCATTGACTTATTAAAGAATCATATTCCTTGTTATGATATCATATATGGTTCACTTGTTACTTTATATTACCCGCTCTTTTGTAAATTCTATATTGAAGCAGTGTTATGGGTAAAATCGTTTTATTTATCGTACGTGTTTGGACTTGTTGTTCTTGATATTATTGTTACTTATAAAAAGTTTAAATTGCATCAAAAATATGAATCACTATTTATATGTCATATATATTCATTATATATATATATATAATAGATAGATAAATGAAATGAAATACAACGTTCATGGAGACGGTACGTCGTACGTACGCATGAACGCTGTTTTCCTTTCCTTATTGACTTGAATTGAAGTAAGTAGATGACACACACATATATAAATTAATCCATTAGCTTTATCATGTCATATATTTCATTATTATTAATTATATATTCTTTATAATCATTCTTTAATGGTTAACATGGAGAATGAATCTCATTGTGTCATGGAGACGGTAATCTGTACGTACGTACGAGCGATGATATCGTTCCCATAATTATTGAAACGAATTGGAGTGGATGACATAATATCTCAGAATCAGTATGATGTTATAATAACTATATATAGTTATTATTTACACCATTATACCTATCCATGTAAGGTGGTGGTGGATAAACATATTACACCACGGCGTGGAGACGGTATTCAGTACGTATGCAAGCACTGTGATTTTATTTTTCATAGGATGGATAGAAGGTGAAATGGGGTTTTTTTATATTTATAATAACATATAAGTATATTATTGATACTGATGTTATTAATTTATAATGAAAAAACTAAAGAAGACGAAGCTGAAGAAGAAATAAACATGAACGAATCGGTAGAAGAGATTACCTCATCTTCGACGCACCTCTTTTAAACATCCTCTTAACGTAGTAGAGTTGGTCTTTTGAGGATACAAGAACCTCTATAATTTTTATATGGAACTTGAGAAAGGAAATGGGCAGGATTTGGCTGAGCATGAAGGCTAAAAATTGTGTAAAGAGGAGAGGGAGGAGGTTCCCTTTTATAAGGGAGGGGAGGGGCACCTTGAGAAAAACTTAAAATATTATTTTATAATAAAGTCATATTCAGTTTATAATATCTCTAAATTGAAATATTTAGAAGATAAAGTGGGGATGGGTCTCAATCATCTCGAACAATATTTTTTAGACAAGTTTATGTTATATTTTAACCTTATCATTTAGATTTAACTCTAAGTTAAATAATTTAACTTTTACCGTGTCTTCTTGTTTTCTTACACTATATGGTTAATAAACTTATTATAACAAGACAAACGAACCCCAAGTGGTTCATTATTGATATATATAACCTTATCTATGTCATTAGGAAAGACCTTATATTTTTAAGAATAGAATAATAATTAATAATATAATATTTGTTTTAAAAACCATATTATGTCAATTTTGACACTATTTGGTAATTGATTTTTGTGAAAATCATAACAGCATGATTAGTTAGAAAAAATTAATTAAATCAATACTAACTTGTCATATTAACCTAGAAAATTAGTGTAATTCATAAAAAGTCTCAAATTACATTTATTTGGGTATTTATAACATCAATTATGTTAATATTTCATTAATAAGGTAATTACTGCATCATCATAGTGTCATAAATAAATTATATTATTTAATGTATAAAAATTATAAATAATATTCCATAATGTATGAAATGTTTTTATATTTATAATTAATATTTATAGTCTAAGATATCTTATGTATAACCCTATATTAAAAATGTTTTAGTTATTAATCTTTGATTTTAACTCTTCTTTAAATAATATAATAATAAGTGTATTAATCTAATCCAAGTGGACCTAAAGGGTAATATTTTATTCCTAATGTTTTTTTGGTCGAATTAAACTTATCCAATAGAATTAAGACATGTGTTAGGATAATAATAATATCATTTTTACCCTTAATTACCATATTTACTTTTAACCGTGGTAAATAAAAGTAAAAAGTTACTATTCACCAATTATTATTTTTATCTTATTGAACCACATTTTACTCCTTGATATTAACCGTGTCTCTCAGATTTTAGAAATTACACTCATATAAGTGGTAAAATTAAGTATTATTTAAATTTTAAAATGCTCCTAGGAGGTGGGTAAAAGACGGTAAAAATTCAATAAAATTTTTGTATATCTAAAACTATTATAAAATGACTCCAATGAATTACATTGAACTTATATAGTTATTATATAACTATTTTTGACAAAAAAATAAGTTTAAATAAAATAAATAATTATTTAAATAAAAAGTCTGTCTTAACCAATAACATAGTGTTTTTCACTATTCATCAAAAATTGAAATTCTTCAGAAAAATACCAAAAATTAACGCTAAGCTAATTTTGATATTACGAATCCAAAAATGAAGTCCATTTTGAAAAATAAAATTTATAAAATTTTAAAAAGTGGGTATTACTATTCATAACGGCTAGTTTATATAATATTTTAAAAACATATCATTGTTTATTGAAGCTCGGTATTACGTACAACACACGTTATCGTGGAAGGACACGATTGTGTGTAATGCAAGCCAAGTCATGGTTTTGTGTAGTGCAAGATTCATTTTTTGTTTCGTATAATGGAATCCAACCATATTTAATTTATACATTGAATATATATATATATACACTCTCAATGTTTCATATAATAACTTCTATCAAAAGAACTTGAAATTATGTGTAACATGATCCAAGGATAGTGTTGCGTATATTGCAAGCTAATACGGTGTTGCGTATAGTGCAAGATAATATTGGTGTAGCATAAAACACAAGATTTCAAATAAATTAAAAAGAATACTTATCATAAAATCTCAGGGTGTTACATTGTAACGCCCTGGACCCAGGTGCCATGCTATGGGTGGGCCGAACTCGGTTCACCACATGACCTCAAGAGTATTTCCCCAAATGCCAGAGGTTGCCGACTAGAAGCAAGGGACCAGGTCTGATAGTGGGGAAACTATGCCCTCATTTTTCAAAGTGTAGCGCAGTGGAATAAAGAATAAAACATACATCAAACAACGGAAGTAGTAAAACATACACAACTAAAATAAACAACATCAGTGGATAAACCAACAGTATATAAATGATGATGCTACATGCGTCAAGTTCTAAGAAAGCAACCAGAACATGTTATACATCAATATAGTACAACTAAAAGCAGAGTACAACAAAACAAAGAAAAATAGCTAGCAGCGGCATCGCGAGCCTAGGCTCGGTCCCATGCCCTCCTACTCCTCAAAAACAGTCAAGTACCTGTATAGGGACTCTTGCCCCTATCCACACATGCAGAAACATAATCTGTTTGGGCCGAAAAGCGTGACCCAAACAGGGTGTGAGAAATATATCTTAGTAGGCACCCACCAAAGTCCTGTGCCCAACTGTGTGAAAGTATTCAACGATAGTGTGCAATAGTAAAATGCAATAAAGTTAGTATTACTGAAAATTATAAAACTTAACCAGTTATATTGCCATTTTAATATTCTTTTTAATCATTTAATTTAAAATACCTCCATAGTGAATATTCTAAGTAAACTGCCAATTGTCCATAATCACGTAAACTCCCACCCTTGGGTAAAGAGATACCAACACAGGAATTTTCCCACAGGAATATGGATATTTCCCACAGGCGTAAATAGTGTCGCCCACAGGCACAGCATCATCTGCCCACAGGCACGAAAGAAGTTTCCCACAGGCTAAGTAGAACAACGCCCACAGGCTAATCACAACACTTCTCTTAGGCTAACAGGTAATCGGGCCATGCCCAACATGAAAAAATGCAGTAAACAAGAAATTCCTCTCGAGGAAATTCAACAATTACAACTATTAAGGAATACCCTCAGGTATCACGACCAAATGGCTAAATAGTGGAACACACCCACGGGGTGGTTCCAGATCCAAACAACGATCCCAACCAGCATTTTAATAACAAAATTAAATACCTAATCAATTCTAGGTGTTTGTTATAGAAATGACCTCAGACACACAACACCCCAAAATGATTCATGGTAGAAAAAACACACAAAACACACAGAAGTTGGAAAACTAAAAACCAAGCCACCTAACTTATACGCCAACGAGCGGTATACCCGAACGTCGACTCCAGAAAAGACTAAGAACGTCGTAGATCTAACAAATAACAAAACACTCTTAACATAAAATAACACATGTTAGGAGAATAATTGGTAATCATCATGCTAGGAGAAGAGAGGGCTTACTCGTGCGGTTCCAAAGAGATCATCTGAGGCGGAATCAGATTCCCGACGCTCGATCGGTGGATCTCCAAATGTCCAGCCATCCACTCCTGTCCCTACCTCCAGTTCTAAGCCTTCCCTGTGAATAGGGGAGGATACTCCCCAATTTAAACAAAAAAACAAAGTACACGACGTGTTCTTTCTAGTAGACGACATGTACTTACTATATTTAACTATTCCTATGGCGGAACTCCCGCACTGTTCATCCGTCGACATGAGTACACGACATGTACTCCTGAGTACACGGCGTGTACTTCCGCCCTGCTGGAGACTGCTCCACCACCTTACTATTTGGGCCTGCTGACTGACAACACGGCTTATAAAGGACCACTACATGGCATGTAGTCGGTTCCTACACCCTTCGTCGCTGACATGGCTACACGCCCTGTTTACTCATCCCTACACGGCGAGAAGTACACGGCGTGTGGAAAAATTACATGGTGTGTACTCACAAGATTTAGGATTTTCCCCATTTACCATATTTATTAAAAACACCTAAGGAAAAGAGAAAAGAATAAGCTCGTACCTCTAAGATAAGAACCAGGTTCTTACAAACTTCCCCCCATATAGAAATTCGTCCCTGAATTTCTCTTCCAAGGGTGGAGAAGATATAACCGTGAATAACTCCGTCCAATGAGCACGTACGTCAGCCTCACACTCTTAGGTGTCGTTCGGCACTCGGCCATTCTTCCATAGCACCCATACGAGAGGAACTGACCATCCTCAGTGAACATTCATGCTTTTGTCAATGATACGAATCAGATGCTCCTCAATGGATGAATCTGCCTCCAGCTCAACCTCCTCAAGCTGAAAGACGTGAGACGGGTCTGAATGATAGCGGCGTAACTGAGATACATGGAATACATTGTGCATGGCTCGGTACCACTGTGGTAACCGCAACTGATAAGAAACCAGCCCGACTCTCTCCAGAATCTCAAATGGTCCCACATACCGTAGTGAAAGTATACCCTGTCTCCTGATCTGCTTGTGTCCCAGCCTCAGAGAAACACGTAGAAAAACATGATCCCCAACCACGAACTCCAAAGGTCATCTGCGGTGATCAGCATAAGACTTATGATGAGACTGCATGGTATCCATATGCTTCTGAATCAACTAGACCTGCTCATATGTCTCCTACATGAGACGTGGTCCCAACAAAGCTGCCTCACCTGCCTCTAACCAGCATAAAGGTGATCAGAACAGCCAACCATATAAAGCCTCATATGGTGCCATATAAATAGTTTCATGGAATCTATTGTTATAGGAAAACATGACTAAGGGTATATGCTTCTCCCAAGATCCCCCAAAGTCTAGGATGCATGCACGCATTATGTCCTCTAGCACCTGTATCGTATGATCTGACTGGACATCGGTCTAAGGGTGGTAGGTTGTGCTCAGAAGCACCGATTTACCCAGTACCCTCTGAAATCTCATCCAGAAACTAGACGTGAAGTGGGCGTCCCTATCAGAAACGGTAGAATGAGGGACCCCATGAAGACGTACGATCTCTCGGATACGCATCCTTCTGAGCTAGTCAACTCCGAAGGTCTCCTTGATTGGAAAGAAGTGAGATACCTTCTTGATTCTCTCCACAAAAACCCACACGACATCATTGACACATGGTGACCTCAGAAATCCAGTCACAAAATCCATCGCGACATCGTCCCACTTCCACTCTAGAATGGGTAACTGCTACAACAGCCCAGCTGGTCTCTGATGCTTCGCCTTCACCTGCTGACAGGTGGAACACCTCGTAACAAAACCAGCTACATCTCTCTTCATACCTGGCCACCATTACTGACGTCTCAAGTCACGGTACTTCTTGGAAACCCCAGGATGAACTGCCCAAGCTGAAGCATGAAACTCTTACATCAGGTCCTCGCGTATATCTCATGGAACCCACACTCATCCATGGAAATGAAAAACCTCATCATCACCTATCATCCAACCAGGAGGAGGGTCCTCACTTGCCACCTACTCCCATAGAACAAGGCCTTCTAAATAAGATAGTTGTCTCATCCTCACTCTATCCAAGAGGGTAGAAGTCACAGCTAAAGAGGAAAGATAAGTTTGTCCCTGACTTTCGTGCACCAAAAAATGCATCTTAGAGAACAATGCCATAAGCTGGAACTCACTACTGGAATCCTACACCGAATGTATCTGAGTCTTCCTACTCAGTGCATCATCTACTACACTACCTTTACCCGGTGTATAGAAAATCTCAAAATCGAAGGACTGAAGGTATTCGACCCACCTTCGCTACCTCAGATTCAGGTCATGCTGAGTAAAGATATACTTGAGGCTTTTGTGATTCGTGAACACCACAAAATGGTCTCCAAAAATGTAATTTCTCCAATAGCGCAACGCATTTACAACTGCAGCTAACTTAAGATCATGCGTCGGATAATTCCTCTCATGTGGCCTCAATTGCCGAGACCCATACGCAACAACTCGGTCGCCCTGCATCAACACTGCTCCCAGCCCAATACCTGATGCATCACAGTAAACTATATAGCTCTTCCCCTGCTATAGGAGTATCAGGATCGGTGCTGATGTCAACCTTTACTTCAGGTCCTGAAAGGCTTTCTCACATGCTTCTAACCAAATGAACTTCACACCCTTCTAAGTCAGACCCATCAACGGTGCTGCTAAGCGGGGGAAGTCCTGTATGAAGCATCTGTAGTAACCGGCCAGCCCTAAGAAACTCCGTATCTCAAAAAAAAATCTTCGGTTTCCCCAAGGAAACTACTACTCTCACCTTCTCTGGGTCTACTGAAATCCCTTCCTCTGAGATGACATAACCCAGGAAGTGAATCCGGTCTATCCAAAAGTGGAACTTTGAGAGCTTAGAATATAGCCGATGCCCTCTCATTGTACTCAATACGATCTCAAGATGGGTGACATGGTCGTGTCGAGTGTCAGAGTACACCAAGATGTCATCCACGAATACTACCACAAAATAATCAAGATACGGAGGGGACACACCATTCATCAGAGACATGAAAACTGTTGGCGCGTTCTTGAGTCCAAACAGCATAACTGTATACTCGTATAGACCATAACTGCTCCTGAAAGCTGTGAGAGGTATATCAGATGGTCTAACGTGCAACAGATGATATCCTGATCTCAAATAAATCTTTGAGAACACTCAAGCTCCACGAAGTTGATCAAAAATATCATCAATCCTCGGCAAGGGATATCGGTTTTTGACCATCAGTTGGTTCAACTTCCGATAATCCACACAGAGTCTGAGGGTATCGTTCGCCTTCTTTGCAAAAAGGACTAACGAACCCCAAGGAGAAGTACTGGGTTAGATAAAACCCTTTTCCTATAACTCCTCTAACTACCTCTTGATCTCCTGCAACTCAGTTGTAGCCATCCTATATGGACGAATGGACACCGGTGCTGCTCCTGGCACAAGATCAATGGAGAAATCCACATCTCACTCTGGAGGTAGACCCGAAAAGTCCGCTAGGAAGACATCCCTGAAACGATAAACAACTGGAGGGAAATCCGTCTGACAAGTCCCCTAATCATCCAGATATAAGCTTGGTATCTGGGTTGTGACTCCACCTCGCCCACGATGCTCTGGTCCAGCTCGACTCGCCTGAACATCCCATTCACCCTTGTATAAAAACTCTTTGCCCTATGGTGATGTGAAACTTACCCTATGACAATAGAAGTCTACAAAGGCTCAGAAGTAAACAAGCCAGTCCATCCCGAGAATGATATCATAGCTCGTCACCTCTAGGACATAGAGGTCCCAAAGGAAGTGACACCCACCAACCGCAAGGTGACACTCCTTGCACTGACATACATCAGCCGTTATAGTCCCCAACGGAGTGTCTATCGTCATAATATCAGAAGATGAAGAAACACAGAGCCCAAGGCTCTCCACAACGTGTAAGGATATAAAACAATGTGTAGCATCTGTATCAAAAACTACTGAAGATAAGAAAGAAGCTACTAAAATATTACCTTTGACTATAGAAGGTCTGGGGTCTTTCTCCTGCTGGGTATGTTGCACTGCATATGCCTGCCCAGTGCCGCGGCCCTACGACACAGCCTGGCTACCCTGAGTTGTCCCACCCTGTTGCCTCTGAGATCCTAGTGTTTGGATACCACGGCCATGACCACCATCCCTTCCCATACGCCCTGACGTATTCCAATTCCCAGACTGGTAAGAAGCTACCGGTCCCGCTCCCTCTCGTGGAGTCTGAACAGAACCCCTCTCAATAGCCATCAGTGGAAACACTCTGCAAAAGCGCAACAGATGACCCATCCTGCCACAAGATCAACACTCCACTGGGTCTTGTAGAAACTGTGGCCTCTTGTGCCCCTCTCTACCACACTGGTAGCACAAAACCTAGCCACATGAAGTATTCTTTTGACTGGTACTACCGCATTGAGATAAGTCCATCTGTCTCTTCCTCTTTCCAATAGAAAATGTACTAGTAACTGGTACTGAACCACGATGGCCCACACCACTAGATTCTCGAAGCTTCCTCTCTATGATCAGCGCCTGGTTTACAATAATGTGTACAGTAGGAAACCTAAAAACATTCACCATCACTCGGATGTCATACCGAAGACCATCCTCAAAACATTTGTCTCTCAATGTCTCATCACCCACCAACACGGGTGAAAAGCACTGAATCTCCGTAAAATGAGCAGAATAGTCCATCACTGACATAGCACCCTGCTGCAGATTCATGAACTCCCGAGCTCTATCTGCTATCAGCGTCTCCGGGAAGAAAAAGTCATAGAAGACTGCATTAAAGTCTTCCCACGCCATGTCCCTGTGATGCTTTGACTAGGTGGTAACATCCCACCACCTCTTGGTAGAATCACGCAGCATGTAAGTCACGAGCTTGACCCTCAGCCCTGGAGGCGTCTCAAGAGGCCCAGAAATAGTTAGCATTGAACCCAGCCAAGACTCCGCAGGCTGTGGTCCGCCATCCCCTGAAAACATAGGCAGATGCTGCTACTGGAAGATACATGTCAGCTTGGCCATAGATGTGGCAGCTTGTGGTGCTCCCTGAACGGTCTGCATGAACTGCAATAAGCCTTCACGGAACTGCGCCTCCATGCCTATGTCCGGTATAGCAGCTGGTGCCACATCTAGCTCTGCTGGAGGATCAAATGGTAGCCCACGGCCCACCATCCTTGGAGTATACTGATTGCCGCTCACCAGGAGAACAACGTGTGGGCTTCTAGGTGGCATGAAACTACATGGTCAAAAACACGCCTTAGATTCAAGATTAGCAAAGACCAAAAATGATGAAACCGCAAAGGAAATAAGAGGAAGATGGAATTTCAGGATTTGAAAAACAAGACTACATGGCGTGTACAATGACTACACGGCGTGTACTTGACTTCCCCTTCCCCTGCTCGAGTCCTTCTACACGGCTAAGCCACATGGATCTCGTTGAACAAAAACTACACAGCATGTATATAATCTACACTGTGTGTATGGTGTTATTTTCCAACTGCCTATGTCATTTGTGACATGGTCGACTACTCGGTTGAAACTACACGGCTCGTTACACCTGCACACGGCGTGTACATCACCTTGTTTCCCTGCCACACGACTAAGTCCACACGATCTGTCCTCGGATAAGACTACATGGCGTTTTCAAGGAATGGTGACATCGACCCATGTTGTTAAGTACACGGTTGAGTCCCCAAGTCACACAACACAGAATATTCATCATCGACACGACGTGTTCTGTAAAGGAGCTCACCGACCCGTGTTGTTAGTTACACGGCCTGACTCCGAGTCACAACTACACGACGTGTAAATTCAGTACACGACATGTTTTTACCCAAGTATTACCTACCCTGTGTCTCCGCCCACATGGTTTATGACACAGGAAGAGACTACACGGCGTGTACTCTGAGTACATGGCGTGTACTCTAGGTACACAGCGTGTACTCAAAAAGTTTATTTTCCTTCCCGAAAAGAAGGCCATACACGACATGTGTAAAAATACTACACAGCGTGTATACTAGGTTTCGAGACAGTATGTCTCAAAAACTTCTCCAGAACCCAGAAAATACTGAAAAACAACACCTAAGTGTCAAATTCTGACCCGTGAGGGCCCATACTCCCCACGAATCAAATATTGACATCTTATCTGTGTTATAACTAATAAACAGTCAATGATACACCAAATTCCGGTCATTGGGGTCCCATACTCCCCAAAAACCAAAGTATGGCATCCATTATATAAACAGACTCACACAAAATACCCTATCAAATAGCAGGTATGTTATCAGAACAACTATTATGACATCATGCTTTACAAGCGCAACAACTATCACAACAACATGCAATTTCTAATGTACCTACATGGAATGGAAACTATGCATGGAATGTGATATTTAGCATGTTCCAATATGATGAATGAGATGAAATACCCTCATCTCATCAGGTTTCAACTAAATAGAACCCTCAAATAAATTATAATAGCACAATATCAAGTGCGTCACCCAACGGTGAAAACATGCCAACTGTAAAATTTGCAAAATCAGAAAAATTGAAAAATCGAGGTAGACTAGATTTTCCCTATACACGGGTTAGCTACGCCTAGGTACAACTTATTACCAACAACCATTCGTCTAATCCCTGACTACGACTCCAAATAGTAAGTCAAAGAAAAGAAACCTCCTCTGATACCACTTTGTAAAGCCCCGGACCTGGGTACCACACAATGGGTGCCCCAAACCCGGTTCGCCACGTGACCTCAAGCACATTTCCCCAAATGCCAGAAGCTGCTGACTAGCAGTGAGGGCCCAAGTCTGATAGTGGGAAAACTATGCCCTCATTTGTCAAAGTGTAGCGCAGTGGAATACAGAATAAGACATAAATCAAACAGCAAAAGCAGTAAACCATACACAACTGTAATAAACAACAGCAGTTGATAAACCAACAGTATATAAATGATGATGCTACATGCCACAAGTTCTAAGAAAACAATGAGAACATGTTATACATCAATATAATACAACTAAAAGCAGAGTACAACGAAACAAAGAAAAACATCTGGCAGTGGCATCACGAGCCTAGGCTCGGTCCTATGCCCTCATACTCCTCAGCAACAGTCAAGTACATGTATAGGGACTCTTTCCCCTATCCACACCGGCAGAAACGTAATCTGTTTGGGATGAAAAGCATGACCCTAATAGGGAGTGCGAAATATATCTCAGTAGGCACCCACCAAAGGCTCATGCCCAACTGCGTGAAAGTATGCAACGACAGTGTGCAATATTAAAATGAAATAATGTAAGCAGTATTGAAAAGTAGCAAACTTAAGCAGTTATATTGCCATTTTAATATTCTTTTTAATCATTTAATTTAAAATACCACTATAATGAATATTCTAAGTAAACAGCCAATTTTCCACAGACACATAAACTCTCACCCTCGGGTAAAGAGATACCAACACAGGAATTTGCCCATAGGCACACGTATATTTCCCACATGCGTAAATAGTGTCGCCCACAGACACAGAATCATCTGCCCATAGGCACGGAAGAAGTTTCCCACAGGCTAAGTAGAACAACGCCCACAGGCTAATCACAACACTGCCTTTAGGCTAACAGGTTACCGGGCCATGCCCAACATGTAAAAATGTAGTAAAAAAGCAATTCCTCTCGAGGAAATTCTACAATTACAACTATTAAGGCATACCCTCGGGTATCCCGGCCAAATGGATAAATAGTGGAACACACCCATAGGGTGGTTCCAGATCGAAGCAACGATCCCAACCAGCATTTTAATAACAAAATTAAATACCTAATATATTATAGGTGTTTATTATAACAACGACCTCAGCTACACGACACCCCAACATGGTTCGTGTCAGAAAAAACACACAAAACACACGGTAGTTTGAAAACTAAACACCAAGCAACCTACCTTATACACCAACGAGCGGTATACCCGAACGTCGACTCCAGAAATGCCTAAGAATGGTGTAGATCTGAAAAATAACAAAACTCTCTTAACCTCAAATAACTCTCGTTAGGAGAATAATTGGTAAGAAACATGCTATGAGAGGAGATGGCTAACCCGTATGGTTCCAACGAGATCGTCTGAGGTGGAATCAGATTCTAGATGCTCGATTGGTGGATCTCCAAAGGTTCGATCGTCCACTCCCACTCCTTCCTCTGGTTCTAAGCCTTCTATATGAACAGGGCAGGCTACTGCCTGATATAAGAAAAAACAATGTACACGGTGTGTACTTCCTTCATTTAATTGTTCCTCTAGCTGCACCACCACACTGTTCATCCATCGCCATGAGTACACGACATTTACTCCTGAGTACACGGCGTGTACTGCCGCCCAGCTGGCGGCTGCTCCACTACTTTACTATTTGGGCCTGCCGACTGACTACATAGCGTGTAAAGGAACACTACATGGCGTGTAGTTGGTTCCTACACCCTTCTTCGCCGACATGGCTACACGCTCTGTGTACTCATCCCTACATGGCCAGAAGTACACGGCGTGTGGAAAAAGTACACGGCGTGTACTTTCAAAATTTAGAATTTTCCCCATTTTCCATATTTATTAAAAACACTTAAGGAAAAGAGAAAATAAGAATCATGTACCTCAGAGATAAGAACCGAGTTCTTACATTCATTTTCTTCCTACACTCACTCATTTTTTGTTCTATTGATCAGAAAATAACAACCCAAATATTTCCCAAACATACCTCCCAAAAACAACGAGTTTCAATTCTCACTAGAAACAAAATATTATAAAGTATTTTTTTATATGTCTAAGGAGGTTTTCCAAATAATAGAAGACGAGTTACATACATGGAGAGTCAGACCTGAGGTTAGGAATTTATTTTACATTGTCATTTTATTTTTGTATTGATCATGTTTATTTTAAATTGTATAAATTTAATTACCATAATCTGATAAATTTAATATATTTTATTCATGTCTAGGTTTTTTTTAGTTTATTAGTTTATTTTACATTTCATCTCATGTTGGATAATGAATCGGAAAGTTTGTATCATGTAAGTGATTACAACGTTTTTCTTCTTTTTTATTATGGAATATTTTTATTCATTATAAATGTTATAATATTTTTTTATAGAATCCCTTACCTACATATGATATTTTTATAAAAATTTATTTTCACTATCTTGGAAATTATTTACATAAATTTAAAAATAATCCTTTTTAATGGTTTTCTGAAAAATCAATTTTTTGACCTTCTAGAAAAGTGTGTAATTGATATTATCATTTATTATATAAATCATGAACATATTTTCACACCATAAGGATTGATCCATTCATTGAATCTATAAATATAATTTTCTATGGTTGTTTTAAAATGAAATAATTTTCTTAGAATTATGTAATTTTTTATTTAAAATGGTATGAAATGAAAATGATATTTTCTCATATTTTTTAAAAAATTCAATACTTATTTTGTTATTTTCATCTATATAAAAATACATTAATGATTCATATGATTCTCTGGTTAGGTGCCCAATTTTTTCTATCCACCTAATTTCTCCAGATGGATTACGATCAAATTGTTTAATTTATTGACCTTATAAAATATTATCATTCCATATGTATTATTTCCAACATGAATGATTTTCATGATTCTGTATTTCATTCATAGGAGTGATTTATTATACATGGTTAGTGATTAGAAGGGTATGTTATATACCATTGATGAATTAGTCGGTATAATTAGATAAATCATACTACTTATTTGATATATAACTGCCCCTTTATTTATAATATCATTAAATGAGTCCTTTAATGAATGTTTATGATCTTTTAGAACATGTCCTTGACCGTATGGTTATAATTTATATAATTATATACTATATAATTAAGAAATTATGTTTTTTATTCCTGTAATTGTTTGAATTTTTATCTTTTAAAAAATTTCATGTTTTAGTTATTGCTGGTTTTTATTAATATATTTTTATTTCCTAAGATATGAAAATAAAAATTGATTTATAATATTATTGATTTTTTACCCTGTGTAAAATGATTATTTTTTGGGAAAAAGAATTATTTTTTTTAAGAAACCCTAATGAATTATGATTTTTTCCATTATTCCTAACTATAAATTTTTTTACAGAAAACATTGAAAAGAGAAGTGATTTCAAGTGTAAGTAGGTGATTTTTCATTATTGATGTTTATTATAAAAAAAATGTAAGTATCCTTATGTATTTTCATGAATTTGCAATTGATTAACGGGTTTCTTTTTATTTTATATAACTTATTGATTTTTTTTATTCCTTGTTTTAAATTATTTTTCACCTGAATAGAAGATGATATGGAATAAAAAAATGTATATATTTATGTTAAGGGAATCCTTCATAAAAATTTGAATTTGTTTTTAATGAAAAATGGATTTTTAATTTTAGAACATAGTTTTTTGTTTAAAAATGACATTGAGTGAAATTATCCACTTTTTTTATAAAGGGGTTAATATATGAAAGTTTTTCCTAATTCTATAAAACTATAAATAGACGATATCCGAGAAATATTAGAAAATTCACCCTATGTCATAAATCATGTAAATTTTTTTATGTTATGGGGTGTTATATTATTACAATTCATAAGGTATATAGGAATATTTATCCCAAGACAATGGGTATATGAGAATACATACACCAAGATGTTGGGTACGTAAGAGGATTTATCTACAGAAAAAGGTGTTAACATGATTTTTTATCCTCATAACTTGGGTTTAGGAGAAGATTATCCTAATCCCATGAAAGCACACAAGTTTTTTAATGAATCCTAATTTATAAATAATTTCATGTTGAGTAACCTTGAAATATTATTTCAATTTTTTATACCATGATATTATATTATAGTATTTTTCTCTTGATTATTCTATCTAAATTTGGTTTAATATTTAATGATTATAACCACTGTTTTCCATGAAGATGTCTTTTCATTTTATTTTACATGTCATGATATCTTGATTTATAGAAAGTTATTATTTTAACATTATAATTTAATAAGATATTTCTCAAAATATAATGTTTACTCAAATGATTAAGATCCAATACTCTAAGAAATATTGATAATTTTTCTTTTAAAGACTATTTATACTCACACATTTCTTGGGTTTCTCTTAAATAAGTCATAAAGGTATGTATAATGTATGATACGTCCAGAAGGTACCTTGGTGTTGTTCAATTATATTGAACTGTAAAATTTTGTGGCTAATGTAGCATATCCTCAAGACCACTGAACAATTAGTTATCCATTTTGTGTAACTATTTGTGAGATGGTATGGTTATTAATATAAAATAATTAAATAAATGTGAATGTTTAGCTTTTTCCACTATAGTAAATATACATTCTATCTCAATGACTAAAAATTGATTTGAAAAAAACTTTTTCCTTGTACTTCTACTTAGTAATACATGATACAAAATATTATATAATCGGTTTAGATTTATTATTCATATATATCATAGTTATATTTATATTTTCTAAATTTCAACTATTCATTTATGACATCTTATTACCGAGTTATTAATTGTTCTTTATTAAAATATACTTATTCTAATTGTCCATTCATTTTTTGGTAGCTTTGGTGTGGTGGTTCTAGTCCGTGAAACATTCTAATGTGTTCATCACATACATAATGATCATGAAGGTGAAATTTGTGTTTTTTATATAAATATAAATTCCAATGGATATTATATTGATTTTATAGTTACAATTAGTAAATAGCATTAAAATTATACATTTAGGACTTTCAATTCAATAAAATGATTTTATTTTATTATTGAATATTTTTATATATATTATCATTCATGAAAAAAGTTAATAAATATTAAACTCATCATAATTACATAATATTACAATTATTTATTAATTCGTACACATTCTTGATGTAAAAATTATAACATTTTTTATATAGGTTGTTTAACAGAGCCAAGAAGAGTGAGTGACAACAACTAAAATATTAATAATATAGAGTTTTTTAATGTTAACTTAAGTTTTATTGAAGAATAATGGTGTTAATGGAGAAAAATAAGAGTTTATAATTTCACTTATTTAAATTAGAGTGGATAATTTAAATTAATATAATTAATAAGGTCTCGAAACTTTTATATAATTACTCCATCTCAAAATACATTTCATCAAAAAGAACATAGTCTATTTAATTAAGAATAAATTAAAGTAAATGTGTGGGGGAATTTAGAAGATTGAATATAGGAATTTATTCTAGAGAAAAATAAAATTGAAAATTAGGTTTGTATTTATTAAAAGGTATCTCTATTTTTTATTGAAAGTTTGGGACATTTTTTGGAAATTTGTCTTCAGTGAAGGGTAATTATATAATAACATGTTATTTAAGTGAATTAGTCAGTTAAATGTCTTTAAGAATTGTGTTTTTGTCTATTTCACCTAAAATTACATATATAATTCGTAAAAAACAAATTTATTACACATAAATCATTCCATTTTAATTTTCAAAAATGTACCCCTTTTACACTGTTTAATTATTTACTGTGGTGATTTATTTACTAAAAAAATAAAATTCCAAATAATATCGAATTTACAAATGATTGTTACAAAAAAAATTCCATTTAATATAATTCAATTTTAGGACACGAGAAATACAAATTTAATAATATTTTATATGATATATTGAAAAAAATATTTTTTTAAAGTTATTTTTTAGAAATTAAGTGTTATTATTTTTATTGAATGTAAACTAAAAATAAATACAAGGATAATAAAATTATTTTTACTTATAATCAATAAAAAAATAAAAAATAATATATAAAATGGTATATTTTTCTTGTTAAAACATAAATTCCAAACACATAAAAATTTATTATTGAAAAATATATTTTCAAGTATTAAAATGAATTCATTATTATTCATACCTTATACGAGTAAATTGATGATTTATATTTTATATTTATATATATATATATATAAACTAAAAATATCATGAAGCATCATAGTAAAAATATCATAAAGTTATATTTTATATAAAAACATATAATACATAATAAAAATAATGTTTTTAAACAAAACATGTGAGAGACCAAATTGTTAAACCCCCCCCCCATTATAATTTGGTAGGGATTAATAGTGTTAAGAGGTAGTTTTTAAGTGGTCTAAATTCTAGGGGAGAGATTTTATTTGTTCAAAGGGTTACAAAATTTTGGTGGTCTGCATAGTGATATCCATGTTGTCTTAGTGCGCTTAGAGGTAGTTTATGGGGCAGGATGTGTGGTGTTAGGATTTTCAATACTGAGAGATGTAATGCCTTGGATTTTTCCGATTATTCTTTTATAAAAATTATATGGAATTATTTTAGGACTGGGTGCGAAAACGACACATCATCCCGAGGCCCAGTGTGCCCAGAATGGTGGTTTGCACTTTGTAAGTTAAGTGAGTCAGCACTTGTGCACGGTTGTGGCAGTTTCCAAACGGGTGCCCAGATTAAAAATCTGAGGGCTCCATTGCGTCTAGGATGATGACTTTACTTATGAATGAGTCTATCATCGACCTATGTAGGTCAAGGGAAAAAGTTTATATTTGGATGTTTTTAGTAAAATAAAAATAAAATAAATTCCTAAATGTTTATTTTATTTTATGGAAACATCCGCTACAGCACAACAACAGGACATGTGTTTACTCATTTAATGACGCATCATAATGACTCAATAATGGAAATATGTAGTCATTAATACTGCATCATATATTAAATGCCAATCATGTTTCCCTTTTTAATGGGTTATGCAAATGGTGGTCGTTGATGAATTTTTGGGAGAAATCACTGAAGGATCCGCGGAGCGCTAGAGCGAACCCTCAATGGAGAACGACGATGGATCAGTGTTGAGAATCGGTGTGCTAACAACATTGAAGGATCTCAACGGTGGCGGTAGCACGACACCTTCGTCAGTGATCGATCGTAGTTGAGGTAGTGGTTTTGTTATTTAATTTCCTCTTTCCCCGTTCATGATTTAAAACAATTAACGCAGATCAACCACGAACAAGTTGATCCGTGGATTCGTACATTCTTATGGGTGGAATTTTTCTTTGGGATGATCTTAGGGATTTGATCCATATTTTGTTTTATTATTTGAACCTGCTCCGTTTAATCCTACTAACGGGAGAGGATCAACGCCGTGACGAACGACGGTGGAGGTTCGTTCCTCATGTTGTTTTATTGGATTTCTTTCCCCCTCCGTCCTTTCCCGTGCGTTCTTCATGTTCTTCGTGGGGCGACAAACAACGGATCTTTGCACATCCATTCTGTGACGCAATGATCCCAAATTAAAGGATCAGCACTGCAACGACCTCGCAGAGGTGAAATGACAATGGAGGAAGACGAATTGGACCGAATCAGGAAAGATGTTTCTTCGAGCATTCCTCGTACAGGAAGATCAAAGCATGTTTTCAGAGAAAATCGGAGGCCTGAAAACACTGGAAGTGGATTTGTGGTGTCGGGGAAAACAAAAACCTGAAGGTTCTGTGGTGATCAGTAAGACAGATTAATGTTTGGAGCAGCTCGGGAGGCGTATCGGTGAAGGGAATCTTTTTTGGAAATTTCCAGAATACATAGCATGTACTTCCGAGGAACACACCATGTATTACTGACGGCAGCAGCAACGGTTCTAGGGTTAGAGAGGAATCACACTACATGTGACCCTGGTCACATGGTCTGTCAGACTTTCCCCGAAGCTCGGCGTGTATTTTGGGAAGTACACGGACACAGGATGATCTGCATGACTTCAAGAGACACGGCATGTACAACATGGAAGAGGCAGATATACGGAACTCAATGTGTATCCAGGGGGTACACGGACACGGGTTTTAGTACACGAGTTGATGAATCTGTATGGCCCCATAGTCAGTGACACGGGGCCAACACCAGTAACTCGGAAATGGCGTGTACATCATACTACACGCCGTTTACCCAGATTTTCTACATGACCAGCCTTACGACACAGGTTGTTGTACACGGGCAGTACCCGGGGCAGACAACACGGCGTGTTACTTTTCTGTACGCCTTGTACTTTTTGGAAAATGGTATGGTCTTCTTGTTCACTGTATCTTGAACATCTTTCATTTGGGTTAGTGCCCTTCTTCTTGTCCCCCTGAAGGTCAGACATCATTTCCTCACACAAGAGTATGACACCTTCAGCAGGACTTTCTGTGATAGAGTCAGGAATCCATCCGAGTGGCCTCGATCGAGATCCTCTATCCATTACTGACTTAGGTAGATTCAATCATCGACGTGACCAACTCTACCGGGCTTTGATCCTCTTCCTAGCTAGAGTATCACCTAACTGGTGAATCTGGATGATTCGTGGTATCCACCATGGCCCGGGAATTGATCCACATCTGCGAATCGTGATCTTTCCCACTCAAGAGTGTGTTTCCAAAAATGTGTGTTTCTATCTATAGGAAATCTTCCCACTCAAGAGTGTGTCTCCTGTAATGAGTGTGACTACCTCTCGTGATGGTTCATGACGAATGGTTCTTCTCAGAAAGACGTCATCTGAGCTATAAGTCTCATGGAGTGTGTTCTCCCAGGATGAGTGCTTCGTGGAATCTTCGAACTGAAACCCTAGCTGGGTTATGCGGTTGTGCGACTTGTCGCTAGACTATAGGTCTGGGTTTTTTAGTATATATGACATGTTCTATTTGTTCTGTAAACATACACTGTGCATATCTAACTGTACCTTTAATTTGTGCGTTGTTTTGTGGTTTTCGGGGTCCTCTACAGTGTATTGTTATACTCACCCCTGAACGGGCCTTGCCCAAATGTCTGGTGTCTTATGAAAACGAGCATCCTTTTGACAGAGTCTAGGGCGGACCAGGTTTGGACCTATATTTCTGAGTCCCCTACAGGCCGAGGAGTTCCTAAAACTAAGAGCAGTAGTCCCAGTACCTTTTGTGTTTACAAGTTGGACTTTGTAGTTTTCAGACTCTTTTTTGGTGGGACTGTATTCTGGTCTAGTTTACATTTAATACTCTACCTTTCGGCGTTCTCTATTGGTTGGGTTTAGTTGTATGCATGCATTTTTTTCCCTTAGTAGATTTTACATTTTTTTCATTGTGGGCCTGGAGATGTGTTCATGTGTACAGGTACAAAGGCAATGCCTACCATGTTAGTAATATGCTTACTCGGTGCTAGTCACCAACCCCTGGCCTATTGGAGGCGGGCTTGGGGAGACCCGGGGTGGGCCCCACAAGGACAGGTCGTGACAGAGTGGTATCAGAGAAGTCGGTTTTACCTTAGGACCAAGAGTATGTGAGTATGGTTTGGGGAAACACTGTTGAGTGTTTCAGGTTCATATTTTAGGCTAGAGACTCCATTTTTGGTGCGGCGGCCGACGTATCCATACACTAGGACTATGATAACTTTCTTTTTCAACTTGGTACATGAAGACACGGGTTGCGGGGAAATAAAAGGTACATGCATCATATAGGAATGTTTTGTGTTTTACATGTCCTTTGTGTCAGCTATCCAGATATACTCATTGACCATGGTACGTCTTTTTTCCTTACAGGATGCCTCCGCGACGCATACCCGCTAGGATTCAAATGCACAATCACGAGGATGACCCCCTCAGTGACAAGGCTTCGATACAGGGACCAGTTCACCAGGCATTGACACCAGGTGGTGCAATAGTTATGCCACCACCAGTGGAGCATCCCGCAGTACCTACAGTACCGACTGATGATGAGAACAGGCTTAGCGCGCTCCATGAGTTCTAGAGACAGAGGCCCCTCAGGTTCCGATGTGAGCCCGACCCTCAGGCGGCTGAGTATTGGCTTGAGGAGGTGACTAGAGTTTTCCATCTAGTGAGGACACCAGCAGACCAGATGGTGATCCTAGGAGTGACCCTTCTTCAGGGTTCAATGGGACAATGGTGGAGTCTAACCACACAAACTCACGACTAGGAGACTCTTTCATGGATGGAGTTTGAGCGAATCTTCATCAAGGAGTTCTCTCCGATTACGCTATGAGTTGTACGCATCCAGAAGCTTCTTCAGCTCTAGTAGGAAATTATGACAATAGCTGACTATTCATCGAGGTTCACCAACCTCACCAGGTGCATGATGGATATGGTCAAAGATCAGTACATCAGAGATCGTCTCTTCGAGAGAGTTATACGATGAGATATCTGAGCTAGTGTTGTGCCTCTATGCATATCAACTTATGTTGGAGTGATCGAGTGGGCCTTGGGGATCGAGAGCTTCTTGGCGGAGCAGAGATAGCTTCCGGTAGTCAGCAGTAGGCAAACAGGTGCAGAGACGCTAGAAATAGGGAGTTGGTGTCAGGAATAGGGACCAGGACATGGGAAACGTCATAGGTGGACCCAAGACAGAGGATCGATAGTCCATGGTTCTTAGGATCAATCCAATCATCCTAGGGAGAAGCGATGCTACGCATGCGACAGTAGGGGACATATTGCTAGAGATTTCCCAACCCATTGAGCTGCTTAAAGGGATGTGATGGACGGACCACCGAGGCAGACGCATAGAACAGAATAGGTAGACCATCCAGGAGGCAGACGTGGTAGAGGAGCAGGAAGAGCTGTAGGTGGTGTAAAACGCTTCGACATACATCCACCACCACCCTCAAGAGGTCTGCACTAGGCTCTGGGAGCTGGGGAAAAGGGGCGGGGACAGCTGCATGCAGTCGAGGCATACGACCCAGGGACTCCCGGGATGATTCGAGGTATGATCTGTGTGTTCTCTACCATATCTGTCATGCTTATAGACATAGGTTCTAGTCATTCTTTCATAACCAGATGTCTTGAACGAAACCTCGAGATTTTTGTAGAACTGTTGACTCGATCCTTACATTTGGAGACACCTACGGGGAGAGACTCTATGATCACGCACCTTTGCAGACAGTGTGATATTTCCCTTGGATGTGAGAGTTTTGGTTGGAACCTCTTGTTGGTAGTATCTGGGCCTTATGACGTCATTCTCGGTATGGATTGGTTATCTTCAGTCCATGCTTAGATTGATTGTATTATGCGAAGAGTGTGGTGTGTCCGCCGTGATGGAACAAGGTTTTCCTTTGCCATAGAAAACAAAACCCAGGCAGCACAGAATGGACTTGTCCATAGGAGGGTGCATCCAATCACTCATGAGTTGGCTAGACTTGCCCTCGGAGCTCTGGATGTAGTGAGATCCTAGTTCCCAGCAGTAGTGGAGGAGTACGAGGACGTATTTCCTGAAGAAGCTTCAGGATTACCTCCCCACTCAGAGATCGACTTCTAGATCGACTTACGCCCTAGGGCAGCGCTGATTTCCTCATCAGCATATTGGATGGCTCCCGCAGAGCTTTGCGAGTTGAGGGTGCAGTTCGAGGATTTGCAGAGCAAGGGTTTCGTGAGACCCAGTGTCTCACCCTGGGTGGCCCCAGTCTTGTTTGCCAAGATGGCAGACTGGAGTCTGTGGTTGTTCTTGGATTACCGGCACCTGAGTGAGGTGAAAATGAAGAACATGTATCCACTGCCGAGAATCGATGACCTATTCAATCAGAAAAGAGGGGCGTAGTGGTTCTCAAAGGTTGACCTTCATCATGCTGTCACCAGCTATGAGTGTGGGACGAGGATATACTGAAGACATCTTTCAGATGCCACTATGGTCACTATGAGTAGTTGGTGATGCCTTTTGACATGACTAACGCCCCTGCAGTGTTCATGGGACTAATGAAACAGATCTTCCACCCATACTTGGACCAGTTCGTAGTGGTCTTCATCAATGACATCCTTGTTTACTCGGCATCAGAGGAGGAGCACGCGATACACTTGCGGATGGTTCTGGACGTACTCTGGGAGCACCCGATTTATAGGACGCTCTTGAAGTGCCAGTTCTAGATTTAGGAGGTCTACATCTTGGGACATGTCATCTCTGCAGATGGAGAAGCTATGGTCCCGGCCAAGGTAGAGGTTGTGTTAGCATGGGAGCCACCTTGGAGCGTGATGGAGGTGTGGAGCTTCCTTGAGTTGGTAGGATTTTACATGAGATTAATTCTTGATTTCTCTCGGATATTAGCACCAATGAAGGCCTTGCCCAGGAAGGGGAAATCCATCATATGGATGGAGAAGTGCCAGCACGCTTTTGAGCAGCTGAGACAGATTTTGACGAGCACCCCAGTCTTGAGATTGCTGTAGGAGGGTGTCGAGTACGTGGTTTTCTACGAAATATTAGGCACTGGGCTTGGATGTGTCCTAATGCAGCAGCATGCAATTATTTATTATGGTTCGCGCCAGCTTAGGCCACATGATCATAAATATGAGAACCATGATCTCGAGTTGGCAGTGGTGGTCTTCACATAGAAGATGTGGCGACACTACCCGATGGGTAAGCGGTTTATCGTCTACTCTAACCATAAGAGCCTCATGTACATCTTTTCTCAGAATGATCTGAGTATGTAGTAAAGACGATGGCTAGAGTTCCTCCAATACTATGATTTCAAGATCAACTATACTCTTTGTAAAGGGGAACAAGCTGACAGATGATCTTAGTAGAAGGTCGAGCTCACAACTGTTGAGTGAGCCAGCACAGCAGTTATCCACATTGCTGTAATCCTTCGTGGATGGAGAATATATAGTTTATCTATAGTCGATGGTTATCACCCCTCCACTCTTACAGCGAGTTAGGGAGGAACATCTTGGGGATGTTGACTATGTGGCTTTACGTTCTCAGTTATCCACAGGACATGCTCCAGATTGATATTCATAAGGTTGGGAGCATGTACTTCTTTTTAGAGGACGCACTGTTGTACCAGTGGCGTTGTAGGAGGAGGTCCTGAGGGAGTATCATACATCCCATTTGGTGGTACATCCTGGGGTGGAAAAGATGTACCAAGATCTCTGATGATAGTTCTGGTGGTCATGCAAGAATAAATTAGTAGTGAAGTTCGTTTCTCAATGCCTCACATGTTAGTAGGTGAAGGCTGAGCACCAGGTTCTAGCGGGATTAGCTCACCCCCTGGACATTCCAGAGTGAAAGTGGGAGAGAATATCTAGGGATTTAGTGACAGGAATACCACAGACGTCCAAGGGGCATGATTCCATCTAGGTGATCGTTGAACGACTCACCAAGTCGGCCCACTTCTTAGCTATCAGGGAGTAGAGTTCCGTAGAGAGCTTGGGATGCCTCTACGTGCAAAAGATAGTTCATCTTCATGGATTCTGCTTGACTATAGTCTCATATTGAGATGCCATCTTCACATCCCAGTTGATGAAGGGATTTCATGAGGATTTTGGGACTCAGCTACATTTGAGCACAACATTTCATCCCTGTACTGATGGTCATACGGAGAGGACCATTCGGGTTCTGAAGGATATGTTACGATCTTGTATCTTGGAATTTGGTTGCAGCTAAGAGGACCACCTACCACTAGTGGAGTTTTTGTAGAACAACATCTTCCCCTCCACTATTAGTATGGAACCGTTCAAGGCCTTGTACGAGAGCCCAAAGCGTTAACCTATTTGCTGGACCGACCCCGGAGAATTAGCACTCATGGGCCTAGAGTTGGTGTGAGCTACCAGAGAGAAGGTGCATATCATCTGAGAGTAGATGAAGACTGCACAGAGCTGGTAGAAGTCCTATACTGACCGATGAAGAAGGCCTCTAGAGTTTGAAGAGGGAGACCATGTCTTTCTTCAGGTCTCACCATGATGAGGGTTACAGAGATTTGGCCAAGGAGGCAAGCTATCTCTAAGGTTTATCAGACCCTTCCAGATACTGTACAGAGTTGGTGAGGTGGAGTACCACCTATCTCTACCACCACAGTTGCATCAGGTACATGATGTCTTCCATGTGTCACAGCTGAGGAGGTACGTGCATGACTCATCTCACGTCATCGACTGGGGTGAGATAGACATTGAGGATGGAGTGGCCTTTGCTAAGTACCCGGTGGTGATCGAGGATTGGCAAGAGAGGATCCTTCATGGGCAATCGATTCCCATGGTACACGTCTGGTGGCAGCATGGGAATCTTCTAGAGAGAACGTGGGAGCGGGAGGCCCAAATCCATTCACAGTACCCTCATCTTTTTGGGTAGCCTTTGTTTTGCCTTTTCGGGGACGTAAAGCCCAAAGGTGGGCAGAATATAATGCCTTGTATTTTTCCGCGTATTCTGTCATAAAAATTATATGGAATTATTTTGATACTGAGTGCAAAAACGACATATTATTCTGAGACCCGGTGACACCGGAACGGTGGTTTTCACTTTTTATGTTAAGTGATTTGGCACTTATGCACGGTTGTGACAGTTTTGAAACAGGTTCCTGGAATAAAAATGTGAGGGAATTATTGCATCTGGGATGATGAATTTAATTAATAATGAGTATAACCTCGACCGACGTAGGTCGAGGGAAAAAGTTTATTTTTGGATGTTTTTAGTAAAATAAAAATAAAAAAAATGCTAAATGTTTATTTTATTTTATGGAAACATCCGCTGTAGCACAACAACGATACATGCTTCTATATTGAATAACGTGTCATAACAACTCAAGAATGGCAAGATGTAGTCTTTAATAATGCAACGTATATAAAATTACAATCATGTTTCCCTTTTTAATGGGTTAAGATATTGATGGTCATTGACAAAATTTTGGGAGAAATAACTGGAGGATCCGCGTAGCGTTGGAGCAAACCCTCAACAGCGAATGATGACGGATTGGAGTTGGGAATCGATGCGCCAACGATTTTGAAGGATCTCAATGGTGGAGGAAGCATGAAACCTTCGTCAGTGAACGATCATAGTTGAGGTAGGGGTTTGTTATTTAATTTCATCTTTCCCCATTCTTGATTTTAAACGACGCACGCGGATCAACCATGAACAAGTTGATTTATGGATTTGTACATTCTTGCGGGGGGATTTTTATTGGGGTTGATCTCGGGGATTTGATCCATGTTTTGTTTTATTATTCAATCATGTTCTGTTTAGGCCTACTGACAAGAGCGGATAAATGCCGTGACGAATGAAGGAGGAGGTTCGTTCCTAATGTTGTTTTGTTGGATTTCTTTCTCCCACCTTCCTTTATCACGCATTCTTCATGTTATTTGCGGGGCAACGAAGAACAGATCCTTCCACATACGTTCTGCAATGCAACTATCACAAATTGATTGTTTGGCCCCACAACAACCTCGCAGTGCTGTGACAACAATTGCAGATGACGAATCAGATCAAATCGGGAAGGACCGTTCTTCGAGAATTCCTCACGTGGGAAGATAAAAACATGTTTTCGGAGACAATAAAAGGCTTAAAAACACTGAAAGTAGATTTTTGGTGTCGGGGCAACCAAAACCTGCAGTTTTCAAGGAGATCAGATGACCGGATCAACAATTGGAGGAGCTCGGGAGGCACGCCGGCAAAGAGCATCTTTTTTGGATATTTCCAGAATACAGGCGTGTACTTCTGAGGAACACGTAGTGTCGTACTGATGGCGGCGGATAGGGTTTAGGGGTCAGAGAGGAATCACATGGCATGTGAACCTGGTCACACGGCGTGTCGGACTTTCCCCGAAGCTCATCATGTATTTTGGGAAGTACACGGACATGGGATGATCTACACAACTTCAAGAGACATGGCATGTACAACATGGTAGAGGCGGCTACGTGGAACTCAACATGTATCCAGGGGGTACACAGACACAGGTTGTAGTACATGGGTTGCTGACTGTGTACGGCCCCATGGTCAGTGACACAGGGCCAACCCCAATCACTCGGACATGGCATGTACATCGTACTACACGCCGTGTACCCAGGTTTTCTTATATAACTAGCCTTACGACGCGAGTCATTGTACACAGGCAGTACCCGAGGTTAGACAACATGGCGGGTAACTTTTCTACATGCCATGTAATTTTTAGAAAACGACATGGTCCTCTTGTTCACCGTATCTTGGACATATTTTGTTTGGGTTATTGACCTTTTTCTCGTCCCCCTGAAGGTCATGCGTCATTTCCTCACACAGGAGTATTATCCATTCAATAGGACTTTCTGTGATAGAGTCGGGCATCCATCTGAGAGGCCCAGATCGAGATCCTCTATCCATTCCTGAACCTAGGTAGAGTTAGGCATCGATGTGAACAACTCTATCGGGTGTTGATCCTCTACCTAGCTGGTGTATCACCTAACTGGTGAACCGAATGAGTCACGATATCCTCCATAGCCCTGGTAGTTATCCTCATCTGTGCATCGTGATCTTTCCCACTTAGGAGTGTGTCTCCTGTAATGAGTGTTTCTATATATCAGATATCTTCCAACTCAGAAGTGTGTCTCCTGTAATGAGTGTGAATACCTCTCATGATGGTTCCTGAAGAACGGTACTTCTCGAACAGACGTCATCAGAGCTGTAAGACTTGTGGAGTGTGTTATCCTGGGACGAGTGCTTCACAGAATCTTCGAACTGAAACCCTAGCCAGGGTATGCGATTGTGCGACTTGTCTCTAGACTACAGGTCTGGGGTTTTTAGTATATCTGGTTTGTTCTATATTTTCTGTAGACATACAATGTGCATAGCTGACTGTACCTTTTCTTTGTGTACTATTTTGTGGTTTTCAGGGTCCTCTACATTGTATTGTTATACTCACCCATGCACGGGCTTTGCCCGCATGTCTGGTGTCTTGTGAAAATGATCCGCCTTTTGACCTAGTCCAGGGTGGACCCAGGCAGGACCGATCTTTCTTAGTTCCCTACAGGCTGAGGTGTTTCTGCAGCTATGAGCAATAGTCCCAGTGCCTTTTGTGTTTACAGATTGGACTTTTCATTTTTCAGACTCTTATTTTTTGTGGGCTTGTTTTCTCGCCCAGTTTACTTTTAGTACTCTACCTTTCGTCATATTCTATTAGTTGGGTTTAGTTGTATGCATGAAATTTTTTGTTCCTTAGTGGTTTTTACATTTCAAAATTGTGGGCATGGAGATGTGTGTGTGTGTACAGGTACATAGGCAATGCCTCCCTTTTTAGTAATATGCCTTCTCAGTGCTAGTCACCATACCCTAGCCTATTGGAGGCGGGCTTGGGGAGTCACATCGCGGGCCCCACTAGGACGGGTCGTGACAAGATACATGGCTTGGTTTTCCATGTTATTGGGATTTTTCTTTGGTGGATACTTATATAACATGGGTAGAATGAAATTTCTAGTATAGGTTGTGGTGATTGGCATGGTGTTTAGCAGACCACCTTTTTATCAGGGGTAGTTGGAGCTCACCATGTCATGGTCTTTGGTGTGGTGAGGGTAAAACGTTCAAAAAATTTGTGTTGTAAAATAGTGGTTATCCATGTTGGGTGGAAAAGGATCCAATATGCATTTCACTATATTATGTCAGAGGATGTGGTGGAAAACAAAACGTTTTAAAAAACATGATTAAAATTGAGTAAATAACTATAGTATATTTAGATCTCCATTTACTAAGGTGCTATGGAATATAGGGTTGTTTCCAAACCATAGTGATGCCATTAAATATTCTACTTTGAAAATATTTCATAGATTCCATTTTTTTCTATATCATTTCTTCTCCTTTAAACATTGGCTGAATCAAGAACCCCTTGGTTGACATTGACAGTATAAGTTCAGGGTTTCAACATCTTGGGTTGTAATGGAGCCAGAGGTGTTGGATCGAGGTATCCTCTTCTCTAATTTCCACATTTCAGATATCTATATAGTTTTGATGTTCATTATTGATAAACCCTTTATTTTGGAATTATTTCTAATAATGTTGTAGTGATGAAATTTGATGGATATTTTTTTGTGGTTTTCTATTTGAGATTGATAATGTCTGATTTATTAATTTCCTATTTTGATCATGGTTCTCTTTAAATCTCCATTAACGGTAGGGGATCTAAGATATCACTTTATTATTGTTCTTATGTTATTTTATAAAAAATTTATAACCTTTTGGATTAATTGTATCTGTTTTATAATGACAACACCTAGTTAATCATAATTAAATTTAAGGGAGAGAGGGTGACATTACTTTTTTACAAGTTTTCATGTTTTTTATTCAATGAATGTGGGTCAGTTATTTTTAGTTATAAAATATTTTTTCTTATGTGATATCATTTTTTCTTGATGATATATGTTTATGTAAAAAATAACAAATAAAAATAGAATAACTCTTAGATATGGTAATTGATTGGGTTCTGCGTAAATGATAAATTTGTTGTGTTTTACATTTTCGTCTGAAGATGATTTAATGTGATGTTTTACATGATTTATGGAATTATGGGTTTGGTTTCTTACTGATTTTGGTTTTGGATGTCGTAATGATGTGTGATGCTAATATTTTGTGGTCAATTCATGAGATTTTGATGATTTTTTGTGTACTCTTGATTGTTTCCTAGTGGTAATTGAATGATTTAAATAGTAATTTTAGTAAATGAACATAGGTTCCATTAAATGGATAAGTGGAGGAAATTATTAAATGAATGATTATAAACTATTTAATGATGCCTCTACAAAATGGTAATGAATTTGAATGCCTTTTCACTTAATATATATTGATGTTAAATCAATAAGTATGTGTTTATTAATTGATGTGGTTAGAAGGGAATAATTAAATTAATGTGTGGTATTTGGATTAAAAACAATTTATTTATAAAATAATGGGTTGTGATAAGTTTAAATGAATAGTATTTATAATTGGTATTTAGTGGAGACTCAATCATTCTATAAATGGTGGGAATTTTAAATGAAAAGGTAAAGTGAAATCTGCATTATGTGTGACTTGGTATTGTAGTAGGTTACATTAGTTTGAGATGTATATGGTGGTATAGATTATCAGATGTTGTGTTGATTTCTGGAGACACATTGCTGATCTTATTAAGAACCCATAGTATGATATTTCACATAATCTATTTATATATTTTATTTTATTTTTTCTTTATATATAATCCTACATAATTGATTTTTTTACACCGAAGCCCAATGCATTTTGGTTATGGGTGTCTTCCTCAAACATCAATATTGGCGAGGATGAATGGATAGATAATCTCAATCCATTGATCTCTCTTCAATTCATGGTTTTTATGCATATGATATGATATAGTTTTTATATATTTCACTTAAATTGATTATAGATTAGATGATTAGGTGGTCCATGATGGGGGCCATGCATTGTAGGAGAGAAGAAGGATGATGTCATTATGTTTCTTGATACAACTATATCCTAGTTTCAAGACAATGGTTGCATTATAATGAGGATGTGATAGTTCTGTAAATGTTTGTGATTAGTCTATTTCCCATTTTGATTCGGATTCTATTCTTATATGGATGATGGGTATGGAAGAGATAAGAGTTCCTTGAAAAATGAAATTAGGTCATGAGAGGGGAAAGTCAGTGGGGAAGTGGTGTTGGGTAGCCTCATTCAATGTGATTGTTATAATGTTATTATACATGGATTAATTTTATGTGAATTGAACTTGGATAGGTTTGGAATCATTTTACCCCACATGTTCTTATTAATTCTATTGTTGGTTCAATGCGGCATTATAATTCTTATCTAACATTTACATGATAGACCTTGGGTATGATCATACAGAGTATTCATGTTTATTTTTCCTTACCTATACATATACTATTTTATAGGTTTACAGGAGGACTTTGGGGACAGAGATGGAACCTACTAGCATGGGTTTTAAAGATATGTTTGAGTTTCTACCATAGGATTTTTTTTGGTACCTTGGTTGGAGAAAATAATTTACATTTTTTGAGTTTTGTTCATGCATTGGGGGAAGGTTATTTAACTCTTTTATTTAATGTTCTATATTTTTTTGTTGGTTGATAACTTATCTCATAATCCTTACTTTCTATGGAGGTTGATGAATCATATATATATTTTTATTTTCCTCAAAACCTTTGTGTTAGTATCTAACTGAGGGCCTATTGTATGTGAGGATTTGGGGGTCATTGTCATTGCTCCTTCATTTCCAACCAAGGATGGGTTCCTTTTGAGGGAGGGAGTCTTGAATTATTTTTATCAAATAGTGGCTGGCTAATAGATTGGGTGGGGCCAAGAGTAAGACACTTGTGATGATTTCATGAGTATGTTAGTGATACAATGCTAGTGAACCAAGTGTTTAAAAAAATTATAGGATACCATCTAAAAAAATATTTTATGGCCCATATTATCTAAAGTAAGGCCCATTAGATCACAAAATATATTATGTAAATTGATTATTCTCCCTGAGAAGAGACCTAGGAAGGGTACATGCATCATAATATTATCATTTTTTATTAAATGGGGTGACTTTTAAAATTTGATATGAATTTAATTAAATATATATAATATTATAAATTAATAGGATTAGTGAACCACTATTCTTCTTTGAGTTATGGATTATAATCATTGTCTACATACAAACAATATAGTAGAGGTTCAATTGACCTATTTAATTGGCCATCATAGGGTTGACCCAAAATAATTTTCATGAGTAGTGTAAACTTATGGTTTATTCTTTTCAACAAGAATATGTTGAAAATTATGATGGAAGTGTATATGATCTAGAGATAGTGTGCTTGTTGGAGGTTCTTCATATCACCATCAGTTTGAATTGGGATGGGGTGGAGTAATGGGTTTCACTAGTTGTTGGTTAGATGAGGGGTGCATCTCATCAGTGGATAATATTATATATCATGGAGTTGAAAGATAATGTTAAATCTAGGTATTTTTTTATTTATAGGGTTCTGGGTGGAATTATTATTGTCAATGATAAAGTAGGAGAATGTACAGGAGTTGATTTCTCTTTATCAGTGGATCATAATGGTGTGGGAGACTTCCATCATGTTTTATGAATTTTATTATTCACCCTATATCTTTTTATTGGGTTGGAGTCTCATGTGTGGTGTCCTAAGGAGGCACTCCACCCTTTTTTCCAGTATATGTTACTCCACTTATATTTTTGATGTATTTGATGTAATATAATAATGGAGAGGTGTTCAACTGTATAGAAGAACGATGAAGAATATAGTTAGAGGGCATATAGATGGGTTCCTTATTGAGAATGTTTATTAGTAGGAGATCTTGGATTCAATGGATATGAGTTTTCAAAATGTTGGGATTCATCATTAGAAGATTCCTTTTCAATTTTAAGGGTATATTAGATCTTATGTTTTTATTTGAGATAGTATATGAGTTTGTTATATCATTGGGGTCCATGGTCATCACCAGTATATGTGACCAGTGTTCTTTATATCTCTTTACCGTGGAGGAGGTCTTTATCTACATCATCCTCCATTAATGGCTATAGTGAGGTCGTATAAATATCCAGGGAAGAAATAGTATTCTATTTTAAGAGGATATGGTGAAATTATGGTATAGCCTCTAGATGTTCCCCATAATTAAGGACCCTATACTGAGTATAGTCGTGGAGTTAGTGAATAGAAGTGGGGAAGAAAATCTAGGCATGGATAATTGCATGAATTGGATTTTCAAGTATAAGAGGGGCCAGATATAATCCAATGTATAATTATATTATCATCTACTCTCATTTAAACATTGTTTCATCATGAATCCACTCACTTATTTGTTTCACCTAACACTTATTGCTTTTTGGGGACAGACATAAGGATTTATTTTGTTACCCTGGTGTTGACCACTCTTATTGTAGGATATACCTAATTTTTTTATTTTCATAGTGATGTATATTAATTATGTGAGAGAATATGTATGTAAATATATATTGTTAATATATGTGTACATATTTTTCCATTTTTAGCAATGATTATTTGTATTCTATGCATATATTTATTCATTAATTTTGGAAAAGTGTGTTATTTTCTAAAGACACCAGTTTGTGTGCAATTTTTGTTGGATAATGGGTTTATCAAATGGGAAGTAGTCATGTGCAGCCCATTATTTTATTTATCGAAGTGTTTTTTGTGAATTCTATGGATAGTGAAGTGATAAAGTCTCAATTAGTCATCATGGAATTTCAAAATATTTTTCTCAAGGAGGTTGTAACACTACCTCTATGAGGTAATGTTGACTTTGTGATATAATTACATTTGTTTTTATCTATAGTATAAATGGATGATTTTAAAATAAAACCTATTTGGTGAGGGAGTTGATTATTTAGATAAATTATGTGATGTCTAATGGTTTTATATTGCCTAGTGTTTTATCATAGTGTGTCCTACTGTTATTCCACAAAGAAGGTGGTAGTTAGTCTAAGGATTTTTATATAATACTAAATGATAAATGTGGTGATGGTAAAAAACCTAAACCGATTTTGAGGGTTCATGATCCTTTACACCATATTATATGATATAACTAGTGCTATAATATTTATCTATGGTTTAGTTATCATCGGGTGAGGGTAAATGTGACAACCCAAAGTTTTTCAATGGAAAATTCCCTTCTTGTATTTTGTTTCATAAAATAACATGAAAACACAAAATAATGAACTACTAAGTGATAAGTGACCTTTAAACATAATTTTTTCACCCCTATGTTTGGAATTTTAAAAATACGACATACACGGTTGTGTTCAAGATGATTTTTGGGGTCTAATGAAACAAAAATATTTTTTGGTGAATCGTGACCTACCATTATGAATAGTAACTTACCCTTATGAATAGTAAATCATCCATCATAAGAGTAACATTACCTATGAATAATTAAATAAAATTTAGACATCTTTGAAAGTGACAATTTGACCTTAGTAAACATTTTTGTATTTTGTTAGTCATAAATAATTAATTATAATTAATTAATTAATTTAAAAGAATATTTATTTCCCTAATATTTATTCATAAATTATTGAATCAATGTCTTATAGTTTTAGATAATTTTATAAGACCCTACGTAATTTTTGAAAGCACTATAAAATCAGTTTTAATCTAAAAAATTGTTTTTAAATAAATTATAATTTTAGTTAAATATTAAATTAATTATATTTATAAAATTATTTTTGAAAAATGGAATTCATTTTTTTATTATATACATCGACAAATGATTGGGGAAAATTTTTGGGATTTTTCTGAGATACTTGAATTTTTGATGAATAGTTGAATCCGATAATTCACAATAACTGCTAAATAATGTATTAATTGATTCATCGATGATGATTTGCTGATGTAAGACCACTTGGTTTGGGATTACATTATAAAATTACTATTTTTGGTCATACAAGACTCACTATTCCTTGTCATAGGGGAAATTAATAAACTATTGAATTTTATATTAAGGAAACTCATCTCCCCTCCACTATAAAAGCCACCCTTCACTCCCTCTTTTCCTCACACCTATCAAGCTCCAATCCTTCTCTAGCCCCTCCCCTACCTCTCTGCCCAAACACCTTCCCTAGCCCCTCCCCCACTTCCAAAAGCTTCTGGTATCATCAAAATACCAAGACTATCTTCCTTAAGGAGTATCTCAAGAGGAAGATTTAAGAGGTAATTTCTCTCCCTCTTCTCCTTTAATTTCCTTTCAAGTTCAAGTTCATTTCTTGATCTCTCCCAACCTATCTTCATCCAAATGATATTGTAACTCCATTATTAAAAATATACTATAATAGTATGATTATATTTGATATTATATCATCCAAAACCCTTTCCCTCTTACTTTTATTTTATTAAAGAGAACGTTGTTCGTGAGGTGTTAATTTATCACCTTCAAGAACAACATGCCTTCTTCTTCCATTTCTACCTTCAGATATGGTCATGAAACCATTTTTATGGTGTAACCAGAATATTTTATATTTATTATGTTCTATTTATGGTTCTGGAAATAACCTATGGCCATATTACTAAGTGATAAGTTAAAACAAGTTCGTTGTGATCAAAAAACCGCCCAAATTGACCCAAATAACCATCATTTAATTTTTATCTAATGATTAATCCACATGGATATAATTTGATTCATTATAAGATCATAAAAACTCCTAAAATATCATTAATAACATGTAATATCAGTTCTGGATGTTTACCCATGATCTACCCAAACTTCAATTTAAGAATACAAGTGAACCACTCAAGAAAACCATAAAAACGAACATCCTCGAACAATGTTTTTAAACTATATAAGTCATCCAAAGGAACATAATATGAAATATTGAAACACGAATGAGCCTTATTAATGTACACATGGTTCTGGATTTCTAATTAATTAATATAATTTCATTACACAGGACATTAAGGAGAAGCAATCACTCAGATACAAGGTAAGGGGAAATTCTCGAACCCAACTTTCATCCTTCGGGTTCTACATCTTTCACTCAATTTTTGATATGGTCACTCCATAAAGATCATTTGTTCATAATTTTATTTCCTTTTATGGGATATACATGTTTTTTAATGAAGTTTATGTCAATCCAAATGTTCTCCTAAAGAGCTCTTCTCTTAAGAACTCATCTTTTGGATCTCATTCATGGTTGATTGTTCTTGTATCAAGTATATTGTTCCCTCTTTCTTTTGGAAACCCAAATATTATGAATGTATTCTTATGAGATAAAACCCATTCCATACCATGGTTTAGTTATGTTCACTTTTGATGTATGTTCCATGGGTCAATCATGATAATGATAATGTTATGATGTGACGGCTATGCCCGGAATTATATAGCGCAATTATGAATGTTTCAAAGTGACGGGTGCGCTCGGAATTATACAGCGCTCCAATGCATTGGGTAAAGTGATGAATCTCTTGTGTAAATTTTAAATGATTTGTGAACAAGATTCTAGCTTGGTTCACAAGTATGTGTTGTATTTAACCACTAAGACATGTTTTTTCATTTTTATGCATTGCCACATTTCAAGTATTTTATTTATCCTCCTCTCATATTCCTGATATTTTTCCTATGTTATGATTATGCTCACCCCATGATATATTTTTCTTATCTATACTCTTACTAGGCTTCTAGAAAATCTATTTTTATGTATATCTTTAGGTGGCTACATATAATAAGGTGAGGACAAGTGCCACTAAGAATCTAGTGAAGAAGAAATTAAATAAATGTTTATGGTTGATGTTGTATTTTTTATGTGTGGTCCTAGTTTTCCAAAGACACTAAAACATTGGATCCTCTATGTGTAATAATATTATGTTGTTTATATTTGAAATTATGTAATAGTAATGTGAAAAAAGGCAGGTATTCTATAGTTGGTATCAGAGGAATGGTTTAGTTAATTTGGTAATTAGGATTAGTGAACCCTAAAAAAACCTCTAGCATGAGACTAATTAGAAAAATACACAAAAGAATATTTACATAGGGATACCATAAGTTATGTTTTTGGTATAATTGTTTAAATGATTACATCATTCATGACTTTTTTACTTATGTTTTTTCTAACCTTTTCTATTTTAAAAAATGGTGGGAATCCGGAGAAATCAGGCCAACAACTCTTGCGAGGGCCAATGCAACGATTGCCTGAACAACATCCCCAATGATATGGGAGGTGGAGTTAAAAACATCATGGTAATGATTACCCAATTATCTCAGGTTATTAAAAATAACCATAATAATGGGGAACATCCTTCTCTACCAAAGAGGGAGAAACTGGCTATCGAATGTTTTATGCGGCAACGACCACCGACGTTTAGTGGATCTTCTGATCCACTAGTTGCAGAACAGTTGGTCAACTACTTGGAGAATAAATTTTATGTGCTTCACTATTCTGAGATGAAGAAGGTGACTCTATCCATTTATCACCTTGATGGAGAAACTGATCATGGTGGGATTTGATTAATAACACCAAGCCAAGGGATGAAATTGAAGAGATGGAATGGTAAGACTTTAAGATAATGTTTCATAATAAGTAGTTCCCACAAACTCTTCGCACGAAGATGGAGAGAGAATTCATAGAGCTCAAACAAAAAGAAGGAAAATCTGTCACAACCTATGAAGTGAATTTCACAAGGCTCGCAAGGTATGCTTTGGTATTTGTTATCAACAATGATAGAAAAATTGATAGATTCTTTAGTGGATTAAAAACACACCTTTGAAAGGCTCTTGCAATTCAAGACTTTGGGAGTTATGAAGAAGTTGTTTTGTGTGCTCTCAAAGTGGAGATGGATTTTGGAGAATGGTCCCATGGCTACGGTGATAAGAAAATAAAGATGGAGTTTCAAGCTAGTGGATCTAATGACAAAGGTGGGAAGAAAAATCAACGACACGCATGCCAAAAATGTGGGAAGTTTCACCATGGGAACTGCCTCAAAGGGACGGGGAAATGATTCAAGTGTTGGAAAGAAGGACACCATGCCCAAGAGTGTAAAAAAGATACAAAAAGGAAGGATAATGTTGCTGAATAAGGGAGAGAACCACTCATTGTTCAATGCTACAACTGTAAGGAGTTAGGGCACTATGAAAACCAGTTCACTAAACCTCAAGCACTTGAGGGTAATCAGCATCAGCAGCCACCAAAGACAAAGGAACAAGGGAAGTATTATGGCATCACTACTGTGGAGGTGGAGATGGTAATGAATTTGTACAAGGTACACATCCTATTCACTCAAGAATGGAAAAAGTCATATTTGATTCTAGTTCTACGCAATCCTTTATATCTTGAAAGTTTTCTAGAACTATAGAATCGAAGCCCCAAAACCTTGAAGTAATGATTTCGGTAAAAACACAAAGTGTTGCAATCATTGTAACCCATGTGTTTGACTCTTCTCCCATTAGAGTATGTGGGAATATTTTTCTGGAAAATATCGTACTACTTCCCATGGTGGAATTTGACGCTATAATGGGAATGGACTGGCTCTCATTATATAGAGTGCATATCAACTGTCGGGAAAAGGAAATATCTTTTCATATCTCGAACTATCCCATGCTCCTATAAAAATGAAAGGAAGATAAGAAATATTCTTAGAAAAATCCTTCAATGGTGTGGGTGTTGATTCCCTGTGAAGAAGCATACCTCGCCCAAATGGTTGAGTCGATGGAAAGTTCCAACCTTGAAGAAATCCCCATCATGAGGGAATACTGTGATGTATTTCCCGAAGAGTTACCCAGAATTCCCCAAGATCGTGAGGTAGAGTTCTCAATTAAACTCATACCCATAACTACTTCTATATAGAAGTGCCCCTATAGGATGGATCCTATCAAACTAGAGGAGCTAAAGAAGTAGAAGCAAGAGCATCTAGACAAAGGGTTCATACGCCCTAGTGCATCACCTTGGGGTGCGCCAGTGCTCTTTGTGAAGAAGAAGGACAGAACATTGTGGTCGTGTATCGATTATCGGGAACTCAACAAGATCACCATAATGAACAAGTATCCTCTCCCAAGGATTGATGACTTGTTCGACCAGTTAAGAGGAGCTCAATACATCTCAAAGGTGGATCATCATTCTGGATATCATCAGGTAAAGGTGAAGAAGGAACATATTTAGAGGACTGCCTTCCGTACAAGGTATAGTAACTATGAGTTTTTGGTGATGCCCTTTGGACTTACTAATACCCCTGAAATCTTCATGGATTTGATGAATATAGTCTTTAGACATTACCTTGACAAATTTTTGGTAGTGTTTATCGATGATATTATCATCTACTCCAAGAGCAAGGATGAACATGAAGAATATCTAAGACTTGTGTTGGAGACATTAAGAAAGGATAAATTGTACACCAAATTCAGCCAGTGTGATTTTTGGATGAATCAAGTCACGTTCTTGGGACATGTGATTACAAGTGATGGAATTTCTTTGGATCCTTCAAAGACAAAGGCGATTGAGGAATGGCCCAAGCCCTCTAATGTCACAGAAATCCGTAGTTTTCTAGGATTAGCTGGGTACTACTGACGTTTTTTGAGAAACTTCTCACGATTTTCAATCCCACTAACTATGATAACAAGGAAATGGGTAATGTATGTCTGGATGGAATAATGTGAGGGATGATTCATGGAGCTAAATAGAAGGCTGATCACTACACCTATACTCACACTACCTAAAAATGGAGAAATTGTTTTGATATACAGTGATGTTTCAATGAATGTTGTAGGTTGTGTACTATGGAAATGATGATAATGTGATAGCCTGCAACTCACGACAGTTGAAGATACATGAGCATAACTAACCTATGCATGATCTAGAGCTGGAATCTGTGATTGTTTCCTTGAAAATCTAGAGGAACTACCTTTATGGCGAGAAGTGTGACATATACACCTACCACAAGAGCCTAACATATATATTCACACAAAAGGAGCTTAACATGCGTCAAAAGAGGTGGTTAGATCTAATCATGTATTTTGATTGACCTATTTACTATCATCCTGGAAAGGCGAACAAGGTAGCTGATGCTCTAAGCAGAAAAGAACCTGCAACTATATCCATGTTGCAGATTGAGAAAGACCCTATATTTATGGATATGAAAAGAATGGATTTGTAAATCATAATGGAAGGGGATACATACTACCTTACCCAAATAATTGTGAAACCATACATCCAGGAGAAGATTAAGGAAGCAAAAAAGGGATGATGTGGAGATACAAAAGAGTGTGAATGCAGTAATGGAAGGAAAGATGCAAGAGTTCCATATTGACGATGATGATGTGATTCGATTTAGAACAGGCTTTGTGATCCTTCATCACCCGGGATAAAGAAGGATCTATTGGACAACATACATAGCTCAACTCTCTCTATCCATCTTGGGAGTACCAAGATGTATCGTGATCTCAGAAAACACTTCTAGTGGGATAACATGAAGAAGGAGATTGCAGAATATATATCTAGGTGATTGGTATGTTAGTATGTAAATGTTGAGCGAAAAAAGTCCAAGGGTATGATGCAACCATTGCCTATACCTAAGTGGAAATGGGAAAATGTTACTATGGACATTGTCACATGTCTCCCGAAGTCGTCAAAGGGAAATAATTTGATATAGGTTGTGGTTGATCGACTCACCAAGACTAACCATTTTATCGCTATTCAGGAAGATCTCTCGCTTGAACAACTTGTAAAGATAGATGTGAAGGAAGTGGTGATACTTCATGGCGTTCCACTCTCAATTGTCTCTGACCGTGACCCAAGGTTCACATCTAAATTCTGGAGGAGCCTTCAACATGCTTTGAGTACTGAATATGATTTTAGCTTGATCTATCACCCCCAAACCGATGGCCAGTCTGAAAGGACTATTAAGACACTTGAAGATATGCTAAGAGCATGCACTCTTGAATTCAAAGGTGGATGGGATCAGCATCTCCCATTGGTTGAGTTCTCTTACAACAATAGCTTCTATTCTAGTATTCAGATGGATCTATATGAAGATCTGTATGGAATGCGATGTAGAACTCCAACATATTGGGATGAAGTTGGAGAAAGAAAGCTATTTGGGCCCGATCTTGTTCAAGAGATGACAGAGAAGGTTCAAGTCATCCAGAAACACATCAAAGCTGCTCAATGTCGGCAAAAAAGCTATGCCGACAACCATCGACGGGACATGGAGATCGACATTGGAGATAAATTCTTCCTTTGAATATCTCCATGGAAGAGAGTCATGCGATTCTGGATGAAAGGGAAGTTAAGCACAAGGTATATTGGCCCCTTTGAGATCCTAGACTGCATAGGAGTCGTGGCCTATCGTTTAGCACTTCCACCAAATATGGATCATTTTCATGATGTGTTCCATGTATCACTACTGAGGAAGTACATACCAGACCCCTCGCAATTACTAAACTCATAGGTGGTGCAGCTGGAAGATGATCTTTCCTATGAGGAGAAGCTAGTAAAGATTCTGGGCCGAAGTGATAAGGTTCTACGAAACAAGACAACCCATCTTGTCAATGTTTTGTGGAGGAACCATAAGTTTGAGGAAGAAACTTAGGAACCATAAGAGGCAATGAAGGATAAGTACCCTCACCTTTTTGTGTAATGTGAAATTTCGGGGGAGAAATATCTTAAGGGGGGAAGAATGTAACGACCCAAAGTTTTTCAATGGAAAATTCCATTCTTATATTTATGTCATTAAATAAAATGAAAACACAAAATAATGAACTACTAAGGGATAAAAGACATTTAAACATAATTTTGTCACCCCTATGTTGGAATTTTGAAAATCCGACATACACGGTTGTGTTCAGGATGATTTTTGGAGTGTAATGAAACAAAAATAATTTTTGGTGAATAGTGACCTACCCTTATGAATAGTAAGATACCCTTATGAATAGTAATATGACCCTTATAAATAGTAAATCATCCATCATAATAGTAACATAACCTATGAATAATTAAATTAAATTTAGACATCTTTGAAAGTGACAATTTGACCTTAGTAAACGTTTTGGTATTTTATAAGTGATAAATAAATAATTATAATTAATTAATTAATTTAAAAGATTAATTATTTCCCTAAAATGTATTCATAAATTATTTAATCAATGTCTTATAGTTTTATATAATTTTATAATACCCTATGTAATTTTTGAAAGCACTATAAAATCCGTTTTAATCTTAAAAACTGTTTTTCAAGTAAATTATGATTTTAATTAAATATTAAATTAATAATATTTAGAAAATTATTTATGAAAAATGGACTTTTTTTTGGATTCTACACATTGAAAAATGGTGGGGGTAAATTTTTGTGATTTTTCTGAGATACAGGAATTTTTTATGAATAGTTGAATCCGATAATTCACAATAAATGCTAAATAATGTATTAATTGAGTCATCGATGATGATCTGATGATGTAAGAACACTTGGTTAGGGATTATATTATCAAATTACTATTCTTGGTCATCCAAGACACAATATTCCGTGTCTTAGGGAAAATTAATATACTAATGAATTTTATATTAAGGAAACCCCTCTCCCCTCCACTATAAAAGCAACCCTTCATTCCCTCTTTTCCTCACACCTCTCAAGCTCCAAGCCTACTCTAAACTCTACCCAAAAACCTTCCCTATCCCCAACGCCACGTCAAAAATCTTCTGTTCTCATAAAAAGACCAATACTAGCTTCCTTCAGGAGGATCTCAAGAGGAAGATTTAAGAGGTAATTTCTCCCCCTCTTCTCCTTTAATTTCCTTTCATGTTCAAGTTCATTTCTTGATCTCTCCCAACCGATCTTCATCTAAATGATATTGTAACTCCAGTATTGTACATATACTTTAATTTTATTATTATAATTAAATATTATATCATCCTTACCCCTTTCCATCTTACTTTTATTTTATTAAAGAGAACGTTGTTCGTGAGGTGTTAATTTATCACCTTCAAGAACAACATTCCTTCTTCTTCCATTTATACCATAATGTCTGGTCATGATACCATTTTTATGGTCTAAAAAGAATATTTTATATTTATTATGTTCTATTTATGGTTCTTGAAGTATCCTATGGCCATATTACTAAGTGATAAGTTAAAACAAGTTCGATGTGATCCAAAAACCGCCCAAATTGACCCAAATAACCATCTTTTAATTCTTATCTAATGATTCATCCACATGGATCTAATTTGATTCATTATAAGATCATAGAAAGTCCTGAAATATCATTAATAACATGTAATATTAGTTCTGGTTTTTTACCCATGATCTACCCAAACTTCAATTTAAGAATACAAGTGAACCACTCAAGAAAACTATAAAACGAACATCCCCGAACAATGTTTTTAAACTATATAAGTCATCCAAAAAAACATAATATGGAATATTGAAACCATAATGATCCATATTAATGTACACATGGTTTTATATTTCTAATTAATGAATATAATGTCATTATAAAGGACATTAAAGAGAAGAAAGCATTCAGATACAAGGTAGGGGAAATTCTCGAACCCAACTTTCATCCTTCGGGTTCTACCTCTTTCACTCCATTTTGGATATGATCACCCCTTAAAGATCATTTTTTCATCATTTTCATTCCTTTTCTGGGATATAAATGTTTTTAATGGAGTTTATGTCAATCCAAATGTTTTTCAAAAGAGATCTTCTCTTAAGAACTCAACTTTTATCTCTCATTCATGGTTGATGGTTCTTTATCAAGTATGATGTTCCCGATTTATTTTGGGAACCCAAATCTTATGAATGTATTCTGATGAGATGAAACCCATTCCTTAACATTGTTTTGTTATGTTAACTTTTGATTTGGGTTTCATGTGGCAAGCATGATAATGATAATGTTATGATGTGACTGGTGCCCCCGGAATTATATAGCGCAATTATGAATGTTTCAAAGTGACGGGTGTGCCCGGAATTATATAGTGCTCCAATGCATTGGGTAAAGTGATGAATATCATGAATAAATGTGAAATGATGTGTGAACAAGATTCTATCTTGGTTCACAAGTATTTTGGTAGTTAACCACTAAGACCTGATGTTTCATTTTTATGCATTGCCACATTTCAAGTCTTTTATTTATGTTCCTCTCGTGTTCATGATATTTTTCCTATATTATGATTATGCTAACCCAATGATATATTGTTCTTATATATACTATTACTAGGCTTCTAGATCACCCCTTTTTATTTATATCCTCATGTGGCTACGTGTACTAAGTAGAGGACACGTTCCACTAAGAAGCTAGTGAAGAAGAAATTAAATAAATATGTATGGTTGATGTTGTATTTGTTATGTGTGGTCCTAGTTTGCCCAAGATACTAAACCATTGTATCCTCTATGTGTAATACTATTATTTTGTTTATATTTGAAATGATGTAATAGTGATTTAATAAAAGGCTGGGATGCTATAGTAAAGGATGAGGATATCATGAGCACTACCTTCTTGTGTTAGTATAGATGCATTGAGTTTTCAGTCATGTCATTATATATCATGAATGAACTAGTTGTGTTAAAAGGACTCGTGAAATCTATATTTCCTAAGTTCCTAGAAACACTCGTGGACATTTTCATCACAAAAAATATCATATACTTGATATCTGAGAAGGAGCATGTCTTGTATATGGGAATTATTTTACAAACTCTCAAACACCACCAAATTTATTGGATATATTATAAATGTATGTTCTATATGTGTTAACTGTAATTCATTGGATATGTTGTGTCATAGAAAGGTGTATTAGTGTATTTATTAAGGTCTACGGTTTCGGTTTCCTTGGAGACACCCAAAAATGTGGCATAGGTTCATAGCATTCATTGTCTTGTGGATTATTATCAATGGTTTTGGTCTATAATTTCTCATATCATTTCCCCATTTATATATTTTACTAGGAAATTATATATCTTCAATTGAAATGGTCATTATCATTAACATTTTAACTTCTTGAAATGGATGTTAATCAGCAACGTAGTTCTCCAATTTATTAAGGAAGGGGAAATGTTTAAGGTGTTCTGTGATGCTTCCCATGTTGGCATGTGATGCTTCTTGATATAGCAAGTGAAATTTATTTATTATGGGTCTATGAATATATTTCTCCATGATACTAAATATTTCACCCACGATCTTCAATTTATGGTAATGGGGTTCCAAATAAATTTATCTCTATATTACAACACTGTTTATCCCATTAGTATATTCATGGATCGAAATAGCATTAGGTATATCATCTCCCAATGATATTTGAACCTTCAATAGTGGTGGTAGATTGATATTATCAAAGATTATTATTTTGTGAAATATTATACTCTAGATAATGAAATAATTATTCCTAACTCATTTCGGATGATATTAGGAGGATATTTCATTCGGGATTCATATGATACATGTAATGGGATATAAGAGCTTGTGGGATTTCATATTTATACATAAGAAGTTAATTATAGAGGTTATATATATCATATGAAAATGAAATATTAATTGATGGGGCAGAAATATGAGTCTCATTGGGTAGAATAAAAGGTGGATGTGTTGTGAAACACTGTTGTTCATGGTGATACTCTTGTGGGGTGGCCAAAGGACAGTTAGAACCAGATCATGTTTCAGGGATGGTTGATCACTTGGATAGAAATGTATAAGTTACTCCTCTATGAGTATCACAGATATCCTATGGTGATACATATAGGAGTTTCCAAAATATATCCTGGAATGAGGTGAAAACAAATTGATCGGGGATGAAGCAACTACTAGTAGAGTTCATAGCTCAATGTCTAGATTTTTAGTAGGTCAATGTTGAGCACTGTGTTCCCAAAGGCGTATTACTTCCCTTGTATATCCTTAAGGGGGAGTAGAAATAAATTTTTGATAGATTTTTATCAATGATATAACCCAATCCTAGATGTGGTATTATTATATTTGGTATATTATCGACCATGTAATAGATTCATCCCATTATCAAGAAATCAAGGAGTTTATTATCATGGATGATTCAGTGAGGAGGTGTGTGGGTGAAGCAGTGTAGCTCCATTGGATGCTAAGGACCATAAATTCAGATTAGGATAACCATTTTAACATGAGATAATGGATGGGATTTCATCATTCCATTGGATCCCAGTTATAACAGACCACTTCATTTCACCCCCAAAGAGATTGTCATATAGAATGAACCATGTAGAAAATATAGGGTATGGTTCATCCCTATGTCTTTGATTTTGGTGGGTCATTGCCGAAATAAATACCCTTTGATGAGTATTAAAATATTATTAAATATAACTAATCCACTATAATTTCACCATTTGAGGAATTTTATGGGTTTCCATTCCATTATCCATTATGTAGGACTATGTTTGGGGAGTTGGTAGTTCCTCATCCAAATGTGGGCCATAGTATGACAGTGATGATCTAGATTGTTTAAGAGTGAATAAAGCAACACAGGACCCACATAAGGGAAATATTTAATATATAATGAGTACAATGGTGTTTGGTCATAGACATTGTTCTCTCATTATTTTTACCTATATTAGTGGTATTATATTTTCATCTATGAGAGTAAAATTTCTCTCTAGTTTGTTGATCCTTTATAGGATTTGGATCATGTTAGAAATGGTGGTTTATTTATTAGGACTCACACCAGGGTGTGATATTATCCACATTTTTTTCATTATATCCTAACTTTATTTGTATCCTCATGTTGACTCGCAAATCATTGGAAAGGAATATTTGGAAATAGAGGAAAAGATAAGATTCATTAAGCAATAAGGTGAGATCCAAGAACTTCAAGTGAATTTGTTGCACGACATGTTATACATTTGGTTTTCATATTCTACAGGGGTGGTGGAATAGAGGATAGTTCCTAGAAATGTGAAACACATATGTGTACTCAGTATCCCATTTTATTTTTATCTACAGTTTTGTTTTTTTAACTTAAGTGATGTAATTCTAGGTTTGTTTTTTGTTTATGAGATGTGCCTTTACATTTGATGGTTGTGATTGTTTGGTGGTTTCAATAGGGAATTAATTATATCATTTATAGGTATCCCATGGGTTGGTAATTCAATCCTCTCTATTTAACCACTTCCATTTTTGGTATTGTTTTTATTCTCCTGGATAAAATTTGTTTGAGTGGTAACTAATGAAGAGACCATGATTTCTAAAGGACCCTAAATTTATGTTTTTATGTGGATTGGTATTATTATAGGGATATTGAATATGTTTTTATGGTAATGGGAGAGAAACAACCATTCAATTAATAATAATTCCATGGTGGTGGGAATAGTGTTAGTTTTCCCCATTAGTTCATAGAGGTTGGTTGTTGTGATGATCGTGTACTCATAAGAAACACCATAAATAAAAAAATAGCTTGTGTGGATATGTTATTGGGATAGGTTACTGTGTTGTCTCCTTAAATAATATATGTAGTATAAAATATATGGTGATGGATAATGGGAATTGTGTAGAGTTTTTGGGACCACATGTGTAATGTAGAGAGTTGTATCTGACCATGCCTTGGTCTTGGCTGCGATGAGGGGAAAACAACAAATTATTCTGTGAAACATTATATTGGTTAGTCACAGAAGTCATCTAATGGTCCAAAACACATTAGGCCACACTATGGACTAGGCCATGGTGATGGTAAAAATATTTTTTAAATTATACCCAAAAAGGGGGGGTAAACCATGGGGGATTGGTATCTCCTTGCAACGAGGGAGGACATAACATACAGAGTTATCTTCACATCACATAAATTCCATTCAGGAATCCTCTATAAATAAGGTTTATAAATGAATTATTTATATCTAGTTTCTTATAATCTAACCTTTGAATAACTCAAGACCCCTTTTAAACCCTTTTAGCATATCTTTCTGGGGTTCTAACATCTTAGGTTATGGAAGATCATGTACCCTTGATTCAATGTGGCTTCATTACACCTATATACCTTCCATTATTTCTATGTTTCCAAAAATATTGGATGGAACACTATTTTTTAGGTGGATTTCTAAACATGGGTTGGTGATGGATTTTCATTGATAGGTTCTAGTGGTTTTCTCTTTGATTTTTGTGGTGTTTTATACTTTGATCCTCCCATTGGGATTATGGTTTTCTTTGATTATCTAATAGAGTTTTAGTATTTGAGTTATCTCATTATTTTCTTTTTTGATGTTAGAAAACTTGTTTTCCTTCATCGTGAGTTGTAAGGGATAGCATAATGATGATAACTAATAAAACATAATGGAATTAAATGGAAAATAGGTGATATTGAATGTGATTTTCTTTTTTCATGTCATTTATATTATATGAATGTGTGATGGTTATTTTTTGTTATGAAATATGTTTAATATTTTGATATCATTATTTCATGGAAATATATGTTTTTTAAATCTCCTAAATAGAAAATGGTAAAGTCTATAAAGTAAATTATTAAAATATTTTAAAAAATTGTGTTATTTCTCCTTTGGATGTGAATTTTATTTAATATGTTGGTTTTTGTAATTGATGAATTTATGGGCGTGGTTAATTGTTGAGTTTTTATTTGTATTTATTGATGATGTGTGGTGTTGAAGATATGGGGTTGATGTGTGATATGTTAGGGGTAATGTTTTATGGATTGTGGTTTCTTGGTGGTCATAGAATACATGAAATAGTAATTATAGTGATCAAACCTCGATTGGAGTAAATGAATTTCGGGAAGAAAAAAATTAATCATAGATGAAAAATGTGATAATTATGCTTAAATTAAATAGTAATGAATTGAAAAATGTTCTATATAAATATATAATGATGGCAATTTATTATGAAATTGGATTGAAATTGATTTTTGTATATGGGAACGATGAAATTGATGTGTGGTAATTAGATTAAATGAAATCAGATGATAAAAAAATGAAACACTTAATTTTAAATAAAATGGAATGGAAAATTGGATTTAGTATAAAATGAATAATTATTGGAATGGTAGGAAATTTAAATGAAAAGGTAAAATGATATAGGGCTTATGGAGGCATACTTTTGTGGGGTGTTGAATCAGTGATGGCAGTGAAAAGTGGGAAATGTTGTGAGACATTGAGGTAATTTGATAAGACATGTTTGTGTGTATATTATTTAACCATAGTTTGTGATTTTGTGTTACCTATATATATAAAATGTACATTACTTATGATTTGTGTACATACAACATATGATACGTGTGTTTACACTAACTCCCAAAGGATTTAGGTTCATTTTGTTGTAAGATCCTGAATTTATTTATTGATGTATCAGGATCATTTATAGGTAATGTTTAACTAATTTGTACTGTTAATTAGTTGTTGTTCACCTTGTAATGTTTTGGGGTAAAATTGATGATTTTTGAAAGGAAATGGGGAAGTGCAATATGGGAATACAATTTTCCCAAATTGTGCACTCTTGAAAAAAAACCATGTAAGCCTAGACATTGGGGATTTTCATAGTTGGCACCTAGTTGTTCAAAACGTGTTTCCTACTAGTAATAGTAATGTAACCCCTACAAGGTGGAATGGGATTAGGTTCATGGTTAGTGAAACTGTGATCCCTATATAGGAAATTGTGCACAAAGAATTTTAAACCCCTAAAAATCTAAATAAAATCCTAATCCCTTTAATATTAGTCCCTATTAACACTCAATCAAGCCTAATCTGATTTTGTGGAATTTTAGAGGCCTTGAGACGTGTTTCAATGAATTAAAACATCTGTTCATAACAAATAGAATATCCTTTGACAGACTTACTCCACTTTTTGATATGTGATCTCATCCTGATTGGTTTCCTATATCTCTCCCTTTAATCATTCTATATTATTGTTAAGGGTTGTTTTCCTCCATTTGTAAAGGATATAGATATACTTTTTCATGGATATAATCCATTTTATCTTGTATCAATGTTTTGGATCTATATCATGTTTATTGTCGTGATCTTTCTAGTTCTTCTTTATTTGGGGATTTATGTGGGTGAGAATTTGTCATCAATCTTGAGATAGGTGGTATCATATAAATTCCCTTTTTCATGAATTCTAATTGCATGAATGTGCTATGAAATATAAACTAGAATTTTTTGAAATTGAATGATGATTGGAATAAATTAATTAATTTTTGAACATAGAGTATTAATGTATTTTCCATTTTGTTGCAAGATGAATTGAACTTCAGAAAATTGATTTTGGTAACTGTGATTATGAAATTCCCAAGTAGTGGTACATTAAATTGATTGATTAATTAGGTTGTATAATTTGTAAATTTATGGTATTTTAAAATTAATTGACTAATTAATTGCAGAATTGGTCTACTAATGGTAAAAAAGGAATGTTTGGATAATCCTTGACGGTTTGGTAAATTATATGGTTAAAAGTTATTAATGGTTTTGTTGTGACTATTTTATCTAATTACAATTCATAGAGATAAAAAATTATTATTTATGTGATAAATTGAGAAGGTAAACATCAATAAGAATATTTGATGAGATGTTTATTGATTCATAACCTTGATGTATATAAAATTTTGATAATATGATATTTAGTATTTGTATGGGGACTGAGTCTCCAAATACTCATATGACAATGTGAGTGTTGGAAATATAGTAATGCTCCAAATACCCATTCATAAAATAACGTATGGGATAGTGAGTGAGGCTCTAGATACCCATGTATTAATTATGTGTGGGACATGGATAGAGGCTCAAAATACCCATATAACTATGTGGTCTGAGATATGGAGAGAGGCACCAAATACCCATATGGTTTGAAACAAGATGTTATATGCGAATTAGATTGGAGTTATACTATAGTTCCAATTGATTATGAAATGAATTGAAATTAAATGATGAATAATAACCATGGTATTGAGAATTGTGGTATCCCTTGGGAATTGTTCAGACTCTGGAACAAACCAAAGTAGGTATTGATAATATGTTTAATATATCCTTTATACTACTTCAAAAACCTTTATTGACTCGAAATTTTTATAGATGTCATTGGTGGTGGCCTACTGATTTTTAATCACCCCCTACTAAAGCTTCCTAATCAATACCAGAATAGACACCATGTTTTCCGGATAGGGTAATGGAAATATCCATATGTTAGATATATGGGTGGAGATAGAACATGGAATAGGGAGCCAGACATGGTTTCAAGACCCTCTTGGGAGTGTCAGTGTGTATTTATTTTGGTTTTTCATTTGACAATTAGTGCATATATTTCTTGACATATCTAATATTTTTTTCATATTGTATTAATGTATTAGTCATCATGTGATAATGGTTTTTTTTCATTATAGGATAGATTGTTTTGTTATTGTTTTTTATATCATGTGGAACCTATTTGTGCTTCTCTGATAAAGTGGGTATAGTCTCTTCATTTTATATGTCAGACCCAAACTATTAGTCTAAGGCCTCTAGAATATGTGGAGGTTCTCTTGAGGCAATGTTACCAACCTACATGGGATGCCGGTGTGTAGAACCTAGATTGGTACATTAAAAATTCATATTAGAGGGGTTTTCTTATCATTTTATCGATCGTACTATTTTGGAAAGGTGGAAATAATACTAGGAAGTGTTTCACCATAGACATCAGATTTTCTATGGGAGTGGATAACCCATGAATGTAGGGATACCCATGTACTCAGTGTGGGATTTTTGTTATTTTTGTTGGTTGTTATAGTTGGATGTTATTTCACAACGGGTGATTCACTTGTTGGGTGATGTGACCATTATTTCTAATATTTTTTGAGAACTTACTTGTGGCCTGGTATGGAATGAGTTATGAATATTCATGCATTGTTCTAGGCATATATAAATTATTGGGACATTTATCATTTTTAGGCATGCGTGGGAAAATTAGTTTTGTATATGTTTTGGAAATTGAAATGGTTTTCATTGCTTCTGTAATTGATCTGAAATTGATTCCTGATATAGAAGTTAAAGTTGTAAAATTATTTAAAAATTGAATATCTTGGTATCAAATAGAAAATAAGAAAATGATAATGTGTGTACCCTTGTTAACCATTATCTAGATTTATGATGGTTAAGGGTAGTGATAGTGCCTCGGTTTTGGCCATGTAGTGGGAAAGGTGGGATGAATTCTTATGTCTTTATGTGAATCCCATATTTTCTTCCATTATGTAAAATTTGTCACATGAATGTTGTTTGTAATTATTGATATCTGCCTCCATGATGAATTTTTTTATTGGAATATTGAAGGATATGGTTGGAAATGATCCTCCAACAGTGGATAATAATTCATTGATAGGTCCAGGTGAAGGAGCTAGAGATATGTCATGTGAGAATTTCTCTCACTTCATGTAGTTTATGCAGAGAAAACCAGAGTGGGTTTTAAATAGTTTTTAGGACATGAAAAGGGATTTTCAGTTACATCACCATCTACATTTCATTGAGAGGGTGGACCTGGGGGAGGGGAGTTATGTATTGAGTCCATTAAGACTATACTAGACCATTTAGATACTATTCATTAGAGGATGGTCAAATTTTCTTCTTATATTATATGTGAATTAGTGAAGAACTATTGGGATGTTCGGGATCAAACAGGGAAGATAGATGTTATGGTATTGTAGAACACCCCTGATATATTCCTAAAGCATGTTTAGTGAGATACACTAAGAAAAAATACAATAGTTGAGTTCATGTGGTTTACCTAGGGGAGTATATTCAAAATTGACTATATTGGTCACTTTACTAAAGTTTTGGGCTATGATCTAGTGCTGGAAGGGGTGAGATAGCTGTGGAAGGGTGTTTCTAAGTCATAATTAAATGTGATATTAATTCTCTGGTTTATATCCTTCAGTTAAAGAAGTCTACGGAGGTGGTGGATAATGCTCTCATATCTGAGGGGAGCTAAAATAGGATTCAAATGGAGGACATGTGGTTTTTAATGGAAGATTATGAGTTATGAATTTCGAGAGTATGAATAATATCTATGATAATTTTGTCCAATTTAGGGGGAAAATGATTGGATATAGGTGAGGATCAATTACTTGGGATCTTACCACAGTTATTTTCCATCAATTTTGTAGGTCTAGATAATTTTGTAGGCATTCTCCCGACCACTGGTAGAGTGCCAAACTTTTGACAAGATATAGAATCTTCATTAGTTCTATTGGAACCCATGACCGATGGGTAGTGATGGGGCATCTAGACAAAACTAGAGTAAAGAAAGGGGGTCTTCAAAACATTATAAGTCTAGTATTTTTTCTATAGGACATGGTAGTAGAGGTATTGGATGAGTTAATTCTTAGAAAGAGGTCTCATATTATAACTGTGGCCTTCTATAGGGGGTTAGAATGAATCATAGGGAATAGGGGTAGTAAATTTGCATACAATTCATTATACACTGGTAGATTACATGGTTGGATTATCAATAGTTAGAGATACTATTCATGTAGCTTCTGGACAACCTATTTCTTTATTTGATACTTGTTCTTAAAATTATTTTACATTTTTACAACTTGTGAGTGGGTTATGTTTGGAAGTGGTGTTTATGAGTAGGGTTATGAAAATTGATACACCATTAGAAGTATAGTTAAGGTACATCTGCTTATCCAAGGGGCGATCTCTCAAGGTTGGGTTGTATTGTTTTCTATGGGATATTTGAATTCTGAATATGTCAATCTTTGACCTGGTTATCATCCTAGATTGGTTAGTGGAATACTGATCCTAACTAGATTGTTATTAAATGAGAGTGACATTTATGTCTCTTGGGGTAAAAATTATATTCCATAATGGGAGTAGGAAAACTAGGTGGGTTGTGAAGCTCTAGTTCATCAGAAACATGGGAGATTACCACCTAGGAATCTTGTCATTTGGTGCATAATGGGGGTGTGGAATAGGATGTATTTCCACCCATTGGGGACAGGTTCCCTGATGTGTTTCATGAGATTTTCATAGGGATACCTCCTAAGAGAGATGTGGAGTTTACAATTGATCTCATTCTAGGGGATGAGCCCATTTCAATTCCACCTAATAGAATTTAACCGACATAGTATCTAGAGATCATGAATCATCTAGAATAGTTTGAGGATAAGGGGTTTGTCCTTCTGAGTATACCACCTAGGGGTTATCCAATCATATTTGATACGAGGGTTGACAGAACAATATGCTTATGTGTTTATTACCATAATTTAAGCTTGATAAATATGAAGAGATAGTATCCTCTAACACGTATTAACAATCTATTTGACAAGTTGAGTGGATCTTGGGATTTCTCCAAGATCAACTTTAGATCGAGGTATAATCTGTTCAGAATATCACCTTCTCACATATCTCAGAATACATTTATTAGTGTATATGACCTTCATGAAATTATTTTGATACCATTTGGGTTAATGAATACTCCATCAATGTTTTTATACTTTATTAACTAAATAATCCACCCATGCAAAGATTTTTTTGGATAAAATCATGGTGTACTCCAAGACTCAATATGATCATGCCTAAAATATTGACATTTTACTCCATACAGTATGAGATAATCACCAATACACCATGATATATAAGAGAAAATTATGGATTTATTATGTAAACATATTAGGGCACATAAACGTTTACAAAGTTATTTTCATGGACCCATAAAAATGTCTGTTCATTGTTTCATGAGAAAAGACCAAAATATCTTTTATATCCATAGTTTCCATATGCTTGTGTTTTATTAATGAAGTTCCATCCAATACTTTTACATCTTTAAGGAACCACTTTTGGGCTTGAAAAATAGGGGATTGATGTTTGAATGATATGGATCACATTATAATAATTTCTATGATTTGATAAGGAATTTGAAAACTACACCAATTTGATCCCACCAAATCTAGGTGAGGAGTATAAAGTATTTTGTGATGATTTAGTGATTGAGCATGGAGAAGTGTTAATGCAAATAAATATATCTTTGGAATATGGGTCTTGGTAGCTGGGGACACTTGAATTGAACTACCCTATACATGATCTCAAATTCGAGTCAGTGGTTTATGCTTTGAAGTGTTGGTGGCATTATCTATTGTGAAAACATTTATTGTGTATAACAATCACAATATCTTGAAGTATGTCTTTGCTAAATGATATTTCAATATCTAGAAGTAGAGATAGGTTGAGTACATGTAGTAGTTTGATTTTGAGCAAGAATATATGCTAGTAAAGGTAAACAATGTTGTTTATTACCTATACAAGAAAACTCAGACATAGATAGTTCAAGAGTCTAGTTCTTAGAAGAAGATGATGACCTTCCTAGATGAGATTCATGTTGTGGATTAGATGGTTAAGAGGAGATGAATCACCAATCTGTTTCATCAGTGTCTATAGTTTTGAATCAGATCAGAGGGTGGTAGTATGAGGGTATGGATTTTATGTGATTGAGGGAAATCCTTTAAGGTAGGGAGTCACATTATGATTAGACTATAGATGATGATGGGATCATATTTTTAAGGAATTAGGTTATTTTTCTTATGAGTATTTAGTATGAGGTAATGTGTAAATTTCATGCCTCAAAGTAGGCAGCGCATTTGATTTGGAACACAATGTATTGTGACCAACAATAGTAGTATTAGTATCCAATCATGAAAAGGTTATTACTGGTTCATGATACAATGTTACACCTATCAATAGGCTACGACATAAAAAAAGTGACCTGGTGGTCTATTACAGTTGTTTCTCATACAAGAATGGAATTGGGATGAAATTACAATAGTGTTTTTGTTTGGTCTCCATATGATTCCATGATAGAATGATATTATTGGGTAGGTTGTGGAATTACCGAGGAATATATATCACTTCTTACCCTCTTGGTAGAAATTCTCAGTGGGCTAACTATGATATTTTTACATTCAGGAGATAGCCCATATTCATAGGGTTCCATAGAGTTTTTTTGGAGAATGAATATTGTTTTTCTTAAAATTCTAGAATGTCTTGTAGAATGATATTGGTATATAGGATTTATTGAGAAGCTTCTGCTAATTCATAAGTGTATGGTTATGGCATAGTGTAGAAAGAATTCGTATTCTAGAAGCCCTCGATGACCCCTAGAGTTTAAAATGGATGATCGTGTGTTCCTTCTGGTATCATCTAGATTGTGTCACTATAGGATTCAGTGGGGGCACAATCGGTGCCTTGATTTGTTGAAAAATATGTGGTTGTGGATTGAATTGGGACTTTGTAATATCGATTGGATTTTCCATAGAGGTATGGTTCTATGAATAATGTTTCTAATGTGTTAAAACCTCAGGGGCTATCACCTTGAATCTTCTCATATGATGTATGCACATGATGTTGAGATTGATATTGTGGCGTCTTTTATGGAAAATTCAATATGTGTGTTGGATCAAAGTGAGAATGTGTTGAGGAAAAAACAATGATAATATATCAGGTATTTGTAAAAATGGACATATTCATGAGGAAGCACGGGATAGATATGTAGATATGTGGATTCATTGGATCAATGTTTTTTTCTCAAAATATGAGAGATTTTTTTGGGGTATAACATAGGGATGAGATGTTATAAGGTGGATAGATTGTAAGATCCGGGAAATGAATTGGTGACCTCTTAATATTATTTGAAGGTAGTTTTTTACATTTATTTTAGTTTATCTATGTTGGGATTTACCTAGGGGTGAAATTTGTGAATTTTGGAAGGAAGAGGGCCAATCCATGGTTTGCACATGATTTCCCCAAACTGTGCACCCTGGTCAAAAAACTGTGTGAATATAGACATAGGGTATTCACATGGTTGGTGCATTTTTTGTCAAACCATGTGACCTCCTAGTAGAAATTGTGATACCCATTTAGGGGAGGTGCACAATTATAGAAAACTTTCCACTCCATATAGAAAATGATGCATGCGAAAATTTATACCCTTAAAAAATTAAAATAAAATATCCCCCCATGTATTAATCCCTAATCACCCACACATTACCCTAAACTATCTACTATGGATTTTAGATGCTAATTTAGGATTACAAGGACTTTATATCTTCATTTCATGACAAATAAACTATATGTTGATTGATCTGCACCTATTTCCCGTATGCGATCTCATCCCAATTGGTTTCCTCTAACTCTCCCTGGGGTTTCATGAGTACCACCTCACACCCAATAGAATAATGTAATTTTTTAAGAATCATTGGAAAAATTAACCATCAATGACTACCTACTTTTGGGATGTATGTCTGTAAATCATAAAAAATTTGAGAACCATTTAGTGTTTTTTAGTTTCATGTATAATCCCTATTTGAAACCACCTGAAAGGGGTATGAAATGAATGTTGTAGTTCAACTATAATATTGTACAACCATACTCAACCCACAAAATAAATCATTCAGAAAACAAAGATTTTTGTAAATAAAAATGTTGAACCTTGCACGATTCCTTTTCATTAACCAAAATAAATGTGTTTCCCACATGTTGTGGCCCTTTTTTGTACAACCAAGGATGTGGGAAATACATGAATGTTTTATGATAATAAATAGTGAATGAATAATATTATTATTATTCTAATTTAATGGGTGCCCATGTTTTTGTTCACTATGTATATAACCATTGAATTTGAACAGAACTCTCATCAATCCAAATGGAATCTTATAAGTTGAATCCGAATCTTCATTTGGTTGTCTCCCAAGATGGATCCTAGGTCATCATAGAATATTGTCACTATCATAAAATATCCAACATTGTGTGTTAAATTCACTATTTTTGGAGTACCACCACAGTGGTACCATATCTACATTGGATGATGCATGAGATTCACTATAATATATGAATCTCGACCATATATCTACTCTATGATGGGTGGTGGAAAAAACTAGATGACACCCATTTCTTTCCAAAAAAAATCAGTAGCCTTTTCCTAGAGCATAGTAATAATTTTTCCATTATCATAGCTAGGAAGATAAAGAGGTCATCAGTGTCCTCATGATGACCACATAAAAGTACATATTAAGGGATAATTCTAACAATATATTATACCAATTCCTTGAGGTATCAGGTCCACCACATGATGATATTTTTATCCAAAGGGACCCATCATAGATAATTCATACAGAATTGATAAAGGTATACTTATAAAGGTAAATTAATCACTCATGGATAAGATCACATCCCCATTCCTCCCCAAGAATATTTCTGAATAACATATGGTGAAAACCCACAAACAATGACATATACATACAATTGTACACTAAGGATTCCAATATTATTTAGTATTAATCAGAGAAATAGTTTTACAAACCACAATAAAAATGGGTGTAGACCCATATCACTTACAACATATATTCAGTTTTGATATATCTAGGAAATAAATGGAGGATACGATCCAGGATACATCCCTGGTCCAACCACAAAATGGTCGTATATTCCCATTATTTCTACATAAATCACCACTTACATTCTTGAAATGATGGAACTATTGGAATCTATCCATATACCCATTTTATGGGTCTATTAGGATATAATTATTGATATTTTTGTGGTTAGGAGTCAATAACACAACCCTTCCTATAGGCATGGATTCACCCATCTACATGAAATTATGGGAATATAAGAGTAGATGCATATTCCTCATCATATCCTAGATGGTCGTTGTAAAAATACCATGATATATGGAAAACAGGATCAGTTATATACCTCTATTCCAATAAGAAATCATTATTCCATTCAGGTGGTCACTCCACGATATGAATATATCCTTCAAATAATGTCAGAATCCTGTCAGTATATTTTGGTGGTGGCATGTGGGTTGCTCAGGAAATCTCCCTTGCTTGAAATTCGCTAGCCGTAACATTAGAATCCATCCACACAAATTGGAGTACTTAAATGGAAGTATCACCAATGGTAATTTTAAATTCAATATTATTCCCTTGACCTTAATCTACTCAAGTATGGTGTTCATAATTCCATCATATTGTTATAAATATATTACTATGATCTTATCGATTTCATTTACATTATTAAAGAAGCAGTCATTTGGAATTTCCTCCTCAAAACATTCCTTATGCTAACTTTGGATTTTCACCATTGAATATCTACCATGATGGACTCCTTCATTTCCATAAAATAATTGATACTGATAACCCATATATTGATGAGTATGATGTAAACCCACCTAATGTCAAGAAGATTAAATGGAATGAAGGACCTCCCTTTTCCATCATTCAACCTAAAGGACCTGCCTATGGTATACACCATAATATATCTCCATATAGTCAGATGTTATGATATCATCAAAATCCTCCCCATAATGTAAATCAATATGAATTTCCTACTCAAAATGTTATTTCATTTCTCTAATAAGGTAGTCCTCTTTACAAAACAATTATGAGAAATAATGCATATCTTGAGGTACTTGTGAAGATAAGGTCAGTAATACCTAATGTCATTTCATAAACAAATGATATTCCTTATAAACAAGAAGAAATCCCAGTTCAATGGATATTATCTAAAACACCCCTAAGTCCCCCATATTATAACATGATAGATGATATTTCTATAGATCTTAATGTATATAATAAATCATTTTGAAAAAATATATTCTCATTAGATCATGTGGATTAATATCCCAAGAAAGGGTAATGTTCTTGGAAGCTTAGATTTATGGGTTTATTAATGATGTCAATGATGCTAAAAAAATAAATTGAACAAAATTTTGTTTTAATGTGATTCCACAAAAATTATTCAAGCAATAGGAACTGGGCATGTACATCTCTCTTGGAAACGGATAGAGAAATAGGGAAATTTCTATAATTATCTTTCTTTTATGAGCTACATCATCACACATGTATATCATTCTACCAATAACATTGCAGATGAACTCAAAAATTGAGGGAATTAAGAAGTTTATGTATTTCCTAACACTCTTAATAATTATTTTTTTCATTGATAAAAATTGAAAAAAGTAAATTCATTACATTTTGACTGATGTTATCTTTTATTTTATTTAATTGAAGATCCTCAGAGTTCACTTATCTCAAAAAATGTATTCCAGATATTTTTTTTAAAAAAAATATGTGTATAACATTAGAATAAATCTATGGAATACCCTTATTCATCTGATTATAAAATCATACCCTGTGATGTGTATGAACATCATGTAGAGATTATTCAAAAATTTGTTCATTGAATTGAATTAAAATCCTTTTAAATAAATAATTCCCAAACATTGGGAATTATTAGGAGGGTCTTAAATGTGCATTCATTATTTCATTACAATTTCTACATCAATTAATTTTTGATTCCCCATCTGATGTCCATATCTATATATGAGGAGAATATAGAGAATACCATTTCACCTAGCTCAACAATCATAAATTTCCACCAGAAGTGATGTCGTTTAATGTCATTTCTATATACTGATAGTCAACAGTTAGATATATTCATGAAATATGATATTAAAAGCAATAATGAATGATGATAGAATCACATAATCATAAATATTAGTGATATAATTTCATTAAATAACTATTAAGAAAAGCATAAAAAATTTGATCAAACATCCTTCTTATAAGAAGCTAATTTGCTGATACCACCAATTCTTTTAGATGTTAATGCACCTTCCATGGACCAAAAAGATCACATAGCTCATGCTCAATTGAATATGTTTCATATTTAGGGATATTCTATAGTATCTTATACCACATAAATATATTGGAATTCATAACCGATAGGGATGGGTGAATTTTTATAACAATGCCAACCTTTAAGTCAAAAAAATCCAATTTAAAGTGATCCAAAAAAGGATAAATGGGAGACCCATCCTATAGGGTTAGGATCATTTTTACCTCAACCTCTCCTATAATTGAAATTGTTCATTTCTCATTCAAGATAAGTTCCACAATGCGGACCATCCAAGTTAATACCATCGAATGTCCCAACTTCCTTGTCGGGGACATGTACCATGAAATTGTCAAGGTATTCCATTCGGATCACCCATACATGGGAGGCTCCAAGTGAATCCTTGAATGTAATGATGAGGCCCATAAGTGGATGCAAACAAAATCAATATATTGAGGATTAATTCTCCCATATATATCTCCTCCCTTATTGAATATATTTTTGGGAAAACTAAACCTCAAGTCATTTTAGCACTACTGAGAAAAATGCAAGGAATTACACATTGATAAACAGCATTAAATAAAATCCTACAGATTATGTGAAGCATGAAGCTAATGGGTAGGAATTAGAGGTGGATGTTTGCATTTAAAAAATTTTCTATACTAAATTCAATGAATTAGGTGCACAAAATTGAAATAAGAAACTCTCCACAATTGATGGTCTAACTCTTAATGTTAAATTAACACCCCCTTAGTAAGCCATGGTAAATTTAAATGGAAGGTCACATGAATATCCCATCCTTTACACAAAAATAATTGATCCACTTACATTAGAGTAGTGTCTCACTCAATATGAGATAGAAATTTAGGAGTTTAAGAAAATAAATGTTGATCTACTTAGTGGTAATATCCCCCCCCCCACAATAGATATATTCTTTAGTGGTGCCTCTTAATTCCCTCCTAGCTAGTGTACCTCAATAAGAAGGGATCGTTATCCAAGTGATATTAGAGAACAAACTTTTTCCCTAACATGGGATCCCAAAAAACAATAGACTTAAACCCCATAAAAGGAGATAAATAAATAGTTCCCTCAATTCGGGATGAAACTGGAGCTAAGTAAGATGAATCCTCTAAGGCCAACCCATAGAGGATACCAATCAAAAACCCAAGTAGAGCCGTTGTAGTTGTCTCAAACTGTTACCATCTTATTCAAGGTCCACTACAACTACTCATTACCCATGTGTTTTTTGACACCAATGAGTTTTGCGAATCCTGGTAGGAAGCAATGAAAGGAAGACATACACCAGTACAACCAAAGAGGACGCCTTTCCCAAAATATATGTTTGAAACAGATACAACACCTAATTTTGGGAATCCTCAATTTCTAGAATTCAATGGTATTGGGGAACCACAAAAACATCCGAAACTCTTTCTATCTTAATGAGGTCCCATGATGCAAACTATTGAACATAAAGAGGCATATAAAATCAAAAATTTCATACCTACCCTATGAAGACCATCATTTGTTTTGTATAGAATTTTACCAGCTAGATAAGTCATAGATGGTAAGATCTATGATGACTTTTTATCTAAAAATTCAGTTCTCTGTTGAATGTTTGACAATCCATGGCCCCTAAAATTTCATAAAATGTTAAAATGAGAGGGTATCATATTTTATCTCTATGTGGAATAGTTTGACTTAATCCTTGAACTTTCATCTACCTCAAAAGAATATATTAGTAATTTACTTAAAGAATCATCATAATTAGTTGTTAACACAAACCTTCCTAGTAAAATATTTTGGTGGATTTTGAGATATTTCTATAGATGTAATAACTTTGGAGGAATTATATTTGTTAACATGAGCCATGTCTTAGCAAGAACTGACTACTCAGTGAAAGAGGACATGAATGGTGGAATTTTAAAATACCACCATAATGATATCTCTTACAAAGTCCTCATCTCCGAAACCCAAAATAAGATTCACAATATTTACTTATAAATAGATGCATCCATAGAAAAATCCCATTAAATATGATATAAAGTAGTAGAAATGTGTTGATTTCTAAAAGAGTAAAGTTTATTCCTTTCAATATGATATGGTTCTAGGTTACTTTTCAGCTCCTATTTAAAATAACTTGTTAAATAAACTATTCCCAAATATGTCTGATCAATCAATACTTGATTATCACCCCAGTATTGACCTTTTAATCACACAACAGGGCAAACCATTCTGAAATATTTTATCATTAATGATATTATATTATATATGGTTGGCTTTAGTAATGTAAATATTTTTAAGTAGTGAGAACAACTAGCTAATTATTTTTCTACCACTCTAGAGGAAGAAGGCGGGTGGCATTATGTTACAAGCACGGGTGAGCATAATTTTATTGATTTTATGTCTAGAGAAAACAATCAATTAAACTACTGATATCCTATGAGAATAGTTAAACAAGTTACTAAGAACACTTTTTATTTTTCTATGATGCATAAAAATTCTTCGGAACCACATTACTCTAAGGGAATGTCTATTATGAAGTGGCATAATCAAATAAGAAAAAACCATGTGAAGGAAGATGATACTAAATATATGGAAATCCCAAGCCTAACTTTCTCAAATGTCATTCCTCAAATCCCAAGAGTATGGTTGTCATCACATCAAATGGTATAATGATAATTTTCCATTAAAGAAGAATCTTCATGTGAAAAATAATTAAAATTTAGTTTTATTAACATCATCCAAAAAATTGATTCATTCTACAATGATGAGAAATGTTATGAACCTAAGTTCTTTATCCTAAATCCAGGGACTATGGGTGGATTTTATAGAATATGAAGATGTATGGGAAGATATAGTCACATCCAAACCTAATATGTTGTCCACATACCCACCATATCTATTTATGTTTCCAATCCTAAAGGAATATCCCATTATCAAGTATAGGAAGAAGATTGAAGAACACCCACATTAAATAAGAATTTTCCAAACCCAATTATTTTTTATGATCAACTAGATTGGGTGTGATAGTCTTTTCATCCAAAAACGGTATGAAGGCCAAGTGGTCCTAATAGAATATCAAAAAAGGTTCCGCGAACATATTATTGACTACCTTACACATCTACCCTAACCATATCGACATTTTAAATTACAAATAAAAGAAACCATCCCAAATAATGATACATAATTTTTTTAAAAAATTATGAAATATTTAAGTAGTTGGTCATAGATCAAATAATACATTAAATTATGGATTATATTAACATATCAAAGGATCTCTAGGAATACCATATGGAAACTCTACTGATCCATCAAGAGTTAAAAGTAGATCTCACTAATACAAATCTATAATGTGAATAGAAAACTCCTAAATAACATCACATTATAATCTCTTTTAAATTATAGGATAAGGATTATATGATTCATGGGAACACTAGGACCTTTTATGTATCACGAATACTAGATGTAATTGGCATCCAATGAACATTCCAAGATAATTGATCAGGGTGTAATAACATTAAAACCCTAGCACATCATCAGTTAGGCTATAGTTAAAACAAATTTTCTCATTCACCTATAATGTTTTAAGTGTATAAAAAATATGAATAAAATATTATCTACTACATTAAGTTCAAAATAAAATTTGGGGACCTAATATCTGACTCTGAATACCTAGTCATCTAGTGGGATAAGGCCTTCAATATTCTACAAGGAAGGCCTTGGTTGCACTAACATATAGCAATCCCATTATCATATCACTAATGCCTCAAGTAAAACATCAATTGAAAAATGTGGGACATTATATAGTGATAAATATCCATTTGAATCCTGTGAGACTCAATTTACTGATGAATGATTTTATTAGAGAGAAGGGATAAATCCCATGACTGATAAGGTTGATCTGGTTACTGCCTCAACTTATCTAGAAATGACCCCATCCAACCCATTCAAACATCTCAGTAATGATAATTTTATACCCATCAAAAAATTTAAAAAATTTAGATCATAATTAGGCATGTACATTCCAACATTCATGATATTAGTCTTGTTATCTAAACCGAAAATTGCTAAAATGATCTCTAGTCATCCAATCCGAGATGATACATTAATAGTAAAATAATAATTTCTCTATCCCCTAGAATTAAATCGGACCTAACACCATTAGATGAATATAAATGAACTTTCTTACCATAGTCAATGTCGAGAGACATCTATTCCCCAGAATCTCAAAAAAATTATCTATGTACTAACTCTAAATATTACCATTATTCACTTATATATACTAACATGGATATTAATTAAGAGGAAGATAAATAGGAGTGTGACCTCATATATGCTCCACTAACATTTGAGGAATGTGTCTCTACCAATTTTGAGGAACTATAACAAATAAATCAGGTCATAGAAGACGATCTGCAACCAACATTGATCAATTTGGTTGTGATCTTTAAAGAGAAGGAGTTATATACCTCTATATTAAAGTCCAATTTAGACGTTTTCACAAAGAATTATAATAAAGATACTAGGCCCCAATAAAAATGCGTCCACCCACCATATGGTGCTACTAGAAGATCATCATGATTACATATAGGAATCTAGAGGAAAAAATCCAACTCATTATACAAATGTAAAAGAATAAGATGATAATATCATCAAGAAAAAAATTCATTTGGTTACTTTAGTACCCAAAATGACTCTCCAAAGTCATCCTATACTGAATGAAGAATGGGTAGATTCGATTGTACATCCCCTTTAGAAATTTCACCCAGTATTGTGAAAAACAAAAGATTCCTATTTCAAATAAAAAAATTATTGATATGAATCATAGATACTAAGCCTATCGATCATGGATGGTCATTCAAGATACAACCAAATCTGAATGTCCAATTAATATGAAGATGACACTACATTCATGACACCCCAAGTCCAATATTGATATTGGGTGATGACCTTTGGTATAATTTTTTTGGAACAATATAATAATGTTCCAAGAATTTCATTGTTGAACCTTATCTACAAAACTCCATCGTGTTATTTGATTATGATTTAGTTGTGAAATATTGGTAACATTTTGACCATACTTCCAACCATGAGACCGTTTTTGACAGGTTGTAACAAAATAGTCAAAAAACAAACCCCCTAAAATTTTATTTTTTTGTTACCTAAAGAAATTTTTGATGCTACATGGTATTTCATCATGAAATCATATTTAATCTCTAGAATATAAAGTATATTCTTAACATGTAACCCTATAAAAAACTCAAATATATAATGGGACTATAATGTTTCCTTACCTGCATTAGAGGATTTGTAGCGAACCTTATAGGAATGTGTTTACCCTTCACCGCAATTAAGAAATAGGAGGTCACATATTAGTGAAATAAAAACAATCACAGCGATTTAGACATTATAATGAAATATCTTTTGATCCCACCAGTTCTGATGCCACATATCAAGGGAAAATTCTATATAATATATATGAAAGCTTTTTATACTTCATCGGGTTGTTTATTAATATAATAGAATGATGTAAGAAATGAAAACATCCTTTAATAAATCATGTGAACCATGTATGATACTAAGAATCATTATTAATATATTAAGAAGAACAATATGGAATTAATCATTGTGGTTTAGAAATTGAGGTTGTACCTACATAACCATAAGGTCTATTTGGTCTCTCCAAATGTAACATCCCAGGTAAATAAGGAATATGACATCTTCATAGTTATTAATATTTGAAAATTAATTATAAATTTTACATCAATCTTTATGGTATGTTCTATGGCATACATGATACATAACAACAGGTTTCATAAAAATCTTATGTTGCACACAATGCTGATTCATACTGAAAAATAATAATATAATATTATTTTAAATAGTAGTTAAATCCTAGTAGTTGTATTGGTGTAAATGGAATAAAATAACTAAAATTTTAATATACAGGTTTGTTAAATGATTTTACATTTACCCCATAAATTTTAGAGGCTTAAAATGTGAAAGAATCTAATTTTAAGCATAAATACTCTAATATTCCTTAAAAGGTCGATTTACCAACTTTTGATGGAGAACCCTATTTAAATCTATTTTTGGTCAATTTTATAAGTTATATTTGACAAAATAATATTATTCATTAGAATCGGGACATAAAAATCTACTTTGGATAACATTTTGTTATTTTTCTTAAAAAGATCTTTTTGTTATGAATAGTGAAAATGTTGTATTTTAATTCAAAACTTCCTTTTAATCTTATATTTTTATATGGATAGATTATATTTAAAAATGTTTTTAAACTTTATTTATATTATATATTTACCATTTAATCCTATTTTTTCATATTATGTAATTTCAGTTTTAAATTGAAAATAAACTAGTGTCAATCTGTTGATAGTTATTATTTCTTAAAACATGCTTTCTGTTTTGACAGTATGAATTAATTTTAAATTAATTTCTGCCACTTATGAGTTTTGAATTTGGAAAAATTTATTCCATATTTGTAATTACTAGGTATAAATTGTGTAAATAGGTAAATTTTTTATTTAGACGTTATTATTATTTACTTCAGTAAATATTTTATTTACCATGGTTAAAGGGTAAATATAGTAAATAAGGGTAAAGAAATATTATTATAATAACAAAAAATTACTCTAAAATGTGTCTTAATGTTATTGGTTTTTACATATCTGACCATTGGAATCTTTTGGTCTATTTTGGAACCCCATGGATCCACTTGAGAGTGATATTGACACATTATATTAATTAATTTGAAGTAAAGACAAAAATTACATAAATAAATATCTTTTAGTAAATCATTTTTTAGATGTGTTTATATATTTAATCTCTAAAATATAAATATTAATTTAAAATATAAAATTATTTCCTACAACATGGTTTTTTTTATAATTTTTAGGCATCAAATAAATATAATTATTTATGACAGAATAATGATGTACTGTTTACCTCATTAATAACTGATTTAAATAAATAAGATTATAAATATTAAAATAATATCGAAAACCATTCCAATTCATATTTGATGATTTAATTTCGACCATGAGTCATCTTATTTTCGTCTTTAATTTGTTTTTGACCTTTTTAACCCGAAAATAATTATATAATAAAATAATATTTTCACACTTTCCTAAAGAGCCCCTACTCCCCCTTATAAAAGAACACCAATTCTAAAACATTCCTCGCACCTCTCATTCCACTTGGCTCATCCAACCCCTAACCAAATAATCATCCAAGATCAATATCTTACTCCTAGAATAATTACTATAGCCATAATCCACTTTAATAAAGACTTTCGGTTCAAACCTAGTGAAGATACCCAATTTAAAGGTAACATCTTCTCTTAAGTCCTTTTGTTTTATTTTACATCTCCAACCCCCTAAACTATTTTAATTCATTTATTTTATAACAAACACAATATCCTCAATATACTAAGTTGTTTTTATTAGATGTATTCAAACTACACCTACATGCACCTCCATCTAATGCGTAAAGAACATACTGTTTTTGTGGGTGGAAAACTAACACCTCAAGAAACGATGATAGTTCAATTATATCATACTACCTCTTATGGTGGCCATTATTATGGAACTGTAGTTATATATGATATATATTTTGTTTATGTTTTATTTATGCTTATTTATTTTTAATTTATATCATATGTTTGTGGTTTTCATTATGAGTAAATGCGATAATTTTATTTGAGGAAGTGCGGACTACCTCCCCCTCAAAGTGATATGACTCGTTCATACCATATGCGGGACATATGTAGGATGGAGTTATTGAAATTATATATTAAATTATAATATATGTATAATAGAACTATTTATCATTAATTTTTCATTAAATTAAAATATGTAAAAGAAAATAAAGTAGCATTCAAGAATACATATGGCTTACCGTCTCCATGAATGGTGCATTTCATTTCTTATCTCCAAATGTTATGTACTATTATAAATACATATATATAATATATATATATGATATATATGACATAAAAATCATGAATATCATTCTGGAGATAATGGACTCTTGACAACATGGGAAACATGTAATTATAAGGTGTTCATTTTTTACTAAAGTACCAAATATCGACAAAACAACCATTATTATCTTAAATGATTATATAATGTTTATAACATGGTAATAATTGAAATAAAAGGAATAATAAACTTGAAAAGGGTTCTTAATCAAGTAAAAATTAACTTAAGTTTATTATTCAGGAAGAACAAAGAACAAAGAAGTCAAGTCGGACACGAGGTATGGGGTTTCTAATCTCACTTTTAATTCTGTGAGATTTCAATTGTTTGCTACTTATTTATTTCATATGGTGTATTAAGTACTGAAATTTGATATATATTATCATGTTTATCTTTATATTCATGGTTTTATATGATTAATATGGTGTTTATTAACATTTGGTCATACGACTCGATTAATTACAACGTGGTAAAGGATTTTCATCTCACTATTTATTCTCATGAGGTTCATGATATATTTTCCACTCTTTTATTTTGTGTAGTGTATGTACTACCCATGATTGTATTAGTTGTGTAATATAATTCTTTTTATGGGTATTCACATCTTCATTTTATGATCTTTCTTTCATGGTTTGTATGTTTCGTAAAATACCAAATCGGTAAGGGATCCTTTTAACCCAATTTACATTCCTTGGGTTAATATTCTAATTCTTAGTTATATCATGAAATTATTATGTGTGGAATTAGTATTTATTTATTTATGTTGTAATTTCCACTCCCCTTTGTGTGGATGTATTTTTGATACACATAATCACTCCATTGATAAATTCTCATGTCATCGATATGATCTTTATAAGAGAAATTTTAACTTAATTTCCATTCATTGAGTTAAACATCCATGTCATTGGTGTTGTTTTTTCAAAAATATGGGTTAATGTTATATGATTTATATACACTGGATATACAATCATATTGAGTGTTTTTATATTTGTCACACATTATTATGTAATTGATTTATCCTTAATCTAAGGATACTATTTTTAAAATTGATTTCATCTCAATTTACATTCCATTAAGACTTTATTGTTTTTATACACCAATTCACTCTTATGTGGTGTACATACTATTTTTTGGAATATTATATCATGAATACCATTATTCTCATGATATTATAAATTTCTGATTAAATTTTATTCCTTAATTATTTTTATTTAATCGTCTCTCATTTTGTTAAAAACACTTTAATTAAAATATCATTTAAAATATTTTAAAGATGTATTATTCTAAATATTTATCATAAATTTCCATGTTTTCGAAGTGGTTTTTAGGATTTATTTATATGGACATTAATTTTTTCAAATTATAATTCAATAAAAGATTCAATGTGGTATGGGACACATTGATTCAAAAAAATATTCATTAAATGTTTTAAATGGTCTTGAAAATGGTTTGATACAGCATTGATTATGTCTATATCATGAAATGATATGTTTTGATTAAAATGTGGGAATGTTATATTTCCTTTATCCTTGTTTTACATGATATGAATATGTTATGGTTTTTGGTCATTATTTACATATATGGGTGGTTCTATGATAAACCTAGGGTGGGTGAGCCCGATATAGGTCCCCAATGCATTGGGTAATGTAATGGAGGTAAACGTTAATGTTTATACTAAGAGATTTGGGGAATATACTATGATGGGTATTCCAAATGTGACTCCCTATATAGCTGTGATAGCTACAATGTTAGTATATTATGAATTCCATAATTTACCTTTATGATTTATGATTTCGGTATGTTATTCATAAATCTTATGATTTCATGAGGTATGTTATGATTGAAAAGTATGGTTTTATTGATTTGTATTTATTGATGGGATAATATTTCTTTTCATTATTTTATAACCCTTAATGCACTTTTTATACTCATCCTATGTTTTTGAAATGTTTTCCAAAGAACATAAAGATGAATAGGGTCAAGGATGGGATCAAGGAAAAGTCATTTTGTCTAAAACATGGAAGTAGACATGTTTTTCTAGAGTATTTATATTATGCAAACATGGATATTGAGTAGAAGTGTCTATATGTAATATTCATATTGTGATGTAATAGTTATGGCCTAATTACCTAAAACTCTAAACCTAAAAAGATCATCAATGTAAATTCATTACATAATATAGGATTATAATATGTTTAAGACCAGGTCGTTACAGTTGGAATAAGAGGTCGGTTTAGACATCATTAGGGATTTCGAGTTTTTTTTAAACATGTGGTTTGTCCTTGTGTCTATTATTTCTATTAAATCCTTGTTCTATAACTTTTTTAGGTCAAGTAAATTCTGTTTTAAATGGTAGGAGGAGGATATCAATTGAGATTCGTGTCTCTTCCTGATGACATGCTTGAAATAATTATTACAAAGTGATGTCCAGATGATTGTGAAACTTTTTATAGCATATAACTCACTTGGGAGGAGTTGTTTGAGATAACAAACACCCCCACTATAGCTTGATATCATCTTGGATAAAGGTAAGTATTTAATAAAATCCGATTTTCCCAATATTCTCATATTTTCAGGAAAGGTAAATATTATCTAGGAATTTACAAATATTTTACCTTATCAAAAGATTTTGAGGAATAATATGATTTTGAAAATGATTATGATGAAGTGGACCCTTGCGCAACCTCTTTATATTTTCTTGTATAATATATTATCTCAACACATCCTTATGGTATTCTAAAATGACCATTGATTGAATGTTTCAACTCAAAATCAGTCCTACTATTTTATAAAAATCTTGTTTTATCATATGTTTTGAAATTATATGTCATTCATGATTATTTTCTGAAACTATTTTTCAGCAAACACCCTTATGAACAATGTTGTACAAGGTGTATTTGGATGAATGAAGAAAATGATTTTGAGGGATCCTTAAATAATTTTTCCAATGCATGGAAATTGTACCTACGTGAACAAGATGATGATGAATCTATATGGACACCATGATCAAGGTATGATGTTTATTATATTTCGAAATGTTTTTTTGTATCATATGGAGATGAAAAAAATAAAAATATATAAGATGTTTATGTATTAATGTATTGAGATGAAAATAAAAGGTATAAGAAAAACTTTCAAGTTAAAAAATGTTCGAGATATTTTTTAGTTTTATAAAAATGGAAACCCTAAAGATGGGTGATGACCCGTTTCATCTGGTAAGGCCATAGGAATCGAACCCAAAACCGAAGGGTGACAAGGGTGCATCACCCTCTAATGTCCTAGATGATGTACCTGGTTAGTATGACTTATGTTTTTAAGTTAAATGATTTTATGGATCAAGAATAAGTTCCTTTTGGGAACTTATGTTTTATCAAATGGATATCCATAATATAGGAAAATGGTTTTGTGATTAAGTGATAAATGTTATTTTAGAATATGTTTGCTCTTTTGGAAACATCATATGATTAAAGGAAATAGAATACTATGGTATCTCATTTGTGGAGTAATAGTTGAAATTTATATGGGAAAAATCTATGTTTTTATTGTGGAAATATGTTGATCTGGGTTATTTAGGGAAATGATTAATCTATCATAGAGAATATGTTATTAGGTTAATTACTTTTCAGTATGAGACTTTAAGAGTAATTGATGTTATTTAGAGAAAAATGTTAAGATTTATCTTGCAAGACTATGTGATGAAATCCTTCTAAGATTTAGATTTCAATCACAGTTTTGATTAAATTGAATAATTTTTAACATAGTTGTTTATTCAATGGTCATTGTTGAACTTTGGGTATTGGTTGACCAATTTTGGAGATTAAGAGTTGTTTTTCTTTTTATAAATGATTATCTTTTTTTGGGATTATCTGATCATCTACGAACAACTATGGTTTTGGTTAATATCTAAATAATTGGGAAAAATATAGTTCATCTTTTTTTGGATAATGTGATTCACTATAAGATGATTATAGCATTTTCAATGTGAACAAGTCATCCTTATTACTCATTATTTGGAGACATGATGAGTTTGTGGTATAAATTTAGTAAAGGATTAATGTCTACATGACAAGTAATTATTTTTCTTATATTTTTAGTTAAGATCATAAATAAATCCCTCCAAATTATGAAAAATAACTTAAAACCAAAAATGTTGTATATTAAATTTTCTTACAAGGTTATCAAATATCGTTTAACACATCATATGTTTGAGATTTTCTGGTGGTTAACTTTCTTGTAATCATGTTTTCTATCACTCACTATCAGATCATGATGGTTTTTTTCTCCTCCATATCCATTTATTCATGGAATCATAGTATCTTTTATCTCGGGGGTCCTTTTTACTTATCTTACTTTATTTTAATGTGATAGATTTATTGACTCTTTTTCCGACGTGGGACTTTCAATGAAGTTTCCGAGCCCAATTTTAAAATTTCGAGGATGCAATTCTCCAAAGGGAGGAAGAATGTATCATCCCAGGTAAATAAGGAATATTAAGTCTTAATTTTTATGAATATTCGTAAATTAATTATTAATTCTACTTTAAAGGGGGTTCTATGTTCGATGGCGTATCTGATATCCAAGAACGGGTTTCTTTGAAATCTTATGTTGCACACAATGATGATTTATACTGAAAAATAATAATATAATTTTATTTTCAATTCTAGTTAAAACATAGTAATTGTATTGGTGGAAAAGGACCGAATTTACTAAAATATAAATATAATTTTTTTTAATGTTTTTACATTTATCCAATAAAATTTTGAGTCTTAAAATAAGAAAGAAGCTGATTTTAAGCATAAATACTCTAATATTCATTAAAAGGTCGATTTACCCCCTTTTGATGAAGAAACCACCTTAAATATAGTTTTGATCACTTTTATATGATATATTTGACAAAATAAAATTATTCTTTAGAATCAGGACTTCAAATTTTACTGTGGATAAAATTTTGGAATTTTCTTATAAAATACATTTTTTATGAATAGTGAAAATATTGTATTTTAATTCAAAGATGCCTTTTTATGTAATTTATCTAAATTTTTAGATTATCATTATAAATGGTATTAAAGTTTAATTAGATTATATTTTTACCATTTAGTCCTATGTTGGTCATTGTATGTAATTTTAGTTTGAAATTGGACACAAACTATTGTCAATCTTTTGATAGTTATTATTTCTTAAAAACACACTTTTTGTTTTGACAACAGGAATTAATTTTAATTTCATTTCTTCCAATTTTGTGTTTTGAGATCTCAAAAATGGATTCCATATTTAGAATCCTGGGGTCCAAATTGTGTGAATAGGTATCTTTTATTTTTTGACATTATGAATATTTAAATCAGTAAATATTTTATTTACCATGGTTAAAGGGTAAATCTGGTCAATAAGGGTAAACAAATATTATTATAATAACATAAAATTACCCTAACATGTGTCCTAATATTATTAGTTGACAAATATCCAACCATGGTCATCTTTGGGTCGATTGTGGTACCCCATGGTGTCACATAAGAGTGATAATGACACTTTATATTAATTAATTTAAAGTAAAGACAAAAATGACATAAACAAATATCTTTTAGTAAATCAATTTTTATATGGGGTTATATAAGTTATCTCTTAACCTATACATATTATTTGGAAATATAAAAATATTTCCCATATCTTCATTTTTTTATACTTTTTAGACATCAAATAAATGAAATTATTTATGACACAATAATGATGCAGTGTTTACCTCATTAATAAATGATTTCAATAAATAAGATTGTAATGATTAAAATAAAATCTAATACCTTTCCAATTATTATTGGATAATTTTATTTCGACCATGAGTCGTCTTAACTTTGAATTTAATTAGTTTTTGAACTTTTGGAACCGAAAATAATTATATAATAAAATAATATTTTCACACATTTCTAAAGAGCCCCTCCTCCCCCTTATAAAAAGACCCAAATTCTAACCCATTCCTCACACCTCTCAAGCCCATTGGATCGTCCAACCCCAATAAAAATAAGCTATGAAGATCCCTATCTTCCATTCTAGAAGCCTTACCATAGTCAGAAGACATTTCATGTAAACCTTTTGGTTCAAACCAAAGTGAGATACCCACTTTAAAGGTAACATCTTCCCTTAAGTTCTTTTGAATTATTTTACATCTCCAACCCCCTAAACTATTTTAGATAAATTATTTTATAACAAACCAGTATACCTAATATACTAGGATGTTATTATGAGATGTATTAGAACTAAACTTACACACACCTCCATCTAATAGGTATCGAACATACTATTTCTGTGGGTGACAAACTAACACCTCACAGAATGATGATTGTTCAATTATCTCAACCTTTCTCTTATAGTGGCCATTATGATGGAACTATATTTATATATGATATAAATTATGTCTATTTTTTCTTTATGCTTCTGTATTTTGAATTTATTCCATACCTTTATGGTTTCCATTATGAGTAAACACAATAATTTCATTTGAGGAAGTGCCGACTACCACCCCCTCAAAGTGATATGACTCATTCATACCATATGTGGGATATATAAAGGATGAATTTATTTAAAATATTTATGATATTATACTGTAATTATAATATAACTATGTATCATTATGTTTTCATTCAATTAAAATATGAAATAGAAATGAACGTAGTGTTCATGATTACGTATGACTTACCATCTCTATGAACGGTGCATTTCATTTCTTTTCTCCAAATTTTATATACTGTTATAAATACATATAAATATATATATGATATATATGATATATAAATCATTAATATCATTTTAGAGATAATGGAATCTTGACCACATGGGCAACTTTTAATTATTAGGTGTTCATTTTTTACTCAACGACCAAATATCGACAAAACGACCATTATTAAATTAAATGATTACATAATATTTATAACATGGTAATAAGTGATATAAAAGTAATAATAAACTTGAAAAATGGTTCTTAATCAATTAAAAATTAACTTATGTTTATTATTCAGGAAGAGTAAGGAACAAACAAGTCAAGTCAGACACGATGTAAGGGGTTTCTTATCTCGCTTTTAATTCGGTGAGATTTCCATTGTTCACCACTTACTTATTGCATTTGGTGTATTGAGTACTTATATTTGATATATATTTTCATGGTTATTTTTATATTCATGGTATTATTTGATTCATTTTTTGGTTATTAACTATTGTTCATACAACTCTATTGATTACAACTTGTTAAGGGATTTTCATCTCACTTTTTGTTCTCGTGAGATTCATGCTATATATGCCACTATTTTATTTTTTGTGGCGTATGTACATACTAGGATTGTATTCATTGTGTAATATAATTCCATTTTAGGGTATTAAAATATTCATTTTATGATCCTTATTCCATGGGTTGTATGTTCCGAAAGTTACCAAATTGGTAAAGGAACCTTTTTACCCAATTTCCATTCCTTGGGATAATCTTCTAATTCTTAATTATGTCATGTAATGATTGTGTGGGGAATAAATATTAATTTATTTATGTTGTAATTTAAACTCACCTTTGTGTGGATATACATCTGAAACACATAATCACTCCATTGATATATTCTCAAGTAATCGATATGAACTTGATAAGAGTAATTTTAACTCAATTTCCATTCATTGAGTTAAACATCCAAGTCATTGGTGTTTTTTTACAAAAATATGTGTGAATGTTCTCTATTTGATTTACACTGAATATCCAATAATATTGAGCATATTTATATTTTCCACACAATATTATTTAATTGATTTATCCTTAATATAACGATACAGTTTTTGTAAGGGATTTTGTCTCAATTTACATTCGAATGAGACATTATTGTTGTTATGCACCAATTCACTCTTATGTGGTGTATATAAATTCTTTTGGTATATTATATCATGATTCCCATTATTCTCAGGATATTATAACATTCTAATTAAATGTTCAACCCAATTATTTGTATTCAAGGTTCTCTCATTTTGTTAACAACTATTTAACTAAAATATCATTTTAAAGGTTTTAAAGTTGTATTCGTCTAATTATTTATCATTAATTTCCATGTTTTCAAAATGATTTTTAGGATTTATTTATATGAACATTAATGTTTTCAGATGATAATTCATTAAAATTTTAAAGTGGTATGGGACACTTTGATTCAAAAATTTCCTTATTAAATGTTTTAAATTTTTTTGAAAATGGTTGGATAAGCACTGATTATGTCTATATATTGAAATTATATGTTGTGATTGAAATGTGTAAATGTAATATTTCCATTATTATTGTTTTAATGGATGAATATGATATGGTTCATTGTCATTGATTACCTATATGGTTGGTTAATTGATAATCTTAGGGTGGTTGATCCTGAGATAGCTCTCCAATGCATTGGGTAAGGCAATTGAGGTAAAGGTTAATGTTTCTCCTGTGATATTTAGGGAATATATTATGAAGGGTATTCCAAATGTGAATCCCAATGTAGCTGTGATTGCTATAATGTATGTATGTTATGAACACCATATGATACCTTTATAACTTATGATTTCTATATGTTATTCATAAATCATATGATTTCATGAGGTATGTTATGATTGAAAAGTATGGTTTCATTGATTTGTACTTATTGATGGGCTATTGTTTCCTTTCATTATTTTATAACCCTTAATGAGATTTTTATGCCAATCCCATGTTTTTGAAATGTTTTCCATAGGAAGTATATATGAATAGGATCTAGGATGGGATCAAGGAAAAGTCATGCGGTCTAAAATATGGAACTAGAGATGATTCTTTTTAAGAGTTTTTATTTTATGAAAGAATGGACGCTAAGTAGTTGTGTATACATGTAATATTCAAGTTATTATGTAATAGTTATGGCCTAATTATCTAAAACTCTAAACTTGAAAAGATCCTCAATGTGAATTATTTACATAATTCATGATTATGAAATGTTTAAGGTCGGGTCCTTATACCAAATGTCCGACTCAAAAATATACTCAACGGTCCCATGTTGACTAGAGTTTTGGCATGGTTGGTGGTCATTACTCAATTGTTTGATATTCAATTCTTACCTCAGAACAGGATAAAAGGGCATCCTTTGAAATATTTCCTCACAAAGCATCCCCATTTTGAATAAATAAAATTAAATACTAAACTACTAGATGAATAGAAATAACATTCCCATGGTTACCCAAAAACATTAGAGATGTATTTTTCTGGTGCATCTAGAATCCAATTAAGAAAAAGAATGAAAGACACAAAGCACAAAATATTAACATGGACCTCATTATTATCTCTTATGAAATGGTTTTTCTACTTAATTCCTTCCTTTTTTTCAAAAAGATACAAAAATAATGAGTTATAAGACCACGCTATCATTTTAGACATTGAATTCATGCTATAAATTTTATTCACCCATATGAATGTCCATGATTATTAAATGATGATAATCATGAAAGTAAATAGGGATTACACTATTAAAAAATAAGAATTCATCACCCTAATTAATTAACTCTGAAGATTGATGGAGGAATTCCACTTATAATCAATTTTTTCTCACATACCTTGCTCATATAATGAATTGTACAGTACACTATAATATAAGGTTATAGGTTTAGAAGATCTAGATTGGAATTAAATTTTCATCAACATTTCACATCATATAATGGTATCTTCATTTGTTAAAAGTATATTGGAAGAGATCAAAAATTTCATTTACACCCTTGAACTAGATTATCCTTCAAATGGTTAGAGGGTGACCATCCCAGAGTAATTCGAAAGTGGGATTCTTCCATTAGATAAATCTAGGAAAGAGAAAATGTAATCTTGTGTAGTCAATTTCACTATCAATGATAGCCTAGGTCATTAAAATGCCCTCTATAAATGAGGCTTTGATGATTTCTCCTAAGATAATTTTATTTAAAGGATATTACCACCATTATAAAAAAATTACATATTTACATTTATTTTCCAACCATTCAGGACCCATGTATTCTCAATAAAATATGAGGCTTGGAAATTCATGGCCATTGATGTCATAGGATTCCACCCAATTAACCAAAAAGATTCATTATTGATAAATGAATAAAACTTTCATCCATCAACACCCATAATTATTTCATAATTCCAAATAATCCTCAACATTATATGTATGGCGAATGGATGTCATGGGACCATACCATCATGCTATAGCCAAATAGTTAAAATATATCCTCCCAGAAGCTTAATTCTTCTTTAAATGTGTCAATGTAATACCCCCAAATAATTTGGGTAAAAATAATAATCAATTTCATGATGACCAACATCATCACAAGATTTGGTGGCCCAAGAACAATATTGATGGAAATTTTAACTAAATTGTTTTATTTGAAATTGAAAAGATTCTATCAGGTGTATAACATAGAATCCACCCATTCATATCGATTTCATTCTACAAAAAATAGATATATTGTTTCTACAAAAAAACAATATCAAACATACTCTATAAAAATTTTGAAAAGGAAAAAAAATCATGCCCTATCAAGATTATACTTTCCATTTGTGCCTAACATAGCACAAATTATTCTGCGATGTAAGTAACCCAGTATTCCTTAGTATATAAGAGAGAAATATTATATACCATTAAATTCCAATTTCTATTAGATTGTGTTTCCATTTCAAATAAATTTTCCCAAGATGAGATGTCTCATAAGAAATTAGGCTCATTATTATTTATTGATGGGAAGACACTCCACACCTTGCATCCTTCCAAGGTTCTTGAAAACCTTACTGTGTGACATTTACAATATAATTTTTTATTTCATTCATTATTACTAGGAGAACTATTTTTTTCTCAGGTCCCTGAAGATACTAAAAAGGATACCTCTAAAACTTAATTAAAAATTGGAATGGGCATTTTTTTCCATCCCTAAGGTCTCTTTTAATGACTTATATTCATTAGTCACATTGGACATGATCATATTACACCCTTAACAATGAAATTTTTATCTAGATTTATTGTATGTGATAAATGATAGTTATACCTAGTTGGGTTACCCAAAACTACAAGAATCGATTTTCCCATACTACATGAAATTAAACATCATGGATTTTTTCTTATTTCATGACAATAAAATCCAAAACCCTTACCATCATTGTCACACAATGAAAAACTATATGAGAATTTATTCTCCCCTTGACTTTAGAATAAAGTATAAAATTATGAACTAGGATTAGGATTTCCTAGGTGAAAATCCAATGAGGCCTCTTGTGACAATCTTGGCATGCCTCACATAAGATGATTTCCCAAAAACCCATTCATATTTTTACACGAGATAATTTCTCAAATGCCTGGGTAGATTCTTTTATGACATTATTTCCCAATTTTATGGCTGTTTTTGTATGTGTTGATTCCCCGAACTCCAAGGGAAGATTTTATTAAAAAATATCCAAATCACTTATTTTCCCTCCTTTCATCGAACATGTGTCCTTACCATGTGACATTAAACTAGATGTATTTGTCTGGTGTTCATGGCCTCAAAAGGCACAAGGATCAACTTTATCACTCATTGTTAAAACTACTAGAAAATTGATTTTAAGTAAGGATATTTGTATTTAATACATATGGATTGGTTCTTTTTTTGATGATATATGCAGTTCTTCCTTGATCCCTCATCCTAGGACTCACCAAAAAGCAAATAAATGTTCCAACATTCCCACCATATGTGTTAGATCAATGCATAGAATCATTACCTATTATTACGTGTGGCATGATTTCAGTTACTACACTACTACAACAAATTATTTAAACAATGTTGGACTCTATCAATGCTAGTGAAATACACTAATAAATTTTGCATTTATCAGTGCTAAAACAAGTGTGGAAAAATAGAACCTTCTATCTGTTATTTCATTGTTAACGGTGATAAAGGGTCCCCTTATCAGTGCTTTATTTTTTTTACTAACAAAATATACCCATTATCTATGCTTTATATTTGTCAACCATATTGGGATTCTTTATCACCAATTTTTAGCTTAGATAATGGTCTGAAAAAATGAAAAATAAAATAATTAAAAAAATTAAATGATTTTATTAATAAAATGTAATAACTTTATTAATTAAATATTTTTTGATAAAATTATTAAATTTATTATACTGTATATAAATTATTGATACTAATGAATTGTATACATTAAATATATAGATATATGAAAAATAAAAAATAGAGTGAAATTTAAAAATAGATAAATAGAGAAAAATATTGTATATTTTGTTTATTAAATCATTATTGATAATGTTAATAAATAGTATATATTAAATATATAGATATATACAAATGTGTATAAATATGATTTATATAATTCATAATATTTATTCTTTTACATTAACTATTAATATGTTTTCTGAATAATGGTTTATCATTAATAATTAATGTGCATTAAAAATGCTGACTAATTCCCTCGAGAAATTATCACAATTGAATTTCATTTTATTTTTCAATTTTACATAGATAAAATATTATTCATATTGATTTCACATACATATACATAATTAATGCATGTTATATACAACACACACACACAAAGATTTATACAATTAACCAAATATTATACAAAAAACACGTATAATATTTTTGTAATTAATTTCATTTTTAGTATTAATTTTGGGATTTTTTTATAATATAAATAATTTAATATATTATCTTTTGAATCAAAAAATTCTATTTCTATTTTTATAATTTAATTAATTTTTGTTTGTATTTATTTATCTTTTTATTTTTTTTATTTTTTTTTAATTTTTTAGGAATTTATTTAATTTCTATTATTTATTATAAATATATTTATTTACTATGTTTTAAAATTTTCAATAATAATTCATCATTATTTCAATATATGTCTAACTTTTTTAAATAATTTATATTTATATAGTAAAACATATACATTTTCAATATTATTAAGGTGTACTCATTTTAAACAATTCCATTTCCCTTATTTTTATCACACATGAAGTTAAGATTAAATATTTATTAATAATCTTAAAATATAAATTTAACAAAATATTTATAAATAAATATACTTACAATTTCATATTAACTATATATATTTATTTTTAATAATATAAATTAAATATTTTCATAAAGTATTTATATATTTATAAATAATTATATATATTTTTTTAAATAATAATAAAATTATAAAAAACTTATCTAAATATTGAAAATATTCATTATAATTATTTTTTTATATATCTATTAGATATACATTTATAAATATATAAATATATATAATGAGATAAATATTATTTTTTGAAAAGCATTTATGTAATTATAAATATATAATTATCGATTTATGTAGTTGTAAAATAAAAATAAATAATTTAAATAATTTACATATTTACTATATATATATATATATTTCTATAAATTTATATAATTATGTAATTATATTTTTAAAAAAATTACTGATAATTATAAATAAAAATCCTTTATGAGGGCCTTAGTAAAAAGAACTGATAAAAGGAATATTTATCAACACTTTTAGCACTCATTATGATATAATGTTATCAATAGAAACAATTATTGGATAACGATTCATTTAATCTGCACGTATGAACTTAACACTGATAAAAGAGATATATATCGTCTCTTTTGTGGAAGTGTTGATAAACTGTTCTAGTTTATTTTAAAAACTGTATCCATCGAGAACTAGTTCATGATATCTGAATCTTTCCATGGAATTCACTTGTTCTTGGCAGTCCTCATTTTTGAATCCAAACCCTAATCTAGGCTTGAATCAAGGATCCATGTTTTCTAAGGCTCAAATACAATTCTTATTTGATTCAAGGGTCGAATGAAACCCAGGCTCGAATGAAATATATGTGTTTGGATATTTTTATTTTCCCTCATCTATCCACTAAACCTTCTCATTCAACATCCGTGTGTCCCAAAAAATTTAGTTGTTTAATCGTTTAATAAAACTACCAAAAATTCACTGCTTTTTAGGTATATTTATGTACATTCTTCCTCAATAGCATGTGGCTCTCCTTGGGAAAAACTTGGTACTCTACAATAAGAAATATATCAATCCTAATATCGGTTCATGTTGTTTTGTGGTATAGTAGGCTTCCAATACTTTTTTCCTATGACATTTACCTGTTTAAAATTGTCAACTTTTGAAAAAAATTTCCATATTGCAGTCGGTGTTTTCATGGGTGTAGAATATTCCTTTTCAAATGACATGGGAACATATTTTCATATTTATATAAATAAATTAATGATCTATGATTTCCATGATTCACATATAATCTAAGGAAAATGTAGAGCTCACCAATCCTATACATATTTAAATAGAACCTTATATGATCCAAAAACAATTTGAATTGTAAATTGTCCAATCCTCAAATATTATCTCATCAAAATATATGAGTACAAAGATACATTGGTCATTATCATTATAGATTTAGAGATTCTGATCAACTTTACCTCGTTAAAATAAATTCATTATTTGGTATTGATCCAACAATAAATATTAGGCCCTCCATGATTTATTTATCTTATATATGTAAATTTTTATCTAAAACTCCTTTATCTAATTTTTATCCTTAATTAACCCATATAGATTCTTAATGTATACTCCCCCTTAAGAACTATATTGAAGAACATAGATTGGACATCCATTTGGTATAATAATTAGAACCATGAATCCTAAATAACCAAGATAATTCAAATAGTGTCCAACCATGCTATGATAGTAATTTTATCATAAATATAAATTACTTCTACCCTGGAATTCCTGAGCTATAGGAGTAAATTAATTTCCTCTGATGTTTCTTTTTTATTTTAATTATTAACAGTCACCCCATTCTAATTAGTAACCATTTATATCAATTTTTCTTGTTGTCATAAAAACACCTCAGCCCACCCTTTTTAAGTCAGCATTTAATTTTCTCATTATCTAATATGTTTAAATTTTCACTACCACGAATCAATTTCCTCTTTCAAACACAATTACAATAAATTTTTACTGACCCCAAATCATACAATCCTTCGACTTGTTTTTTATTACATTTTAAAAATATATCCATCATTGAAAAGATAACAGACTCATTAACACTTCAAAAAAATCACTTTATTTCATTCATTACACATAAAATAAACATTGTGTATGTTTTAATTTAATCCATCTATAATATATCATTCTTTAATATATCCTTTTAATTCCACCGTTAGGAATCTCTAATTTTCTTCCATGTTAATCTCAAAATATAGAGGCCTTCCTCATTTTAGATAATACAATATAATAATACATTCATCCTCATAAATTTCTTCTCATGAACATTTATTATTCCAATTTGTTCCGTATAACCCATCCTCCATCTCTTATTTATTGTTTTTACTATTATCAGCAGTAGGAATCTAATGTATAACTAATACTTTTAGTATTTTAGGACACATAATATACTTACCCAAGAGATGGAAGATGATTTCAACATAAAAAAATTAAATGAAAACAATTCATAAGATGGGTTGATGAGGATGAAAGTTTCATATAACTTTCACATTTAGATGAATCCATGTTTTTTTTACTGATGACTAAATTTAATGTTGGGTTAGATGGAAATTTAGTCAAGGATGAACCTTTTATTGGGAGATCACGATCTATTAATGTCAGTCACAATGTAGACAATATCTTATATGTTATAGGAGACCACACATAGGTAATTTTCATTCTCAATAGAGTAATAAAATCTTTAAACCCTATAAAAATAATGTGATTTTAAGGAGAACATAATTTTTTTTAATATATTATATATTTCAAAAACATATTATATGTTCCCCCTATATTAATTAAATCTAAATTGAATGTTTGAATACTATTGAAGACAATACCTTTATCACATTATGATTTTATCAATCACTTAGAAGAACAACCTATAATCAACAAAACCATGTTGGAATATGTAAAGGTAATGTTACAACATACTTTCCCTATTTAATTGACAAATTATGTAATGAAACATTGATTTAATTTTCATTATTCCATATAGAGTTCATTTATTTTATAAGATTTGTATCCATATTACATCCCTTTTTGAACCAAAACATCTACAAAATTCTTCTCTCTTAAAACCTTTTCACCCCTATGGTTTTGAATTTATCACTAGAATTCATGTTCCCTCCACTGCCATCATAAGAAGAGAAATGATGATTTCTCTACTCTATCATAGAGGTAATATTTATGTTTGAAAATAAAATAGTTTTCCATATATTTAATATATTGTTTTGTATTTATGATTAATTAATACCTTTTTATTATTACTTATATATGAATTTTTCTCTTATATAGGTGGACTCTTTTTTATGGTTTGGGGTTTTCTATCCATATTTCATGAATTACATCACTAAAACATGCACATATTTCTTCTCCCATAATCACTTTTCACCCTTTTAGTGTTGTAATTTATCACCTTCCATCATGTTCACTCCACTACCCTTTCACAGAGTTAATCGTGATGTTTGAACACTAAAATCATTATACATTGTATTAATATATTTCTTTATTTATGTTTAATTTATTTTTCTGGTATTAATCACATAAGAACTGTTTTTCTATACCATTGGAATCTTTTTTTGAGTCCACAAAGGAGATAACAAAAATAAGGAAATAAGTCAGGAATGCATACAACCATTTTGAAAAGGTTATTTCCTAGTAGTTATTTACTAAAAAATTTCATCACTTTATCTATTATTATTTAGTCGATTTACTTATCATTTTTATCTAATACATAATTTTTATTTCATAGATCTTTTGGGAATTCATATTTTTCTTTCATTATTTTTAATATGAAACAAATATTTTCAAATTTCATAATGTTAAATGTTACCATTATATCCATTTCCATTATCTGTGTAACTTCCCACATAGCATAATGAATTGATGTTCATTGCTGAAAACCCATTCTTGTTGTTGTAATATAGAGTAGTAAAACAATCTCATGTTCCAATTATGGGTACTTCTCATGTTATAATGGCCATATGGGATTCCTTTTCTCTTGTGGACTTTAAAAATGTGAATTTTTTTCTGATAAGAACATAGATTTAATATGAAGTGTTGCTAGTTCCACAAATAAAGTTAATAGAAATCATGGTAATATTTGATGTTGGGATTTCTTCAGTCCTAGGAATGTGTATGAATCATCTATACATTAATATAACGCATGGTGTGATTGTTATGTCTCCAAGTGGTTTTTTTTTTAAATTTACATTAATATTTGAAAAAAAAATTGCATACTCAAAACTGAGAAGAAATATGTTCATTATTTACACACATTAAGAAAATGATCAATAATTTCTTTGTGACTTGTATGAATCCTAGTCACTACTATTTGATACACAATATTCTAGGTATGACATAAATTTCTCATTATCTATTTAAAATCTACATTTTAGGTCAACAATATTCACTCACTAAAAACCAATATGCTATAATTCTCTTGATAATTTAAGAAATTTATTGATAAATCTGTTTTAATGTATAGGAATCGGTCAAACATCAAACTCAAACACAATTTCATCAATATGAGTCTATGATAATGTTTCTATTTTAAAATGATATTTTAGTAGAAGGAAAATGTGATGTACTCAAAACAAATAAAATTAATTCTGATTGTTTTGATACTTTAGTAAAATTATCTTTATGTCATTTTAGACATATATGAATCCGACACCGCACAATCTGATATATGGTGTGATCAGTATGACTATAAGTGGATATTTTTATTTAAAATTTACATTAATTTTATAAAAATGGTAACTAACCTACTCAAAACAAAGAGAAAAAATATTTTTATACAATATAATATTTATCCATAAGCAATTTTTTGATTTTTCAGAATCAGCCACACCTTAATATGATACACGATGTTCCCAATATACTCAATGTAATGGTTATCAGTTTAAAGTCAACATGTTAGTTCAACAACTATACCTTATTTAAAATCATTAAAACAAACTCATATAGTCCTTATATTTAGAAAATAGATTTATAATTCATTAGGGATGCTATAAATTGGTCTCACATCAAATTGACATGTGATGTGATCATTATGAGTCAATGTGTGTATTTAGAGTATAAATTGACATTTTAGTAAAAACGTTAAGTGACATAGCCAAAACTAATTTAACACATTCATATTGTTTTGATACTTTAGTAAAATGATTAATATGTCCTTTATGATGTGTTGAAATTAGCCTCACCTCAGTCTGATGCATGGTGTGACCAATCTGACTCCAAGTGTGTCTTTTTATTTAAAATTGACATCAATTTTAGTAAAAAGACAACTAACTTAATAAAAACATATAAAAATAATATTATTATTATTTTGATACATTATTAAATTACTTATAAGTCATTTCAGAGGTGTATAAATCAGCATAACCTCAATCAGACAGATGGGGTGACTTTTATGACTCTAAGTGTCCGTTATTAGTTCAAAAATGACATTTCAGTTCAAAAAATGTCACCCAATGAAAATAAAGAAAACATTTCATATTTTCAGAGTAATTTCTTAAATATAATATAAATTCTTTTTTAGAATTTTGTAATCAGTCTCTCGTTAAATTTACACACTATGTGATATATACAAGTTAAAGTGTGTGTTTCTCGTTTAAAATGGAATTCTAGTAAAAAAGATAAGTGACATACTCAAAACTGATCAAACAAATTTATATTGTTTTGATAATTTAATAAGATGATACATACATTATTTGATACATGTAGTAATTATCCCCAACTCAATATGATTTATGGTGTGACAGGTATGACTCAAAGGGTATCTTTTTATTTAAAATTGATATCAATTTCAGTAAAAAAGAAAACTAACCAACTCAAAACGGAAAAAAATTAAAATTGTTTTGATACATTATTAAAATGATCCATATGTCATTTAATATGTTTAATAATCGACCGCACCTCAATTTGATTCACGGTGTGATTAGCATGATATAAAGTGTCTCTTATCATTTTAAAAATGATATTTTGTTTCAAAAGGTGTTACTCACTGAAAACAAAGAAAACATTATTATATTTTCATGATAATTACTATCATCTATTCATAAATATTTTGTGACATATAGGGATTAGTCTCGTGTAAAATGGATACATTATGTGATCAGTTTGAGTGAAATTGTCTGTTTTCATTTTAAAAAGACATTATTGTAAAAAAGATAAGTGGCATACTCAAGAATGAGAAAACACACAAAAATTGTTTTAATACTTTTTAAAAATGACATATATATCATTTGTGAAATTTATCAATCAATTTAACCTTAATTTTATGCACAGTTTCACCGGTATAACTTCATGTGCATTGTTTTATTTAGAATTTACATCAATTTTAGTTAAAATGACAACTAACCTTCTCAAAATTGAGAAAATGATTTGGATTTTTGGATACAGTATGATAATGATCTATAAATAATTTTGGAAGAATAGGAATTATATGAATCTCAATATGACACATAGTGTAACTAGTATGGATCAATGGTTCGTTTATTGGTTTGAAATCAACATTCTGCTTCAAAAAGTATCACTCACTAAAAACTGAGAAAATGCGCTCTGATTGTCTGGATAATTTAGGAAATTAATTCATGAGTAATTTGGGGCATTTATAAATATGTTTCATATAAATCAAACATATTATGTGATTGATATGATTCAATGTGTTTGTTTTCAGTTTAAAATGACATCTTAGTAAGAAAGACAAGTGACATACTCAAAACCAATCAAACTCATTTAGATTATTTAGATTCTATTGGAAAATGATCCCTAAGAAATTTTCTATGAATAGAAATTAGTTGCACCTGAAACTAAATCATTGTGTGACTGGTATGACTCCATGTGTTCCTTTTCAATATATAAATTTCATCATAGTTCAAATGTTCATAACATCGCTAAAACCGAGTAAAGAAGACTAGATTATTCTCTCGTCATTTTATATTATAATATATAATAATTTTTTTTATTGTTTTTATCTGTTAACTATTTAGATAATTTTCTTAGAGATAATTGATACATAATAATAAGAAATGGTGTGACGTGCAAGAATCCACTACAGAACAATTTTATATGCAATGGTCTTTGTATGAATCAAAGATTAGTTTAAAATTAACATTATATTTTAATTTATTTTTTATATCATTTCTGTCATAATAGTTTTTCATTTATATGATTTTTTTTCTTGAGTAGGTTTGGGATCAAAATAAAAAGCAACAATGATCTTTTTGAATGTATTTAATAATTGTAACATATGGAATTGAATAAACCAATGTTTAAAATGTCTATTATATAATGTGTTTTTCATGTATTTGGGTTGTAAATTTTATTTAATTTAAATTAATTATTGGTAACTGATTTTGATGATTTCAGGTTGTGTTTTGTGATATGGTGTGATGTTTCAACACCCAATAATAGTGTTGCAGATTTCTGTTTTAGAAGATTGTATCACACCCCTTTATCAGAATGTTTATAAGCGCTGATAAAGGTAACCCTTATCATTAAATTTATAATGGCCGATAATGGAAACCTTTATCCGTTCTTTTATAAATGATTATAAAGGTCTACCATTTCATTTATAAATACATTCTTTGATAAAGTTCACCTTTATCAATACTTTTTTAGTGTTGATAAAAGACTGGTAATTTTAATCTCTGTCTGATAATCAACGCTTTTCTGGCAATGATAAAGACATTTTTAGAGCTATTAAAGGCCTATTTTGTAGTATGGCAATAGGATACATATTGATTACTATATCTTTTATATTACATCCAACCACCCTTTTGAAACCTGATTATGCTGTAAATTTTTAGTGTTTCACCCTATGCCATTCATTCACATCAAATTTCTCTTTACAAGCCGATGAACCCCTTACCTACCCTCCAGTGTTAGTCTCTCACTTCACAAGATTTATTTTAATATCCCGCATATGATAAAGGAAACCCTCACTATTTATTATTTATCACATTTAGAATAGATCATATTTTCTTATAAGATTTTCTATAGTCCTCCTTTCTTGTTAGAGTCACTCTTCATTCAAATAAAAATGAGCTTAAGATTTTTATACAAAATTCATAATGGATTTCTATGATTTGAGGACTTGATACTTATATACATGTAGGGTAAAAAATACCACTAACAAGAAAAAAACTCATTTCCCATCTCTTTAACATATGACATTAAACATCAAGGTTAATTTCCATTCCATATGATTCTAAAATGAACATGTTTGTGGCCCTACCCAAAAGAGCAAATTTTACTGGTTTTGATCCCCTATTGCAACTTCTCCCTAGAAATATATATGGCTTTATTCTCATCCCAATGATATATGGTTTGATTCCAAGATTTTATATCTTGATGTATCAAAAATATATTGAAAATTCCCTTAACCCACATAAGAACTTAGTGTGGGGAATTTTTCTATAACTCTACATGGATGATTCCTTTTTACACGGGATGCATATTTTTTCCCAATACTCAAATCATGGGTCCAAATATATTTTAAAATAAATGGTCTCCATTATCTTATGTACGACCTCAATCTGTAATATAGTGACTAATATGGGTCACCTTTTTCAAAAATTCATCATTAATACTAATTTCCCCATCCTTACACCTAGGTCAGACATTTTAATGGAACATTCCTCTAATTCATGGTCAATCATAGTATAAATTCTTCATTCATATTGAAGCACCATATTTTCACAAAAAAACACACATGGTATTGAGAAATTTTTATCCTCATAATCATTCTGTGGGGATCATTGACTATGGTTTCCATGCTCAATGACACCATTGTTTTGACTATACACAGTATTCCCAAATGCAGATCTTCCTAATAATCAAACATATGGCCTATCAACTAAATGAATCTTAATCTTTAGTTGAATATCATTTATCCCCATACATCATTAAATCTTCTTAGTAAAAACCTATTTTCAAGCATGGTACATGTTAATTTATTATACATTTCTCATGTCCCCTTTTATCAGATCATATATCCTGGAGATCGTGGTTTAAAATTTTCCGTTTCATTCCCAAAGAAATATGAACCATTACTGAAATGAATTCCATTAAATAAAAATATTATATCCCCACCAAAAGTTATTCATTGTTGAGTTGTTGGTTCAATTTGTTCAATTAAGATAATTTTATTGTTTATAAAAAATCATGACTCATGTGGAATTTGTTATTTCTTTTCAATAGTTACAGATTCCATGTCTAAGTCATGACACTAATTGAATCAAATTTACATTATTATTAAAAAACTATAAATGTAATTGTTAGTCCCAAATAAGGTAGTTTAAATGGTAATACATAGGTCAAATCTTTGAAACCATAACCTCTAACCACCTAATTGTTCTAGCACTGTGACATTAAACTAAGTGTATATATCTATGAAGTCTTTCACACTAGAATTGGGACTCTCTATGTAGGTCAGATTTTATAACACCGTTATTGTGTAGACAACCACACCTGCCATTTAATGAGTAATATGTGATACACTAACTCGAATAACATTATTCACTGTTGTCATCCTCTCCCCAAAGGCCCACCATTCTTGGTGTCATTATCCTACCATACCAATTTCTTAGAACAATGTTTGGTTATTTTCATCCCAATGTGATATATAGTGATCCCTATAAACCACATCTTAATTCCAACTACAAAACAAAATACAATTTCACCCCCATTACCTATATATTACTTTGATCAGTTTGGGGAATCTTTACCCAGATCTTAATGTTGTATGATTCGCATCCCAATGAGATACACATTGGTTCTTGAATCCTTCATTTTACGCCCATCCTGAATGACACATCTCTTATTCATGATCCAAATCTATACAATATATTCTATCATGGTATCACTAATTTAATACCTGTGAGAGATTAAAATGACCCTCCCTTGAATAAAAATTTTATCCACAATGGGAACATCCCATCCCATTAAAAGTATATTTTTAATTATCTCATCCATTGATATGAATATAATATATATAGGATGGAATCTTTAATCTAACTAGGGTTACTCATAATTTAAAATGATACCCATTAAACATCATAGATAAATCATCTTTTATATAAACCACACCTTGTTTTCATAGAAAACTTGAATCTTTATAAACTTCCATCAACTATCATTGATAGTGGTTTTCAAATCTAAAAGAACCTTTGTTTGGAATATGCATAATAAAACCAAATAAATATTTTCATGATGAGTTCCCTCAACATGGATGGTCAATTAGATGAACCCTCATCTTTAGGAGTAGAACTATTTATCTTTGTTAACCCTAACAACATTATAGAAAACAAGTCATTTGGAACATAGAACAGAGTCTTTAATTAAATACATGTTTCATTCAATTAATTTAGATTCAAAACCCCATTATATCATGGAATAAATTCCCCCCTCATACCCAGAGAATATTGGAGTATTATTTCCTGATGACCACTACTTGGAGAGTAATTTCCATAACTCATGTTCAAAACAATTTGACCATAAATAACTTTTTTATTATTCTCACTTTAAAGAAATTAAACAATTAGTGAAAAGAATCATAATACTTGATAGGATGAAAACCCATGAAAATGAATCCCGGGGTGAAATTTGAGTTTTATCTAGCCTGATATGCACTATACATAATCTATGAGAAATCATGTAATTAAAATTTAAGATTCATAAATCTTTTAAGGATGGAACACCATAAAGGGAGGCCTAATAAAAATCAAATTATTTCCTACTATGTATTCTCTACATCATTATTAGAAATATAAATTTTTAAATGATATAAAAACATAAAACTGTTAGTGGTAATCATATAACTCTTGAAAAAAATAATCCAAGGATCTCAAGGACTCATGAAAAAGGATGAAATTCAACCATTATTTTATTGATATAATTATAATATGATTATAATGATGCAATGGAGTTCAAGGATGTAATGTAATTTTAGTGTTATGTTATAATTGTAAAAATTCATAGGAGAGAGGAAAATAATTTTTGAGAGCATAATTAATTTACTTTATGAATAAAAATTCCAAATTCCTCAGGGCATCCACATATTAGAGTCCCTCTTAATTAAAATTTTAGATTATAATAATTTATAAATATAACTTCTAAATTTTTATAGGGACACTCAATTTACACCAATAATCAGTTAAAGCATAGATAGCCTTGTATCCTCAGCCTCCTCATTATAAAAGAGCTACATAATCATGGAAATGGTGGCTGATGTTCCCTGAACCTTGTCCTATTTTTGTGATTGGTGATGTTTTATAATCTACACTATGGTGGAATCCAGCTATTATTGTAGATTTAATATTTGAAGGTCATTCCTCTCAACATAGTTATTTCACTTCTCTAACTGGTTAACATGATTGAGCTCAACCTAAGATAGTGAAGGTCAAAGATAATTGGTTTTTTAGCATTCCTTATTTAATAATATGTTTTTGTTACTCATTATCTTTATACCTTAAGTGAATATTTTCCTTCATAGTATAGTGGACCGTGCAGTGGTCATATCCACTATACCCACAACATGTGGAACATGCAATAGGGATGATGAAATTGTCAAGGTTGATTAACTATAGGTGTATTCCAGAATAACTTCCATATATATATTTCAGTATGAACCAACAATGTATGAAGAAACCATATTGATCCCCATGTGTTTCTATATATCAAGTCTTGGGAGGATATTTGTACTTTATAATTAATTTTTCCATATAATCATCTTGAATTGTCCATTTTACAGTACAATCACCACCACATTTCACTATTGGTTGAGTTGGGGTGGATGATACCCCATCATGTTCCACTACTAAAATTGGTCATCAAAATTTTATGATATTAAATATAATTGAAAAACAAATATCAAAATGATTAACAACACTCAGTTAATAGAGAATGAACTAGGATGGATTCCTCCATAGAATTTCGGATCTCAGCTGTTTCAGTGGGGAATTATTGAGGTAGAATATCTTCTTATATTTTATTTGGACCCGAGATAGAATGATCATGAGATTATACCTCTTTGGATCCTTGAGTTTGTGTTCTATTAATAATGTAAGGTAGAATGACTTTTATTACCTACTCATGGATCTGCATTATGTATTTTCAAAAAAAAAATCAGTAATAGTCTTTATTATTGATTTAATGGATCATAAAAAATGTGGTTAGTGGAAAATTCATATTTGTACAATTAATTATCAAATTCCTTGAGAATCTTCCCAAGATAATGATATTTGAATGAATTTTATAACATATTCCATTACCATTAATTTGGAAACTAATATTTATAGGATCATTAAATACTCATCAATGGATTTTTTGATATGTTTGATCCAGGACCCAAATCATTCCTTTCAACTACACATTCCCCTATAATCATCAGAAAACCCTCTTTTGGGCTTTCCAAGCAAGAATAACCATCGCTACACTCATCAGATATCCTATAGTTTCAACCATCCCATTTTAGATGATGATAGAACCAGTGGTCATTATCCCAGAGTCCTCTAGCGTGTATGTTAGATATGATATTTTATAAATAGGGGAAATTATTTAATTTATACATCAATTAACACAATTCATGATTGAAATTTCTAGGATTTTACTCTCCCTCAGTAGTAGCAAGAACATATGCAGTATTATGCCTTAAAACTACTTCTATTTAGGGGATACAGTGACCAATAAGAATCTACACCACATTAAGAGTATCTTTCTCAAACATTGGAGTGTTAGTTATAGAACCCCTATGATAAGAGAGGGAATCATACTATTCAATCCACAAACATTTTCATATACATATTCTATAAAAATTAAAAATAGATGATGTTATAAAAACTCACTATGACTAGTGACACACATAGAAAATGTATTTTACCTCTTTTGTAAATTCACTTTTAATAAAGGAATTCTAGAAATTTCCATATAAAATAACTATATTTGAGAAAAATAGATAATTATATACTTCCATCACCTTCTCTATGAGTCCCTAGCTTGGGGAAAACTTCCCAGACATAGGGGCAGATTTCCCAGCTCCAATAGGGGTTCCTACTAGACCATATATTGGTTACTCCACCTATCGTGCATTATCATATTACCTATAATAATTAATGGTATTTATTTTTTCAAAAACATACCCTTGATTAAAATCATATTATATATGTAAAGGGAATATAAAATTATCATACATCATTTTCATTAATGAGTTCATCCCTTTCATTGGTTTTCTGTTTGGCCACACCTTTTGTAGTACCCCTTTCAATCATATATATCAACAACTTTATAGAAGGTATCTAGTAATTAGTGGTGTATATAAATATATATTTCTCTAGATATTGTTCCCCACTTTTGTAATGGGGGCCCATATATATCTATGTTTTCAAATATGATTCCCTTTATGAATGAAAATCCACAAATCCAAAATGTTAGTGGACTTATCCTAACGTAATTACGCTTCTTAAAGCCACACATAATCGTATTTTTTGTGGATGGCTATGACGAAGACCCAGAATCTCATGTCATTGTTGGATGATTGGGTCTCTCAACTCAAGATGAAGGTTGGGAAACTGGATCTTTGTTTTTTAGCTAGAAATGACAACATGATCATATCTTCTTAATATTTATAGTATTTTTATTTCTAACATGCCATATATCCCATGTCTGATATCTCTTCTTATATTTTTTAGATTCATCTTTATCATCCTTTAGCTGAGATTTATTACCACACATTATCCATCTAGTAGTTTTCATGACATCGAATCGGAGATAATCTTCATCAATTCTCCCTTAGGGTATGAAGATATCCATGCATTATCATACTTGAATATCATCCCGATGGATGCATCCAATGGATGAATATTTATTACAACTTCACATAACATCACATCCATTAGAACCTAAAATTTTCATTACATCATATGGTGATTCACTAATATTGTATGAATGGTGGTTATATAGCAGGTTTTTGTAGTTACATGAATTGACATGAATATTTTTATAGATTTTAGGCTTCACAAATGATCTCTCTATAAATCCATGTTACAATACTGAAATATTTGAAATCTATCATGTATGACATTATCTCTTTGTTTTTAAGTCTATTATTAATTAATGTTATAGTTGGTGGATCCCTATATGTAGTGAAATTAAATTACCCTAATAAAACTAGATTCATAAAATCATCCCATCTCTTCAAAGACAAATGTTATATTCTTGAAAAATATTGAAAAAAACGTTCAGAATCAGTATCCAAGACCACTAACCTACTTCATCATAGTATAAGAAATTAATTATTCCATAATACACCACCCAAACACATAAAGTGGAACTAAATTTTAGAAAGGGGAATTCCTAGTATACACATGAAATATTAACTAATATATCTTCACTAGTATTGGGGATATCGACCTCATGTACTCCCCTATAGACAAATTAGCTTCCATGATGAATATCCTCAGCTTTACTCCACTATCATATTTGCAGACATGTAATATTTAGGTACTGAAACATACCTCTTTAAATCTAGTGAGATCATTTTTGGTTGGAATTTAAGGATTCATTTCATACCCCCACTAATCATATTGTCCCTTCTCTAGCATAGGAAAAAAATATTGTGAATTTTCAACTTTTCAATATTGGGACATCCTTTTGGGTGAAGGAAACTATGAATATATCTGTTTGGAGCCATGAAACCCTTCATCCACGCCTTAGGGTGAACATATCACTTTGGCCAAAGGCCTTCATTTCTATCCTTCTAAGTTAATTTCAATATCGTGTGATTTGATTTGGAAATTCATTCAATATCAACCCATATCTCCTCTAGAAAAGATAATACCATCATACACCTCTACCAGAATGAGTTTCTTATGGATCTAATAGAATTCCTAGTGAATAATAATAAAATATTTATTCATTATATAGAAAAAATTAATGTAGGATATATCTACTAAGAAACATGGTAAATATATCTATATACTTGTACACATATGATTGGGCCACCCATATAGCCTCATAGATGATGAACTCTTTATGTTTGGCTATAAATTTTGAATAATCCTTATACACTCATTACACCCAAATCAAATTTGTCTTGACATATCCTCAAGCATAGAAATATCTATCCTCATTCAAAAAATTTGATTGTTCTATCCTCTAAGTATAGAAGATTTATATTTTTTAGTGTAAAATTGACATATGATTATGAGGATTAAAATATAGAGAACATCTACAATAATTCTAGAAAAATATGAAGGGTTTTACTCCTTCATTGATGAGTTCTCAAATGGAGGATTTTATGGAAATGGTAATGTTTTTCTACATGTAGAACCATGATGGTGGGAAATAATTATTTTTCCTTGGAATAAGTATGTTGGTCAGAAATATATGGTCATATAGTGAAAATTTTTCACTCTTAGGATATTCCAGATAATACTTACTAAAATGCATTGAGAGATCCAGATGTGTGGTGTATGTATCTTGATAATAGCACATCTTATTGTTCTCTATCATTTCCTAATATGCGATCCTTCTTGTTCATCATAAAGTAGAACTATTTGAGCATCCATTGACAATATACACAAAGAAAAAAATTCACTAGTAACATAGTCTTTGTATGGAGTACTCTAGAGGAAGAATTATCAAATGTCATATGTGACCTCATATAGGCCTCTTTCTCAAGTGACATCATGTGGGTCAGTATATTCAATGATATAATGAATCATCCTCATGGTTGTCACTTCATGGAAGTTACTCATGTAAGTGATAACATATCAAGAGCTATAATGAAAGATATACACTTATTATTAGACTAAAAATGATTCGTGTAACACTAGAATAAATATAATATCTTTTAAAATAGTGTTATGAGAGAACAAGTTAGCTGAATGAAGATAATGGGGAGGAATACTATCGAGTGGGAAAATGTATTTATAGATGCCTGGTTGAACTGGGTGGTCAACCTATGCAATCGACCTTCATGGACTTCTTACATGACCCAAATATTTGATTCTAATAGATAAATTACACTAGAAGTAATGACTGATAGATAATTTTAGCAAGAAGCACATCATACTTGAAAATTTAATCTTCATTAGTACTCGTTCTTCACAGTACCTCAGTATTAAATCTTCATTTATCAAACCAAATTCAATTCGGATGGAGGAATTTATTGGCAGTTTATTTTAATTGAAGCATGGTACAACATTTAAAGTTAGTGAAATTAAAAATAAATACAATTATTTCCCTTGAGTGCACCCGGCTAGATTATATACAATGAACATCTCATGTTATTCCCACAAATGTAACCATCCCCTCACACAAGTCCAACAAGTGTGACAATCATTCATGTAGATCTATCCTACTTGATCAATCTACACGAATCACCTTTATAGACTAGCCTATATAGACAACCAACATGAAACACCTATTCAATTGACTAGTTTTGACAAACTCTTTTTATCAATGTCTGGTGTTTGTGAACAAATAAGAAACATAGGCTCCACATTTAACACTATCAGAATATGGATTAAACAACTATAATAATTTCTCACATAGGACCCTCACGGAAGTCTAAAATTACCCTAGGTATCCGACTAAACTAGTATAAGAAGAGGGAATTATAAGAGGAAAGATATAGATGAGATTTGGAAATTTTAAAAACTTATTATACAAAACCATCATAAAGAAACAACCTCTATCTTATCTATACTGTGGTGAAGGTAAATTCATAATCCCTACCAATTTCAGTTCCCTTATAATAACACCTAATTAAGAACTTATAGAATATAGAAAGGCCTCACCCATTTGTTATTTCAAAAGTATTTATCCACACAATATGTCAATCCATCTCACCCAATTAACACTTATTTGAGGTACCCAACTCAACCAATTATCACCTTGATGAGGTACATAAAATGCCCAAGTATCACATTGGGGAAATCAAACCCATCTAACCTAAGTATTACTTGGGTGAGGTCAAACCTAGTTTTCCATTAAACAACCTGCATGATGAAATCCTAAGTTCACCCATATACCACTTTGGTGAAGAACCATTTGGGCCCCCTCTCAAACCACCAATAATATCGAATATCCTTGCCTTGGTCCCCCATATGACGGTGGCCAATACAATTACTCCTCCAATGCCTCCAGATTAGTTTTATTGGAACATGGAAAAAACTAGTGTCACCTATCTATTATACATTCTCTTCGAGTGTAAGTATCTTATTATACCTCATAATTTTTGTGATCATGCATCCTCATGTTGATGAGGATCATATCCTTAAGGACAGTGGAAGGTTTATTCTTGAGTGAAGCAATGACATATGTTTCCTAATGTGTTATTTTAATTAGAAGACAAGATCTTCATGTTATTCATATACTTTCACTCAACCACTTTTCTTTTTTGGTTAAGGGAAAGGATATTAGAATCCCTCCTAGTGCAACAACATAGAATTTATTATGGGAAATCTTACACATTCTATACCCATTACCTCATCCATCGAAAATAAAAGTAGACTTTTAAAAATAATAGATTCTCCGCTTTCCCTTTTTCTCACATCAAGCATGACTCATGTAGTCTTAAATTTTAGTGGTGAACACATTACTACCATGAGAAAACACCCTAAAATGTGCCTCCCACAAGGTGTATTCCATAAAACATCTGATGTATGTGTCTTTTGACTCATATTTTCTTAGGATACATATAAATCCATCTAGATGCTTAGATTATACATATCAATGAAAGCAGAGCTTTTATTTGGACATACTTCTAGTAATATCGTGTCCCAAATTATAAGTAAAAATTCTTACTAGTTTTATACAAATTTATCCTCCTCGTCCCAAATTCCAATTGATGGTCATATCATCAAGGGTATATATTTTCTATGAGATCATATATAAATGGATGATCCAGTATAAGTCCCACAACATCATTTTCATGGAATAATATGCCTTGATTTCGTTTTTTCATTACATTAAAGAGTATGGTCTGGTCCTCATCACATGACCCTAAAAGTCAAAATGTGTCTTATTATGAGGCCCTAAACACTGTGGGTTCTAATTATTTGCACAAGGAAATGTAATAATCCCATATCATGGTCCTAATTATGATTTAAAAATCACCATCTACCTCATTTTATTACAATAAACTTCATAGCACCCGATCATGTGGCTTTAATCAATGATTTTTTAAATAAATTTTTAACAAGTACAAATTGATGAAGATGGAGAACATCATCTATATATAAGTGGATATATCAATAAAAAACATTGCCTATATATAGATGGACCCAATTATTTAGAACCATTTATTCATATAGATTAATACTCATGAATGTATTTTTAATTTATTTCAAATGCAAAGGATGGCCATTTTTATTTTAAGGATTATAAATGATACATTATTATGACATAAATCCATAATCAAGTATAGGAATATAGAAACACTCCCCTCTAAAAGGGTGTGGTGATCATAACCTCCAATCATCTTGACTAAAATATATTCATTAAAAAATTCAGAAAAATACTTCATTGAACACCTACCTATGGAAGGATGGTCCATAAATCTATATCGAGACAACAACCATTCGGTGTTTTCAATTTTATGAATAAAACCCATTATAATCCACCAAAAAGGTGACGTGAAATAAATTTAATATATTTATGCACAATAATTTGATACCACACCACACCCCCCCCCCCCCACACACACACATCAACAATCAATCATTTGAGCTCTCTATTTAAATATGAAACAAAATCCATATATAAGCGTTATAAGTAAAAAAAGGTAAAATATAATATATCTTCTTATAATTAAAAATATATCATAAATATAATATATATTCATTATATTCATATATAAAATAGACAATAAGATAAGATAAAGAAAAATACCACTTCATAGAGGTGGTATTTAATATGCACAATTGTGTGTAGGTTATATTTTCCTTTAGATGCAAAGATTATAATTTTTTTTCTAACATTATTATAATTTTTTTTGTATTTTATTAATATTTATTTAATTATTTTGTGATCGTTATATAATATTTGGCCAAGTATTAAGAAGAATTAATCTTGGAAAAGGTTAGTGACAATATATACACATTCCTTTGATAATATCCTTTGAAAAACACTCGAATTATTCATGGATGAACCTTTTTGAGAAGACCACAACCTATATGGCATGTAAAAGAATGTTTGGATGATATTTGGTAAGATTGTGGGAATTTTATTGTTTTCAATTGGTTTGGATTTGTGAGAACATGATGTTCTATTTAACAAGTGAGGGGAGTGTCACCTTTGAAAATACTCCTAACATTAAAATAATATGTTCATTTTCATTGGAATGTGGCATAAAATATATAATTTTATAATATATGGTGAGATAAGATCAAAATCCAATCAAATAATCAAATTTCAACAAAAGAAATTTATTAAATCTTTATTTTTAATAGTAACCCACATGTTAACCCTTTTCCCCATTATAATGGTGACAATATTATTATATTGGTAAATAATCATTGTAAAGAAGATTTATTATAATTTATAAGATAATATTTATTAATAAAATTCAAAATATACACCCCATTTTACAGGATTCAATTTATATATGTGTTAAAAATTTATTTTAATATAATTACAAAAAACACAACAAAACATCGTTTTTTAAAGATTATCCTCTTATTCAGGAAATGATTTTAACTAAAATTATGTATATGATTAATCTCCATGATATGTATTCAATTATTGATAAAAAATATGATTTTATAGATTTTAAAACAATCCAAAATAAAATGACACATTGTGAATTCTGAAATAATGTTAAAGGATAGAAATATATTTTAATTAGGATAATGTTTAACTCAATGTACAAAAGGTCAATAATTGGTTTCCAATTTAAAATTAATAGTTATTAATTATTTATTTTAATACCTAAAAAATAATTGGTTGAGGAAATTCTTTCATATATTTTTAATTCATAATTATATCCTAATAATTTGATATTAGTTATGGTATTTGTAAAAATCATATTTTTCACAATTCACCTATAAATCAACATATTTTTAAACAATTTCATATCATTTACCATATATATTCTCTAAAATATAAATTAAAAAATTAATTACATTTTTTCAAATTCAAATTATTTATATTAAAAAAATTTCTTTCAAATTACATTAAAAATATAAATAAAAATATTTTTTTGAAAAATGACCTATATGGTTTGATTATTCCTAACCATATTTTAAATAATTTATTAATTAATGTTTTTTCAATATATTATTTAATACATTGAATTATTAAATAATATAATAATAAACTTTGATTTTTGATATAATTTATTTATTAGTAGAAAATACTCCACACATAAAATTAGTTCTTCGAAAAACAGTCATTATGTATATTAATTCCAATTAGTTATTTATCCTTAAAATATAATAATATTTAATTGATTAGTATTTAAAGTTCATGAAATTATTATTATTATTTATATTTAAATTTTTCCTCGATAGTTTTAATTCGTTGTTTTATAGGAATCATGTTTAATCAACATAATATTTAATTATATTAAACAATATATGAATATCATGGGAAGTTACAAATTCATTTTTATAACCCAATTCAGAAGTTATGATTATATGAACATTATCTATTCATCTATATTATATGTTTATTTATGATTAATGTCAAGATTAACCCTTGTATTTAAGATCTGGTTTTCGTAGTTGAAGAATTCATTATATGTAAAACATTGAAATAGTAGTGGGGCCTCGAGAAAAATTCCTCCACTTTGATGACAAAAATATTTCGTTTTTATAGCTTATTAATTTATTCCATCTAATGGGAACGTATTTTTTCAAAAATAATCTATAAATTATAATGATTTTGATGCTCCCAAATATCTTTGTTTGTTTTTCCAATGATTATGAATTATGTTTATTCTAGGGTTTTAATATTCATCTTATTTATTCTAAAATTACTTTCAAGTTTCTAATTTGAAAGGAATATTTATATATGTGTTCGGGACATGTTTTATTTATTCTGGAAACACTATTCATACCCCATGTGGTTTTATGAAATGTATAGATTCAACCCCACATTCTGTACAACGTATATGGATATGGATCCCAACATTTTTCTTGAACCTTACGCTGAAAGAAGAAACAAAACCTATGTTCAGATCCATATGCTTGGTTTATCAACCTTATGTTATCAAGAATGTGTAGTTAAAGAACCTTACGTTTGGATGGATTATTACGTTTGGCAAGAGAATAAAATATGGTTAAAGGACCCAACGTAAGTAACGAACCAAAAATTTAAATAAAAAATGTATGTATCTTCAGCATAACTTTTATGATCAAACCAATATTATAATGATTATGTTTAGAAGACAAACATTGTTTAGTGGAAACCTAGGTTTTGTATTTTTTTCAGTTTTTCAAGGAACCCTTCATTTGACTTTTCAACGTCAGGTATTTATTTGTGCGATACTTTCTGTAAGTTCTGCAACATACATTACTGAGTTACAGGCTATTTTGAATCTCATTTTAGACTATTTTTAAGATCATTTTATTTTCTTCGCAGGATTATATTTAATAGATAAATTAACTCTTATTCTCAAGGGAATTTATGACTCCCCTGGTAAATTTAATTTTTAAATTCTACAATTCATCATGCATCTTTTGTGGATCTGGAATTTTCAAATATAGGATGCTAGTTATATATTTCTTCAAGCATTATTTTCAAATATAATTGAGTCACAAATATTATTATTCAATATTTCTAGTGATCATATACATAGTTTTGTAGTCAATTAATGACTCAGGAAGAAGATTACACTTTTGAGATATACATGTTCAATCCTGTATGTTTGTAACTGCTCTGTTTTTTTCGTTCTTAAAATCAAATATCACTTGTGAAACCAGATCTCTTGAGACTTATTTTCTCTATAATATTGTCTTTATAAAGTAGAAGATCTATCTACTATCATTAGTGTGCTACTAAAACTTTGAGGATCAATTTGTTTCAACAAATCAAATCAATTTTTGGGTTATTTGAGTTTTGAATGCTCATACTCTATTGAAGTGGTGTGTCAACTTATCAATCTCAGATAAGGATAACAGGTTCTCTATTTAGAACCATAATACTTTTTTTAGTCTTAATAGAGTGCTTGTAGCCTATTTTTGGTTTTTTAGTCTTCTGATAAGAGGACCAGACTAGTAAAATTCACCAAGATAACAGAGAGAGCATCTAGTGGAGTGTACTACAGGATATTTGTGCCCCAACCCAATATAAATAGCCTTATCTTTAATTTATATTTCTCTGATTCTTATTGTTTGATAAAAAGTAAAACACTTCTTATCCGTGCTAAATTAAATTGTTTATTTAAATTCAGAATTGTTGAAGAGTTTTGTAAAGGACACAATTCACCCCCATCATGTGTGTTTTATATATTTTTACCTAACAATTAGTATTAAAGGAGGTATTTGGGATAATGATAAAGAAATATCAAAGTTAGAAGGTCTATACAAATATATCAATGGATTATCCAAGAGAAGGTATGTCCATGGTTCATGCTCTATATTTCAATGGTGAATATTATGGGTGCTGGAAATCATGGATGATCATTTATTTAAAAAAACTAGGATTTAGAGTTTATTCAAATATTACTACTCTCTATAAGATTCCTGAGAAACATGAAATTTGGGATGTTGTAACCGATGTTGAATATGATATGAACACCAAAGCTATGAATACAATTATTTGTGGTCTTGGACCAGATTAATTCATTCATGTCTCACAATTTTCTACTACTTTTGAAATGATCAAACCATTAAATTTTTCTGTGATGGAATAAATACTGTAAGAAAAATGAGGTATACAATAGAATAGATGAAATTTGACACATTTAGGATGTTTGAAGAAGAAATTATTACACAAATGTTTGGAAGGATTATATAAATTATCAATAATATTAGAGAATTACTTAAACCTATCAAAAAATCTGATCAAGGATTAATCGTACTGAGTGTACTAAATTTTAAATGGAATGGGATATCTTAAACTATTCAAAAAGAATCACCTGTTAAACATCAGACCATGAAAAAAATAATTATGGGTTTTAGAATGTATAAAACTGAATTAGAAGCCTAAGATGAATATCCTAAAATTATCGGGAAAAAAGTATAATACAGCTCTAAAAAAACATCTCAGAAGAAAAGAAAAAAATGATGAAATATGTTAGAAAAGAAAAGAATTTTGATTCATCTGATTTATGAAATGGAACTATCATAGTTAGCTATAAAGTTTATCAAATTTTATAATAAAAATATATGATTCATAAATCATTTTAAAAAGGATGAGAAAGACTCAAGTGAAGTCAGATGCTATGATTGAAATAAATTAGGTCATATAAGACCTGATTTTCCTCAATTAAAATGTAAAAAAATAATGAGAGAAAACAAATATAAGAAAAAATTTGATTATGAAAATAATGGAATAAGAGAAATGAAAGTAACATGGAGTGTTTCTAAATAATCTAGTAGATTATCAAAATATGATTCAGAAAAGAATGAATAAAGTATGAAAAAAATATGTGCTTCATAGATGAAGAAGATAAGGTAGAATACTATTATTCATCTAGTTCTGATTCTGATTTTAGTTGTTCCAATAATAAATTGGTGGCCTCTTTCCAAATTGTAGAAGGGAAATATGGATCCTTGTTAAAAGGCACAAATCCTTAATGAATATTCATAATTCTGTTTTAAGAGAAATAGATACCTTACTTATACAACATTAGGATAAATTGAAAATGTTGACTCATCAACCAAAAACTTTGCTGATCAAAAATGGATTAATGCATTACAAGATGCAGTAAAAAAGTAATAAAGTTCTTTTATTTTCATTACAAAAAGATAAAATATTATGAACGTAATTCTTGGTAATAATGTAATTAAATAAGAATGATTTAGAATAGGAAGTATGGGTGAATAATCTATACTACATAATAATTATTTTTTTCCTAATTAGAAAGTGTTTCCTTTCATTTTTTTGAAAACAAGTACATGAATGGATTATTTTTTATTTAAAACATCCTCAAATAAGTGGCATTAAAAAGAATTTTAATTCAAAAAAACTATCTAATGAAAATGATTTGAGTTATGAAAAAACAAAGAAGATCTGGATATACCTAGATCTATTCTAGCTAACACTGTTTGAACAAAGAAAATATGGATACTAAAACAAACATTTGTTTAAATTAATTTTCAGGAAAAAGGATACAAGAAAAGAAATACCATTTGTATATTGACAATGGCTGCTCAAGGAATATGAGTGGAGATCCATAAAAGTGTTATACATTGACTCAAATAGATGGAGGTCAAGTTATATTTGGTAGTAATTTCAAAGGGAAAATAATTGTAATTGGAACTGTTGGAGATCCAAATATTATACCTATCGACAACGTACATTATGTACAAGTATTAAATAAGATCCTGATACAAATTTATCATCTTTTTGATGATGGTTTTATGTCTATTTATCTAACAATTCTTATTATGTTTTTAAAAATTTATTTCTTATGTTTTGAGCACCTAGAACTACCAATATTTATACTCTAGACTTACATTCTCTGTATAAACAAAAATTGAATTGATTATCTATTGAAACTAGTGAGTCATGAATCTATCATAGAAGACATGGAAATTATTATATTAATAATATAAATGTATTATCAAAAAAATAATAGGTTTCTGATTTACCCAACCTTAAATTGGATAATAATAGATTTAGTGATGCATGCAAAATTGGCAAGGAATGCAAATCTTCTCTCAAGTCAATTAACAATATTTCTACATCTAAACCTTTAAAAAATATTCATATAGTTTTGTGTGTACCTTCAGGTGTAGCATTATTGGGTGGTAAATTATATAATTATGTTTTAGTTTATGATTATTCTAGACTTACCTGAGTTTATTTTATAATTCATAAGGGAGAAGTTTTTTCTTTTTTGTAAAGTTTCTGTAAAACTGTATAAAATTAAAAAAGGTTTAAAAATAATTTCATTAAGAAGTGATCATGTGGTGTATTTTAGAATCATTAATTTGTTATTATTTTCTCAAATATGGGTATCAAACATACCATCTACGCACCTATAAAACCTAAAAAATTTAATTGTTCTAAGAAGAAATTGAACTATTCAAGAGATGGATATGACTATGCTGCATGAATAACGTATACCTACCAATTTTTTTGGAATGATCTATAACCATGTCCTACTATATCTTGCATACAGCTTTAATTTGGTCTATTTAATAAAAACCTTATGAACTTTGGAATAACAGAAAGCCTAAATTAATGTACATTAATGATTTTGGATGAAAGGTGTATATCCTAAACACCAAAGATAATATTGGTAAGTTCGATCTAGAATTTATTAAAGGAATATTTGTAGATTATTCTGCTTCTTCTAAAGTTTATGGAGAATTTAATAAAAAGTCATGGATTGTTAAAGATTCAGATTATGTGATGTTTAATGAAACTGACCCTTTCATTAATATAATGATAAAAACTGATTACGTCTCTGACTCTTTTGATAACACGATAATTGAATCCCTTAAAATGGGTTTGATCCTAATTTTAATAATGTTCAGTCGAATCTATAAGATCTTGAAACTGAATAACATAAAATTTTTCTGTCTACACAGTCAAGAATTCTAAAGAACCACCCTTTAGAAACTGTAATATGAGGCCTAGACATAAGAATACGAACTAGAAGAAGTGCATGAAATCAAGTTGAATTCTCTAGATATCTATCCTAGGAATAACCTTTGACTATTGAAGAAGACTTAGAATATGAATGTTTTATGATAGTTATGTAAGAAGTTTTAAAAAGATTCAAGAAAAATAATGTTTGGGATCTTGTAAGAAGGCTCACCAACTATCAATGTAAAGACCCAAAGCTTGATGTACATGAACATTACATTACTTTTGATGAATACTTAATACATGTCAAAAACAGACTCCCAAAGATCGTATTAGTTTAGTGTCTTTGGAAACTCGGAACATAATCTCCTAATCATGGTGAGAGATCTTCAACATCTCCCATAAATATCTTCTGCTTTTGGTTTTCTTACCTAAAACCATTCTTTATATCCAGGGGAAAAGAAAACATAAAAAGTGTGAGCATAAATGCTCAGTAAGGATAAACATAGAGAACATAAAACAATCCATAAACATTTGAATGAAAAAACTTGAATCATAAAACCTAAACATCAAAATATTGAGAAAATACATAAATATTGGAAGTACGTAAGGCATATATCATAAAGGAACATAAATCATGATAAAATAGCATGGTAATAAAACATGTAATTGTGGAAAACCATTAAGCACATGATATGATTTCCATAGTAGCCATGGAATTGCTGCCAATACCATCTTAGTGGACAAAGTCCCTTTCTGAATCGAGTTCACTCCTCGTTCCAGTCCTCTATCATTGAACCAGATTTACTTAACTTTCCAGCCATGTCTATCTCATGAGATATAAATCTTTACCCATTGCATTGGAGGGAGATATAGGTCCCACCCATCTCATAATGAAATCATTCTTACTTGTGCCACAAAATATACATAAATCATTCATCATAACCCAAAGAATAAAATGGTTTTCATAAACATAATACTATCATCACACAATCCATATAAAACAAATGGATATCACTTCATCATAAGAAAAGTGAAACCATGTAAATCATAGATACATTATACTTGAAACATACACATATGAAATAACGTCATCTTAGATAGAAATTGGTTTTGATAAAACTCTTGAAATGAATTCTTGAGGAAAATATCCTTTCTTTTCAAAATAATATTCCATTCTCAAAATGCCATTTAATTTTAAAAGAGAAGGACTTTTTTTTGAAGATAATCATGAAATCTTATAAAGGAAGATTTATGAAAATTAGGCATTATGAATCCGTAAAAATCATTTTGTGCCGTATAAGTTAAAAAAACATTCTTCTCGTACTTTTTCCGAAAAAGTTAAAAAGTACCTCGTATGGTAATCAAAAGAAATATTCCTTATATACCATGTAGTAAAGGTCAAAAATGGGTAAAAAATAATTTAAACATTCATGAAAACATTTTTAGAAAATAGGGACATGGATGATAAATATAACCCCAGTAAATACTTTTTAATAATCAATCTTGGATAAAAATGAGATTGGAAAAGTTATCCCTTACCTTATGTCCAATTTTTTCTATATGTATCCGAGAATCCTATATAGTGGGTTTAAACATATTATTAATTTTTAATAGAACCATAATAATATTTATGATATCATATATGATTCACTTACGACTTTATATTATCTGTTCATTTGTCAATTCCATGGTAAAGCAGTGTTTTGGGTAAAATCGTTTCATTTATCATCCATGTTTTGACTTGTAATTATTAATATGATTACTTAGGTCATGATTACTTAATTCCAAAATATAAAACAGGATTTATATATAATATATATTGTGAATATACATATATATAATAGATCAATAAATGGTATGAAGTACACCGTTCATAGAGACGGTAGGTCGTACGTACGCATGAACACTATTTTTCGTTTCCTTATTGAATTGAATGAAATTAAGTAGATGACATACATATATTTGTACATAAATCTAGTAGAATTATTATTTCATATATTTAATGATTACTTATTATATATACTTTATAATTATTCTTTAATTGTTAACACGGAAAATGAATCTCACCGCGTCGTGGAGATGGTAATCCGTACGTACGTACGAGCGATGATATCGTTACCATATTTATTGAATGGTATTGGAGTGGATGATATAATATCATAGAATCAGTATTATGTTATCATAATTATATATAGTTATTATTTACAACATTATACCCATCCACATATGGTGGTGGTGGAAAAACAGATTACTCCACGGTGTGGAGACGATATTCCGTACGCACGCACGTGTGGTGATTTCATTTTCCATAGGATGGATAGAAGGTGAAATAGGGTTGTTTCATATTTATAATAACATATAAATATATAATTAATACTGATGTTATTACTTTATAATGAAACAACTATTGAAGAGGATGTAGAGAGAGAAAGAAACTTGAAAGAGTCGGTAGAGGAGATTACCTCTCCCTCGACGCAACTCCTTTAAACTTCTTCTTAGGGCACTAGAGTTGGTATTTTCAGAAGACCAGAACCTCTATGATGTAACTAGAGTGGTTGGGAAGAGGAATTGTCAGGGTTTTTCCAAGCTTCAAGGATCAAAAGTGTTTGATGTGAAGAGGGAAGGGTGCCCTTTTTATAAGGGAGGAGAGGGGTGCCTTTGAAAAAACATAAAATATTATTTTATAATAAAGTCTTATTCGGTTTATAATATCTCTAAATTGATTTATTTTGAAGCTAAAGTGGGTATAGGACGAAATCATCTCACCCAATAGGTTTTATACAAGTTTAGGTTACTATTTTATCCTTATCATTTAGATTTAACTCTAAGTTAAATAATTTAACTTTTACCGTGTCTTCTTGTTTTCTTACACAACATGGTTAATAAAATTACTATAACCAGCCAAACAAACACCAAGTGGTTTATTATTAATATAAATAACCTTATCTAAGTCATTTTTCAAAGAATTATATTTTTTAGGAATATAATAACAATTAATAATATAATATTTGTTTTAAAAACTATTTTATGTCAATTTTGACACTATTTGGTAATTGATTTTTTTGAAAATAATAACAGCATGATTAGTTCGGAAAGAGATATTTAAATCAATACTAACATTTCATATTAACCTATATAATTAGTTTAATTCATAAAAAGTCTCAAATTACATTTATTTGGGTATTCATAATATCAATTATTTTCATATTTCATTATTTTTGTAATTACTCCATCACCATTGTGTCATAAATAAATTAAATTATTTAATGCCTAAATATTATAAATAAAATACCATTAGGTATGAAATCTTTTTATATTTATAATGAATATTTATAATCTAATTTATCTTAAGTATAACATTATATTAAATATGTTTTAGTTATTAAACTTTGGTTTTAACTATTTTAACTCTTCTTTAAATAAAATAATAATAAATGCCCTAATCTAATCCAAGTGGACGAAAAGGGAGATATTTTATTCCTAAGGTTATTTTTGGTCGAATTACACTTATCCAATATAATTAGGACATGTGTTAGGGTAATAATAATATCATTTTTACCCTTAATTACCCTTATTTACTTTTAACCGTGGTAAATAAAAGTAAAAAGTTACTATTCACCAAAAATTATTTTTATCTTATTGAAACACATGTTACCCCTTGATATTAACCGTGTCTCTCGGATTTTTGAAATAATTCTCACATAAACGGTAAAATTATATTTTATATAAGTTTGCAAAAAGCTCCTAGGAGGTAGGTAAAAGACAGGGAAAAGTTCAATAAAATTTTTATATATCTAAAATTGTTATAAAATGACTCCAATGAATTACATTGAACTTATATAGGTATTATGTATCAATTTTTACCTAAAATAAATTTAAATAAAATAAATAATTATTTAAATAGAAAGTCGGTTTTTAAATAGTAACCTTGTGTTTTCACTATTCATTAAAAATTGAATGTTTTCTGAAAAATACCAAAAATTCACCCTAGGATTATTTTGATATTCCTAATCCAAAATTGAAGTCCATTTTGAAAAATAAAATTTCAAAAAGTGGGTATTACTATTCATAATGGCTAGTTTATATAATATTTCAATAACATATCGTTGTTTAGTGAAACTCGGTATTGCATACAACACACGCTATCATGGAAGGACGTGATAGCGTGTAAAGCAATCCAAGTCAAGGTTGCGTGTAGTGCAAGATTCCTTTGTTGTTGTGTATAATAGAATCCAACTGTATTTCATTTATACATTGAATATATTTATTTATATACACTCAATTTTGTGTAGAATAAATTCTATCAAACGAACTTGAAATTTTTTGTAACACGAGCCAAGAATAGTGTTGCGTATACGGTGTTGCGTATAGAAAAAAATATTTTTGGTGTCGCCTACAACACAATACATCAATGAAATTATAAAGAATAATTCTCATAAAATCTCAGGTTGTTACATTCTACCCCCCTTAAAATGAATTTCGCCCTCAAAATTCGTCGGGGTCATAAATGGTTTACTACATGAAAGTTTCATTCATAGAAACTCATATCGTAAAAAGGAATACAAAAACATAACTTTAAAAAACTAATGTATGAAATGTAATGGTTACCCAAATTAACTCATCACTAGGTTTCCACATAGAAGAACATAGGTGAAAATCTGGATATGGAAGAGAAATATATCCATCATGTTCTGATGGAGAGTGGCAGAGAACTTGGATATGAAAAAGCCATCAATCACAAAGCCATAAATTTGTGATGATCTAAGGTGCCATCTGATTTATCAGGTATGAGGGTAATAGGACAATGTTTTTAGTTTTCAAGATCATACACATATTGCTGAAGAATTGTTGATTTAGAAGAAATACTTACTTGATTTTGGTAAAATCTCACCATTTTTCATGCCACGAATAATTTCCACATAATCTCTTAATGAAATGATGTTGAATTTGTAATTTGTGAAGTGTTAGCAGATCATGCGATAGAATGATAGGTCATTCAATTTGTTTCTATTGAAAAAAATTTAGAACAATTTATAAGTCTATATATCTTGAGATTAATCGTATATTGTTGCCAAAATGGGCTTATACTTCATCTATCATAGCTCTAAATAAAATAAAACTAGTTTTATACTAACCAGGGACTTCTTGTAGTCCAGTGGTATGCAATAAAGGTCTGTCGTACTTCAGTTGTGGGTTCGATTCCCACAGCCTTGTCCGACGCGACGGATTGTTGGTTGTCCTATGGGTTGTCCTTCTTCTAAAACTATACAATTATAACATTACTGGAATAATATCAAAAAACAAGTTCTATCTTTAAATAATACTATCTTATGTCCAACATAATCCATTCCAATCTTTAGGCTTATCCAAAATACATATGTCAAATCTCATTTTATAAAGAAAATGATTACTAGAGAGGACATATTCCAAGCATGTTAATACCATCATTTATCTCCCATATATCATAAGATATATCTTGTTGGTCATATTCCAAACATGTGAATACCTTAATCATGTATTCTTTTGAAACATGAATTACCACAGAATCGTAGAGAAAACATTAATGCTGTCAAAAGTTTACTCATTCCACATACGAAATTCCCAAAATTTCTATATACTAAAACCATGATATCACTTTGTCCTTATATTAGTCATGTGCTCATGAATAGTATCAAATTTTCATTTTCTATTTATCCTTTAATTATGCGCATATCATCTTCTTTCCAAAAATATCTGAATAACCTTTCATGGTCACTAGTACCATTCAACATATACTTTCAAATACTTTAGGAAAAACAATAGTGTAACAATCCTTAGATGTTTTTTTATCCCATAGTACCAATAAATTACATATAAAACATAACTCTTGATAAACATACAATCATTCCACTACCTTATTAAACCATTGACCAAGCTTCAACACTTCTTTCATCTCATATATCATTTGTAGTATCCTCATCATCCACGACATAAATACTACCCATATGACCATGCTGATTCTCTTCATTAGATTTTCCCTTATGGCATTGGTTTTCATAATTCCCTTACATTCCCCATTTAAAACATCTAATCATTGTTGATGTCTTAGAAATACCATTACCCTTCTCCATAGTGTTAACTGAACCTTTTCCTTTTCACTTACTAGATTTGTGTCCTTCTTTTCCTCACCCATAGAATCTTCCAGTTCCATTGAAACATTCTCCCTGATACCCCTTCCCACCTGATTTACATGAGAGAAATTGAACTTTCTTTCCTCTATTATCAGCATGAAACTCTATCTTTCTCCTATTAGCTGAGTTGGAAAACTTACCAAAGTTGAGATTATTGATCATATTATGAGATTTATGATTAAGAATAATAACAATGTTTGGACTACCAAATCCCATTTCATTTGTTTCCTCATTAAGAATATCATTCCATTGTCCATCATATCCTCCATTACCGTGAATCTTCGTGTTTACTACCATTTTCTAAAACACAAAAAGAATAGTGTGAGAGGCATAAATCGTGCTAGGGAAAACAACATAATAAAGGGGGAGTACCATCAATATCTAACATCTTAGGTTAAATTATAAGATCATTACAGTAATTCTAGGACTATAACCTATATATATACTTATCCTTAGGGACATCCCTAGACATACCTTAGAATTATCTATAGGGATTTCACTAATGTTTTTGCATCCTAGTTTCCAAAGTCTAACAAATCCTTCACTCTGATACAAACTGTAATGACCAAATGCATGATGTAAATGGACATTACATTAATTTTTCAGAATACATAATACATGACAAAAATAGACACCCAAAGACCGTATTAGTTTAGTGTCTCTGGAAACTCAGAACATAATCTCCTAATCATGGTGAGAGATATTCAACATCTACCATAAAGATCTTACCCTTTTGGTTTTCTTAGCTAAAGCATTTCATTTTTTCTTGGGGAAAAGAAAACATAAAAATGTTTAGCTCAAATGCTCAGTGAGAGTAAAAATAGAGAACATAAAACAATACATAAACATTTGAATGAAAAAACATGAATCATAAAATCTAAACATCAAAATCTTGAGCAAAGACATAAATCTTGGAAGTACGTAAGGAATATATCAGAAAGGAACACCAATAATGATAAAATAACATGGTAATAAAACATGTAATTGTGTGAAAACATTAAGCACATGATATTATTTCCATAGTAGCCAATTCATTGCTTCCAAGACCATCTTAGTGGACAAAGTCCCTTTCTGAATCGAGTTCACTCCTCGTTCCAGTCCTGTATCACTGAACCAGATTAACATACCATTCCAACCATGTCTATCTCATGAGATATAAATCTTTACCCAATGCATTAGAGGTATATATAGGTCTCACACATCTAATAATGAAATCATTCTTACTTGTGCCACAAAATATATAGAAATCATTCATCATAAACCAAAGAATAAAATGGGTTTCATAAACATAATCTCATCATCACATAATCCATATAAAAAAATGGATATCATTTCATCATAAGAAAAGTGAAACCATGTAAATCATAGATACATTATACTATAAACATACACATATGAAATAATGTCATCTTAGATGGAAATTGGTTTTGATAAAACACTTGAAATGAATTCCTGAGAAAAATATCCTTTATTTTCAAAATCATTTTCTTTTCACAAAATGCCATGATATTTTAAAAGAAAATGACTTTTGGGGAAAATTTTCATGAAAGCTTGTAAAGTAAGATTTATGAAAAGTAGGCGTTATGAAACTGTAAAAATCAGTTCGTGCAGTATATGTTTAAAAAACATTTTTCTCGTACTTTTGCCAGAAAGTGAAAAAGTACCTTGTATGGTACTCAAAAGAAATATTCATTATATACCACGTAATAAAATTAAAAAATGGGTAAAAATTAAATTTAAACATACATGAAACCATTTTTAGAATATAGGGACATGAATGATAAATATAACCGCATTAAATACTTGCGAATAAACAATCTCGTATAAAAATGAGAATGGAAAAGTTATCCCTTACCTTATATCAAATTTATTCAATATGTGACCAAGACTCATGTATAGTAGGTTTAAAAATATTATTAATTTGTAATAGATCCATTATAATATTTATGATATAATATATTATTCACTTACGACTTTATATTGTCTGTTCATTTGACAATTCCATGTTAAAGCAGCGTTTTGGGTAAAATCGTTTCATTTATCATCCGTGTTTTGACTTGTAATTATTAATAAGATTACTTAGATCACGATTACTTAATTAAATAATATAAAACCCGATTTATATATAATATATATTCCTAATATACATATATATAATATATCGATAAATGGAAATACATACACCATTCATGGAGACGGTAGGTCGTACATATGCATGAACACAGTTTTTCGTTTCCTTTTTTAATTGAATAGAATTAAGTAGATGACATAAATATATATATATATATACACACACATAAATACATTAGAATTATTATTTCATATTTTTCATTATTACTTATTAGATATACTTTATAATTATTCTTGAATTGTTAAAATGGGAAATGAATCTCATCGCGTCTTGCAGACGGTTATCCGTACGTACGCACGAGCGATGATATCGTTCCCATATTTATTGAATGGTATTTTAGTGGATGATATAATATCATAGAATAATTATTATTTTATACTAATTTTATATAGTTATTCTTTACACCATTATACCCATCCAAGTAAGGTGGTGGTGAAAAAACTGATTACACCACGGCGTGGAGACGGTATTCCATACGTATTCACGCGCGGCGATTTCATTTTCCATAGGATGGATAGTAGTTTAAATAGGGTTATTTCAAATTTATATTAACTTATCAGTATATATGTAATACTGATGTTATTACTTTATGATGAAAAAACTAAATAAAAGGAAGTAGAAGAAGAAAGAAACTTGAAAGAGTTGGTAGAAGAGATTACCTCTTCCTCGACGCACCTCTTTTAAACTTCTTCTTAGGGCACTAGAGTTGGTATTTTAGAATATAAGAACCTCCATGATGTAACAATATTGGTTCAGAATAGGAATTGATAGGGTTTGGCCGAGCTTCAACGCTCAAAAGGGTGTGAAGATAAGAGGGAAGGGGTGCCCTTTTAATATAGGAGGAGTGGGGCACCTTTGGAAAAATGTAAAATATTATTTTATAATAAAGTCAAATTAATTTTATAATATCTCTAAATTGATTTATTTATAAGATAAAGTGGTTATGGGTCGAAATAATCTCATCCAATAGGTTTTATACAAGTTTAGGTTACTATTTTAACCTTATCATTTAGATTTAACTCTAAGTTAAATAAATTAACTTTTACCGTCTCTTCTTGTTTTCTTACATTACATCGTTAATAAACTTACTATAATAGGCCAAACGAACCAAAAGTGGTTCATTATTAAAATATATTACCTTATCTATGTCATTTTTCCTAACCTTAGATTTTAAAAAATATAATAACAATTAATAGTATAAAATTTGTTTTGAAAACTATTTTATGTCAATTTTGACACTATTTGGTAATTGATTTTTTTTAAAATGATAACAGCATGATTAGTTCATAGAAAGTTAATTAAATTAATACTAACTTTTATTATTAACCTATAAAATTAGTTGAATTCATAAAAAGTCTCAAATTACATTTATTTGGGTATTTATAATATCAATTATTTTAATATTTCATTATTTAGGTAATTACTGCATCACCATTGTGTCATACATAAATTAAATTATTTAGTGTCTAAAAATTATAAATAAAATACCATTAGGTAGGAAATATTTTTATGTTTCTAATAAATATTTATAGTCGAATTTAGCTTATGTATAACCCTATATTAAATATGGTTTAGTTATTCAACATTGATTTTAAATATTTTAACTGTTCTCTAAATAAAATAATAATAAATGTTATAATCTAATCCAAGTGGACCTAAAGAGAAAACTTTTATTCCTAACGATTATTTTGGTCTAATTACACTTATCCAATAGAATTATCACATATTTTAGGGTAATAATAAAATCATTTTTACCCTTAATTACACTTATTTACTTTTAATCGTGGTAAATAAAAGTAAAAAGTTACTATTCACAAAAAAAAATATTTTTATCTTATTGAACCACATTTTACTTCTTGATATTAAATATATCTCTAGGAGTTTCGAAATTCCACTCACAGAAGTGGTAAAATTAAATTTTATATAAGTTTGCAAAAACCCTTTAGAAGGTTGGTAAAAGACAGTGAAAAGTTCAATAAAATTTATATATATATATAATTATTATAAAATGACTCCAATGAATTACATTGAAATTATATAGGTATTATGTATCAATTTTTACCTAAAATAAATTTAAATAAAATAAATAATTATTTAAATAAGAATTTGGTTTATAAAAAGTAACCCTGTGTTTTCACTATTCATCAAAAATTGTAAGTTTTCAGAAAAATACCAAAAATTCACCCTAGGCTAATTTCGATATTCCAAATCCAAAAATTAAGTCCATTTTGAAAAATAAAATTTCAAAAAGTGGGTATTACTATTCATAACGTCTATTTTATATAATGTTTTAATTATATATCGTTGTTTAGTGAAACTTGGTATTGCGTACAACACACACTATCGTGGATGGTCGCGATTTCATGTAAATCAATCCAAGTCAGAGTTGCGTGTAGTGCAAGATTCCTTTGTTGTTGTGTTTAATAGAATCTAACCGTATTTCATTTATACATTGAATATATATATATATATATACACTCAATGTTGTGTAGAATAACTTCTATCAAACGAACTAGAAATTTTGTGTAACACAAGCCAAGAATAGTGTTGTGTATACGGTGTTGTATATAGAACAAGTTAATTTTGGTGTCATGTATAACACAAGACATCAATGAAATTAAAAAGAATAATTCTCATAAAATCTCGGTTTATTACAATCAATTTATAGGTACCAAATGGGGTTTTATAAAAAATAGGATGATCAAGTTATCATCACTAAGAATAATGTCGGATTAGTATCCAAAGGTAATAATCATGAATAAGGTATAGACTATGATAAAACATTTACCCCGTTAGCTATATTAGAAGTGATTAGAATTATTCTATCTTATTCATATCAAATGAATTTTAAATTATATAAAATGTATGTTTTTTTATTTTAATTTTTTTTAGTGGAGTAATTTTATGTTCAATAACCTCCTAGTTTTGAAAATTCCAAAAAATCTAATTTTGTTTTTAAACATAGTAAATATCTCAATGGCCTTAAACAAGAACCTAGAGCTTGGTATGGATGATTTATTTATTTTATTTTGATTTTTTTTACAATTGGTATGGTAGATCTAACACTATTTAAGAAAATATTTAGTTCTAATAAATTATTTTTATAAATTTATGTTCATGATGTTATTCTGGCTTCAACTAATAAAAATATTTGTCCTGATTTTTCAAATATAATGAAAACAGAATTTGAGAAGAGTATGATGCGAGAAGTAATTTTTTTACGATTTCAATTTTACCAAAAATATTATAGAAATGTTTTAAATCAATGAAATTATATTTTAGATTTATTTAAAAAATTGGGATTGAAAACCTCAAGATGTATATAACTCCCTTGTGTACTAATATAAAACATGATTTTGATGAAGCAAGGAAATAATTTAACAAAAAATTATAAAAGGTATGATTGGTAGTTTGTTAAATTTTACTATTAGAAAACTAGAAATTATGTATTCAGTATGTCTCTGTGATTGATTTTAATTAACTACAAATCAATCTCATCTAACTTTTGTTAAAAAAATAGATAATTAAAAGTAACTGATATTCAATCTATTCACTACACCAAAACATCTGATATTAATTTAAATTCATATTTAGATGCTGACTTTGGAGGATTTAGATTAGATAAAAATGGTACCTCAGGGACCTGCCACTTTTTTGGAAAATCTTTAGTTCCTTGGTTGAGAAATAAGCAACAATCAATTGCTTTGTCAACCACTAAAGCACATTATGTGTCCTCTAGTAGTTTTTTGTTCACCTGTATTGTTTATGAAAAATAATCTACTAGACATTGGACTAAATTATACATATATTCCTATTTTATATGATAATAATAATGTTATTATTATTTCTAAAAATCCTAGATTTCATTCTAGGACTATGCACATTGATATGAGGGATAATTTTCTATAAGATCATGTCCTCGAAAAAGATATATCATTAGAATTTGTTTATTCTGAATATCAATAGGAATTTTTTTTTACTAAATCAATTTCTAGAGCTAGAATTTATTTTTTAAGGTGAATTTAGGTTTATTTAAAATTAACTAAAATTATTTTATTTTTTATTATTTATCTCTATTAAATTTTCTATGCCACTTTTTCACTGTATATTTTTATAATTGTTTTGGTTATGTGTTTAAATAAAATCATATTTATCTTATGTAACAGAATGATAAATAAGGTATTGAAAGAAACCTTTTGTCTACCCTTACTATTTCATCTCTCAAACCTTTTCTCATACTAAATCCTTCGTCTACCATCATCAAACTTCGAAACCCTAGATCCCAAGAATCACAGAGCATTGAATTTTAAAAAATGGGGAAAACAAGAAAACCAGTAAGGGTGAACATATTAACCTGAAGAGTCACCATGTTTCTTTAATAAAGATTCTTCTATAAAAAATATTCGATTTTGGGTGGCTATATGAGATAGATTTATCGCATAAGCGGGATCTTTAATTTCATGGTCTGGAATTTCTATTTAACAATGTCAATACATAATTCATATATGAGATACAATTTAATCATTACTTTAATAGTGTATATTTTTGTTATGGTGAGATTGAAGAAACTATTTCTGAAAAGATATATGATAAGAAGTTTTTGATTTCCTCTGTATAAATGGATGAAATTTTGAAATTTCCCCATGAAATAGTTTTCTTATTTTGACCTAAATTCTATTGTAAATCATGATCACAATCTGTGAACATTATGTCACTTCTGTTTGGAATATCCCATATCAAGAAAATGTTTTTTGGGACCCTGAGGCTGATCAAAAAGTTTGGGTGAAATTTATTTAGATGACAATTTCTTCTAGAGTAGTTGGGTTGGAGAAAATATTATATCCAGAACTGTACAGTATGTTTATGTTCCTAGGTGACATGAAATTGAATTTTCCATGGTACATGTTGAGGTATTTGATCTATTTTTATCAAACAGGGATTGTTTTTCTATTTACCTTTATAAAAGGATTATGTCTTTAATAATGTTCGGAATGAATTTGGTTCGTGTGTTCATTTAAATAATTAAATGTCATCAGTGTAATGTTCCAATTGCTGGTCATCTTAGAAAATTAGGTTTTTACAAGAGTTTAGTGAAAGAAAAACTTATGCAAGTTGGTGTAGATGACCAAAACAAATCAAGATCATTTTCTTAGGGGGCGTAAATTTATTTTCAAAATAAATGGATTGGAGAACCCATAGGTGTAAGAGCTTCCAAATATACCAAGAGAAAATTTAGGTTTAATGAAGAATTATATAAATAAGAAAATGTTCTTGGGAAATTGTCTATAAAAACAATGAAAAGAGTATATCCACCTTGATGATGAACTAGTGTTGGGGGCAGGTGAAGCTACTAGGTCAGTTCATCTAGAAGAACATATTATTAAGGAAGACCAAATGGCTAAAAGTAAAATAAAATATTTATAGGGTGTCTCTATTATAGTTTTCCACAAGGAAGATCCATCTATTCAATAAGAAATTATTCATGGAAATCAAGAGATGCTAATATTAGAAAACGTGGCTAATGAAATTATTGAAAATATTGTTTCCTCAGATTTTGATCATTTGGGTGATATAAAAGAATCTATTTCTAGGGAAAAAAATATGTTTTTGATAATATATATTATTAAACTAAAAAATCAATTTAAACCCCATTGGATAAGTATGTAGAGATGTTTTATTAATGTGCTTTAGAAATAATGGTTTTGAATTATTTATAAAATCTAGATGAAGGGACATCTGGTTCCCTAACTAATTAGTTTGAATATCTAAGGATAAAGTTTAATAAAGATCAAGAAGAAAATTATGTTCTTAAAGAGGAGTTGGAGGCCTCAAATAAATCTTTTGATGATTTTTTTAATTCATCAATATCATGGATAAATTTTGAGTCACTTCAGACTCAACATAGAGAATTAAAAGAAAATTCTATGTTAAGGAAGTATTTTGATGCTTTTGCGATGGAAATTGTAGTTAAAGTTGGAAAATATCAATCTGAATATTTTTCCAAAATATATTTTTGAGACATTAAGTTGTATTTATGAAGCCAGTTTGAAAATATTTATCGAAGTATTTCACAAACCAATGCTTCCACCTCTACCCCTTGTACCTCTCTAATCAGATTTTTAAGATTTCAAGTAATCATAACTATTGTGAATGTCCTAAATGAATGTATCAATAACATTCACTGCAATAGTGCTCCATTATCCATTTTGTAGGATAATCAAAGATATATTGTTGAGAAATTGACTTCGACTTAACCTATTATTTAAATTAGGCTCAATAAATTCACAGTTAAATTAGAACAGTCTATGCATCAAGAAGAGAGTTTGTATGACTTTTGGAAAGCCAATATTGTTGAAAATTTTCATTTTAGTCAGGATACCAGTGTTTTGATTATGATGTTGGGATATAGTATTACGAAAAAAATGTGAGTATAGATGGAAGAGATGAATGAAATGTTTCAAGATTCTAAAAATCCTACAGAACCAGAAACTATCCAAAATCTCACCCAACCTCTTCTACCATAACCATATCTATTGGATAACTTGTTTACAAGTCAAACTAACTATTTTAGTTATACAATTTTTTATCAATAAAATTTCATTATTTTTATTTTTAGTATTTTAATTAATATTATTTTATTTTTATGTCTATAGTAAAAATTATATTCTTATCTATCTAAAACCATTATTATAACATTCACTTACTAATCTATGAAATATTAAAAGTGTTTTAGTATTTTTCGATTCTTTATTTTTTATCTCACAAAACGGGAAAGAAATTTTGTTAAACACAATATTTGTTTATCGAAATAATTCCATCAAAATTATTTTTGAAATATTTTACTTAATTTTTTTTTGGAATTCTAAATTTTTTTAAAAATTTAACGGGTTTTGGGGTCATCAAAATGGATGATATTGTTGGTCATGTATTGTTTCAAAAATACATTATAAATTTTGATGATTTTGATACTCACAAATACCTTTATTTACTAATGATTCTTATTTAATTTTATTTCAGTGTTTTAATATTCTTCGTATTTATTTGTAAATTACATTTAAATTTTTAATTCACAATGAATATTTATCTATGTGTTTGGGATGTTTTTTTATGTATTCTAGAAACACATATCATAACTTATGTAGTTTAGAGTAATGTATTGAATTATCCATATGTTTGTAGAGAATGTATGGATTATGATCCCTACATTAGTCTCCATCCTTAAAATATAAGAAGAAAGAAAATATATGTTCAGATTAGTATGTATGGTTAATTAACCTTATGTAATTAGGAAAGTATGGTTAAAGAACCATATGTTAGAAAAGAACCTTATCTTTGGAAGGAAAAGAAAGTATGGTTAAGAAATCATACCGATGTAATGAACCATATGTTTCAAAGAATAATATAGGGATCAACAACATTACTTTTATAATAAGCCCTACGTTGTCCACCTTATGTTTGGAAGATGAACGCTACATAGTTGAACTCTATGTTGAATATCTTTTTTCTTTGTGAAGTAACTCTATGTTTTACTTTTCAAGGATAGAGATTTTTTTGTGATATTTTTCATAATTTCTACAACGGACATGACCGAGTTATATGTTGTTTTAATAATACTTTTCGACTATTTTGATTATCATTTTATTTGATTCAAAGGAACGTATTTAATTGATAAATTTACTCCTGTTCATAAGGGATGTTACGTCTCCCCTAGTAAATTCAATTTTGAAATTCTACGGCTCATCAGGCATTTTCTATGGATATAAAATTTTCAAAATAATGATGATCATTATATATTTCATTGAGTATTACTTTAAAATATTATCAACAAAGTATAATGATTATTCAATATTTATAGAGACTATATACAAAGTGATACATTGAACGAATGAATCTGGAAGAATACAAAACTTTAGTGAAATACATGTTCAATCTCATAAGTTTGTGACTACAGTATTTTTTTCATTCTTAAAATTGAAGATCTCTTGTGCTACCAGATCTCTTCCAACTTATTTCATCTTTATTATTCTCTTTATAAATAATTAGATGAATCTGTTATCATTTGTGTGATACTTCATCTTTGAAGATCAATTTGTTTTGGAAAATAATATCTCTTTTTTTTATTATAGATTTGACTGCTTGTACCCATTTGTAGTGGTGTGTCAGCTTCTCAATCTAAGCTATAGATAATTTTTTCTATTTTTAGATTTATGATACTTTTTTTAGCCTTAATTGTAAATGTATAAACTTTCTATACTTAGTTTTCTATTTTTTGGTCTTGTGATGAGAGGACTAGACTTGTAAAATTCACCAAGATCACAGAGGGAGCATCTGGTGGAGTATATTAGGGGAAATTTTTTCCCCAAACCACTATAAAAATCCATGTATTTAAATTTAGTTTATCCATTTATTATTAATTTATTATAAGTAAAAAACTTCTTGTTTGTGCTAATTTGAATAGGGTGTAGAAAATTTTCATTGTGGAAGTGTTTTTGAAAGGACACAATTCACCCCCACATACATAAAATATCTTCCAATTTTAACAATAAGTTTTAATGTGTTTTTCTTAAACCATTTTTAATTTTTAAGATATTTAATTTTTTTATTGCATGGTCATTATAACCAAAATATCCATAAAACTCAATTTTCACTTATTTTGCGTGTTTGGGAGTTCAACAATATTTATGTAGTTATTATGAACTCTATTTGGTAACAGAATCATAAACATAATATTTTCAACATCAATCCCATCCTATTTGGTTAGTTATTTGGATGAAATTTCATTTTCTATTTCAGTTATTATTAACAATGTTCCTCTCGGTTAACGAAGTTAAATTAATCAAAAAATGGTTAATGATAGTATCATGAAATAATAACATCTATAAGTGATCATATTATAAGTTAAATCAATCCTAATACATCTAAATTTATTAAATATCCATTTAAACCAATGGAATGTTTTGATCATCCTACTTCATTTTTAGGTCAATTTAGGTTTTTTTGAGTTCAATTATGTAATTTTGAATAACTCAATCCCCAAAAATAGTGAATCCCTATTGGGATTCCAATTGATACAACACAAATTTTACATAAATAGAAAATACATCATTTTAAATTACTACTCATTAAATATCACAATATATCACACCCTGTAACTTATAGGATCAATGTTCATGGAGGTTAGAAACATATACAAATAATTTTATAACAATTTAATTAAATTTCCACCATCACATCATAATAAACACCCTTCTTGTAAAATCATATGTTATACTTTTATTAATAACCTAGGGCATGGAAAAAATAATTACTAAGTGATATCAAATTTTTATTAATGGGTGAATATAAGTGATTCCTATCAAAAGTTATTTGTTAGCGTAATATAAACACATAGGTAAGGGAACATAATCATAGTGAATGAACATAACATATTGGAAACATTCCAAACAAAACAAAGACCATAAATCATGATTCCTGACAGGCATATTTTGGAATAACATAATATATGATAAATTTGAGTATGAAAACATGGTTTAGTTATCATGTGTCATAAGAACATGATGTATGTATGTTTTATGAAAAAATAATACCGAGAAAAAATAAACATTGAAATACTAATATATATCAAGTTTATCCACCATGATTTTCATATCAGAAATGGACTAGGTAAACCACATACACAAAAAAATCCAAATTAGGATAACCTCCCACACCCTATAGCCTTTTGGACGTATGCTAACTACATTTTTTCCATCTTGAAATCTTGAGATATAAGCCTTTATCAAATTTATTATAGGGACATAAAATAACCCATATCACCTAATTAGAAGACATATATAAATTAATTCTACATGAGCATGAAAAAGTTTATAATACCATCACCAATATACTAAAATATGCTAATTAATTTATGTTTTGGATGATTTCCACAAAACATGAATGTAAGCCACCAAGTTATTTAATATTGATGATATCATTATTGAATATACCCCCAATAAATAAATAAAATACTAAATGATGTTTATGTATATGTAAAATGATTTTTATGTGAATTATAATATTCCATAAAAAATAATTACCCTATATGTTTTCATGAACTTTTTACTCAAATATATATTTTATAAAATAATTAAAATATAAATTAATATTGAAAAACATGAAAATATAGAAGTAATTATTTTTAAATAAAACTGATAGAGAAAGTGGGAAAATTCATTCATTTTTAAAGCATCAAAAATATTCATTTCAATTTTATAAACAATTTTAAAAGTAATTAATCACTATTTAAAATGATAAAAAGAGATTACTTTAGAAATAAATAATGACAATAAATTAAATATAAAATGATATTAAAAAATATTATTAATATTAAGAATAAATTTTTAAAAATAATGATTATGAATATGGAGGATAAATATTCTAAAATGGAAGGGTGAGATAAGTCTTACTCATCTTATAGTAATCCTTTTGGTAGAATTATGGATGAAGTATAGGATAACTAGTAAAAAACATGTAAATTTTGAAATAAATATACAAGAAGAATATAGATGGGGTTTTAGTGAAAATGAATATAATGTCCCCCAATTATAATTTATACATAGTCCATAACCATTAAAGGGATTTTGTAACTTTTGATTAAAAATCCATATAATGAGTGAAATTGAAATGGATTTTTAAATCCCATTATATTTCATGAAAGGTGTAACAAAATATGTTTGTGTTAATTAAATAAATTAAACAAATGAATAATGTAGTGAATATAAAGAATATCTTATGAATGAAAATTTATATGATAAAGATCATGCCTCTGAATTCTACATGGTTAGACATTCTCTAACCTCTAATATGATCAATTTAGTTTTTTTTCAGTCTGTCAGAAATATTTTTATATTTATTTTTTATATAATATATTCATATTTATTTATTACAATATTATTAACCAATCTTTTTTAAGATCAATATTTCAATATTAATTTCCCCATTATTTATCTATTAGATTTATAATTGAGTAACATTTCCATGCTAATTTATTAAATGTTTATTTCCTCTATAGTGTCCATGGTGGCCATATAGTTGTGTCTGATATAGTTTGTATGTATATTGTTCATTTTATTATTGTTATGGTGAATACTTATAAAGAGATGTTAAAATATCCTTTAAAATATTTTATATTCAATAGAAAGAGTAAATTTTGTTAATGAATATTAATATATATTAAAATTATATAATAAATAAAAAATAAGTAATTGAAAAAATATTTTTTATAGTTACCAATAATAATGTTTTCAAAGTCATTCATGATGTAAGAATTATATCATTTTTCAAATAGGTTGCAAAACCATACCAACATGAACACATTATATATAACACCCCAGGTAAATAAAGAATATGAAATTTTCATATTTATCCATATTTGTGAATAAAATATTAATATGACTTTAAAGGGGACACTATGCTCGATGGCGTACCCAGCACGCAACAACGAGTTTCTTGGGAATCTTACGTTGCACTCTAATAATAAAATAATATTATTTTAAATTGTAGTTAACATGTAGCTATTGTATTGGCGAGAATGTATATAAATAACTAATATATGATTATATATGTTTTTAAATGTTTTTACATTTATCCAATAAAAGATAAAGTCTTAAAATACGGAAAGAATTCAATTTTAGGCGTATATGCCCTAGTTTTCCCTAAAGGCTCACTTATCGCCTTTTGATGGAGAACCGTCATTAAATATAGTTTTGTTTACTCTTATACATTCTATTGGACCAAATAAAACTCTTTTTAAGAATTGGGACATCAAAATTTACTTTGTGTAAATTTTTGGTATCTTTCCGATAAAGATCATTTTTTTATGAATAGTGTAAAATGTTGTATTTTAATTCAAAACCACTTTCTAATCTAATTTATTTATATGATTATATTATCTTTTTAATTGGTTTTAAAGTGAAATTAGAATATATTTTTACCATTAAATCCAATAGTGGTCATTTGAATTAATTTCACTTTGAAATCAGACTTAAAGTAGTGTCAATCTTTTGATACTTATTGTTTCATAAAAACACGCTATTTGCTCTGAGAGCGGGAATTAATTTTTAAATTAATTAATGTGACTTATATGTTTTGAATTTTGTAAAATAGACTTCATTTTTGAATTAGGAATATCAAATATAGCTTGGGGTGAATTTTTGGGATTTTTCTAAAAAACATCAATTTTTGATGAATAGTGAAACCACTAAGTGGTACTTATAAAAACTGATTTTTCCGTTTAAATGAAATTTTTCCATCTTTGTGTTTTGAATTTCAAAAATCCGACATACATGGTTGTCATTAAGAAGTAAAATGTGGTTCAATGGGATAAAAATAATTTTTTTGGTGAATAGTAACTTATTAAGTTTTTAATCGCGATTAGAGGTAATTAGTGTAGTTTATGGTAAGAATAATGTTTTAATAAAATGAAATGACCTTGAAACTTGTTCTACCCTCATTGGATGTGTCATTGCCGACCAAGAAAAACCATGGGTCATCTTGGGGACCCCATGGAGACACTTCGGTTAGAAAATGACATAAATAACTTTTTATTTAATGTTAGAGTTAAAATGACACAAACATGAGATGTTTTACTAAAACAATTTCTACATGGGGTTATAGAAGTCATTTTTTCGACTATAAATAGTCATTGGAAAAATAAAAAATATTTCCTACATCATAGTATTTTTTTTATAAATTTTATACATTATATAAATTAAATTATTTATGACATCATGATGATGCAGCGATGACCTCATTATTTAACGATTTAAATAAAATGGAAAGATAATGTAATATATAAGACCTACACATGTCCAAAACCTATTGTATGAGTGGATTTCAACCCTTATCACCTTATACTCGAAATAAATTAATGTGGGACCTTTAAAATCCGAAACTCTTTTGAAAATTAAGTTACATTTTATACCTTTCCAAGAGTGCCCCTCCTCTCCTCTTCTAAAAGGCCCCCCACCTCTACCTCCTTACCCACACTACCAAAGCCTTTGGCTCGGCCAAAAACTACCCATTTTGTCTCTACACTTCCCTCTCTTACTCCCTGAAGCCTCACTTTGGGCAGAAGTCTTCCCAAGGAAGCCTTTGATCTCAAACCAAAGGGAGTTACCCGATTTTAAGGTAATGTCTTCACTTGTGTCCTTTTGTTTTATTTTGCTTCTCCAACCCCCTAAACTCTTTTTATTCATTTATTTTGTAACAAATACAGTATCTTAAATAAACTAGGATGTTTTTATAAGAATTATTAGATATAAACATACACACACCTACATCTAATGGTTAAAGAACATACTGTTTACGTGGATGGTGAATTTCTGCCTCCCGAAACGATGATTGTTCAACATTCTTCTAACACCTTAAAAGGTGTCCATTAAGATGAAACCATATTTATATATGATATCTAATATGTCTATGTTTTACTTAAGCTTCTGTATTTTTCATTTATGTTGTACCTTTATGGTTTCCATTATGGGTAAACGCGATATCTTCATTTAAGGAAGTGCGAACTACTGCCCCCTCAAAGTGATTTGATTTGTTAATACCATATGTGGTACGTATAAAAGATATATTTAATTATATTATATATGATACCATACTGGAATTAAAATACTATTATTTATCATTATGTTTTAATTCCATTAAATATGAAATAGAAATGGAAGTAGCGTTCATGCGTACGTATGACTTACCGTCTCCATGAAAGGTACATTTCATTTCTTATCTGAAAATGTTATGTAATATTATAAGTACATATATATAATGTATATATATGTAATATTTTACATTTAAATTATGGATATAATTCTGTAATTATAACATATATATATATATCTCTCATTTTGTTTTAATTCCATTAATATGACAAAAAATGAAAGTAGCGTTCATGCGTACATACGGCCTACCATCTCTATGAACGGTGCTTTTCGTTTTATATATCCAAATGATATGGAATAGTATAAAATGAATATTTACTAGATATAAATGATATTTTAATACTATTCTAGTAATTATTTACTTATAACTACGTGGGAAATCTTTTTTCAAACAAGTTCATTTCTGACTCATGTACCAAACATCGGCAAAAACGTCTGATATGAACTAACATTATTAAACAATTATTATAACATTATAATATGTGATATGAACTGAATAATAATCTCTAAAGGAGTTACTTAGGAAATTATTAATTGAACAATGTTTACTATTCAGGAATATAAATAAACGAACAAGATAAGTTGGACTTGAGGTAAGGGATCCTACTCCACTCTTTCTTTTTAAGTACACTCTTTTATGTCAATGATTTTAAAGCTCATCTTTCTTGTTATTGGGATTTATTTTATATTAATATTACTGTAATTTTTATGTTCATGTGATGATAGACCCTATTATCGCTCATTAATCCATTTTGGATGTTTTGAGTGGCGTCGTTAGGCTGCCGAATTTTCGTAAGAGATCTTACCTCTCTCTTTATTTTTAAGTACTCTCCTTTATGTCACTTCTTTTAAGATCCTATTTGTTATGTTGGGGGATGTTCTTTTATATTACTCTTTCTATAAAATTTATGTTAATATGATGAGATACCCTATTTGATCTCATCAATCCATTTTTGTAAGTTTTATGTGGCGCCATTAGGCTGCCGAGTTTTCATAACGGATTTTTCATCTCACTTTTATTCCCGTGAGATTTATGCTACATTTGCCACAATTTACTTTGAGTGGTGTATGTACTACACATTATTTTACTCATTGTGTAAAATACTTTCTTTTATGAGTATTTACATCAATGTTGTATTGTCTTTCTTTCACGAGGTTTATGTTTCGAAAGATACACATGTCGGTAAGGGAACCTTTCACCCTCCTCTTTTTATAAGACTTCTTTTGTTGGGTCTTTTAATTTACATATTGTTATGTTGGGATATATTCTCATATATCCTAATTGATTTAAATTTTATGTCCAAGTGATGAGATACCCTTTTTTTATCTCTCATCAACTCATTTTGATGTGACGCCGTTAGGCTGTCAAGGGAACTTCTTAACCCAATTTCGATTTCTTTGGGTTCAACATGTAGTTATTGAATATGTCATCCTTTGAATATGTTTAAATGAACTTTGATTATTTTACACTTAATATACACTTATATTTGGTGTTTTCGTCTGTCACACATATTTATGTAATTGATTTATCCTTAAACCAAGGATACCGTCTTTGTAAGGGACTTCGTCTCGATCTCCTTTCATTGAGGCATATTCTCTTTTATACACAACCTTCTTTTATACGATGTATAAAACCCTTTGACTTTTACATTTATTCAAAAGGAATATTTTTTATACAATGTGTTTACTAAATGAAAAAAGGGAATGTTTTTGTCATACGTATGGGGCGACAACGACTTCTCCGCCGTCGTGACCATTATTTGAGTTTCGGCTTCATCTACAAGCCATACCTTCTTTTTAAAAGAAAAATAAATAACATGCTTTACTTTTCTTTTATTTTGGTATTGAAAATGGTTTTCATAATATTTTTATATCTATGTGTTGTATTTATATCTTGTGATTGAATGGTGGAAATGTTATGTTTCATTTATGCATGTATTATGTGGTACGATTATGTTATGGTTCTTGGGCATTGTTATGAAGACCGGTGGTTCTGTGATAAACTAAGGGCGGGTGAGCCCGATATAGTTCTCCAATTCATCGGGTAATGTGAAGGAGTGAAACGTTAAGGTTTCTCCGAAGAAATTTAGGGAATATACTGTGGTGGGTATTCCAAACGTAACAAAGAGGGTTACTCCCTACGTAAAAATGTTATGAATGCCTCAAGTTACCTTTTATGTCTTATGATTTCTATGATTTATTCATGATTTGACGAGGTATGTTATAGTGCCTATGTTTTATGGGTAATGTATGATTTCGTTCTTATGTATACATGTAATCATGTTTCCTTTCCATATTTTTATATCCTTTACTGAGCTTTTTATGCTCATCCCATGTTTTTGAAATTTTTTTCATAGGTCAAGGGAAGGGTACATGATATGATGATAGTGTCAAGGAAGTGTCAAGAAAGAATCCATGTTTTATTTTAAATATGTTTCCATTGATAGGAAAAATTAATACTATCTTTTATGTAACCACTTTGTTTAAATGTGGAATGTAATGAAAGTTTTATGATCTAATTCTCAAAAACTCTAATCCTGAAAAGATCCTCAATGTGTAATCTTGTAGTAACTCAAGATTAAGTAAGGTTTAAGGCTGGGGCCTTATAGTTGGTATTAGAGGTTGGTTTAGATAACTTTAGAGGTTAGGGTATTCTTTAAGCATAAGTGGCATTACCATAATGGTTAAGATTTCAGAAAGAGTCCTAGTTTTAGATAAAGTGAATGTGTAAGTATATCTTAGTGTTTATCTTCCTCATTAGTACATGATGGTTTTGATGATATACTCACACTGACCTTTTTGGTTTTAGTAAATGGCTGGATCTAGCAGGCACCAAAGTAACAGTGGATGTGAAGGAAACTGTGACAGTTTTTTGAGCAAGCAACTGAATGATATGGGAGCTGCAATGAGAACTCTTGTGATTATCCTCAACCAACTATCTGGAGTCATGATTGACTACCTAAACCTTGGTGATTTCTCTAAGGCATCATATATGCGAGAAACAAATCCCTACGGAAGTATAGGAAATAATCATAACGGTAAGTGTGTTCAAAAACCTATGTGTCAAAGATGTGGAAAGAAACACCCAGGAAAATGTTTCAAAGTAATAGAAATATGTTATAGATGTGGAAATGAAGGTCATAAATCAAGAACCTTGCATGGAAAAAGGAAGCATCTAGTTGACTCGAGGAAAGGGAACAAAGTTCTTTCTAAGGGATCAATTGAATGTTTTAAATGTGGTGCACATGGTCATTATGCAAACACATGTCCTATGTAGAAGTTTCATGAATGGGATCACCAAGAGCATACAAATTTTCGTTTACCAATACCTAATGCCATTCCGATTGAAGATGATGAAACTGACAATGACCAATCAAAGGTATGTATTATTTCATGACTATTGTTTTCCTATTTTGGAATCTTAGGATATGATTCATGATTTTCTTTATAGGAAATAGGTATTTCGGAATAAGTTGTAAAGGAATGGTTAATGGATCATGAAGAATGTTGAATGAGTAAGATGTCAACATATAAGGGCTTCAAGAGTTATGGTGAAATTCTTAAGAGTATTACATCTCTTTTGATGATGGGGTTACATTAGAAGACTTTTTATATTATCTGTACCCCTGATGTTTAATATATGCAAATTTTATTCAAGTAATAGTTATATTTTCTCTTGTGGACATAGTTATAATGAACCATTTGGGTTTATATGATCCTTACTTTTGAGGTAATTATGGGTTACTATATGTTATGGTTGAAGTGAAAGGCATGAGATAAAATTAAGGTTAAATTATGTTATAGTTATTTTTGATGATGTTATCCCTTTCTGGGGAATGATTTGAGAATTATATAGTTTTGGAAAAAGGACAACACGCAGACCGTGTGACTACCTGTTGCGTCGGACAAAGCTGTGGGAATCGAACCCACAACCAAAGTGCGACTGGTATTTATCGCCTACCACTGGACTACGTGATGTCCCTGGTTAGTTTGACTGATTCTTTTTAGTTATATGATTTTATTAATTAAAAGTAAGTTGATTTTGGATTATTTATAAAAATGATTATCCTATCATGGAGGATATGTGATTAGGTTGATTACTTTTCAATACGAGACTTTAGGAGAAACTGATGTTGTTTGGAGATAAATGTTACAATTTAACTTGGAAGACTATGTGACTAAATCCTTCAAATATTTGGGTTTCAATCTTAGATTAGTTTACTTTAAAGAATTTTATGGACAAATTGTTTATCGGACGGTCCTTGTTGAACTTTGGGTTTTGTTGGAAAATTTTTGGAGATTAAGCATAGATTATCTTTTTAAAGGGTTATCCTTTTCTGGATTATCTGGTTTTGGATAAAGCCTAAAGACATGGGAAGTACATAGTTCTCTTTGGTGGATTAGGTTATTCTCTAGAAGTTTATTATAGTACTCTTAATGCGAACAAGTCTCCCTAAATACTCGTCTTTTGGGAAAAATATGAGTTTGATTAAGGAATCTAGTAAAAGTTGAAAGTCAACATGATAAGTGATTATGTTTCCTAATGAATAAATTCATCAATGAAAAGTAACTTAAAACAAAAATTTTGTCTATTAACTTTTCCTACTGGGAAATCGACTACCGTTTAACCCATCACAAGTTTGTGATTTTCTTATGGTTAACTTTCTCCTAGACATGTTTACTATCACTCTCCCTCAAGAACATGACCCTTTTCTTTTTCTTCCATGTCCATTTTTTTCTACATGGAATCCTAGTATGGGTTAACTTGGGTGACCTCTGTACTTATCTTCCTTTATTTTAAAGTGATTGTTTTACCGACTCTTGTTCTGATGTGGGACTTTCAAGGATGTTTTCAAGCTCAATTTTAAAAATTGCGAGGATGCAATTTCCAAAAGGGGGGAAGGATATAACACCCCAGGTAAATAAAGAATATGAAATTTTCATATTTATCCATATTTTTGAATAAAATATTAATATGACTTTAAAAGGGACGCTATGCTCGATGGCTTACCCAACACGCAACAACGATTTTCTTGGGAATCTTACATTGCACTCTAATAATAAAATAATATTATTTTAAATGGTAGTTAACATGTAGCCGTTGTATTGGTGGGAATGGATAGAAATAACTAAAATATGATTATATATGTTTTTAAATGTTTTTACATTTATCCAATAAAAGATAAAGGCTTAAAATACGGAAAGAATTCAATTTTAGGCATATATGCCCTAGTTTTCACTAAAGGTTCACTTATCAACTTCTGATGGAGAACTGTCATTAAATATAGTTTTGTTCACTCTTATACATTCTATTGGACCAAATAAAACTCTTCTTAAGAATTGGGACATCAAAATTTACTTTTTGTAAATTTGTGGTATCTTTCCGATAAAGTTCATTTTTTAATGAATAATGTAAAATGTTGTATTTTAATTCAAAACATTTTTTTAATCTAATTTATTTATCTGATTAGATTATCTTTTGAATTGTTTTTGAAGTAAAATTAGAATATATTTTTACCATTAAATCCAATAGTGGTCATTGGAATTAATTTCACTTTGAAATCAGACTTAAAGTAGTGTCAATCTTTTGATACTTATTGTTTCATAAAAACACGATATTTGCTCTGACAGCGGGAATTAATTATTAAATTCATTAATGTGACTTATATGTTTTGAATTTTGCAAAATAGACATCATTTTTGAATTCAGAATATCAAATATAGCTTTCAGTGAATTTTTGGGATTTTTCTGAAAAACATCAATTTTTGATGAATAGTGAAACCACTAAGTGGAACTTATAAAAACTGATTTTTCCATTTAATTGAAATTTTTCCTTTTTTGTGTTTTTAATTTCAAAAATCCAAAATACATGGTTGTCATTAAGAAGTAAAATGTGGTTCAATGGGATAAAAATAATTTTTTTGGTGAATAGTAACTTATTAAGTTTTTAATCGCGATTAGAAGTAATTAGTGTAGTGTATGGTATGAATAATGTTTTAATAAAATGAAATGACCTAGACACATGTTCTAACCTCATTTGATGTGTCATGGCTGACCAAGAAAATCCATGGGTCAACTTGGGGACCCCATGGAGCCACTTTGGTTGGAAAATGACATAAATATCTTTTTATTTAATGTTAAAGTAAAAATGACACAAACATGAAATGTTTTACTAAAACAATTTTTACATGGGGTTATACAAGTAATATTTTTGACCATAAATAGTCATTGGAAATATAAAAAGATTTCCTACATCATATTATTTTTTTATACTTTTTAGAAATTAAATAAAATAAATTATTTATGACATCATGATGATGCAGCGATGACCTCATTATTTAATGATTTAAATAAAATGGAAAGATAATATAATATCTAAGACCTACACATGTAAAAAACCTATTGGATGAGTGTATCTCAACCCTTATCACCTTATACTCGAAATAAATCATTGTGGGACCTTTAAAATCCGAAACTCTTTTGAAAATTAAGTTACATTTTATACCTTTCCAAAAGTTCCCCTCCTCTCCTCTTCTAAAAGGCCCCCAACTCTACCTCCTTACTCACACTACAAAAGCCTTTGGCTCGGCCAACCCCTGACCATTTTGTCTCTCCACTTCCCTCTCTTACTCCTTGAAGCCTCACTTTGGGCCGAAGTCTTCCCAAGGAATCCTTTGAGCTCAAACCAAAGGGAGTTAACCGATTTTAAGGTAATGTCTTCACTTGTGTCCTTTTGTTTTATTTTGCTTCTCCAACCCCCTAAACTCTTTTTATTCATTTATTTTGTAACAAATATAGTATATTAAATATACTGGGATGTTGTTATAATAATTATTAGATCTAAACTTACACACACCTACATCTAATGGTTAAAGAACATACTGTTTCTGTGGATTGCGAATTTCTGCCTCCCGAAACGATGATTGTTCAACATTCTTCTAACACCTTCAATGGTGGAAATTAAGATGAAAATATATTTATATATTACATATAATATGTTTATGTTTTACTTAAGCTTATGTATTTTTCATTTATGGCATACCTTTATGGTTTCCATTATGGGTAAACGTGATATCTTCATTTAAGGAAGTGCGGACTACTGCCCCCTCAAAGTGATTTGATTCGTTAATACCATATGTGGTATGTATACAAGATATATTTAATGATATTATATATGATACCATACTGGAATTAAAATACTATTATATATCATTATGTTTTAATTCCATTAAATATGAAATAGAAATGGAAGTATCGTTCATACGTACGTACGGCTTACCGTCTCCATGAAAGGTACATTTCATTTCTTATCTCAAAATGTTATGTAATATTATAAGTAAATATATATAATGGATATATATGTAATATATTAAATCTAAATTATGGATATCATTCTGGAATTATAACATATATATATCTCTCTCAATTTTTTAATTCCATTAATATGACAAAAAATGAAAGTAGCGTTCATGCGTACGTACGGCCTACCGTCTCCATGAACGGTGCTTTTCATTTTTCATCTCCAAATGATATGGAATATTATAAAATGAGTATTTACTAGATATAAATGATATTTTAATACTATTCTGGAAATTATTTACTTATTACTACCTGGGAAATCTTTTTTCAAACAAGTTCATTTTTGACTCGTGTACCAAACATCGGCAAAAACGTCTGATATGAACTAACATTATTAAACAATTATTATATCATTATAATATGTAATATGAACTGAATAATAATCTCTAAAGGAGGTACTAAGGTAATTATTAATTTCCCATATTTTGATATCCCTTACTGAGCTTTTTATGCTCATCCCATGTTTTTGAAATGTTTTTCACAGGTCAAGGGAAGGGTACATTATTTGATGATAGTGTCAAGGAAGTGTCAAGAAAGAATCCATGTTTTATTTTAAATATGTTTCCATTGATGGGAAAAATGAATACTATCTTTTATGTAACCACTTTGTTTAAATGTGGAATGTAATGAAAGTTTTATGATCTAATTCTCTAAACCTCTAAACCTGAAAAGATACTCAATGTGTAATCTTGTAGTAACTCAAGATTAAGTTAGGTTTAAGGCTGGGGCCTTATATTATAACTACTTAATGAGTAATAGAATAGAGTTATATTATGATAATATCATTGATATGTAGGTATTTATGTTAATTGAACATAATAATAGTGGATAATGGGATTTATAAGAGTGGCTATGTGAAAGTAAATCAAATAAAAAGAAAAATATCTCGATACAAGTATAGAATCTCTCCCCATAATGTCTTTCTTCATAACGAAGGCCTTAGGCATATTTCCTAAGACTTAAATCTCCTAAAAATATAAGAGATCTTTATTAGTGGAAATTTTGAGCTAAATTCAATAGAAACTAATAGATTGATGTGCCATGTTTTGAGTGGAAAGGAGATCGATTTTATTTGAAAAAGTTGTTAATTTAATTGGATATTTATGTTAGTGTAATAGTAAATAAGGAAAGATATGTGTTTTAAGTGATTTAGGTAAGGAATTATTGGTGATAAATGTATTATCAAATCATATAACTAAATAAAACATATATTATTTCAATATATCTGGTTTGTATCCCAAAACTCAAGGGATTTTATTTTAACAAGTTTACCCCCTTTTATCTTTTTAATTATATACTATGGTAATTATTTTAGTAATAAAAATAAATTATGAACCCTCTAACCTAATTTTTGAAATGATAATTTTATATATAGACTCAATTTAATCTTACTAAATTTATATATATATTAGTTTTAAATTTTTAATAGAAACATAATGTATATACGAAAAATAATTTTTATATAAAATTTATTTATTAAACATTATGTGTTGGTATTCTTATTTACTGTCACATACAAATCATTACTTGTGTTATAACATTTTTTATACCTATAATCCTTAAACTTTGATAAAATAATCTTTAAAGCATGATATTCTATTAATTAATAGAAAAATTCATAATGCATACAAAATATTTCTATAACAATATGTTTTTAAGAATTAAAACGAATTTATTGATATACCCTTTCATGTAATATTCAACTGATGAATTTTAATTTTTATATTTATATATTTGATAAAAATTTCACAATCTATAAAAATATAAATTTTAATAATTTACATCTTAAATACAAATATATATTTATAATCAAAAAATAATTTTAAACAAATAATTTTTTTAGCCAAGAATAATTAAGTTTATATTTCTTATAATAACTTAATTTTTCCTTATATTTTATTAATTTGTTTTAAAAATCATTCATAAAATTTTATTGTGATATTTTTAAATTATAATTATTTAAAAATTGATAAATTTAATAAATATAGGTAATATAAACTAGTTTATTTAGAATCATTTGTATTTTCACAAGGGACTTAAAATCCTATAATTATATAAAAAAATAATACTAAATTTATTTCAAATTTATTATTTAAATTTGAAATTTTGTACTTTTTAACATCTAAATAAATATTATATATATTAACTATATACTGATAATTCCAAATCGGTAACATGTTTACTGGTATTATACCTCGTGATTATATACCAATGTATAAAAGTCATACAATGGAAGTTTTACACATATTATGTCCTATAAATACAATTCATTCTAACCTCTCATGTATAAAAACACATTCCATTAATTTTTATTAAGGATTTTCCAATAATATTTTTCCGTTTAGGATGTTTTTTTATATTATTGGTTTAGTTCTACTATTGGTGATTTTCAATGATAATGATGATGTAGGTGATTTTATAATTGGAAAATTTTTTCAACTGCCATTATATTATGCAATTTTATTTTATAAACATTTGAAGGATTTATTTATCCCAGGTAAGTAATATATTTTTTCATTTAATTTTATTTTAATTTCTATTATAAACGAATAAAATGTGGTTAATTTGACAAAATTTTTTAGGGATTATTTCCTACAAATGTTTTCATTCATTATAAATAATGAAATATGTAACCTCATGAAATTAAATAAAAATTAAATATAGGATGTTACAATGATCAAATAATAATAATCGGTCATCATATAAACAGTCAAGAGGGTATTTGGATGTGGATGTCAAATAATAAAATAGTTATCACCAACTGGGATTTCCAAGCATGGAAGTCAAAGATATCAATGTGACTTGTTGGTCTGATATAGGCTAGATTATTTTCATTGGATTACATTTTATTGTATAGGGGAGAGTGGGTGTTGATCGAGAGTGGTGTGGATCTACTAATATCCATATTATATGGTGCATTCATTACATTGGTGAAACAATTTATTTTATTCCAGATAATTTAATAACTTATTTCTTATTTGAGTTAGAGTTTTCGGTGAGCTTTTTGGGCTTATATACACTCAGGGAAGTAGGTTGGATGTTCTAAGACATTCTATGAGTGTATGTTAGTGGTTATAAATTAAGCACACATATTCGATTTCATTGGGTTTAAAATTGCTTGTTTCAATGAAATATTTTCTATGCACTGGATGAATCACATATCGGCTCACATTGAATCCTAAGATGGATGAGTTAAAATTTATATCAGGTAGGGGATGAGAGGATGTTAATATAGAGGGTTGTGGTTCTAGTAATATCCATATTAGATTATGCATTTTTTATATTGCTAAAAAAATTTATTTTATTTCAAATAATTTAATAACTTATTTCAGATTGGTGTTAGAGTATTTAGTGAGAATTATAAACATCGATACCCCACAGGGAATCCGTTTTGGTCATTTTTACGACTTTCTATGGGTGAATGGTTGGGGTTAGATATTATGGATAGTTATTGGATTTCATTTTGTTTAAAATTCCTAGTTTTAGTGAAATTTTTTCTATGCATTGGATGAATCACATATGGGATCACATTGACCCCTAAAAGGGTTGAATTCAAATTTATATCAGGAATCAAATTAGGGGATATTTATAGCAATGTGTGTGGTTATAGTAATATCCATATTTGACGATTCATTTTTTACATTAGTATAACAATTTATATTATACCGAGTAATTTAATAACTTAATTTTGATTGGTGATAGAGTATTCAATGATATTTTTGGACTAAGATACACCTCTATGAAGCAGGTTTGGTCATTGTATGATATTCCATGGGTGTATGGTAGCGGTTAGGGATTGTGAAAACATATTGGATTTCATTGATTTAAAATTCCTAGTTTCAATGTAATATTTTTATCAATTGGACGATTCACATCTTGGCTCACATTTACTCTTAAAAGGGTTGAGTTACAATTTATATCTAAAAGGGGATGACCATAATATCATTTAATATTTGGATTTATATGTGGTTTTTATTTGAACTTAACCATTTAATGGTTCTGAGATTTTATCATTCATATGACTAGTATAGTTTTTTGTGATAATGAAGAGATAATTTCACTCATTTTCCAAATAACTATATATTTTTATCAAAAAAATAATTTTCCATATCATGATTGATTATTGAGTGAAATATTGACATAAATAAAAAAGCCTTCTCATGGACTGGATCCCATATCAATTTCGTAAATTCATATAGAATAGATCTATTTGAGTGATATAAGGATTGAACTGATAGAAATTGTAGAAAAGGAACTCAATCATTTGATTTCAAACCTATGGGTGATCGAGTGTTAAGTTAAAAATATGGTGATGGTAACTTGAGGTTATGTAATGATTAAAGGAAACTAGAATAGGATAAATTATAGAACAACCATCTACATTTGATGTTGTATTAAATATTTCAATTATTGAGGAATTTATAATTGTACTCTAATATTGATCGATATTTTTTCTATCATCACCTCTAGATGTGGGTTTATGAAAAACAACATAGATGTATTTGGAGTTGGTATGGGTTATTTGTGTTCCTATTGATGGTATTTAGCAAGGAAAAAATCAATAAATATTCATGGATATTATGAATCAGATATTCCACATCTACATAAACTGATTTTTCATGGTATTCATGTAAGATATTTGTGTGTACTCTCAGACTCAAGATCATATTGGGATTCATCGGGTGGAAGTGTGATTCAAACATCTGGATTATCATCACAATAAAAATATCAATTGGTATTAACATGTAAATTATATAGTATGATTTATTATTCCTATGTTATTAGAGGGTAAAATTATTCTAAATTTTGATACTGTGAATTTTGTTGAATTTTTTGGGAATAACTATGTATGAATTTATGATAAACAGATTTCTGGTTCTATTCAGTTATTGCTGGTAGTTCATTATTTATTTATCTCATATAATTATTTTAATAAAGGCATTATATAATAAATATAATAATTAAAATGGAATAATAATAATACAATTACATTCTTGGAGTTAATATAGAGTATCATATCTTCACCCATTATATTTTCAAAAGACCCAAGTAAGAGATACCAAATAAACTATGATGTTTTTTGGAATTTTATTGGGGTAATATTAAAATAATAGAATATTGTGGTAACTCATATATTTATTAATATATTAATTCATTAGTAGAACAATCCCATTTAGGATTTAGAGCTAGGTCGTAAGTTCAATTAAATAAAATTTCGGTTCCATTATCTTTTCAATGTGAGATTTTGTATATATACTACAAGTTAATGAGGATATTTTTTATCAATAGTAAATGAATAATTATTGTTTATTTTTTGTTTAACACCACTTGTACATTGATTTAGATATAACTTATTTCTGGAAATTAGAAAATTCAATAGAAATGTCCCTCTACTGGAAGGATCAATAGAAGTTGGTCTGGGAATCAAGTAAGGAGTAGTGAATATTGAGCCTCTTCTTGGAGTTATACCTTAAAATGTACATAGATAAAGTAATAGTGGATCATGTTTATCTTATTAATACTTATTAGTTATTTTAATATATAATGGATAAAATGGAACCATTTTTACACTATATCATAATATGAGAAAGGGTATATGGTGGGAATTCCATATAAGGAATGACTATTGATAGGGATTTGGTAATTTATATACATTTTGGGATGGAGCTTCTAATATGAATGAAATAGGATTAAATAAAGGGAATATTAAACATATTTATTGGTTGTGTAACCCGGATTGATCAATATATATCAATATATTAAATTTACAATCTCATTTATATCTATAAATATAGAAGTTCTTGGCTACATCTTTATGTCCATCATCAGTTTTCATGTCAATAACATACACCTAAGACCAATAGGACAATTGTTTACACCACCAGATCCCAAATGGATGTCATTATGGGTTTAATATATAATTTTTTATGGAGATACCAACTTCACCCTAAGGATAAAATATTTTCTGGGTTGTTTTTTATTGACTTTCTATGGTCTCATGCGTCATACCAATATGGAAGACCTAACAGGTTGAATAGTTTAGTAAGAAATACACGTAGGTGGTTTTCTCAAAAATAGTGTAACTAGGAGTAACATATTTGAATATATTACATGGATCATGTTTTAATTTTGGATAGGGTTACAAAAATTTATGTAAACTCAACAGAAGTTGAGAGGGTATACCACCCATAAATGAAATATTTAGTCAAAGATCGTGATCATGATACATGAAGAAACTTTTAAAGAAATATTGTATGATTTGGGGGTGGATTGGTAGGATCATATGGATTTGGATATAATTTCATAAAATAATAGTAACTATGATTTGAAACAACATACTCCTTTTGAAGAAACATTTGGTTAACAGGTTCATTACCATATATTTTTTTAGATATGTGTGTGTTATTAATAATATGGTCGATATTTTTTTAGGGAGTGATAATCCATTTTATTTAAAAATAGTTGGATTATTTTCAGAGTTGGAATTGATAATATATATTATATATTATATGCTTTATTGTTCATCATGGTTGATTGGGTTTTCTATGGGGTCGGTACAGTTATGTCATCATCAGTTGAGAAAGAACATAAAACTAAGGTCATTGTTCATATAATTAATTTAGATTTTGGATAATATTTTTAATATGCCTACCAATTATCACTTCCTTTGAGATTCCCAACATTACATGTTGTGTTCCCTGTTTTTTATCTATTTATGAATGATCCAAAAAATTTACTATATTGAAAAATATGACATAGATACTGATTTGGAAATAGAATTTGAGGGAAGTATAGTAAAGATCATATACATGAGGGAGGAATTGTTTTATCATAAATTTGGTTCTATATTGTGTATGATATATAATTACAACCATATAATGGAGTAATGGGGTGAGAGTATTATATAATATCTCTATAGTTGTTATTTTTCGGCATGTAATCTTAATAACACTTCTCAATGATGACAAGACCATGGTTGGATATTTATAACACCCGATTGATTTTGAGGAATGATTCAAAGAAATGAGTATTTACATATATATATATATATATATATATATATATATATTATCATCATTTTATTATGGTACTAACAGAGTTGACATTGGGATGAGAAGATGAGATGGTTGGAGGACCATCAGAACAGGTGGGAAGAGGCAGACTCCTACTATTGGTTTAGTGAGTGCTCTATGGATTAGTAAGCCCCAAATCTACACTAGAATCTCAGTGGTACCCACTATGATCATAGAGTCCCACAAAGAGTTTTATGGGACTCTACTAGGATTCTATTAGGGACTCTAAAACAATATTTTTAATGGAGGGTATATTCATCATTGGGACTGACATTTTGGTTTAAAAACTCACCCTTATTCCCCTTTTTTAGTCTTGAATGAAATAAAATTCCCCCTTAGATCACTCAAATGATTAAGCTCAATAAACATAATTATATATTGAATTTATATTCCACTATGTTATTTGATCCCTTCATTTTTGTTATCATCTTTTTCATTATTTTTGATTAAGTTCTTCAACACAACTCCAATTTTTGGATATTTTTAAAAATTGATATTTTTTAGTAAAATGGGATTATATATAGGACTCCATTATTAGAGCTAGCATCTACATATGAGTGGTGGGTAATTTGTAACACTCTCATAAACTAATATATTTTTACATGTGATTATTATAAGAGATCATATGTGGGTGATCATGAAAAGTTTAAAAATTAATCGGTGGATCTTGTGTAGTCTTGAGAAATAAGAGATAACCTTTAGGAGAATAATTTTGTGTATTTAACCCACACTCATGAAATCAATGTTCTATAAAAACATAATTTTTATATATTTTTATTCTATCTTAGAAAATAGATATGTCCTGTATTCTCCATTTTGAGAAAGGTGATTTTGAACCTATAATTGTCCATGGGATCAATTTATTATATTTCTTGTTTTTAAAGGTTATATGGTCAAAATAATTGTTTTTCTTCTAATGTGAAGGTGTCAGATTTGAGAGTCATACTTGTGGTACAAAATATTATAAGATAGGTTATAATCTATGAAAAATCATATTACGGGAGGTTATATCCTATTTTATGAATGGTTGGGATGTAAAAAATGGGCATATGATATATTCTAGCATACTTTTATGAGATTTATTTATCAATTATATCCATATAGTGATGGTTTGTTTTTATGGTCCGTGATGTATTGATTATTGATATAGCTGTGAGAGGTGGGATATGTTACACCATACTTGTTATTTAATACACCTCATACCATTATGAATTTCTTTGAATGGTCAAGATTTTTATATTTATGACAGTTTAGGATATTTCTATAGGTATTGTATATGAAACACACACCTCATGATTTGGATACACTTCCCATTAATTTTAATGTTATTATTCTTCATAAGTTCCATATCCTAGAGGTTTTGATTCAGATAAAACAAGGGGTTTTCTGTGTTTTTTTCTTCTATATATTCAAAACAAAACCTTTAGTTAGGGAATTTAACTTGTGATACAAATTATTTCCAAGCTGTATTCTCTTATTATAATTGAGTTCAAAAAGGGTCCCACTCATAACACTAGATAAATCCAAGAAGACCATGCTTTTTAGAATCCATGTAAGTTCACTATAACTCATCATGGTTGTTTATTTTGATAGTTCTATTTATTTATCACTCATTATTTACACTAACATTCATATTGATATTTATTTAAAGGACCTACTGGTGGTGTCCAATGTTTTTACTCATAGACTACATGTTCAATTTGGTAAATATTCATAATCAACCTTTTAATTTTCCTGAAAAGGGGAGACCATTATATCAGGTGGTTAACATATAATTTATTAATAAGGAGATTAAGGCGGTGTTATGGATTATTCAGTGACCATTTTAATTTTCCCTCTTTAATGTTTTACCTTTTTAAATTACCATATTTTTAATCACCTGTATTTTGTGATCACTCTTTTGACTACTGTTAAAATAACATGACTTCAGTTATCATTTTTTTATTTAGTGATGTTGTTTTTTTATATGATTAGAGGTTAGATACTATTTCATATCATGAATAGAGATTGATTTATTGTTTATTCTTCACTTATTTTATAATGGGTTTGGTATCAACGTCATAGTATCATAATTATATAGATTATTCTAACCCTACCAATTAGAAAACTTCGAAATACATGGAGTAATGCTTGAGGTCACATGTCAATCATGATTAGATCGATAAACCTAATCAATAATTTTACATTATATTATTACTTTTGGATAATTATAATTATAATTATTTTATTTTTATTATGATAAATAGTTGTATTTTTCATGTGAATGTGGAGAAATTATCATCTTTCTCCTAAGTTCACAATTGAAAAGATCATTTAATGTAAGAGATCCCTCTTTCTTATATTCTCTCTTCCTTTAAAGATGAAGAACCATCATGGTAAAATTTTATATCCTCTGTTATATTCTTCATCCTTTCATATATATGTTTTCCTTTTCCTATTTATCTTTAATTATTTTCTACATCAACATTTTTATTTCAAGTATTAAAGAATCAAAATATTTGGTAATTTCTCTTTATCCAGATGAACCCATTTTTAATTAAATTTATTTTGATAAAAAAAAATTAATGGGAGATTTATATGAGAAATGTGCACTCTAATATGATCCATAAGACCACTATTATATCCAAAATTGACTTTCCCCTATGTAAGATCCATTAGAGTGGGTGATATTTTTGTTTAGAATTAGACGATTGATTTTATGTGGATTTTGATGCTTTAAAATGGATAATTATGACAATAATACATGGAATATATCATTATAATTCTACAGGGTAACTTATTTTATACCTTTAAATTAATTTTATAAAAATTATATATCATTCAGATATTTTAGAAATTTAATTTAAATTAAAAAATTACATTGTTTGTTAATGATATATTCTTTTATAATATATTCATTAATTTATAAATTCCTGCATAATTTTATTTTCCCATTTCTTATACTGTGATGAGATTATCAATTGTTTTTATTAATTATTAATAATTTTTATGTAAATAAATGGATTAATAAAGATTTATTTGATGGTTTTTTTGTGAGATATAGTTCAGGTGACTAGCTTGAATAATTTTATAACAATTGTTTTTTAATTTTATTTGTTATTTATGTGAAACATCATGGATCATATGGGCTTCTACATGTGAAATTATAAATATATATTCATTATTTCATTCTAAATTGAACCATTGGTTATAATTTCCCAAAATTATTTGTGACCCCATTTATGATTTCTCTCTAACTAGTGGAACCACCCACTCATGATTAAATTAAGTAATTTGAGTTTCATTGTATCATTTTTTCAAGAAAAATAGTTTCATTTTTATCTAAGTTATTAGAAACACCCATTTTATCATATTAGTTCATTTAATAGTTATACTATTTTCTTTCAAAAATACATTTTTCTGTTTTGGTATTTCTAAACTCATTATTTAAATTCTAAAATTTTGAAAATAAACTTAATTGAATGGAATTGGTGAAATGATTTTTTATTGGATTCATAACTATAATTCATTCAATTAATGTTTTCAATGAAAAAAAATATTATACTAGATTGTTTTTTTGGAATTATTAATAGAAACCTATTAATTATTTGAGGCATCCTATTGATCTATAAACTCAATTCCTAAATGTACACACTTTTAATAAAAAAGGAGTTCTGTTGTTTTTATTTTTACAGGTATTAGAAGATATTTAACATGGTTATTAATTGAACTATATGAAAAAAAGTAATTGGGGTGGTGGAATAGTTATATAATCTTATTTCTCATAGATATAGATATATGTTTCATTTTATTTTTATTTTTGTAAAAGTATATTTTCATCTTCAATATTATTTTTTAATTATTTATTGTATTATTACATTATGTAATTTTTTTTATTTTTAATTATACCACTAGATTTTTATGTAATATATTTTTATATAAATTAATTATTTATTTGTAGAAATATTATTTATATGAAATGATATATTAAAAATATGATCTATTAATATAAAATATTATGATGAAATCATTATTTTACATTTATTACATAAAATGATAAATCATTCACATTAATGATGAATTATACCATTGGCACATGTGATAGGATATGGTAATTGGGATCACACCATATGTGTGTGGAATGTTGGTCCTGTTAATTATTAAGCGTATAAAAGTTGGTATGTTAATATTATATTGATGCATAATATTTAAAAATAAATTACAACTTTCCATAAATTTCAAAAAAAAATTTAATCTATAAGATCATTTAAAAAACATATTTACATCACATATGTGAAGATATTATTATCCCTTAAAACATAAATGGTTATAGTTAAAAAAAATACTATCATTTAATAATGATTAAAGCATTTTATTCCATTAATAAAATATATTTATTGTTGTTGAAAACAGAACTAATGAAAACCAAATCTGTTCAGTAGGTCACAATGTGAAACTTTCAATTGGAACATTCATAGAATGACTACTCAATCATATTATATTACAAAATAAAAAATTAGTATCCCAATTATCATTTATGTTTTTTGGTAATAATTTATTATAAATATGATCACAAAACTAATTTATTTAGTTTCATAAGGGTAATGAATTATATGTAATTAATTATTTTTCCCTTGATTTTGGTGATTGAAATTATTATAATTGAAATGGATTATTACTCACACTACTCAAAATTCAAAAACTCATGAAATTAATATTTCATGTAATGTGATAGAGATTAATTGTTACATATTTATACAGAAATTCCATATTTTAATATTCCCATATAATCAAAAAAAAAGTGGCATAATAATGACATTAAAATTGTATTTTAATCAATGCACTAATTTTTTATATGATTTTTTGTGTATTTTGATTTTATGTTTTTATTTACAAATTTTTTTTATTAATTGGATTTTTTTTATTTCTATTTGAAATTAATTATAATTAATAATATTTCATTATATTAATTTGGATTATAAATGTGATGATATAGATGGGTACATTTATAAAAATTATGAAAATAAATTCTGGAAAAAGTGTTGACAATATATCACAAAATGATTAAAAAACACAAATATAAACAAGAATTTGTAGATTACATATGTTTCCAAGGATATAATGAATCATATAGAAAATTTTATATATGTTTCTTTCATATAATTTTGTGTGAGTTTTATTATATCACAAAGAGAAATGTTCAGCTGGTAATACACAAAAATGCATTGCAAATTTGAGAAATCAATATATGTTATAGAAAAAGACATAAAATGTACATTTATAGTGGAAATAAATCAATATTAAAATGTGAAATGTTATTAATCATTGGATTCTTTAGAAATTCCTTAATATAAGATTATTATTTTATGTTTCTATAGGAATTTAGGATGAATACATGACATTAAATGGAATTTATTGTGTCTATTATGGGATACTTATGGAAATTGTGAGACCTCATTAAAGAAATCATATATTATAATCAACCACCACGGATATATTAGATGTCATTAAAATAAAATTGATATTTTAAAGTAATCATGTGGGAAAGGATAATAATTATATGGATATCCTGGAATAAATAATAGAGGTATCTATAGAGATTTGAATTTTTCAAAATAAAAAAATATATCTTGGTGAGTTAATGCTGATGAAATGTTTTTCACTTACTAAAATTCATGTGAAACATGGAGGATCTGTAAGGGAGGACGAGATCAATGCATGGTGGAGTCATCTACCTAGGTGAAATATTACATATGTTCTATGTTTAATTATATGCATAATGATGCTCATGGTAGGAATAAAATATGCTTTTAGTGATGTTATGTTAATAAAATAAAATATGTTATAACACATGGTCATGAATTAATATTTTTGGGTCTCTATGCTAAATAGGATACGTAATACTAATTAAATCAGTATTTTTATTTGATAAATTTTTCTATGGGTACATTACATATAAGGCCCTGGCCTTAAACATTACTTCATCTTGAGTTATTACAATATTACAACTTGAGGATCTTTTCAGGATTATAGATTTAGAGAATTAGATCATAAAACATGCATTACATTCCACATTTAAACAAAGTGGTTACATAAAAGATAGTATTCAATTTTCCCATCAATGGAAACATATTTAAAATAAAACATGGAATCTTTCTTGACACTTCCTTGACACTATCATCATATCATGTACCTTTCCCTTGACCTGTGAAAAACATTTCAAAAACTTGGGATGAGCATAAAAATCTCAGTAAGGGATATAAAAATATGGAAAGGAAACATGGGTACATATATACATAAGAATGAAATCATACTTTACCCATAAAACAAAATCACTTTAACATAACTCATCAAATCATGAATAAATTATAGAAATCATAAGACATAAAGGTAACTTGAGGCATTCATAACATTCTTACGTAGGGAGTAACCCTCTTGGTTACGTTTGGAATACCCATCACAGTATATTCACTAAATCTCTTTGGAGAAACCTCAACGTTTAACCCCTTTACGTTACCCAATGCATTGGAGAGCTATATTGGGCTCACCCGCCCTTAGTTTATCACGGAACCACCCATCTTCATAATAATTACCAAGAACCACAACATAATCGTATTACATAAAACATGCATAAAGGAAACATAACATTTCCACCTTTCAATCAGAAGATATCAATACAACACATTGATATAAAATCATTGTGAAAACCATTTCCAATGCCAAATAAAAGAAAAGTAAAACATGGTATTTATTTTTCATTTAAAAAAAAGGTATGACTTGTAGAGGAAGCTAAAACTCAAATAATGGTCATGACGGCGGAGAAGTCGTTTTCGCCGCATACGTACGAAAAAAACATTCCCTTTTTTCGTTTAATAAAATGATTCGTATAAAAAATATTCCTTATGGATAAACGTAAAAGTCAATGGGGTTTATACACCATATAAAAGAAGGTTGTGTATAAAAGAAAATATGCCTCAATGAAAGAAGATTGAGATGAAGTCCCATACCTCGGGTCCGACTTGACTCGATCGTTCTTTAACCTCCTGAATAATAAACATGAGTAAATTTCTACTTTCTTAAGAACCTTTTTCAAGATAATTTTCCTTTTATATCACTTATTACCATGTCATGAACACTATTTAATTATTTAAGTTATTAACTGTCGTTTTAACAATCATTGGTACTTGAGTCAAAAATAAACTCTTTATAATTACAAGTTGTTCATGTATCCATTATAACCAGAGTTATACTCATGATGTAGATATCATATATGTCATATATATCCATTATATACATGCATTTATAATATTACATAAAGTTTAGGGGTAAGAAATGAAATGCACCGTTCATGGAGACAGTAAGCCGTATGTACGCATGAACGCTACTTTCATTTCTATTTCATATTTTATGGAATTGAATCATAATTATATAAAGGTATATTATAATTCCAGTATAATATAATATATAATATCTTTAATTACATCCTTTATACATCCCATATATGGCATTAATGAATCAAATCACTTTGAGGGGGCGGTAGTCCGCACTTCCTAAAATGAAGATATCACGTTTACCCATAATGGAAACCATAAAATTATGAAATAAATAAAAAATACATAAGCTTAAGGAAAACATAAACATGTTATATATAATATATAAATATAGTGACATTGTAATGGCCACCTTTGAAGGTGATATATGAGTGTTGAACAATCATCGTTTCGTGAGGTAGAAATTCGCCATCCACGGAAACAGTATGTTCTTTAACCATTAGAGGTAGGTGTGTGTAAGTGTAGCTCGAATCCTTCTTATAAAAACATCCTAGTATATGGAAGATACTGGTGTTGTTAAAAAATTAATGAATAAAAAGATTTTAGGGGTTGGAGAAGCTAAATAAAACAAAAGGACTCAAGTGAAGACATTACCTTAAAATCGGGTAACTCCCTTTGGTTTGAGGTCAAAGGCTTCCTTGAGAAGACATCTGCCCAAATTGAGGCTTCTAAGAGTTATAGAGGGATGTGTAGAGACAAAATGGGCAGGGTTTGGCTGAGGCAAACGCTTTGGAAGTGTGGGTAAGGAGGTAGAGGTGGGGGCCTTTTATAAGAGGAGAGGAGGGGCACTCTTGGAAAGTAAAGAAATGTTAATTTATTTTAAAATGCGTTTCGGATTAAAAATGACCCACATTGATATAATTTGAGGATAAGATGATAAGGGTTCGTAATATTCCCAACCAATAGGTTTTTTTACAAGTGTATCTCTTAGATTTTACATTATCTTTTCATTTTATTTAAATCGTTAAATAATAAGGTAAATACTGCATCATCATGATGTCATAAATAATTTAATTTATTTAATTTCTAAAAATTATGAAAAAAATACTATGATGTAGGAAATATTTTTATATTTCCAATTACTATTTATAGTCGAAACTCTAACTTGTATAACCCCATGTAAAAATTGTTTTAATAAAACAACTCATGTTTGTGTTATTTTTAATTTTACATTAAATTAAAAGTTATTTAAGTAATTTCCAACCAATGTGGCTCCATGGGGTCCCCTAGTTGACCCATGGATTTTCTTGGTAGTCCATGACACATCCAATAAAGTTAGGACATGTTTCAAGATCATCTCATATTATTAAAACATTATTTTTAGCTTAAACTACACTAATTACCTCTAATCGTGATTAATAAACTTAAAAGTTACTATTCACCAATAAATTATTTTAATCCCATTGAACCACATGTTACTTCTTAATGACAACCATGTATGTTGGATTTTTGAAATTCAAAACATAGAGCTGGTAAAATTTCATTTAAACGAAAAAAATCAGTTTTTTAAATACCACTTTGTGGTTTCACTATTCATCAAAAATTGTAGTTTTTCAGAAAAATACCAAAACTTCACCCTAAGCTATATTTGATATTCTGAATTCAAAAATTATGTCTATTTTACGAAAATCAAATCATATAAGTTACATTAATTAATTTAATAATTAATTCTCGTTGTCACGACAAATAGCATGTTTTTATGAAACAATAAGTATTAAAAGATTGACACTAGATTAAGTCCAATTTCAAAGTGAAATTAATTACAACGACCACTATTGAATTAGATGGTAATAATATATTCTATTTACACTTTAAAAACAATTAAAAAGTTAATCTGACCATATAATTAAATTAGATAAAAAAGCAGTTTTGATGTAAACTCCAGTATTTTTCACTATTCATTAAAAAATTAACATTGTTGGAAAAATACCAAAAAATTACCCAAAGTATATATCAATGTTCCAACCATAAATAATAAGTTTATTTTGACATATAGAGCTTATAAAATTGTCAAAAATTTGTTTTAAAAATGGTTTTTCCTCAAAAGGTAGTAAAACAATCTTTTAAAAATATTAGTGTATTTCATGCTTAAGATTGGATTTATTCTCATTTTAAGCCTCTAAAACACTATCTAATTAATTAATAGACCTAGATAAAAATAACTATTATTCATTATCTACTTGGGATGTTACATATTTCCCCCTTTATAAAATTGTGTCCCTATAATTTATTTACATATCAAATAAGTTAGGGTATTTAGCCCTCATTGCATTTTCAGATTCCCATGTTGCCTCTTCAATCAAGTGGTTTTCCACAAAAACTTTACCCGATGAATCACCTTATTCCGTAACACTTTCTCCATGTGGTCAAAAATCTGGACCGGTTGTTCCTCATAAGATAGGTTCTCTTCCAGCTGAACTGCCTCTAGACTCAAAACATGAGATGGATCTGGCATATACTTTCTCAACATCGAAACATGAAAAACATTGTGTACCTGAGATAAACTCGGAGGTAAATCCCCTTGGTAAGCAACTGATCCAACCCTTTCTAGAATTTCATATGGTCCAATAAACCTTGGACTCAGCTTTCCTTTCTTACCAAATCGCATCACACTTTTCCATGGTGATGCTTTGAGAAAAACATGATCACCCACCTCAAAAGAGAGATCCTTCCTCCTGTTGTCTGCATAACTCTTCTGTCTGCTTTGAGCTATTCTCATGTGTTTCTGTATCAAATGAACTTTTTCTGCCAACTCTTCTACCAATTCTGGTCCCATCATCTTCCTTTCACCCACTTCATCCCAGAAAGCTGGAGTTCGACACTGCTTCCCATATAACACCTCAAATGGTGCCATCTGTATACTAGAATGAAAATAGTTATTATATGAAAACTCAACCAAAGAAAGATATTGGTCCCAACTTCCCTGATAATCCATCGAACAAGAACATATCATATCCTCCAAAGTCTGAATTGTTTGTTCTGACTGTCCATTTGACTGAGGATGAAAAGCTGTACTAAAATATAATTCAGTACCCAATGACTTTTGACGGCCCTTGCAAAAGGTAGAAGTAAACCTGGGATCATGATCGGATATAATGGATAAGGGAACTCCATGCAACCTGGCAATCTCTTTTAGGTACAATCGAGAAAGATGATCTAGAGAGAAAGTGTCTCTAATACGAAGGAAATGAGCAGATTTAGTCAAGTGATCAACAATAACCCAGATTGCATTATTACCTCGAGATGTCTTCGATAATCCCACAACAAAGTCCATGGATATATTCTCCCATTTCCACTACAGCATTGGTAAAGGCTGAAGCATCCCTTTCGGTAACTGTCGCTCCACATTATCCTATTTACAAGTCAAACACTTCACAGTAAAATCAGCAATATCTTTTTTCATTCCATCCCACCAGTAATACTCTCGCAGGTCTCTGTACATCTTAGTACTGCCAGGATGAACAGAAAACGGAGAACTATGAGCTTCACATAACTTCTCTCTCTTCAACTGTGAATTACAAGGCACACACAATATTTTCCCAAATCTCAAACACAATCATTATCAATGTTGAATTCAGGCAACTTACCCTTCTGAAGTAGCTCTACCTTTTTCTAAAACTCATTGTCTTGCTTCTGTGCTTGCTTGATTCTGTCTGATAGATAATATTTCACTGATACCTGAAACAAAATAGAAGGACATCCTGCACCAAAAACTTCTATTCCAAATTTCATCAAATCTTTAACCAAAGGATCACGTTCCAAATGCAACATTGTTAATGAAGCATTATTTTTTCGACTCAAAGCATCAGCCACTTTATTTGATTTTCCCGGATGGAAATGAATTGTACAATCATAATCCTTGATTAATTCTAGCCATCTCCACTGTCTCATGTTCAATTAATTCTGAGTGAATATATACTTTAAACATTTATGATCGGTATATATTTCACACTTTACTCCATACAAATGATGCCTCCAAATTTTTAAAGCGAAAACAACAGCAGCTAATTCGAAATCATGTGTAGGGTAATTTACCTCATGAGTTTTCACCTATCGTGAAACATAAGAAATTACCTGATCATTCTGCATTAGGACGCAACCAAGTCCTTTCAATGAAGCATCACTGTAGATAACAAACTCCCCATTCCTATAAGGTAGTGCCAAAACTAGAGCATTCACCAATCTTCTTTTAAAATCCTAAAAACAATCATCACATTATTTTGTCCATATAAACTTGACACCCTTCCGAGTTATCTTAGTCATTGGAATAGTTAACCGGGAAAAATTTCTAACAAACCTTCGGTAATAGCCTTCCAAACCAAGGAAGCTACGAATATCAGTTACATTTGTGGGTCTTGGCCATTCTTCAACAACCTTTGTTTTTGCAGGATCAACAGTTATCCCATCTTTAGAAACAATGTGACCAAGGAAAGGAATTTTTTTCAACCAAAACTCACACTTGCTGAATTTCCCATACAATTTCTTTTCTTTTAAGGTTTGAAAAATAACCCTTAAATCTCTTTCATGCTCCTATTTACTTTTAGAAAACACCAAAATATCATCAATGAAAACCACCACAAACTCATCCAAGAACTCATGGAAAATTCTATTCATTAAGTCCATGAATACAGCAGGTGCATTGGATAGCCCAAAATGATTTAATACAAATTCATAATGGCCATATCTTATACGAAACACAGTATTTGGAACATCTGCTTCCTTTACCTTCAGCTGATGGTACCCCGATCTCAGGTCAATCTTTGAAAAATACTGAGCTCCCTGGAGCTGATCAAACAAATCATCGATATATGGAAAAGGATATTTGTTCTTAATAGTGATGTTATTCAAGGCTCTATAATCAATGAAAAGTCTCATAGAACCATCTCTATTTTTAACAAATTAAACAGGATCACCCCACGGTGATGTTCTGGGTCGAATGAAACCTTTCTCTAATAAATCTTTCAATTTGTCCTTCAACTCTAAAAGTTAAATTTGAGCCATTCGATAAGGGGGTTTTGAAATTGTCTTAGCATCAGGAACTAAGTCAATAGTAAATTCAACTTCCTGATCTGGTATTATTCCAGGCAACTCATTTGGAAAAACATCAGGATACTCAATTACCACTGGAACATCATTAATCTGAACAGTTCCATTATTTCAATTATGTGTGCATGGTAACAGTCATTTCCATCTTTTACAAGTTTCTCAGCCTCTTGATATGTTATCAATAGTAAGGGTTCATTCTTGTACAAAAACTGAAAGTCTTTCTGAAAAGAAACTTCTTTATCTCTACAGTCAATCTTAGCATGGTAAATAGAGAGCCAATCCATACCCAGGATAACATAAAACTCTACTAGAGGTAAAACAATAAGGTTTTCAAGTAGGTTCTTTCCACATATAAGGATAGGAAGATTATTATAAATTCTTTTTGCCTCAACATTTCCCCCAGGTTTTTTTACCAAAATTTTAGGAGTCATTTCTTGATATGGTATTCCCATTTTAATAGAAAAGGTTTCAGAGATGAAAGAATGTGTAGACCCAAAATCAAACAACACCCTGGCATAATCTGAAAAAACAAACAAAGTACCTGATACAAATTCATTTGATGGCCTGACATCTACTGAAGTAGTTTCAAAGGATTTCACCACCCCTTTCTGCTTGTAGTCTATCTACTTCCCATCACTCAAGCTCTTTGTCGGACATTCGTTTGCATAGTGACCCATCTCATTGCACTTAAAACATTTCACTAACTGTAAATCAAAATTGGACTTACCATCACCTTGATCTTTTTCAGTGCAATCACGAGCCTTATGTCCCATCTAACCACATCAGTAGCACTTTCCAGAATTCCGAAGACATTCCCCAGCACGCCTTTTACCACATTTATCACAAACTGGAAACTTAGTTTTCTTACCATTAGACTTTTTTGAAGAATTCATTCCTTTATCCTACCACCTCGGTCTCTTCTTCTGTTGGTTGTTATAGAACACTTGATCATCGGAAAACTCCATTTCCACCTTCTCAGCACATCAAACAAGATTTTCATAACTTTTGAACTCACGAGAAGCTAATGCCCTTGGATATTTTGGCATTAATACTGAGTAAAAATGATTAATTTTACTATCAAGGCCTCAGATAAAATTTGGAGCATACCTTTCCAATCGAGTGAACCTTTATTCATAGGCATCCACTGAGTCTTCCTCTTACCTCAAATCCAAGAATCGCTTTTCCATCCTAAGTCGAACAGCCTTAGGAAAATACTTCTCAAGAAACATACCTTTAAATTCATCCCAGTCGAGAGCATCAATCTCATCAGCAACCTTGATATATTTAACCACCGACCACCACTGATCTGCTTCACCCTCCAAATGGTAAATAACAATACTAACCTTTTGATTTTCTAAACACCCCATGACATCGAAAATCTTCTCCAGTGCTTTAATCCACCCTTCAGAAAACACAGGGTCAGATGATCCTCTGAATGATGGGGGATGTTGCCTCATGAAATGTTCCACCACTAACATGTTCATCTGCGGTTGATCTGGCTGATCTCGTGCATGGATACCACTACCATTTATCGCTTGAGTCAACTGCGCCATTACTACAACAAACTGTTTAGTTCCAATTCCGACCATCTTAGGATGCTGATTCGGAAGTTTATTTCCTTCTGTATGCCTTCCTAGCACTGCTTCCATGTTTCCTCTGCGGAAAACCATTCTGAACAAATATGTCTTAGATGAAGCAACGTTGTAATCATCAAATGCATTATCATTTCAATTTGACCATAAAAAATATTTTTGGATAATAATTTTATAAAATTCTAACTCCTAAAGTTATCTAAACTGTACTTTGATACCAAATATAAGGCCCCGACCTTAAACATTACTTAATATTGAGTTATTACAAGATTACACCATGAGTATCTTCTCAGGTTTAGAGTTTTAGAGAATTAGGTCATAAAACATGCATTACATTCCACATTTAAACAAAGTGGTTACATAAAAGATAGTATTCATTTTTACCATCAATGGAAACATATTAAAAATAAAACATGGATTCTTTCTTGACACTTCATTGACACTATCATCATATCATGTACCATTCCCTTGACATGTGAAAAACATTTCAAAATCATGGGATGAGCATAAAAAGCTCAGTAAGAGATATAAAAATATGGAAAGGAAACATGGGTACATATATACATAAGAATGAAATCATAATTTACCCATAAAAAATAATCACTTTAACATACCTCATCAAATCATGAATAAATCATAGAAATCATAAGACATAAAGGTAACATGAGGCATTCATAACATTCTTATGTAGGGAGTAACCCTCTTGGTTACATTTGGAATACCCATCACTGTATATTCCCTAAATCTCTACAGAGAAACCTCAACGTTTAACCCCTTCACATTACCCAATACATTGGAGAGCTATATCGGGCTCGCCAGCCCTTCATTTATCACAGAACCACCCGTCTTCATTATAATTCCCAAGAACCACAACATAATCGTATCACATAAAACATGCATAAAGGAAACATAACATTTACACATTTCAATCACAAGCTATCAATACAAAAAATTGATATAAAAACATTATGAAAACCATTTTCAATACCAAAATAAAAGAAAATTAAAACATGGTATTTATTTTTCTTTTTAAAAAAAGGTATGGCTTGTAGAGGAAGCCGAAACTCAAATAATGGTCACGACGGCGAAGAAGTCATTGTCGTCGCATACGTACGACAAAAACATTTCCTTTTTTCATTTAGTAAAACGATTCTTATAAAAAATATTCCTTATGGATAAATGTAAAAGTCAAAGGGGTTTATACACCGTATAAAAGAAGGTTGTGTATAAAACAAAATATTCCTCAATGAAAGGAGATTGAGACAAAGTCCCATACCTCGGGTCTGACGTGACTCGATAGTTCTTTAACCTCCTGAATAATAAACTTGAGTTAATTTCTACTTGCTTAAGAACCCTTTTCAAGTTCAGTTTTCCTTTTATATCACTTATTACCATTTCATGAACACTATGTATTTATTTAAGTTATTAACAGTCGTTTTAACGATCATTGGTACTTGAGTCAAAAATAAACTCTTTATAATTACATGTTGATCATGTATCAATTATATCCATAGTTATAATTATGATGTAGATATAATATATATAATATATATCTATTATATACATGCATCTATAATATTACATAACATTTAGGGGTTAGAAATGAAATGCACCGTTCATGGAAATGGTAAGCCCTACGTACGCATAAAGGCTACATTCATTTCAATTTCGTATTTTATGAAATGGAATCATAATGATATAAAGGTATATTATAATTACAGTATAATATCATATATAATATCTTTAATTACATCCTTTATACATCCCACATATGACATTAATGAATCAAATCACTTTGAGGGGGTGGTAGTCCGCACTTCCTAAAATGAAGATATCGCGTTTACCCATAATGGAAACAATAAAGTTATGACATAAATGAAAAATACAGAAGCCTAAGGAAAACATAAACATATTATATATAATATATAAATATAGTGACATCATAATGGCCACCTTTGAAGGTGATATATGAGTGTTGAACAATCATCGTTTCGTGAGGCAGAAATTCGCCATCCACGGAAACTGTATGTTCTTTAACCATTAGATGTAGGTGTGTGAAAGTGTGGCTCAAATAAATATTATAAAATCATCCTAGTATATGGAAGATACAGGTATTTTTACAAAAGAAATGAATAAAAAGTGTTTAGGGGGTTGGAGAAGCAATATAAAACAAAAGGACTCAAGTGAAGACATTACCTTAAAATCGGGTAACTCCCTTTGGTTTGAGCTCAATTGATTCCTTGGGTAGACTTCTACCCAATGTTAGGCTTCTAAGAGTTATAAGGGATGTGGAGAGACAAAATGGGCAGGTTTTGGCCCAGCCAAAGGCTTTGGAAGTGTGGGAATGGAGGTAGAGGTGGGGACCTTTTATAAGAGGAGAGGAGGGGCACTCTATGAATGTAAAGAAATGTTACATTATTTTAAAATGATTTTCGGATTCAAAAGGTCCCACATTGATATAATTCGAGAATAGGGTGATAAGGGTTCTAAATATACCCAACCAATAGGTTTTTTACAAGTGTAGAGCTTAGATTTTACATTACCTTTTCATTTTATTTAAATCGTTAAATAATGAGGTAAATGCTGAATCATCATGATGTCATAAATAATTTAATTTATTTAATGTCTAAAAATTATGAAAAAAATACTATGTTGTAGGAAATATTTTTATATTTTTAATTAATATTTATAGTCAAAAGTCTGACTTGTATAACACCATGTAGAAATTGTTTCAATAAAACAACTCAGGTTTGTGTCATTTTTACTTTTACATTAAATAAAAAGTTATTTATGTCATTTCCCAACAAATGTGCCTCCATGGGGTCCCCAAGTTGACCCATGGATGGTCTTGGTCAGCCATGACAAATCCAATAAGGGTAGGACATGTGTCAAGATCATCTCATATTATTAAAACATTATTTTTACCTTAAACTACACTAATTACCTCTAATCGCGATTAATAAACATAAAAGTTACTATTCACCAAAAAATTATTTTAATCACATTGAACCAAATTTTACTTCTTAATGACAACCATGTATGTTGGATTTTGTAAATTAAAAACATAGAGGTTGTAAAATTTCATTTAAACGAAAAAAATCAGTTTTTTAAGTACCACTTAGTGGTTTGACTATCCATCAAAAATTTTAGTTTTTCAGAAAAATACAAAAACTTCACCCTAAGATATATTTGATATTCCAAATTCAAAAATTATGCCTATTTTACAAAATTAAAATAATATAAGTTACATTAATTATTTTAATAATTAATTCCCACTGTAACGACAAATAGCGTGTTTTTATGAAACAATAAGTATTAGAAGATTGACACTAGATTAAGTCCAATTTCAAAGTGAAATTAATTACAACGACCACTATTGGATTAAATGGTAAAAATATATTCTATTTACACTTTAAAACCAATTAATATGATAATATAACCATATAATTAAATTAGATGAAAATGCAGTTTTGATGTAAAATGCAGTATTTTTCACTATTCATTAAAAAATGAACATTGTCGGAAAAATACAAAAAATTTACCCAAAGTATATTTAAATGTCTCAATAATAAATAATAAGTTTATTTTGAACAATAGAGGTTATAAAATTGTCAAAAGTTTGATTTAAAAATTGTTTGTCATCAAAAGGCAGTAAAACAATCTTTTAAAAATATTAGTGTATTTCATGCTTAAGATTGGATTTATTCTCATTTTAAGCCTCTAAAACACTATATAATTCATTATTAGACATAGATAAAAATATCTATTATTAATTACTTACTTGGGATGTTACATTATATGTTTTTGTATTTCTATGTTTCTGGGAATTATAGCATGTATTTCATTATTATGAAAATTATTTGTTATTTGGATGGTTGATTAATTGTTTTTATTGAGGATTATACATAGGGGACTTTATCTTGGGCCTCTATCTTGGTTTTTTCATATAGTATATGATCCTATTTGTGCACAACTTTTTAAAAGGCCTAATTTCAAGGGAAATTAATTCTTATCCATGGATTTATTCACATTGTCATCACTAGCCCTAAATTATTTTAGGAGATAATTACTTCAGTTGATCAATTTTTTCGTAGCACTGTTTCTCACCATCTATTTTTTCAAAATCCATAAGGTTTTATTCCTCCCTATTCCACCACTACCATATATATTTAATAATACGTTGAATCAGTTACATAACTGATTATATTTATTAATCCACACATTTCCCCAATACACATGCCATATCTCCAATATAATAACATCCGTTCATGTTTCTTAGTTTATACTCCATAATCAACCACTACAAATTTTTATATCCATTTGGAGGAATTGGGATATTATTTAACACATTTATGGCTTTGGTTCTTTATGTTGAGTCTGAGAGAGACATAATGGTAGTTTAAGAGTGTGGAGGAATAGTGCTAATCTAGATCTCCACTGCCATAGTTCTATGGAAAAATCCTTCAAACCCCAATATGTTTGGGTAAAGATTTCATTCCAAATTTCATTAGAAGATAATTATTTATAAAGTATATATTGTATATTTTAAAATATGAGTAATTAAATTTAGAGAACATTTCTAGGTTCTTGGTATAGGTATACTATTATAATAAAATTATTTATTTGTTATTCAGCTCTAGTTTTATAAAACTATTATTTCCTTTTTCTCCATGGGCATTATATAGGTCCATATAAGAATGTATATTAATTTATTGTGTCATTGTTAACTGATTAAAATTTTTTTACTTATTAATACTCTTTAAATAGTTTATTTATCCTTAAGTTCATTCTTTCATTCTCAATTAATTACTGTAAATTTTTTGTTTATTTTCATAATATATAATCTTTGGGATGGTGTAATTTTCACAAATTCAAATATAAATATAAAAAGAATCACATTCAGAATTTCTATTTATTTTAATACAAATTTAATTGATGATAATATTGATTCCATATCTACATATTTATATATTTCGCTTGTATGTTGTTTTAATTAATAAATGGAATTAATGTTCTCAATATAATTTGACCAATGTTCTGGTGTCTGTACCATGTTTCAATGTTAAATCCATAATAAAATTGTATCAGGGAATTTATCATGAACAAGAATGACACTTTTTATGATTTAAATCATGAAATTCAATCAATATAATGCTTTAAACCTATATAAAATCAATTTGAGTTAATGTATTATATATATTTTACTCATATATTATTTATATGGAGTTGAAAATAACTCCACCAATGTATCTTATTAATTGATAGAGTACAGATAATTATATTGATTTTTAATCTAATATTCATGAAAAATATCATTGACTGTTATAATTAACCATAGAACACAAATTCATCCATGATTTATTTTATCAACCTATTTCTCATGGTATCTTCTATATGGTAGAACATTTGAATATGAAGAAATCCTTTAATGGTTGTAATTATAAGATGAGACGACATTACAACCTTATCCAGACTCATAGAACTTATTTTTGAGTTCATCTTGATAGATATAAGAAATTACTATTATATTTTGTATTATAGATGTTAAAAAAAATATTTGAATACCAACCCAATGTTTTACGGACATCAATATATAATTCATAAAATTTATAAAATATTTTTTGTTGAATATATATTCCATTAGTCTTGAGGATGTGGCTGATACTATATTGTAATAGGAGATTCAAAGAAATTTATTGTATGTAAAACCAAAGGTAGAGTTTATGAGAGAGGGAGGTTAGCTGAAATATTATGGAAAAGAAAAAAAATATTAGAATTTTTAGTAATTTTAGAATATATCTATTTCGTAAAACTAGCCACATTAATAAGCATTTTCTTGAGAATGATATCTCTCAGGATATCTGATCTTAGTAAAATTTGGTACACCACTATTTTTATAGTGTAGATATCCAATCCGCACATCAAGTGTACATTTGATTAGAATAAGGGGGTCTCACTTACATTAATTCATTATGTGATTGAATGAATGGATCATTATGAGACTTGTAGGAGAATATATTGGATGGAATGGTTTTATATGTTCAGATCAAGAATTTTTCCCTTTAGTAGGTGTTTAGAATTTGGGTTATATATTTTTCATGAAAGTTATGCCTCTATTTTAAAAATTACTTATTTATGTAAATTGGTTATTTTTCTTGTACTATGTAAAATTTGATATTTCCATATATGACTTTATGGAGGAGTATTTTAGCTATCAATGAAGGTACTTATATTTATTATGTTGAGTAGTAGATATTGGTAAACATTTCTTCCCATTTCCTTGGACCTATATCAGGTGAATATTTAGGTATGTAGTATATTACCATATATTATTATCTTATTCTTCGATTTTAGTCAAATTTTCTAATCATGTTTTTAGAAGGATACATTTGATCAATTGAAATATAAATACATGTTTCAAAATTTGATACACACTGAGGGAATTTTAAAATGGTAGGATTATTCATATACTTATATATATCTCTCTCTCTTAGATATGGAACTTTACAAACCAACAGACATCTTAAATTGCCTTAAAATGTCAAACTATTTTATAGAAATATAGATCAATTTGATATTTATAAAATATTGCAAACTAATGAAAAAAATTAATTATTATTTTTTTATTACTTTTCTATGGAAATCATTCATGTAACATGATTTTTATATTACTAGGATGAATTTAATATAATACTATAATGGATGTTATTCGTTTCCTAGGTTTATATTTTCATTTCTCTTTGGGGATTTTTCTTATATTGGAATCATTTTTGGGCCTCTTCTTTTGGTATTTTTTTTCATCCCAAATTTCTTATCGTGTAACCCTTTTTACTAACCAAAATATTCTTTTTTTATCATGATCCATAGATTAATTTTCTGTCTGATATCTACCAATAATTAATTTTATTGTGTAGCTCTAGTGAAATATTTAGGTGTTTCATTATCATGTTTTCTCATAATATGTTTTGACTAAAATAAAAAGAGCTTTATTATTATACATTATGTCACTATAATGTGTCCTCGATGGCCATTTGAATTTTTTACATGGTTAATTCTCTAAATCCATCCTTGAATTTTACATCAAACCCATGACCCAGTAAATATATCACTCACTACACCTACACTACTTTACTAATTCCCATTTAGTACACTGTCCATTTTTATCCATTAGTTCAATTTCAATAATTCATCCATTTTACATCACATTTAGCTCTCTATTTTTCTTTTTTGAGTTATATAGATATATCCTGAGAGGGAAAATGAAACGATCTTGCTTGTATATTTTCCACCCTAATTCCACAGAATATTATTTCCATCACTAAAATATTATAGAAGTATTTTTTTCTAGTGATATCAGTGGAGAAAAAATATGCATGAATGATATCATTCAGCTCCTTTTGTTCCAATCATGAACTTTTGAGAACATTTCCATGTCCTTGGTTGATGAATCAACTCAAGGTATAGATAAATAATTAATATAATGATTAAATTATTTCATAATTATAATAACAAATATTATCATAAGGGGTGTACATAATGGATTAATGTATTGGAAACTAGAAACATAAAAACAATTATTGCACATGCTATGAATACTATACCATAAACAAAATACAATCTTAGTTAATCTAGGTTTCAAAATCATATTCAAATCCATGATAAAGGAAAATGTTAAAATGGTGAGCTAAAATTCTCATTAAGGGATGAAAAATAAACACCATAATGGTGGGATCATAAATATAACGAAAAAACCAGAATCAAGGAAAAATTTCATATTAAAATATTCATAAAATGATAATAGTTAACCATAAGAATGAATGATAGAAATAAAATATCAAAATATATCACTTAAATCATTGAATTAAAAACCTAAAAAATGAAACATATTATAAGTTCCATGGAACATTTTAAAGAAATTGTAACATAAAAAAATATGATTTCTTACTTTTTGAACCATACTACCAACCAACCCACTCAATCAAAAAAAATAAGTTAAATTCCATCATAATAAGCATTTTTAAAACTCACTGGTTGCTAAAATATTCACATAATATTGTAATATCATTATATATAATCATTCACCCCATTCATTAAAAAGAGGTATTGGTTCCACCCATCTCATAATCTATAAATTTATTTTCCACTTGATTATAACAAGCATTACAACATGAAATATCCCATAGAATGAAAAAATAAGTTTTATAACATTTTAAAATCATCATCTAAAGAGCCTCTAAAAAAAGGGATTCATAGAACATCCAAATGGAAATCATTCAATTTTAAAATGGAAATAATTAATTAAAAGTATTATCATGAAACATCAAAAAAAAATTAAATCACATGATTAAAATGATCATCCAAAATAAAAACATAATTTGACAAAACCAATGGGTCTCCCTCTACCCAGTCTAAAGAGGTCGTTTCTTTAAATTATAAAATGAAGCTTCGACCCCAACAATAAAACAAGTTAAAACAAGAATTATAAATTCAAAGGAGGTAGATCAATTTTATGATAGTAATAAATTCAAATATGGAAGATATTTTTTGAGAAAAACTATGTATTCATCACTATAAAATTCATTGAAACTTGTTTCTTCTCAAAATGACTCATTTTCCATAAAAAATTAAAATAAAATGATTCATGAAAAAAAATTGGTTAAAAACACTTTTTAATAAGAAGTAAAATGATAACATCATATAAATGGAAAATTCTTACAAAAAAATGTTAAATAAAAAAATGAAATACTAAGATTAAGTAATTTGAGATACCTAGTCCCTTACCTTTACCCTTGACTTCCATGAAAGTTATTTATTCCCATTTTTTTATAAATTTAAACATATTAATTAACTAGTTAATATCATTATTCATACAAATACACATTAATATTATTTCTTAATAAACGTTTTCTTTAGGAATTTTATTTTTGTAACCTTTTTTCAACATCAGGTGTTATCAATATTAATCATTTTGGACTAGGATAATAAAATCATTTTTCATATTTTTTTTTATTCAAATATGATAATTTAAAAACCATTTAAGGTGCATTATTTGAGTGTTTAAAAATAATCCGAATTTTATAATTATATAAAATACTAGTTTTAGACACACTTCTTGAAAATAGATTTGGTTAAGAACTATTTTTGGGATATTGAAAAGATAATAAGTGATTTCCTTATAATACTCATTCATTTATGTGTTATCCAAAAAAAAGAATATTTTAGATGTATATGAATTTTGTGTATCATATATAATCAGACACTATAAACTAAAACCATCCATGTTTTGAAGTGAAGGATACTGAAACACATTTATTCAAAGAGGTGTTAGTCTACACAAGTCATGATTACTGTTTCTATTAATCAATGAATGAGAGCAGGGAAGGTTGATAGTGGGAGATAAATTAAAAAAAATTATATAAGTCATTTTTAATCATAAATACCATCATTAATTCCACTTATTATCATTGTTAATTAAAAATATAAATCTTCTCTTTCACAATGTGATAATTCACATACAAAAACAAATGACAATTCGTGTTTTTTAATAGTATATATAAGAGAATAAATAATCTTTATACCATTACTATAATTAAATATCAAAAAACTAAGTATGATTAATATTTTATTAAACAATGGTTTTTAGTGGAATAGAAAATAAATAATAATAATGTAACGTTAACAATGATGTGATACATTCATTGAGACCATAAACATTTTCTTGATGAATTCCTTAGATATGAGGGACATAGGATACTTTTTTTTGGTAAAAACGGGTATTAAAGTGTGTAAATTAATTAAATTTTTGTAAATTTTATTGGCTTCTATTGAAAATAAAAATTAAGAGAGGCATATTGATATTTTTTGTGTTATTCCAATTTATACAAAAATAAAAGAGATCATTTGGAAACATTTTTCATTTTGTCAATAATGCTATGAAAAAATTCAGGGAACAATGGAATAGAAGTGGAAAAACGTTTTCTATGGGACAACATAAGCACAAAAATCATCTCAAAAACTTATTTGAAAAAAATTAACATGTTTTTTCCATTTACCCATAGTTAAATACATTTTACCATTGTTACCTTTTATCTGGGAAAAAAGTTCATACATGGTAATTAATTTTGATATGTTAAGTTAAAATCAATAAAATTACATATTTTCAAACATATAATTTTTAAATTGAACAAAAAAACTTATCAAATTGATATATATATATATATATATATATGAAATTTATATTTTTAAATTTTATTAATTGCATCAAAATAGTTTGTAGAGAATTTTATTAATTAATATAAAACTTATTCATATGATAATATTATTATTATTATTTTTTTTATAGAAATATATTTATTTATTATAAAAATAATGAAAAATTTTATTGAGAAGAATTATAAAACCTAATTCACCATCAAAATAATTATTTAAAAGAATAAAATGAAAATAGCTTTTAAACACCAATAAAATGTTGTTTATGTACAAAAATACTTAAAATAGATCTTATAAGTTCCAAATAATACATTAGATTTCATTATTATACCATAAAAATAAATATTTGATCAATTAAAATATTTTATAATCCTTTAGACCTTGCATAGATACAGATAAAAGTATAAAATGTGCCGTTTGATTTACAAACAATATTTTTCTTTATTCACCTAAAAATCATTTATTGAAATAACACAATAATTCAGCAAAAGTTATTATGACTATGATAAATACAATTGTGATACTATTTGTTTCAAATTCACATTCTAAATTTGGTCAAATTAACATTAAAAATAGGATATATAGACAAACCCATTTTTATAAAAAATGAATTTTGGTGTGCTAACTATTAGATCTCAATATGTTATTAGCTAATCTAGTGTTACTATACACTATTATTATTCAATCAAGATAATTTGAGACCTATAAAATTAAGTTTAAAGTTTTTTAAATACATTCAAACAAAATTTATTTTTATAAAAAAATAATTTCTCAAAATTTTAAATTATTTTATGATATATCTATAAATATTTTTTACTTTTTGATTTAATCTTAATTTCTATATAAATAACCCCATGTGATCTCCATGTAACACATATGAATCATATAATCTCTAGTGGTAGTCTAGAGTGATTATTTTACTTTCACAAACCTTATAGAACTTTTTAATATCCAAATATTTCCATCACAAATGATTCCACTTATACAATAATTTTATGAACTCATTTCGATTTAGTCTAGAGAAATCCTATGTGAAGATACCTCCTTCACAGCATGGTTATATGGGATTCATAATGAAGTATTTTACTTCCATTTGTCATTTTATCTTACATTATTCATATATTATAATATATTTACTTCAATATACACCATATAATTGAATTGATATAGTTTAATAGTAATATTTAACAATAAAAAATAATTTTTTTTCAATTTAGTTTGGGAATTCATGTGACTTGAGTTATTTAAAAAGTGATTATTTTTTTATAATAGAAAACAAAATCTCATGTTGTTACATTCCACCCCCAAGTTAAATAAATTTCATTCATGTAATTTTAATAATTCCTTTCTATAAAAATACTAACTGTATTTTGAGATTTAATATTCTATGGAGGTATTAATCACATATATTTAATTACAATAAGAATAATACCAATACTGTTTTTCTGCCTAACCATTTGAGACAATTACCACTCATTTATTATTGTTAAGAACTATTTTATTTTCTTTTCAGTTTGTAATTAAAAACCATAGTAAAATATTAGCATAAATTTTTTATGGAATGAAATGTGATTTCGTATTTTTATTATATATATTCCACATACACATACCTCTCATATTACATTATTTCCCAACATGGTAGTTACAAATGAAAGATGAGGACTAATGATGAAGCTGATGAATAATTAACCTCCTCCTTATGTGTATCACTATGATCCATGTTCATAACCTCTAATAAATTTTTGGGCTATCCATGACCTCGACACTAACTTTTTCTCTTTCTATTTTATCCCTCACTTGTTTTCACAACTTCAATAGATAACCACCAAATTATTCATCTCCCTGTTGTACTAGTCCATGCCACTCCCACTACATAAAACCCTCTTAGAAAAAGGTTGGAATGGGATGTTTCATCACCTCATCCACAATGGGTGGAATTTCATGTGTCCAATTAGGGTCTTCCCAAAACTAAACTATTTCTCACACATTTTTCATGGGTTCAAATATTGTGGGGCATTGAACCGGGTTCTTAAACTGATCCAATCCATGAGGTCACTAGGTGTCGTCATCTTTCACTTGGCCACCAGTTATTATCACACTTGTATTGGGAAAGTGAAATCATATTCAATATCAACCGTTTTTATAGTACCATTAACATTTATGGAAACATCATGGACTAAGGGTTATGATGTCGAATTGATAGATATTGATGTAGATGATTTGTTGGTTTCATCGACTATTGTAGGTGACATTATAATCTCTCTATTAATATTGCAACATTATGTTTGATCTCCAATCAATATTAATAGTTAGCATAGAATGGGTAAGAATTCCATGATTAGTGAATATATATCCTTTCTATATGTAGTTAATTTATTTTTTCAATTATATGTAAAAGACCCACACTAGGATTTATATTCTTATAAATGTAAATTTAAAAAATAATCCATAATGAATCTACATATTCAATTTGAAAAAGTATCATTATGATGGTACACCAAGAACCCATTATTATAAACATATAGTGTCTATAATAAAGGTCCCTTATATTCAATTTTTATTTAGAGTATTTAGTTTTCACAATACGCTTCATTGGATGTCATGTAAGAAACATTGCCTTGTTCCCTTGGTTGAGGAGGTTTTTTACACCTATAATTCTTATCTTTCATGGATTAATGACACTAACTTGAGTAATGAGAAATATTTACACACTAAATGGATAAAAATATTATGAGTTCATAGGTATTAATGCTTACCACTACCATCATGCAAACCATATTCATCATATTCCATGGTCATTTTGAATCTTGATGACCCCCTCAACCCATGTAAAGCATTTTCCACCCCATTGAGGAAATTTTATCCATACCACATTCCAAAATTTTTATAAATAGGTGGTTGAATATCCCACATTTCATCATATTCATTTCCAGGATTTTTATGGGACTCCATTTTCCCCTTATTTGGTACACTCGGAATTTTAACTATGTTTATATATTCAATAATGTTTCAGGATAGTTAGTTTGGCACAAATAGATCTTTTATCATTCCATCTTCCATTCCAATGGGTTTATGATTGATATAACAATAAAATTTTCCTTCACATCCTTAGTTAAATCAATTTATTATGGTACCATCCATCAATAAAAGCATAAGGTAAAACATGATTGTTGAATATTGAACTTCATAGAATAATTATCATAATCAACAACTTAATAGCATCTCAATGTTAAATTGAATCTCTAAAAAAATTATTAAATTTTGATATAGTTCATTTACTTAAGCCTATATAAATTTTATTTTTATCTATTTTACATTAAGTTGTCTTGTCATATACTTCCAAAACTAATTCCTCAATGTTAATAAGAAATCAATCCATCATAATGGTTCATAAAATATATGTGGTCAATTAATAATTATCCCTCATGGTTTTCAAATCTGCTTTGCAGTCATAGGCCCACTCCTTGGGAATTAGGGTGAAAATTGTGCCAATTATCAACCAACACTCTTCAGGGTTGTTACCCATAGGTGAATTTGATATAGAGATACATCCAATTTTAGGACCTAGATAGAGATGTATTACTACGGAAAACCATTTACTCAATACTTTATCAATTGTTCTGGATATCCACTTGTTTATAGGCTCAACTCTATGGTTTTGACTAATGTTCTCAAACCCTAATACCAAATTTAGGTAAAATAATCTCCAAATAACTAAAATATTCTTCAAAATAACAAAAATAATCCCTAAAATAACTGAAACCTACATTAATGCTGACGGAAGTGAGCTGATTGAAACACACATAAATAATACTGTGATTAATGGTTTAGTTATTGTATTTTCTAATTGTCACACACCCCAATGGAATAAGTGTGTAGTGTGTTGGAGAATACAAACATAAAAACACTTCTTTCACATGATGTGAACAATTCACAGTAAACTGAATCCAATCGTAGACATTATAGGTCACATAATCATCTTCAAATCCATGAGATGGGAAAACACATGTAGGGGTGATCTCAAACTAATAGAAACTGATAACATATCAAAGAAAAAATGGATAGATCATAAATATATGAAAAATAATCAATAAGGGAATATATATGATTTGAAAGAACATAAAATAATAGGAGTTAACAAAAACAACCAATTATACACATAATAACTCAGAAAATAAAAATTATACCATGGCATGAGAAACAAATAACCTGGGGAAAATAACATGGGCCATAGGACATAATAATTAAAGTGGAATTATCAAATACATAGGATTTATTATATGTGTGAACATGGATATAATCCAATAAGTTCATTCATAAAATAGGGTTCCATATATACCTTTAAATTTACACATTTACATCTACCCCTTTACCCAATTAATACATCATAGGGACACTGTAACAGCCCGAGATTTTATGAAAAATATTCTTTCTTATTTTACTAATGTCTTGTGTTATACGCTACACCAAAAGGAGCTTGCAAAACACGCATCCTTGACTTGCCTTGCATTACACGCAATCGCAACCTTCCTCGATAGCGTGTGTGGTACGTAATCCTGAGTTTCACGAAACAATGATATGCTATTAAAATATTATTAAAACTAGCCGTTATGAATAGTAATAACCACTTTTTAAATTTTAGAAATTTTAACTCTCAAAATGGACTTCATTTTTGGATTCGGAGTATCGAATTTAGCCTAAGGTGAAATTTTGGTACTTTTCGGATAACTTTCATATTCTGATGAATAGTACTAAATTATAATTAAAAACAACTTTTTTAATCGAAATAATAAATAGTGATAAATCATTAATTTGAGTGGTTTTAAAGTATATTTAGAATATATTTTTACAATTTAATACAATGTTGGTCATTGGATGTAGTTTCACATTTAAACTAGACATAAACAAGTGTCAATCTTTTGATAGATATTGTTTCTTAAAAACACACTATTTGTTTTAACAGCGGGATTTAATTATAAAATTAATTAATGCAACTTTTATGTTATGAATTTGGTAAAATAGACTTCATTTTTGAATTCGGAATATGAAATATAGCTTGGGATGAAATTTTGGCATTGTTCTGAAAAACATCAATTTTTGATGAATAGTGAAACTACTAAGTGGTAGGTTAAAAACTGAATTTTTCATAAAACTTAATTTTACCGCTTCTGTGAATGGAATTTCGAAAATCCGAGAGACACGGTTAATATCAAGGACTAAAATGTGGTTCAATGAGATGAAAATAATTTTTTGGTGAATAGTAACTTTTTACTTTTTTTACCACGGTTAATAGTAAATAAGTTAACTAAGGGTAAATATGATATTAATATTACCCTAACACATGTCCTAATTCTATTGGACAAGTGTAATTCGACCAAAAACAAACTTAGGAATAAAATATGACCATTTAGGCCCACTTGGATTAGATTAGGACATTTATTATTAATTTATTTAAAGAAGGGTTAAAATAGTTAAAATCAAAGTTTAATAAGTAAATCATTTTTAATATGGGGTTATACATAAGCTAAATTCGACTATAAATATTCATTAGAAAGCTAAAAAGATTTCCTACATGATGGTAGTTTATTTGTAATTTTTAGACATCAAATAATATAATTTATTTATGACACAAAAATGATGCAGTAATTATCTTATTAATGAAATATTGACATAATTGATAATATAAATACCAAAATAAATGTAATTTAAGACTTTTTATGAATTCCACTAATTTTCTAGGTTACTATGATATCTTAGTGTTGATTTAATCAACTTGTTTCGAACATGTAATTCTGTTATGACTTTCACAAAAATCATATATCAAATAGTGTCAAAATTGACACAAAATAGTTTTTAAATCAAATATTATATTATTAATTGTTATTTTATTCCTAAAAATCTAAGGTTCGGCCAAATGACTTAGATAAGGATATATATATTAATAATAAACAATTTGGGGTTCGTTTGGCATGTTATAGTAAGTGTATTAACCATATAGTGAAAGAAAACAAAAAGACACGGTAAAAGTTAAATTAATTAACTTAGAGTTAAATCTAATTGATAAGGTTAAAATAATATCTTAAACTTGTCTAAATTCTATTGGTTGATAGGATTTCGACCCATCCTTACTTTAGCTTCGAAATAAGACCCTTTGGAACCATTATAAACCGATTTTGACTTTAATATAAAATAATATTTTGAGATATTCCTAAGGTGCCCCTCTCCTCCCCTATAAAAGGACACCTCCTCCCCCTCCTCCTCACACCAATTTGAGCACTCAAGCTCGGCCAACCCCTGAAAATTTCTCCTCTCCACTTCCCTAGCAACATCCTAGAGGTTCTGGTCTTCCTCAAAGACCAATTTTAGTGCCCTAAGAGGAGGTCTCAAAGAGGCACTTCAAAGAAGAGGTAATTACCGTTACCAATTCTTTCATCTTTATTTCTTCTTCCACTTCTTCTTCTTAGGTTGTTTCATTATGAAGTAATAACATCAGTATCACTCATATACTGATATGTTATTATAAGTATGAAACAACCCTATTTCAACATCTATCCATCCTACGGAAAAAGAAATCACCGCGCGTGCGTACGTACGGAATACCGTCTCCACGCCGTGGTGTAATCTATTTTCCACCACCACCTTACATGGATGGGTATAATGGTGTAAAGAATAACTATACATAGTTATTACAACATCGTATTGATTCTTATATATTGTATAATCCACTCCAATTCAATTCAATATTTATAGAAATGATATCATCGCTCGTGCGTACGTACGGACTACCGTCTCCACGACGCGATGAGATTCATTCTCCATGTTAACCATTTAAGAATGATTATAATGTATATATAAGAAATAATAATGAAATATATGACATTATAAAGCTACTGGATTTATGTATATATATACATATTTATGTAATCTACTTACTTCCATTTCAAGACAATAAGGAAAGGAAAACAGCGTTCATGCGTACGTACGGACTACCGTCTCCATGAACGGTGTTTTTCATTTTATTTATCTACCTATTATATATATATATATACTGAATATATATGATATATAAATCATATTTTATATTCTGGAAGTAAGTAAATCATGATATAAGTAATAATGATGTCAAGAACAACAAGTCAAAACACCTACGATAAATGAAACGATTTTACCCAAAACGCTTCTTTAACATGGAGTTTACAAAAGAACGGGTAATATAATGTCATAAGTGAACCATATATGATATCATAACAATGAATATGATTCTGTAATAAGTCAATAACATGATTTAAATCATTATACAGGAGGTTCGGACACTTACAAAGCAAGTCGGACCTAAGGTAAGGGAAATATCACAATCTCATTTTTATCCGAGATTGTTTATTCGTAAGTATTTACTGGGGTTTATTTTATCATCCACATCCATGTTTCCTCAATATGTAATATTATTTCCATCCAACTACAATGGTTTAAATCCAATTTTACCCTTTGGTTAGTTTTTAGTAAAAGATATGAAAGGAATCTTTTTTCGTTTATCGTACGAGGTACATTTTGACTTTTTCGACAAAAGTACAAAGAATGTTTTTTTTAACTTATACGGCACGAACGGATTTCTACTGTTTTATAAAGCCTTATTTTCATGAAGCTTCCTCTAAAAGATTTCATGACTATTTTCAATAAAATCTCTTTCTTTTAAAATTGCATGATGTTTTGTGAAAAGAAATTGATTTTGAAGAAGAAAGGATATTTTCCTCAAGAATTCAATTCAAGTGTTTTATCAAAATTATTTTCCATCTAAGATAATAAAGGGTTCTGTTTATATCCATATTTTTACATTGATTTGACTATGTTGAGATGGAATTATGTTTATGAATTCCTTTATCTTATATGAATTGATTTATGATGTCATGATGTTTCAAGAATCCCATCTTTATTACATGGGTTATGCGATGATGTATGATTTATGATTTTGTGGCACACATAAGAAAGGATTCATTAAGAGATGGGTGGGACCTATATCTCCCTCCAATGCATTGGGTAAAGATTTTATATCTCATGAGATAGACATGGCTGGAATGGTAGGTTATACCGGTTCAGTGAAACAGGACTGAAACGAGGATTACTCGATTCAGAAAGGGACTTTGTCCACTAAGATAGTCTTGGCAATGAGTCTTGACTAACAAGAAATGATTCTCTATGATTATGTGTGTATGCCACAAAGTTCCATGTTTTATGTTATGATTATTGTGATTACATTTCACTGCCATGATTTATCCCATGTTATGAAATTATGCTCTCTTTTGCAGGTTATGATTTCCAAAATGTTATGTTCTTATGAATATGATGTGATTGATATTTCTTTTGTTTACCCTTACTGAGCATTTGAGCTCACCCTTTTATGTTTTCTTTTCCCCAGGATATAAAGAAAGGTTTTAGGTAAAAAAAAGGAAGATCTTTATGGGAGATGTTGAAGATCTTTCACCACGATTAGAAGATTATAGTCCGAGTTTCCAAAGACACTAAACTATTACGGTCCTTGTGTGTGTGTTTTTTGTAATGTACTAAGTATTCCGCAAAAGTAATGTAAAGTCCATGTACGTCAGGCTTCGGGTCTCTACAGTTGGTATCATAGGAAAGGTTTAGTCAACCTTTGGAAACTAGGATGCGAAAACGTTAGTGAGATCCCTAGAGATATTTCTAAGGTATGTCTAGGGATGTCTCTAAGGTTAAGTATACGTATAGGTTATCGTAATAGAATTACGCTAACGATCATAGAATTAAACCTAAGATGTTGGATATTGAAGGTACTCCCCCTTTATTATGTTGTTTTCCCTAGCATGATTTTTGCCTCTCACACTATTCTTTATGGGTTTTAGACGATGGCTGGAACCCGAAGGAACCGTGTTGATCAATGCAATGGACAATGCAATGATTGCCCTCCTGAACAAACAAATGTTATGGGAGATGGAGTGAAAAATATTATTGCTATACTTACACAAGCTATGAATCATTCTGGACTTCCAAATGAGCAGAGAAGGGAACAATATTCTATTGAGTCCTTCATGAGGCAACGTCCACCTTCTTTCAGTGGGTCTACTGATCCATTAGTTGCTGAACAATGGATTAGTACTACTGAAAAGATATTTTCAGTTCTTCAATGTTCTGAACATGATAAAGTCATCTTAGCAGTATATCGTTTGGAAGGTGAAGCTGATCAATGGTGGAATCTTATCAAGAATACGAGGCCAAGAGATGAAATTGAGTCCATGGAATGGGACGAGTTCAAGAACTTGTTTTTCAGTAAGTACTTCCCTCGTATTCTTCGAACAAAGATGGAGAAAGAGTTTCTTGAACTAAAGCAAAGGGATGATGAATCTGTTGGTACCTATGAAGCAAATTTTACAAGACTTGCAAGGTATGCTTCTGGAATTATCATCCAACCTGAAAGTAAAGTTGATCGATTTTTCAGTGGCTTAAAACCAAGTCTTCGAAGGGCATTAGCTATAAGAGACTTCAGTAGCTATGAAGAAATTGTGCGTTGTGCTATCAAGGTAGAAATGGAAGTTGGTGTTACATATCCATCTCATGGTTTTGACAAGAAACGAAAGATGGAGTTCAAGGAGAAATCTCAGAATAATGGTGAAAAGAAGATGAATGTTTCCTTATGCACAAAGTGTGGAAAGAAGCATGGTGGAGATTGTCTAAAAGGGACTAGAAAATGTTTTAAGTGTGGAAAAGAAGGTCATCGAGCAGCTGAGTGTCGAAGTAATGGAAAAAGGGTTTCTAATGATGTGAATAAAGCAAACACTGTAGAGAACGCACCGCCAACACTTCAATGCTTCAAGTGCAAGGAAATGGGGCATTATGCTAATAATTGCCCTAATCCAAGGGTTAGTGATGATCAACATGAGCAACCACTGAAGGCAAAGGACAAAGGGAAATCACATGCGATCACTATTGACAATGTTGAATATGACAACGATGTGGTGGAATGATTAAGTGTTTATGTAATGGGATTCCAAAATAATGTTGTATCATTGAGTATTGCAATATTTATTGATGTGGTATTCAAAGTGATTGAGATATTTTTTGGAAATAAGATGATATGCGCATAATGAAGACGAGAAAATGAAATGTTTAATAGTATTCATGAGCTCATGATTGATATAAGGACTAAGTGATATCATGGTTTGAGTATATAGAATTTTGAGGATTTTGGTATGTGGAAAGTGTTAACTTTTAACTGCACTCATGTTTTCACTAAGGTATTCAAGAGAATACACGATTAAGGACTTTGAATGTTTGGAATGTGACCAACAAGACATATCTTATGATATGTGGGGATCAACGACAGTATTAAATCTCTGGTAATCGTTGTCACTATATTATGAGAGTGGACTGCAGTATTATGTATAAGCCTAAAGATTAGACTGGATTATGTTGGACATAAGTTAGTATTGTTTAAGGATAGAAGATTTTCGATATTATTGATGGGATGTTATAGTAACGTAGTTTTAGAAAAAGGGACAACCTGCAGGACGGGCGACAGCCCATCGCTTCGGACAAGGCTGTAGGAATCGAACCCACAACCGAAGTGCGACTGGCCTTTATCGCCTACCACTGGCCTACAGGAAGTCCCTGTTTAGTAGAAACTAGTTTTATTATATTAATCAGCATGATATATGAAGTATAAGTCCATTTTAGGAACCATATATGATTAATCTCACTATAGAATGACTTATGTATATTTAATAACTTTTTCTAACCTTTTGTTTGAGACAGATGGAATGAACAGTCATTCTATCACATGATCTTCTAACACTTCACAAATAACAAATTCAACTTCATTTATTTAAGAGATGAAGTAGAAATTGTTCAAGGCACGAACAAAAGTGAGATTGTACCAAAATAAAGTAAGTATTTATTCTAAGAAAATTTTCAACTTTAGGGAAATGATCTTGAAAACCAAAAATGTTGTCCTAGTGATCTTATACCTGATGAATCAGATGGTACCTTATATCATCACAAATCTATGGATTTGTGATTACTGGCTTTTCCATAGCCATGTTCTCTACCACTCTCCATCAGAACATGATGGTTAGATTTCTCTTCCATATCCATATTTTCACCTATGTGGAAACCCATTGATTAGTTTATTTGGGTAATCGTTACATTTCATACTTTAGTTTTTAAAGCCAAGTTTTGGTATTCCCTTTTACGATGTGGGTTTCTATTAAAGAAACTTTCGAATAGTAAACCATTTATAACCCCGACGAATTTCGAGGGCGAAATTCATTTTAAGGGGGGTAGAATGTAACAGCCCGAGATTTTATGAAAAATATTCTTTCTTATTTTACTAATGTCTTGTGTTATACGCTACACCAAAAGGAGCTTGCACAACACGCATCCTTGACTTGCCTTTCATTACACGCAATCGCAACCTTCCTCGATAGCGTGTGTGGTACGTAATCCTGAGTTTCACGAAACAATGATATGCTATTAAAATATTATTAAAACTAGCCGTTATGAATAGTAATAACCACTTTTTAAATTTTAGAAATTTTAACTCTCAAAATGGACTTCATTTTTGGATTCGGAGTATCGAATTTAGCCTAAGGTGAAATTTTGGTACTTTTCGGATAACTTTCATATTCTGATGAATAGTACTAAATTATAATTAAAAACAACTTTTTTAATCGAAATAATAAATAGTGATAAATCATTAATTTGAGTGGTTTTAAAGTATATTTAGAATATATTTTTACAATTTAATACAATGTTGGTCATTGGATGTAGTTTCACATTTAAACTAGACATAAACAAGTGTCAATCTTTTGATAGATATTGTTTCTTAAAAACACGCTATTTGTTTTAACAGCGGGATTTAATTATAAAATTAATTAATGCAACTTTTATGTTATGAATTTGGTAAAATAGACTTCATTTTTGAATTCGGAATATGAAATATAGCTTGGGATGAAATTTTGGCATTGTTCTGAAAAACATCAATTTTTGATGAATAGTGAAACTACTAAGTGGTAGGTTAAAAACTGAATTTTTCATAAAACTTAATTTTACCGCTTCTGTGAATGGAATTTCGAAAATCCGAGAGACACGGTTAATATCAAGGACTAAAATGTGGTTCAATGAGATGAAAATAATTTTTTGGTGAATAGTAACTTTTTACTTTTTTTACCACGGTTAATAGTAAATAAGGTAACTAAGGGTAAATATGATATTAATATTACCCTAACACATGTCCTAATTCTATTGGACAAGTGTAATTCGACCAAAAACAAACTTAGGAATAAAATATGACCATTTAGGCCCACTTGGATTAGATTAGGACATTTATTATTAATTTATTTAAAGAAGGGTTAAAATAGTTAAAATCAAGGTTTAATAGGTAAATCATTTTTAATATGGGGTTATACATAAGATAAATTCGACTATAAATATTAATTAGAAAGCTAAAAAGATTTCCTACATGATGGTATTTTATTTGTAATTTTTAGACATCAAATAATATAATTTATTTATGACACAAAAATGATGCAGTAATTATCTTATTAATGAAATATTGAAATAATTGATAATATAAATACCAAAATAAATGTAATTTAAGACTTTTTATGAATTCCACTAATTTTCTAGGTTACTATGATATATTAGTGTTGATTTAATCAACTTGGTTCGAACATGTAATTCTGTTATGACTTTCACAAAAATCATATATCAAATAGTGTCAAAATTGACACAAAATAGTTTTTAAATCAAATATTATATTATTAATTGTTATTTTATTCCTAAAAATCTAAGGTTCGGCCAAATGACTTAGATAAGGATATATATATTAATAATAAACAATTTGGGGTTCGTTTGGCATGTTATAGTAAGTGTATTAACCATATAGTGAAAGAAAACAAAAAGACACGGTAAAAGTTAAATTAATTAACTTAGAGTTAAATCTAATTGATAAGGTTAAAATAATATCTTAAACTTGTCTAAATTCTATTGGTTGATAGGATTTCGACCCATACTTACTTTAGCTTCGAAATAAGACCCTTTGGAACCATTATAAACCGATTTTGACTTTAATATAAAATAATATTTTGAGATATTCCTAAGGTGCCCCTCTCCTCCCCTATAAAAGGACACCTCCTCCCCCTCCTCCTCACACCAATTTGAGCACTCAAGCTCGGCCAACCCCTGCCAATTTCTCCTCTCCACTTCCCTAGAAACATCCTAGAGGTTCTGGTCTTCCTCAAAGACCAATTTTAGTGCCCTAAGAGGAGGTCTCAAAGAGGCACTTCAAAGAAGAGGTAATTACCGTTACCAATTCTTTCATCTTTATTTCTTCTTCCACTTCTTCTTATTAGGTTGTTTCATTATTAAGTAACAACATCAGTATCACTCATATACTGATATGTTATTATAAGTATGAAACAACCCTATTTCACCATCTATCCATCCTGCGGAAAAAGAAATCACCGCGCGTGCGTACGTACGGAATACCGTCTCCACGCCGTGGTGTAATCTATTTTCCACCACCACCTTACATGGATGGGTATAATGGTGTAAAGAATAACTATACATAGTTATTACAACATCATATTGATTCTGATATATTGTATAATCCACTCCAATTCAATTCAATATTTATAGAAATGATATCATCACTCGTGCGTACGTACAGACTACCGTCTCCACGACGCGATGAGATTCATTCTCCATGTTAACCATTTAAGAATGATTATAATGTATATATAAGAAATAATAATGAAATATATGACATTATAAAGCTACTGGATTTATGTATATATATACATATGTATGTAATCTACTTACTTCCATTTCAAGACAATAAGGAAAGGAAAACAGCGTTCATGCGTACGTACGGACTACCGTCTCCATGAACGGTGTTTTTCATTTTATTTATCTACCTATTATATATATATATATACTGAATATATATGATATATAAATCATATTTTATATTCTGGAAGTAAGTAAATCATGATATAAGTAATAATGATGTCAAGAACAACAAGTCAAAACACCTACGATAAATGAAACGATTTTACCCAAAACGCTTCTTTAACATGGAGTTTACAAAAGAACGGGTAATATAATGTCATAAGTGAACCATATATGATATCATAACAATGAATATGATTCTGTAATAAGTCAATAACATGATTTAAATCATTATACAGGAGGTTCGGACACTTACAAAGCAAGTCGGACCTAAGGTAAGGGAAATATCACAATCTCATTTTTATCTGAGATTGTTTATTCGTAAGTATTTACTGGGCTTTATTTTATCATCCACATCCATGTTTCCTCAATATGTAATATTATTTCCATCCAACTACAATGGTTTAAATCCAATTTTACCCTTTGGTTAGTTTTTAGTAAAAGATATGAAAGGAATCTTTTGTCGTTTATCGTACGAGGTACATTTTGACTTTTTCGACAAAAGTACAAAGAATGTTTTTTTTTAACTTATACGGCACGAACGGATTTCTACTGTTTTATAAAGCCTTATTTCCATGAAGCTTCCTCTAAAAGATTTCATGGATATTTTCAATAAAATCTCTTTCTTTTAAAATTGCATGATGTTTTGTGAAAAGAAATTGATTTTGAAGAAGAAAGGATATTTTCCTCAAGAATTCAATTCAAGTGTTTTATCAAAATTATTTTCCATCTAAGATAATAAAGGGTTCTGTTTCTATCCATATTTTTACATTGATTTGACTATGTTGAGATGGAATTATGTTTATGAATTCCTTTATCTTATATGAATTGATTTATGATGTCATGATGTTTCAAGAATCCCATCTTTATTACATGGGTTATGCGATGATGTATGATTTATGATTTTGTGGCACACATAAGAAAGGATTCATTAAGAGATGGGTGGGACCTATATCTCCCTCCAATGCATTGGGTAAAGATTTTATATCTCATGAGATAGACATGGCTGGAATGGTAGGTTATACCGGTTCAGTGAAACAGGACTGAAACGAGGATTACTCGATTCAGAAAGGGACTTTGTCCACTAAGATAGTCTTGGCAATGAGTCTTGACTAACAAGAAATGATTCTCTATGATTATGTGTGTATGCCACAAAGTTCCATGTTTTATGTTATGATTATTGTGATTACATTTCACTGCCATGATTTATCCCATGTTATGAAATTATGCTCTCTTTTGCAGGTTATGATTTCCAAAATGTTATGTTCTTATGAATATGATGTGATTGATATTTCTTTTGTTTACCCTTACTGAGCATTTGAGCTCACCCTTTTATGTTTTCTTTTCCCCAGGATATAAAGAAAGGTTTTAGGTAAAAAAAAGGAAGATCTTTATGGGAGATGTTGAAGATCTTTCACCACGATTAGAAGATTATAGTCCGAGTTTCCAAAGACACTAAACTATTACGGTCCTTGTGTGTGTGTTTTTTGTAATGTACTAAGTATTCCGCAAAAGTAATGTAAAGTCCATGTATGTCAGGCTTCGGGTCTCTACAGACACATATGTCCCACCCATCTAATAATCTATACATTTGTTTTCCTCTTGAGAAAAAACCATGATATCAAAAAAATACCCAATGAAAGACAAATGGACAACATGAAATTTCCAAATCATCCTATATTAAACCCATTAAAAATGGTTTTTATATAACATCTAAATAGTAATCATTCCAATTTGTTAAAAAACCCATGAAATATTATAATTTTCATAAAACATTTAGATAGGGGCGTAAATTAAATTTATAAATACAAAAATCATGATCACCCAAAAATAAAAACATCATAGGAGAATTAAATAGGGAGAAACATGAAACATAACTCTAATTGAGGTATAGAATTTCTAAGATTAGGAAACAAACATATCCCCAAATGATTTTTCTAGAACACTTTGTATTTGTAGTTATAAAATTTACAGATACAATCTTTTTTTAAAAAAATCCCCCTTTTTTATAAAAAAACGAAAACAAAAACTTTCATTGAGATGTAATTGATTTACAAATTATTTATCCAAATAATTAAACAAGATAAAATCATTTCCAATTTAATTTCTATGAAAATTCATGTCTAAATAAGAAATTTTATAATTGAAATAATGTTATTTGAGTTTCCATTCCCCTTACCTTTAACCTTTATTTTCATGGAATTTGATTTTCCACCTATATCATAAAAAATTAATTAAATATTTCAGAACATTATTCATAAATTTTACCATTTATACTTTTTATTAATAACAATTCTATTCTTTTATTATATTATTGTAACCCATTTTCAATATCGAGGTTTAATAATATTTTCCATTTTGAACTAGGTTGTAAACGGGGAATTAATTTTGATTTTTCCCTCTAATATAGTCATTTACAAATAATTTATGGTATTAAAATTGATGTTTAATAATGTTATAATCCCATTAAAAAGTACTTTCAGTTGTGGTTTTTGAATACAAAAAAGTAATGAACAAGTTTTGATTTATTTAATTATATTGATGGATTAACTTTTAAAAATCATTAATTTTGGTGTTATCCAAATATAAACATATGGATTAAATATATTAAAAATATTTATCATATATTATCATCCCCTGTAAAATAAAACCATCAATTTTTTATGTTAAGGGGGAAATTGTTTTTATTAATGGAGGTGACAGTCCACACAATGCATAATAGGTGATTTCAATACTCAACAAATTAAATGGTTGTTTGAGGATATTTTTTATAATTAACAAAAATATAAATTTAATTTTTTCATCATTATAATAATTAAAACCATCCATGATTGGTTATGATGAGTGATAAAAAGTGTTTATTCGTATAGATGATAACCAACTCATGAGCACTAATAATGATTCCTGTTTTTTCTTAGTTAATGTAAGAAAATAAATATTGGTTGTAAGAATATTATAATAACATATAATTATTATAATTATGATGATGTTTTTATTATACTATTATTATGGTTAGTTTATAAAATAATGAATATGAATGAAGTGTTAAAAATATATTTGATAACTTTATTGACACCTTAATCTTCATATTGATAAAAGCATTATATTTGAGAGACATATTCTCATTTGAGGTGACTGGGGATATTTATCCTATAAATAACATAAATTATAGAAAATTAGGGAAGTTAATCAAAGAAATTTATTAATATTAGTGTTTTTGTAAAGGATGGAAGTAATTTACTTTTATAAGAGAAGAAAAATTCTCTTATATAAACATTTAAAATTTCATTAATAATACCTTTACACTATTAAATGTTAAATGGCTCAAAAATGCACAAAATTAGAGTTTAGGATAATATAAAATGAAAACATTTCACAAAAACTCATTTTAAAACATTTTATTACATCTTTCCCCATTTCCCCATAGTGAAAAACTTTTATCCATTTTTAATCTTACCATCGTACTATCTATTATCCCAATTAATTAATTTTGATAATTAAAATAAAAATTTACCTCATTTCCAAGTTTAAAAATTATGATATTTAATTTGAAAATATTTTAATAATATCAAATGTGTAAATTTGTGAGAAGTCAATTTTTTATAATCTCACATAATCGCATGAAAATAGTTTTTAAAAAATAATTGTATTCAACATTAAATTTTTAAATAAGATAAAATGATCATTAATTCAAATTAATAGGGAATAAATTGAATTTTTATTATTCCAAATAAAGGTATATGGGTTAAAATGAAATCCAATACTGAATTTGACTATAGTAATATTTAATTAAAATAAGCAGATAATGACATTTTTAAATTATAATAAAATTTTTCTTATGTCCTAAACTTTTAAAAATATAATTTTTAAGTTCAAAATAAAATTTCAAATTTCATAAAAAATACATTTCAAATAAAAATATTACCAAAAAATATTTTTTTTATAATTTTCACCTTTCAAAAATATTGATAATGTGTTAAAAGTTTTTGTTTTAGGAAAAACTATATTTTTTACTATTCACATAAAAGATAATTACTTTAGAAAAATCATAAAAATCCAACATTATATTATTTGACCATGATAAATCCATAAATTAAGTTGATTTTCCCAAATTCACATCATAAAATTTATAAATATAACTTTTAAAAGAAAATAAAATATAGTGAATCTATTTTTATAAAAAAATGAAATTTTATAAATTAACTATTCTTCTTCTTTATTTTAAATTTTTTTATTATTTTAATATATCATATTATTATTCATTTAGATTAGTCTTTATACATTGAAAAAAAATTCAAATTATTGGAAAATAAAATTCAACATATAGTGCACTTTTTAAAAAGTAACTTTTCAAAAAAGAAAAATATATAAATATATGATATATCAACAAGTATTTTGTTAAAATTCGAATTAATAATAATTTCAACATAAATAACCCCTTATGATATCCATATAGGACCTAATAAAATGATATGATCTAATTTCATTTGAGGATGGTGATTTTTCTAGCATAAATCCCTTGGAAATTTCTATAATTTTGAATTTCTCGTGCATATAATTCCTCTTAATCATTTATTTTTTTATATTTTTTCTGATTTTTGTAGAGAAAACCATATTGAAGCTACAAAATTCCCAATAATGAATAAATTTGATTTTTGAGAAAGGATTCCACTTTTGGATGTCATTTCTCCTTAATTAATTTATTGATTTTGATTTTTTTAATTCAGTTTATAATAACTAATTTAACAGCTTTATTTTAAAGAGGATATTTCATATTCAAAGAAAAGAATGTTCATTTTATTTTTATATTTTTTGTATGAAACACTCTACTAATAATTTTTGAATGTGAGAATAATATATATAGAAATAATTGGCCATTAATGGTTAGAACTCAGTTTTTAAGTATGTTCCGCAAGTGACTCCAAAAACTAAATCACTTAAAAAAATCTTGGTCAAGGATGTTTCATAAACTCATGTGCTCCTCCTTATACAAAAGAGGTTTTTGGTTATGGATAAGGTATTAAGGGAGCTTTTTTAGACTATAACTTATTAAATAATGCCTTGGGTTCATTCTATAGTCTTCTGAAAATATAGCCTCACCCGTCTATATTATAAAATAATAAACACGTAAAAATATATTTAAAGTGTCAATAGGGGATCATTATCCAAAATAATAATGATGTAAATAACTATATAAAGAATTATATAAAACTTAACAATTTGTTAAATCCCCATCTTCTAGCCAAATTCAAATAATCATCCCTATCAAGTCCAAATCCTCTACAACCAACTATACCCAAACCAAATATCTATCAACATGCTGTATTTTTACCTAATAATAAAATATAAAGGACTAAACATATACATCGAAACCCATGGGGTTAACATGGTTAGGGGTGAGACCAATGACCTAGTAAGAAATAAAAATTCCTTTGCAGAACTCCCTATGTTAAAATGGGTGTTAATGCAATATATATGGGGCACACATCTTCCTTTTTAAATACACTCAACTTTAAATATAAAAAACATATAAAATAACTCATTTTAGGACATCATTTTCAAACTAGACCACCAAGATATCTAAATGAATAGGTTTCATTCAATACTAAAAGGAACAATATCACCTCATACCACTATACCTCTCGATTCCTAACTGGTTAATTTGTACTAAAATCATAGTCCCATATCTAGTACTACAAAATTTGTATGAACCATCCACTATACCAACCTAGTATTAACAAAAATATATATTACACCATTTTAAATGAATATTTAGTACATTACAATAATACATTCCTGAAGACCATAATAGTTTATTTTATTTGGAATCTTGAAAAAAAATCTTATATCCGAGTGGAATATTTCCAACATCACCCATAAAAACCTCCACATTTTGTAATTATACCTAAAAACATTCTTTATAATATGGGGAAAGGAAACATAAAAGGGGTGAGATCAGATACATAGAAAAGGTAAATAGAGGAAATGTGTGTGGTTAACAAGAACAAAGGGTATGGAACATGAGAGTAAAATTTGATGATCATACCCTGCATATTAGAGATCATAATAAATATTGAAAATTCATAATAATCATATCATAATATAATTTATAGAATAAGTCATAAAAGAACAACATAGTAATAAAACATTGAATTTTGGCAGACACATAAGCATATAATATGATTTTCTTAGTATCCAAGGCATCTCTTACTGGGCCATCATGGTAGTATAGGTTTACTCCCCCATACCATCTTGGTAGTCATTGTTCACTCCCATGGCCATCTTAGGTGCATGATTTCGGTCCTCATAACATATTTTTATTCATGGTTCACTCTCATGGCCATATTAGTAGCATGAGTTCACTCCTTATACTATATTGGTAGTCATGGTTCACTCACATGGTCATCATAGTTGTCAAGGTTCATACCCAAGACCATATTAATTTATCTCATGAGAAATAAATCTCTACCTATTGTACTATAGGGAGATATAATTCCCACCCATACCATAATAAAATCATACATACATGTTCCAAAACATTCTAAATAGTAATATAATAACCCAAGAAATAATATGGGAATTATAAACATTTAATCATATTATAACTTGGGAAAAAATGCAGGTTTTGTTATCATTTCATAAAAAGTATAGCCTATAAAAGAGACATAGATTTCTTAAACACATAATCCATGAATGATAAATGGTTTTCATAAATACCATTACATTAATGATAACTCATTTAGATAAATAAATGCAAATAAACTATTAGATAAATTTCTAGAAGAGCATGGGTAACATAAGCTAATGTCATCTTAAATGGAGAATAATTTTGAAATATCTTTCAAAAATTATTATTGATAAAAATATATGTTATTATATTATATAATTTTTTTAATACATAAAATGATATGGAAAAAATTTCTTTAAAAATACAATGAAAACATAAATAAATGACTTGAAATCATTTTGAATACCTTTTTCCATGAAAACATATAAAATAAGATTCAAAACATTTTAAAAACATTTATATTTTAAAACACATCAAAACATATAATTAATTATCGAAATTTTTTTGAAAAAAATTACTTGAAAACATTTTAAAGGAGCTTAATATTTTTTTTGAAAACCATTTCAGTGATAATATATTGAAAACATTATGAAAATTTTTTTAAAACATATAAAATATGGTTCAAAACATTATGGAAACAATTTCCTTTTAAAATAACTTTTGGAAACATGTTCAGGAAAATTATCCTTTTAAAATTGAAATAAAAACTTCAAAGTAATAAAGCCAGATAAATTTATACATGTCATACATGGTAAAAGGAACATTATTTTAGAATAGTTAAAATGTTACAAATAATACTTATTTAGAAAGTTACAAGAATGTTTCTTTTAAGGGATTTGTAAAATAAAAATGGGGGTAAAAATAATTTAACTATTTTATGAGAATGGTAAAATATTCTTTGAAACCGTTTTTAGAACAAATTGTTTTAAAGGAATATAGATTATGACCGTAGAGAGAGTAAAACCAAGCTTTCTTAAAAAGAATTATTAACTATTTTATGTAATTTTTTTAAAACAAATTTGTAATAATATATGAATAAATCTATAATAACTATATAATAATGAAATTTAATGAATTTTTTTGAGATATGGATCATAATATTTCATCAAAGGAAGCATAAACATAAAAAATCTTGAAAAGAGATGATATTATTTCATTAAAGCCTTATCATTTGGTAATAAGGGATCATAATATCAATGTATGAAAAGGAAATTAAATGGGGCATATAATATAATTAAAATAATGATATTCATGATATATCATGTAAAATAGAATTATATACACCTCAAAATGAATTTAGGTAGGTAACAAAACATGAGTCTCAAAGAAAGAAAATTAAGACAAAATATTATTCCCCTGATTCAGTAACATTTAAAACAAATACCCCATTAAATAAGGATCTAAAATATGTTAATACCCATAAATTTATGTATAAGATACATAGAATAAAACCATGTTTAGTACATATACCACACAAAAGGAAAGAGTGGGGAATGGATCATCTGCCTCATACAAATAAAAAGTGAGTTGAAATCCCCAAACCATGGGTTTTGACTCTAGTTGTTCTTGTTCAATCCTCCTGTATTATAAATATAAATTTACTATAAATATATTAAAGATTCATATTTTTAAATATAATACAATATAGGGTTTGATTATGTATTTATATTACCTTTTTGTTGAAAAATCTTTCTTATGGTTTCACTTAGGGTAACATCCACTTTGTTTTCCTCATGTGTCATAATTTGTTATATATTTTGTCGTTATATTTATGTAATTACTTCCATAATATAAACCATGATTTAGATATAACTTATATTTAGTATATGTGTATTTTAATAATCCATAGTATATAGAAGTATGTTATAGAATACACCATACATGGAGATGGTAACGCGTGCGTATGCATGAATTATTGTTTCATAGATCCTTGGTACGTGTGTTCTGGTTAAGAATCATTTCTTCTATGTAGTTTCCATTTGAATTATTCCTGGAACTAGAAACACCCAAATCTTCTTTATCCAAAAACGACATTCTTTCCAAAGTAGGAATTTGTTAAGTTTTAACTTATGATACTAAAGAACATGCATTAGTGGATTGGATGGGAGGTCAGACTCATCACACCCTTTTGGGGGAAATTATTGTCTAATTTAGGAATCTCTTTATAGATTTGAGATATTTTTGTGAACCATTATTAATTCACCTTGTATAACCTAGGTTTCCTAGGAAAGTTTCAATAAATTATTAGCATGTGTGAAATTTAGAATCATCTATATGTATTCGTGGTTCTTCATTCATGGAGACATCTATATGTATTTGAGATTATCCATTAATGGTATCCTCTAATATATTATTTATAGATTCTTTCAACCATCATTACAATGATACTGGTTTTTAATCCACTATGTGGGGCACACTATAATTAATCATCATCTAGTGAGACAAAAGTTTGTTTTGATATTAGGATTATACCTATAAATATGCTACCTATATATCGTTGTGAAAGGAATCTGAACCCTCAATGTTCAGTGCCACTTAATGGGACACATAATACCTTGTAAGGTCATGTTATAAGGAAATAACTATATGGTTTAAGCTTGTGTGGTAAATATATCTAAGTGAAAGGTTCTTAGTTAAGCTTTGGCATGGGACTTGTACTATAAAATCCCATGTAATATGGAACGAATATGGGTTTTCCATTTAAGATTATACATTTTTGGGAATATGGCTCAAGGAGAACTGGGTAGATTTGATGTTTTGGGTTTGAAACTCTATGATGCTTCCAACGTATCCTGTTTAGATGGGAGTCAAATCCCACAATGTTCTATGAGTCTCATAGAAGAGTGTAGTCCTTTGAGAGAAATGAGATTCAGATTAATTCCTGAAAAAAAAATTCCTTGTTGATTTAGGGGTTTAATTTGGGGCTCATTCATAATGGAGGATTACCAGATTAAGGGAATTAAAGTGGGATTCTAAAAGAGGATATCCATTGAATTTGGGTGGTATCTTAACTATGGTGGGAATTAGAGTTCTCGTAGTTTATTCTTTGTGGATTGTGCAGATGTTGTGATCATCACAGATATCAAAGCCTATGTGAGTCATGACCCAGGTGAGAAACAAGAGGATGTGAAAGATTCAACAAAGGAACTCACACTTTCCTCCTCCACTAGTAGAATAGGATTCACCTACAGTAGTGACGGTGGACTAGGGAAAGGTGATGAGCCTAACCTATTATCTCTATACAATGGAAAAGGGTCTAATGAAAGGAAGAAGTGAAGGAAAAGAAAGTAAATATGAGAAAGAATGCAACTTCATACTTGAATGGTTGGGGTATTACACAAGTATGTCTTCCCATGTAGATCATAGGTGGGTAAGGAGACTTTTCATTTTCTTTTATGGAAAAGAAAGTGTGAGTTGTACCTTCCCTACTAGAGGCTCATGGTTCTGAGTTTAAAGATGAGAAGGGGAGGTCAGAACCCAAAACCTAATCCTCCAAACCAAGAACATCCCAAAACTATTTCTGGGAGAAATATCCATATTACTGTAGATATAAAAATCCATATACATTCCATAAATCCTAACTCCATTACGAAACAAATGAGCAAAACCTCTGACTATAGATATTAAATCCCAAATATGAGACACGTTGATATGCCTTTCCCAAAGGTTCAATAATTTAGGAGGTTTTGGTAAAAGATTCAATATAATTGTTTTTATACAAGGGATCCAATGAAGAATAATCCATGAAATTAATGGATTTTAAGAAGTCTTGATGGTTTGTAGACTTAAGGGAGTAATTTAATCAAATAAGGGTTTCCCATGTAATTACCAGTGCGCGTGTATGGGAGCGCATGTAGGCTGGGGAAAACTGATGTTCACTTAAGTGAAGAATATCTTAGATTTTAATACATAGGATATATTTTACTCAATCCTTATAAAGTATTCATAGGTATTCAATGAAGTGGTTGCTCAAGTTCTATTTAGAGGAATAGGTGGCACACAAGTGCTTCTGATTGAAGGAGGTTGGGTCCTTTAGGGGCACAATTTTTATGGATTTTAATCACTAAAAGTACATAAGAACTATGAACCAACATCAACTACAATACTCTATATGTTAAATAACTACCTTGAATGTCCTTGAAGACTTGGGAAAAGCACTAGGGTGACCAGAGCAGAAAATAGGCTTTGGGGAAATTCTTGTATACAAATGAAGGCCCCGATGGTCAATTTGTTGGTAAAAAGTGACATTGGGAGAAATGAGAATGTGCACACAAGTGGCTTGCATAATATAATTGGGGTGCAAAAGTACCTTGTGCACCAATGATGTTTTGGCTAGACTAGGGATAAACATAGAGGATTTATCCAATATAATTGCTTTATTCATCTCCATCATGGTGGGGTGCAGGTGTTTGGATATAGCTACCTGTGGTGCTGATTTAGGGACATATCCAAATTAATTACTCTATACCACAGGTGCCTCATCCCCATACCCCTAATTGGGATCACTACCAGGCCTTGGTCATGTCCCTTCGGCTCGGTGCCTTCGCTTCCGTCATTAACGACCATTAAAAATTCAAATTGTCACTGCGAACCTTTCAAGCACGATTCAGGAAATTTTGCAGAAATGTGCATTGAACACATTTCATGGTATCTACAAAATCCCCACTCCCATAGAATTTTATTCATTTGAATCAAAAGATATATTATTCTAAGGTAAATTTAGGACACTTTGACACATTCCCACATCATTTGGTTAGACTTGTAGCTACGTCATGTTTGGAAGGATACTTCAATTATTTCCTAAGAAATGGGTCCCTGCAAGGATAGTTTTATTTTTACTAGATGTATATGAAAAACCCCAAAAACATTGTATCTTTTCCATTTTATTCCCATTATTTCCTAAACCATACAAAATGTTAGTATAATGAGCTATGACTTAATTATTGTATAGATTTCCCATTGGGGGTTTTTAATCTGGTGAGTACTAGGTCTCTTGATTATTTTCATTTTAGATTCATGCATGTTTGACTCAAATGAATAATGTTTGTGTTCAAATATCGTGGACCATAAATTTGGAAATTAGATCCCAAATAAGGCTCAATGGTTTATAATTGCTCTTTTATTTTTTAAATACTTCAATGGGGAATTTTGATTCATGATCTATTATGGTAACCATATATAAAGCTTGTATAAACATAAAGGAGGTCTCTTCCAATAATGAAGTTAAAATTATTTGACAAACCCGTAAAAACAGTTGTATTATGTAGGTCTAGCTTAGGTATATGCTGCATAGCAAAACAATGATATCTTTTGACTGACAAGCCTATTATATATGAAACGTATACAAATAATCCTAGGGGAACTTACATTATAGTTTGGAAAAGGGGGGGGGGGTTATCATGGTTAGGCCCATGAATGGAGATCTAGACATCTCTAAATATCTCATATGGATGAAAAAATAGCCTAACATAGTTCTTTGAGAGTCATTTCCAACACTAATAAAGAATGATGTGGGAGATGGGGGCCTATAACACATTATAGAAGAATGATTATTTTTAAGACCCAAAATGAAATGAAAATCAAATCATGTATCTTAAAAGAGAACTTTATATTGATCTAGTTCATGTACAAGTGGAGGAAAAGGGAAATAAAAAATTTTATGGTTGTGGCTAGGCCCATGGTTGGTGATCCAGGAATCTCTATGTATCTCTTTGAAAATGAGAATCAAGAAATAGGTAGTTCCTGAAATGAGGCCCCTATGAAAATATGATTTAGACATAGGGGAAATGAACTCATGTGACAGTAACAAGTTGAAATGATGTCAATGATGATTTCATATGGAATCTATTAATGTCAAATAGAGAAGACGTTAACCATATAGTTTAATGTCCTATGAAGGGGGAAAATGATGTCATGCAGTTTAATGTCGTGCGACAAGGACAAAGATGTTACGCATTTTATCGTCTTGTATCATGGACTCTTATGGTTGTTATGCAGTTTAATCTCTTGAATCTAGGACATTGTGTTGTTCTGTTTATATTCATGTGGGGAGGACATTGTGTGTAGTTACACAAAGTATTTCTTCAAGAATCATGCATTTTTTGGAGTTGTAATAAGATCTACATCCATTTAGATTAGAGAATAATCCCCATTTGAGTAGACCTTGTGTATGGAATAAGGTCCTCCCCACTTTGTCTCACACTTTATAGGCTTCTTTCTTGGTATCATAGGAGTCCTAAGGGCCAATACCAATTCTACTTGAATACATGAATGGAGGAGAACATTCTTGTTTAAAGCTCATGCTATTTTTTTCTAATAGACTTGTAAATGATACAAAGTATGCACTCTCTTTTCATCTAATCAGTCTAGCTCATCAAATCATTTCATTGATTTTTAATCTATAGATAACTGGTCATAGATTTCAACTTAGAGTGAAATCGATTGAATTTCATTTGGAAAAACTGATTCGGTTCTATACACTAATCAATATGGGGTTTCCTATGTGGCAATCAATGAAGTATTCTAATAATCCCATAAAGCGTAAAAAATTTAATCAGGCTAAGATTTCTTATCATTATCCACTCTCTTATGAAGTATATTTGATAGGGTATTATTGAAAGCCAATATCTAACCATTGTAAACTACATGATAGTGATATGAATGGTTGGATATTATATTGTGCTCTGGATATAACTTCTTTACCTCAATAGATCAAAAATTGGATACATTGTCCGTTAATATAGTATGACAGACAACAAATTTAGTGATGATGTTAGATTTGATAAAACTAATAATGGTTTTGGGTTTGAATTCATTGAGAGGTATTGCCTCATCCCATACGAAGAAGACACCAATAGCATTAATAATATACTTGAACTTCTTAGCCGTAGCTCAAGGATAAGGTCCTACTACATGTATTTCTCATTTGGAAAATAGACAAGAGTATTTAACTGTATGTAAAAACTCTAGAGGTTGATGAATGAAGTTGGCATGCCCAATGTAGGGATGAAATTTAATGGTGAAATCAATGTAATTATGTTTCATTAAAGGTCATAAGTATCCAAGATTTCAGATTTTATAAGAAATCTAATGCCCATACTGGTGAGCACTACAAGCTCATCTAAGTACAACTTTCCTGAAAACTACACTTTCTTATCTATAAATAAACCTGAAGAGGATTCAATAAAATCCTTGATTATAGAGTATCTTATAGTGATCTGAACTATCATAAAGAGTAAAATTTTCCACTCATATTCGGGTCTATTATTTTCCTTCTCTATCTAGAAGAAGTACTCCATTTTGAAGGTATACCATGATGGGTGTCGTCCATCCCGTGGTAGGACTATATGAATCAGAAATAGGGATAATTTAATTAATTTCATCCATTGTAGTTTGAACAAAAGGTGAAACCACATGACGAAGGGTAATACTGATTGTTTTCTCATCCTGATTTGGAGCTTCCAGGTTTGTGGCTACATTATTCAGTGCATCATCTTTGGTATTTTGGGATTTCGGGAAATAATGAAAAGTTGAATCTGAGGAAAATTTAACAATTAAAACTTTGATGTAATCACATAAAAAAATTACTATTTTCTTATAGAATAACCCCTATTGATTTTTTGATTACATACTCTGAATCATCTTACACATTTAGGTAGTTCACTTGTACCTGGAGTTCCTATTCCAGGCATGTGATGAGAGATTGATATTCTGCTTCATTGTTGGTACCTCATTCTGAAAACAAGAATAAATAATGAAGCACTTCCTTTTTTGTGGAGATAAGTACAATTTCTAACCCAACTTTGTTGAGTTTAGGGATTTCCATTATCTTCCCTATTGAACTTTTGGAGGCACCATCAAAAGAAATTTCTTTTGTTTGGGGATTATATTGAATATGGAATACCTCTTTATCAGGAAGCTCAATATTCAATGATGTATCTTTTGCAGATAGGTGTTTAGCAAGGAAATTTTCTAGAGCTTGGCCTTTTATTTCCTTATGAGGTACAAATTGGATATCAAATTATTGAAAAATAACATCCAACTAGTCCAAAGTCCCTATTAGCAAAAGACTAATGGGGATAAATTTCATAGGGTTATTGCGAGACACTAATTGGACCTCGTGATGTTGCAGGTGGTGCCTTAATTTTTGTACTACTATGATTAATGTCTGGAAACCCTTCTCGAAACATGGACATCGAGTCACTGTGTCATGCATAGGTTAACTGAGATATTAAAGGCTATTTTCATTCCTAGTATCAATATTTTGGGTAAGGAAAGCCCCCAATGATCTATTTAATGTCGTCACCTATAGAATAAGTTTCCATCCTTCAATAGGTGGAATTAATACTAGTGGACTCAAGTGATATTTCTTAAGGGTATCAAATACCTCTTGGCAGTCTTCATTCCATTGATAGGTGACTCTGTTCTTCATTAATCATGTTAAGGGTAAATACAGGCCTTCAAAATTGGTAATGAAGTATTGAATATAGGACAAGTTTCATTTAAGTCCATTTATTTCAATCAAATTTCTAAAATGTGACATTCCAAGGATTTTATTTTTCTTATCATAATCAACATTGATGCCATGATTTTGTACAACATAGTTGAGTAATTTTATTGAGGTTTCCCTTATATCACATTTCAAAGGATTCATCTTCAAATTATGTTGTAATATTTTATTGAATATGATAATCATATCAGTCAGTTGATCGGAGCATTGTCTGAATAAAACCGCCAGATCATCTACAAAACATTCGACAAATTTCATAAGAAGGGTTTGAAGATATGGTCTATGGAACATTGATAAGTTTCACCAACATTCATTAAGCCAAACGAAATTACCTGATATAAAAACACACCTTGATGGGCTCTGATGGTTGTAGAATCTTCATCCTTTGGGGCCATGTAGATTTTACTGTACCCAGATTATCAATCCATGAAGGAAAAATCATCATAGCCAACTGTTTCATCAATAAAATTCTCTTTGATAATAAATACAAATTCATATTTTGAAAAATTACGATTAATATATCTGAAATCAAGACAAACTCTGATTTTACCATTCTTTTATTTCAATGGGAAAATATTGGATAGCCACATTAGATATTGATACTCTCTGGAAATGGTAACCCTGATAAAATTATCTACCTTACCTTCGATTTTGGAGGCATGATTCGAGTGTGTTCTTCATGTTTCCTTCTTGAATCCTCGATGCTCTTCTGGAAAACCCAACTTATGGGTGGCTACATCATGGTTAAGGCGTGGAATTCTTGTATAGTTAAAATAAAATATATCTCAATGTTTATTTAGAAATGAATTATACTTCTCTTTATCTTCATAAGTCATGGACACACTAATTATAGTGGGGTGTGGATCTTCTTTTGTACCCATATTTATATCTCTGAGCTCATCCACAGTGGTGGAGAAACCTTCCTAAAATGCTATAGGAGTATCCCTGAGATCTTTTCATTCCCCTTCTTTAAATATTAATTATTCTATTTCTACATTCATAGTATGTGATGAGGCAATCCTTTCAGATCCATGGGTGGATTCATTGTTTGAACATCATGAAGAAGAAGAAGAATAAACCATTTCAAACACTATTGACGATAAATGGTCCTCTTAGAGTATTAAAGAGGATAAGATGGGTTGGGAATCAACATCCATGTCTTCATCTAGTATTGTAAAAACATATTATATCCTGATTGATGAAACAAATACTTATTGTAGTTTAGTGGATGAAATGAAGACATCTCTATTTATGCTTTCACCACTACTTGGTAAGTCAAAAATTTCCCACATGTTGTCAATCTCAATTTCCAAAAGTTAATTATGGAAGTCATTGAATTAGTCCTCAGATTTGGGTTTATCCTTTCAATTTTATTGATTGAAAACACATAATATATACTCAAATATTTTAATGGGTTTTTTGGGATATTTTCTAGGCCATTAGAAGCATTGATTCTGGTTTCCTCTTTGGTCACTGACCTTGATCCCTTTGGGTGATAAAACTCTGCCTCAATATACTGAGATTCACACATTATTAATTGATATTTTTTTCCATAAAAAGTCTCGATTTAACAATTGAAATAGTACATGAGAAATTGGTGGAATGACAAAGGAACAGATGCATGTTGATGTAGCTAAGACCTTCCAAGAAGAATGTTAAGGGTTTTGTCCTAATGGACAACCATAAAATATGAATTAGACACAAGATCTCCAAACTGAGTTATGTGCTTAATCTTTCCAGAGGTTCTTGATAATTCTTGTCATTATATTTAATCATTAATGTTAAAAGAGATAAGTTTGATTCAGTAAGGCCCAATCGAAAAAGTAAAGTAATAGTAATAAGGTAGACTCTTGACCCATTATTAATGAATTTTAATTGGATATCTATATCATTAACCCTTCTAGATAGATACAAGGGCCTAATATGTCCATGCACAACATCATATTCATCTACATATATAAAATATATAACTACATGACATTCTGTATGAACAAATTTCTATACGGTAAAACTCAGCAGTAGAAACATTGGTTTCAAACTCTTGAGGACTTGAAAAAGCCTCAATAAGTGCTTCTAAGAGATCTTTTAACAAATTCAAGGCATCCTTAATAAAAAAAATGGCTAGTAATTTGGTTCTCTCTTTCAAAAGATCTTACTTTTGGTCTAGTGCTATGTGTTTTCCAGTATGGAGTTGCGGGTTTTTAGGTGTATTGGAAGTTGATTCTCCAGATGTAGATGCACCCTATATCAATGTAAAAGATGGAAATACTTCTGGTTTTGGTTGATTATATAGACTAGGTTGTGTACTTGCTGAGAAAATTATAGTTTAACCTCTAATAGGTTTTCCAAAATAATCATGTCAGAGCTTATCCTGTAATATGTAGGAGATATTCCTTGTTCTTTTTGAACCTACTGAAGGGATATCACATGAGTTTTCGCAACATATACAGTTTGATAAGTGGTAGAGTTAAAATAGTTACTTCTATCATACCCATGTCTTCCCCTATATCCTCGACATTGGATTATCCATCTAGTTCCCCAGTTAGGTATAGGGAATTCAAGATCATCATAACCAGAATCATTATTTTCATAGTGATCCATTTAGTGGATAACATTGATGGAATAAAAGATCAATTCTTCATCTGATGAAGATTCTTCTTGATAGGTCAGTTTTGGTTGTGTTGTTTTGTGGGGCGATTCCTATTATTTTGAAATAGATGAAATGAAATCTACTAGAGTCAAGGACAATTTTGGATTTGATATAATATCATCCACTTTTGACTACTCTTTGGCCTTCTGATCACATCACTTCTTTGAGTATTGACCATTGTAGGGCAGATCCTTTGATGAAGGTCGTTTAACTATGGTGGGAGTGGTAGAAGAAACAATCATTTGTTTCAACTATTTTTTTAGAATTCATTGAGTTCAGTTGATCATTTTCCAAATAATCCAATCATTTTATTTATGCAAATTTTTAATATTTACTTCTTTCCATTTTCGTTTATCCTCAAGATCATTAATATTAACACATGCTACTTGGGATGATGAAAATTTTAGTTTCACTAGTCTAAAGCCCACCATTTTTTGTAGGAGTTATTTAAAAACAAAACAATCTTAAATTTGATGCCCCAAATTTTTTTAAAAGGGACAATAATTTTGATGATCATCATCTCCTTCTTTATTTGGTTTCTTCATCCTTGTAAGCTAAAAAAAATTGTCTTCCAGAGCTGAGATGATGTAACTGAGAAACTTTTCATTCTGAAAATAATAATCATTGTTCTTTAACTCATAAAATTATCTGCTCCTTTTATATTTTTTATAATATTTATGTGGTGTTCATTGTTAGTGAAACAATTGGAAACACAACTGTCGGTGGTACTGCTGGTATTTGTCTTGGATAACCCAGTATGAAAATCATATGAGGATGTGTTTGATCATTTACTAGTTGTGTAACTAATTGAGGGAATTCATTATTCGCATATGTAGTGACAACAAATCCTATTTGGAAAGGAGTTCCTAAAGGATGTTCTACATGAGGATCTTCCTGGACATCATGTCTTCTAGAAATACTATTTCCACGAATTGTCAACTCTTTCATCTCTTTTTATTACTGTTAAAATATTTCTTCTTGTGAGATACATTGATCTTCTCCTATGTTAATGTGATATGTGATATGACATTTATTTTTCTCTTTGTTAGATTCATTTTCAAGGGGTGGGAGTTGGTTACTTGAGGGCATACTGAGATTATGGTTAAGCCTCTGATTTTGGGTATGCACACCGCCTTCATTTTCTTCAATGTGTACTATGTTTCAAAAAAAACTTCATCTTCTAATTTCCTTGATCTGGACACATTCTCTAGAGGATCTTCTATATTAGTATTAATGACATTTACTAATTCATTATTCATTGATGGAATTCTATTAATATCATTATAATATCTTCACTTTCTGTATATTCAATGAGACTTTATTCTTTTATATGGTAAATTCCAAAGCTCTGTTCGACGGATAGTAACACAAACTGTGTCCTTGGATAGTTCATTTTTTCATTCTCCATGTTAATTCTTCCCTAATCACGAGTAAACAAACATCCATTGAGGAGTATATTTTAGATGTGAAAAATACCCTAGCCCAATAGGTTGGGGTTGTTCCTTGTCTTCTTCATAAAACCTTTGAACATTGTTTATTGAATTCTAAGGTTGAATTAAACTATCCCCCACCCTATAAGATGGGGTGGCTCATAAACTATTATAGCTTAGATTCACGCATCTTCTCTTCTAGTTTTGTTGATTTTGGTTCAAGCAATGGCTAGGTGCATTATCCGACAACCACTCAAATCACTAATTTTGGAAGATCGTTTTTCTATTTTAGACATTTGTGTCATCTGAGGTATGAAATACTCTAATTGGGGGGCCTGAATAATGTTCTCACATTCTTGATATAAAATTATCTCATCAGTTTTATCTATTTGGGTCTAGCTTCGATGAGAGCTAGTTGTGGGATTTTCTTGATCATATACTTGGTGACATACTAAATCTCCTGATTGTAGTCATTCATGGTCAATAAAATTTCATGAGGCAAATTTTTGTGGGATTTACTAATTTTTGAGCACATTGAAATGTAATTCTCCATGTGCACCTCATCCTTTTATATGAACACAATATGCGATATTTGAAACTAACTGGTTCATTCTCTTTAGTGCATCAAGTCATGAGCTTTGAAGGGTTCTCCATTCCATCTCATCCTTGGGATGTTAGAAAACTGAGAGGGATTCCATGTAAATTTTGTGTTCCAACCCTTCTTTTACCATAACATGATTTTTATATTCATGATATGATAATTCTTTGGTTTTCAAATGACAAATATTTTTTCATAAGTTGAGGTGGAAATCATGAATGAAATCTTTAACCATCAATTCTCGAATTTTATATTGAGATATTTCCAAAGGCCAGAACATTACAAGTAATTCGCTACTATACAATTGTTTTCTCATGTTAAATATATCTTCATAATATTTTTCTAGATTTTTCCCCACATGGTCCAAACAAATTGGCTGCTTCTTGATTTCTTCCTTAAAAACAATGGAATCAATTATTTTTTCCTCCACTACATAAAAGACAAATGACCCATGGGATTTTTAGAGATTGAGTGTCCCCTTAGGAAGATTTCTGTTTGATAAAGTTTTTCACCCATTAATGACAAGGAAACATACCTTACTGGACTTGTGTTGGAAAGTTCCTCAATATAAGAGGGATTTCTCATTACTACATTTCCAATTAAGGAATTATCTTAATGATGCGAAATAGTACTTCCAAGAGAACATTCATAGAAAATTCAATCATGTGGAGGATGACCATGGTGTATTACATCATGGGATAAATTCACTTACTCTTTGGTCTTCTGTTCACACGGAGGGTTTTTGTGGATCTCATCTAATGATAGGTTCTCTCAGATGATCTAATTTCCATGAAGCAAGCCTTCATAATGAAGAGTCTGATGTAGAAATTCATAATTACTACAACGACTCCCCTAATTTTCTAATGGGAGGGTAATATCTTGAGCTGAAATAGAAAAATGTCTGAGGGCTTTAAGAACTCCATCATCCAAGGGTATCATCAGATCGTAGATTTGAGTGGTCATCAAAAGCAAGCCTTCTTTGGTGTGGTCATCAAAATGATACAATTACCTTCAATTGTAAAGGGGGTATGTTCTCAATCCGGTTGTCCGTATGATATGGGGGAGTATGCCCCACAACCCTCCTAGACTATATCATAGGTTTGTATATTCCTTGGGATGGAATTCTAGTGTGTCATCTTAGGTGTGGGAACAAAGTTATGCGTTAATTCCCCTAGTAATTCTAATGTTGTTGTAATGATATTCTAGAATGCTTCTATAATATGGGTAGGAATTTGTGTCTGCAATTTCACAATTTCAACAATGTTTTTAGTGACTACACCATCTAGAATAAGAATATATATTCATAACATATCTAGATTAGGTATATATGATTTCTCATTTCCTCCTTTTCTTATCAGTGGATACTGATAGTACTTATGTATGGGAGTGGAGAGTTGAGTCTCCTATAGGTTTTTCATTGGAGCATTCTGACCGACTTCACCATGTGGTACCAAATGAGACTATTGGTAAGATTGATGAATGCTAGAAGGTGTATGTGTCTTCTGGCTATTTTCTATAAAATATGGATGATGGAATTCTTTCAATACTAATAGATGAGACTACTTGTAGAATTGGTTAGTGTAAAAAGATGTATGTTCTTGTTTACCAGTTTCCACCATATTTGATTGGATGACTTCCTTGAATGTATTCATATGAGTCTGGTGACTGGATGATAATATATAAACAAGTGTATTTTCATGTTCATGGTACTCCACCAGATTTACCTAGATGTATTGGTAGGACACTTCTAGATACGTCTGTTGGCTAGTGGACTTAGGATGGATGTGTGTATGTGCCCAATCATTTATTTCCACCATGTTAGGTTGATAGACTTGTCCAAAGGGGGAAAAGGTAAGAACCTACCTCTTGTTGACCGGATATTGTCCCCAATGGTTTTCTTTTCTTGCCCAGGTCTGAGGGAACCAGGCTTAACAATAGAATTCAACCCCCCCCCCCCACCATGATAGGGGGTTCGCTAGTGCATGATTCTGCTAGCGGTGATTGTAGGTGGTAGTCCTTATGAAAGACCTATTCATCTTTGAATTGAGGACATAAGTGACCTATGGATCCACCTTTCTATAGTATATTAGGGAATGGTTGTTGTGTTGAATGGAAAAGGACCTAAAAGGTTAAAGATGGTTGTTGGCACCATTTGATTCTTGACCATTGGTCATCACTGATCAGATGATCGATGAATTTTATTAACCTAGATGGCCTATCGGGAAGCCTCCAAAGTTGGAATAGTACCATGATGAATGTATTCCCTTACAATTATATTAGAGACCCATCTTTTAATACACTAAGTTAGTAATGACATCCCCCTAGTAGATAAGGATCCATCTTGAGCAATAATCATGGCATTCATGGGTGAAAACTTGAATAAATCCATTTGGAGTGAAGGGAGTTCTAAGAAAACATGAAAAAAACAAAAAAATCCACTACAAAAATAGCTTTTATATGGTCACATGCATTATTTATTCCTTCGTATGGCCTTTATTTATCAATTGATTGATCCTAAAAGGTTGGTAATACTATTAACTTGGTTAAGGATTCACATCATGTTCACAATTTTTGATTCGTGGTTCCATGGAATGTGTGTTCTAGTTAAGAATCACTACATCCAGGTGGTTTCCATTAGATATATTAATGCAACTGGAAACATCCAAAATTTCCCAATCCAAAAAAAACCAACATTCCAAATGAAGTGATTGTTTTTGTTTGAACAAACGATACTTAAGAACATGCATTGGTCGAGAGGATTGGAGGTCAGACACATCAAACCATTTGGGGGAATTATTGTCTACTCTGGGACTCTCTTTATAGATTTGAGATATTTTGATGAATCATTTTTAATTCACCAAGTATAACATTGGTTTAACTTGGAAATTGTAATCATTTATTAGTATGCGTGAGATTTAGAATCATCTTTATGTATTCAAGGTTCATCCTGATTGGATATATCCATATGTATTCGAGATTCTCTATCAATGGTATCCTATAATATAATATTTAGAGATTCTTTTAACCATCGTTATGATGATGCTATTTTTTAAGCCACTCAGTGGGACACTCTATAATTTATCGTCATCCAAGGACACAAAAGTCGATTTTGATATTGGGACCATACCCATAAATGGGCTACCTATGTATCCTTGTGAAAAATTCAGAACCCTCATAGTTCAGTACTGCATAATGCAACCCATCATAACTTTTCAGGTCATGTGATAAGGACCTAATTATATAGTTTATTATCATGTGGTAAAGACATCTAAGATAAAGGTTCTTATTCAAGGTTTGGTGTGGGACTTATACCTATGTAGACCAAGAAACATTAAAACAATATGGGTTTCCAGGTAAGATATGACCCTTTTGGGAATATGGCCTATGGAGAATATGGTTGATTTGAAGTTTTAGATTTTATCATCATGGAGTCTTCCTAAGAATGACGTTTTGATAGGAATCATATACCACATAGTTCTATGAGTCTCATAGGAGAGTGTAGACCTTTGAGGGAAATGAGTTTTGGTATACTTAATAAAAATGACTCCTTAGTGATTCGGGGGTTTAATTTGAGGATTATTCATAAGGTGGATACCAAGATTAAAGGAATTAGGATTGTCTTCATGAAGAATACATTATGTGTGCTCGGGCCCTAAGAAGGCTTCCTATAGGTCCTAATTATGGTGGGAATAAAATTTATCATATTTCATTCTTGGTGGATTGTCTGGATGTCATGATCATTAAAAATCTCTAAGACCGCATGTTTCATGATATGTTTGAGAAAAAAGAGGTTGTGAATGATACAATAAAGGCACTCACACGTTTCCACCGCCTCTGTTAGAAGGGTACATGCCTACGGCGGTGACGGCGGACCAGGGAGAGACGACGAGCCTTCCCTTTGTTCTCTTTACATCGGAAAAGGGTCCAATGAATGGAAGGAGTGATGGTGAAGGATGTAGAAATGATCAAGAATTAAACCTCCTACAAGAAAGGTTATAGGATTACAACATTATGGGTTCCTTAGTGGATACTAGGAGGGGAAGAATACATATCATTTTTTTAATATGGAAATTAATGTGTGAACCATACCTTCCCTACCTGAGAATTGATGTTTTGGGTTTTAGAGATGAGAAGGGGAGGTCAGAACCCAAACACTAATCCTCCAAACTGAGAACATCCCAACACTATTCCTAGGTGAATGGTCCATGTGACTATGTATATAAAAACCCATAGACACACCATGAATCCAAACACCATTGTGAAGATAATGTGGGAAACCTTTGACTACAAATATACAAACCCAAACAAAAGACACGCTGATATGCCCTTCCCAACGGTTTGATAAGTCATGAGGTTTTGTTGAATGTTTCTATATAATCCTTTCTTGTAAATGAATCTAATGAATAAAAATCCTAGCCCTGAATGGATTTTAAGGAGGAATGATGTCTTTTAGACTTAAGGGAATAAGTGAATCAAAGAAGGAAACCCAAGTAAGCACTGGCACACAAGTAGGGTTGGGGGACCTGATTTTCACTTAAGTGTCGAATAACCTAGATGTCAATACTTGGGAAATATTTGACCCAACCGTTCAACATTATTCACAGTTATTCACATAAGTGGGGTGATCAAGTTCCTTTGAGTGGAATAGGTGGTGTGAAAGTGTTTCTCATTCATGTAGGTTGGGTTCTTTAGGCACGCAAGTTTTATGGATTTTAAAAACTAAAAGGACTTAAGTCCTATAATCATCATTCAATTCCTCCACTCTAGGTGTTAAATATCTTCCATGAATGTTTCATAATACATGGAAAAATCACTAGGGTGACTAGAGAAGCAATTAAGCTTTAGGAAAATTATTTTGTAAAAATGAAGGCCCCAAGGGTCTATTTTTAGGCAAATATTTGACCCTCGTAAAATGGATATTGGGAGCACAAGTGGATTTCATGCCAAAATTGTGGCATGCAAGTACCTTGCATGCTGGTTGTGTTTTGGCTAACTAGGGTGACTCTTTGAGGATTTATCCAAAATAATTACTTCATTAAGATCTATAATGGAGGCATGTAGGTGTTTTCATGTAGGTACCTTGAGCATAAGTTTAGGGACATAGCCAAATTAATTAACACATACTACAGGGGTCCCCCCCCCAACACCCTTACTTTGGCTCACTGCCAGGATCTAGTTCCGGCCCTTCTCGCCAGTGCCTTTACTACCATCACTGACCTACATTAAAAAGTTAGAGTCGCACCATATAGTTTTCGAACCCGGTTGGATTCTTTTTGTGGAAAAGTTCATTGAACACATTTCATGATATCTACAATGCTATTTCTGTATAATTGTAAAGTTAAAAGAATAAAAAAATGACATATATATATATGTATATAATATAAATATATTAGAATTATAAAGTTATATATATCATATAATTTCACTAAAACCATCCTTAATGCATTCCATGTACTATGTGAATGAATCACATCACTTTGATGGGGTGATAGTCCACGCTTCTCAAGCGAAATTATCATATTTACACCCAATGGAATATAAAAGGATTTTTGTTATAAAACAAATAAAAAGGCTTAATGACAAAATAAATATAATATATAATATATATAAATATATTTTACCACATAATACCCTCTGTGAGAAGTGTTAATAAAAATTTAACAATCATCATTTTTTGAGACGGATGTTTGTCGTACACATAAAAACTGTATTTGTTACCCATTAGATAGAGAAGTGTGTATGTGTTGGAATAACCATTAGAATAATCCATTAAAATTATATTGAATATACTAGTGTTTTTATTCAACCATGGAATATATATATTGGGGGGGGGCAGAGATGGAAAATAAAAAGAACGGAAAATGACAAAAAAATGTTACCTCTTAATATGGTTACCCCTTTTGGTTTATGCCAAAATTATTCTTTAGAAGAAATTATGACAAATAAAGGATTCAATGATGAAGTTAGGGATGTTGGTATGTGTGTTTGTAATAGATTTTTTGAACCTATGTGGTTTGACAGGTTTGAAGAAGTGGTAGAGGTAGTGGGATTTTATTCTGAAGGGAAATGACAGACATGAAATATTTTAAAACAATTTTGGTGTAAACATGTTTAAACCTAATTAAATTCATACCAAAACAAAAAAAAAACATAATAATTTGAAGTTTATGTCTGAATAAATGACTTATAATGGGTTTTGGATAGGTTTCTAGGTCTTTGGGATCATAGATTTATGGGTTAGTCTGTAGATAATCTTAATTTTACCTTAATCGATGTAAATTATTTAATTTACTTTCCTTAATATTTTTGGTCAAAAAATAATTTGACCATATTAGAAATTATATATTATTTTGATCCCAAAATTTAATCCATTTTCCCAAATTCCAATGACATTAGTGGTTGAAATTAATTTTAAATTAATCCTACTGATGGGTCGACACTGAGGGCTTCCAATGTAAAACAATAATCTAATGGTTAATAAGTTTTTATATCAAATATTAATATAAAATTTACTTAAAATGACATAAATTGTATTAATTAATAAAAATATTATCTAATTATACTTTTAATCAAATTAAAAATACCATTTAACATTATAAATAAATTAGATGAAAAAGAAATTTTGAATTAATATCTATAATTTTAAACCATACATTAAAAAATGAAACCTAAGAGAATAATATGAAAACATTATCCTAACCTAATTCTTATGCTTCTATTCAAAATATATATATTTTTGAAATATTAAATTCATAAAATTTCCAAAAATTGTGTCCAAAATGGACTCTCTATAAAAATATGCTAAAACTTCCATTTTAAAAAAATATAGGCTTTTATACATAAAATTGGGTTTCTTCCTATATTATGTCTATAAAATATATTTTTTGAATAAAAAAATGATTTTATTGAATATATAAAATATATATTAAATTAATATCACTCATTAATTTAGTTAATTTAATTTATTAGGATAAAATAACTTTTTGACTATAAAAATATTTATTTTTTCCTTCAAATTCAATTGGGTTTCTTATTCATTTCTAATTAATAGGTAACCTTTTAATTCATCTTATATTTTTGTGAATCATATATTTTCATAAAATAATTAATAAAAACAACTAATTTAACTTTTGTGATATATCTTATTATAATAATATTTTAAATATATTTTATTTTCTGGTAAACCAAAGTCTTCTGTGTTAGAATAGCCATTGGGGAATGTCATCACTGTGTATAACTCAAGATAACATTGGTATTCCATGGGGAGAAAGTTAATTTTAATCTTGCATGTAGTTTGGGATTAACTTGGTGATTCTTATAATGTAAGGAAAAAATAGTGCTTTAATAAAATCTTTTCAGTTTTGTGTGAAATGAAAAATATCGAAAAGGGTAAATTAATTTAGAAAATAACAATTCAAAATATATTGGGGTGGGTTACATTATACATCCCATTTGATAAATGTTTCCCACAAAATTCATCTGGGTTATCAATGTTTTAATACATGAAGGTAACATTTATAGAAACCCACATTATAAATATTAATACTAAAACCTCCCTTAAAAGGGTATTTTTTGATGATAATAGTTACCCAAAGTAACATATAAATGGTTTTCCAAATAGAAGAACATAAGTTGGGAGTGAATATTGGACATGGATGAAACATGTAAATATTTATAGGGAGTGATTGAGTTCATCAATCACAAATATTTTAATGATAAAATAATATTTGAGGGCATCAGTGTCAAAAATCTATGATGATTTATAAGGAAATTAGCTCAACCAAAATTAATGTAGTAGGGGAAAAAATTATTTTGATGAATATACTAATGTGGAGTAATTTATTTATTGGCCAAGAATATAAGTAAATATACTTACATGATATATTAATATATAAAAAATTACATTCTTTAGTTGTACATCTATCAGTTTCTAATTAATCCATTACTTCGTATAGTGGCCGTCCAAGAACTAACTTTGATACTCAGAGAGCTAAAATACAATTTGAGGAGATCTTAAGGCCTGTAAAAAGAATAAAATGCATAACTATTTATATATATAAAACTATTATTAAAAAAATAAGTATGTATAATACATTAATCATTAAAAATAAATGTAATACTACTATTTCAACATAAATAGTTATTCATCAAAAATAATTATACATTAACCAGGTCGTCATATAGTCCAGTGCTAGGCATAAAACCCTTATCGTCTTTTGGTCATGGGTTCAATACCTACATCCCTTCCAGAAATATTTCATTTTCATCTAAAATTCATGATGTCCTTTTCTAAAACCCTGAATATATAATTTTCTAAATATGATTGACATACTTGGAATATGTTTAATCACTAAATGACCTTTTAACCAAGGTTTTAATTGAAAACATAGTGCATAAATTCTTCCTTCATAGATTAACATAAACATTTCAAGAATGGTTAACCTTATAACCCTTCTCAAATGTTAAAATCAAAAACATTGGAGATATAGTAATGAAAACAACTTAACATTATTCCCCCATATATCATAAAGTAGATCTTGGTTGCGACATTGGAGATATGTGAATACCCTCATGGAATATTCTATTGGAAATGATAACAACCTAAATTTCCATAAATATTTATGGAAAATATCCATGCTTCCTTATTCCATTGATTTATGGATATATTCAACAAATATAAGAAGTTGTAAAATTCTCCCATGATGAAATAAATTATTTTTCAACAAGTCCTTAATTATTACCAAGGTAATAATTTTCATCCAATTTACTTATTAGTATCCCAAATATAATTATCCAAAAAACATTATCATATCATACGGAACATTTTAATGGTAATATTTCCCTTAATCATGTTCTTTCTATAGACATCGCCTTGCCATTTTATCACTTTTATATTCCATCAGAACCATTAAACTTGTTCTTATAAATCCATAGTGAGAAAAATAAACATAAGAATCCTTATATATTTCACATTTCATATAACATAATTCTTCAATACAAATACATAATAGATTTTATTATTCAACTTCATTCTTTATTCCATCAGCAAGGATACCTCATCCTATTACACAATACCTCTTTAATTTTTCATTTCATCTGTAGTATCTTTATCATTAGTATTATAACCATTACTCGTACAACCTTATTGATCTTCTTCATGAGATTTCTACATGGGACATTGAGTTTCATAATGACCATTTTTTCTATACATAATACACTTAACATTTGACGATTCATTAATGAGGCCAATATTCTCATCCATTTCATTAAATGAACTCTTCATTTTTCCCTTACAGTAGCCTGATTTGTGTCTCTTATTACCATAGTCAAAATGTATTTTTGTGCATCTAAGACATTAAAATAGGTAATTAATTTCACATTATTGACACAAATAAAACCAAATTTTCTTTATTCCATGGTATCAATTACCCAAACTAATATAAAACTCATTCTTTCTCTTCCATGTCAGTTTGAGAGTTGGATAAGGTGCATGTTGTAAATCTTGTTCCGTGAACACCAATTTATCATGATCACTAAATATTTCACTCTATTGATAACTCATCTAAAATTCTAATTATAAAATCATCAATCACATTCAATGTTAATCTAGTTCCATCCAGTTCCCCTAATAGACTAAAACCAAAAGCATAGTTTGACCAATATATATCATATAAGAAAATAATATCTATGACACCCTAGATTCATCCTAGGTTATTAATATGAAACATATATTTTAATTCATTGTGATTTTTTATGATGAGTTTGTGAATTCCAAAATAATATACCTTGGGAGTGTAAAACCAGTTGGGTAGGAAGTATCATTGTTGTGTAACAGATTAACCTGAGTCAGGCCCAAAACATTTTTTCAGAGTTGTCACCCCTCGTTACATTTTCTTTGGATCCACATAATGTTTTTTATCTAGACCATGATATATTTCTAGGAAATCAGTCAGTCTATCGTATACAAAAATTTATGAAATTTTCCTAAACATTGACTTATCATTATACTTATTCTTAGATACATCACTAGACATATCCTTTAAAAGATACCTGGGGATTTCAATAATGTTTTATCATCCTAGTTTCCAAAGGTTGAATAAGCCTTACCTATGAACCAACTATAGCAACCCAGGAATAACATACATGGATATAAAACCATTTTAGCTAAATATTCATTACATTACAATAAAACATTCATTGGGACCATAATAATTTTGGGTCTTTCAAAACACAGAAATAAACCTTCTATCCATGTGGAAGTTCTTCAATATTTCTCATAATGATACCCACTTTTGTTAATTATACATAAAACTTTTATTTATAACTTGGGGAAAATAAAAATAATAAGTGGTGACCACATATTTCTAAAAGGGTAAATAAAGGAAATGTGAACGCATCACATTAAGAAATAGTATAGAACACGAGAATAACATTTGAAGATAATACCCATCATATTAGAGATCTTAATAATTATTTGAAAATCATAATACATGGATCCTAATATAATTAAGATAATAATTCATAAAAGCACAATATAGTAATAAATCATTGAATTATAGAAGAAACATTATAATATAATATGAGTTCCAATGTATCCAAGGAATCACTTCCAATATAAACTTAGTAGTATGATTTCACTCCCCATACCATCTTCTTAGTCAAGGTTTACTCCCATGACCATATTAGAATCATGAATTCACTCCTCATAGCATCTTTATAGGAAAGGTTTACTCCCATGGCCATCATAATAGCATGAGTTCACTCCTCATACAATCTTTGTAGTCATGGTTCTCTCCCACGACCTTCTTAGTAGTTAAGGATTAGTTCAAAGAACATCTTAGTCTATCTCACAGGATATACATCCTTTCCGAATATAGTAGAGGGATTTATAGGTTACACCCATATCATAATGAAATCATACATATATCTTCTACAAAATAATCAAAAACAATATCAAAATCCATGAAATGAAATGGGTAGTATAATATTTTATTCATATCATAACCAATTGAAAAGACATGTTTCAAAATCATTTCATCAAAATCATAACCTATGAAAGAGAGACAGATTTCATTAACATATAAATATTGAAAGAGAAATGGGTTTCATAAAAACCATGACATTAAGAATAAAACATTTATAGAAATATTATTAATGGAAAATTTAGATCATTTCCATGAAGGGCATGAATAACATCAACAGATATCATCTTAGAATAAAAATAATTTTGAAATATCATTCAAAAATGATTCTTGAGGAAAATTATTAAAAAATCGATTTTCAATATATAAAACCATTTGAGAATAATTTTCTTATAAAATACCTTGAAAATGTATAATGAAGACTTAAAATTATTTTGAAAACACTTTTCCATGAAAATTTATAAAATAAGATTTCAAAAATTTTAAAAACCCTATTCTATTTAAACACACTGAAAACAAATAACCAAGCATGATTTTTTTGAAATCCTATTTACCAGAATACATGTGAATTGTTCTAGAAAATTTCATGAAAACCATTTATTTGAGAAAAGATAAAAAAACTACTAAATAAGGATTGAATTTTTTTAAAAAATTGTTTATTGAAAACATATAAAAGGAATTTGAAAACATTTTTTTAAAACATTTCCTTAAAAATAAATTATAAAAAGAATTTCAAAAAAATTTACCTTTTAAAAATGCAAATGAATCTGAAAATAAATTATGGAGGGTGAATCTGTACACATCATATAAAGTACACAGAACATTCCATTTATAGGGTATATAGTTTAGAAAAATGACTTGTTCAAAAAGAAGCAAGAAGATTCCATTGAATATATTATTAGATGAAAAAAATGGGTAAAAATGAATATTAAATTTTGTAGGATAATTGAAAAATATTTTTCTAACCCCTTTTAGAAAACATGGCTTTTTAGGAACATAAATTTCTGACAGAAGAGATAATAAAGTCGGGCTTTCTTAAGAACAATTTATTAACTATACAATGTACCAAATAGTGGAAGAAATGGCACCGATATATGAATAAATAGTTAATATTCATCGAAGAATAAAAATAATGAATTTTCTTGAGATATAGATCATGATATTTTATTAAAGTAACCCTAGACATAAATAATCTTGAAAAGTGATAAGATTGTTTCAATAAACCCTTATCATTTGTGAACATGCGACCATACTCTCCATGCAAGAAAATGAAATTAAATTATTCTTAAGATATAATGAAAATAATTATATTAATTACTTATCCAGTAAAATGGAATTATATACACATAAAAATTAATTTACAAATATAACAAAACATGAGCCTCAAAGACATAAAATTGAGCCAAAACTATTTCACAGATTAGGTTACATTTGAAACATAAATCCCATGAAAGAAATATCATAAAATTTATTTTTGTTTACCCATAAATTTAATTATATTATATATAGAATAAAATAATGGTAATTATGTGCACCACAAAAAAGGAAAGAGTGGCTAACATAGCATGTATCTCACAGAAATAAAAAGTGAGATGAAATCCCCTTAGCTTGTATCTTGACTCTCATCTTACACATTCTAACCTACTGTATAATAAATATATATTTTTTATACATATATTAATGAACCATATTCATACTTTGAATACCATATTGGGTTATATTATGTGTTTACATTACCTGATTGATAAACATTCTATCTTATGGTTTCACTTAGGGTAATGTTCGCTTTGTTTTTCGCATGTCTTAATATATTATATGTTCAATCCACAAATATTTTTTTTTGATTTAAAGAATTTAAACATTTAATTAAATATAATTTATAATCTGTTTATAATTATTATAATAATCCATAGGATATGTAATTTTTTAACATAATACATCGTTCATGGACAAGATTAGTCATATATATGCATTAAAACTATTTTAATTTAATTGTCATGTTGAAAAGAAAAAAGAAAATTAAATATATATATTTATATATATAATATCTTTATAAAATTATTATATTATTATATTTGTCATATATGTTCACTAAACAAATCCTTAATACATTCTATGTAGTGTGTGAATGAATCACATCTCCTAGAGGGGGCGGTAGTCCACACTTCCTCGAACAAAATTATCAAATTTACACCTAATAGAATGTCAAAATGAAATGTGTTTTAAAAAGAATAAATAATATTTAAGAAATAATAAATATAATATAATATATATATATATTTCAACAAATTTCTATCATTATTTCCACCATGATGTGTAATAAAGAAAAATTGAACAATCATCATTTTTTGAGTTGAAAGATTGTCGTACAAGTAAACAGTATGTTTATTACCCATTAGATATAGTATGGTGTAAATTTATTTAGAACCATTATAATAAAAATAAAACTATTATATTCATGATATTTTTTTAATAAAATGTGTGATAAATATAGTGGAGGTGTGGTGAAGTAAAATAAAATAAATTAGCTTGAGAGAGGATTTTACCTCTTAATCGGGTAAATCCTTTTGGTTTGTGCCAAAATGATTAATTGGAAGACATTATGACCAATGGTAGGATTAATGTAGGAAGGGAGAGATTTTGGGAAGTTTATTGGGTAGATCATGGACAATCATGAGTGTTTTGAGATGTGTTATGAAGAGGGAGATGTGGTGTCTATTTACGGGGAAGGGAAAGGACACACATGGTGTTTTTTAAAACATGTTTGGTGTACCCAGGTGTTTTACCACAAAATGTAATAAAACCAAAAATAACTCAAAATATTAAGTTTAATGGATGAAAATTGACATAAAATGGGTTTTAAACAATCTCTTAGGTCATTTTGGGTCTTGATGTTAATGTTTAGTCCTTATTCAAGCTTAATTTTTCATTAACAAATATACTTATTTTTAATTACATTCTCCAATAATTTTTGTAAAAAACTAATTTGACCATATTATACATTAGAAATTGTGATGATTCCATATATAGAATACATTTTTACAAATTCCAATTATAGGATTGGTATAAATTAATTTAAAATGACTCATGTTGATGGGACAACATTGTGGGTTTTTTGATGTAAAAATATTGATCAAACATTTGCTACATTTTTATATCCAATTTCAAGTTGAAATTGGTTATAATGAAGTAAATTATATTAATTGATAAAAATATTATCTAATTACACTTATAATCTAATTTTAAATATAATTTAATTTTATAAACAAATTAAATTGCAAATAAGTTTTAATTGAAATCAAGTATTTGTAACTATTCGTTAAAAAATGGATTCTTACAGTACAATACTGAAAAATTATCTAGACATGATTATTATGTTTTTTTATGAAAATAAATATTATTTTGAAATATTAATTCTATAATGGTTCAAATTTTTAATTAAAAATGTGTTCTCTATTTAAAGGCGGTGAAATTGCCTTCAAAAATAGGTTTTAAACATAAAATTAGGTTTGTTCTTATATAATTCCTATCAAATATATTGTATGAATAAAAAATTTTGGTTGAATATAAAACATAAATAATACCTTAAATTCACTAAATATTTTTAATTTATTATATTTAATAGGGTAGGAAAAAAATTTACCAAAAAAATAATTATTTTTTATTGTATATTCATTCAGTTTTCATATTAATTTCACATTAATTTGTAACCATTTAATTCTTCTTATATTTGGGAAAACCATATATTTTTATAAAATAGTGAATAACAATAACTAATTTAACTTCTAGGTTACATATTATTATAATAATATTTTTAAAATATTTTATTTTTTGGTAACCCTCGGTCTTTCATGTTACGCAAGCCATCTAGGAATTTTACTCTTGTGTATAACACAACCTAATATCAGTATTCTGTATAGAGTAATAAGAAGTTATTGGTTCTTATAGTCCACGATTAAATTAATGTTGTGTTTAATTAAAACCACACATTTTTCTTTAATAAACTGTATATAGTGTTCCATGAAATTAAAAATATTTAAATGTTTAAATTAATTTGGAAATAACTAATTCACAAATTTTTAGGGTGTTGCATCCAATTTCACATAATAATTTTAATGGGTTTGTTTCTTATAATGTTCCTAGACCAACCCCTCTCATCCATGACATCTTTAAAATTAGTCTCATATCATGTACCCAAAAAACTCCACTCACTCAATAGATATCACTCATTAGACTCATCTAAATTAATAAAAAAATCATCCCACACTCATGGGAGGACTCCCAAAAATTTCATAAAGAAAAAATCTCTCACTCATGGTTCAACCAAAAATCTATAGTCATGTACAATCTTATATCATCCCAGGATCCTATATCCTAGGATTTGTCCATAACCATCTATATCAACGCATCATATTATAAAAAAACCATTTAATAGAAATTTAAACAAGTCATCACTTGTAATAACCTTCATCATTAAAGGTTTCAAATTCTTTGGTGAATTTGATTTTTTAATTTAGTGGTGGTTTCATTTTGAGAAATTATTATAAAAAAAGAATTATAACCATCTTTAAAGCACAATATTATTATTTTAGATGTTTTATGGGGCACAAGAAAGATCTATGTTGTTTAGGAGGAATTCAGGGAAGGCTCAGGGTGGTTGAGATTGTTGAAAAATAGTAGAATCAATTTTCGTGATGGTCGGATATTTTGTCACAACCCGTCCTTGTGGGGCCCACGTTGTGACTCCCCAAGCCTGCCTCCAATAGGCCAGGGGCTGGTGACTAGCACCAAGTATGCATATCAGAAACATGGGAGGCATTGCCTATGTACCTGTACAAATGCACACATCTCTAATCCCACAAATGATGAAATGTAAAAACCACTAAGGAATAGAATGCATGGATACAACTAAACCCAACCAATAGAGTACGACGAAAGGTAGAGTGCCGTAAAAGTAAACAGGGCCAGATTAAATGCACACCAAATACAAGAGTCTGAAAAATGAAAGAGTTCAACCTGTAAGAACCAAAGGTACTGGGACTACCACTCGTAGCTGTTGGAACACCTCGGCCAGTAGGGAACTCAGAAATCTCAATCCTATACTGGTCTTCCCTAGACTCTGTCAAAAGGTTGCTCGTCTACACAAGACACTAGACATGCAGGCAAATCCTATGCAAGGGTGAGTATAACAATACTCAGTAGAGGACCCTGAAAACCACAAATCAATACACAAAGTAAAGTTACAGCCAGCTATGCACAGCATATTTCTACATAACTTATAGAAAAAACTATATATACTCAAAAACCAGACCCGTGGTCTAGAGATAAGTGAAACAACCGCATTCCCCCATTAGGTATTCTGCTCAAAGATTCTGTGATGCACTCGTTCTGGGATAACACACTCCATGAGTCTTATACATCTGATGATGTCCGTCCGAGAAGTTTTGTACATCGGGAACCATCATGAGAGATAGATACACTCATTACAGGAGACAAACTCCTAAGTGTAAAGGTTACGGTAGATAGAAGAACTCATTACGGGAGACACACTCTTGAGTGAGAAAGATCATGATAAATAGATGAGGATCACTGCCAGGGCCATGGCAGATACCGCGACTCATCTGGATTCAATAGTTAGGTGATACACCAGCTAGGTAGAGGATCAATGCCTGGTAAGGTTGGTCACGTTGATTCCTGACTCTACCTAGGGTCGGGAATGGATAGAGGATCTCGATCTGGGCCTCTCGGATGGATGTCTGACTCTATCACAGAATGCCTTGCTGAAGGGATTATATTCCTATGTGAGGGAATGATTCTTGACCTTCAGGGGAAAAACATGAAGGGGCACTAACCCCAACGAAAGATGTCTGAGGAACGGTGAATGAAAGGACCATGTCGTTTTCCAAAAAGTACACAGCATGTAGAAAAAGGTACATGTCGTGTTGTCTGACCCCAGGTACTACCCATGTACAACGGCTCGTGTCAAAGGATAGTTGTGTAGAAAATCTTAGTACACTGCGTGTAGTACGATGTACACGCCGTGTCCGAGTAACTGGGTAGGCTCTGTGCACTCTAGCCATGTGCCCATACATGGTCTTCAACCAGTGTACTCCAACCCATGTAATCGCCAAACAGGGTGACCCGCGTTACTGGTCTCACCTTGCCATGTGACGGAGTACAAGGTCATGTACTCCATCTCGTGCCTGTGTATCCCCGAGATATACACCGAGCTCTACGTAGCCGCCTCTACCATGTTGTACACACCGTGCCTCCTGAAGCCGTGTAGCTCATCTCGTGTCTGTGTACTTCCCAAAGTACATGCCAAGCTTCAGGGAAAGACCAACACAGCGTGTGATTGGGGTCACATTCTGTGTTCTTCCTCTCTGACCCCAAAACCCTAGTCACCGCCTCCAGTACTACATGGCGTGTTCTTCGAAAGTACACGTCGTGTATTCGGGAAATTTCTAGAAACGGCACCCTTCGTCGGCGCACCTCCCGTGGTGCTCCAATCATTGATCTGGCCATCCGATCACTGCAAAACTTCCAGGTTTTGGTCACCCCGACACCGCAAAGCCACTTCCGTCATTTTCGGTCCTCTGATCGGCTCCGAAAACATGATTTGATCTTCCCGCATTAAGATTTCCCGAAGAACGCCTTTTCCCGGTCCGGTCTAATTTGTCGTCAGCCATCATCATCGCATCACCACAAGGTCGTTGCGGTGTCAAACCTTCGACTTGGGATCGTTGCATCATGGAATGGATGCGCAAAGTTCCATTGTTCATCGCCCCGTGAAGAATGTGAAGAACTCACGAGAAAAGAAGTGGGCGAAGAAATCCAATAAACAAAATTGAGGAACGAACCTCTGTTGTCATTCGTCACGGCGTTGATCTACTCCAGTTAATAGGTTTAAATGGAGTATCTATCAACATAAATAAAATCATGGATTAATTCCCCAAAATCATCCCAAAGAAATCCCTCCCGCAAGAACACACGAATCCATGGATCAACTAGTTCGTGGTTGCTCCACGTTCGTGGTTTAAACTCAAAAATGGGAAAAAATTGAAATAACAACCCCATACCTTTCGAAAGGATCGATCATTGACGAAGGTTTCGTGCTGCCATTTTCATCAAGATCCTTCAACGTTGTTGGATTAGTGATTCTCGTCTTCGATCCTTCATTGTTCATCGCCGAGAGTTTGCTCCAACACGCCGCAGATCCTCCAGCAATTTCTCCAAAAAGTTCGTCAACGACCACCAATTTCTTAACCCATAAAAAGGGAGACATGATTTGCAGTTAATTATGTGGCGGTATTAATGACTCATACATGCATATTTTGGATTCATTATGATGGACCATTAGTTTAGGAAACAGTTGCGCCGTCGCCGCACTGCAGCGGATGTTTCCTTAAATAAAATAAAATAAACTTGTTAATTTACTTTATTTTATTTTAATTAAAACGTCCAAAAATAAACATTATCCCTTGACCCGCACTGGTCGAGGTCAAGCTAATTCTTAGGTAAATTCATCGTCTCAGATGAAACGATGCCATCAGATTTTTGATCCTGGCATCCGTTTGGAAACTGCCACAACCGCGCACAAGCGCCGACTCACTTATCTTAAAAAAAGTTCAAACCAACATTCCGGGCTCACTGGACCTCAGAATGATGTGTCTTCTTAGTGCTCGGTCTCTAAATAATTCCATTTAACATTTAACATAATAAACCAAAAAATCTGAGACATTAACTTCTCCCCACCATGGGGCTTTATGTCCCCGAAAAGGCAAAACAAGAGCTACTCAAAAAGATGTGGGTACTGGGCACGAATCTGGGCCTCCTGCTCCCACGTGCTCTCCTGAAAAATCATGTGATGCCAATGGATGTGCACCTTGGGAATCGATTTCCCCCTAAGGATCCTCTCCTTCTGATCCTCGATCTCCACCAGGTACTCAGCAAAGGTAACTCCATCCTCGATGTCCAGTTCACCCTAGTCGATGATGTGGGATGGGTCATGCACGTACCTCCTCAGCTGCGACACGTAGAATACATCATGTACCCGATGCAACTGTGGCGGTAGAGCTAGGCTGTATGCCACCTTGCCAACTCTTCCCAGAATCTGGAAAGGCCCGATGAACCTCAGAAATAGCTTGTCGCCCCAGCGAAATCTCTGTAACCCTCGTCGAGGTGAGACCTGAAGAAAGACGTAGTCTCCCTCTTTGAACTCTAGAGATCTCTGTCATCGGTCAGCATAGGACTTCTACCGGCTCTGTGCATTCTTCTTCCGCTCTCAGATAATATATACATTCTCTGTGGTAGCTCGCACTAACTCTGGACCCATGAGTGCTGACTCTCTGGGGTCGGTCCAGCAAAGCAGTGACCGGCAGGGTCTCCCATACAAGGCCTCGAATGGCGCCATACCGATGGTGGAGTGGTATCTGCTGTTGTATGAAAACTCCACCAGTAGTAGGTGGTCCTCCCAACTGTGACCAAAGTCCAAGATACAGGCTCGCAGCATATCCTCTAGTACCTGAATGGTACTCTTCGCCTGTCCATCGGTCTGGGGGTGAAACTCTGTGCTCAAGCGTAGCTGAGTCCCAAAATCCTCCTGCAATCCCTTCCACTACCGGGATGTAAAGCGGGCGTCTCGGTCTTAGACTATTGTCGAAGGGACTCCATGAAGCCGAACTATCTCCTACACATAGTGGCATCCCAAGCTCTCTACGGAACTCTGCTCCCTGATATCTATGAAGTGGTCCGACTTGGTGAGTTGGTCAATGATCACCCAGATTGAATCATTCCACTTGGATGTCTGTGGTAACCCCATCACAAAGTCCATCGATATTCCATCCCACTTCCACTCTGGGAGTTCCATGGGTGAGCTAATCCCGCTGGAATCTGGAGCTCAGACTTCACCTCCTAGCATGTGAGCCATCGAGAAATGAAATCCGCTACTTCCCTCTTCATGCCTGACCACCAAAACTGTCGTTAGAGATCCTGGTACATCTTTACTACTCCAGGATATACCGCCAAAGGGGATGTATGAAACTCCCTCAGGATCTCCTCTTACAATGCCACTGGTACAATAGTTCATCCTTTGAAAATAAGCACATGCTCCCCAACTTGTGAATATCCATCAGGAGCATGTCTGGTGGATAACCGAGCACGTAAATCCACACAGTCGACATCCCCATGTTGTGCCTCCCTAACTCGTTGTAAGAGTGGAGGGGTGACAACCATCAACTATAGGTATGTTGTATCCTCCCAATCCACGATGGATAACTATAACGTGGAAAACTACTATGTCGCCTCACTCAACAGCTGTGAGCTCGACCTTATGCTAAGAGCATCTTCCACCTTGTTCCCCTTTCCAGGATTATAGATGATCTCTAAATCATAGTCCTGGATTAACTATAGCCAACGCCTCTACCTAAGATTCAGATCCTTCTGTGAGAAAATGTACTTGAGGCTCTTGTGGTCAGAGTAGACATTAAACCGCTCGCCCATAAGGTAGTGTTGCCACATATTCAATGAGAAGACTACCTCTTCCATCTTGAGATCATGGGTCGCATAGTTCTGCTCATGGGGCCTAAGCTGGCGTGAACCATAAGAAATCATTGCATGCCGCTGCATCAGGACACAGTCTATCCAAGTCCCTGATTCGTCATAGAAAACTACGTACTTGACACCCTCCTCTGGAAATCTCAAGAATAGGGCGCTCGTCAAACTCTGTCTCAACTTCTCTAAAGCCTGTTGTCACTTCTCTGTCCATATGAATGGTTTCCCCTTCCTAGTCAAGGATTTCATCGGTTCTGATATCCAAGAGAAATAATGAATGAATCTCCGGTAATATCCTGCCAACCCAAGGAAGCTTCGCACCTTCGTCACGCTCCGAGGTGGCTCCCAAGCTAACACAGCCCCCACCTTGGCTGGGTCCACAAATACTCCATCATCTGAGAAGACATGTCCCAGAAAGTGGACATCCTAAATCCAGAACTGACACTTTGAGAGATTCCCATAAAGATGGTGCTTCTGGAGTATGACTAGAACCATCCGCAGGTGTCTCGCGTGCTCCTCCTCTGACGCCGAGTACACAATGATGTCGTCAATGAAGACCACTACGAACCGGTCCAAGTGCGTCTGGAAGATATGGTTCATTAGTCCCATGAACACAGTAGATCTGTTTTTCATTCCGAAAGGCATCACCAAGTACTCATAGTGACCGTAGCGGCATCTGAAATCCATCTTCGGTGTATCCTCATCCTTCACCCGTAGTTGGTGATAGCCTGATCGAAGGTAAATCTTTGAGAACCACTGTGCTCCTCTTAGTTGATCAAAGAGGTCATCGATACTCGGAAGTGGATACTTGTTCTTAAAAATTACCTGGTTCAGGAGCCAGTAATCCATGCACAACCTCAGACTCCCGTATGCCTTTTTGGAAAACAAGACTGGGGCCGCCCAGGGTGAGACGTTGGGTCTTACGAAACCCATGCTCCTAAAATCCTCCAATTGCACCCTCAGCTCGCGAAGCTCTGCGGGAGCCATCTGATATGCTGATGAGTAAATCGGTGTCGTCTTGGGGTTTAAGTTGATGTAGAAGTCAATTTCCTGGTGGGGAGGTAATCCTGGAACATCTTCGGGAAAGACGTCCTCATACTCTGACAGCACTGCTAGGAACTGAGAGATCACAACATCTACTACTCTGAGGGTAAGGCTAGCCAACTCATGAGTGATAGGCTACACCCTCCTTTGCATCAGCCCATTTTGTGCGGCCTGGGTTTCCTTTTCTCCGACAAAGGAAAACCTCATTCCATCACGGCGGACACACTGCACCCTTCACCTAAAACAGTCAATCTGGACATGGACCGAAGATAACCAATCCATACTGAGGATGAAGTCGTAAGGCCTCGACACTACCACCAAGTGGTTCCAACCAAAACTCTTGCCTCCAAGGTTAAAGTCACACTTTCTACAAAGTTGCATGATCATCGAGTCTCCTCCCGTAGGTGTCTCCAACTGTAAGGAATGAGTCAACGGTTCTACCAGAATCTTTAGGTTTTGTACAAGAAATGTGGATATATGGGAATGACGAGAACTTGTGTCTCTAAGTACGGAAGCTAAGGTAAAAAAGACACAGATAGTACCTCGAATCATCCCTGGAGCCTCTGGGTTGTATGCCTCGACCGCATGCAGATGTCCCTGTCCCAGTCCCCCAGCTCCCTGAGCCTGGTGTGGACCTCCTGGGGGTGGTGGTGGAAGTAAGTCGAAGCGTCTACCACCACCTGTATCTCTCCCTGCTCCTCTACAACGTCCTTCACCTGGCGGGTCTGCTTGTTCTGTCCTCTGCCTCTACATCGGTGGTCCATCCACCACTTCCCTGTCAGCAGCTTGACGGGTCGGGAAATCTCTAGCAAGATGTCCCCTACCGTCACATGTGTAGCATCGCTACTACCTAGGCTGACTAGATCCAGCCTGAGAGCCCTTGAATATTGATCCCCTGTCTTGGGTCCTCCTATGACATTTCCCACGTCCAGATCCCTGTGCCTGATGATGGCTCCCTGCTGCCACGAACTCCACACATGTCTGCCTGCTGCTGACTGCGGGCGGCTGTCTTTGCTCCGCCAAGAAGCTCTAGATCACCAAGGACCACTCGAGCACTCCAGCATAAGTCAATATGCATAGGGGCATGACACTAGCTCAGATGTCTCGTTGTAGACATCGTTAAAAAGTCTGAGCTCTGAAGTACTGATCCCTGACCATATCCATCAAGTACCTAGAGAGATTAGTGAACCTCGATGAATAGTTAGCCACTTTCATACTTCCCTGCTGGAGCTGGAGTAGCTCCTGGATGCATATAGCTCTCAACGTAATTGGAGAGAACTCCTCCCTGAAGTGTTTCTCACACTCCTTCCATGAAAGAGTCTCCTCGTCATGAGTCTGCATGGTCAGACTCCATCATCGTCCCGTCGATCCTTAAATAAGGCTCGCTCCAAGGACCACTATCTAGTCTGCTAGTGTCCTCACTAGACGGAATCCTCTAGTCACCACCTCAAGACAGTCCTCAGCTTCCTGAGGGTCGGGATGGCCTCAGAACCAGAGGGTTCTTTGTCTCTGAAACTCATGGATCACGTTGAGCCTGTGCTCCTCACCGGCCGGTACCGCGGGTACCACTGGCTGCTACACTGGTGGTGGTATAGCAGGTGTACCACCTGGTGGAAACTCATTGGGAGATGGTCCCTATATCGAAGCCTCATCACTAAGGGGGTCATCCTCGTGATCTTTCTTCTGAACCCTAGCGGGCATGCGTCACAGAGGCATCCTGTAAAAAAACAAGATGTACTATGGTCAATGAGTATATCTGGAAAGTTGACACAAAGAAAATTGAAAACACAACCCATTCCTATATGATTCATGTACCTTTTTTTCCCCGCAACCAATGCCTTCATGTATCGAGTCAAAAATCAGGTTATCAGAGTCCTGGTGTATGGATACGTTGGCCGCCGCACCCACACTGGGGTCTCTGGCCTAAAAGCCTAACCCGAAAAACTCAACATTGTTTCCTCGAACCAAACTCACAGACTCCTGGTCCTAAGGTACAACCGACCCCTCTGATACCACTCGGTCACAACCTGTCCCAGTGGGGCCCATGCCGTGACTCCCCAAGCCCACCTTCAATAGGCCAGGGGGTGGTGACTAGCACCGAGTAGGCATATTAGACACATGGGAGGCATTGCCTAAGTACCTATACACACAAACACATCTACAAGCCCACAAATGATGAAATGTAAAAACCACTAAGGAAAAGAATTCATGAATACAAATATACCCAACCAACACAGTACGATGAAAGGTAGAGTGCTGTAAAAGTAAACTAGGCCAAAATACAAGCCCACCAGAAACAATAGTCTAAAAACTGTAAAAGTCCAACCTGTAATCACAAAAGGTACTTGGACTTCCGCTCATATCCATAGAAGTGCCTCAGCCTATAGGGAAATCAGAATGCTCGGTCATGTCCTGGTCCTCCCTGGACTCTGTCAAAAGGCTGCTCGTATGCACAAGACACTAGTCTTGCGGGAAAAGACCTTGCAGGGGTGAGTATAACAATACTCAGTAGAGGACACCAAAAACCAAAATGAAATACACAAAGTAAAGGTACATTCAGATATGCACAACATATGTCTACAGAACATATAGAACAAACTAGATATACTCAAAACCCAGAACCTTGGTCTAGAGACAAGTCACACAACCGCATACCCCCGTTAGGGATTCTGCTCGAAGATTCCGTGATGCACTCATTCTGGGAGAACACACACCACGAGTCTTATAGCTCTGATGACATCCATCCGAGAAGTGCTGTGTTTCAAGAACCGTCATGAGAGATAGCTACACTCATTACGGGAGACACACACCTAAGTGTAATGGTTACGGTAGATAGAATCACTCATTATGGAAGACACACTCCTGAGTGGGAAAGATAATGATACACAGATGTGGATCACTGCCAGGGCCATGGAGGATACCGCAACTCATCTGGATTCACCAGTTAGGTGATACCCTAGCTACGTATAGGATCAAAACCCGGTAAGGTTGGTCGCATCGATGCCTGGATCTACCTAGGTTCAGGAATGGATAGAGGATCTCGATACGGGCCTCTCGGATGGCTGTCTAACTCTATCACAGAATGTCTTGCTCAAGGGATCATATTACTGCATGAGGGAATGATGCTTTACCTTTAGAGGAACAATAAGATGGGGCACTAACTCAAACAAAATATGTCTGAGGAATGGTGAATGAAAGGACCATGCCGTTTTCCAAAAAGTACACGGCATGTAGAAAAAGGTACACGTCGTGTTGTCTAACCTCGGGTACTGCCCGTGTACAATGGCATGTGTCAAAGGCTGGTCATGTAGAAAAACATAGTACCCAGCGTGTAGTATGATGTACTCACCGTGTCCGAGTAAATGGGGTTGGCATTGTGCACTCTGGCCATGTGCATGTACATGGTAATCAGCTCATGTACTCCAACCCGTGTAATCGCCACATGAGGTGACTCGCGTTACTGGCCTCACCTGGTCGTGTGACAGATTACACAGTCGTGTACTCCATTCCATGCCCGTGTATCCCCGAGATACACACCGAGCTCCGCGTAGCTGCCTCTACAATGTTTTACTTGCCATGCCGCCTGAAGCCATGTAGCTTAACCCGTGTCTGTGTACTACCCAAAGTACACACCGACCTTCGGGGAAAGTCCAACACGCCATGTGACCGGGGTCACACACCGTGTTATTCCTATTTGACCTCGAAACCCTTGCCGTCGCCACCAGTACTACATGGCGTGTTCTTTGAAAGTACATGTTGTCTATTCTAGAAATTTCCAAAAACGACGCCCTTCATCGACGAGCCTCCCGTGGTGATCCGATCATTGATCCGGCCGTCCGGTCTCTGCAAAACATCCAGGTTTGGTCGCCCCGACACCACGAAGCCTCTACTATCATTTTTGGTCCTCCGATCAGCTCCGAAAACATGATTTGTTCTTCCTGCACGAAGAACGCTCAAAGAACACCCTTTCTCGGTATCGTCCGATTTGTGTCTTCCATAATCGTCGCACCTCCATGAGGCTGTTGCAGTGTCAATCCTTCAATTTGGGATCATTACATCACAGAACGGATGCGCAACGATCTGTTGTTTGTCGCCCCGCGAAGATCGAAAAGAACGCACGAGAAAATAAGTGGGGGAAGAAATCCAATAAACAAAATTGAGGAACGAACCTCCATCATCGTTCGTCACGGCGTTGATCTGATCCCGTTAATAGGTTTAAATGGAGTAGTGATCAACATAAATAAAATCATGGATTAATTCCACAAAATCATCCCAAAGAAATCCCTCCTGTAAGAATGCACGAATTTGCGGATCAACTTCTTCGTGGTTGATCCGCATTTATGGTTTAAACTCAAAAATGAGAAAAAAGAAATTTAAATAACGAACCCCTACCTTTCGAAAGGATCGATTGTTGATAAAGCTGTTGCACTACAGTTGTTGTCAAGATCCTTCAACGTTGTTGGCATAGAAATTCTTGACTTCGGTCCGTCGTTGTTCATCGCCGAGAGTTTGCTCCAACGTGTCGCGGATCCTCCCGCAATTTCTCCAAAATTTTCGTCAATGACCACCAATTTTTTAACCCATAAAATGGGAATCATGATTGGTAGTTAATTATTCGACGCTATTAATGACTCCTGTTTGCATATCCTTGAGTCATTATGATGCGCCATTAGTTTAGGAAACAGCTACGATGTCGCCACGCTGCAGCGGATGTTTCCTAAAATAAAATAAAATAAACTTGTTAATTTACTTTATTTTATTTTACTTAAAACGTATAAAAATAAACATTCTCCCTCGACCCACACCGGTCGAGGTCATGATCGTTCATAAGTAATGTCATCATCGCGGACGCAACGGTGCCCTTGGATTTTTAATCCGGCCATCTATTTCGAAACTGCAACAACCGCGCACTAGCGCCGACTCACTTAACTTAAAAAAAGTTCAAACCAAAATTCTGGGCTCACTGGACCTCGGAATGATGAGTCGTCTTTGTGCCCGGTCTCGTAATAATTCAATATATTTTTTAAAATATTAAATGGAAAAATTTGAGACATTACATAGTTGGAGGCCCTACATAATGTTTAATCTCATTTACTATCTAGTGATCCATTTTCCTTACATTGGAGTATTGTAAACTTTTTTTAATGGGTATTTTTGTGTAATTACCAATGGTTACCGATTTAGAATCCCCCACCTACTCATGCCCATGCTTTGTGGAAGAGGGAGAGGGAACCCTCCTTATCACCTTTTTCACTTAAAATTTATTTTGGCTTTGATCTTGGTGGTCTTGGTGTGTTTCATCATGCAATTTAAGGTGAGATCACCCACTATTTCCCAATTTACCCTCCTATAATTTTAATATTTTATCTCTGGATTTGGTTGAACAATTTATCCAAGGCATGTATAAAATATTTCACTAGAAGGGGATTCTGTTTATATCTCTTTTAGGATGTCTCAATATAATATAAACTAGATATCATTCTCTTTTTCCATAATTTATGTCATCATACAAATTTATTTAGGTTGTCTAGCATTTTTGGGTGAAATTTACCTTTGATTTAAATAATAAAATTGTTTCTTTTTCTAATAGTGGATTGAGTATTTCATCAGGATTAAAAAATTTCTTGTTTCTCAATATTTTTTCCTTTTCCTGTTTCCCATTTATCATTGGCTCAACAATGACCAATATTATATTGGGTGAATTTATTGGAACACTATGGGATATTTTATGTCTTATAAATATTTTCATTAAATTATAAAGTTAATTATATTTTTTATAATTAATTGATTAGAGTTGATTATTTACATCTAAGGGGATATGAATAATTAATTTTGAATTTGGGGATTGACACATGTGCCTTTAGAGTTTTGGTGATTCTTGTGTGAGCCTTATTGTTGAGGGCCAAAAAAGTAATTAAATGGAATTTCATGGAATGAGGTATGTGACTTGGACCAAATGAATATCATGGTTAATTCGTTATTTTATATTCTCATGTCATATTTATTATACATGTATGTCTGTTTCTTCATTGTGTGAGTTTCCATAAATATTTGTGATAAGCTGACATTAGTATTTGTTTTAACATTAAATTTATAGCTTGTCAAACTGTTTGGTGGCAAGAACATGGTTATATGTGGATTGGTGGCTCACATTATTATTTTACATGGATTTTTGAATTTTTTTTAATGTGAATACGGTCTCTTTTAAAATTTATTTAATAAAAATGTTTTGTAAAAAATGAAATTCCATGGTAAAGATAATATTTGAAAAAGGGATTCAAAGTGGTATTTCAAAATGGGTGTTTAAAACTAATTGTTTTTGGACCTTAGGTCTTATGTGAGTACATTAATATGTAGAAATAAGATTTGGGAATGGCACTGAATTAATTATTTTAAGGGTTAAGGTATGATGTGAGATCTTACTTCTATCAATCATTAAGATAAGATAGGGTAAAATTCAGCGTGGCTCAGTTAGTACATTATGACCTAACTTATGTTATTGTATGTAAATTGTGTGTTATGTTTTCCAGTGGGTGGGTGGTATAGGCATGGATACACACATTATATGTTTATTTAATTCCCACCAAATAGATCAAATTAATTCAAAGTATTATTGAGGCACAAGTGATACCTTTAGAGATGTTGGACTCACTCCTTCCCTATGTATACAACATTGGGTTTGCTGTATGTGGGTAGATAATCTCATTTTATCTCTGGACACAATCAAAGAATAGATATGGACACATGTTATGATTTTATTAGGATGTGGAGGCCATGTATTTTTAATATAAGGTTTTTGATACACATTGTTGGTTACTATGAATATTATTATATTTTTATGATGTTTTTTATTGTAATTGTTACATCATATAAATTTTTTTACATATTTTTTACTAGAATTTAGTGGTTATGGTTTCCCACATTTATTTATTATGGGGTTATGGATTTCAATTATGTGGGAGAGTCAATATAGTTCTTTTTAGATTTGGGTGTGACATAAGAATATTATGTTGCACTATATAGTCTCCCCATGACTATCATAGGCCCTTTCTACTAGTTGGTAGCCACTAGTGTAGGGGTGGTGTGGATGAAGTGTTATAGTGACCAATTATAATGAAATAGTCTTATAACTCATGAATATTAAATAATTTTAGTTTAATATTCAATAAATTTAAAAAAATATTAGTGAGGACCGTAAAAGTTTACTGTTTTTATAAACTTTGAAAAAAAATCTTTTATCCTCTTGAATGATATTCAACATCTCCTATAAACATCCCAATATTTTGAACTTATACCTAAAACCATTTTTCATAACCTGTGTAAAGGAAACATAGGAAAGGGTTGAGATCAGATTCTCACTAAGGGTAATTAAAGGAAATATGTAAAATTAACTTGAACAAAATGATATGGAACATGGGAATAATATTTGAAGATTCCACCCTACAAAACAACTTTAAAAACCTGAGTTATTGGATAAATCATGGAAGCTATTATGACATGAATTATATGTAAATAAAAATCATGATCGATGAAATAGTAACTAAGGAATAAGATAATGAATTTTGGGCGTGCATATAAGAATATAAAATCTTATTCCAAGGTTTCCTACAATGAACATTTTACCATGATTGGATTGGGATACCACTCGTGTACCTATTGTGTGTTTGGTAAAAAATGTTATGTGCCCTATTACTTTTAGGCTTGCTATACAACCCATGTTCCTTCTTGTTTTTTGGATTGGGCTACAACACATGTACCTTTTTGTTTTCAGGATTGGGATACAGCCCATGTACCTTCTTTTTTTAGGATTGGGCTGAAACCCATGTACTTTCTTCTCTTTATGATTTAGCAAGAACCCATGTAAATTCATTTTTAATCTTGGGATATATCCCATTTACCATATTCTCTTTAGTCTTGTGATAGAACCCATGTACCTTCTTTTTTTAGATGTGGGCTAAAATCCATGAACCTTTTTCTTTTCAGGATTAGGCTACAACCCAAGTAACTTCTTTTTTTCATGCTTCAACTTCTACCTGTGTACCCTTTGAGGTCATATAAAACTTATCCTTAACAAATGAATTGGAGGGGGATATATGTCCCACCCATAATGTAATGAAATCATACATTCATGTACCATAAAAAATTCATCATATCATGACCCATGAAAACACATGGGCCCTATAAACATACAATCATTACCCAAGAAATGGAATGGGTATCATTAACATTTTTTCAAATCATAACCTATGTAAATGAGATATGTTTCATAACCATTTCAACAAATAATAACCCATGAAAAGAAGAGATTTTAAAAATCACATAACACATTTAAAAGAAATATATTTCATAAAAATAAATCCTGTGGAAGAGAGACGGACTTCATAAACATATATCTCGTGGAAGAGAAATATGATTCTTAAAGGCCATGAAATTAAGAATACCCCATTAATAAAATGATATTCATTGAACCCTTAGATAATTTCCTAGAAGGGAATGAGTAACATCAATGGATGTCGTCTTAGATATAAAATAATTTTTAAATATCTGTCAAAAACATTTCTTAAGGAAGATATCATTTAATTGAATAAGAATTTTTTATATATAAAAACATTTGATAATAATTTTCATTTAAAATAACATTAAAACATATAAATAAGACTTGAAATCATTTGAAATCCTTTTTCCATGAAATTTAATAAAATAATCTTCAAATCATTTTCAAAACCATTTTCATCAAAAACTCATTGAAAATTTATAAATAAAGATTGAAAATGTTTTGAAAATCACATAATTGAAAATACACTAAATTTTTTATAAATAGTTATTGAAAAACTATTCAAAAATATTTTACATAATTTTTTGTAAAACTTATAAAAAAGGTTGAAAAGTTTTTTTAAATCCATTTACTTGAAAACATATAAAATAAGATTGAAAATATTTAAAAAAAATTTATTTGAAAACTTATAAATGAATTTTCAAAAAAAAATTAAAAAATATTAATTAAAAATATCTTCTAAAAATGCTTTATAAAAAAATATCCTTTAAGCATGAAAATAAATCTTCAATATATTTATGGCATATAAATCCATACATGTCATATGAGGTAAAAATAACATTCTTTTTTTATGGTAAAAAGGAAAGAAAATTACCACATTCAAAAAGAAAAAAGAACATTACTTTAAAAAATTGGTAGAAGAAAAAAAGGTTAAAATTTTCATTTTATTTTACTAGGATATTAGTAAAATATTTATGAAACCCATTTATAACAAACATGGTTTTCATGGAACAAAAATTTCCAACCGACGATATGGTAAATTCAGGCATTAATAAAAAAAAATTTCATAACTACATTATGTAAAAAAGAGTAAACAATTGGTAAAAATAATTTAATAAATAATTAATAAACATAGGATAATAAAATATTTTAATGTTCATGAGATATAAACCATAATATTTCATCAAATAATCATATTCATTAAAAAGCTCGAAAATCGATGTGATTGTTTCAATAAAACTCTTACAACTTGGTTACATGGGTTTATCCTATTCATATAATAAAATGAAATTACATTAAGCATAAAATATCATGAAAACAATTAGATTTATTATATAATAGGTCAATTTTATTTATATACACTTCTTCAAATAACATATTTTCATAAAAAAACATGTGTCTCAAAGAATGCAATTTCAGACAAAACTACTTTACCGAATTCGTATATTTTGATGAATTAGTACCATGAAATAATGATCATCAAATGGATATTTAAATACACATAAATTTATGTATAATAATAATACAATACATAAAATGGATGTATAGACACCACCCAAAATGAATATATGGTGAATAAATCATGTATCTTGTAGGAATTAAAGGTGAGATGAAATCCTCTAACCTTGTGTCTTGACTCTCCTCGTACTCATACAATATTCATGTATAATAAATATGATTTTATTAAAACAATTTTGCATAATCATTTTGTTATATATAATACCATAATTTTTTTATTATGACCTTATATTACCCATTTGGTAATGATCATATGATAAGGTTTCGCTTTAGGTAATATTCACATTCTTCTTTGCATGTTTCTTAATTTGTTATATCATTGGTACTTATAATTATACCTTGATTCCCAAAATTTAAACCATGATATAAGTATAATTTATATAGAGTTTATTTTTAAAATAATATATACATATATATATAGATAATACAATACCCTATTTATGGATATGGTAAGTCGTACGTATGCATTAACGTTGTTTCTGTTTTTATTGTTATATTCAGAGAAATAATGAAAACAAAATATAAGTGTATATGTCTATAATATAGCTAAATAATAATTATAATGTTATATATATCATATATTTTCACTAAACTCATCCTTAATACATTCCATATAGTCTTTGAATGAATCACATCGCTTTGAGGGGGCGGAAGTCCACACTTCCTCAAATGAGATTATTGTATAACACCAAATGAAAATTAAGAAGGTATGTGTTTTAAAAAGGAATAAAAATGATTAAAGAAGTAATAAATATTATATATATCATATATAAATATATTTTCCATCATATTTTCCACTATGAAGGTGATAAAAAAATAAACAATTATCATTTTATAAGGTAATAGTTCTCTGTACATAGAAATAGTATGTTTGATACCCATTAGATGCAGGGGTGTATAAGTGTAGTTAAAAAACATGTAAAAATTAAATACTTGTATATTTATGATATTTGTGATATTTTTAAATCATTCAAAAAAATTAATTGGATTGGTGTTAAAAGAAAATAAAATAAATGAATTAAGAGAAGGCATTACCTTTAAATTGGGCATCTATTTTTGGTTTGTGCCAAATGGATTCCTTGGATTTTCTTATGAACAAGGGATGGATTCTAGGAGTAAGTGAGGATTTATGGTATTTTTATTGAGTAGGTATTGGAAAAACATAAGATGTTTGATATGTGAGAGGAATTGGTAGGGTTTGTGGCCTTTTATAGGGAAGAAAAAGGACTCACATGGAAAATTTAGAAACAAAGTAGGTGTACACATGTTATTACCTATAAAAAGTCATAATAGACCATGAATATAAATAATGTAAGGTTTATTTCATAACTATGTACATCCAATAGTTTTTTAACACATTTTTAGATCATTTGGGATCTTATTTTTAAGGTTTAGTCCCCAAATATGCTTAATTTGGCCATAATCATTGTGATTAATTTTAATATCATTTACTAATCATTTAAGTCCAAAACTAACATGGTATTATTAAAATTTATATATTATACTAAATATAATTGTTTATGTTAGTTTTTTTAATTTAAATCACATATAGGAAAAAATTATGATTTATGCTAATCCTTCAAACGGGATGAAATAATGTGGTTTTAAAGTAAAAAATTGTTCAAAAGTTTTTTATGATTTTATATTCAATTTCAAAGTGATGTTGATTATAATTAATTAAATTTTACTAATAGATATAATTTTTATCTATTTTTTCCTTAATAAATTTATAATATCATTTAACATTAATAATTATTTAAACAAAAATGTAGTTTTTAACTAATAAAGAGTATTTTTCACTATTTATCAAAAAGGAAGTTTCTCAAAAACATACCAAAAACAAATCCTAGGATAATTTAGACTATCTGAATTGAAAGAAGTTTATTTTTTCAAATTAATCGTATATTTATGTTTAACTTTTAATTTCTTTTATTAATATAGGATCATTAGAGAAAATGGTATTTTTAAACATAAAAAAGACTTTACCAAAAGTTTTACCTTCTGTTATTATTTTTTTGTATCAATAAAACCATTATTAAAATATTTTACAATTATATATTAATATTTACATCACTAATTTTAACTTCTTTGTTATACTATAGTTATTTTAAAAATATATATATATATAATAAAATTATTCCTTGATGAGACTGGGTGTTGGGTGTAACATATGCAATGTTGATGTTGCATATATAACAATCCATATAAGTATTGTGGGTAGCACAATCCATGTCTGTATTGAGTGCAAAGATTGAAAATTTAGTATTGTATGTGGAACAAGGTTAAAATGTTGTTTTGTATAACTCAAGCCAATCATAGTAATTTAATATAAAATATAATATCTTTTGTGTTGCATAAAATGAATAAGATATAAAAAAGAAAAAATTAATTAGAAAAAATAAATCACAAAATCTGAGGGTATTACATTACACCCACTTAAATGTATTTTACCATCCAAATTCATCTAGTTTGTAGAAGGTTTAATATATTAAAAGTTCTTTCATAGAAACTTGCATCATAAAAATGAATACTAAAACATCCCTTGTAAAGGGAAATTCAGAATGATAACGATTACCCAATGTAACTCATAACAAGATTCCCATGTAGGATAATATAGGATGGAATAAAAAACATGTACATGGAAGAGAAATATTACCATCATGTTCTGATAAAGATTTATATAGAACCAAGTTAGAAAAAATTTAACAATCACAAATCCATAAAACTATGATGGCCTAAGGGGCCTTCTGATTCGTCTGAAATGAAGGTCTAAGACAAACTTTATGGCATGAAGATTGTTTCTCACAAAGAAGAATAATCTTCATGAAAATATATCATTCATGTATTCATAAAAAAAATCATCCGTTTTTTTCATTAATCCACTTCACGTCTCTCTCTGAAAAGAAAGATGACCTTTTCATTCTTAAAGTACTAACAGATCATGAGACCCATGATATTCCATCCCATCAGTTATTATTAATAAATGTAAATTTGAACAGGCTATCTAATATGCATAAATCCTCATATGGATGAACAACACCTTAATCATACCAACATAATATAAATTTTAACTTGTTCTTTGAATAAATGGAAAATCTTTTACCCCTTACAAAATATAATTCATTCATTGTTCCTTAAATATGCTCTTATCTGATACCCAAAAAAAATTAATTGGATACTTCGGTTTATCCGTGAACTGATAAAACATTAAATGTGATTTTATTGTTCCATAATAATTTTATGAAATATAATCACCTGAAACTCACTAAATGATGACCAATAAGACTTTCAAAGGGTTTTTTCATATGAAATCAAACATGAACATTTTGACATACAAGTGGAAGATAAGTGATCCTTAATTATCTTGATTTACTTCGAAAATTATGATTACATAGAATTTACCTTTATCCACTAACTTGAGAGATTATTGATTTCAATCATCATCATTATCCTTTGGATTCAATAATTTCCAAGAATAATTACCATATTCCTTATATTTGAAGCACTTAATTAGAGGAGGTGCATTCATTGAATCATTCCCTTTATTCCCATTCCCTTGAAATTCAGCCACTCGAGGACATTTCGTTCCTCACATAAGACATTTATTTTTTACCCTAAGTCAATTTTATCCATGTTTCTTTTGTCACATTTATTATAGTGTAAATATAATCTTATACTCTCTATATTCGTTATATATTCCTCGGAATTTGATGTTTCTTTTCATATCATAACCAAGAGATTTATGAGAAGCATAAATATACCTTTCTATAAGAATAATATGAAGAAGGTACTTACCAAAAAATAAGTTCTGGAGCTCTTTTAAATCATTGGATTCAATTTATTCATGTTTCCTTGTATTCTTGATGATGTTACACTATTGTTTTACTTCATTTTCCAAGAGACAAGTTCTCAACATAACATTTTCTTGTTATAAAAAATGGATATTGAAAAATATATTTTCAGTTGAACAGATCAATTTCACAGTAACTAGTGGAATAATCATTCCACTAAAAGAAGGTAGAAATTTCCTTATACAGGATTCAAGAAATCTTTATTTCCCCTATTGTTTATTTGTAAATTCATCACGATTCATGGATTGATAAGGCTATGTTGTCATAGTAATGATGTTTTTCACTCCATATTCTATAACATTTGGTTTCTCATGGGGGCCTTCATTTCCATATCAATGTTAATCCTCATTATCATAGTTCCTTTTAGTTCCATCCATTTTCAGAAACCATATATCATAGAGTAGAAAATAATTGTCAGAGAGAGGAACCACATAATCATGAAAAGTCTCTTATAGGATTCTAAATTATGATACATTCCTTAATCTATGACAACTTAGTTTTATCCTAGGATATTCATAGACAAATTCAAATTAAATCATTCTTGATGGTTCATGAAGGGATATACCAATGAATATACCCTAACTGTATCATACTGGTATATAGAACGGCTCATTGTTCTATACTAGTTTACCCCAAGTCTGTCCCAAAACATCTTTTCAGACTTCATACTCCTATGTACATTTGTTCTAGAGCCACATATACTAGTAGTATCCAGAAAATGATGTATTTATAGGGAACAAATTACACTATCCTTTTCCAATATTCTATAAAATTTTCTTCAATGTTAAATCATCGTTATTCTTATCTTTAGAGACATCCCTTGAGATATCCTTTGAGATATACCTTGGGAGCTCAGTAAGGTTTTCTCATCCTAGTTTCCAAATGATCAGTAATCCTTTCCTTTGATACCAACTAGAGTGACCCAAGCATATAATACATGGATATTACACCTTTTAAGATAATAATTCAGTATATTACAAATATAAATTCCCAAGGACCATAATAGATTAGTGTCTTTGAAAACATGGAAACAAAATCTTCTATCCTCATAAAATATATTGAACATCCTCTATAAAGATCCAAAACATTATCACATCTACCTAAAAACATTCTTTGTAACCTAAAGAAAGAAAATATAAGAAAATGGTGATCTTAGAAGCTCAGTAAGGGTAAATATAGTAAATTTGTAAGATTAAAATGAAAAAAATGGAATGAAACATGGCTATAACATTAGAATATTCCACCCTTCATAAAAAATAAAAAAAACATGAGTTTTTGGATAAATCATGGAATTTATTAAGACATGAATAAAAATGAAATAAACATCATGATCTATGAACTAATAACTGGGGAATAAAACATTAAACTTGTGGCTTGAATACAAGAATATAAAATCATATTCTAAGTCTACCTACCAAGACCTTTATGACATGTTTGGATTGGGCTACGACATGTGTACCTGTTGTGGGCTTAGGCTATCAACTAGTGTTCCCTCTTACTTTTTGGCATGGGCTACAGCCTATATAAATTCTTATTTTCAATCTTGGATTGCAACCTGTGTACCCTATTTTTTAAAATATTGGTCGAAAAACCATTTTTATTCTTGATTTTGGGCTTGGGGTACAACCCATGAAGATTATTGTTCTCCATATGAGGCTAAAACCCATGTGACTTATTGTTCTTAGGATTTGGATACAACCCATGTACCTTCTTCTTTTTAGGAATGGGTTACAACCCGTGTACCTCCTTGTTTTTAGGATTCGGAAACCGCACCTGTATATTATTCTTCTAATGCATTGGCTATAACCCATTTACCTTATTGTTTTTAGGCTTGTGCTACAATACTAAAAACTTTTTATATTTGGTATTTGGATATAACCCATCTACGTTTTTTGTTTTTCGACTTGGGATACAACCCGTGAACCCTTTGAGATCATATAAAAATTATAATTACCCAATTAATTAGAGGTATATATAGGTACCACCTATCACATAAAGAAAACAGATATGCATGTGTCCCATAACATTCATCATATCATGACCCATGAAAATAGAGGAGTTCTATAAACATAAAATCATAACCCGTGAAATTAAATGGATATTATTAATATTTGATCACATAATAACCTATGGAAATTAGATAGGTTTAATAATAATTTCATCATATCATAACCCATGAAAACAAGTGGGTTTCAAAACCATATAACTTTTCCAAAAGAAATGGATTTCGAAATCATAAAACTCATGGAAGATAAATAGATATCATAAATATATAACCCCAAGGATGATAAATGGGTTTCATAATGACTAGGACATTAATAATAACCCATTAATAGAATGAATATGAAAGGAACCATTAGATCATTTCCTAGATAGGCATGAGTAACAACAATAGATTTCAACTTATATCGAAAAATAATTTTTTAATATCTTTAAAAACAATTCTTACGTAAAATATCCTTTCATATTTAAAAATTGATGTTTAATACATAAAACTATTTGATAATAATTTTCATAGAAAATACCATTAAAATATATAAATAAGTATTTAAGTCTTTTGAAAACCTTTTCCTTGAAAACCTACCAAATAAGCTTGAAAACATTTTAAAATAATTTTTCGTTGAAAACACATTGAAATGTTATAATGAAATCATGAAAAAAATTCAAAATAATTTATTTGAAATTACTTGTAAAAACATATAAATAGTTCTTAAAAGTGTTTTGAAAACTATTTTCCTTTAAAATACATAGAAAACATATAAATAAATATTGAAAATGTCATAAAATCCATTTTCCTTCATAATTTGTAAACTAAGAGTGAAATTTTTTTGAAAAGCATCATCCATGAAAACTTATAAAAGAATATTGAAAACATTTGGAATATAATATTCCTTGCAAATATCTTTTAAAAACATTATCCAACAAATAATATTTAAACATGAAAAGAAATCATAAAAGGATTGACAGTTGATAAATCCTTACATGTCGTACGAGGTAAAAAGAAAATTCCTTTTTTATAGAAAAAAGTATTGAAAATTCCCTCATTCAGAAATATATAAAGATATTTCATTGAAAATATTGGTAAATTAAAAAATGGTAAAAATTTATTTTTGTGGTAAAATGATATTGGTATATATTCTAGAGAACCATGTTTAGAAAACATGGATTTTAAGGAACAAAAATTTATGACCGAATATTGGGTAAAATTAGGGATTTTTAATGATACACTTTATTAACTACCTTATACACAAAATTGAAGAAAAATGGTAACACAAGATTTCACCAAAGAATCATAATCACTAACAATCTCGAAAAGCGATGTGGTTGTTTCAATATGCTCTTACATCTTGGTTAATTAAGTTCATACACTTCATTAATGAAATTAAAATTAAATTAAGAATAAAATATCATAAAAATAAGGGGATTAATTATATAAATGTCAATTGGAATCATGTACACCGCATTAAATAACATAGGTTTATAACAAAACATGTGTTTCAAAGAAGGCAATTTGAGACAAAACTACATTATCGATTTGGTAAATTTTTAAGAATTATCCCCATGAAATAAGGATCCTATAATTGATATGTAAATAACCAATAATTCAAGTATAATAATCATATAATATATCCAAGGAAAATATAAACACCACTCAAAAGTAATGGGTGGTCAATAAAGCTTGTATCTCATTGAAATAAAAGTGAAATGAAATCCCCTTCCCATATGTCTTGACTCTCTTCGTACTCATACAATATTCTTGATTAATAAATATGACTTTATTATAAATATTTTATAGGGAAATATTAATATATATATATATAATGAAATATTTTGTTTTATTATAACCCTATATTACCCTCTTTTTAATGATCCTATGTTAAGGTTTCAGTCAGGTAACATTCTCTTTATTCCTCTCATGTGTCTTAATTTGTAATATAATTAATCATTACAATTATACCTTGATTTCACGAATTTAAACCATGATATAATTACTATTTATATATATTTTATGTGTTTTATAGTAATCTATATAATATATATGTAGGAAATGGAATATATCATTCTTGGAGGTAGTAAACTGTACGTATACATGAACATTATTTCCATATTTATAATATTAATGAAAGAAACAATGAATATGACATATATGTTTATCTATATATAATACCATTAAAAAACAATTATAATTTTATATATATCATTTATATTCACTAAATCTGTCCTTAATACATACCATGTAGTGTGTGAATAAATCACATCACCTTGAGGGGTGGTAGTCCACAAATCCTCAAACAAGATTATCGTATGAACAACAAATCAAAAGTAAAATAAGTATTTTTTTAAAGGTATAAAAAATATTAAAATAATAATAAATATTATCTATAACATATATAAAAATATTTTCCATCATAATTTCTACCAGGATATGTGGTAAATGAAAAAATGAGCAATCATCATTTTGTGAGATAGTAGTTCGATGTACAGAGAAACAATATATTTGTTAGAAATTAGATGGAGTTGTGTGTAAGTATAGGTAAAAAGCATCATTTAAAAACATCCTAGTATACTTAGGATACTGGTGTTGTTATAAAATCCTGGAAAAAAATAAATTTGTGGGGTGGAAAAATAAAATAAAAGAAAGGACTTAAGAAAAGGTGTTACATCTGAATCTGGTAACTCCTTTTGGTTTGTGACAAAAAGCTTCCTTGAACTGCCTTATGATAGAGGGATGACTTCTAGGATGAAGGGGGGATTTCTAGGATGTTTATTTTTCGGGTATTGGGAAAAATTATAGGTTTTAGTGGTGTGAGGAATGGGTAGAGGTGGTGGCCTTTTCTGGGGAAGGGAAAGGATTTACTTGGAATTTTTAGAAACTAGTTTGGTATACACATGTTCATAACTAAAAAAAGTCACACCATATAAATGAACTCATGAAAGGAAACTTTATCTCCAAATATGTATATATAATTCATTTTTTACTAGTTTCATGATCATTTGGGACCTTAGTTTTAGGGTTTAGTCCATAATTGTTCTTAATTTGTCCTTATTCACTATGATTTATTTTAATCATTTTTACTATTCATTTGGGTCAAAAACTAACTTTATATTATAGATTTTAAATATTTTCTTGAATACAATGCTGTGGTAAGATATTTGAAACTGAAATCATAGAAGTAGACAAATTAATATTAATGTTAATCCCGCAGACGAAATGAAATGGCGGGATTTGAAGTAGAACAATGTTCAAATGATTGTTAGTATTTTATATTAAATTTCCAAGTGAAATTGATTGTAAAGAATTAAATTATAATAATATATGTTATATATATCTTATATGGCCTAAAATATTTATAATACCATTTAACATTATTAATTAATTAATTATAAATATAGTTATTAACTAAAATGCACTATTTTTTATTATTAATTAAAAAAAGAAGTTTCTCTTAAAAATCCAAATAATTCAACATAGGATAATTTCAACATTCTCAATTCAAAAAGGAAGTTTATTTTAACAAATTGAATTTAATAATGTTCCAAAAATTAATTTTATTATTAATATTGGTGTATTCTAGAAAATGTTATTTTTAAACATAATAATTTATTAACCAAAAAATATATCATTTGTTATAAATATATTTAATTTATATAAAACTGTTATAAAAATTTATATAATTAGTTATTAATATTCATAACACAAATTTTAACATCTAAATTATACTATAATTATGTTTAAAAAGTAATAATAATATTATTCTTCATAGAAACTCGGTGTTATGTGTAACGTATGCGAAGTCGGTGTTGAATGTAGTGCTAGTCAAGTAGGTTTTGCATATAGTATATGCTAAGTCAGTATAGTGTATAGCACAATCCAAGTCGGTATTGTGCATATCATGCGATTAAGTTGGTGTTGGGTATAACTCAGGCTAACCATATTGATTTATTATAAAATAATATATCTTAAGTATTTAATCAAATATAAAATATCAAAAAAGGATAAATTAATTTCAAAAATAATAATTCACAAAATCTCAGGTTGTTTCACCCATGCTTTGGCATTATTCAAGAATACCAAGTTAGTTGTTAAAAAATATTAGCAGATAATGTATTGGTGTAGGATATTTTTATTTAGAGGTTTACATAGGTTCTCAAAAATCAATATATAGATCAATTTATTTTCTAAAAATCATGATATCATATGAAAATTATGTTTCCACAATATTTCAAATGTTGGGACTGGGAATTCTAGGATGAGTGAGGTGTTGTCTTTGATTTACAATACCAAATTATAAGGAAACATCCTCATTACATACATAATATTTAATTTAGTCAAGAAAAAACATTCTTTTACATTGAGGATATTTTCAAGTTTAGAGATTTAGATAACTGGGCATAATACATTCATATCATTCCACATTTTTACATAGTGGATACTATAAAAACAGTTTCCATTTGCTTCAAAATTAAAAACATTAAAACACAAAACATGATTCCTTGACAAATATTCAACATTTAACATGGATTCCGTTTTTGTATTACACATCCACAAACCTATATAAATTCATTTTAAACATGGGATAACCACCAAAACTCAATAAGGTATATAAAATGACGGAAAGAACACATTAGTCCTTGAATACTTGAATCATATGAAATAATTTTTATAAGACATACTTATCACAGGTGTATATATACACACATTATGAAACATTAGATTCAAAAAAATAAGAACATTAGTAGAACCATAAAGGTATCTTTGGGTATTACATATATAATCTTCTAACCCTCTCGGCTACCTTATATTTTCTAACCCTCACAGCTACCTTACTATTTCTGTAACCATCGTAGTTACACTTGGAGTAACCATACGGCCGACCTCCATATTACACAAACCCAAAGAATTAGAGGAAAATATAGTTCCCTATTTTCATTATAAACAATTCCCATGATCCAGAACATAATCATACAACATGAATATTAGGATAAAAACATTGCTTTTGAATTTTGTAAAACAGAATTTTAAAAGAAAACTCCCTTATAAATATCATATAATTTATGGGAGACTTAATAGAGTGGATGTAATATGTATATACTCTACAAATATAAATAACTAAAAATTTTTTAATTATAATTTATTACACAAACAATTTAAATACCACATAAATATCAAAGAATTAGGTTAACCCAAAGGATGAAAATCGGGTTTTGAATTCACTAACCTTAGGTTTGTCTTATATAAAACCTGTTTAAAATTCCAGTATAATATATAAAATAGTGTTATTAGTATTTTAAATAAATATTTTCATGTTTATAAAATCTTATATGATAATTTCATAACATCATTTTACACTTTAATTGTCAGTATTTTGCTCCTTGCACTGTTTTTGGGTGAGTTCTTTACATGATTTCCAAGATTGGTTCATGACTAATGTTCTTGTCGATTGGAAGTGAACATTCAGAATTGGAATAGAGTAGTATTTATATATTTCTCGTACCATAAATTTTACTATTTAACATTTTGAATTATTACATGATGATGATTCATAATTTAAAACACTAATGATGTTTGTTTAGATCATTTTAGTGGTTCTTTGATAATAACGACCTCATTTTGTTTTATAAATTAAAACCATGTGTACAATAGAATTAGAGAACCATGGATGAGAATTAATACATATATTATAAACTTTTCAAAACATAAAAATGGTTAAATGATTAGACTTGAAGGATTTAAATAAAAAATGAAATCACATCGTCCACGATGTCGGCATTTCAACACATCATGGAAAATGTTTTTAATTCCTTGAATAAGTGGGAAATGAGTATAAATAATGATGATTAATTTTACATGAACATGAGAAAATCCATAATATTAAATATTCTGAAGTTTTCATGCCTCTTGGTTAAGTGTAGGTGAGGATATAAGAAGAAAAGAAAGCAATCATGTAATGAAAGAAGAGATGAGAAATTTCTCTCAAAAATTTGGCAGCCTAACTGCATCTCTAAAAATTTTATAAAAATAGTTTGATGATGTTACGCCCCGACCCCAGCTACCCAGAGTCGGTGCATTACTTCGTAACATTGGCATGATCACAAAAGATCAAGTCTCGAAAGACCGATTAGTTTAGTAGCCTTGGAAACACTAGATACATTCATAAATGTTACATTACATCATAAAGTGAAAAACTAATAACAAAGTCTTCATAGTCCACACTCATATCCTCTTCTGACTATCCCTGCAGGTCATTCATAAAATACTTCTTCACATCCTGGAAAATATTAAAACATTGAAAGGGGTGAGCTCAGATGCTCAGTAAGGATAACAATATTGCGGAAGCTTTCATAAATAAACATAAAAATTTAAGGCAATGTATAACTAAAACAAAAGCCTTTTAAACATGAACTTCAACATAATATGGAAAAAGTAAAATGATATAATGTCGTTTACTTATTCACATGGATATTCTACTAGTCGAATAATCTCATGCAATATCAATAACCACTTTCATAATGAGGGAATGTATAATGCCAGACATTCTGAAACATTTTGTCAAGGCCTCAGCCAAGACGTCTAAAATGATTAAGGCCTCGACCAAAACCATAAATCAAATTGGGAAAGGGCCTCGGCCAATTCCTTGTCTAGTTTTCTCATGGGACCTACCGATGCATCGAGGAGCTATAGTGGGCTCCACCCGTCACTTATTAAGTCCAATACATTCCTCATATGAATAGGTTTAAACATATCATAAACCATAACATAATCGTATCACATAAAACATGCATAAAGGAAACATAACATTTCCAAATTTCAATCACAAGATATCAATACAACACATTGATATAATAAAAATGCTTTCAAAACCATTTTCAATACCAAAATAAAAGAAAGTTAAAACATTGTATTTATTTTTCATTAAAAAAAATAGCTTGTAGAGGAAGCCGAAACTCAAATAATGGTCACGGCGGCGGAGAAGTCGTTGTCGCCGCATAAGTACGGAAAGAAAAACATTCCCTTTTGTCGTTTAGCAAAACACTTCGTATAAAAATATTCCTTTTGAATAAACGTAAAAGTCAAAGGGGTTTATACAGCGTATAAAAGAAAGTTGTGTATAAAACCAAATATGCCTCAATGAAAGGGGATTGAGACGAAGTCCTTAAAAAGATCATTTTTAAAATAACATAGATCTATTATGTGTATTCACTATATTTACACATAATGAAAGTATAAATACAAGATAGGACATAATAATATCAGTACATAATTTGAAAGTAGGAGATTAACCCAAATAATGGAAATTGGGTTAAGAAGTTCCCTTACCTCGTGTCTGACATGACTCAACCGTTCTTTAACCTCCTGAATAATAAACTAGAGTTAATATATACCTTATTAAAAACCATTTTAAATTTCATTATCTTTATTATATCACTTATTACAATTATATGAACATTATGTAATTATTTAAGTTAATAACGGTAGTTTTGTCGATCTTTGGTACTTGAGTCAACAATAAACTTCTTATAATTACAAGTTGTTTGTGTAGTAGAATATCCATTATCTCTAGAATTATATTCATGATTTAGATGTCATATATATCTTATATATCTATTATATACATTCATTTATAATATTACGTAACATTTAGAGGTAAGAAATGAAATGCACCGTTCATGGAGACGGTAAGCCGTACGTACGCATGAACGCTAATTTCATTTCAATTTCATATTTAATGGAACGAAATCATAATGATATAAATGTATAATATAATTCCAGTATAACATAGTGTATAATACCATTTACTCCATCCTTTATACATCCCACATATGGCATTAACGATTCAAATCACTTTGAGGGGCGGTAGTCCGCACTTCCTAAAATGAAATTATCGCATTTTACCCATAATGGAAATCATAAAGTATGCCATAAATTAGAAATACAGAAGCATAAGTAAAACATAAAAATATTTTATATCATATATAAATATAGTGACATCTTAATGGCCACCTTTGAAGGTGTTATATGAGTGTTGAACAATCATCGTTTCGTGAGGCAGAAATTCGCCATCCACAGAAACCGTATGTTCTTTAACCATTAGATGTAGGTGTGTGTAAGTGTAGCTCGAATCCTTCTTATAACAACATCCTAGTATATTGAGGATACTGGTTTTGTTACAAAAGAAATGAATAAAAAGATTTTAGGGGGTTCGAGAAGAAAAATAAAACAAAACAACATTAGAGAAGACATTACCTCAAAATCGGGTAACTCATTTTGATTTGAGCCAAAGGCTTCCTTGGGAAGGGTTCTGCCCAAAGTGAGGCTTCTAGGAGTAATAGAGGGATGTTGGGAGAGTATTTGGGCAGAGTTTGGCCGAGCCAAATGGCTTGAAGGTGTGAATAAGGTGGGAGAGGTGGGGGCCTTTTATAAGTGGAGAGGAGGGGCTCTTTTGGAATGATTGAAATGTTACATTATTATACAATGATTTTCGGATTATAAAGGTCCCCAACTTATATAATTCGTGGCTAAGGTGATAAGGGTTCGAAATCTCTTCATCCAATAGGATTTGGACAAGTGTAAGCCTTGTATTTTGCATTATCTTATCATTTTATTTAAATCGTTAAATAATGAGGTCATCGCCCCATCATAATGATGTCATAAATAATTTATTTTATTTAATGTCTAAAAATTATAAAAAAACTACTATGATGTAGGAAATCTTTTTAGATTTCTAATGAATATTTATAATCAAAATTTGGACTTGTGTAACCCCACTTAAAAACTATTTTAGTAAAATAACTCATGTTTGTGTCAATTTAATTTTAACATTAAATAAATATGTATTAATGTAATTTTCCAACTAAAGTGGCTCCATGGGGTCCCCAAGTTGACCCATGGGTTTTCTTGGTCGGCCATGACTCATCCAATAGGAGTAGGACAAGTGTCATGCTCATCTCATATTATTAAAACATTATTTGTACCTTAAACTACACTAATTACCTCTAATCGCGATTAAGAACTTAAAAGTTACTATTCACCAAAAAATTATTTTAATCTCATTGAACCACATTTTACTTCTTAATTACAACCATGTATGTCGGATTTTTGAAAATCAAATCACAGAAGTGGTAATATTTCATTTAAACGAAAAATCAGTTATTTAACTACCACTTAGTGGTTTCACTATTCATCAAAAATTGATGTTTTTCAGAACAAGGCCAAAATTTCACCCTAAGCTATAATTGATATTCCAAATTCAAAAATGATGTCTATTTTACAAAATTCCAAACATATAAGTTGCATTAATTAATTTTATAATTAATTCCCGCTGTTACGACAAATAGCGTGTTTTTAAGAAACAATTTATATCAAAAGATTGGCAATTGTTTATGTCCAATTTCAATGTTAAATTAATTCTAATGACCACCATTGGATAAAATGGTAAAAATATATTCTAATTATACTTTAAAAACACTAAATAGTATAATTTATCACTATATATTATTTTTATTAAAAAAGTTGTTTTTAAGTATTTTTCACTATTCATAAAAAATTAGAAGTTCTCAGAAAAATTCCAAAATTTCAACATAGGCTAATTTCGATATTCCGAATCCAAAAATGAAGACCATTTTGAAATATAAAATTTCTATAATTTGAAAAAGTGGTTATTACTATTCATAACGGCTACTTTGATTAGTCGCTGTGTTTTAGAACTCGAAGTTGCGTACAATGCAAGATATTGCATTATTGAATGAGAAGCGTATCGTGGAAGCTCGGGGTGTTACATTCTCCCCTCCTTCAATAAATTGCGTCCTCGCAATTTGAAAATATTCTTTGAAAATAAAAGGTTGAAAAGAGAAAATACCTTTGAGGAAAACCCACATCGGAAATAAGGTTAATAAATATATAACATTAAAAGAAAGCTAGATAAGTACAAAGGTCACCCAATATAGCCCATTCTAGGATTCTATGAAAATATGGATATGGAGGAGAAGCAAACCATCAAGGTCTGATGGAGAGTTATAGAAAACAGGATTAGGAGAAAGTTTAACTACAAGAAAATCACAAACTTGTGATTGGTTAAACGGTCATTGAATCCCCAGTTGGAAACGTTAACCGACAACATTATTATTTTAAGTTACCTTTTATAATGTTGAGGAATCTATTTAGGAGATTTACTAAGAACGTAAGGGAATATACATACTTGTTATGTATACTTTCATTCGTTAATAAATTTTTACCACAAACCCATCTTTTACTCCAAATGGTAACAGAACTCAAAAATATTCTTTTTATCCTAATTGTATAAGGTTCCAAATATTAACACATACCATTTAGATTAGTAAAACTATTTTGTAATATCCAGGGACTTCCTGTAGGCTAGTGGTAGGAAATAAAGGCTTGCGCACTATGGTTGTGGGTTCGATTCCTGCAGCTTTGTCCGACGCGACGGGTTATGCCCCACCCTGCAGGTTATCCTTTTCCTAAAACTATAGTATTATAATATTCCAAAAATAATCTTCAGAAATGTTTTAACCTTAAACAATACTATCCAAAGATCAACTTAATCCACTCCAACCATTATAGTTATCCAAAATACCTCCGTCCAGACTTTCTCTAAAAGGTCTCTAAATTCCAAAATCAATTGTAACATCAGATTCCCCAAACAAAGAAAAGTTTCTCTTATTGACACAAACTAAAAATATAATTACCTTCATCATATTAAAACCATACTGAAATCAATAAGTACTGCAGTACAATCCTTATATATATCACATTATTCTTATAACCAGAATATAATCCTTGATTCCAAAAGCACCAATACATTAATTATTCCTCTTCAACTGTAGTCACAGCATAAGATTGGCCTTGATCCCTTGGCCTTTTCTGAGGTAAGTTTCCTTGATGCTTAGGACATTCATTTGCATAATGTCCCATTTCCCTACAATTGTAGCATTCAACTTTGACAGCCTCATTCTTTCCCTTGCAATCACGAGCCTGGTGACCCTTTTCTCCACATTTATAACAAACTCCCATTCCTTTTAGGCATGTACCAGGGTGATTCTTCCCACAATTATCACATAATGGAAAATCTTTCTTTCCCTTTTTCCCTTTATCTGTCTCTTGTTCCCCCGTTCTCTTATTCTCTTGCTTTACTTTGTTGTCATACGACTTAGAGAATTCCTTTTCTGTCTTGATAGCACAGGAGACAATATCTTCGTATGATGAGAAGGATTGTGATACTAAAGCTCGATGGAGAAATGGTTTTAACCCATCAAAGAAACGATCAATATTACTCCTTGGGGTACGTATATAATCGGAAGCATGCCTTCCTAACCTTGTAAAGTTGGCCTCATACATTGCGACATTCTCATCCTCCTTCTGCCTCAGACTCAGAAATTGCCTTTCCATATCTGCTCGATGGTCACGAGGAAAGTATTTTTCTAAGAAAATCTCTTTGAACTCCCTCCATTCCATATTCGATACGTCATCATCTTCCTTTGTGTTTTGAATTAGTGACCACCATTGATCGGCATCTCCAGTGAGGCGGTAAACTGCCATGACAACTTTATCCCTTTCACTACTCCCCAAGGCATGAAATATTTTCTCTAAGGAATTTATCCATTGCTCAGCTACTATAGGATTTGTACTCCCATTGAAGGTTGGTGGTTGTTGCCTCATGAAACGGTCTAGCATTGATCCTCCACGTTGCTGATCAGGGTGCTCCATACGAGTATGGTTATTATTCATAACCTGAGTGAGTTGTCCCAGTATGGTAATAAGTTGATCATCACCAGTTGTATCTCCAGATCCACAATAATTATCTTGATCAGGACGGCAATCCCTACACGGAGTTCATGCATTGATACGGTTTCCATTTCTTCCACTAGGGGCCATTTCTAAACAATTGCATAAACTAGATCAGTTTATGAATCAAAATACATAATTCCATACTTGTAAAATACTTAACATAAATTGAACTATTTATGGATATAATCCATAATTATAAAAATGTTTTCTTTGAGGAAGTATATACTCGTAACCCTTCATAGTGGTTTGTAAAGAAAATGGGAATTATCCAAAGAATATCCCCCGGGAGTGTCGTAACCAAGAGTGCAGCAAGGCCCGTTGTCGTGCACCAGTTCCCGTTCGAGTCTAGATCAAAGCGTTGTTTTCGGGTTTTACCCCTAGGTACATCTGTGCCAGAGCCGCCTCTACCTGCTCGTATCCAAACAGGGGTGTATTGCTCGGAAAACTCACAACATCTCTACAATACCAAAATTCTAGGAAGTTCTTCTATACTAATCCTCAAAGTATATCTTCGGGATATGTGCTCTAATCAGAGTTTATCTAAATATAGCTTCCAAGGTTAGTACTAAACTGCCTCTGATACCAACTGTAACGCCCCGACCCCAGCTACCCAGAGTCGGTGCATTACTTCGTAACATTGGCATGATCACAAAAGATCAAGTCTCGAAAGATCGATTAGTTTAGTAGCCTTGGAAACACTAGATACATTCATAAATGTTACATTACATCATAAAGTGAGAAACTAATAACAAAGTCCTCATAGTCCACACTCATATCCTCTTCTGACTATCCCTGCAGTTCATTCATAAAATACTTCTTCACATCCTGGAAAATATTAAAACATTGAAAGGGGTGAGCTCAGATGCTCAGTAAGGATAACAATATTGCGGAAGCTTTCATAAATAAACATAAAAATTTAATGCAATGTATAACTAAAACAAAAGCCTTTTAAACATGAACTTCAACATAATATGGAAAAAGTAAAATGATATAATGTCGTTTACTTATTCACATGGATATTCTACTGGTCGAATAATCACATGCAATATCAATAACCACTTTCATAATGAGGGAATGTATAATGCCAGACATTCTGAAACATATTGTCAAGGCCTCAGCCAAGACGTCTAAAATGATTAAGGCCTCGGCCAAAAGCATAAATCAAATTGGGAAAGGGACTCGCCAATTCCATGTCTAGTTGTCTAATGAGACCTACCGATGCATCGAGGAGCTATAGCGGGCTCCACCCGTCACTTATTAAGTCCAATACATTCCTCATATGAATAGGTTTAAACATATCATAAACCATAACATAATCGTATCACATAAAACATGCATAAAGGAAACATAACATTTCCATATTTCAATCACAATATATCAATACAACACATTGATATAATAAAAACGCTTTCAAAACCATTTTCAATACCAAAATAAAAGAAAGTTAAAACTTTGTATTTATTTTTCATTAAAAAAAATAGCTTGTAGAGGAAGCCGAAACTCAAATAATGGTCACAGCGGCGGAGAAGTCGTTGTCGCCACATTAGTACGGAAAGAAAAACATTCCCTTTTGTCATTTAGCAAAACACTTCATATAAAAAGATTCCTTTTGAATAAACGTAAAAGTCAAAGGGGTTTATACATCATATAAAAGAAAGTTGTTTATAAAACCAAATATGCCTCAATGAAAGGGGATTGAGACGAAGTCCTTAAAAAGATCATTTTTAAAATAACATAGATATATTATGTGTATTCACTATATGTACACATAATTAAATTATAAATACAAGATAGGACATAATAATATCAGTACATAATTTGAAAGTAGGAGATTAACCCAAAGAATGGAAATTGGGTTAAGAAGTTCCCTTACCTCGTGTCTGACTTGACTCAACCGTTCTTTAACCTCCTGAATAATAAAATAGAGTTAATATATACCTTATTAAGAACCATTTTCAATTTCATTATCTTTATTATATCACTTATTACAATGATATGAACATTATGTAATTATTTAAGTTAATAACGGTAGTTTTGTCGATCTTTGGTACTTGAGTCAACAATAAACTTCTTATAATTACAAGTTGTTTATGTGGTAGAATATCCATTATCTATAGAATTATATTCATGATTTATATGTCATATATATCTTATATATCCAGTATATACATTCATTTATAATATTACGTAACATTTAGAGGTAAGAAATGAAATGCACCGTTCATGGAGACGGTAAGCCGTACGTACGCATGAACGCTACTTTCATTTCAATTTCATATTTAATGGAACGAAATCATAATGATATAAATGTATAATATAATTCCAGTATAACATAGTGTATTATACCATTTACTCCATCCTTTATAAATCCCACATATGGAATTAACGATTCAAATCACTTTGAGGGGGCGGTAGTCCGCACTTCCTAAAATGAAATTATCGCGTTTTACCCATAATGGAAATCATAAAGTATGCCATAAATGAGAAATACAGAAGCATAAGTAAAACATAAAAATATTTTATATCATATATAAATATAGTGACATCTTAATGGCCACCTTTGAAGGTGTTATATGAGTGTTGAACAATCATCGTTTCGTGAGGCAGAAATTCGCCATCCACAGAAACCGTATTTTCTTTAACCATTAGATGTAGGTGTGTGTAAGTGTAGCTCGAATCCTTATTATAACAACATCCTAGTATATTTAGTATACTGGTGTTGTTACAAAAGAAATGAATAAAAAGAGTTTAGGGGGTTTGAGAAGAAAAATAAAACAAAACAACATTAGAGAAGACATTACCTCAAAATCGGGTAACTCTTTTTGATTTGAGCCAAAGGCTTCCTTGGGAAGATTTCTGACCAAAGTGAGGCTTTTAGGAGTAAGAGAGGGATGTTGGGAGAGTATTTGGGCCGAGGTTGGCCGAGGAAAATGGCTTGAAGGTGTGAATAAGGTGGGAGAGGTGGGGGCCTTTTATAAGTGGAGAGGAGGGGCTCTTTTGGAAAGATTGAAATGTTACATTATTATACAATGCTTTTCGGATTATAAAGGTCCCACACTTATATACTTAGTGTATAAGGTGATAAGGGTTCGAAATCTCTTCATAAAATAGGATTTTAACAAGTGTAAGCCTTGGATTTTGCATTATCTTATCATTTTATTTAAATCGTTAAATAATGAGGTCATCGCCGCATCATAATGATGTCATAAATAATTTATTTTATTTAATGTCTAAAAATTATAAAAAAAATACTATGATGTAGGAAATCTTCTTAGCTTTCTAATGAATATTTATAATCAAATTTTGGACTTCGGTAACCCCATTTAAAAACTGTTTTAGTAAAATAACTCATGTTTGTGTCAATTTAATTTTAACATTAAATAAATATGTATTAATGTCATTTTCCAACTAAAGTGGCTCCATGGGGTCCCCAAGTTGACACATGGGTTTTATTGGTCGGCCATGACTCATACAATAGGAGTAGGACAAGTGTCATGCTCATCTCATATTATTAAAACATTATTTGTACCTTAAACTACACTAATTACCTCTAATCGCGATTAAGAACTTAAAAGTTACTATTCACCAAAAAATTATTTTAATCTCATTGAACCACATTTTACTTCTTAATGACAACCATGTATGTAGGATTTTTGAAAATCAAATCACAGAAGTGGTAATATTTCATTTAAACGAAAAATCAGTTATTTAACTACCACTTAGTGGTTTCACTATTCATCAAAAATTGATGTTTTTCAGAACAAGGCCAAAATTTAACCCTAAGCTATAATTGATATTACAAATTCAAAAATGATGTATATTTTACAAAATTCCAAACATATAAGTTGCATTAATTAATTTTATAATTAATTCCCGCTGTTACGACAAATAGCGTGTTTTTAAGAAACAATTTATATCAAAAGATTGGCAATTGTTTATGTCCAATTTCAATGTTAAATTAATTCTAATGACCACCATTGGATAAAATGGTAAAAATATATTCTAATTATACTTTAAAACCACTAAATAGTATAATTTATCACTATAGATTATTTTTATTAAAAAAGTTGTTTTTAAGTATTTTTCACTATTCATAAAAAATTAGAAGTTCTCAGAAAAATACCAAAATTTCAACATAGGCTAATTTCGATATTCCGAATCCAAAAATGAAGTCCATTTTGAAATATAAAATTTCTATAATTTTAAAAAAGTGGTTATTACTATTCATAACGGCTACTTTGATTAGTCGCGGTGTTTTAGAACTCGAAGTTGCGTACAATGCAAGCTATTGCATTATTGAATGAGAAGCGTATCGTGGAAGCTCGGGGTGTTACAGATGAGGTAAAGGGGATAGCTCACCACTCTTAAATAATAAGTCCAATAAGAGAATATATGGAATGAAATATCCCAACACAAGACAAAGTGAAAAGAATAGAATAATATAAAATGAAATTTATGAAAGAAAATAAAAGAGGATGTTTTCCTCTTGATATCTTCTCATTGAGATCCTTCTTAAGGGATTTGGTTTTTGCCATTTGGTGAGGCCAGAAGCTCTTGGACGTGGTAAAGAGACTTGAGTGGAGTATTGTGTAGAATTTTGGTATGGATAAATGCTCTAGAGGTGTGGGATGAAGAGGGGAGTGAGGGTGGAATTTATAGTGGGGGAGATGGGATATTTTTAATTAATTTAATCATTATTATAGTATTTGTTTCCCAATATTTGAATAGTCTTGGTTCATGTGACCTAAAATAGAAATAATGGAATTTGAGTTTAAACCATGTGTCCTTACATCACATAATATGTCATAAATAGGGTATTTTACTGATAATTGGATTATATTGTATTTTTCTGTATTACACTATTCAACGAAAATTCAAGAATTTCACAAAAATAAGAAAAATTTATCATAACTATTTATCGACATGTAGAATTCAAAAATGAAGTCCATTTTTTGAAAATTATTTTCTAAATATTATTAATAAAAATTTTAAACAAAATCACATATAATTGAAAAATTAACAATTCTAATTCTATAACTACTTCTATATCACATTGAAAAATTAACCAATATGTTATTATCTTAATGTCTTATGAAAATAAAATAAAAATAATTTTACTATTCATTAGGTTCATGATACTATTCATAATGTTATGTTAATATTCAAACAAAAAATGAAGTTGGTTTAATCAGATTCTAAATAACATAATGAAGACAATTGTAGATGACATTTTCTTGAAATTCAAAACATAGAAGTGGAAAATTTATATTTAAAGGCTAGTTATAAATATCTACTTAAAATAAAGTTACAAGAATTTCTATTTATTTTAAGAACAACATGGGGTGTTCCATTATCCCCACATTCTAGAAATTGTGTCCTTGTAATTTTATTTACTTTTTAAACAACTGAGGGTACTTTTCTCTCATACCATTTTTAGGATCCCATGTTGCTTCTTAAACCATGTGTTTTCCCCATAAATTCTTTACCTACATGATTACCTTATTTCGAATACATGTTCCCATCGATCAAGAATCCGAACTGGTTTCTCTTCATAAGAAAGGTTCCCATCTAGATGAACTGCTTCTGGGCTCAAGACATGTGCTGTATCTTGCACATACTTTCTCAACATCAAAACATGATATACATTGTGTGCCTGAGAAAAACTCAATGGAATAGCTATGTAGTATGAAACTGTTCCAACTTTCGCTATGATTTCAAAAGGACCTATGATCTATGGACTTAGCATCCCTTTCATACCGAAACGCATCACACTTTTCAAAGGATACATTTTATGGAAAACATGGTCACCTACCTCGAAAGAGAAGTCTTTCCTTCTATTATCTACATATCTTTTCTTCCTGCTCTATCCTATCTTCATGTGTTGGTGGATCAACCTCACATTCTCAGCCACTTCTTCTACTAATTCTGGCCCTATCAACTTTCTTTCACTGACTTCATCCCAAAATGTTGGAGTTCGACACTGCTTCTCATAAAAATCCTCAAAAGGTTCCATCTAAATATTGGAATGAAAACTCTTATTATAAGAAAACTCAAATTAAGAAATATGTTGATCTAAACATCCCTGGTAGTCCATTGAATAAGCTCTAAGAATAACCTCCAAAGTTTGAATTGTTCGTTCTAACTGCCCATCCGACTAATGATGAAAAGCTGTACCAAAAATTAATTTGTTGGCCAATAACTTATGAAGTCGCTTCCAAAAGTTAGAAGTGAAACTGGGATCCCGATCAGATTCAATGGAAAAAGGAACTCTATGTAACCTGACAATCTCCTTGAGTTATAGTTGAGAAATTTGATCCAAATACATTGTATCATGAATAGAAAGAAAATGTGAAGATATTGTCAACTGTTTAACAATAACCCAAATCATATTGTTTCCTTAAAATTTATTTGGTTGTCCCACTGTAAGGACCCACTTTTTGAACCGGGTTAAAAAGCAAAGGATTTTGAACTTTTCAATTACTAGACCGGTCGAATTTTTGATCGGGCTTTGGAATGAGATTCCAAAAGAATGGATCCTTATTTTTGATGTTTTTGGACATGGGTGAATGACTGTTATGTTTCCCAAGTGGATCGATGTGTTTCGGGTGCGCCGTACCAAAAAGAGGCTGGTTTTTAAAGAGGAGCCGAAGGCGCACAGTTGGCACACTGTTTCCCAAAACATATGGCCTAAACCGTGTGGCCTAAATCAGGGAGACAGCGGAGTCTGCATGGCCTGTGCATGGCTTCCTCAAACTGTGTGGCTAGCCATGTGGGGTGTATGGGATGTACAGTGGGGGACGCACGGTTGGCGCACAGTTTTCCAAACCGTGCGGCCCAAGCCATGCGCCATGCCCAGTTTAGGGTTTTTATGATATTTTAAAATAAAATTAAAATAAAAACCTAAAATCTAAATGATCTCTACCCTCTCCTCTCGGCCAGTCCCACATGAACCCCCTTCCATGGTGCCTCGGCCTCGCGCGAGCCCTTCCTCGGCCGACCTACTCTCCTTCATTTTTCTTGGCGATTCATCCTTCGAATCATCATGGTAAGATCCTCCCTTTTTCCTCCTCCCTACTTGGCTGATTATAGGGCTTCCCCTTGCCCTATTTTTCGTTCGGGAAAACTCTAGGTTTAGGATGGGTTTTTTGATTTTGTGTTCTTCTTTGTTTCTCTTGTTCTAGGTCAATGCAAAGGGTTTTTTTGGGACTCCTTTGGGTGAGTTTCAGAGTCCGCCTCCAAAGGTGAGGCGGTTTGTGGTGATTTCGATATGCCGGGTTGATTCTGAGGTAAGGGTTTTACTCATGGATTGTTTTCTAAGATTCTAAATAAATTCTTTAGAAGTTCTAAAGGGTTCCTTCTGTGTTTGGTTTAGTGCTTTTGAGTTTGGTTGTGTTTCGAGTTGCGGAGTTAATGTGGCTCTTAGTTAGAAAGCGCCAAGGGCCCGAGTGGATGGATGGATCCACCTTCAGGTAGGGTCCCTCTCCTTGCCCTTAATTTAAAAGTGAATTATGAATTAGTTATTTCCGCACTGCTTTAATATGTTAATCGTGCAAGTCTATTTTCAATTAATGGCTCATGTGCAATGAGTGTGAATTACAAGGACAAGATTAAAATGGTTTCTTGGTCATTGAAATCTCGGTTTAATAATAAAACCCCTCGGTCAGAGGTGCGTTGTCTTTAAGATAAAAGTATGAATTAGATCCTTATACTTGCCTGCTAAATTCCTGTTATTCCTTGGTGTTAATTGATGATGTCAAGTTTCCACTGAATTGTACTAAATGGTTAAGGCTTGATCGTTGCGATCTTGCGATGAAATGGTTCAACTTGAATGAAATGCATTAGGGTGGTAAGACCATGCCTTAGGATAATGGGATAAGCACGGCTTATGTTAATGGAATAGATCTAGTGAATGGGACTTACCTAGGAGGGGTAGTCCATACCACCTCTTTATGCTTTGTAAATTCCTATATGTCTTTGAAATGATATAAAATTAATGAAGAATAAATTGGGGGTTAGAAAATACCGTAAATGAGTGGGTTGCCTCATGTAACTTGTATAAATACGATGAATACGATAAATGAAGTAAAAAATGATACTTTAGATGGTTTGCCTTAAGTATAATTGTATGAATGTGATTATAACATTTTACGTGGTTATGGTCTATATGATTGACTGTGAATGTGGAATGACAAAATGCATAAGAGGTACTACATTATGCATTCTAATGTAATCTTGATAATGAATATGAATGGTGTTTGAAATGGTCTCGGGTATGGGATGGAGTATTTTCCCTTGACCCTTGTATGTTAATTCTTGAATTGCTATCCCATGTGAGTTAAATGTTTTTGAACTGCTTCATATGTGAAACAAATTCATGGGTGAACCATGGATCCCATCTGAGATGCCATGGACGGAATCATAAGAGACTTTTTACTGAAATTCCGAGTGGATCCCAGATCACATGTGAGATGCCATGGATGGACTCGAATGAGACTTCTTACTTAAATGCCGAGTAAATCATGGATCCCATGTGAGATTCCATGGATGGACTCAACAGTTCATGATATGTTTTGGGCGATACCCAGATATTATTTATAGGATTCCGGGGACGGGCACAGATGATGGACTATACCACACCTAGAGCAAGACCGAGTACCTAGGAGGTTCCCCGGAATAGGCTTGTAGGGTGTTGGTGGATTTTAACCCTGAACGATGCCTGGTCTTTGATTTGAGTATTCTAGGAATGGGTTTAGGGAATGGGTTTAACACTTGAATGAAGTTATTAAGGAATGGAATGGGAACTTAAAGCGAAGCCAAGCCAAAGAAAAAGCTTGGGTCGGTCTTTCTAGTTTCTTGGGTTACTGCTTTACATGTTGACTATTAACCAAATACACCCTGTCTGGATTGGGTTAGACACCAGTGCTGCCGGCCTACTGAGATCGTTATCTCACTCCCTACTCGGGCCACCATTGCATAGTGGTACCCGAGTAGACCTTCTTGCGTGTAGGACCTAGGTTGTATGTTGTTCTGTTTTTACCTGAGGAGTTAGGAGCAGAGGACCAAGTAGGAGCTTGGGATGCTCATGAGATTTCTTGTTGGTCTTTGTTGCCTTTTCTCCTTTCAGTTGTATTGTATTAAAAGCATGTTGTATTGTTTGTTGCGTTCCATATCTACATCTTCACCCTTATATTGTGACAACTGGCTTTGGCCACCTTTTATAAAAATGATCACTATTTGTATTCCGCTATTGTTGTTCATTGTTATCTATTACGGCTTCCACTATTGAATATTATTTACTCTAAGATACCGCTGTGTAACTCTAATAAGAGGGAATAGTCTCCCCACTATCACCTCCAGAGACCCGCGCTTCTAGTCGGCAGCCTCTAGCTTATGGGGAGACGCGCTTGAATACATGTGACGACCGGTCCGGGCGACCGGTCTGACCACCGGTTTGATGGTGAGCTGGGTCAAGACGTTACAAAGTGGTATAGGAGTAGTTTCCTTATTTTCTAGTTTACTTTACTATTTGGAGACATTAGAAAGGGATAATAAAGAAATGGAATTTGGTAATAAGATGTGTTTGGGAGTAGCTAACCCATGTGCAGGGAAAATCCAAATTGCCTCGAATGGAATTGGTTTTTTAATGATTTTGATTATTACAGTTGATCTGATTTCACTGTTGGGTGATGCACATGATTTATCATGATACCGTTGATGCAATTGTGGGTTTCATTTCTGTTTCAACCTGATGAGATGAGGGTATTCCACCTCATTCATTATATATGTACCTTATTAGAAATCACATGTCATGAATTGTTCCATGCCATCTAGGATGCATAAGTTGATGTCTGCTATTGTGATAGGTGTTGTGATAGCTATTTTATGCTGCTTGTTGCTTTAGCTTGCCTGCTCTATTGTGTACCATGATTTTGTGTTATAACATTTTATGTGTACTGCTTACGATAACATGTTGTTTTGATTAAAATAAAATTGGTTTATTTATCTAGATTATATGATTGCGATTATGATAGAATCCAATTTTCAGTAATAAGGTGTATGGGCACCTTATGGCTGGGAAAGGTGTAGCCTGTGTAATTTAATCACCATAAAAAGGGGTTCTAAAGTTTGATTGTAAAATGAACGGAGTTGGTTTTGAATGAAGGGAGACAAATGCCAAATTGTAAAGTGTATGGGCGCTTTACAAATTGGTAGGTTCCCACCCTTATGACTGGATGATTGTTTTGAGAATGTTAAATTCTGAAATGTGTTATGTTTTGTCTGTTGGGAGCCAATTTTCTACCCATGGAGTGTATGGTCACTTCATGAGTTTGGAACTAGAAACCCATAATGGATGTGATGGCATCATGTTCTGTGAAATTCTTATATATGTAAAAGATATTTGATTTTTATATGGAATGCTTTGGCTTTCTGGGACCCTCTTGGGTCGCTTGTTTTGTTTAAAAGGAATTTATTATGATAAATTTCCTGGAAAGATACGGGATTTCAGATAAATGTGTAGGGGTTAAAAGGAAGTTTGTTGAAACTTGTCTGTTTTGCTTGAGCAGCTTGTTAAAAATGATCAAGTTCCTAGTGACTTTTGGTTTTGAAAGGATACTTGAAGTTTTGAACTGAATCTTTTAAAGAAATTAAAATAATAAATGTGGTTAGATATGAAGGGCTTGGAAAAGGAACCAGTAGTGTTGTCCTCTGTTTGAAACCCTGTGTGAGGGCAGGTTAAGTTTCTCTTGTGTGGCCTGGGAATGGTTGATCGAGTGTTTCCCTTAGGCGTGTTTTCATTAGTTTTGACTTAAATGTTAGGATTTTGAGACTGGTGAATTTTTTTTGGCATGACCAAATTCTTGGTTCGGTGCTTGTTCTTCGTGAGGGGATAGCCCGTGGTAGGTAGCACCCTTAATGCTTTCGTGCCATGCTTGTGCGGTGAGTATCCTGACGTTTGGTACTGTTCAGGCACTATTGTCCCTCATAGGACTTTTGGTTTTAAATGACACCCTTGTGCGGATGGGTGGTCATGTTTCTTTTGACCTCGCCGTGGACGTGAGCATCGGGTAATGCTTTGTATCAGCTGGTGAGACATGCCGCGGGCATGGTCAATCATTTTTTTGATTGTTTGACCATTCATTCTCGGTAATAGATGACTTGACACAACTTTTTTCAAGTGAATGGTTGTATGAGGTGATACAACATTTGGTTAAATCTCTTGTGCTGCTATGTGCGGTCTTGGGTCATCTTCGTGGTATAGTTACCTTAGCGTTTAAAAATCAAGTTGTCCCAATGATCGGGATGGTTTTCGGGAGACTCAGTTGGTTGACACACCGGTCATGTTGCTTGGGTTTCCTTGTATGTTTCAACGTGGTTATCGTGTCTTGGAGGGGCGACACATGTATGTTTATGTGGTTATGAACCACTTCACTAAGGATATACTGGTTATATTCTTTTGTTGATGACTGGCACTTCTAATGTGGGAATCGTTATGCCAGTTGAGTAAAGTGTGTCCTTCCAGGTATAAGGAACATGCCAAGAAGGACCATCTCAGAAAATGGTTGGGTTTTGATCGAATGCTTTTGGGTTTTGGTGGTAAGGTTGATCGATGAATGCCTTGTGTGGGAAGAGGCATCGTGATCGGTTGGAATCGTGATTCGTCTGCAATTGAAGCTGAGTTTCTTTGGTAGAGTTAACTGGGGGTGGCTAGACTGATCTTCCTTCCAGTTTTTGGGTATAAATAACTAGAATATTCTTTTCAATCCTCTTAGTGTACTCTGCTGCGCGATGAGCTTGTCTTATATCATACTTTCGTCCTGGATGCGCTAAGAGAGCATCGGTCTTACGTCGTGCTAAAGTTTTAAAAAGTTTTTGAGCAGGATGGTTGTTCACTTTCGGTGTTGCATGCCGCACGCGTGGTTTCTTGTGTGGTTTGATCTTAGAGGAATCACAGGGAGTCGGGTATGAGCATCGGTGAACATTCTCGCGGTAAATGTGGGATGCCTTGGGAGAAGGCATCGTTGTTTGGCTTGTAAAGCGTCGTCCGCCTAAGCCGGGCTTCTTCTTGAATAGTCATCCAGAGTTTCTTGGATCTTTTTATCTTGGGTTTGGGGTCGATGGGGAATCTACCATTTGATAGTTTCAAAATCATGCTAGGTGCATCTTCGGAATGCTTAGAGCGTGCTTTTGAAAGGCAGTTCAGAAGGTGGTGGAGCCGTGGTTTGAGTTTTGACCTTTTAGTGTTGAACATATAAGGTGGGAAGTACCTTTGTTTGTTGCTTGATGAGATGACAATACATTTGTGTATCAGGTATGATGGGCTCGGGTATGAGTCATCTAGGTGTTTCGGTTGGAAAACAAGTGTTTGCTCAGGTGTCAATGGCTTAAGTGTCGTGTGCTTACGTGGATTTGCATTGGTGCATGGGATGTTTGGGAATGTAACACAATCATTTGAATGAATCTTCACGACCCTTGTAGGATGGGTGAGGTGTGTGTTGTTCCCGATGACTTCTCGGGGATGAGAAGTTCTAAGGTGGGAAGGTTGTAAGGACCCGCTTTTTGAACCGGGTAAAAAAGTGAAGGATTTTGAACTTTTCAATTACTGGACCGGTCGAATTTATGATCGGGATTTGGAATGACATTCCGAAGGTTTGTATCTTTCTTTTTGATGTTTTTGGACATGGGTGAATGCCTGTTAAGTGTCCCGAGTGGCTCAAGGATTTTCAGGTGCGTCGTACCAGAAGGAGGCTGGTTTTTAAAGAGCAGCAGAAGGCTCACGGTTGGCGCACAGTTTCCGAAACTGTGCGGCCTAAACCGTGCGGCCTAAATCAGGGAGACAGGGGAGTCTGCACGGCCTGTGCACGGCTTCCCCAAACTGTGCGGCCAGCCGTGCAGGGTGTTTGGGATGTCCAGTGGGGGACGCACGGTTGGCACACAGTTTGCCAAACCGTGCGGCCCAAGCCGTGCACCGTTCCCAGTTATGGGTTTTTAAGATATTTTAAAATAAAATAAAAATAAAAACCTAAAATCTAAATGATCCCTCCACTCTCCTCTTGGCCAGACCCGTAAGAACCCCCTTCTATGGCGCCTCGGCCTCGCGCGAGCCCTCCCTCGACCGGACCTCCTCTCCTTCTTTTTTCATGGTGATTCCTCCTTCAAATCTTCATGGTAAGATCCTCCCTTTTTACTCCTCCCAACTTGGCTAATTCTCGGGCTTCCCCTTGTCCTATTTTTCATTCGGTTGAACTCTAGGGTTAGGATGTGTTTTTGATTTTGCTTTCTACTTTGTTTATCTTGTTTTAGGTCAATGCGACGGGTTCGTTTGGACTCCTTTCGGTGAGTTTCAGTGTCCACCGCCAAAGGCAAGGCGGTTTGTGGTGATTTCGATCCTCCAGGTTGTTTCCGAGGAAAGGGTTTTACCCGTGTCTTGTTTTCGAAGCTTCTAAATAAGTGTTTTAGTAGTTATAAAGGGTTCCTGGTGTGGTTGGTTTAGTGCTTTGGAGTTTGGTTGTGTTTCGAGTTGCCGGTGTTTAAGTGGATCTTAGTTAGAAAGCTCCAACGGCCGGAGTGGATGGATGGATCCACCATGAGGTAGGGTCCCTCTCCTTTCCCTTAATTTAAAAGTGAGGTATGAATGAGTTATTTCTGAATAGATTTATTATGTTAATCATGCAAATTTATTTTCAATTAAAGGATCATGTTCAAAGAGTGTGAATTGAAGGGACAAGATTAAAATGGTTTCTTGGTCACTGAACTCATGGTATAATAATAAAACCCCTCGGTCAGAGGTGTGTTGTCTTCAAGATAAAATAGGAAGTCGATCCTTATGCTTTCTTGCTAAATTCCTGTTATGATTTGGGGTTAATTGATGATGTCTTGTTTCCTATGAATTTTACCGAATGGTTAAACCTTTATCGTTTTGATTTTGTGATGAAATGGTTAAACTTCAATGAAATGGATTAGGGTGGTAAGACCATGCCTTAGGATAATGTGATAAGCACGGCTTATGTTAATGGAATGGATCTAGTGAATGGAACTTACCTAGGAGGGGTAGTCCATAGCACCTCATTATGATTTGTAAATTCCTATATGTCTTTGAAATGTTATTAAATGAATGAAGAATGAATTGCGGGTTATCCAATACCGTACATGAGTGGGTTGCCTCATGTAACCTGTATAAATGTGATGAATACGATAAATGAAGTGAAAAATGATACTTGATATGGTTTTCCTTCAGTATAATTGTATGAATGTGATTATAACCTTTTACATGGTTAAGTGATACATTATTGACTGTGAATGTGGAATGACTAGATGCATAAGAGGTACATCCTTATGCATTCTAATATAATCATGATAATGAATATGAATGTTGTTTGAAATGGTTTCGGGCATGGGATGGAGTTTTTCCCATTGACCCTTGTATGTTAATTCTTGAATTTCTATCCCACGTGAGTTAAATGCTTTTGAACTACTTCAAATGTGAAACAATGTCATGGGTGAACCATGGATCCCATGTGAGATTCCATGGATGGACTCATACGATAATTGTTACTGAAATGCCAAGTGAATCATGGATCCCATGTGAGATTCCATGGATGGACTCAATTAGGCATGATATGTTGTGGGTGATACCCGGATCTTATTTATAGGATTCCAGGTACGGGCTTAGATGATGGACTATAACACACATAGATCGAGGCCTGGTACTTAGGAGGTTCCCCAGAACGGGCTTATAGGGTGTTGGTGGATTTTATCCCTGAACGATTCCTGGTCTCCAATTTGAGTATTCCAGAAACGGTTTCAGGGAATGGGTTTAACAATTGAATGATGTGATTAAGGAATGGAATGTGAACTTAAAGCAAAGACAATCCAAAGAACAATGTTGGGTCGGTCTTGCTAGTTTCTTGGGTGGCTGCTTTACCTATTTACTGTTAATTAAATACACACTGTCTGGATTGGGTTAGACATCGATGGTGCCAGCATACTAAGATCATTATCTCACAATCTACTTGGGATGCCATTGCACTGGGGTACCAGAGTAGACCTTCTTTCTTGCAGGACCTAGGTTGTATGTTGTGATGTTTGTACCTGAGGAGTTAGGAGCAGAGGACTAAGCGGGAGCTTGGGATGCTCTGAAGATTTTCCGTTGGGATTTTATGTCATTTCTCTTTTCATTTGCATTGTATTAAAATCATGTTGTATTGTTTACTGCTTTCCATATCTGTATCTTCACCCTTGTATTGTGATAACTGGCTTTGGCCACCTTTTATAAAAATGATCTCTATTTGTCTTCCGCTGTTGTTGTTCATTTTTATCTATTACGACTTTCTCTATTGAATGTTATTTACTCTGAGATATCGTTGAGTAACTCTGATAAGAGGGAATAGTCTCTCCAATATCACCTCTCGAGACCCTCGCTGCTAGTCCATATCCTATGGTGTAAGGGGAGATGCGCTTGAGGCCGTGTGGTGACCGGTCCGGCCACCAGTTTGATGGTGAGTCGGGTCGGGACATTACACCCACCATAAAGTCCATGGATACGTTCTCCCATTTCTACTCTAGCACTAGAAAAGGTTAAAGCATCCCCTTTGGCAACTTCCGCACTACTTTAACCTATTGACGTGTCAAACATTTCATGGTAAAATCAGCAAATATCTCTTTTTATTCCATCCCACCAATAATACTCCTGAAGGTCTCTATACATCTCAGTACTGCCCTGATGAACCGAAAATGGAGAACTATGAGATTCACACAACAAATAAACTTCAGCTGAGAATCACTAAGCACGAACAACCTTATTCCAAATCTTAAAACAAAATGTTTATCAAGGTAAAATTCTATAAACTTACCCATTTTAATCAATTATACCTTTTTTGTAGCTCACAATATTCCTTCTATTCTCACTGAATTCTATCTAACAACGATGTCTACACTGAAACATGAATCAAAATAGAGGTATTACCTACACCAGAAACTTTATGCCAAAATTCATAAAATCATTAATCAAGGGATCATGTTCTAAATGTATCTCTGTTAATGATGTATGATGTTTCTGAGTAAAGGAATCTACCACTTTGTTGGATTTTCCAGGATGGAAATTGATCGTGAAATCAAAATCCTTTATCATTTCAAGCCATATTATTTGCCTCATGTTTAATTCCTTTTGATTAAATATATACTTCAGACTTTTATGGTTAGTTTATATTTGACATTCGTCTCTATATAAATGATGCCTCCAAATTTTGAAAGCAAATACCACAGCTGCCAATTCCAAATCAGGTCTCAGATAATTTATCTCATGAGGATTAAATTTTATCAAAGCCTAGGCAATTACCTGATCATTCTATATCAAAACACAACCAAGTCCTTTCAAAGAAGAATCACTATAGATTACAAACTCACCATTCTGGTAAGATAAGGCCAAAAACAGAAGCATTCACCAATCTCTTCTTCAGTTCCTAAAAAACATCACATTATTCTATCAAAACAAATTTATCCCCTTTCCATGTAAACAAATTTATCAGTCTAGATAACCATGAAAATCTATTGGAAAACAATCGGTAATAACCTGCTAACCCAAGAAAACTATGAATCTTTGTAACATTTGTGGGACTCGGCCAATCATCAACTACTTTTGTTTGGGAAGGATCAACTGTTATTCCATCCATACTTACAATATGCCTAAGAAATGAAATATGTTTCCACCCAAAATCTCACTTTTGGAATTTTCCATACAGTTTCATTTATTTTAATGTTTGTAAAAAAACCTTATATATTTTTCATGTGCCTCTTTATTTTTAAAAAAACTATAATTTCATCAATAAATACAACTGTAATCGTATCCAAGAACTCAAAAAATACTCTATTTATAAGATTCATGAATACAGCAATTGCATTAGTTAACCCAAGTAGCATAACAACAAATTCATAATGACTATATCTAGAATGAAAAACTATTTTTGGGATGTAATCCTTTTTCACCATCATTTGATGGTATCCGGATCTGAAGTCAATTTTGGAAATGTATTGAGCTCCCTGGAGTGGATCAAACAAGTCATCAATATGAGTCAATGGATACTTGTTTTTAATAGATATGTTATTCAATGCTCTATAATCAATGCAAAGTCTCATGGAACCATCTTTCTTTTCAGCAAACAAAATAGGGGATTCTCATGGTGAAGTGCTAAGAGGAATAATGCCTTTATCAAGAAAATCATACAACTGATATTTTTAGTTCAAGAAGTTCTATTTGATATATATGATATGAGGGTTTTGAAAATATATTAGCCTTAGGAACTAAGTCGATTGTGAATTTGACATCCCGGATAGGTATGACACTAGGTAACTCGTTAAGAAAAACCTCAAGGTATTCTTTCACCATAGGCACAACATTAATTTCAATAGTTCCCTTATATTCAACAATATGAGCAAGATAACATTCATTTCTATCTTTCAATAGTTTCTCAGCTTCTAGATATGTTATCAATTATATGGGTTCTTTCTTGTATAAAAACAAAAACTCATTCTGAAAAACAACTTCTTTAGCTCTAAAGTCAATCTTTTAATGATAAACAGAACAACAATCCATTCCCAGAATAACATAAAACTCAACTAAGGTTAAAACAAAAAGGGTTTTAGATAATTTATTTCCAAAAACCACAATACAAAGATTCTTATAATTCCTCTTTGATATAATATTTCCCCCTAGGGTTTTAACAAAAATTTGGGGTCTCATTTGTTAAGGTGATATTTCCAATTTACGAGAAAATTTCTCAGAGATGGAGAGATGTGCAGACACCATATCAAACAAAACATTAGAAAAATATGAGTCAATAGAAAAAGTACTTGATACAACTTCATTGGATGGACCAACATCTATTGGCATAGTCATAAAGGATCATACTACACCATTCTATATGTAGTCTGGATTCATTGCATCATTCAGGTCTCTCTTCGGTCACAAATCTGCATAATGACCCATATCACCACATTTAAAACACATTGTAGTACTCTTATTAGGATTATTCTTTGGATAATTTTCATTACAATATCAGGCCATATGTCCAAACATACCACATTTAAAACAATTCCTAGTTTTTCTAGGACATTCTTTAGGGTGTTTCTTTCTACACATTTCACAAACTAGAAATTTTATTTTATTACCATCATATTTCTTTGGTTGATTCTTACCCATCACATTCCATCTAGAACTCTTCTCCTCCTTATTTCCAAAATGCACATGATCATCATAAAACTCCATCTCTACCCTCTGAGCACATTGGAAAATTTTCTCATAACTTTTGAATTCATGGGAGGCCAACACCGTTTGATACCCTGGCTTCAGTCCTGAGTAAAAGTGGTTTATTTTTCTATCAAGATCGAGAATAATATTTGGATCATACCTCGCTATTCGGGGAAGTTTTATTCATAAAATACCACTGAATCATCCTCTTGTTTCTTCAATTTAAGGAATTTCTTCTCCATCATAAGGTGCACAACCTTGGGAAAATATTTTTCGAGGAATGGTTTTTTAAATTACTTTCCCTCTAAGGAATTAAAATTTTCTATACCCCTGCTATTACTTACCATTGACCACCACTGATCAGCGTACTCTTCACTATGATAAATGTCAAGACTTAAGTTTTTATTTTCTGAACATCTTATAACATCAAATTTCTTTTCAAGGGCTTTGATACATCCTTCAGCTGCAACAGGGATAGAAGATACATTGAAAGAAGGATGGAGTTGTCTCATAAAATGTTCCACAACTATAATGTCATGTTGTGGTACCTCTATTTGTTCTCTTGAATGGATTCCACCACCATTTATTTCCTACGATAGTTGATCCATTACAATCACAATCTACTCGGTTCTAGTCCCTACCATTCTAGGATGTAGATCCGAAAGGATGTCATTTGGTTGGTGCCTCTCCTCTTTAGCATCCCTCTTCCTTCTGTGTAAAACCATTCTAAATGAACATATCTTGGATGAAGAAACATGGTAATTTTTATATGCTAAAACATTTCTAATTAATAATAGAGTAAAAATCATTTAAGGTATTATTTTAACATCATCCTAACCCCTAAAGTTATCTAAACCATCCTCTGATACCAACTATATGTACCCATAATTATTACATACATAATCTTGAATTTATTCATGAAAACACTTCCTTTTACATTGAGAATATTTTCAAGTTTATACCTATATAAAATTGGGACATAATGCATTCATATCATTACACATTGTTATAGAGTAGATACCATAAAAATACTTTCCATTTTTTCAAAATTAAAAACAATAAAACTTAAAACATAATTCCTTGAAAATTATTAAACATTTGAAATGGATTCCATCTTTGTCTTACACATCCACTAACCTGTGAAAAATCATTTTAAACATGCGATGAGCTCAAAAACGTAGTAAGGAATATAAAAAGAAGGATATAACACATTAGTCCATGAATACTTCTAACGTATGAAATCATTTTTATAAGACATACTTATCACGTGTGTATATATACATACTTTTTGAAACATATGATTAAAAAATACATAAAAACATATGTAGAACCATAAAGGTATCTTGGGGAATTACTTAAAAAATCCTGTAACCCTCTCGGCTACCTTATAATTTTTAACCCTCATGTATACCTTATTATTTGTATAAACATTGCATTTAATTTTGGAGTAACCATATAGTCAACCTCCATCTTACACATACTGAATCCATTGGGGGGAAATATAGGTCCCAACCTTGATTATAAAAAATTCCCATGATTGGGAACAAAATCATACAACATGAATATTACCATAAAAACATTTCTTTTGAATGTTTTAAAACAGAATTTTAAAAGAGAATTTTAAAAGAAAAGCAACTTATAAATATCATATAATTGATGTGAGACTTAATAAGGTCAATGGAATATGTATATAATCTGTAAATATATATAATTTAACATATTATAATCAGTATTCATTACACAAACAATTTAAATACCACTTAGATATTGAAGAATTAGGTTAACCCAAATGATGGAAATCGGGATAAGAATTCCAATACCTCAAGCTTGTCTTATATCAAACATGTTAAAAATACATGTATAATGGTTAACAGAGTGTTACTAGTATTTTAAAGAAACATGTTAATGTTTACAACATATTATATTATCATTTTATAACATCATTTCACCCATTAATTGTTATTATTTTGATCATTGCACTATTTTTGGGTGAGTTCTTTACATGATTTCCCAGATTCGTTCTTGATGAATGTTCTTGGCGATTGGAAGTAAAACTCCAGAATTGGAATAGAGTAGTATTTAAATATTTATATTATAATAAATTATACAATTTATCATTTTGAATTCTTACATGTGAATGATTCTTAATTTAAAATAGTAATGATGTTCGTTTAGATCATTTTAGTGGTTCTTTGATAATAATGACCTCATTTTGTTTTATAAATTAAAACGATGTGTAAAAAAGATTTCCAAAACCATGGATGAGACATAATACATATATTATATCTTATTTAAACCATAAAAATTGTTTCATGATCATAATTCAAGGATTTAATGAAAAAATTAAATCCCATCATCCAGGATATCAGTAATTCGACACATTATTGACAATGTTTTTAATTCCTTGAATAAGTGGGAGAGGAGTAGAAGAATGATAATGAATATTCCATGAACCTGATAACATAATGAATATAAGTGTTTTTGAATCTTTCATGCCTCTTTGTTAAGAGGAGTTGAGGAATGAAGAAGAAAAAAATGAATCTTGTAATGAAAGAAGACTTTAGGAATTTCTCACGAAAATTTTCCAGCCTAACGACGTCTCTTAAAATTTCATACAAATAGTTTAATGAGAGAAAGGGGATATCTCATCACTTTAACATAATATGGATAGTAAGGGGGGTATAGAATGAAATATCCCAACATTATCAAAAGGTAAAGGAAGAGAATAACATAAAATTAATGAAAAGAATGAAAATAAAAGAGGATGTTTACCTCTTGATCTCTTCTCCTTGAGATCCTTCTTAAGAGATTTAGTTTTGGTCTGTTGGTGAGTATAGCAGCTATAGGACGTGGGGAAGTTCCTTGGGAGTATTATTATGCATAACATAGGCAAATATCAAGGATTTAGAGGTGTGGGATGAAGGGGGAGTGAGGTTGGTATTTAAAGTGGAAGAGAGGTGGTATTTTTCATTATTTTAATCATTATTATAATATTTTTCCCATGATTTTGAATATCCGTTGTTCAGGTGACCTAAAATAGTAATAATGGAATGTGATTTCTAAAAAAGTTTCATTACATAACTTATGATGTCATAAATAGTGTATTTTACTGATAATTCGATTATACAGTATTTTATTATATTTCACTATTCATCGAAAATTCCAGAATTTCAGAAAAATCCGAAAAATTTACCCTAACCATTTTTCAATGTTTAGAATTCAAAAATGATGTCCATTTTTTGAAAGTGATTTTCAAAATATTTTTAATTTAATTTTTAAATAAAATAATACTTAATTAAAAAATTAATAATTCTAATTATCTAACTACTTCTATATCATGATGAAAAATTAACCAAGATGTTATTATATTAATTTCATAATAAAATAAAATAATATTAAAATTTACTATTCATTAGGGTCATATTACTATTTGTATTACTATTCCTAATGGTATGTTACTATTCACAAAAACATAAGTTGGTTTCAACAGACTCCAAATAACATAATGAAAATAATTATAGATAATAGTTTCTTGAAATTCAAAACATAGAAATGGATAAATTATGTTTAAGGGCTAGTTATAAATATCTACTTAAAACAAATTTCAATTCAATTTGATTTATTTTTATAAAAACTAGGGGTGTTAAACAAATTGGGAAGGATTCGACTTGGGATGTGTTTTATAGATCATATGGGAGCCAATATTTTATTTATTTATCAAGATAGTGGAATTATATGGGTATTATTAATGAGCCTATGGGTGGTTATTTTTTTCTGACAACTCATTGGAATCTATTTTAATTGAAGCATCATAAAATTTAAATGGTTCTTTGTAGAATATATTATAATGAACACTTATATTAATATAGATATAAGGGAATTTGTTGATTGATTTTTATAGTTACTTGTTTTTTCATCATAGATCGTTGGTTTTTAGGAATTTTGGAAATTTGAGAAAAATTCATTTTGACAATAAAACATGTGTAGTTAACCAAGTTTGATATGAAATGGTTAGTGAAGTCTATTTTAGTTGAAATTCCTCATAGATAAAATTAAATTAAAACAATTTGGGATTTATATTTTTTACTAAAATCATATATATATATATATATATATATATAGTGAAATTTTATTTCAAAATTTGTGTTGAAAATATATATGGTTATGAGGAAAAAATTTCATTAAATATCAGGAGTAAAAAAATTTATTGTTTTAGTAAAAACAGTCAGATGGAATTCGGTGTTTGGTAAAATTTCTTTTTCAGATGTGTAAAAAATATTGGAATAGTTTTTCTAATATAAAAAAATTGTACCTATTGAATCCCTTTTATTTTATTTTTGGATGTTTTATCAGGGTAATCTATAAGCTTAAATTTTAATGCATGGCTGGCATGTCATAGATTTTGTAAAACCACTAAGGGATGTTAGTGGGTGCATATTGATTTGTTGTCGGGGTTCATGGAGAGTAACTAATGTATGTATAGAATGAATTTCTGTATTTTTTATTGATTTCCTATATAGGCATATGAGAATACTTGTGTATATAGTGGGTATGTCATAGATGTTTCCATGGGAACTTTTTTCAATAAGATTATGTGGTTCATGTTGTTAGAGAACCAAATGTAGGTAGCTTGTGGGATAGTTGTCTGATATGGGGATATGGTGTCTATATTTAAATTTGGATGTTCTAGGGATTGGACCCATTAACATGATTTGATGATTTCATTGGTTGGAAACTAGATGTGCGTTAATGGGTCCACAGTTATGATTGGTTAAATATTAGTTTTTGGTAGATTTCATCTTTTTGTAGAAACCCTAGTTGTAATTGGTCTTGGTAAAGGAGTACTTTTTGGGTGCATAATAAGGTTCGATATTAATTGGGTTTTGAAACATCATTTCTTTGGGATCCACATGTTTGGTTGAGATCCATATTATATTTGGTTATCAGTGTTATGGTTTGGTTCTTAGGTATTTGTGAGGTGGTTATATAAAGTCATTATATGTCGTAGTATATTTGAAGTGGGTAGCGGTGATCAGGGGTTGGTTTAGAGGAATTATAATAAGGATGATTCTATCATGGGGAGAATCAAATAAATAGTGGGTAATGAAAATTTTATTTCTTATGTTTGGGAATAGTGATGCATGTCATTGGATGGTAGAAATGGGTATTTTATGTCGATGAGTTAATGGATATTTTTTGATAATTAAGGTGTGGATATGGCTATAATTAGTGTGTGGGCACTGAGCTTGGGATGGTGTTACCATAATCCGATGGTGAAATAGATTATATGCACAATAGTACTCATGGGGGATTACAATTATTTATGTGTTTGGTTGAGAAATCAATTTAGGAAATGTAATATGGTTGGTTTATACCTCATAGTGTATGTTTCAATGTGGTGATTCCTTTCGGTGGAAGGTATCATTGATAGTTGAAGTGTGGGAGAATCAATAGTGAGATTGGTCGCTTTTGGGGAATTTAGTTCTATGACATATAGACATTTTTTGTCTTATATAAATGTATTCATTGAGAGAGAAACTATATAATGAATCTCTAGTTGAAATTATTTTTGGATCATATCAAGAGGTTTTTTTTTTCTCAGAAACTAGTGTATCTGGGAATTTAGGTGGAGTTACATAGTGAAAATTAGTTGTATATTTGGAGAAGAAACATAGATATTTGCTGTTATTCTATTGTACCTAGAAGGTCAATATTCATGGTAATAAAACAGACATGTATTCTCAAGGACCATAAGAATTTTTTAGGGAATTTAAGAAAAAAACCACTTCATTACTGATTGGAAATTATTAGGGTAAATTGACTTTTTCTTTTAGATGTGGTTATAAATTGAGATCTAATGCTTGGATATGAATTCCCAAAATTTGAACACCTTAATGGGACTAGTTTATATTTTTTTAGATTCTAATTAAATATCATATGTGGTTGGGAGGAAATAGTGGAAGTATTGCAGTGGTTGGGGCTGTGAAATAATATTATAGACCACCAGATAGTAGGTGAGTAACCACCATTTATTTGGTGGCTAGTAAAAAACCTTGTCTCACCAACCAGTTGATAAGACACCTTCTCCCTAGTGTACTCTATTATGTTTTTAAATGGAATTGTATGGTAATTTTATAACGGTTAACATTTGCAACCCCCCCCCCCCATGATCATCCTATTCCAGTCACATTGATGATGTGTAGGGATCCGTAATTGAACCCCTTTTCCACTACCCTTTGGTGTCTTTTATCTTAGTGGGGTGGATTTTTTTTCATCACGTGATTTAATTTGACACTCATCCCATCCTTCTCCTTCATTTCTCCGCGCAAATTTTTAGATTTTTGGTTGTGTTTCTGGAAGAATGATTCCACTAAATCAAGGAAAATTATTTATGCCTAAATTGTATTTTTTTTCATCTCATAAAGGGCACCCTAAGATGTTGTGAACAAGAATTCATTTGTCATTTAATATAATATATGTCCTTATCCCAATATTATTAGGTTTTACAATGTTTTGGGGTGAAATTTGCCTTCAATTTAGTAATTATAATTGCGTATTTTATTTCTAATTGATTTACTAGTGTAGTAAGAGATGACCCCAACCCATTTCTTGATATTTTACCCAAGTTGGGTTCTCTAGTTACCAGTGAATTTATAGATACTAGATTGATCTTGAGTGGATTTATTGGATCAGGAGGTGAGATTTTATGCCTTAAGTATGTTTTACTTAAATTTGAATATAATTTATAATTTTTATAATTAACTGATTTATTTTAATTAATTACTTATAAGGGTTTCAGAAATTTATCATGATGTTACGGATTGAGACAGGTTCCCAAAGATTTGATGTGATCCTTGTATGAGTTTAGGTAGTTATGTTTTCCTACCTATTTCAATAGAATGTCGTTTCTTAAGGTAGGGATATTTACCTTACTACAAGTATTGTTTAATTGGTTATTTTTTGTTCATGTGTCTTCATTATTATGAATGTCTTCAGGTTTTTTGTTTTGGTATTTTCCCAAAATGTTCGGATGTCTTCATGATATCCTAATATTTTTCTTAGACCGTATATCTTGTTAAATAGTTTGATAGTGGAGCCAAGGTCAAATGAGTTTCAATGGCCATTATTAGGGGTATTCTTATAATTATATTTTTGGTTTCAAGGGAGTACAATCCTTTTTTTAATTTTTTTGAAATTATTTCTTAGATAAAAGGGATTTCATATAAGATATGTGATTTGAAAAGGTTTTTGTAATGTAATTTAGAAATATTTTTTAATATGATGGGTTTCAGTCCACATGTGAGGAATGAGTAAAGTATAGTGATACACTATTTAAAAATATTTAATAAATGTTATTTTTATCGGTTTCAAAAATAAATATCAAGATGCTTATGTGAGTTTGTTTTAGTTCATTTCATAATGTGTGGGTGATGCATTGTCTTCCAAATAATGAGTGTTTTGTATATTCCCTTTTGGGACCATTTTTTGTTATGTCTGAAATAAGATGATTTCAATTTTGTGGGTATCCACATGAGATCTTTCTAGTGGTACCAAAGTGCCAATTTATATATGTGGACACGAAGGAACAATGGAGTGTAGAAATAATAATAAAAAAATTAAGATGTGCGACTAGGTTTTAATGGTCATGTTCCTTGAAAGTGAGCTTCGAGCAATGATATGGGTTGTGTTCCCTATTTGTTTGTCCTATTTGTACATGATTGTGGCCTCCCCTCATTTTATGAGGATTAGAAAGCCTTATTGGTATGACCTCCCCATAGTCTTTAGGTATGGGATTGTGTGATAGTCGTACCCTGATAATGGTATTGGGTAAAGGACCTTTTCCAACAAGTCTTGGGTTGGTATGTATAAGGAATGTTGGTCCATACCTGCAGTGATAGGGTAGTGGATGTGGAAGGGTCCTTTTTCTCAAGTGATAAAGACTTGATAACCACGTTTGGAGTGAGAGGATATGGGTTGAATTTATGAATTTATGGCAATCCTTTATCATGTGACGAGGTATGGGTTGAGGATCATGAATGTATGAACGTTCCCTAATACTTTAGGTGTGGCATCATGGTTCAGATGATTCCCTATTAGAAGTCATTAGGTGTGAACTAAACATCGGTAGGTTGAAAAACTTCCGTGTATCTTTTGGTATGGGTTGGGTTTTGGTATGTAATGACAATATTATAGCATGATTTCCATGTAGTTATTGTATGGGTTATACTAATAGGTGACACTTTCCTTCCAACATGGAGCTGAAGAATGTAGTGTCAGGTGTCGTGGGGGGATACATAGCACACAATAACCAATATTGTGTAATTTTATGTGCATTTAGTGTTATGTTTCATTGTTGTTGTGTTTTGAAAACATGAATATACTCTTTACATATGTATTTCATAAACATACAATTAATGAAAATAGAACTTGGTATTGTTGAGATACTAGAGATACTTTCAGAGTCATTAGACTCAATCCTACCAATACACAAAACATGGGTTGAAATGTACATGTGAAGAATATTTTTACCCTCTCAGGACACAGAAATGACTTATATCTAGACACATGGTATGGGTTCAGTGGCATGTGGAGTGCGATCATTCAGTAGTACTTTTAAGTAATGCATAGTTTTGGTATGTATGAAAAATGTTATGTTTATATATTTGAATTTTGTTACGATATTTACATCATACAGACTGTTTTACTTATTTATTTACTAGTACATGGGGGCCCATGAGTTTCTAATTTTATATCTACTAGTTTTTTAGATGTTTTTTATGTATATGGGTTATACTGAATTTTTTGGTAGAATTTTGGTTTGATAGTCAGGCCTTCTATAACTATTAATATTCTCCCCATGACTTTATTAGGTTCTTTCCACTAGTCAGTAGACTCTCGAATATGGGGAGGATTATATAAGATGTTATAGAGACCCCCTCATGGAAACTATATGGGCACCTTGTGTTATTGTGTTACCTCATTTTCCCAACGAAGTATTCCAATCATAAAACATCATATGTAAATCCTCAGGAATCATCCTTAACAAACCTTAAAATACAAGAACAAGGACTATGTCCATGTACTAAAAACAGTCAAGAAAATGAAGGGTTCATCACCCAAACATATAAGACAGGTCATTAGGTTACTCAATCCTCAAGGTGTCATAAATAGTTCACTCTGGGCCCAATATATGCATGTGGATAAACCTAACTCTCTCTATGAAATTAGGAACTCTTAAATAAAAAAGTCATTATTTCTAACTCTACTCTATAAGGGAATACTTAAATCAATCTAGACCAACCCAAAACATTGAAAACTGCAACAAAACATCAATTTAAAACACAAATAATCATGTATCATCATCAAAATAGTAATTAAATGGTTAATCTAAATCAAAAATAACATATTATATTACCATTATTTAGAAAAGACTAAAACACCCACATGAGTTCCAAAAAACCAAAACCAATATAAACTAAGACCTCTTGTATTTAATTTAATAACCAACTAATAATATTATTAAAAATTCATTTAGAAAAGGAATCAGGTGTCTTATTTACTCACACAAGATCCTTGGAAACATCCCATAAAAAAATTGTTATAAAACACACACTAGATTTGAATTTTATTTGAAAAACTCTTTTTTAAATCATTTTAATTCAATTAGAGATCCATTCAAATCAAACCCCTCTTTAAATTCATATTTTGAGAAGTGAATCTATTACTCTCTAAAATCCAACACATACAGCCATCCATAATGATTTACACTGATTTTTTAGACCAAAGTTATACCAATAAACTTTTAAGAAAGATATTCTATCTTTGTTTACAATTATACTGACTTGAGTCCCTCTCCATTTTTCGGTGTGCTGCACATAATTCTTGTGATATTCCCTAAAGATAATATTAAAGCTCAAAATTGAATATGAAATCACTAAATTATCATTAAAATCAGTAATGTAAAGGCCACCTACCCCATATAAAGATTCATAAATCATCCAAAACATGTATTTACCAGCTCTAAGTGTATGTGAACCTATATACTCAATAAAGACAACAAAATTAACTAACTAAACTATTAAAAGCAAAATACTTGTGATATTATAACAAACACTAAACTCACCAACTGAAATAACAGTGTTTCAAAAATGTTTACTAGGGTTTCATCATCTAGTAAATACACCTTTGATTAAGACAGAAAATAAAAAAAATATTTACCAAAGTCAATAGTTAATTTAACCAAAATTCACCAAAACCCCTAAATAAACTCAAGAGGTAATATATATCAATAAAATTAGTTTGTAAAAACATGAATACCTCCTCTTATACCCTAAATTATAAGAAACACCCAAAATGCACAATATGAATGATGATTTCACCATGATTTCATGGAAAATTCTCTCCAAAATACTAACAAGGTGAACCAAAATAAAATGAAAACAAGGGGAAGAACAAAGAGTGGAATTACAGAGATCCACTTTATGAAAACCTTTTTTAAAATCCTGAATCAATGGTAGACAAGGGGGTGGGAAATAATATAAGCGATCTCACACATTTTCCATCTTAAAAAATCATATGAAGCCTATGTGGTGTTCTAAATTAAGCACCTTATAATTTAAAAAAACAACTCATTAAAACATAACCCCATTTCTAGCAGTGGTGTGGACATATGAGTGATGGATTGATGCCTTATTATGTGATCTTCTTATGGTGTGACCCTAATGGGTATCGCAGGATGCCTCTCCATGGCCTCCGCTAAGGTATGCTTCCTCTATTCATGTTATGGAATATTACTTCTTAGTGTAAAAAAATTGTTCCACTAGAATTCACAGTGTGGACCCCTCTTTCCGTAGTGCGGAACTCAAACTATTATCTCCCCTACCTGATCAGGAAATATTTTTGTAAAAGATAACCCCTTAATATTTCAAACACATCATGAACATCAAAACCATAATTTCTCCCTCTTGTTTGTTTATGGGGGGAATCCATTAGGCTTCAAACTAACAAGGGCTTCATTTCATCTTCTATAGCATTGAACGTCACCCATAAAAAAGATCTCCACAGTTTGAAACTCTCTTTTCATGGTGTGACTCACTGCCTCTATGTCATGGTTCCTCTCATTCAATCGTGTGACTCCTAAATTTGGACCTTTTCATGGAGGTACCCTCACCATCCATAGAATCGTGAGCCTCCGATAGAAAAATTCAGAAACAGTACCACCCTGATCGTAATCTATCATTCCCCTAAATCACTAGAGTACTAATTGGGCCACCAAACACATAAAAAATAATCTTCTCTGTATATTATAGTAACTAAAACCCTATTCTAGATCCAAATTACAGAAATTAATCTTTATCTAGGACCAAGAATAAAAATTCACTAAAAATTTAATATTCCATAATGATACAGTCGTTAACCCCCCCCCCCCACTGTAATACCTCTCATTCATGATATGAAATGGTAGTCCTTCAACCATAAATATCAAGCTATTTAGTCATCATTTTACAAATAAGTCAAAATAATTCACCTCTAGATTCCCAAAAACCTTCCAATTCATATCATCAACCTCAAACTAAGACTATCTAGAAACATTTGAGATATCCACTAACTAATATTCACACATATATATTGACAAAATCTATTAAATATCTAACACCATTTTACTATGTGTTATCCATTAACACTTCAAAATAAGCATTGTTCTTGCTAAAAATACATCTTATATCCTCAAAAATTTATGCCACATCCCAAACAATTATTCGAATGTGATATGTACTTTTCTACACCCACACCATCACAATATTACTAGATAAAAATTTCAGGGATAAACTTTTCATAAAATAACTCATCCTCAATAAATAACAAATATTTATAACGTCTTATCATCATTACATAATTCCCATAGCAAATAAAAATCAAAAATTTCCTCCACATAATTATAAACCCAACATAACATGTAATTTCATTGTTATATCTTCGACCAACCACATATACCATTATACTCGACAAACGATTACCAATTCATATTCTATCCAACAAACTCTTGTATTTTACTATATCCAATTCCTTAAAAAAATTTAGAACTAAAAATTCATATTATATTTGATACTCCATTTTATATGATTACCTATATCATTACCTAATTTAACCAAAATATTTGATTTACAGAGAAAATATCTTATCCCTTATCGAATGCAGTGAATGATTATTACCACCATGCTCATAACTGATCACCAATATGAATCATCAATTAGTTCCCATATATGGTATTGAATGAATGGAATCCTAAATGTTAATTAAAATTATTAAAATTCATATATGGTTCATAGCTACACCTATTTATTCAAAAATGTTAAAGTATTTACAATTTTTTATCCTTGTTGATTGTGATAATCCCAACAATAACAATTTACTCATAAAGGATAATTATAGGTAATTGTGCTTCCATCCATATGAATCATCTACTAAAACCCAAATCAACTTTTCTAGACCATGAATAATATAAAAATACATATGGATACTCAATCACAACATCAAAATCCATCACACAAGCCCAAATAATTCAAATCTAAAAAAATATCCATGAAATACCCCCCCCCCCAAAATACATAAACACTCGTTTCATCCCCAATCAAACCTGAAAAATAAAACCAACCCAATCTACATAGGGACTAGATTAATTTTACCAAAATCAAAAAAAAACTGAGTCCATACCCAAAAACATCACTTGATGATTTCCAAAAAAACATGAAACACTTGATTATTACCCAATTCAAACAAAAGTTTCACTCCAAATCATTGTAAAAAATAAAATAAGTATGTTTTACATAGGTACTGGTTGCATGTTGTAGGTATATTGAAAAACATTCAAACAACCAAACACTCCAAAATTATCAAAATACTCATTAATATCTAAGAATTATTTTTCAAAACTGAAATCTCCAAATCCTTATAATGGATAGACTCTTTACCAATAATAGTTGTTGTTTTAAAAACCCATCTTCAAATATAATTTCAAATTGATTTTACTCATATATTTTAAAAACCATTGAATCCAAACCCAATTAAAAATAATAAACTCTATGATCCAATTAGAGTTAAATAATAATAAAATCATTTCACGAACACATTATTCCCCCACATGATCTTCCTTTTTAGAACTAATTATTTCTAAAAAACAAATATTATCAATAATCCTTTAATTAATGTGGAAAAACAATAACAGTCAATCATACATGACATTTGAATTCATACTAATCTAATCACTAATTCTAATGTATTCAATGAAACATAAAATATATTATAAATCACTTTAATTTATAGTATATCCTAGGGTGTAAAATGTCCTAAAACACTACCCATAAGATTGTTTATCATTAACTAATCCTGAAACTACCATGATGTATCATCAAATTCATTTTCTCTTATCTGCCCACTATTACACATATCATATCATAATCACCCCGTGCTAGGATTCACTATATAACACCTCACATTCCATATAGTTCCATGTCCCAATAGTGGAAATACATAGGAAACATGGGTTTCAAAACAAAATCTAGGTTGTTAAGGAATGAAAATGGAAACCTTTATGAGTCTTATATACTAATATTCACTTCTAGATGATACCATTCAATCCAAAAATATTCTTTGATTCAATTTTCAACATCCCGCCTTAAATTTACTAAATAAAAATATATCATTAATGATGTATGACCTCAGGTGAACCTCTATATACATTAGAGAATACTGATTGGTGGTGACATCCTAAATCAATCTTAGAGAGATTATGCTATCTAAAATAAATCCCTAGCTCCTTGCATGAGTCGACCAAAAAATTAGCATAACTCATCAGTATAATTTTAAAACCTAAAACATATACAAAATAAACAGAGATCCAAGAGTTACCCCATAATCCAAAATAAAAAATAAGTTATCAAATTCATGATACATCAATAAAAACATATATGTTCTATATACACATGGAATTTATAATAAAATTAATAAAAAATGTCACATTTGATAGAACATTCCCAATAATGATTAAAGTATGATACAATGGAATCTAACCCAACTCCCATAATCATCCAAACTGAATCCTAATCCTAATAACCGATAAATATAAATCAGGTGTCCATCTCCAAGAAATACTAGTTCATATGAAGAAAAAAATAGATTCCAACCCACACACATTAAAACTAATGTCAAGTACATGGGTAGTTGGTGAGTCCATTGTTCAGGTAAAAAACAAAAATTCCTAAAAGATACTAAATATTACTATTTTCTATATAATATTCTTAAAATTAACAATGTAATATTCCCACTATAAAATGTAATAGAACATACAAAAAACTCATACATGTCCTTAAATCATGTTCCAACCAAGCCACTAGGAAACATGATCTTAGTTACTTCATCCAATTATAGAAGGAAGATAGTCACATCTAACAAATACACCTCCCAAGGAATAATTAGTTCCATTTTAATCATATCATGGTATTATATCAATTACAACATCTACTTCCTAGACAATCCAATATATCTTATGGAAAGTGGTACATCATTTTTATATCATGTATCAAAACCAAATTCCCTCATTAAGGAGAGTTTTCATATTAATCTCATATCAAGTACACAAAGTAACACCTCTCACTCAACAGATTTCTTATAGATGTCTCATATATTGTACCCAATATATCCCCTTACACTCTATGGTGGTATCATATAATTGTCATGTCATGTTCCCAAACCATCCACTATTACATTGAGTTTATTTCACATAAGATTATCATAGCCCATCCAACTCACTCAAGAATTTCCCAAACATAAACAATCACATAAAATAATATATTCTCCCATCATCTCTCAATAAGGATTTTTAAATATCCATATATATAAACATACATAATAACAATTACAGTAATTTAACAGTAACAAAATGAATTCATCACTGATAGAAGGAAATATTAAATACATAATCCCCCAAAAGGATAACCCTTCACTTCTCCCTTTCCATCCTCTCACGGTCATTATTATAGACCATGTATATGAACTCAAGACATCAGTAGAAGAAAGTATCATTAAAAATTACATGAATGACATTTAGATCTCCCAATACAAAATAAGGATCAAACCACTTAAACTAGGTCAAATATACTCATGGGGGAATCCCAACACATATTAATAAAATTAGGCATGGTTCCCTACAAATAAATCCCATTTATCCAACTCTACCATTTATGGGGTTACCTACATCAATCATGACTGACCCATTACTTTGAAACCCAAATAAAACATCATCTTCCAGTATACCCAACCTCAAATCACTATGTAATAAATAATTGTCTAGTCATTAAACTTTACAAACAAAATATCCATGCTTTAAAAAACAGGGTATCCCCAACATGAGTTATTTTCAGAAGAAATATTAACAAACACCATATATTTTTAATTTATAAATAATTCCAAATATATTTTATCATTAATTTAAAAAAGAATCCACTTCTCATTATTACGAACAATATTTCCTTATACAATGACCCATCAAAAAAATCTTTCAAAACCCACACACTTTTTTATAAAATACCATTTCAGAATAAATTATTGGAATCCTATCATCTCAAATAGAATACCAATTAAACAAACCCTTTTTTCAAAATAAAAACGTAAAAAAGGAACCAAATTAAATTTGAGCCCCAAATCATAATCGATAATAATCAATAAATTGAGCCACAATAACTCCTTTAACAAAACTATAACACCCGAGATTTTTTATGAGTAATATTTTGTTTTTATATCATCAAAAGAATCTTTCACTACACACTTTCTTGGCTTACTTTACACGCAATCGCGACCTTCCTCGATAGCTTGCGTCGTACGCAATACCGAGTTTCACTAAACAACAATATGCTATTAAAACTAGCCGTTATGAATAGTAATAACCACTTTTTGAAATTTTATAAATTTTATTTTTCAAAATGGACATCATTTTTGGACTCAGAATATTGAAATTAGCCTAGGGTGAAATTTTGGTATTTTTATGAAAACTTTCAATTTTTGATGAATAGTGAAACCACTAAGTGGTAGGTTAAAAAAACTGAATTTTTCATAAAACATAATTTTACAACTTCTGTGAATGGAATTTCAAAAATCCGACAGACACGGTTCATATCAGTAAGTAAAATGTGGTTCAATGAGATAAAAATAATTTTTTTGGTGAATAGTAACTGTTTACTTTTTTTACCGCGGTTAATAGTAAATAGGGTAACTAAGGGTAAATATGATATTAATATTACCCTAACACATGTCCTAATTCTATTGGACAAGTGTAATTCGACCAAAAACAAACTTAGGAATAAAATATGACCATTTAGGTCCACTTGGATTAGATTAGGACATTTATTATTAATTTATTTAAAGAAGGGTTAAAATAGTTAAAATCAACGTTTAATAAGTAAATCATTTTTAATATAGGGTTATACATAAGATAAATTAGAATATAAATATTCATTAGAAAGCTAAAAAGATTTCCTACATAATGGTATTTTATTTATAATTTTTAGACATTAAATAATTTAATTTAATTATGACACAACGATGATGCAGTAATTATCTTATTTATGAAATATTGACATAATTGATGTTATAAACACCAAAATAAATGTAATTTGAGACTTTTTATGAATTAAACTAATTTTATAGGTTACTATGATATATAAGTGTTGATTTAATCAACTTTATTCGAACATATAATTCTGTTATGACTTTCACAAAAATCATATATCAAATAGTGTCAAAATTGACACAAAATAGTTTTTAAATCAAATATTATATTATTAATTGTTATTTTATTCCTAAAAATCTAAGGTTAGGCCAAATGACTTAGATAACGATATATATATTAATAATAAACAATTTGGGGTTCGTTTGGCATGTTATAGTAAGTGTATTAACCATATAGTGAAAGAAAACAAAAAGACATGGTAAAAGTTAAATTATTTAACTTAGAGTTAAATCTAATTGATAAGGTTAAAATAATACCCTAAACTTGTATAAATCCTATTGGTTGATAGGATTTCAAACCGTCCCCACTTTAGCTTCGAAATAAGACCCTTTGGAACCATTATAAACCGATTTTGACTTTAATATAAAATAATATTTTGAGATATTCCTAAGGTGCCCCTCTCCTCCCTTATAAAAGGGCACCTCCTCCCCCTCCTCCTCACACCAATTTGAGCACTCAAGCTCGGCCAACCCATGCCATTTTCTCCTCTCCACTTCTCTAGAATAATCCTAGAGGTCCTGGTCTTCTTCAAAGACCAATCTTAGTTCCCTAAGTGGAGGATTCAAAGAGGCGTTCCAAAGAAGAGGTAATATCCATTACCGATCTTTTCAATTTCTTTCTTCTTCAAATTCTTCTTCTTTAGTTGTTTCATGATGAAGTAATAACATCATTATTACTTACATACTGATATGTTATTATAAATATGAAACAACCCTAATTCACCTTCTATCCATCCTACGGAAAAATGAAATCACCGCGCGTGCGTACGTACGGAATATCGTCTCCACGCCGTGGTGTAATCTATTTTTCCACCATCACTTTACAAGGATGGGTATAATGGTGTAATGAGTAACTATTTATGATTATTATAAAGTAATATTGATACTGAAATAATATATATATTCTCCAATACAGTTCCACGATCATAGGAACGATATCATCACTCGTGCGTGCGTACGGAATACCGTCTCCACGATGTGATGCGACTCGTTCTACATGATCATCATTACATAGTAATTATATAAATGAATTGAATGAATAAATATGATATATGTTACACTAATAACATTCTGGACATAAGGTATCTATAACCTTAAAATAAGAATAAGAATGTATTCGGCAAAACACGCATAAGAACAAAAGGCAATAAAGACCCGAGTAACAAGTAACAATGAAATATTACTAACAAGAAGCTAAGAATATGACCATATATGATATAATATCAATATGTATGATTCTAGAATAATTCAATAACATTATTTAAACCATTATACAGGATCTTCGGACACGTACAAAGCAAATCAGACCTAAGGTAAGGGAAATATCACAATCTCATTTTTATTCGAGATTGTTTTTATTTGGTATTTATTGGGGTGTATTTTATCATCCACATCCATGTTCCCTCAATATGTAATATTGTTTCCATCCACTTACAATAGTTTAAATCCAATTTTACCCTTCGGTGAGTTTTTAGTAAAGAATATGAATGGAATCTTTTGTCGTTTTTTTGTACGAGGTACTTTTTGACTTTTCCGAAAAAAGTACGAAGAATGTTTTTTTTAACTTAAATGGCATGAATGGATTATTAAAACATTATTTCCAAGAAGTTCCTTTACAAGTATTCAAGTTTATTTTTAATCAACATCTTTTAGTTTAAAATTGTTTGACATGTTAAGAAAGGAAAAGTGTTTTTGAAGTAGAAAGGATATTTTCCTCAAGAATGGAGTTCAAGTATTTTATCAAAATTATTTTCCATCTAAGTTAATAAAAGGGTTCTGTTTTTATCCCTATTATTAAATGAATTTTATTATGTTGTGATGGAAATATTTTTATGAATTCCTTTATCTTATATGAATTGTTTTATGATGTCATGTTGTTTAAGAATCCCATTTTTATTACATGGGTTACGCTTTGATTTATGATTTATGATTATGTGGCACACATAAGAAAGGATTCATTATAAGATGGGTGGGACCTATATCTCCCTCCAATGCATTGGGTAAAGATTTTATATATCATGAGATAGACATTGCTGGAACAGTAGGTTATACCGGTTCAGTGAAACAGTACTGGAACGAGGGTGACTCGGTTCAGAAAGGGACTTTGTCCACTAAGATAGTCTTGGCAATGAGTCATGACTAACAAGAAATTATTTTCCATTATTATGTGTGCATGCCAAAAGGTTTCAAGTTTCATGTTTTGATTATGGGGATCTCATTTTCACTTTTATGATTTATTCCATGTTAAGATATTATGATCTCTTTTGCGGGTTATGATTTTCAAAAAGATATGATATGATCTTTATTTCTTTTATTTTCCCTTGCTGAGAATTTGAGCTCACCCTTTTATTTTTTCTTTTCCCGAGGTCAGGATGATGGATATTAAGTAGAATATGCTAAAAGGGACCCTAGATATGATGAAATAAATGGGAGACACTGTAGAAGATTTATGAACTAGTTGTTTATGTTTCCCAATTTCTAAAGACACTATACCTATACGGTCCTTTGTGGTTTTGTCATATGTTGTAATAAGTGTGCTTCAATTTTGAAGTATTAACAATGTATGTAAAGTATGGGTCGTTATAGTTGGTATCAGAGGAAAGGTATAGTCAACCTTTGGAAACTAGGATGTGAAAGTCTTAGTAAGAACCCTAAGGATAAGTCTAAGCATAGAACACAATCTTAGTGTTTTAGAAATGGCCATGAATACCCTAGGATAAGACCTTAAGTGTGAAATTTTATTCTTGATTATGTGGTTTTCCTATTATAATTAGTTTTGCTCACACTATTCTTCTTGGTTTTAGTCAATGGCTGGAACCCGAAGGAACCGTGTTAATGCGGAATGCGATGGGCAATGCAACGATTGTCCCCTTGAGCAACCCAACGATATGGGAGTTGGAATGAAAAATCTTGTAGCCATGCTCACACAACTTTCTCAAGCTATGAATCATGCAGGACTTCCAAACGAGCAAAGGAAGGAGCAAAATTCTATTGAATCCTTCATGAGGCAGCGTCCACCTTCTTACAGCGGGTCTACTGATCCATTAGTTTCTGAACAATGGATTAGTACTACTGAAAAGATATTTTCAGTTCTTCAATGTTCTGAACATGATAAATTCATCCTAGCCGTGTATCTTTTGGAAGGATATGCTGATCTATGGTGGAATCTTATTAAGAATATGAGGCAAAGGGATGAAATTGAGTCTATGGAATGGGACGAGTTCCAGAACTTATTTTTCAATAAGTACTTCCCTCGTATTCTCCGAACAAAGATGGAGAAAGAGTTTCTTGAACTGAAGCAGAGGGATGATGAATCTGTTGGTACCTATGAAGCCAATATTACAAGACTTTCAAGGTACGCTTCTGGTATTATTATCCAACCTGAGAGTAAGATCGATCGATTCTTTAGTGGCTTAAAACCAAGTCTTTAAAGGGCGTTAGCCATAAGGGACCTCAATAGCTATGAGGAAATCGTTCGATGTGCTCTCAAAGTCGAGTTGGAGATTGGAGTAACCCATCAGTCACATGGGTTTGATAAGAAGAGGAAGATGGAATTCAAAGGAAAATCTAAAGAGCACACTGAAAAGAAGTTGAGCTTTCCCATTTTCTCAAAGTGTGGAAAGAAACATGGAGGGAGTTGTCTTAAAGGGACAAGTAAATGTTTCAAATGTGGAAAGGAAGGTCATCGGGCATTTGAATGCCGCGACAATGGGAAGATGATGTCTAATGATGCAAACAAAGGAAGGGATACAGAGAATGAACCTACTACACTTCAATGTTTCAAGTTCAAGGAGATGGGGCATTATTCCAATCAATGCCCAAATCCAAGGGTTAATAATGATGGTCAACGTCAACAAAATCTTAAGGCTAAAGACAAAGGAAAGTCACATGCAATTTCTATCAGCGATGTGGAGTACGATAACGAAGTGGTGAAAGGTACACTTACCAACCACTCTAAAGTAGCAAATGTTTTATTTGATTCTGGATCCACCCACTCTTTTATTTCTGAAAAATTTTCTAAGGGTATCACCATACTACCTCAACAATTAGATGTTGAGTTAGCTGTGACAACACCTAATGGCACAACAGTCGCATCAAAAGTTTATAATTCTTCTCCGATCGAAGTTTGTGGGAAAGTGCTTCCTGAAAATCTTGTGATCCTTCCTTTATTGGAATTTGATGTGATTCTTGGTATGGATTGGCTTTCTCTACATGGAGCTCATATCAATTGCCAAAGAAGGGAAGTCACATTACATATTCCAGATCAATCTACGATCGTCTATCAATGCAAGGATGAACATAACCTTCCAGTGGAAATTTCTTCCATCTTATGGGTATTGATTCCACTAAATGAAGGTTATTTATCTCAAATGGTTGGTGAGAAACTTACGATTAAGAATATGCCCATCGTACGGGAGTTCGATGATGTCTTTCCGGTGGAATTACCGGGTCTTCCACCAAATCGTGAAGTTGAGTTTTCAATAGAACTCGTACCGGGTGCTTTGCCTATTTCAAAGACACCTTATAGAATGGCCCCAATTGAGTTACAGGAATTGAAGAAGAAACTCCAAGAGAATCTTGATAAGGGATTCATACGCCCTATTGCGTCACCTTGGGGAGCACCTGTTCTATTTGTTAAGTAGAAAGATGGATCAATGAGACTCTGCATTGATTATCGAGAACTTAACAAGATCACTATCAAGAAAAAATATCCTCTCCCATGCATTGATGACTTATTTGACCAACTACGCGGAGCTCTATACTTTTCCAAGATTGATCTTCGTTCAGGGTATCATCAATTAAGGGTCAAAAGGGAGGATATACCAAAGACGGCTTTCCGTACAAGGTATGGACACTATGAATTTATAGTGATTCCATTTGGTCTTAATAATGCCCCTGCTATCTTCATGGATCTAATGAATAGAGTCTTTAGAGACTATCTTGATCAATTTGTGGTAGTCTTTATAGACGATATTCTTGTCTATTCAAAGAGCAAGGAAGAGCATGAATATCACTTGAGAATTATATTAAAGACCCTTAGAAAGGAAAAGCTTTATGCCAAATTTACCAAGTGTGAATTTTGGCTTCAAAAAGTTGCATTTTTGGGTCACATAATCTCAAAAGAGGGGATATCTGTGGATCCTGCAAAAACAGAGGTTATCGAAAGATGGTCAAGACCAACAACAGTAACTGAGATCTGAAGTTTTCTTGGTTTGGCTGGATATTATCGACGTTTTGTAAAGGATTTTTCACGATTATCTAATCCACTCACCAAGTTGACCCGGAAAGGAGTTAAGTTTGTCTGGATTGAAGAATGTGAAGAGAATTTCAAGGAGTTGAAAAGAGGGTTATCCAGTGCACCTGTGCTCACACTGCCTTGTAGTGGAGAAAGGTTTGTGATCTATAGTGATGCATCCAAGAAGGGATTGGGGTGTGTTCTTATGCAAAATGATATGGTGATAGCTTATGCCACACGACAGTTGAAAATCCATGAGCAAAATTACCCAACACATGATTTGGATTTGGCTGCGGTAATCTTTGCATTAAAGATTTGGAGGCATTACCTTTATGGTGAAAGGTGTGATATTTATACTGATCATAAAAGTTTAAAGTATATTTTCACACAAAAGGAGTTGAATATGTGTCAAAGAAGATGGTTGGAGCTGATTAAGGATTATGACTGCTCAATCCATTACCACCCTGGGAAAGAAAACAAGGTGGAAGATGCATTAAGTCGACAAGACCATGCTAGTTTATCCATGATGAGGATCACAAAAGATCCAATATTTATGGATTTACAAAGGATGGATCTTGGAATTATAATGGAAGAGGAAAAATCTTATCTTTCTCAAATGAATGTTCAACCATCTATACATGTGAAGATTAAAGAGGCACGGAAAGAAGATGTCGAGTTACAAAAGAAGGTGAGAAATGTTCCTGAATTCAACCTTGATTGTGATGGGATAATAAAGTTCAGGAATCGGGTTTGTGTTCCTCCCATCCCCGAATTAAAGAAGGAGCTGCTGGATGAGGCTCATAGTTCATTATTCTCTATTCATCCTGGAAGCACGAAGATGTATAGGGACCTGAAAGAGTACTTCTGGTTGGATGGTATGAAAAGAGATGTTGCTGAATATGTCTCTCGATGCTTGGTTTGTCAACAAGTTAAAGCTGAGAGACAGAAGTCTAAGGTGATGTTACAACCATTACCCATACCCGAATGGAAATGGGAAAACATCACTATGGACTTTGTCACAGGACTTCCTAAAACATCCAAAGGCAATAATGCTATCTGGGTCATAGTTGATCGTCTTACAAAGTCTGCACACTTCGCTGCTATTAGAGAGGATTTCTCTCTAGATCAGCTTGCCAGGATATATGTAAAGGAAGTGGTAAGATTGCATGGAGTACCACTTTCTATTATATCTGATCGGGATCCGAGATTTACCTCGATGTTCTGGCGAAGTCTTCAGCATACTCTGGATACAGAGTTGAGTTTCAGCACTGCTTATCATCCCCAGACAGACGGTCAGTCTGAGAGAACAATTCAAACCCTAGAAGATATGTTGAGAGCTTGCTCTATGGATTTCAAAGGAGGTTGGGATCAACACCTACCTTTGGTGGAATTTTCTTATAATAATAGCTTTCACTCCAGTATTCAGATAGCTCCTTATGAAGCTCTCTATGGAAAGAAATGTAGGACTCCAACTTGCTGGGATGAAGTTGGGGAAAGAAAGCTATTCGGACCTGATCTCATTGATGAAATGGCAGAAAAGGTCAGATCTATTCAACAACACATAAGAGCAGCTCAGAGTCGACAGAAAAGTTATGCCGACAACAGGAGAAAAGACGTAGAGTTTGAAGTGGGCGATAAAGTGTTCTTACGAATATCTCCCTGGAAGAGGGTTATGAGATTTGGAAAGAAGGGGAAGTTGAGCCCTAGATATATCGGTCCTTTCGAAATATTGGATCGTGTTGGAAAGGTAGCTTACCGATTGGCGCTTCACCGAATCTCTCTCAAGTTCATGATGTGTTCCATGTATCTCTCCTGAGAAAGTACATACCTGATCCTTCACATGTACTCAGCTCAGAAGTTGTACCGCTGGAGCAAGATCTTTCTTATGAAGAACAGCCGATAGAGATTCTGGATCGTAGTGAAAAAGTCCTACGAAACAAGACCACTCGCTTGGTGAATGTTTTATGGAGGAACCACCAACTTGAAGAAGCTACATGGGAGCTTGAGGATATGATGAGGGGGAAGTATCCTCATCTGTTTGTTACAAAGTGACGAATTTTGAGGGCGAAATTCTTTTTAAGGGGGGTAGAATGTAACACCCGAGATTTTTTATGAGTAATATTTTGTTTTTATATCATCAAAAGAATCTTTCACTACACACATTCTTGGCTTACTTTACACGCAATCGCGACCTTCCTCGATAGCTTGCGTCGTACGCAATACCGAGTTTCACTAAACAACAATATGCTATTAAAACTAGCCGTTATGAATAGTAATAACCACTTTTTGAAATTTTATAAATTTTATTTTTCAAAATGGACTTCATTTTTGGACTCATAATATCGAAATTAGCCTAGGGTTAAATTTTGGTATTTTTCTGAGAACATTAAATTTTTGATGAATAGTGAAACCACTAAGTGGTAGGTTAAAAAAACTGAATTTTGCATAAAACTTAATTTTACCACTTCTGTGAATGGAATTTCAAAAATCCGACAGAAATGGTTGATATCAGTAAGTAAAATGTGGTTCAATGAAATAAAAATAATTTTTTGGTGAATAGTAACTTTTTACTTTTTTTACCGCGGTTAATAGTAAATAGGGTAACTAAGGGTAAATATGATATTAATATTACCCTAACACATGTCCTAATTATATTGGACAAGTTTAATTCGACCAAAAACAAACTTAGGAATAAAATATGACCATTTAGGTCCACTTGGATTAGATTAGGACATTTATTATTAATTTATTTAAAGAAGGGTTAAAATAGTTAAAATCAAAGTTTAATAAGTAAATCATTTTTAATATGGGGTTATACATAAGATAAATTAGACTATAAATATTCATTAAAAATCTAAAAATCTTTCCTACAAAATGGTATTTTATTTATAATTTTTATACATTAAATAATTTAATTTAATTATAACACAACGATGATGCAGTAATTATCATATTTATGAAATATTGACATAATTGATGTTATAAACACAAAAATAAATGTAATTTGAGACTTTTTATGAATTAAACTAATTTTATAGGTTACTATGATATATTATTGTTGATTTAATCAACTTTATTCGAACATATAATTCTGTTATGACTTTCACAAAAATCATATATCAAATAGTGTCAAAATTGACACAAAATAGTTTTTAAATCAAATATTATATTATTAATTGTTATTTTATTCCTAAAAATCTAAGGTTCGGCCAAATGACTTAGATAAGGATATATATATATTAATAATAAACAATTTGGGGTTCGTTTGTCATGTTATAGTAAGTGTATTAACCATATAGTGAAAGAAAACAAAAAGACATGGTAAAAGTTAAATTATTTAACTTAGAGTTAAATCTAATTGATAAGGTTAAAATTATACCCTAAACTTGTCTAAATCCTAATGGTTGATAGGATTTCGACCCATCCCCACTTTAGCTTCGAAATAAGACCCTTTGGAACCATTATAAACCGATTTTGACTTTAATATAAAATAATATTTTGAGATATTCCTAAGGTGCCCCTCTCCTCCCTTATAAAAGGGCACCTCCTCCCCCTCCTCCTCACACAAATTTGAGCACTCAAGCTCGGCCAACCCCTGCCATTTTCTCCTCTCCACTTCCCTAGAATAATCCTAGAGGTCCTAGTCTTCTTCAAAGACCAATATTAGTTCCCTAAGTGGAGGATTCAAAGAGGCGTTCCAAAGAAGAGGTAATATCCATTACCGAACTTTTCAATTTCTTTCTTCTTCAACTTCTTCTTCTTTAGTTGTTTCATGATGAAGTAATAACATCAGTATTACTTACATACTGACATGTTATTATAAATATGAAACAACCCTAATTCACCTTCTATCCATCCTACGGAAAAATGAAATCACCGCGCGTGCGTACGTACAGAATATCGTCTCCACGCCGTGGTGTAATCTATTTTTCCACCATCACGTTACAAGGATGGGTATAATGGTGTAATGAGTAACTATTTATGATTATTATAAAGTAATATTGATACTGAAATAATATATATATTCTCCAATACAGTTCCACGATCATAGGAACGATATCATCACTCGTGCGTACGTACGGAATACCGTCTCCATGATGTGATGCGACTCGTTCTACATGATCATCATTACATAGTAATTATATAAATGAATTGAATGAATAAATATGATATATGTTACACTAATAACATTCTGGATATAAGGTATATATAACCTTAAAAAAAGAATAAGAATGTATTCGGCAAAACACGCATAAGAACAAAAGGCAATAAAGACCCGAGTAACAAGTAACAATGAAATATTACTAACAAGAAGCTAAGATTATGACCATATATGATATCATATCAATATGTATGATTCTGGAATAAGTCAATAACATTATTTAAACCATTATACAGGATCTTCGGACACGTACAAAGCAAATCGGACCTAAGGTAAGGGAAATATCACAATCTCATTTTTATTCGAGATTGTTTTTACTTTGGTATTTATTGGGCTGTATTTTATCATCCACATCCATGTTCCCTCAATATGTAATATTGTTTCCATCCACTTAAAATAGTTTAAATCCAATTTTACCCTTCGGTGAGTTTTTAGTAAAGAATATGAAAGGAATCTTTTGTCGTTTTTTTGTACGAGGTACTTTTTGACTTTTCCGACAAAAGTACGAAGAATGTTTTTTTTAACTTATACGGAATGAATGGATTCTTAAAACATTATTTCCAAGAAGCTTCGTTTACAAGTATTCAAGTTTATTTTTAATAAACTTCTTTTAGTTTAAAATTGTATGAAATGTTAAGAAAGGAAAAGTGTTTTTGAAGTAGAAAGGATATTTTCCTCAAGAATGGAGTTCAAGTATTTTATCAAAATTATTTTCCATCTAAGTTAATAAAAGGGTTCTGTTTTTATCCCTATTATTACATGGATTTGATTATGTTGTGATGGAAATATTTTTATGAATTCCTTTATCTTATATGAATTGTTTTATGATGTCATGTTGTTTAAGAATCCCATTTTTATTACATGGGTTACGCTATGATTTATGATTTATGATTATGTGGCACACATAAGAAAGGATTCATTATAAGATGGGTGGGACCTATATCTCCCTCCAATGCATTGGGTAAAGATTTTATATCTCATGAGATAGACAGGGCTGGAACGGTAGGTTATACCGGTTCAGTGAAACAGGACTGGAACGAGGGTGACTCGGTTCAGAAAGGGACTTTGTCCACTAAGATAGTCTTGGCAATGAGTCATGACTAACAAGAAATGATTTTCCATGATTATGTGTGCATGACACAAAGTATCAAGTTTCATGTTATGATTATGGTGATCTCATTTTCATTTCTATGATTTATTCCATGTTAAGATATTATGATCTCTTTTGCAGGTTATGATTTTCAAAAAGATATGATGTGATCTTTATTTCTTTTATTTGCCCTTGCTGAGCATTTGATCTCACCCTTTTATGTTTTATTTTCCCCAGGTCAGGAAGATGGATATTAAGTAGAATATGCTAAAAGGGACCCTAGATATGATGAAATAAATGGGAGACACTGTAGAAGATTTATGAACCAGTTGTTTATGTTTCCCAGTTTCTAAAGACACTATACCTATACGGTCCTTTGTGGTTTTGTCATATGTTGTAATAAGTGTGCTTCAATTTTGAAGTATTAACAATGTATGTAAAGTATGGGTCGTTATAAAAACCACCACTAATAAACTTCTTGGAACATTATGTAGCACTTATTGACTATTAGGCTAATTTGAGACCATCCTTATTTTTTTTGGTGGGCCACACATGTCTTGAAACATTTCTAGAAGATAATATTAATTATCATACAGAAATATAATATCACCAAACAAGTGTAGGACTTTGTAATGTAAATACTTCCCATCTCAACTGGAGATCCATAAATTAATCCAAAGACCAGATCGAACTACTATAAGTCTTTGAGAACCTATAAAATCAATAAATGCACTCAAATTGACACAAAAAAAATTTTAAAACTGAAATTGCCAAAATGGAATAACCAATGAAAAACTCTCTATGTAGTATAATGGAGCTAAAATCCTGAGAATTCAGATATAGTCCACTACCAACATGCACCCATTCCAGGGCCAAAAAAATATCAATTTTATTAATTATATTAAGTGGTAAATTTAACCCAAATTAAATGGTTAAATACTTTAAATAAATATATGTTACATGTTTTTAAATGAGTATTAATTACATTTCATAATGAATCATGCTCGAATAATATAGTTTTAGTGTCGTTGAAAACATATATACATTAAAAATGGTTCATAAGCGAATTATATAATCTCATAATATGTTCCTTATTACTACTTCCATTATTAGATATATCATTCTCCGAAAATTTCTACAAAACATTGTGAACGTAAAAATAAGAAATTTTTAGTTCATATGATCAGTAATGGTAAAATTTTGAGATATCAATTATCACTTGAACATAACCTGAGAATTATGGAATGATAACATGACCATAATATTAGAAACAATACCTTAAATATCATAGACCATAAATATATATCAAAGAATAATGATTATAAGTTCAAAAAATATGAATAAAAATGGGGAAAAAGAACATAATACATTACAGAATAACATTTTCATAATAAATAGATTTTTAGAATAGACATAAGCATATAGAATAATTTTAATTTTATTCAAGGATCACATGAAAGATCATCATATTTTTTATCTATATAACACTATTGAATTTTTAAAAACTAAAAGAGGTGGATAGATCATAGAGGCATAATGTTGTGAAACCCTATAGCATGGCCCTTAAATATATTCATGAAACTAGTTGGGAGGGATCCAAAAATTAGACAAATAATTACATGTACTTTCCCAATTAACCTTCAAAGATAGACAATATACAGTTTGGTTACTTTTTAACTATGTATGAATTATGTTATTCTATTATTTGATTAATTATTTACATCTACTAATATGATAAAAAATAGACTAATGGATGAATACCTGACTTGAATCGATTAGAGTATGTTCGTCGATTCTGTATCGACTAATGTCAGCTCAATATTATTCTCACTGAATAACTCCTTACCATTGTACATGTAACATGTCTTCTCTATAATAGAATAAACTTGTACATATGTTAAAATAAAATTGAATGTTTAAAAACCACCTATGTTTCACAAAATTACTTCACCCTACCATATTACAGAGTTAAAAGATTCATCAATACTAATTTTTATTCCAATAGAAGGGGGAACACAATGAATCTAGTTCTTATGAGGAGTTAGTCACTTCCCAAAGGGGGAAGAATCATGGGTGATAAAAGAACTCCTTAATGATATATAACTCTACAAATTTGTAAGGAGAGTAACAAATATTCCTCCAATCATCGAGTTATAGCTAATATAAAATGACTTGATCCACAGATACCTTCACTATGGGCCTTGTTCCCTACTTCCCATATACACCAGAAATAGGATGCTAAAAAACTACACATAAATTCTTTTATATGATATTATATTAACACCCTAAAAAACATGTATAAACTTCCATATAGATATGTTGGTCTGAAAACCCGATGAAGTCACTGAATGCATGCCACACCAATGTCTCCCAATCACCTTTGACAAAACGATGGGTAATTAGCTCCATTTTGGGGTTCATGCATTAGAGGAACCAAAATGAAAAACTAATAACCATTTATTTTATCTCCTAATCCATGTGAAAAGTGTGGTTCTAAATAAAACACATTTTAAAGTTATACTTTTGTGGAATATATTTTCACCATATAGTACTACCCCATGCATCATGCACCACTTTACCATGAAATAAGTAACGATAATTATTTTTAGAGAACACCCCATACTAAATATATATGGACTCCCAAAAGTCCAAATAATCATTTAATTGGATACTATGGAATAAATCATGATTTTTTTGGTTCAAAATGTCATTTAATAACAAGTGGTAGTTTTAATAGATCTTAAATGACATGTCATGGGTTGGGAACCTCAGAAAGATAAGTACACAACCTGCCTAATTTTGGTCCAAAAATAATAATATCCCTATATCCATTGATATATCAAGAGTAATCATAAAAATCCATAACAAATTTTTTTATTATTTTCCAAAAATAGGAGCCCCATCCCTTTTGTTGTCACAACTTATTCCCAAACATGTTAGTAATAATATATACCTAGAAATATTGACCTTAAATATCCTCCTAGACCATATTGTCTTATAGACTATGTATCTTTTCAAATAAATCCATTGAATATATGTCTCCTTAATCACAGGTCTTATCCTTTCTCGACCATGAATCCTAGTGATATCTCCCATCAGACTAAGTATCCACTTCAGAATAAAACAGGATTTTTTCAATTCTTCTAATAATTACCCTCATCACCTTACAAACCAATATAACAGTCAATGGAATGGATATTAGAATACATATTACTAGAGTGATCCTATAATGAAAAAATAAATGGTATTTTTCAAGTTATTAATGTGGTTGGAGATATTTCCTACTAACAAACCAGAATTATGAATTCAGGTCATACTAGGTGAGGTGGGAGATACCAAAAACTCTAATGGGATAAACCACTAATGGATGAAAAAATTATTTTTTAATTAGTTTATCATGCCTCGTATGATGATAATATCTAGTGTAGAAAATACATTGATCACGGTTAACAATTTGGAAACTCCATCAACAATACTCCACCATGACCTTGTCTAAGCCACATTGACATATCGTATTTCCACTCATAAGTCATACTATATCATCAATGATGAGGAGATGAGAGATAATATAAAAACCAACCCTACTATGAAATTGGATAAATTCTCTATTAAAATGATTATTAGCTCGACATTTTCATAGATCATTGTGGACCAATATTAATAGGTTGGGGATAATGTATCCCTTTAACTCTACCCCCTGACTGAATTCAAGAAACCACACTTCATAACCATAAAATAATTGTAAATGAATTTGTAACTATAGAATCTAAAAAAGATACCAGTAATGAATGTAGAGAAACAAATTAATTTTATATCATTGGGGATGAAATTCAATTCCATCATATTATAATTATTTTCCATGTTAACTTTGATGATAATAATAGAACTTGAAACCTTTTTTCTGATAACTCATATCATTTCATGGGAAATTCCTATGGAACAATACATGGATTTCACCTTGAGGAACCTTTTTTCTCCTTAAATACCCAAATCTGTAAGATAAAATAAATAATTCTATTAAAAAACATTCCAAAATATATTTTTGGAAAGTTACATATTAATATGGGACACAAGTGGACTAAGGAGGATGGGTCCTTCTCTTTCTTAATCAAAACCTGATTAATATGATATTCCACCTGAGGTATCCCCCATCTATCATAGAAATCATGGATTTCATCGATGTTATATTTCATTGACATATCCCATGAAGCCACGTAAAATAAATTTGGGAAGCTTTATGGTCCTAGATAACAATCTGAGATAATGTATTTCATGGATTATCATATCATGAATTTGGGGGAATATATCTAGGAATTTATTTTTATGATAAATCAAAACTCAAGGAATGGAATAAAAATACATCCATGACCCCTCAAGTATTCTTTTTATATACAGGGATTAAAATTAATAGTTATAAATTTAAAAAAACACAAAGGCGCACTTCTAACCTTATTGGAATCATTATTTTAGTAACCATCCTACATATAGATATTTGGACTGACATTTATCCTCTTATCGTTGATATAGGCCCAAAAAATACACTGTTTTTTTAACACCTTACCTAATCAACATTTCCCTGGACTAATATTGGGATTCCCACTCATGCTCTAAAAATAAAATCCACCTGCTGACTCTTCTTATGCATGCGTACCTAAAATATATATATTCTCATATCCACCTTCCTCAATACAAGACTCATCATGCCCAATGTTATACTAAAGAGAGATAATTTCATTCAAATAGAAAGGCATGCTATTATTCCATGTTTCATGTCACATTTCAAATGCCTTAACATGTTTTATAGACTGGCCCATGCACTAACATTCAATGGCCTATCCCCACACGCTCGCATGGTAGGAAGAAAATAGTGGATATAGATCTATTTATTGGAGAAAAATATGAATATGAAACTAAATAATATCATACATAGGTTGATGTGTAAGAAAGCATTGTCTTAGAGATCTTGAACGAGGTGATAAACAGTATCCTTCAAAAATAATGATATATATTAGAGGTTATCAAAGCCATTATCTAGTGAATACCACATATTCTAGTACCATTTATAATTTTTTCACTAGGTGTACTTATGGAACAACTGGGCACTGGTAATAGCACAACCACCCTGCCATTACATGGTCGTCAGGTCCTGGCCCGCCAGGTACCACTAGTTGCCCCGTAGACACGTGGTCCCAACACAAAGGTCCACACACATGCCTAATCGGGCCATCTAACTAATGACAGTCCCCATAGACCAACACATGTCTTTTTCAGTGTGATTTTTCCTCACTCACACACACCCTGGGAATCTTCTCAGAAGGTCACACGTCCTAATTATTACTCCAATCCAAGCACGCTTAACTGTGATGTTTTAATTAGGTAGGCTCTCAAAAAGAAAGATGGGCCTTTTTGACATGAGTCATATCATTTAGTCATTTAACCATTTATCATTTGGGGGTGTTACAATCACCCCCTAGAGAATAGTTCCCTCATTGTGGGCCCTACATCTCATCCTAGGTAGTGTACTGCACTTAAGTATGGGTACCACCTCTGATACCAAATGTAACAATTGGGCCCTGGTGACAACACATCCACCCCACCGTTACATGTATGTCGTGTCCTAGCCCTCCAGGTACCACCGGTTTCCCCGCAGACACGTGGTCCCCCCCAAGGGTCCACCCCCATGACTAAACGAGTCATCTGACTAATGTCAGTCCTCACAGGCCTACACATATCCTTTATAGTGTGATTCTTCCTCACTCACACACACCTTCAGAAACATTCCAGAAGGTCACCCATCTTGATCACTACTCCATGCCAAGAATGATTAACTGTGAAGTTCTAATCTGGTAGGCTCTCGAAATGGAAGGTTCACCTTCTTGACTTGAGTCATATCATTTAGTCATTTAACCCTTTATCATTTGAGGGTGTTACAACTTATCTCCCATTAAACCCATGTCCAAAACCCCTCTTTGTTAAAATAATTACATAAATCTAAGCTGGATTTCCTTTTCCATGTCCCTCAACTTTTATTGTATGAAAAATAAAAAATTTATGTTAAAATAATCTATAATAAACCAAGTCAGGTTATCTAAGTTGAAGTAACCAAGAATTAGATAATGTTTTATTCTATCCAATACCTAAAACTTGGAATAAAAAAGCAGAATAAATATTATTCATATTCAAAACTGGCCTTAACAGTATTAAATTGATCATATGTAGTATCCATTTCAACTAAAATACTACTCTTACAAAAGCTTTGTATATTTCATTTACTGTTTTCTACATGTATAAAATCCTAGATTCCCAAACTATGATAAATACATATTATCTTTGAAGGGTTTTTCTTAGGTAAAACAACTAAAAATAGATATGTATTTTTTATTAAAATTATTGGAAATAAATTTAGCCTTCACCAAGGCACCTAATCCTTGAGCATTTCAAATTAGGATAGAAATCATTGAAGGAGAGGATTACTAGAAAGTGTTTCCATTGATGAGGAGTCCTTATTAAGGAAAATAATTGAGATCATCCATTTTCTAGATTAATAATTGTTATAAACAAAAAAATGATAACATAAGCATGCTCTATTATCCATGGAATAAACCTATGACTCTGAGGATTGAGATGGAATTCAAGACAGAACAACAAAGGTATTTTTAATATTAAGTGGAGAACTGACTGAAATATCAAGAATATTTTTTCAATAGAACTAATAATGGATATGAGGAGGATACCATATATTTTCTACATCCAAAATTTGTACCAAAATATAGTGGAAGATCAAGAAAATAGGTAACCACAAAATCATTAGAAGTCAATCTCACTCCACGGCCTATAAACTAATAAATATAATCACAACCCCATATTGACCGAAGAATGAAGATGGTCAGTGTAACGAATCCCTAGAGATTTGGAAAAAAAAAGAAGAGGATTGGAAGAGGAATCTTTCCTGAAAAGTGATTCGATCAAAACAAATTTTCCTGAGGCTGAGACGTCCTACAAACCACTCCCCAAAACCATCGGCCCTAGACTAGGGTCAGGGGAAAAAACATAGAAAGAAACCTAAATGTTATTGTGATGAATCCTAATGGTTGATATTATATATCCATAACATATAAATTTTGAGGAGTATAATTATAGATAAACATATAAAATCTAATTCCACCCAGAGACTAAGGCACCCACATGAAAAAGGATTTGATATACAACATGATTTTGTAGGTCTATATTCATATTGATCTGAGCTACCATGTAGTCAATATGATTAAGGGAGTGATCACCATTTCATAATAATGACTCCAATTCATCAATAATACCACAATGGATGTTGTTGTTGATAAAAAATAAAGGGTTTTTAGGGAGATTAATTCAAAGGACCAATCATGGGGAGACCTAAGTAGATTGAACTTCCCTCAACCACCTAGTGAGGGTGAAGTTTCATTGTCATAGCACATAGGGACACTGGGTACAACAATTACAAAATATCTATCATGGAATCCATAACCATGTAAAAAATAATTCAATTAATTACTGACACATGAGATCATGATGAAACTCCATGTCTTTTAAATAATACCTAATAATCTGAGAGAGGTGGGAATTCTAGAATAAAGTGACCTACCAGTGTCTACTATTGAAAATTTTAGGGTACTTCCAAACAGACTCTTGTGAAATTCATGAATGGTTAAACCTCTAATAAGAATTCCCAAGGTACTTCCATCGGGATTCTATGGATCATCGTCAGGGTTTGAACCTAATAAGAAGAAGGACTAAGAAGATAATATTTCATCGATTTTCATATATATGAAAACCCATTGTATAGAGAAGTATTTGAATTGAATAGTTCGATCAGATTCACTTCCAAATATCATGTTGTAAAAAAGGAAAAATTCCATAATATGATGATGGTGAAGTATATTCCAACACTATGAGGGCTAGAAGTGATCCGAGATTCCAAAAAAATTAAAGCACAAGGGTACATAGAGAGAATTGTTTAGAGGGGATAAGAGGGAATCCTTTTTATCATTGTCATAAAAATATTACAAGACTATTATAGTGGATTAGATTCAGTCCCCATTCCATATTAGTTTTCACGGTTAGATACCAAAACTATTAAACTTGATAGAGTCTATTACTAAACAAGGTTCGCACCTAATTCTAGTCCTATTTATCTCATAAGATATCCATAATTACCAAATATATTTGATGGATATATAATTCTTCTCCCACCAATAAAATAATGAAAATCATATAGATGTTTCCACATGATCATAAAACATTTATCATATCATAACCCACAAAAAATGGGTTTCCTAAGTATTTTAATATTACGTAACCCATGGAAATGAAATGTGTTTCACAAATATCGTTTAATCACAATCCTAAAACAACTAAAAGAATAATAATTATGTTATCATTGGGTCATAACACTATTAAATTATTAGTAACCTCAAATAATGTCATCTTATATGAAAATTCACTTAAAGATAAATAATAAAATACATTTAACGAATCAATATTATATAATATACATAGTATATTAAATAAATATCTCCTAATTATTATCCAAATAAAATATAACTGAAAAAAATCACATATCTTTGGGTAGGTTGTAGTCCACACGTACGCACGAGCGACATTATCGTTTTCCCAAAGATTGGAAGGTAAGAAGGTGGATATGAAATTATAATTAAATAAGTATGTTTATATTATAAATATTATATATAAACATTAAACCCATCATTACATTCATCAATAAAGTGCAATGATGAAAAATTAATTGTATATCTATGTAGATATAGTAAGCCATACGTACGTATGAGCGATATTTCCCTTCATATTTCATGGGAAATAGGGTAGGAAGTGATGGATTAATAAAAATAATATAATTAAAGTGTATTTAAGATATGTAATGTTTTATTTTATGAAAAACAATATATATTAATATGTGGTCAAAAAATAATTAAAAATAAATTGATTGGTCAAGGTGATTACCTCTTCTTTGAATGGATTCCTTTAGATCTTTTCATAATAACACTTCGTTTCACATTTATGAATACCATAACCTCTAGAATCTGGATAAGGATACTAATAAGATAATTTGGTTGGGTATGGAACAAATAAAATTCTGAAATTGGAAATAACATGAGAAATTAAGGGTTATGTTTTATATATGAGGGGAGGGTTACTCATTTAATTTTATAAAATATAAAAATACAAAAAATTATCCCTCCAAAAAAATAATTAAAAATGGAAATATATTCAGATATAATGTTGGATTTTATTGAAATACCATCAAACTGTAAAATTTTGTTTTGTTAATGTACTCTTTTAAACCACGTGTTTTTATTTATCCCCTTAGTTAACCTTTTTTATCCTTGACCAAGGTAAAAAATATTTCAGCCTTAAAGGGATAAGAATGTTTACATAAGTGGAAAATTGACTACTAAATGAACCGTGGTTGGTATATTTTACTATATTCCATTAAGATAGAATATGATATAATTTTTATGAATTTTAGATCATTTAGTAAATTATTATTTATTATAAAATATAATATCTGTTAATTTTGGAACACATCATTTAATTTGACTATAAAGAAACCAAAAAATTACTGAATTTGAATATAATAGTTTTATATATCCCTAATGTAACAAACCCAACCCATACCTCCCTCATGTGACCATGTTTGGTGGTTTTGTTATCTTAGGTGCACCTCCTTGTATGTCAGATGCAGCCAGCTAGTAGTTTGGGTGTCTGTTATATAGTGGGGATACTGTACCCCTAGGTATAGAGTAGACATATATTGGAAATAATAATAGGGTATTTGAAATAGTGGAAACAATATAATCATCATACATGCATTCATTTAAGAACTATAACAAATCCAACAACTCAATAATAACATAATCATATAATGATCTTCTAAAAAGTAACCAAATGATGTGAGGACTATGAAACAATAATAATATAAACATAATCAAATTCAGACTCTAGAAGATCCAATTCCTAAAAGCCATGTTAGTCCTATCACCAAGCTCAAACCCATCTTGCTGAAAATCAATAATAGGGTCCCCTCCACCTATCAAAACCCATATCTATAAAATCTTTATTGGTACCAAATGGGTTCCATAATAGGGCGTCACTAAACACAGTATTTCCTCTCCACCATGTCTAAACAAACCTAATTTTAATAATATATGAATGTAATAAGAACATGAAATATGGGTATTAATTAATAAATTAATATGGTGCATCGACTAACCTATTAACACTTCAGGTTCATATTGATTCCCATGGTTTTCCAAACCATCTTTAGCACCACACCAGATATCTATATCTGAAGATAGATCCTACTATATAAGGATGGATCATCCATATCATTAGATGATTCCCCTACCATGGTTGAATAAAAAAAATCATATCATGGAAAATTAGTCCCTACCCTCATGACATTAGGAATCCTTCCCTTGTGAATCAAGTATAATCATACCCTCACCCTCTTGAATATAGTAACTATGAAACATACCATTAGGCGGTTTGAATCACTTACATATTTACCTTTGATAGTATAAGATGCACATATATTTCCCTTAGCTAGTAAATTCATCAGGCACCTTTCCCCTAGGCATTGTAAATAGTTCTCTCAAGTAAACCTCACATGTGCATGTCATGAAATTCAATAATCTAAAACAAACATATAAAAACTCACAATCATGAATATATAAAATTAGATTCAACAAAATAAAACAATAAAAAAACAAAAGGCTAATATAAAATAAAATAAAGCATATCATCATAATTCTTAATGGACAATTAAGAAAACATTCATTAATCATAGGCAACTACAATTCATTTATCAATTTTGGAAAAATATGTTATCCAAAAAATTAAACAATTTCATTCAACGTGATTCCATCTCTACAAAACACCAAAACTCCAAGATATGGAAATTAAATATATTAATAAATTCCATTAATTCACATTGTTAAGATAAATCACAAATCAAAACTTTATGTTCATTAATATTTTTTAGTTTAGATTTACCCTACGTGTGGTCGCAAGTTTGATATCAATTACAATAGACCCAAATGGATCTATTGGGAGGTGTGATACATGGTTTATCATCCATAAATGAATTATAAAATTATTTATTTATCATGTATGTTGTTTCGATCTAAATCGCTATCAATGAATGATCATAGATTATTGAAATAGAACTTGTAGATTATTTCTAGACATCCAACATAAAAAGTATAGTCAATATAAAAAATACCAACAACCAAGTTAAAAATAGACACTTTTTTCCTCCCAATAGTCAAGGAAAATATATTATGCGAAAAGAAAGTCTTTACAACAAGGGTCACTAAGTGAAAAAATAGACGAGATGATGGAGGAGAAAAGTGATCAAGTCTTAACTTCAATCAAATGATACAGAATACAACAATTTGATGAGATTAAACTGATAAATCTAGTGAAATTATATTTCTCTTCCACATTATAGTATATATTTAGTAGAGGATTATGTTATATTATTTAATTGTTCCACAATAGTTTTTATAACAACTGTGTATAATTCATGGTGTAAATGGGTGGTTTGCATTGGGAATCCCAGGATTCCCATGTATGCCGAAAAACCTATCCCCCAGATTTAAAAACTTATTTAAATCGATCTTATGTCCTAAATATATATTTTATTCTATAAAAATGGATTTAATGATTTCTTCTTGAAACATTGAAATTTTATATTAGTTATACAGGGTTAGTCTGCCTAATGAACTTATGTCATGAATTCTTGGTTTACGTTATAATTTCATTCTACAACATGAAATTGTATAACCTTTACTGAACTACGAAAAATATATTCATTTATATACATTCATTATAATGATAAAAATGTATTCCCAACTCCAAATGGTTTTCCAAAATTCAAAGAGGGGTGTACTTTGAAAATCAGAAGGTCTTACATCCTCCGAAAAATATAATATCTCATCCTTGAGCTACATCAAGACTCATTGGGAGGTACTAGAGAACACGTTTGTTCACTGTGTCCATATATTATAATCACTCTCACATGTATCCTCTTATAAAATCCTATTCTACCACTGAATTCTCAGTAAAGGTATGGTTTTTCTCTGAATATTATTCTCACTGTGGTATATAATCCGAATAGGATGGCCCAAAAAATGGCACATCATCATCTAGCTCAGGGTAATCAATTTCTAACAAGTGAGAAGAAATAGAATTATATCAAAAAATATATGACACATGAAAAAATAATTCATGGGTCTATAGTTTTTTCGAACGGACTAATAGAATTTCATTTTACTAGCCCTCCCCACTTTCTCAAATGAACCAACAATCATGAGCACCACGTTTACTTTATTATAGATATGAAAATCCCCTAATATTGGTGACACCTAAATAAAAACATGATGACTAACCTCAAACTGAAGATGTCATCTCATAGGGGTAGATTTCGATTCATAATTACTTTATTCCATCACCAGCAACCTTCAAGACAATTAAACTTACCCAGATGTCTCATGGACGAGGCTAGGTCCAATGAATACTGACACACCAATATCTAACCATCCAACTGGTGAATAACATGGACTTCCATAAAAAGTATCAAAATAATATATATGGATTTATTCCTTGAAGGTATTATTGTAATCAATCTCTATGAGCTCTATATGATTCTCCTATGAACCACTAAAATCTAGAATATATTCCCATAAAATATCATCCAAAATTTAAATCATCCATTCATATTGGACATCGATATATTGTTTATAGGTTGAACTCATAAGTAATTTATATATTAGTTCCATCTAAATACCATTCTAAAAATGATATTTAAAATTGGGATCTTTGATAGAAATGATACTCCCTATAACACTACAAATTCTAAATATACCACGCATGTAGATACTATATAGATCAATTATGGTACATTCCTCATTAAATATATAATCAACCATATTGAATCATTTTTGTGAGGGGACCTGGGAAATAAAGTCATTAAATTCATAGATACATCATTCCACTTCCATTCTAGAATGCTTAGAGTATATGATAACCCATTTGGATTTTGATGCTCGACCTTTACCCGTTTACAGGTGAAATATGTCACCATAAAGATTTTTATTTCATTACTCATTTTTATCCACCAGTACTACCTACATATATCATAATACATCTCCATCATGCTTAGATGTAAATACCATTTAAAATCATGAAAATCATTCATCATCTCCTCAAAATAACCTAAAGGAACCCATACATGGTCATGGAAAAGGAAAAAATCCCCATATTCAAGAAAAAATCATGTTTGTGCCTCCCCTCTATATAAGTTGTCCCTCAGAGAAAGTCACTCTAGGTAAAATAACTCTACATTCCTGGTTCATTCCAAAATAATGGGTATAACTGATGTCAAAGTCATAGAAACTCAATACTAGAACACTTGAACATCTAGACACATTTCAAAAAAGATTTTTAGAAAATTACAACCATTACCAAACTACAACACTGTATTTTTCAACATATTCTAGCTCAAGGAAAGGGAAATTACATTTCCCTTTCATAGTGTACGAGCTAATTCTAATTTTAAATACTGTAGATACTCTACCAAACTCTATCGTAAAAGGTTTAGGTCTTTCAACGAAAATAAGTACTTGAGGATATTTTGGTACTTGTATACCATAAAACACTTACTCAAATGACATTTTCTTGAGAATCAAAGGGTTTTTACTCCCATAGCTAACTCCAGATCATGAGTTGGATAATTCTTATCATGATTTCTTATCTTTGTTGAGATATATGTTTCCATTGGGTTATCCTATATCATAATTTATCTCATTCCAACTTCTAATGTGTCATAGTATATGGTATATATCTTACCCAACACAAGTAAGGTAATGGTTGGTTTTGAGGTAAGACTATCCTTGATCTCTTGAAAATATCTCTCACAAGCATCTGACCAAAAAACATCACCTTATTCTTATAAAATATAGACATTGGTGCTTCCATGTGGATGAAATGTTGATAATATATTATTAAACACATAAATCTATTAATCTTTAAAAAATTATATCAATTCCCCCATCATAGCTTGTTTTAATCCTTCTCTGAGCCCATGGCCACTCTATCCTCTAAGATAACATGTCCCAAGAAAATAACTGTATCAATATAAAAAATGGATTTAGATAGGTTTGTGTGAAGTCAATGCTCCCTTTTGTACTCAATATGACGACAAGATGTTGGACTTGATTGTCTGTAGACTAAGAGTATAATAAAAATTCATCAATAAAAACTAGCAAAAACTGATACAATAAATCCTAAACTATATGATTCATCAAATACATGAATACCACTGGTGCATTAATAATATTAAAAGGAATAACCACAAAATAATATAGGAAATCCTGATTCTAAAATAAGTATAGGGTATGAAATAAGGTCTCACCATCACCTGATGGTAACCTGGCCTCGGTTCAATTTTAGAGAAGATTATGGAACCTCTCAGATGATCAAATAGGTATTCAATATACAGAAAAATATAATGGTTCCGGAACATCACCTGGTTTAGTCTTCAATAATCCACATGTAAGTGAAAGATCCTATCAGCCTTATTGAAAAGTTCTATAGGGAACCCAATGAATACATACTAGTTCTTATGAATCTATTTTATTCCAAATATTCCAATTAAAAATTCAAAATGTGAATCTCAACTCATTTAATTCTGTTAGGAGAAATAGAACCTATCTAGGCTCTCGGAACCAAATCAATTGTGAAATAGATTTCCGTCTCGAGTTTTTATATATAATAATATTCAATAATACATCTGGAAAATGGTATACCCATAGATGGAAAGTATCTTACCTTAGTTCATTATCAAACAGAACAAGGACTTAAATCTAGGCTATGAGACAATCCAATCTACATTAAATTAGTCCTACATGAAATCCCTAAAGATCCCACTCACCCCTATAATAAAAATCTTCCATCTTATGGAGATAGATAGGTAACTCTCTATCATTAAGAGTAAATTTACTCTTTTTACAGAACAATCCAATCAACACCATGAATAAAATTTAAACTTATCATTTCCAACATGAAGAGGTCTCAATAGAAATGGTATCCACTAAAATATGTAGACCATACCTTATAATGTTTAATATCATTTGACCACACTCGCAATAGTGTTTCAATGGTCATGATCCCATCTATTCTCAATACAAAAAACCAAACCATCTTTAAAAATAGAATATAGAAAATAATATGATGATCCTATATAAAAAAATACATGCAATGGAAGATAATAAAAGAATAAAACCTATGATGGTGGATGATCCTTCATCCAAACCAGTTGAAGCGTACTGTATAGCATGCATTGGGATCTCCTTTCTTCACTGGGATCCAGTGTGACTCCCCAATGATATTCCCTCTTAGGGGTACTTTCACTCTAGCACTGGGGTACTATGTCTCCTACCTCGACTAGATCATTATCTAGACTACCAACTATTAGTCTATTAAGGGGTAGCTAAGTTCATCCCAGACATTGGTGCCTTTCAAGATCCCCTTACACCAATCATATAAAAAATGTTCCTATAGAACCTCTACTGACAACCCAACCCACCACAAGCATGGAACTCCATTATGGGGTAATGTAACTATGTAACAATGTGGCCCAAATTTCCACACTGAAATCATTAAAATGGAATATGGTTCTGATATAGATTTCCCCGTCTCTGGCTTCTCTTCCCTCTACTACCCTGACATTAACAGTCCTAGTTGAGATTCTTACTACTAAAATAATAACTCCAATATCAACCTTCTAAAACCGTAAATACATAATTATGGGCCACTCTTGATTCCCATAATTGGTAATATCTAAATTTTTTAGATCCACATGGCTACTTAAGTGAAATTACATCTCCTATAACCTTAACTCATAGTGAACCATATCTTGAAAACTACTCACCCACATGACCACAATAACTACCAAGGACATAGAAAAACACTGATGGTCAGTGAATCATCCAACATGTTACATTATTTACAAGTATCTCAATAAAAAGTGATTAATCTATTTATCCTTCCCATCCCTAAACATACCTATATAGAATTGGATTAAGAATATCTCATAAAATTTTTTATAAGAAACCCACTCTTGCTTCCCGACATTCTCTATAATGTCCCACCAATCCTTGGATGGCCCCCAATGAATATATCCAATAATTTTCACCCTCTTATCCATGAGTGTCTCTAGATTTTTTAATAACTTATGGATTGACTCAGTTTAGAACATAAATTATGGGGGGATCCCTCACTACTAATCATAGTTGGTTAACACAACAGAAACACTTTCTTCATCTCAAACATCAAACGTATGGTGTGAACAATCTCCATATCCAGGGATCACATGACCCACTAGAATCATTCATGGAGGTGATCATCCATATGATTCTATAAATCATTAGGACATTATCGACCAATTTTATTATGAGTATGATTATTTCCACTCTCCCAAGACTCGATTCAAAGATAACGGGGGTGCATTTCCTCAATTTGACTGAAACACTCTTTAGAATTTTGGATACACTACAATTTCATCCTCAATAAGTGATAACAACATAAAACCATATACAAAAGGTTTCTGTAAAAATGGATTAACAAGTTAGATTTGATAACTTAGTTATTTATTCCTTTTAATTGAATAGTTATATCCAGTATTTCATATCAAATTATTATAGGAAAATATATCACATTTAATAAATATGTTCCTATCATGAACAATATATCAGATGAATTAAAGCATTTAGAAACATTAAAAGGGATGAATTTATAGATTACATAGTTATTTTCCTCATTGAATTGATATTCCCAATTAGATTACTTTAGACATATTCTTGAGAATCTTATAGAAATAGTTATACACAGTCTAGAGTAATCAACAGAATTTCTAATATTTTTCAAATAAGGAGTGATAAATCCATCCAATTAATCAATTGATTTCGGAAATTATATAATAGAAACATAGAAAATTAATTCCTAAACATGTTTCTAATTTCAAATAACTTCATCTTGAGAATCATCAATAGTCTCATCAGAGTCCTTTTCTTGTTCGGAAGTGTAACACCCATGTATTTTTATGAAATAATTTCTTTAAATAATATTAATTCTTCATTACCTTTCTTTCAACATGATCGTGAGTATAAACATAACACAAAACACACTTATTATAAATTAATTTTATATACTAGACATTAGATTAGTGGGAATAATTATAACTAACCTATGAAAACATTATGTGGATTCATTGGCTATCAATTATTTATGAAAAATAAAAATCAATTAGATATGTGTATTTTTGAGTGAATTACTTTTAGAAATTAAATTACTGAGATATATATGTGTTATATACTTAAAAATATAATTTTTATATTCATTAAATAGATATTTTAGTCATAGGGTATGAATAAAACCCAATTTGATGTATAAAAACCTATTTTTTTAAAAGATTAATTTTACACCTTTGAATGAAGAACCAATTTTAAATTAATATTTTGACACATTAATAATTTGAATATGAAAACATGAACATTATAGTTTTTATTGGGATATAAAAATCTATTTTGGATGAATTTCTGATAATTTTCAGATAACATTCATGTTTTGATGAATAGTAAAAATATGTTAAATTTTAATTTAAAATATATTTTTTCATTTAAATAATTTATATGGTAAAATTATATTATTTAATGGTTTAAAATTATAAATATAATTTATTTATACATTTTATTATAATTTACATCATTTGAATTAATTTTACAACAAATTCAAATGTAAAAACATTTCAATCATTTGCAATTTTTTCACTTTTAAAACTCATTTTCTCATTTCAAAAGTGGGATTAATATTAAATTAATTACTGTAACTCATTTTTTCAGAATATTGAGAAATGGATTTCATATATTAAATTTTTAAGCCCAAATTATTTAAATATGTTAATTTTATTTCTTAGAAATATGGATAGTAACTGTGGTAACTTTTATTAACACGATAAAAGGGTAAATCGAGTAATTAAAGGTAAAAATAATATTAAAAAATTACACTAAAACTTGTATTCCAATAATTGGTTGATTATAGTTTTCTCTAAAACAAAATTTAGTCAAAATGGTATCTATTTAAACTCACTTGGATGAGATTGGGACATTTAATTTAGTTTTTTAAAGAAAAGTAAAATATGTCTCACTCGAACATTAATAATTAAATTATTTTTAATATAACGTTATACAATAGAAAAATTATATTTTAAAAACTCATTTTAATGGTAAAATTATATTATTTACCATCAAAATTTATTTTATAATTTTGAGGAAATAAATAATTTCCTTAAAGACTTATACTTGGGTGATGCACAAATTAATTAATTGATGAGATATTAATAAAAAAATTTATTAGAATATTAATAACCCTAAAAAAGACCAAACACATGAAAAGGCCTTATTTTTCTTGTATATATCGACCATAAGCATCCAATGGTCGACTTATTGACCCTTTGGAGGCTTATAGAGGGGATTATGACACATATATTATTTTATCTATGGTGAACATTAATTTTTCACATTCATGTTTTAAAACCATATAACATTTTTAATGTTGGGTTTTTCAGAATATAAATACAACTAAAAAGTCTTATTCTGAAATCTCATGGATATATATTTTTCATATTATTTTATTTTGAATTTTTATTCTAGAAATAATTATATAAAATAATTTAAAAAATTGATGTAGTAATTATTTTATTGATAAAGAGATCGAATAAATGTTATTAAAAATATTTTAATAAAAATAATTTGGCATAATTATTAAATAAAATGAATTTTTTTATATTACCTTGACAACATAGGAATATAATATAATATTTTTGTCTAGTTTCACATATTTTTTTAATATTTTTAAATATTGTGAAATAAATAGTGTCAAAATTGACACTATTGATATTTTGTCAAAATTGACACAATTAATATTTTTTCAAAAGATGGGTTTCTTAAATTATTTAGAAAATAAATATAAAAAAATTTTATATTGCATAAAATTTTTAAAATTATTAAATTATGTTCTAATTTACTTCAAATAAGTAATTATTTTACCCTTTTAATATTGAAATAGTTGAAACCCTAGTTAAAAATTAAATAGAATATCTAAGAGTTAATTAAAATAATAATGCTTAAATTTCCATAAAACATGTCTAAATTTTTTTTGTTTAAGATTACAACCTTATCTCATATCATATTATAAATTGGTACATTTTGGTGGATTTTATGGGCTGTATGATTTTATATAAATTGATATTTTTTAGGTTTTCAAACATGCCCATCACCTCAATTATCAAAGGTACCTCCCTCCCTCAACTCTTCATTTCATTTTGAGCCATCATGATCCACCATACCCTGACCATTTCCCTTATAAACTTCCCTATAAACATCTTATAGGTCCTGTTATTCTTCGAAGGCCAACTCTAGTGCTCTAAGAAGAGATTTAGAGGAGGCCCGCCGAATAAGAGGTAATATCATTTTGCAATTATTTCAAACAGATTTCTTCTTATACTTCAACCTCATGAGTTGTTTAATTATAATGTAATAACTCTAGTATTACTTATATATTTAAAGGTTGTTATTTTGAAATTTCTGTATTCGACCTTCAACCCATACTATGAAAAATGAAATCACTACACGTGCATACATAGAACTTACCCTCTCCATACATTGGTGTAATCCATTTTTCACCACCACCTTACATGGATGGGTATAATGATGGAATTAATAAATAAATATAAATGATTAATATAAAATTTTATGTTTTTTTAGATACTATACACCATACACTTCAATAACATACAACAATTATGGGAATGATATCGTCATTCGTGCATACATACGGCTTATTGTCTCCACGGTGAGATGTGATTCAATCTAAATATTAATAATTAAATCATCATTATATAAATGAATTAAATTAATAAATTTGATATATTTTATAATAATACCATGATATAAATGATATAAATATAACCAAACAAAGAATAAGGACTTATCTAACAAAACATGCATAATAATATAAAATAGTTAATACCTGAATAACAAGTGAAAATTAAAGGTTACTATAAAAGAGGATGAAAATATGATCAAAAATGTTATCATAAATGTGATTATGATTTTATAATAATTAAATAATATTATTTAAATAATTATACATGAGTATTGAATACATATAAATCCTATCATACATAAGGTATGTGATAACTTTTCAAATCTAATTTTTATCGGAGATTGTTTAATCTTAAGTATTTAACGGGGTATATTTATCATCCACGTCCATGTTTCCAAAATATTTATTTAGAAATATTAATTATATCCTTATATAATTTTTTAATTTCAATTTTAACCATTGGTGACTTTTTACTAAATGGATTGAATGGAATCTTTTTTTTTCGATGTGAGGTAATTTTTACGAGACGAATATTTTTTAACTTATAAGGCATGAGAGAATTTTTTTGCTTTCATAATTCCTTATTTCTTTGAAGAATACCCAACATTATTACATGTTAATTTTCACATAAATTTTTTTATTCGGAATTTTTGTGGCATTTTGAGGTTGGAAAACATTTTTGAAGAAGAAATGATATTTTCCTCAAGAAATAATTTCATGTGTTTTCACAAAATTATCTTGCATATAAGATGATACACTTTAAATATGGTTATATTTCTATCACTATTATTACTATGATTTTATTGTGCTTCTGTTAGAATTTTATTTTGAAAATCTATTTGTTTTATATCAATTATGATGGAATTATGTTTAGAAAACCCATTTTATTTAACAGGTTATGATATATTGAGTGTTTTTATGTTTCTATGGAACACGTAATAATGGTTTAATTATGATGTAGTTGGGGCCTATATATCCCTCCAATACAATGGGTATATATTTATATCTCAAGACATTGACATGACATGAATGGAAAGTAAAAAATGATTCAGTAATACAGGGATGTGACGAGGAGTGAACCCGATTTAGTAATGGACTTTGTCCACTATTATGGTCTTAGAAATGAGCCTTGAATAATATTAAATGATTTTTCTATGATTATTTGTATAGGACATGTAATTTTATGTCATGTGTTATCACTATTTCTATTACATGTTACTTTTATGATTTATCCTAGGACATGATATTCTGTACTTTTATATGCAGGATAAATATTTCAAATGTTTTGTTCTCATGATTATGATATGATTGATATATATCTTGTTTTCCATTACTGAGCATTTGAGCCCACATTTTCATATGTTTTTTAACAACTTATAAAGAATGGTATTAAGTAAGATTTGTCAAAAAGTAGTCTAGTTTGGAAGAAATAATCAAGAGACAATGTAGATGGTTTATGAACCAGTTTTTAATGATTCTAAAAATCTAAAGACAATGATCCTTTATAGTACTTTCATGGTTTTTGTTATTTTATGTAATAAATATTTTTCAATTTTGAAGTAATCTCTATATGTAAAGTATTGGTCATTATAGTTTGTTTCAGAGAAAAGGTATAGTTATTCTTTAGAAACTATAATGAGAGAACCTTAGTAAGAACCCTAAGGATATGTCTAAGTATAGGTTACATTCATATCCTAGTGTTTTAGAGATATTCATGATTAACCTAAGATTAAACCCAAATTTTCCTAAATTGAACTTTCATTATTTAATTATGTGGTATTACCATTATTATTTGTTTTTCTCACACTATGCTTTTAGGTTTTAGTCAATGGATGGAACCTGGTGGAACTGTGTTAATACTGAATGAAACGATCAGTGAAATGATTTTCCCCCTGAGCAATAAAATGTTATGGGATCTGAAATGACAAATCTTTTAGCCATGATAACACAATTTCTTCAATCTATAAATCATGTCGGACTTCCAAACAAGAAAAATATAGAGTAACATTCAATTGATTCCTTTATGATGTAGCATTTACCTTCATTCAGAGGGTCTTCGACTTCATTAGAGACTGAACAATAAATCGGTACCACTGAAATGATATTTTCACTTCTACAATTTTTAAACTTGATAACTTCATCTTGAAATTATATTATTTAGAATTTAAAGTTTATTGATGGTGGAATATTATCAAAAATAAGAAGCAAATTGATGAAATTTAGTCCATGTAATGGGACGAGTTCAATAACTTATTTTTCAATATGTATTTTCCTCATATTCTACAAACAAAGATGGATAAGAAGTTCATTGAACTAATTAAAAATGAGGATAAATCTATTGTTACCTACAAAAAAATTTACAAGAATTTCAAGGTATGGTTCTGGAATTATTATCTAACCTATGAGTAAAATTTATTGATTCATAAGTGTCTTAAAACCAAGTCCATAATGAACATTATCTATAAGGGACTTCATTAGATACAATGATATTTTTCAACATTATCTCAAGGTTGAGATGGATATTGGAGTAACCCAACAATCATTTGGGATTGATAAGAAGAGAAAAATGTAATTCAATGTAAAATCAAAATACCACACTGAAAAGAAGATGAGTTATCCCTTATTCTCAAATTCTGGAAAGAAACATGGAGGGAAATTTATTAAATGGACTTGTAAATTTTTTACATGTGGAAAATAAGGTTATCTAGTAGTTGAATCTTGAAATGATTGGAAACATATTTCTAATGATGTGAACAAAGAAAAGGCCACACAAAATGCACATTATACACTTCAATGCTACAAGTGGAAGGAAATGGGTCATTATTCAAATCAATGTCCTAATCTAAGGGTTATTGTTAATGATCGACATCAAAAAACTCTTACATCCAAAGACAAAAGAAAGTAACATGATATCACTATTAGTGACGTGGAGTATGATAATTATGAGGTTAAAGGTACAGTTATCATATACTCTAATGTAGAAAATATATTATTTGATTATAGATCCACCCAATCTTTTATTTGTGAATAATTTTTTAAGGGTTTTTTCTTATTACCTAAATAATTAGATGTTCAGTTAGCCATGAAATCTTCTAATGGAACAACGGTCACATAATATGTTTATAATTCTTCTCCAGTTGAAGTTTGTGGGAAATTTCTCCCTACAAATCTTGTGATCCTTCCTATAGTAGATTTTTATGTGATTCCTGGAATATATTTTCTTTCCCAATATGGATCTCATGTCTATTTCCAAGGAAGGGAATTCACATTTCATATTCCCAATAAATCTATGATCATCTATTTGTGAAAGGATGAATATAATATTCTAGTAGAACTTTCTTCTATTATATGTGTATTTGTTTCCTACAAATGAATTTTATTTATCTCAAATGGTTGTAGAGAAACTCGCGATTATATATGTACCCATTGTATGAGTGTTTGATAATGTCTTTCCGAAGGAATTGAAATGTGTTCCACCAAATCATGAAGTTGAGATTTCAATAGAACTCATACGGGGTGCTATGCCAATTTCAAAGACACCTTATTGAATGGCCACAATTGAGTTGTAGGAATTGAAAAAGAAACTCCAACGGAATCATGATAAGGTATTCATATGCACTAGTGGGTCTCATTGGGAAGAAGTTATTGTATTTGTTGAGAAAAAATGATGGATAAACGAGACTATGTATTGATTTTTTTGAACCTAAAAATATTGATATCAAGAACAAATATCATCATCCCCACATTTATGAATTATTTGAACAACTACACCGGGCTCAATAATTTTCCAAGATAGATCATCATTCAAGATATCATAAATAAGGGGTCAAAATGAGGATATATAAAATATGGAATCTCATACATGGTATGGACACTATGAATTTATAGTGATGCCTTTTTTCTTTCTAATTCCCCTACTATCTACATAGATCTAATGAATATAGTCTTTAGGGACTATCATTATAAGTTTTTGGTACTCTTTATCGATGAAATTCTTTTCTATTCAAAGAGCAAAGAAGAACATGAAGATAAATTGAGAATAGTAATAAAGACAGTGAGAAAGTAGACGTTTTATGAAAAAATTACCAAGTGTGAATTTTGGATTCATAATGTTTCATTTTTTGGTCATAATAATCTCAATAGAAGGGATATCGATAGATCCATCAAAAATAGAATTAGTTGAAAGTTTGCCAAGACCAAAAAAAGTAAATGAGATCTAAATTTTTCTTGTATTGGATGGATATTATTGATGTTTTATGAATGATTTTTAATGATTTTATAATCCACACACCATGTTGACTTGGAAAATATTTATGTTCATTTAGATGAAGGAATGTGAAGATAATTTCAAAGAGCTAAAAAGAAGGTTATCCAGTGCACCTAAGCTCCCAATACCATGTAGTGGAGAAATGTTTGTGATATAAAGTGATGTATCCAAGAATGGTATGGGGTGTGTTATCATGAAAATGATATGGTGATAGGTTATTCCTCACATAAGTTGAAATCCATGGGAAAAATTACCCAACACATGATTTGGTGTTATTTTCGGTAATCATTTCATTCAATAAATGGAGGAATTATATTTATGGTGAAAGGTGAGATATTTATACCTATCCTAAAAGAGTAAAGTATATTTTCACACAAAAGGAGAGGAATATTCACTAAATAAGATGTTTGGAGTTGATTTAATATTATGACTGCTCAATATATTACCACCCTGGTAATTAGTACAAGGTGGAAGATGATTAGAGTTAAAAATACCATGCTATCTTATCTATGATAAGGATCACAAAAGATCCAATATTGATGGATTTTCAAAGGATGGATCTTCAAATATTAATGTAAGGTAAGAAATGTTATCATTCTAAAATTAATGTTCAACTATCTTTAAAAGTGAAGATTATGGAGGTGTAGAAGAAAGATGTAGAGCTACAAAAGAATGTGAGAAATGATCCTCAATTAAATGTTGATTGTGATGAAATAATAAGGTTTGGGAATATGTTTTGTATTCCTCCCATACTATAAATAATAAGGATAAATTGGATTAGGTTCATAGTTTTTGATTCTCTATTAACTATAGAAGAAAAAGGATTTATAGGGAAATGAAATTTTATTTCTGGTGGGATGGCATGAATAGAGATGTTGCTGAATATGACGCTCGGTCCTTAGTTTGTCAACAGGTTAAAGAAAATAGATAGAATTATAAGGGGATGTTACAAACATTACAAATACTATAATAGAAATGGGAAAACATCACTATAGAATTTGTTGTTTGAATTCCCAAAACATCTAAAGGTCATAATGATATATGGGTTATAGATGATATCATTATTTAGTATGCATACTTCATTGCTATTAGAGAGGATTTATATCATAATGAACTTTCCAGGATATATGTAAAGGAAGTGGTAGGATTCCATGATGTACCACATTCCATTATATCTGATCAGGATCTGAGGTTTACCTCAATGTTCTAATGAATTCATCAGTATACTCTGGATACATAGTTAAGTTTGATCACTGCATATCATTCTAAGGTAGATTGTCATTCTGAGAGGACAATTCAACCTCTATTAGACATGTTGAGATCTTTCTCTAGTTATTTCAAAAGTGTTTGGGATTAACACCTACCTTTTTTGAAATTTTCTAACCACAATAGCTTTCACAATAGAATTCAGATGGATCCTTATGAAGCTATATATGGAATGAAGTGAATAACTCTTGCTTGATGGGATGAAGTTGGGGGAAAAAAATCTATTTCGACTTGATCTTCTTGATGAAATTGAAGAAAAGGTCTGATCTATTAAATAGAACATAAATCATATCAGAGTTGACAAAAAAGATGTCTTGAAAATGGGAGAAAATACCAACAGTTTGAAGTGGGTGAAAAGGTGTTTCTACGAATATCTCCCTGGAAAAGAGTAATTATATTTAGAAATATGGTAATGTTGAGCCCTAGGTATATCGGGCCTTTTGAAATTTTGGATCATGTTGGAAAGGTAGCTTACTAATTGTAATATCTACCAAATATCTCTCAAGTTCATGATGTGTTCCACATATCTCTCCTGAGAAAGTACATACATGGTCCTTAAGAAGTACTACTCTCAGAAGTCATACCGCTGGAGCAAGATCATTCTTATGAAGAATAAATAATAGAAATTATAGATCGTACCAAAAAATTTATACAAAATAAAACCACTCACTTGGTAAAAGTTTTATAGAGGAACCACAAATTTATAGAAGCTAGATGGGAACTTGAGGATATTATTAAGGAGAATTATCCTCATATAATTATTTCCCAATGACTAATTTTGAGAGAAAAAATCAGTTTAAGGGTGGTAGAATGTAACACCCGGATGTTTTATGAAATATTTTCTTAAAATAATTTTTATTTTTAAGTAGCTTCCTTTGCACGTGATCTTGAGTTTAAGTGAACCACATAACACCATTATTAAAAAATTAACATTATTTCCTAGCCATTAGTTTAGTGGAAATAATTATAAATAACTTATAAAAACACATTGTGAATTCATTTTCTATCAATTAATTATAAAAAATAAAAATCAATTATATATTGGTATTTTTGAGTGAAATAATTTTGGTAAATAAATTAATGAGATACATTTTTTCATATACTTATGAATTTTACTTGATATTCATCCTATGGATATTTTAGTCATAGGGCATGAATAAAACCCTATTTGATATATAAAAACCTATTTTTAAAAGAGTAATTTTTAACCATTGAATTGAGAACCCCTTTTAAATTAAGATTTTGACATTAAAATAATTTTTATATGAAAAAATAAGAAAAAATTCAATAGGGATATAAAAATTTAATCTGAATGAATTTATGATATTTTTCTGATAACATTCAAGTTTTGATGAATAGAAAAAATATGCTAAATTTTAATTGAAAATAATTTTTCTCATTGATATAATATATATAATTAAATTATATTATGGAATGTTTTAAAATAATAAATAGAATATATTTTTACTACTTAATATAAAATAGGTCAATGTAATTAATTTTAAAATAAATTTAGATGTAAAAACAAGTCAATATTTTTAAATATTTTAAATTGTAAAACGTGTTTTCTCATTTCATCAATGGGATTAATTTTAAAATAATTACTGAAACTTTTGTGTTTTGAATTTTATAGAATGTATTAGATATTTATAATCAGTAATAGAATATTATGTAAATAGCATTATTTTATTTTGGGCAATATAAATAGTAACCTTGGTATATTTTATTAACACATTAAAAGGGTAAATCATGTAATTAAGGGTAAAATTAATATTATAAAATTACCCTAACACTAGTAATAATATTATTTGGTGATTATAATTTTTTCTTAAAACAAAAATGCGTTGAAATGGTATCCATTGGAATCCACTTGGATGAGATTAGTACATTTAATTTATCTTGTTTAATGAAAAGTGAAATATGTCCCACTCAAACATTAATAATTAAATTATTTATAATATAAATTTATCTAGAAGATAAATTTGACTATAAATACTCATTTTAAATATTAAATGATCTTATATATCCTGAAAATTTATTTATAATTTTTATGGAATAAATAATTACCTTAAATACTAATACTTTGATGATGAAAAAAATGTATTAATTGATGAGAAATTAATAAATCAATATTTATTAAAATTTCAATAACCACCAAAAAGCCCACAAACTTGACCAAACCTTATGGGTCGAGAATATCTTGACCATTCGAATCCAAGGGTCGACTTATTGACCATTTTGAGTTTTATAGAGGATATCAGGACACTTATGTTATTATATTTAAAGTGAAGATAAATTTTCCACGTTCATTTTTTAAGAGAGTGTAATGTTTTTTATGTTTGGTTTTTTAGTAGATAAATAATAATAAAAGAATTATTCTAAAATATAATTGGTATATATTCGTCCAATTATTTTATTTTGAGATTTTTTTCAATAAAAAATTATATTAAATAATTACACAAAATTGAGGTAGTAATTATTTTATTAATGAAATGATCCAATAAAAGTAATTAAAAATATTATAATAAACAACATTTTCTATAATGAATAGGTAAATTTAATTTTATAGATTACATAGTCCCCTTAGAGATATAATTAAATATTTGGATCTAGGTTCACTTTTTATTGTTTTATGTTTTTAAAACCATGAAATAAATAGTGTCAAAATTAACACTATTGATATTTTGTCAAAAGAAGGTTTTCATAAATTATATAAAAATTAGAAAACATTTTTATATATAAAATGATTTATGATATGCTTTAAAACATTCTAAATTATTCATCTATTGTCTAATGGACATCAAATAACTAAATAGTTCACCCTTTTAATATGGAAATATTTGTTACCCTAGTTAAACATTACATAGAATAACTAAGTGTTAATTAAAATGAAAATTCTTAAATTGAAATAAAATCTCTTCTAAAATTTATTGTATTATGATATTACGACTCTATATAATCACATCTTTGAAATTGAGACATTTGTTTCATTTTTAAGTACTATTTTATTTTATTATAAATTAATAATTTTGAGGTTTTCAAAAGTGCCCCTCACTTCAATTATAAAAGAGAACTTCCTACCTCAACTCTTCACTTAATTTTGAGCCTTAAACCTCTACCATCCTCTACCCATTTCCATTATCAACTTCCCTAGAAACATTATATAGGTCCTTGTAATCTTCAAATACGAACTCTCGTGCTCTAAGTGGTGATTTAGAGGAGTTTCTCCGAAGAAGAGGTAATATCATTTACAAATTCTTTCAAACCTTTTTCTTCATAAACTTAAACATCATGAGTTGTTTCACTATAAAGTAATAACTCTAGTATTACTCCTATATTGATAGGATTTTATTATGAAACAAACATAGTCCGCCTTCTACCCATCCTAAGAAAAATGAATTTACCACGTGTACGTACATATGGCTTACCATCTCCACACCGTGGTGTCATCCGTTTTTCACAAACACCATACATGGATGGGTATAATGATGGAATTAATAAATATATATATCTTTAATATAAAATGATATTTATTCTAAGTTACTATGCACCATCCACTTCAATACCATTAAAAAATTATGGAAATGTTATCGTCACTCGTGCATACGTACGTCTTACCATCTCCACGGTGTGAGGTTATTCATTCTATATAATCTTCATTAAAGAAAGATTATATAAATGAATTTAATGAATAAATATGATATATATTATACTAATAATTTTTTTAATGATATAACTATAACCAAAAAATATGAATAAGAACTTATCCGACAAAACATGGATAAGAACATAAAGAAGTTAATTCCCGAATAATGGGAAACAATAAAATGTTACTGACAAATGGATGAAAATATGATCATAAATGTTATCGGGTGTGGGATTAATGGATTTCATAACTCTGATCATGATATTTTTATAGATTATTATATGACTAGTGGACTCATATTACAAATTTGGAATGAAGCACGTTTTAAAATAATTACAAGTGAACACTTTATCATTAGCAGATCTCAACCTTTTGACATTGACTCCCAACAGAATAGTGATTCTTATGAAGGACGTGCCCATAGTTTTCCAAACCACTTAGTCTATTCATACTTAGATTTACTCTCTGATTAGGATTCTGGCATTGGTAACCTTTGATCAAGGCCCCATCCAAGAAATGATCTTTGGATCGTTCTATGCAGACGGGCACAACCCAATATTATTCAAGTTAGCACTCTCTAGCTCATCCCAGGGTCTGGGAGGTTTCGGATTTCTTAAAATCCAAAATTTTTCCCCGTTGTATGTAGGGATGATTCTGGTTTGATATTGGATATCATGTCAGATTCAAATGAAGAGGCGGTTGATTGTATCGAATGGACTCATGTTGTGCAATTTGGATTAGAAATTCTGCCTTTATCACATTTCAAGAAGTTTGTGGATTCTTAGGGTATTTCTTATAGAGTATATATTTCTTCAGTTTATTGGGATTATTTCTACTTAATATTTGATTCATATTTGGATTCCATTCATGTTTTTTGCAATGATCCCGAGATCATGGGCCGTTGGCAATTTAATTTAGCCTGATGGTCGATCGATGTGCATAAAGGGATGGAAATTCCTCTAGTGGCAGTGTCGATTTCTCTACCAGGTTTTCCTCTAGAAATGTATAATGAATTTATTATTATATCCATTGTGTATTACCTTGGGTGGTTTCTATGTGTCGATACATAAACATGCATTAATGTAGATGTCTTGTCTGTAAGGATATGTGTTGAATTAGGCCTATCAACACTTATCCTAAATGAGATCTCACTGAAAGTGAAATAATATATTGCTTGGAATAAAGATTGTGTTTATCCAGTGCTTCCAAGCTTTTTTATCATTGTTACTTATAGGTCCACTTGATACAGGTTTTTCAGAAAGTGATGATGAGGTGACTTGCATCATACAAATTCTATCTTGTCAAATTTTTCTAGGATATCTGATGATGCCCCTATGGAGATTCAGAAGGTAACTGATGTCGCTCTTGTATCCTTTGAACAATCTACTATATATAATATCCCAAATGTGAATGAATACTCCGATACTTTGAGTATCCCATCTGAGTAGGGTTATCTATGGCCAGCCAGGGTTAATTGTTTAATGAGTGAGTATATAAGTGTTAAAGGTTTAATGTTTTCATTGGTTGGGTTGGAGAATTAGTCTATTGTTGTAACTTTGTTATCTCAATTTCCTATAGTGTTGAGTGTGTCCAGAGCAAAGGTTATCCAAGAAAGAGATAGAGATATAACATTTCCAGGTGGTTTCCTAGAGACATGTAAATTACTGTTAAAGGACAATGAAGCATGGTATTCATCTAAAGGAAAACTGGATGACTGTAAGAAAAGTGTTATTGTTTTCCATTTCTGTAAAATCTAGGGAAATCATTCTCCTCTGAGAAAGGCGATATGGAGACATAGATGAATATGGTTCATTTTGGCTTCACCTAAGAAATCTTCTTTGGACCTAGAAATTGGAGTGTTCAAAAGACCCAAGGTACAGCCTATGTAAGAGTTCTTATCTTACCATTCTTATCTGACCAAGATGCATGGGGTAAATATGAAGGCCAGATATGTTCCAATGATTTTGTTCATAATATGGAACACCTATGGCATTGGCACTCAAGTGAAGATGTGTTTTTTGGCCCCAAAAATTAAAAAACACAAGGTATGTATTTCTGTTATTCTACAGCATAAGTAGAACCCATCTAGAGTGAATGAGTTTTCGTATAGACTAAGGATGCATTTGGGTTTATATTTCAAGCTGTATAATCACCATAAATGGAATTTGTGAAAGAAGTAAATGATGGGGGATATGATTAAAACTAGTGATCATTATATTATGATAAAAGTCATTATGAGTGTGGAATTGCATTATAAATATTTTCTGTGTGGGAGTTGTGATGCAAAAATATGTGAGAATTTGTGGTAGGATTTGTATATCATTGATCCAGAGGAATAACCTTGGTTTTTTATGGATATTTTAAAATTATTTATAAACCAGATGAAATGAAGGGCCAGGGAACCTTTCTTCATGTGGCTAGTATGAGTTTTGTTCACCTTATGGCTGGAAGAGGTCATATGGACCTGGGTTATTCCGATGAATGTTTTATATGGTGAAATAACCAGAAAGGTGGTCGTAGATGTTAGAGACGGATGTAAATGTGTTTGAAGAATATACATTCTATTGAAAGGTTTCCAAAATCTAAGGTGGAACATCTTGTTTGTGGTATCTTGGACCACTCATCACTGCTTATCTCATTTCCTCAAAAGCATGATGGTAAGGAGAGTTTTAGATTATATAATAATTGGTATGGTGTGTAGGGGTATCATAAGATAGTTAATGATAGTTGGGGTGATGATATTCAAGGATATGATTGGGTCTCTTTACATAACAAGTTGTGACATTTGAAAAATACAGTCCAGGCCTGGCCAAAAGACATTCTTCCTTTGGACTAGGAAGTGGAAAATTTAGAACATGAAGTTGATAAATGGTAAAGAGCCCTTGAATATGCCTTCGATGGTAAAAATTTTGAGGAGTTATATTAAAAAAAACATTTTGGATGATCTTGTATTAAAAAAGAGCATGTAAATAGTGAAGGATCAAGAGTAAAATGGATTATTTAAGGAGATGGAAAATCTACCTAATTACATGGATTTATTAAATAAAGGATAAAGTTTTTTAAATATACTATTAAACATGAAGATGAGATGTATTCGGATGATAGATAGGTGATAGGAAATATGGAATTATCATTTTATAAAAATTTACATGCAGGTCTCAATCTGAATATGTCAAATGGGTGTCCTAGAGAGAATTTAGAAATATTTGAGGTGATTCCAATCTTGCTATCTGATAATGAAAATGCCTTGTTGGAAGCTATACGATATTAAAGGGATATTTATGATACTATGATGGGTCATAAGATGGAATGTTCTTTGGGACTGAGGAGTTTTCTCGCTCATTTTACAGGGGGCCATTGGATATTATAAAAGATGATATTATCATGGTCATTCAAGATTTATTTCAGGGTGTTTCTTTAGCAAGATTTGAAGGGTCTACAACTTTTTTTATGCTCCTAAAACTTAAAAATCCAACTTCCATACGTCACTATATGATGTTAAGTATATCTAATTTCCCATATAAGATTCTATTAAGTATTTTCAATAGGAGGATATCCTTGTGTGTTCCTTTGTGGGTCTCCTTAAAACAACATGGTTTTGTAAAAGGCCGACCTAGTCATGGTGTAGTTCCATTGTCCCAGGAAATGATTTAGGATGCTAATTTCAAAAATCATGGTCAAATATGGAATTTAATTTTGATATGAATGAATCATATAACATAATGTAATGGGGATTTATCAACTGGGTGATCAAAGGTATCAGCATTTCCTCTTGGATATTGGATAATTTTTTTAGATGTTCTTTCACATCTTGCATGGTCGTTTATTTTATGGGGATAACCTATGTTATATTCAATTCTTCCCATGGACATTGATAAGGGGACCTAATATATTCGATGATGTTTATAATCAACCAAGAAAATTTGAGCTTCCTTATTAACCAAAAGATGTCCACTGGAAGAAACCTTAAGTATCATAGGAATATGAATCAACCCTTGATATATCACCTATTATTTTAATATGATACTCTAATTTTCAGTAATTATATTGGAAGATCGGTTGGTGGGTTAGACTGGATCTTGGATGAGTATTTATTTGTAGTGGTTAGCCGATTAATAAGTCCAGGAACATAATTTTTATCTTAAATTAGTGTGGTGACAAGAAGGTCTCATACCTATGTAGTAGAATGGATATACATATAGGATGTTTCCTAATGGAGTATTTGGATCCCCTATTGTTCCTAGCCGTCTTTGAATCCTGGACTTTGGCTATATTTTTAATAGGATTGTGAACTGTGTGTATAATAGGAAAAAATATTTTTTAACCTTCAGAGGATGGAAAACTCTAATCAACAATTTATTAACTTTTATCCATGTACATTCTCTCTTGTCTAGTAGTGTTCCGAATGGAGTCCTCTCTTCCATTGATAATGTTCTAGTAGAGTTCATATGGGATTTCTTATCTGAGGGGAAACGCCATTGGACTTCATGGGGTAGGATGGAAAGAACTGCTCTAGAAGATGGGATTGGAGTGAGAATCATGGTTAATACCATTCACTACATGCATGAAAAACATTATTTGGAGGTGGTTGAGGAGTGTACTCTATAGGGGAAGATTATTCCCTATTGATAGGATATATATGTGGAAAATTATAGTTCAAATGTATCTCCTTTTTGGTCCTCAATATAAGAGATTATCTCGGTCATTCAGAAACATTCAAGGTTTATTATAGGGAAAGAGATTTATATTTTTTGTTTCATTACTAGGCAGTTTCATTTGTGGGTTATCTGTGATACCTTGGTCCTTTGATTTCCTTCAAGGAGGCCAGTGAATATCCCAGGTTCATAAATAAAAATTATAGATGAGGGTCAAAGGGATTCTTTTGATGATATTATCTTAAACTATGAAATGGATATGTGTGTGATTACTACATCTAATACATGTTCTTTTTTACATAAACAACATCATACAGATCTCAACTTCTCAAGGGTAACATGATACATGGAATAAAAAGGTATGGTGTAGTTTTATTCCAACCAAGTATAACATTATTTTATGTCGAATAAGAAACCAAGATATTCCTACAGATGAGAATGTGAGGAAGGTAGGAACTAGTCTGGCTTATAAATTTTATTATTGTAAGGTACACAGGGAGGAAGATGATAATAATATCTTCTTGGATATTGATTGGGCCACAATAGTATGGAGTTCATTTAGATGGCTTACTAGTAACTTTTCCCCTAATAGTTCTGAAAAATATTTTCTGGAATGATAGTTTCTTGGAATTAAAGGTGAGGGACCATAAAAAATGGCAAGAGCTATAATCTGAAGTGTAGCTTGTCAATTCATTGGGTGGTAAAAGAACAAGGCCAATATTGAAGATACTCTTTCCATGGAATGGTTAATTGTTATGAGGATAAGATTACTTCTGATTGATCTGGTTAATGGGTTCAACAAATTAAATGATGCTACTTCCTTTGGGTCTTTGTAGGGGAATGGTTTTATGATTTATCAACATGTCCATTCATTGAGAGGGAACTTGGTTTAACTGGTGGCACCAAGAATATGTTTGAAACTGTATTTATATGGGTCATGCATTCATGGTATTATGTGAGGTGGAGAGGTGGCTTGTGATTCTTGGGGAGTGTCCTTCTTTCTTATTCTGAATACTTTGGGTTATGTAATTAAATTCATTCAGAGGATAAATCTATACAGATGGTTCTAGTCTTGTGTTCCCAGAAAAATATTATACTCAGTCAGATTGAAACTAATTCATTGATTTTTCATGATATAATGCATGGTAAAAATTTAGCTCCTTGGTTGATAGACTATTCTATCTGGATGTGCAAAAATATACTCAATGCCACCAACATTCGGTTTATTAATTTGTGGTAGAAGGGAAACAAAGTGGTCAATCATCTTTCTTCAATGGTGGTAGATGATCAGGGTAATCATGTCATTTTTTTCAAGTTCTCATTAGTCGGATTCAGAGGGGGTTAACTTGATTAAGGGGGGAGAATTGGCTCATCATTATTTTAGGCTCTCTAGCGGGTTTTATTTGTATTCTTTTTTATAGTTTTCTATATCATTAATAAAAATGCAATGTTGATTATGATGATCATAAATGATGTCTTAAAAATAATTATGATTCTAGAATAATTCATAAATATTATTTAAATCATTTTATAGAAGGTTCAAATATATACGAAACATATAAGACCTGTGATAAGGGATAACATTGTAAATATAATTTTTATCTGATATTGTTTATTCATAAGTATTTATTAGGGAATATATATCATCCACATCTATGTTTCCTGAATACAGTTTTCAAAATATTCATTGCATCCTTCAATAATTGTTTATGTCACTTTTAACCATTGGTGAATTTTTACTGAACAATATGAGTTGAATGTTTTGACATTTTCAATATGATGTACATTTTACAAGAATAATATTTTTTAACTTGTACAACATGAATGGATTTTTACACTTTTATAATACCTTATTTTCTAGAACCATCCACTACAAGATTACAATTTTATTTTCACAGAAAATTGTTTCTTCTAAAATTGTGGGGAAATTTGAGGAAGGAAAAAAAAATTTGAAGAAGAAAGGATAATCTCATCAAGAATTAATTTCAAGTGTTTTCTCAGAATGATTTTCTATCTAAGATGTAATGCTTTCAATAGGGTTATATTTCTATCCCAGTTATTTCTATGATTTTATTGTGTTCATGATGGATGTTATTTAGGAAATCAAATTTTTTATATCAATTATGATGGAATGATGTTTAATAAACAAATTTTATTTCATGCGATATGCTATGGTGAATTTTTTTGGCACATGTAATAATGGTTTCATTATGAGATGGGTGAGGCCTATATCTACCTCCAATTAATTTGGTAATGATTTCTATCTCATGAGATAGAAATGACGAGAATGGCCAAAAAATCTGGTTTAGTAAAACATGAATGGAACGAGGAGTGAACTTGGTTCAGTAATGGACATTGTCTACTATGATGGTCTTGGAAATGAGCCTTGAATAATATGAAATAATTTTCTAAGATTATGTGTGCATGAAACTAAATTTCATGTATTCTTTTACGACTATTGGGATTACATTTCATTTTTATGACTTATCTCATGACATTATTTTTTGATATTTTATATATAGGATAATATTTTAAAATGTATTCCCTTATGATTATGATATGATCAGTATTTCCATTGTTTACCCTTACTAAGCATTAGATCTCACCCTTTTGTATGTTTATTTTCCCTACGTCATGATGAGGGGAATTAATTAAGATATTTCAAAATGAATACTAGTTTTTAAGAAATAATCTTGAGACCATGTCGATGTTTTATGACACTTTTATTGGCCTCTTCAATGTTTTTGTTAAACTCACTAGGTTATTTTACAGTGTTAAAAACTTAATAAATAAGGTATTTTTCATTCTTGATACACTGTTGGACCTATAATTAATAATATATATATATATATTTAATTAATTGGGGTGAAATTTAAACCTATTTCTCTAGAATCCCTAAATTAAATCACCGAAAAATGTTATTTAAACTAAATAAAATGTGATATAGAGAATCCATATTTCATTGTCCTATTCTTTTAAGCATACATTGGAGACCTATCATTGGAATTCATTACACCATTTTTTTAAATAATAATCACTAAAATCACTAGGATGATGAAGAACAATTTAAGTAATGGAATTATAAGATCATGGGAAGAAGATCTGGACGATCTCATCAATGATTTCCATGCTAAAATGACCCTAAAGAACCAAAATTAAAAGGTAAAAAGTATGAGTGACAGAATTACTAAAATATCCCTATATCATAGGATTAGGATAAGAAATAACATATAGTTGGTGTCTTAAAATAAAAATGTGATGTTTATTTTTCATACTCCCCTTTTTTAAAAGGGATTTTGGGAACCCAGAATCCCTAATGGCTAAATTTGGTCATCGGATCGGTGGTGCACCCCTAAATATTTTCCACTAGAAGTCTAGTAGTCTCCACTATGTATTATAATGTGTTATTTCTTACATTATATTCTATCTAACTACCATTTAAAAAGATAAAATACTTCCACTATAAATTACTCTGAGCACCACAAAGTCTAAAATATCCATTTAAAATCCAAAATTAAATCTAAAATAACTAATCCTCAACATAAACTCATAATTTGAAATTCAACCTTGAATTAAATTCATCAAATTCTAAAAAACCAACAATAATATTAAATCTTCAAGGTATGGGTCATTAAAAACTCTACCCTATAATAATTCTCATCCATGAAAAAAAATTTTGGTTGTTTCCTCATAAATATTAACCTACATTTTTTCTCAATCATCATTGGATCTCCATATTCTATCAATGAGCATATATTGTAATTTTATTGGATAACACTATTCACTATGGGACTATTAACCATGTATTATTCCACTCACTCATATCAATTTACATTGATCATTTCTTTATATCCATATCATCACTAATATCATATTATTCTATATTTTTTATATACACTATCATGAAACAATTTTGATCACCTCAGAACCATACTAGTTCATACTATCACAGTGTCAACATGACATATCAATGCATATAGCTATCCATGAAAATTGAGGTTCAATTAATTATTATACATATATTGATACCCATATTTTAGAATTTCTATAAATAGATGATTCTCCAAATAGACATTTTCAATATAGTTTTGTCTAAGAGAAAATACATCTCACACTGTCTAACTTGTGAGACAAACATTCTATATCTGGTTAGCTAATACATTCTCAATTTTGTCATACATATAGCCTAAACCAAACTCTCTCTAAACCATTCATAGATTACAACATAATAAATCCAATTAAGAATACATGTTTCATAGTTGGTCATAATCAAAAAAACCAAGAAAATTAAGTTAAAGAAGCACTAATTTCATATATTAAACCCCAAAAATCCAATTCAATCATTTAAAAAAACGATAAAAAATACTGGTATTAATTTAAATGGATTTTTATCATTCATCGTGAGTTTTTGTGATTTTATATGGATGGGGTTTTTTTCTGAGTATTGGTTTTGATAATTGAGAAAATGGGCCCAGTAGTAAAAATTGTACAAGGGTTATAGACAAAACTAGGTACACAGTGGTCTAGTTTTTAGTGAATAGCATAAAATATAGTTAGTGGATTACTCCAAACATTACGCCGACTAGATCATAGCCCATTTTTAGGAATTTAGTTGAATACCAGGTACCCAACTAGAGTAACATTGGTACCATGTTTCCTTATATTACATTTTAAATAAATATCTGATATTTTATTTATGTTAAAATTTTGTTATATCTGAATCCCTATCTTTCACCTTTTAATTAACCAACCCGGATCAATATGACATGTCACCCAAGATGATGATTCATAAGGTGAATTTTAACACATAAACTGACATATAAATCAAGATCATCTAAAATAAATTAAAAAACTATGTATGATGTAGACTAATGGAGAAACTCTATGACATATACAAGTACAAGAAAAAAAGGATTTACCTAAATGAAAAAGAAAACATGAAAAAAGTATTAGCTCCATGTGAGAAACTCTCACCACACACCCAACTCACTAAATGGTGAAAATGATCATGAGAAGCCAGTAAACTACATTATTCCCTACCCTATACATATTTCTTACAAAACCATATGAATATATTATTAATGAAAAATGTAGGGTCTGAGGAAAATTCCCAAAATGATGGCATAATGATTCAATAAAAACTTTATCTCTATGCAGTCATTAGTTCTAGCTTTAAAAGTAATCTATATTAAAAATTAATTTAAAATGAAAAAAAATTCATTAAATCAGTATTTGGTTTCCATAAATGCATTACACAATTATATAATCCCATAATATATAGTAATTAAATGATTTTATAATGAAATGAATTAAATTATCAATCGAAATACCAAATAATAAAAAAGTGAGAAATATAACCTAAAATTATAGAATCATGTGTAAAACTAATTACAAGTGGGATCTATCCTATGGAAATATATAATTGAAAACATGAAGAAACAATAATACTTGAATTCATTGAGTCCTACCAATATTGAGTCCTTTTATAGTGTATCTATATCCCAAGAATAACCATTAGTTGTTCTATACTCACTAGGATTTTCGTATATCCATAACCTAATGCATCCAAGGTTCAAAATGTTCTATTATCACAAAACATAAAAATAAAACATTTAAAAATTATATAAAACACCTTCACTATAAATCATTACTACTCTCATGCTCTAATATCCATATTAGTGTCAAAATCATATTTTAGACATTTCTGCATATTATTAAATTTCATAAAGATAATTTTAAATCAAAACCATTTAAAACCCCATTTTTCATGACACTAATGATTTATTTCACCCAAAAAAAATATTTCATATCAAATATATTAATTTAACAAAACAAACAAAAATAATTTACAATAATATCAACTAATTCATGAGTTATATCCTTAATGTAGAGACACCCACCATGATAACAGTGTTAAACTAGTGGCCCATGAAAATAGAGAATGGAAACAAGGAGATCATTCCCCCACATGCCTAAATACATAACATAAATCATCAATCCACAATAAAAATCTATATATTAATAGGAGAGGATATCAGAAATAAATGGAACATACCTTAAAGAAATCGACCAATAACAAAGGGAAAATTCCATTGATCTGGGGAGAGAACTCTCTAGAGTGTTAGAGAAAGGTCAGATTTTGACTAAGAGATATAAATAGACTACTATAAATGAAAATGAACAATTTAATTTAGGTAAATTTAAATACTAACATGTTCGGACCTTTGTGTAAGATTAGTACACACAATTTAACAATTCGTTCTCTAACAATGTGGTGTCCACTCTCCTCTAAACATCAAGGCATGTGGTTATCTAGGGAAAGTATCATGGTTGGAAAAATAAGGATCAATGTCTTGAGAAAACCCATATTCCACCTTATAGAAACCTAAATTTATTTTCAAAGGATTCTAACAGTTTGAAAAGGTTTTATCAAATCCTTAAAAACTCCACTAAGACTCATAGGGAATGGTTTGTACTAATTATATTATTAATCATTTACCTTACCTGTTTTTTATAATACTCCAATTTTTGAGCCCCGAACACTCAAGAACGTTTATAAACTCGAAATAGATAAATAAAACTCAATTTATGTCATATCTATGACCTGGAGGGAATTAAAATTCTTCACAACATATTATATTTATAACCTTATAAAGCATAACAGACTCTAGAATCCAAAAAAAAGAAGTTCATTGCTAGCTCATTAAAGATTCCCACTCCCATTTCTTTTTTTTGCATCAAATAGGTTCTTACATAGTGTATGGAAATAATAATTTTCTTATCATGAGGTACCTTATCCTAAAGATCCATAACATGAACCATCTTTTCCACAATAGATGTTTCAGGCTCAAGATCACCATCTTCCAATTTAACCACATGTGATGGTTTTTCTCCATACAATATTAGGTGAGAAATAAGAAACATATCTGAAATTTATGTCAATAAATATGGAATGTATAACCAATAAGACACATTTCAAAGACATTAAGAAATCCTAAAATGTATAACAAACCTCAATTCTAACTTATCATAGTTACCCAATCAATGATATCCCATGTATGGTGATAAATTAATAATGACTCAATCACTAAACTAAAACTCAAAAAATAAACAACGATGGTTTATATATTTTTTTCAAATTATTTTATCAATCACTACCCCTTTCTAAATAAAATGTTATTTTTTTCATCTACAGAACAAGGCTCATCCCAACTAAATAAACTTCTCCCAATTTGTATGAAAAAAAGGTGATCGACATGGCCACCCAATCCATTCTCAGAAAGTATCCATTTTAATCATATCCTAACAACCATTTTATAGGAAAATTTAACCAATAGTAGTTTCTTTCCCAATTAACCTCCAAAATCAATCATGCATACTGAATCATATACTTATAGTTTTTAAAGGATCACCCAGCCTGCCTATCCATATAAGGGTGATACTCTATGATTAATTCAAAATAGATAAATATCGCCTCTTTTAATCCATTTTGAAACATGTATGTAAAATTTGGGGTCTCTATAAGTAAAAATTATATTAATAACCCCTTGGAGTTGCATGATATCTTGTAAATACAATCATTTATGTTATTATACACTCATCTTTCACTAATTAGATGTAAATGAGGCAATTTTTTATGTAAAACAATAATCAATAGAACTAAATACTTCAAATTATGAGTCTATAGTATACTTATAAAGATTTTAATATATATATTATTTTACATCCAAACTAAAATTGGTAAAGGTTGTAATAAATCCACTGGTCTCTAAGGATCATCCTTAATAATCTAAAAATAAAGGGATCATGACCTGATGACTGTAATAAATTACCTCATCTCCATCCACCAATATGAATTTATCAGATAGTGATACATCATGGTGGATCTAAGGGTTCTGAAAAACAATATTAGTTCCTACAATACATCAATTACAATATCAAATATTTTAAAACAAATAGCCTATCTAAATAACACAAATCTCACTTGGGATATCCTGAAAAATCACTCATGTTCTCTACACCATAATGGATATTATTGAGTCCATAAAATTTATTATTTGTTAAATTTTTTATATGATTTAGATTATTAAATGATTATTCATCCTTTAAAGAATCCATGAACCCCATCCCACAAGCATCTTCCACTCTCAAGATTAAAACATAAAACAAACTCATTAGAGACCACTCTTATACTAATTCGTTCATGGTATGAGTCATTATATTCCTTCTCAACATGACAGTGACAACATTATTTTTTCTTGATTTGTATTCAATATCAAAAGAAATTGGGATACACAACCAATTTTATTTGTTTCAAGTTCATATCCCTCGAAGTAAAAATAATACAATTTAGTCTATTATGGTCTGAAAAATCCTTAAACCAATTCCTAAAGAGATAGTGGAATAATTTTCTAAGAGTGTGTATTAGGGATTTTAATTAAATTATGTGGTTAGGATAGTTATTTACATGAGGGTCTAAATGGAGGTATCAATAGGACACCATCTAATATCCCTACATCAATAAATAACCCAATCCATTATCTAAGGCATCACAGGACACATCATATCCCAAACCTAGTTTTTGAGGGATCAAACCATGATCCAAAGATACACTCACCATCTATTAGTTGAAAAATAACTAAAAAAATTACACTAAAAAATAATCCCCTTAAGGTTTACAACTATCATCAATGATGTAAGATTGTAGAAATACAAAAAAAAACTTCCAGTAACAACTTTTTAATCCCACAAATATCGATAATTTCAAACACATTTTTTGGATTCTCCCACAAATTCATGAGATGATACATTTCATGATCTAAAAATATGACCCTATAAAATATATCACTTCCCAAAAACATCACTTATTGAATCAAAAATCTCATTTGTAAAGACTTACATACATAGTATATTCTCTTATGATACTAAGGATGACATCCAAATGATATGTGTCTTACTCCTCTATCATAAATTATATAAAAAAATTATCATCCAAAAAAATCCTAATGAAAGATTCCAATAATCAATAATATATTAAGTTCATCAATTACAAAAATATCTGTGTAATTTTAGTGATAAATAATTGGAAAAATAGAAACTCAAAATTCTCATACCGTCTTCTAAATTATATTTTAGGTATATCCAATTCCAAGACTATCAACTGATGATACGATGATCTTAGATCAATTATAGAAAATTATTAGGCTCATTTTAGATGATATAAAATATAATTAATCCAAGGCTAATGTTATTTTTTCTAAATAGTAACATAATAAATATTTTTTTAATCAAGAAAATTCAAAGGCTTTAATGTTCCTTCTTTGCAAAGTGAATTGGGAAAGGCCTAGGTAAAAAATAATGATAAATAAATCCCTTGTTATCAAGGTATTAAATAGGAAGTTAATGCTCATTTAAATCATATGGTTCTATATAAAATTAAGGAATATAAATGTGCATCATCATAGGGATAATCTCAAGAGTGATCTTGGACTCTCTCTTGGGAGGAAACCTTAAAAATAATTTGGGATGTCCTCATGGTATACACTCACCACTACTGGAAGAAAAAAACTCAAACCCTAGTTAATGGAATTAATGAACATATTTTAATAATTTCTGGAGACAACTCCATCTTAATGAAAAATAGTTATGAGACACACTAATCAAGAATCCAACTCTTCTAGAAACACTTGAGGTACCCCATTGGGGGATAGAAACAAACTCAACAATAGTAGAAGTCAATATAATCATAAAAGAAGATCATTTATTGCATTCAAATGATAAGTTTGAAGACATAAATATAATGAAATAAGAAGTCCCACACAAATTTAAGGTTGTAAATCATCACATTAAACATAAGACATTTAAAACCATGTTCCTTCCTCCAACCAAGGGCAAGGAAAGAACCAACATGAACTGCATGAGTTCCAAGAATAATCTCAACAAATAAATAATCATAAATGATATAAAGTAATTATATACACATGTATCAAACAAAGATAAAAACATAGAGGATGAAATTGAAACCATACCTCTCACAATAACTGGACCTGATTCATAATCTTCTGGTACATATTTTTTTACATAAATATTTTTGGTCTCAAATCCTTCTAGGTAATTATTGACAATGTGATGATACCCATTGCAATGAGAATGAGATCCACAACCCACTGTTTCCTCGTAATGAACCCAAAATTAATTTATAAGAGTGGATCAACCTCTACTTCCTTGGGATATATTTCAAAAAAAACTTAACATGAATAGATTGTCCAAAATGATGGAATTTTTTATGTGATACAATATATTTATGTTTGGCATGACTAGGAGTCCCAAATTTATATAAAATTAGAAGGTTTTATCCATAAGAATCCACAGAAACTAGTCCTGATATAAACTAATCTCCCTTATGATTCAATTTCTAGACAGAGGAAACTACCTTACTACCTATTACATTAATTAAAGCTACACCTAAAATAAATTTACCAACTATGATAGTGTCATCCATAGCATTTATATCAACCACCTTATAAAATTTCATAGTCATAAAAGAATCATAATCAACCAAATATCAGTTCTTAATCATATGTAGAACCTTCAAGCACTAAGGTAGTAATTCGAAGCAAGATTGGATGATAAGAGAACCAATATTGTGAAATTAATGGAATAATTCATAACTAAATAATCCCCATACACCATGGATATAAATTATCATGTCTTTTACTCTTGCCACATTTCATGATTAAACTATTGGTTGAATAACCACTTAATGAAAGTCTATGTAAGATCCTTAATTTAACTATCTTTCATGATGGAGTCCCACCATTTTATTCCAATTACATCAAGAATATAGGTGGAAATACCCTTGTTATATTTCTCTAGAGTCTTTATAAACTCGAGGATACTCTCAATATACTTAATCCACTCTTTAGATTCATAGGGTCACATATCACCATGGAATATATATGGATTATAATTGGCTAATTCAGTGCATTAATCAACCACATGTTCTCATTTTCTAACACCCTTTTAACCTAGAGACTGAATTTTGTGGATAATAGCATCCACCAAAGAAGCGTTTACTAGAGGACTCACATGTGGGACATTTTTCATATCTTCCTATCTTGGATTCTAAACAGATATTATATGTAACATTGAAGATAAAATCTTATTACTTTATGTTAAAAACATTGAATCAATAGATGAATTCAAGAATCAATATTTATAATTTTAAATAATAAAAATTTAAAAAAAGTAAATATTTCATTATCAAGATAACAAATTAAGAGAATTTTCATAAAATAAACCCGAAATCATGTTTTTTAAATAACCTTAAAACCCAACTCCCGGATTTATTAATATCCCTAACCTCCCATGGTAACATAAGTTTAGACAAGGAATTGAGCTTTCCAGGATCCTTTATGCACTTAATTCTTAAATTATGACGGTGGTAAATCCTATCTACTATAGTCCCTGAACCAAATGTAAGGATCTAGGTATGGATCAGGGGCCATTTTATAACAAACCCACATGGGTCTAAAATTCACATCACTGGATTTTACATACAATAATTTAAATATAAACACATAAACCAAATCATGACTCAACAAAAACTAAAAGCACATAAAAAAATAAAGTATAATGAGATAGGAATGTACACATCCATGATACATACATGTTCAATAAAAAATGGATAAACCTAAAACCATTGAAAACCCAGAATAAATCCATGTCTCTATGTGTCCAACCCTCACCCCAACCCAACTCAATAAGAAAGAAATAATGACAAAGATAAGTCAATGAAATACATGATTCCCAAACCTTTAAAATATGCCTGAAAACCCAGATATTTAAATTCCAAAATACCTATACTAGATATTCCTTGACTCTATACCAATACTATCTCTATATAACTATTAGTTATATATTTATAACAATACTATTTCATAAAACATCTTTTTCTTTATATGAAAACATATCCCATTAATATAAATAGTAAATTTTAAATGTACATTAATGAAAGTATACAGTCAAAAATTAATGTATCCATGGGGATATCATATGATAAACATGTAGGAAATCAAACATGAAATGATAACATCATCTATAAAACCAAGTGCAAGTGGGATATAGCCTAGGTTAATACATACATGAATATGTGAAGGAATTGGAATTTGATGATACCATGAATCCTACTGATAACAAGTCCTCCCATAATCATTCAATATAACAAGAATAACCCCAAGTCGGGCCACACTCACTAACATTTTCATGTACCCATAACCTGAAACTCCCATGTTTTGAATGTGTTATAATCACATAAACATTAAAATAAACCATGTACAAAATATTAAAAACATCTTCACTAATAATCTTTATCACTCCCATGTTTTAAAATCCATTTTTGAGTCAAAATCATATTTGAGACATTTAATCAAACACATTAAGTGAATAACTCTATTGTTTTAAAATATTATAAAAATCCCTTTTCCAAGACATCAAAAATTAATATCTAAAAAAATACTATTTGATATGAAATTAATCAATTTAATAAAACAAACCAGAATTATTTACAAGTAAATTATGTAATTCTTGAGTTAGAACCTCTTTAGAGACACAAATACCCCACCAATGGAAGAGAATGTGTCACTATCGAGAACAGATATTCGAAATGATGAGATAATATCCTAAAAATCGTGATACATATGGAAAATAATAAATTACACCTGAAAAATACCAAACACATAATTCATTGCACAATTTGGTTCCCAGAAAATAAGGAAAATTATATTAAGGGGAGATCTATAAAGAATAGATAATATTAGGTCAAAAACAAAAAATACCTTGAAAAGATCCTCCAATATTGATGGTAACTCACCAGGGCATAAAGAAGAGAACTCAATAGATAATTAGGGATAGCTTTTGTAAGGACCTAGAGATATTATAAGAGTATTATACTTGAAAATGATAAATGGTAATAGGGTAAATTCAAATTTTATTAGGTTTAAATCTAAGAACATGGTTAGAATACACATTTAAAAAAATCATGGACCATGTTTTTGGTGGCCACTATATTTTAAAAATAAATTCACATAGTTATATCTGAAAAAATGTAATGTTTGAAAACACTACTCAATCTATTTGTTAGAACTTTTACCCCCTCCCAATCACCGACATAGTTTTTGTAATAACTCAAGTAGTTTTTTAAACTATACCCACACCTTTAAAAATAGTAAGGATACTCAAAATTCCATATAAAACAATTATCACATAGTTAACACTTATTATTACCCACATCCATGAACCTCCACTTTTTTCCATAATGCTTCACATTTTAGTCAAATGACTCCAAATAACTTCAAAAAAGATAAACTAATGTCCAATTATGGAATAAATGTTACCTAAAGGGAATAACCCAACTTATCATCCACAAAACCAGACCCTCTACATCTATTAATTTCTCTCAATCTAAAATTGATGTCCTTTTTTGAGCTCAAATATATAATATATTTATCCATTCCGAATTCTTTAGGTAAGGATAATCATTCTTTCCCTTTTATCATGGTTATCTCACACTATTATCCTATTATTAAAGTAAAAGGTATGCATTCATGGGGTTATGAATTTTAATTTTCTATATATTTAAGTTAAATCAATAAATGATATTAGAAAAGAGGGTTTCTATGCATATTATTTTGGTGGCTCCTATATTCAACTATTTATTATATGAGTTTTATTTATTTTATGTTATGTTAGGTTAATATGGTGTGTGTGAATGACCAAAAACAATACCAAATATTCTCTATATGATTATTTTGGGCCCATGATGGACCATTATAGGCCCTTAATTTATCCACATGGTCAGTGATGTCCATGGATCCATTTGAAATTAGAGATATGCCAGTAGAATGTTACATGGTACAGGTGTATAAGATTGTGATTTTATTAAGTGATCTATTTAAGGTGTCCCTAAGCATTTTTTAATGATGTATTCCATATTTAGGGGTTATTATATTAGTAAATTATATTAATTATTGTAAATTGGTGACATTAGAGACCTTTATATTTTATTTATTATGATATTGGGGATTTTTTGGAATCCAATTTATATTGAAGGGAAGAATGTATTTTTAATAGTTAACAAGCTATAAAAAATAATCGGCATGAGATTCTTAGTAATTAGATTGGGATTGTAAACTAATTCACATTTTTTTGAACCATTCCCCATTATTATAATTATGTTAGGATTTTTTTATTCTCCTAGTGATTAAACCATCACCATATATTATGTTTATACTTACAATTGATACATTTATTTATGTTACAATTATAAATCATTCACTTTTATTATTATGTTGGTTATAACATGTTACATTTATTAATTTATGAGTGTAAATTAATTTTTCACCCATACTAATGGGATTAGTAGTGATTACCCATATTATACTTATTGTGAAAAAATTTTCACCCAGGTTATGTTAATGATCATAACCTATTAACCAATGTTATACATTTGAAGATTACCAATTCAGCCATTTTTTATTTGAGTAGAATTATTCATCCATACTTCTTATACTATGGTGATAACCAATTCAACTTTATCTTTATGCTCATGTTAATAATTCATAATCCTCTAATATTATTATAGATATAGATAATTATACATGATTTATTATTAGGGATGATATCTCATTCATTAAAACTCGTGTGTTTAGTGGTGACAACTAAATATCTTTTATTATTGTGGATTATAACAAAAAGTCCTTTCACGTTATTATATATTATGGTTATGACACTTTCACATATTCTTATGTTATGGGTGTTTAAGAACTGCTGGCCCATACTCATATTATTAGGATACACTATTAACTAATGTTATTTTTAGAGTTGATAATTAGATCATGGGTTATAGGCATACTCTATTTACTAATATTATTAATTTAGATTCATCCTTAGAGGTGGCCTAGTAATTATTTCTCATATCCTCTAACTATTATTTAGTCGGTTTGTAGACAAAATGGTCATGGTTATGTGTAATAAAAAACATATTCATTGATGATTGACCATGATGGATGGTTGTTTAGGGAGACGAGGCCAGGTTTATCATCAAAACAAAAAATTTGTACTATTCTTCATTGTTTGGTAAATTGTTTTACTATGTTTTTAATTGATTTTTTAATCAATTGATCCTTTATATTATATATTACATTTATATATTAAAATGAGTTTATATTTCTATATAGCATGTTATTTTTTAAATTTTTTCATTGTTCTATTTTCATATTATGATATTTAATATGGATAATGAACTTTTATTAATTATCTTATTATTCAAACATATCTAATATATGGTATAGTACCCCTCCCCCAAATTACATGATAGTATCTATCTAAAAATTGATAACCTCTAAAATATAGCGAGGAATGCCTAAGGTCACATGGAACACCTATCTCGGAGTCATTAGAGATGACTTGGTTAGTGATTATTTAATTTTCTATCAAACCCTTATTGTGGTTTGTAATATTATATTTGATACCAAAGGTAGATATAGGACATGTCAAATTTTCACATGGGTTATTGGTTTTTTCATAGCTAATATATTTATGGGGACTTTCTAGTTACCGATTAGTGGGATTGTTGTTATTGTTTTTAGATGTTATGGTTTTTGTTTTAAAGGGATATGGCATGTGATTTATTATTTTAATATTACTATTAGAACTATGAGAAAAGATATTTTTAGTTTATGAATCATATTTATTAAATAGGATTTTCAATAAATTTATATGAATGTATGTTATTAAGAACATAATAATTGAAATAACCGATGATTATTTAATTTATTAACAATAATTTAAATAATGATTACTATAAAAAATTACTAGATTTTTACTTTATCGGACCAAAGGACTCAAGTTATTTTTTCTAATATAAATTACTAACTAATTATTTGGATATTATGTCTATTATTTAATAGTACTTGGGAGTGGGATGATTTGGTTGGGGGTACATGAGATATGTGAGACCTGTATGTGAGTATGGTGTGTATAATGTAAATGTATACATCTTATATCCCTTATCATTCATTGTTTATGACATACAAATGAAACATTTCTCTTTATAATGATTTATTCTATGTACACATGGTCATGAAGATTATTCTAGTGTTTGTTTTATAGGCATGGAAATACCCAATAATGATTAGATTCCCAGGATTAGGGAAATGGAAAATGAGTTAACTTGGATAATATAAGGTGGAGGTATTTGAGTTTATTTATGAATTTTGACTTACTAGGTTGTATGGTATATAAAATATTTGTTGGATCCCAGAAATACAAAGATACAAACCAAGATATTTATTTAACTACTACACTAGTAGAATAATTGGATGATTTTGTTTTTTCCAAAGGATGGTTGGTTATTTTGGAATAGCCTATAAGTGATGCATTTTCCTAGGAATGAGGATTCCTCTATAGTGTATAATTATAGATTGGTGATATTATTTTTAAAATTGAAATATGGGTGATGTATGATCATACATTACTATAGGCATGTGGAATGTTTTGGGTACATATGGTAATGTGATTATATATAGATGTCTAAGGATTAGAATCATTTGACAAGAATATTATGCATGGTAGCGATTTTATTAGACATGTGAGACTTGGATCAATGAGATGAGACTCAATGTGGTATGATGGTGTTCTGTTGGGGTAGTACTAGAGTTTATTCCAAATACAAAAATGAGATTCAATAGACAAAAGGTGTAATTTTGCATCATTGCTAAAGTTTTCACCTAATCTCTTTTACCAAGGGAAATGATAGTGGATTATTATGATATGTTTATTATGTTTATTATATGACTTAAAAAAAATAAAAAAATATTATATTGGGGCCTAGTCAGGAATATCCTTCCATGGATAGGAGGTGAAACATGTTGATTAATGCATGATATCAAACTTCATGGGACATAAAATTATATTAGATTAAAGGTCCCATTAATATCTTGTGACTACATGGATATTATTCCTAGGATTATAGTGGTATTTATGAATGATCTCACTAGAGATGTGATCATGTCTAAGAAAAACAATAATTTTTAAAGACATAATTATTAGATTTATAAATTTTAATGGGATGTATCCATTGAAATTATACATTTTTTGTATGTTTGAGAATGAGATCATATGGTAATGTTCATTAATTGTTCAAATAGTGACAACCAATACACCAAAGTAGAAATAGTATAAGATATGAGGTATAAATAATAATGTATGAAAATAAAAAATATGTTGTGTGTTTTGTGGTTATATTATTGTGATCAGCTATATATGTGATGAGGTGTGTCCTCTAGATGAATATGATTTATATTTAGGAGTATATAGAGTTTTAAAAAACATTTATGGACCAATAATCTTAGAACAATTATAAAGGAATCAAGAAAGTTAATTATTTTGAGGGAGTTTCAACCTTTGTAAATGAGGAAATCACTAAGTAAATGAAGGGATTCCATTATACGTGAGAACATGAGTGTCTTGTGGCAGTGTGTGGAGTCCCAGTAATTAAAATACTTTGGTATAATAAATATTTCATATAGAGATATTTTCAATGAATTTAGAAAGTGGTGAAAATAGAACTATGATATAATAGATTCTATAGTGAGGCCCATGGGATGAGTCTATTAGGATAAAACAATTAAGGACCATCAGTATCAGTGTTTTGATTGAAATTTACCTCATGTAGTTTGGTTATCATTAATATGTAATAAGAGAAATCTAATGGTGAGGAGCACACCCTATATATCTAGAGTATATGGAATTAATTTTGGGAGGATCATGGTTAGAATCAAGATATTTTTTCACATTCAAAGGGTATCATCTTTATTTTATGATTTCATAGTCTAGTTTCTAGATCAAATAGGTATGATTCAAGTGGGACATTATATCAAAGCCTAGCATATCACTAAATATTTTTTGGATCGATTTAGTGGTTTATTAACAGTGTAGAAATAACATTTACGATATTTTTGGTTCCTTTAATTCATAGAATACATAAAAATATTCATTTTAGAATACATTATATTGTTGGATCTATTGATGACCTTGACTAAGAAGGGGTAAATATTCAAGTGTTCATATTCTTGAGAAAGATCCATCAAAGGTATAATGTGTACTTTCACATATAGACATAGCATAAAATTTAATTAAGTCAAATATAGAATATACATTTTAGTTTCTTACATTATGATTTGGTGTAAGATTTGTATTTATGAAAGATAAGAAAGTAGTCTGTTATGGGTTTAGATATTTGACTTCCCATGAATGGAAGTATCTAATAAATGATTTAAATTTAGTAGCTATTAGGAATGCATGAAATTATATAAAATAATATAATTTAAGTAACAAATTATTACATTATTGTAACCAAAATAACATGAAATATATATTTTCATATAATGAATTGATCCATGGGAAGAGAATGTGGGTAAATTATTTATAATCAAAAAAGTATGATATGATGCGTACACTTGGGAAGGGGAACATTTTGGTAGAAAATCTATATATGATGAATTATTCTCAACAAGTACAAGTGGATAGTATTGAGTTATAACCGATGACCCTATTTATTGAGCTATATATTGATGTACAGGTGTATCATGTTTTTCTTACACCCATTGTTTAGAGAATCACCTTGTCACTATTAGATAAGTTGATAAAGATTCATGAGTGAAACTAATCATTTTATGTGATGTGCGATAGTATATATAGTAGAGATCCATGTATGTATATGACTCATAAGGAGGATGGAGTCATGAAAATATAAGGTATACTTTTTTAAAATAAAGTACGTGACATAATCTAATATTAGAATCAAATTAATTGTGATGGGTGGTTCCCTTGGGTTTGAAAATTATTAATTATTAAGAAGAACATATTAGGGTTTTAATTGTGGTGCCTAGCATATCAATTGGGGAAGACCGATCCCTAGAGACCTACTGGTCCAATTTAGCTACTATATATTCCTATAGAGAAATATTAATAAGCCACTATTCTATCCAAGCTAGATTTTTAATTTTCAGAGAATCTCTTTTAAGGTATGTGTGAGAACCCTCAACGTTTGGAATAAAAAGAAAATATATATTAAATAGGATTACTAAAAAATTACAAATGAACTCAAATGATTTCCAATGAAACCCTATAATACTCCAATCCATAAATCTAATTTTTTTTCTTTGGATCCAATTATATAAGGTCCTCAATATAATATTCCATATGATATCATATCTTGATGTTCTCCAACATATCAATATACCCTTCACTATATTAAAGAAGAGGGATGTGATCTTAAATATCAATTCATAATCGTTTTAATTTAATTTAATTTATTTTTTGAACCCTTTTAAGACTTAATTTTGTAGTATTATTATAATTTTTTAAAATAGTATAGTGTATGAACCTACTACTCTTTCAAATGTATAAGTAATTAATAAAAATTTTGGTATATTTATAATCATATTTACTATTCATTTTCTCTGCTCAAAGGTTCTAATTGAAACCCATTTCCCCACTTACATTCTTTGTTCCCTGAACCCAAATATGGAGTTCTATGCAACCCTCATGATTGTATTTAAGATCCTAAATCTGAGATAAATCTAGATCTACCCATGATTCTTCCTCACCTTCTCTAATATGTTAATATTACCAATAATCTGGAGGATTATAGAATTTTAAAATGATAAGGGTTGGTTGTGGTGAGTAATCTAGATCACTAAATCTGATGATTCATATTTCAAAATGAAGTAATAAAAGACCATTTGAGAATGTATAATCTTATTCATTTGATGAAATTTGGTTATCCTAATCACAATGATTTAAAAATTAATTATCATTAAACTATATGTGGTTGTTTGGAATATTTAACAATCCCACCATAGAATTACTCTAAATAACAAAATATTTATAGATGGATTTGTAAAAAATAATTAATAGAGGGAATAACGAAGAAAAATAAAGATATCAGTAAGTAGATAAGATGATAAATTTCTATTGATAACCTATATTGAGTGACTATAAGTAAAGACACTACATTATAGAGACTAAAAATTTTATATACCAATATAATTAATGGAAAAATATGATGATGTGAGGGATCTATGAATGAGGTAAACTCAAAAGGATTTACCTCACTTGTTAAGGAAGGAATTATATTGATCTCCCCATAAATATGGGGGGGATTCTTTTATGGCCACATCAAAACCAGAACATGATATCCATTCCCATGGAATTCATGTTATATAAATTGTTGTGGATCAATTGACTATTAAATATCACTATTTGAAAATATGAGAGACTCAAAAAATAGATGAGATAGGTAGGGTATATGTTTGGGTGTTGGTATTATTATAGGAATCTATAATGATCATTTTATCTTATTGGCATGTGTTATTCACTTATTATTTCAATTAGCCATTATAGAGGGCATGAGGAACTCATATAAATTTGAGTACTATATACCATCCACGAACCAATGGGTGATTTGATTATATTATATTGATTTTTAGGGGATTCATTCATCATTTATTTTTTATTTTAGTTGATATTGGGAGAGTATTATGGTATTAATAGAGTTTTATTATAACAATCATTGTTAAATAACTATTAAAAATGGAATTTTTGGAGTTTTTATATGAAATATCTAAAAAATTATATTTTTATCTAGGTATAGGGTTTGAAATACTTATTTATTTTACCAACCACATGTACAAGGCCTCATATTATATTTATTTTATAAGTAAGTGTTTAGATATAACACAACATATGTGATGGTGTTATAAATACTCATTATGTTATCTTATAGAGTTCAAGTTGGCTTGTATATTATTTTTGGGAGTGTAACACTGATTAATACATACTTGGATTTAGAGATAGGGAAAATTAAAACCTTGATCCATGAGTCCATTTGTGTTTATAAAGAGTATTTGTACTCAAAAGGGCGCTGTGTTTAGTTAATAACTTTTTTTTGACAATATCCAGACTAAACTTGTGTTTTTTGGAAGATTTTAAAGTGTTAGAGAAGTGGGTAAATGTTTGGGAAATGTTTTCAGTAGATAATACCAATGTGGTACATATAACCTTGAGGATTTATAGAACTAGGTTTCTAGTTCAAATTGACTATATACCCAATGGTCCTAGAGCATAGGGGTAGCCCCTAATGAAAAAATGGGACGAAGGTTACCCTCGAGTAATAACCTAGTATAGAACTATGTACCCAATGTGAGGATACTATATATCATATGTGTATATTTTATTTTTTTAATAAAATTTAATTTAATTAATTAATTGATCAATTTGGTTAATTTTCCCTCAAAATTATGGATTTCAAAATATTTTTCTCACTAGGTAGCATGTCCTTCCTCTTTTATTTTTCCAATTAATTATTTCTCTATGGTTGGATCTACTTAATTGTTTAATATACAATTCATTCTTCTATCTTGTGTCATCATTATATGTAATTATATTAATCCTATTATCTATATACTATATTTTCTCATTGTTTCAATGTTATTCAATGGGTATCCCTAATTTCAGGGTTGCTACTGGATTTTAAGATTTACTTTAATTGGAGTCGGTTCAATTGAAAATATTTGGATGATGGATTCATATTTGTTCTTTGTAATTAGTGCGAAGAAATTTTCACAATTATATATGTTCTCTTATACTATGCAATTTTCAAGAATGGGTGATGTGTGTGGGGAATTTGTAATGGTACTAGTCATGGATTATATAATTAAAGGTATTTCATATGATCATCAAGGAGTGGAGATTATCTATAGAAAAATTTTCAACTCTACAGGGTCATTTTCTATGATTTTTCATTGAATATGGGGTGATACATGAAGAAATATTATCAGTTTTTATTCTCTTGGTTGTTTCCTGGTATCAAATACCACCTGAGGTGTACATTTTCATTCTTAGAGTTTAAATTTTTTTTTTACTAGTTCATCATTTTCCTAGTTTGTGAAAATGTTTCAAAATAGACATTTAACTAAGGAATATGTTGTTTTTAGTGATCATATTTTATGTGATCAATGTGATTATTATGATTTTATAGTTATGTTGATCACTAGTTTGGAATATTGTGGGATGCGGTGATATTTATAACAAATCATGGTAGTGTATGTCATTAAATGGGTATGTACTCAATTATTTGTGGTGTTATATCTTGTTGTTTTGGTTGAGGTTTTCAGGTTTTTTTAAACATAAGGTTTTGATTCACATATGGATTTCTAGAAGGATCCACTATAGTTTTAGAAAATCAAAGGTGTTGTTTTTATCATTTTACAAATATACGGATACATCATAGATGCATCCATAGGATTCTTTGTAATGAATGTAATCATATTTATTCTGTGAGATACTCACTCGATGTAGACACTATTGTGTCCAATGTTCTAATTTTGTTAAATGATGATTAGTTGATCATGGTACTTTGGAGTTTGTTTGTTACATTCAATAAACTTGTATGGGTTGTTGTGGATGAATGGGATATGTGGGAAAATGTTCATCTTCATGAAATGGAAACTTTTGGATGACCATGTGGTCCTTAATCATGACAATATTATGTGAGAATCATCCCATCATTGTACATATGAAAGTAGATAGGCCATCGACGTGTGAAATATTGAGTATTGAGTGGAGTGGGATTTATTTATTATTATCTGGTTTTGTACACACATTTAACTTTTCATGCATAACTATATTATTAGATATTATTGAGGTACAATATTTGGGGTGTCCTTGTGAGAGCATCCACACAGCCTACTCATGCACCCTAATATTAATTCAAACATCATTACTCATGATATAATCAAGAGTAAGTGCATAGTGATGGAAATTGTGGAATATTATGAGAGAAGGAGATGACCCAATTTTAAATGGTTATTCTAAAACATAATTCTTATTTATCTAGAGTCTTTTATTGGCCTCATTTCATCTTGATTGGGAAATATCATTCAAGGATGATGTATGCAAAATAAATAAAAATGGGAGGTTGGTTATGTGATCTTTGAGTCTAAAGATGGAGGACTATGAGTGAAAAAATATTTTCCAAAAATAAAATGTTTATCATTTTTTGAAGTGATATCAAAATCAAATATCTCAAAATAATATCCTCTCAAATTGTGAAAAATTATAAAATAAGAATGTTTAGTCCTATTGATGGAGGCTGATTTAGATTCCCTATAACGAGGTTTGGATCTATATAAATTTTCTCTTCTTGGATGCATCACATATTTGAAAGGTGACATGCCTTGGTTTAATGTGGATTTCATACTGTGAATATCACGTCTATAGAATGCTTACAATGGGTGGTAAATTATAGAAAGAAAACTTTAATTTCATTACATATTTGATACCAAGTAGGATCAAGATAATTCTCTGAACATGGGAAATATCAATTTGAAACATAGTCTTCTACATTTCATTGACTCAGATATGACCATCAATCCTTTCAATTAAATTAATTATAATGCTCAAATATGGATCAGGTTTCATGGTCTTCCTTGGGTGTAATAGCATCTAAATATACTCAATAACCAATCCTCATACATTAACGTTCCTTTCAAGGTTTATTATCTCACTCATATTGGAGACATTGGAAGGTATTCTAAAATTCTTGTAAATGTTAACCTAGAATCAAATCCACTGAATTTAATAATCCTTATTGTCAATGATCCTAAAATTAAGGTGTGGGATTAATGTGAATTTATGTTATAATTTTTTGTTCTAGGAATGATGGATGTACTTTCCATCACCAAATATAGAGTTATAAATAAGTTAATAAGTCTTGGATATAAACCCAAATAATGAGATTAAGTTAAGAAAATAAGGAAGTAGATATACCCTATGTTGAAGAAGTAAGAACCCATGAATAAAAATGAATCCAAAAAATGTGTAATGACTCATTGCGAAGGCATTACATATGGAAGTTCCTAGGATTATTTTTTTTAAGATGTAGAAAAATAAAAAACCCTTTTTTAATCCCAGATGTTTTTGGTTTCCTTAACAGGATAAATGAATGTAGAAATTTCATTATGTCAACCACATAAGTAATTGACACTAGGGTGACTATGGATTTTTCTATAGAAACCATGTATTTTGTTATCTTTTCATATTCCATGAAACTTTAGGTCTCATTATTTAATTATAAAAATAAAAATAAAAATATTCCTTCTATATATGACATTGAATCTAGCTTGATTGTTGAAATTTCTAATCAAATAATGTATTTGTTTGTTTAATTACATTCTAAAGGGAAAAATACATTATTACCTCAATAAAAAAATTTGGTTTCAATCCAAATATAAGGCTAATAGATTCTCATAGACTCTATTATTGATCACTCAGGATAGTAGGTTAGGTTTTATAAAAAAGATGATGACATGGTCCCAAAAAATCTTGGATGAAAATGGTAGAGGATGGTGAAACCAACACCACATGGGACACATTGGTTACACTATCAAATATGAAAAAAATGGAAAAATATAAGAGAATTTTGAAAACAAGGGCATGAAAATATTTCTATTGATATCAATAAGGATGAAGGTATAAAGAAATCAATCATGGAAATACATTTAATTAGGAAAAATAAAAGGGGTTTCAACCATTCATATAAAAAAATATTTTTCTAGTATAATTGTATATAAAACCCAAAATCTATTAGTTCCCTTTTCCTTTTCCAAAAAAATCCTAAATCTAGTTTCATTAGGTTCTCCGAACCAAAAATATCCTTCTATACCAGAATTTATTCTATGAAAAAATAGGTATTTCACATACATTTATGAATCATTTTTACTTTTATATTGGAACACTCTAGGATTTAGATTATTCTAGACTTAAAATTCTTTCTTTGTTATGTTTTAGTGAATTTCTTGTAACATGTATATTTAAATGGGATAGAAAGATGAAATTTTCTTCTTCTTCATATCCCATTAATATATATCATGAAAAAAGATCTTTTTGGGATAAAATATGGTCCTTTTCTCAAAATATCATTGATGAGTGAATTTAATTATACATTTATTTAAATTATAAATCTTGGTGAGAATTGGGGTACTTTTAATAATTTGGAATAATTATAGGAGTCTGGAAAATTCATTTATGGAACTAATATATTTTATATAAATGTGGTGGGAGAAAAATTCACTTAGTATAGGATGGTCCTCTACAAAATGGCTACTAGTAAGATTGACAGAGCTTTTCCAATGATGCATCTTTGAAAACATGGAGCTCTATTTATTGTTCTATATTAGAAATAATGATTTTTTACTATCATCTTATGATCATTTGTATCCATGGAAAATTTGTAACCTCTATTTCCATTAAAGTTTAACAATGCTGGGAAAATCCAACAATATTATAAAAATATTTTCAATGACATCTTGAACTCAACTAATTATAAAGCCAATGCAATAATCGGTATTTTAAAGCATAAACTTGTAGAGATAAGTTTTAAAGAGTGAATTATAAATTTTTTTAGTGTGTTATACATGTATATTTCTTCCCTTTAAGAAAAACTATATCTTATCCAAGAGTGGAGTACTAGTATTTTTTGGAAATCTATAAAAAGAGGATGAGGTATCATGTAGGCTAGACGATCTATTAAATCTTTAGGAGATGATTCAAAAGGTTACACTTAAAATGAGGTTTTTAAATAATCGTTATAGAAACACCGATTTTTTCAATTCACTTCAAATAGTTATAACGATTACTTTTCTTCTATCACTAATGAGGTATGGTGAATAAGTTTTGGATGATAGAAAATCTGTTTCTAGTGATGTGATATAATTAATTATGTATCTCTTTAATGGAACCACATGTAATTATGATTTATTGGTAAGTATCATTCATAATGTGGTTAATACTGAGGATAATTCCATGCTAACATGAGTATATTATGACTTCAATATTAATGATTAATTCCTTGAATAGATTAAGGCATGTTCTCTTTTCATATATTAATTATTATTATTTTCCATTAAAACCTTAAAGGAAACTATTCAATAGCATGTTTACAGGAAGGTTAATAACTTTTTCAATGGAGTTTCTCTCATAAATTGTATAAATTTCCAATTCCTTTTTCCCATTCTAAGAATGAAAAATGAAAGAAACATAATCTATTTTAAGTTGATGTTACAAGTTCATACCATCCATAAAATTATAGATAGAATTCTAGTTAATAGGTTGGCCAGAATAAAAAATAAAATTATAACTCAGAATCAGTTTGGGCCAATTAATAGGTTAAAAATATAGGATTTCCAAATTAAAAATCAGTGTGTTTGATTTTTTAAGGAAATATTGAAGGTTTGGAAACAATTATTTGAATTTAGACATTAGAAAATCCCTTGAAATTATTGATTGGGGCATCATTTTTAATGTATGTACCAATTCTGGCTTTGATGATGAATGTTTTAATGGTTTAGATGTTCCTATAACCTTAGCACACATCTCTATTAATATTAATTATTCTACTAAGGTATAATTAACTTTCTAAATAGGGGTTAGAAAATTAGATACTCTTTCATCAATTATATTTTCCATTTCATAAGAATATCATTACAGGATTTTTCTTAATATGGTGGAGAATGGTATGTTGAAGTCCATTATGGACTATAGAGACCCACATGGTCCTTCACACCTATTTTATAAAGCTGACATTATTTTTATTATAGTTGGGAATAAAATGGATATTATAAATATAAAAAATTACCTATTACACTATGAAATAATCTTAGGGAAAGAGATCAGCTGGAATTAATATTTTATCTTCTTTGGGAAAAATATTTCAAAAAAAATGGACATGATTAATCGGTTTTTCATCAAAGAGGGGGGAAAACTGTTCACTTACCTCAGTGTCCCTTTATTCTGGGGAAGACATAATGATTTTCATTTTTATCATATCTTGGGTTAGGTTTCAAGACTCTTGTTATCATGGAAGTTGTGTCTCCCTCAATAGTAGGAATATTTTTCCTTATAAAACATATTATTATATCTAAATTCATTTTAAATTTTGTGGTATACAAATTTCTTATAAACCTACTCATTAATATCTATATTTACCAAATAAATTCTCAGAGTGGTTCCCATATTGAATGAAATATCATCATTTTGTTATGGTAGAAATGTTATAAACCTTTTTCCCTTAGATGGATTCTAATAAACAGCCTTTCTAACATCATTAAATCCTTGAAATATCATTTTATTTGAGATTAATCGATGAAAAATTAGATTCCCTTGGATTTATTAGATATAGTTCTCTTAGAAAGATGAAATCTAAAAACATGAATAACGTTTTTTCATTGATATGGTCAGCCATTAAAAAATATTTTTCCATCATTTAATTAAACTAACACTGGTTTTTCATTGCGAATTCCTCACTAAAATTTTGGATTGTAAATTAGATATAAATTCCACTTATGGATATTCATAGATATTCTGAGAAGAATTTTGATCTCAATATTATACTCAAAGATAAATTGAATAACTTGGAAAACCTCCCTGATGATATTAAACATGATTTGAGGAATTATAGTATCATAAATATGTTTGATATTATTATTTGGGTGATTACAAATAATCTCATGATAACATAAAGTATCTATTATATGAATTCTATCCAGGGGTAGGTTTACACTTGGAATGATAGATTTAAAAAAAATAGATGATACCCTCTATATTCATGATAGTATGAATAATAGAATTCTCATAGATTAAGGTCGATGCATGTCTATAATCAATAGGAATTACTTAATCTTATATGTGTATCTTATTCAAACAGCACAAATAATATATTAACCATGTTTTTCAAATATCTAACATGGTTTTGGCATGATGGTAGATAATATTTTAAATGTTTTAAGTGTGTCTTATGTATGCATTTTCAATCCATGAGCTCAATTAGTCTTGATTCGGCCTTCATCTTTCTTAATAGATGAAAACTATCCTCATAGTGTCTAGTTCTGAATCACTTCACATAATTTGGTTCTTAAGGAAGAGGACGAAGCAACACCAACATCCAGTCATTATTCAGTCTTCAATGGCTCAAATTATGGTGGGTTTTTGGGATGCTAAATCCATAAAAATATTGATTTTAAAAAATCTAATCATGTATTTTCTATAAAAATATATTTTGATATTTAATGTTATTATTTTCTTCTTAAATTAATATTGTAATTCATATGTAAATCCCCTTTTATTGGATAGATCTTGTATAATAATGATAGATCTTCAAGTTGGAATCCTAGACCCATGGTTATTGGTGCATTTTTAGATACAATAATGGTAACATCATGGGGTTATTTTGTAGTCCATGTGGATTTCAATCATCTATTAAGGTGTAAATGCTTGGATTGATCAAAGTGGTTAAGATGGGATAACAAAGAGGAATAAATAATTTATGGTTTGACTAAAACTCCACTAATATCATGAAATATTTTATCGCATGTAATTATAAATTATCGTGGAATATAACTGCTCAATGGATAAAATCATTGGATTCTCTCTTAAACAGGAATTACATCATCACTCATGCTTTTTGGGTGGAAAATTACCTTAAAAATATAATTAATAATAATGGGGTGATCTATTATAATCTCCTTTTTTCTATGTTACTACATGATGAGTTGATGCCTCTTTTTCAAAAAGACTATTGTAAAATACCTTCCTTCTTACTATTATAATTTTGTTTCTTTTTCAATAGAATTATATTTCATGTAAAAAGGGTTAAGTGTATAGTGGATAATTCATCATCATCTAGATGTGTAGTGGATGTATGGTTATAATTCCATGTTTTTTTATATATTGAATAAGTAGATGATTGATTTTGTATTAGAGATATTTCAATTTATGGTTATATTTTATTCACATGTTTATAATTTACCAAATTACATAACCCCAATATATTTACTTTTGTTTCACATTATATTTCATTGATTTTTTTATAATATGGGTTATGTCATCTTATGTATTGCATTCCCATTCTTTATTGAAAGATCCTCCTATGAGAGTTATATAGTTTGGTTATTTTTATTTATTTTTTAGGAATATTATATGGGGATATATTCATAATGTGATCACCTATAGACCCTCTCTAATAGTTTGAGTCCCCTGATGTATGGGAGGGGTACTTAATGCCAGGTTGTTCCCTCTAGCAAAGTATTTTTTAAACTAACTGGGCTAAGGGATGTTATAAAGTTGTATCATTGCGATTTATTATTTCATTATATAGGGTGGAATATTATAGTTTTAAGGTATATGGAATTCAGAAATGAACAATATATAGATGATTGACTAAGTATTATTCCAGGGATCCCAATGTCACCAATGTTTTTGGATGTTATTATGGTTTTTGATATTTCACATTAGTGATATCAAAAACTAATTTCTATTTGATAGTTATTTTGGATACTATTTAAATGTTTTCTTGAAGATGTGATTAGATTCCTTTGTTCATACATAATTGTAGGCATGTAGGACTCATATTAAAAGTGTTTTCTTGTGTGGTTTGGGTTAATTGATATTATAAAGTTATTTAGTAGTTTTAAGTGTCAATAATAAACTATAAATTTATTTTTCCCTATATTATTTGTGGAATTATACTCAACTAAAAATGTTTTATTTCTTTGTGGTAACATTGGTATATGGATCGAACTGGTGTGTATTTGGAGAATTAATCTGAAATAGATATGTAGATCCGTATTCTTGAATGGTATGAGACATTGTTTTATATAGTAATGCTCATGGGATTATTGGATATACAACCTAATGAATATTTTATTTGATATATAATATATGATATGTATTTAAGAAATGGTATTTAGTATATTGTGTGATTTCATTGAGGCATATACCTATTGATCCCCCTAGGAAAACATATGAGCAAAAAATTCATACGAATGTTCCAGAGTATCTAGAGACCATTACTTTTGGAAAATAGTTTAATGATTATATCAATGTGATATTTGTATAAGTTATCCATAGTATTTACTCAATGGATTAAGTAGTTGATCCATTTATTGAGTAAATAACTATATATTTTAAATTTCAGTGTCCATTATTATTCCAATTAGAGGGAATTGCTTTATTAGTTTAGTATTGAAAAGATTTAATTCATCCAATTTTTTCACCAGATTGAAACACCCCTAAGGAAGAGAGTGAATCTTGTGATGTATATACTCTGGGGTCCTGCGCAAAAAACTAGGGTTGTTTATAGGTATAGGTTGGTATACAATATGGTATCTCATAAAAGGTTTTTTGAAGGATACATCATGAAAATATATCCTGGGAGGTTGTGGGTGGAGTGATCCCCTGAATTTATACATTCAGTGCAAATAGAGATGTCAATTATGGATCATATAGCAATGTTCAGGTATTTGTTGCGTTTCACTCTATAATTATTTATATATGATATTTCAATGGTGTTGTGAATTGAGGATGGCATTCAACATGATATTAAGACTGCATGTGAACACCTTAAGATTGAATATGTTTTCAAGTATAGTGAACAACTCATTGATATAATTGAGGAAAATGAATTATGGTAGTGTACCTAGCCAAACATCAACATCATGTGGTGAAGGTATTGGGCCTTCGATAAGTATGAAGTGATAGTAAAATGTTTCTGGAATATGTTTCTACAGAAATGTTCTATCTTATCCTCCTTATGGTGGCTCACATTCGAAATATTTTTAGTGTAATAAATTAGATCACATTCATGCTCATTAAGATCGATCACCCATAGAGTGATTAGATTTCTAGATTATGGGAAAATTTTATAGGTTATGTTTTTTTATAGTCAACTCGTGAAAATTGATATATATATATATATAGTTATCTAGAGTAAGACAAAGGTTATAATAGTAAGATGATATTTGAGATTAATTTTCATGAATTGTTAACAAAAATGATTACTATTTTCAATAGTTGAAGAAATGGTAGATAGTAATAGTGACACCATAGAGAGGTCAAGAATATAAATTATAGGTACTGGTTTGGTTATATTTTTTTGATCACACTAATACTTATCATCCTGGATAAGAATTTAAAGTTATAATTACACGTCAATAATTGTAGTTTTGTATTTTATTGACAGAATTTTTTACATTATGTGTGTTATGTGGGAAGGAATAATCAATATATGGTATTGGTTTCAACATATTTTATAATACAGGGTGATTTTTTATCTAATGACCAATACATGAATGTTCTATGAAGATATTCAGGTGTAGTTCCATCATAATTTTGTGTAGCTAGTTTTTATTATTAATGGGTAAATGAATTCTATAATGGGTATTACCAATACTTTTAATTGTTAATTCTGAGTCTATTTGACATGGTTTTTAAGACATGATATATGATTTAACCATTGTATCAGTGTTTGTGGGAGAAATGATTAGGATTTTTAGTTTATATCAATTTTTAATTTATTTTCGAAAGATATATCTAGGATAAACAGTTTTATATTGGGGATTTTGTGATGGACCTGATATTTATAAAGGGATTATTTGTTCTATATTCAACCTAACTATGTGTTTTAGACTATTTAAGTTGTTTAAGGTCTTCATGGATGTCAAGGGTATTTTTTTCAGGAAATAGTACAATTGTAGGATATCTATAATTTAAGATAGATATAACCATTTACCATTTTTAGTAGACAAGATACTCAGTGGACTTGGTAAAGGAGGGTATACTATAGAGGGAAATTAGGTGGTCGATGACTATTAGGTAGGAACCATGTAGGGAATCAGGTATACATAATCAATTTAATGGGTTCCTAATAAGAAACTAATCTATTTCTTCTAATTTTTTAATTAAAAAAATTAATTAAGTTGAATTTGATTTAAAATGAAGGATTTCATCATTTTCCCCATTAATCCAGTCATTAATTCTCTTCTCTCTCTCTAATTTCTTTTTTTTCATGGAATATTAACATTTACTCATCCATATATTATTGATTTGTTAGTCCCTAAGGATTTTTGTGGTAAACTATATCGATACTAGAGGGTTTATTCTCTATTTTTTCAGTATTTCATTGCTCTATCTTAGTTATTCCAAATTTGAGAGTGTATTCTTGTTTTTTAATTTTTTATTAATTGGAGCAAGATCATATTATAATAATCTAAATTTTGAATCTGGATAAGTTCCTATATGTTTTTCTAGATATTTCCACCATTTTATATAATTTCTTACACAATTTGAATTTCTTGTGTGGTTATGGTGTGCGAGTAATTGAGTATGGAAATCAGTACATTATAATTATTTTGTATCTATGACACCACCATCAGGGTCATTGTCTTTAATATGGGTTGTACCATTAGTAGATATATATTTTTTTGGTGGTCATGGTGTGTCTCTCATCTTGATATCATGTTATATATCTTTATTCATTCGATTAGTAAGAATTAGAGTTAAATAGATGTGTCAATTGTGGGATGTGTGGAAACATTCTGAAAGACGTTTAGAAAAATGTGAAATGTGGTTTATTAGTTAATCATCAACATAATAATGATGTAATACTCATGGTTATGTGGTGAAGGTGATTGTGAGTGTGGAATGGATTGTGGTGGGTTAATATTGATCATCGATGGTGGATGTGAATAATTTTAATTATGTATATGGACATAGGATAGAGGTGATTCTACTCACTATTGTGGTTGAAATCATTAAGTTTTTGTTCACATAAGGGGTGTTTTGACAACTAGAATGTTTTGGTATATTATTTAGTTTTTTTATCACTAGGGTTATGTTAGTAATTATAAAATTAATATAGGAATAAATATAGATATTTTACTATGTGTTTTGGTTCATTTGATCATGGATTAAGGGATATATTCCCATTGGATTTGGATAAAAATGGGGATGATGAACTAAAGGTTTTAAAGGTTCATTATTTTGTTATGGTTATTATGGTGTTGAGGTGTCCCTTTAAGGTGTTTCATAATGGGTTTCTAGTAAATCATATAATGTTTTGAGATTTTTTTACAAATTATATGGAATTTATTAGAGGTTCATGCGGTCTTTTGTAGTAATTAGACTCCAAAAGCATTATCTTAATCTTGTATTTAAAAAGGAGGAATACTACTCACCCATGTATTATCAAGTATAAGGATTCATATGATTTATTAATTATCATATAGGATTACCACTACATTTCACAATGTATAAAGTTATAAATTCATGGATAATATTAATGGAGACTAATAGTACTGGATTAAATATTTTATACTTAAACCTTTAGGGTCAAATAGGTGTTTGTACATATTTCAACTCATGACTCAAGGAATATTAAGTGAATAATATTAGGTGAATAGTCGGTTGGAGGTTCAGTAGTTGTACTAGTGGGATGTTGAGGGATTTTAGAGATGGATTAATATGATTCAAAGTGATATATTAGAACCATTAAATTTTGTGGTTATTTTAGATTATGGTATTTATGGATTAAAAAATTTGGGTAGTCCAGCACTTTTCCTTTTATTTTACTGTATTTTATATCTCCTTTTATTTTATCATAGGGTATGTCATCATATTTTTAATTATCTCAATTTTTTATTCTTCTATTCTCCTATATATGTTATATAGTTTTATTGTTCCTTCTACTAATTTAAAACTTTTATATTATGGTATAGTCTCTCCATGACCACTTATATACCCTCATTGTTATTCGGAAACATATAATATTGTGGTCGCATACTTGATGTCACATGGTGCCCTCTATCATAGAGTCGACCAAAATGACTAAGTAATGATATATTATGATGGAATATTCCTTAGATCCAAAGTAAATAATGGGATGTTTTTTGTGTATATTTTTTTGATATATTTAGGAAATATAAGATGACATATGGAAAACAAATATATATTACGACATGTTAAAGGTTATATCCTAAATTATGATTATCATGGTAATGGATTGTCTTATTGTTTTATAAAACTCTAACATAACATAATGAAATGGATCACATCAAATGATGCATAAATAAATATATGATTGAGAATGGAATTTTAATGTCAAAATTCAGTATTAAAGAATCTTAATCCATCGTATATAATTATGTGTGATGTTTCATACGAAGAAAATTTTGTGAAAATATATTTGGCTAGTAGGTTCTCAAAGAGATTTAAATATAAAATAACTCAAAAAATTATTAATGTTCTATTTAAAGGAAATATATTCTCGAGAATTTTCCTTGAGGAATATATAGGAAGCTGATTCCATTGTTTTGGGGGTCTATATAATTTATGCCACCAATTTATTACTTCTAAAACACTCTTTAACCTCATTACATAACTACTGAAAGATAAATGTATATCACAAGTATGGGGAGGATCCCTCCAAAGTACTATGTGATTCAATATATCAATGGATACACCAAGGACATAGTATTTTTTTGGATACCACTCTATAATATTCATCAAATTGATGTTTAAATGAAACAAAAAAGGCTCATCAATACATTGTGTAGAGTGTTCTTAATTAATATTTTGTAAATTATTTTGTTTTAAATTACATGTTTATCTTTAGAATAAGGTTTCTATTGTCTTCTATTTCGTTGATTTTTTTTTTCAATCCTTAAAAATCCATCAATGGAATCAGAGATTTCCTATGCTTCTTGATTCTAGAAATCATGGTTAAAAGTTATATAATTCTACATCATATTGAGTAATTTATTTTATATCATTAATATATATATATTTTTTTTAACTATAGTTAAATTAATATATGTGATATTAAAAAAAATGATATATTTGTGACTTACATTTTGTGATATAATTTGAGAAGATAGATGGAAAAATTAGTTTTCAATATATCATAATGTTTGATATGATCTACTTATGCTATTAATTATATAGTTTTAGTAATATATATACCAAAAAAAATGTGAATCATATTATTTATATGTTTTAAGGGATGTCGTAGATTAGGTAACCCCAACAACTGTTGGTATTATCAAAGATGATATTTATCTATCATTAAAGACAATACATAAGAGGGGACCCCATAGCTTATGATTCAATGGATATCATTAAATAAAATATCATAAAACATATATATTTTTTATAAATTACAATGAGGAATTTAATTATTTAGTCTATAATTTTTATAAGTTAAAGAAAAATATATATATATTATTTATCATATTAAAAAAATTCATAAATTACATAATTATAAATTCTCTTTAAATAATAACTAAATATTTTGAAGCATTTCAAAATAAATTTCGTTAATTTTAAATGATAATATTAAGTAACTTTAGAAATTCTATGTAATGAATTATAAATTTGGTGTCAAAAATATTATTTACAAATTATAATAATAATTTATAAAATTCATATAAATCGAAAATTATGGAAAAAATATAAATGTTTTTATATTTAATATTATAAATTGTACATAATTATTTAAATATGAATTGTTCAAATTAAAAGGAATTATTGATGAAATTATTTAAACCATATCAAAATGGATTTTTATAAGTGATAAGATCAAGGTTTAAATAGAATTAAATATATGATATTTAAATTATGTAATGTGTATACATAATAGAATTATAATATAAAATTTTTATATTTATTTTAATATCATATATTTACAAAAAAATGATATATTTAATGATAATTTGAAATAGTTTATATTGAAATATATGAAAATCCTTTATATTTATGTGATAGTGGAATTTCCTTAGTGAATGACTAAATTTAAAAAAAAATCAAATCATTTATTTATGAATTGTTAATAAGATGATTATCTCAAGTTTAAATGTATAAATTGTTAATTTATTTTTTTAATTATTGTTTTATTCTTGAATATAATTTTTATGTTCTAAATAAATGAATATTTTAGTCTAAAGAGTTAAATTCCTACTATAAATTTTTATACATTAATATAGGAAGTTTCTTTCATGGTACAATTACCGATTTAGTTGTATTCTAATATGATATTTCCTTGTAATGGGTTATGAGCTTGAATTTAATGGTTTATTATAATTTATAAATATTAGGTGTTATAATATTGATGTTAGTGTGTTATTTCTCTTGTAATATTTCTTTTTTTATAGTCAAATAGGATTAGACTTCTAACCATCTTAGAGGTTTATTCCATATTAAGAAAAGTTGCAGTTAATTATATGGTGACCCAATATTACTCTTATGGGGATTATTGATTCTATATGATTCTAAGATATTTCATGAATGGGTTTCATATATCTTACTCATGAGATGAATTTGGATATGTATAAATTTACATAGAATTTAATTTTGGTTAGTGACACAATTTATGTCTTATGAAAATATTTAAACATCAATACTGTTAGTATATATTGATTTGGAAAAAGGAATAAGGATTAAAAAAATAAATTTTTATATAATTTCAAACATAAAATTGAAACAAATGAGATAATACAGTGAGATTTAAATCCACCTTATAATATTAGGGTTAATTTATTTATTGTCAACAAATATTAAAGCCTCAATCATCAAACTGAGATGGAATATGAAAAAACAATGTGCCCATAGATTTTATTATGTAAATTATGAAGGTAATTAATTGAGCCTAAGTGTTATGTACCACACTTTCATAAGTTAACTTGTGTTACATTTATTTTATAAACATGATGTCGTAGGAAAATAGAGGAATGGTGTTGAGTTTATCCATATGGTCGATAAAATATGGAGTTTTTTTTCTAAATACACCATGTAGAGAACCAATATTGACATACATGGAAATTAAATTACTTTTGTGTAATTCCTAATAAATAACAAAAACAGACACCAAAGGACCGTAATATTTTAGTGTCTTTGGAAACTCAGAATATAATCTTTTAATCATGGTGAAAGATCCTCAACATCTCCCATAAAGATCTTCCCTTTTTTTCCTTACATAAAACCTTTATTTATATCCTAGGGAAAATAAAACATATAAAGGGTGAGCTCAAATTCTCAGTAAGGGTAAGCATGGAGAAAATAAAACAAACCATATACATTTAAACTTCAAAACATGAATATAAAGTTTAAATATCAAAATCGTGAGTTGTAAAATAAATCTTGGTAGTGCGTAAGGAATAGATCACAAAGGAACATCAATCATGATATAATAGAATGGTAATAAAACATGTAATTGTGGAAAAACATTAACCACATGATATGATTTCCATAGTAGCCAAGGAATTGCTGCCAAGACCATCTTAGTGGACAAAGTCCCTTTCTGAATCGAGTTCACTCCTCGTTCCAGTCCTATATCACTGAACCAGATTAACATATAATTCCATCCATGTCTATCTCATGAGATATAAATCTTTAACCAATTCATTGGAGGGATATATAGGACCCACCCATCTCATAATGAAATCATTCTTACGTGTTCCACAACATAAATATAAATCATTCATCATAACAAAAATAATAAAATGGGTTTCATAAACATCATCTCATCATAAATGAACTTATATAAAACAAATGGATATCATTCCATCATAAGAAAATTGAAACCATGTAAATCATAGTGACATTATACTTGAAACATAAACATATTAAATAATGTCATCTTAGATGGAAAATTGTTTTGATAAAACACTTGAAATGAATTCTTGAGGAAAATATCCTTTCTTCTTCAAAATCATTTTCTTTGTACAAAATTCCTTGAAATTTTAAAATAAAAGGATTTTGTTGAAAATAATCCTGAAATACTGTATAGTAAGCTTCCTGAAAATATGGCGTTATAAAACCGTAAAAATCCATTCATTCCGTATAAGTTAAAAAAATATTATCCTCATACTTTTGTCGGAAAACTCAAAAAAGTTCCTCATATGGTAAACAAAAAAATATTCCTTCCATAAAACAAAGTAAAAGTCAAATCGTGGTAAACATGACATTAAAAATACATTGGAGAATATTCAACACTTTATAAAAAACATTTTATGGGCATGGATGAAAAATATAACTCCAATAAATACCTACATATAAGCAAGTTCGGATAAAAATGAGATTGAAAAATTATCCCTTACCTTAGGTCCGATATGCTTAGTACGTATCCGAACCTCATATATAATGATTTAAATAATGTCATTGACTTATTACAGAATCATATTCATTTATATGATATTATATATGGTTCACTTATAACTTTATATTAACTGTTCTTTAGTAAATTCTATGTTAAAGCAACATTTTGGGTAAAATCGTTTTATTTATCATACGTTTTTGGACATGTTGTTCTTGATATTATTATTACTTTTATCATGTTTTACTTACTTCCAGAATTTAAATCATGATTTATATATCATATATATTCAGTATATATATATATATATATATTATATAGATAAATTAAATGAAATTCGCCGTTCATGGAGACGGTAGGCCGTACGTACGCATGAACGCTATTTTCCATTCCTTATTGACTTGAATTGAAGTAGGTAGATGATATATATATATATACATAAATCCAGTAGATTTATCATGTCATATATTTCATTATTATTCATTATATATACTTTATAATCATTCTTTAATGGTTAACATGGAAAATGAATCTCATCGCGTTGTGGAGACGGTAATCTGTATGTACGCACGAGCGATGATATCATTCCCATAATTATTGGATTGAATTGGAGTCGATGATATAATATCTCAGAATAATTATGATGTTATAATAACTATATATAGTTATTATTTACATAATTATACCCATCCAAGTAAGGTGGTGGTGGAAAAATAGATTACACCATGGTGTGGAGACGGTATTCCGTACGTACGCATGCGCAGTGATTTCATATTCTGTAGGATGGATAGAAGGTGAAATGGGGTTGTTTCATATTTATAGTAAAATATCAGTATATTATTGATACTGATGTTATTACTTTATAATGAAAAAACTAAAGAAGAAGATTTTGAAGAAGAAAGGAACTTGAAAGAATCGGTAGAAGAGATTACCTATTCTTCGACACACCTCTTTTAAGCTTCCACTTAAGGCACTAGAGTTGGTCTTTTGAGGAGAAACGAACCTCCAAAATTTTTATATAGAAGTTGAGAAGAGAAATTTCCAGGGTTTGGCCGAGCTTGGAGGCTCAAAATTGTGTAAAGATAAAAGGGAGGAGGTGCCCTTTTATAAGGGAGGATAGGGGCACCTTAGAAAAAACAGAAAATATTATTTTATAATAAATTCATATTCGGTTTATAATAGATCCAAATTGATTTATTTCAAAGCTAAAGTGGGTGTGGGTAACAATACTATCAACCAATAGGTTTTAGACAAGTTTATATGACTATTTTAACCTTATCATTCAGATTTAACACTAAGTTAAAGAATTTAAATTTTACCGTGTCTTCTTGTTTTCTTACACTATATGGTTAATAAACATACTATAACAAGCCAAACGAACCCCAAGTGGTTAATTATTAATATATATAACCTTATTTATGTCATTAGGTTGAACCTTAGATTTTTAAGAATAGAATAACAATTAATAATATAATATTTGTTTTAAAAACTATTTTATGTAAATTTTGAAACTATTTGGTAATTGATTTTTGCGAAAATCATAATAGCATGATTAGTTCGAAAAAATAAGTAAATCAATACTAAAATTTCATATTAATGTATAAAATTATATTAATTCATAGTAAGTCTAAAATTACATTTATTTTGGTATTTATAACATCAATTATGTTAATATTTCATTAATAAGGTAATTACTGCATCATCATTGTGTCATAAATAAATTCATTTATTTAATGTATAAAAATTATAAATAATATACCATTATGTATGAAATATTTTTATCTTTATAATTAATATTTATAGTTTAATATATCTTTTTTATAACACTATATTAAAAAAAATTAGTTATTAATCATTGATTTAATGCTTTTAACTCTTCTTTAAAGAAAATAATAATAAGTGTCCTAATCTAATCCAAGTGGACCTAAAGGGTAATATTTTATTCCTAAGGTTTTTTTGGTTGAATTAAACTTATCCAATAGAATTAGGACATGTTTTAGGGTAAAATAATATCATTTTTACCCTTAATTACCCTATTTACTTTTAACCGTGGTAAATAAAAGTAAAAAAATTACTATTCACCAAAAATTATTTTTATCTTATTGAACCACATTTTATTCATTGACATTAAAAATGTTTCTCGGATTTTATAAATTCCATTCACAGAAGCGGTAAAATTAAGATTAATGTAAATTTGCAAATTCTCCTAGGAGGTGGGTAAAAGACGGTAAAAATTCAATAAACTTTTTATATATCTAAAACTATTATAAAATGACTCTGATGAATTACATTGAATTTATATAGTTATTATATATCTATTTTTACCTAAAATAAATTTAAATTAAATAAATTATTTTTTAAATAAAAAGTTGGTTTTAACCAATAACTCAGTGTTTTTCACTATTCAGCAGAAATTGAAAATTTTTAGAAAAATACTAAAAATTCACCCTAGGATAATTTTGATATTCCGAATTCAAAGATGAAGTCCATTTTGAAAAATAAAATTTATAAAATTTCAAAAAAGTGGGTATTACTATCTATAACAGCTAGTTTATATAATATTTTAATAAAAGATCGTTGTTTACTGAAGCTAGGTATTGCGTACAACCCACACTATCGTGGAAGGTCGTGATTACGTGTAATGAAATCCAAGTCAGGTTTGTGTGTAGTGCAAGATTCGTTTGTTGTTTCGTATAATAAAATCCACCCATATTTAATTTATACATTTAATATATATATATACACTCAATGTTTCATAGAATCACTTCTATCAAACGAACTTGAAATTGTGTGTAACAAGATCCAAAAATAGTGTTGTGTATACTGAAAGCTAATACGGTGTTGCGTATAGTTCATGATAATCTTGGAGTAGCATACAACCTAAGAAATCAAATAAATAAAAAATAATACTTCTCATAAAATCTCAGGGTCTTACATTCTACCCCCCTTAAAATGAATTTCACCCTCTAAAATCGTCGGGGTTATAAATGGTTTAATACTTGAAAGATTCTTTAATAGAAAGCCACATCGTAAAAAGGACTTCAAAAACATAACTTTGAAAAATAAATTACGAAACGTAATGGTTACCAAATTAACTAATCACTGGGTTTCCACATAGGATAACATAGGTGGAAATATGTATATAGAATAGAAATCTAACCATCAAGTTCTTGATAGAGAGTGGTAGAGAACATGGCTATGAAAAATCCAACAATCACAAAGCCATAAATGTGTGATGATCTATGGTATCATCTGATTCATCAGATATAAGGGCACTAGGACAACATTTTTGGATTTCATGATCATTTCCCTAAAGTTGAAAAAATTGGAATGAGAAGAAATACTTTCTTAATTTTGGTACAATCTCACCGTTGGTCGTTCCTTGGACAATTTTCACTTCATCTCTTAAAGAAATGATGTTGAATTTTTCATTCTTGTAGTGTCAGCAGATCATGCAAAGGAATTATAGGTCACTCCATCTGTCTCAAACAAAAGGTTAGCAAAAGTTATTAAATATACATAAGTCCATATATCGTGAGATTAGTCATAAATGGTTTCTAAAATGGGATTATACTTCATCTATCATACCGCTGAATAAAATAAAACTATTTCTACTAACCAGGGACTTCATGTAGGCCAGTGTTATGCAATAAAGGCATGTCGCACTTCGGTTGTGGGTTCGATTCTCGCATCCTTGTCTGACACGACGAGTTATTGCCCATCCTACGAGTTATCCTTTTTCTAAAACTATACTATTATAACATTCCAGAAATAATATTGGAAAACAATTTCTATCCTTAAATAATACTATCTGGTGTCCAATATAATCCATTCCAACCTTTAGGTTTATCCAAAATACATCTTTCCAATCTGATAGTATAAAAAAAATTATTACTTGAAAGTTCACATAACAAGCACGTGAATACCATCATTTATCCCCTATTTATCGTATGATATATCTTGTTGGTCACATTAAAAACATGTGAATACCTTAATCATGTATTCTTTTGAAACATGAATTTCCATATAATCTAAGTAAAAACATGAATGATGTCAAAAGTTAACTATTTCCACATACCAAAATCCCAAAATTCTGTATACTCAAACCATGATATCACTTTGTCCTTATACTAGTCATGAGCTAATTAATACTATCAAACATCTCTTTATCACTTTATCCCTTCATTATGCACATATCATCTTCTTTCCAAAAATATTTGAATCACTTTTCATGGTTACCAAAACCATACAATTATTGAAAACCAATACATTGATATTCCAAAATTCCACGATACTATAAATGAGATTCCATGATACTATTTTGAAATCCCATTACATAAACACTTAATCATTCCACAACATCATTGTCATACTCAAAATCACAAATAGTGATCGCATTTGACATCCCTTTTTCATTTTTCTTAAGAGGTTTCTCAATTCGATCATCATTAACCTATAGATTAGGGCATTGAATAGAATAATGCCACATTTCCTTGCACTTGAAGCATTGATGTGTTGGTGGAGCATTTTTTGTAGTCGTTTCTCTATTCACGTCATTAGAAACCTTTTTCCCATTACTTCGGCACTCAGCTACTCAATGACCTTCTTTTCCATATTTGAAACATTTTTTAATACCTTTTAGGCAATATCCACCATGCTTATTTCCACACTTTGAGCATAAAGAAACCTTCACCTTCATTTCACCATTGTTCTGAGATTTTTCCTTGAACTCCATCTTTCATTTCTTGTGAATACCATGAGATGGATATCTAAAACCAACTTCCACTTCTACCTTGATATCATGATACACAATTTCTTCATAGGTATTGAAGTCTCTTATAGAGAATACCCTTCGAAGACTTGGTTTTCTCCACTAAAGAATAGATCAACTTTACTTTCAGGATAGATGATAAAGCCAGATACATTCCTTGCAAGCCTTGTAAAATTCACTTCGTATATACAAACAGATTCATCATCCGTTTTCTTAAGATCAAGGAAACCCTTTTCCATCTTTGTTCAAAGAATAAAAGGGAAGTACTTATTGAAAAATAAGTTCTTGAACTCATCCCATTCCATGGATTCAATTTCATCTTGGGGCCTCGTATTCTTAATTAGAGTCCACCATTGGTCTGCTTCACCTTCTAAACAGTAAACAGCCAAAATGACTTTTTCATGTTCTGAATAGAGAAGTATCAAAAATATCTTTTCAATGGTAGTAATCCATTTTTCAGAAACAAGTGGATCAGAAGACACACTGAAAGAAGGTGTACGTTGCCTCATGAAGGACTCAATAGAATATTTTTCCTTTCTCTACACATTTGGAAGTCCAGAATGATTTATAGCTTGTGTAAGTATAGCAATAATATTTTTCACTCCATCTCCCATAACATTTGCTTTTTCAGGAGGAAAATCATTTCATTGTCCATTACATTGATCAACATGTTTTTTTCAGGTTCCAACCATCATCTAAAACCCAAAAAGTACAGTGTGAGAGGAAAAAATCATGCTAGGAAAACTGCATAATAAAGGGGGACTAATTTCAATATATAACATCTTAGTTTTAATTCTGAGGTCGTTACCGTAATTCTAGGACTATAACCAATACGTATACTTATCCTTAGGGAAATCCCTAGACATACCTTATAAATATCTCTAGGGATTTCACTAAAGCTTTCACATCCAAGTTTCCAAAGGTTGATTAAACCTTTCCTCTGATACCAACTGTAGAGACCCAATCTTGACATACATGGTTATTAATTTAATTTTGCAGAATACCTAATATATAACAAAAATAGACCCCAAGGGACTGTAATAGTTTACTGTCTTCGAAAATGTGGAATATAATCTTCTAATCTTGGTGAAAGATCTTCAACATCTCTAATAAAGATATTCCCTTTTTTCCTTACCTAAATAATTTCTTTATATCCTGGGGAAAAAACATATAAAGGGTGAGCTCAAATTATCAGTAAGGGTAAGCATGGAGAAAATAAAACAAACCATATACATTTGAACTTCAAAACATGAACGTAATGTTTAAACATCAAAATCATGAGTTGTGAAATAAATCATGGTAGTACATAAGGCAAAGATCATAAATGAACATCAATCTTGATAAAATAGCAAGGGAATAAAACATGTAATTGTGGAAAACCATTAATCACAATATATGATTTCCATAGTAGCCAAGGCATTGCTTCCAAGATAATCTTATTGGACAAAGTCCCTTTCTGAATCGAGTTCACTCCTCGTTCCAGTCCTGTATCACTGAACCAGAATAACTTACCATTCAATCCATGTATATCTCATGAGATATAATTATTTACCCAATGCATTGGAGGTAGATATAAGTCTCACCCATCTCATAATTAAATCATTCTTATGTGTGCCACAACATAAACATAAATCATTCATCATAACACAAATAATAAAATGGGTTTCATAAACATCATCCCATCATAACATATTCAATATAAAACAGATGGATATCATTTCATCATAACAAAACTGAAACTATGTAAATCATAGAGACATTATACTTGGAACATAAAAATATTAAATAATTTCATCTTAGAAGGAATTTTTTTTTGATAAAACACTTGAAATAAATTCTTGAGAAAAATATCCTTTCTTCTTCAAAATCATTTTCTTTTAACAAGATTCCACGAAATTATAAAAGAAAAGGATTTTTTTTGAAAATAATCATGAAATATTGTAGAGTAACCTTCATGAAAATAAGGCCTTATAAAACTGTAAAAATCCATTCATGCGGTATAAGTTAAAAAAATATTGTCCCCGTACTTTGGTTGGAAAAGTCAACAAGTTCCTCGTATAGTAAACAAAAGAAATTTTCCTTCCATAACACAAAGTAAAAGTCAAAGAGGGGTAAACATGATATTAAACATACATGGAAGAATATTATACACTTTATGAAAACATTTTATCGGCATGGATGAAAAATATAACCCCAGTAAATACCTACGTATAAGCAATCTCAGATAAAAATGAGATTGAAAAATTATCCCTTACATTAGGTTCGATATGCTTTGTAAGTATTCGATCCTCCTGTATAATGATTTAAATAATTTCATTGACTTATTACAGAATCATATTCATTGTTATGATATCAAATATGGTTCACTTATTACATTATATTACCCTTTCTTTTGTAAATTCTATGTTAAAGTAGCATTTTGGGTAAAATCATTTTATTTATCGTACGTGTTTGGACTTGTAGTTATTGATATTATTATTACTTATATCATGTTTTACTTACTTTCAGAATGTAAATCATGATTTATATATCATAAATATTCAGTATATATATATATATAATAGATATATAAATGAAATGAAATACACTGTTCATGGAGATGGTAGGCCGTACGTACGTATGCACGCTGTTTTCCTTTCCTTATTGACTTGAATTGAAGTAAGTAGATGAAATATATATATAAATAAATCCAGTAGCTTTATAATTTCATATATTTCATTATTATTCATTCTATATAATTTATAATCATTCTTGAATAGTTAACATGGAGAATGAATCTCATCACTTCGTGGAGATGGTAATCCATACGTACGCACGAGCGATGATATCATTCCCATAATTATTGAATTGAATTAGAGTGGATTATATAATATATCAGAATTAGTATTATTTTATAATAACTATATATAGTTATTCTTTACACCATTATACCCATCCAAATAAGGTGGTGGTGGAAAAACATATTACACCACGGCGTGGAGACAGTATTCTGTACGTACGCAACGCGGTGATTTCCCCATAGAATAGATAGAAAGTGAAATGGGGTTTTTTCATATTTATAATAACATATCAGTATATTATTGATACTGATATTATTACTTTATAATAAACAACTATAGAAAAATATGTTGAAGAAGAAAGAAACCTGAAAGAATCAGTAGAAGAGATTACCTCTTCTTCGACGGACCTCTTTTAAGATTCATTTTAAGGCGCTAGAGTAGATCTTTTGAGGTGAAAAGAACCTCTATAATTTATATAGGGAAGATGAGAAGGGAAATCAGCAGGTTTTGGCCGAGCATGAAGTCTCAAAATTGTGTAAAGAGTAGAGGGAGGAGGTGCCCTTTTATAAGGGAGGAGAGGGGCACCTTAGGAAAAACATAAAATATTATTTTATAATAAAGTCATATTCGGTTTATAATAGCTAAAAATTTATTTATTCTGAGACTAAAGTGGGTATGGGTCTCAATCATTTCAACAAATAGGTTTTATATGAGTTTAGGTTCCTATTTTAACATTATCATTTAGATTTAACTCTAAGTTAAATAATTGATCTTTTATCGTGTCTTCTTGTTTTCTTACACTATATGGTTAATAAACATACTATTACAATCCAAAGGAACCCCACGTGGTTCATTATTAATATATATAACCATATATATTTCATTATTCCGAGCCTTAGATTTTTAGGAATAGAATAACAATTAATAATATAATAATTTTTAAAAAAACTATTTTATGTCAATTTTGACACTATATGGTACATGATTTTTTTGAAAATCATAACAGCATTATTAGTTCGAAAAAAATTAATTAAATCAATAATAACTTGTCATATTAACCTATAAAATTATTTAAATTCATAAAAAGTCTCAAATTACATTTATTTTGGTATTTATTACATCAATTATGTTTATATTTCATTAATATGGTAATTACTGCATCATCATTGGGTTATAAATAAATTAAATTATTTAATGTCTAAAAATTATAAATAATATAAAATTATGTATTAATTATTTTCATATTTCTAATGAATATTTATAGTCAACTATATTTTATGTATAACCCTACATTAAAAAAAATTAGTTATTAAGCATTGATTTTAACTCTTTTAACTCTTCTTTAAATAAAATAATTATAACTGTCCTAATCTAATCCAAGTGGACCTAAAGGGTAATATTTTATTCCTAAGGTTGTTTTTGGTAGAATTAAACTTTTCCAATAGAATTAGAACATGTGTTAGGGTAATAATAATATCATTTTTACCCTTAATTACCCTATTTACTTTTAATCATGGTAAATAAAAGTAAAACTTTACTATCCACCAAAAATTATTTTTATCTTATTGAACCAAATTTTACTCCTTGATATTAACTGTCTCTATCGGACTTTCTAAATTCCACTAACAAAAGTGGTAAAATTAATATTTATGTAAATTTTCAAACACTCCTAGGAGGTTGGTAAAAGACGGTGAAAATTCAATAAAATTTTTATATATCTAAAACTGTTCTAAAATGACTCCAATGAATTACATTGAAATTATATAGATACTATATATCTATTTTGACCTAAAATAAATTTAAATAAAATAAATAATTATTTATATAAAAACTCTGTTTTAGCCAATAACTCTGTGTCTTTCACTATTCAACAAAAATTGAATGTTTTCATAAAAATACCGTAATTGCACCCTAGGATAATTTCGATATTCCGAATACAAAAATGAAGTCCATTTTGAAAAATAAAATTTATAAAATTTCAAAAGGTTGGTATTACTATTCATAATGGCTAGTTTATATAATATTTTAATAACATATCATTGTTTAGTGAAACTCGGTATTGCGTACAACACATGCTATTGTGGAAGGTCATGATTGCGTGTAATGCCAGCCAATTTAGGGTTGCATGTAGTGAAAGATTCATTTTTTGTTGTGTATAATATAATCCAACCATATTTAATTTATACATTGAATATATATATATACACACTCAATGATTCATAGAAATACTTCTATCAAATGAACATGAAATTGTGTGTAACACGATGCAATAATAGTGTTGCGTATACTATAAGCTAATACGGTGTAGCGTATAGTGCAAGAAAATCTTGGTGTAGCATACAGCACAAGACATTAAATAAATTTAAAAAGAATACTTCTCATAAAATCTTGGGTTGTTATAGTCCATGTTTCATATGTGAAATAATTAACATGATTTTATACCAAAATATTTAAAATGACAAGGTTCATTCCAAATAGGTATCCTTGATAAGTTATGTATGGATATTATACCACTAATTTATTTAATGTACTATTTTAAAAGGGTTATCATTTTAGTTGGGTACCATTTCTAAAAAAATCATTTTTAAATTAATGTAAAATAGGATACCCAACTGATAACAGTTTTTGTTATATATAAACGGAATTATAATAATATAGTTCTAATTTTTTGTCAATATTTATATATTAAATTCTTAGTATAGGAAATATATACACTATTATAGAAACATAAGGATTTTTATTTAGAATGAATAATGATTCATTAGGTTAGAGTAGTCTATTAAATAAGTAACCAAATGTTAAAGTTATTCGACAAGTGATTCTAGCTACTTATGAGAAGGATAGATACATTCAATTATGGATTAAAAGGAACTATATATAAAATTAAAAATAAAAATTTAACCTTTACTCACATTCTCATTGTGATTGGTTATGCTAATAATGTAAAGGGAGTGAGGATTTCATTTATGGATCGATCTTTTCAAAAATTTCATTCTAGAACCATTGATAAATTTTTTTGAAAATTTGAATGATTTCAATATATTTTACCCTTATTTTCTATAATTTTGGAGAATATATAAGGTATATAATGTGATGTTGAGGTTCTTGTATTGTTTTGATTATAAAAGAGGGTAAAATCTATACTGGAAGAAGAAACTTTTGTTGGAAAGACCAAATATATTTCTTAAAAATGGTCAGTAATGGTCATTGAAATATATGAGAAATTTTAGGAATGAAATAAATTATTCCCATATGATTTAATTTTTTAGGGTACATCAAGGGGTTTTTGAAACTCTATATAATTTTCATATCCGGAATTAGTGTTATATAAATTAACTCTTTAATTATAAAAGGTACATGATACCAAATGTATGTTTTACGAATGTTGAATATATAAAATCGTTAAAAGTGAAGGAAAAAAATTTGTGATGTAATAGTTTACATTCATGTGATGAAAAAATGGTTAGTAAATAATGGAATTGATGAAAATAAATATAACCTGCCTATATATATCAAAATAAAGGATGTGTATAGCAATATCATTTTTCTTAAATGATATTTGAAATATTTTTTCAATGAATAGTTATTTGGATAAACATGATATGATGTTTTAATATTCATTAATTTTGACTCATAGAATTATATATCATGATGGAAAATAATATGATCTACTAGAAAATGTATTATTTTCAACTAGAAATTTGTGATGGGATCCCATCAGAAATACCCAATAGCCAAAAAATACATCACAAAAGATATTTTTTGATAGTCTATCATAGAAAATAAATATATTTGATGTGTAATTCCTTCATCGCAAGCAAGTTTCACCAGTTTTATTTATTAAATCATTTATGATGTAATTTAAATTCTTTCAAAAATAATTTAAAAAATAATGAAATATAAAACAGAAAAATATATATACAAAATATAAAAAATAAGAAAATATGAAAATATGAAATCATCAAAATAATTTTAAAAAATGAAATACATAAAACTATAATAATATGAATTAAAAAAATATTACCGATAATATATTCATTTTAATATTATCATAATAATTTTTTCAATAAAATAAATCAATTCATGGGAGGGGAAAGGTCATTTAGAGGAGGTTGTGGAGTGAACTGCATCCCTATACCATATGATAGTCACTACATGCACTCCTTCATTTTCTCATTTTTCTTCTCCTAAAATCAATGTTGATCGTCCTCCTACTAAGGTTGTTGTTGATGATGATCTTCCCACTCCTTATATAGGGTCCCTATAACATAATTTTAAGCTCACAACTTCTCCACATACTCTTCAATAGATGATGATTTCTCTCCATAATCTCCCTTTAAGATGGGTGAGGACCACACAATAGAACTATAATAACTGGTAGGCTTTATTCAAGAACTGATTCTAATGACACAGACTTTCTTTAAATAATACTAAGTCCCCTTCATCCAGTAAATAAAGTAAAATCCTAATGTAATGGTGGCCTAACCCTCAATATCCTCCTAACTCTCATAATGTGTTTGGTAAGACACAACATTAGATGACCCCTTTAAATGAAATTTTAAATTAATATAGTTAATATATTATATTTCGTTTATTTTAAAACTGAAATAAAAATATACTAACCACAATCTGACATTGTCAACCACTAGTAATCTCTCCAGTGTCGCGATCAGTTTAAATCCTCTTATAAACATCAAACTCTAAAATATCAATATTATAGATTACCTATAAAAATATAAAATAAATGGTTGACATTAAAAGTTATATAATTTAGGAAGTAAAAGTAATTGGCATATGTCATCGATGTGTACTAAATATAAAACTACATACTCCATGCATGAACTCTTTCCTCCCCTGGTCTTTCTAAATAGATAATGATATCCTTTAAATTATATATCCCATATGGTATGAGAAAAATCCAACCCATACATGATATGATATGTAAGAGGGTCGATGGAGATATTAATAATAATAAAAAAACAATGTCTCTAGCATTCTTCATGTATCTCTTTCCTCATATAGTAAAAAAAGGGTATTCATGCCTACATGCCTCCCATATAGTTGTCCTCATGCTATCTTTGATGGAATATCATAAACTATAAATATATTTTGTACTAGATAGTTAATAATTAAATAAAATTCAAAATAACTATTATTTATTAACATTAAATTCAATGAGAAAACATTAATAGAGGAAAATTAATGGGAATATGATCTTGCATCACCCATGCTATTTGAAAATAATACCATTGGAAAGCACCCCCCATCCAACAACAAAATGTGAAAAACTATTGTAAAAAATAAATAATCAAATAATTACTACATAAATCTATAAATTAAAACTAAAGATAATTAAGGAAAATTAGCTAAAATACACAACTAAATATACCTTTATATGCATATATCAAAATCAATTTGCGGACATAGCTCAGGAATAGGGTTGAGAATCATCAATATCATAAGACAATGACCACTCCAATTCAATAATGAACTATTAGCAACATTAGGGTTAGATGATGAACTATCAATAACTTCACTATAAAACATATTCTCCTCAAGGTTATAATACACCTCAGTCAAATCATCCCCATCTATCTGAAACATCAAAAAACGGTATTAAAAAATTATTAAAAATGAGTATTATATATATTAATTATGACTATAACTATTATATAATTATGTAATTCATCATTTTTCATCATATTTATATATGAATGTGTCAATTTATTCATCTTAATCATCAATATCATCAATTCAAAAAGAATATTCAACTTCATAATATATTTTTATTTTAAATTAATTGTTTACATCATCAACATCATCATCATAATTTACCCATAACAATGAGGTTTCTTCACTGATATTTGTTTTTATTTATAGAAAAATGTATTTTGAGTTATCTATAAAAAAATTTCAATTCATTACACTTTAGTAGAACCATATTCACTTAACATAAAATGATTTTTATGTGATTTAATTTTTATAATTCTCCACCAATCAATTAACTCTCTTGAAGCTGCATAATAATTTTCAAAGTAAATTTAATGTGCTTGAGATGAAATAGAAATGGTTCATTAACTACATAATGTATTTTAAATTTAATTTCAACGATTCCAGGTCATGGATGGACATGAAATCCTCTATATGCATAAAACCAATTTCATTTAGACATCATTACATTATTCATCACTGGATAATACAACTTAATTATATCATCCAACAATCCATAAAATTAAACATCACTTTCTCTAAGATTAAATACTATAAATAATATTCAATTATTTGTTTTTTTATTAAATTTATTCACATTTATAAAATCAAAAACCATTCACCACATATGCATAATAATATTTAACTATTTTTTATAGTGGATTATAAAATATGAATAATTGATTATGATTTTTATTAGCATGCTGTGATACCTAAAAAATTGAAAAACTATAAGCAATTTTAAAAATAAAAAATTGATTTCCTATTTTAAACTAAAAGAAATTTACTATACCCATATTTTAAACTAGTAGAAAAGAATAATGTTTTACATTTTTTCCATGTGAATTTCATGACAATTGTGGAAAATATTTATTGATCTGATCATCATATAGTCTACAAGTAGAATATTATTAATTTACTTTTTAAAAAATTAAAAAAAAATTGATAGTACTACTCCCTATACAAATCAATTCATTTATTCACTTTTTAGAAAAAATAAATTTTTTTCCAGGATGTTAATCAATCTAAATCCATCCTTAACACTCTTATATAAAAATTATACTATGATTAACAACTTAAAATTTAAATTTTATTACATCATCCAAATTTCTCTCCTTTGGCACATTTATTTTGTTTTTTAATGATATGATAGTTATAAATAATGGTAGTAGAGAAAATATGTTGCCTTTAATAAATATGCGTCTACAATTGAACCTTTAAATAAGGTTTTGTTACATACATTTTTCTCCAATATGTATATGAATATCTCATTTGGTTACATCCATTGAAACAAAATTGGTTATATATATTTTTATTAATTCATAAAATGTAATACAAAATATTTCATTGAATCAAATAAATCCATGGGAAAAAATTATAGTTCATATAAAATTAAATTATAATCTTCTTATAGTTTACTAATTTCATCATAGATTTTAATCACCTCATAAATTACTCATAAAAATAAGATATTTCTATTTTCAAATCTTAAATCAAATAATTCATCTAACCTACAAATAATATTTGTGGAATTATTTATATTATCACATGAAAATAAAGACTTTAAATTATAGTAATATGAAATGTTATCACAAATTTAGCCACAATGGAAACATAGAGATTTTGTAGCTTCAAATCCACAATTCAATGAAAACAAATTAAACCATTTTTTTGAAAATATATATGATGCTTTTCACTTCATTGACTTGTGTGATATTTTATTTTCAAACAAATCATTTTCTTTATTCCTAAAAATTTTGTAAATATCTAATCATGCCTTCACATAATTGTTATTCATACAGGGTTTTTCCAAAACTAAAAAAAATTATTATAAAAATAGTTCTTCCCAATAAACATGTGATATAACATGTGATGGACCAAAAAATTTTTCCAATATGGAAGATCCTAGAAAATATTACATTTAATCCAATAGGTATCTACTATGAAGCCACCTATTTTTTGTTCATTCATAGTTTCTTCATAGGTAATGTACATTAATAAAGAGACAATAGATTTCTAATCAATACCTGAGATCATTTTTTGAGGTCTAAATATTTTAATTGTACCATTATTAAAATGATACTTCTTCCATTGGAAAGTATGATTAGTAGAAAGAAATCTATGATGCCATTTGAAAAAAAATTCTTCTATTGATAAATATAAATGATTTTACATCACTAATAGAGTACATATATTATTGTGGACAATGTGTTTTGTCGCCAGATAAAATTTCCTGGGTTGGAATGTCGCTAATTTTTCACATTAATGTATCTTTCATTAGAAAATTATGTTTTCACATAAAAATAATATTTACTCTCCATAAAAAATTAAATCATCAATAGATTGATTCAAATAAACATCAATATTTGTTTCCTATAATTATTAATGTAAAAAATATATATTTTTAATTTATCAACATCCAATGAGGAAAGTTTAACATAGTTATAAAGATATTATAAAAATAATATTGACTAAAATAATAAAAAAATAGATAAAAACCATCGGTATAAATTACCAATCACACATTAAGATCTTCTAAAGAAATATACGGATGTACATTGTCAAATGTTTTTCCATGAATCACTATTACAATGATGATTTAATCATTTAAAAGTAGCAAAATTGGATTTCTATGATGAAATCAATGATTATATTTTCTAATACATACAAAAATATTAATATGGTTGAAAATACAAAATTTCTCAACAATTTTATGGGAACTAATCCAGACTTCCCTTATTGTGCTTCTTTACACCTCAATTGTCTATACATAAAAAAACTAACTAATGAAATATTTTTAATATAATATAATATTTAATGACATGAACATTTATGAATATTCTGATAATGATGTCCCAAATTATGATCCAACCTATTTCTCTATTATAAATTTATTAGTAACATTTTTCCTTCATGTAATAGTGATTTAAAAAAGGATAACAACTAATCAAAATATCTATTTTAAAATCCATTTTCATATTAAATAGATATAAATTGATTAACCTCTTCATATTTTCTTATCTCATGACCTGGATATAAGTAATCGTCTAAAAACATTAGAAACTCATAAAAAAAATTGTTCTAAACCTGGTGTTAAATCAATAACATTCTGAGTTTCTGTTTTTTGAATTGGTAGACCAACAACCTCCAGTACAAAATTTTGAAAGCATATTTGTTCTAGAACCAAATTAATATTTAATTAATTGGAATTTTATTAACTATGTTGATATAAAAATACATAATATTTTTTAAAACCTAAACAAAATTGAGGTCCCCCAACATTATAAATTGTTCCAAATCTCCTTATATCACATTTCTTAAATGGAAAATTAATTTTCCCTTTCTGAAAAAAATTCTGGATTTGATGATTCAAATAATTCAAAAGCTTTAGCTCCCTATATATATATAGGATGTATACCATTAATGTGTGTATTTCAATGATGATTTATATAATCATGATCTTTTATTAAATATAGTTTTCATATTCCTTATTGTTTATTTTTCTTAAAAATAAAAAACAAAAATATTTATTATGATTAATATGCAATAAGTATGAGATGGTCCAAACCTATTATAATTTAAAAAACTAAAAAATAATTTTAAATATTACCAATTGTATATAATTACTACTAATTTTTTCTAATTACAAATAATTACCAATATTTTTTTTTAATTCTTCAAACTATTTGAAGTGATTTATAATTACTACTATTTTTTTTAATTACATGTAATCACCATGGAGGGAAATAATTGGTCAGGTAATAGGCATGAGGGATGTAGGGAGTGGAGGGGATGATGATGACAATGTGAAAGAATTATAGTGACCCTATGTTCAGAACCATTGTAGGAGACACATACATGGATAAAATCACAAAATTATCCATGACTATAACTCCTACAAATGGTTTGAACATAGGAGAGTATAAATTCTTCCACTCCAATGTCACCTTCCTCCCCACAACTCTAAGCTTTCCTCGAGGGAACAATAGAGCAAAGGAGATAGAGACAATAATAGAGGGAAGTAATTTTAGTGCCCATAGTTTCTAAGCCATTGGAGAAGAGAAATTCATTTATGAACATGTGAGTTATGGAAGATGAAGAATTTGTTAAAAATATCAATGAAACTCTTAGTGTATTATTTACCTTTTTGATTAAATATATCATCATGAGAAAATAATTTTTTGACAATAATTGTGTGTTTACATTATGATTATCAATAACCATTATTTTCTCACAAAGAGAGATTGGACCAAAAATGGAATGCCCCAGTAATCATGTAATTTTCATCACTCGCATCTCTTTCCCCTTCAATCACTCATAGGATTACCCAAATTTATCTACCCTAAAAAAATTAACTCAAGATCACAATAATTTTTTAACTCTGTCAGTACCTTCATCCCCTCTACTCCATACTTCCCTCATTCCCCATAGTCAGCCTTCTATCACTAAATGTGTATAATTTTGGATAACTATGGATAATTAAAGGTAATTTTGGTTAATTTTTAATGCTAATGATTAATAATTATCACTGATTTCCACATATTCTTACTAATTTAAGCAAATTTTTACACATTACCACTAATTACTACTAATGTTTAATAATTAACACTCATTACCACAAATTACCACTAATATCTACTCTTTATCGCTAATTATCAATAATTTTTACGAACTACCCCCCATTACTACTAATTACATTTATTTTTTATTAATTATCACTCAATACTTCTAATTAAATCTATTTTTAATAATTATTTCTAATTATAAATTATTTTTTACTAATTACATATAATTACTACTAATTACCACTAATTGCCATTAATTCGGCTAGTTATAACTAATTACCACTAATTCAAACCAATTACGGCTAGTTCTTACCATTTATAGATTATTATTTCTATTTTCCTATAATGATTTCTATTTGCAACTAATGTTTTAGAATTTACTACTAATGTTTACTATTTTTCAAGAATTGATAATATTTAATGAAATTTTTTACTATTTACTATTTACTTTTACTAATCACCCCTAATTTTTATTAATGATGGTTAATTATTACTAATTGCCACTAATTGTTATTAATTACCATTATTGTTTTTACAAATTTCCAATAATATTTTCTAATTATCACTAATTGTTTTAATTACTACTAATAATAGATAATTTTTACTTAATTTACCCTAATTTTTACCAAGTATTATTAATTATAGCCAATTTTTTACTAATAAATTCTAATATTTACTAATTACCACTAATTACTGTTATTTTTTACTAATTACCTATAATTATTTCCAATCACTTATAATTTTCAATAATTGCTATTAATTTTTACTATTTACCACGACTTTTTACTATTTACTACTAATTTGTACAATTTAATGCTAATTTTTACTAATTAACACTTCTAATTCCTAAATACCAATAATTATTTATAACTATTGCTATTTATTTCTAATTACCATAAATTATTACTAATTACCACAATTTTTTTTATTTCCATTAGTTTTTTCTAATTACCACTACTTTTTTATAATTACTGGTAATTTTTTATAATCACTGCTAATGTTTTCTAATCACCGTTATGTTTTTGTAATTATATATATTTTATAATTAAAAATGATTTTATCTAATTACCATTATTTTTTTTAAATTATTTATAATTATTACTAATTAATGCTATTTATTGTATACTTTTACTAATTATCTATGTTTATGTGTTAATTAGCAATAATTATTTATTGACTAATTATCAATTATCTATAATTATGTCAATTAAAAATAATTACAATTAATTATTGTTAATAATTATAAATATAAAATATATTAAATTAATTAATAATTAAAATTATAAATATAAGTACATCAAATGTAACACTTTAATGGAATTTAAAAAAAATGTTAGGTGGGTGATTGCATCTTGTCTCTAGAATAAACATTATAAAATAAAACATAGGATGAAGAAGGAGAGGTGTGGAAGAAGGAATGTGAAGGAATAGTGTTCAAAAATTCATCCACGGGGTATATGTGTGTGTGTATGTTAGATTATTTACAATGGCACAATTTGTTATCAGATTTATATCTCAAAACATGTATTTTTGATGGGTTACATCACAAATAAATCCATCCATAAATACCTATGGTAGTGGTATAAATATATTTTTGACGTTTCCCATTGCAAATTAATTGTTCCGATATTTTATTCTCCATGGTGACATTGAAAAAAAATTTCTTTATGATGGGCCCTATTCAAAATACGTCTTGAGGTGACAATTATATTTAAGATATAAACAATTATTTATGAATGGGAGTCACTTATGTCACCAAAAAATCATTAGGTGGTATAGTGGGTGTTCACTACAAAATTATTTATGATGGAATGGATTTCCAATTTCAAATAATTAGTTGAAATAATTATTTTTTATGGGGTAATATCCAATGAAAAATATCTAATTTTCCCATTGTTATGATGATAGAAATGTTTTATCTATGATAACAGTGTTTATTCTGATTTTTGATAAATTATGTGGGATGTGATCATACCCCCATCAGTGGCATATTTTGATGAAACAAATTATTTTTAAAAAAATTCTCTTAGAACATATAAGAACATATATGATATAGATATATTATTTTATTTATTAAAGATTAAAATTAAAGTAAATAATTATTATTACATAACATAATAGAATTATGTATATCTTACAATGATAATCTTATAGTTTTCAAAGGCGAGTGAGATTATATTTGAACATAGAGAAGTAGAATCATAATAAATAAAATATTGGGATCATCAAATTTGAATGTGAACATCACATAATGGTCTAAAATAGCTTTAGGTGTGTCGATAAATAAAAATTTAGAGATTTACATTTACTTATTGTAACAAAGTTAAGTTCAATTTAAGTCTTTAAATAGTTTAGGATGTGTTCGTAAATACATATTTTAAAGTGTTAAACTTGTTAACAAAATAAACTCAAGGGAAAAATTAAGTAAATTTTTTTGAAGAATGACTGTAATGGAAAACATACAAAAAGTAATAAGTATAAAATAGAAGTTTTTAACATCAGAACATTTGATGTTATGATGTTAAGAATTTAGAATTCTATATTCAAAGTGTTTAACATTTTTAATTTGATTCCAAAGTCACATCCTTATTCAAACTATCTGATTTCATAGATATTGATCATTAAAATATTAAATGGGAGGGGTTTATCATATGGTTTGAGATGTAATGAGTTTACGAAATACCAAAAAATGTTGTTCCCATAAGGCCTATTTAGAAGTCTATCAAATGGGATATGAGTATATTGGTCCTTGTGTGTATTCTTTTTAGGATTATTAAAATTGTCTAAAATGTATCATAATTTTTAAAAGTCAATCACCACATTATCAATTATTCATATTGGCTTTGTATAGTCATGATGATAAATGATAATTGATCACTCAAAGTATAACTTCTATTTATACATAACAGATGTTCTTCATGGAGTATTATAGGTCATGAAAAAATGTTATTTGTTGTGTTATTGGAATTTTAAATTGTTAAATAGGGTAATGATGTATAAAAGGAGTTTTTTACATTGTAGGACCTACCATGTATACCCCATTAAGTGTAAAAAACTATGTCCTTTATATATTAGGTTTCATGTTTCATATTAGGATTTACCTATAACTAAGTTGGGATATATACCTAGTATGATAACATTATTATGTTGAAACATTTATTAATCAAGCCACGATGCATAGCTAATTAGTGGTGGTATAGTTTTTTATAGATCATGACTTCATTTGATGTATAAAAAAGATGGTACTTTTACTCTAATATGAAAAGTAATAAAATTGGGCCCACAATTGAGGTGGAATGAAGGATTGTATGACCGTAACTAGATAACACATTTTATGTTATTATCACTTGGATGAGGGGATCCATATGTTCTTATCTATTATTTTGATTTACATGGTATGTATTCATAAAACTAGAAATTCTATACTTAGATAATCGAGAACATATGAGTATGTTATATTGTATTGAAATACTTTAAGTCCCATTTTTACATGATGACTTAGGAAATGGGATCATATGAAAATGAATGATTATATATGACATAACTAGTAGACATAGGTATAGTGCCACTTGTACTTGATGGTGAAAATGAAAGTTCCCTTTGTATATTTAGTAGTATTTATTATTTTCAAGATGCATCATTTTCATTAATATATGGGTTCAGGAATTCATAATTGGAATCAATGGTGATAAGGCTAATGGGTCACATTTTTTGGATTATTAAATGGGGATTCAGGTTTATGAAACATAGAGCGTAGAACTAAATGTGTTTTGAAGTTTAACAAAAAGAAGTTGTGGATGGATATTTGTAGGGTATTATATATGATCGGATACATCGTGAATTTTATAATATCTTTAAAAAAGTTTTTTATATGACATATAAAATTATTTTTGGGATTAATTTGACTAGTTGTATATGATATAATATAATGTTAAATGACACTAATGCTTTACAAATTTATTAAAAGTTTTATATTATTCATATATTCCATAAATCCAGTATAATTCAAGGGATATGTCACAAACAATCCAAAAGAGCCAGGTTTTGAAATTGAAAACCCTTTTTGTAAAAAGAGCCAGGTTTGTCCTGGTCTGACCTGACCTGGTTTGGTTTGTACTTGTTCAGACTAGACAATTGGGCTACATGGTTTATCCAGACATGTTATTTGGTGGTGATATGTTATCCCACAAGACCTAGCCCCTTGGGCCATTGGAGTAGCCTGGTCTACCCCGCCCAGCCTGCATGAGTGGGACAACCCTTCTAAAGCAGACAGCCTAGTCGTGAGGGCGGTCGCCGCATTCCTCAGACGGCATGCCCCAACTCCCCCCATGTCACCTTCCCCTCAGCCCCCACATTTCACGGGATCTGCTGGGCCCCGGTATCTACTCCAAACTCCCACCGCCGTAGGCCCTCCTCTAACACGGCCTCGCTGGACTGCACCTCGTAACCGACACCATCCACCCTACCATCAGCCTCTCATAATTGTTGCATGATGCATCCACCATCATGGGCCTTATCGCCACCGCAGTCTGGACTAGACTACTGGTTGCCTCTTCCCTACCGACGACTTGTCTTTCCAGGTCCACCTAACCGGTGGCTCCCTATTGGTTGGGTGCCACCTCCACCCACAGCCACCCCACCGGTGGCCTTGCCCCATTATGATCCACTTGAAATGGTTAGAGTCACATCCTCTAGCTACCACCTTATGCTTATTCTTCCTTACGTTGTCTCGGTTTTAGATCAAATCTCATATTCTAAAACATGAGGATTGAAGAAATATAGATATATAGGGATATAAACACCCAAAATGTATGAATCTTTAACGTGTTCATGTCAACCTCAATCCTTCCATGTTATATGAACATCTGGGGGGAATAATAAACAATTTCTACCGTGAATCAACCTAAATAAATTCTTACAAGATAATAAACCCATCCCACAAGAATGATTGACCCGTGGATCAACCTATTTGTGGGTTAGTCTGTGTTCATCGTTAGAAATTATGAACAAGAAATAAATGAAATGGAATTAAACCCTACCTGGATTTTGGTTAGATCAGTGAAGAACATTCATAGTCAGAGGAAATCCGTCTATGAGCAATCATGATTCGTCATCTCACTGTCTTTCATCATTCATTAATGAGAGGTTTCACCATTGCATTTCTTCTTTAGTGCTTCCAAATAATTTCTCTAGGATTGTTAATATAATCCTATATCCATTCCAAGTTTTTAAATGAAGAAAATGTGTTTCAACATCAATGTGTCCTTGTATAGAAGTGCCACCACATTTCATAATTTATGAAAGAAAAGTCGATTCCCCATCATGGTATCACAACGGTATAGCATCGCTAAGAAAAATCAAAAATAAATAAAATAAACTTTGTAAGTTTATTTTACTCTCCTTTAAAATTTCCAAAAATTAACTTCCACGGTCGACCCACATCAGTCATTGTTAGGCCTCTTCTAATTAAAACAGCGCCTTACAAACTCAACGGTGGTCTCTAATTTCTGATCCATGTTTCTATTTATGAGATATTAGGATTTTAAAAATAAATTAATTTTTATATGGTTATGTAATTTTCGGTTCATTCCATTGAAGACCCAAGCCCACTAACGTTAAGTCATCCTTGGGTAAAGACACTTCTAAGAGCCCAATAGTGCCCTATAATTTCTGATATGGGAACCCATTTAAAAGTTATTCCATTTTTTCAGGAAAATTACTCACATGCACTATTAATAACATAATATTTTTCTTCAAACAATTCTAGGAACACTGGGTATGGAATCACACATCGTCTCATCACCTAGTCATTTCATGTTTTCAAAAAATTTCTAAAAATTAAATCCGGAACTCTGAGTCAATACAGGATATTATTGGATGTATAATTTTATATGATATATTTATGTTTTATAGAATAGAATATATGAAAATTTTATATCATTTATCTTGTTAAATGGAATATCATTATTGGAATTAAAAATGTGTGACACTCATTTTACCATAAATCTATGATATGTTCCTCACATAGATGATGAAAGTCATGTGTGTGAAGAAATGTATCATTGTATAAGAGGAAGATACATATTGGATTTTACCATTCCACATGATTTATCACACACTAATGGATGGATATTTTGTGAAAATATTTCTCAATATAAGGATGTGGTTGTAGGAACCTCCCATTAGGATTATATCATGTGTATTATCCAATGTGAATTACAATGGTTTTGGATACCATAAAACTCATTTTGAGGGTACATTGAGAACTTCTAGACACGTAGAAAATAAATAAAATATTGAAACCCAATATCAAAGGGAATATTTAATATCACAGGATTTGATTTCACTACTTGTGGAACCAAATATACTTATGGATAAAATTAATGGTAGTTTGAATTTTGGAAGATTTTTTTCAAATTTCAATCATACGATTATGAAAACTCTATGAGTATACCCTAACTAGTATTCTTAAAATATCATACAAATCCATGAAAACATTACAAGGATACTTCTAGGCCAATTTATCTTCATTAATATCCTTCATTCTTAGTACTTCTATGGTCAAACTCTACAGACACATATCCTTCATTACAAGCTCTCTCATGAAAATCCTCATACACCAACTAGTCCTTCACGTAGTACCCATTAAATCTTCTCATTTATATAGGAAATAAATTAATTCATATGAATAACTTATTCATTGAGAAATCTTACTATATTTTATCATCAATGAAGGTAAGAGAGGAAGTTCAAACTTGGCCCTCTGCCCTGGCCTCCCCTTCCATATAAATAATTCCTTACACCACCCTTTTTTTTGAATAACAAGGAAAATCTCTGTATACATAATGATATAGTTTAAGAGAAACCAAGTAGATAACCAATCCTTTCTATATCTGTAAGGATATTTCTTTATTCGAATAAAAAGTATAATAATGGGAGATAAGAGTAATTATGTTGTCCAAATATGTCATCATTTTAACCATAGAAAGAGGAAAATTTCATTGTGTTCTATGAGAACCATGGTGAAGGATCCCATCTTAGGAAAACCATGTTTGGGAACCAAAAACCTCACATAAACAATGAATTTAGTACTAGGTCACTACTCTCCTAAGTTACATTAGGAGGTATGTACTATGGAAACACTTTACCCTGCCCTCCATTAAACTGTGACACATTTACCTGTCCTCATACTAGTGTCACACTTATACCTACCAATATACTATGATTAAATTTTTCCCTCTCCTCCATTCAATGGTGATACTTCACCCTACCTCCAAAATAGGGTTAAACATATCATTTCGCTCATTTCTGGGAGACATTTCCCCCTTCCCCACATTAGGGTGAGACATCACCCATTCCAAAACCTGGTTTCTAATTCACCCAGGTCCTACACATAGACACTAATTCACCAAGGCCATACATATTTGAAATTTTTCACCCATGTCCTACAACTAAGTTATATTTCACCTTATTTATACACCTATTAGTAAATATAACCATCTCCAACATTTGGAAACCAATTTTCCCATTTTATACAATTTAGCACCAATTTTACTAACTCCCACACTCAATCACTGTACTCAAGAAAGACTTATCATTGATATTTCATTTTCCTAGGAATACTCTATGGGAGTCATGGTTTCTCATTCCTTATACTAAGAAACCTTATTCTCCCAATTCATAAAATAAGGTGATACCTTTGCTTAGGTCACCTACCTGGGCTTTTTCCAACCAAGACTCGTTCACAATATCTTAAGAAACATGAACATGATATAAACATTAGTATTCACTACATATATTATTTATACATTTGAAAATAAAGATTGGTCCTCCCATTAAGGGTATTCCATGGGTTTTAATTTAAAAATTATAGGTTCCTCGTGGTGCTTGCAATCATGTATTTAACTAATAATGTGGAACCCTATAAGAATGTTACCTGAAAATCCTCCCTTAACTCATGAAACACGTCTTTTTTACACCCTATAAATGACTCTATATTCTCCAACATCCTATTCAATCATCCATTCAATTAATGATACCATAATTCATATGGGAATCCTTCCATGTGTTATCCCTACTCCTTCTCACTATGATATATTCCCCAACAGTATAGTATTATCCCCTTGTCTAGATACTAACAGATAAGTGTTGGAAAGCCATATGGGACTTTAACTATTATTAAGTTCTTAATACATCCTTATAGATGATCTTAATTCTAGTCCCCTTAAGTATCCAAATTCTCTATAACGGCATTAAATCTAATGTAATCCTTAAAACCTAACTTTACTTGAGTTATCTTCCTGATTGAATAGGAATGGTCCTCTAACAAGGAGTAATTTCTGACAATATCCTCATTAGTAATCCCATATATGTTCTAATAAATGAACCATATCCATATATGAGCCACCCAAGTATAATCATCATCTTTCTATCAATAGGTCATATTCAATGTGACTGACCCTAGATAGATTGTCCACATTTCATTCAGGAAAACACATCCTTAAGGATTTATATTCCCTTCAATATGTTCTCCTAAATAGATCCATACTCCCTATAATACATTATTCCTCAATGGATTATGTTATCTTTGATATACTCTGCCTTAAATGGTCATATTCCCTTTTATTCAATATTCCTCAATGGTTCATATTCACTATGTTTCACTCTTTTCTCACAAGGGAAAATTCCATGTGATTCAATCATATCTTCCCCTCCTAAGTAATAAACCAAAAGGATTAACAAAAACATGATTTTCAAGTGTAAGACTTATCAATTTATTTTTTCTCCTTTCAGAAAAACACCTTATAAAACTACATTAATCTAAATTTAATAGTCTAAAAATATTTTAAATTAAATTATACATTGTTATCTAGATGTTATTCAATTCATTTATGTAGGATCTTAGGTTTGAACTGTTCTTGTAATTCAAAGTTTATTTTAATTTTCTAGATTGGGGGAGGGTTTTATTTTTTAACCAATATTGGAATGGGAGTCTAGACATTAATTCCCATTAAAAGGGGTATCTTAGGTTTGGAATGGGGTATGGGAGGTCTGATAGGATTATATAAGGTTCAGGAGCATAAAAGGGATAGAAATTTTATATTTTTGGAGGATATAACAAGTTTTATAGTTAGATAATTGTTGATGATAACCACACACCCCAATCATGTAGTCTAAAATGCGTAGAAATATGTTTTTTAAAATTTAGTGAACCCTAATCTTCATACATCAATATTACATCTCATTAGATAAATGATAAATACATAGAATTATGATCAATTCCAAAATCATTTAGGTTTAGTTTCATTAGAAACTTGGATACATAATACACTAGTAAATAAGATCTATAGGTCATCACCCACTAAATTATTCATAACTATCACCCTTCCTAGAAATTTAAAACTTAAAAACTTTTTTCATAACATACGGAATTGTAACATAATAAAGGGTGAGCCCAGATGTAGAGTACAAGTAAACAAGGGGATATCAATGATAACATAAAAATAACATGAGCATACATTTATGAGAATATGAGCTTAAAATTTTAAAACCATACCTTTAATATCTTATATCATAATAGTGAGTCATGGAATAAGGCTTGGAAGAATTGACTCATACATTAATACAAAAACATAATCCATGAAAGAATAATATTGGAATAATACATTATTTTTTGGCATACATATAAGCATAGAAAATATTATCCTTGGTTAAGGATCACTTCCAAGACTATAAATTTGGATTGGTTACACTCACCATTCTATCATATCATTAGTAAAGGATAACCCTCAATACTATCATGGTGGAAAAAAAGTCTCTTATTGAACTGGGTTCACTCCCTATTCTTGTCCATGTTATCTAATGAAATTTCTATCATTACCAAATGAATTATAGGGATATATAAATTTTCACCAACTTACCATATAAATAAAATTAAAATTATTTTTTCCAAAAGATCATTACAAATTTATCATAGAATAAACCATGTATTCGGAAGGAGTTTTATTAATATTTCATTATTTCATCATAGAGAAATATAATGAAATGTAATAGGTTTTATCAAAATATATATATTTTTTGTTTTATGAAAGAAATTCTAATAATAAGTAGGAATCCAAGTACACAAAACCAATGGATCATCAAATCTTAAAGGGGAAATCCTAGTCATTCCAAATAAAATTAAAAGAGTTTGAATAACTAAATCTATATAATTTCTATTGGATAGTAGTTACATCTATGTATTTATTTTCATTTTTACACTCTTTTAATTTTGAGGCCACCTATTACCATTCCCATACATTTTCCTCTAAGTTATTATTACCCACATTAAATCCACAAATCAACATTTGGGTTTGTCGGTCTAGGACAATTTTCCATTATTTAAATTAACCTGAAATAGAATTTCAAACATCTAATGAACATCTTTCTTAGAGATATTTATCCAAAAAGGGCCCTATAGAATCTATTAATGAGAATTAAGGATAATATCTTGAAACATTTTCTATAAGAAACATTCTTTCCATTATCCTTAAGCAAAATAACATTTAGGGCTATAATAGGTACTGGGATGATTTCCCTATCAACTGGATATCTAATCAATTATTATAAATTCATGATCATTTCACTTTGATCCTCCTCATCCCTATCACTATAGTATGGTTCATTTTTAACCTTTATAACAAGATCCTAAATAACATTATCAACTTATATTGGTCTTTCCGTCCTTGACACTTTCCCAGTGTTTTCTTCTTTGCCTAAAGACCTGGTAAACAAAATTTTTGGTAAGGTTGAGTAGTCCTTATGGGGCTTTACGTTAACCCCCTTACTAGATTGGGAAATTACCAGAATGAATATTTCTCAGCATTCCTTTTCCTGATCTAGACCTAGCACTCATATTTGTGTGGGATTTCTACTCATGGTCTGACATTGTATGTCAGTCTGATTCATTATTACTAAAATCAGAATCATAAAGGGGCCTTGATCAAACCTGCTTCATTTTCCATTTAAAATAAAAGTGAACCATATTTTTAGATCAAAATTTTCCTTATTTCTCCCACCCAAAGATAGAAAATGATTATTTATTTACAATTATAATGGAGGGTCTTTATAACTAGGGGACCTCCACCTTGGAGGGGCTGTATTCAGATAGGGAATCATGAGTTATTTATAATAGTCTATCCCTATAACTATAACAACATTAAAAAAGGATACAATTATAGAGGACATTACATTTTTCCTAGAAACTTTTTTATCAAACTATAGAAACAAAAATAATGTTATAATCTATCAAAAATATCTTCCACCTTTAAATCAACACCCATAGTATCTAAAGAATTCTGAGTAGGATCAGTGAGAATGGACTCTCTTTTATATGTATGATCTAATGAAGGGGAAATGAAACATTCCTCTATCTACATGGGGATAATAAAACCCCCATTTAGTTCCCTTATTCTTTTCTGACATAAAGAAATCAAATTCCCTAGGAGTAAACAGGACGAGCAGAAATTCGTCTAATACACAAACCCCACTGGTGTTTTTTAATGAAATTCCTCCCAAACTAAGTTCTACACCCAATAAACATGAGTTTTTGAACAAATAACTATGACACATATACACATCGAAGTTTCATGACAGACAAAATTAGTTCTAGAGTCCCATTATGGAATAATTCAAACCAAAGTCCCTATCATTTTGATTATATAAGGGGTTTTGAATGTAAGAGGGAGCTCTGGAAAGCTTACCCATAGTGCTATTGTCGGGGTATCCCACTTCATGTAAATATAGTAGGTCCATCATAAGAGGTGTAAATGGGATCTATTTCACTACTGAGTATCTCTAGAACATACAATGGTAAAATCTTATATATATGAAAGATGATCTATGATATGCTGCTTATCGAGGGTTCAAACCATTTCCCGCTCCAAGAGACCCTAAGATCCAAATAGAAATGTATATAATAAATATACTAATTGATGGCATGAACTAAATCAAGCCACCAAGGTCAAATTCTCGAGAGAAAATTATCTAGTAATTCTGAGGTTGAAAGTGTGATCTTAGGAAATCAATCATAAAGATTTGAGACATTAGGGAAACGTGTGTTTTCAGAAAATTTTGTGATGGAGTCAGAGTTAGAGAATCGGATAAAAGAGGGTAGCATATCACCAGAGTGAGATAACCCAGACCCCCATGCGGGTGGGGGAGGGATGAAAGTGATGTCCATGGCCTCCAAGTGCATGGGTAAAGTGCATGAGTTGAGTGTGAGAAGCTAATCTTGAGGATAAATCTTGACCAAGAGATAACAGGTTTCATAAATTATTCCTAGTGATTTAATTATAATGTGAGAAATAAACATGATTTGTAGAATCATTCTTAAATAACATTCATCATTATAATTAATCAAATGAAAAAATTGGACATCATCATTATATCTAAAACCTAATAATTTATATGTAACATTAAAGAATGTTATCCTGGATGAAAATGCCTTAAATTTATAACTGGGACTTTTCTCGTGTAAAATATCCTTTATAATTACAAATTAATTACAAATTAATTTATTAAAATGTAAAGGCTTATCCAATATTATGGAAATAATTTTCTTCAAAAATAAATTTGGAATAATTTAAAGGATGATTAAAATATTATACTAGTCATAAAGTGAGGAAAGTGTTTTCATGTTGTGTATTTTAAAACAAATATTCCTTTCATGTTTACATTAAAAATTTAAAAGTATCTCATCTAGAAAATGAAAATAAAATTCCATTGAAACAATTTTTAAAAAATTATTGTAACACCCTAAGCTTCTATGGTATGTCTCCCTTTAAATAATTCAATAGCTTGCAGTGTACGCAACTTCTAGATGCTAACACACCGCAACCAATCAAACTAACCATTTGGAATAGTAATACCCACTTTTGGAAATATTATAAATTTTATTTTTCACAATGGACTTCATTTTTGAATTTGGAATATCGAAATTTGATTAGGGTGAATTTTTAATATTTTTCTGAAAACATTGAATTTTTTATGAATAGTGAAAAAAACCACGTTATTTGTTAAAACCAACATTTTATTTAAATAATTATTTATTTTATTTAAATTTATTTTAGGTCAAAATAGATACATAATACCTATATATGTTCAATATAATTCATTGAGGTCATTTTATAACATGTTTAGATATATAAAAATTTTATTGAACTTTTTTCCACCATTTACCCACCTCCTAGAAGCATTTGCTAATTTGCATAAAACATAATTTTACCAATTTTGTGAGTTTAATTTTAAAAATTCTAGAGAAACGATTAATATTAGTATGTAAAATATGGTTCAATAATGTGTAAATAATTATGGGTGAATAGTAACTTTTGAATTTTATTTGCGATGATTAAAAGTAAATAGGGTAATTAAAGGTAAAAATGATATCATAATTATCCTAAAACATGTCCTAATTCTGTTGGATAAGTATAAGTAGACCAAAGAAACCATAGGAATAAATTATTACCCCCATTGGTCCACTTGGATTATATGAGGACATTTATTATTATTTTATTTAATGAAGAGTAAAAAGAGTTAAATTCAATGTTTAATAACTAAACCATATTTAATATAGGGTTACACACAATATAAATTTGACTATAAAAATTGATTACAAAGATAAAAAAATTCCTACATAATGATAGTTTATCTATAATTTTTAGACATTAAATAAATTGATTTATATATGACACAATAATGATGTAGTAATCACATTAATAATGAAATACTAAAATAATTAATATTATAAATATCGCAATAAATGTAATTTGACATTTTTGATGAATTAAAAAAAATTAGGTTAAAATGACATACTAGGATTGAATATATAATTTTATTTCAAATTATTTATGTTTTTATGAGGTCGAAAAAAAATCAAATACTAAAAAAAAGTGTCAAAATTGACATAATTGAGTTTTCATAAAGAAAATACAATATTTTTAATTAATATAATATTCCTAAAAATATTTGTTTTGGAAAAAAGACATATATAAGGTTATATATATTAATAATTAACCATAGGGGGTTATCTTGGCTTGTTATAGTAAGTTTATTAACCATATAATATAAAAATACAAAGAGACGTGGTAAATGTAAAACTATTTGCCTAAGAAATTAGTCTAAAAGATAAGGTTAATATGGGGACCTAAACCTGTCCAAAACCTATTGGTTGAGATTTTTTCAACCCATCCCCTCCTTATCCTTTAAATAAATCATTTTAGATCCATTAGAAATCGAAAAATGATTTTATTATAAAATAATACTTCTTGATTTTCCAAAAGTGACCCTCACCTCTCTTATAAAAAAGGTACTTTCCCTTCTCTTAATTACACACCTCAAAAGCCATTTGGTTCAGCCAACCCTGACCAAATATCCTCAAAATGTTCCTACCGTAATCCTACAGGCCTTCCTTTTGTCCCAAAACCAACATAAGGAGCCCTTTATATCAAATCAATAGGACGAACCCGAAGAAGGGGTAAATATTTCATCAACTCTTCCATGTTCTTTTCTTCTTCCACTTCTTCTCTCTTTATTGTTTCCATTATAAAATAATAACACCAATATATTCTTTATAATTTGATGTTATAGTAAAAATGTTTCAACCATATTCATTATTCTATCCATCATATTCATGAAAAAGTCACCATACGTGCATATGTACGGCATACCGTCTCCACGTTGTGGTGTAGTTTGTTATTAAAACACTTCATTATTTGGATGGGTATAATAATGAGTATAATTGTTGTAAATAATAAATATAACATGTTAATTATTATTTTTATACGATATACCATCCAATTACATAATATTTCTCCATCGATATAATGATATTGTCACTCATGCATACGTACGGATTACCGTCTCCACGAATGCGGTGTGATTCATTACCCATCATAATCATTCTATAATAATTTTCATTTTATGATTAAAAATAATGTTTAACAACTTAATATCATTCTGGATGTGAATAAAATACATCTTATCCATAAGAAACATGTCTTACATAACTTAGAATATAATGTAAAACGGATTAGTTAACACCATAAACGATGATACTTCTAAAGTATTATTAACAAATAAATATGATAATATCATATGTAATATCATATTTATGTATATTATTCTCATATAATTTAATAAAAATGTATTAAATATTATACAAGAGTTTAACATACCATTAACTAAGGAAAAGTATAAGGTAAGTGTTAATTTCACAATCTCCTTATTATCCAAGATTGTTTTTACATAAATATTTAATGGGGCCTCTTTATCATCCACATCCATGTTTCTTAAAAATGTATTCCAAATTTTTTTTTTACTATTTACTAGACTACGGTTTAAATTCATTTATACTATTTCTTGAATTTTTATAAAATGGTTTGAAAGGAATATTTCCATCATTTTCCAATCAAGGTACTTTATGACCTTTTCGACAAAATTAAGGAAAGAATGTCTTTTTTTAACTTATACGGTGGGTGTGGATATTTTCTACCATTATATCATCGTCAAATAATCCCATACAAGTTTATAAAAAAAATTTAAAAATAAATGTTTTCTTTTATAATTATGTGACTTTTAAATAATTTCAAAACAGAAAGTGGTATTTATTTCAAACAGTTTTCATTTCATCTCTGTCAACATCTTCTGATGGATTTTAAACGTGTTTGAAGTTGATTTATTATGATACAAATTTTTCATATTATATTGACTGTTATCTGATATGTTTGACCACATATGTGTTATTTTAACACTTTTTAGGGTTTATGTATAAAGTATTTACATTTCATATGATAGTTTTAATATGAATTTTTTTGTTATGTTTAAACATTTTCATATGGGGAATGCACTGGAATTAGTAATTGATAGGTGGATCCCACTATTTCTCATCGATTCATCTGTAGGACACATGATATGAACTAATCTCTTGACACAAGGCCTTGAAAAAATCTTATTTTTAGTCTTGGCCCATGGCCTTGACTATGTGGTTATGAAGTCTGGTGTTATGCATTCCATAATTATGAATGTGGCTGTTGATATTGAATGTGATTATTCCACTAGTAGAATATCCATGTGAATAATTAAATGGAATTATTAGATTTTATATTTTCCATGTTATGCTGATGTTTATGTTTAAAAGGCTTTTGTTTTAGTCTTATACATTATCTTAAATTTTTATACTTATTTATGAAATATTCTGTTATATTATTATCCTTAATAAGCATATGATCTCACCCCTTTCTATGTTTTATTTTTCTGAAAATGTGAATAAATATTTTATGGTTGACCTGTAGGGATAGGCTAGGGATATAAGTTTGGTCAATGGGGACAACATATTGTGGGTGTTTTTATTTCATGATGTAATGTAAAACATTTGAATGTATCTTGTACTTTAGGGTCCTCTAAACTGATCGGTCTTTAGGGAAATAATTCATTTTATCATTCCAATGTTATGTAATAATGCACTAAATCTGGGTAATTGGGGTCAGAGTGTTATAGTTGGTATCATAGGAAGTTTATTAAAAACCTTGGAAACTAGATTTCGATAAACTCTGATTAGAGCACATTTCCCTAAGATAGACTTTAATGATTGGTATAGAATAACTTCCTAGAATTTATGTAATGTAGAGATTTTGTATATTTTACAAGAAATACATCCCTTTTTGAATATGAGTAGGTAGAGGTGTCTCTAGTACAGATGTGCCTAGAATTGAAAACTCTGACAAGAAGTTTTGAGCTTGACCTGGGGTATCCTGGTACATGATAATGGGCCTTGTTCCACTCTTGGTTATGACACTCACGCGGGATATGCTTATGATAATTGAATTTTACATTACAAACCATTATGAAGGATTTAAGAGTGTATACCCTCTCAAATAAAACATTTTTTTATGATTATGAACTATATCCATAAATATTTCTACTTATGTTAAGGGTTTTACAAGTTTTGAATTATGTATTGTGATTCATTAACAAATATAGTGTCTGAAATTATTTAGAAATGGCGCCTATTGGAAGGAATAGAACTGTATCAATGCACATAATCTATGTAGGTATTTCCCTCCTACTCTAGATAATTATAGTAGAGATGGTGATTCAACTGGTGCTCCCCATCTTATCACCATTCTGGGACAACTCCCGCATGTAAGGAATATTATCCTTACCCGTATGGAGCACCTCGATCAACAATTCGGAGGATCAATGTTAGACTGCTTCATGGGGAAATAACCACCAACATTCAATGGGAGTACAAATACATAAGTAGTTGAATAATGGATAAATTCCTTTAAGAAAATATTTCATGATTTAGGGAGTAGAGAAAGGGAAAAAGTTCTCATGGAAGTTTATCACCTCATGGGAGCTGGAGATAAATAGTAGTCATTAATCCAAAACACAAAGGAAGATGAAGACATATCAAACATGGAATAGAGGTATTTTATAGATATTTTCTTAGAAAAATACTCTCCTCATAACCATCAAAAGGATATGGAAAGGCAATTTATTTGTCTGAGGAAAAAAGAGGATGATAATGTCGAAAATCATGAGGATAAATTTACAAGGTTATCAAGGAATACAATAGATTATATACGTAACCCAAGGAGTAATATTGGTCTATTATTTGATGGGTTAAAACCATTTCCCTATCAATCATTAGTCTAAAAATACTTCTCATCGTACGAAGATATTTTCTCATGCACAATCAAGAAAAAAAAGTAATTCTAAAAGTCTTATGACTTCAAAGAAAAGAAAGGGAATAAGAGATATGATGATCAATATGTAAATAGAAATAAAGGGAATAATGGAAAAGTTGAATATTAATCCTACGGTAAATGTGGGAAGAAACACCCTGGTACATGCCTGAATGGAATAGGAGTCTATTATAAGTGTGGTGAAAAATGGAACCAAGCTCATGATTGAAAGGGAAATAAAGAGGCTGTCAATGATGAATGCTATAATTGTAGAGAAAAGGGACAATGTGAAAATGAATGTCCTCTACACCAAGGGAACTTACCTAAGAAAATTATAAGGGAGAAAGGCCAAGATTATGTGATCACTACGGGTGAGTTTGAGTCTCCTAAAGACATGGGGGCATGTAATTTAACAGATTTCTCAAGTTTATCCAATGCATTATTTGATTCTGGATCATCACATTGTTTCATATCTTCATAGTTTTCTTAGAAAATCAGATACTTTAAATTTGACTTTACAAGGGAGTTTTCAGTCAAAACTCTTATTTTAAGTATCATTGCAATAATATTTTGTGAACCAGTTCCCATTAGGTCATATGAATGTTATTTATCTGCTAATCTAAGCATCATACTTGTGATTTAATTAGATATAATCCTCATAATGGATTGGCTTTCAGAAGATGATGTGAAAATTTATTTTAAGAAGAAGGAGGTAAAATTTTTTGATGATAATAAGGAGTAACTTATCTTTAGAGCAGAAACTTCACTACCAGATTCTTATCTAGATCCACCCCTAGTAGCTCTACTAAATTAAAATGTTTAGTAGGAAGAGAATGAAAGAATTATGGGTGAGGAAAATAATGTTCTAATAGAGGATGTACCTATTGTGTAAGAATATGTTGATGTGTTTCTAGAAGATTTACCTGGACATCCTCCTGAATGGGAAATTGAGTTATCCATTGATTTAATTCATGGTTCAAGGCCCATATCGAAGATCCCATATTGAATGGCCACTGTAGAATTAGTGTAACTAAAAAACAAATTGAGTAATAAGGGATTTATTCTCCATAGTTTTTCTCTATGGGGAACCCCTATCCTTTTTGTTAAAAAAAGACAGATCTATGAGTTTGTGCATTGACTACAAGGAGATCAATGATATAATAATAAATAACAATTATCCCCTACCTCACATTAAATCTTTATTCAACCAACTTCATTGAGCTCAATATTTTTCAAAGATTGACCTTCAATCTGGATATCATCTGTTGTTTGTGAAGAAGGAAGACATTCCAAAAACAGCATTTCGAACCAAGTACGGGCATTACAAGTTTTTATTAATTCCTTTTGGATTGAGTAATTCACCCTCTGTCTTTATGGATCGAATAAATAGTTTTTTTAAGGAATATCTTGATGAATTTGTAATGGTATTTATTAATGATATATTTGTATATTAAAAAATATACAAAGATCATGAAAATCAATTGTGCCCTATTCTGAAAACCCTCATAAGAAATGAATTATATTGAAAGTTTAGAAAGTGTGAATTCTAGCCTCAAGAGATTTATTTTCATGGACATATTGTCTCTCTGAATGGAATCATTGTTCATTCTGCAATGATAAAGGTAATCCAAGAATGGCTAGCACCGACGAGTATAACTGAGGTATGCAGTTTTATGGGTTTAGAAGGTTATTATCGATGTTTCATCTAGAATTTTTTAATGGTTGGATAACCCATTAACCAAGATCACACGTAAAGGGGTTATATTTGTATGGACAAAATAGTTTTAATAATGTTTTAAATAATTGAATAGAATATTAGTCAATGACCATATCTTGAATCTACCATCAGGGAATGACGGGTTTGTAATTTATAGTGATTCTTTAAAGAAAGAACTTGTTTGTGTCCTTATGCAGAATGATAGATTTATTGCCTATGCATCATGACAACTAAAAAATCATGAGCAAAACTATCCCACTCATGATCTTGGGTTGTCAGTAGTAATCATTGCTCTGATGATATGGAGACACTATCTCTATGGTGAAAAATGTGAGATTTATTCTTATCAAAAGAGTTTGAGGTATATTTTCTCACAAAAAAGAACTCAACATGAGGAAAAGGAGTTGGCTTGAACTTCTCAAGGATTAGGATTTCACAATACACCACAACCCAGGGAAGAAAAATAAGGTGGAAGATTCTTTGAAAGGAAAGTATCACAGAGTTTTGAACAAGATGAGAGTTGAAAGGGATCATATTTTCATGGATCTAGAAAATGTGGATATGGGAATAACCATAGAAGGTGAAACATCAATACTTTTTTAAATGGTTTCCAAATGATCACTTCTTGAAAGGATAAAAAGTTCATAGAATAATGATGATGAATTTCAAAAGAATATTAGAGCTATAAATGATGGGAGATTGAGTGACTTCATATATGAAGATGGAATTTTGGAATTTTGGAAGAGACTTTGTGTTCCCGATATACCTGATCTAAAAAGAGAATTATTTGATGATGCCTATATTTCCAATTTCCCTATACACCCTGGGAGAACCAAGATGTATAGATATTTGAAGGAATATTTTTTGTGTGACAACAAGAAGAGGGAGATTGCTGATTTGGTGTCATGATGTATGGTATGTCAACAAGTGAAAGTTGTAAGGCAACAGCCTGGAGGACTCATGCAACCTCTTCCCATACATGAGTTGAAATTGGATAATATTACGATGGACTTTGTCCTGGGGCTACCAAATTCTCCTAGAAATATTGATACAATATGGGTCATTGTTGATCATCTTACCAAGTATACACATTTTCTTTCCAAAAGAGAATAATTACCACTTAAACATCTAGAAATACTATATATTAATGATGTTGTAAGACTCCATGTTGTACCCCTATCAATTGTTTCTGATCGCAATCCCCATTTTACATTAATATTATGGAAAAGTATTCAGAAATCCTTGGATACTAAACTTCTTTTGAGCACTACCTCCGACCCTCAAACTAATGGACAATCAGAACGGACTATTCAAACATTAAAAGGCATGTTGATATCTGGCTTAGTTGAATTTCTAGATATGGGGGATCAGTATTTAACTCTTCTTTAAATTTCCTATAAAAATAACATTCATTCAAGTATTCAGATTGAACCATATGAAGCGTTATATGGAAATATATTTCACAAACCAACTTGTTGAGATGATGTTGCGAAAGAAAACTCGTAGGCCCAGAACTTGTTGAGGAAAAAATGGGGAAAGTGATGATTATCCAAAACCACATCAAAGTAGCTCAATGTAGGAAAAAAATCTATGCCAATAATCAAAGGAAGTATTTTTAATTTCAAGTATAAGATCATGTTTTCTTGAAGGTATCTCCATGGAAGGGTGTTATACAATTTAGTAAGAAGGTTAAATTATGTCCCAGGTACATCGGAACTTTCGAAATTCTAGAACGATTTGGGGATGTAACGTAACATTTGGAAATGCCTCCGAGTCTCTCCAAAGGTAATGATGTGTTCCATGTATTACTGTTGAGAAAATGCATACCTGACCCAATGCATGTACTCACCTATGAAGAAATTGAACTCGAACCTAATCTGTATTGTTGTGAAGAGTCTGTCAAGATTTTTGATACAATAGGACAAGTGTTGAGAAACCAGACGACTTGTCTAGTAAATTTTATATGGAAAAACCATAAGATGGAAGTGGAAATGTGTGAATTACACTAAGTTTTTGGGTTAATATGACTTGTTAATATTTATTAAATAATTTTTTTGAAGTAATCATGATGTTATGATTTTCAAAAAATCAAAGACTAAAAAGTGTCAAAATTGACATAATTGTGTTTTTAAAATACATACTATATTATTAATTGATATAATGTTCATAAAAATTTATGGTTCAGCCTAATGACTTATATAAGATTATATATTTTAATTATGAAACAAATTGTGTTCCCTTTTATTGTTATAGTATGTCTAATAACCTTATAATTTAAAAATACAAAGAGACATGGTAAATGTCAAACTATTTAACTATGAGTTAAATCTAAAAGATAAGTTTAATATGGTGACCTAAACCTGTCCAAAACCTATTGGTTCGGAGGATTTATCCCCATACCCACCTTATCCTCAAAATAAATCATTTTTGAGCCATTATAAACCAAGAAATATTTTATTAAAAAATAATATTTCAAGCGTTTTCCTAAAGTGACCCTCACCTCTCTTATAAAAGGGTACTTCCCCTTATCTTAATTTCCACCTCCAATGCCATTTTAATTGGCCTAACCCTACCCAAATATCCTCCAAACATTCCTCCCTTCATCATAGAGGCATTCCTTTGGTCATAAAGCCAACCTATGGAGCCCTTTATATCAAATCAAAAGGAAGAACCTGAAGAAGAGGTAAATATTTCATCACCTATTTCACATTTTTTCTTCTTCCACTTCCTCATTCTCAGTTGTTTCCATTCGTAAATAATATCTCAAATATCTTATATATATAGTGATGTTATTATAAAAATTTTACAACTATACTCATTATTCTATTCATCATATTAATGACAAAGTCGCCATACGAGCGTACGTACGAATTACCATCTCCACGTCATGGTGTAGTTTTTTATTCAAACACATAATTATTTGGAAGGGTATAATAATGAGTATAAGAGATGTAAATAATAAATATAACATGATAAATATTCTGTATATATGATATACCATCCAATTACATATGGTTTCAACATCAATATAATGATATTTTCACTCATGCGTACGTACGGATTATCGTCTCCATGAACGCGATGAGATTCATTCCCCATCATAATCATTAAAGAATAATTTTCATTTTGTGTTCAAAAATAATGTTTAAGAACATAATATTGTTCTAGATATGAATAAAATACATCCTATAAATAGCAATCATGGCTTATGTAACCGATTATATAAAGGAAAATGGATCAGTTAACACCCAGAACGATGAAACTACTAAAATATTATTAACAAAGCAATAATATAAGATCATATATGATATCATATTTATGTATATTATTCTAGTATAATTTGATAACAATGTTTTAACTATTATACAGAAGGTTTAGATGCCATCGAATAATGAAATGTACAAGGTAAGGGTTAATTTCACAATCTTATTATTATCCGAGGTAGTTTTTACATAAGTATCTACTATGACCTCTTTATCATCCACATCCATGTTTCATAAAAATGTTTTCCAAAACATTTTTACTATTTACGATACTATGGATTAAAGTCATTTATACCCATGTTTGACTTTTTATAAAAATTTTTTGAAGGATTCTTTCGGTCTTCTTCCAAACAAGTTACTTTAGGACCTTTTAGACAAAATTAAGTTTAGAATGTCTTTTTTATCTTATACGGTGGGTGTCGCTATTTTCCACCGTTATATAATCATCAAATCTTACCATACAATATTATAATAAATATTTTCAAATTAAATTATTTCTTTTATAATTATTTGACTTTTAAATAAATTAAAAATATAAAGAGGTATTTATTTCAAATAGTATTCATTTATTATATTTTAACATCCTTTGATGGATTTTAAACTTCTTTGAAGTTGATTTATTATGATACAAATCTTTCATATTTTATTAAAGGTTTTGTGGTATGTTTGACTGTGGATGTGTTATTTTAACACATTCATTGTTTATGGATAATGTATTGAAATTTCATATAAAATTTTTAATACGAATGTTTATGTTATGTTTATACCTTTTCATTTAAGGAATGAAATGGACTTAGTAAGTGATGGGGGGAGCATGCTATAGCTCCTTGATGCAGTTGTTGGTTTCCGGAGACAAACTAGTGTCTTGGTACAAGGCCTTGGAAAAATCTTGTTTGTATTCATGGAATAAGGCCTTGACTATGTGCTTATTAAGTCCCGCATTATGCATTCCGTCATTATGAAAGTGGCTATTGATATTTCATGTGATTATTCGACTATTAGAATATCCATGTGAATAAGAAAATGGAATAATTTGATTTTATCTTTTCCATATTATTCTGAAGTTTATGTTTAAAAGGCTTTTGTTTTATCCATATACATTGTCTTAAATGTTTATGCTTATTTCTGAAAAATTTCTCAATATTTATATCTTTAATGAGTATTTGAGCTCACCCCTTTCTATGTTTTATTTTTCCTAGGATGTGAAGAAAGATTTTATGGTTAACCTGCATGGATTGGCTAAAGATATAAGTGTAGTCAAATGGGAAAAAATGTTTTTGATGTTTTTATTTCATGATGTAATGTAAAACTTATGAATGTATCAAGAACATTCAAGGATACTAAATTGATTGGTGTTTCAGGATAGGATTCCTTATAGCATGCCAATGTTATGTAATAATGCACAGACTCTAGGTAACTAGGGTCAGGGAGTTAAAATTATTACATGAATTAAGATGAAAATAATCATTCACTTGAGAATACATAAAAAATTATTAAAAAATATACATGTATGTGAAAGAAAATTGGATTTTTTATACAAGGGATAAATAATGCATGTTTTACATAAAATATTCATCCAGTCTCTATGGTTATTAAGTAGAAAAAAAATAATGGAAAATATTTATTCTACATAAATTACCATAGTACATGATAAATCATGGGATTATTGAGATATATGTCCTACAATTACATCATTAGAAACTTGATTATATTAAATCCATATAAACAATGATATTGTAACATAAATTTGTTAACATTTTATTAACATTCCAATCAAGGAATAATGAAATAGGGGACCACATATGGATATGTAAATTCCAATAATTTTAATGATATGTATTATAAAACACATTATTGGGTGTTATATTCACTATATAGTATAAATAAGTTGTTAATATTTCATGTGTCTCACATAAATAATGGTAAGATGAAAATCATTTACCTTGATTTTGACATGATTCAAAAGTGATCTAAACTCTCGTATAGGTAATTAAATTTAATATATACCTATAAATGATCCTTTTAAATAATTATAATATTATTCATGATCTAATAATAAAATCACACCACCAATTAGTTAATAATCCCAAATTAAAATTCTCGTTTCTTGGTGTTAACAGTTTCATTTTTCATGAGAATTTGGATTTAGTAGTTATAGTAATTTTACATTATCAGGTTTCCATGATATAAATAATTATAATAAATAAATAAATATCATATATATTAATTTTATAAATATTTATAATAATCTATATAGGATTTATATGTGTGTGTGTTACACCATTCATTGAGATCGTAGGTCGTACGTACACATTAACATTATTTTCACTTTTTGAAAGATGAAATAAAGGAATTGTAAATAAAAATTACCTTTCATAAATAATTACTATATCATATATCATATTTAATCATTAAATCTATCCTATTTAAAATCTATAAAAATTGGAAATAAAAAATTCATCACATTTCTCCATAAAGGTGGTAGTCCAAAGGTACACACAGGTGATATTATCATTTTCCAACAGATGATAAGGTAAGATAGTAGTTATGATATTATAATTCTAGAAGAATAATTAATCACAAGTTTTATTTATTAATATTAAAGACATCATAATAACCATCCATGAAATATGGTGATCAAAAACGAATTGTATCTCCATTTCAAGGTGGTAGTCCACACTTATGCATGAGTGTTACTCTCAGTTACCATTTGATGGAAAAGTTGGTGAATAACAATGTTTGAATTTTCATAATAAATTTTTAGAATATTTAAGAAACTTGAGATATTAATTTATGATTAATAACATATATTTGGAGAAGGTATTTGAAGAAATGTGTTTGAAGAGATTGAGTAAGATGATTACCTCTTATTCAATAATCCTCCTTTAGATCATTTCTTAAGGACCCTCAGAATGGTATTTTAAGAATATAAGAACCTCTATTCCTAGATATTGAAGTTTATAAGATTATTTTTTAAGGATATAATGATATATACGGATCAATGTGGTGTATATAAAATACATATGGGATGTCATTTTACTTGGGAGGGAAATTATACCCTTGAAATTACTTTAATGATTTAAATATAAGTAATATACTTATCATGAATAATGCTTAAAATTTCAAAAAATTCGAAAAATAAGAGAATATTTTTAAAAAATAATCATAATATTAAATTAAAATAGTTTTTTTTGGTAATTTTAAACCATATATTATAATTTAACCTTCTTAATAAACAATTTTAACCTTAACTGCGGTAATGACTATTTGAATATTAAGGGGTTATAATTTTATATAGAAGGTTACAATTATCACATTAATGGAAAAGGGATTTTATTTTAAGCCATTTAAAATCCTAATTATGTGATTTAATAATTTTTATTATTTTCAAATAATTTAATGAGATAATATTTAATATAAATTATAATTAATTTTTTTTTGATAATATTCATTTAAATTGAATTTGATCTCATGAAAAACAATTTGCAATGAAATTATACTTTATTTTATCATAAATAATAAGTTATTATAAACCATAAAATTATAATAAAATACTATGAAATCAAAATAGTATTAATTTTCATGTTTTTAAAATCATTTACGTTGATTTTTCTACTACTTCAATAAGCATTATGCCAGCATTGTGTGAGAAAATAAGGTGAATATTTCATCACTAAAAATTATAAAAATTATGAAAATTTACTTTTTAATTCATATAAACATTTAGAATAAAACTTATCATTTTTAACCTTATATAAAAACTTATTGATATTAGTGTAAAGAGAGTGAAATTTTAAAATAGGAATTACTTAAAATAATATAATCATAATTATAAAGAAAAAATGGAACCAAATACAATATATTATAGTATATGATTCATATAGATTAATATAAGACATATGATAAATTAAATTTCTATTTTGGGTTGATTTGGAGACCTTATCTCATGGTTTTAATCCTATTTTAACAATTTTATCCTTATATAGGTTATAAATATTTTTCGAGGTTACTATTTTTAATGAAAAAAATAAAAGGGAACTGTTTTAAAAATTCATGAAGACTAATTATAAATATCTAATCCTTTTTCATAGATTAATTTTCAAGAACTAGAAAACATTAATCTGAGAAAAAAATTACAAAAATAGTGAAGAAATGTTTTACAGAAAAATTACGTTTTAAATATAAAAACGTATTTAGACCAAATTCAAACCAAAGTTGATTATAATGAATATTATTGGATTATTGGTAATATAAAATGACTAAATTTAATTTAAAACCAATTTAAAATATAATTTAACATTTTAAATGTGTGAAATAAAAATATTGTTTTTAAAAAATTACTATTTTTTACTATTCACTAGAAAATCAATCTTTTCATAAAATTTCCAAAATTTTATTTTATTATAATTTTGGTATTATAATTCCAGAAATGGTATTATTTTAATGAAACTAAATTTATTAAATTTTTAGAATTAATGATATTTTTCAATCATAAAAAGAAAATAAAAACCATTTTCGAAGGAACATATTTTGAATAATAAAATGAATTCACTAAAAGTTGAGGGCATATTTTCTATGAATTTATCTATTGATTTTTATTGATAAAATCGATATATATATATATATATCATAAAAAAACTACTTCTATTCATACATTCTAATTCAATAGCGATGTTATAATAGTCATAAAATAATAATATTTTGTGGTTCCTTTAAGCTCTTTGTTCTAGGTTTTATATTCTATCGAATACTATGTTATTTTAAAATTTTAGAGTGTTACATCCCACCCCCCCTTATAATTAGAACCTCTAAAATTTAACTTTTTCCAATAAATAAAAAGTTTTTTATTTTAAAATTATTTTTTTGAAAACCCACATCTTACAAAGGTTTAATTAAACTCTCTCTTGAAAATACGAAAGGGGAAATATGAAGGTCATTTGAGTAACACATAACTAGGTTTCTAAATAGAATAAAATAACTGTAAATTAAAAATATAAATATGGAAGAAAGAAATTTCCAAATAATTATGGAGAGTTAAATAGATCATTGATCCTAATAATTTGAGTTATCTTGAGAATGTAAATAATGAAAACCCAAAAAATTGATATGTTGTGTAAAAGACCATAAATTCACCCAAAAGTGAATGAAATAGGGAATAAATGTTGTCTCAATATAATGTTCCCAAATTTTTGGAAGTCATTTATCATATAGAATAAAAACCAAAGAAAATATAAAAACTTTATAAGTATAATTACATCTATTAATCAATTTATCTTACAATGTTATCTTTTTATCCAAAATATGTGTATTTAGGATAGAAAATCCATACCTTAAGCACTAAAAAAATCTTATAACAAATACCATAATCCAAAAAAGGATTAGAATATATTCCTCATATATATAAATATTATCCAAACCTAAAAGTTTTATCACAATGTAAGATAATATCCACAATGTCTAAACTATCATATGAAGAAATAATACATTTTACCTCAAAAAATCCAACAATAACACTAAAGGATCAAGTGATATTGGTGCACATATAAATAAAACTGAATACCAATTAACCTCACTAACATCAACATTATATAGTTTTTTATCCTCATATGTGATCGCAAACCTTTAAAAATACATCCCTGAAAATTTAATAGTATTCTTCACAAATAATCATTATTGTTAAATTACATGTTATTACTAAATGTTATGAATACCTCAACACAATGAATAATATCCTATAATACAATTAATCACCTTGATAAATCATCATATAATTTGATAATGTATTAAACTTCACAATAATATCATTAATCAAATTAAGGTTATAACCTGAAAGTTAATCTCAAGATTGAATATAAATATCCTTGAAAATAATTCTGTGTAAATGAATCACTTTTAAATCATCAAGAGTGTCTATATTCTATTATCTAATGGACCATAATTAACTTATCAGTAAATAATATAATAAAAAAAATGGTTCTCTAACACTCAATATATTATTGTTCATAAAACCTAATAAATGATTCAAATTAACTAAAAATATCATCACTTAAAACCTAAATAGTGTTATATATGCCTTCGAACTTATTATCAATCATAAAATTATAATCCCATGATAGTACCCATAATTCTTAAGTTAACCCCATAAGAAATTTTTTATAATTCCAAAAATTAAAACAATAATTATTTATTATATAAAATCATTGACAATTGAATATATTCCCTAAATATGAAAATTCAATAAAATTCATCAATAATGTCCTTAATCACTTTATCATAAAATTACTATTAAATTTCAGGGTGACCAATATGAACCCATTTACATCACCAATTTTAGTTATCTGTTAATCCAAACTAAATATTATAACCTTAACACTAAAAAACATTTCATGGTTATTGGTTCCTTTCAGCATATTTTTTCAAGTCATTAAAGTTAAAATATTATAAAACAATATTTATATGTTTCATTATTTTTATATCTAGAACATTATTCATAAAATTTGTTTATATTATGATTCTCAAATCCTAATACATGAACACCTATATCCATACACTTAAATTGTTAGATAACATAGGTTCTTCCTTGTCTTATGATTTAACAAATAGATAATGGAATTATCCTAGAAAATTCCCATATTTATTATACATAATACATTGAACTATAAATGGAACCTTAGGATAAACTTCATATCCCTACATTAAACTTTTTATTTTTCATTGTAAATTAAATATTCCATGCCCTTATTTTTGACAAAAAAAAATTTCTCATTGATCTGAATCATTTCCATGACTGATTCTTACCATATACATGACATATATGATAATGAATATTGTTCCCATCATGGTATTCCTAAAAGTCCATTTTTATCATATTAGGTGTGATAAGAAACACATCCAAGTTGATATTTTTAATCATATAATGAGGTAGTTGATTATGCATAATCATAAGGTTTCTAATTCCAGCTCATATTTTCATGAGAACAGTAATTCCATTTCCCACTAAATTTTTTGTTAAAAAATACTCTTGGTTCTAACCATGGACAAAAACTAAAAATTACCATGTGGGAAACAATATTCATAGTACAGACTCATATAATCATGAAAAATTATTTATTATATGTCTGAATCATGAAATATAATTTTCAATATATTATTCTATAGGTTAAACCTCGGCCATTAATGATCATCATTTATTCAAATACATCATTATTGTTATTAAGGAAAATGATAATTGACCAATACATATCCTCTTGGAGGTTTAAACATGGTGCGCAACAAGGGAACACTCACTATAAACATGAATATTAGTAAAGATAATCTTGAAAAACACATTTCTGGGATATTACCACTAGATACATCTCTGGTGCATACATATCTAATTATCATATCTAGGAGAGGATATTTTTTTAGGAAAATAATGCTTCATTAATTTCCATAACTTATGATGTTATCCTATAAATAGGATTATCCTATTTGTTCTCTCTAAATATTTCTCATCATAATTTTCGAAGGAAACTGAACCTTTCTATGATACCACTTATACAAACCCATTCTTTCCATGAATATATGTTACATTTTATTATATAAATATTCAGTACATAACATTATGACCACACTAAAATCATATATGTATAGATCCTTTGGAAACATAGATACATGAAAAACTATATCACAAGAGATCTAATCCATCATCTACTAATTTCATCACAACTACTACCCTTATTATAAATATCATATTCAAACCTTTCTTTATAGCCTGGGGAAAGGAAACTTATGAATGGGTGAGCTTAGATTCTCAATACAAGTAAACAAATGAGATATCAATGATCACTAAAACATTACACGAGAATAATGGTATTAGAGCATGAACATAACATTTTAATACCATACCATGAATATCATAGATAATAACCTTGAGTACTGGAATAAAACATGGTAGTTTATAAGACATGAATAATAATGGAATAAAAATAACATGATCCTTGAGAATATAATATTTTCATAGTGCATAATTTTGTGGCATAAAAATAAGTATGGGGAATCATCTCCTTAGTCAAGGATCATTTTCAATACTATCATATTAGATTGGATTCACTCACCATTCCACCATATCCTTAGTCAAGGTTAAATACAAATAAAATCATTGTCGAACAATTTCATTTCTAAATTGTGTTCACTCCCCATTATAGTCTAAATTATCTCATGTTATATCCATCTTATCCCAATTAATTAATGGGATATATAATTTTGGGTCCAACCTTCACATAATGAAAATCATATATATGTCTTCCACATTATCATAAAATAGTCATTTTAACAGATCCCATCGAAAGGAAACCAATTTCATTAACATTTAATCATTTCACCATATCATAACCCCTGAAAAAAGGAAATGGAATTTATAAAACTTTTAACATGAATTGATTAACATGTGTGAAATAAAAAGGATTCATATAATCATTCATAAATCATCATAATCATCATAATAAATCTAAAGAATAAATTTTTATGGTATCATTCAATCATAACCCCATTAAATCATAAGTATCATTAATAAAAGTTTTCATAGGTGGAAAAAATACTTTAAAAGATCAATAGAAAATTTCTTAAGAAAAATATCATTTTTAATTTGAAATCACATATTTAAAATCATATAATTTCCAAAATTTAATGGAATAAATTTTTTTTTAAAGGAACCTTTGAAATATGTAAATTATTATTCAATTAATTGTTTTTTCATGATATAAAGAAGTTATATTAATGTTGTATACTTTAAAACTATTCATTTCTTATTTTTAGTAAAAATTGAATAGTTCCCCATTTGGAAATTGAAAAGAATATTACATTTAATAAAAAATTAAAAATTGAAACATGGTTAAAAATAAATTAAAACATTCATTGGAGAATAGTATAAACTTTCATGAAAACATTTTCTGAACACATTGATATAGATAGAAAATGATCTAAAACCAAAGAGGGAATTAAATTTAGTTTTACTTAAAAATACACCCTTAGTCTCTTGTTTTATTAATGTGAGTAAAATGAAACAAAAACATTTATTCTCAAAAAGTAACCATATTAGAAGAAATTTCACAGGATTAGTAAATATATGTCAAAAACTAGAATCATTAAATACTTGATCGAAAACAATATTTGTAAGCAATAAGATTATAACATTAATTCATTAACATTTTGTGAATGTCATAATCAAAACCTCATGAAATATAAATTTTATATATATATATAAATACATTTAATTTTCATGATAAATATCATAAATGAGATTAATATATAGTGTATACACAATATAAATGAAACAGGGGGTGAATTTGGCTTGTGTCTCCCAGAAATAAAAGTGAGTTGAGAAACAGTTACCATGAGTTCTAATTATATACAAATCACTCTAAACCCAAGAATAATTTTTTTAAATTTATTGTACTACTATTAAATATTTTGGTATATAATTATAATATTTTATATGGTCAACTTATAAAATTTAAACATGCAATTATTAATAATTACTTATTAATATCATTATTTTCAGGTGTAAAATATTTTGTTTTTAATGAGAATATTTTTTCAGAAGTTTGAGTTCTTATTCTTTGATCTTTCTTTCATAATCTATATAATATTGATCATGATATAAATACCATATATATTCATTATATATATATATATATAGTGATTCATCCATAAGGGATATTAAAATATAAATGAATTACACCATTCTTAAGGAATAATTATTATATCATATATATCATATATATAATACATACTATCAAAATCTATCCTTATTACCAAAAATGTAATGTGGAAATTAAAAAATAATTGCATCGCTTCATAGAGGTGCTAGTCCAGAGGTACTCACGAGTGATGTTATCATTTTCTAATGAATGGAAAGCTAAGAAGGTACAAATTATCCTAATAACAATCCATGAATGTTGGTTTTGGAAAATAAATTATATTGATACTTAAAAGTGGTAGTCCACATGTACACATGAGCGATTCTTTCACTTTATATTTAAGGAAAAACCGGGTGTCTAATAATGTCCCATAATCTTAATAACATTTAAATATTTTAATGATGTTGAATTGTTTATTTTATGATTATTACCACTGATTTATAGGAGGTACAAGAATAATTAAATTGAATGATGTTTGGTAGAATGATTATCACTTCTTTGATTGTCCTCCTCTTAATCATTATATAAGGAACCATCAAATGTAATTCTATAAATACTATATCCTTGAAATCATGTATAGGGATGTTGAGAATAGAATACTATATTGTTTGGATGACCTATATGGTTCAATGTTGTGAAAATAAAAGAGATAATGAGTGTCCTTTTATTAGTAAGGGAAACGGAAAACATGGAATTACATAAATGATTTTAAAAATAATAATTCCTTCCAAATGTATAATGCTTCTAAATATCAAGGAAATTAAAAAAAAGGATATAATAAATATATGACAAAAAAATAAAATATATATAGGTATTGTAGCACTTTTAAACATTATATTCTAGTTTTAACCCTTTATTAACTGACATTAACCATAATTGGGGAAACACCTTTTTCAAAATTAATGGGTCATAATTTTAATTATAAGAAAAAATTTATATAATAAATTGAAAGGAAAGAAATTTTATACCATTGATAATAATAATGGTTGTCTTTCTGTATTTTTATGATTTTTAAATAATATGATATGATATTATTTAGAGGAAAATATCATATGTTTCATTTTTCAAAATGTTCATTTACTTTGAATTTAAATATGTGGAGAAATGTATAAAATTTTGATATCAAACTTTAACATTAGTTATAAATTATTATTATTAATAATATTTATGTCACATCATGTGTAATTCAAGAAATGTTACATGTTTTGTTTTTAAATAATTTACCTTAATTTTTATAATTCTTTCAAAAGCACTGTATGGGCATTGTGTAAGCATTTAAGGTAATTCTTACATCACTAAAAATATTAAATAAATTAACATGAAAAAAATAATTAATATGTATTTTAAATAAGCATTTATAATAGCAACAACAATGTTTTAATCCTTATATATGAAAATTTTGTAATATCTAAGTCAAGAGAGTGAAATTTGGGAATGTTAATTTCTTAAAATAATATAAAAATGATTATCAATGGATAGTGTAAAAAATGTAATATATTCAAATTTGAGATGTATATGGATGTCTAACACCTATAAAATGATATAAAGGAATGTTTGGGTTTATTTTAAGACATTATCACATGGTATTAACTTTTTCACCCACTTTACCCTTATTAAGGTGATAAATATTTACAAGGGTTGGGGTTCATAATGTAAAAAATAAAATGGCCCTATTACCAAATTTTGACCACCATATTTCAAATATGTAACCTTTCTTCAAGATTTACCTTCTAGAAGTTTCATAAATTAATCTGATATAAAAAATAAAAAAGTTAATGAATAATAGATTTTTATAAAAACATTTCACAAGTATAAAAATGTTTTTTAAACCAAATCAAATTATCAAATTGAATACAAAGAACATAACTAAAAAAATCATAATATAAGAGAAAGAATTTTACTTATAAAATATATTTAAAACAATTTAACTTTGTAAATTCGTGAAAGAAAAATAATGTTATAAATAAAAATCATTATTTTTCATTATTCATTGAAAAATAAAACTTTTCCTAAAACTGGAAAATGTTCACCCTAAGATAATTTTTATATAATTATTTCAAAAAAGTTATTATATTTATAAAATAAATTTTCCAAAAGATACATAAATTAATTATAATATTCTATTTTAAAAATGTTCTAAATACCATTTTTCAAGAAAAAATATTTTTAATAATAAAATGTCTTTACAGAATAGTGGGTGTTTATTTTTAAATAATTTATCAATAAATTTATTTTGATTATGACCATTTTATTTTTTTTATTATTTGGTTACTTCTATTCATACTAACCAATTAAATGTCTATATTAACATGGTTAAAAAATAATAAATTTTCATTTTTTGTTTAAGATTGATTTTTCATGCAATATATGTTATTGAACATAGTATTCTTATAAAATATTGGTGTGTTACATAAAACCTATGAAAGAGGTCGAGAAGCTGCTTATGTGTCTATAGAAAACTACATAATTGACCACTAAGTTCAAACATTGTATGTAAAATTTTCACTATATCTATAAAGGATTTATGGCTAGTATAGAGGGGATTACATGGTGTGAAAAAGGTGTTGTCCAACCATTAATCTAAACCAGGTGCCCTTAAAAAGTGTGTTTTTAATGTTTTTTATCCATTCAAATTTTAAGATCAAAATCCCCCCCCCCCATTTCATCTCCTCATTCTCAGTTCTACACACAACAACCTAATCCCCTTTATATTCTCCCTCATGTCCTTCAAGTGTCTTTTTTGGTGTAGTCTAATGATTTAACATGATTCGTTACACCAATTTTCCTCCACTTACATCTTCTTTCACTCGTTTTATTTTTTGAGTTTTAGTTTTTGGTTCAAATTCCACTAGATCATTGTGGAATTAGCCAAACTAGATGGGTATTTGGTTTTCCTAGATTGGGGACATCATAAGAGAACATCATAACACCGTCATTTGTCCTTTTGAGGAAAATTTATTATATGTAATTAATTAATACTTTTATCTTGAATCTGGGACTCAAGATGGATGGATGATCTTGGATGATTAAATTAGAGCTCTAGAATTGGTTTTGAACCATTGTAAAAAAATGGAATAATCTTTGAAATAGGTAGTTGTTCTGGAATAATTTCCATGTGTCCTTATACCTGATGTTTGCAGGAATCTATATGTGCAACCTTGCCAATTGGGTGATGAACCTGGTTATAATTAAACTCTTTAATATAATATAAATAGTTTAACATCAATTAAACTATTAAGTTGTATGATCAACCTACATTAAAGAGAGAAATTTCCAAGCCACAACTTCTCTTGGACACCAACTTGATTTCTTGTCCACGGATGGAAGAGTCATGGGCCAAGATGATACGCAAGCAACTTTAATTGTGGGTTGTAAAGAGACCCATGATGGTTGAACCTAGTAAAACCATGTGGAATCTTGATATTTCTAGCCTATATGTGTTGACTGTAGATTGAAAATATCTGAGATGGGTGATTTGACAAGTCATAGAGTGTCCCGAGACATATTGGCAGGACTTGATCCACCTCTAGAGACTATTTCTAATATTCCATTCCCTTTAGACTCATGTGGTCATGAGATGACCTTTCTAACTATGAAGGATGGTATGTACTTCAATCATCAATCATATCCCTAGGAAACAATATTGGATTAAGTATTCCAAGTGGTATTTCTTCATTGAATAACTACTTAGGGAACCCCTGTGGGTGCCTCGTTGTGAGTTTACCCTATTCTGGTCTATGTGGATTTAGGTAGAGATGGTATTGGGTGTCATCTGAGAAACTGTACTAATGATGTGACATGAGTGGTTGTAGATAGTGGGAAATGGTATCGTGAATTATTCAAACACATAAATTGTATTTATGATTCACTCATCAATTATATCTACAGCTGGAGTTTCCGAGAAATATATCTTGAGACCAGTCTATGGGGATAATGAGATATATTATTATTTTGGATGATGCCCAAAGGTTATTACTGGGAACAAACTATTGATCCAGAAAATAATTCCTGGGTTATTAGGGTTCAACCTCGGGTCCCAAATATGTCAACTATTCCTAAACCTATTGGGTTGGTTCTTATTGGATTGGTCTTGGTATGTTTTAAACAATGGAATCCCATAGTGGTGTTTTATATTATGTTATGGTATATGCCTTGGGGAAATTTGGTAACTAAAAGGAAAAATCCCTTGGTAGGGAGGTATATTATACTATTATTGGGGTTTCCATAGATTTAGAGTCAGCGTTTATCTCATATACAGGAATAGATACTTCCAGTAGAATTCCCCATGATTATGATATTGATGGGGCTTATACCGAAATGAGGAGACTCCAAAATAGTACGTACGTGATACTTAGGGACTATTCACAGCTGAGGAAACCCCAATAGAGTAGGTATGTAATAATATAGTGCATATTTACCTAATAGGAATATTATAATAAGGTACAATTAATGATACTCTAAAAAACACCATTCATGGTTGTATGTGAAACCTGATTTCGAATATTCCCAAGGGGAGTTCTGTGATACTCTGGTTGGCATGATTTAATGGCATGCTAAATGAAATTACGGAACGAGGGAAATAAAAGTAACATATTTATATTTACTTATTAGTTAATATTATATATATTATTCTAAAACTATAACATGCATATATTAATGCATCATATGTTTATTACAAGATTGCAATGGTGGTTCCCTAGTGAGTTCTGTACTCACACCCTGATTGGTCCACCATTTCACTTGTGTACACAAGCATCTCTCACATGGTTATTGTAGGACTAGTTTAGGATTGAGGCTTAAGATAACATGTATGAGTTGGATAAATTGGGATATTTCAACATACTTGGATGAGGTGAGTCTTCAAGTCGTCATGAGCTAGTGTATTTAATTTTTCTATGTCTGTGGTCATTATATTTTACCGGCATAGTAGATTGTCTATATTGTTTTTCATATCTTAGATTTTATTTTTGTTCTTAATTTTCAATATATTATGGTTACTTATTTATATTAATGAAAATTTTATACATTTCTTATAGTCTTTCAATGATACGCATTAGTCCCCCATTGCTAGTAAGAAACCTATGTAGTGTAGGGTGGTGTTCCAGAGGTTACATGGTAAATAGATATCATTACTGTTTACAAAGTTGGATAAGTGTAGGTGTTATAGAGTGGAATGAGATCATTTTTATTTTTCAAAATATTTGTGATATTGTATCTAGGATATATAGGAATGTGTCAGAGTCTGTCATGGATAAAATGTCAGTGCATCATAGACACCATCATTTATAGGAATTCCAAGAATTCCTTGGGTTTTATATTGTTTTTCCTAATTTTCAATTGTATTGTTATGTATGTTATTTAATATGGGAGGGTCACATGGATGTCAGGTTATTTTATGATTTATGTTGAATTCTTGGCTCTTGCACCATTAGAAAGAGACCATCTATGGATGTTGGATATTTTCATGTAGAGGCAAGAGGTGTTTCATGAAGCATTCTTGTAATGTATGGATTTACATGGAATTTAACAACTTAACTATGTGATTTTCTTCATTGATTATAGCTCCAGTTGTTTAAATTGTCAAGAACTAATCATATTTTATTTTCCCGTATATGTTCGTCATGTAATTCCACCCAGTTTGACCAACATGTATATATATTTCCTTCTGATATCAAGTAACATGGATCTATGGTTAGATGAAGGTGATGATGATGACACTGAGGCCCCTAGTGTGTGTGGCCTAGATTGAACATATTATTATATTAAATCACATAGTAACTTAGTATTAATTCCCTTACATGTGGTTTTAATTTCGGTCTGGTTGTTTAAAGTACTAGTATGAACATATATGGTATGTTCTCTCACAAATTAGAATATTAATATTTCTAGAAAAACCTTTTAGTTATAGTTTTCCCCAAGTATTTATCATATAGGTTGACATCATTGGATATGATTATGATGTTAGATAAGTTTTCATTCTAGAGAGTCAGCCTCTAGGTGGATTATAACAGGCGATCAGTTCCCTTTTATGTTATTGAGTTAGCATGGGCTTCCACTGAGGATATGTGACCATAGAGTTAGCAATTTGGCATGTCCATTTTCATGAGATGTTTAGATGAGAACATGATCATTCCCATGAGTTGTTACGTTCAATGATACCTAACCATTAGGCTATGTGGTTGGCACATATAACTTGATATGTATCTCGGTGTTTAGTGAGTATGATATTTAGTGGTTCTATAGGAAAACCAATGAAAGGGATCATCACAAGAGCTTATGTGCCTTAAATTTTGTATCATGAGTTAGAGATTACTTTTAGATTAAGGAATATATGTTTTAATAAATCTGTTATAGTAATTTAGATGACTTAAAGATGATTATATGGGTGTGTTTAGATTCTTTTGACTTATAATGGTGTTGGGTGGTTGCTAAGTGTGTAATTGGCTTTACTAACAAACATACTGTGGGGAAAAGTCAACCTAAATTTGTAAAGTAAAACTCATAGGATTGTGTTTTTGGATTATACATGTGGTAATTATGGGAGTGTACACCCATTTTTATTTAAAGGGAATTGAGGTGATGCGCACCATGAATTCATGTTACCATTTGAACTTTGAACCGATGATTTCCATGAGTATGATAAATGTTAATGAGTTTTAATTAGTTACTCATGGTTATAGTTACTTGGGAATTTGATTAATCTATACACCCAATGAATGAAATGTGTAAGGCCATATGGTTTAAAGTAAACCAATGGTATATTGGCGGTGGGGACCCTTATTCTAAGTGAATCTCCTTAGATGTTGTGAAGAAAATTTTGATGAACTGGAATAATATGAATTATGTGTTTTGGATTGGAACTCTAGTACAAGTAGTTTTTTCATCGTCATAGTAAATTCTATGATGGATAGGGTGTGGGACAAGATTATTGGGTTTTGAAACAGTGAAGAAACTATCAGGTGACACCGATTCAGGGATGCATGGTATAGGTCATGGGTGGTACAAACCCCATGTTGTTGGGGTTTTTATAGTAAATGATTGATTTTTGGATGTAATTAATATAAATTCTATAAAAATAGATATATAAATATAAATACAATTAGATTATTTGAATAATTATATGTATGGACTCAAATTTGATATTATATGGAGTTTGGGCATTGGTTTCAGGCTTATGTTAAGATTAATTGATTAGGGGTGTGTCAGTTCTCGTGTTCAGAGTGTGATGGAGGGTTTTTTGGGATAATAATTTTACCATTTAATCACAACTGTCATTATTTTTACACTTTTGTGAGTGTGTTGTAAAGATCTCAGGTTGATTCCCAGATTAAAAGTGATGGGATCAAGTGTGTGAGTGGTGCATCGACAGTTGTAGATGGGTGATTCCGAGAGATGTTAGATAGTGGTGGTCCAAATGGTTTTCTTCTATATAATTAGAAGTAGTGTGACATAAAACATATTGTATTATTTATTTTGGAAACAATAGGTATTCTATAGACATTATTCTCTGATTCACAAGGAAAATTAGATAGGTATGTGTTGTGCATAGTAGGGAAAGGCATGTCTATTTTGGCTTGGAATTTGTTATATACAGAAGATAAAAATGTTTCGATGGAATTATTATGTATTATAGTTGTGATAATTTGGGAAACTACTCTTTGTGTGTTTTTTAGGATGTGGAATTAGATATTCTGTTGGAAATTTGAAAGGCATGTTTGTTCTGGCTTCAGAATTGGTTGGTGTATGAAACACGCTATGATGGGAGAACCATGGAATAAATGAAAATTTGTTTAAAACAAATGTTTTTATCATGATATATGTACCTGGGAAATAATTGTTGTACCACCCTGAAATTTTAATGTATGAATATTGTATTTTATAGCCTGTATGACCCACAACACTGTGCTCATAATGAAATATAATATCTTGAGAATTTACAATACATTTACTATTTTAAATAAAATAAATCTATGATAAAACATTAAATTCATGTGTTGTAGAGTTATCATATATCATACACAACAATAAGTTTCTTCAATAGCTTGTGTTACACGTAAGACTGAGTTTTGCTGAGAAACATTATATTATTAAAAGTTTATTTTTATATATAATGTAGATTTTATATTATTATAAATTAATATGATTAAGTAAATTATAAAAATTTATATTTAAAAAAATAAAGAATTAATTCATTAGTTAAAAATTAATTTTAAGTGAATATAAGAACTAATTGAATATAAAGGGAATGTTATTATAGAAAACTATTTTTATGAAAAAACAATTTTATCCTAATAAATTAAATTAATTAAAATTATTATGTATGTTAATGTAATATATATATTATATATTCCATAAACTATTTTTTACATTCATATAATTGATTTGATAAGTATAATATAATAATGACACCAATATTTGGTATAAAAAGTACTATTTTCTAAGGACAATTCTACCACATTTTAATGGAAAACCTATTTCAAATAAAATTTTTGGAACTTTTATAAATTTAAAATGTCAAAATAAACTTAAAATTTTAAATATAAATATAAAATTTAGGTTATAGTGATTTTGATATATTTCTATTAAGTTTTATTTTTTGAAGAAGTGTGAAAATACTAAATTTTACTTCAAAACTGTTTTTCATCTATTTTATTTATAAGTTTCACTTATATTTTTTTGTTTTAATATTTAATTGGTTATATTTTATAAAACATAATCCAATTTAGGTAAATTTTATTAATTAAACTTTTAAATTTAATGATAAAACATAACAAACATTTGGACATTTTATTTAAAAAACCCTCTTTTTCCTCTCATCTACAAGATTAAATTTTATGTGATTTCTTCCACTTATGTGATTGGAATTTGGTAAAATGGATTCCATATTTTAAATAAAGATAATTTTAAATTTATAATTATTTAAAATTTGTTTTTTACAAATAATATTAGCGAATGAAATTAAAACTAATTAAATTGATTAAGTGAAAAAATAGCTTAATAACGAACTAAACCTTAAATAAAAGGGAAAAATAACCTAGAATATTTTAAAAGGTACATTGTACGGAAATATTTATACCCTATACTAACTTACGTCTAATTTTTTTAATTATTTTTTCCACATTTCATGGAAAAATGTGGTTGTAATTCCCATTTCAAAAATTTACAAGAATGCCACTCCACCTCCACTCTAAAAAGGCACTCACCCCTATCCCTTATTCATACTTCTCAAACCCATTGGATAACACAAACACTACCGAAATTACATCCCAAAATCCCAAACCTCATCATTTAATCCTTCATTTTTTAAATAATCCATCCAAGTGAACCATTTTATGGAAACCAAAAGGAGTTTATCGAAGAAGAGGTAACATCTTTTCCCAAGCTATTTTTCACTATTTTCATTCTCAATCCTATTAACTCTTCTTATTTCATGCTAATATAATAACACAGATATCATAAATATACTAATATTTTTTTCATCTATGTTTCATATGTAAACATACAAAAAATTCCATCTAATGGTTGAGGAACATACCATTAATGTGTATAGTGAACTATCTCCTCACAAAATGTTGTCGGCTGTTTCTCCTTTACCACATATCATGGTTGAGAATTATGATGCACCTGCTATTTATATATGATATATATTATATTTATAATTAAATTATTATTATTTAATTTTTATATAGCACATACCAAAATGAATCCCATTTTTTGAAAATATTGTAACAACATTTGTGGAAATGTGGACTACCAACTCCTCAAAGCGATGTCATTCGTTCACACTATACATGGAACATATAAAGATTGGTTATGTTAAATCTATGGAACATATGTGAAATAAATATGAAATTTTAATTATAATATACATAAATGACATTTATTTATCATTATTTTAAATATGATAAATTAATTAAACCAATGTTTATCCGTACGTATGGCCTACTGTCTCCCTGAATAGTGCATTCTGTTTCTTATCTCCAAATATCATGTATTTTTATAAATAAATATATAATTAATATATATGATATTTGAATCATGTTTTACATTATTGATATGATTAAACCATGATAATAACAACAAGTAACAAGGTGAAACAAACTTTAAAAACTAGGAAATAAACACCTAAAATAGTAAAAATAATTAACAATTTTTACCAAACGTGTAATAGAATATTATAAAAAGATTATATATGATATCATAAATATTAATAATCTTTTGGAATAATTTATAAACATGTTTAAAACCATTATAAAACAATTTAAAGGACATTAACATAAAATAAAATGAAGGGTATGGTATTTTCTTCTCACTTTTTACATCCGTAAAAAATGTCATATTCACCACTAACTTCTATTGTGTGGAATATATACTAACAATTTTGATATATTATATCAATAAATTTTTTATATTAATGGTATTTTGATTTTGATTTTTATTTCTTTATTCTAATTTGATTGAGTTAAAAGTTACAAAGTGGTTAAGAATTTCATTACATGATTCTTTTTCATTGGGTTATATTACTTCCTCTTTGTCATTAATATTATAAGATTATCTGTGTAATCGATTTTTACTATATATTATCTTATTTATACTTTGAATGTGGATTTAAATTTTTCACATATAATATATTAATTTATTGATTCCCGCATCAATGTTATGGTAATTTCAATGCTTTACTTCACAATATCATTTTTTTAGGATTATTTACACAATAATTTCAATTATATGAAATTAATGGAATTTTTTTTAATAAAACCCTTTAATTTTCTTCTCATTTAGTTATTTACAACCTTCTTTAAGCAATAGAATCATTTTATACTATCTGGTTCTTAAACGTTTTTATAAAATGTATTTAAGAAAACACATCTTAATTTCCCTTTATAGGTGGAGATCCTATTTAATTCTAAAAACCCTTATTTTATAAAAAATATCAAAAAATTTAACTATTTTGAAATAAATTTTAAATAAATTTTTATCTGTTTTTTCTTTTACAATTTTATTCAAAGAAATCTTCTTGTCATTTTCTAAACAAGAAACTTTTATAATAATTTAACTATACAAAATTAATATTTTTTTCACCCTGTATAGCATGTACAGATTTACCCTGCATCATTTATTCAAAGATTCCTTAGAAATTTTAAATTCCAACACTTTAATGAAATCATTTCAAAATATATTTTCAAAGAGAAGGGTTTTAAAAGAATCCAAATAAAAATTATATTTTTGTCAATAATGTTTTTAAAATATCTTTCTATAATATTTCCATTCATCAATGTCAACAACCATTGATTTTAATCCAATCAGGATATGTTGTATTGATAACACGCTTATTCTACATCTATATGGTTTTTTATTAATTTATCCAAAGATAGTATTAAAATCCACTTCTTTTATTCCTTTCATTCCCCTTGAATTATTCAATTTTTTATGATAATTAAACATTGAATTTTACCTATTTATCTATATAATTTTACATGAATATGTTTATTTCCAAAATAATATATGATTTTTAAATATGATTTTTACATTAAATGTTATCTAATTGACTCATGAAATATTTTAAAATTGGTATCATTTACTATATAAAGATATTTGATAAGGCACGTTGATTATTTAAATGAACTACACATGATCTATATAGGATAGGTATAGGTTTATTCAAGACCTATGGGTTGGGTGATGTTTAAGGAAATACTTATGGGTTGGGGGACTTTTAATTTAATCCACAAGATGAATCAATATCCTCATGAGATTAAATTATTTGTGGAAAACCCTTCATGTTTTTTTCCAAGAAGAATATAGGGATTTCTACCCATAGATTTAAACTACCTTTTGGAATTATCTTAGAGATAATGGTTTCATGTGAATGGGAAACAGGATGTCTATTAATTAAGAATTTTCTATAGTGATAATTCCTTTATTATTAATATCCATGACATTATTTCATTGATATATTTATAGGTGTACTTCATTTTCAGGTTTTTGATTAAATAGCTTGTGTTTTAGTTTATTATCTTTCTATTTTTATTATACCTTTTCTAGTTATTCGAAATTGGAAATTTTTTCAGTAATTTACAATTATATATTCTTTTACACATCTTTCCTAATTTATAAATTACATGGCATATGGCTATAGTTATTACCTTCTTATATTGACTATTCTCATTGTAACATTATTTCTTCCACTATACACTACCCTTGCTGAGCATTTGAGTTCACTAATATTTTTTTTCCTTTCCTAATGACTCCATAATGTCTAATATTAAATATATGTAAGGATATACTATATGGATTAAAGATATTATCCTCAAATGAAAAAAATTATGTTGTAATTTTTTTATTCTTTTATAATCCAAGATTCATATATGTATCTAGTTTACCAATACTACTAAAGTATTTGGACCTTTGGGAAATAATTTTCCTTTATATTATTCCAATTTAATGGTAGTATACACTAGCTCTGAGCTACTAGGGTTGGGTCGCTATATATTTTATCAAATAAATGTTAGTGGTTACATTGGGAACTAGATTTAAGGAAACATAGATTAGTGAACATATCCCTAAAGTAGAATTTCACAATAAGTATTGAAGAATGTCCTATAATTTTTTAAGGGTATTGATTGTGTAGACCTTACTATACATCCCTATCAAGATACTAGAAGTGGAAGTGGTTCTGGCATAAATGTACTGAGGGGTAACAACTTTGATAAGCTGATTCGAGCTTGCCTCGGCATAACCTAATACAAGATAACAGGCCTTACTCTGCACCTGGTATGAAACTCATGGGGGATATGGTTAGGATAATTAAAATTTTCTTTACAAGAAATTATGAATGATTTGAATAGATAATGATAATGAATGACCTAGGTTAAACCTAAGGTGTTTTAGATTGAATATAATTTGTCCTGATTTAGACATCATACAAATGATCATATGTTTTTTTCTAATATGATAATTGCTGCTCAAACTATGGATTTCAGTTTAAGTAAATTCTATATTCTAAAAGATAAACCCTTTAATAAAGAACAACCTATGTGTAAATAAATGGATTAATTATTTATTTATTGAAGATTTATTGAAAACCATAGTTCCAAGGTTAGTTAATGACTAAATTTCAAGGAAGTCCATCATATTTATTTGGGAAATTATATTAAAATGGTTTTAGAATAGATTAAATTATATTCCATGTGCCACCCATCAAGTCCTTAAAGACCACAATACATTAAATGATCACTGATGGATGATATAGGTTTACTACATACCATTGTCTTACGCGATGTCTAGGTTAATTTTTCATTTTTCCTATATAAAAAGTTTGATGGATAAATATAAATGATGAAACTATAGTATCACATTTGAGCTTTATAGATTAATATATTAACTATATTATTTTCTAAAAATAGTTACAGATGAATTTAAATTCTATTTTTTTGGATATTAGGATATATTAAATGAGAATTTTAGTGCATTAGGCATCAAATTTAATTTTTGTGTATCCATTTATTGAAGTAATGGATAAATTAGAAATTGATAAAAACAAAAATATGAAAACCATTTTTTATAAATATGTTCTGTAAGTATATTTCCTTATATTCATAGGTAGTAAAATAATTATACAATATTACGAAAATAATCAAAAAATTTGTTATCTTAATAACTTAATATTTGTTGAACTTATGCTCTTTTAAATCAATAGTGATTTATGGTTTGGAGGCCCTCAATTTTCAATTTATCATTCAATTTTTTGTTATTGATAACCCCAATCACTCATTGTAAATATTTTTTCTTTTCCTTTAAATTTATATTTTCATTTATCACTAAAGTTATCCTAATTAGAGACATATTTACTATGTAGTCCCTGTAACCTCTATAACTCCCATTCACTCATTTTTATAAGATGATTTATGAAGAATTATAATGATTTGGGGTTTAAAAATATTAAATATAAAAAAAACTCTATTACCAAGACTGAGTTTAAATTGCGAGGATACAATTTATTTAAGGTGGGGGAGAGTAATGCCCCAAAATCCTAGAGGAAGAACATTAAATTTGATAGAATATAAGACATGAAACACTAAGAATATAAGGGAATATAACATCTTGATACTTTAAATTGTATTTAATATTATAAATAAAATAAAAATTTGACATATATTTCAATAAACATGATATTAATTAAGCATGCTTCACACAGAAAAATAAGATTCATTAATGGAATGTGTTACATTCTAGATTGAGTTTTACCAAAAAAACAATATTAATAAAATATTATTATGAGATGTAAGAGAGATGATAGTTTATTGGTCTTAAATATGATTAACTAACATATAAACATCTACAGTTTATATAAATATAAAATTAATTCATTGGCTAAAATATAAATAGAAATGAATATAAGAAACAATTAAATATAATGGTACTGTTTTTATAGAAATCTATTTTTCCCCACAAAAGAATGTTTTTTACAAATAAATTAAAATAATTACAATTATTAAGTGATATTAATGTAATATATATATTATATATTAGAAAAACATATTTTATATTCATCCAATATATTTTATAAGAATAATATGAGAACAACACTAATATTTCGTATAAAATTCATTATTTTCCAAAATACATTTTTCTACCTTTTAATAGAGAACCTATTTTAAATAAAATTATTGAACATTATATAAAATTTTTATATAAAAATAAATTTTATTTTTTAAATAAAAACATAAAAATTAGGTTAGGTTAAATTTTGTGTATTATTCTGTGAAGTTTAATTTTTTGATAAATAGTGAAAAATACAAAATTTTAATTCAAAACTACTTTTCATCTGATTTATTTATAAATTTAAATTATATTAAATTATTTTTAATGTTAAATTTGGTTTATCTTATATAAATTAATATAATTTAGGTTATTATTATCAATTTCACTGTGAAACTGAATATAAATACATATAAAACATTTGAAAATGTTATTTTAAAACCCCTCTTTTGCATCTCGTTTGCGAGATTAAATTTAAATAAATTTATGCTAATTATGTAATTGTAATTTTGTAAAATGGATTATATATTTGGAATAATAATTATTTATAATTTATAATAAGTTCAACATAGATTTTTATAAAAAAATATTAGTGAAAGTAATTACAATTAATTGCAATGGTTAAGAGAAAAATTAGCTTAACAAGGGACTAAACCTTAATCTTAAAGACAAAAATGACCTAAAACATGTCAAAAATAAATTATATGGGCATATTTAGTCGATTTCCTTCATTTTAACAAATTTGGAACATTATTTGAGAAACATGACATGGAAAAAACATGGTTGGAATTACTTTTGCAAAATATTACTAGAATCTCACTCCTCTACTAAAAAAAGGCACTCAACACTCCCCCCTTAATCAAAACTCTAAATATATTTTCGTCACAAAAAATCTTCTCAAACAAACTACAAAAATCCCTCTAATAATCAAATAATCTTCCCTTTTAGATGGAATCTATATAATTAATCCCATTTCTATAAACCAAAATGAGTTACCCAAAGAAGACGTAACATCCTTCATCAAGATCTTTTCCTTTATATTCATTATCTATCCTAGAAAACATCATATTCCATAATTATATATAAAAAATGTCCTAAATATACTGAGTTGTTTTTATTCTATTTTTTAACTAAAATTATACACAATTCCAATTAACTAGTAATGAACATACTGTTTACGTGTACAGTGAACTACCGCCTAAAAAATGACGTTGTTAGTTTTTATTTTACCCCATATCATGGTTGGAAATTATGATGGGAAATATATTTATCTATGATATTTATGATATTTATAATTTCTTTAATCTTATAAAAATTTTATACAACTCATACCTCTATGCTTTCTATTTTGTGGGAATACGATAACAACATTGGTGGAAGTGTGGACTACCGCCTCCTCAAAGCGATGTGATTCTTTCATATTATACATAGAACATATAAATGATGGCTTTATTAAACCAATAAAACATATTTAAAATAAATATTATAATTTAATTATAATATACATATATATCATTTACTTTTAATTTTTTAAAATATAAAAAGGAGATGAAAGTATCGTTAATTCGTACGTACGACCAACCGTCTCCATGAAAAGTGAATATCATTTATTATATCTAAATATTAAGGGTCATTATATATACATATATATTGAATATATATTATAATTAAATCATGTTTTAAATTCAATATATGATTAAATCTTGATTGTAACAACAAGTAACATGTTAAAACATTATCTATAAACTAGACAATCAACACCTAAAATAGTGAAAATAAAGAATGATTTTTAACAAATGAGAAATAAAATATCACAAAAGATCGTATATGATATAATAAATATTAATATGGTCCTAGAATAAGTTTGGAACATTTTTAAAACCATTATATTGGAATTTATTTTACATTCACTCAAAAGGAAATGCAAGGTAAGGGATTTTCATCTCAAGTTTTACAAATGTGAGATAAATATCATATTCACCATTTATAAATTGTTTATGGTGTATATACATCCCATTTCTATATATTATATCATTAATTTAATTATATTCATGGAAATTTGATTGTGAATATTAATAATTTATTCCAATAGGATTTAGGTTAAAAGTTACTTAGTAGTAATGAATTTCAAAACCCAATTCCTTTTCTTTGGCTTATATTTCTTCCACATTGTTGTTAATTTTATATGATGGTGTGTGTAATCAATATTTACTATATATTTTTGTATCTACACATGTTTTATATTTATTTACATATCAAACACATAATGCATTCATTTATTGATTCCCAAATCAATGTTATGTACTTTTCATTGATTTACATCACAATTTTATTTTGTTTGGGATTGTTTACACTTGAATTACCATCAGAGGAAATTATTAGATAATTGTACAATATAACCTTTCCTTTTATTATCCAATTTTTATTCAACACCCTTAGTAACTGTTCCATTTTCCACTCTTTGGTACTTAAAATGTTTTAGAAAACATCTTTAAGATAACCTGACATCATTTATCTCTTTAGTCAGAAAACATTTTTCTTCTAAAAGCCCTATTTTCTAAAATATATTCACAATTTTTTCTTTATCCTTTAAAAAATGATTTATTAAAATCATTTTTATCATTTTGGTATTGTATAAACATTTCAATGTATTCCTCTTGTTATTTTATGAAAAATCCACTTTTCTGACCTTTTGATGTATAAAAGGAATGTTCCTTTTTACTTTGTATGGAATTTATAGATTTTTCCTCTTTCATTTAATGGAAGCAAGCATTGTATGGATAAATGTATACCTTTTAAATAAATTTATTTAAACATCTATTTTAAAAGAAAATTATTTTCAAATGTTTTTCAAAAAAAATGATATTTTCCTCAAGAATGTTTTTAAAATATATATTTATAATATTTCCATTCCTCCAAAACAAAAACCCATTATACCTACTCAAATTGTGATATTTTTTATTGATACCATCGTTATAATACCTCTGGATGGTTTTGCTTGATTTTTAAAAAGATATTTTTGGCATTCACTTCCTAGATTCATTTTAGTCCCCTTGAAATATTCAATTTCTAATGATCGTTTAACATTGAATATCACCTAATTATAAATATAATTTATCATGGATATGTTCAATGCCTAAACCATATATCATTTTTATATATGGTTTTTACATTGAAAGTTATTTGATTTAATGGAGAAATATTGATAAATCAGTATACTTTAATCAATACAAATATTTTATAAGGAACATTGTTTATTAAAATTATTTGTACAATCACTATATGGGTTGGTGATTTGTTAATAGAGGACATATGGGTTGTGGACTAGTAAATACAAACAATTAATTTGGGTAAAATTTAATGTAATCCCTATTATGCATTGGTAATCTCATGAGATGTAATTATTTGGTGACAAACCCTTCGATATTGTTTCCAAGAAAAATAGATAGCTTTCTTCCAATTATTTTAAACTATCATGAGAAAAAATATTAAAGGTAAATTTATCATGTGATAGGGAATCTTGACATCAAATTATTAATAATTTAAAATATTGACAATTCATTTATTATTTTTTCCCAGGTGATTATTTTGTCAACATAACTATAGATGCATTCTATTCTCATTTTATTGATTAAATGGCATGTGTTCAGTTTCTTACCTTGTCATATTTATTATTCCTAATCCTGTTAATTTAAATAAAATGTTTTTCCAATTATTTACCTCACCATATTTTTAACATGATTCTTCATTAGTTTTTTGATTACACGGAATGTTTCTTCAGTTATTACCAATCCATATTGATTATTAGCATTGATTAATTATTACTTCCACTGTACATTATCCTAACAGAGCATTTGAGATCACCTTTATTTTGTTACTTTTACCCAAGATACCATGATGTGTAACAAGAAATATATTAAATGATATACTATATGGAATAAATTTATGGTAAAACCCTATGTGTTTATATTAATGTTTTTTAAATAATTTTTATAGCTTACGTTAAATGAAACACCAAACTTGAACACGCCACGATCTATTAATAAATGCATGTTATAACCTACCCATTAAAATGGAGGGAATTTATAGTATTAATAATATTATGAAATTTATATATTTAATTTTTTTACATTAATCCAAAATATTTTATTAGAATAAAACAATAATGAATCCAGTGTTTTTCATTAAAAGGCTATATTTTTGTAAAGGTAGTTTTACGACCATTTCACGGTGTACTTGTTTGAAAAATAATTTTTGACACATTTATAAATTACATTGGAAAAAATAATTTTTTTATTTTAATTTTTGATATATAAATTTTCATTGGATCAATTTGTATACTTTTTCTGATAAGTTTCAAGTTTTCATGAATAGTGAAAAAATATTTCATTTTAATTGAAAACAAATTTTCCATATTGAAATGCATGGATCAGTTGTGATCACTGAGAGGGGAGGGGTGAATTAGTGATAACTTTTTCTTTTTAAGAATTGTTCCCTTTGAATGATCAATTCAACCATTATGGCTATTTAAGGTCTAGATATACTCTTTTGGTGGTACAATGATAATGAAAGCATATAACACATAGATTTACAAGGTTAAGTATAAAGACTTACTCCTTGACTTGTTGGTTACACTCCCCAACATGGATTCTTCACTATGCCAGAAGATGTTTACACAGTAATTGGTTATACCCCCCAATTAATATTTGGATAAACCCCCCAACTTCACAACATCTTATTCTTCACAGCTCGCCTTCTCTTCTTCAAATGTGTTGTTCAATTCTTCAAGTAGCTTCAACAAACTCCAGGAGAACATGCCAGTCTTGCTCACCAATACTTTTATTAAATATGCATGCATGTACATACATCCAATCCCTTCTTCTTCAATTGTGCACACACCCTCACAACCCAGTATATGGGATGTGTACTTCCTTGCTTGTACACCCACTCACAAGGTGTATGGGATTCACTTCACCCGAACCCTCTTCAAAAGAGGGCGAGCAAGTGTGCGGACACTCCTGTCTTCTGCCACGCATGTCTTTGTGTGCAACAGCTACGCAAGGTGCAGTAGCAGCAGGCACACATGTGGCAGCAACACCTTCTACCGTGCAAGTGGCACGATAGATTACTCCTGCCGCGCAGGTGTGCGGGCAGAGAAGGTGCATAGGTGTGCATAGCTTAGCTTCTTCATTCCACACAAATGGAGCATGCAGGGTGACCCGATGCTCCTCCTTTCACGCAGGGGTTATGCGATCAGTTCCCACAGAGCCTCGGGTGGCTCCTGCCTTTACTACCTCACTCGGGCGTGAGATTTTTCCCTTCGCGTTACATGGAGCTACGTGAGACTTCTTCTCAAAGGATCAGTAGCCTCTTCTCGGTTTGGGATTCTCCTTTTATAGGCAAAGAGTTCGATCGAATCCGTGGGGATCAAATCTTTGAAGGCCCTAGATCTGCGGCATTTTGAGATCTTCAAATGTGGATCCTGATACGGCCGAGAATCACGGTATCTTTCATTCAACGTGGAATCCTTATTTCTCAGTGAGTACATCTCATATACACATTTTAAAATGCATACAAGGATTCTCTTCGTATGTAAAATGGATAGTCCACCCTCAGCAACTTCTTTTGCCTAGGGTTCCCTCGAACTTCTTCATCTGGTTGCATTAATGCGACTTTTAATGCATGCATGTGTTCATAAAGGGGAGACAAACACAACGGAGGCCTTCACTTCATCAGAGGCGGCCGGGAGCTCCATCTACCTTCCTCAGATGGCTCTGGTTTGTGGGATACATCGCGGGACTTCCCTCAGCCGGTAGGAGGTTGAAGACGTTTCCACGGTCGTTGGATCCACATTTAATGATCGCGGACGGTGGAGATTATATCGTGGAGGAGCGAGATTAGATGAGCGGTCGCGATTACATGCAGATCAGATGGACGGAACAGATCAACTCTGCATCTTTAAAATGCCATCCCACATCGAATCGAACTGCGGATTTCTCACGGTTTAACAAACAACGCCTCCCAACATCAGCTTAGATTACTCCTCTCCCCCCTCTGGTGCCGCCCCGCACTGGTTCTCCTGCGGTCGTGCTCTAGTGCTCACTATGCACCTCTGGGCATGCTCTTGGTGCCCAAGCTGTGCAGGCTTGACCTCCGCGTGGCTTGGGCTTACACATGGCCCGGGCTCCTTGGGCTGGAGCACGAGGTTTCCCCTTGGGAGTGGTGACCTCGGTCCCACATGTTCCTTGGGTTGAGGCCTTGAGGCCGGCCCATTGGTTGGCCTTCTTTTTTATTTTTTGTGTACTTGGTTCTAAGAACAATTACTATAACCAACCAATCTTCCGCTCCTCTTCATCTTCTTAGGAACTTCATATCTCTTCTTCAACATTTCTTCTTCCTCTTCAAGTAGGATATTGAATCCCCAAGAATCTCTCAAGAATGTTTATCACCCATTAATCAGAAATCACTTGATCTTCAATGGACTTCTTTGATCCAATCATAGATGAGGTTGGATCATCTTTAAATCCTCATGCACTAAGAGATAGTGTATGGTCTTCTTCAAAACACTTCATCTACTTAGAAGATGTGGATGGTTCTCCTTCACTTAATCCACCTAGTGATTGTGGATGGTTTACCTCTGTATCTCCTCATGCATTGTGAAGACAATGCATGGAAGTCTAACAATGTTGTGACATTGTATCTTCTTGATATACGTTCTTTGAACTTAAGATTAGCTCTATAATCATCTGATGTTATAATGCTTCTTCAACCATCATTCATCAAGATTTATCACTCTTCAAGCTCTACTTCATCAGTTGGAACTCATTGATAGGTTATTGACAACAAATGCAATCACTTGGGCACAACAATCTCCCCCTTTGTATTTGGTTATCAATACTCCTAAGAACACATTGAAGAATGTCACAATGGGTGTACTGATGATTTCTCCCCCTTATTGGCCAAAAAATGCAAAGGGATGAGTGGGATATAATTCCCAAAATGCATAACCGCTTGACCCTGCACAATTTCAATAACCAATGATCCCCCTCAAGGGATTCACTCATCTCCTTCAATTCCCTACAGGTTAATACAAAATCATATAAATTTAGAGAATAAGGAGGGACCTTTATCATCCTCAAGTGAGAGGAGAAGGATGAACATGAAGTTTCAGCCTCAGATCAACAAATATTTCTATAGGCATAGCTTTGGTGAAAATATATGCCACCTGGTTTTGAGTAGAAATGTAGTCTAGCTTGATGTCTCCACTGGCGACCCTTTCTTTGATGAAATGATATTTTATATCAATGTTATGGGATCTGGAGTGTTGTATAAGATCCTTAGACAATCCAATAGAACTTTGATTATCACATAAGATCTTCAATGGGTTTTCCGCTTTAATTCTCAAATCTGCTAGCTGCACCTACATCCAAATCATTTGTGTACAAGCATGTGTAGCTGTCACATACTCTGCTTCGACTGTTCTCAACGTTACAAAATTCTATTTCTTACTATACCAACTAACACATCCTTCTCCCAGAAAGAAGGTTCCACCAGATGTGGATCTTCTATCACTAAAATCACCAACCCAATCAGCATCTATGAATCCCAACAACATTATGTTTTTACTGTGTTTGTATATGAGTCTATAGTTGAGGGTTCCTTTCACATATCTAAAGATTATTTTAGCTGCTGATAAGTGAGATTCTTTTGGCTCACATTGAAACCTAGTACACAAAGTCACTAAATATGTTATATCTATCCTTGAAGCCGTGAGATAAAGGAGAATACCAATAATTCTCTTGAACTCTTTCTGATCAACATTGTTTCCACTTTCATCCTTTCATAGCTTGGTTCCAACAGATATGGTTGTTGAGACTTCCTTTTCTCTCTCCATTCCGAACCTTTTCACTAAGTCCCTTGCGTAATTTTCTTGTGAAAGAAATATAGAGTTTTGTCTTTGTTCCACCTGAAATCCTAGAAAATATGTCATTTGACCAAACATGGACATTTCAAAGGTTCTTTTCATCTGCTCATAAAATTCTTCACATAGTCCTTCCTTGTCACCAGAAAAAATTATATCGTCCACATAGATAATGACTATGAGGGTACTAGTGGCCATTTCTCTAACATAGAGATTAATGTCAACTGTTCCTTTGACAATCTTTATGTTCTTGATACAACCATCCAATTTGGAGTACCAGGATCTAGGGGCCTGATTCAATCCATACAAATCTTTTTTCAGTCTCCATACCATACTACTATCTTTGTCCAGTACGAATCCCTCTGGTTGTTCTATATACACTTCTCTTCAAGATCTCCATTTAGGAATACAGATTTCACATCCATCTGATAGACATTGTACTGCTTGTGTGCTGCAACTACTAAGAACATTCTGATAGTTTCAAGTCTTAAAACTGGTGCAAAGGGTTCTTCAAAGTTGATTCCTTCCATTTGTGAATACAATTTTCTTACGAGTCTGGCCTTATTTCTGGAAACTTCCCCTTTTTCATTGATTTTGTTTCTGAAAACCCACATTGTCCCAATTACATTTTTATTTTTGGGCCTTGGCACAAGATCCCAAGGGGAGTTATTTTCTATTTGATTGAGTTCCTCATGCATAGCTTGTATCCATTCATTATGTTTAACTGCTTTAGCAACTATGTGAGGTTCAACTTGAGAAACCAATGCTGTCTGATCTTCCAAACTCAATATTCTTCTAGTTTTTACAGAGGATTTTGGGTCACCAATGACATTTTCTATGTCGACATGTTTCATCAATTTTTTTTATCTCCTTCTTCCATTTCTATTACCTTTCTCTTTATCACTGGTGTGTTCAGAGTTGATCGCACCAGCAGTTGGTGTTGGCTCAGTTAATTCATCATTCTTCTGTTCCAAGGTTGTGTCATTATTTGAGTCATCATTATCCAGAGTGTATGGTTTGGTGTTGTTTTCAATTATTCTGACATCACTATAGTCAATCATTTTCTTTAACCTCTTATTCCAGCATCTGTAGCCCTTTCCACCAGGTAGGTAACCCATGAAGATTCCATCTTCTACTTTTTCGTCAAACTTTCCCATATTAATGTTTTTAATATTGAGGATGTAGGGACTGCCAAAGACTCTGATGTATTTAACGGTTGGTTTTCTGTTAAACCAAATTTCATAGGCTGTCATTTGTGTTTCTAGTCTCAGGAGACATATATTTTGTATGTGTATGGCTGTGCATACCACTTCTCCCCAGAAAAACTTGGAGATATTGTGCTCAGCTAACATAGTCCTCCCCATTTCGACTATGCATCGATTCTTTCTTTCAGCCACTCTATTCTGTTGTAGAGTATATGGTGTACTGTATTGATACTTGATTTAATTCTTGACCAGATAGCTTTCAAAATAATCACATGTGTATTCTTTTCCATTGTCTGATCTCACTTTCTTGATGCAGAGTCCTAGTTCGTTCTCATTCTGCCTTCTGAAATTTTTGAACATTGTGATTGCCTCTTACTTATGTTTCATGAACATGACGTTGGTCATCCAAGTGTAATCATCAATGAAGGTTATAAAATAGAGATCTCCTATTGTAGACATCTATCTCATCAGTACACATATGTCTGTATGGATGAGTTCAAGAGGCCTAGTAGACATGGTATCTACTTCTTTGTGTGAACTATGGGTCAGTTATCCCTTCTGACATGTGTCACAAATTTCATCTCTTTCTCTCTTTAATTTGGGTAGATCTCGTACAATATTGTACTTCAGAATTTTACTCATACTCCTTTAACCAAGATGGCCAAGTCTTTTGTGCCATAGGTTGCTTTCATCCTTAGAACTAAGATAACAAAAATTGATGGGCTCACCAATTTGAAATAGGTTTCCAGTGGTTCTTCTTCCTTGAGTGATGATTTGTCTATCCTTTGAGCTCTTGATGATGAATGAATCCTTCTTGAACAACACCCCATGTCCATCATCACATTATTGACATATGATCAGCAGGTTATGCTTTAATCCTTCAACAAATAACACATCATTGGATTTTAGATTTGTTGTTTCAATCATTTCCTTTCCCACTCCCTTGATTTTCAGAGAACAATCATTTCTAAACCCCACGGTTCCTCCCTTATGACTTTCTATGTTGCTTAGAATTTTAGTATCAACAATCACGTGCGATGAGCATCCACTATAAAGAATCCATGACTTGGTTTTACTACTGGCTTTTAGAGTTACTTCAGAAAATCATGTGATTTCTTCATTGGGTTCCTGAAAGTCTTTTCCTTTCATGTATTTGACTCTTTGTTTAGGAAGAATACTTATACATCGATCATCTCTATGACCTTGTTGGTCACATCTTCCACAAGATTTACCCAGGCAGTCAGATTTTCTCTGAATTGGAAGTTTTGATGCTTTCTGCAATACACTCTGGGTTTTAGGATACCTCCCCCTTGACTCATGCCTCATAAAATGAAAATACATGTTATACTAGAATACATAGGCCTTGTATCCAAACACACCACAACACCAGCAATAGCCTCTAAACCATGACCTTCTCCACTGATAGGAGTCATGTTGTAATTGTCTGTCCAAGATTTGAGTAGTCCTTCCTAAGGATTTCCTTTCTTCCATTGAAGATGATTTTTCACAAGTTTCTGTATTCCATGTTTGTCTCAATTTTATCTTTGAACCTACATTGTTAGAAATAATAGATGTATTTGGAGATTTACTTAGTGGTGAGTTGACCTTCCTCTGAGCACCAGTGTGAGATGATTCTGCCTTGACCTCAACATCCTTGTTAATGTCTTCTCTCATCCTTTTCGAGTTATTTTGTGCTTCAATCCACTTGGACTGTGTCACTGATTGCTCTTCTTCTTTGAGGTGAAGTTTCTCTCCAAGATCTTTTGCTATCTTGTCCAGCTCAGCTATCTTTAGTTTTTGACTGTTGATTTCATCAATGTACATTGTCTCTTTCTTCATACATTCTTCCAACTCCTCAGTCATGCTTTTTGTTTCCTTTTGTAACAATTTCTTCTCGTTCTTGAGTTTATTGTATTTCTCAAGGCAAGACTCTAATTCTAATTTCAATATGTGTTCAAGCTCTGTTCTTTCACTTTCATCATCTTCACTGTTGCAGGTGTCAAACCCTTTTTCCACATGAGCCATAAAATTCGTTTCTTCTTCTGATTGACTGGATGAAGTGGAGTCTGATTCTTCCTCTTTTCTCACATAGCTTCTTCATTCCCCTAGAACGAACCTTTTCTTTCTTGCACCAGATCTGATTCCTTCTTTTCGGTTTCTAATCCATTTATTCTTTTGTGACATTCCTTCTTCAATTTCTCGAGCACTAGATCTTTTCTTGGGGCAGTTTACAGCAAAGTGTCCAATGTTATTGCAATTGAAGCACCTCAGTGGTAATCTCCCTTTTCCCTTGAATTTAATTTTTTGAAAGATTTTTGATAAAAGAGAAATAATTTTGCTGATATCTTCATCCTTTTCTTTATTGTCAGACTCACTTGATTCTATGACTTCGTCATCTCTTATCTTGAGTTGTCTCATGGCCTCGAAATCCATATCATCATTGATCTTCTTTTTGAATACTGGGATCTTCCTCATATCATATGTAATGATAATGTTGTGTAGTTCACTAAAAGAGAGATCATCTCTATCTTATAATGACGAGACTTTGGGGTCAAACCTATCAAGAATGTTTCTCATTAGTTTTTTAACGATTGTTGAGTCATCCAACTTTTCTCCAAAGCCCCGAATTTTACTAAAAATTTCATTGACTCTTGTGAAATAATAATCAATATTTTCTTCTTCTCCCATCTTGATATCTTCAAACAGGCTTCTCCAAATTTTTAATTTGGCTTCCTTGACATTCATGTTGCCTTCATAACTGCATTCCAATTTTTTCTAAATTTCTTTATCATTATTGAGTCCCATGAATTTTGTGTATACCTTTTCTGAGAGTGACATAAGGATAGAATTCTGAGCTTTACCATCAACTTTCATATTTCCTTTTTTATCTAGTTTCATAGAAGCTTCATTAGCAAGAGGAGGGAATACAAATAAGACTGCATCTCTAACTTCAAGGCTGAGAGATAGAGGGTAGGGTAACATCTGATTCTTCCAACAGTGGTAATTATTTCCATTGAATGTAGGAACACCCCTACTATTAACAAAATTCAGATTGTCAATTTTCTTAGAATTATATCCTAACAGAGGGAACCTCCCTCTGATACCACTTGAAATGCCTGGATCTGTTGTGATCACTGAGATTGGAGGGGTGAATCAGTGATAACTTTTTCTTTTTATGAATTGTTCCCTTTGAATGATCAATTCAACCTCTGTGGATGGTTAAGGCCTAGATCTACTCTTTTTGTGGTGCAATGATAATGAAATCATAGAACACAGATATTTACAAGGTTCGGTACAAAGACCTACTCCTTGTCGTGTTGGTTACACTCCCCAACACAGATTCTTCACTATACCAGAAGATGTTTACATGGTAATTGGTTATACCCCCAAATTACAAGTTGGTTAAACCACCCAACTTCATAGCATCTTCTTCTTCATAGCTCCACTTCTCTTCTTCAAATTTGTTGTTCAATTCTTCAAGTAGCTTCAACAATCACCTGGAGAACTTTTCGGGCTTTCTCACCAATAATTTTATTCAATGTGCATGCATGTACATACATCCAATCCCTTCTTCTTCACATGTGCACACACCCTCACAACCCAAGAGATGTGATGTGGCCTTCCTTGCTTACACACCCACTCAAAAGATGTGTGGGATTCACTTCACCCAAACCCACTACAAAAAAGTGCACGCAAGTTTGCGACCACTCCTTTCTTCTGTCGTGAAAGTCTTTGAGTGCAATAGCTGTGCAAGGTGTGGGAGCAGCGGGCATGCAAGTGGTAGCAGAACCATCTACCACGCAAGTGGTGCGATAGCTTCCTCCTGCCGCATAGGTGTGCAGGCAGAGAAGGCGAGCAGGTGTGCGCGGCTCAGCTTCTTCCTTCTGCACAAAGGGAGCACGTAGGGTGACCTGATGCTCCTCCTTTCATGCAGGGGTTGCGCGATCAGTTCCCACAGAGCCTTGGGTGGCTCTAGCCTTTACTGTCTCGCTCAGGCGCAAGAGTTTTCCCTTCCTATTGCACGGAGCTACGCAGGACTTCTTCTCAAAGGATCAGCAGCCTCTTCTCGGTTTGGGCTTCTCATTTTGTAGGCAAAGAGTTCGATCGAAGCCGCAGGGATCAAATATTTAAAGGTCTGAGATCAACAGCATTTTGAGATCATCAAACGCGGATCAAGATATGGACAAGAATCCAGGTATCTTTCATTCAACATGAAAACCTTCTTTCTCGGTGATTATATCTCATGTACACATTTTAGAATGCATACAAGGCTTCTCCTTATACATAGAATGGGCAGTGCACCCTTGGAAACTTTGTTTGCCTCGGGTTCCCTCGAACATCATCATCTCGTTGCATGCATGCAAATTTTAACGCATGCATGTGTTCATAAAGGGGAGATGAACACAACAGAGACCTTCACTTTGTCAGAGGCGGTCGGGATCTCCATCTACCTTTCTTGGATGGCTCTGGTTTGTGGGAGATGTCACGGGACTTTCCTCAGCCGGCAGGAGGTTGAAAATGATGCCACGTCCATTGGATATGTGTTTAATGATCGCGTAGGGCAGAGATTATATCGTGGTGCAGCGAGATTAGATGAGTGGCCACGATTACACACGGATCAGATGGATGGCTCAGATCAACTCCGCATCTTTAAAATGCTGTCCCACATCGAATCCAACCGTGGATTTCTCGTGGTTTAACAAACAGCGCCTCACAACATCAGCTCAGATTACTCCTCTCCCCCCTCTGGTGCTGCCCCACACCGGTTCTCCTGCGGGTGCGCTCTAGAGCACACTATACTCCTTCGGGCGTGATCTTGGCACCCATGTTGCACGGTCTTGACCACTGCATGGCTCAGGCTTACACACGGCCTAACCTCATTGGGCTGGCCCATGAGGTTTCCCCTTCGGCATGGTGACCTCGGTCCCACATGTGCCTTGGGTTGAGGCCTTGAGGCCGGCCCATTGGTTGGCCTTCTTTTTTTGTGTACTTAGTCCTAAGAACACGTACTATAACCAACCAATCTTCCTCTCCTCTTCTACTTCTTAGTAACTTCATATCTCTTCTTCAACATTTCTTCTTCTTCTTTAAGTATTAGATTGAATCCCCAAGAATCTCTCAAGAATCTTCATCACCCATTAATAAGAAATCACTTGATCTTTAATGTACTTCTTTGATCCAATCATAAATGAGGTTGGATCATCTTTAAATCCTCATGCTCTAAGAGATAGTGTATGGTCTTATTCAAACCACTTCATCCACATAGTAGTTGTGGATGGTTCTCCTTCACTACATCCACCAAGTGATTGTGGATGGTTCACCTTTGTATCTCCTCATACATTGTGAATATAATGCATGGACATCTAACAATGTTGTGACATTGTATCTTCTTGATACAAGTTCTTTGAACATAATATCAACTCTACAATCGTCTGATGTTATGATGCTTCTTCAACCATCATTCTTCGAGATTTATCACTCTTCAAGCTCTACTTCATTAGTTGGCACTGACTGACAGGTTATTGACAACAAATGCAGTCACTTGGGCACAACACATAAAAATAATTAATCATGTTGAATTATATTTTAAATTTTTAACCATGTTTAACTAGATTACTTTTTTGTCATTTAAAACAAGTTATATCATTGGAATAAATTTCACAAAGAATTTTTGTTTAAAAACATTCCAATCTTTAGAATGTTATCACTTAAAAAACTAATGTTCTCATTACATTAATGGGATTAATTTTAATTTAATTACTACTACTTTCATATTGTTAATTTAGAAAAAATATATTACATAATTTTAGTAATTATGTCTTAATTATGTAAATATGTTTCTTGTTTTAGACATTATGAATAGTAAATTTTGTAAGTTATTTTATTAATAAAATTAATGGAAATTATAGTAATTATGGGTAAAAATACTAATCTAAATATTAAAAAATTACCATATAACTAAAAAAATTATTTTATGAGTCATTTTATACCTAAATCATTTGGATGATATTACAACTTTTTACGTCCACCTCAATGAGAGTATGACATTAAATTTAATTTATTTAAAGAAATGTTGTAGATTTCATACTCATATCTTTAATAACTATATAATATTTAATATAGGGTGATGTAGAGTATAAATTAGAATATTAATTTTAAATTTAAATATAAAATATTAAAATTTTCCTTCATAATTTATTTTTAATTTTTATGAATTAAATAATTACCTTAAAGGTTTATACAATAATGATGAAGTAATTATTTAACTGTTGAAAATATCAAAAAAATGATATTAAAATATTAAAACAAATATAATTTAAGATAATTAATGTCATCATTGAATTTTATTAATAACTTTTAAATTTTATAGAGTTTTGGTTCATAGATTTATTCTTTTATAGATTTATTTTTAACATTCCAATTAATGAATAATATCATAGTTGTCAATAATGTTCTATTAAAAAAATATTTATTAAATTATATGAAATTCATAACAATATAAATTTCATCTAACTTATTGGGATAATGATTAAAATTTTATCTAGGAGACCTTTATGGTTATTTTTTCAATTTATAGAAACAATACTAACCTTCAAATAATAAAGATACATGTTGTCATGGTAAGAGTTAAAGGGATTAATTAAGGGTTATAAAAGAGAAGGGTAATAATTATACCTAAACATGTCAAAAACATATTTTTTGTGAGTATTTTGACTCATACTCATCGTATATTTAAAATAAATTACTTTTCATCCATTTTTAATTGAAATTTAGTTTTTATTAATTTAATATTTTTCTATTTTTCTAAAGTTCCCCTCACCTCAATTATAAAAGGGCACCTTCTCCCTCACTTCCCCACACTAATTTGAGCCTAATAAATCAAAACAATCTTATCATTTCTGTTCAAAAAAACATCATAAATGTTTTTGAGTTCATGTTATTCCAAAAATATCAAACTTATATCCCTTCAAAAGATATATATTGGGAGTCCCCCAAAGAAGAGGTAAGGGTTTTTACCAACTCATCAAAGATAATTTCTTCTAATAATTACTCTTTATGAGTTATTTATAAGATAAAGTAATATCTCCAGTATCATATATATTTTGATATTTTTTTATAATTATAATACAACCATATTACATTATTTATCCATCCTATGAAAAATGAAAGCAATACGCGTGCATAGGTATAGTTGATTATCTCCATGTCATGGCTTAATTTGTTTTTAATTTACACTTTATATAAAAGGATATAATGATGGATATAATGGATATAAATAATAAATATGACATGATATTGATTATTTATTTTTAATATTCCATCAAATTGTTTCGTTTTCACTATTAATGGAATGATATTGTCACTCATGCGTAGGTACAGCATATCGTCTCCACGAATTGACATTATTTATTTTCCATGTTAACAATTAATGAATGATTTAAAAATGTTTATAATGGGTAAATATAATAGATATAAACTTAATATCATTTTTTAGATTAAATATATATATCCTTTTTGTAAGAAATATGTCATAAATGTCAAAGCATGCATGGGAAAATGAAGCAATTAACACCCAAAACAAGGGTAATAACATAATATGTTTCACAAAAAAATATAAGAAGTTCGTATATGATATCATAAATTTCTATATGTATTTTTTATAAATTAATAACATTCTTTAAAAAATTATACTGGATGTTATAAAACAATTTACCAAAGGAAAGTACAAGGTAAGGTTTAATTTCACAATCTCAATATTATTTTTGATTATTTTTATATAAGTTTCTACTGGGGGATATTTATCCTCCATATCCATGTTTCATAAAAAAAGTTTCAAATTTTTTTTAATATTATCCCAAAAAAATTAAATTATTTTAACCAATGTTCTACTTTTTATAAAATGGTTTTAAATCATTCTTTTTTTCATTTTCCAAATTAATTACCTTATGACTTTTTTGATAAAAATTATGGAATGAGTGTTTTTTTAAACTTATATGGCATTATCTTGTTTTTCCAATATAGTGACACCTTAATTTTGTGAATATTCCTTTACAAATTTAAAAGAATATTTTCAATGTTAATTTTTTCTTTTCAAAATGTGTGACATTTAAAAAAAACAGATTTCAATATAAAAGGTGTATTTCTTTAAAAACAAATTTAATGATTTTTCTCGAGAATTTTCATCTATGTCATCTTCCTTTGTTGGATATTCTTTTGGATTGAGGTTTATATCGTACGATACCATTTAAATTATTTTTTTGAAGGGTTTATGATCATTTTTGGAGTAAATATTCTATTTCAATACCATTCTTGTTTTGTGGTTAAGGTATTCATTTTTAGTTTGCTAGTTTTTCAATATGAATCTTTGTGTTGTTTATTTTTCATATAATGAATAAATTGGACTTAGTAAGTGGTGATAGGGGCCCGCTATAGCCCCTCAATGCATCATTGGTTCTCATTATACAAACTAGTTTGGGTATTTGCTGAGGTCGTACACGTTTATGTATGGTGTCATGGTTGAAGCCTTGAAGGTATGTTTATGATGTATGACATAATTAATTACCTCAATATGAGATTATTTATTGGTATTCCATGTGATTATTCTATTCATATAATATACATGTGATTAAAAATATTTCATTAGTTTATTTTAATTTATTTTTTCCATATTATGATCAAGCTTATGTTTAAAAGTCTTTTGTTTTAGTTATATGCCTCATTATAATGTTTATTCTTATTCATTCATAAATGCGTATGTTTTACTCTTTCCCATACTGAGCATCTGATCTCAACACTTTTTAATGTTTTATTATTCTCAAGGATACAAAGATGTATATTATGATTGATATGAAAAGTTAATCTTAGATATTGTTGTTTATATTAAAGGATTGACGATGATTAATTTTATTGTTTCAATTGTTATGTATATTTTTAGTATGTAATCTTGTTGATAAACCTATTAAACTGATCAATCCTTTAGGATTTGAGACTTGTATCTTTTCCAATATATTAAATTAATGCACCAACTCTAGGATCCTAGGCTAGTGATCTTTGTAGTTCATTTTAGAGAAATTTTATTATAAACCATTGAAACTAGATTTAGATAAATATAGATTAGGGAAACGTAACCCTATAATGGTCTTTGAGAATATACCCAATGTAACTAAGCTTTCGATATTGATATTATATATAAATAAATTTTCAATTTATGGTAAGATTTATTCGAGTTAAAAATTTTAATTTTATATTTATAATCCAATTTGAGGTATTGGGATATATTTCACATTGAATTCTCATATAAAAACACTTCAATAATTTGAACATTTTCAATTTAAAAACATGTTTTCTTGATCCATAAATATAATTAATTTTAAAATTATTTACTGAATATTTGGTATATTTAATTTCAAAAAAAGGATTCCATATTTGTAATTATTGGGTCCAAATTATGTAATTGGTGTTTTACATTTTTTATAGTAATTTTAGTAATTTTTAATTATTATGATTAAAGTTAAATAGAGTAATTAAGAGTAAAAATGATATTATAAATATTAGAAAATTACACTAAAACTTGAAAAAAAATATCTTAATGAGTGGTTACATATATAAATCATCCTTGGGTCTAGATTATAACATTTGGAAGCCACATTTATTAGAGTATAACATTTACAAAATTTTATTTAAATAAAAGTTAAAGATGACATACTTGTATCATTAATAACTATAGCATTTTTAATATATGGTAATACAGAGGATAAATCCATTTATAAAATTTCATTTTAAATATAAAATATTAATCTTCATAATCATAATTTATTTTTAATTTTTTAGAAATAAATAACTACCTTAAAGGATTATACAGTGATGATGATGTAATTATTTAATCAATAGAAATATCATATAAATGATATTAAAAAGATTAAAATAAAAGAAATTAGGTAATTAATGCCATACACAAATTTTATAGAATGTATTGAAATTTTAATTATATTTTAGATGTGTTGGTTCAAAGAGATCTTGTTCTCTTTATTTTTGTAAATATAAAAGTAATGACTAGTAATAAAGTTTTCATTAATGTTATATTAAAATAAATTATATTTTAATAAATTATGGAAAATTAATTAAAATATAAAATTCATCCAAATTATTTGTATAAATTTTTAAATTTCATCCATGACTCATTTTATGTATGATATGTAGTTTATAGTAACTATTTTAACCATTAATGAATAAAAATACATGTTGTCATGGTATGAGTTAAAGAGATTAATTAAATGTTAAAGCCAAAAGTAAGAGAAATAATGACACCTACACATGTAAAAAAATATTTGTTGATAGGATTTCGACCCATTATTATATAATCTTATAAATAACTTACTTTTGATCTATTTGAAATTGAACATTAATTTATTTTAATTTAACATTCTGCTAATTCCAAATGTGACCCTCACGTGAATTATAAATGTGAAACTCCTCCCTCATATTTGGTCTTCTATCTCAAAAAATCCTAACTATTTCTCCTCAAAACATAATTTTACTTGTTTTGGAGTTATTTTTCTTCCAAAAATACCAACCCTATATATATTTATAAGAGATATAAAGAAAGTATTCCAAAGAAGATGTAAGTGTTTTTACCAACTCATCAAGTTAATTTCTTTTTCTAAGTCCTCTTCATGATTTTTTTCAAAGATAAATTAACAAAAAATATTAATATATATTCATTGATATTTTATTATAATTATGGTAAAATCATGTTCTATGATTTATCCATTCTATGAAAAAAGAAAGCATCACATGTGCATACGTACAGCTTATCATCTCCACATTGTGGGGTAATTTGTTATTCATAAACACTTATTTAGATGGGTATAATGATAGATATAAAAGATATAAATAATGAATATGAAACGATATTGACTCATTAAAATTAATATACCATCATATTCCTTACCCTTTCATCATTAATGGAATAATATCACCGCTTTTGCGTGTGTATATCATACCATCTCCACGAAGCGATGAGACTCATTTTCCATATTATCCATTCAAGAAAGAATATAATAATGTATATAATTAGTAGATAGAATATATATTAACATAATTACATTATTTATTTAAAATAAATATATCCTATACATAAGAATTAGGACTTACAAGACAAAACATGCATAGGAAAATGAAGTCATTTACTCCTCAAACAAGGGTAATAATAAAATATTATTAAAAAATGATATGAAAATAATATATGATATCAAAAATTTGTATGTGGTTATAAAATAATTTAATAACATTATTTAAATTGTCATAAATGAGTTTAAATCACATTAAATTAATATAAAATACAAGGTAAGTGTTAATTTCACTATTTTATTATTAATAGGGTTGTTTAAACGCCAGTATCGCTTGGGAAATATTTATCAACCATTTCTATGTTTATTTAAATAATTCCAAAATATTTTTACGATTATCATACAAAATTTTAATGTCATTTTACACATGTTCCAATTTTTATAAAAAAGTATCAAAGGAATCCTTTTTTCATTTTCCAAATGAGCCACTTTGTGAATTTTTCGATAAAAATACTAAAGGAATGTTTTTTAACTTATCTGGAATGAGAGGATATTTACATGATTTTGACAACTTAAAATATTTAATCTTAATTTCTAATTTTACAAAACTCCTTTTATTGAAAAGTATTTCTTTGAAAATTTCTCAGCATTTTAAATAAATTATTTCAATGTAAAAAAGGAGTATTTCTCTAAAGAAATATTTAAGGATTTCATTATTTAATTTTATTCAATGTCAGCGTCCTTTGTTGGATATTATGGTTGATTAGGGTAGATCTCTTTTGATACAAACTATATTATTTTATTGGATAATTTATGATTATTTTGAATGTGGATGTTCAATTTTTATACCATTTCTGGTTTATGGTTAAAGTATTCAAATGTTTTATGCTAGTTTTTCAATACAATTGTTTATGTTGTTTATGTTTTCATATAATAAATACATTGGACATTGTAAGCGACATATGGATCCCACTGTATCCCATATATGCATCAGTAAGCCTCATGAGACAATCTTGTTTGGTTATTCTCTCGGGACTTACCCATTTATGTATGGTGTTTTTGATGAATCCTTGATAGTATGTTTATTATGACCATCATAATGCATTCTCTCATCATGAGATTAATTATTTATATTCCCTGTGATTTTTTTATTATAATAATATCCTTCTGATTATTTGTATGGAATTATTTTATTTTCATTTATTCTCTCCATATTCTGCTCAAGATTAATTTTAAAAGGCATGTGTTTCAGTTATATATCTTGTTATGATGTTTATGCTTATTTATTTATAATAGCTTCTATTGTACACTTACCCTTGCTAATTATCTGATCTCACCCCTTTCCTTAGTTTTATATTTCACCAGATTCCAAGATATAAATTATGATTTATTTGTTGGTTTAATATGGGAGATTATTGGTTCTCTCAAATGATTAACTATGTGGAATTGTTTAGTTTCAATTGTAATGTGTTTTACAAGTATGTAATATAGTTTCCAAAAATTATAAACAAATTGGTCCTTTGGGTTTCAAGTCTTGTATCTATTATAATTTAATAACGTAATACACTAGATCTTGGATAATGGAGTGGGGGTATTTATAGTTATTATCCTCGAATGAAAAAATACTGTAATTTTTCTATTGATTTATAATACAAGACTCATTTTTGTATCTTGTTTACCAAGACTACTAAAATGTTTGGTCCTTTAGGACATTATTTACTAGTATCTTATTCTAATATAATGTTACTAAATGCTATCTTTGGGGATATGGGGTCATGTCTCAACAATTATCTTGGTTTTATAATTAAAATTAAATGCATTGTCTAATGTTTTATCATTTTAAAAATCATAAGAGAGAGGATAACCATTGGGAATTGTCCAGGAATTTGAGAGTGAGAAAATCTATTTTTGAATTAGTTGCGAAACCGATATGGGAGGGTAGATTTGTATGGTTCCCATTGAGACTTATTAATAATAAGAAGGTGGTTATAAGATATTGGGTTTATATTGGTCTTTGAATTTAAGGAGTTTTTTTATTTTCAATATAGAATAATGGTTGTATTTTTTTAGTTCAATTACAAATAGATTTTATAGTGGTTGGAACCCCTCAAAATGGGTATCATATGTGTGGGATGGTGTTTGGGAGGTGACTGGGTCATAGTGTCTTGGATTTTGGGAAGAAGGAATATGGCATATAGTTGGCACATGGTTTTTGATAGTCATGAACCCCAACCATGTGTCAAAAAAATCATAAGAACATGGTTTGTTTAAAAATGAAAAGGAGGCATGGAATACATGAAGAAATATAAAAAATACTTAAAATGGGACCACATAGTAGGGGTACCGTTTTTGAAACCTTACATAATTACCATGCGGGGTGGTCGGATTAGATAGAGGAGACTGCATAGTTGGTGGTTGGTTTTTCCAACCTAATTCACAACCCATGTTCCATTTAAAAAGAGGTTTCATATATTTTTACCCATTCAAATTTTATTATAGTATGCCCCCATTTCTGCTCCACCTTCTCATATGCACACCTAGTTGCCTTCCCCCATCCTCTACTTCTTAAAGTACATCCAAACAGGTGTTTTCATTGTTATATTCTAATAATTTAAAGTGAGGGTCAACATCTATTAATCTTCACTTATATCCTCTACACATTTTAATTTTTATCATCTACGTTTAGGTTGTTTCTTCTAATTTAACTTGATCATAGTGTAATTTTCCAAATAATTTGTTCCTTTGGTTATACCAAGAATGAGGACATACCAATAGACCACTCAGGTACCATCATGTGTAATTTTAGTGAAGGTATTCCCTATATCCTAATTTATTAATATTTTCCATCAATTTTAAATAAATTTTTTATCGAATCATTGAAGTGTCTATGGAATTTTCATTAAGTTATGTTTAGGGGCATAAAATAGGTCTTTTTCATGAATTTTATTGTGTTTCTATTGTGAATAGGTCTTCTAGTAAGGATTTGGTGTTTATGTGAATTTGAATCAAAATGTAATTAAATTGAAAATTGAATGAATTAATTTTATGTTGATTAAAATTAATTAATTGATTGATTCAGTGTGACTTAGTTGTTCGATATAGTTGTATTAGCTTGAGGGTCTATGAGAAATTTAGATGTGGTTTTGTTTTCATTGTAAAATAAATGGAATATTATTCAAAAGAAATAGGTTTTCTTTGATCCTTTCTCAATGGCCATATGTATTTTTTTATACGTATATGCTTGTTAGTCCTAGCCACTAGGGTGAAGTCCCTGATAATATTAAACAATTAAATTTAATTTTCATGCTTTAATTTATATTAAACATAAAAAATTTCATGTGTATCCTGAGGTAAAGATACAACCTCCCATAGCCACTGAAGTCCTAGAGCTTTGGGTTAATGCCTCGGATGCCAAGTTATGGACCTTATACTAAGAGGAAACCTAGACACCACCATGAGTGGGATTTTATGAGACCAAATATTAGTGGATCTAGTATGGAATCATGAAATATTTAATCAAGGATTATTGAACATATAAGGAATAGACATGGGATGGGTGTATTGACTATTCTGGAGTGACCTAAGACATAAATACTAGCCTTCACCCATATCTTGATACTTTTTCCAATATGGGTTACCCATTAGACCTATAAGGTCGTGAGATAACCTTTTTGGTGTTGATGTACCAGATTTTCTTCTATCTTATATCATATAACTAGAGAACTTGTTGTGATAGATGATTCTATGTGGGATTCCTCTACTATATAACATCCTTGGGGACCCATATGAATTATCCTTTGAAAGATGAACTTGAGTAGGATTATGGGGATTTTGGTAGATATTATACTAGGTTTCATCTTAGATACCACACTAATGATGTGAGCTGATGTGAGGTGGATAGACATTTGTGACTTTGTAATTGTACCAACCTCTACCTTGTAGGTATTCTTCACTCATTTATTCTTGATACAAATAGATTTTCCCAAAACTATGTCTTCAGAATAATATTATAGGCTTGATGATTTGTGTTGGTATTGTTGATGATTTGAAAAGGTTATTATGTGAGCCACTCAAGAATTCCTAGAATGCTGGTATTTGACCTCATGTCCCTAGAATGTTGATTATTTCAAAAAAATTTCTATATGCACTTCTAGGAGTAGTCTTGGAAGGTTATAAATAGTGGAAACCCATAGTGGTGTTTTTGTATTATGATGAGGTATAAACCTTAGGTACTTTTTATATGTGAATATAAAGTTCCTCTAGTGGGATGTTATATAATACAATTAGTAGTGCTATCATGGTTTTTGTTTTGAGTTTGATCTTGTGTAACATGATGCAACTTTCTAAGAGAATTCTCTAGGTCTATTATATGACTGGGTCTTATGACTGGATAATGATACTTCTTTATCGGAGGTACGTTATACTTGGGTTTTATGAAAAGATGAAGAAAATCATTTAGGGAAGGTATGTGATACCTTTGGAATATTACCCTATTGACAAAACTCTTATATGTTCAGGTATATGATTATATAAAAAACACCATTCAGGGAGGTATATAATAACCGATCTGATATAAATCCAAGTGGCATTATATGATACTATGATTATCATGATTTCATGACATGCTCTGAGACATTTGGGAATTATTCAAAAGTAGGTCACATGGTTAGATATATTAATTTATTCAGTAGCAATTTATTGTTCATATAATATTACATGCACTTATAATTATATTTGCTAGTTGGTATGAGACCGGATTGGAGCTTCCCTACTGATCCATGTACACACACCCCATTATGGACCACCATCACACATAGTCACCTAAGAATGTCTCACATTTTGATTATAGGAACAAGTTGTGGATGAGTCCCAAGATACCATGGTCGAGCGGGAAAGATCGGGGTAATGTTGGGATATGGGGATGAGGTGAGGCTCAGTATAGTCATTTTTTAGTGTCTTTTGTTATTCTTTTTTGTAGTCTATCTATTTAATAGGACTAGTTGGTGGTATATTTTGTGTTTCATTTATTATATTTTTTTATCATGTTAAATATATTAATTCTTTCTACATATTGTGATATACCTGATTTATGGTTGTTTATTTATGTTTATAGACTAAAATATAGGGTTAAATTTTCCCCATGATACCATTTAGACCCCCTCTATTAATTGGAAGCCACTACTATGTGAGGTGGTATCCATGAGGTCACAAGGAAACCTAGTCTGTCTACTTTTCATAGAGAGATCTGATTCATCAATGTTACAATATCGACCATGATATATAGGACACCTCTTTTATGTTCAATCCCATTACACCATATGTACTTGATGGATGAAATTAAAATGAAAATAACATGGTAAATCATGTATGATCATAAAAGTAACCACATTGTCTCTTTTTAATGTCTAAAAGTAACAGAATGTATTTTTATGTGGCACAAAAACTACTTGGGTCATGATTCGATTCACTGGGATGCAAAGGATACCCCTTTAATGGTTCGTGTCCCAGATTTGAAACACCTAATGCCTCCAAGGATATTTATAAATTATAGAGAACTAAGTTATATAGACATATCCTATAGTATAACCAATAAATAAATGAATAATAGAAAACCTATAATATATACAGATGTTCACATCAATATATGATTCAGATCAATTATTTTTTTAGTTGTAACTAGTTGTCAAATTAGTGTTATATAGGATTCATGAACATGTCTTAAATTTTTAAGAGTCTCTAGAAGTTTGTTATAATTCCACCAATATTAATGCATCAATGTGAGACAAATATCCCTTCTTCTAGATAAATTCACAACTCAAAGTATTGCTAGTAAAGTCTCAATGGCCTCCAGCCTTTATAAATTATTTCCAAAGAAATGTAAAATGTCCTAAAAATGAGGAATTATATATGAAATTGTAAATACAAATTATTAGATTATTTCAATATATTATCACATTTTAAAACAAAGAAAGATTATTGTACACTTAAATGTATCATATGACAGACAAATCACAATATTATTGAGAATAGAATTTAAATATTAGGAGTTGACATTTATGTATCTTCAACCAATAGATATCATTGATTATAGTGATCCATACACTAAAAATTTAAAAGAATTAATTTGTATAAATGGGTAAAAGTATTCATAACCATATAATTAATCATATATTTTATCACATTATAGTATGTTTTACATATTTTATAGAAATTTTACTATAATTAATATAAGGATAATGATACTATTTATATAGATCTCTATGTAATCTAAGTCTCACATTGGTTACACCATAATCACTCTCTTACTTTTTTCCTTGATTCCCAAGACATACCAGAATTTCATCGATATGAGGAGTATCCCACCACAATATTTGGGTAATTCAATTGATCTATTGATACACCATGAATGAGGGATTCCATTTGTGACATCTTAATGGTCTTTAAATTAATACAAGAATATAATATCATAGGAACATCAGTTCATGGAAAATTGTGTTCTTCATTTATAGTTTATATATAGATTTTATTTTTCAAAGCATGGTGATCTTTTTAAAGAGGATTTGACTATCTTCCATGTCTTTAACATGTTTTTTAAATCCATATAACCTCTTCACATTATATTGATAGTTCCATATTGATTATTACCTCCTCATAAATATAGTGTGATGAATAAGGTAATCTATATATATCTATATCATATATATCATCCATACCCTTAACACGTTATAATATTTGATGATTCCATGATATATGTAGATGTATCATTTGAATAATTACTAGTATTATAACACAATAATATTTTAGAATACATTTCTCATTAAAAAAATTGTAAGTTTTCGAGAGATTTCATAACATGAAATAAGAATATTAAAATGAACTGTGATATATTATAACATAGAGACTAAATTGATGAGTATTAATAGGATAAAATTTTTATTAAATATATATATATATATAGTTTTTACTTAATTAAAATGTAATTATTAATTCATAATATATAAGTTCTCAATTTTTATTAAAGTCATTTTATTTATCAATAATATGTTTTACTTACAAATAGTTAAATAAAATTTTGTGTGTGACATTATAATTAATTTATAACACTTTTAAAAAGTTTATTTTATAAAAATGATATCATCTTTTAAATCATAATATGAAAATTATGTTAGGGTAAAAATTTATTGTTTTTAATAAGAATAATTTTTTAGTGAATAGTGAAAAATATTATTTTTGAAAAACTATCCTATATATTCAATAAAAAGGTCTGATAATGATTCTAATTTCATCTAAAAAAATATAATTATCCATTAGTTCGAAATTATTTAATTAATTAAATATTAGCCATATTTATTATTGATTTTGATATAAGTTCTGTGTTGGGTCTGCAAACACATTTTTCTTGAATCTATTTTTTATTTAATTTTATTCTTTAATATTAAAATAAATTTCATTCACATATAGAACATGTATCATGTAAATTTGATTTCATATTTTTAGTCAAAAAAATCAATATAGTTTAATAGTATTATCTTATTTTTTCTTTGTTATGAATAGTTACCAAGATAAATATTTTTTATCTCAATAAAAGTGGTAAAAATGGGTTTAAACTACAGGGTAAACCTTTTATATCTCTATAAAACATTACTATAATATATTTTATGAGTTTTTTTCAACCAAATGTATTTTATAGGGGTTATATAATGAGTTTTATAGAATTAATTTGAAATTGGGAATCAAAAATAGACTTTTGGAAGATAAGTTATATTTTATTCAAATTTAAACAATTTTTGGTCATTGCATTTAATGGCATTGATGAAAGATTTCATTAAATTTTTACTTTCAATAAAATTATAAAAACATTTATTTTTTATTATGTAACAAAAATATTCACGCAAACCATCTTCTTACTTGATTTTAATGTGAAATAATTTCTACTCTTAAATCAGGTATTTTCCCTGAAACTACTTTTCATAAATTTTTTTGTTATTATATTAAAAGTATTATCTTTGACCTATAGATATTAAATTGATTCCAAATTTCGGATCATAATTACAAAATTTATTTATAATTTACCTTATATTTTTTGTCACATATTTCAGTTATCACGGTAAAAATTTACGTTATCAATATTAGTGTTAAAATGTGATTAATGTAGTTTAGCACGAATATAAGAACTTAAATGTAAACAAAAATTTACTCTATGTTATTGGATGCTTTTATTTTGACTATATAAAATCTTTTAAAATATTTTTTTGGTTTCTTTATCACACATTCCATGATTATTATATATACATACATTATTTTATATTTCATGTAATTCTAAATGTGTTCATTCCCACAATTATGAAAGTGAACCTTATCTTCTACCTTATCCACAATGTTAGTGTCTTAAATCATAGATAATATCTACCATAATACCTTCATCAAATCGTTTTCCCCATCCTAGACCTCTGGGTATTGCCAAATTATTATCCTTTTAAAAATTAAGATGTGTGTGAAAATATATTTTTCAACGATGAGGTATAACTCTTAATTGAGTACATTCAATTTTATTTCTTCTTGTAACTCATCTATATCTATGGAATCCATTACCAAATAAATATTTATGTATCTATATTATAATTAGTTTTTATAATAATTATTTAACAAAAAATCTCCACCTCTTTTCCATCTTATTGGAAAATAAAACATCACTCATATGTACGTGTGGACTTCCACATCCATGAAACAATGTGATTCATATTTCATAACAATTTCATATTAATATTTCTAATTTTTTAATTACTGAATTATTATATAATTAATTAAATTAATAATGTTTTTCAATATTGAATTATTATTTAATTTTATTCCAATCCAGCAATCAAAAATTTGAAACATCACTCAAGCATATGTACAGACTACCATCTCCACAATGTGATGTAATTAATTTTTCATCAATAATTTATATGGATATTTATAAACTTATATATAATTATTAAATATGATACTAATGATTATAATAAAACTTTATAAATTATATAATCATGATCTAAATATTAGTACTTGGATTTCCAAATTGAAACAAATATATAAAAAATTGAGTAATCAACATGAATAATTATTTTAATAAAGAGTTGTTAAAAAATTGGTGGTAAGATTTTGTAAGTAAACTATATATGCTGTGATATATATGTCAATGGATTAGGAATATATTTATAATAATAAAATATATATTATATTAGAGTTTCAAATAGATAATAATTAAGATAATGCTTGATGTAAGGTATTTATGTTACAATACCATTTGTATTGAGAATATTTATTATTGAATTTAAATTGAATACATTATGTAATCCCACTCTGGTAAACCACTTTCATTATAATTATCCTTTTTTAATTATGTATCTTTATATTTTCATACAATTTCCCACCCATTTTTACTATAAATGTTCTACAAAATGATTTTATGAAAATTCTTCCTTATTTTTTCTCTTTTAGATAGAAACTATTTTCCTTCCATATCCATGTTTTCTAAAAAAAATAAATTGTGGTTTTTAATATTATTCATTGATTTTTTATTTAATTTTTACCCATGATTTATTTTATTTAATATTTTTCAAAATATTCTACTTATAGTTTTTTGAACAATTTTTTTATAAATGGTGTGAACGTACTCAATGTTTTAACTATTACGGTATGAAACTAATATACCACATCCTAATCACTCAATTTTTTAAAGATTAATTATTGGGAAAAGATCCTTCAAGGCATCCTCTTTGTGTTTTTGGGGTGATTTTTATCTTTGACAAATCCATATTACCACAAATAAGTGTGGTTGGTCTTGAAGAAGAATGTTTTTTAGGGGGTACAGTTTCCTACTGTTTGCCAAATTATTTAGCCTCAAAATCGAGAGTTTGGTTTTTAGAAATAGATGGTTTTCTGAAAAGGATTTCACAGTTCATCGACTGCAATGGATGGTTCACAACACATAAAGGATGTTTTTATATTGTCTTAGGAAAATAGGTAAATGAAGTATTTCCATATATTAGTGATATACGGACAAAAATCACGCTATGCAGATAGTGTAGTGAACAATAGTCCAGAGAATATTTTTAATTTAGGGGAGGCTAACTGTATGTGGAAAGACTTTAATTTTCATTTTATATTTGTTTGTTCATTTATGAAATAAATTAGATGAAACAAAAGAAAAAATACACTATATTGTCTGCATATCCCAACACACGCTGAAGGATGTACTGAATAGATGATTTGGCTGATTGAAGTTAGAGTGATTTTAGGATATATTTTCCAATATAAGGATAGATAATCAGATCATTATATAGAGAAATAATTTCATTATAAAAAATAATTTCTGTATATAAAGAATTTGGTGATGTCGAGAATACTTCATAATGAATGATTCAACAAAAGATTGAGATCATGGGGAAGAAATTATACAAAAAGAATACTTCATGAGGGGGGATTCTGTGGAGTGTAAAGTGGTTCATGGGAATAGTTCATGAAAGAAGTTTGTGGTGATTTATATCCCACAAAGATAAAGGCTGTGGTGGAATAAAATGAGTCTAAAAAACAAATAGTAGACCATAGAAGAGAGGCGGTCCACAGAAGCATAGTTAGTCCACAAAAGATGTGGTGGTCCGTGAAGTACATTCACCACGTGGTGCAAGACAGTTCATAGAGGATGCATGGTAGTTCATGGAGGAAGCAGGGTAGTTTTCAAAGGATTCAAAAAAAATTTCAAATGCACTAAAATAGTTCTCAAAAGTTATTTCTACAAACTAACAGAATTTGGAATGTGAATTTCATCTATTGCTGAAAATGGACCTTCAATTGATAATCTACCCACAGCTGAGGAGGAATTATATCATGAAAATTAAGGGACATACAAGTCCACAAACTATGTGTGGATCCCTTCCAATGTAGTGAGAAAAGGAAGAGGAAGACAATGATTCATTCCACTGGCATTGATCCTGAAAAAGAGACACAGGGAGTGACAATTGGAAAAGTAGTGAGATGACCCTTATCATTGTAAAGGCAGTGATCCTGGGAATAAATGTAATCTATCCAAAACATCATTTTTTTAGCGAGCCTTAGTGGATATTCTACATCACCGCATTTTCATTGTATGCTCCTTGGATGTATACCATTGATGGAAAACAATGTAAGATTTTGAGTGTTCGTGTACTTTATTTCCTACGTTATATTCAAAGAATCATCATCAGATAAATAAGAAAAGAATAAGATCAGTATTAACCCTTAATTGAAAACAAAGTGACCCTTATAATAAATTGGTCAAGACTCAGGGGTGCATGAATAATTATGAAAAGAATACCCATACCATGATTCACCCCCTTCCACTCTTATGGTATCTAGGACCCTTTTTGACCTAACAAAATTTATAATTATTCATGGTAATTTTAAAAGAAACTTTTTCGACAAAAATTTTGAAAATATTTATATTTTAAATTAGTTATTTCAAAATGGGAATGTTATTTTACAACAAAAATATTTTACTGATCATTTTAAGTAACTTTCTATCAAAGAAAACATCCACTGATGTTAACTATATTTTACCAAGTATATTGACCAATGATACCATCCATAAAATTTCCCTATATTGTTTATGATTATGATGATAGGTTGTTTACAAAACCTATTCTTTCCATGTGTTTTTTTATGTACATGTGATGGATGTTTTATGATATTTCATCACTCATATGAATTCATTATGATTATGTGATGGTTGGGTTTATTATGTACCTCCATTTAATTGGTTAAAGTGATATTAATATCTCATGATACGATGCTGATAATAATTGACATTTTTTTAATGGTTTATTAAAATATTCATACATAAGTATGATTTCATCTAGTTATTCTAACAAGATTATGCATAGGCATGATTATAAATAGATTTATTCTTATTTTTATGCATGTGTTTGGCCAATTTTTACCTTTTCTCACAAGAATATTTATTGAAATGATTTCAAATATCATTTTTCACATTTTCATTTGTATGTGTAAATGCTTTCTGGCTATGATGACAATATTATTCATAGAATGATTTTGAATAGTTATATTCACAATATTAATATTTATAATGATTATTATTCTAAATGCCTATGTTATTACTTCATAATGACGATTATTAATTTAACACCCTTATTAATTATTCTTCAAGATATGGAATGGCTATATAATTTTTTATCTAATCCTTTTTTGGCATAAATAATCTTCATTGAGTACATCCACTTGAATATCTTTTTATAAAACTATAATAATATTATGATCATGTGATTGATATCTCCCATGTTTACCCTTACTAATCATATGAGCACACCACTTTTATGTTTTCCTTCCCCAAGTTTTGATTGAAGGTTTTAAGTATGATATAACTATAAGGGTACTAATATGATGATATTTATAGGAGATGTTGATGATATGTCATCAAATAAGATGATTGTTTATATAGTCCCCAAATACACTAATCCATTATGGTTCTAGAATGGAATACAATTTTATATAATGAATATTCTTATAAAATGATGTAATATTTATGTATGAAAAGTATCATTCATCATAGTTGGCATATGATAGGGGTTTAGTAAGCTTTGGAGAAGAGGTTGGGGAACCTTTAGTGATAACCCTTAAGAGAATCCTATTTCTAGTATAATAACCAATGTTATGATAAAAAGGAATGTGGTTTTACAAGGAAATACATCTCTATCTAGATACTAGTAAGTGGATGTGGTTATTGCACAAACGAACATAGGGTTAATAACACATAAAGGGTTGTAGTGGTTTTCAACTCGATCATCGCTCGTGTATGATGTGTCATCCTAAGACTATACAACTTACTAGATACTCTATGGTGATATTCTTGTGTTAAGTCACATATTATTTTTGAAACATTTAATCGAATTTAATAGATAGTGAGAAGGGATGGTCTAACTTAAAAATAATTTTTTTTAGAGTAAAAATAAGGTGTCCTGATTTGGGAATCCTATAAATGATTTTTCTTGAATACTTGGTTTCTCACTTTTATTATTGTTGTTCATGCAAATATTATTATATTTATTCAAAGAATATAACCCAAAATAACCATTCTAACACAAAATATGATGAACAGTGCAATTATTTTCCTCATGAAAATTCAAATTAAATTTAAATTGGAATGGTAAAAAAATTTATGTAAAAATGATGGCAATGAATAAGAAACTTTGGATGAAAATTGAATATTTTAATGTAGGGAAATGAATTTTATCCTATGGTAAAATTTATAAACCAATGTATTACATATAGGTAAATTGGGAACTATCGGAGTCATTTCTCAAATCTAATGGTTAACTCCAACACCAAAGAATGTACTATTTTATACTAATCATAATGTGGAGTGATTAAATAGATTATATGTTGGGATTTGAGAATTATTTGGTAGAAGTGTTTTACCAGTGATATTATAGTTATATGAATCATGAAACCTTGATGGTTTTTCTTGAATTATTTTTAGATTAATGATTTGAAATCATATATTGAATGGCAGTGATAACATTGAAAAGTGATTTAGAAGTAAGGTTATATTTTTCAAAAACACATGACTAATAAGTAGATACCCTTAATATGTGCATTATGTTGAGATGAATATTTTTATTTAGAATAAATTTTTGATTGATATTTATAATATTAATTTAATATTATTTTTGACCTAGAAAATGGTTAGTGATTTAATGAAAAAGTGATTAAGGATGATTTTTTTATATTTGGATTTATGTAATTTATTTAGTATAATAAGGGATTATTTTTGGGATAAGGATAGAGTTATTTTATGGAAGTATATATGTATTAACTCTGGATTTATGTTGATTCATCAAATTTTCATGTTTTAGGAGAATATGTGATCAATGTATTAATATGTTTGGAATGTGACATTATGGGATGCATCATGTTATCGAGGGATAATTGTTAAATTTGGTTCTAAGAAAAAAATATCACCAAATATTTTACCTTTTTGGTTTTGAATTTGGTATTATATATTTTTGAGGAGTCTTGAAGATAACTATTAATGTAATTTATTAAGGTAAATTTTTACATTTATTATTGTGGTTTTAGAGATTAATTTATTATATTTATCCATATTATAATACTTGTTCTAGTCATTCTGTTTTTGGTTAATATTTAATGATATAAAAAATGAATTGTTAGTATTTTTTGGATTTATAATCCTTTAAGGATTAATTTTACTACTCCAGATATAAAAAAAAATTGATCTTACCTTCTACCTTCATTGAGTAATAGTTGAAGTAGATATTTATTCAAACCAACCCAAAGGATGAAAACATTTTTATGAATTGGAAATATATCACGTAATTGTATATTATTATGTTCTCTATGTTTTTACTAAATTAATCCCTTAACATTAAGGAAAGGATAATGAAATAAAAATGTTATTCTTTTCCCTTTAATTTTGATAAATTCATTATATTTTGGCCCCTCACTAGTTTATGGTATTATGTTCATTAAATTTCTCAAGAGTATGTTCTCTATCACTCTTTATTCAAGCATGGAAATTATTTTCTCCACCATAGATATATTTTAATTCCTAGAGTGTTTTTTATATATCCATGTATTGGATTATGTTTTATTTCAAGTAAACCTTATGTTTCTCACTTCCTCTATTTAAAGGAATTATTTTTATCCCTTTTTACAATATGTGTGTTTGACAATCGTATTTTCAAATATTGGACCTTTTATCACCAAGATAAAATTTTTATTTTGTAAATTATTTATGGGGGTTAAATTTAAAAACATAAAGATATAAAATGTACTTCCTTTTAAATAAATTAGGACTGTTTTAATTCATTCCTGACAAACAACACTAATACTAACATGAACCATGGTATATTACAACATTTCCATTAATTTGATGAGTGTGAAGAGGATTGACATCATTATATATATGTGTGTGTTTCAATTATTTAAAATGAATTTATTATTTCAAAATGTATATTTACTTATTTTTTAGTAAATTATTTTTTATTTCAAAAATATCTTTTCAACAAAAATGGTGTTTATGGCATTTTTTCCTAAAAATTATAATTAATTTCTTTAATTTTGAGAACATTTATTGGGTAAAATTATATATTTTTTAAAATAATCATATAAAAATGATTGTACATGTAAATTTTGATATTTTTATGGAAATAAAAATTTATTTAAATATTGTGAAAATACATATTTTCTGTAAAACTGTCTTTTATTTTCATACAAAAACTATCATAATTATTTTAATTTAATATAAAATTAATATTATTATTCCTTTGTTAAAATATTCTATTTAATTTCATATGAATCACCTTCATTCTTAATTTTGCTATGAGTTCATTTTTTATTAAATATTTTTTAATTGTTCTTCATTTCATTTTATGCATATATATTAAAATGAATTTATAATATCTATAGAAATTGAATCATGTAAAATTTATTCCATATTTGGAATCATATTAATTAATATAATAACATAGGTTCAACTTAATTTTAAATCATTATTAATCATAACCATGGTAATAATTTGTCACCTTGATGAAATAGTTACTAATGGGTTAAAAATATGGGGTAAATCTTTAAAATATCTCTATAATATCAGTATTTTCTATTGTATTTTTTTTAAATAAATATATTTTTAAGTAATAATTAATTAATTTTAATACAATATTTTGAAATTGTTAACCCAAGATATTCTTTTGTGAAAATAATTTATATTTTATTCAAATTAAACCTATTTTTTGTTGTTTTCATTTAATGACATGATTCGATGATTTCATTCATTTTAAACTTCATCCAAAAATCTAAAAACATTACCTAGTTTATTATTTAACCAAAAAAAATACTTTTAAACCAACTTATAAATGTATTTTAAGGTGGTATAATTTTAACTCTTAAGTGTGGTATTTTCCTAAATACAATTTTTCATTATTTTTATGTTCATATATTAAATGCAATTTCTACCACATTGAGAATTTAAAATAACAAAATGTATTCCAAATTTGGAGTCATTAATTTCAAATTTTGATGAGGCCTATTTAATTATTGATCATATAATTAACTTATTATGGTAAAAAATTTATGTTATAATATTTAAGGTTTAATTGGTTTTAAAGTGGTTTAACTAATAGATAAGGATTATGATATACCTAAAACTTGTCCAAAGTTGATTGGAAGAGTTTATTTAGACCCTATCACATATTACCTTTAAATTTTTGGTGTCTTTTTTCAATTTTACATGATTATGTTATATATATATAAATAATTTTTTATCATCTATGTAATTCCGAGGATTTATTTTCCACACATATAAAAGGGAACCTCATATCCTACCTTATTTCATAAATTTTGAGTCGTATATCTCAGTAAATCCATACCATAAAACACTTATATCTTCTTTCTCTAGATCCTAGATCTTCTTTTCATGCCAAAAGACCATCCTTTCAAGATTTAACTTTCAATCAAATAGTGGTTTCTCGATGAAGAGGTATAAATCTTAATTGAGTAATTTTAATTTTATTTATTTTTATACATTCTATTAATATATTTTATCTTTTCTAAAATAATTATTCAGAACATAAAATAAAGGTAATTTTTATTATGATTAATTAATCACAATTATCCACCTTATTTTTCATCATATAGTATAAGTAAACAACATTGGTATGTATGTGCATACTTCCACACATATAAAGAGATGCATTTCATTTGTTAGTACCATTTTACATTGATAGTTAAAATGATAGAATTAATGGGTAAATATTATATATTTTTATCTTATTTTATTTATATAATGGTGGATTGGTATTTTTTTCTTTCATTCAATCCATTGAAAAGTTGAAACATCACATGTGCATACATATAGACCACACTCTTCATGAAGTGTTGTAATTCATTTTTCATCACCACTTTATATGAGTTGTTATTAAAGTGTATATAATTATTAAATATGATACTCATTACATTATTACCTTCATATACTATATTTAACTATGATAAATTATAAGTATGACAATAGTTGAACCAAAACTCGCATAAATTTAAACTATTAACACCCAAAACGATGATTTAAGTAATGAATTGTTATTAAACTGATGATAAGATGTTATAAGTAAGTTATATATAATATGAAATAAATTATAATGGTTTCCGAATATAATGATAATAAATATTTATTTGTTATATAGGATGTTCAAACATGTACTAATCAATATGAGACTTGTGGTAAAGGATTTATGTTTCAATGAAATTTTAATTAGGAGTTTTCATGATTGAATTTCCATTAAAGACATAATGTGACCCAAATAAGATAAACTCCTTTAATTTTTATTATCCTAAAATTAATTTGTAATTTTATATTAATAGTACCATTTTCCTCTCTTTTTCCCTCAAAATGGTTTACAATTTTTTTTGAATGGTTTTCCCAATTTCTCATCCTTTGGTTAGAAAACCATTTTATTTCAAATCCATTTATCCTAAAAAAATAGAGAATGTTCTTTAAAATTGTGAAATGATTTTATAAAATCATTTTTACCCAAATTTTATTTTTTTTTAAAAATTAAATAAATCTTTATATTGTTTTATGATAAATTTACTTTTTACCAAATGTGTGAACATCATCTTTGTTTTTATAGTTATGGAATGAATCAAATTTCCCATAATCAGGAACACTCAATGAGTTAAATCTCACATTGAAATTTTCCCTTGGTCTTTTCAAAGAATATATTTTTATTAATATTTTCGAAATATTTTGATTTTAAATAATTGGTTTCTATATTAAAAAGGTATCTTCCTCAAGAAATATTCCAAGCATATTTTATTGGATTTTTCAGCTTTGGTAACATCCATTGATTATAATTATGATTTAATGTGGATATGAACCAATGATATCATCATTATTCTTTTTATATGTATTTTATTATTATTATTATGAGATTTTTATGAAATAGATTTATTTTTCATTGGTTGTTCTATGATGATGTGGTGATTGTTTTATGATTTCTGTCATTAATTTGAATGAAATATGATTAAGTGATTCTTGGGTATATTATAGGCCACCAATTTATTGTGTAAAGTTATATTGATATCTCATGAAATGATGATGATAATAATAGACATGATCATGAAAATTGTTGTTCACATTTTATTTTACGGGTATTATTTCTTCTAGTTATTCTTACAAGATTATTTGTGGACATTATTGAGAGTATATTTTATTAACTTTTATTTGTGAGTGGGATAATTATCTATATGTTCTCACAATATTATGCTTGTACATTATTGTGAACATATTTTTTCACATTTTTTATTCATGAGTATTATCGCTTCATATCTATTCTCATAATATTTTTCATGTAAATTATTGTGTATAGAATTATTCATTATATTATAATATGTTTCTACAATCTTATGTTATTGATATTTAATGATGATTACTACTTTATCACCCTTATTGATTAAGCTTATGAACATAACTTAATTAAAGAGTTTATAATCTAAGAATTTCTTAGTATGAATATTTTACATTGAGAACTTGAAATAGAACATGTTATCACACTATTATGATCACCTTATTAAATTTTTATTAATACTACTCAGGCTTACCCAAAATGGGAATCCAAGATGACCACTATTATGTTTTTATTTTCAGAAGTGTTGATGGAAGGTTTCATGATTGATTTTTCTATAAAGGTGCTATCATGAAGATATTTATAATAGATATTGAATATATGTCAATAAATAATAAGATTATGTATCTTATCTCTAAAGACACAAAGCCTTTATGGTTTCAAAATATATTATAATTTAACATAATTAATATTCATCTAATTAGATATAATATATATATATATATATATGAAATTTATTTTTATTCATAATTGGTGATAAAGTAGGGTTTAGTTATCTTAGGAAACAACATTAAAGAAACTTAGTGACAACCATTAGGATAATACTAACTATATTATAACCCATTATGATCTGGAAAATAATTGAGTTCTTTTTTCCTAGAAAATACATACTTTTAAAGATGCTATAAAATGGATATGGTTTTTGAAAAGACGCACCTAGGGGTAATAACTCTAAAAGGGGAGGATTAGGTATTAACTCGATCATCACTAGTTCATGATGAGTGCATTAAATAATTAAAACCAAGGTAGAAACTCTAAAGGTATATTTATAGGTTTTTTAATTTTATCTATATAAAAATTCATGATAAATTTGAATAGATGAAGACCACAGACGAACTAGGTTAAACCTACTATGACATTGAATGGAAAAAAAGGTATCGTGATTAAACATCCTTTGAATGTTTTTTAATGATAATGTGGTTTATAAATATAATAAATATTTATAAACCTATGATTTTTGTTTTTTTTCCATGACTCGAGCCTAAGAAAACTATTTTAATACTGAATTTAATGAAAAATGAAATGATTTTCCTAATGAAAATACAAATGAAATGGGAGCATGAATGTGGAACCTTGTGTTAATTCCCATTACTATATCATGTTATATAATTAACATCATCAAATTGGGTGAGATTATAGAGACCCCTACTATGATAAAATGGTATTTCTTAAGATTTCAGTTGATGAAATCCAGGAACAAAAGATGATTCAGCTTTATATATTTCATAAATGTGGGAATAATCACCCATGAAAATATATCAAAGGAAAAATAAGATTTTTTATAAGTGGAAATGAAGGAAATTGAGTGCGTAATTTTTTAAGACAACTAAGAGTCCTTGGGAGGTGAATAAAGATCATCCAAAGGTACCATTTATAGTATAATGTCTTATGTGTGTGAAAATTGGGAATTATTTGAGTCAATGCCCTAATCGAATGGTTTAATACTATAATGAGGAAGGTCATATGATGTTCTGATTATTCATGTTGAATAATAGAAATATTTATGTATTGGGATTTGATAATTATGTTTTGAATTGTTTTATAAAATGTAATTTTGGTTTGAAGAATCGCGAAGAATCTAGGTTTTTTATAGAAGTTTTTCTTTATATATTTGAAATAATATGTTTAATAATATTGATAATATAGAAAATGTATTTTGTAGTAAGGTTTTATTTATGTAAAAAACATGAATGTGGGTAGTTAAACCTTAATATGTGCATTATTTTGTCAAAATAATTTTGAGTTGGGATAAAGTGTTTATTGATATTTAAAAAGTAAAATTGAAAGTATTGTTCACCCTAAAAATGATTAGTGATTTTATTAAAATGATATTTTTTATAAGGTTAATTAAATTTATGGATTTATAGAATATATTCGATAGTCTATGTTTTTATTTTAAGAATAATGATATTGATAATTTTTTGAAAGAAATATTGTTTTCATCTACGTTTTATAGGTATTTTGAATATTATCAAGTTGAATTAGAATATATGATCAAGGAATTCACAAATTTGGTGTGTGATATTATTTTATACTTAATGATTTATAGGGAAAAATTCTAAAGTTCATCTTGGAAAAGAAATAAGTGATCAAATCTTTCTAATTGAAGGTATTTTAATTTTCTAAAAAATATTTTTTATAATATTAAATGTTAACTATTTACAAAGTAGACTTAGTTGACATTTGGGAGATATTATTGTTTTTTAAGTGATTAATGTTTTATATTTAACCATATTGGAAAAACTTTTATTATAATTTTTTATTTTAAATGTATTTGGAGATATATGAAATTAATTTTCCTCTTTTAATGATCTTATTATCATTTAAAATTTGATTTTAGTGCTTTGGGCATTATAAAAACATCTTGAATATTCATTTCATGGTGTAAGATAAGAAGTGGAAATTGATCGAGGTAAAACAAATGGACGAAATTGTGTATATGAAATTAAAATACATTAAGTTTTTTTCACAACTTCTCTATCATGATAGTGAAATACTCCCTTTACATTTGGTAATAGATCATGGAATACAAATTTTATTCTATTACCTTTATTTCAAATGATATTATGGACTTTTTACCCCTAACTACTTTAATTTTTTATGGTCGTTAACTTTCTCATGATCATGTTCTCTATCACTCCTTATCAATACATGGATGTTATATTGTAATCTTTGTATATATTTCAATATCCTACCAATTTTTCTATCTGGTGACCTTCTAAGGAGTTGTTTTATGTATCCTTTATATTTCTAACTTCCCCTTTTTAACGGAAGTTTTAATATCATTCGGTACAATTTGGGTTCTCAATAAAGTTAATTTTTAATATATTGTATTTGATTGCTTAGATAAAAGGGAATTTGATAAATTTATTTAAATAGGTAGATAATAAAACCTAGATATTTTAGAATTTATTCCTCTTTATATAAATTTAAAGTGTTTGATAGCCTACTGAACATACAACAAGGAGCTTAAAACAAAATAGAATATATTATAACATAGGTGTTAAATTAACAAGTTTCAATAGTATTAATTATATAATAAAATATATTCAAAAAAATAATTAATAAAAAATTATTTATTTATTTGTAGAAAATAAGTAATCAATATTTAGTAAATTGATTTTATGTTTTGGAAATATATTTTATTAAAAAATTATTTTTCTTGAATTTTTTTCCTCAGAATTATAATTTATTTGTTCAAGTTTTAAGAATTTTATTTGATAAAAAGGAATTCTTTTTAAATATTCATATCAAAATTATTTTAGGGTGAAAATTGTATATTTTACTAGAGAACATGATTTTTTAGGGAATAATGAAAAATACCGATGTTTTATAAAACATTCATTTATTTTAATTAAATAGTATCATAATTCACTAAATATAATAATAAATTAATATAATATAAATTTATTTATAAGAAAACTAAATTTATTATATTGGAATAATCTTTATACTGGCCTTTGGTATATGTTCATTTTAATGCTTAAAAACACTTTTTTCAAAAAAAATCCATTGTGTTTTACTCAATTATAAAACAATTATTTTTTCAACATGTATAAAATTAACCATGAAAAATGATTTCAAATTTCAAATACGCATAATATATATAATTCTATATAATCAATGTAATTCTTGGTTGGAATAAATAGTAACCACAGTAAAGATATGTCAACTCAGAAAAAAGAGAAGTAATATTTGGTTAAAGTACAGGGTAATGCTTTACAATGTCTATAAAACCTTGCATTATACTATTTTATAAATTTATGTCAATAAAATACATGTTTAAAAAGACAAATAATTTAATTTAAAAATAATATTTAGAAATTGGGAAACCAATATTGACTTTTGTGAAGTTGAGTTATATTTTAATCAAATTAAAAACTATTTTTGGGTCTTTACTTTTGATGGAATGGTTGTAAGATTCCATTTGGTTTTATATTTATCCAAAAGTATAAAAACCTTTATTTTTTATTATTTAACCTAAATATTTTATGGAATCAAACTTATAACTATATTTCAAGTTGAAATTATTTTTTTGATTAAATATGGTGTTTTTATAAAATAATAGTTTCATATATTGTTGGTGTTGTTATATAAAATGTAATTTATAAAACATATTTAAATTGAAAGTAATAATGTTGATTCAAAAATTTATAATCATAATATCATGATTTTGTTTCAAGGACCATGTTATTTTTTTTCATACGATTCTGTTATCAAGGTAAACAATTTAAGTTTTCCCAGTTAAAGATAAAATGGGTTTATAGTGGTTTAAAAAATGATGGGGCTTAAAATGTATCCAATTAATTGAAAAAAAAATTGAATTATTTTGACCCTTTAAAATACTTTAATATAATTTTATCTATCTACATTCCATATGGAATTATTATGACATATATATTATTTAATATTTTAAGTAATTTATAGTATGTCATTTCACTCACATACAAAAGGGAACATCCTATCCACAATTATCCACTAATATTAAATCTTCCTTTTTAGAAAAATCTTATAATAATACCTTAGTAGATTCAACCTTGATGTCTTATAGCTTATTGTCTTACAAAAAATACCATCCTTTTGAGGATTAAGTTTTAAGACAAATTATATTTCACAATAAAAATGTATAACTATTAACTAAGTACTTTAAATTTTATTTATTCTTCTACCTCCTCTATATTTATTGTATCTGTTGGGAAAAAATCCCTCAAGGAATCATTGAAATTTTTTTGAGGTCATTGTGTTTGTTGACAAAGAAAACCATGACATAAAAATTTGTTGAGAAAAAGGATTTCATGGTGGAATGTCGAGTTCAAGGGATGTTGTTAATGGTCCATGATTGATTCAAGAACATTGAAAAAGGAATGGTCGATTTGGATGCAGTTCAAAAAGATCAGATACAAGGTGGCACCGTTTTCCGGTCTTTTCCAAATTTTTGGACCTCAAAATCGACAAATGGAGAAGAGTGTTTTTGGAAAATGGACTTGCGCACCGATGTCTTGGAGGCTTGGAAACTTGCACGCCACTTGTTTTTAAAGATCAAAACATCAAAATATAGCAATTGATAAAATGGGCGCCCATGTTTTAGGTTTGGTCACGCAAGTGACTAGGGTGACAGAGACTAGGGTGTCTGGACTTGTGTGCTGAAAGGAAACATGTGCACCGGAGCTCAAGGTGTCCAAATGCCTATAAATAGAGGTAAACCCCTCCTTATTCATTAGATATTTCAACACATAGAGAAAATCAGAACTCCAATTGCACAGGTGGTGTGGCCATGCATGTATAAAGATATTCAGAAGTTGTGCACCAGTTGATTGTTGTGCACACAAAGTTGTTTGGGTGAGAAAGGGTGTGAATCACCAAAGTTTAGAATTCAAGAAGGGGGTGTCACACCGGTGGTTTGGTGACACTTTCACACCAAGATTTGAAGAAGCACGGCATTTGATAGTTGTGCACCAAAATTGGTTTGGGCATAAAATGGTGTGAGTCGCGCAAGTTTGGAGTTAAAGAAGTGAGTGTTGCACAAGTGGTTGAGGTGAACTTGTGCCCTAGCTTGAAATTATGTGCCAGAACTTGAGTACCAGTTTGAAGAAGTGTTCTAGGTATGGTAGAAGCACGCTAGTGATTTTAGGGCTACGAGAAAGCTGGAAGAGTTCCTGATACCTTCGGTGCAAAGTGAGATTCATCTACGGGTGAATGTTGGACTTCAAAAGAGCATCTACATACAAAAAAGGATGTATTAGTTAGTGATAATGAAGATACCTACAGGTCAATAAACTGTTAGTGGGTCCTTTCTAGAGTAGTGACCAAAGGAAGAGGAATAAGGTGATCTTATCCACTGGCAGTGAGACAGAGAGATAGATTCCGGGAGTGACCATTGGGAAAGTAGTGAGCTGACCCTAAACATTGTAAATGCAGTGAGCCTAAAAATAGAAGTGATCTATCCTGAACTTTGTAAACACTAGTTTGCTTTTAGGGGATTTGGTACATTGGCACATCACTGGTGTATGTTCCTTGGACGTAGCCCTGTGAGGGTGAACCAAGTAAAAATCATTGTGTCATGTGAATGATTTAATTTTTGTTTATACATTGCTACAGGAAAGATAAAAGAGTTTATTTCTTAACAGTGAGACAAGATCAATAGGGGCGGTTGTTTTAATCTATCATACCCTGATTCACCCCCCCCCCCCTCAGGGTATCTAACCTAGTGGACCTAACAGTGTCCATCATAAAATAAATAATTAAGTATCTTAAAAATACTAGATTTTTATTAATTTTTGAACCAATGTAATAAGTAATATTATCATATTCATGTATTGTCATTTATTTTCAAGGATGTTTTAGATGAAAAGAAATCACATTACATTTTAAAATTGTATGATCGGATTGAAAATCGTATTCCAGAAATCAGATTTTCAATTCTAGGGAAATTACATTTGAATAAGAAATAAATATGTTGCTTGAAGATAAGGAAGCTTCAATGCATTCCTTAACAAAATTTAAAATGCTAAACATGATCTATGAAGGCTTAAATATCATGATAAATATAGTTTATGATGAAATGAACTAAGGGGTATTGGAGTGAAATGAATTTTGTTAGAATATGGTTAAAGATTTAGCGATGTATGAATTTGTGATTACAAAATCAAGATGACCATGAATCAGTTTTTTTGGTGTTGCAAAAACATATTTTTAAGGTGGTGTAGTTTATTTTAGGGAAAAAGAAGGTTTTTTTGTAAAGGTTTTCAATAATCATAGTTCACAGACCACAAAATAGGCATGCAAAATGGTGAAGGAAAATCAAAAAATGGTGGATTCTGCATAGCATCGTTATAAAAACTATAAAGCATTCTACGTGGACCGTGTAAGGAAAGCAATATGTGGGAGGTCCATGGATCATGAGAGTATCATTGTTTTCTTTTTAGAGGTGGTGATAATGGCTTCCTAAAGGGTCTTTTTATGGATGACATTATCTACTAGAAAGGAGAAATGTTCTATGTAAACAACATTACACAGTTTGCATTAAAGGTTGTACTACCTAAAACTTCAGGGTAATTTAGATTAGTAGAATTTACAGATATTATTTTCCAATATAAATACCCTTAATCAGATCATTATGTGTCAGAAAATTTTTTAGTAAGCGATCATCGCTACTTATGGAAGTATTTGGTGAAGTTCCTAGATTTTAATCGGGGATAAATCTTCAAAGGTTAAGAGTCTATGAAGGAAATATTCTATGAAGGAGGATGTAGTTCATGTGGTATCATTCCTATGAAGGAGGTAGTTTGTGGAGATAGTTCGAAAATTGAGGTTTCCGGAGTTCACTTTCGAATAAAGTTAAAGGGTATTTAAAGCATCAACAGTCTGTGGGGAATCATCAATCTGTGTAGCAAAATCAGTCCACCAATGAAGAGGTGATCTTCCAAGAACATGCTCCACACAATGCAACTCAGTAAATAGGGGATATAGGTAATTTTTTGAAGAATCAGGGAAGTCTACAGAGGACATAAATTAGTTAATAGAGGATGAAATATTGTTTTTGGAGAGAATAAAATAGTTTCTGAAAGAAATTTCATCATACTAACAGTACAAAAAATTGAAAATTCCATTATCACCTATGAGACTTGAAAATCAGACTAGGAAATTAGACCATTTATCATTAAGATGACCATGAAGTACTTACTATATTATAGCTAATAAAGTGATTGTTTTTTTCAAATATAATATTTGTGAAAGTTGATCAAGAACACCATAAATTATTTGTTACAAAAATTTTATTACATCATTTCATGCTACTTAAAGCAGATGCACTATTTTATTGAAAAATCTTCTACCTAAGTATAAGGTAATATCTTAATCATTATAGTTAACATAAACGGATTATTTCCTAGGGTATTGGGTGGTATTGGATTATTTTTGAGCCATACCAAGGAATATCTATTCTTGTTGAGTAGTGATCCTTGTAAATTATTTTTTTTGGTTGTGTGTTTGATATGTTTTTAGTAGATAAAGAAGTATTTAATATGAGGAAAAGGTTGCTTATAAAGTAAAGAAAATTAAAATAAAAAAGTCACAGATAAACCCCTTCACCCTCTCATTGATACATCAATCCAAGCTTAGTAATCTCAATTAAGATTATGTAACAACCATTATCCACCTTCTTTTCCTCCAATGGTAAAATAAAACAACGCTCTTGTGTACATGTTGACTACCAACTCCATAGTGCAATACATTTAATTTTTCATAACCATTTCACATTGATAATTATAATGATAGTATTAGGGAACAAATATGTTATTTTTGATATTATTATAGTTATATAAATGTAAGTTATTATTTAATTTTCTTTTATTCCTTCCACCAAAAATTGATAACATCTCTCATGAGTATGTGCATACTACCATCTCCGCAAAGTGATGTAATTCATTTTTTCATCACAAATTTTTTTTGAATATTTATAAAGTGATATATAATGACTATTATAATAAATATTAAGTTATTTACATTATTGAGATTATGGAAACCCGATAAATGTTTATGTAATAGAATTACCGAACCGAAACATGCATAAAATATAAAGAATTTATCACCCAGAACAATGATTTTAATAAATAATTGATAATAAACATGTAATAAGATGTTATAAGTAAATAATATATGTTTTTAACGATATTATTATTATTCTATAATATTTTTTTAAATCAATATTTATTATAACGGAGGTTTAACATGTATTAAACCAGACAAGAAATAATGTGAGGAATTTATGTTTCAATTCCACTTTTATCGGGATTATTAAGGGTTGAATTCCAATTTTAGAGATTTTGTTATAGTTATCTAGTAATCCAATTTCATTTTTATTCTACTCTTTTTATATCTTTAATTTATACATTTTTTTAACATCTTCCACCTTTATGTAATGAAAATGGCACAAAAAATGATGTTATGAAATGTCAGCCTTATTTTTCCCCTTTCTATTTGAAATAATTTTTCTTCTATATCAATATTTTCTAAAATTATTTTTATAATTTTTTTGAATACTCTTCAATAATCTTATAAATTCATATTTATCAATGTTTTAATTTTTATAAAAATATTTAATAATAATATTCTTGTCATTTTTTGATTAGGATAATTTTGACAGAAGGTGTGAGTAGAATCTTTATTTTAGGTATTATATAATTAATGGGATTCCCTTACATCATGAATACTAAATAAATTATATATTAAATTAAATTTATTAGTTTTTATATTCAAATAAATTTTTTTCATTATTATTTATTAAATATTTTGATTTTAAATATTGATTTCAAAATGAAAAGTTTATTTTCCATAATAAATATTGCAGTGATATTTTAAAAGAATTTTTCATCTATGATAACATACATGGATAATATGTATTCTTTAATAGGTACCAAACCCAATGATACCATCCATATTCTTTCTCAATATTTCTTATTAACATGATTATGACATATTTATGAATACCATTTACTTTCTATGGTGTATTTTATGAATATTTGATGAATGTTTTATGATATTATAGAATTCTTATGAAGTGATTATGATTGTGTGATGGTTGTATCAACTATATATCTCAAATTAATTGGGTAAAGTGATACTAGTATCTCATGAGAATACGATTACAAGAGCGAACACGATTCAAAATTTCATTTTTCACATTTTTATGTGTTAATATGATTTCATATAATTGTTCTCACATGAGTATTTGGGGGTATGATTGAAAATATCATTATTCACATTTTTATGCATGAGTATTATCACTTTGAAGGTATTATTAAAATAATCTGTGTGGAAATTATTTTTACTATATTTTTTTCAAAATATGAAGTGTGTGTGTTATATAATTCTAGCTCTGATTATATTTTTTTCATGGGAATGACTGGTAATGTAATTGTTTATAAGATTACGATTTATTTTTTTATTATGTCACACTACTATGTTCGAACCCTAAAATGATGATTACTACTTTACCACCATTAATGGTAATGATTATATATATTACATGAATATAGATTTTATGATCTAATAATTTATTGGTATGAATTTTTTATATTGAGAACATGAACTTGAATATGTTATCAGACCCTTCTGATCTTACTATTATTTTATGATTGATATCTCTCATATTTAAACTTACTGAGCATATGAGATCACTATTTTTTTCATCCCCCACGTTTTTATGGAGGGTTATATCTTTGATATGTTTATAAGGGTACTATAATGGAGATCTTTGTGGACATATTATATAACTTTCCTAGAATAAGATAATTATTAATCTACTGTATAAAGATAAAAAACATTTACAGTTCTAGCATAGATCAAAATTTAATGTAATGAATATTCATCTAATAATATGATATATTTATTTATGAAAATTATGGGCCATCATAATTATGTATAGTGGACTAGGGATATGATATCATTCATGTTAAAATACTACCTTTTGGTATGTGCACAATGATATAATGGTTATATCCAGGAGGAGATTTCGGACTGGGAGGGGGAATGTAAGAACATTAGCTAGATATTTTAATTAGTGTTTATCATTTACTCATTTTAGGGATTATAATCTATATAGTGAGAATTTTTATTGACCCACATATGTTGAGGTATCAGTTTATTAATTTTTTTCCCTTATTTATTTTGTGATTTTAAATTTTTGGATAAGTTGATGGGGGTATAGTCTGATATCAGAGAAAATATTCTTAATGGTAAAATTATATATAGGGTAATAGATATCACCAGGTACCTAATGTTTTAGAACTAGGAATATTATGAAAAAATGATGCTATTAACTGAAGTGGTACATAATCTATCAAGTATCCCATCAGCAGTGTTTGGTGGGATAAGGAGTACAATTGTAGTGGCCTGTGTATTTAAGTTTTAAAATTTTGGTAAAATATAGGCAAATTATGTGTATTTTACAATTTATTATCTTTTATATTGTTGACATTGAATTTGAGTTATTTTTTTTGAGGTGAACATGAGATCAGGACTAGATTTTTATAATTGGGATGAAGGTACTCTAAAACACTGGAGAATATAGTGGGGTGAAGGGCTACATCAGATTAAAAATTTATGTGCATGTTTATAGAAACAATTCAAATATGGGACACAAATTCATGATAAATATCATGAAAGAATAAAACATTATACATAAGACTAAAATTTTAGGTTATTTTTAAATCACATTATAATATGTTCTATTACACCATGAGGGATGTTGATTAGGGGGAGTGTTGTTCCACAACCATGAGTGACAATATTGTGATTCCCTTGTTGTATTGGGAATTACACACTGATGAGATGGATCACACTTCAATATCAAAATGGAAAGGGGAGTCCGGATTTTGTATGGTTCTTGTGAATATGTTCTACATCATGGATAATAATCCATATCATGGTGGGGTTTTGGTAGAGGCATTATTCTATGTACCCATTAGGGTATGTTGTAATGGTCCATCGATGAAATATTTTTTAATTTTTAGTTAATTGAATTGATTAATGTTTAAAATTAGAAGAAACCAATCCTTTAATTACAACAATAATGGTTCTCTCACTAACAATCTCATTCTCATTATTCTCTCTTCCACATAGTATATCAATGAATTGTGGATAGATCAGAGTGTTGTTTATCACATAAATTCATTGTAGGAAAGAAATTTTTTCCTTGGGTGTTTATTTCTTGTTTCACTCATTACTTTCTCTTATTTCATGGGTTATTCCCTAATGTAATCCTGATTTCATATTTTGATATTTCTTCTAGTAAAAGTAAAATCAACTCAAGATACTTATAGAAACCCATATTTTCTGAACATAAATATTACATCTTAATATATGAATATCCATTACATAACATTATGATCCATGATAGATCTATACAGGTTTTCTGTCATTGGAGACAAGAGGAATAATTCCCTTATTTAATTAATGATATTTAGTATTTCCCATAAATAACTTCTAACATAAAACAATTCTAAGATATAACCCTATTAAAACCATTCATCATAACATGGTTATAGAAACATAATAAATGATGAGATCAGGTTCTCTATAAGGGTAAACATAATAGATATCAATAAGTTATTTTATGTTATAATGTAATACGAATAAGGGTATGACAAGAAGATTATAAATTTCAATAATATTACTAAATAAGTAAAAGTCCATTAATAATAAATCATTGTATAATTATTCTACAAAATAAAATACAGAAGTCGCAAGTGAGTGGAATCATCAATAAATAATCATGGTCCAATGGAATATATCCTATTCAAAATAACATAAATTTTTGGAATAAAATAAGCATATAAAACAATTTTCTTAGTCAAATATCATTACCAAGACTAAGATATTATGTATTGGGTTTACTCCTCATTCCACTATATCATTAGTCAAGGTTCACTCCAAATACCATCATATTGTATAGAGTCCCGTATTGAACTAGTTTCACTCCCCATCACAGTTGTTATTTTCTCATGATATATTTATCCATAACCAATGAATTCGATAAAAATATATTTTTATGGTAACCGATCATGTAATGATAACCATACATATGTATGACACAAGATAAAAAAACCTTCATCATTTCATCATATAATAACCAATGGAAAAAAATAGGATTCCTAAAAATTTCATAATTTCATTATAACATAACCCCTGTAATATAAATGGGTTTCAAAAAAATCTCATAGCCATAAAAATAAAACATTTAGGGAAATAATAATGAGGGATTTACTGGATCATATCCTATATAAATCACAATTAAAATCAAATGATTTTATCAAAGATGAAATTTTTCTTTAAAATATCATCAAAATATTTATTGAGGAAATTACCCTTTTTATTTTAACAGAACTTATTTAAAATATATAAAATACCAAATTATAATGAAAAACACATTCAATAAAAACAACCATTCAAGATTTAAATGAATGTTTAGAGAATTTAGAGTTTCAATTGTGGATTAGGATATCTCTATAGTCTCCCAGCACTCCCAGTGCTCTTGATTCTCCTTCTTGTACCATTCCTCATAGTGTTTTTAGTTCCATTCAGTAGTGATAGCCCTCATCTCTTCCCTTGGAATTGATTTATCTTTCCTACCACATATTATCAATCCACCTTCTTGACTAGTTATTTTTTCTGGTGTGGATATTGTTCTCCTATAACCACCCCTCTTTGTGTCTAACCTAATTCATCATACCTTCATTCAAGGTCTGTGTGCAAGTGCTTCTGATGGTTTTGTTGAGCTTCAGTGGTGGCACCGAGTTTTCTTCTAATCCATATCCATTTTTTCCAAACCACCATGTTTGACCCCATTTTGTTCAATATTAATGATTTTTTTTACAACATGGGATGGTGTTGGAGGGGGACTCGTATCAGTATATGTTCTTTTTCTTCTTTGTAATTGGATTCCTTGTCTCCTTGGTATGGAAGTTTTTTATACTTCTACAGGTTTAGGGTTTCTAACTAGAGTTTTTTTATACACTTTTTTTAGGCTTATCATTCATCTTATATGATTTTTTTTTTTCGATTTTTCGACATAATGGTGTTTGGATTTGGTAAATGTTTCACTAGGATATTTCTTTTAATGGGGTGTAGTGGTTAAATGAAAACATTATTATAGTTGGGAAAATATGGTTCAATTTTCTTATGGTAGAGTTCTAATATCTAGTGTGTTCCCAATACGCATTGGCCCATATCTATAATGGTGGTGGAATTTTATTGGTTCTCTTATTCAAAGAAAATTATATGGTTTTATGTGAAGATTCCTTTACTGTGTTATTATCATGTATGTCGGTAGCTTGGGACCCTAAAGAGCGGGATGAAGTTCTTATGATGGAATGGACCTCTACTGAGGAATCAATCCACTCAACCCTACTCTAACATCATTATCCAACAATCCCTTACTAGTTAGTCTGATATAGTGTTCTCCCAAGAGGTTTTGAAATTTGTTTTACAAGTGGATAATGATCTCTTGGAGGCACAAATTTCATTTTCTTTTCCCATATTGGGTTCCTACTAGAGATCCTTCTTAGAGTTCATTTATGAATATATTTTGTTCAGAAATATTTTTTAATGTGTCAATATAATTATAGTTTTTTCGATGAAGATGTTAATTTGTGTCTCTAGTTTTTGTGAAGTTCATTTCTATTTGGGGTGGTGGTTGTTGGTGGTGTGGAAAATGGTGATGAGACAAAGATGATGGAAATTTCATGATGGGGATAATCGAATTGTAGAAAAAGGGGACTCGACATGGAATTACTCAATTTATGTGTCTTTAGAGGGATTTCAAGATTTTTGTGCATCTTTACTGACATTATTTTCCCACATCACCTTCTTCATTTTTAATTTTTTATGTTGGTTTTTAAATTCTTTATTTGTGATGATCTACCCAATAAAAGTTTGGTTATTTGGATGATGTCAAGGTTATACCTCTAAAACTAAAAGCAGTATTATGAAAATAAAAAAATATTTGGAGTTTTCATATCATTTATTGGTCATTATGGTGGTAAATTAGGTCATGTTTTAATTGTTAAAATAATTTTTTTTAAACTTTCCTAAAAAATTTACCTCCTTCAAAAAATTATAAGAGGATTATTTTAAAACCATTTTGTAGAAAGTTAAAACAAGAGTAATAATTACTTGAAAAAATAATTCAGGAATTTTTTAAAACATTCTATAAAACCATAGAGAAAACATTGATATAGAAAAAATAGGTTTTCTAAAAAAAATATGTAAAATAAGTAATGAATTTAAAAAAATATATTTTATAAACCATTTTGAGAAACCAATAGAGTATAATCGTAATAAAACATTAAAATAATAGAAATAGATATATGGGATGAAGAATTGAATGGATTTATAATATTATTAACATACGATTTCTTCAATTTAAATATAATTATAAACAATACCAATTAAAATGGGATTAAAATATAAATCTATTATGTCAAGCCTCATATTTAATTTTATCTGTTTGAAAGTCATGAATATATCTCTATGAATTTATAATATATAGAAATAGGGTGGACATCAATCGTGTGTCCCCCCAGCCTAAATATGGACTAAATTTAATGTTACCAAATAAACATGGATTGTTGTTTTGTTTTTCATAGTTATAGTTGATTTATTTTATTTTGATAAATTGGTATTTTTTTTATTTATTTTTTATTTTCAATCTTAGCCTTTTGAGGCAAGAGGTTGTACACATGAATCGTGTTAAGAATTATGGATCACATGATATGTATAATACTACTTAAGGATTACATTTTGGTTTTAGTTATAATATTGGTAGTGGTTTGGCTATTTAAATATTTAATGTAAATGTATATGGTCTTTTAATATATATATTAATGGTGGAATTCTACTAATATCGGTTGAGGATGTGATTCTTGGATTGATTAGTAATTTGTATCCTAAATTTTTGTGATGTGTCCGGTACCTAAACCAATAATAGGGTATTGATGTTCATTGAATATTTTATGGATATAGTGTTGTATGGGAAATCATAATGTGTTTCTTATTACATCTTTCCGAATTTATGATGAATGGAAATTCATATCTATACATCACATTTTATTTGTTTCTAAATGATATTATTTGTCACCAAAGTCCATTAACATGTCATAGGGTTAAGATATGGTTCTAATAACTCTTGATTATGATGATTCCCTAGAGGGAGGAGGTGAGAATGAGCCACAAGTTTAGGTTTCATGGTAAACAAAACGACCACAGTGACCAAAACATCTAGGTTAGATCATTAATGAAAATATTAGTTTGATCCTAGTATTGTTTATATATTGAAAATATTATGGTTCTTATAGAGAAAATACATCCATTAAATACATAACATGGGAGTTATACTCAAAATATCCTCCCTGTTCAAAAATGGGGGATGACCTTATGTATCTAATTATTGGATTGATTCTTTACACTCGATCTTTTAATAGATTGTTATTCCAACTAGTAAATTAATAAATATGAAAATATATTTTCTTATGGGACCAAAGAACCATTTTTGAGTTGTATATGTACATGATGGTATAAATGAGGGTATTCTATGGAAGTATTTTGAGGCAATGTTTGTCAAGAACATTATTCCTATGATGTTTAGAGTGGAACATTCATATGATTTCCACACCAAGTGCAAGGTGATACTAAAGAAATAGACTATACATTTATGATCACTAACCTATTTCAATTAGATATGACATTGGAATACTATAATATCTATAAGGTATGGATATTTGAGAATGGATTTGTAAATGAAATTATGGTAAATTTAAACAAATTCATGTCAACCTAAAATTTTGATATTGTGGACCTGACATAGATATTAGGGAAAATTATCCTAATTATAGCATTTCTATTAAGGTAGAAGTGCCATGTGATAATGGTAGTGGGGCTATAGGTATTTATAATTATGGACATGAAGATACCCAGTAGGGCTATCAAATTTGGGAATCAAAATTTCTACCAAAGAGTTGAGCATTAATGATGTTTTACCAATGTTGGTAGATAATACATATTTAGGAATATTATAATCCAAAATTAAAGAAATGAAATTTTGATGACTAAATGGGAATTTTGGATTGGAATTTCTAGATGAAATCACAGTTAGATGGGGGTCATAGATGTGGTTGGACTCGTGAAAAAAAGTACGATTGAGAGTATAAATGGGAGGCAATAGTAATGATTGATTTATATGCATAGGTCATGGTAATGGATAGGATACCCAGTGGTGAGGAAAGTGGAGGTCAGAGAAAATTACACCATGTGGTAGATTGCTATAGTGTATTTTGGCTTTATTTTCTCCTCACATGATTAAAAATGTGTACTCAAATTATTTTTGAGGGTTCACTAATAGATATAGGTTCATCATGTTCTTATTGTTTTTTTGTTCTGCCTTATGGAAACATGTGCATAGAGTGTGTATGTGTGTAATTGAATAACCATATAATGGTATAGGTGTGGGAATAGGGTATCATATATGATAACTATATAACGTAACTAGTTATCATGGAATCTAAAGGGATGGTCTGGTATTGAACCATTGTTTTGTTGGAAAACTTGTATGTGCTGTAATATAGAATTTTATTATAATGGGGGATTCCCATTGATATAATCTATTAGTTTGAGTTTTTTAGTAATTATAACTAGTGAGAGAATTATTTTTTCATCATCATCTCCATGTTTCAAAATTATAGTGAGTTAAATACTTGATTTGTTGTAATCATTAGTAAATATGTGGATAGATACTTCTTTGGGATGAGTTATTGTATGTTTGTAATATTATAAAAGAATCGGTTTTCTGGAATAGAAATTTGGGTCTAACATTTTCAGGATTATATGAGTTTTGGAATTTTGGGTTTACAGAGGAGTCAACTAATGTCAGTAGTTGATTTTGGTGAAGTTATCCTTATATCAAGGCTAATTATATGTAATTATTATTAAAACATTATTAAAATCAGGGGATCACAGTATAGAAATGAGTTTTGTAAGATTAAAATGTTCAGTGGTGGTTGATGGTCATACCACATCCAAGGTTCACCATGGAATGATGAGTGTCATGTATGAATAAAACATTTTTTGTAATATTAGTAAATTTTGTTTGTAGTACATCACGACATAATAAGGAATTTTTTTCCATGAATGGTGTCATTTAGGGGAGAATTGTACTATGTCCATGAGAGAATACACCATGGAATGCATTTTATATGGGTAACTGCACCTTGATAAGTGAGATCCCACCATAGGTTGATCCTAGGTTGGGAATTTGAGCTTCTGTTTGGGTTTGGGAAGCACTTTTCACAACATAAATGATGGTAAATGTTGTGAGGTGGATATAAAAAGGCATTGTGTCATGATACTTATAGGTAACAATACAATGTTCCATTTGGAAATTTTTTAACTTTTTAATTGATTTATTTAAATAATTTTTAAAATTTGGAAGTACCCTTATTTAAGGCCTATAACAAGGGATATTTCTCTAGTTTCTTTCTATCATTATTCTCACATTCTATTTTTTCATTTTTTATACACATTTCAAATTGTCATCTTATGAAATGACTCACCACATGTGAGGATAGGTATTCCAGGGAGTCTAATTTTTGTTTCACTCACCATTACCTCTTCTTTCACTAGTTCCCCAATTTCAAGGTTATATAATATTTTTCACTTTCTTCTAATTTTAGTTGAATCAACTAAGAAAATCTAGTTATTAAAAAATATTTGAATATTATTCCTAGATGCCTCCTATTTTATATGTGTGTTTATAAATCATGGGAAATTCGAGTGTGGATCGGTTTATGTGGGATATTGAATATTGGGCCAGTTATGTTATCTAGAGTTCTTCGAGTTTATTATAGGGTGTCATAGGGCTGGTGTATATTGTTTTGGGCCTCTTTACATCAATGTAATGTGGTATGTTTATTATTTTACTGATGAATAATCAAGGATTCTTGTCTATGTCTTGTATTTTTGTTATATCTTTTATAGATATGGGTGGTGCTAGATTTCTTTATTAGGGTATATGTGGTTTTAATCACTAATGATGGGGTGACATGGGACATCAATATCATATGGGTGGTGATTATTACTATCATTGGTTGTGAAATAGACGTTTTTTGGGTGTATTGTCACTGTAGATTATTGATGATAGCTTCTCACTATGTGAATATGGATTTTGGTGTTGGTTGCACATAGGAAATGGACCATTAAGTGGTTTTAACAACTAGTTATTATTTGTATCCTCTGTAGATTAAAATAATAGGAATGCTCATGTTGACTATAGTTTTGGAAGAGAGTTACACCTTTGATTTCATTGTGATCTTGTTGGTGATTATGATAATTTTTTGGGAGAAATATTCTCACAATTTATGGGGGTAATATTGGGCCTATTTTTTGTTCTCAATGAAGGATGGACATTCACCATACCTTGGGTATTATGGTTCCATTATTTTAGTTGTTGGTAAAGGGGTTACATGTTGTGAAATATTTTGTATGGTGTGGGGAAATGCCTTGCGTCATTGTGAATGGATCTAAATAGATTGATGGATTATCATTTTTATTTAATTAGATCATATAAAAACTTGTTTGTAAGGTAATGGGATCTCTCATTATGATATATTATGGGTACTTAATCCATCTCTAGCATTGGTTGAAGTTTTAAAAGGCTCATCTATGGTTGGTGGAGCACTAGTGGGGTAGGATTAGTTGTTTTCAAGGATTCTATACCTTTCCCTTTTAATACACTCATACATATATATATATATGTATATTTGGATATTAACTAGACGAACCATTAGAGTTGGCTTGCTGATTTTATACTCACACGTTATACAAGCACTCTATAATGTGTGTAGACTTTATGTATCTTTATTCCAGAAAGGTAAAGTTTCAAGTATGATTTTCTAGTTTTAATCATCCCATAATTATATGATGTATATCAAATATTTCATTACATACATTTCCATGAAATTTTAGGTTATAATTTCTTGAGAATTGGGCACATCATTAACTAATATATGTTATGAATTTCTCTTCAGATAGATAGTTTTTTAGCACAAATAGAACTTCAAAATCCATAATAATTATTACTAATCTCCCATAAATATTATATATATTATATTCATGAAGATTTATTAGGTGTAATATTTTAATTATATCTTGGGAAATGTAAATATATGACGGTCGGGATGAAACACTCACTAAAGGAAAAATTATACTTGAATCTATCATATGATATCAATATATGAATAATATAGAGAGAAGTAATAGTATCCAAATAATTATATATAAATGATTACATGATATTGAAATAAACCCAAGGAAGATATGACAAAATATATGATCACATGGATAATAGTGAATTCTTTTATAATAATAATATAATTAATGTAGGACATCATAATATAAACTTCTAGCCCCAAATACAAGACCTCTTACAAAATAAGGTGAGGCATATACCAAATACCAAACCTAGTATGTCTCGTAAGACTTATTAATAAATCAAAGGCCTATTGTGGGGCCCACCCATCACTAATTATTTATAATTAATTCATTATATTGAGTAACGAATAAAGTATAAAATATATAAAAAACATGACTTAATAATAAAAAAATATCCATATTGAAATAAAAATATGTGGGTTTTTAATATTCCCCCAGTAAATTAATAGAATATCCCTCTATGTAAGAATACCTCGAATTAACACTGTCTTGAGTAATGGGTTATGATTAAGATAAAAAATTTCATACTAAGTAAATGGAGATATATGATCATAATCCATCTAGAAAAATAAGGTAGATGATAGAATTGTGGTATATCACATGTGAAATATGCTTCCATTGATAAAGAATATTTTAATAAAAAACACATCAAAAGGTATAACATAAAACGGATCAAAAAACAGATCAGTTGATACCCATATTTCAACCACCAAGATGAATATTTCACAATGAAATTGAGAGGGGGATTCCTAAAAAATTACTCCAATGGAGATAAATATTTTATATAAAAAAAGTAAAATGGAATTTAAATCACATGATATCTTTTATAAAATGTTTTTACTGTAGTCCTAAAAGAAGAAATAACATGTCACATTAATATATGATTTTCAAAATTTTGATGTGAAAACATTTCAAAATATTTAAATTGAAAAAATATTCAATAATGGATCCTTTAAAAGGACATAAAGTTTATATTAATAAAATGTGTAGGGGAATGTAAAAATATAGAAATTAAAAGGGATTCCCTTTTAATATTTTGAAAATAAATTTTTTGAATCCAAATTTTAAAAAGGATAATTATTTATTTCTCGAAAATGGGAAAGTGGAAATATTAATATCACATGAGATTGAATATAATTATGTTTCAAAATATAAATGGTAATATTGGTGATAAGATAAAATATATACATTGAAAAGAAATAACCTTTGGAAATACTGGGAATTATTATTAATAAAAGTATACTTTTATAATCATCAAATTAATCAAAGAAGGTGTTTTGAAAAACAAATTTTCCATTCCCTAGAGAAGAAATGGTTGATATTATATTAACTAGAAAATAGAAGAAAATATAAGACTTAGAAGGGTGAAGTTCAATAAGTAACATTATAACACAAATAAATGATGTTTGAGATAATAAAATCTAATAAGAATATAACAATAATTAATATAATAATATTTAATAAATAAGTTCATTGAGATAAATTGTTAATCGATATAATTAATGAGAAAATCCAATTTCATACAACCATAGGATAAAATAACTCATCACAGAATAGTGGGGTTCAAGAATAATCCTTACAATTTAATGAAATTTTTTTATGAAAAAACCAATTTAGATTTAGTAAGAGTATAATAAAAAGTATTGGAAAATGGATTAAAGAAAGAAAATTCAAATTAAATTAAAATACTGTGGAATTTAAAGAAATCAATCATAGTTCAAATAAAAATCACCTTATAAAAATTATGTTCAATATGAATAATCATAACTCAGTTAATGAAAATTATGTTAACCAAAACCCTTAAATCATCATTATCTTTTTAATGGAAAATTCATGAAGCGTATAACATGAGATGTATTTTTAGGTAAATAATATTTCATGGAAACTTATTTTCAAATAAATATATATCTAAAATATAGATTGTAAAAAACAATTAGTTAATATGCCTCATATCTCAATGAATAAAAATTGAGATGTGAAAACACTTACATTTAGTCCTCTTTAATAAAACATTGTATAACCTCCTATAAAATATATCTATCTTGACAAAATATTTATGAACATTTTTCTTACATTAATCCTTTTATAAAAATCATTTATATTCATTTATTTAAATATATTATTTAGTTTTATGTTTTTCATTAACTGATGTTATTAGTTATGATTTTTTTACTGTTAATTTCATAGTAGAGGGGGAGATTCTTATTTAGAGATAAAAATTATATAATTAGAAGATAATTATAGGTACTAAAACTGAAGTATTAAAATATTTTATAATTTTATATTTTTAACTCATAATTAATTTTAGTGAATCATAAAGATGATGATAGTGATGAGCTTATTTGGGTATTTTTTAATGAACAAAAGGGTGATAAATTAATAAAAAGATAAATATTAATATAACCCTTATAGAATAATAAATAATCATTATATAATAATTTATATCTAATAAAACAATTAGCTTTTTTCCATAGTCATCCATGAAATTAATGTATAGTGTTGTTCATATAGGTGGTTTAAATGACCCAAAACAAGAACAAACTATTATCCTTGCGTGAGTATGGCTATAAAAATGATTATTCTAGAATAATAAAATTATTCAAGACTAATAATGATAATATATTGGACTTTTAATGTTATTATTAATATTTTAACATATCCTGATAAATAATAAAGGATTATGTGAAAAAATAAAAAAATTTATTTTTGTGGAGGTAGTAGTCGGCACATATGCACAGGTGATGCATTCATTTCCCAAAGAATAGGGAGATATATTGATAATTTTATAATTTCATAATATTAATAAGGTTATAAATATCATATTAATATATTAAATTCCCATTCTAAAAAATCCTTATAATTCATTGATTAAAAATCTAACATGTTGTTCATGGATATGGTAGTTCGGACGTACGCTTGACAATGTTTTTATTTTTCTATATAAGAAATGAAATGGTAGTTAATGATTATTCAATAATAATAATAATAATAATTCACAATATTATGTAACCCAATTTTATTAGTACATAATGGATAAAATATATTTTAAGCGGGTGTAAAAAACAAAAAAAAAATTGAAAATGACTAATTATGAATTTTTACATTACTCCATGGGAAAAGCCTTTGTGAAAATGATTAATCCATCGAAGGGTGGTATTTTTAGGAGAAAAGAACACCTTGGATCTGATTTCTGACTTCATGTAGGGATTTCAGTAGATTTTCTTTCCAACTATGTGGATTTTTGTTTGAGTAGAAGTGGGATGGTGAAGGATCCTTCTATAAGTGAAATGAGTGGAATTTTTGTAATAACATAAAATTTAAAATCATTATTAAAGGTTCAAATGGATTGAATAATAAAAAATAATTTATTTTTCGAAAGTGGAATGTTTTATAAACCCTCATACATTCATTTTAATTCATTTTTTAACCATGTTTTCATTTATTTTACCCCTATTTGTTTCACTTTAACCATTTAATTACTATAGTAATTAATTTTTACTAAATTAATATAATTTTTAATACTATTGATTAAATGGGTATTATTAAATAATTTGGAAATAATTATTCAAAATATAAAAATAAACTTTTTCAAATAAATTTCTAATGGAGATAAAATTTAATATTTATATTAGCTCCCAAAACATGAAAACCCCATTTTTAGAACCAGTGTATTTTTATATATACAAATTGTGATTAAGAAAAAATAATAATTTTTTTTATTTATAAAACATCAATTGGCTTATTATTATACTAATATTAGTTATGAGGCTTTCAAAAATATCCAAAACTGAATTCCACCTTTTGGATATTTAGTTAAGACAAACCAAATAAAATATTCTTAAATATTACATAAGTTTCAAAATGTTAAACATGAGTTTTCAAAGTTATTTAGAGTCCTTTTAAATTGATAATTTTTATCTGTAAATGAATATTTTTCTTTGAAATATATTTTATATGATTTATAATCATACTTAAATTTTGGTAATGTCATAAAATTTACAATATATTTTTAAACTGTATTTTTTCACAATACAACTAAAACTAAATAATTTTATAAATATCCTAAAAATTCACCCTAATATATTTTTGAATTGTTTAATATAAACCTAAAGTAATTTTTTCTAATTTAATTTCTAAAATTTCGTATTTTATCTTTTAAAAAAAGTTATTTATTATAATGAAAATCCCTTTTTAACAGAAAAATGACTTTTTCAATATTAATTATTCTTATTATTATTTCGTATTAATTCATAACTGAATTAGTTTTTATATGTTATTAAAATAAAAAATTCCTTAAATTTAAATTAAGATATAATATATTTATATTCTTAAAATAAAATTACATATCACCTAAAAATTAATTTCTTTGGAAAATATATTTTTTAACATAAACTGATATTATTTATTATTTGGATATACTAATTGAATTTATCACTCAACTTGAAATAATGAAAACATTTATTTTTTTATATATTCTTAAATTCCTTTAAATCTATTTAAAACCACCAATTCAACAGCTACATTATAATGATATCATTTAATATATATAATATTTCATTCATAAAATATATCACAGTTTTGTTATAGTTCATTTTTATGTGTGAAAATAAATATTCAACAAAGTATTTATTTAATTTAGAATTAAAAATATAAATATTATGGTGTTATATTCTACCGATTAGATAAATTACATCCTCAAAATTCAAATTATAACTTACTAATGAAAACAAATAAGTGTTTCCATAAGATAGAAAAGAATTAAGATGCAATTTAAGTGAGATTTTAGTCCCACTAAATTTAGTAAGACAAGGGAAAAAGTATATTCCTTAATAATAAGTATATGTGAAATATTAAGTATCATTTTAGATATTTGATCTAAAAGCTTCTCATTATTCAGAATCATGACCCTTATTATAGAATTTTCCTCCCTAGGTATTTCATAATAATCCTTACATTGATAGATTATCTTAGGTTTATATGAAAGTTCATTTATATTTTTTGACAATTAATATTACCTTTATTTAGATATAATACATCTATTTTTTAAATAAAATTAATTTAATTTAATGGAAGAATAATAATATTTTTTTGAGGAATATTTTGAGAAATATCAAATCATGATACAATAATTATTATAACTAAAATATTTCATTAATAATTCAACACCAACTAATTGGTTCAGATATTTAATACAATTATAAAATTTACAATATATATTATAGTTCCCATAAAAAAATATTATATGGAATACATATACCTAGAGTGGTGGATTAGTTCCCTTAATTATCAAAATCCACTAAATTAGTTTCCATGGCAGAGTCATTTCCTTGTTCCATATGTAAATGAGGTATCAAATTCTCATCATACTTTCTAGTACATAGATTAAATAATTTACCAGCATAATTCCCAAGTTCCCCACATTTAGGATATTTAACTACTATTGGAATATTTTGATGAGCATTACTTCCCTTTTTCACACTAACAAGACTCTTCATTCTTTCCTACATAATTAGTTTCTTTATGTACTCCATTCCCAGACATAAAATACCTTCAAATTCCATGAATACATTTCCGTGGAATCTTTTCCCACATTATGACATGTATGGAATTTATTATCCTTTACATCAACAAATTTTCACCTAAACATCCATGAGATTAAATCCTTATCTCGTTTTTTGTGTTTTGAAATAAAACTATGTTCATGTTTTTAATCATATTACATGATAGTATATTTCACATAATCACAAGATTCCTCACTCCATATATTCTATCTTTTGGTTTCTCGTTGGTAAAATTATCACATTTCCTATAGAGTCCATTATTAACATGGGTTTTCCTTCCTATCGAAATTACATAAATAAAGGAATGTTTAGGTAGGATAAAATTATTAATTTCACAAACTGAATCTACAAACATTGAAGTACTTATTTATAAATGTAATGAAAAATATAAATTAGGAATCTATATTATTTAATATTGTTTGTCCATGGTTATTCCCTTTTAGGTTTTCAATTATAAATATATTCAAATCCCATGTAATGTTTTGTAAAGAGCATGTGAATTTCAAAAGAATTACCCCTGAGGGTGTATATCCATGTGTGAAGTCTTAGGCATGCTTATTTTTTCTAAAGTAAATATTGAGTTGACACCCAAATATCCATTTTCATAGTGATTTCCACAAGGTGCATTTATACCACAGATACATCCACTTTCCAGTATCCATATATATATATATATATTCTTTTGGAGAACCACTCTACTTTACCTGAATTTTAGGGTGTTTCAATGTACATAGACAACATCCTAGGGTTTTTACTAAATTTATCTCATCTAAATTCCCAAAAAAACATAAAATAATCAATTTTACATAAACTAGCCTAAAGGATTATCTATACCTTTTAAATTATGTTCCACTGTAACTTGTGAATATTTTATCACATTTATAACACTTAAATTGTCTTTAACCAATAACATCCTAATATTAAAAACCATATAAAACCTTCACTAATACCAACTATCTCCGGCTAAATTAAAATATCTTTTAATTATATGATTTATAGAAAATATTTCATTAAATACATTCACATGACCTTTTATGATTATAGTTCTATAAAATTTGGATGCATAATTAAATGATATAGCTCATGTATTTTTAATCAAATGAATTATTTTACTAATACATTAAGAATCATTTAATCCATAATTTTATTTAAAAATCTCCCTTAAATTCTCTACACATTCTTTTCCTCTACACATATCATGTTTAATACTTATCCTCATAACCAGAGGAAGTGGAAACTGAAGAACGTTGATATCAAATTCATTGAAAGGGTGTTTATATCCGAAAATATATCATATAATAAGAAGTAATTAATAATATAGTAATAAGTAAATGATAATAAAATAATTCAATATAACTAATAACGTGATCTTAAAAGGAATCCATGCATGACATAACAGTATAAATAATCACATTGATAGTAATAAATGGTTTCATTATAATATAATTCATTATTTTAAACAACATAATCTTACTATAAAGGCCTCATTCCAAGAACTATTACATTAATTGGTAATGTAAACCTCAAATAACCATGCTAGTCTGTCTCATGAGACCTACCAATACATCAAGGAGTTATTATGGGCCCCACATTTCACAAATTATGTCCAATGCATTCATTATATAATGGAATGAATAAACTAAAAAACATATAAATAACAAACCTTAATAATCAAAAAAAAATATTGAATATACAGTATATGGATTATAAATTTTTCCCCAATCAATTAATAGAATTTTTTTCAATGTAGGCATCTATAATACTAAGAGTGTATAGAGTAATGGGTATACTATTAAGTAAATTAGTTCCTTAATCGATAAAAATAATAATATGAACATAATTTTACCAAATAATTATGATGGTATCATTAGAGTATATAAATAGTGATTTGTAAAAAAATTTATGTATGTTGACATGGAGGGAAAAAAATTTCATAAGAAGAACTCTTCTTATGGTATCGCATAAAAACATCAGTAATTTAATCAGTTGATACCCGAAATTCCATAACCCAATGGAATATTGAAGAAGGGAATTTAGAGGGAGGTTAATGTAACATTACTCTAAATGAGAAAAATATTTTAGAGATATAGATGAAAATAATATCCAAATAATAAAATATTTTTTATAAAATATTTTTATAATAGTCATAAAATATGAATTTTGAATCCACGTTCAATTTTTTTCTAAAAAGTAAAATGATTTTTTTAATATTTAAATTTAAATATCATAAATAATGGGACATTTAAAAAGTCATAATAGTTATATTGAAGAAATTTGGAGTGGTAGATAAAAATATAGACATTAAAGGGAAAGTCCTTTTTAATATTTTTTAAAGTATCTTTTTGTAATAATAACTGTAAAAAGGAAAATTAAATTTCCTTTGGAAAAGTGGAAATTTAAAATATTAAGGTCACATGGGATAACATAAAATTGGGTTTGAAAATATAAAGTATAAAATTGGTGATAATATAAAATATGGACATGGACGATACTGAACCTTTAGAAAGAATGTGAATTATTCCCCACAACCTTAAAATTTTATGATCATGAAATTCATCAGGTTAAGGAATTTCTATTAAAAATGTATAATTCTAGAGATATAAAATAGTGATTGTTATATAAAAAATAAAATTGAAGAATATATGGATATTAGAAGAATAAATTTTAGGAAGTAACATTATAACCTAAATTAATTATGTTTTAGGTAACAAAATCACTTACGAATATCATAATCATCGAAGTAATAATTTTTCAGCAAGGATTTCATGTTAAATAATTTTAAATACACATAAAGGAAATTTTAAATAAAATTTCATAAAATTATATTATTAAATAATTCTACATAAAATAATGAGATTGAAGAATAATCAATATAATTTGGAGAATGGAAATTAGGTTATAAAAAACCTATACAGGTTTAGTAATAGTTGAATCAATGGAATGCGAATAATAGATTCTTGAATAGACATGAAAATTACATGAAAATAAAGAGTAATTTAAAAATAATAATATCATTTTTAAGAACATACCCAATATTGGAAAATAAATTTCATGAATTACAAGTATAACTCAATGAACAAAAATTTTGTTAACGAAAACCCTTACATCATTATAATCTTTTAGTTTGAAAAACCTTTAAATGAGGAACATAATATGGATTTTAAAAACCATTATATTTCATGAAAAATTAGGATAAAATAAATTCATGGCCAATATGTATTCCCAAAAAAGGAAACAAGTTTTCAACACACATCTTATCTAAATGAATCAAAATTGGGCTATAAAAACATTTCCCTTAACCCCACTTAGTTGAATGCGATATAACCTTATATATAACTTAAATAACTATATTGATAACATATTTAAGAAATAATTCCCTAGATATATAATTTTATTATCTTAATTTATAATAATTATTAAAAACATTTTTTTATAAAAATTTTATTTTAATCATTGAATGTTACTAGTATCTATTATTTTTTAATACTAGTTTAATAATGGTTTAATAAATTCAATTTCATGGATTCAAATGTGTTCATTAAAATATCATCAAAAGTATATAAATAGAGTATTAATAAATATTTATAATTTTATAAATTTAAATAATTAGTATTTTAGTTATGATTCATGATGATAATATTGGTGAAAAGAAACTTTTAGTGATTTTTTATGAACAAAAGGGTGGTAAATTAATAATAAGTTATATATTAATTTTTAATTACCAAAACCATAATAAATTACATTAATTTATAATAACAAAATTAACTAATTTTACGTATTCAGACATTATAAAAATTTATATCATTGTCCATGTTGTAATTTAATCCAACTAAAACAGTAATAAGCTATAATCTACTAGTGTGTATAGTTAAGAATTTGATTATTTTGATATAATATCATAATTAAAAAATTATATTCTTTAAATTATTTTGAATCATATTTGAATATATATATATATATATATATAATAAACAATATTAAAAATGAAATTCATCACTTTTATAGAGGTAGTGATCCACACATATGCATAGAAAACTCATTCCTTTTCCAGGAAAATGGAGGAAGTTAAGGAATTGAATAAAATATGAGAGTCATAAAAAGAAAATAAATATCATATAAATCAATTAAATACTAATTTTGAACCATCGAATCAAGGTTGTAATAAAAAATCAAACACATCGTTCATGTAGGTGGTAGTCCGCACATACACATAATAGACTTTTTGTTTTACTAAGTAAAAGGGAAAGTGTAGTTGATGATTATTCCATCTTCATAAAAAAATTATATTAATAATAATTACATATTTATAGTATAATAGAAAAAATATATCCAATATACTTGGAGTAAAAAAATAAAATAATTGAAATGGAAAAAGAGTAATTAGAAATCTGTACCCTAACCCATGTAAATCACCTTTGAAAAAAGGATTAATCCTTTAATGGGTGGTCTTTTAAGGATATAGAAACCACTGAGATGTTGATATGAATTTTTGGGGGTTTTATTATATTTTTTGGGAGAAATAAGTGTCTTTTTGTGTGAGAAGAAGTGGGGATAGAGAAATACCATTTTATAAGTGGAGGTAATGGCATTTTGTAATAATATAAAAGGACAAGTCACTATTCAAGGGTCCATTGAAAAAAATAATGGAAAATAATATAATTTAGAAATTTGTATGGTTGATAAATCCTTGAACATTAATTTTAAAAAAATTAAACATTTTTTCACACATTCAATTTTAAATTTTTTACTTTTACTATTTTTGGATTTAACATGGTAATTAATTTTTTCCGAAGTAATTTACTTTAATTGAATAAAAGTAAAATAGGTATTATTAAATAACATCTTCCTAATGCTTCCAAGTATTAAATGAATGTTTTTTAAATAAAATTTATATGATTGATAAAAAGTTATTTTAATATTAGCCTCTGTAAAGGGTAAACATCTTTTATAGAAAATATCTATTTTTATAATTGAAAATTATGATAAAGATAAAATTATATATATTGTTGGTTTCTATGAAATTAATAGGTTTATTAATATCATAATAATATTTATTTTTCTTTATAAATAATCTAAAAATGAATTAAAAATTTTATAAACTTATTTAAAATAAAAAAACGTCAATAATATTAAATATTACTGAAGTTTCCAAATGTTAAAAATCTGTTTTCCAAATTCCATAAAGAATTTTTAAATTAATTATTTTACTCATTATATATATATTTATTCAGGAAATTATTATATAATATTTATATAAATTCTTAGTTTATAATAATGTAATAAAATTTGTGGCAGGCGTATAAAATTTATTTTTCACTATTTAGATAAAAAACAACAATTTCATAGAAATTCCAAATAAATAACCTTAATCTAATTTTTTCATGTTAAATAAAAATAATAATTAAATTTTTTATAATTAAAATTATAAATTTTTTTATTTTTAAATTTAAATATAAAATATAATGAAAAAAATTAGTAGGAAAATAGTTTTTTAATATATTTATTATTCTTATTACTATTCTCTATCAACTACTAAATAAATTTGTGTTAAATTATTATTCATATCAATAATATATTTAATAAACATTAAATGATAATATATTTATTTTATTAAGATAAAATTACATATTTCCAAAAAAGGAAATTTATAGGAAAATGCATTTTAATCCTAAACTAATCTTATTAGTTATTAAGATATATGAATTGAATTACTCGTTAAATTGGTAATAAAGTAAAAAATTTAGTTTTCTTTATTTATATATTTTAAAATTTCTTTTATTCTTGTTATACTCTCTTCTTCAATGGTTACATTATGATGGTCTCATTTAATACATATAATATTCTCTTTATAAAATGTCTCACATTTTGTTTCAGTTCAAAGTTTCATGTGAAACAAGCTATGCCACGTTTTATTTATTTAAAGTATAATTACATATTGAAATATTGGGTAGTTACACAAAAAATATGATGTATACTATCTGGTGGTAATAGGGACACACAGCTGGATGTTGATGGTTTTTCTTGGACTAGGTGGATCCTCGACGCTAAGATGGGTGTTGTTTTCTAGTTTTTAGGGATATGACTATATTAAATTGGATATTAATAAATCATATTATTTGTATGAAATGGTATATATTTTTATCACAACATGGATTATATCCAATAATGTTATATTATATAATTTTAGTTTCACTTTCACATTTATTCAATTGTTTATTGTTTTATTATTATAGATAATAGTCTCCCCACTCTCACCCCTTAGAATATTTCTACTAGTAGGCTTTCTCTTGAATTTAAAGAGGAATAACTGAGGTGAGTGGTTATCAAGATCTAGTGTCATTTGGGAAATTTGGGTCAAGGAACCTATAAGCCTTGAGAGTGATCCAGGTACCTAGTGGCCATCTATTTTATTTTTTTAATCTTTGATTTAAAATTTTATTTATTTTATAAATTAAGTTATAACAAAAAAGACCTCATATACCATTCTAATAACTTGAAAATTCCCTTTCTCCCTCCCAATTTCTCTCCATATAAACTTTATATATCCCTTATTTAGGTCATTATTTATAGGAAATTTGATTTATTAGATTAATAGGGGTAAGAATAACCTCTCTCCCCTTTTATTATGACTCTATTTTCCACTTACACTACTCTCCAAAAAGAATGTTAGTTTTTAATAAAATATGAATTTAAACTAATTGAGTTCAAATCACTCAATTATATTTAATGAGTGAATGTTATGAGTATGAGGTAGTTCAGTTATAAATTATTCTATTGTTTTATATGAGTTTAAGGTTCCATATGGTATGTAGGTGTAACCAGGTGAGTTCAAATAACCCAGAACAAAATCAAAAATGTTTTTTATTCTTTATAGATGAGTACGAGCTCTCTAAACCATAATAAACCATCTCGACACCTTACTTTATATCCATGATTTTCCATTTCCATGCCTCTAGTTTAAAGTGGTGTAATACCTATAGAACGAAACATGTGATGAGATTCCTTGTATATAATTTCACTTATTGTGTCTTATAAGGTATCTATGATCATTCCATTATAATTAAATTCTTTCACATTTATTAGGATAATAGTGAATTATCCATAATGCAGGGCTTTGGTATAGTTACAACCCACTTTAAGGAAACCATTTTGAGATGTGTCTTTGTTTTGAATATTAAATATCACTAGGGGAGGTTACTCTTGATGTGTGTGTTCTCAGTCTACACAATCATGTGAATAGATAGATTAGTCAGTAAATTGGGTCTATTAGTTCAAAATCCAAGATTAATGACCTATTCACCATGGATATGATTATGTAATGATTTATAATTCTCTTGGACATTAATATTTCACCATTAATTATGTTTAGGATTATTGGTTATAATATTTCACCAATTAATAAGTTTATATAATATCTATAACTAGTTAAACCTTATTTGTATATTGGTGATAACTTATTAACCATTATTTTTTCATAAATATTGATAAATTATTCACTAATACTTCTAATATTAGTGATGCTAAGTAATTTACCCACGTTATGATTATGGTGATAAAAAGATCACCCATGTTTTGATTATGGTTATAACAAGTTTAATCATTTTATTTTTATAGTGATAACCCATTCACCCAATTTTGTTATTAATGTAGTAATATCCCATTCACCAATACTTCTTATATTATAGGAATAACTCCATTGATTTAATTATTTTCATTACGGTGATTATTTTTTCACATCTATTATTAATATGGTGATAGTATGATCACCATTATTTATTTTCAGTTTTGAAATAACATCCATCCATACTTGTATTTAGTAGTGACTACCCAATCATTTTTATTATTATAGAATGTTGTTCTAAAATAGTAAAATTATTTTTGATTGTAGAGATAACACGCACACATATTATTATATTATGATAATTTAAAAAAGTTAAAATATAACCATATTATTATGATGTTACCTTCAGTTATATTATTATTATTATGGGTAACTATCTTTTCATCCTTTGGTTTTGATGAAAATAGAGGAGTTTTATTCCATTCTTGCATTGGAATAAGTAGTTATAATTGTTCATTAGTAAGGTTATAGATAATTCTATGATTTGAAGGTTTTTTTAATTTTCTTCATATCAGGTTGTTCATGAACCCATATATTTCTAGAGTTATAAAAGGGCATCATTGGTGGCGTTGTACTGAGTATATTACTTACACCCTATATAAGAACATTGGTGATTGTTCATACTTCATAGTAAGCGACTACATTAATGGAGAAGGACCAATGATCATCAGTTATGTAGGATAGTTGGCTTGTTTGGTAGATAAGATTAGGTTGATCCTTAGTCCGATCTTTTTATAGTTTTATCCATTTTTTTATATATTTTTAACCATATTTTTTATACGATGAGCCCATTTAGTTATACTATAATTTTTATATTACTTATAGTGAATTATAGTGTCTATTTTATTTTATATATAATTTGATGGTTTCTTGTAGTATAATTAGAACTATAATTTTCATATTATTATATTTAATATGGAATATGGTTTATTATTTATTTTTTTATTATTTATTTCTATCTAATTGATGTCATAGTCTCAAAATAATTGTTGATAGACCCTTGTTAATTTTTAGTAGCCTCTATCATATAGTGATATTCATCTAAGATCATATGGAACAACTGTATCTAATCAATTAGACCAACATTGAAGGACATGCTAAAAACACATTAAAACTCAAGAAAACTTCTAAAACAACGCTTTTCACCCATGGTTTCCTTAATAAAATAATAAATCCTAAAATATTTCTGCATAGTTGACATTTTTCTAACAATCACGTTTATATCAAATCCCATTTTTAAATCTGATTTCAACATTACTTACCACAATATTCCCAAAATCAAGAATATCAAAACACTCATCAATGCCAACCATTTTTCTAATAATTTTCTCATAAAAATGTTTTTTTCAAATTTCAAAAACTTATAGAAACTCATTCTCAAAATTATATTTTTCCTCAAAAACTAAAACCATTTCAAAACCACTAGCTTTATAATATATTTTGGTAAAATGAAAATATAAAATAGGTCCACACATTACTTTTTATACCACATGAGTTTTCCTTACAAGGACACAATTTTTATAAAATTTGATAACACCCATAACCATTTCCCTATGGAGGATAAAAAATTGTAGTGTAACAATCATATTAAAATAGAAACCCTCATAATTTATACTAATGCATTCATGAATTGTAATCTATTGATGAAAACATAAAATAAAATTATTAGTTATTTTTAATTAATAATGGTTCCTATCAAAGAGAAATGTAAATCAAAACTACCCTTAGGTATGAATACCATGTAAAAATATGCAATCAATATGATACCTGAATAATTCCTAAAATTAGTTCCATGATGATTTTTATGAAAAATATTTATTCTCACACATCCAACTCTAGTATTTTTGGTCTCAAACCACACTCATCCAACAGTTCTTACTCATAAATTATACACATGCTCTGATAACATAGTTTTAAATATAAACCAAACTATAAAAACAAAGTTATTTGTATATTTCTCATATTTAGAAATCATATCACCTACTCTAACAAATTTTTTTCCAACTAAACAAAAAATCTATAAGCATTTTTAACACTTAGATATAATATACCAAAGAAGTAACCATGTTTCCAATTTCATCTAACCCCAAGCATACTTCCCTGAATGTCAATTGATTCTAATTAATATTTATTTTCTAAAACATTTGTGGGATAATATTACATCAAAATGAACTCATAATGGTCTTTTTAAATTTTAAGTAGACTTTAATATGATCCTTATAGGTTCCTTTAGAGAAATAGTCATCCCCTAGATTATTTAGGCCCTCGCCACTAATACAAATGCTCTAGAATATGGTATGGAATTTTTAACAATCTAATATTCCATGGTACGCTTCTCTTTGAATAATACAATAGGTTGCACAGTACGCAGCTTCGATTTCTAGCACACCACGACCAATCAAACCTGAAATTTTAAAAAGTAGATTTGAATAGTAATAAATACTTTTTGAAATTTTATAAATATTATTTTTTTCAAAATGGACTTCATTTTTTGGATTCAGAATATCAAAATTAGCTTAGAGTAAATTTTTGGTATTTTTCTAAAAACTTTTAATTTTTAATGAATAGGGAAAACACTGCATTATTGTTTAAAACCGACATTTTATTTAAATAATTTTTTAAAAAATTATTTTTTTAAAGTTAAAATAGATGCATAATACTTATATTATTTCAATTTAATTCATTGGAGTAATTTAATAATAAAATTATATATATATATATATATATATATATATATAATTTCATTAAACTTTTTGACGTCTTTTACCCGCCTTCTAGGTACATTCACAAATCTGCATAAAATGTAATTTTATTACTTCTATGGATTGATATTAAAAAATACAACACACATGATTTTCATCAGTAAGTAAAATGTGGTTCAATATGATGAAAATAATTGTTGGTGAATAGTAACGTTTTAATTTTATTTACCATGGTTAAAAGTAAATTGGGTAATTAAAGGTAAAAGTAATATTATAATAATATAAAATTACCCTAGCATGTGTAATAATTCTATTGTATAAGTTTTTTTCATCCAAAATCAACATTAGGAAAAAAATATGATCATTTTTGATCCATTTGGGATATATTAGAACATTTATTATACTTTATTTAAAGAATAGTTAAAAGTGTTAAATTCAAATTGTAATAAATAAATAAAAATATATGGTTTTTCATAAGATAAATTTGACTATAAATATTCATTATAAATCTAAATAAATTTAATACATCATGGTATTTTATTAATAATTTTTAGATTTTATATAATTACATTTATTTATGACACAATGAGGATGTCGTAATTACCTTATTAATGAATGAATAAAATAAATGATATTATAAATATTAAAATAAATGTAAATTGAAACTTTTTATTCCATACATGAATTTTATAGTTGAATATGACATTTTATGGTTTATTCAATGTATTTTTTTTATGGAATCATGTTTTTTGACTTTCAAAAAAACCAAAAACAAAATATTGTCAAAATTGACATAAATAAGTTTTTAAAAAAAATACTATTTTATTAAATGATATAATAGTCCTAAAAACATAAGATTTTTCAAAATGACTTAGATAATATTATATATGAAATAAATAAACTAGTTCGTCTTATATTATCTTTTTATGGAAACTATATTAACCATGTAGTGTAAAAATACCAGAAGATGTGGAAAATGTTAAACTATTTTACTAAGAGTTAAATCTAAAAGATAAAATTAATATGGTGACCTAAACTTGTATAAAACCAATTTTTTCAGATTATATCGACCCATACCCTCCTTATAATAGAAATAAATCCATTTGGAGCTATTAGAAAGTGAATATAATTTTATAATAAAATAATATTTCTAGACTTTCTTAATGTTCCCCTAACCTCTCTTATAAAAGGGAACCTCAATTTATTTTAATTCACACCTCCAATGCATTTTTTTCTCAGTCGAAACATGCCCAAATATCTTCTTAACTACCCTAAATATATCCTAGTGGCATTAATTTGATCATAAATCCAACTTAAAGAACCCTTTTGTTCAAATCAAAAGTTATCCCCCAAAGAAGAGGTAATTATTTCATCACATCTTTCAAAGTACATTTCTTCTTCTACTTCCTCTTTCTTTGTTGTTTCCATACTAAAATAATAACTACCATACCTAATGCATACTAATATTTTATTATAAATATGTTAAAACCATATTCATTATTATATCCATCCTATGAATGAAAAAGTCACCATATGTGTGTATGTACAGCTTATCATCGCCACATCATGGTGTAGTTTGTTATTCAACACTTAATTATTTGGATGGGTATAATAATGATTATAATTGTTTTAAATAATAAATATAACTTTTTAATTATTCTTTATATATAATATAACAAAAAATTATATACTATTTCACCATCAATATAATGACATTGTCGATCATGTGTACGTATGACTTACCTTCCCCATGACACAATGAGATTTTGTTCCCTATCATAAACATTTAAGAATATTGTTCAATTGATAATTAAAAATAATTTTTAAGAACATAATATTATTATGGATATGAATCAAATACATCATATCCATAAAAACATTATTTATATAAAAAACATATAAAACAAAAATAATTAGTTAACACCCAAAACAATGATACTGCTGAAATATTATTTACAAATAAATAATAATGGGTCATATATGATATCATATTTATGTATGTGGTTATTGTATAATTTAATAACAATTATTTAACCATTATATAGGAGTTTAATGTACTCTCTACAAAATAAAAGTACATGGTAACAGTTAATTTTACAATCTCTTTATTATCTGAGGTTGTTTATTAATAAGTTTCTACTGGAACTTATTTCTCATCCCCTTATGTGTTTCTTAAAAATGTATTTGGAAACATTTTTAATATTTTCTAGATCATGGGTTAAAGTAATTTATACCCTTGTTTTACTTTTTATTAAAAAAATTGAAAGTATTATTTCTGTCATTTTTCAAAATAAGGGACTTTATGACCTTTTCGACAAATTAAGGAAAGAATGCTTTATAACTTATATGGTGGGTGAGGGTATTTTACACCATTAAAACACCTTTCAAGCTTACCTTACAATATTATAAGAATGTTTTCAAAATAAATGTTTTCTTTTATAATTATGTGACTTTTAAATGATTTCAAAGTAGAAAGAGATATTTCTCTCAAATAATTTATGGATTGATTTCATCTGTGTCAAAATCTGTTGTTCGATTTTATGTTTAATTTAATTTGATTTATTATGAAAAAATAATCCATATAGTATTGATAGTTTTATAATATTTTTTACTATAGATGTGATATTTTTATGTCATTCACATTTTTTGGTTAAATTATTTACATTTTGGATGATAGTTTAATACAAATATTTAAGTTATGTTTCACTCTTTTCATTTGAGGAATGCATTGGAATTAGTAAGTGATGGATGGGGCCCACTTATAAGGACCCACGTTTTGAACCGGGTTAAAAGTGTAAAATTTTGAACTTTTTCAATTAATGAACCGGTCTTTTTTAGAACCGGGCTTCGGAACAAGGTTTGAACACTTATCTTTTAATGTTTTTGGACATGGGATAGTCCCCGCTAAGTTTTCCAAGTGGCTCGAGGTGTTCCGAGGGCATCGCACCCAAAGGAGGATGGTTTTTAAAGATCAGTAGAAGGCGCACGGTTGGTGCACGGTTTCCCAAACCATGCGGCCCAAACCGTGTGGCTTAAAATAGGGTGGCAGAGGAGTCCGCACGGCCTGCGCACAGTTTACCCAAACCGTACGGCAAGCCCGTGTGGGGTGCCTGGGGTATCTAGTAGAGGCCGCACAGTTTGCCCACGGTTTGGAAAACTGTGTGGGATAAACCATGCATGGCCCTCCTATTTTGGTGTTGGGATATTTTAAATGAAATTAAAAAATAAAATAAATAAACCCTAAACTAAGAACTCCCTCACCTCCTCTGGGAAAGAACCTGCACGAGCCCTCCCCCTTGGAGTCACGATGCATGGAGCTCCCCTCAGATCCCTCCTCTTTCGATCATCTCCTCATATTTCTTGAGGTTTCTCCTCCGATCATTGTGGTAAGCCTTCTCCCTTAGTCTTCTCTCCTTCCTTGGCCGATTTAGGGCTTCCCGCTTGCCCTAATCCCATTCAGTCGAACCCTAGGTTGGGGATTGGTTTTTGATTTCACATTCTTCCATGTTTCTATTGTTCTAGGTTGATGCGAAGGGTCTGTTATGACTCCTTTGTGTGAGATTCCAGGTCCGCCATCGAAGGCGTAGCAGTTTGCGGTGATTTCGAACTGTCGTCATGGGTTTGCGGTAAGGATTTATTATTCTGGTCAGTCTCTCATATCCCATATTAGTATCTTTATGCATTTTAACGTTCGTTTGTTTAATCTTGTAGTGTGTTAGATGTTTTGGCATGGTTTCGGGTCACCAAAGTCTAGGTGAATCGCCTACATTGGAATAGGTACGTATTTATATGTATGTGGGTTCCCCCGATATGCATATATTCATGCATGGCATCGAATATACACGTACGGGGATAGTTTTCCCCATTTCAATATATAAAAGTGCTTGTGCAGGTGAGCGGAGACAGGTATAAGTGTATAAGAATATGTGTAAGGATCTTCTTGAGCACGCTCATGGCCATGCGGGGTGTGTGCATAGAGGCTAGGTGTCCTTATACATATGTGAAATCACATATACCATCTGGGGGAGCAGCGGCAACTTTAGTTAGAAAGTGCCACGATCCGGAGTGGACGGATGGATCCACCTTGAGGTACGGTCCCTCTCTTTTCCCTTTAATTTAAGTAAAGGGAAAGTGAATTAATATTTCACTACCTGAGCAATTTAATTCTGAATGTTTAGTTCCGATTAAATGATGATGTGAAAATCGTGTGAATTGCAGGAATAAGATAAAAGAGGTTTCTTTGTCACTAAACCAACGATTTAATAATAAAACCCCTCAATCAGAGGTGTGCTTCCTTCAAGATAAAAATTAGTGATAGAATTTTTAGGCTTTCCTGCTGAATTGTTGTGGTGCCTTTTTATGCTCTGTATGTGAACTTGCTTTGTTGAGACAAAGGGAATGCAATGGCTGTGACACTTGTGTTTGGGTCAATTTTCCATGGTAGGAAAATTGAGTAAGATGGTAACCCTAGTGGGATGACCTATAGATATATGATATGTTTCCTCTAGAAGGTATCAAAGGGTTAAAGAGTGATAAAAACATATCCTATAAGATGAAATGGAAAAACAAGAATGAACCGACTAGGGTGGTAAGACCACGCCTTGGGATATGTAATGGGCACAGCTCATGTTAGTAAAATGAATATGTGAGTTTCTCGATTTAGATACTTAAGATGGGTTGCCTTAAGTATGAACATGAGTGTGTTCTCCTATATTTATGCAGTATGATTCTTGAATGCTTATGAGGTAATTCCATAAGTAGTACTATAAATATGTTTGTATTGTGAGTGCACACTTGCTGATGCCACACCATGATTGATTTATTGTGAATGTGGAAATGATTATTTGAAATGCATAAGATGTACTGCCTTATGAATTCTTGCATATTTTGTGATAATGATTATGTGGGATTATGGAAGGGATGCATTCATACCCCATTCCATCTATTTTGAACGATTATGGATGGGAGGCATGCATACCCCATGCCAGCTTACTTAAGTGTGGGTGGGAGGCATGTCAACCCCACCCCAGATGCGATCTCTATACGTTTATGGAAGGGAGGCATTCATACCCATTGCCAGTTGACTTATAGGGACAATAGGCATTTTTTCATCATGCCCGCTATTCTCTATACGTTTATGGAAGGGAGGCATTCATACCCCTTTCCAGTTGACCGATATAGACGAGAGGCATTCTTACCTCATGCCCACTAATCATGAATGATGGAAGGGAGGCATTCATACCCCTTGCCAGTTGACCTATAGGGATGATAGGAATTCTTACCTCATGTCTGATATCTTCATATGATGGGTGGGGTTCATGCTTACCCCACGCTATCTTTTATAAATTTTTATATATGTAACCATTGTGGCATGATCACATTGATATCCCGGCAATGAGCTGAAGCTAGTATAGCCGTCAGGTTTCCTTTCAGGAAACTTGGATAGGTGTTGTTATTCTATATTGTTCTGTTTATTGAATCTTGTTATACCTGCTTCCTAATTTAATTAATATTACACTGTCTGGTTTGGCATAGACACCAGTGGTGCCGGCCTATTGAGATTTATATCTCACCCCCTATCAGGCCGCCATTGAACTGGGGTACCCGAGTAGACCTTTTTTGTTTGCAGGACCTAGGTTGGTTACTGTGTTTTTAGGATCTAAATAATGATGTAGATGCTCAATATACAAGAGGGGGGTGAATTGTATACTTTAAAAATTCTTTTGAAACCTTTAAACTTACTTATTCCGACAGTAGGTTCCGGAAATATGGATCCGGAAATTGAAACTTAACAAAAGATTACAATATGAGATTCTACCTTAAAGCGTATAGAATCTAAATGAAGCAGAGTACAAGTAAGGAGGTATAATAAAGTTATACATTCCTTACAATACAAAATCCAGTGGAAACAAACAAGTAGTAAAACTACAAGTAACAAGATATAAGTCTCTTAACCCAAAGAGAAGGGTATCCAACAACCATGGATAAAGGTACCTTTATTTATACTTTCAAGCAAGTCTGTCTTACCCACACCAGGGTAATCCCTTGATACGAAGATTGGAGTCTCTGTCTTTCTATCCTCGCAAGCCCTCAACTTCAAGGTAGTTGGCAACCTCTGTCTTCCTCAGCAAGGAAGCCCTCGAACTTCAAGGTAGTCGGCACCTCTGTCTTCCTATCTCCGGAAGTCCTCAAATGTAATCACCAAAATTCGGAGTCGCATGAAGCTTTGAGAGTTAATAAGAGCCTCTCTCTCTAGAAATCACTTTAACAGCATGTCAAAAAAAATAAAACAAGTTGTCAAAAAGTTCTTTAGGTCTTTCAAATAAGCTCCTATTTATAGGCAAGGTCGGCCTCCTTTCCAACGGTCATTTTTTCCTTACAAATCGGAGGGACCTGTACACGTGTAACTTAAACAACTATTAGTTTATAACAGAATAGACGACATTTTTTTATAACAAAACAAGTGTAACATAATGTATGACATCGTTCTAAGTCTAATTGAAAAGTTCAGAGTGAAGGTTCGGAGTGTAACAAAAATATCAAAGATTAGACAAATTATAAAAGTGTAAGCAAACAGAATGTTCAGAGTCTAACCAAAAATAATTTTTGGAGTCGAAATAAATTCAGATTGTATAAAGCAAAGATAATAAGATTCTGTTTTATAGGTGAATTCCGAATGAGAATTCGGAATGAGAATTCGTCATCAGAATTCGTAATGAGAATTCTTCATCAGAATTCGTAATGAGAATTCGATATCGAACTTCATGAGAATTCGTATCCAGAATTCGGAGTAGAACTTTACCAGAGTTCGTATCCAAAATTTGGAGTAGAACTTTATCAGATTTCGTATTCGGAATTCGGAGTTGAACTTCATTTTAGTTCTTATCCAGAATTCGGAGTAGAATTTCATTACAGTTCTTATCCAGAATTCGGAGTAGAACATTATCACAGTTCTTATCCAGAATTCAGAGCCTAAAACAGAATGCTTCATATCAAGGTTTGAAATGATTTTGAGAATATGGAAATGAATTCGAATCTTATACTTAAGAAATACATGGATGAAAATATGGTAAGTATAATTTTTCTTATATAAGAAATTTTCCTTATAAAAGCAATTTTCCTTATAAAATCGATTTTCCTTATAAAAGCGATTTTTTTTATAAAAGTGATTTTCCTTATAAAAGCGATTTTCCTTAAAGATAAGGTGTTTGTGATTTTCAAAACAAGAAGGAATGGAAAATCCATAAGGAAAACCTTTTTGACTCAACAATCTCACCCTTTTTGGAAAGCACAAACATCCTTATGAAAAACATTAAGGCTTATCTCCCTTTTCTTATGGATGTAGATGAATACAACTAACTCCCCCTTAGGCTTTGAAACTCTAAGGATCGTATTCTAGATTTCCAGAATGATATTTCATTACGAAAAATAATGTCTTCTTTAATGAGAAACTTTCCCTTAGATTAACTTTATTGGAGTTTTTTTTCTTTCTCACCCTTTGTTAAGATTCTTTTTCCCTTTTATTAGGGTTCTTTTCCTTCTCCCCCTTTGTGATTTTCAAAAAGAATTCGAGGGGATGGAAAATATAACAAAGTACCTGAAAAATTAGTAACATGAAAAGAAATGAGCAATCACAATTTTCATTAGGTTTGAAATTTCAACAATAAAGAAGTTAAGATACAACAAAAGATCGGATCTGTCTATTTTGGATCTTTCTCCTTTGCCATGAGACCCTTTAGAATAGTCTTTATCTTCTTTAATTCTTTATGATCTTCCTCTTCTTGCATCTCTAAGACAACAATTATTTCATTTTGAGCTTCAATATTTTCTTCCTGGGCTTGAAGCTTTTTTCTTCCTAAGATTTAAACATTTCTTCCTGAGCCTTCAAAATTTGTTCTTGCTTTAAGAATTTTTCTTCAAACTCAATCTGATAATCCCTTCCATACTTCCAGTTTTGAGAAAAAGAATTCAACTTACCATTCAGATCTCTGACTTCTTGAATCCGGAAATTCTTTTAATTTTTCAATTTTTATTCAAAGGAAGAAGTCAGCTCATTTATCTTCCTATATTCTATCTCAAAAGCATCCTTAACATTATCTTGGAATTCATCAAAGAGCCTCATCTCTTCTACAGTATTCTTTGACCAAATATTCATTCTCTTGCAAGATCTTTTGTGGGAGTCATAGCTGACATAGAACGATCTGAACTGAGCCTCTATCTCAACACACTTATCCATGACCATGGATACGGAGTCTGTTTTCTGATTTAAAGCATGTTGGAAAATCTTTCATCTTGAATCAATACTTTAGAAGGTCGGAATAGAACTTACCAACTTTTTTAAAGACTGAACAACAAAGTCATTCCCCAACGAAGATGACTCCAAATCTGAGACTTTTCTTGGAGAATTTTCTTCTTCAACTTGGTCAAGATTTCTCTTTGAAGAACTACCAACTTCCCTTCTCTTTACAACCACTGAGCTCGAGGTATCAGCAACAATTTTCTTTCCCTTGTCTCTTTTTGGAATGGAGTCCTGTTCCAGAGTTCATTTTTCACTATTAGTCACTTGAACAATATTATCTTCATCATCAGAAACTTTTTGAGCTACATCCTCTAAGTTCTCCATTTGAGAAACATCATGTAGAAGTTTTTCTTCCTCTGCATGATACGCTACTTCTTCTCCTTGCTGCTCATCATATCCTGGAGTGACTAACTTTGATGATTCAGCTTCTAAAGTTCGAAGCGACAAATGTTCCGAAGGTGTCCCCTTATATTCATCTACTTGTTTCAAAACATCTCCAGTTTCACCACTACCTTCAGCAACAGCTTCTTCCTCTTCCACTTGCTCAATTTTCTCTACTACCTCAACAGGCTTAGCAACTGCCTCTTCCAGAGCGATGAAGTTTCTTCCTGGAGACTCAGGAAGAGAGTCCAAGGAAAAAGATCTCAGAACTGTAATGTTTCCAGAATCCATTTCAATAAAATTTATCAAAGTATGAACTACCTCAACTTCAGAATTCTTTTTCTTGATCTTCATTTCTTTCGCTTGTTTTTCTAGCTCATCTGTTGTTCTTTCTTTCAAGGGCTTAGACTCCGCAGGATCCAAGCCAAACTGAGGCTCCCCTTGCACTCTCTTTTCTTTGATTTCCCTCCATTTAGAAACTACCTCATCAAGGTAAGTTTTATTCTTCTTCGGTTTAGGATGTGCGGAATGAACTTCCTTAAATTTTGGATTCTCTGCATCGCTTTCAACTTCTTTCAACTTTCTCTGCTTCACTAGCTTAGAGGATTCAGGTTCAAAAACTTTCGGAACCGCTTCTTCTGGAGCATGTAAATCAACAAACTGACCAGTCTTCTTGTCGAAGACTACATCCATCCTTTTGAGAGTTCCATCACTCACCAACATAATATTACAAACTCTTGGCTTAGACTTTCAAGCCTTCTTGAAAGACTCAAGGCACCGAACTATCAACTTTGAAATGATTTCTGGATACATCATGATCTGAGCTCTCAGATTCCCTTTCTTAACATTCTCAAGATTAATAAAAATGTGTTTCATCAGATTAAACTTCCTCAGATTTATCAGAAAATCTAGGATATAAATCTCACTCTTCTTCAGACTATCTTTCTCACCCTTTATCGGTACCATAAGGCCTTGTACCCATAACTCTAGAATTCAAAAATTCGTAGACAAACTAGAAATATTCGGAGCCTTTTCATCTTCCAGTCCGAGAGTTTCTAATGCCTTTTCCTTTTCAAAGCCTCCCTTTGAATCTGGAAACACATGAGATATGAATTCAGCTTCACCTTCTTTATTCATCCCTACCAAGCTAGCTGCCTTGGAATATGAAAGCTTATAAGTCTAACAATAAGACTTAAAAGACAACTTCTCCCTTCCGTCTTTTTTAAGAAAGGAGACTGTCTCATAGAACACTATAAGCAAATCTGAATACACTTCATCTTGATTCCTAGGTTTTGACACCACAACATCTTCTCATCCATTAAGCTTAATATTCTTGGATATAAGAGATTCATACTTTCTGAAGAAATCAGGATGTACCAGCCTTTCTCTATATACTAACCACTTTGAAATCATCTTAGAGGAAGACATGTCTCGAGAAGCTACTTCCATAGACATTCGGATCCGAATACCTATGAGAAGTTCAGAATAAAGAAAGCTGAAGTTCGGAACGGCTTTAAAACAGAGAGGCAGAGCTTCGAGACACTGGAGCTTGAAAACTGATGTGGGACAACCATTTGGGGTCCCCTTTATATAGGCAACTAGAAAACGGTTCAACTCCCTCGGTTGATCAAACAGTTGTGACAAGCTGTGATCAGATCTGACGGCTGAAAACCAAATCTCAAGAAAACTTGAATCCAATCTTTTGAGGTTTTTATTAAAACAAAGATTTTAAGAAAACTATAATCTGAAAACAAAATATAAGTAAATACCAGCAAGTAATGTATGACTACGAAAATTTTGAGTAAGGAAATCATACCTTTCGGATTGGCTTAGGAGGATTATTAGTAATGGTTGATATTTGAAGAAAAATTAACTACGGAAAAAAAATCACAAAACTCACTACGAAAAACAAACTCAGTACGGAAGAAACAGTACGAAAAAACATTATAAGAATTTCATTATGAGAAATTCATGAATATGAAAAACTTATTATGAAAGAATCGGTACGAAAATATCGTTATGAAAATACCAGTACGAAATTTTCCATTCTAGAAGTGTTCAATACGAAAATTTCGATTCCAGAAGTCTTCTATACGAAAATATCCATTCTGAAAATTTCAGTTCCGAAAATTCCCATTCCGGAAATTTAGTTCTGAAATGTTTGAAAACAAACTATCTTTGAAAAAAAATTACCCTAACAAACAAATGTACTCCCCCTATAAAAAAAAGTTTTTTACTGTAAGGATACTTTTTCAACAGAAAGTTAATTAAGAAAGTTACCTTACGGTTATCATTCCTGACTTCTATTTAATGTATTCAAATCTATCAGAAGGCAAAGATTTAGTGAAAATATCAGCAAGTTGATCTTGCATTCCGATAAACTGAAGAATAATATCTCTTTTTTGTGTGTGATCCCTAAGAAATTGATGCCTAATATCTATGAGTTTTGCACGAGAGTGATGTGCAGGGTTCTTACTTAGGGCAATGGCACTTGTGTTATCACACAAAATTTGAGTTTTAGTAAAACTCAAGCCATATTCTGTGAGTGTGTGTTGCATCCACAATACTTGAGCACAACAACTTCCAACTGCTATATATTCGGCTTCAGCAGTGGAGAGTCCTACAGAATGTTGCTTCTTGCAAGACCAAGAAACTAACGAATCACCAAAGAAATGGCAACTTCCGGATGTACTCTTTCTATCCATTCTACATCCACTAAATTCAGCATCAGAAAAGCTTTTTAGAACAAAATCATTTCCAGAAGTATAAAATAATCCTAGATCCATGGTTCTCTTAAGGTAGTGAAAAATTCTTTTTACTGCCATTAAGTGAGATTCCTTGGGATTGGGTTGATATCTTGCACATAAGCATACTGAAAACATTAAGTCTGGTCGACTAGGTGTTATGTAAAGTAGACTTTCTATCATACCACTAAAATATGTTTGACCTACTGGTTTCCCAGCTTCATCAAGATCTAAAGAGTTTGAGGTACCAATGGGAGTACTTATACTCTTAGTGTTGTCATAATCATACTTTTTGAGAAGATCTTTAATATACTTATTTTGAGATATATAGGTTCCTTCTGGTTTTTGAGAAATTTGAAAACCAAGGAAAAAAGTTAACTCACCCATCATACTCATTTCAAACTCAGATTTCATTAGACTTGCAAAAGAGTCGGTTAAAGATTGTTGAGTTGAACTGAATATGATGTCATCAACATAAATTTGAACAATCAAAACAGTTTTCTTATCTTTCTTTATGAAAAAGGTTGGATCTGCATTTCCCTTAACATAGTTATTTTGAAGCAAAAATTTAGTAAGTCTATCATACCATGCTCGTGGGGCTTGTTTAAGACCATACAGAGCTTTGGTAAGTCTAAAAACATGAACAGGATGTTATGTATCTTCAAAGCCAGGAGGTTGTTCAACAAAAACTGCTTCTTGAACATAACAGTTAAGAAAAGCACATTTCACATCCATTTTAAAATTTTTAAAATTAAAGAATGATGTAAAGGCAATTAGAATACGGATAGATTCAAGTCTAGCTACTGGAGCATAAGTTTCTTCATAGTCTATTCCCTCTTGTTGATTATAGCCTTTAGCTACAAGTCTAGCTTTATTTCTTACTATGACTCCATTTTCATCACATTTATTTCTGAAAACCCATTTTACTCCAACAACAGTAGTTTCCTTAGGTCTTTCAACCAAAGTCCATACTTTATTCCTTTCAAATTCATTTAGTTCATCTTGCATGGCCTTGATCCAATCATCGTCACTTAAAGCTTCATCAGTGCTTTTTGGTTCTAATTGGGAAAGAAATGCAAGATGTTCTACTTCATTTATTAAGGAACTTCTAGTTCTCACTGGTTGATTTACATCACCAATGATACTATCACTGGGATGATTCTTAAGAAACACCTGATTTGGGTTTTAAAAATCCTTTTCATCAACATAAGGTAGAAAGACTTCTGGGGTAAATGTTTCAGAATTATCTTCTTGAACATTATCCTTATCAGAAGGTTCTTCTATCAAAGGTTGATGATCAGTTTTTTAAAACACATCCGAGGATGTAGGCTGGGATAGTTTAAAAACAAAAGGATCAGACTCATCAAATTTTACATGCACTGTTTCTTCAACAGTACAAGTATTTTTATTAAGAACTCTATAAGCCTTAGAAGTTGTGGAATAACCTATGAAAATTCCTTCATCGGATATTGGTGCGAATTTATGTAAGTTATCTTTAGTATTAAAAATGAATACCTTGCAACCAAAAACCTTGAAACAGGATAGTCTTGGTTTTCTACCATTCCATAACTCATAAGGTGTTTTATTAAGAAAATGTCTAATCAAAACTCAATTTATAGTATAACAAGCAGTACATACAGCTTCAGCCCAGAAATGTCTAGAAATAGAATATTCACTCAACATGGTTCTAATTATCTCTTGAAAAATTCTATTTCTTATCTCAACTACACCATTCTGGTGAGGAGTTCTAGGTGCTGAAAATTTGTGAGTAATACCTTTTCTACTACAAAAAGTTTCAAAATCAGAATTTTGAAATTCTCCTCCATGATCACTATGAATATCTTTCAAAGGAAGGTTTTTCTCATTTTTAACTTGAGCTCTATAACTTTTGAAATAAGAAAAAGCTTCATATTTCTTTGCTAGAAAATAGACCCAAGTACATCTAGTGTAATCATCAACTAAAACAAACACATAGTATTTGCCTCCAATACTTCCAGTTTGTGTTGGACCAAAAATATCCATGTGAACTAACTGTAATGCATCAGTTGTTGAGACTTCACCAATTGATTTATAACTAGATTTATGTTTCATGCCATATTGACAAGGATCACAAACTTTAGAAGAATCAAATCTAAGCTCCGTTAGTTCCTTAACTAGTTTCTTCTTAGAGAGTTTACATAAGTTTCTAAGGTTATAGTGACCTAGTCTTCTATGCCATAACCAGGAATGATCTTCCATTGCACTTAATCATGGTAAATCTTGGCTCCTAAGGTCTTCTAAATTTAAGGTGTAGACATTCTCTTGCCTATTGGCTGAGAGAATAAATTCTTCCTTGGAATTTTGAACTAAGCATTTATCATTCATAAAATTCACAAGGTAACCTTAATCACATAACTGACTTATGCTAATGAGGTTGTGCTTAAGACCTTTAACAAAAATAACATTTGAAATCAAGGTTTTACCTAGAAGAACAACATTTCCAATACCAAAAATGTCTCCCTTAGCATTATCTGCGAAGGTTACCTTTCCACCTTTCATTTTTATACTCTTTTCAAAATTGCTTTTGTTACGAGCCATATGCCGGGAACATCCACTGTCCATATACCATGTGTTGTTGCTGGTACTCTCTTTATTTTCATGAAATTAAAAGGAAAATTATAATTTCGTAATCCAAATTTGTTTGGATCTGAGATTTCCAGATAACATAATTTTAGGTACCCACATCTTCTTAGAAAAATAAGCATTGTGAAATCCTAGAGATTGGGTTTTGTTTAATGAACAATTCTTTGCCCAGTGACCACCACATTGACACTTGGTACAAAATGAGGCACTATGAGGAACAAAATAATTGTTACTAAAAATAGGTTTTTCATGGGAATAACCAAATCCGGATTTATTTCTTGAAGGTCGTATTTGGGAATACATTTTATAAAAATTTTCCTTACCATGGGTAAAGTTTGATAAACACTTCTTTACGGCAAAAATTTCGGACATGAGTTTTATAACCAAGTTTTTATCCTCAAAATCATTAGTTTTAGAACTAGAGCTAGGCTCAAAAATATTTTTCTTAGAAATTACTATTTCTAATTCTTTATAAAGTCTGTTCTTCTCAGAACATACTTCCTCAAGATTTTTTGAAATACTTTCAAAATCAGCATTTTTCTTATCATGATCTTTATAAAGATCTGATATCTCTTTTGTAAGAATAGAATTCCTAGAGTTTGCCTTATCAAGTTTCTTATTGAGTTTGGAATTCTCAATCTCAAGAAGTTTAGCAAACATAGAAACTTCTTCATAAGTAGGTAAAGTATTTTCTTCATCAGAAGAGGATTCTTCATCAGAAGAGTTATAATATTTACTATCATTTGAATTTAAAGAAACATTGGTCAATGATTCAGAATTTCATACCTTAGCCATAAAACAATGATTGTCAATAGGTATTTTGGCTATAAGACCAGGATCCTTCTGTCCTGTAGATTCATAATCAAATGATTCATCTGAAGATTCACTACCACTGGCACTCCATGTGTCATTAGCTTTCAGAACTTTCTTAGCTTTGGCTTTATAATACTTCTTTCTGTTCATGTCTGAATGCCTTTATTTCCTTTCTTTCTTTTTGAGCAAAGGGAAATCTGGTCTAATATGTCCAGCTCTCTTGCATTCATAACACGTGACTTCTCCATCTTTCTTATCTTTCCTTTCCTTTTTCTTATACTTGGATTGGAAATTTCTTTGTCCTGCTATCTTGTTCATCCTTCGAGCAAGATTTTCTAACTAATTTTCAGACACTTCACTCTCACTAGATTCTGATTGGAAAATGACTTTCTTAGACTTGGATCTGGTTACTCTCTCAGGAGTCTTAGCTTTTATCTGATATGATGTTATTGTAAAAGCAACAGAACCATTTCCATTCTTCTTTTTTATGTTGTCAGTATCTCTCTTCATTCTTGTTTAATGTTGGGGAAGAGTTCCAAATAATTCATCAAGAGAAATTTGATTGACCTTCCTTTTCTCATCTATAGCAGTTCTTTTGGATTCCCACTCATTAGGAATAATGTCAATTATCTTATCCACAAGTGCTTCATCATCTAATCCTTTCTCTCCCATAGACTGTAAACTATTGACGATAGTCATAAATCTCTGTTGAACATTACAAATTGGTTCACCATAAGGAAAATTGATGCCATGGTATTTAGCTCTAAGCATAGCTCTCCTAGTTTCAATCACTTTAGATGTTCCAAAGTGTGTAACATCTAACTTCTTCCAGATACAATTAGCTGCTTCACAAGAAGAAATTTGGATATATATATTTCTAGTCATTGAACATAGTAAAGTATTGCGTACCTTATAATTGAGTTGATACTCTTGCTTTTCCTGGTTAGTAAAAGTTCTAACTTCCTTGTCAGGAATTTTATAATCACCAGTAATCATAACAAAGTTGTCCACTCCAGTATTGATAACAAAAGTCTTCATTCGATCTCTCTAGTACTCATAATCATTACCAAAAAATATTGGTCGTCTTGTAGGATTTAGATTATCAATTGAACCAACATTAATTCCTGTCATACTTAAAATAACATTTGGCACACAAACTTGTTAGCAGAAAAGGTTCGTAATAACAACGTTCAGAATGAAAAAGTTCGGAATGAAAAAGTTCGTAATGGAAAAGTGATCAAGAAAAAGTGAGCAAGAAAAACTTATACGTGAGTAAAAGTATTTCAGAGACCCGCTCTGATACCAATTGTAGTATTTGTATAGATTATGAGGTTTCCAACCACTGATACCAATTGTAGGATCGAAATAATGATGTAGATGCTCAATATACAAGAGTGGGGGTGAATTGTATACTTTAAAAATTCTTTTGGAACCTTTAATGTTAGTTATTCCGAAAGTAGGTTCCGGAAATACGGATCCGGAAATTGAAACATAACTAAAGATTACAATATGAGATTCTACCTTAAAGCATATAGAATCTAAATGAAACAGAGTACAAGTAAGGAGGTATAAGAAAGTTATACTTTCCTTACAATACAAAATGCAGCGGAAACATGCAAGTAGTAAAACTACAAGTAACAAGATATAAGTCTTTTAACCCAAAGAGAAGGGTATCCAACAACTTTGGATAAAGTTCCCTTGATTTATACTTTCAAGCAATTCTGTCTTACCCACACCAAGGTAATCCCTCGATATGAAGATCGGAGTATCTGTCTTGCTATCCCCACAATCCCACAACTTCAAGGTTGTTGGCAACCTCTGTCTTCCTCAGCAAGGAAGCCCTCGAACTTCAAGATATTCGGCACCTCTGTCTTCATATCCCCGGAAGTCATTGAATGTAATCACCAACATTCGAAGTCGCACGAAGCATTGAGAGTTAATAAGAGCCTCTCTCTCTAGAAATCACTTTAACAGCATGTCAACAAAAATCAAACAAGTTGTCAAAAAGTTCTTGATCACTTTCAAATGAGGTCCTATTTATAGGCACGGTCGGCCTCCTTTCCGATGGTAATTTTTTCCTTAAAAATCGGAGGGACCTGTACATGTGTAACTTAAACAACGGTTAGTTTATAACAGAATAGACGACATCGTTTTATAAAAAAACAAGTGTAACAGAATGTATGACATCGTTTTAAGTCTAATTGAAATGTTTGGAGTGAAGGTTCGGAGTGTAACAAAAATATAAAAAATTAGACAAATTATAAAAGTGTAAGAAAAAAGAATGTTCAGAGTCTAACCAAAAACAATTTTTGGAGTCTAAATAAATTTGGAGTGTATACAGCAAAGATATTCAGATTCTGTTTAATAGGTGAATTCGGAATGAAAATTCTGAATGAGAATTCGGAATGAGAATTCATCATCAGAATTCTTAATGAGAATTCATCATCAGAATTCGTAATGAGAATTCGATGTCGAACTTCATGAGAATTCGTATCCAGAATTCAGAGTAGAACTTTATCAGAGTTCGTATCCAGAATATGGAGTAGAACATTATCAGATTTCGTATCCGGAATTCGGAGTGAAACTTCATTTCAGTTCTTATCCAGAATTCGGAGTAGAATTTCATTACAGTTCTTATCCAAAATTCTGAGTAGAACTTTATCACAGTTCTTATCCAGAATTCGGAGCCTAAAACAGAATGCTTCTTATCAAGGTTTCAAACGATTCTGAGAATATGGAAATAAATCCGAATCTTATACTTAAGAAATACATGGATGAAAATATGATAAGGATAATTTTTCTTATATAAGAAATTTTCCTTATAAAAGAAATTTTCCTCATAAAAGCGATTTTCCTTATAAAAGCGATTTTCCTTATAAAAGCAATTTTCCTTATAAAAGTGATTTTCCTTAAATATAAGGTGTTTGTGATTTTCAAAACAAGAAAGAATGGAAAAGTCATAAGGAAAACCTTATTGACTCAACAGTGTTGCTTGTATCTGGGGATAGGAGCAAAGGACCGAGCGAGATCTCGGGATTCTCAGGAGAACACCCATCGGGCCTTGTTGTCTTATCTTTATTCTTTTACATTGTATTGTAAACATGTTGTATTGTTTTCTGTTTTTACATTGTATCAATCATCATCCCTATATCGTGTAAACTGGCTTTGGCCACCTGTTATAAAATAGATCATTATCTCTCTTCTACTGCTATTTGTTCATTGTTTATCTATTACTACTTCTGCTACTTTTGTGTTTTACTCTGATAATACCGTTGTGCAACTCTGATAAGAGGGTATAGTCTCCCCACTATCACCTCCCAAGACCCTCTCTACTAGTTGGCAACCTCTGGCGTACGGGGAGACGCGCTTGAGGCTATGTGACCTACCAGTCTGTCCACTGGTTCGATGGTCAGCCGGGCCATGACGTTACAAAGTGGTATCAGAGGGGTTTTATCTTCTGATTTGTTTTACTGTTTGGCGACATTAGACGAGGATAGGAAGGAATTAGAATTTGGTAATAAGCTATGTCTGGAATTGGCCACCCCATACATAGGGAATATCCAAATTTCATGGAATTCAAGTATTATTTTAATGATTTTGATTATTACGGTTGATTTTATTTCACTATTGGGTGATGCACATGTTTTCGATTGATACTTTTGATGCAATTTTGGGTTCTATTTCTATTGATACCTGATGATCCGAGGGTGTGCCACCTCATGCATCATATACGCACATTTTTATAAATCACATGCCATGCCATCTAGGATGCATGAGTAATGCCTGCTATTGTGATAGGTGTCGTGGTAGTTATTTCATGCTTCTTTGATATAGCATGTTCTTTGTTACTTCTTACGATAACATGCTATTTTTGATTAAGATGAAATTGGTTTCTTTTTCTAAACTAAGTGATTGTGATTATGATAGGAACTAATTTTTAGTTATAAGGTGTATGGGTGCCTTATGGATGGGAAAGGGTATCCTGTGTTATTGAATCATCATAAAAAGAGCTGCAAAAGTTTAAATTATAAAATGAATTGAAATAAGTATTAAATTGTGGGAGCCAATTTTCAACACATAGAGTGTATGGGTGCTTCATGAGTTGGGGACTGGCAACCCATAAGGAACATGATGACAGCGTGCATTACGAAAGCCTTATGTGTGTAAAAGAAGTTTGATTTTGATATGAAATGTTTTGGATTGTTGGGACCCTTGTAGGTTTCATAGTGGTTAAAAATGAAGTTGGTTGAAACTTGCGTGTTATGATTTGAGCTCTTTGTTAAAATGATCAAGTGCCTAGTGATTTTTTGTTTGGAAAAGGGTACTTGATGTGTTGAATTTAATCTTTTAAAGTCATAAAATAATAAATGTGAATAAATATAAAGGGCTTGGAAAAATGAGCATGTAGTGGTTTCCTCTGTTGAGACCCCATGTGTGGGTCGGTTGAGCCCTTCTTGTGAGTGCCTTGGAACGGAACCTTACGCGTTTTCTGTAGGCTGTTTTCTTTTAGCAATGACGTTAAATATTAGGCTTTGAGCCCGATGACTTTTTTTGGTCATGACCAAGTGCTTGGGTCGACGCTGGTTTTTCGTGCGGGGCTAGCCCGTGGTAGGTAGCTCCCTTAGAGCATAGCTGCTTGGATTTTTCGGGGAACTTTCTGAAGATTGGTACTATTTGGGTACCGTTTTCCCGTGTAGGACTTCCAGTTCCAATGACACCCTTGTTTGGATGGGTGGTCATGCTTCTTTTGATCTTGTTAAGGGATTGAGCATCGTGTAATGCTCTGTATCAGTTGGTTGGAGATGCCATGGGCATGGTCGGTCTCCTTATTGGTCGTTTGACCCTTTCTTTTGTGCAGTAATGGATGACTTGACATGTCATCATCCAAGAGAATGGGCGTATGGGGAAGTACGATGTTTGGTTGTATCTCTTGCAGTACTTTGTACTGTCTTAGGTCATCTCCGTGGTAGAGTGACCTGAGCATTTTAGAATCAAGTTGTCCCAATGGTCGGGATGATTTCTGGAAGTCTCAGGTGGTTGACACGCCGGTCATTTTCCTTTGGATTCCTTGTATTTTTGACATGGTGATCGTGGCTCGGAGGAGCGACGCATGTCCACTCTGTTAATTGTGAACAAGCCTGCTTATGAGTAGCTCTTCTTTCTCCTTTCGATGATGTTGACCCTTCTAAGGTGGGAGGCTTCGTTTGAGTTGAGAAATGTGTGTCCTTTCGGGTAGAAGGAACACACCAAGAAGAAACATCTTATAAAATGGTCAGTTTTTTCACGAATGCTTTTTGGGTTTTGGTGGTAAGGTTGATAGACGAATGCCTTGTTTGGGAAGAGGCATCGTGGACGGTTGGAAATCATGAGGTTTCAACCGTTGAAGCTGTGTTTCTTCTTTAGAGTTGACCAGGGGTGGTTTGACTTATCTCATTTCCAGTTTTGGGTATAAATCATTGGAATTTGTTTTTCAATCCTCTTAGTGTACTCTACTACGTGACGAGATTTTCCCCTATATTTCTTTCGTCCAAGATGCGCTAACAGAGTGTTGTTCTTACGTCGTGCTAAAGTTTTAAAAAGTTTTTGATCTTAGTTGGTTGTTCCCTTTCAGCGTTACACACTGCATGCGTGGTTTCATGTGTGGATTGATCTTTGAGACGTCATCGGGATTCTGGTATGAGCTTTTCGATGAACGCCCTCATTGTGAATATGGGATGCCTTTGGAGAAGACATCGTTGTTCTTCTTGTAAAGCATCGGCTGCCTAAGTCGGGCGTCTTCTTCAATATTCAACCAAAGGGTCTTGACTCTTTTTTACTTGGGTTTAGTGGTCGATGGGGAAATCGATCGTTTGATCATTTCAAAATCATGCTAGGTGTGTCGTTGGAACGCTTAGAGCATTCTTTTGAAAGACAGTTCAAAAGGTGGTGGAGCTGTGCTTTGAGTCTTGGCCATTTAATGTGAAAAATATAAGGTGGGAAGTAACTTTGTTTGGTTGTATAAAGGGAGGACAAGGTGATTGTGTCTCTTGTGGAATGGGCTCGGGTAATATCTTTCATGTCGGTTCGGTGGGAAAATGAGTGTTGGCTCAGGTGTTGATGACTTAAGTGTCGTGTTCTTACGTGGATGATTGTGGAGCGTTGAACGTTTGGAAACGTGATGCGAACGTTTTAACGAAGCTTCACGACCCTTATAGGTCAAATGAAGTGTGCGTTGTTCCCAAGGGCTTCTCTAGGATGAGAAGTTCTAAGGTGGGAAGGATGTAATGACCCGTGTTTTGAACTGGGTTAAAACATGGAGAATTTTGAACATTTTCAATTACTGAGCCGGTCTTTTTTAGAACCGGGCTTCGAAACGAGATTCTGAATGTTTGAACCCTTCTCTTTTAATTTTTTTGGACATGGGAGAGTCCCCATTAAGTTTTTTGAGTGGCTGAAGGTGTTCCGGGTGCGTCTCACCTGAAGGAGGATGGTTTTTAAAGAGCAGCAGAAGGCCCACGGTTGCTGCACGATTTCCCAAACCGTGCGGCCCAAACCGTGTGGCTTAAAATAGGATGGCAGAGGAGTCCACACGGCCTGCGCATGGTTTACCCAAACCGTTCTGAAATCCCATGTGGGGTGCCTAGGGTATCAATTAGAGGCGCACAGTTTGCGAACGGTTTGGAAAACCATGGGGATAAACCGTGTGCGGCCCTCCTATTTGGGTTTTGGGATATTTTAAATGAAATAAAAAATAAAATAATTAAAACCAAGACTATGCACTCCCTCACATCCTCTCAGCCAAAACTCGTATGAGCCCTCCCCCTTGGAGCCTCGATGCACGGAGCTCCCCTCAGCTCCCTCCTCCTTCAATCCACTCCTTAGATTTCTTGAGGTTTCTCCTCCGATCTTCGAGGTAAGACTTCTCCCTTATTCTTCTCTCCTTCCTTGGCTGATTTTGGGCTTCCCCCTCACCCTAATCCTGTTCGGACGAACCCTATATTGGGGATTGATTTTTTGTTTCATGTTCTTCCTTGTTTCTCTTGTTCTAGGTTGATGTGAAGGGTCTGTTAGGACTCCTTTGGGTGAGATTCAAGGTCTGCCACCGAAGGCGTGGTAGTTTGCGGTGATTTCAAACTATCGTCTTGGGTTTGCGGTAAGGGTTTATTATTCTAGTTGGTTTCAAATATCCCAATTTACTGTCTTTATGCGTTTTAAGGTTCGTTGGTTTAATCTTGTAGTGCATTGGATATTTTTTCAAGGTTTCGGGTCACCAAAGTCTAGGCGACTCGCCTGCGTAGGCATAGGTACGTATTTATATGTACGTGGGTTCCCCCGATATGCATATATTCGTGCATGGAAGCGAATATACACGTATGAAGATAGTTGTCCCCATTGCATATATAAAAGTGCATGCACAGGTGAGCGGATACATGTATATGTGTATAAGCATATGTGTAATGATCCTTTTGTGCATGCTCATGTCCATGCGGAGCGTGTTCATAGAGGCCCAGTGTCCTTATACGTATGTGAAATCACATATGCCATATGGGGGAGCAGCGACAGCTTTAGTTAGAAAGCGCAAAGAGCCAGTGTGGACGGATGGATCCACCTTGAGTTAGGGTCCCTCTCCTTGCCCTTTAATTTAAGTAACGTGAATGTGAATTAATATTGCACTGTCTTAACAAATTTAATTTTGCATGTTTATTTTTGATTAAATGCTGCTGCGTAAATCATGTGAATTTCATGAATAAGATAAAAGACATTACTTGGTCACTAAACCAATGATTTGATAATAAAACCCCTCAATTAGAGGTGTGCTGCCTTCAAGATAAAAAGTAGTGATAGTCTTTTTATGCTTGCCTGCGGAATTTGTTTGGTGCGTTTTTATGCTTTGAATGTGAACACGCTTTGTTGCGACAAAGGGGATGAAATGGTTGTGACACGTGTGTTTTGGTCAATTTTCCATGTTAGGAAAATTTAGTAAGATGGTAACCCTAGTGGGATGACCTAAGGCTATATGATATGTTTCCTCTAGAAGGTATCAAAGGGTTAAAGAGTGATAAAAACATATCCTTCAAGATGAAATGGCTAAACAAGAATGAACGGACTAGGGTGGCATGACCACGCCTTAGGATACGTAATGAGCACAGATCATGTTAGTATAATGAATATGTGAGTGTCTCGATTTAGATACTTAAGATGGGTTTCCTTAAGTATGAACATGAATGTGTTCGCCTATGTGTCTGTGGTATGATTTTTGAATGCTTATGAGGTAATTCCATAAGTAGTACTATAAATATATTTGTATTGTGAGTCTGTACTTTCTGATGCAACACCATGAATGATTGATTGTGAATGTGTAAATGATTATTTGAAATGAATAAGATGTATTTCCTTATGCATTATAGCATATTTTGTGATAATTATTGTGTGGGATTATGGATGGGAGGCATTCATACCTCATGCCATCTACTTTGAATGATTATGGATGGGAGGCATGCATACCCCATGCCAGCTTACTTGAGTATGGGTGGGAGGCATGTCTACCCCATGCTATATGCGATATCTATACGTTTTTGGAAGGGAGGCATTCATACCCCTTGCCAGTTGACTTATAGGGATGAGAAGCATTCTGACCTCATTCCCGCTATTATCTATACGTTTATGATAGGGAGGAATTCAGACCCCTTTACAGTTGACCGATAGGGGCGAGAGGCATTATTACCTCATGCCCACTAATCACGAATGATGGAAGGGAGGCATTGATACCCTTTTCCAGTTGACCTGTAGGGATGAGAGGCATTATTACCTCGTTCTCGCTATCATCAGATGATGGGTGGGAGGCATGCTTACCCCACACCATCATTTATAACTTTTTCTATATATAACCATAGTGGCATGATCAGATTGATATCCTAGCAATGAGACGAAGCTGGTATAGCCGTCAGGTTTACATTTGGGAAACCTGGACGGGTGTTGTTATTATATATTGTTCTGTTTATTGAATCCTATTATACATTCTTCCTGCTTTAATTAATATTATACTACCTAGTTTGGGTTACACACTAGTGGTGTCGGCCTACTAATATTTATATCTCACACCATACTTGGGCCGCCATTTCACTGGGGTACCAGAGTAGACCTTTATTATTCTCAGGACCTAGGTTGGTTGTTGTGTTGCTTGTATCTGGGGATAGGAGAAAAGGACCAAGAGGGAGCTCGGGATGCTTAGGAGAACGCCCGTCGGGCCTTGCTGTCTTATCTTTATTCTTTTACATTGTATTGTAAACATGCTGTATTGTTTCTTATTTTCACATTGTATCAGTCATCATCCATGTAACGTGTTAACTGGATTTGGCCACCTGCTGTAAAAATGATCACTATCTGTCTTCCACTATTGTTTGTTCATTGTTTATCTATTACTGCATCTGCTACTTTTGTGTTTCACTCTGATAATACCATTGTGCAACTCTGATAAGATGGTGTAGTCTCCCCTCTATCACCTCTCAAGACCCTCGCTGCTAGTCAGCAGCCTCTGGCGTACGGGGAGACGCGCTTGAGGCCATGTGACCTACCGGTCTGGTCACCAGTTTGATGGTCAGCCGGGCTGGGACGTTACACCTCTCTAGCCCCTCAATGCATCGGTATGACTCATGAGACAAACTAGTGTCTTGGAACAAGGCCTTGACGTTATTTTTATTTATAGTCTTGGAACCAGTCTTGACTATAAGGTTATGATGTTTGGAATTATGAATTCCATCATTATGAGATTAGTTATTGATATTACATGTGATTATTAGAATAGTAGAATATCCATGTGAATAGTTAAATGACATTATATGATTTATCTTTTCCATATTATTCTGAATTTTAAGCTTAAAAGGCTTTTTTTAGTCTTATTCATTGGCTTAAATTTTTATGCTTATTTTTTGATAGTTTCTTCTATATTGTTATCATTTCTGAGCATCTGAGCTCACACCTTTCTTATGTTTTATTTTTTCCAAGATTCGGATAAGTATATTATATTGGACCTGTAGGGATATTCTATAGGACATGAGTGTGTTCAAAGGAGACACAATGTTGATTTTTTTCATTTCATAATGTAATGTAAAACTTATGTATATATCTAGTACTTCCAAAGCTACTAAACAGATCTGTCTTTCGGGATATGATATCTTGTGATCATTCCAAATTTATGTAATAATGAACTAACTCTGGGTAACTGGGGTCAGGGTGTTACAGTATTCATAAGGCCTAAAAAATTATTTGGGATTCATAAAATTTAATAAAATGAGATCATGATGATAAATCACTATTTTTTATCTCACTTACCATTTTAGTTTATTTTAATTACATTTTGGTTTCAACACTGCAAACCAAAAACCATTTCCCTTATTTTCTTTATTTATGAAAATATATATAATTTAATAAAAAATATTAATAGTTAGCGATTAATAATCCTCATTGAGTGATGACCTTGGTTTTCACTATATTGTGTGATTAGATTCAATTTTAATACTATTTTTGAGTGGCATGTGTCAACTTGTATAAACATGGAAACATAATTAACATTTTATTTAAAGGAGTTTTTTTTAATGTAGTGATTCTGATTATGATTTATATTTATAATTTTAGTGAATTTATAAACCATGTATAGTTATGGGCCATTATATATAAGGTATGTTAAAATAATTCAAAGAAAAAATTATTATTGTCAATTTAAAATACATTTCAACTGTATTCATTTTTTAAATATATTTGTATAAAAAATTCTATATAAAATAAAAAAATGAATATGATTTTTTTAGTATTATTTTAAGAATTTATTTTACTATCAATTGAACATTGTCATTAGATTCCATTAAAAAGTATAAAAAATATCCTATGAGTAATTTAATTTATGATCATGAGAAAATACATAATTTTTTATAACTTTTATACAATAATAAAGAAATTCTCTATTAGTATTGCCAACATAATTTTAATTTCAATAATAATGACTTTTTAATTCATAAATAATTGTTAAATACACAGTGAAGATTATTTATCATTGAACATATTATAACAGTGATACATTATTGAAATATTATGTCTATAAGAATATTAAATTTACATCTGCTGATAACATATATCAATAAGTTCGAAATTATGTATATCAATTTCAAAATAATTTCCTATTTATGTTTTTTATAATTAATATGCATTAAAAAATTTCTTTTTCTTTTTTATTCTAAAATTTCTTTACAAAATAACAAGAGTTATTAAGATATAAATAAAAGTAATGTCATTTTTTCTCATAAAAATATATATAATCACATTTTACTAGTAGAATATATAGCATGAAAACATTTTTTATTTTTTAACAATTTCATAGTAACCAAATTAAAAAAACAATATCAATTTTAGAAGATTTGTATTGATATTAATGATATATTTCATTATCCATATCCAACCTAACTTCCATATAAGGATATAATATACATATATATAGTTTATAATAAATGTTTTATTTTTAAAAATATTAAATATACTATTATTGATCTGTCTATGCTACTTTTTAGATATTTATTCCATTTTATATTCAGATATTGAAATAAATTTATTAAAGTTTGATAAATAAAACAATATAATCAATTAATTTTTTTTATAATGATAATAACATGGGGTTATCTGACCTATAATGTATATATGAATTAAAAGTAATGATACGTATCTTTTTTCAATCACCATATAAGTGAAACATCAATATCATGGGGTGATTAGTCATTTTATAATTTTATTACAATATATATATAATATTTTAATGCTATTTTTTATGGAATAATTGTGTTAAATCATTATAACTAAAGTGGTCACTAATTTAGATCTTATAATTGGCCTCTTTTTGTTCACTTAATTTAAAATTTTATTCTATATTTTCATTGTATTTTATGATTAATCAGTTAGAAAAAAAGATTGTTTATTTTAAAAAATTTGTGATATAGCGATGATTTTATGTTAATAAAGGTTATATGAATAAATAATATTAGTTTTTATGATTTTGAATTGTTTATAGATTTTACTATATACATATATTCTACAATGATATTATTTTAATTCTAATATATCACTAATAAATGAAACACATTATCAGTAATAATATTTTGTTTTTCAATACATATCCATTGTTCAGAGTTACATATTAGTTAATTCTTATTATAAAATTTTATATAGAAATTTATTACTCGGATAAATATCAATAATTTGTAATGGTCCTTTATTTTGGATATTTTTTAATAAAAATTAATTATTTATTCCCTGATATTTCATAGATAATTGGTTCACAAACTTCAATAATAAAATTATTTATTCTACTGGTGATTTTATAATTTTGGAGTGAATATATTAAAAGTTATTGAACAAACATGATGTCAACCAAATTCATTTTCACAATTAAAAAAATTGATATTGATATCTAAGACTGGTGATTTGATAATATTATATACGTTTTCACAAATTCATTCCAATTTCTACCTTTTAAAGATTATCTTATAAGTTTGGAATTTAAAAACATGATATTTTGAAAAGTTTCTATCAAAAGTACAGTAAGTTTAATTATAATTTTTTTATCAATATAATTTACTCTTAAGTGAATTTTCAAATATTATTGTTTTTAATATGATATCCAGAAACCAATATAAGATTAAGTTAACAATATTATAATCACTTTCCCGTTATCTGAGTTTTTTTTATTGTATCGTCTATTATTTTTATTTTAATGATCTAAAAAACATTATTATGATTTTACATTATCTTAATTTTTTTAATATTTTCAATTATTTTCATTAGGATTTTTAAAATATAAGAATTTATATTACAATATTCATCTAATACTGAAAATAATAGATTATGGGTTGAATAACAATTAATGAACCATGTAATTTCAATACCATTATAATTAACATTTTATTTTGAGGGGTTAATTTTTGATTTAAAAAATATAAAATAATGGAATCCTAAGGGAGATAAAATAATATATATTGAAAAAAAAATACAATGCTTCATGTTTCACTCGGTTCCAACTTCCCTATGATTTAATATTATTATTGTGTATTGATAAATTACAAATTACATATAAATAAATAAGACTATAAAAAATATACTTTGATAAAGATTACTAAAAAATAGATGTTTATTTTCATGTGTAGTATAATTATCAATTGTTTCTAATAAGTAATATAAAAAATTATATAACAATAGAAATTAAGGGTAAATGTTCCTAAGTAGAGATAATTTCCCTTTACCCCATTAAATTCATAACCAAATTTAGAATTGGAATGTTGTGAAACAATGAATAAATTAAGAGTGAAATTTTTATTTATTTAAAAAAATATTAACATGAAAAAATTATATATCCAAACAAGGTAAAATCATTTTATTAAAAACTAATCATCATGTTTCATCCAAAGAGAAATGTTAAATTCAGTTTCATGATATTCTATAACTCTAATATCTTTTTTCCCATTATATGTTTTAATAAAATAGAATAATATATAGAATAAATAAAATTCATAATTAACGTCCCATAATAATCACAAATAATCCTCAATCCTGATCTCTTTTATATTATTTCTTCCTTTCAATGATTTTCTATGGTTTTTCACAATTCTAGAATCCTCCTCATCTCTCTTTCATATTTACCACTTAATTTATTTTAAATTGTGATGAATTAATATATTGTACATGCCACTGTTTAAAATATAGAGAAAACCATCCCAACTTCATAACAGACTATCATACAAGTTTTCCTCTAAAATTAAATTAATACACTTTTTAATGGTATTTTACAAGACATCATACATGTAATACCCAAAAATACTTTTAATATGTTTATATCTCATTAAAACAACATGGTGTTATAAAAACTTTTATACATTTTTTATGATTAATATATGTAAAAATACACAATAAATAAATATTAATAATTATTTAGAAATATAAACCATATGTGGGATGGATTCTCCAATAACAATATGATTGTAGCATGTGTAGATCAAAATAAAAGTAATATAAGACATGAAATAATAATTATTGGATTATTGAACTTGATTATGGTAAGTTTCATTTTAGGGAATGAATTAATAGGAATTGTTATATAACAAATTATTATGATCAATGTACATCACTATAAATGAAGATATAGTTTATTAAAACTAATTTTAATAATAGTCGTATATTATGAGTGCAATTTTATATGTTAATCTGTATACAAAGGAGAACCAATTTTACATACAAATAGGAATATCCCATAGAGAGTAAATTTATTTATTATTTGGAAATATGTAGCATCAATAAGGTTTTACCTATACTAAATTCAAGTTCAACATCAATAATTGAGGTTTGAGTGGAATCTTGTGAGGGCGGATTTTAACCATGTTGATGAAGGTTATTTGAACTACCAAATAAAAATTCTATAATTTCCCACATTATATATTGGTCTTGTATGTATATAATAAGTGGTTATATATCAACAATTCAAGGTGGTATTTATGATTAAATAATTTTAGTAAAAATGACAATTAAAACAACATAATATTTTTTATTAAATATATGGTCCTTATTTAAATGATATATTTAACATTATTGGATAATGAATTTGAAAAAAGGGATTACATATTTGGAATTAGAATATCAAAATTAATAACTTGTGAAATTTAGTAATTATTTGTAAGAAAATAAAAGATCATGAAATTACATAAAATACAGTAAATATGAAATCATAAATGTGTAATAATGATGGTATATGGTTATCTTATTTATTATAGACTAATTTTGGCACTAACAATTATATTGTTGTATTAAAAAGGTGATAGAGTATTATGCATAATAGTGGAGTATTTGGGATACCTTAAAAATAATAATCAGTTAATTTTACATGAGGTTCCACACCCCACGTATAAATACTCTCCCCCTACCATTTCACATCATATAAATAATAAAATCAATAATGTTGGAAATTTTAAGTAATCTCACTCATAATAATCTTCTCATGGTTATCTAGATTTTCAAGGAATTTCTCTCTACTAAAACAGGTCAGACCTAAAAACCCCCCTCTTAAAATAATGAAGTACTAATAGAATATAAAGAGATGTCTCATGGGATATCATCACATAGATTCAACCCATTCACTATCTTAAAAACTATCTCAACATTCTATAGAATAAAATTAAGCTTGAAGGGCCCAATGATTAAAAATAGATCTCTTTCAATGCCACTCTCCCCCGAATAATTCTCCAAAGAGACATATCAACACAATCACACATTGGATTCATATTTTAGTGAGTAAATTCCTTCTATAAATTTCTTCATTAGTTTTTTTAATCAATGAGTATGGACTAAATTAATGAAATGATTTTCAAGCTCCTAGATTATCAAAAAATGATGATTTAATTCTCTTATAAAAATGATCTGGTGTGAGCATGATCCTACAACCCGTGATTCGTTAATTATTTATACTTTTTTCTATATAGATGATCATTTTTGATACATATGAATCAACACACAATGAATTTAGTTATTTTGATCATTATTCTTGGTTTACTTCTCACTTTCAATAATCTTTCTATTCATTAGATGATTGGTAATAAGATTGGTCCAACCTAGATTATAGGACTCGATAAAATTTGTATCCCGTTAATCCATGATTTTTTTAAACATGTATTTTCTTTCTTATAGATCTAAATTGAGGTATATTATCATTATAAATGATTTACTATGAATCATGGACAATTTTTTTTTCTTTTACTTTTTTCTCTAAGGCTACCTCACTCAGGGGTGTTAATATAGAATTGTTGAAGCATAATAATAATTTTCTTTTTGATGATAACTAGATAATTTTTTTTTAATATTTATATATAATAGAAACATAAGTTATGATTTTCATTTGGATGTTAACCACAATGTTTTATCAAATTGTTGTTGTTGGGGAGATATCTTTGGCTACTACTACACTATTGATCATTGGTGAGTAAGGAATATGGATATCACATCTTCAAATATTATCTATAAATATGATGGGGGTTTAGTTAAAAATCATCTTAACCACATAGTATAAAGTATTAAATTACGTTCCTCACTCAAAAATGGTCTAAGTTACCCTATTAAAGTTCAATATTATGGAACAAAGGCTTAGGATCCCAGAGGATATTTATCCTATAACTTGAATGTATTAATTTTCATGTAAGGGGAATATTAATAGTTACATATTAGGAAAAAGAACACAATAGGTTAGTAGGTACTAGGATAGCTATATTAGATAGGTGGATTTGGATGCTCCATGGGTTAATGGTTAGTAAATCATTAATCCTATTACTGGTAGATAATATTTTAATGGGGATTACATTGAATAAGAATAGAATGAAATATAGTTTCCACATGTCAATTACCATCCAATCGAGAAAGGAATGGTTTCCAACCAATGAAATACCCTCAGAACCAATTCAAGGACATATAAGAGAAAATTCTAGAAAAATAGTATGTGGGGGGGCGGAATTAGTGGATCCTGAGAAAAAAAATCATTTTTAGGTATAAATTTTAATTCTTGTTTAATAATAGATGTATCCACATGTATTAGAGAGTAATGGATCCAATATGGTAGGAACTGTAAAAACCCGGTTTTTGGCTATAAAAGACTTTGGAATATTCTTGATGTCATTTTAGAGTAGCGCCTTCAAACGGCGTGCGATTCCATGCCCCGATGTGGCCGGAATTAAATTTTTCGTGTTTTCCCTCTATGAACACCAAATAAATGGGATAAATCCTAAATGGTGCTTTGGATCAGAGATCCGAGTGTACGGATTGGTCCGTAAAGGGGTGTTTACCCTAGTAATGACATAAAACATGTCGGCGCGGGACGTTTGGACCCCTCGCTTGCTTTTAGAATGTTAAAAAAATAAATTAAATAAATAATTTATTTGTTTAATGGATTAACTCAAGTATCTCTTAAACGGTGGCTCAGAATGGAAAACTGAGGGCACGGTTGAGTTTGGAGTGTGTTGTTTACCCTAGGAGGGGTTTAAGTTTTGCGGGCGCGAGCCGTCAGCAAAAAATGGCCCCAGGGGCATTTTCTTAATTTGGTAGCCTCAGGCGCTAAGTTTAATAACTTTTGAACGGGGTCTCGGATTAAAATTCTGAGACCTCCATTGTGCTTGGGAGGTGGTTTTTACCCTAGGGGACGCTTAACCTTGACCCTGCTGAGGGTTTGGGTACGGGACCGACGGGGCGGGAGTTTAAGTGTTTTCTATTTAAACACTTCTCTCCCCCCCTGTTTGTTGTTTTTCCTGGAAGCAAGGAGCTCCCTACAAAGGAGGAGCTCCTCCCCTCTCCTCCACCACTCCGGCGAGGCACAGAAACTCCGTCAGACCATCAGTGAAGCTCCGGGCTACGCCCATCAAGGTAGAACTCCTGTGTTTACTTTTTTTATTCCCGCACCTACTTTGATCTCGAATTATAGTGTATAATTGTTGTCCGTTCATTGGGCGAAGCCCCTGGTTTCATAAGGCTTTATTTTATCTTCAAAATGGTCCTTTCAGATTGAATTTTGGAGTTTTCGGGTGTCCAAGGTTGCCCCGGGAATTTTTTCCGGCCATTTCGTTGCTTTCTGTCAAGGCGGTGCGACGTCGGACCAAGGCAGTGCAGCGGTGGGCTCCAGTAGCGGGCTAAAGAGGCGGTGCAGAGGCTTCTCCGTGTGGGTGAGTGGGGGAGTCGGCTGAGGCGGGGCAGCCGCGGGTGAGGGAGCGCGAGGCGCCGTCGGCGTTGGCTGGCGCGACAGCGAGGCAGGGTCGCGGTGCGCGACCCCGCGCGGTGATAGAGACCCGCGTTCGGTGGGGCTCCATGGAGGACTGTGACCAGCCTTGTGGCTGGTCGGCACGGCGTGGACCAACAATCCATGGCCGGGCCACGCGGGTGAGCCGCGGGCCAGCCCAAACCGGTCGGATAGGCCGGACCCGGCCGGTCCTGTCCAGGGGGGAGGGGTTTGCCCCCTCCGACTTCGGACACCCGTCATTTTCGCTACGTGTGTCCGTTTTGTCAGCCATCTGTGGAAGTGTCTTCCTGGCATCGAGAAAAATCTTTTGAGTTGGTCTCGAGAATATTTAACTCCCAAGACGAGGGGCTCGGTGCCACGGCGCGAGGTTAAGTGGAGAGCGTTTTTCTCAGGGATTCTAGTTTTGGATAGCATGGACGCGTCTGAAGTCCATTTTGAGAACCATTAGTGGCATTGGGACCTTCGCGCCAGGGCAAAGATTTCCAGGGTGGTTTTAGGTGTTGAATCCAGAGTTGAGGAACGGGCCCCACAGCCCGTCTTTTGAGCTGTGAGCAACATTTAGTGACTTTCTCATCGGGCGTCCATTTGGGGCGTGCGAGAAGTCGATTATGGATTTTTTTCGAGGGGATTGTAAGGGTGCAATCCACCCGCTCTAATTCCGCACGATGGTGCGGGCCCCACGAGGTTCGTTTGGGCGTTGATGGTGATTTTCCATCTCTATCACCGGGCGACCGTTTTGGACAAGTGAATAGTCCATCTTGTGTACTTTTTCGAGAGGATCTCAATGGTGCAATCCGTTCGTTGAGTTTCGGGATCAGGATGTGGGTCCCAAGGATCACCTCTCATGTGTGGTGCGCCGGAGTGCATCATTTTCTATGGATATCCATTGTACTCAAGTGAGCAGTCTTTTTGACGTGTCTTTCCAAGGAGATCACAATGGTGTGATACGACCGACTGTTTCCAGGGCCGAGGCTCAGGATCACGGGACGTCATTCGGGCGTAAGGTGGTGTTGGTTACTTTTCCATCGGATATCCGTTTGAGGTGATTACTTAGTCTATCTCGCATGTTTTTCCGTTGGGATTACAACTGTGTGATCTGTTTCGGCGAGTGGAGCCTCTTAGGTGATCTTATTAAATGTGGAAATGTGAAGGTGCCCCGCGGGGATTCTTCTACTGTGTTTGTGGCGAACCATTGGCATGTGATCGCATTCACTCTTGGGAGAGTGAAGTAATGCTTTAAGAAATTTAGTTGGTCGTGCCTAGGCCGATGAGGTGGCAAGTTGGAGTTGTTACATTACGCCTTCACGTTGACGTTGGGTGTCGTGTGCAGGATAGCCTTTGGGCTGGAACGTGGTATACTCTGGGAGTATACGATAACGCTTTTAGGTACATGTGGTTGTTTGTACCTGAGAAAGTTTGTGCACTCAGTTGGGGTTGACTTGGGGCCACACGTTGTGTGGGACCCATGTGTGTGTCGTGTTCTGCTTTACGTACTTTTGACCTCTCGTGATGTAGAGGGTTCCTTTCTTCTTGTTTGTTGACCAGAGATGGTTTTCTTCCTCTGGTTCCATTCTTATTTGGACGATAGAGATGGTTTGCTTCCTCTGTTTCTTCAGCTGTGAGGGGTTTCAATATCATTCCCTTTCATCGTACTGTGGCACCATTTGCAACTATGTGCGCTCATACAGCGTGGGTGGTTTCCCACTTTTTAGGATGAGTTGTCTCGGTCCGCTTCGACAGTGACTCAACGGATTGGACTATGATCGACTTGAGAGGCTCAGGGATTTTCTCCCATTTTTTCATGATCCCTGGTAGAGTTCTTGTGGTTTTTGTGTGACCAACACTTTACGCGGGAACTGATCCTCTCACTAGGAGGTTGTTTCCAACAGGGCTGAGGTTGTTTCGAGCAGGGCTCTCCAGTTGTACCATCCAACATGGATGGAAAGTGGGTTTACCGTCCAACAGAGACAGGGCAGTGGGTCACCCGAAACCCTTAGGGTCTACCCTCTAGCAGAAACTGGGCAGTGGGTCACCTGATGACCTCTTAGGGTCTACCCTCCAGCAGGGCTGGGCAGTGGGTCGCCCGTCATCTAGTTCTAGGTCTACCCTCCAGCAAGGCTGGGCAGTGGTTCACATGTCGACTTATTCAAGGTCTACCCTCTAGTGGGGATGGGCAGTGGGTCTTCTGATGATGTATTAGGGTTTACCCTCTAGTAGGGCTGGGAAGTGGGTCACCCAATATCTGGTTATGGTTTACCCTCCAGCAGGGCTGGGCAGTGGGTCACCTGTTGACATTTCAGACTCAGTCCTTTCTACTAGGCTAGTTTGTGGCTTTACTCCGTGACTACCGGAGCGGGACCCTCGTTTTCACAGGTCAGTGATGTGACATCTTTGACTCGGAGCAGACCTCTCTACTGCGGGGTAGTGACATGGTGTGGTTTCACGTTCCCCCAGAACTCTCAAGTGTGAGGACACTTTCCCCACCAAGACACGTCCTTGTGATGTGACCTAATACCATGAGGGCGAGTCAGTGCCGCCCAATGCGAATAGTATCAAGGTGCGGTGATTTGAGCCCCTTGACTTGCAGTTTGGGGCAGATATGCAGGATTCTAGGGCATCTGTGGTGTTTACTTCTGGGACTATTGGCGACTCACTTTTCTTGGGCTGTGCTACGAGATGGATATCCCCTTACAATATTGTTCAGGCTTCTAGTTTCAGCATATTTATATGTAAATACCTCGTTCTAGTAACCACTTCTTGAGTTCGGTTGCTCTCCTTCCCGGAGAGGCAAAGACGTGTGGGGTAAGCCACGTGCTTTCTGTGTCTCGATTCTCATGGTTGGATGAGTTTACTCTCCTGCTATAGGTAGCGAAGACTCAATGGTAAGTTCATATTCTCACCGTTTCTAGCTCCTTGTGTCTGGACAAGTCTTCTTCCATCCTCTTGTTGGGTGGAGCTGGACTCTCTACTGTTACTCTACTATTGTATTCTTGACTGCACACTCTGTTGTGCTCATTTACTTTTCCATGTTCGATCTACTGCTCACCCTCCAACACCTCCTTTGTTTCTCCCTCAAGCCTTCGGGGCATCCTACTGAGTATTTTTATACTTACCCCTGCTTGGGCTTTTCCCGCACTTGGTGTACCCTTGCAGAGGACGGACAGGTTGGTCGTGAATTCAGTGGAGCATAGGATTTAGGGATCTTGGACCGTGTGTGGTGGTCGTAGTTGGGTTCTAGGTGGTGGACCCTTCCAGGTGTTTACTTTTGTTCACCTATTGCCGGGTTGTGGCATTTTTCTAGTTGGGTGCATGTTTTGACCCTTTTCTTTTCTGTTTACTTTAAGCACTTGCTTTGTACTTTTATAGGTCGATGCACATTGTGGTTTATTTATAGCAGTTGGTACTTTTCTTTTCTTTTTACTCTGCACTTTTTCATTGAGTGTGCTATGTGTGTGTGTGCATGTACATAGGCAAAGGCCTCCCCGAGTTGTTGTGCCTTCGGTGCTGGTCACCAGCCCCTAGCCTATGGAGGCAGACTTGGGGTAGTTTCGGATCAAGCCTAGGTAGGGTCGGGTCGTGAAAAAGTTGTATCAGAGGTGGTTTGTTCCTTGGTACGTTGTTCGTACGTCCCTAAAAAAAAATTAATTGGTTGGGATTTATGGAAATAGTGTTAACATGTCTTGAGAGCGGCTCTCAGGCCAGGGAGTCCAGTTATGGGGTGGAGGCCGACATATCCAATCACCAGGACCCTGATAACCCACTTGTCGACTCTGCATGCTGAGACACTAGTTGTAGGGAAAATTGGTTTGTGCATCACATAGGTTTGAGTCTTTGACTGTCCTTCTTGAGTCATCTCCCCATCGTTGTTGTTACTTTTATATACATATATGCTCATCTGACCGCAGCAATCCTTGATAATATTCAGGATGTCTCTGTAAAGACAGCCAGCCAAGATACCATATTTGGTTCGTGACGACGACCCTGTGAGCTACGAGACCTCAGTCCAGGACCCATCATGCGATCCCCTTTCTCCGGGTGGGCCGGTAGCAGCACCCGCACCTGTTGAGTAGCATACAGCTTTAGTAGAGCTGGCTGAGCTTGAGCGCAGGTTGAGCATGCTCTGTGAGTTCTAGTGATAGAGACCGATGAGGTTCAGTGGTGAGCCAGACCCTCAGCCAGTAGAGGTTTGGCTAGAGACAGTGATTTTCCTTTTTTAGGCTTGTGCAGACGCCAACAGATCTTATGGTGGCTTGGGCCACCAACCTTTTTCGCAGAGCAGCTTGGCGTTGGTGGAGTCTGGTGACTCAGTTTCTTGATGATTCATCGCTTTCGTGGGGCGAATTTCTGTTATTGTTTCGTGAGGAGTTTTTTCCATCCTGCTTATGCTTTGTTCGGATTCAGGAGCTCCTGTAGTTTTAGCAGGGAGGGATGACGGTGTCCGAGTATGCGGCTAGTTTTGCAGATTATGCACGATTTTACCCGGACTTTGTCCATGATGACAAAATCCGAGCATGGAAGTTTGAGCAAGGTCTCCACTAAGAGATTCATGCTATCATAGTACCCTTGTGCATTTCCACATATGTTGGGGTGCTAGAGTAGACGCTGGTGACAGAGAGCTTCCTGTCACGTTCTAGAGTCAGTGGTGGCAGCAGGCACATTGGAGCCGAGACGTCTGCCGCAGCTAGCGGGCGTTGGCAAGCAGAACCTCGACACAGGTGGCTTTCTGAAAACCAGACTCAGGGGTGTGGTCATACACCACAGTGGCACCGGAGGGCATCAGTGTAGCCCGGAGAGAGTCAGTGTTATTCTTGCGATGAGCGAGGTCACCTGGCATGGGACTGCCAGATCGGGCATGCGGAGAGCTTCGGTCAGGCAGCAGGTACACCACCATGATGGAGGTTGCGTCATGATCAGAGTAGCACCTAGAGAGGTGGTTCTCGAAGAGGAGTGGGAGGAGCTGGTAGTGGGGGACGACATCACGAGGTATTCCCGACACCAATAGGTGATCCACGTCAGGCTCCGGGAGCTGACGGTTTGGACCGCGGATAGCCACAAGCTTTGGATGTCTACGATCCTTCAAAGCATGAGGTGATAAGAGGTACGCTCTACATCTCTTCTACTTTTTTCAGTATAATTGTTAGACTCTGCGTGTGAAATGATTTTTCTCCCGGCTCTTTGTTTGAGTTGTTACCAGGGAAGCGCAGGGCGTCGGTGTAACCCTGTGTTAGTAAGGTAAAAATGGCATGATACCTTTTTCTTTAGTCGATGGTGTTGACTCCTTCGCTTCTGATCATTTAAGAGAGTCTTGGTTGCAAGACATCGACTGTGAAACCTAGCTTGACCAGATATCCTTGGGTGTTTCACTTTATGGATATTCTGAAGAAGGAAATTATCAGGCCTTGTTCTAGGTGCGGGTGGTGATTCTAGTCGTGACATGCAACATAGAGGTTCGGTCGGGGAGGTGAGCAACCCTCGAGAGCCTTCGGGCCATTTGAGACCGTGCATAGGGATGGCGAGGTTCCCTACCGCCTTTCCCTATCCCCAAAGTCATGAGTGGGGGTACGACGTCTCCCACATGAATCACCTGAGAAGAAGTGTGCGTGCTTATGTTCACGTCATCGGTGACGGCATACCTCGCATGGATAGATCAAATCCTTTGGTCTATGTGTGGTGACACAGAACTGTGCAATATTTCTTCTGGGTACGGAAGAGCCAGGTGTGGGCTTGGTACCCTGAGTTGTTCCCCCAGTTTTTCATTTCTGGGACGAAATGCTTGAAGGAGGTAATGATGTAAGAACCCGGTTTTTGGCTATAAAAGACTTTGTAATATTCTTTATGTTATTCCAGAGCAGCACCTTCAGACGGCATGCGATTCCGAACCCCAGTGTGGCCAGAATTATATTTTCAGTGCATTCACACTAGGAACGCCAAATAAATGGGATAACTCCTAAACGGTGCTTCGGATCAGAGATCCTAGTGTACGGATGGGTCCAGAATGTGGTTTTTACCCTAGGAAAGATATAAAATATGTCGGCGTAGGACGTTTGGACCCCTCACTCGCTTTCGGAACGTTAAACGGATAAATTAAATAATTAATTTATTCGTTTAACGGCTTAACTCAAGTATCTCTTAAACAGTGGATCATTTGGAAAAATGAGGGCACTGTTGTGTTTGGAGCGTACCGTTTACCCTAGTAGGGGTATATGTTTTGCGGGCGCGAGCCGTCAGCGAAAAATGGCCATAGGGGCGTTTTCGTAATTTGGTGGCCTTCAATGCTAAGTTTAATAACATTTGAATGGTGTCTCGGATTAATATTCTGAGACCTCCGTTGTTCTCGGGAGGTGGTGTTTACCCTAGGGGAGGCTTAACCTCGACCCTGCTGAGGGTTTGGGTACGAGACCGATAGGGCGGGAGTTTAATTATTTTCTATTTAAACACCCCCCCCCCCCCCTTGTTTGTTGTTTTTCCCTGGCGCAAGGAGCTCCCAATGAAGGATGACCACATCCCCTCTCCTAAACCACTCCGGCGAGGCTTGGAAACTCCGTCGGACCGTCGATGAAGCTTCGGGCTACGCCCAACGAGGTAGGACTCGTGCGTTTACTTTTTTATACCCTCACCTACTTTGACCTCAAATTATAGTGTGGAATTGCTTTACGTTCATCGGGCGAATCCCCTGGTTGCATAAGGCTTGATTTTATCTTCCCAATGGTCCTTTCGGCAAGGTGGCATGGCGGCAGACTGAGGTTGTGCGACGGCGGGCTAAGGTGGTGGTGCGGCGGCTTCTCCGTGCAGGAGAGTGGTGGTGTCAGATGAGCCAGGGCGGCCGCGGGTGAGGCTTCCCGAGGTGCCGTCGGCGCTTGCTGGTGCGACTGCGAGGCGGGGTCATGGCGCGCGACCCCGCGCGGCAACAGCGACCCGCGTTCGTCGAGTCGCCACGGAGGACCGCGACCGGCCTCATGGCCGGTCGGTGTGGCATGGACCTAGATTCCACGGCCGAGCCACACAGGTGAGCCAAGGGACAGCCAGCGCGGGCCGGTCCAGACCGGTCGGACCGGCCGGACCCCGCCGGTCCTGTCCAGGGGGGGGGGTCGCCCCCTCCGACTTCGGACACCCTTCATTTTCGCTAAGGGAGTCCGTTTTTTCCTTCTGTCCTCGGCAGTGTCTTCCTGGCATCGTCAAAAATCTGTTGAGTTGGTCTCGGTAATTTTTAACTCCTGATATGAGGGGCTCGGTGCCACGGCGCGACGTTAAGTGGACGAGTGTTTTTCTCGGGGATTCTTGTTTTGGACGGTGCAGACGCGTCTGACGTCCGTTTTGAGTGTCATCAGAGGCGTTGGGACCCTAGCGTCGGGGCAAAGCTTTCCAGGTTGGTTTTGGGCGTTGAAGCTGAAGTTGAGGCATGGGCCCCATAGCACGTCTTTTGAGCTGTAAGCAGCGTTTAGCGACTTTCTCATCGGGTGTCCGTTTGGGGCATGCGAGCAGTCGATTATGGATGTTTTTCCCAGGGGATTGCATTGGAGCAATCCACTTGCTCTAATTCCGCATGATGGGTCGGGACCCACGAGGGTCGTTTGGGAATTGACGGTGATTTTCCATCTCTATAATTGGGCGACCATTTAGACCACTAAATAGTCCATCTTGTCTACTTTTTCGAGAGGATCACAACGGTGTGATCTGTTTGTTGTGTTTTGGGACCGAGATGCGGGTCCAACGGAGCACCGCTCGTGTGCAGTGTGCCGGAGTGCGTCTTTTTCTCCGAATATCTGTTGTTCTCAAGTGAGAAGTCGTTTTGACGTGTCATTCTGAGGAGATCGCAATGGTGCGATGCGCCCGACTGTTTTTGGGGCCAAGGCTTGGGATCACGGGACGTCGTTCGGGCGTAAGGTGGTGTTGGTGACTTTTCCGTAGGATATACATTTGAGGTGAGTAGGTAGTCTATCTCGCATGTTTTTCCATTAGGATTACAATAGTGCAATCTGTTCCGGCAAGCAGAGCCTCTTACGCGATATTATTAAATTTGGAAATGTGAAGGTGCGCCGTGGTGGTTATTCTACCACGTTTGTTGCGGACCCTTGGCATCTGATCGTGTTCACTCTTGGGAGAGTGAAGTAATGCTTGAAGGGATGTAGTTGTCCGTGCCTGGGCCGATGAGGTGGCAAGTTGGAGTTGTTACGTTGCGCCTTCGCGTTGACGTTGGGTGCCATGTGCATGATAGCCTTTGGGCTGGAACGTGGTATACTCTGGGAGTATACGGGAATTCTTGGAGGTACATGTGGTTGTTTGTAGCTGAGAACGTTTGTGCACTCGGCTAGGGTTGACTTGGGGCCACACGTCATGTGGGCCCCATGTGCGTGTCGTGTTCTGCTTTACATACTATTGACCTCTCGCGGCATAGAGGGTTTCTTTGTTCTCAGTTGTTGACCAGTAGGGTTAAGTTTTCCCCTGGTTTTGTTCTCGTTTGGCTGACAGAGATGGTTTGGTTCTTCTGTTTCTTCAACTGTGATGGGTTTCAATATTTTTCCCTTTCATCGGACTACGGCGCCATTTGCGACTACATGCCCTCATACAGCGTGGGTGTTTTCCAACTTTTGGGATAATTTGTCTCGATCCGCTTCGACAGTGACTCAGCAGATTGGAGTGTGATCGCCTTGAGAGGTCCAAGGAGTTTCTCCAGTTTTTTCGTGATCCATGGTAGAGTTCTTGTGGTTTTGGTGTGACAAACACTTTACGCGGGCACCGATCCTCTTCCCAAGAGGTTGTTTCCAGCATGGATGAGGTTGTTTCGAGTAGGGCTCACCATTGTACCATCAAGAAGGGATGGCCAGTGGGTTTACCCTCCAGCAAAGACTGGGCAGTGGGTCACCCAACACTCATAGTGTCTACCCTCTAGCAGAGACTGGGTAGTGGGTCACCTAATGACCTCTTAGGGTCTACCCTCCAGCAGGGCTGTGTAGTGGGTCACCCGTCATCTAGTTCCAGGTTTACCCTCCAGCAAGGCTGGGCAGTGGGTCGCCTATTGACTTATTCCAGGTCTACCCTCCAGCGGGGCTGGGCATTGGGTTGCCTGATGATTTATTAGGGTTTACCCTCCAGTAGGGCTAGGCAGTGGGTCACCCGATATCTTGTTAGGGTTTACCCTCTAGCAGGGTAGGGCAGTGTGTCACCCATTGACCTCTTAGACTCAGTCATTTCTACTAGGCTAGTCTATGGCTTTACTCCATGACTACTGGAGCGGGACCCTCATTTGTACGGGTCAGTGATGTGACAACTTTGACTCTGAGTAGACCTCTCGACTACGGGGCAGTGACATGGTGTGGTTTGACGTTCCCCCAAAACTCTCAAGTGTGAGGGGCACTTTCCCCACCTAGACGCGTCCTTATGATGCAACCTAAAACCGTGGGGGTGAGTCAAAGCTGCCAAAAGAGGATAGTATCAAGGTGAGGTGATTTGACCCACTTGACTTGCAGTTTGGGGCAGACGTGCGGGATGCTGGGGAATCGACAGTGTTTACTTCTGGGACTGTTGGTGACTCACTTTTCTTGGGTTGTGCTACAGGATGGAGATCCCCTTATGATCTTGTCCGGGCTTCTTTTTTGAGCATATATATATGTATGTACCTTGTTCTAGTACCCACTTCTTGGGTTTGGTTACTCTCTATCCAAGAGAGGCCAAGATGCACAGGGTATGCCACGTGCTTTCTGTGTCTAGCTTCTCATGGTTAGATGAGTCTACTCTCCTACTATAGGTAGCGAATACTCGATGGAAAGTTCATCTTCTCACCATTTTCAACTCCTTGTGTCTGGAGGAGTCTACTTCCATCCTCTTGTTGGGTTGAGCTGGACTCACCACTGTTACTCTACTGTTGTATTCTTGACTACACTCTTTGTTGTGCTCCTTTACTTTTCCCTGTTCGATCTACTGCTCACCCTTCAGAACCTCCTCTGTTTCTCCCTCATGCCTTTGGGGCATCCTACTGAGTATTTTTATACTCACCCCTGCTTGGGATTTTCCCGCACTTAGTGTGCCCTTGTAGACGATAGACAGGTATGTCATGACTTCAGTGGAGCTTAGGAGTTCTGGAGATTGGACTCCGTGTGGTGGTCGTAGTTGGGTTCCTGGTGGGTGACCCTTCCAGCTATTTACTTTTGTTCACCTATTGTCGGGTTGTGGCACTTTTCTGGTTGGGCCCGTGTTTTTTCCCTTTTCTTTTTTAGTTTACATTCATCACTTTCTTTTTACTTTTAGAGGTCGATGCACATTGTGGTTTATTTATAGTAGTTGGTACTTTTCTTTTCCTTTTACTCTAAACATTTTCATTGAGTGTGTTGTGTGTGTGTGTATACAGGTACTTAGGCAAAGGCCTCCTCAAGTTGTTGTGCCTTCAGCGCTGGTCTCCATCCCCTGGCCTATGAAGGTAGGCTTGGGGTAGTTGCAGCTCGAGCCCGGGTAGGGTCGGGTCGTGACAGGAAGAATATTGGATGATTCCTAAAATATTCTTTCTAAGTAGGAAGAAAAACATCTAGTGGAAGATAATTTCTAATCAATAGTGAACAAAATTAATAACAGAGATATATATTCTTGATTTATTAATTACTATGGGAAATAAAAAGAGAAAACACCAAGATTATTCCCATCAACCCAAAGTAGTGATGAAAAAATAAGTAGTTAAATATATTTTATTCAAGGATCCTAATCAAAAAAATCATTAAAGCTATTGATGATAATGATTAGCATCCATTTTATATGGAGTCTTGTATTAGGATAGTGATATATCTCAAAGAGTCTCTGTAAAATTCATCATAACCAAATCTATAATATTCAATCTCTAATGGTGATGAATTAGAAGGAAATGGATACAAGGACTTATTATTTCCTATTCAATTATTTGAAATGATGAAATAAAGCTCACAAAATTTTGGAAATACATTTATTAAAGAATTATAAAAATCTAAGAACATTGATCTCCCATTTTCATTAGATTAAGTTGTTAAATTTGATAGTTAATGTTCTCTTTGTGACCTAAATGATGATTTATTAAAAAAAATTAACTCCCAACATTATTTTTTTATTCCAAAATAGGATCTTGACCTCCTCTATATTAATGAATACCTATCAGATGTACACTTCATATACTCTCTGATTAAAAAAAATCTATTAATCCACCCTAAACATGAGATATGGGATATAACATGGAAATTCCAGTGCATCCCCTTTATCTTAGATATTTATAATTATTGTGGATGTTTTTGAGTGTTTTTTCATTATATTTGGCTTATAGTTGTTGTTTTTTGTTTATGCTTCTAGATGTTTCTTGGGATTGGATCTTTGAAAGGTTTATAATACACCCTAATAGTTGTTTTTTGAAACTATAAAATAAAATTAGGGGGTGTCTCTCTCATAGATAATTCTTCATTTTAGAAGATTTTTGGAGGATATTAGGGTTTGTTGTTATAAATGTATATAAAGTAGCTTGAGAGGTCCTATTTTCTTTTATTTAATTTCCTATTATAATTAATATATTGGAATATATTTTAAATTTAATGTTCTTATGATTTTATTATTATATATTAATTTTATTCTCATTATCTTAATATGTTATCCTGATGTGATTAACCAATCCCCACATTATATAATTATCATTAGTTTTTATTCTTGTGAAATAATCCATTTATTCATAAAATGTGAACAATCTATATTATCCAAATTCTTATGCCCCTAGGGGTTATGGAAATAATGTTTATAAGATTATATTGAAACATTATTTATTTTTTCTTCTCATACCATCAACCATTCATGATGATAAATTTTCTACCAATACATTTTCATATAGTTTGTTTATAAGAAAAACCAATGTTCATCACAATCTTAACATATCTCTATATATGGTGGTTAAGTAAATTTAGTTTCAATGGGAAATTACAAGTAATTTAGGGGTAACTTGGGAGTTCTTTCTTTCTACAACAAGATCATATTCCCTTTACAGTATTCTTTATCTCTATAATAAGATATTTTCCTTTTATTCTCCTTCTCTAGTGATTCACATTATTTCTACATTGAAAATGAATTCATATGACCACTTGAAAGAAATTATTTAGAAAATTACTTTTGTTAAATATTATATGTTATAAATACCATATACCATCCTAGTTTTATATAAGTTTATTTGTCATGATATTTCATATCATCCATAAACTGGATATTTTCTAGATTGACACTCACATACCTTACTCATGGGTTAACCATTATTCTGGTCATGCATTATGAATGATTTATGTTTATAATATAATGTATGTATGTATTAAAATTAATTACTGTATATTTGACATGATATATGGTGGGTGGGAACATTTATATATCCCTCTAAAAAATTAGGTTTTGTTACATCTCTAATGATAATGTGTAAATGGAATTATTATGATATAATGGTTTTGATAGGTATCATTTCTATAGGATCAATTACAATTCAATGAAATTGGTGGGTATCCTTTTATTATGCGAATATTTTACATCATGAATATGTTTTATAAGTTATGGTACATTAATTATTTAAAATATATTTCATATTTATAAGAATCATACCAAGTTTTTTGATTATTAAAATGTTAATATAATGTTATATAAATTTATCTAATTTTTCATGATATCATGCATACTTTAATTATAAATTCATATAACTTTAAAACTATGTAATATATTTTAATTTATATTAAATTTAGTTCCTTTTTTATATTTGAGTTTATGGGGTTAGTGAATATACATGGGGTTTTAGGTTCATTTGGGAGTAAAATTAGAATGGGGAATACTATAGTATGCACCAGGTACTTGGTGCCTTAGAATAGTGCACCCAGTAGGTATCCTAGTTTTATAGGTTGGTTTATCATATCCCCCAAGTGACCAATGTAATAGTACTGAGTAACTAGTATCTTATTAGGTATAATGTTGTTAATAAATGTAAAAAAATAATAATTTCACACCTAAATTTAAATCCTATTAATGGTACAAAATTCTGATTCATGTTAATTATTTTTATATACGACCCATATATATTTATCAGAGTAATTATTCCCCATTCCATTATATACATTCTAATAATTTTTTTATCTAGGTTTCTCTGGGCCTAAGAGATCTTATTTGATTGGTTATGGTTTTGGGTTGCCTCCATCCCGCTTATTTCTTAGTTTTTCATTATAGAAGGTATAAATTTAAAATTAAAATAAGTAAGGATTGGGAATTAATAATATCTTCTTGATCTTCAAATGGTTTAGAATTGGTGGAAGGTTTCCTTATAAAATTCAAAGGTATTACCATGATTCATTTTCATGATTTCAGATTTTAGTTCTAGTTCAACTATATCCATAAATATATTTTGGTTTTTGGTTAATCCTAACATTAATTTAGTGGGTTTATCCTTTTAACATGCCCCTATGAAGCTAATCTATTAATAATTTTATTGTATAACCCCATTCTTCTTCTTATATTCTTTAAGATTTTGGTATGTTATTGGGTAGGGATGAGTGAATATAATAGAAACAAAAAGGGTTTTATTTAATGGATAATTTTAATAACATTTTTGGTGAATATGATTTAGTTATGTTTATTTCCATAGAAATTATAACTTAAAATATCATATTTCAATTTCATTGATGTGATACTATGTAATTATTAGAGTATACCTAAAATTGCTTCAAAATTAAGATTTAAATACAAAGCATGCCTATCGTTTTATTGTCACCTATTATGCTGGAGAAATATATTAGGTTCCCTCATATATCCATGGAATTCTAATATACATTATAGGAATAACATAGTTTGATATGATTAGTCAGAAAAAAATCTAAAATGGGGAATGTTATTATTATTTAATAATGGTATCTAGATACACATATCAAGTATATACATGTTGATGAAACGTGATAGGATAAACTTTCCCTAAATTGGTTATACCCTTTCCCATAATCCAAATGGGATGGTTGGAAAGGATAACCAACTCTATTATACACTTATCCCTTTCCCACAAATGTGATGATTGGTTTAACCTATCATCAATGTGTTTTAACTCAAATTCATGTTAACCCCAAATAAGGTTCGAAAGGTATGAACCTCTTGGTATATGGGGGTTATTTGATTTAGTGACATTCTATGTCTAAATTATGGGAACCATGGAATTTTTTATTTTATATATTAGATTTTGTTTACTTATTTGTTTTTTTAAACTTGAGTATCTCACTATTTTTTACAGTTTAGTGGTGACCACCTATTGTGTGAACCATACTCACACAATGCATGGGTTATATAAAGACATGTGTTGAGCCATGTTTACAAGACCCATATATGTGAAATTTATTTATCCTTGTGAATTACAGCCATTAGAGAAAGGTAGTTTGATAGACACTAAGAGAGTGATGTGGTTGATGGCCTCAGGTTTTTCCATGACACTCCATCGGTGCTTTCTCCCATTAGGTTCTTTAAATTTGGGTTTGTATTCCCCTTTTCTTATGAATGTTATGTATATAAATATTTTTCCACATTATTTTCACATTTCAGTATTGGAATGGTTTTTTGGAATTCTATGTTATAATCCTTGTATGATCATTACTTATTATGAATTATCTTTAGTAAATTTTTTTCATATTCATCTGTTTGTATTCATTATAATTGTGATGAACATTGTTTTATTATCTAACAACATTATAAATGGACTCACTGTAATCTCATCTATATGAAAAGGGAAAAAACACCTCCCATAGCTACATACGTAACCCCCACCCACATGAATTTACAATGACCTCTAGCAATTTGGAGGTATTCCTGTAGTATTTTCGTGACCCAACCCAATATTATTATAGATATCAAGACATAGTCAATAAAATGGTAGAATATCCCACTTTAAGGGGTGTTAAGAATAGAATGTAAGTGTCTTTGGATTATGGGACTATCGAGACTCAAAAGTAACCCAAAAATATGTTAGGATAACATAATTATGGTGAAATCTTAAGTCACCCATGGTGGTCTAAGATTCTTTTTTCCCTTTTTCTATTTAGTCTGTACTAAATCCTTCAGAGTCTCGTATATCACACTATGTGTCAATAGGTATAAATATGAACACCTACCTGGAATCCAAAATTTTTTCTCATTCATGAAAATGTTATAGTTTTAATCATTTGTCTCTCAGATTATTAGAAAAAAATAACAATAAATAAAAAATGTTTTTCTATATATTTATAATCAAAATATTTTTTAAAATGATTATATTTTTTGAATTTAATTTAAATTTATTGATTATTAATTTATTTTTTAGCAATGTTTACATGTTTTTACTTTTTCCATTAAATAATATTAAATAAATTTATATATGTTCTTAAATGATGTCCAAATATTAATTGATGATATTAATGATTTAAAGAAGAATATTTTTAATAATATATATTCTTATAGTAAATAAATAAATAAAGGGTGAGGAGAATGGGGTTAAACTATATATACATTATATAGATTTTTATCTTAATAATCCCCCTCATTTAGAAATCGGTCTATGATCCAATATTATTTTTATTATAGTAGATGATTCATTATTAACCACTGCCTACTAGGATGGAATTGGTTGGTGAGAATATCCCACTTGGATGGCCTAAGTTTAATGTAAGGCCCCAGCCTTAAACATTAAACAATCTTGAATTAAGTTAATAATTCACATTGAGGAGCTTTTTAGGTTTAGAGATTTAGGGAATTATGTCATAACGTATACATAATAATTCGAATATTACATGTAGACACTTCTACTCAGAATCCATTTTTTCATAAATTAAAAACTCTAAAAAGAAATGAAACATGTTTAGTTACATGTTTTAATCATCATGATTTTTCTTTGATCCCATCCTTAACCCTAATCCACTTTACGTCCTATGAAAAAAAATAAAAAACATGGGATGAGCATAAAAAGCTCGGAAAGGGATACACAAAGAAGGAAAACTTTTTGTTTTTTAAAACAAAAAATAAACTATGAATACATTATATAAAGTAATATGTTTCACCTTTATAAAGTAGTAAATATACTTCCCTGAATAAAAGATCATTTCTTACCATTTTTTAATAAGAATATTACCATAAACCCATATAAATAACTCATAACATATAAAGGAAACTTGGGACATAAACATATCTAAATGGAATAATGATACAGTTGACTTCCACACATATCACAAAATGGAATGGCCATACGGCCGACTTCCATACCCAATGCATTGGAGGTTATAACGTAACCACCCATCCGGGTTTATTATTGCACAACCTCTCATTTTTTTATCATGTAAACACCCATCAATTGTTCAAGTACCATTATAAAATCATATCACATAAAATATTGCATAAATAAAAATTTCACTAATAACATTTCATTTAAAATCAAAAGAAATAATTTCAATATATTAAAATAATTAAACCATTTCAAAAACCATGTTTAATACCAAAACTCCCAAAAATAGAATAAGTGGGTTCTTTTCCATTTAAAAATCCTTAAGGCTTATATAGGAAGCCAAATAACGATTACGGTGGGAAAGAGGTCATTGTCGGTGCATACGTTAAAAAGAAACATTCCCTTTTTCATTTAGTAAAGAACTACATAGAAAAATATTCCCTATGAATTAAAGTAAAATTCAATGGGTTTTATAATAAACCGTATAAAATAAATAGGTTTATATTATCAAAATATGCCTTAATGAATGGAGATTGAGACAAAGTCCCTTAAAAAGTTTGTTCTATTATATTATGGATAAATCAATGACATAATTATGTGTGAAGAAAAAAATACCCAATATAATTGTATATTATGTTTAAAAAAATCAGAGGTCATTCACACATATTCATAGCACGACATATTTATGAATTATAAGATTTAACCCAAATAATTGAAATTGGGTTAAGAAGTTCCCTTACAAAAGTTCGGCAGCCTAACGGTGTCATATAAAAATTTAGAAAATGACTTGATGAGAGATAAAATGGTCTCTCATCACATGGACATAAAATTTACAATAATAAGGATATTGAAGAACATATCCCAAAATTTGAGAATTTAAATATAAATACATAACCTAAAATAGGTCTTTGACTATAAGAGGAGAGTGAATGGTTCCCTTATGGATTTGTAACTTACGAAACACACACCCCATGAAAGAAGGATAATAAAATAATGATGTAAATAAAAATAAGTTAAATTATATTATGAAAAATAATACAATAATGGGACTATTTTATAATTTAATACAATATTAATTCATTTAAAAACTCATTTATGTCAATTTTTATACTATTCATATCACGAATTTTTAAAAAATCCAAAACAACATTAATATTTCTAAAAAACATCATTAATTCAAATTTAAAAAGACATATTTGTCTATAAAATTCATAGATGGCATAAAAAGTTTCAAATTAAATTTATTTTTATATTTTAATCTCATTTATTTAAAACATTCATTAATGAGGTAATCAATACATCATCATTATGTCAGAAGTTAATTTATTCATTTGATATCTAAAAATTATAAATAAAATGCCATGATTTGGGAAAAAAAATTAGATTTATAATGAATATTTATAGTGAAATATATCAATTTATAACCCCACAATAAAATTGTTTTATGAAAACAATACATGTTTATGATATTTTTATTTTAACATTAAATAAAAAGTTATTAATGTCATTATCATTCCCAAATTGATTTCAAAGGACCAAAGTCTCACCCAAGGATTTTATTGATCACACATGACTCATCCTATATGTATAGAGTAAGTGTTAAGATAATTAAATATTATTATAATATTATTTTATCCTTGAATTACCCTATTTACCTTTAACCATTTTAAATAAAAGTCAAAAGTTAATATTCACCAAAAAAAATATTTGCATCCCATAACACAATATATTACATACTGATGAAAACCATATATGTCAGATTTTTTAAATTCAATTCATTGAAGCATTAAAATTTCATTTAAATGAAAAAGTTGGTTTTTAACTACTATGTAGTGTTTTTCACTATTCATCAAAAATTGAACATTTTCTGCCAAATACCAAAAATACCCTAAATATAATTTTGACATTCCGAATTCAAAAATGATTTTTATTTTTCCAAATTAAAAACATATAACTTTCATTAATTAATTTAAAATTAATTTCCATTATCAAAACTAGATAGTGTATTTTAGTAAGTAAAAATTACAAAAAGAGTGGCTTGAGTTTGTGCCTAATTAAAAAGTGAAATTAATTAAAATGAACATAATTGGATTAAAAGATAAAAATATATTCCAATTCAAATTGAAAAACATTTAAAAAGAAAATATAACCATATAAATAAATTATATGAAAATACAGTTTTGAATTAAAATGGAGTATTTTTCACTATTCATTAGAAATGAACTTTTTCAGAAAAATCACAATATTTTACCCAAGTGAATTTTGATATCCCACTTCTAAAGAAGAAGTATATTTCGTCAAACATAAAAATTAAATGTGACAAAAACTAGATTTAAAATGGGTTCACCATCAAAGGTGGTAAATCAATCTTTTAAGAATATTAGAGTATTTATTCTTAAAATTGGATTCATTCGCATTTTAAGACTCTTACTTTTATTGGAAAAAATGTAAAAAAAATTTATGAAACATTTATTGTAATATTTTAGTTAGTTCAGTTCATTCCTTCCAATACAACGGTTAGGCATTAACTACCCTTGAAAATAATAATATTATATTGTTATTATTTTCATAATTACATAGTATTGTGTGCAACATAAGGCTTCACAAAAAATGATTTTTGCATGTTGAGTATGATATAGGACATAGAATCCCCTTTAAATTAAAATTAATATTCAATTCACAAATATTAATAAATATGAAAATTTCATATTCTTTATTTTTCGGGGATGTTACATCCTTCCCCCCTTTTGGGAATTTTGTCCTCACAATTTTAAAATTAGGAGCAGAAGATTCATTAAAAGTCTTACATCCAAAGAAGATTCAACAAAACTGTTGCTTTAAAATAAAAAAAAAGAAGTACAAAGTTCACCCGAGAAAACCAATACTAGGATTTCATATAGGAAAACAAGAATATGGAAAAAAATTAACTCTCGTAGACTAAAATAGAGTCATTGAAAACCTAATCATAGAAATTTAAACACCAAAATACCAAAAATTTGTGGGTGGGTAAAAGTATATTTATTAAAGAAAGCGTATAATGATTTTTCTTGATGTCTCTTTTAATAGAGTTGAAAATTTTTATTACTACCTAGACTAAGATCAAATGGAAACATACTTACTTGTCATATAGAGTGTCTTCCTTTAATAAAATTCTACCACAAACTCATCTTTTTTCCAAACGATGGGTATTCAAAATGACTTGGTCACACCTAAAGTAATAGAATCCACTTCTAGAGAATAACATAATTCTAAAAAGATGAACTTTATATTTTCCCTATCTTTAGACATTAACAAAATCCAAAATTGTTAGTAAAAGATCAGATAATTCCCAAAAAGAGAAATCATTTATAAAAAGAAATACTACCCTTAATCTCTAAAAGTCAACAAATAGTACCCAAAGTCCATCAAAGACCATTCAATACAAAATTTTCCTTAAAATACCTCAATATATTCCAAGCTAAGATTGAAAACCAAAAATCATAAGAATTTGTTCACATAGTCTTCCATAGTAAATCTTAACATTTATCTCCAAATAACATCGACTACTCTTTATGTCTCGTACTAAATGGTAATAACCTAATTACATATTATCTATGATAGGATAGTCATTTCCATAAATAACCCAAATAACCATACATCCACAATAAAAACATATATTCTTCAAAAATAACATTTCAACCACTAGTCCACAAATAAGATCCCATAGTATTCTATTTTATTTAAACATATAGTGTTCCCAAAAGAATGAATGTATTAGAAAATAACCTTTATCTCTTAATCACAAAATCAGTTTTATATACTAAGGATATCCATTTGATAAAACATAAGTTCCCAAAATCAACTTTTTCTTGATCCATAATGTCATTTAACTAAAAAGGATAAATCATACTAACTAGGGACTTCATGTTGTCCAGTGGTAGGCGATGTGACTTAATCTCCCTTCAGTTGTGGGTTCGATTCCTACGGCCTTGTCAGATGCAACAGTTTTTTACCCTTCCTGTGGGTTGTCCTTTTTCTAAAACCATATAATTTTATAACATTCCCAAAATTGAGATAAATTGATCAAAATAACTATATCATATTTTATCCTCAAAGGTTATCTAATACCTTTCATTTTGCACCCCAAAATGTAAAAACCATTTATCACCTATAAAATAATTATGATTCTTTCTAATATGCTAACCATTATGATTATGTCACTTATGCTTAAATAACACCCTACCGTCTAAAGTTATGTTAACCGACCTATGATACCAACTGTAATGCCCCAGCCTTAAACATTACATAGTCTTGAATTAAGTTAATAATTAGAATTGAGGATATTTTTAGGTTTTGAGCTTTAGAGAATTAGTTTATAACTTATTCATAACAATTTTTATATTACATGTAGACACTTCAGCTCAGTATCAATTTTTTCATAAAATAGAAACTCCTAAAAGAATAGAAACATGTTTAGTTCCTTGTTTAAATCATCAAGACTTTTTTGTGATCCCATCGTTAATCCTAATCCACTTTACGTCCTATGAAAACCATCTCAAAAACTAGATATGAGCATAAAAATCTCAGTAATGGATACACAAGTAAAGAAAACTGTTAGTTTTTCAAAATAACCAATAAACAATGAATACATTATCATAATTAATACTTTTCACCTTTATGAAGTAGTAAATACTCTCTCCTAAATAAAACATCATTGCTTACCCTTTTGTAACCAATAGATTACCATAAAACCCATAGGAAGCACACATAACATATAAAGTTAACATCGGAGATAAACATACTTAAAAGGTATAACCATACAGTAGACTTCCACCCATATCACTAAATATAGTAGAAATACGGTCGACTTTTATACCCAATGGATTGGAGGTTATAATTTAACCACCCATCGTGGTTTATTATGGAACCAACCATCATTTGGTTTATCACATAACCACCCGTCAAACGTCCATGTACCATTTAAAATCAAAAAATACAAAATATTTCAAATATAATCATTTCACTAATAACATTTCATTTTCAATAGCAAGAAATCATTTCAAGATATTCAGATATTCAAACAATTTCAAAACCCATTTTCAATACCAAAACACCCAAAAATATAATAAATGATTTATTTTCCTTGTAAAAAACTTTAAGGCTAATAGAGGAATCCAAATAATGATTACAGTGGTGGAGAGGTCATTGTCACAACATACGTTAAAAACATTCCTTTCTTCATTTAGTAAAATTATACAGAGAAAAATATTACCTTGGAATGAAGTTAAAAGTCAAAGGATTTTATTATACACCATATAAAATAATAAGGGGTATATTATTAAAACATGCCTCATTGAAAGGAGATTGAGACAAAGTATCTTACAAAGATTGTACCATTAGATTAAGGCTAAATCAGCAACATAATAATGTGTGACAAATAAAAACACACCTGATATGAGTGAATATTAATTTTAAAACAATCATAGGTCATTTAAACATATTCATAGCATGAAATAATCAAAAAGTATAAGTTTTAACCCAAATAATTGAAATTGGATTAAGATGTTCCCTTACAAAAATTTGGTAGCCTAACGGTGTCACTAAAAAATTTTGAAAATGAGTTGATGAGAAAGAAAAAGGTATCTAATCACATGGACATAAAATTTTCAACAATAATGATATAGAAGAACATATCCCAACATTCAATAATTGAAATTTAAATACATAACATAAAAGAAGTCTTTGACTAGAAGAGGGGGGTGAAACGTTCTCTTGCTGATTTGCTAACTAAAGAAATATCCACCCCTGGAAGGAAGGATCAAATAATGAAGATGTAAATACAAATAAATTAAATAAAATTAAAAAAAGTAAAAAAATAATGTTCATTACATACAATGAACAAAAGGAAATAGTGGAAAATTTAGCAACAATCTCATGGGAAAAAAAGTGAGATGAAAACCCCTTACCTCAAGGCTGACGTGTCTTGTATGCTCCTTTTTATTCCTAAAAAATAAACGTAGGTTAATTTATAATTAAATAAGAAATTTTTTTAAGTTTATTATTCCTTTTATGTCACTTATTAACTTGCTGTAACAATTAATTAATTATTTGAGTTCATATCAGACAATTTGTCGATGTTCGGAATATTAGTCAAAAATGAACTTGTTAAATTAAAAAATGTCCATGTGGAAAAAATTACATTATATAAAAAATTATATTCATGATTAAGTTATCATATATGTCATATATATCCACTATATATGTATTTATAATATTCCATATGCTTTGGATATATGAAAATGAAACGCGTCATTCATGGAGATAATAAGTCGTACGTATGCATGAGCACTACTTCCATTTCATTTTTTTATTTTTAAAGGAATGAAAACCAAATGATAAATAGGTATATAATTATTCCTTTATAATATAATATTTTATGTTTTTAACTTAAGTTCATTAATACCATCTTTTATACATTATATGTATGTTATAAACGAGTCATATCACTTTGAGGGGGACGTAGTCCGCACATCCTCAAATGAAATTCTTGTATATATTAATCATGAAAAGAAAAAATGTATGTTATAAAAGATAATTACAAAAGAATAGAGATAAAATAAATATCATAAATATCACATATAATTATAGTTTCGTCATAATTTCCACCATGAGAGGTGGTAGGGGAAAATGGAACAATCATCGTTTCGTGAGGCAGCATTTCACTGTACACAGAAACAGTACGCTCGTATCCATTAGAGGGAGGTGAGTTTAAGTGTAGTTTGAATCCTTATCATAACAGAAACATTTTATATTAAAGATAATTGTGTTTTTATGTAAACATAGAATAATAAGAGCATAGGGAGTGGATAAGGAAAATAAAAGAAAATAACTTCAGAGAAGTTGTTACCTTTAAATTGGGTAACTCCCTTGGTTTGAACCAAAAGGATTTCATGAATAGCCTTTTTCTTAGAGGATGGCCTAAAGGAAGAATATAGAGATCTTTGGAGATTATTTGGGTAGATTTTGGATGATCCAAGGTGCTTGAGATCTATATGTAAGGGTTAGATTTGATGGATTTTATAAGGGGGAGGAGGGGCTCTTTAGAAACGTTTGAAAATATTATTTTATTAAAAACTAAATTTCAGTTTCAAATGTCCCCAGATTATTACCTTTGTAGATAAGATGAATATTATTCTAAATCCACTCAAAAAATATTTTTTAGATAAGTTTTGGTTTCCAATTTAACCTTATCATTTATCTTTAACCCTTAACTAATTTGACTCTTACCATGTCTTCTTGTGTATTCGCACTATATGGTTAATATAGTTACCATAAAATTCCAATAGAACCAAAAGTTGTTACTTAATGACATTATAAATTTTATATAAGTAATTTGACCAAATACTAGATTTTTAACACTATTTTATCTTTTAATAAAATTTTAATTGATTTAAAAACTCATTTATGTCAATTTTTATACTATCCATATCATGACTTTTACAAAAAATATAAAACAACTTGATTCTTTCTAAAACCCATAATTAATTAAAATATTACTAGTCATCCACGTCCCTAAAAAAATTTTATGGCATAAAAGGTTTCAAAATTTAATTATTTTAATATTTATAATCTCATTTATTTTAATCATTCATTAATGAGGTAATCATTACATCATCATTGTGTCATAAGTAAATTTATTTATATGATATATAAAATTTATAAATAATAAAAAATGATTTAGGATATCATTTTATTTTTCTAATGACTATTTATAGTCAAATATATCAATTTTATGACCCTGCATTAATTTATTTTTGGAAAAACAATACTTGTTATTGATATTTTTAGTTTTACATTAAATAAAAAGTTATTAATGTCATTATCTTAACCAAATAGAATTCAAATTCCTAAATTCGCACCCAAGGATTTTATTGGTCTTCCATGACTCATCCAATAAGGTTAGGTAAAGTGTTAAGATAATTTTATATTATTATAATATTATTTTAACCTTGAATTACCTTATTTACCTTTAACTGTGGTAAATAAAAGTCAAAAGTTACTATTTACCATAAAATATTTTCAACCCATTGAACCACATTTTACATACTTATTACAACCATGTATGTTGGATTTTTGAAATTCAATTCACAGAAGTAGTAAAATTTCATTTAAATGAAAATGTTGGTTTTCAACTACTATGCAGCGTTTTTCACTATTCATAAAAAATTTAACGTTTTTAGAAAAATATCAAAAATTCACCCAAAGATAATTTTGATATTCATAACTCAAAAATTATTTCTATTTTAAATAACTAAAAACATATAAGTTTCATTATTTAATTTAAAATTAATTTTCATTGTCAAAACTAGAAAGCGTGTTTTTAAGAAGTAAAAACTACCAAAATATTGACATGTGTTTATGTCTAATTAAAAAGTGAAGTTAACTAAAATGACAATAATTAGAATAAATAATAAAAATATAATCCAATTACTCTTTAAAACCATTTAAAAGATAATATATCCCTATAAAGTAATTAGATGAAAAGACAGTTATGAAATAAAATTGAGTATTTTTCACTATTCATTAAAAATGAACTTTATCTTAAAAATACCAAACTTTTACCCAATTTACATTTTTATATACCTCTTTTAAATAATAAGTTTATTTATTCAATTCGAATATATAAATGTGACAAAACTATATTTGATGTGGGTTTTTCATCAAAAGGCAGTAAATCGGCCTTTTAATGAATATTAGAGTATTTATGCTTAAAATTAAGTTCATTAACATTTTAAGCCTCAAAAAATTATTGTATAATTGGAAAGACATTTAAAAAAAATTTATAGTCATATTTTAGTTAGTTATGTTCATTTACACCAATAAAAATGCTTGGCGTTAACTACCATTTAAACTAATAATATTATATTATTATTATTTCAATATGACTCAACATTGTGTGCAACATAAGACATCAGAGAAACTCATTGTTGTGTGTTGAAAATGCTATTGTACCTAGCATACCATTTAAAGTAAAATTAATATTCAATTGAAAAATATTAATAAAAATGAAAATTCCATATTCTTTATTTACCTGGGATGTTATAGTTGATTTACAAATCTTAGAAGGATTTCTTCAGTTACTTAAAGTTGATTTATAGGGAGCTCCCTGAAATGATCCTACCTTCCCTGAAATTATGATGGACTAATTTTTCCACCATCCTTTTATTTTTTAGGGAGATTTTATGCCATAGGATGGTGATGAATGGGTTAAAAATCATCGTAAGATCTTATAGAGTGTTGAAACACACAATTGATAATACTTAATTTGGAAATTAATATACTTGAAAGAGATACACACTGATGGTGGGATGTGATGTTAAAATCCATGAATGATCATGTCTTACACTAAATAACATCTATGGATATTATTTAATTAGTTTTTCCATAATAACATTTAATGGGTAAAATTAATATAGTTTATGAATGTATAGAAAATAATTATGATGGTTATGGACTACACTGTCAAGATCACTAATCTCATTTACTTTTCCCCCCACCTGAGTACCGATCAGTAATCTAAAGAGAGGGGTTTTGAAAAGGGTTGTAAATAAATCTATAATACATAGGTTATAATCCCCAACCTTCCTACCTTATTATAGGTACTAAATAAAAACATTTTTTAGACTAGATCGAATGGATTCTCTTATTTAAGTGGTATATTGATCAGTAAAATGACTCAGTATGGGTCTGTTTCCTAAACCAGCACCAATCTCAAACCACCTTGGGCTTGAGGTGTTTTCTCGATCCTCATGGTATACAACTAATTATTGAGTTTTAGGAATGCCCTATTGAAGTTATTTTACCCTTGTTACCATTATGAAATAAAACATCAATGAAGAATAATAAAGTATTCATTCAAAAATAGAATGAAAAATATGAATCCATGCACAGATAAAAAAAATTAAATATATGATAGAAGTGAATAAAGATAAAAATATCTATAAAAAGGGACAAACAACATCCTGCAATAAAATTTTAATGGGAAATGGTACTCGAATAAGTCCCATAACATCAAAAATAACCGTTGACCACTTGTTATATCCCGTTATTCAAGCCATTGTTAAAATAGATCCAAATAAGAGTTGCATATATGGGTATCAGAAACTTATAAAAGATCTATATAGATGGGTTTTTAAACCATGGTTTTCATAGATGGATATGGAATTTATTTTTAGTTCCTTATCAATCCACATTCAGTTGATAAATTTGTTTTCCAGACAAGTAACCTTATGGTTAATTTGGATTCAGTGTTGATGGTGGATTAATTTCTCTAGGTTTTCTAGAATTTTCAGGCCAAAATATAGAGGAATGGACAAGTTTCACAAAATATAGATTTCCAAGACATCCAAATTAAAATATGGAAATGGAATATAATTCCTGAATAGTTAGTGTCATAAATATTAGTAGATTTTGGAATGTGTATTTCAAAAAAAAAATAGATGAGGTTCAAAGGAACTAAGGAAAGTTACACAATCACAAGAACATTCAAAAATATAAAATTTCCTTCAAAGTTTCATGAAGAGGGAGTTTTGTGAACATGAATGAATATTTTGGTGAAAAGGATCTGGTGATATTGAATTTTTTAAACGGGTTATAAATGCATATAAATAGGTGGCCACTCATCATATGATCATTGAAAAATTATTAGAGAAGGACTGTTCACTCTGATTTCATGAAATTTATTATATGAACATAATTATTATGTGAATCATGAACTTTACAAGAACACAAGTTTCATGAAAATAATGTTTGAGAACAAATTTATTCTAATAAATTTTATTGAAGGAGTTTTTTGAAGGTTGATTGTTTCACAATAGTTAGGAGTTTTCGGAAATACGAGAGCTTTATGAATCTTGGGAGTTTTCAAATGTTTGGAGTTTCAATAAAGTGTTTAGTTTCCAAAAATATGATAGTTCTATGAAACAAAAAAATGTTTCATAAACAAGGTTGTTTTGTAAAAGATACTAAAATGATCATATTTGAACTTTAGAAAGGTTTTGGTAATTTTTTGAAGCATCATTAGTGGAAAAACCTAACGCAAAGCATCACATTCATGTTCTCTGATATGGAAGTGGCCTTTAGGATGATAAATTGAGAAATACTTCACTCAAAGCAATGATAATGGTAGCATAGATGGATGTGATCACATTGAAGAATTTCTCTATCACTCATATTTCTACAAAGGAAGTGTTCTTGTCATAGAGTGACCATGTCTTATCATTCTTAATCCACAATATCTAGTGATGCTTTTGGGATTTAGGTTTGACCGACACACTATTGGAATATGATCCTTAAACAGGACCTTGGTAGTAAACTTTGTAAAACAATTCTTTTGTGTTTTTATTTCCAAAAATGGTTTTTTGATAATTACATGATTCTATTAGATAGATATAAATAATTTCTACTGGCGGGGGGACTAGATTTGTCTCACTCAAAGAAGAAGATGAAATCCTGATTATCCCCTCCCATATACGTATTTTCTAGGGTATTACAACTTTCAAAAACCCCAGTAGGTCTCCATCCACCAAGACTACATAATTTCAATTAGTTATAATGTTCATAAAATTATAGTTTTAAGAAAAGGTATAATGTAGGGTTTTCACATGCATTACAACACAAGTCCAATAACATGACACATACACATTTTCAAACAACCCCCTTTTAGTAAAATAAATCTAGGATAGTTAAGAATTTTCATAATACATTTAAAACCAAGGAATGTGAACATTTAAAATCATATAAAGAAAGTTGAGACACCATTTATCCAAACCTCTATAATTTTTATGAAAAATCCTTTTCCAAAACAAACATAATGAAAAAAAATTCTCAAGAGTCATTTATGAAATAAAAAAAATAATTTCAACTTTTTTAAATGAACTTTAAAAACATTTTAAAACAACACATTTGAATGTAAACCAAACACGGTCAATTTGATACATAAATCACACCTAGGAACCAAAGTATAAAGGAAACACAATCCATGAACACAACAAAAAAATTGTTTCTATAATCCGACAAACTACAATAATACAACTCAATCATGAAACAAAATCCCATAATGAATCCTGAGATATACCTAACATCATTGGAATCATCCTTAGGCACTAGAAATAAATCCTTGAACTAGGGACAATGAACTTAGGATGGAACTACAAAACCTTTCCACATCCCTAGTAGTTCAGTCAGACTATCCAGAAATAAATGGCCCAGAATCTCCTTTACTAAAAGGGATATAAACGGTTTTCTATTTCATATTACCAGTTATCTGTTCGTCCTAACAGATAGGGTCTAGTCAGGAAACATTCCCGACGCATCCAACTATTTTACACTTGGACTTAATCTCACATAGGTCGCCTACTATCTTCATATTACTCCACTACAGGATAAAACTGATTTAGCAGAGGTTTTTTGCAGTTTTTTTAGCGGAGGTATTTAAAACCGTAATTAAATGTATTTTTAATAAAAAATATATTTTTTTTGAAAAAAAAATTATATTTACTAGTGGTTTTTTAAAAACTTACCAGGAAATATTGTAGAGTTTTTTTGTAACCACCATGAAATAGCGGCTATTTTAAAAAGTTACTGCTGAATTAAAGGAAAAAAATCAAAATCAAAATATTAAATTATGATTTTTTATTTACTAAAAAATATCACATGTATTTTATTATTTATAATTTCAATTAATAAATATGTATGAATTAAAAAATATTTATAACTATTAGTTAATAATAATTTAAAACTTAAATGAAATCTTCAATAAGTTAAAAATTAGAGTTTAGGATCAAATAACCATAACTTTTTATCCGAGCGTCTATTTTAGTTCTACAACCAATAAAATAGAAGCCTATGAAATGAACCAAAACAAAATTCGATTTAAATTTTTTTATAATTAAAAGTAAAAAAGTTTTCTATAGTTTCATGAAAATTTGTAAATCGAACATGGACTTCAAACAACCCTAAATTTTGATATGGGTGTCTGTTTGGACTCTACCACATATCAAATCAAATCCTACAACGAGCTCTATGCCCAAGTGATTGAGAGGTGACCCATACACATTTTTTAGTGAAAGAATATAATACCTCTAAAAGTGTATTTAGATGGGGTATCCAAATTTTTGAACATTTGATGGAATTTCATCCTCGTTAAGGGGATCTTATTGTCTTTTTTGATGGGGACTGAGTTTTTTTAGGTATTACATTTATATTGATATTATGGTTTTTAGTTTTAATCATTTTTTACAATTTATTTTTATTTAAAATTAAATATATGAATATTTTATTATATGAACTTATAATAAATCACTTGTATAAATATGTATTTATATAGAAATTTATTTTTAAAAATATAAACTATATGAAGATAAATATTTCTTATTAATTTAATTTTAAAATAAATAAATATCAAATTTATTTAACTTATAGAAAATCATTAATATGTATATATATACCAATACAAGTAATGTTCTTTTATAAACATGTGTGTATCAATAAAAAATTTATTCTAATTTATATGTTTTAATATAAGTAAATAAATACATATATATATATATATATGCATATATAAATAATATATAAATGTATTTTTCTATAAAAATGCCATTATCATTAAATATAGTATATAAATGAATTTATAGTAGAACTATATGAATAAATGTATATACATATAGAAAAATAATGTTTATATATACATATACATGTGTACTGATAAATAGAAACATATTTATATTTATATTCTAATATATATTAATAAATATTAATATATAATATAAATATAAATAAATTTAAATTTTTATATCATACAAAATCGATGCAATTTCATCTTCATTTAAGAGTGTCTTCATATATTTTTTATACCATTTAGGATTTTATTCAACTTAGTGACATTTCTATTGATTTGAGGGTAATGAAAATATTGTGCATTATTCTCTTTTGGTAATTTATTATCAATTTTAAAAATCTATTTATATTAATTTATAAATATTTGTGTATATTTATTTACGTTTGTAAATAATTATTCACATTTATGCTTATATATTAATATATACATTTATTATTTTCTTATTCTATTATTTTTTACTTATTACTTATTATATTTATTTATTCAATTATTATTTATTATTTAGTATTTGTTACATTGATATTTATTTATTGATTTATATTTATTATTAAATTAAAGTAAAATGATTATTTAATATTTATTTATTATTTATTATTTATTATTTATTATTCATTATTCATTATTTATTTTTTTTTTTTTTTTTTTATTTTTTTTTTTTTTTTTATATTTTTAATCTTTTACATTAACTTATTTATTTTTCTTTATTATTTTACTATTTTACTATTTTATTATTTTATTATTTACATATTATTTATTTTTTATGTTTCATTTATTTATTATTTATTATTTATTTATAAATTATTTATTATGTATACATTATTTATTAGCTCATTTTTAATTTATTATTATTTAATTATTAATTTACTATTGTTTTATTATTAATTTAATATTAACTCTTTATTTATTATTCATTATTTATTTATTTTCCATTTATATGTTATTATTTTTTTGGTTTCTTAATCGATTATTTTTTTATTCATTATCTGGATATATTTTATACATTAATTATTAACATATTTTTAATTTTTTTAATCTTTTTTATACTTTTATTAATTTATAATTAACTTATTTTTAATGACTTATTTATCATGTATTTATTATTTATTTATTCATTATTCATTATTTATTATTTTTTAATGTATTATTTATTTATCATATATTAATATTTTTTTTAATTGATTTGTTATATAAATAGTAATTATATATTATATTTTTATTTTTATTTTTTGTTTTTTGTTTTTTAGTTTTTATTTTTTGTTTTTTGTTTTCTATTTTGTGTTTTTATTTTTTATTATTTTATTATTTTATTAATATGTTTGTTTTTTGTTTTTTATTTTTTTATTTATTTATTATTTACTATTTTCTATTTACTATTAATTATTTTCTATTTATTATTTATTATTTTCTATTTATTATTTACCATTTATTTCACTATTCAATATTTATTTATTTCTTATTCATTTATATTTTATTTTTTAATTAGTAGTTAGTAATTATTTATTATTAAATAATAATAATTAATTATTAATTATTAATAAGTAATTATTAATTTTTCATTATTAATTATTCATTATTCATTATTGATTAATGATTAGTAATTACTAATTATTGATTATCGATTATTGATTAATCATAATTTCTTAATAAATATTGGTTATTAATTATTTAGTTTGAATTTATTTGTTATATATTATTTTTTTCAATTAATATATACAGATATATATATATATTACATTTTATTTATTTACCGCATGAAGAGCCTGCTGAAGTGGTAATGTAATTGGGGAATAAGCAAGTGGTAAGGGGCTCAAATCTCACCCAGCACAGAATATCTATATATGGCATGTGTGTGTGCATGTGAAGGTTCATGTGTTTAACAATTTTGTAGAAAAGAAACAAAATATCAAAAAATTATAAAATAAAAAAAATAAAAGACTATTGCTAAATCATTCTACAATGGTTTTAGAAACTCATTGTTAATTGAATGAACACATGATTTAGGAGGGGTTTTCCAAAACCATTGTAGAATGATTTAGCAATGGTTTAAACTGCCGCTAAACACCAATTTTACTGTAGTTCTTCCATACTAATTCAAATAGAGTTGAGCACAAATAAACCATCACATGTATAAATCATAAAGCATTTCAAATCACCTACACCTCCCCTCATACATCATTATAAGAAACAACCCCATTTCAAGACCATGAATAAGAAACATATAAGCACATAAAAATATAAAACAGCCTCTAAGGGATCATAAGCCATCAAGGGAATAGTAATAATCACACGAAGCTCTAAGAGGGTCTCACACATTTATAACAAAAACTTTTCTTAAAGTTCCAACCGGGCATTCAAAAAGCACTCTGGAAGACATGCCATTTTTACACCATTTGATAGACACAATTCAAATTTCCTTTGAAAATAATTTATCAAATCATAATTTAAAATTAAATTTAAAATCCAATTAGTTCCTTGAAATCACTTTTTAAAGAAACACACCAATTTCTAAGATGTTAATCGATTCTATGAACTCCATATAAAACCACTCTCCCCCCCCCCTATAAAAATACATCTTTCCAAACCACCCTAAGAGACAATGGACTCAAAACCATTTAGAATAATGAATTTCAACACCCATAAACTTATGAAACATGCCTTTAAAAAATCACATGCCCTCTTTAAAGATAGATTAAGTGTCAAACGCCCCTTGGAAACATTTAAATGCCATTATAAAATCCACTAGTGTATTTTTACAAAAACATTGAATGAGACCTTGGTCTATTCCAAGTATATTAACCATTTGAAATTTACTTGATACTAACAAGTTATTCTAAAAAAATATAATTCCACAAAGAACCATTTAAAACATTAAAACAATTTAAAAGAACCACTATGGACATTTTTAGAGGTTCTTGACATATGAAATGTCTATTCCAAACACAAAAACAATTTTAAATTACTTATATCCTACAATGGGCCTATAACATGATTTTAAAAGAATAATAAAGGATTTAATATCAAAAAATAAATTTCAAACATGTATTAAAAGGGATATCTAAGAAAAACCTACATCGTTTCAAATGGTACCATCTGAAATGCATCGAATTCAACATCGAATACACAACTGGAGGAAGAAACAACCTCCTTGACTATAGATAACGGAAATACCTATAAGTATAACCTCCCTAAACAAAAATATAAAACTTAAAATTATTTTGGGTCTATAGGAGTAAAGAAAATTGAGAGAGGGGGGTAATAGAAAAATATTGTAGAAAAAGGGAGGAGAAATAAGTGATTACCCACTTGAAATCAGAAGGAACATAGCTCCAATTCAAAGAGAAATAATTGATATATCTCCCCCAATAGCACCCCACATATTGTTGTTCTATGGGAGTGGAAAGGTAGGGATAATTGTTAAAATTCCAAGGGGGTAAAATTATCATTTCTCACCTATTATGAAATCTAGGTTGGTTGCGAGATTTGGCTGCATGGTTTTCCAAAATTTTCACCAACCGTGTAATGGAAACTACCTAAAGAAAAAAACACATGCATTTTTTAAACCATTTTCCATCCTTGAAATATCACATATCTCAAAATAAATAATAGCTCTAATTCTTGTCACATGGTATCCTCTAACCCCATACAAGTCGTTCTCTAGCACACCCATCCCCTAGAGACATGCATGGTTTCCTCTAAGGATTCACATGATTTAGATAGAACCATAAACTAATAATTCAGAATAATCCATTAAATAACATAAATAATTGGAAAAGTACCTATATAAATGTAGTCAAACGTTTTCCCCTAAACTGTACACACAAATAATTCATAGAGATAAAAATTCCATATTATCCACGTTTCAGGCTGAAAATTCTCCAAAACATCAAAATTAACAATATAGAATAAATGATATTACTTAAAAAGTAAGTGTGACATGTATGAATTATAATTCTCTCTAATATGTCAATTTATACCAAACTAATTTCCATGGTAAAACCCAGGTAGTGGAAGAAGGGGAAAATTCTACCACTCCAACTTCAAAAACGTTAAAGGATCATGTAAAGAAATGGATCCAAGATCACAAAAACATCAATCAAGGCTTATTCTCTAAAATACTCACTAAGAACCTCAAAAAATATGAGAAACCTAAGGCCTAATTTTCCCTCTCATTTTAAACCCAACCAAAATTAAACAAACACCAATAAATGCATAGTTTCAGTTGGTACCATGTATATCTTAGTTACTCACAATAGACACCCCAAGGTCATTCCAAATCTAAACGATAAGAAAAAACTCAATAATAGCCCTCGCCATAAGGATAGTAACACTAAATCATCTATACACGGAACATGGGACACTGAGGAATGAGCGTATCAGAACAAATACCACCCAAACAAGATGCACTAAAAGGGAAACTGAAGGATCAAATCAATTGGATTCCTCCTTAAAGATACAAGGCTCAAAAATGATCAAGCACAAATCCCCAATACTGACGACCAACTAAAAACATAAGGTTATAGATCTCCACACAAAAAAATTTAAAAACATTATCTTCAAACATTTAAGAAGGTAATGACACTTTACACTCTACTCAGACTCTAGAAAAGAGTCATGAACAAGGGAGGAAGTACCCCTAAAGATAACTAATCAACTTTCACATGAGAAATTTTTGAGAAGTGTACTTATATAAGATGAAACATAGACCTATATTTTTCATTTTTACTAATTCCAATAAAGTCATTCTAACCCCTAGGAAGGGAAAAATTAAAAACATAGAAGTTCGTCGAGGGAATTCAAAGGGAAAATCTTATCTCTTTAGAAACCTCTACATTATTGAAGGAATAGAAATCTATTTTCAAAAACCACATGTGCCTTTTAATGTACATAACCTTTTGGAATCATCATACTGTATTTTAAATCACAATTTCCTAAGGTAATTCCAAATCATTTTAACCCAATTTAAAGAAAATCTATTTCTATTACCAAATTAGGAATCCACTCGATATCTTGAAAGGTCATTCTTTAATAAACTCTTAAAACATTTTCCATTTAATTTTGATTTTATGAAAACAGTCATTATTTCAAAATCACCCCAGGAGGATTAAAAATTCCTTCATCATTCAACACCGATAGGTTTCAAAACAAATATGCTTTCTAAGATTTTTTAATAAACTAACCCATTTAGTGTTAAACATATTCAAAACCATTTACAAAATCAATCCCATTTAAGAAATAAGAATAAATTATTAACAATTAATAAAACAAATTTTCATAAAATCCAAACCTATTTTTATAATTGAACCTCAAGGAACCATTTTAAACTAAAACTAGTTTCAAAAAATCATCTCATTTTACAAAAAACCCCATTTTACACAAAAATCACATGAAAATGGATGCACTCCAAAAATATTAAAGCCTATCAACAACATATAAAAATAACCAACATGAAACATCCCCTATAATAGGGGATTTCTATAAATATTTATATGAAAATCCAAATAGTATGTGGAACCATACTCTACTCATCCATATGGTTTTATAGAAAATGGTCTAGTAATGTTGTAATTCTAATCCTTCCATCTTGATTGAGCAATTGGTCGTAGCCCCAGTCTATCATGACATCCAAACTAACCTAACATCATAGATCAACTTAATATTCCTATCCCAAAATACAATAAAATACCAAGGAAACTCACACAATTTCAATAAGGAAACACACAAATAACGATAAATCTAGAAAAAAATTCCAAATTAAAATTTTACTACCAATGGTAACATGGGAATCATTATGAAGGATTGTGATCAAGTACCTACTCATAATCAACCACCAAATTCCCAATGCAAATAATAACACGATATTACTGTGAAAACCATAAACAATGAGAGAGTTATTCAACAACATGGTTCCTTACTATGAAATCAAGGCTTTGAGACTATTTTTAATTAACCTACCTAAGGTTTCCACCTAAACGGGCACCCAACCTATCCTACCACTAGCCCGAAGTTCATTCCCACTACCCATGGTATGTAAAACTATATTTATGTATGAATAATTATCTTTGGTAACTATTTCAAATGCATTAAAAAGATAAAATAAACCAACGTCTTAAAAAGATAAAACATCCCACAAATATGGCATAAGAAATAAATATCCACCTTTAGATAGACTTCATTAATAAATACATTAAATTTGTAGATACAAGTAAACATATCAATTTATAATGACAATAAAACATCCCAAAAAAATTAAAAGGATAAATGGGACCCAAAATGATCCCACGATACCAAGAGTTACCCTTAGTCACTCATCAAACCCCACTCATCAGTCCATATGCAATCTTATAAAAAAGAACTGAAGCAAATTCGGGTACTAGATTATTAATAGGGGATTTAAATTGGTGTAATATAAATATCCTATAATTTCTCCACCTAATGAGTTGATTGATGTTCCGTTAGTAACATTATACAAATAATTCAAGTTTTAATAGAAGTTATAAAGTATGGTTTTCACTGTTTTCCTAAAACAATTGTTATTATATTCTACTTAAATGTTTTAAAATTACAACCCATTCTATAATCCATAACATGGATAGTTAGTAATTTTCCAAAAGAAAATCACACCATGAAAATATAAACTTTAAACAATAGAAACCATATAAAAAACATGTTTATCCATCTCTCTAATTTTTTTATAATAAACAAGTTCTAGGAAAACCCATTTTTGAGACTCTTTTAATTAATAGCCAAACCCTTTGTCCTTTTAAAAATTAAATTTCAAATCATTTTAAAACAAAATTTTTTAAATTAAACTAAACACACTAAAGCTGATAAATAAATTACAAATCAATAGCCAATATTCAAGGAAACACAATCCAATATCAAAACCAAAAAATGGTGCATTAATCATACATACTGTGGAAATAAATTTAAATCACCAAATGAAATCCTTTAATGTTTTATAATATAGACCTATCATCATGGGTATCATCCAATGACACTAGTAATAAATAATTTAACTATAGAAAAGGAACTTAGACTGAAACTATTGATCATTTCCACATCCCTTGTAGTCCCATTAGACTATCTAGAAAGAAACAACTCGAAACATCCTTTGAAACATTGACAATAAATGGGTTACCAACTCATACATCCTTCAATCATCTCATCATAACCAATGGGGTATAGCTGGGAAACAATCCCTAAACAACCCACTATTGTACATGAGGGATTTCCCTCTCATAAGTAACATACTATCTATCTAGGACTCCCATGAAAATCCAAAAATAGGTTATAAAAATAAACCATTACATGTATCAGACATAAATAATTTGAAATAACTTATGAAACACCTCCAATGCCCTTACAAGAAATACCCTCCATCAACATTAATGTATAAAAAGCATATAAGGACCTAATAATATAAAAAATACCATAAGGGATAAAAAAGAACCAGTGGAATAGTAATAGTAATACAAGGCTCAAATATGGTCTCAGAAATTTATAAAAAAACATTTGTTAATGTACCAACTGGGATTTCATAAAACAATCATGAAGAAAATCCATTTCCATATTGTTTGAAGGCCACATTTAAAATGTCCTTTGAAATTTTTTTATCAAATCATGATTCATAAGAAAACATCCAAATTCATCATATTCTATAAAATCATTTTTGAACAAAACACATGGATTTTTAAAGGAAGACATTTGATGCTATAAAATCTATAGAAAACTATCAACCATCATTTTTAAAACACCTCTTTTTAAACCATAACAACACTGGTTAGTCTCAAAAAATCAAAATAATAGATGTAAACTCCATTCATTTTATAAAAGAAGCCTCCAAAACATCACAAACCAACATTAAAGATAAAAATGTTGTCAAATGCCCCTTTGAAACATTTCACTTCCTCTAAAACCCTAACTAGGTAATGTGAAGGAACACATGGAATTCTCCCTAGTTCCATCCCAAGTATTTAATACATTATCAATACCTTTAGAAACTAACATGGTATTCCACATAAATTTTATTACATATGGAACAATTTTAGAACATTAAAATAATTTTAAAAGAGACACTTTGTCTATTTTTCCAATTGTTGGGCATGCGGCATGTCGATAACAAGAAAACTATTTATGTAAAATAATTTCTAGCCTAATATGGGCTAATAATATTCTTTTAAAATCATAATAAATAATTTCAAAACACACAAGAAATTTATAACATGTATTATAAGGTAATTCCAAATACAAAATAACCTCATTTCAAGAAATCTCATCCCAAACTCATAAAAGTTAATGGTAAACTCACAACTGATGTAACATTATACCCCTACCTAGTGTCTTGAGAAATCGGTGAGATGCTACTTTTCCTTAGGTGATGTTCCAAAGCTTACAAAGGCTGGAAATTAATTATGAGTGCTTTATGAACATGTGGTAAATGATTTTCTCATATAATGAAAGAAACCAACCAAACAAGTCATAACCAACCAAACTACATGATGCATGTCGACAAGGTTTATATCTCAATAAAACAAAACGACCTATGCAACTAAGCCACAAGAACCCATAATAATATTACCTAGTGGAAGAATAAAAACCTACACCCAAGAACCTATGACACAATTCCATATCTCCAAGAAAATATCCATGCACCAAGCACGACAAATCCATCCAAGCATCATGATGACCAATGTGATGTTTTACCCTTACATGTATCCTGGAAAATGACATCTGCAAAAGTACCAATGTGCCAAAGTAGGGGGTGGGTACAAATACTCAGTAGGGTATCCCCAAATTAATTCTGTATAAACACCACTATGATAGAGAAATCAGCACAGTTATATAAAATAATTTATAAAAAACATTAATTAGTGCAAAAATTACCAACAAGCCAAACACACCCTTACTGAGGCATTTTTCACCTAGAACATAAAAAACAAGGGAAATAAAATAAAAAATACATAATCTATTTTATAATTTCATAATAGAAAAATATTTTCCACCTTCATAAAGACACACAAACAAAGCATAACTATAGACTTTCACATACCCAAACTGGTAAACAATAACAGTGGTACTTCCCATATTAGCTCATTTACCACTTTTCCAATCTAATGGTATTTCACTCCAACTTATCTTGGATGGTGTCCCTTCCATCCACTATCCACCCCCTTTTTATAGTGGTACCCCCTCCCACTTCCTATCATTCCACCACCACGTCCATTGTTCAAGCTAATAGACGATCATATAGCATACCAAGGCCACAACATTATGAAATCAATAATTTCATAACCAATCAATCTCTTGGGACATCATACATTCCATATTAAATATCAATATAGTAACACTTTTTATTGAAAACCACTTTCACACACCATTTTCCTAAAACAACCTAATCTACCGATTTTTAAATCAACATTTTAAAATATAGAAACAACGAACATTTCACTGCGATAACAGATTTTTCCCTAAAATCAATAAATTCTCACTAAATATATTTCTAATAAGTTTCTCACGTCATAATCACAATTAATTTCAAGAAACCCCAATTAATAGAAAAATAAAGCTTTTAGTTCTATAAAAATGGATTCAAGAGAGAATCCATCTATCTTAGGGTTTTAGTGAAATTGGCCAAGCCAAACCAAACCACAAATCCGGGTAAAACTTCCACAGCAACACATTACATCCCCTTCCCTATCATCAAAATCCCAACCTTTAACATTTTAGGCAACCAAAACCCTAGATATACATGATAAAAGTTTAGAACAAGAAAACCAAGAGAGGGAGAACTAGATCATAGGAAACCCAAGAGAGAACCAAGAGTGGAGACTTACTGGAGAAGAATCACCTTCACGTCACCTTGGAAACCCTTATAATCACTTCTGGAATTAATGGGAGAGCCCCTCTAACCCTAGAGAACAAGAAATCCCAGGTAGGGTTCGTATGGGATAAGAGGGGAGGGGTTGATTGAAAATCCTGAGTGAACCTATAATTAAATATGCAATTTTTATTTCCCCAAGCGGTTATCTCACATGTTCAGGAAAATCATGCACTAACCATTTGAATCGCAATATCTCTTATTGCACGGTCACTTGGGTTTGTTTCACTGTTTCCTCGAAACATGCTCAAATTATGCTCCTTTAAAAAGCCTCCAAAACATCTTAACCTCTTCTAAACCTTAACCAAAACCTTTATATACGTAAAATGGAATAAAAAAGGGCTACATGCCTCAAACTGGGGGTACAACAACTTAGCTTAGAAAGAACCTCCTCAAACATAGGAAACACAAATACAAATCATTAGAACCTCACCAAACCCAAATCCAAACCCTAAAATAATTTAGCGTATGTGAGAGTAATCTATTATAATAGATATGTAATAAGGGAACAGAGGATATGAAATGAAGAATAAATGTGTTTATTTCCTCTTGAAAATGAGATAAAATCCCCAAATAAAATAATAATAATGTAATGAGATCTCCCATTGACACCCCACGTACATTCATGTTATTCGATAAGAAATGGAGGGGCATCCCATGAAAGCATAATCGGTTATAATGGATATTTAACACATTTATTAAAATTAATCTAGGAATCATGGTTGGTCCATATTTTTTTCCATATAAGGTGTCAACGGTGTAGTAGAAATTGCCAAGAAACACCAAACTCGCATAGTTTGGTTGCATTTTTAAAATCAATTAACCAATTATTCAAAACCAATATGATAAAAATGAATACCTTATCTCAATATTTTCATTATATTTCCCCTATACATTCAGAATTCATGCTCTAGTACACTCACCAATAAGTCCACATGGTTTCCTCTAAGGCTTCACATAGTCTAGATAGAACAATGTGGTACACTTGTAGACTAAACATTTCAAAAAAACAACTATAAAAGTACATATGTAAAGGTTATCACATATTTCTCCCAAATACATTTATAAAAACCATAAAAAATATAAAAAATAAAATTTTCAATGTTTTTGGATGAAATTTCACCAAAACTCAAAACATCACAAGATTGAACAAAACAATATAAATTAAAAAGTAACAGTGGCATGTGGGTGTCACAGAAAACATTTCTACACAATATACATACTCCATTTATTAAAAGTGGTTTCATGAAGTGATGAGCTTGTGTTGATCTTTTTAGGGGATCCTGGGATGTATTGTACCTCAGGATACTAGTTTTGAAAATCTGTTTACATAGTGAAACTAGGGATGTTGTTTTGATAATATCATACTGAATTACACTTATAAAGAGAAGTAGTTCCATTTATACAATCATTATAGATATAATCATATATTATTTCACTATGGTTCATCTATGAGTGATGAGCATCAACCTTAGTAAAATCATATGTCTCGTAAAATATCAATGCCTCAGTCTATGACTCAATCTACTGGGGCATCCACCCATCGTTTGAATGTTCTTGTATAGGAGGTATATTTGGTAAACAAATCTATGTTGTGATGGTGAAATCCTCAATGTAGAATTATAAACATCAAGGTTGGCATAATGATATAAGTAGTTTGTATAAAATAGACTATTTTTCCATAAATTTTAGACTGGTGTTATCTACTATTATAGGTACTATTATTTTTTCCCAAGAATTATCTTGTATATTATTTGACATAGTTTCAACATAATACTTTATTTTTTCATAAACATGTAATGTTATTAAAGTAGAAATTAGAATCCTTATCATCTTATTCAAGCATTGATACACCTTTTTTGAACATATTTGATCAAACTAAGAATTTCTCTTTATGTAATTTAGAAGTTACCTCTTTATAGAATATCTTGGATCTCATGGTTCTCAAAATGGAGCCATTTCAGTTCATTCTATGAATATATTGGTGAATAATTTATTAGGTTTTAATCTCCAATTATGTTTGATTGCAATTTTTCTCATAGGTATCTAGTAAGTAGTATAATCATTTTGGAGACTTGGAGCTTCATGCTTCCCAAGAGGTACCTATATAGGGTTAGGTTAAATCAATTACCATGGTCATTTCTAGTTATATACTCAAGGTATTGGAGTCTATGGGATGTTTTATTTTACCACTGATGGAAGATAAATATCCAGAAAACCTCCATAGAGACTTGTTTGGACTACACCCTAAGTGGGAGGAGGAATTTACTATTTAAATGTTTCCCAAAACACAACCTATATTAATTCCTTTATACCAAATGGAACTAAATTAATTAGATATGTGATCTTTAATCTCAGGGTATTATAACGAAAATCATTTCTCACTAGGGTGATCCATATATTTTTTTATTTTAGATTATGGGATTTTATTCCTTGGTGTGGACTATTAAAAATTGAATCAATTAACTATTAAGAACCATTAATTCATATCTATATGAAGTGATCTCTTTGACTAGTTAAATGGGAAAGATAGCTGTCAAAAATTTATCTTCAGTTAGCCTTCCAAAAAAATTGGTCCATAGCAATGGACATTCTTAAAACTGATTTTGAATGGTGAAATGGTCACTTTGACTATTAGTCATGCTTTTTAGTGTCAACAATAATATTTTTGTGTCTTTGTTCCTAATGAATATAACCATCAACCCTTTCTTGGACTCATTTATTATTTACTTCTTGAAATATATCCTTAAATATTTCTGTTCAAAAAATTAAAATTATTTATATATTTTAATTTTAATGAAAAACTTATAATAGAACAAGTTCTATGCTAAAATACCACTGTTTTATTTAGGGATCTAAGAGGTTAAATTAATCATACAATTGATCTCTGAATTTTTTATTTCAATTGTCCATAATAATGTAAAATATTTTTTTCATGGAATTTACCACTGGATTTATTTTAAGTCTGATATTTTATTAGGCTCATGGGATACCACCTACACTTCAATCAAGACCTATCAAGGTTAGCTTCTATGATGACTACTTATACCAAGTATTGAAATAAATATAAATCCTCGTATAGGTGTGAATAATATTTTTAATAACTAATTTAAATTTTATCCTGAAATCTATTTGTCATTCTACCTCTTTTATGTGATTGATTACACATATTTTTTGACACGTCATAAATGAGTCATTTTTGTGTTCACATGAAATATTAATGAGTACTGTAATATATTCAATACATCATCGTCTTTAAGAATATAACAACCCTGTAGATTATTTTTAATTGGTATTTATAGTTCATGTGTTAAAATATTAAAAGCATTTCTTATTCAGTGAATGTTATGTGTTGTTATTTAATCACAAATGAATTAAATGAATTTTCTATTGAAGTGATATAAATCATCAGTAGAAACATTGGGTAAATTGTATACAATAATTTCATTTTGAAATTCAGTATGTACATGGTAAGAGAAATGTTTTTATTGGTTCCCTCAACAAAATAATACATCCTCCAAAGGTGGCTGAATAAAATGTAGAGTGAATATTGATGTCACATATAGGGTAACTCCCATATCCTAATATCAAGGATCATAGTGGATAATGATTACATAACATTGATTTTATATATTTTATTTTGGAACATGATAAGGGATCTCTAGTATTGGATTATAACTACGACATTATTCAAGAGAAACTAAATTCTAAGGAAATCCTTAACTCTTTTTTCTAGGATCCACGTCGATTCTTATATTTTCATGGAACACTACTAGATCCTAAGACCATGATAGAATATGAAATAAATTATTACAATACCAAATGATTGGTAATTAACCCAAGAATAATGAAAATGTATTATGATTTATATCATAAATTCTAGTAGGATTTCTTAAATAAGGATGGTTTCTAGTTTTTTTCAAGATACATTAATAATCAGTGGGTAATTACAGAACATCAATAGCCCAAAGGAACACTCCAGTAACTTCGTTTTTATGTATAAAATTATGATAAGATAATAATATTTTTTTGGGTTAAATATCCTTGATTGTCTAGGGGAAAGTATTTCATTTGTGTGAATATTCATCATCTCCCTATGATGGACCACTTTTTTCTATCAATGTGGTTGCATCACTTGTTATGATAATTTGACATTATATCTGGGACCCTATGAATATTCATGGTCAACCTTAAAGTGTATTTAATGATATATAAATGAGGTAAAAGTACTTGTGTTGGTAGGGTATACACTCGGAATTTGGTTCACAAGTGAGACTAAGTACCACATTCCACACGAAGAACAACGCCCAGTCTAAAAAACTATTTTCAACATGAATAAAATTTAAATTATTGCTAAATACACAAAAGAACCAAATGATTTTTTAAGGGATCCTAAAATGATATTTCCCAAATAAATATTCAAATTCAATCATCTTTTAGTATGGATTTATAGATCCTATAGAATAAAAAAATTAAGATCCTGATAATTATCTCCTTTGGCCACCAGTGAGTCCACTATTATGTTTTCCTCACATCGATTGTGGTGAATCATATTATCCTGATTCACCTTGTGTTTATATTCACAATATGAAATATTAGAGAAGAAATATCTAGTGGTTAACCTAGAATTAAAATGATAAATAAGGAATAATATGGTACAATAATCATTTGAGGTATAACTTTTCTTTTATAAATAGACAAGAGGAAAAGAAGGACCCTTACTTCTATCTGAAGGGAGAACCCCTCTATACAATAAGAATCATGAGAGAAGATAAATTAACAACCTATATTATATAAAATACCAACACTATTCATAATTTTTTTGGATCATTAAAAATCAGGGTTTAATTTATGTCACTCTTCTGTGGGGAAATATTTAACCCATTGACTTTTTTCCCTTTTGGAAAAGTTGCAATGATCTACTATGGTATCAACCTATCTAATATGTAAGAATGGTAGAATATTTTTCAATAAATGTAATATAATATGTTATTTTAATATTATATAACTTTTATGCCTTATTATTATTTATTTGTTAAATATTATAGAGTTATATTCACTATAATAATATTAAGTAATTTTTCAATGAAAAATAAAACACTTTTATTCTTACTAATTTTGCTTACATGTATTATATATATTTCTTTAAAAGATTAATGCCTAAATTTTACAATTTTAATTTTATTAAAATTATATCATTTTACATATCCCCATGTTCAATTTAGCATAGTTTGAATTATTTTTAATTTTTTCAAAATGATGATTTCTTGGTGAATATATAAAATATCAATTTTTATGAAAATTTTCATTTCAATTCATGTTTTACAAAGTCACATTATAATATATAGTGATTTTAAAATTTAATTAATTCATTTTTATTATTCATAATCTATGAATTTTCATTTTAATCAAAAATAGTCTTTATTTTTGTTTAAATACATTTTTATACTTAAATATTCATTTTTCTAGAAAATTGTTTTTCATCACATTTTTCATGTTTATATTAGAATTAATCCTTACCCTTTATTTAAATTGAATTTGATAAATTTTAATACATATTTTCAATCATAATTTATAAATTTTTTAATGGGGATACTTTCTTTTTTACATCATTAAATATAGATTTGATAAAAATGTCAGTTACCATAGTTAGAGTTAAAAGGGGTTTAAAATGGATAAAATAATAACTATTAACATGACAAAAAAATCTTGTGTGAATACAATTTTTGGGTCATATTAGACACTATGTCATCTCATATTTTAATATTATCCATTTTGAAGGCATTTTTCTTGGTTAAGACATTAATATATTTTATTATTTTGAATAATTCCAAGTGTATCCATTCCATCACTTTTGGAAGGACACACCCTCTCCTCTATTTTTCACAGTTCAAGAGGAAATTATATTAGAAAATATCAACTAAAATACCCTCCTAACATTTCTCCCCATTTCCTAGAGATTTTTTTTATAATAATACCTATATAAGAAGATTTTAGATATAAACCTAAGGAGGTTTTCTGAAGAAGAGGTATAGTTCTTAATAGGGTGTTTTATTTTCTATTTTTTCTTTAACCTAATTCAAACCTATATTAACCCATATGATATAGTTGTATAAAAATCTAACATATATTTTTATTTTTTATTTTTACAGTATATCCCTTTTCTTCTACATATCAATCTAATAGAAAATGAAAACCTCTTTCATGGGTATGTACATACTACCACCTCGCATTGATGATGTGTTTTATTTTTCATCACCAAATCTCCTGGATTGTCATATTAATTAATAAAAATTAAATAATATGATAGATATGATTTAAATTTAACTATATAATATTAAATAAATATTCTAATTCATTTATTACCATTCAATTAAAAAAACATTTCTCATGCATAAATATGGACTACCACCTCAGGAATTAATGTATTTTATTTTTCATCACCACCTCACATAGTTTGTATATATAAAAGGATTTTAATAAAAAAATATTATTTTTATGATATATTTATCATTATAGAAAGTTAAAATGATATGTACCTTCTTTTACTCTAGTTTTTTGGGAAATATATATGGTACTCATGAGTATTGATGCACACTTGACATGGGGCATGGAAAAAATATTTAAATTAGTTATGTATAGTATATTAGTTAACCCTAGGTTGTCTCATGATGAGGGGTGCACACAAAAAATGATAAAACCTTTTATTGGTTTTCTGAAGAAAAAAATTAGTTTTAAATTTCTTTTGAAAATGTGAGATTAAAAAACTGTTTGATTTAATTGATTTTAAATAATTGACAAAGATGGTGACTGGAGCAGATTTGGACAGACCTTAGTGTGATGCTGTTATTGTTTCCTTGTTTTACCTCTTTTTCTTCTGTTGACTGAAAAGAGTGATATTTATCTATTGAATTCTCTCTTCCCATTATATATACTATTATGATAAGAATATTCTTATCTAAAACGAGAGGTTGGTCTACCCTCTTTCTTATGTACATAGAATTGAAATAGGATTATTTGATAAAATGGGAAATCGCGAACCATGGATTATTGTTCCCTACTAAACCAATATTCCAGCATACAATCATACACACATTCCAAACAACTTTAATAACTCACCACCTAAACCTAATATGTTCTATCGTATATAGAAAATAATTGTGTGGAGGCAGATATGGATAACTGACCAGAGTAATTAAAATTTACAGAATTAAAAGCTCATGTAAGGACATTTGGAATTTAAAACTGATTTAATAATTGTAAACAGATACCTAAAGAAGAATGAATCTTATCAAATTTAATTAAAATAACTAAAGTGAAGAACATAGGTCTATACTCCCCCATTATTGATCACTCAATGAAACTACTACCCCATGGATGAGGAATTTGAGTTTATGTGGGAGAGGGGAGACATCATGGAGTAATGAAAAAAAGAAGAAAGTAGGGAAATAAATCTGCAGGGGACCATCATCCATAGCTTCCTTGACTGATCTCTACCCTCTTAAATCCACACCCATCCTTTTATTTATAGGCATTAAATAGGTTTTGGGGTGTCATAAAGGACTATTAATGTGTTTCGGGACGTAATGGATCATCAACAGTTGAAATTTTAGTTCCATAATTTCCTTCAAAAAATTTCAATTAGTTTCCCCTTATTTTTACTGAATTATAAAAAAGTTTATTTCTAGAGAGTTTTTCAAAATTATGTTTCTCATATGACCAAAAATTTTGAACTTAATCTTATATTTTTAGAAGATGTTATCATGCAATTACTCAATAATTTTATTTTGGCTGAGTGTTTCAAATATTATCATCCATTTTTGAGTGTCCAATAGTCGTATTAATGAGGGTATTTATCCATGAAATGTAATGGTTAAACATGTCTTAACATTATATTACAAATACATCTATAATCATCTATATTAGATGTATGTATCTTGTTTTATTATTTATTTACTAATGTGGGATCCATTCTATCATCAAAATGTTTTTTTCAAATGATTGATTTTTTTAGGCCTCTATAAGTTCTAATTATCTCTGGTTCTGAATGAAAAAGTTAAATCCCACATATAATGGAACTCTAAAAAATCACACAAATTTGATCATTATTTTAAATTTTATTCTTAAAATAAAAAAGTTAATCAAATTTCATAAAATTATGGAATTATGAATATTTTACATTTTATCCCAAAACACACCATAAATACAAAACTGATGCAAATAAAATCAAATTGAAAAATTAGTAAGGATTAAATAGTTTAAATAAATATATAAAATGGTGAAAATATTATCTTTATTAATTTCCCAACATTTAAACTATTCTTTCACTCAATCATAAAATTATGACATTGTAAATCATAGGGCACCAACATTACTAATATTCAAATTCCAAAGCAATAAAATAAAATTATTATCAATGTCATACTAAATTTTTAAAATACAACATAAAATATCAATTTGATTTCTCATTTTTCAAAGAAATAACGAAATCAATTATTTTTCTTTTTCTCTTTGGTAAAATGGTAGAAATTCACTTCTCATCCATTCAAGTTCCTTAATTCATTACCATTAAACATGTCATATCACGACTTACCTCACTTTTCAACCTTTTCTCTCACCACTCAAGATACAATTAAAGTGTATTTATACTTATATCATGAATACATGTTTCTTATTGATAAGATTATAAATTAACTACTTTCTCCCGATTCTAAAGAAAAAAATGAACATAAATCCTGTGGACTTTTTCAAAATGGTTAAAATGACTCTGAGGCTTATGGTCGGTAGGATTTGATTCTTAAAAAATTAATACTCAATGAGGAGGTTTATCTCTTAAGTAAAATATATGATATTTAAAATAAAAGTGTAATGAAATTATCCCTTTAAAAGTAGAAACTCCTACCTCACCCAACGTTTCAAATTAAAAGTATTGAATAATGAAAGCATAATGAATGATGTAAACCTTATTGATTTTTATCTACTTTTATATTTTTTTAAGTAGTTTTTCTAATTTTTTAAAATTTATTCATAGAATAAACCTCAGAACCCCCACATAATCACATATCATAAAATTCATCAGTCTAATGTTGATTATTTTTAATTTTTTCTATGTCACAAAAAAATTATTTTTTCATTTTTTTTCAATAATGTAAAACAATTCAGTATATTGATTGAAATAAAAACCATTCCTTATTCCCATAATAGCACCCCCAAAATTTTTTCCAATGAATTTAATCCCTTAAAGAATGTATCCATTGAACCCATAATTTAATTTTAAAATATCTTGTAAATAATGAGAGGATGGTAGGAATAGATAAAAACTATCCTGAAATAAGGATCATACCTAACAAGGTCATTCATTTTATCTATGGGTTAGAGAATTATTGATGTAAAGGTGTTATTATAAGGATAAAGGGTTATCAATATATTCTTGAATCATTTTAAATGTGTCTTTTCATAGACATATCTTTGACAAGTTCAAATAAAAGTTCAAACAGATGGCATGTCCCAACATCACTAGAAAAATATGCTCAAAAAAATAGGAAGTAATTTGTCTAGAAATACTCTAGATAATTAGAATTATATCATTGGAAAATAACTCAAGGCATGATTAATAATAAATTCACATTAATTTTAGAAAATCAAAGCATGAATAATGATATAGAGATTTTACTCATAAGAAGCAATCAATTTCTTTAAATTTTGAGTCTTCGTTTTAATATCTAAGCTTCAGATTAATAGTTTAATTTTCCATTTTACTCACTCAGTCTCACTATCATTTATATATAAAACATGGAATCATTGTATTCTTAAGAAACTCATGTCTCCTAAATATGTCAAATAAATCATAAATTCAAGTGTTGACATGATTTTTTTAAAGTTCAAGAAAACAATTTAAAGAAAACATGGAATTCAAATGATACTGAATGTAAAATAAATATCCCTTTATCAATGAGGCTTTAGTTAGGTGGTTCATGTCCTATTCCATTAGTTCGATTCTGTAACACTTTTATGACGTTTATTCTTTTATGAATCTCCATTTCTCAACCTTGCATCATCTTCATCAATGGTCCCAAAAAATAATAATAAAAACAAATGGTATTGTAGGCTTGTTTAATAATTCTAGAATATAACTGAGGGTAATAGTAAACTAATGGAAAATTGAGGGTTTCCTATGAGTATCACTTTTGTTTAATTTTTTTGGCTTGACACAAAAATTTAAATCTTTTGAAAAATCTTGGACTATAAGATTCTATCCATCACACTTAATTGATATAGTGTTCTCAATGAATTTTAATTTATTTTTCATATAAGTATATTAAAAATGGAATACATTTTTTCATTATGTGTGAGGGAAAGATACAACCTGGTAGGTCTTCATTGGTAATCTGGGTGATGTATTTTCATTTCCTTAACTATTTATTGAGGTATAGTTCCATAGAACTTCCTCAGCGTCTTCCCATTTAAAGTGAATGGGTTTTCTCTTATTTCCTTTTCAATATGCACATCATCAAAGGGGTATGTGTGAATAACAATAAAGGGACTTTCCCATCTGTAATGATTTTTTCCTGGCATTAGTTTACATATGGATTTGTATAACATCACTTGATCACTGGGTTTGATGGTTTTGGGTTAATCCATATTTTGATGAGCTATCCCTGTTCTATCTTTATAGATATTTAAATTTTTTAAAGCTTCCATCCCGATTTCCTCAACTCCGACAACTAAAATCATCTCTCCTTCTTATCTTTTTCAATGTTAAGATTTATCTCCTTTACCACCCAGTAGGATTTGTGTTCTAATTCTACAAGAATATGGAAACACATTACACAAATCTATATATAGGGGATCATCCCAATTGGTGTATTTTAGGAGGTTCTATAAGTTAATAAGGTATCATGTACCCATATTATCCATTCCATATTATTGGGTTTTACAGTATATTCTAGAATGCCTTTGACTTCTATATTGGATACATCTACTTGACTATTTATTTGTGGATGGTATGGTGTTAATTTTTTAGGATGTGCCCTACACTTTTTGTAGGAATACCTCCATTTTTCTATTTCATAATTGAGTTCCATATTCACTGATGATTTCTTAGGGCACTCCAAACCTATAGAATATGTTAGCCCTAAAAAATCACAAATAACTTTAGCATCATTACTCTTAGTGGATTTTTATTTCAACCATATTCAAACATATTCAACACTTAAAATAATATATGAATTTCCAAAGTACATTGGGAATGTTACCATGAACTATATTCCCCAGACAACAAAAATTTCAAAAAAAGTAATTGATTTTTGAGTTATTTCCTATCAATTTGAGTTGTTACTAGAAAAATAGCATTTTCACATCTTTACAAAATTCATATGCATATTTGAATATAGTGGGTCAATAAATATCTGATTCGAAAACATTTTGGGTTGTCCACTGAGTCCCAATTTGGTATCAAAATTATAATTTATAACAAAATTCAAACACTGATTCAATTTATCCTCTTTGTAAGTATCTTCTTATGATTTGATCAAGAAAAATATTACATACAAATGGGCCTTCCCAAATATAAAATATTGATTATAATTAAATATTTTGATGTAGATAAGAGTTTAAAAGAGAGGGTACCTGAGATGTAACAAAATTATTGACAATGTCTGAATACCATGGAACTTCACTAGTGATTATGTAGATTAATTATCTAGGAATCTCAATGAAATGTTTCGTGTTTTTTGAATGGGTCAAAACCCTCCCATGTATTGAGATTTTGAAATTAAGGTTATGACATTTTATTTTTCATTGATTAGAACTCAATTATGAGAGTGATTTTATATTTATATCATATTTTTAAATGTGTTAGAGGCTTGGAAAGTTCCTCATGTTTTTCAGAATTTTTTTGGAGTGTTAGAGGCCCAAATTCCTATTTTGGATTTGCATGTCCGGGGGCATGGTTTAGGGTAAACCATGAAGCCTCTTCTAGGTAACCATTCACCCTTGATTTGAACTGCCACATAGTTTGGATAAACCATGCAGGGTGGTGCACGAACATGTGTTATTCTCTATAATTTTGATAGAGGGAAACACCATGGTTTTCCCATAGTTAGATCAAACAGTTTAGTAAGTCACATAGGTTCTTTCACTTAGGTTGTACCTATAAACTATAGCCTGCATGGTTTTCACACTGTATAGAAATCTATTTGAGCAAAATCATGTGGCCAAGTAAGGGTAGGAAATTAAATTTATACCCCTTTTTTTTATTTCTTCTCCCCTCCTCCATATTTTTTCTCTCGTGGATTGTGTGCCAATAAAGAGGAAGACCTTAACCTCTCCTACTCATACGGTGTGGCCAAGATCCTATAATGGTGCTTTGTTTTCAGAGTGCATGGATGAAATAGAACTATCTCGGTAAGGCTAACCTCACCCTATATTCTCTTTCTCCTTGATCTAGTCTCATAGAGTGCTAAATCAAATTGATACCATTTACCCTATTTTTAGTTATTTCTATGAAATAGTCAATTCCCTTCTACTCGCATAGATTTAGAGCTCAACATCGAACGTGCCTATGTCTACGAATCCATGTTTGTTTGTTTATACCTTTATTTTTTGTTTTTTAGTATGTTTGGTTGTATATTTTTAGAAAACTCTGGGTATTTCAGTGATACCCCATGTGGATCATAAATTGAATTTATGACCATGTAAGATTCCTCTAGGAATTCCTTAACCCTTTCCATACATGTGAGGTCAGGTAATAGGTCATCAACCCCCTTGGGTAGCCAGTCCAGGGTTTTTTTATATGATAATAGTTTTTTGTTTTAAATTTGTTTTTTTGTTAAATTTTATGTTGTATATTTCAATTTTATTGAATTGACTATTTATATTTGTGTTGGTTAATTTGATTTGAGTTATCTGATTCGATGTTTTTGAATTGTTACGTTCATTAAAATTGTACAATTCAATCAAATAAAATTGAATTGCATAATTTTATTTATAATGCATATGTAAAATGCTTCTGATATATTGTAGAGACCATGGGGTCAGGGTGGGAATGGTCCAAAATAATTGGGATGGCATGGCCACTGGGATTGAGGTGATGTTGATAGTCTGTTTGGTCTTATCTTGGATTATATGGGTTATGAGATCACCGATTTGGTTTCATGGATGTTAGATTGAGGTGGCGAGGCCATTATGTTATATAGGCATAGCCTGATATGAATAGGGTAGAAATTCCGTCAATTGAGAGACATGTTAATAAGGTAAAGAAGTTCTGGTTGGATGTGTATTAGGTATTATATTGGTTATTACCACTCACTCATGGTGGAAAGATTGCCTAATTGATTCGTGTTCTTATAGGTTGACTCTATGATGAGGTGTTTTTGACCAATAATGTGTGTAGAGGACCCTGGTAATGTCGTTTATGAATTTAATTTCGGGGTGCTTACTGTAGAAAGCCACATGGATGGTGAGGAACCTTCGGTTGATAGCGATGAGGCTATAGGTTTGGGGATGAAGGCTTCTACTATTGAGGCCATGGTCCTAGTTCAATTTGGGAGAACTGATATCATCATTTCATGGGATGTCATGTTAATATCTGATGGTGACTTATATTTGAGGAAAAGTTCCATTGTGCCTCCAGATGTTAGGTCGTGGACTGACGGGTGCTTTTGAGTAGGGTTCTGTAAGATCATTGACTTGTTTGGGTGTGCCTTCTGAACATCATAAATTCATTTGAGACATTAGGAGTCCGGAGGCATGTGGTTTTATGTTACTTGTTTTGATGTGGAACCTAAGGGTTGAACTGGGCTATCATACTTCCAGGGATATCTTGGTCCATGGGCTAAGGATCCACTCCTTTTATGACTTTGGGAATTTCTTGAAGTAAGGGAAAGATTCTTCGTGGTTGTTGAGCACTAGAGAATCTTTTATTTAAATTGAATTCCATGATTTGATGCTTTTTATTTAATTATGTATTACAATTATATTTAAATGCATATGTTGGTTATCCACACTTGGGTGGTATCTTACAGAAACTTGTTCTCACACACTATACGGGCCCTTCGGGAGGTGTATAAACTTTATGTATTTATTTTAAGGTTAGGGATTATCTTCTTGAGATGGACCTTATTAGCTATTTTAAATGGGATTTTAGCATAATACCTTGAGATATTTCCTCCCTAGAAGTTTCTATTTTATGTTTCCTTTTCTATCCAACATTCTTTATATATATATATATATATCTACTATATTTTTCCATGGGATACCCCTTTTATATGTTGAGTAATACGACCTTTTTTTGTTAATAATTTTTTTTATTGCTACAAGTGGTATGTTGGAATATCTATCTATTTGCACTACTTTATTCAATTATGATTTCTCTATTTAATATGATTTATTGTGTTTCCTACATTTCCTGGTTTTTTTGAGTCTAAAGAGTCTTATTTATTCTTCTGCATGTTATATATTATCACTCAGACCACTACTATACCATTCCCCTTAGGGTATAATCTCTCTATTATGGCTTTATTATACCCTAACTGTTATTTATAACCCTTTGGTGTATTGGTAGGTATGCCTAAGGCTAGTGAAACCCGGCCCAAAAGCAATGTTGAAGTGGTTAGTCGGGTCAGGATGCTAAAAGTGGTATTAGGGTAGTTCATGAATAGAATTTAGTATCAATGTAAGGATATATACTAATGATATCGATATTTATTTTTCTTTTCTTTTCTACTAGTATTACTATTTGGGATATGTTAGACTGAAGATTAGTTTGTGGTTGGAATAGGGTAAATAACATGTTCTTGGGTGCCTAAAGGCCTATGTATGAGGTAAAAACCAAGTTACCAAGGGTGGTAATTTCCATTCTATTTTTCTTAGATTACAATTTATATGATTTTGATATTGAGTGGAATTCTTGGCTTATGATTTTATTCTGTTATGATATGTTACCTTGGCCTAGTACAGTAAGGATTAATACGTGAACCGTTGTCCTGGAGAGGTAAGGTGTGTGATTGAAATGAATATTTATGATTTTATAGGCACATGATAGGATGTTTTAATTTTAAATATGCATGTTCCAAGAAATTTATTTCCTTTGATATGTGAAATTTTATATGCCTTGTGAAAGTGCTTATGCTATGTGGCATATATAAATATTTCATGTGATATGCCTTGTGAAATTTTTTATAATAGGTTTCATATATAAATTACTTTTGATATGTGGATTGGGTCTAGATCATATAGGAGAGACATGTATGAAATGGGGTGATTATGATCACCAGTTGGGAAATGAAATTGCTATCTTGAGGCAACGTTGGTTTCCAGGATGGGCATGGGATCATGAAACTTTGATACTAGTCATTTTTTGGGCAGGTAAGAAGGCCATGAGGTTAGGATTCCATGTGGCATGGTTTTGGTATGAAAGGGTAAGGGTAGTATGAACGTGACACCTTCTACTTAGTTTTATATCAGCATTTTATATATAAATGAAATATATAGGGAGTTTGTCCATGTATGGTATTCAATAGGATTCCTCCTAGATGGCTCGGATGGAGGGTCAAGTGGGTGATGGATTGGTGCCACAGGAACACGATCAGTTTAAGACCTTTGAGGTACAGGTAGATCATGAGCATTAGGTGAGGCCATAGGTATATTCTCAAGAACAAGTTCTTGTTCTGGCAAGGAAACTGTTAGATTTGATAGCATTTAGTCTATGGCTTGATGAGCAGCTCAGGAAGAGCCTGATACGTGTATTATAGGGGATTGATAGGGTTGATCAAGGAGAAGATCCATCTATGGCGTATCTAAAACGGGATTTCCTTTCATAGCACCCATCACTAATTTAGGGTGAGTGTGTTCTATAGGTGGTTGAGAATTGGATCGATTCGATTCAGATGAACTTCAAGCTGCTAGAGATGCCTCTAGGGTGGATGGAGATGATAGAAATATATATTAACATAGGAACAACTATATACTGCTGGTACATGCATGTGAAAGAAGGTATACATGATAGACTTTCCTAGAAGTATTTTGACATCAGATTCATCAATAATTTATTGTTAGATATGACGAGGGAAGAAATAGTTGGGGATATCTTGAGCCTTTAGTAGCGAGAGATACCTGTCGTGGACTTTGCATTGATGATCACTGAATTTTTCTCCCATTACACCTAACAAAGTGAGTGATGACACCTCTAGGATGAGTCTCTTTGAGAATGGTTTACATCACACCACTTAGGTGAAAAAAACATATTTTAGTTGGCCTCTTTCTTAGAGGTAGTGAACCAGAAACTCATATCCAAGGGAAACGTGATGGATAGGTCATTATTGAGTTGGGAAGTGTCTTTAGGTGATTTAGTGGTGATTATTTATAGGTAAGTAAGTGAGGTTGATATTTGATCCAATATGGAAGTTAGGCCAAGGACACGAGGAGACCACCTTGGATTGGGTGATCGATAGTTTTTTTCCATTGTGGGCAGCCAAGACATGTCTAGACTCAATGTGAGTGGCCTCTAAAGGAGTTCCAAGAAAGTGGGTAGGTTAGTCATCAGGATAGGTTCTGCATGATAACTTCTCATGAAACCTACATTTAGGGATCAGGCCAGACTCAAGATTCTGAGGTTGTTTTGGTATTGGTACAAGGTGATGGTGGTCGAGGTTCAGCTGCATATAGTGGTCATGGAAGAGACAAAGGGACCTAGCAGTTGGGCCAGTGGTTGGTGGATGGTGAAATACTACCGGAAGGTCAGGTTAGATGAAGTTGATCTTTATATCATGTGTACATCATTATGATACTAGAGGATGCACAAGATGGTGATCCAACAATGGTTAGAGGTACACCATGGGAATAACCTGGTTTTTTATTTTGTTTTCTCATGGCTAGTTGAGGCATGTCTATTTTTGGGTGCACTAGGTGAATGGGCTATGTATATGGAAAGATCATACACTAGTCAGTTGGTTGGAACTAGCTCAAGTGCTTCATTTACAAATATATATATATATATATGAGTTGAGTGGAACCATATTTTGTTTTGGGCATCATTGGATGCATACTTTGGAGATTCTTGGCAACAGGGCATCAAGGAGATATGGGTACTTGAGGTGCACAGGCATCTAGGCACCAATGTGGTATGGTTCATGATTGATGTACAAGGCATCGAGTTATATTTGAGAATGTCTTCAGGTGAAAGAGCTCATTGTTCCACGTAATACATATCCATGAGGCTATCACCGATACAGTACAGAATTTTAATGGGTGAATAGTATGAAATAGGATAACCTAATGAAGAGTGAGGGTGAAGATGCATGAAGGGAGTATTTTGAGTCTAGGAATTTTTCGATGGGCCATTTATTTATTTGCTTTTTGTCCAGGATGGACTAGGGTAAGACACAGATAAGGTGGGGAGCCCCCACCCCCATGAAGTAAGTTGACTTGGACCCTTGAAACTAGGGTAGTCTGGGTTCTTTTTATGAGTATGGGTAAGATTTCCATGATCTCTGGTTTTTTTCTTATAGCATGGGGATGAGATATGTTAAGTTGGGGATGTTATAACATCATGAGTTTTTTGAACTGGTCAAAACCCTCTACCATTTTGATCTTTTGAAATAGTGGCTATGTCGTTTTCTTTTTCTTTGATCAAATCTCAATTATAAGAGTTTTTTATCTTTATTCTATGTTTTCAGATGGGATTAGAGTCTTAGAGAGTGCTTTGGGTGTTTTAGAATGGTTTTCGGAGTGTCGAAGTCATAAAGGCCTATTTTGGAGTTGCAGGACATGGCCCATAGTTTAGCGTAAACCATACAGCTAATTCTAGGTAATTGTGCACCCTTTCTTTTTGGATAAACCATACAGGGTGGATCACATCCATGAAGCCTTCTATGTAGTTATTACATAGGGATACCCCATGGTTTTCACATGGTCAAGGAAAACATTGCGGTAAGTCACACCGGTACTACCAATTAGGCAGTACCTATGAAATGTAGCCCACACGATCTATGTACAGTTTGGAAAATTGTGTGAGATAACCCATGTGATAATGTAATGGTAGTAAATTAAATTTATACCCATTAGTTATTTTTATTTTTTCACCACCCTTCCTCATTTCTTCTCTTGTGGGTTGCTCGCACAGTAGGTAGAAGACCACCTCCTCTTATACATCTAGGGTGTGTCCTAGATCCTCTATAAATGCTCTATTTTCATCTTCATTAAGTGAAATAGGACCATCCCAATAAGGTTAACCTCACCTTAGCTTCACTTTCACCTTTCTATCACCTCAGAGACTACTGAATATATCTGATTTGATCTACCCAATTTCTATGGATTTGGATAGATTCATTAATTCCTTCCAACTTTCTTAGAGTTAGATCTCAATATCAGATGTGCCTATATCAATGAGTTCATGTTATGTGGTTTATACCTTTATTTTTTATTTTGTGGATGTTTGGGGGTGAATATTTTAGTGCACCGTGTTTATTTGAGTGATACCCCCCGTGTTGAATCTTAAATTGAACTTATGTCCATGTGGGATGCCTATATGCATGCCCTAACCATTTCCTAATGTGAGAGGTCGGGTTAAATATCTCCAACCACCTTGGGTAGCAAGGTCAGGGTGTATTTTTTATATGATTATGGTTTTTTCTATAAATTTTATTTTTTTGTATAATTTTTATTCTTAAATTCAATTATATTGAATAACATTTTTAATTTTGAGTTTTCCATTTGGATTTCAGTTAACCAATTCGATTTTATTGAATTGTTTGGTTCATTTCAATTGTGAAATTTTATCATACTAAATTGAGTTACTTATATTTATTTTAAAGGAATTTTTAAAATAATTTTGATATATTATGGAGTCCCATAGGATTATAACGGGTAGGGCTCGAAGGAATTGGAAAGGTAAGTCAATCGAGATTGAGGCGATGTTGGTCATCTGGTTGGGCTAGGCACGGATTACTTGGGTGATGATAACACTAGTTGTGTGTCTTGGATGTCTAATTGAGGTGGAGAGGTTGTCAGGTTGTGTTCATGGCCTGGGATAAATAGGATGGCAAGGCCATCTATTGAGTGACCTAGTCTCAAGGGAACAAGTTTTCGGTTGGATGTGGCTTAGTTATTATATTGTTGATTGTATATCACCTATGATGGACAATGAGGCAAATTGAGTCATGTGCACATAGTTTGACTTCTTGATAAGGTGGATTGACCACTCAAGTGGTTAGAGGACACTGTTATTTAATTTTAGGAATTTAGTTTGGGGTTACCTGTAGAAGAAAGACATATGGAAGGTGAGGATCCTTCAGTTGATAGTGATGAGGCTATTAGTTGGGGGATGAAGGATCACCATAGATATGGGAGAATGAATATCACCATTTCTCAGGATTCTATGGTGAGAGATTATGGTGACATTTATTTTATGTATGGTATAATTGAGCCTCTAGATGTTGGGTCATGGGAGGATGGGTAATTTATAGTAAGGGTCTGGGGGATTGGTGACTTGTTTGGGCATGACTTTAGGATTTCGATGATTTAATTGAGACCTGAGGTGTAAGGAAGCATGGGTTGTCAGGATATTTCTTTTGAGGAGGAACCAGAGTGTTCACCTAAGCTATAATACATCATGAGATACCTTGGGACATGGTCCAAGTATCCGCTCCTTTTCTAAATTCAATTGTTGGTTTAAGTAGGTGATGGATTCCTAGGGGACGTTGAGCACAATATAATCTTGTATTTAAATTTTATTTCATGAGATGATACTTATATTTAGTTTTGTATTACACTTCTCCATAAAAAAATTATGTTGGGTATGCGCACCTGCATGGTATCCTACTAAGATATGTTCTCACACCATACCTGGGACCTTCTGGACCCATACAGACATTATATCAATACGTTCAAGTAAAGGATTATCTTCTGGAGCTGGACCTTAGTAGATATTTGGTTTGGGATGTTGGAATAGGACCCTAAGGTCATTCCTGAGTATAGGATTCTCTTTTAGCTTTCATTTTCTATTCAGCATGCTTTATATGTATGTAGCCACTATGATATGATATGGGAGACCCATTTTTATATTGACTTGTCCGACCTTTTTTGTTATGCAAGTTCTGTTTAATGATACAAGTGGAATTCTGGAAAGTTTATTTATTTTTAATTCTTTATTCATTTGTTATGAAAGTTTATTTATTTAATATGATGGATTTTTTTCACCATTGGAAGGACTAGTTAAAGTTTGATGAGTCTTATTTAATATGTTACATGTTATACATTATCACTCAGACCACTATTATATCTTTCCAATGAGGGTATATTCTCCCCAAATATGGATCTATTACACCCCTGCTGCTTGTAGACAACCTTTTTCAAATAGGGAGTCATAACTATGATTAGTGGAACTTGGCACGAAACCACTATTCGGGTGGATAATCATGTCACGGATACTAGACTCATTATTAAGTGTGTTCTGGTATATAATTTCTACTTTAGCGGTTTGGGTAATTTACTTAGATGGTTTTCCACCTTATATTTAGTTTTCCTTTTCTATTTATTTCCCAAATTGAATTCTTGTAAGAGTAGAAATAATCTTTTTATTCATGTCTTTGAATCATTTTTTCATTAAATGCATGAGTTCTTCATGACCAGATAAAATAACTACATTATTCCCAATAATATATGATTGGAATTTATCTAGTGAAAAGAAAAGTATAAGGGACTTCTTCTTGGTAGTTGTGTAATTGATATAAGTGGCATCCAAGGTCCTTGATGTGTATAATATGACTCAAGTATTTTTTACAATTGTTTTTAACAGAGTGGCTCCCACTGCTTGGTTTGATACATATCAGAACAACTAGAAATTTTACTCCCAGTTCGGTTGTAGCATTATTATAGGTTTGATCAATCATTTCTTTAATTAATCAAATGATTTCTTTTATGCATAATCAACATTAACTCCCTCATCCTTTAGTATTAATCTTGAGATATAGAGAAAAATATTACTAAAATATCATATGAATATTTGGTAAAATATTGCATGTATTAAAAAGGATCTGACATGTTTTATACAAGATTTATATGGGAAGGAATTTATAACATCAACTTTTGATTTATCAAAATCAATCCTTTTTTGTGAGATTATGTTCCCCAGTACTATTTAATTTTCAACCACAAAAATTATTATTTTGAAATATAAGTAAGGATTCTTTTCAATGAATATTTTCAAATCTTTTTCCAAATTTTCTAAGCAATGATCCAATGAATTACCAAAAATTGATAAATCTTTGATAAATACCCCCAGGAATTCCTTAATATGGTATGGTAAAATACTCACCATACATCCCTAAAATGCATATGGCATGTTGGGTAGCTCAAAATACATCCTTTTTAGGAGAATATGCCAAAAGTATAGGTGAAGGTCATCCTGTTCTGATTTTTTGGTGTGATTGGTACGTAGAAGTATACTAAGAATAAATCTAAAAAATAGTAATAATTTTTTCCATCTAACCATTCTAACATTTGATTGATGGATGTAATGGAAAATTGGTCTTTCTGGGTAACATAATTTAGCTTCATGTAATCTATACACACTTTCCTGCTATTTTTACACTCATTGGGATCAGTACATTTCATTCATTTTTTAACAATGAGAAGTGTAGTTTTCTTTGGGAATACATGAATGGAGTCAGCCCACTGAGAATCAGATATTGGTTAAATGATGTCAGCTATAATAAATTTCTCAACATCATTTTTAACATCCTCCATAATGGTGGGACTGAGTATTATCTAAGGTTTTATAGCTGGTTGGGTATCACTTTTAAAAAATATTCTATAAGAGAAGGCCCTGAGATTGATTCCAGGTATATAACATATACTCCATCCAATAGCTTGGAAAATTATTTTGGGAATTTAAACAATAGTTTGTTCTTTTGAATGGGATAGGTTATTTTCAATGATTAGTAGTAATTTTTCTCCTTCCATTAAGTAATCATACTTCAAATAACTTGTTAATTGATTAAGTTCCAAACAAGGGGGTTGTTCAAGTGATGATAGAGAATTTAGGTTTCCTACTTCTAAGGTTGGAGTCACTTATATCATCTCTATCACTTTTAATAAATAATCAAAAAATGTAGATTTTACCTCTTCCTCTAACATGAGATCAATATTTTTAGGTTCATGGGAATTTGAACATGCAAATGAAAAATGTTCTCCTAATAATAAAAAGTCATGAAGTATACATGAATCTTAAATTAGTTCTGTTCCTTATTCATGGGATATCTCATAATGTAAGTGATTTATAGAAGGATATTTATTTTCATTATGATAGTTAAAGTGTACTTCTCTACCTAAAAGTAACGTTTTAAGTGTTATTTCATATAAATTGATGATAATCTATACTGTTTTTAGTAAGGGTCTCCCCTAGATGATGGGAGAGTGTCCTGGTACTCGGTCTTCTTCCATATTAAGGATATAAAATTACACTAGAATGATAAATCCCCTTACTCTGATGAGTACATATTCTAGAACTCCATATGGGAAAATGGTGGATTTGTTTTATAATTATACTACAATCTGAGTTGGTTTATGTTCCCCAGTCTGCATGAATGAAAATACTGAATGAGACATAACATTTATTGAATATCCTATATCACATAGTGAATTAGTAATATTTTAATACCCAATAGCTCTATGAATTTAAAATGACTTTAAATCATGGAATTTTTGAGGTATTGGTGGGGTGATGAGTGCTGAGATGCTTCTTTCTATGATAATTCTTTCATTTCTATCTAGCTACCTTTTTTCATGCACAACCCCTTTAGAAATTTATCATACTTATGGATTTATCAAATTTCCTCTAGTGGTGAGATTTTGATCTCAAATTTAAAGAAGGTTTCAAGAATTTCTTTTAAAATTAGATTGTTTTCGCCCTTCTTAATTTCAGCTAATGCAGATGGGGATGGTTATTAGAAATCCTTTTTCCCCCTTTTTTAAATTTGTTTCTAAACATTACTTCTTAAACTTGTTTATTTCTCTTTTTTTGTTCGAGTCACTTTAAAATTTTCCATAGATGGGTTGAGCTTCCCAGGTTTCCCAGAATCATCATCCTCACTTTTTTCAGCTAGAATGAGATTCTTTCCACTTTGTTTTTGTAATGAAACTCACACCTTCCATGGGATTTAGAATTGTTTTTATTGGGATTTTTCATTCATTCTTTCTCAGAATGTTCATAAGGTAGTCTAATTTATTATCTAAACTTTTCAATATCTTCTTTAGATCCTCAATATCCATTTATTTTTTGTTCTTATGAGAACATTTTGAGGGGTTTTCATATAGTTTCATCTTTTATGGATGTTGATAGGGTTGTTGGAATGGTAGAGCATTGGTATTTCTACTAATATAATGGATGATTATTTTGGTATTGATTCTAAAAAGGAGGACTATCATGATTTTTTTAAAATCCATATTCCAGTTGGGTGTGCAATTGGAATAGCTAATTTGAAATCAATTTCCTTAGCTGATAAGAAGTTACACAACTTTCTTTTCCAAGAACCTATAAACATTTATCGGTGTAATGATAAGTATATGTGAATAACTCACATACCTAATTCAGGCCTCATTGTTTCTTCATATGGTTCACAACAAGTTGTTTCATCACACAACTCATTTCCTTAAGTATTGTTTCAATAAAGGTGAGTAATATTATGAAGTCCTTACCACGTGGATCCATCTCATGCCAATACCTCTGGTGTGGAATTTCTATTAGTTTTGTGAAATATTATTAATCATACCTCTAGCATCCACTAGTGACATATAAATCAAGTATCCTCTAGATGAGGTGTCAAAAAAGTTGTAATAATTTTTTGAGTACTCCTGGATATAATAAAACAAGGAAATGGTGTGCCTCTATAGTCAAATGTGAGCAGCTGGCACATAGCTTCTTGTATCTCTCCCAGTACTCATAAAGTGTCTCTCCAATCGATTGACAAATATAAAAGATCTCTAATCAGATAGTCGTTCTCCAGGATGCGGTAAAAAAACCTTTTTATAAATCATTTTTTAAGATCTTCATAGTCTTGGACCACTCCGAGTTTCATACTATAAAACCATTCCTTTTTTTCTCCCTAAATTTAGAAGGGGAATACCCATCACATTACAAGTTCTTTCGAAAATCCTCAGGGTCTAAAACTAGAGAACACGTTTGTAAATTCCTAAATATTTTTGTTAAGGTCTTATCCTAAAATAAAATTGAATTTAGGTAGAATTTGAATCATATTCAAGCTCAATTCAAAATAATTTATAAGGTGAGAATAGCTAGTTAATTTTTATTGGTTAGAGAATTGTGGTCTATAGAGATCATGTTGAGTTTTGTTGAGTTTCCAGCCATTATTGTAGGTTCAGAGTGATCATTGAACGTGTCACTTGAATATGTGAAGCGTATTTCCTCAAAATCCATTTGAATTTTTACTTTAAAATAGGGTTATTATTTAGTCAATTATAGGATCAAATTTAATAAAATGGTTATTTGAACTATGGTTCATTCAAAAGATACGAAAATTTAATTTTTTGATGTTTTGAGGGACTACCTCCTTGGAAACGGTGCCGAGTTTGATGTAGGCCTATCATGGGGAATATATTAACAATATTTAAATTACCTAAGTATAGTATAGAAGTTAAACCATAGTATTCTTCTAATGATGAGTTCACAATAAACTAGGTCGTCACTTTTCAATGGTTTTTAGAAAAAATTGGATTTAATTAATTTTGAAAAAAAAAGTGAGAGTTAGAAGAAGATTTATTTAATTGATTTTAAACAATTGAGAATATTAGTGGCCATAGTGGTTTTGGATAGACCTTAGTGTCATGCTATCAATGTATTCAAATTTTACCCCTTTTTCTTCTGATGACTGATAAGAGATAGATTTATCTACCAAGTCTCCTCTCCCCCTTAGATGGATGTTTATGATGATAATGTTACAATATAAAAAATAACATTGTTATACCCTTATTTTTTTGTTAGTACCATTACAGTAGGTTTTCTTTCATAATTAGTCAAACACTTACAAGGTATTTTTGTTCCCCAATAAACTAATATTAAAATATACAATCTTATAGACCAGTCAATGACCCTAGAGCACTCACCACCTATCCCTAATCTATTCCACCATATACATAAAATAAATGGGTGGAGAGACATATGGATCATCAACCAAATCACTTAAAATTAAAATTATTAAGACCTAACTAAACCGCATTTAAAATTTAATACTGATTTTAGAATTGAAACAATATGAAGACATAATATGGTATCTTATTAAATTGAATCACAATATGTCAAATCCTTGACTTATTTTAAATGCATTTTTCATTTAATTTATATTCTTACTTTTTGTGGGGGTTTCCCATACATTTTTGTTTTAAAGGGTGAGTTTTCATTATTTGGGCCAAACCACGAGTCCATTTGCAAATTTAAAAACCAATTTTGTTTTTTTATAACTCCTTTATTGTTTAAAATTTTACACCCATTAAGATTAAAAATTGGCATCTCATGGTATATTAAAACCACCATATCAATTTGGACTCCATAGGAATCTATAATAATGATGGATTTTGGATTTTTATTAAGGTATCGGGCCATCCATTAAGCCCATTTCCTAATTTATATTATTTTTTTAATATTTCAATATCTCATTAAAATTTTACTGTTTTTTGGGTATTTCACCTCCCAATAAATGTCAACAGCCCTAGGCCCGCCCCCATCTTTGTGTCTCCCTCTTTGGAGCTCATTACAATCACGGATTTGGACGAAACTTCTCGAGCTTTCTCAAAATGTCCAGATTTGAATAGAAAATTTTTTCCCTTCATATCTCCTTAATGTTTCACTCCTTTTCCCCCATTCCAGTTCCTACATGACCTCTTCATACTTATCGGAACCTCACTTTCAATTTTTTGTTTGGAAAATTGGATACTTGTTTATTTGGGGAGTTTTATTAAATATATCTCAAGTAAGGGTGTTTCCTCTCTTGTTCATCTAATTTTTTTAGGGTTTATTCCCCTTTTCATGAGGTTCTAAAATTTAAAAAATCTAGGTTTCATACCTAGGGTTTGATTTTGTTTCATTGTGGTGAAATCTTCTGGATTGGGGCTTGATTTCCCATCCTTGGAGTGCGGAGGTGGTGCAATTGACGTTTCGCACAATGTTTTGGAGTTTTTGGCATAATGGTAGGTGATATCTTGTGTATGCATTATTAGTTGAGTTAGTTTCTCTTAATTTATAATTTTAGAATGATTCTATTCCATTGTGATTGGTGTGAAAATTATATTTGGTATGTTTTGTTAAGTGGTTGGTTATTAAGTGTCATTTTTGTGCATAAATGAATATTTTTTGTATGTATTGCTTTTTGTGTTCATTGTTGTGGTTTTATGATACATGGAATAGTTTTATTAAATGATTTTATGGCTTCCAATTATTATTTATGTAATATTAGTATGATTTTTGTTTTCAAATAGGGTTTTAGTAAGATTTTATGTGAAAAACATGATTACACTCCTCCGAATTGTTTTATGAAGGTTTAAAATGGTTTCTCCATTTATGTAATAGGTGAAAATATGTTTCCAAACTATTTTGGTAGGAGTGTAATTTTGAAATGGGATATTTTAGTGTGAAAGGTCTATAATGTGATTTTACTATTTTGGAAAGTTTTTGTAAAAAAAGATAAAGTATTTTTTGAAGTGTGAATGTGAGGTGAAACATGTTGTGGTTTTTTTTGTTGTGAGTATGATTTCCAAAATGAATTTAAATTAAAAGGGGATCATGTTACATGTGTAGGGTCTGTTTGGGGTGTGTGTGACATGGAAGTGTTATTTTCATATGAAAATTATATTTCATGGCTTGTGTAACTTGTTTGAGCGCAACAGGGAAAACAAGATTATCTAGGTGGGGGACATGTACTAGTATGCAAGTGATCTTGTGGGCTTTCGAACCTGTTTTACGTAGCAAGTTTGACAATGAAAACACTAACTAAACATTTATGATGATGATTTTGGGGGACCATTAGGTTATGGTTATGACCCCTACAAGTGGCTTGTGTGCATGAGAACGGATATTTGTATGGTTACTTTCACTGAGTATGAGGTACCTAGGAGCCACAATGAGCTAGTACCTATAGTTGTCTTCCATTTTCTAGTGCTCATTAGATATTTTATACCTACCATCGGAATATGGTATGTTTTTTGGATAAATTTGATATCTTTATCATTCTATTTAAAAGTGTTGATTTCTTTTAAACTATCACACTTGAAAACTGATTTTATTTAATGTTGCATCTTCTAAATATTTTTACTAACATTTCTTATTTACAGAAATTGAAAAAATTTGTCATATAATGATTATCACATGGAATATTTTTTGGTGGAATCCTGCTGAGTTTAGGCTCACACTATACTTACACATTTGGTTGTAAGTAAACTTGGTTATATTTGTCACAGGTTGGGTAAATATTTTAGTGTCGGTGGTCGGAGTTTATAGCTTTTTTCAGGATGCAGTGTTTTGGAGATGTCTTGTGGGCATTTACCCTTTTCATGAGGTGGTTCATGGGATGTCCTTTTTAGTTTTGTTCCTTTGTAATAGTATTTAAACATTGTTTTAAATTGTTTAACTCAATTCTAAAATTTTTTAAAAGATAATTTGGTTTGAAATATACAAATTTGTTTTATTGGATTTGTTTGTTCTTTAATGTTTATAGTCTCTGTAAATCATTCCCAAATTTCATTTTATGATACCCGGACACTTGTTCCAGTGCATGGGAATCGATAATTCCCATCATATCTTTCCACGGACTGGATCGAGTTCCGGGTTTGAAGGCAACCAGATCTAGTTCGTGACCAAATGGTATCAGATGGGTCATGTTCACTCTCTTGGGTCATGTTATTTGGGGAAGAGTTGGGATAGTCCGAAGCTAGGGTTGTTGGGACACGACATTCTGATTATGAGTAGTGTTCCTAGATTTCACACCTCGTTACAGGATTCAAGTCACCAAGGGAAGTTAGGTTTTATCTGAGTCCATTTGTTTTCAAGGTCCATCAATGATTGTGGAAATGAAAAGAGAGTTGGATTAATGGTCTTAGCAATCTGACAGGGCTAGGAAGTCCTTGTGGATATAGAGATATTTTCCTAGAACACTCTCTATGATAGTGAAGTGATTAGCATATATCCTCTAACCATATTTCCAAGACTTGCACCGAAACTAGTTTCTTACCACATTGTCTGGTTTCATTTAGTTTTAGAATCATGGAATATTGATTTTAAAGAAAAAAAATTACTTGGTCATAAAGAAGAGTAATGTTTTTTATAAATGATTCTCTAATAAAAAGGTAATGGTTTTATTTTTGAAATGGTGGAACTAATTTTTTTATAATTGTTTTTAAATGGTAAATTGTGTTTTGAAACTCTTTTGAATGTATAAATTATGTCCAAGTGGATTTTGAAAGTCCCTTTCAAATGGAACTTTCTAAATTATTGAAAAAGTGTTTTGAATGGAAAAAATATTAATTTGAATTTGTGTGTGTATTTTAGAAAATTATTTTTGATTTGGTAACTAGTGGGAATTTTAAATGTTTTATGAACCATTAGAACCTTGTTTTAAATAAGAAGATATGAGTTTTTCAATGAATGGTTGTTGATCAAATGGTGTTTGTCGTAAAAACGAATGTGTTTTGAAATGGGTTGATATGATTTGAAATTCATGTGAATATATTTAAAGTGAGTTCTTATTTGAATTATTAGGCTTTTTTAAAAGTTTTTTTACATGTAAATTTGGTTGTGATTTCGTGGTTAGAAGTCTTGAGAAAAATGAAGTACTGGTTGATTAATTTGGTTTTGAAAAGTGGAATGAATTTTTCTTTTATCCTTTGGTATTTACATTGGTGACCACATATATGGGGTTATAGGGAATTATGTATGGTTAATGAAATGAATGGAGGATTTTTGGGATGGATATGAGGACGGTGCCAGGTGGGGCACAAAAACATACATGTTTGAGGCCCATGGGATAGCAATGGTAGATGCTCTAACCATGGACCCGTTTACTTTCAATAAAGTGATTTATTTTAATGGGAAACTTGTTTCCATTATGACTAGATTGGGTGGTTTTTATTATGTGTTTTGGTAAAAAAATTTATTGTTGTAAGTTTGAGTTTAAGAGGCCCTCTTTTTGAACGGATTTTGGGTTTCTGTTTGGTCATAAAGTGGGGTTGAAGGGCTGGTTAGTGGTCTTCTTTTGAGAAATGTTCTGGGAAGCCTTTATGGGTGTTCCCCTCATGTGTTCAGTTCTGGTTTGTGGAATGTTTTGACCAATAGACTATCTTGTTTGGGTCCTTGGGTTATCTCATTGAATAAGGTACACCCTCGTTAAAAGTTAATGCATCACTAAAGTACAGCCAAGATTGTTTCTCAATTGGAAATTCCTCCAGTTGAACAACACAAGGAGTATTTTTCTTGATCATCGGAGGTTGATTCCACATCATTTAATTTATTGGTTTGGTGGATCCTCTTGTAGTAGGAGAGCGGTAGTGGAAGGTTTAAATAGACCTCAGTTACTTAAGTTACCCGAGTCTCCAAAGGTAGAAGCGGTATAGTGTTATCGATATAAAATGTTGTCTAAGAGGGTCTCTAGGTATTTCATGATTCTCTCTAAAATTAGGGTTCATGTTAAGTCACTATTGTCGTGAATATGGTCAAGAGAAGATGATATGTCCATTTGTAAGAAATCTTGTGTTGTTTGGGACTCATCATATGTTCCATATCCACATATTGTTTCTATCAGTCACAAGGGTCATGTTTGGTGACACCTTGCAATGTCATGTGCTCATTTGACTGGAAAACTGAAGGTTGTGCAATATTATGAGAGTCTTTGTTTTATCATAAGTGTGCCTCATTTTAGAAAATCTTATCATCCTCTGTTTGGAGGAAGGTGTTTTCATATGTCATTTCCTCTTTCCGTTTTTCATCCAAAAAAGGGGTGATGTGTGTTCATCTTCTAATATCTTATTTCAACAAAATTTCAAGTTTTGTTAAAGTGAGTTTGAAGTGTGTTTTGTCTCATTGAACCCATCTGGGATCATAGTGTAGTTGTTAGTGGCACCAAAACAGGAATTTCTATTTGGGGTTTTCTCAGGGCCTGACTACAGGGATGAAGATGCATTAATAATCTGAGCTCTAGCCATATGTCCCAGAGTGAATCTGGAGAATAGTCTGGGAAATCCCAAGGTTATTAAAAAAATTTGGTGTAATCCCCTTCCCCAATATAAAAGATGGGAATAGTTTAAACCTCATGTATAGTGGTATTTCTCCATTTGTTCATATTCAGTGGAAAGATGTGGGGGAATATCATTCCCATGTTATCTCATAAGTTTATGCTTTTCCCCTTTTGGTTACCATTTTGTTTTTAGAGAAATGAATGAAACTTGGTCTAGGCATATGGTATCACACAGTTGGTGCACAGTTAGAAGTAACTATGCACCAACCTAGGAAACAATGCTATAAGAGAAAGTAGCTATCACACAGTATATGAATGGACATGTGCCTCAGCCCATGTAACTATGCAATGTTTCCCATTTGGACATAATGATCATCATGGTTAGCCGATAGTTTCCCAAACCATGCGGACTAACCATGCGACCATGCCAACTCTATAAATTCTGGGGTCTTTTTGTGTCAGTCGTTCCTAGTTGGTTAATATGGTTGGTTCTTATGGTGGGGACACCCACTAAGTATCTTTTGTAAATTATTTTGGAAAATTATAAGGAAAGTCTACCCCTTATAATGGGGAGACTATTCGGGCCTCCCCCTTTTAGTGTCTCGATTCTTTCTCTGGAAACAATGAGTTTCCCCTTACGGTGGGGAGCCTATTTGTGTCTCCCCATATCAGTAACTTGGTTGTGTTCCATGTGTTGTTCTGAATATAGGTACTCTCATTCGGAGTTATTTAATCTCCAACTTCCTTCATGAGTAAACATTGGTATTAGAGTTCACCCAACAGTTTTTTTGAAGTAAAACTATGATGACCTCATTCGTTTTCATTGTTCGTTCTCGTTATATTCCTTGAGTCTTGTTCTGAAAGTGTTTGATGTGTATTTTTTTGATTTAGTTTGAATATTCTTGATCATTTTATGAAGTGGTGATAGGTTTGGGTTGTTGAGATTATTCCTTCCTTGATGGATCAATTGGAGGGGTTTTGGCCTTTTGGGGGTGGATGAAACTTGGAAAAGGAGTCAATTTTGGCCTTCTGTTGGGTTTGGTATTTTCTTTTGTACTGGATATGGCTTATCAAGGGAAAAAAAGTTTTATGGTGGGGAGAATTTTCAAATACATGACTTATTTTAAAGGTATTTTTTATTTAATTTCCATTCTTGTTTTGTTGTGGTGGTTTCCCATACATTTTTGGCCGAACGGGTGTGTTTTCCTAATTTGGGCCAAACTGTGAACCCATTTCCAGATTTAAAAACCAATTTTGTTTTTTATAACTCTTTAATTATTCAACATTTTACACCAATTAAACATCCTAGTTGGTATCTCCTAGTATATTAAAACCACCATATCAATTTTAACCCCATAGGAATCCATAACAATGATGGATTTGGGTTTTTTATTATGGTATTGGTCCATCTCGTATGACTATTTCATACATTAAATTGTTTTTTTAATTTTCCAATATCTCATTCATTATTAACTATTTTTTGGTTATTCTACCTCCCACTCTAATACGAAAGACCTATGTGGGCTCCCATATTCATGTCTCCCTCTTTGGATCTAATTACCATTGTGGAATAAGGGGAAAACTTCTCAAGATTTCTCAAGTCATTCGGATTTGAAGAGGTAATTTTTTCCCTTCATAACTCCTTCATTTTTTACTCTTTTCCTCCCATTATAGTTCCAAAATGATCTCTTTAGCTTTATTTAAACCCCACTTTCATTTTTTATTTTTAAATTCATCTACTAATGTATTTGGGGAGTTTTATTCAAGATATCTCAAGTAAGTGGGTTTCCTCTCTTATTCCTCACATTTTCTTAGGGTTTCTTCCACTTTTATTAAGGTTCTAAAAGGTTCAGTTTCTAGGGTTCTTACCTAGGGTTTTAATTTGTGTCATTTTGATGAAATATTGGGGATTGGATCTTGATTTCACTTCATTGTGGTGCAGTGGTGGGGCGATTGTAGTTTCACACAATGGTTTGGTGTTTTTAGCACAAATGGTAGGTGATTCCATTTGTAATCACTATTGGAAGAGTTATTTTTTCTTGATTTATATTTTTATCGTGATTCTATTCCATTTTTCTTGGTGCGAAAGTTATATTTGGTAGAATTTGTTAAGCAGTTTGTTTTTAAGTGGTATTTTTGCGCAAAAATGAATATTTTTTGGTGTGTATTCCATGTTGTGTTCATTGGGGTTGTTTTATTATTCATGGAATAGTTTTATTAAATGATTTTATGGATGAAGATTCTGTTTTTATGTGATATTGGTATGCTTTTGTTCTTAAAAAAGGGTTTTTAGAAGGATTTTATGTGCAAAACGTGGTTACACTCCTTCGAATTGTGTTGTGAAGGTTTTAAATGGTTTCTTGATTTATGTAAGAGGTGAAACTATGATTCCAAACAATTTTGGTAGGAATGTAGTTTTGGAATGCTCTATTTTAATGTTAAAGGGTGGTTATGTGATGTGTACTATCTTGGATTGGTTTTGTAAATTTTTTTAAAGGATTTGTTGAAGTGTGAAAGAGAGGTGAAACGTGTTGTGGGTTGTTTTGGTGTGAGGATGATTTCCAAAATGAGTATGAATGAAAAAGGGGATCATGTGACATGTGTGTGGGGTTTTTGTAGAGTTTTTGACTTGAAAGTGGTATTTTCATTTGAAAGATGTATTTCATGGCTTGTGGAACTTGTTTGAGCACAAGAGGGAAAACTCGGGTATCTTAGTGGGTGGACATGTACTTGTATGCTGGGGATCCCGTGGGGTTTGGTCTCTATTTCACATAGAAAGTTTGAAGATGATAATACTAACTAAAACATAATGATAATGATGTTGGTGGACCACTAGGTTATTGGTATTATCCCTACTAGTGGCCCGTGTGCATGAGAACAGATATTTGTATGGTTACTTTCACTGAGTACGAGGTACTTGGGACCCATAATGAGCTAGTTCCTATGGTTGTTTTCCCATTTCTAGTGCTAATTCAATATTTTATACTTACCATTGAAATATGGTATGTTTTGATGGATAAATTCGGTAGCTTTGTATTTTTATTTAAATGTTGTGATTTCTTTTAAATTATCCCACAGGAAAACTAATTTTATTTAAAGTTTCATCTTATAAATATTTTTACGTGCATTTCTTGTTTACAAAACCTGCAAGATTTTTGCCTTATAATTATTATAACATGGAATATTTTATTGTGGAATCTTACTAGGATTCGGATCACACCCTACTTGCACATTTGGGTGTAAATAGACTTGGTTAAATTTGTCACAGGCTGGGTAAAGATTTGTGTGTCGGTGGTCTAGGTTTCTAGCGTCCTTCATGATGCGGTGTTTTGGAGAAGGATTGTGAGTTTTTCTCATTGTCATGAGGTGGTTCATGGGATGTCCATTTTGGATTTTTCCTTTATAATAGTCTTTCAGCATTTCTTTAAATAGTGTAACTCAATTCTGAAATTTTTTTAATTATAAATTGGTTTGAAAAATCCAGATTTTTTATATTGGATTTTTTTTGTTTTTAGTTTATAAACATGGGTAAATAATTCCCAAATCTCATTTTATGATACCTAGTAACTTGTACCATCCTGTGGAGATTAGGAACTCCCTTCAAGTATTTCCACAGACTGGGTTGGGTTCCAGTTTTGAAGGAGACCATATATGGTTCGTGACACAAGAACTCAGGAGAAGCACATAGGTCTAGCCTCCCCTTTCCTTGTCACTCAATGATAATACATGTATATGGATGAGGAAGTTGAGTTGATGTGGAATAGGGGATATATCACAGAGTAATGAAAATAAAATATGAATAAGGCAGGGAAACAATTTGTGGGATATTGTCATCCACATCTTCCCTCGGGGATTGATATCCTTTCAAATACACCCCTATCCTCTTTTTTATAGGCATGGAAGAGTCTTTTGGGGTTAATAAAGAACAATTAATGTGTTTTGAGATATAATGTGTCATCAAAAGTTGAAATTTTTATTCTATAATTTTTTTCAATAGTTTTCCCATAGTTCCCCATTTTTGTAACCAAATATTAAGCATTGTTCTTCTCAATTTTTTTTAAAAATTCGTTTCATTTCTGAACTCCAAATTTCAACCACATCCTCCTCGTATTGAAGATGATATCACCTCATTTCACATTAATTTTTTTCTACATGAATTTTTCTAAAATCATCGTCCATTTTGAGCATCCAATGGACGGATTAATGAAGGTATTTCTTAATTAAATATAATGTTAAAATTCATCATAAAGTTCTCTTTAAAATACATCAAGATTCATCTCAATTTTTGTTTTGTAGCCCAGTTTATTCTTTATTTAATATGTTGGGATCCACACTATAATCCAAAAATGTTTGCAAATTGATTGATTTTTTTGGGAATCTATATGTTCGAATTAACTCTGTGTCCATAAGAAATGGTTAACTCCCAAAAATCTTAGAATCATAAAAAAATGAATCTTAATGATTAAATAAATATTATAAATTTATTATAAAATAGAAAAGTGAATAAAATATGTTAAAATTCCTTAATTAAGAAATTTCTAAATTTTTTCCCCACACACACCGTAAAACCCAAACTGATGAAAATAATCCCAAATTAAAAAAAATTGGGAGAGTTTAAATAATTTAAATATATATAGGAAATGGGTCAAATATTAACTCTATAAAGTACATATATGTTTCCTTTTATATGTTTTAATGTAATTACTTTTACCTAACCATCATTTATATCTCATCCTAAATTTATAATTAATTTATAAAAATTAATATTTTATTTTGATTAAGATTTTATAATTTATATAATCATGATACATTATACCATAGTAAACCTACCAAAGTTATTTATGAAATATGTGTCGAATATCGTCAAAAAATATGATATGAACATAATTGTTTGAGTAATTAAATATAACATGGTAATAATAAATATAAAACTAATAGTAAACTTGAAGAAGGTTTGTAATAAAATGTAACACTCCAAGCTTCCATGGTATGCTTCTCTTTGAATAATACATTAGCGTGTGTTGTATGCAACTTCGAGTTCTAACACACACCACAACCAATCAAACTAGCCGTTATGAATAGTAATACCAACTTTTTAAAATTTTATAAATTTTATCTTTCAAAATGGATTTTTTTTTATTTGGAATATCAAAATTAGCTTAGGGTGAATTTTTTGTATTTTTATGAAAACATTCAATTATTGATGAATAGTGAAAAAACACTGAGTTATAGTTTAAAACCGAATTTTTATATAAATAATTATTTATTTTATTTAAATTTAATTAAGGTAAAAATAGATACATAATACTTATATATGTTCAATTTAATTCATTAGAGTTAGTTTAGAATAATTTTAGATATATAAAAATTTTATTGAACTTTTCACCGTCTTTTACCCACCTACTAGGAGAATTTAGAAATTCCCATAAAACATAATTTTACCGTTTATGTGAGTGTAATTTCGAAAATCCAAGAGACACGGTTAATATCAAGGAGTAAAATGTGGTTGAATAAGATAAAAATAATTTTTTGTGAATAGTAACTTTTTTACTTTTATTCACCACGGTTACAAGTAAATAGGGTAATTAAGGGTAAAAATGATATTATTATTACCCTATCACATGTCCTAATTATATTGGACAAGTGTATCTCGACCAAAAAAAACCATAGGAATAAAATATTATCATTTAGGTCCACTTGGTTTAGATTAGGAAATTTATTATTATTTAACTCAAAGAAGAGTTAAAAGAGTTAAAATCAAAGTTTAATAACTAAAACATTTTTAATATAGGGTTATACATAATATAAATTCTATTATAAATATTCATTCGAAATATAAGAATATTTCCTACATAATGGAATTTTATTTATAATTTTTAGACATTAACTAATTTAACTTATTTGTGACACAATGGTGATGCAGTAATTACCTAATTAATGAAATATTAAAATAATTGATATTATAATTATTAAATAAATGTAGTTTGAGATTTTTTATGAATTCCACTAATTTTATAGGTTAATATGAAATATTGTTATTGGTTATATAAATTTTGTTCGAAGTAGTAATGCTGTTATGAAATTGTCAAAAACAAAATACCCAATAGTGACAAAATTGACATAAAAGAGTTTTTAAAACAAATATTATATTATTAATTGATATTCTATTCCTAAAAATAAATGGTTCGGAAAAAGGAATTATATAATGATATTTTTATAATTAATGGACTACTTGGGGGTCTCTTGGAGGTATATAGTATGTTTATTAACTATATAATATAAAAATACAAAGAGACATGGTAAATGTCAAATTATTTAACTAAGAGTTAAATATAAATGATAAGGTTAATATAGTGACACAAACCTATCTAAAATCAATTGGATGAAAGGATTTCAACCCATACCCACCTTAATCTTTAAATAATCCACTTTTGGAGCCATTAGAAACCGAATATGAATTTATTATAAAATAATATTTCTATCTTTTCCAAAGGTTCCCCTCGCCCCTCTTATTAAAGGGAACTCCCCCTTCTCTATAATTCATACCTTCAAATTTATTTCGGTCTGCCAAAACCTACCCAAATATCCTCCCAACTTCCCTCACATAAACCTAGAGTCCTTATTTTGATCATAAATCCAACCTAAGTATCCCTTTTGATCAAATCAAAAGGAAGAACCTGAAGAAGATGTAATGTTTTCCCCACCCTCTTTCAAGTCCATTTCTTCTTTAACTTCTTCTTTCATTTTTATTTCCATTATAAAATAATAACTCCTATATCTTCTATATACTATGATGTTATTATAAATATGGTACAACCATATTTCATATTCTATCTATCCTTTGAATGACATGTCACCATACGTGCGTACGTACAGCTTACCGTCTCCACGTCGTGGTGTCATTGTTATTCAAAACATTATTATTTGGATGGGTATGATAATGATGTGTAATTTATGTAAATAATATATATAACATGATAATTATTATTTATATATTTTATACCATCCAATTGTATAATATTTTAATATCAAAAGAATGATATTGTCGCCCGTGCATACGTACGGACTACCGTCTCCACAAACGTGAGGAGATTCATTCCCCATCGTATCCATTCAAGTATAATTCTCATTTAATGATTTAAAATAATGTTTAATGACTTCATATAATTCTGAATATTAATAATATAAAACCTATGGATAAAAAACATGACTTATGTAACAAAACATATAAAATAAAATGAGTAAGTTAACACCCGAAACGATGATAATACTAAAATATTATTAACAAAGAAATATTAAAAGATACTATATGATATCATATTTATGTATATGATTCTTTTATAATTTAATAACAATGATTTTACTATTATACATAATGTTAACCTACCCTCAACCAAGGAAAAGTACAAGGTAAGGGTTTATTTCACAATCTCTACATTATCAGAGGTTTTTTATATGTAATTATCTACTGGGACCTCCTTATCATCCACATCCATGTTTCTTAAAAATGAATTTCAAATAATTATTACTATTTTAAAAACTATGGGTTGAAGTCATTTATACCCTTGTTTACTTTTTATAAGATGTTTATAAATGAATCTTTCTGTCGTTTTCCAAACAAGGTCCTTTTTAACCTTTTCGACAAAATTATGGTAAGAATGTCATTTTTAACTTATACGGTGGGTGAATCTGTTTTCCTCCGTTATAAAATCTTATAATCTTCCCTTACAATCTTATAAGGATATTTTCAATGTAAATTTTTTATTTTATAATTATGTGACATTTAAATGATTTAAAAAAAAGATATATTTCTCTCAAATAGTATTGATTTCATCTATGTCAACATCCTTTGATGGATTTTAAGGGTATTTGAAGTTGATTTATTATGATACAAGACTTCCATATTGTATTTAAGGTTTTGTATTATGTTTGACTATGGATGTGTTATTTTTATACCATTCATGGTTTATTGAGAAATTATTGACATTTTTTATGCTAGTTTTAATACGAATGTTTATGTTATGTTTAAACCTATTCATATGAGGAATGCATTGGACATAATAAGTGCTGGGTGGAGCCTGCTATGGCTCCTCGATCCATCGGTAGGTCTAATGAGAAAAACTATTGTCTTGGTACAAGGCCTTGACAAAATCATATTTTTAGTCTTAGGACAAGACCATGACTATGTGGTTATGATAGTCTGGAATTATGCATTCCGTCATTATAAAAGTGGTTATTGATATTGAATGTGATTATTCCTATAGTAGAATATCCATGTGAATAAGTAAATGGAATTATTTCATTTTATTTCTGCCATATTATGTTTAAGTTCATGTTTTAAAGGCTTTTTTTAGTTATACATTTCCTTAAATGATTATGCTTATTTATGAAAGTTTCTGCTATATTATTATCCTTACTGGGCATCTGAGCTCACCCCTTTCTATGTTTAATTTTTTCCAGGATGTGAAGAAGTATTTTATGAATGACCTGCGGGGATAGTATGAGGACATATGAGTGTGGACTATGAAGACTGTGTTTTTGTAGTTTTTATTTTATGATGTAATGTAAACTTTATGAATGTATCGAGTGATTCCAAGGCTACTAAACTAATCGATCTTTCGAGACTTGATCTTTTGTGGTCATGCCAATATTTTTTAATAATTCACCGACTCTGGGTAACTGGGTTCAGGCCATTACAGTTGGTGTCAGAGGAAGTTTAGTTAAAACCTTGGAAACTAGATTTAGATAAACTCTGATTAGAGCACATAGAACTAAGATGGACTTTGAGGATTAGTATAGAAGAACTTCCTAGAATTTTGGAATTGTTGACATTTTTTGAGTTTTCCGAGAAATACATCCCTCTATTTATACGAGCAGGTAAGGGTGTCTCTGGCACAGATGTACCTAGGAGTAAATCTCAAAAACACCGCTTTGATCTATACTCGAACGGGAACTAGTGCACGACAATGGGCCTTGCTGCACTCTTGGTTATAACACTCCCAGGGGATATTCTAAGGATAATTCTCATTCTCTTTACAAACCATTATGAAGGGTTTATGAGTATATACTTCCTCAAAGAAAATTTTTTATTGTTATGGATTATATCCATAAACTGTTCAATTTATGTAAAGTGTTTTACAAGTTTAGATTTATGGATTCTGATTCATAAACTAATATATTATATTCCATTGTTTAGAAATGGAGCCTAATGGAAGAAATGTAAATTGTATCAATGTACGCACTCCATGTATGGATTTCCCTCCTACTCAAGATAATTATAGCGGAGCTGGTGATGCAACTGGTGCTGATCAGCTAATCACTATACTTGGACAACTCACTTAGGTTATGAATAATAACCTTACCCATATGGAGCACCCTGATTCGCATCGTGGAGGATAAATGTTAGACTGCTTTATGAGGAAAAACCACCAACATTAAATGGGATTAAAAATCCATTAGTATTTGAGAAATGGATAAATTTCTTAGTGAAAATATTCCATTCCATGGGGAGTAGTGAAAGGAAAAAAGTTATCATGGCAGTTTACTGCCTCACTGGAGATGTTGATCAATGGTGGTAATTTATTCAAACACAAAGGAAATTGATGAAGTATCAAATATGGAATGGAGGGAGTTCAAAGTGATTTTCTTAGAAAAATACTTTTCTCGTGACCATCGAGCAGATATGGAAAGGAAATTTCTGAGTCTGATACAAAAGGAGGCTGAGAATGTCGCAAAATATGAGGCTAACTTTACAAGGTTATCAAGGTATGCTAGAGAATATATAAGTAACCCAAGAAGTAATATTGATAATTTATTTTATGGTTTAAAACCATTTTTCATCGATCATTACTATCACAATCCTTCTCATTGTATGAAGATATTGTCTCGTGTGCTATCAAGACAGAAAAATAATTCCCTAAGTCTTATGACTTTAAAGAAAAGAAAGAGAAGAACAGATATGCTAATCACTATGGAAATGGAAATAAGGGGATGAAGGGAAAAGTTAAATATCCATCCTGCTGTAAATGTGGAAAGAAACACCCTGGTACTTGCATGAAAGTAATGAGAGACTGTTACAAGTGTGGTGAAAAAGGCCACCATGCTTGTGATTTTAAGGGGAAGAAAGAAGCTACTGACGTTCAATGCTTCAACAGCAGGGAGATGGGACATTATGCAAATGAATATCCTAAGCATCAGGGGATCTTACCTCAAAAAAGGCCCAGGGATCAAGGCCAGGCTTATGATATCATTAACAGTGAGGTAGAAGCTCTAAAATACGTGGTGGTAGGTAATTTAATGGTTTCCTCATGTTTAGAAAATGCATTATTTGATTCTGGATCATCACATTGTTTCATATCTTCCCAGTTTTCTAAGAAAATTAGATATTTCCAATTTGATCTAACAAGGGATTTTTCAGTTAAAACACCTAAGGGAAGTGTCATTGCTACAAATTTTTGTGGATCTGTTCCCATTAGGGCTTATAAATGTTTATTATCTACTGATATCATCATCATACCCATGATTTAATTTGATATAATCCTCGGTATATATTGGATTTCATACCATGATTTGAAGATTTATTGTAAGAAGAAGGAGGTTACAATTTTTGATGATGATGATAAGGAACACCTTGTCTTTAGAGCAGAATCATCACCACCTAATTCTTATCTATATCCACCCCCAGTAGCGAAACTAAATTCAATTATTGGGGAGGAAGAGAATGAAATGACTATGGGTATGTAAAGGAATGTTCAAATAGAGGATGTACCTATTGTAAAAGAATATGTAGATGTGTTTCCGGAATATTTACCTGGACATCCTCCAGAATGAGAAATTGAGTTTTCTATTGATTTAATTTCTGGTTCAAGGCCCATATCGAAGGCCCATTATAGAATGGGCACTATGTAATTAGTTGAACTAAATAAACAACTAGAGTAATTGAGTAATAAGGGATTTATTCACCCTTGTGTTTCTCTTTGGGGAGCCCCTTTCCTTTTAGTTATGAAGAAATATGGATCAATGAGTTTATGTATCGACTACAGGGAGATCAATGCTATAACAATAATGAACAGGTATTCCTTACCTCACATTGATGATTTATTTGGCCAACTTCATGGAGCACAATACTTTTCAAAGATTGACCTTCAATCTGGATACCATTAGTTGTGTGTGAAGAAGGAAGACATTCCAAAGACAACATTTTGAACCAGGTACAGGCATTACGAGTTTACAGTAATGCCTTTAGGGCTGAATAATGCATCCTCTTTTTCATGGATCTAATGAACAGAGTTTTCAAGGAATATCTCGATGATTTTGTAGTGGTATTTATTAATGATATCTTGGTATATTCCAAAAGCTACGAATACCATGAAAATCACTTGCCCGTTATCATGAAGACTATTAGAAGAACATTAATTATATGAAAAGTTTAGCAAGTGAGAATTCTGGCTTCAGGAGATCTCTTTTCTTGGCTATATTGTCTCTAATGATGGAATCTCTGTTGATCCTTCTAAGACCATGTAAATCCAAGAATAGCCAGCACCAACGAGTATAACTGAGGTATGCAATTTTATTAGTTTAGTAGGTTATTATCGGTGTTTCGTCCAGAATTTTGCCTAATTGGCTAACCCATTAACGAATCTCACACGTAAAGGGGTTAAATTTGTTTGGACAAAAGAGTGTGAATAATATTATGAATAACTGAAGAGAATATTAGTCAATTATCCTATATTGACTCTACCATCGGGGAATGATGGTTTCGTTATTTATAGTGATGCATCGAAGAAAGGACTTGGTTGTGTCCTTCTGCATAATGATAGAGTTATTGCCTATGCATCGAGACAGCTAAAAATTCATGAGCAAAAATATCCTACTCATGATATTGAGTTAGCTGCTGTAATCATTGCTTTGAAGATATCAAGACATTATCTCTATGGTGAAAAATGTGAGATTTATACTGATCACAAGAGTTTGAAGTATATTTTCTCACAGAAATAACTCAACATGAGTTAAAGGAGATGGCTTGAACTACTCAAGTATTATGATTGCACGATACACTACCACCCGGGGATGGAAAATAAGGTGGAAGATGCTTTGAGTAGAAAGGATCATGGAGTTTTGAATAAGATGAGAGTTGAAAAGGATCCTATATACATGGATCTAGTAAAGATGGATATGGTAATCACCATGGAAGGTAAAACATCAATTATTTTTAAATGTTTGCCAAACCATATTTACTAGAAAGGATAAAGAGTTATCATACCGATGATGAAGAGTTTCAAAAGAAGATTAATGTTGTGAATGATGGGAGATTGAGTGACTTTGTGTATGAAGATTGAATTTTGAAATTTGGTAAGAGAATTTGTGTTCCCAATATACCTAATCTAAAAAGGGAATTGTTGGACAATTCTCATAGTTCCAATTTCTCTATACACCCTAGGAGCACAAAAATGTATAGATATTTGAAGGAACATTTTTGGTGGGACAACATGAAGAGGGAGATTTCTGATTTTTTTGTCAAGATGTATGTTTTGTCAATAAGTGAAATCTCGATGGAAACATCCTAGAGGAGTCATGCAACCTCTTCCCATACCAGAGTGGAAGAAGGATAATATCATGATGGACTTTGTCATGGGACGACCAAAGAATCCTAGAAGGAACGATACAATATGGGTCATTGTTGATCGTCTTACCAAGTCAGCACATTTTCTTTCTATAAGGGAAGATTTACCACTTGTACATCTAGAAAGGATATATATTAATGAAGTTGTGAGAATTCATGGATGACCCCTATCGATTGTTTCTAATCGTGATCTCCATTTTACTTCAAGATTCTGGAAGAGTCTTCCGAAGGCCTTGGAAAATGAATTTCGTTTGAGCACTACCTACCACCCTCAAACAGATGGACAATCGGAATGGACTATTCAAACCTTAGTAGACATGTTGAGATCTTTCTCACATGACTTTCAGGGTATGTGGGATTAATATTTACCTCGGGTATAATTTTCCTACAACAATAGCTTCTATTCAAGTATTCAGATGGCACCATATGAAGCATTATACGGAAAGAGATGTCGCACACCAACCTGTTGGGATGACATTGGTGAAAGAAAACTTGTAGGCCCAAAAATGGAGGAGGAAACGATATAAATGGTAAAGGTAATCCAAAACCACATCAAAGAAGATCAAAGTATGCAGAAGAACTATGTCGATAACCGAAGGAAGGATTTGGAATTTTAGGTAGGAGATCATGATTTCATAATGGTATCTCCATAGATGGGAGTTATATGTTTCGGTAAGAAGGGAAAATTGAGTCCTAGGTACATCAGACCATTCAAAATTCTAGAACAAATTGGGGTTGTAGCTTACCATTTGGAAATGTCGCCAAGTCTCTCCATAGTTCACAATGTGTTCCACGTATCAATGTTGAGAAAATACATGCCTGAACCAACGCATGTACTCACTTTTGAGGAATTAGAACTAGAACCTGATTTGTGTTATTGCGAAGAGCCCGTTAGGATTCTTGATACAAGATAACAAGTGCTGAGAAACTGGACGACTCGTCTAGTAAAAGTTCTATGGAAAAAATATAAAATGGAAGTGGTGACGTGGGAACCCGAGGAACTTATGATGAAGAATCACCCGAGTCTTTTCATGCGGTAGTATTCTAGAATTTTCGAGGATGAAATTATTTGAAGGAGGGAATAATGTAACACCCAAAGCTTCAATGATACGCTTCTCTTTGAATAATACAGTAGCGTGTGTTGTACGCAACTTCGAGTTCTAACACACACCACAACCAATCAAACTAGCCGTTATGAAAAGTAATACCCACTTTTTAAAATTTTATAAATTTCATCTTTCAAAATGGACTTCATTTTTGGATTCGGAATATTGAAATTAGCTTATGGTGAATTTTTTGTATTTTTCTGAAAACATTCAATTTTTGATGAATAGTGAAAAACACTAAGATATATTTGAAAACTGAATTTTTATTTAAATAATTATTTATTTGATTTGAATTTAATTAAGGTCAAAATATATACATAATAACTATATAATTTTAATTTAATTCATTAGAGTTAGTTTAGAATAATTTTAGATATATAAAAAGTTTATTGAACTTTTCACCGACTTTTACCCACCTCTTAGAAGAATTTGGAAATTCACATAAAACATAATTGTACTGCTTCTGTGAGTGGAATTTTGAAAATTCGAGAGACACGGTTAATATCAAGGAGTAAAATTTGGTTCAATAAGATAAAAATAATTTTTGGTCAATAGTAACTTTTTACTTTTATTCACCATGGTTAAAAGTAAATAAATTAATTAAGGGTAAAAATGATATTAATATTACCCTGACACATGTACTAACTCTATTGGAAAATTTTATATTGACCAAAAAAAACCTTAGGAATAAAATATTATCATTTAGGTACACTTGGTTTAAATTAGGACATTTATTATTATTTAATTCAAAGAAGATTTAAAAGAGTTAAAATCAAAGTTCAATAACTATAACATTTTTAATATAAGGTTATAAATAAGATAAATTCGATTATAAATATTCATTAGAAAGATAAAAATATTTCCAACATAATGGTATTTTATTTTTAATTTTTAGATATTAAATAATTTAATTTATTTTTGACATAATGGTGATGTAGTAATTACCTAATTAATGAAATATTAAAATAATTGATATTATAAATATAAAATAAATGTAATTTGAGACTTTTTATGAATTATAATAATTTTTTATGTTAATATTACATATTATGATTGGTTATATAAATTTGTTTTGAAGTAATAATGCTGTTATGAAATTATCATAAACAAAATACCCAATAGTGACAAAATTGACATAAAAGAGTTTTTAAAAAAAAAATAGTATAATATTAAATGATATTTTATTCTTAAAAATCTAAGGTTCAGCCAAAGGACTTATATAATGATAGTTTTATTATTACTGGACCACTTGGTGGTCACTTGGAGGTATATAGTAGGTTTATTAACTATGTAATATAAAAATACAAAGAGACATGGCAAATGTCAAACTATCTAACTAAGAGTTAAATATAAATGATAAGGTTAATATAGTGACCCAAACCTGTCTAAAATCTATTGAATGAAATGATTTAGACCCCTCCCTGCCTTAAACTCTAAATAATTCACTTTGGAGCCATTAGAAACCGAATATTAATTTATTATAAAATAATATTTCTAGCTTTTACAAAGGTCCCCCTCACCCCTCTTATAAAAGGGCACTCCCCCTTCTCTCTAATTCATACCATCAAAGCCATTTGGATCGCCCAAACCCTGACCAAATATCCTCCCAACTTCCCTCAATTCAACCTAGAGTCCTTAGTTTAATCATAAATCCAACCTAAGGATCCCTTTTGATCAAATCAAAAGGAAAACCCTGAAGAAGAGGTAATGTTTCTTCAACTTCTTCTTTCTTTCTTATTTCCATTAAAAAATAATAAATCTGGTATATTCTATATACATTGATGTTATAATAAATATGTTACAACCATATTAAGTATTCTATTCATCCTTTGAATGACATGTCACCATACGTGCGTACGAACGGCTTACCGTCTCCACGTCGTGGTGTAATTGTTATTCAAAACATTATTATTTGGATGGGTATGATAATGATGTGTAATTGATGTAAATAATAAATATAACATGATAATGATTCTGTATATATGATATACCATCCAATTATATATTATTTTAATATCAAAAGAATGATATTTTCGCTCGTGTATACATACGGACTACCGTCTCCACGAATGTAATGAGATTCATTCCCCATCGTATCCATTCAAGTCTAATTATCATTTAATGATTAAAAATAATGTTTAAAGACTTGATATCATTATGTATATTAATAGGATACAACCTATGGATAACAAACACGGCTTATGTAACAAAACATATAATATAAAACGAGTAAGAGAACACCCGAAACGACAATAATACTAAAATATTATTAACAAAGAAATATTAAAAGATATTATATGATGTCATATTTATATATATGATTCTTTTATAATTTAATAACAATGTTTTAAATATTATTCATGAGTTTAACCGACCCTCATACAAGTAAAAGTACAAGGTAAGGGTTTATTTCACAATCTCTTCATTATCTGAGGTAGTTTATATGTAATTATCTACTGGGACCTCTTTATCATACACATCCATGTTTCTTAAAAATGTATTTCAAATCATTCTTAATATTTTACAAACTATGGGTTAAATTCATTTATACCCTTATTGAATTTTTATAATATTTTTATAAATGAATCTTTTTTTAGTTTTCCAAATAAGGTCTTTTTTAACCTTTTTTACAAAATTATGGTATGAATGTGTTTTTTAACTTATACGGCAGGAGCGGATATTTTCCTTCATTATAAAATCTTAGTAGCTTCCCTTAAAATATTATTAGGATATTTTCAAAGTAAATGTTTTATTTTATAATAATGTGTCTTTTAAATGATTTCAAAAAAAAGAGATATTTCTCTCAAATAGTTTTGATTTCATCTATGTCAACATCCTTTGATGGTTTATAAGATTATTTGATGTTGATTTATTACGATACAAAACTTCCATATTTTATTGAAGGTTTTGTGATATGTTTTATTATGGATGTGTTATTTTTATACCATTCATGATTTATGGAGAATTTATTGACATTTTGTATGCTAGTTTTAATACGAATGTTTATGTTATGTTTAAACCTATTCATTTGAGGAATGCATTGGACTTAATAAGTGACGGGTGGAGCCCGCTATAGATTCTCGATGCATTGGTAGGTCTCATTAGAAAAACTAGTGTTTTGTCACAAGGCCTAGACAAAATCTTATTTGTAGTGTTGGCACAAGGCCTTGACTATGTGGTTATGATAGTCTGGCATTATGAATTCCATCATTATGAAAGTGGTTATTGATATTGCATGTGATTATTCGACTAGTATAATATCCATGGGAATAAGTAACTGGAATTATTTCATTTTATTTCTACCATATTATGGTTAATTTGAAGTTTAAAAGGCTTTTGTTTTAGTTATACATTGCCGTAAATGTTTGTGCTTATTTATGAATGTTTCATCTATATTGTTATCCTTACTGGGCATCTGAGCTCACCCCTTTATATGTTTTATTTTGTCCAGGATGTGAAAAAGTATTTTATGAATGACCTGTAGGGATAGTATGAGGGGATATGAGTGTGTACTATGGAGACTATGTTGGTGCAGTGTTCATTTTCTGATGTAATATAATCTTTATGAATGTATCTAGTGATTCCAAGGAAACTAAACAAATCAGTCTTTCGAGACATAATCTTTTGTGATCATGCCAATATTATGTAATAATGCACTGAATTTGGGTAACTGGGGTCGGGGGTTACAGAATCTAAATAATTAATATAATTTTATTATTAAGGAAGTTTAAGAATGTATTTGATGAGTGAAATTCTATATAAGGGATTTTTTACCTTAAAACCTCAATCTTAATGTTCTAATGATTTATTTTTATGAATATTTTTCCCCATTTCCATATTCCTAAAATTATTTTATTCATGTATTTATATGTACATAAATGAATTATAAATGAAATTTTAGGTCTCTTGTGACATTACATTAGTTGTTTTCAAATAAATAATTTTTTAGAATATTTTGACTTTCTTTTCGAATGGAAAAAATGAGTGTTATATTTTATCTTATACTAATTAATCACCTTTTCCAACCATTATGTTCATTATTAGTTATATAGATTTATTTAAAATATTCCATGGGTTTTCAAAGAAAACTCTTTTCTCTTTATTCTATAAATTTTAATTTTTTTAGGGTGGGTTAAAAGGAATGTGTATTTAGATAATTGAAATTGATTTACTTATGGGTTAAAAGAATTATTTCAAGGGTTTAATGATGAAAAAATGAATGTTTTCAAATGTATTATTCATGATATGGTACATGAAAATTATATATGATGAAGGTTGAGGGTAATGAATCTAATATGAGTGGTTATCTTGATAAAGATTATATGATAGGTGTCCTAATACATCTCTCTAATTAATTGGTTAATGTTTTATTCATTCAAAGGAAGGGGAGGTTTTAATTGAGGAGGATTCTACTACAGATTTTAATAGTCTCTAATTATTAATGAAATTATTCAACATGGGTTATGAATATAATTCTATAAGATTCTTACAAGGGTTTATATTTCATATTATGGAATTTAAAAGGTTTTCTGTGAGAAAATGTGTTTCCCAATGTGGGCATGATTTATTTTATACACTCAAATAATAATTTTAAAAAGTTTAATATTTTTTTTTCTATTCTTCTTTCATCGGACTAATTAATTTATTTGTTTATATCCCATACCAAAATATTTTTCACATCCCATATTTTTTGATGTTTTTTCCCAAGGTTTAAGGAAGTGTAGGAACAAATAATAAATCATGTTTAAATTCATAAACATTTTTCATAAAAAGAAAAGATATTTAATTTTCAAAGTTTTCTATTGTGGGAAAAATGGTAGCTAAGTGAATGATTTCATATTTTAATATAGGGGTTTCTTTTATTTGATTTAGGACTTAATTCCTTAAAACTATAAAATTTAAAGATCTTATAAATTTATGAAATTAAATTTCATCCTAATAACTAAATAATGTGTAATGTTTTAATGGTTGTTCCATAAAATTAGTATTAAATGGAAGGATTAAATAAATTTTGAAGTTAGGATAATTTTAAATGAATATGATTTAGAAATTATAATTTATGGTCATATTGACATGATATATAATTTAAATATTACCAGGATACATTATTTAATCTATTTTGTTTAGAATGGTTTTCTATAATGGAAAGATGGATGCTGAATTATGAATGTATCAGGAGGAAAATGTCCTTCTATATCATTATCTTGGAATGGTCATAATTGGAATTTAGTCATTTAATATTGTGATGGCTTAGTTGACATAGGGGACAAATATTGGTATAATATTTATAAGAGATAAATTATATTTACTACAGAAGAACATGTACATTATTGAGAATTTCATTTAATAAATCTCTGGGGTTTTTTATGAAACATCAAGTATAATGGTTGTTTAAGAATGGATAAATTCTCTTGAAAATATAGTCAAATTGAATGGATTTTTAAAAACATCAAAAGGTAACTCTTTACAATTATCATTTTGTAGTTGAAGTATGTTGGTTGTGGTCATTCGTTAATAATACCAGATAGAGAAGGGATTTATTATATAGAATAGGATTACCATATGTATATTTTTTAAGAGAAATACTTCAATAAGTTTTTTCAACTCATAATGGAGGAAAAAATATTGGGATTGAGGAAAAATGAGAAGGATTTATTATAAAAATATAAATAAAAATATTACAAGACTGTACAGGTACACACTAAATTGTATTTGAGACCCAGATATTAAAACTAATAGATTTTATTCAGTACTGAAACCGTTTTTATGAAGAGATTTAGCCTCATAGGATTTTAAATGTTTTGAGAAATATATTCAGTGAGCTATGAAAGTTGACATGAATTTTTCTGACACATATATGGAAGATTATTACAAGAGTAACAAGTATTCAAGGAGGAAATATATGGAGAATAATTAAACTACAAAATATCGAGGTAATACCATAAAATTTTCTAATTGTTGTTAAACAAATTAGTGCTTCGTTTTTTCAGATCTGGAAGGTGTTACTAGTGTAGTATGTTTGTAAATAAGGCTCACGGATATAAAGAAAAAAAGTCTTAATCAATACAATAATTATATAGCATAAAGTTTGAAAATATTGAGATGTATCAATTTCAATGAGTTTAGGATTTGTGAAATAATATTTCTAAAGATAGTTACATAGGGTGGAAATCCTCAAGATCGAAAGCAAAAAACGTATGTAAATATCATTTTATACTAACATAGTTGAAGTTGTACCATCTAATTACGTGGTTAAAGGTATGTTACATGTTTCATCAAATTATTCTAATGCCTTTTTTGACTTTGGTTCATTGAATTACTTTAGTTATATGAAATTTTTAACAATGTTTTATATTACCTCATGAACAAAATATATAACTTTTGATGAAAACTCCTAGTGGAAGTATTGGAGAATAAAATATTTATATAAATATTTCTATTTTTATTAGTGGGATGTTTTTCCTTAAATCTTGTTAAACTACCCATAGTGGACTTTTATGTTATTCTGGGTAAAGAGTAGCTGTCATTTTTTCATTATAAGATAGTTTTTAGAGCATTGAATGATGTATTCAATGATATCGTGCCATTGATAAAATATCAAGAATATAAAAAATTGATTAAAGGTGGTAGTGAATGTTACCTAGATCATATAATTGAAAATAAATAAATTGTTAAAATTTTTGATTTACCATTTGTGAATGAATATATAGATGTGTTTTCAAATTATTTTCATAGTGTTATTCTCATTCAAGTGGTTGAGTTTATTGTTGATGCAGTTCCTGATGAAAATCCAATTTCAAAATAACCTTATTGAATGAATCAAGTAAAAAATTATTGAATTTAAAAGGTACTTATAGGAATTACGTGATGAATATTTTATTCATACAATCATGACATCCTGGGGTTTTAGTGTTTTATTTATTAATAATAATAATGGTACAATGAGTATTTTTATTGATTATAGAGCCTTGAATAACATCACTATTAAGAACAATTATCATTGGACTCATATCGATGATATATTTAATCAGATCTAGAGAGCATAGTATTTTTTTATGATTAATCTCAGGTCAATATATCATCAGTTAATTTTGGAGGAAGATATTCCACTTAATAAATTTCATACTAGATAAAGTCATTATGAGTTTGTGTTTATTCCATTTGGGTTATCTAATGAACCAGTTCTATACATGGATCCTATGAATAGAGTATTCTAGTAATATTTTGATAGGTTTGTGGTCGATTTTATTGATTATATTTTTCGTATATTCTAAAAGTCATAAGGCTCATGGATGACACCTAAGGATTATTTTTCATACCACGATATAAAACATGTTATATGGGAAATTCGAAAAAATGTAAATTTTGTTTACAACATGTTTTATTCCATTGGAATATTGTTTCTAAAGACAACATAATGGTTGAACCTATTAAAATTAATGTGGTCAAAGAATGGACAAGACCTACAAATGTCAGAGACATTCAAATTTTTCTTGGATTGATGGGTTACTATTGGTGGTTTTTTAAAAATATTTCCTGGGTACCTAGACTACTAACTTTGTTATCTTGAAATAGAGTTAAATTTATATAGATTAATAAGTGTGGTGAATGTTTCTATGAACTAAAAATAAGATTAGTTATTGATCCATTTTTGTCTTGTACGTCATGAAATAGTGAATTTTTTATAAATATAGATTCTTTTTTAAGGGAGTTGGTTGTGTTATAATGTATAAAGATTAGATAATTCTTTATGTTTCTTGTAAATTGAAATCTCATGAGATAAATTAGGATACACGTGATTTAGAACTCATTTGTATTATTTTTACATTAAAACCTTCAGACGTCATTTATATAGAGTAAATTTTGAATTATATACTAATCATTTCTTGTTTGAAGAATATATTCACAAATAAATAGTTAACCATGAGGTATAAAAGATGGATTGAACCACTAAAGTATTGTGATTACACTATTAATTACCCTCTAGGAATGGAAAAAATTATATGATTCTTTGAGTTGACGAGATAATGCTTCATTAAATATGATATGTTTTGAATATGATCCTCTAGTAAATGATTTCATGAATATTATCCTAGAAAAATCATAAGGAAAACCATATTTTGTAATAAAATGTGTAATTGGTAAGAAATGGTACGTTTCCTAAATTTATCTTTGAGAAGGATGATATTTTGATATATTGAAAAACTATTATGTGGGCCATCTATCTCCCATTTGTAAAATAAATTGTCAAGTGAAGCACAGAGCTACGGATTTTAAGTTCATCTCGGTAGAACTAATTTGTATAAACAACATTGAGAGTTTTACTTGTGGGTTGGATTGAAGAAATATTTTACATATTTTATCACAAAATATTGTATTTATAAATATGTGGAATTAAAATTACAATTACCTAAATGTATTTTTAACCAACTTATATTGCTAAAGCAGAAATATGAAAATATATCAATGGATGTCATAGTGAGATTCCCAAATACATCTTGGGGTAATAATAAAATTTTGGTTATTATTGATTGATTGGATAAATGTACGCATTTACTTATTATTGAATATATTGTGTCTTTAGATAGGTTTTCTAAACCATATATTTAGGATATATTTACGTTAAATATAGTTCCTTTATCTATTTTATACGTCCCTGATTCCAAATTTACTTTCAATTTCTTAAAAGAACTATATAAGTATTTATATGATGAATTAAATTTCAGTATATCTTTGGATCCTCAAATTTATGGACATTCATAGAGAATGATTTAGATATTTGATGAAATGCTTTAAGATTGTTCTATGGGTTACTAGAGATTTTGGGACCAACATCTGTCATTATTTGAGTTTTCTTATAATAATAGTTTTCATTATAATATATAGATGGAACCTTTTAAGACATTACATGAAAGTGGGGTTTGACTCCAGCATGTTGGGAAGAATTAATTGAAATAATTATATTGGTAATATAGTTGGTAGATGACAAATTTTAGTAGGTAAATATGGTTCATCATCACATGATATTAGTATGGTTTATTAAAATGATTTAGGTAGTTAATCAGAGGAAATATCTTTCATTTGAGGTAGAAAATTAGGCTTTACGTAATGTGTCCTCATGAAAAAAATGTTATTCATTTTGGTAGAAAGGTAATGTTAGTTCCACAGTCTATTATACACAATGAAATTATTGAAAATGTTAAATTAGTTTATTACTGAGTAGAATTTCCTATGATTTTATTTAAGGTAAATGATGTGTTTTATGTTTAATTATTGTAAAAATATGTTTTGAATGCATCTCATGTTTTCAAACCTAAAATAGTAGAGTTGGAATAGAATATTTCATTGTAGTAACAGTTATTTTATATTTTTGATCATATATGGAAGGCTATTTTGAATATGGTGATTCATCATGTAAAGGTTTTATGGGAAATCCATATAGGTGAATAATCAACATGGGAATCAGAAAATATTATGCTGCAAAAATATCCCCACTTGTTTAAGTAATGAATAAAATTGTGAGGATGCAATTTTAGAATGGTGGAGAATTTATCACCCCATGTAATGTTAGTACTAAAGAAATTTCATTCATTATTAATATTCAAGAATTATATTTTATTTATTTATATTCCACATAATACTATTAAGTAATTTTTCAATAAAAATGAAAGTTTTTTTATTCTTAAAAAATTTATTTACATTTTTTTCTGATGCTTTGCATTGAAGGGGAACCGTCTGTGGTGATGCGCATCTATTTCCCCACATTCCCTCTTTCCAATGGTAGGACAAATTCATCACTTCTTCAAGAATTTTTGGCTCATCGATTGAAATGGGATGATGGGTTATCGGTCTCTCCTTACATGGATTCATCCTTAGAATTTTTCACATAGTCTAGGTCTCCCTTAAATATTAAGATGTTGTTCCAAAATCTCCTCCTGGTTCCATTTCAATGGGAAACTGGTTAATGATGTTGTTTCCATCTGGACTTTAAAAATAGTGAAGTCAGGTTAGAAACCATTGATCAGAGAAGTAGTCTTGTTGGGCATCGCTGGAATATCTAGATGCTAGAACATTGGTAAACCTAAATTCTACTTTATAAAATGGCTTCTAAAGGGCAAAAAAGCCTGAGGTGTCCCATGTCGAATGTGGGAAATCATATTTCAAAGTAATTTCTCTAAGTTTTTCCTCAGCTTCCCATGTTTAAAATATGTTATTCCATGAGTTTAATGTCTTTTGGAGAAGGATCAGACTGATCAGAAAACTGATGAGAGTGGATCAGATTAGTATATCCCTAGGAGGGAGAGTCTAGAAGGTTTACTAAATGTATGGATCAAAATGTCCAATAAGGGAGAACTTGTAATGGTGTATCCAAAAATGAAATATTTCACACCGAGAAGGCTGATCTAGACATCAAAAATGATGGATCATGGAAGAGCACCCCATAAAAGGGGTACTCCAATGTTTACCATTGATAGGGATTGAACCTCATGGAGGCTTCTTATGTACAATGTATAGAAAACCGGGATCAAAACCCATGTAGTTCAAAAGGGCTATTTGGGGCTTACACATGGTCAGTTTATTAGGAGCTACCAGAGACAATGATGAAATGATGAAGGGGGGTTATGCATGGTTAGCTTCCCAAATGGATGGCATGATCCCATTGAGATGTGGAGGACTATGTAAGAATTAGTATGGTGTGGAACTAACGTGAAGGGGATAGTGATGCGCTTGACCCTCTGGGAGGCTTCCTACGTATCCCAGTGGCTAGGAATCAAAGTCCATCTACTTCAAGATGGGGTAATGAGAAACCTAGGTAGGCGGATTGTGATATTGGAGTGCATGGATAAGGACCTAAGGGAAGTAGAACCTCTAGGTTGGGGCATTATATTCCCAAGACACAAAGCCTCGAAGCAGAGACCATAATGGAAAGTGGGTTATGGGCTTAAACAACGGGGAGCCTTCCTATATACCTTGTTTGAAAGGAAGGGATCAAATTTTCCATAGTTCAACATGGAGGAATATAATCGGGGTGTACACAAAGGACAAGGACACAAAAATGTAATAGGGGATTATACATGTTTATCTTCCTTCGTAAGATTATCACTCTTAGTTGGAGGCGTATAGTGAGGTGTTTAGGGATTATGCATTGTTATATTCCCATATGGATGGATCAAGAAACCTCAAACACTGGATCTGAGAGATGTGTCCAAAAAAGTGAATATGTCACATTAGGAGAGAAAATCACTAGAATGGAGCACTGAGGTGACCATTGGTTGTATTGAACCTCAAAGAGGCATCCTATTTACCCAAAAGTGATTAAAACCCACGTAGTTCAGAGGTTTCAGTTTAAATTATTGCAAAAAAATTGAACTGACATGAATTAGTTGAAAAAAATGAATTTTAGGGAGTTATGGGATTCATCCTTTCAGAGGATACCTTTAAACTCTCTTTAGAATATAAGGAACAAATTCCATGTAGTTTGGTAGTGAAGGGAGAATAGGGATTATAGATGGCCAATGCCACAATGTCATTTTGGGAATTATGCGTGGTTAGATTCCCAAAGAGGATGTCATAATTATTGTTTACTCTAAGCCCACGTGAGTAATTCTTGATGTGCTAAACAAGAGGTAATAGTAGACCTGAATATCATATGACAAAGGTGTGTCCATGAGGGGTGGTTTGGAGATTACACATAGTTAGAAGACCAGAGAGATAAAGATTGGTACTTTATTTAGAAGGGAATACCAAGAATGTGTTTTGGTTCTTATATGGAGATTTCCTGAGGTGAACATGGAAACAAAGAGCCAAGGGAGTGAGAGAGGGTGGACTTAAAGGTTGGATGTTAAAGTTTCTCAATCTTATCCCTTCTTTGGTCCTCTCATATGCACCACGTATGAGAAAACTTATAGTTTAAAATCATGAGTTGAGGATGTCGGTTCACATCAGTTTAATGTCCTGCATCTTAAAAGTTGAGGACTCACTCCTCATCCCTTGGACTTACATAACTTATACCAACTCATAATAGGGTAAGGGAAGGCACTAGTAATACCCAGATATAAGGGGGTGGGTTAATGGTCGATTTAGGGGCCCATGTTAGAGTAGCTATGCAAATAAGCAATAGTTTTTAGTTTACCTATGAGAAGAAGTATAAGGTAATGAAATGCAACATGAAGCACCACTCGGGGAACAAGGAAATTACTGTGCACAATCCAGGAGGTATGTAAGAAGGAAGTGAATGCAAGATAGGGGTGTTGCGTGTAATAGGAGCTTGAACATGGTTTTTTAGAGTAAATACAAATCATGGACTTCTAAGGAAGGGATGCATGTAGGATTGGGGACTTGGGGACAAGATTAAAGGGTGTGATCAAGATTGAAGACTTGAGCACAATATATAAGGGTCAAGGAAACAAGATTATTACACAAGGCCGAGACTTGCATGAAAGATAAGTATTTTTTCTGAACAATCATTAGGTTAAAAGAAAAATGGGTGAGGGTCAAGCCCTTGTGGGACCACATGAAGGTGGACTCATGGGGGACCTATCGTATAAGATCTTATACCTTGAAGCCATGACTTTCATGTGGTCGCAGAAGGGGTTGTATTACACACATGGGAGAGATAGTGCAAATATAGGAGTTTTATGTCAATGGGATAAGGGTACCCTTCAATATATAGGTGAATATATCAGTGGTGGAACATAAGTTTGGTAGTGTGAAAAGGGGTTGTCTGACGTCACCTTGGGCATGGAAGAGTCTTGCACACAAATGCATTTCTTGCATGCTGGTTGGATCTCCTTTTCATATATTCCATTGATGGTTTTCATAATATTGTAGTGCAAGAACCCCATTCATATCACATTGGTCACACAAGAGGCTTTCGTATAGATTTATGTCCTATGTGCATGCTTAAAAGCTTGTGTGTAGCTCCTTCGGGATCCTCAGGATCACCCACTATGTCAAATTATGGCTTTGTGTTCCTCAAATATATCATCATATAGCCTCAAGCATAATTTGGAACTAAAAAGTTCCCCCTCGTAATATATACTGAAAAGGTACAACATGGTCTGGTTCTAATGGAAACATCGAAGAAAAAATGGCTTTAAAGGTGGTGCCTGAAAAATTGAGGATCTGGTACACCAGACACCCTACACATGCGTGGAATATTAGTTCAACACCTATAAATACACGGGTGGTCAAAGTCATTGTACTGTGAACTTCTGTATGATAGTCGATTTTCTACATTGCACATATGTTGACCATTTCTATGTGAAAGAAATGTGATTCTTTGTTTCCTTATACACAACGATTAGATCTTGTGTATGACTGTAGGATCTTGAGTGCACTTGAATTGGTCATATTTTTCGATGTTCTCCATCCAATCTTGCATGAAATATACTATTTTTCATGAAAACCATCAATATTTCTTTATAACCCCTTTTTTTATTCATTTTGGGTTCACCCTTTCTATTTCTGACGCTTTCTAACAAGGCATGTGTTGTCTGTGGGGATGCGCATTTGTTGGCCCTCATTCCCACTTTCCAAAGGCGGACATCATTCATCACTTCTTTAGTGATGTTTTATCCTTGATCAAAAATGGATGATGGGATATTGGTCTCTCCTTCCATGGATTCTTCCTAAAAATTCGTCGCCTATACTGGGTCCCCATAAATAATAATACATTTTTGTGAAACTCCTCCTGGTGCCATTTCTTTGTAGATATTAGTTAATTACATGCCTTCCGTCAGGACATTCCAAAGGGTCAAGTCAGGGAATAAACCGTCATTCATTTATGTAGTCATGTCGGGCATTACTATAATTTATGGACACTGGAACATAATTTCACAGTAATTATACCTTATCAGAGGGCATCTTGAGGGTGAGGAAGCCCAAGGAATCCCACGCTGAATATGGGGAATCTTATGTTGGATGCATGTCTCCATGGGTTTCCTCGACTTCCCATTTTTAACAGAAGGTATTTCACAAGTTTAATGTCTTTTAGAAATGGATAAGATAGATAAGAAAAATCACAAAAGTGGATCAGATTAGTACATCCCTATGAGGGAGCACCTAGAAGGTTTACTGGATGGATGGCTCAAAATACCCAATGAGGATAGAATTGGAATGGTGTGTCCTAAAAACAGGATATTTCACATTGTGAAGGCTGATCTGGAAATCACAAAGAATTGATCATAGAAGTTCACTCCAAAAAATGGGGATTCCCAAATTTACCATTGGCTGGGATTGAACCTTATAGAGGTGTCCTGCGTACCCTGTATAGTAGATAGGGATCAGAAACCCATATAGTTCGAAAGGGTTATTTGGGTCCTACACATTGTTATTTTTTTATATGATACTAAGGGCAGTGATGAAATGATGAATGGGGATTATACATGGTTAGTTGCCTATGGTGATGGCATGATCCGAATAGGATGTGGTAGATTGGGTAAGAATTAGGATGGATGATGGAGGATTGGGTGAAGTGGGTAGAATGAATGAGGTGGAACCGGCATGTTGGTGACACTGCTAGGCTTGAACCTTAGGGAGGCTTCCTATATATTCCAGTGGCTAGGAATCAAAGACCATGTTTCTTGGTATGGGGTGATGAGACACCTAGGGAGGCAGCTCATGAGAATTGAGTGCAATGATAAGGACCTGAAAGAAGTTGAACCTCCAAGTTGGGTCATGGTCTTCATAAGACACAAAGGCTTGAAGGAAATACTATGATGTAAATTGGGTGATGGGATTGAACCTTGGTGAGGATAGCTTTGTAACTTGTTTTAAATTATGGGATCAATGTTCACATAGTTCAGGATGTGGGAATAGAATTGGGGAATTCACAAATGACAGTGACCCGAAAATGTTCCAGGAGATTATGCATGGTTAGCTACCATTTTCAAGAGGATCACTCTTGGTTAGATGAGTATGTTGAGGTGTGTAGTGCTTATTCACTGTTAGCTACCCCGACATATGGATCAGGACACCTCAAAGAATGGATCCGAGAGATGTGTCCCAAAAAGGGAAGATGTCACATCATGCGGGTACATCCCTAGATGGGAGAACTGGGGATACCCTTGGTTGGTGTTAAACCTCAAATAGGAATCCTACATACTAGAATGGGATCAAAACCCATGTAGTTCAGAGGGTGAATTTTAACATCATGCTGGAAAAAAGTGAACTCATAAGAAGTAGTCCAAATAGGCGAATTTTTGGGGATGATGGGATTGAACCACAATGAGGCTTCCAACGTACCTTGTTTATAAGACAAGTATTAATGTTCAAAAAGTTTCTTATTAAAGCGGTAATAAGGCCTATGCATGGATATCATCCCAAATTCGTGTTGCAACTTACACATGGTTAGCATCCCAAAGAGGATTTCTTTGTCATTGTTTACTCTAAGCCCACATGAGTCATTCTCAGTGTGAGAAACAAGAGGTAGTGATAGACCATATGATTGTGTCACAAAGGTGTAGCCATGTGCAAGGGTTAAAAATGGTTATCAACCTTTGGAGAAGGATATTCGAACTTACTTTGGAAGGGAATCCTAAGAGGTTGGTTTGGGGATTATGTGGAGACTTCCAGAGACACACATGGAAACAAAGCGCAAAGGGAATAAGAGAGGGTGGGTTGAAAGTGGGAAACCAAAAGGTTCCTAGTCCTATCCCTTGTATGGTCCTCTCAGAATTGTCACACATGCAGAAACTTGTAGTTTAACTTCATGTGTTGAGGATGTGGGTACTCAATAGTTTAATGTCATGTTGCTCGAATGATGAGGAGAGACTCCTCACCCCTTGGACTTACATAACTTGTACCAACCCACACTTGTGGAAGGGAAGGCACAAGTAATTCTTGAATAAAATGGTGTGGATAAATGGTTGATTCTGGGGTCCATGTTAGCATATATATGAGAATAATCAATACCTATTAGTATACATTTGTGAAGAAGAATAAGGTAATCCAACACAACATGAATCACCACTTGGGGAACCAAGAAAACACAATGCACAAGCCTAGAGTGTTGCGCAGAGGTAGTTCACGCAAGATAGGGATGTTTCACACAATAAGAGCTTGAAAAAGGTGCCTTTGAGTAAGTATATCCCATGGAGTCCTATGAAAGGGGTTCACACAAGATTAGGTACTTCTATGCAAGATGTAAGGATGCATGCAATATTGGATATTGGAGCGTAAGATGGAGGGTTTTAGGAAACATATGTATTACACAAGGCCAAGACTTGTGTTCAAGTTGGGTATTTTATATTCACAATACTTAGGTGGAAAAGGAAATGGGTGAGGTCCAATCCCTTGTGGTCAAACATGAAGGCAGACCCATAAGGTACCTATCACTCTAGATCATATACCTCGAATCCATGACTTTCTCACGGGCATAGAAGGGGTCTTCTTATGCACAAAAGAGAGTAGGTTTGACTTCTAGAGCATTATATTGAAATTACAAGGGTACCATTATATTTATACGTGAAAATATTGGTGGTGACACATATGGATTCTCATGTATAAGGGGTCATCTTACATTTCATTGGGCATAGAAGAGGCTTGCACGTAGATATCTTTCTTATGAACTTGTCAGATATTATTTGTGTATCATCCTTGGATTTTTTGGGGGTCTAGATTGCAAGAACCACCATTGATGTCACATTGGTCACCGAAGAGGATTGGATAGAGATTCTTTATTACATGTACACTCCAAATCTTGAGCATAGCTCCTTTGGAATCCTTGGGATTTTCCACTGAGTCAAATTATGCCTTCGGGTTCCTCCAATATTCTAACCTACCACCTCAAGAGTAACTCAACACCAACAAATTCCCCCACTCATAATCTGAGATGAAAGGGAACTAGAAATTCATGTTCTAAGGTAAACACCAAAGATAACAATGCTTTTATGGTGGTGCACACAAAATTACATAACCAATACGCAGGATACCCTATATGTGCATGGAAGGCCAGGTCCACACCTATTAATATGTCGGGGGGTCCAAGTCACTATACCATGACTTTCCGTATGACAGTATATTTTCTATCATGCATATAAGTTGTCCATTTCTATGTAGAAGAAACAAGATCCTTTGCTCCGTTGAATGTTGCAGTCTTATCTTTCACACAGTTGTAGGATCTTACACCCACTATAATTGGTCAGATTTTTCCATGGTTTTTATACAATCTTTCATATGACTAGCTAAACTATGCACCAAACCTCAAACATTCTCACTAACCCTTTTTTGTATTCACATCTTGAACAAGATTGTCATTGAACTAGCTTCTGCTGAGAGGGAGGCCATAGTGGATGTATGGAGGGCAGAGATATTAGAAAACCCCCAAATTCATCACATGAGAAGAGTACTATAGGACAATAAAATGCTCCTAGGAATTCTGATGTTGGCTTAGAAGAACTATGTCATGAGTGATAGCCTCTTGCTATGGAATTTCATCATTTTAGAGGAGTTTTTTATTCCTAGTTTTTAGACTGACGTGTCACAGTCATGGGTGATTCACTAAGATGGGCTTCAATGGTTCAACATCACAAACAATGGTCACCCATCTAGTGAGCCTCATTATATGGTTTTTTTACATCTTGAACCCAAAAACAATGATAGTTACAGGGGTGAACCAGTCCCTTCGGAATTTCCTGCCCACTATGAATCCACTATCAGAAGTAGTTTCATTGATGACATCAAGGGATGGTAGGAGAACTAGGGCATGAGGTTTGGGGAAAATTTTAGGAGTGAGTGTGCTTGGGACTATTGGGTTTTCCAAACATTCGAGGTGTTTGGGGTAGAGATTCAGCATATTGATCCATTCAAAGCATTGTGGACATCAAAATTTCACTTCTACTGCAATCAGGACCTGGTGCTGGAGTTGTTCATCTGGTGGTCTCTGGATACCAATACCTTCCATATCCACCATGGGGAGGTCAGAATAAAACTTTGGGACATCTATTGCATCGAAGGAATCCATCTGGAAGGGTTCCAACATGATGAGTTCTGGCCATCGGAGAATATCTTGGGATACAGGAAACAAACCCCTATAATGACTAGGGATCTGGTGGATCTGGTGAAGAAGTGGTTGGGAATCATGTACATCCTAATGAAAATATCCTATCTAGCATGGTTCAGTCTGTTCCTCAATAAGGACAAGAATGTGATGATTCTCGAGTGAGGGAAACAGTGTCAGAACTTGTCATAGAGGGGCAATGTCAGGTCATATTTGGTGGTACAAGAGGCTGGTGAATACCAATCATGTGGCTTCAGTGTGAACGAATGTTAGGACCCAAATGTGTGGTATGATAGTTTCCTTGTTTCCTTCCTCAGTTGATGGTTTCTTCCAATGAGATATGCAATGATGGGAGTTTGTTCGGGAATAATGGTGAGGGTTGGGATCATGGAATACCACCGAAGGGTCAATCAGGGGGTGCATTTATTAGCGAGGTTATATAGAATCCTATGAAACATTTCAAGAGGATATACACCCAAGATAATTTTCAGACCATTTCAAAATATTAATGGTTGGTTTTCATCCCACTCAGGCATGTATGATTTCCCAAACGCCATTCATCCTCCATAAGATAGCCTATGACCATCTTTATTGATTATCGTTAGGGTTTGGAAACTGATTCTTAATGAGGAAGGGGTCATTATTCGGATCAACAATCATGAAAAATTCAACATTCACATGTCCCATACACCATCTAACTAGACGGTGGATGAACTACAAGACCCATTGGAGTATAGAGAATATTTGGTGAGTATCGAGGGTGGTGGGCTAGTGGCCTGGATCAATGGGATGATCTTATACAAACCCTGTGTACCATCACAGTTTTCCAAGAAGTTTTAGTGAATACAGTGGATTAAAAAGAATTTATATATAATGTTTTAGGAATATCATCATCCCTATATCCTTTTTCAGTTTCAAATCATGTTCACAACTACCAGATTTGATAGAATAGTCATCCCCCCCCCACCAAAGTTGATGTCGGCTAGTCAACATAATATTACGATCACCGGGTGGAAGAATATCTGGATGCGATTTTTCAGAAGAACATTTATAAAATCATGGAAGTGAGTGTAATGTTCGGAATGTGAGATAGAAGGTGTGGTGCTTCTAGGGAAGCAAGACCATAATTAAGTCATATTTCTTGGCCGCCACATGCTGGGACATCGATGGTAGGATCATCATGAGGTGTGGTCGCACCTCTACCTTCTAAATGTAGGTGGTTACATAGGTAGCCTCATGGGTAATCTAGGGAATAAACTAGGAAACTTCTAAGATATACTTTTTAGTCAACTCCTAATGACATTTTCCTATACCTATAGTTTTCTTGGAGAATGATATGATAATTGATGTCACCTGAAGACTTTTTTCAAAATCTGTTGCGCACTAGGCTTTATCTTCTGGACTTGGGGAACATTTAGGTGTGGGAAAAGGTGATCTTTCATCACTAACATTCATAATTTACATCCATGGTTCTCGATTCATGCCAATGTGAGTGGTATTAAGAACCACATCTCTTTGTCAAAGTAATGCTCAGTTAAGAGAATGACCCCGAGGAAACACCACCTGAGGATGATGATGATGATCATGGAGAATAAAAAGAAGAAGAAGGGAAGGAGGAAGAGGAGGAAGTGGAAGACTAAGGAGAGGAGATCAAGGATTAGGATCCTAGAGGAAAATCATCTCAAGGTAAAACAACCCACTAGAGGAGACCATGTGAGAGCAGAAAAATCACCGACTCTAATGAGGAACTAGCTGAAAACCTCAAGGTAAGTTTTAAATCCTTCATCCCTTAGTCCCTTCTCTTTTCATAACTAAAATACACTAACCAACACAAACTATTTAATAACACATTGGTAGTGATTATCATGAGGATCCCACTATATGGGGTGAGAATTTTTTCGATCGATAAAGAAAGATGTCTCTATGAATCCATATATGGAGATGTGTAAGGCAGCGGACCAACCACGGATAAAGTGGCTAGAGGTGAACCAACAGAAGGGACCAATGTGACAACATTATAATTCTAGGATATACCCACTATATATAAGTAATCCTCACTAATCACAGAATTAACTAGCACTATGGGGTATCTCGTGGTGGTAACTCCTGTGATGACTCGGGCAATTCATCGAACTGTACTAACCTCTTATGATTCATTATCATTTTTATAGAACCATACCTGTTATAAATGGATCATAATGACCAAGGTACCTATTATATATGAATTAATCACTAGACTAGAATCCCTACAAACTTTTTGATCTGGGACATTTGTAAGAGATATATCAGTGATTGTACTTTCTTGTGAATAATTAAATGTTCAAATTGATCCAAACTTAGCACTTGGTTAGTGGTAGGTGGGGTTCACAAGTGATACCACTACTAGGGTAGATCTTAAAGCTAGTGGAGGTGAATTTGCCAAATAATAAATGAGTGATTAGGTTCTCCCACATATCATAGAGCCCATTCCCTTTGAAAGGATTATGTAGGAAGACCCTACTGTTGATCTTCTGGCCGTCTTTACTAAATACAAACATGCATATCCTGAAGAGCTAGAAGATGATGATCTTGACGCAGCCGAGGATATTCGTATGACACGAAACAAGGAATGGAAGTTCATGAAATTATTACTATATATTTTATAGTAATAATGGATAAGTCGAATGGGGTCACATCGCACATGGCTACGACTTCTCTATGCTAGAGGGTTAGATTCTTAACATCTTCATAAAATGATCCGTGACTATCTTTTTTAGAAGATGTGGGATAGAATCCAACACATAGATGATGCTTGGGCCAGAATAAATCTAAGAACACCCAGAAGTTTTATGTTGCTGAGTAAGAGATCCGATGACTTGACGAGCAGACAAATGACCATTCCATATTCATCAAGTATCAATCCACGCTCATTGAAAAATTGAGGACCCAGCTAGCAGAAGCCCAGTAGTAGCTAGTGTAGGAAATTCGTCGAATGGGTGAACTCTAATACAAATATAAATGAATTAAAGTCAAAGCTAATGAGCTTCTCTCTGGGGTGGTCGATGAGGATATGGAGCTTAGGAGGCTACAAGAGACCTTGGAAGCTACATATTAGAATGTGACAATGTTGAAGCATTCCATTGAAGGGGTTGATCCCTAAGGGTTGTGTTTATCCAATCTCACAAAACATATTTTCATTATTTATTTCTTATAATAAATTTCATTCATGGTCATATTACTTTCTTATTTTTATTATCATATCTCAATTATAACTATGAACAAACTACCCATAAATCCCTAAGATCACGTGGGGCATACCCAGTGTGAGAAATAAGGGGCGATCACATAATAATCAACTTTGGTATATGAGTGTAGGAAAACCATCGAATACTTGGGGCTTACTATTTTTGACCGACCACCAAGAGTATTAAGATTGAGATAAAGAGTTCTGGATAGAGAATAAGGTTCTTAGAGAATCTAACTTGTCTTTCCCAATGTGAACTAGTGTGCGAGTGGGATAACCCCAAAGGTGTTGGAATCAATTTGAAAAATGGATAATGAGAAGTTTGAATCATGACTCAAAAAAAATGGAATGCAATGATGGTGGAATAATGATGGAGAATAACTATTGACCATACATGAAACACATAATCCATATCACATTATCCTGAAATGGGAAAAAACAATGAGGTTCGACCATTAACCGAATTTGAAGAAACATGGCCTAACTCAAAATGTTATCTGATACCTTTCTAAATGTGAACCTAAGATGGTAAGTGAGCCAAAGTGGCCTGATACCAGGACATTTGGGGGTTCCTTCAGATGTGAAAGAGAATGAGGATCCATAAAAATGGAACCCAAAGCATGGAGATGGAGTGATGGAATGCTTGAAAGGATTCTAACACTCTTGAAATTATGCCACCATGACCAAAACACATTGGTGTGAGCATATTGGTCCGAATTAAGATCAAACCCATATAGAGACAGGATCTCTTTGGTGAGGACCTATGGTCTCTTGTAGTTTTGCGTCATGCCAATGAGGATGATACACATGTATTTTATCATCATATGGTAAGAAACAAGATTCGTGGAATCATTTAATGTCACTTAACCAAGATGCTTCACATAGTTTAATGGTTATAATTCCCAGACCCTAGAAAAAAGTTTAACGCCATATTACACAGACTATAATGTATATTACTAGATTGTTTTCATGGAATGTAGGAGATAAACCCAACGTGAATGAGCCAAATGAGTCTTGAACACCATAAAAATACCAAGGAGTTTATGGAAGGGGAACATATGCGATGTGGTGAGGGACAGAACCTGACACGAATGAAGGCCAGTGGGATCCACCAACAATCATCAAACCATATATTCATGTGAAGCACCAAGTTTATGGATACAGAGTTTGGATCATTATTGATGTAGAATGTACAAGAAGGTTAGTGAATCTATTGATGGGCCTGAGGAGAAATTCCCTACCATCACTATATATAACGTAAGGATGGGAATTAATCCATACTTAGTTCTTAAAGCAAAGAGTGGTGAGGGACCAACACTAGTGGGGGTGAATCCTCTCTATTGATGAAGATAGAGCATCCCATAATTATCATTGGTCATCCTAAAAATTCCCAAGGTAGGGTTGTAGGTTATTGTTATACGTTGAAGATATTGGAACCCAATAGATAAATGTGTGGTGTAGATGACCAAAGAGGTCCATGCCACACCAAGAATCCATTAAATTGGAGATGAGGCCCAAAAGGAAAAATTGGGGAGTTTACAATTCTTCGATTGAACCTAGAGATAAGATGTACGGATGTCACTACATATCCTAAAAATGCATGAATCAATCCATACATAGTTCTGAGAGGTTTCTATCCTGAAAGCCTTATCCATTCAGAGAGAGAATATGCATTTTATATATCTTGTTTATTATTTTGTTATTGGTGTGTTTTTTTTGAGCACCCAACCCATGATGTAAGGCCTGAATGTCGCAATAGGAATCAAGCTGTATGTAGGCCTTAACATGTGAAAAGTGACCTAAAAATCACAATTTCCCAAGGTGACACCCTCTCAAGCGAGAACACCACCATGTTTTGACATTTTCCATCTAGGATAATTGTGTCATAGTGTAAGGTAATATGACAGGACGATACCATGCATTTTAACATCATATAGTAATGATGCAATGATTCAAAATTGTGTGAGATGAGATAGATCCTAGTTTATAGTCATGAACCTCTGACCATGAGGTTGTTCGGATTTCCATGTGGGTATAAACTTATCGAAACTCCTAAGCCCATGTGATCCATTCCTATTGTTGGAAAAAAGGAGTAATGTGATGTTATCCCAATAACATGAGAGTGTTCAATAGTGAAAAAGAAATTACAAGTGAGAAAATCTCAACCATAGGGAAATTCTTTACTCGATGTGCGCAGATGCAAATAGGGACAACACCAGGGGTGATAGAAACCCATTATAACAAAAGGGAAGGAAAATGTGAATAAAAAAGCCTAATATTTGGGTTGCAATGGGTTTGGAGTAACAATTGAGGAAAGCTACTGAACATTTTAAAGACATAGTATCCATATCGTGTAGCATGGGATGGGAATAGTCATGTGGGGTTTTACCGCTAATAATAATAAAAATGAAGAACCTAGAAAAAAATTTCATTCATAATGCTCTGGGAAGTTGGCCCAGGATGATAGGCAAGCCATAAAGCCTATCATTAATACCATTTTTGGGTCCATTTGAATGTGAAGGATGATAATGACCCAAATAATGTGGACGCATGAATCATGTATGTGCCCATGAAGTTTAACATCATGTGGTAAAGAAGTTTGAAATGTGTGCCCCCAAGGGAGGTACATGGTGCAGCTTTTTCAATATGGATGTGAACAAGGAACAAGGATGTATCAACCACACCACATAATTTCAGAATAACCCAGGTCAAGAGAGTAAAAAGATTAAAAGGGTTTGTGTTTGGTCCAGAGAAAAAAGGTCAGGGCATTCATATGTATCATGCGAGGGTAAGAATCAAGCCACGGGTAGATCTTAAAGGAAGGCATGAAAATTTCCAATGCCAAAAGGGGAGACATCATCTAAAATGAGAAAAAATAGATGTTACATAATTTAATGTCATGTGAACTTGGACACCTAAAATCATAGTTTAAGGTCATAGAGTTCGGACCATAGGGTGCCACTTTAATATTGTGTTCATCATACATGCCCATGTAGTTTAATCATCATGCCATATGGATGTATATAAAGAGGTATCTTAAGAGAGGTACATGGTGTAGTTTATATAAAACTCGATGTGAAATGAGGAACAAGGAGGTCCCATACCACACAAAAAATTATGGGAGGAACCTAAGAAAATAAATTGGTGAATGGTTCATGATTCTACTACTAGACCTGGGGACAAAATGTTTGAGTGTCACTACATATCCCACTATGGTGAGAATCATGCCACATGTGTTTCTTGAATATACCATGTAAAAAATCCAATACCTAAAGGTAAATGTATTCTTGGATAAAGATTTCAATGTTTTGGGTTGTTTGTCATAATACATCTCAAATTCATAGGGTGAAGTTTGAAGTCATAAGATAAGGATGTTGGGGATCTTAGTTTATTGTCATAGATGTAACAGCCCAAGATTTTATGAAAAATATTCTTTTTAATTTCACTAATGTCTTGTGTTGTACGCTACACCAAAAGGAGCTTGCACAAAACACATCCTTGACTTTCCTGGCATTACACGCAATTGCGACCTTCCTCGATAGCGTGTGTAGTACATAATACTGAACAACGATATGCTATTAAAATATTATTAAAACTAGCCGTTAAGAATAGTAATAACCACATTTTAAAATTTTAGAAATTTTTGCTCTCAAAATGGACTTCATTTTTGGATTCGGAGTATCGAATTTAGCCTAAGGTGAAATTTTGGTACTTTTCGGATAACTTTCATATTTTGATGAATAGTGAAAATTACTAAATTATAAATAAAAACGACTTTTTTAATCAAAATAATTAATAGTGATAAATTATTAATTTGAGTGGTTTTAAAGTATATTTAGAATATATTTTTACAATTCAATACAATTTTGGTCATTGGATGTAATTTCACATTTACACCAGACATAAACAAGTGTTAATCTTTTGATAGTTATTATCTCTTAAAAACACGCTATTTGTTGTGACGGTGGAAATTAATTATAAAATTAATTAACGCAACTTATATGTTGGGAATTTTGTAAAATATAAATCATTTTTGAATTCGGAATATCAATTATTTCTTAGGGTGAAATTTTGGCATTTTTCTGAAAAACTTCAATTTTTGATTAATAGTGAAACTACTAAGTGGTAGTTAAAAAACTGAAATTTTCATAAAACATAATTTTACCGCTTCTGTGAATGGAATTTCAAAAATCCTAGAGACACGGTTGATGTCAGTAAGAAAAATGTGGTTCAATGAGATGAAAATAATTTTTGGTGAATAGTAACTTTTTACTTTTATTTACCATGGTTAAAAGTAAATAGGGTAATTAAGGGTAAGAATGATATTAATATTACCCTAACACGTGTCCTAAATCTATTGGACAAGTGTATCTCGACCGAAAACAACCTTAAGTGTAAAATATTTTCATTTAGGTCCACTTTTATTAGATTAGGACATTTATTATTAATTTATTTAAAGAAGGGTTAAAATAGTTAAAATCAAAGTTTAATAAGTAAATCATTTTTAATATGGGGTTATACATAATATAAATTCGACTATAAATATTCATTAAAAATATAAAAATATTTCATATATAATGGTATTGTATTTATAATTTTTAGACATTAAATAATTTAATTTATTTTTGACACAATGATGATGCAGTAATTATCTTATTAATGAAATATTGACAGAATTGATGTTATAAACACCAAATTAAATGTAATTTGAGACTTTTTATGAATCCCACTAATTTTCTAGGTTACTATGATATATTATTGTTGATTTAATCAACTTGTTTCGAACATATAATTCTGTTATGACTTTCGCAAAAATCATATATCAAATAGTGTCAAAATTGACACAAAATAGTTTTTAAATAAAATATTATATTATTAATTGTTATTTTATTCCTAAAAATCTACGGTTTGGCAAAATGACTTATATAAGGATATATATATTAATAATAAACAATTTGGGGTTCGTTTGTCATGTTATAGTAAGTGTATTAACCATATAGTGTAAGAAAACAAAAAGACACAGTAAAAGTTAAATTATTTAACTTAGAGTTAAATCTAATTGATAAGGTTAAAATAATAACCTAAACTTGTCTAAATCCTATTGGTTGATAGGATTTGGACCCATCCCCACTTTAGCTTCGAAATAAGACCCTTTGGAATCATTATAAATCGAATTTGACCTTAATATAAAATAATATTTTGAGATTTTCCTAAGATGCCCCTCTCCTCCCTTATAAAAGGGCACCTCCTTCCCCTCCTCCTCACACCAATTTGAGCACTCAAGCTCGGACAACCCCTGCCAAAATCCCTTCTCCACTTCCCTAGAATAATCCTAGAGATCCTGGTCTTCTTTAAAGACCAAGCGTAGTTTCCTAAGTGAAGGATTCAAAGAGGCGTTCCAAAGAAGAGGTAATATCCATTACCGATCTTTTCAACTTCTTTCTTCTTCAACTTCTTCTTCTTTAGTTGTTTCATGATAAAGTAATAACATCAGTATTTATTATATACTTATATGTTATTATAAATATGAAACAACTCTAATTAACGTTCTATCCATCCTACGGAAAAAGGAAATCACCGCGCTTGCGTACGTACGGAATACCGTCTCCACGTCGTGGTGTAATCTATTTTCCACCATCACCTTACAAGGATGGGTATAATGGTGTAATGAGTAACTATTTATGATTATTATAAATTAAAATTGATACTGAAATAGTATACATACACTTCAACACAATTCCACAACCATGGGAACGATATCATCGCTCGTGCGTACGTACGGACTACCGTCTCCACGACGCGATGAGATTCATTCTCAATGATTAACCATTAATGAATGATTATAAAGTATATATAATAATTACTAATTAAATATATGACATAATAATGATACTGGATTATTTATATTTATATGTATGTCATCTACTTAATTCCATTAAATTCAATAAGGAAACGAAAACAGCGTTCATGCGTACGTACGGACTACCGTCTCTATGAACGGTGTATTTCTTTCCATTTACTGATTTATTATATATGTATATTCTTAATATATAAATATAAATCATGTTTTATATTCTGTAATTAAGTAATCATGATCTAAGTAATCATATGAATAATTACAAGTTAAAAACATGAATGACAAATGAGACGATTTTACCCAAAACGCTACATTAACATGAATTTACAAAAGAACGGGTAATATAAAGTCATAAGTGGACCATATATGATATAATAACAATTAATATGATTCTGGAATATGTCAATAACATGATTTAAATCATTATACAGGAGGTTCAGACACTTACAAAGCAAGTCGGACCTAAGGTAAGGGAAATATCACAATCTCATTTCTATCCGAGATTGTTTATACTTTGTAATTTACTGGGGTGTATTTTATCATCCAAATCCATGTTTCCTCAATATGTAATATTATATTTATCCACCTAAAATGGTTTAAATCCAATTTTACCCTTCGGTGAGTTTTTAGTAAAAGATATGAAAGGAATCTTTTGTCGTTTTTCGTACGATGTTCTTTTTGACTTTTCCGACAAAAGTACGAAGAATGTTTTTTTTAACTTATACGGCATGAATGGATTTTTAAAACATTATTTCCAAGAAGCTTACTTTACAAGTTTTCAAGTTTATTTTTAATCAACTTCTTTTATTTTAAAGTCGTATGACATGTTATGAAAGGAAAAAAAATTTGAAGAAGAAAGGATATTTTCCACAAGAATGGAGTTCAAGTGTTTTATCAAATTTATTTTCCATCTAAGATAATAAAGGGTTCTGTTTTTATCCCTATTATTACATTGATTTGATCATGTTGTGATGGAATGATTTTCATGAATTCCTTTATCTTATATGAATTGATTTATGATGTCATGATGTTTAAGATTCCCATTTGTATTACATGGGTTATGCAATGATGTATGATTTATGATTTTGTGGAACACATAAGAATGGTATCATTATGAGATGGGTGGGACCTATATCTCCCTCCAATGCATTGGGTAAAGATTTTATATCTCATGAGATAGACATGGCTGGAACGGTAGGTTATACCGGTTCAGTGAAACAGGACTGAAACGAGGGTGACTCGGTTCAGAAAGGGACTTTGTTCACTAAGATAGTCTTGGCAATGAGTCTTGACTAACAAGAAATGATTCTCTATGATTATGTGTGTATGCCACAAAGTTTCATGTTTTAAGTTATGATTATTGTGATTACATTTCACTGCAATGACTTACCCCATGTTATGAAATTATGATCTCTTTTGTAGGTTAAGATTTCCAAAAGATATGTGCTTATGTATATGATGTGATTGATATTTCTTTTGTTTACCCTTACTGAGAATTTGAGCTCACCCTTTTATGTTTTCTTTTCCCCAGGATATAAAGAAAGGTTTTAGGTAAAAATAGAGGAAGATCTTTATGGGAGATGTTGAAGATCTTTCACCAGGATTAGAAGATTATTTTCCGAGTTTCCAAAGACACTAAACTATTACGATCCTTGTGTGTGTGTTTTTGTTATGTACTAAGTATTCCACAAATGTAATGTAATGTCAATGTACGTCAAGCTTCGGGTCTCTACAGTTGGTATCAGAGAAAAGGTTTAGTCAACCTTTGGAAACTGGGATGCGAAAACGTTAGTGAGATCCCTAGAGATATTTCTAAGTTATGTCTAGGGATGTCTCTAAGGATAAGTATACGTATAAGATACAGTCCTAGAACTATGGTAACGATCATAGAATTTAACCTAAGAAGTTAGATATTGAGGATACTCCCCCTTTATAATGTTGTTTTCCTAGCATGATTTTTGCCTCTCACACTATTCTTTTTGGGTTTTTGACGATGGCTGGAACCCGAAGGAACCGTGTTGATCAATGCAATGGACAATGCAATGATTGTCCTCCTGAACAAACAAATGTTATGGGAGATGGAGTTCAAAATCTTATTGCTATACTTACACAAGATATGAATCATTCTGAACTTCCAAATGAGCAGAGAAGGGAACAATATTATATTGAGTCCTTCATGAGGCAACGTCCACCTTCATTTAGTGGGTCTTCTGATCCACTTGTTGTTGAACAATGGATCAGTACCACTGAAAAGATATTTTCAGTTCTTCAATATCTTGAACATGATAAAGTCATCTTAGCAGTATATCATTTGGAAGGTGAAGCTGATCAATGGTGGAATCTTATCAAGAATACGAGGCAAAGAGATGAAATTGATTCCATGGAATGGGACGAGTTCAAGAACTTATTTTTCAATAAGTACTTTCCTCGTATTCTTCGAACAAAGATGGAGAAGGAGTTTCTTGAACTAAAGAAAAAGGATGATGAATCTGTTGGTATATACGAAGAGAATTTTACAAGACTTGCAAGGTATGCATCTGGCATTATCATCCAACCTGAAAGTAAAGTTGACCGATTTTTTAGTGGCTTAAAACCAAGTCTTCGAAGGGCATTAGCTATAAGAGACTTTAGTAGGTATGAAGAAATTGTGCGTTGTGCTATCAAGGTAGAAATGGAAGTTGGTGTTACATATCCATCTCATGGTTTTGACAAGAAACGAAAGATGGAGTTCAAGGAGAAATCTCAGAATAATGGTGAAAAGAAGATGAATGTTTCCTTATGCTCAAAGTGTGGAAAGAAGCATGGTGGAGATTGTCTTAAAGGGACTAGAAAATGTTTTCAGTGTGGAAAAGAAGGTCATCGAGCAGCTGAGTGTCGAAGTAATGGAAAAAGGGATTCTAATGATGTGAATAAAGCAAAGACTGCAGAGAACGCACCACCAACACTTCAATGCTTCAAGTGCAAGTAAATGGGGCATTATGCTAATAAATTCCCTAATACAAGGTTTAGTGATGATAGACATGAGCAACCACTAATGGAAAAGGACCAAGGGAAGTCACATGCGATCACTATTGGCGATGTTGAATATGACAATGATGTGGTGGAATGATTAAGTGTTTATGTAATGGGATTCCAAAATAATGTGGTATCATAAAGTATTGGAATATTTATGTGTTGGTCTAATGTGGTATTCAAAGTGATTGAGATATTTTTTTTGGCAATAAGATGATATGCGCATAATGAAGGGAAAACGAGAAAATGAAATGTTTTACAGTATTCATGAGCTCATGATTGATATAAGGACTAAGTGATATAATGGTTTGAGTATAAATAATTTTGAGGATTTTGGTTTATGGAAAGTGTTAACTTTTAACTGCATTAATGTTTTCACTAAGGTTCAATGGGTATTCAAGAGAATACATGATCAAGGCCTTTGAATGTTTGTAATGTGACCAACAAGACATATCTTATGATATATGGGGATCAACGATGGTATTAAATATCTGGTAATTGTTTTCACTATATTATGAGAGTGGAATGCAGTATTATGGATAAGCCTAAAGATTGGAATGGATTATGTTGGACATAAGATAGTATTGTTTAAGGGTAGAAGTTTTTCGATATTATTGATTGGATGTTATAGTAATATAGTTTTAGAAAAAGGAAAACCTGCAGGACGGGCAACAACCCATCGCGTCGGACAAGGCCGTGGGAATCGAACCCACAACCAAAGTGCGAATGGCCTTTATCGCCTACCACTGGCCTACAGGAAGTCTCTGTTTAGTAGAAACTAGTTTTATTTTATTAAGCGGTATGATATATGAAGTATAAGTCCATTTTAGGAACCATATATGATTAATCTCACTAAAGAATGACTTATGTATATTTAATAACTTTTGCTAACCTTTTATTTGAGATAGATGGAATGACTTTTCATACTAACACTTCACGAATAACAAATTCAGCTTCATTTATTTAAGAGATGAAGTGGAAATTGTTCAAAGTACGAACAACAGTGAGATTGTACCAAAATAAAGTAAGTATTTATTCTAATTCAAATTCTTCTACTTCAGGGAAATGATCTTGAAAACCAAAAAATGTTGTCCTAGTGCCCTTATATCCATTAAATTAGATGGTACCTTATATCATCACAAATAAATAGATTTGTGATTACTGGCTTTTCCATAGCCATGTTCTCTACCACTCTCCATCAGAACATGATGATTAGATTTCTCTTCCATATCCATATTTTCACCTATGTGGAAACCCAGTGATTAATTTGTTTGGGTAACCATTACTTTTCATACCTTTGTTTTTAAAGATTGGTTTTGGTATTCCCTTTTTACGATGTGGGTTTCTATTAAACAAACATTCGAGTAGTAAACCATTTATAACCCAGACGAATTTCGAGGGCGAAATTCATTTTAAGGGGGGTAGAATGTAACAGCCCAAGATTTTATGAAAAATATTCTTTTTAATTTCACTAATGTCTTGTGTTGTACGCTACACCAAAAGGAGCTTGCACAACACACATCCTTGACTTGCCTTTCATTACACGCAATCGCGACCTTCCTCGATAGCGTGTGTAGTACGTAATACTGAACACCGATATGCTATTAAAATATTATTAAAACTAGCCGTTAAGAATAGTAATAACCACATTTTAAAATTATATAAATTTTAGCTCTCAAAATGGACTTCATTTTTGGATTCGGAGTATCGAATTTAGCCTAAGGTGAAATTTTGGTACTTTTCGGATAACTTTCATATTTTGATGAATAGTGAAAATTACTAAATTATAATTAAAAACAACTTTTTTAATCGAAATAATTAATAGTGATAAATTATTAATTTGAGTGGTTTTAAAGTATATTTAGAATATATTTTTACAATTCAATACAATGTTGTACATTGGATGTAATTTCACATTTACACCAGACATAAACAAGTGTTAATCTTTTGATAGTTATTATCTCTTAAAAACACGCTATTTGTTGTGACAGCGGAAATTAATTATAAAATTAATTAATGCAACTTATATGTTGGTAATTTTGTAAAATAGAAATCATTTTTGAATTCGGAATATCAATTATTGCTTAGGGTGAAATTTTGGCATTTTTCTGAAAAACTTCAATTTTTGATGAATAGTGAAACTACTAAGTGGTAGTTAAAAAACTGAACTTTTCATAAAACTTAATTTTACCACTTCTGTGAATGGAATTTCAAAAATCCGAGAGACACGGTTGATGTTAGTAAGTAAAATGTGGTTCAATGAGATGAAAATAATTTTTGGTGAATAGTAACTTTTTACTTTTATTTACCACGATTAAAAGTAAATAGGGTAATTAAGGGTAAGAATGATATTAATATTACCCTAACACATGTCCTAATTCTATTGGACAAGTGTATCTCGACAAAAAATAACCTTAATTGTAAAATATTATCATTTAGGCCCACTTGGATTAGATTAGGACATTTATTATAAATTTATTTAAAGAAGGGTTAAAATAGTTAAAATCAAAGTTTAATAAGTAAATCATTTTTAATATGGAGTTATACATAAGATAAATTCGACTATAAATATTCATTAGAAATATAAAAGGATTTCCTACATAATGATATTTTCTTTATAATTTTTAGATATTAAATAATTTAATTTATTTTTGACACAATGATGATGCAGTAATTATCTTATTAATGAAATATTGACAGAATTGATGTTATAAACACCAAATTAAATGTAATTTGAGACTTTTTATGAATCCCACTAATTTTATAGGTTACTATGATATATTAGTGTTGATTTAATCAACTTTTTTCGAACATATAATTCTGTTATGACTTTCACAAAAATCATATATCAAATATTGTCAAAATTGACACAAAATAGTTTTTAAATCAAATATTATATTATTAATTGTTATTTTATTCCTAAAAATATAAGGTTCGGCCAAATGACTTAGATAAGGATATATATATTAATAATAAACAATTTGGGGTTCGTTTGGCATGTTATAGTAAGTGTATTAACCATATAGTGTAAGAAAACAAAAAGACACGGTAAAAGTTAAATTATTTAACTTACAGTTAAATCTAATTGATAAGGTTTAAATAATAACCTAAACTTGTCTAAATCCTATTGGTTGATAGGATTTTGACCCATCCCCACTTTAGCTTCGAAATAAGACCCTTTTGAACCATTATAAACCGAATTTGACCTTAATATAAAATAATATTTTGAGATTTTCCTAAGATGCCCCTCTCCTCCCTTATAAAAGGGCACCTCCTTCCCCTCCTCCTCACACCAATTTGAGCACTAAATCTCGGTCAAAACCTGCCAAAATCCCTTCTCCACTTACCTAGAATAATCCTAGAGGTCCTGGTCTTCTTCAAAGACCAATCTTAGTTTCCTAAGTGAAGGATTCAAAGAGGCGTTCCAAAGAAGAGGTAATATCCATTACCGATCTTTTCAACTTCTTTCTTCTTCAACTTCTTCTTCTTTAGTTGTTTCATGATAAAGTAATAACATAAGTATTTCTTATATACTGATATGTTATTATAAATATGAAACAACTCTAATTAACCTTCTATCGATCCTACGGAAAAAGGAAATCACCGCGCGTGCGTACGTACGGAATACCGTCTTCACGCCGTGGTGTAATCTATTTTCCACCATCACCTTACAAGGATGGGTATAATGATGTAATGAGTAACTATTTATGATTATTATAAATTAATATTGATACTGAAATAGTATACATAAACTTAAACACAATTACATGACCATGGGAACGATATCATCGCTCGTGCGTACGTACGGACTACCGTCTCCTCGACGCGATGAGATTCATTCTCAATGATTAACCATTAATGAATGATTACAAAGTATATATAATAAGTACAAATGAAATATATGACATAATAAATGATACTGGAATTATTTATATTTATATGTATGTAATCTACTTAATTCCATTCAATTCAATAAGGAAACGAAAACAGCATTCATGCGTACGTACGGACTACCGTCTCCATGAACGGTGTATTTCTTTCCATTTACTGATTTATTATATATGTATATTCTGAATATATAAATATAAATCATGTTTTATATTCTAGAATTAAGTAATCATGATCTAAGTAATCATATGAATAATTACAAGTTAAAAACACGAATGACAAATGAGACGATTTTACCCAAAACGCTACTTTAACATGAATTTACAAAAGAACGGGTAATATAAAGTCATAAGTGGACCATATATGATATAATAACAATGAATATGATTCTGGAATAAGTCAATAACATGATTTAAATCATTATACAAAAGGTTTGGACACTTACAAAGCAAGTCGGACCTAAGGTAAGGGAAATATCACAATCTCATTTCTATCCGAGATTGTTTATACTTTGTAATTTACTGGGGTGTATTGTATCATCCACATCCAAGTTTCCTTAATATGTAATATTATTTTTATCCACCTACAATTGTTTAAATCCAATTTTACCCTTCGGTGAGTTTTTAGTAAAAGATATGAAAGGAATCTTTTGTCGTTTTTCGTACGAGGTACTTTTTGACTTTTCCGACAAAAGTACGAAGAATGTTTTTTTAACATATGCGGCATGAATGGATTTTTAAAACATTATTTCCAAGAAGCTTACTTTACAAGTTTTCAAGTTTATTTTTAATCATCTTCTTTTATTTTAATGTCCTATGACATGTTATGAAAGGAAAAATGTTTTTGAAGAAGAAAGGATATTTTCCTCAAGAATGGAGTTCAAGTGTTTTATCAAAATTATTTTCCATCTAAGATAATAAAGGGTTCTGTTTTTATCCCTATTATTACATTGATTTGATCATGTTGTGATGGAATGATTTTGATGAATTCCTTTATCTTATATGAATTGATTTATGATTTCATGATGTTTAAGATTCCCATTTGTATTACATGGGTTATGCAATGATGTATGATTTATGATTTTGTGGCACACATAAGAATGGTTTCATTATGAGATGGGTGGGACCTATATCTCCCTCCAATGCATTGGGTAAAGATTTTATATCTCATGAGATAGACATGGCTGGAACGGTAGGTTATACCGGTTTAGTGAAACAGGACTGAAACAGGGGTGACTCGGTTCAGAAAGGGACTTTGTTCACTAAGATAGTCTTGGCAGTGAGTCTTGACTAACAAGAAATGATTCTCTATGATTATGTGTGTATGCCACAAAGTTTCATGTTTTAAGTTATGATTATTGTGATTACATTTCACTGCAATGATTTACCCCATGTTATGAAATTTTGATCTCTTTTGCAGGTTAAGATTTCCAAAAGTTATGTGCTTATGTATATGTTGTGATTGATATTTCTTTTGTTTACCCTTACTGAGCATTTGAGCTCACCCTTTTATGTTTTCTTTTCCCCAGGATATAAAGAAAGGTTTTAGGTAAAAAAAAGAGGAAGATCTTTATGGGAGATGTTGAAGATCTTTCACCAGGATTAGAAGATTATTTTCCGAGTTTCCAAAGACACTAAACTATTACAATCCTTGTGTGTGTGTTTTTGTTATGTACTAAGTATTCCGTAAATGTAATGTAATGTCAATGTACGTCAAGCTTCGGGTCTCTACAATAGACCTCAGACCTAATGTGATGCTTTCAAAGCATAAATGTGTAGTGAAACACCATAAAGAATCCTGATGTGAATGAGAACCCGAATGATCTACACCACATCACACATTCATGAGGAACACACATATATTTTAAAGTCATGAATCTTAGACCTAGAGACATGAACTCCTATTTTAAGGTCATAGGGTTCGAATCGTAAAGAGGTACAATTCTTCCATGCAGTTACAAATATTACCAAGACCCCTAATCTCGTGTGAGCCATGATCAGTTCAAGAAATAAGGGGTAGAGAAGATCATATGACACATGGAATCGCATGAAAGAGGGAAAAAAAGTGTGGAGTCAAGAATAACCCCTCAACCTTGATATGACCACACATTGCGCAAAGGTACATGGAGGGGTAAACCAAGAGTGTAAAAATTACATTTGGATATAAGGATGTGAAGAGTGATGTTAATCATGGTGTATAATATTTGGGATATAATGAGGTAGGCATAATGATGTTGGATAACTGTTGACCACGTTCGATACACAGTATCTATATCATGTTTCATGGGATGGGAAAAAATAGTCGAGGGTCAGCCGTTGACTGTATGAAAAATGAGAAAGTTAGATCAAAATTTCATTTGATACCATTTAGGACATTGGCCAAGGATGGTAGGTGGCCTATAAATCTGATCTTATATATCGTTTGGGCTCCCTTAAAATGTGAAAGATGATGAAGAACCAAATAAAGAGACATGTGAAGCATTGAAATGAATTGAAAGCATGTCCATATAGAATCCAATACTCTAGGCCCTACACCACAGTGAATATTATAATGTTGATGATGTATAAAAAAGTTCAATGGATCCAATTGAGGACAAATGACTTGAAAAGGATGGTGGAAAAAATAGGCAAAGTGGATTGATGAACCCGAGGCTGGACTTAAAGAAAAACTATCTGGGAATTCCTATGTATCCCATAGGGATGTGAATCAATCCACACATAGTTATTGAATTTCTTACAGTTTTACATCATGTGGTAAGGATAAATGGGGAAAACTTATGCCAAAAGGGGATGTGTAGGGTGTGTAAAAATAACCAAACATGAATGAGGACCGAATAATTCCACACCACACCATTCACAACTGCAGCAAAGAACTCAGGAAAATGGGCCAAAAGACAAATCGAATAACCTAGGGCTAGACTCGAATACAAAATTTCTAGGTTTTCCTATGTATCTTGTGAGGGAAATAATCAAGTATCACATTGTTCATGAAATGTTTTGTAGTTTAACATCATGCGGTAAGGATGCGGGATAAAGGGGAAGATGCTGAATGGGATAGATGATGAGGTAGTCATTAACCTAAAGTGAGAGAAGACCAAAATAGGTCTCACACCACAATATGTGATCCCAGGATAATCCATCCAAAAGGATGGAAAGATGAATAGATTTTTGGTACCTAGGGTGGGACCCAGAAACAAAATGTCTGGGTATTCCTATGTATCATGTAAGGTGAGGAATCAAAGAATACATAGTTCTAGAATGTTGTGCAGTTTAACATCATGCGGTAAGGAAAAATGATATCCTCATGGAGGAAAATGGTGTGGCTGTCGAAAACCCTATATGAATGAGGACCAATTCCATATCACACCACGGGATCTAAGGAGAAACCTCAGGTCATAAGACCGAAGATGGGTAAACTTGGGGCTGGACCTGAAGATAAAATTTTTAGAGATTCTTACATATCCCATAAGGATGGGAATCAATCCATACATAGTTATTGAGATGTTTTGTATTTTAACGTCTTGTAGTAAGTATACAAGGATTGTTTAATGTATTTTAGAATGAGATAATGGAGAATGGGACTTGCATTTTAATGTCATACGGGATGTAAAAGATTTTAGCTTATGGTCGTAGATATCAAACTATAAATAGAAACTATACAGTTTATCATCATGCAGGACAATGACTACCATGTAGTTTAACATCAGTAATGATGTCTGATATCTTGTAGTTTAACAACATGAAGGATGAAAAAATTTAAAAAGGACGATCTCATGAAAAGTTCTTCTTGAGGTACTTGGCATTGGGGGCTGAGTAATATGCTCTCCATCTATAGTGACCAAGGAATATGAACTATTGGGGTAACCTTGTGGATAATACATTGTCCCTCCCATTTAGGCTCAAGCTTTTGTGGCTTCATTCTTGGTATCATTTTCATCCACAAGTCCAAAATTGTGTCACCTTGAAGGAGGGATCAATGAAAAATGTTCTTGTTAAAATTTTAGCCTATATTATTCTAGTGCCTCTCTAGATTGTGAAAGGCCCAGAGCCCATTCTTGTCGAGGGATTCCAACTCAGCTAGAAAGAATTCTGCTACTCTATATAAATCTACTAGACATAGATAGTGGTACTGATAAATGGAATCTAAATTATGATGGGTAGGACTACCTCAGTTCCATACACCATGGAATATGGGGTTACTTGGGTAGAATTATGAGTCGTTTTCTTGTATAACTAGAGAGTATTGGAGAGATTGCCCAGAACAATTTTCTTGTTTACCAACCATGTTTTTCAAAATGATATATAAGGCCTTGTTGAATGCCTTGATATGTCTATTTTCTTCTATGTTCTAGTGTAAAGTATGGTTAGAATGGCTGTTGTACTTGGTGTAAAATTTCTTCATCCAAGTGGCACAAAAGTTGATGTTGTTATTGGTGAAGATGTAATGAGGGACTCCAGGTTAAAGGATGATGTTGTAGCTCATAAAATAAACTATAGAATTGGCCTTGACATTATTGAGTGGAATCACTTCTTCCAACTTGGAGAAGAAATATGCGGAGGACACAATGAATCATAACTGGTGAGCTGTTGCTGGTAGATATGGTCCCACAACATCAAGTACCTTGACCACAAATGGATAAGAGTACTTGGTAATATAAAGAGTATCTAGCAGCCAATGAAAAAAATTGGAAAGGATTTAACATGTCTGATACCTCTTGGCGAACTCGATATCATCATGGACCATGGTGGGCCAGAAGTAGCCCAACCATCAGATCTAGTGGGAGATTTTTGACCCTACCTGAGGAGCTCCATAGGAAATAACATGGACTTCGTACATAACATGAGAGATATAATTTCCTTGAATACAACAAAGTATAACTCCATCAAACCCTCATTTATATAGAAGTTTTTCGTGGTTGGGACAACTCTGGCCGGTGAACTGCACTGCACGCCAATGAATTTTCTCACATTAAAATATTTATATTAGGAGATTGATGTATTAGAGGTACTCAAAAAAGGGATTCATCTAATTATGGATCTCTTATACATTAGTAGGGGACCTCGAGGTCTCGATGTGGAATCATTGGTGGTAATATGTATTATCTTCTAGCTATCATCAACGTCTGGGGTGATAGGAGAAATGAACATTTGATAAGCCACATGGATGATCAAATTTTCCTAGACAGGCTCTTAAAGAGATGCACCAAGGATGTCCCAGGATTCATCTCTTTCATTCTATGATCGAGGAACATGAATTTCCTCAGTGTATGAACAGAACTAGGCCATCAGTTGGAGAGCGCACTCTAATAATGGCATGAGCTACATCTTCCTAATGATGTAGTCATCGTTTATTTCTTTGATAGATAGCACAGATTCCCCCTTCACTTATAGGTGGGGAACATCAATATCTAGGTATATATTCAGAGCAATGATAAGAGCCTGATACCCCACCTCTTTTTGGCATAACCTTCTGACTATAAGAACGGATAGGGAAATAAATACCATGTAATCATGATGAAGACAATACTTAGGTCTACTTTGTTGATTCTTGGATCATTGAGCCTTCTTCCAATTGGAAATTAGAAAGTACCATCAAATTTCATCTTCTAACATGGAATAACTTTATCTGCTAAGAGGATGGCTTCATCAGGGAATTCAAGATCCATAGACTGCTCTGCAGGACCCAAATGGGTGGATAGAAAATCTACTAGTGTCTGACCCTTGGCATCTTTCTATGGAACAAACATAATGTCAAACTATAGAAGAACCACTACCCAAATTTCTAGATGACCTCTCAAAATTGGGATATTTAGAATGAATTTGAGTGGTTCTAGGTGAGAAACCAACTGTATCTCATGGTGTTGTAGATAATATTGCAACTTCTACAATATAAAGACTAGTGTAGGGAAGCTCTTCTTCAAATAATAATATCTGGTCATTATTTCAAGAATCATGCATCTGATATTGTATAAAATATTATTATTTTTCCTTCATTATTCTTTTGGGAGAGAAGGGTGTTGAGGTATCATTCCAGAGAGTTTATATAAAGTACTAGTGCCTTTCTGGAGATGGGTGGAACAACATCAGAGTCTGCCGCATATACTAGTTGATCTGCTTAAAATAATTTTGATAGTGTTCATCCCATAGATTATCAACACATTTCTTCATGATCTTGGAAAAGGGCTTACACTTTCCATACAAATTCATGAAAAATAGGCATAATTAGGCTAGGTGTCCTTTGAAGCCTTAGAGATACCAAATATTTCAAGGAGGAGGCATCTTACTAATGGATTTGATCTTCTCACGATATACCTTGATGCCTCTATATCTGAAAAACAATTTCTAGGAATATTCCATATAAAACCCCAAAAAAATACATCAGGGGGTTCATCTTTAGAAGGTGGTAGCGGAGGAAGCCAAACACTTTCTCAAGATCTTGAATATGGTCCTAACACTAGTGGGATTTTACCACCATATCATATGATATCATTCAACCAATGTCTCAAGGATTAGTTTGAATATGTGGTGCATGGAATGATGATAGGTGGCTCCATCATTATTCAAATTGAAAGTCATCACATGGTAAAAAAGGTACCTTGTGGTGTTATGAAGGAAGTGGATTATTTTCCCTTAGGAGCCATTCAGATTGGGTTATACCTAAAATCTCCATTCATAAAGGAGAGTTCTTGGAACCCATTCATGGTGTCAGTTAGTAGCTTTGTCAAAGGGAGGAGAAAATCATCCTTCGGACATTGGTGGTTGAGATCTCGGAAGTCGACGCATACTATGATCTATATGCTCTTATTCATGATAACAACAATTTTGGCCAACCATCTGGGGTATTGGAATTCCTTTATGAATTTGTTTTTGTTGAGCTTTTCATATTTGTCCTCGACCATAGAATTATGAGAGGGGTACATCTTTACGGGAGGTTTTTTGAAACTGCAATGTCTTACCAGGAGACCATGGCAGTGGACATCAATCTAAGGGCTTTGTCCTGGAATCTCATAATAACTCTAGGAAAATACATCATTATGCTGCTTTAGTAAATCCACATACTATTATTCATAATCCGTAGGTATAACAACATTGATGAACATTTTTCTCGGGTCTCGATCGGTACCAGGATTCACCTATATCAACTCATCGATGGTGGTAGAGAAGGACTCATCGAATACAAGAGGATCATATTCCAAATCATTTTCATTGTCTAAGGTTAGAGGATCATTGGGAGGAGGAAATTCTCTTGATTTTGATGACCCTAAAGGGATTTTAGTTCTGGCCTAGGCACCGGTGCAATCTTCATTGCTTGATTCTCATACCACCGCAACCATGGTTCGCTACCAAAATTTGAGGTATTTGAGACATGTTATTTCTGACAGGATCCCATAACAAATGAGCTTTTGTGATGGGGTCCCATCACAAATATCCCATTACAGAAAATGGCATCGTAAATAGTTCTCTGTTTATATATATAAAAACCTGTTGTGATGGGCTCGTCGCAAAAACGTTTTTGTGACGGTCCTATTTTCCCGTTGCAAATAGTTATTTAAAAAATATATAATCTATTTGCTACAGGAAACTTTCATAAAAGGTCTCATCACAAATACTTAATAAAAAAATATATATTCCATAAAATTATGATAAATTAATATTAGAAAATAAAAATAATATTAATAATATTAATATAAATAATATTATATTATATAATAATAATAATGATACTAATAAAATAAAAAAAATTATATAATTATAATTCTAGAAATAAAATAATACTAATAATATAATAACGTTATTATTATTGTTAATATTTACGAATAAATAAATTTAATATTATAAAAATAAAAAAATTATAAAATATTAAAATTCTCAACATTTGAAAAAAGATATAAACAAAAATATATAATATTATTATTTTTTAAAAAAAATAAACAAAGATTAAAAAAATAGTACTAATAACAAATAATAAAATTTTAAAATATTAAAAATAAAAAAAATAGCAAAATAAAATTATGATATATTCGCACTAATATGAAATACAGAAACTCTAAATTGTTAATATTACAATAAAAATTGAATTAAAATATTTTTATCTTGACAAAAAAATCACTTGGGGTTAGTCTTATTGAGGAGGAGGATGAGCTAGAGGAGATGGTGGAGAAAATTCCATCCCTAAACGATGATTTAGAGAGAACATCTATTCCATCTGCTTGTACTGCTACTACTGCCATCGACGCATCTACTCCTTGTACTGTTGTTATTGTAGTTGGTGCTCCTCCTCATATTGTTTTTGTTACTGCCACATCTCCTCATACTTTTTATGAAAAATCTCTATAATCTCACTCTATGCTCGTAGCTGATTCAGATACTTTGTGGTAGATGATGATGCCTCTCCATGAGCTCCTCTCGTGTTGTACGCCAGCATCACAGTAGTACCAAAATAAGTCCCAAGAGTCAATCGAGATATGATACCAACTACTCGGCCCTTCTTGAAGGTATACTGGGTCACCTACATCCATGTTGCCTCATCGAAATGGTGGGCACTAGTCGGATCAATCATCTCATCCTAACTCTCAACTTGTGTCTCCGAGGACATGACCACATATGACACCTTTTACTTGCAATTTGAAATTAAAATAGTGAAAATATTATATGCAATTAAATTTAAAATTAAAAAAGAAATAATACTTACCACAATCTGATGATAGCGATTACCTCTAATCTCTTCAGTGGCTGGATCATTGTACATCCTATGATAAACATCGTACTCTTTAATATCGGGTTTCTTGACTACCTATATGAATATAAAATAAACTGTTAATATTTAAAGTTATATAAAATATTAAAAAAAAGTACTTATCAGATGCGCTTTATGCGTACTGAATGTACAGTTACTAGCTCGATGTGTCACCTCATGTATCCCCCCATTCTGTCGGCCTAAAAAATATCTCCTCTAAAATGCACCACCCAACCAGTGTGAACATAATCGATCCCAAACATGAGATGAAATGTACTCTGGTCAATAGGCTCTACATGAATCATCAAATACTGCCACTCATTCTCACTTCATTGTTATCCTTTTCAAATTGTGAAAAAACTGACAGAAACAGTCATGTATAGACACCTCCCATGCCGCGTGGATAAAGTCATGCATTCTATCAATGATGAGATACCATAAACCCTACGAATAATTTAAAAATATCAAGTTATTAATGATATAAAATTTAAAATTAATATTATTTATTTACGTACTAGCCAATGATCGAATATGCCAAGCTACACATCAATGGAAATTTGTTCCCTGTGATCCATGCCTGAGAAAAATAATTGCACAAGATAGGTCTCCCCTATTCAATGGCTATATGTGCAAAATTGTGAAAAAAGAACATATCATCAAAATTTTAGTATAGAAATAAATTAATTAAGTCTAACTAAAATACATATGTTACCATACCTCCATGTTCATTGATCGAATCCAAGACATGGATGTTTCTCGTGGATAGGGTCATGAATCATTAGTTGCGCAAGACCATGCCCTCTCTGTGTACCCCCTAAACCCCCAGTAGGCTGAGGGTCAAATAATCCCAATTCCTCCTCATCCGAAGGTAGTTAACCCTCCTACAACTAATGAAATATATCATCATCCATATGAAACACAAGATGATTATTATTATCAATTAGTTAAAAATAACTATTATATATAGATATATGTTTGTTATGATTATAAGCAGCATTTGACTGTGTCAATGTTCATCTTCATCATCATATTCATATATGATGATGTCAATGCCTCAATAGTTTTCCTCGACATCATTAATATCCATATGAGTTTCAGTTTCATCTTCTCTTACCATTTCAAATTCATTTTTAACATTATTGACATCATTGTCACCATTGAACCTTAATTGTGGGGTGTCATCATCGATATTCATGTATCTTTCTGAAAAATATGGATTATGAGTAGTCTCTTTGAGATTTTCAATTCCTTTCACCTCAGTGAAACATCCTTCACTTTTTTTAAAATAATTTTCCAGAAATTTTTTTTATTATGGTCCACCAATCACTTGTGTATTTTGAATTAGCACAATACTTTCTATAATAAATTTAATTTGCATGTTGAGCCAGTATAAATGGTTAATTTACATCAAGAAGACTTTTATACTTAATATCAACGATTCCATGATTTGTATGAACATCCAATCCTCTCTCAGTATCCAACCACTGACATTTAAACATCATTATTTAATTTTTTTTCCTCGATAACACAGTTCAATAATTTCATCCATCATGCTGTAAAATTTATCTTATGTTTCTCTATGATGAGGTCATCTAAATAAAACTAATCTATTCATTTTTTTTGATTCCCCAAATGCACATGTATGAAATTTGAAACCATTCCCCACATATACATTATAATATTTGACCATTTTGGATGGTGGGTTACTCAATATACATAGTCAATTATCAATTTTATCAGCATGTTGAGACACCTGAAAATTTCTACAAAAATTATCAATATAATAAATAATAAACTGAATTTATATGTTAAACCATCAATAATTTATGTTACCAGTTTTTGAAACCATTGAAAAAAAATTCTGGCATTCTTCAAGAGAAAATACTGTAATTTGTGGAAGTTGTTTCTTGATATGATTATCATATAACCTATAAATAGAACAATTTTACTTACTGTAACATAAATTATAGAATAAGTGATGGATGCACTCACAATAAAAATGATGTAATTTCTTCCCAATTGAGCAGAACATATGTATGAGCTCTGTAATGTTCATCATCTTAAAGACACTGTTCATGAACTCCACCAAAGCCAAGATCAGGAAGATAAAAAACTAATAATTCATTGACCATTTCATCATCATCATTCCCCTTATTCCATCCCATGTTGTTTTGTTTTTAGGGATATTAATATTCAAAATAATGAGAGAAGAAAAAATAAATTCCATCTTCTAAATAAGCTTCAGCAATTGATCCTTCAACTGATGCTTTATTACGTACTTTTTTCTTCAATTTCTACAGGCATCTCTCAAATGGGTACATCCATCAAAACTGTACTGAGTCTCCACATTTTTCTTAATGTGGAAAATATAATATCAAATGTTCCATTCAGTCAAATAAATCCAGTGGAATTATTTTTTCTAGTTTACATATATTTACAACAATATCTTCTTCAAGTTTTCTTAATGCATCGTAGTCTATTGACACCACACAAATATCTCAGAAAAATATGATATGTCTGTTATCAAATCCCAAATCATCTAATTCAACAAACCTCTTAATCCAATCTACATAAGTCTTTCTATTATAATGTGAAAATCATGAATTTTTTATTCGGTAATATGACCATTCTTAATAGATTTTCCCAAATTGGAAGCATAAGTATATAGAAGTCTAAAATTTGTAATCCACAAAAAAATAATAAGAGGATCTCTTTGGAAAGTGTATAAGCTACTATTTTCTTCATTAACCACTATGATCTGACATTTTCAAATAATTCAAGTTCTGGGCACCTGTAAATTGGGGAAAGATATAATTGTGCCTTTACATTATCTTTGGTCTTACCTGGTGTATCCAAAACTGTATGAATGAAATTATAGAAATAGTTCTTCTCAATATGCATGACATCCAACTTGTGGCGGACCAACAAATCAGACCAATATGGTAGATTCCAGAAAATTCTCTGTTTATCCAATTTGTTTTTTCCAAAAGCCATGAATTTTCTATTGGTTTATTGTTGGTCCAAATATGATGGGTGGTAATGAAAATAAAACTAATTTCAACAGTGTACCTAAGATCATATATTTGGGGTCCATCCCTTTCAATTTTTCCTTTTCTAAAATGAGATTTTTTTTCCTCCAAAAAGAATGATCAGTTAGAAGAAATCTATGATGACAGTCAAAATAGAAATGTTTTTCTTCATTGACGAGCATAAATTATATTTTGACTCTCATATATTAAGGACATGATTTCGGACCATGTTTACTCTAGCCAGATAACATTCCATATGTCAGGGAGTCACTAATTGTTCACATCAATGTAGTTTTTAGTAGGATTTCTTTTCGCAGCAACATTATATATACAAAAACCATTACTCCATAATCGATTTAACTCATCAGTCAATGGTTTCAAAGAAATATCTATATTCTTTTCAAGATGTCCTAGGATTAATATGATCAAAAAGATATAAGACCCCTTCATCAACATCCATCGCGGTAAATTTTATGGAGTTGTAAAGATATGTCAACATGAATACTAACTACCATAAGAACCAAAGGGATAGAAACCATAAGTAGAAAGACCCAATCACACGTTATAGACATAAATAGAAAAAGAATGATGGAATCGATCAAAATGCTTCCCTGAATTACCATCAGATTGATGATTCAAGATTTTACCAGTTGAAATCACAATTTTGTGTCATGACATCATTATCACTATGTTCTGAGACACAAATAAATGCTACAACTTGGGTGTAAGTGAGAAATATCTCAACTATTTTATGGGAATCAATCCAGAAACCCCAGTTAAGCTACATTATACATCGATTGTCTACATGTAGGACAACTATCCAATGTCTCATTTTCACCAGAATACAAGATGAAATCATTTTAATATGCATGATTCATATTATAACTACAGCCCAGATTACGAACTATCCTTTTTCTCTTATAGTAATTTTTATAAAACACATTTCCTTTAAATAATAGTGTTTTAACAAAAGAAAATATCTGATCAAAACAGTTTTTTGACATTCCATTATCTGATTTAGTAGCCATAAATTTTATAACCGCTTCTAATTTTCTTATCTTGCAACCAGAATATAATGCATCCTCAGCAGATCTCAACAACTCGTAAAATTTAGATGGTTCCAACTGAGGTGTTAAATCAATATTATCCTGAGTTTTAGTTTGTTGAAAATATGGACCTGAAACATTATGTATTAAATTTTGAAACTTTAGTGGATCCAGAATCAAATTATTAGTATCTTCTCTAGAACTGTGTTCACCGTGTTTATTCAAAAAAAAATAATCTTATTGAAAAAAATAATGAAAGAGAGGCCCCCGAATGTTTTCAAATGCGTGAAACGTTCTCAGAGCAAATTTTTTACAAGGACACTTAATTATGCCATCTAAAATAAATTCTAGTTTTGATTATGCAAATGATAATAAAGATTCAACACCCTCAAAAATACAAGATTTGAACGATAACCATTTGGATTTATATACTAATCTATCCAAGTGAAATCATCTAATAATGACTATTGTTGACTTCCTTGTTCCATATTTTTCTTCAAAATATAAAATCATTACAGTTTTTAAAAAATTTGATATAAGAAAAACACTATCCAAAAAAAAGATAAATAATTACAGCTACTTCATACAAATTACCACTAATTAGAGGAGACACAATTTCGAGTGGGTTAGTGGCTACTCTTATGTCCAATGACTCATTTACTTGAAACTTTATCACACTAAAATCACAATTATGAATCTTCTCGAAGGTATGCATATCCATTCTCATACATACGATAACACATAAATATACCTTCGACCAGATTCTTCTTTGGGATTTCAATGCGAGAAATATGCTAGTAAATGAGCCTTTGGACAAAAGAGCACCCTTTTCATCGACAAGTCATCTTCTTGAAATTTTCACCACCTAAAAAAATTATGTAAAATGTTCTCCTACGTATTCATATCCAATCTCGTATGCATATGTAGGAGCACATTTTTCATAATTATTTGAGACTGTGAGTGTTTAAAGGAGAAGATTCATCGAGCAAAAGGAGTGATGCCAATCAAATTGGAAATTGTATGAAGTTCTTTTAATTTGTTATTGTTATCCCTATTTATTACTAATTCTTTCAATTTATTTCTTATTCGTTCAGTTTATTATTAATTATTACTAATTATTACTAATTATTGAAAATTATTAGTATTTATTACTATTTTTTACTAATTATTACTAATTATTCTTAATTATTACTAATTATTTCTAATTAATACTATTTATTAGTAATTATTACTATTTATTGCTAATTATTACTGTTTATTTCTAATTAATACTATTTATTACTAATTATAAGTAATTATTGCTAAATATTACTAATTATTGCTAATTATTATTATTAATTTCTAATTATTAGTAATTATTGCTAATTATTACTAATTTTTTCTAATTATTACTAATTATTGACAATTATTACCATTATTGATAATTATTTCTAATTATTATTAATTATTATTAATTATTAGTATTTATTACTAATTATTAGTATTTATTATTAGTTATTAGTATTTATTGTTGATTATTAGTAATTATTTCTAATTATTACTAATTATTGCTAATTATTACTAATTATTACTAATTATTACTAATTATTGCTAATTATTACTAATTGTTGTTAATTATTACTATTTATTTGTAATTATTACTAATTATTACTAATTATTATTAATTATTACTAATTATTACTAATTATTAATAATTTTTTGTATTTATTACAAATTATTATTATTTATTACTAATTATTAGTATTTATTACAAATTATTTGTATTTATTACTAATTATTAGTATTTATTACTAATTATTAATTATTACTATTTTTTACAATTTATTATTAATTACTACTATTTATTACCAATTATTAGTATTCATGTATAATTATTAGTATTTATTACTAATTATTAGTATTTATCGCTAATTATTAGTATTTATTACTAATTATTAGTATTTATGTCTAATTATTAGTATTTATTACTAATTATTAGTATTTATGACTATTTTTTATGAATTTTTAATATTTTTTACTAATTATTTCCATTTATTCGGAATTATTAATATTTATTAACAATTAATAATATTTATTGCTAATTATTACTATTTATTACTAAATAATACTATTTATTACAAATTATTACTAAATATTGGTAATTATTTGTAATTGTTGGTAATTATTATAAATTATTCATGTTTATTACTAATTATTTCTATTTATTATTAATTATATCTAATTGTTACTAATTATTACTAATTATTACTAATTATTAGTAATTGTTACTAATTATTACGATTTGTTACTAATTGTTTCTATTTGTTACTAATTATTAATAATTATTTGTATTTTCTTACTAATTATTACTATTTGTTACAATTTTATTATTATTTATTACTAATTAATACTATTTATTACAACTTATTACTATTTATTATTATTTATTAAAATTTATTACTAATTATTTCTAATTATTACTAATTATTATTATTTATTTATATTCGTTACGAATTATTACAGTTTATTACTAATTGTTAGTATTTATGACTAATTATTAGTATTTATTACTAATTATTAGTATTTTTACTAATTATTAGTACAAATTACTTATTATTAGTATTTATTAATAATTATTAGTATTTATTAATAATTATAATTATTTATTACTCCTTTTACAAATTATTACTATTTTAACTAATTATTACTATTTATTAGTATTTATTAGTATTTATTAGTATTTATTACTAATTATTAATAATTATTACTAATTATTACTAATTGTTACTAATTGTTACAAATTGTTTCTAATTATTACTAATTATTACTATTGATTGCTAATTATTAGTATTTTTTACTATTTTTTAATAATTATTACTATTTTTACTAATTATTACTATTTTTTACTAATTATTACTATTTATTCTTGATTAATAGTATTTTATTGCTAATTAATAATATTTATTGCTAATTATTAATATTTATTAGTAATTAATAATATTTATTACAAAATATTACTAATTATTGCTAATTATTAGTAATTATAGCTATTTATTACAAATTATTGTTATTTATTAAAAATTATTTCTATTTATTGCTAATTATTTCTAATTATTGCTAATTATTAATAATTATTAGTAATTATTACTAATTTTTAGTATTTGTTACTATTTATTACTAATTATTACTAATTATTTGTATTTGTTACTAAATATTAGAATTTGTTACTAATTATTAGTATTTGTTACTATTTTTTACTAATTTTTACTAATTTTTAACAATGTTTACTTATTTTTACTAATTTTTACAATTTTTTACTAATTATTAGTAATTATCACTATTTATTAGCAATTATTACTATTTATTAGTAATTATTACTAATTGTTAGTAATTATTACTATTTATTAGTATTTATTACAAATTATTAGTGTTAATTTATATTTTTTAGTAATTATTACAATTTATTCCCAATTACTACTAATTACCACTAATTATTATTAATTAGATTTAATTACTATTAACTGCTGCTAATAACTGCTACTTGTTACTAATTACCGCTAATTTTTTATATTTATTACTAATTATTGTTAATAATTCCTATTTGCCACTAATTATTAATAATAACCACTAATAATTTTAGTTCTTTATTACACATAAATACTCGTAACAAAACAATCTAAATCTAATTTAACTACAACTCATTAACAATGATTAAAATTAATATAAAAAATGAAATAAATATTAAATTAAATAAAACATAAAAACCTTTAAACTAGATCTCTTATAAGTGTAGACAACTTCAAAATCTCTTTGAAAAAAACTAACTCTTAGAAATTTTAACACTAAAATTAAAGTTTAGAGAGTGAAAAAGTGAGAATAGAGTGGAAGAATCAAAAAACAATTGGAGGGTATATGTAGGTTAAATTATTTGCGATGAGACTATTTACGACGGGACTCCCGTCGCATGTACCTTTGGTCGCATTAATTACTGTTGGCAGTTAAAAGGGTATTTGTGACGGGTCCTGTCGCAAATATTGACTTGCCGACTCACTATTTGTGATCGGGGGAATATCCTGTTGCAAATAGTATCTACTGTTGTCGGGTATTTATGACGGGGGTGCCACCCCATCACAAAAACAATTTACTGTTGTCTAGTATTTGAGACGGGGAGGCACCCCACATCGCAAATACCCTTCCCACGGTTTGGAACACAAACGGCACCAACCCTTTTGTGACGCGACACCTTATAACGTAGCAAATAAACCATCGCAAAAGGTCATTTTTTCCTTAGTGGTCACAAAGTTTGTTGACCCAATTTCATCAATCCTTCGACCAAGGTCCCTGAGCTTGATGATATCAAAGTAGTAGTGGTGCATTGGCCTTAGTTGGTTCAAACTAGCTTGGAATAACATGCAAGTATGGTGTATTATTGTAGTCATGGGGAAAAAATCCAGATACCTTACAATGGTAAGGGTTTCTAGTATCACCTGAATCTGGTTTGTGTTGGAGTATGAGGCGATCCTCCAACATTCATTGTACTAGGGATGGTGTTTCCCACTCTTCCAGAGATAATAAAGTAATATCCCTTTTCTGGTGTTCTGGCTTCCAACTGATGAATCAAGAGGATGAATACATCGTCCAAATATGTCCACGGGTTAGATGAAGGAGTAGTATGCTCAACCACATTGGTTTGAACCTTCTTGTCCTTTCTCTTGTAATAGTCGAAATCCAAATAAAGGGATTCCAAATAGGAAAAGGGATATGCATCAACCTAGAGTATTCCCACTCAACCGTTGAGGGAGTACTTGAGGCATTAATGATATGAGGATGGAACTATTGTGTGCAGATATAGACAAGGTCTACCCTTCAGCACTTTGTAGGCAGTGTCCAAAAAGATAGCCATGAATTTAGTGCTAGGAATCAGGCCACCAAACTAGGTCTTCAGGTGAAGATTGCCACACAACCTCTTCTTAGTCCTGTAATAACCCAGAATTTTCAGGTCAGAGAGACTCTGATCTGCTTCAGAAAGTCCTAGCTTGTAGAGTGTCTGGGTCAGGATGAGATTGATCCCAAAAAACTATGTCGACAAGGAACAGTGGACTTCCATATCATTAAGTTGGCATGTGATGTATAATGGGTGGATGTTCCCTTCTATAGAGGATCCGTCATCTTCTCCTGAGATGAGTTGATGGCTTGACATTCTGAATGCTCGGCTTCCTCAGTATAGAAAGAATCTGCAACCACTACCTCTATTTCAATCTAGAGGGGGTTTCTTGAAGCCTATGTGAGGGCTTCATGCATATCTTTGTATAGGAGGATAACCTCAAGGATCAATAGAATTTCAGGGATGCTATTAAGGTTCTTGATCACATTATACTTTCATGTTAGACACATATTTCTACTGATAGGAGATTTCTCTTTGGTAGGGGGTATAATGGGAACTACTGGTCGAACAGGTTGATTCTGGACAGTGCTTGGGATATCCCTCTACTTGCTATATAAACCATGAAAAATGACCACTATTTTAATTTTGAATGATTAAGGACTAGTCACGTATGAATGCATCTGGTCTTGGTACAGTCACAATTACTCTTCCTAATCAAGTAGCATGAATAGCGGTGGGATAAAATCTGACAAGACATGATGAAAGGAATGAACATATTGAGTTCTGTGCAAAGGCAACTATCTTGTCTTAGTCGTAATCATGGCTTGGTTGGAGTCACTGACTAATGCATTCAGACTATTCATTTATCCATGGTTTTACCGATAATGGATTTGACTGGGGACACTAGGAGGATCATCTTGTCACTCATTGTTGATGAGAACCAAGTAAGGGTGCACCAGTTTGGTGGTGTTCACTAAGGCATAATCATTGTCCTTTCTTTAGGAATCCCCCACTACTGGGATAATTCTCGGGGCAATCCCTATATCTGGGTGAATGAAGTCATTGATAGTATGAGATGGCTTCAGTACTGGTGGGATTTTTTCCCTAGAACCATTGATTTCTGCTCTTCTGAGAGGCGGAAGGTTGAGATGTGGATGCAGTAGAGGATGATGGGGGACTTTTCGTGACTTCAGGAGGCTCAAGATGAATCAAACAAGCATGGATTATTCTATGGACATGAGAGACTACTTTGTGGCCTAACCAAATTTCATACTTCTGAGACCCACGGCTGGAGATCAACTGTCATTCAACTACTCTATCACTATCCAGCTTTGTAGAAACAGATGCCACTTATGCCATAGTAGGACCCAAACTGACTATGTTGTTGTCGAACTGGTCTTGGATCCTATCCTTGGACACATAGAACTACTTGAGTGTGTTTACAAGGAGTCTATGATAGAGATGATAGTCGGGGAGATCAGTGAGATGATCCTCCTGGGGCCTCCTGCACACTAGAGACTTCAAAATTATCTAATCCAAGGAATTCTAGAAATAACTAGGGGACTGGGATTCTTCAAAAGAGAATGTATGGTTTCTTTTTTCTAAAAAAGGTAACTTTGGAGCTTCTCCCTAAAGGGTGGTTGGATCCTGGCATAGAGGTGGAACCTAATTATATGTCCTAGGCGATGGTGGTGCATTATGTGGTGGATTTTATCAATTCATAGGTAGGCGATGATGAGCCTAAGGTTGTAGCCCTCAATGAGGTTATAGGCATGGAACTTTTAGTTACAACTCTAGAGACATGGGGACCTCTACTTGTGCAATGACAGTTATATCGTCCTTTGCGTCTCTTCTTGTAGGAGTTGGGGGAAATGGATGTGCCTCTTTAGCCTACTGCACGACTTCCTCCAGGCTCTGAACTTTGTCATAGAAATCCCAAAATCCACCTGGGAATTTTTTATTTATAATAGAGGGGGACAATTTAGTCTTCACCTTCCCCATGAACATTTTCAGTACCTACTTTTAAGACGGTGAAATGATGAGAAAATATGTGAGGCTCTTCCTCCTATATAAAAAGTCTATGACAAGCTCATCTGGTCATTGTTTTCACTTGAAGAGGTCAAAAATACTAGTCTTGTGAGTGGTGGATCTGAATAATTAATGAAACTGCTTTTGGAGATGTTCCCAACCAGTTATAGACCTGATGGGTAGCTGGTTGTACCATACGAATGTAGGCCCCTTCCATTGTCTGTACGAATCACCAAATCTTGGTAGCTTCCGGTTGTGTCACATTTCCCAACATAGGTCGACACCTTGAAATAAAGTGGGCCTAATACATCTTTAGATCACTCATCCCACATAAGGGGGATAAGGATGGATTCCTAAATCCTAAGGGTTCTGGCATATCATCCACCTATATCGGATATAGATTTCCATCCGGCAGGATTTCCACATGCCACATTTTTAGAGCCTTAAGGTGGGAAATGAGACCATCCATCAGTTCATCATGGTGAGGATTCATATATTATTGAGGATTTATGACCACCACTACATTGTCAGACTCTTTGACACGATAATCTATCTTAGTATCTCATAGATCGGGTGGTGGAATGGATGGAGATCTACTAGAGGGATAACCTATAGAGTAGCATGGGGAATTACTAGAGGAAAAACCTATGGGGATGATGGAGGAATAACATGTAGATCTAGATCTCAGAGAAGATTCTTACATAGCTCGGGTGGGTATGGTGATGCATACCATGGCTGCTTTCCATATACTCTGGCCTCTTCCCTATCGGGGTATGTAGGATTGTTGAGATCAATGGGAGACAACTCACCTAGGAAATTTTGTGCATGGCACTATTACCCTGATGGATGATGAATGAGATCATACAAGGGATCACCATAATCATGGTGTCATACCGCAATGTGTTTGGAAAGGATCTTGTAAATGATGTTTTTCTATTTTCAAGTTGTTGGAGAAATGTGGCCTTCTAAGGATCAAACTCAGTTTTTTCCCTAAACCGAATGAGTCAGAAGGCTTATAATTCACGAGCTATCCATTACACCTGTTGGGGTCTCAGCCTAAGGTAAATGAGTCAAAGGACTCTGTAAGGATGATAATATTCCTATTTTTCAAGTGAGAACACCTGGGGATCCAGTAGATGATGTGTTTCCCCAAGGGATGGGTTGTCCTCTTCAGATCCTGCTTCGGTAAATTTCTCCTTAATCATATTGAGATCATCCATATTCATTATGACTACACCTAGAGTCATATCCACGATGTCCCTGAGTAGGTTTGTCTGTCGTAGGATCAAGCTAAGGTAGAGGGTGGCATATTACCCCCATCCTCATATATACAAATACTAAGATGACTCATTGATGATTCAATAGAGAACATGAAAGATATGAAGGCATCACTTCTATAGAGCCTAGTGGTAGTTGGTCGTTGTAGGGTGTTGATCATTGGGAAGTGCATCTAGTTCAACCATGTGTCATTATTGGTTGATATCTTCATAATTATCTTGACTCTTTGGATACACCAACTAATAGTTCTAGAGATGGAAATCCATCACCCATATGGTTCGGCATAAACACATGAATTCTTCCATGGTGAGTGATTTGTGAATTCCAATGTCTGGGTTCACAGTCTACAATAACATCTCAAGAAACTGATTAGTCGTGATAATGTTCCACAAACTTCTTTTCTAAGAATTGTGATCCAGACCTTAATTTCCCCATTCTTCCACCGGGGGAGGATAAGGGACAAGTAATGAAACTAATGTGGACCATCTCAGTGGTGGACTAGTCAGTAGACAGAAAACTTCATGAGCTGACAGACCACTATAGAATGGGTCATCCCTCAGAGACGGTACTAATCACATCATTATCTTTTTATAGGATGAGGTGCTGACCACTGCTTTATTTCTGAAGGATGTGATGACAAGTGGTAGATTTGGTTGATGAACACTGATCATACCACCCTAGAATAACTCCCTATGATTTTTTGTTGATGTATAGAATGATCTCTATGATGATAGAGAGAACTGCATTTCCAGACCCAAAAGGAGAACCAAGTCTTCCCCCACCTCCATGTATCTGCGAAGGGATTTGGGGAACTGATACTTCTCACTTTTTGGAAAGAAAAAATCTCACACACTGGGTTCCTTCCCCCACACTCTGATATAAAATATCATAATGATGAATCCATCATCGACTCCCACTCCACTTCATAATTTAAAAATCTATTTGTATTGACAATGATTCAGCGCTTCTCATATTTCTTCATTTGGTGGTGATGGTTCACATTTCTACCCCTAGATGGTTCTTTAGGGAAGATTAAATCTTCAACATGGGGAGGACCTCTATGCAGGTTGATTCTAGAGTGGGGAGGGCCTCCACAGGGACTACTAGGAGAGTCAGGAGGACCTCCATATTGAGTAAGAGAGTGGGGAGGACCTCCACTTGGGTGAGATGGGGTGCGAGGAGAACCCATAAAAATGATTAATGGGGCATAGAGAGGACCTCTATTTTAATGATCTTGGGTAAGGGGAAGACCTCCATATTGGTTTATAGATGCACGAGGTGGTCCACAATGGCTAGAAGTGTTTTAGCATGGAGGGAATTCACTATATATGGTGAGAACGTGGGGAGGACCTCCATGTTGATGGGTGACGGGGTGAGGAGGACCTTCGCGTTGATAGCCTAAAATATGGGTAATATCACCATACATAGGATCATGGCCAGGAGGAGGAAATCCATGCTAGATGTCAACAAGATGTGGAGGGCCTCAACTAATACCAATTTTGGTTGCATGGGGAGGACCTCCATGCTGATTTTGGGAGTGGGGAGGACCTCCACTCTAACAAGTGATGGTATGGAGAGGGACTATGTACTGAATCTTGTTGTGAGGGGTTGACCCATGATAGCTTCTATTCATGCCGGTGACCAAAAGAGTTATCTCATCCTTCTTGTGTGGTGGCTGGCATCTTGATCCCTATTGGTTGATGGTGAATCCTTAATCTTAAGTGGATGGGATTTGATAGAATACACCAGGTGTGTCATGGGACACTGAAGTTGTAGAATATGACGCCCCCTAATGGGAGTATTCCTGATCCTTTTCCTAATTTTGGCATCAGATTAGCTGAACTGGGGTTGGTGTAGTAGGGGAATAAACCAACGATTCCATATCCTGGGGGACTAGATGATAGTTTTGACATGGTTGGGTAGGATCTCTACTGGTTGGATCCCGAGAATTGGTTATAGCTGGGATGACTCTGAAGTCCCTCACTTCGTTAGTGTAGGGGAATGAGTAGAATGATTATTATAGTGAGAGGCTCCTAAAATGGATAGACGTCAAAGTGGGGAGTTGTGGATACCTATGCAGCCCTTGGGGGTGGAAGTGACTATGAGGCACAGAAGGCTCTAAATCCTTGCGGTCCATATCCTAGGTTGGGATGACCCGTTCATGTTCATATCATCAAATACATGTATCCATCACCATTCTCTGGATGAATTATGAGGGGGAGATGGGGCATGGGATCCTGGTACATGTGGTCATGGAAGCTATCTTGGTGGACATGGAGAAATGCGGAGTTGACGTGTTAGAATTTTCCTTTCCCCTATGTCTGTGAATGAGAGGAAAATGGTTTCATATAGATTGGGTTCTATAAAGGAGGATGATTCAGCTATCAGTACAGATAGTAGGAAAGCAGTACCCAATTCCCCAACATTATTTAGTCTTCTAATGATAGATAGACAGATCCATGATGACGATGTCATAGACTGGATATTCCAATGATTAATTCCCCAAATTATGGTGAGTTCCACGCTAGGAACAATATTTTCTTACTGGGACATGTTTTCCGAGAGTTGGATCTACTGACATGATTATCTAATGATATCTTAAACACTATTAATCCCCATTATTTAAGGAGGAAATTTTCATGCTGGGTTCGCCATTTCTATTTTCGATGCTTTCCATTGGGGCATGCACCATCTATGGGGACACACATCTATTGCCATGAATTTTTTCTTTCCAAAGGTGAGCGGCATTCATCACTTCTTCAATGATGTTTTATCTTTGATTGAAATTAGATAATGGGATGTCGGTATCTCCTTTTGTGGATTCTTTCACAGAATTCATCACCTAGTTACAGTCTCACATAAAGATTAACATGTTGTTCATGAAATTCCTACAGGTGCCATTTCTTTATGGTCACTGGTTAATTACACTGCTTCCCTCAGACATTCTAAAGGGTCAATTTGAGGCAGCAACCTACATTTGGGTAAGTTGTCACATTGGGCATCACTATATTATCTAGACACTGGAATATCGGTAAACTTGAATTCTCCCTTATAAGAGGTATTCTCAAGGTCTTAGAAGCCCAAGGAATCCCATGTAAAATGTGGGGAATCATATACCAAAGGAATGACTCTAAGTTTGTCCTTGGCTTCCCAAGTTTAACACGGGTTATGCCATGACTTTAACATCTTGAGGAGATGGATCAAACTGATCAATATACTAATGAGAGTGGATTGTATTTGTACATCCCTTAGAGGGGGAACCTAGAAGGATTACCGGATGGATGGATAAAAACGCCCAATGGGGATGGACTGAGAATGGAATGCCCCAAAAAGGGAATATTTCACACTGTGAAGGCTGACCTAGATATCAAAAAAGTATTGATCATGATAGTGTACCCAATAATAGGGGGATGTCATGTTTTACCATAGGCAGGGATTGAACCTCATTGATGCCTACTATGTACTCTGTATAAAGACATGGATCAAAACCCACATAGTTCAAAAGGGTGATTTGGGTATTACACATTTTTTTCAAGGTGCTTCCAGGGGAAGTGATGAATTGATGAATGGGTCTTATGAATGGTCAGATTCCAGAATGGATGGAATGATCCCACGGGGATGTGGCGATTAGGTAAGAATCCGGATGGATGATGGAGGATTGGGTGAAGTGAGTGGAATGAATTGTAACATCTCGGTTCCATAATCCACCCCGAGGCACCCCATACCTGGTTGGTCACATGACCTCAAGCGCATTTCCTCGAATACCTGAGGATTCTGACTAGTAGTGAGGGCCTTGGGTGTGATTGTGGGGAAACAATTCCCTCATTGGTAGAGTGAATCAGTGTAGGAAAGTAATAGCAATAGAGAAAGCAGTAATAATCCATGCAAAAGTGAACAACGGAAGTCTGGAAATGATAAACTAGAGCACACACACACACACAGATATATATATATATATATATATATATATATATATATATGATGCATGGTACATATGTCTAGGAAAGTAGCCGAACACATCAGAATGCTGGAATACAAAAAGTACTAACCCAATGTACAAAATGAAAATAGGTAACAGCTCATCAGCATCACAAGCCTCGGCTTGGTCCCATGCTCTCCAGCTCCACAGTCAATCAAGAACCTGAAGTAGAAGGGAACTTTACCTTATATATACCTGCAGCAGTATAATCTGTTTGTGCCCAAAAACATGGCCCAAATAGGGTTTGAGACTAAATCCTAGTAGGAATCCACAATGAGATTTGTGCCTAACAGTCAGTTAATATATGTCAGGAAGAAAAAATAAATGCAGTAAACAAGAAAGTATTCAAGGTAAATAATTCACAGTTTCAAAGTATTCAGTATCATATATCAAGAAACAAATAACAAAGCTGGTAATCACAAACTGGTAACCCTTTGGGAAGTACTCACAGCCTATCCGCTCTGGTCTTTCCTAGTAACACAAGAAACCCTATGGGCAGTATGCTCAGTCTAACCCCTCTGGTTCAGCTTAAGTATAGACTCTCTGAGGAAGAACTCACTGTCAATTCCTCCTATAGTCTTGTATCGGTGTCTAAAGGAGATCTAGAGAAGAACTCAACATCTATTCCACGTGTGTCCCACACCGAGGATCTAACGACACTTTGAGAAAGTACTTGTGTCAATTCTCCCTATGGTCTCACATCGTAAATAAAACAGAAACTTTGGAGAAGCCCTTACATCCATTCTCCCAATGGTCTATACACCAGGTTCTCACGACCATGTGTAAGTCAAGAAAGTATAGCAGCGCATATCGTCCAAAGTAAACCTCAAGAAATACTTGGCTAGAAGTCTACAACATAACAGCATATCAAAACAATCACACCATCCTACAACTAGGCTTGGGAAAGTAAACAGAAGCCTAACAGTAAAACTAGACCTAACGGTCAAAACAGGGAATCATGCAAGGGCAAAAACATCCAAGGCATATAAATTAACCCTATTCACATTCAATTATCATCAACTCAAGCATACAAGCATAAAATCAAACAATAGGTCTAAACTGTTAAATGCTCAACACCCCATTCATGGGTAATTGAAATTTTTTACATATAACTCAAATAGTTTTAACGGAAAGTCACGAACCACCTACCTCAGCATTTGGAGATCTATATTCTTGATTCTCAGGGCTTGAATCATCTTATAATTCTGAAGATCTACAAAAATGTCTAAAATGTTCAACAAAGGATAACTTGAGAAGGAGGAGGAATTGGGAAACAATGCTCAAGCAGAAGAGAGAGTTTGCTGAGGTGATCCCAAAGCAATCGATGGTAGTCAAATTAGAGTTTGGATTCTTATTTGGGAGCTCGGAGGAGAAATGCTACCGTATGGGAGCTCTCTTCTGAATGAAATATAGAAGATGGTGTTTTTAGTGATTAGACACGGCCCTGGTACGTTTAATGAAAAAAAATACACAAGGTGTACTTTTTAAGTACACAATGTTTACTTGCCTTTTCCATGCTCCACTTTAGGCGGCCTTCGGGTCACCCCTACATGGCTATGTTCATGGCCTCTACACGGCCAGCACACGGTTATCTACAGTAACCGAGTACATGGTGTGTACTCAAAAAGTACACAGCGTGTACTTCATAAATTTCCTGAAATTCCTATTTTTTCTCAAAAATGACCAGAAAAGAAAAACATAACTGAAAAAGAAGATCTGGGTTCATAAAAACTTTCTACTTAATGATATTTGTCCCTGAAGTTTCCTAGCAAGGCGACGTAGAAGAAGAAACCCCGAACAGCTCTGGCCACTACGATGGTACATCTACCTCTCTCTCCCAAGTCTCATGTTTTACTCGCACGTGCTGCCATAGCACTCATACTAGAGGAAGAGACCGGCCACAGAGAACCTTTGTACTTCGATCGATTATCGTGATAAGATGCTCCTCAAATGAATCATCCACTTCAAACTCAACATCCTAGGGTTGGAAAACATGAGATGTGTCAGAGAAGTAACGTTGAAGCTAAGAAACGTAGCAGACGTCATGCATAGCCCGATACCACTTAGGTAACTGCAACCAATAGGAAACCAGCCATACTCTCTCCAAAAACTCAAACGGTCCGACGTACCTCGGTGAAAGCTTACCCTATCTCCTAATCCTCCTGTGCCCCAACCTTGGTGTGACACGCATGAAAACTTGATCTCTGACCTCGAACTCCAGAGGTCGTCTTTGCTGATCAGCATAAGACTTCTATCGAGACTGTGTGGTAGCCATCGTATTTTGAATCAACTATGTCTGCTCTGTGGTCTCCAAGACAAGATGAGGTCCCAAGATAGCTGTCTATCCTACCTCCATCCAACATAAGGGTGATCAGCATGGCCTATTGTACAAAGCCTCATAAGCTTACATATGAATAGTTTCTTGAAACCTATTATTATAGGCAAACTCTAGAATAGGTATATGCTTCTCCCAAGAACCTACAAAATTCTAGATGCATGCAAAAAATCATGTCCTCAAGCACCTGAATCGTACGCTTGGACTGGACATCTATCTGGGGATGGTTAGATATACTCAGAAGTACCTATGTACCCAAGTCCTTCTGCAATCCCTACCAGACCCGAGATGTAAAACGTGCATCTCTGTATGAAACAATTGAGTGTGGAACTCCATGTAAGCGCAAAATCTCTCAAATTTACAACCGTCCTAGCTCATCAACACTGAAGGTATCTTTGATCGTCAATAATTGAGAAACCTTCATGTGTCTTTCAATGAAAACCCAAACTATATCATTCCCTCGAGGCGACGTCAGTAAACCTGTAATTAAATCCATCACGACATTGTTCCACTTCTACTTGGGAATAAGTAACTGCTGTAAAAGCCATGCTGGTTGCTGATGCATTTCCTTCACCTACGGACAGGTGGGAAAACTCATGAAGAAACCAGCAACATCTCTCTTCATACTTGGCCACCAATACTGATGGTGTAGATCACGATACATCTTGGTGACACTAGGATGAACTGCCCAAACTAAGGAATGAAAGTCCTACATCATCTCCCCATGTATGTCTGCTGGAAACCATATGTACCCCTAGAAACACAAGATCTCATCCTCACCTACGGTCCATCCCAAAATAGGTTCCTCTCCTGATACGCTCTCCCATAGAACTAAGCCTTCAGAATCTGATAGCTGCCTCATTCGCCGTCGATCAAGAAGAGTAGAGGTAATAACTACATAAGATAGAAACATCTCCCCATGTCTATTGGGAACCTCTAAATGAATCTCAGAGAATAGAGCCATAAGTTTTCACTCAATAATAGCCTCCTAAACTGCATGTATCTGAGTCCTCCTGCTCAATGCATCAGCCACTACGTTTCCTTTCTCAGACGTACATGCAAGCTCAAAGTCAAAATACTGAAGGTACTCAACCAACCTTTGCTGTCTCAAATTCAGATCACGCTGAGTGAATATGTACATGAGACTCTTGTGGTCAGTGAAAACCACAAAATGCTCTCCCAGAAGACAATTTCTCCAACAGCGTCGTGTATAAAAATCCATAGCCAACTCAAGATTGTGCACCAGGTAATTTCTCTCATGTGGCCTCAACTACCGAGACACATACGTGACGACTCCTTCTACAAACATAAGAACAAGTCCCAGCCCGATACCTAAAGCTTCACAATACACAGTATAGATCATTCCTGTATCTAGAAATAAAATTATCGGTGTTGAAGCCAACCTCCCTATGATACCACTTTGTAACATCCCAATTCCAGAAGCCACCTAGAGGCACCCCGTACCTGGTTTTTCACATGGCCTCAAGCACATTTCCCCGAATGCCAGAGGATTCTGACTAGTAGTAAGGGCCTTGGGTGTGATGGTGTGGAAACTATGACCTCATTGGAAGAGTAACACAACAGAATAAAGAAATAGAAATAGCGGAAGCAGTAATAATCCATGAAAAAGTGAACATCGGAAGACTGGGAATGATAAACTGGAGCACACACACATATATATAAGAATGATGCATGATACATATGTCTAGGAAAGCACCCAAAAACATCAAAATGCTGAAATAAAAATAGTACTAATCCAAATTACAAAAGGAAAATAGGTAATAGCTCCTCAATATCGCAAGCCTCATCTTGGTTCCATTCTCTCCACCTCCATAGTGAATCAATAATCTGAAGTATAAGGGTGCTATCCCTTATTTATACCCGCAACAATATACTCTATTTGGGCCCAAATAGGGTGTGAGAGTAAATCCCAGTAGAAAAACACCACAAGATCTGTGCCTAACAGTCGGTGAATATATGGAAGGCGGCAAGAAATAAATGAAGTAAACAAGAAAGTTCCCAAGGTAAAAAATTCACAGTTTCAATGAATTCAGTATCATATATGAAGAAAAAGCTAACATAGAAGGTAATTAGAAATAGGTAACCCTATGTAAAGTACTCACAGCCTATCCCCTCTAGTCCTACCAAGCAACACAAGCATCCCTCTGGGTAGTACGCTCAGTCTAACCCCTCTGGTTTAGCTTTAGTATAGACTCTCTGAGGAAGCACTCACTGTAAATTCCTCCTATAGTCTTGTATCTGTAACTAAAGGTTCTCTGAGGAAGCACTCAACATCTATTCTCCCTATGTCTAGCATCGAGGATCTATAGACACTCTGAGGAATCACTTACATCAATTACCATCTACGGTCTCTCATTGTAATTAAAACATACACTCTGGGGAAGCTCTCACGTCCATTCTTTCTATGGTCTTTACACCAGGTTCTCAGGGCCCTGTGTAATTCAAGCAAGTATAGTAGCGCATATCGGCCAAAGTAAACCTCAAGAACTACTTGTCTAGAAATCTAGAGCATAACAGAATATCAGAACAATCAAACCATCCTACAACTAGGCATGGGAAATTAAACAACAACCTAACTGAAAAACTAGACCAAACGGTCAAAATAGTCAATCATGCATGGGAAAAACATTCAAGGCATAGCAATTAACCCTATTAAGATTCAATTATCATAAAATAAATCATACAAACATAACATGTAAAGAATAGGGCTAAAACAATAAATGCTCAGTACCCCATTCATGGGTATTGGAAAAATTCCACATATAACTCAAATACTTTTAACAGAAAGGGAAAAACCACCTACCTTGGCATTGGGAGATCGATATACTTGAGCCTCAGGGCTTGAATCACCTTATAACACTGATGATCTACAAAACGTCTAAAACTTTCAATAGAGGACAACTTGATAAAGAGGAGGAATAGGAAAATGAATCTCAAGCTGAAGAGAGAGCTTACCGAGGTGATCCGAACGCAATCGATGGTGGTCGAATCGGAGTTCAGATTCTCGGTCAGGGGCTTAGAGCAGAAACATGGTTGTACGAGAGCTCTCAGCTGAACAAAACCTAGATGATGGTGTTTCGAGTGATTAGACGTGACCCCGGTACGTTTAATAAATAAAATAAAATAAACGGAGTGTACTTTTTAAGTACACGACATGTACTTTCCTTTTTCGTACTCTGCTTTAGGCGCCTCCTGGTCACTCCCACATGGCTGTGTGCATGGATACTACATGGTCAGCACATGGTTAACTATGGTAACCGAGTACACGGTGTGTACTTCGAAAATTTCTAGAAATTATTCTTTTTCTCAAAAACAATCAGAAAAAAGAAAACATACCTAAAAAATAATATCAGGGTTATTACATGAATAATTTGGAACATATTTGAAGGTGACATTACTGGTCTTGAAACTCAGAATGCTTCCTACGTATCCTAGTGGCTAGGAATCAAACTCCACATAGTTTAGGATGGGGTGATGAAACAATTAGGGAGGAGGCTCATGGGAATGGAATGCATTGATAAAGATACCAAGAAAGTACAACCTCTGGGTTGGGACATGATCTTCCCAAGACAAAAAGGCTCAAACGAGAGACCAGGATGGAAGTGGGTGATGGGATTAAACCTTGTGGAGGATTATTATGTACCTTGTATGAAAGGCAGGGATCAAATTATATGTATTTTAGGATGGGGGCTTAGATTTGGGGGGTTCACAAATGAAAGTGACTTGAAAACATTCCAAGATCTTATGCATGGCTAATTTCCCTACCCTAGAGGATCAGTGTTGTTTGGAGGAGTAGGGTGAGGTGTGTGGGGCTTATGCATGGTTTAATGAATAAGTGGATGGATAAAAACACCTCAAAGGATGGATCTATGATATGTGTCCCAACAAGATAAGATGTCAAATCTATAGGGTAAATACCTAGAACGGAGCCTTGGGGTTACCATTGGAGGGGACAAAACCTCAAAGAGGAATCTTAAGTACCTGAAATGAATAATAACCTATGTATTTATGAGGGTGAAATTTAATATATTGTAAGACAAAAGTGAACTGACATGAAGTAGTCAAAATATATGAATTTTGGGGAGTTATGGGCTTCCACTTTGGAGAGGCTTCCTATGTACCATGTTTAGAATACGGGGATCAAAGTCCACATAGTTCGGTAGTGAAGGGGGTTTGGGGATTACACATTGTTATGGACTAAATTCATGATGAGGATTACATGAGGTTAGTGCCCCAAAAGGTTTTCATGGTCGCTATTTACTCGAAGCCCATGTGAGTCAAGCTCAGTGTGAGAAACATGATGCAATAGTTTACCTGATGATCATGTCATAAAGGTGCATAAATGAGGGGTGGTGTGGGGATTATGCATGGTTAGAGGGCCAGGGAGAGGGAGATTGGGACTTACTCCAGAAGGGAATCTTAATGATTTGGCTTGGGGATTATTCGGTGACTTCCCTAGGTGCACACGGAGGCAATGAGAAAATGGAGTGAGAGAGGGTGGAATGAAAGGTGGGAAGATAATGGTTCTTGGTATCATCAGCTATCTAGTCCTCTTAGACTCCTCATGCATGAAAAAACATACATTTTAACACTATGTTTTCATGACATGGGTACTCCAAAGTCTGACATCCTATAACTAAGTTTATGAGGACTCACTCCTCAACCCTTAGACTTACATAACTTGTACCAGCCCACACATGCAGAAGGGAAGGAACAAGTAGTGCCTAGATACAACAGGGTGGATGAATGGATGATTTAGGGGTTCATGTTAGCATATCTATGTTTAGAACAAATATATGTTAGCATAACTATGTTAAGAAAAATAAGTTAAAGAAAATAAACATGAAGAACCACTTGGGGAACCAAAAAATCATTACAAACATGCCTATAGGGTTGCGCGGATTAAGTGCACGTAAGAAAGGGATGTTTCATGCAAGAGGAGCTTGAAATTTTTTCCTTGTAGTAAGTAAAACCCATGGAGTCCTATGGAAGGGTTGCATACAATATTAGGTACTTTCATGAAAGATAAAAGGGTGTGCACAAGATTTGAGACTTGCGTGCAAGATGGAAGGGTCAAGGCAATAAAATTATTATATAAGCCAAGAATTGCATGCACGATGGGTATTTTGCATGAAGTTACCTTTGGTGAAAAAGGAAATGGAAGAGGGTAAATAAATTATGGGCCCAAATGAAGGTGGAACCTTGGGGGACCTACCATGTAAGATTATATACCTTGAATCCATGACTTTTGCTTTATTGTGGAAGGGTTCGCCTTACATGTATGGGAGTGATGGTTTAACTTCTAGAGAATTATATCAAAGGAGGAAAGGTAACCATTATTTATAGGTGAAAATATCAGCGGAATTGAAAAATGAGGAAGACATAGAAGGGGATATTTGATTTTTCATTGGGTGTGAAATGGGCTTGCATAAAGACGTCTTTCTTGCATGTTGGCCAAATATGCTTTATAGAGCTTCTTTGACCATTTTTCAAGAGTTCAGAGTGCAGGAAACCCATTTAAGTATCATTGGGCATGCAAGAGTCTTTGATGAAGATTTATTTATTTCACAAACACTCCAAATCTTATGCAAATATCCTTTGGTATCCTCGGGATCATCCATCAAGAGAAATTATGCCTTTGGGTTCCTCAAAAAATGCCAACCTATGGCCTTAAGTAGAATTCGGTGCCCACAACATGTGTTATATAATTTTATTTAAAAGATAATTTTATACATTTTATAATTTTAAATTTTAAAATATGATATAATTTTATATTAAAATTTCAAAATTATCATTTAGTGTATTTTTGGGAATTTTCTGAAAAAGTTGATTTTTTGGTGACTAGTAGAAAATACTAGTTTTAAGAAAACTATCCTTTATTTTAATATATTTAAGGTCACATTCTATATTTTATTTTTAAAAAAAATTAATTATTTCTATTTTTTAAAAAAAATCTAATAAATATCATGGTAATCAATATTATGTTTAATTTTGGTATAAAAACATTTGTATACTTAAAAATGCATTTTTTTGGAAAAACTATTTTTTCCATGTTTTATGGGTTTATTTTGAATTTAATTTCAGTCACTTATAGAAATTTAAATGGATAAATTTTAATATATATTTCAAAATAGTATTTTTTTTTATGAGTCCACTTTTATTTTTTTCATTATGAAAATTAACTTTGGTAAAAAAACTAGTTACCATAGTAAGAGTTAAAATATGTTTAAAGGATTAACACTTACATGATAAGGGTTAAAATAACCAAATAAATGCATTTCATAATTCAATTTTATTATCATATTTAGACCCTATTTCATCTCCTATTCAAAAATGACTAATTTCTCATAAATTTTACTTGAGTATGATTTTAATATATTTTAATATTTAAAAAAAATCCTAGTGTGACCTCTCCCTCAATTACAAAAGGACACCCTACCCTCTCTTTTATACACTTAAAGATCATATTAGATAATCCAATACCTATCAAAATTAATTCCTAACACACCACCTCAATAACTTAGGGATATTTTTTAATTTATAGAACCTTCCTATAAATGTTGTTGGTATAATCCTAACGAGGTGTTTTGAAGAAGAGGTATTGCTTAATCGAGTGTCTTCTTTAATTTATTCTTGTATCTATTTAAAAACTCTCATAACCATTATGATATAATGACATCATCATATATGATTTTATGAAATTTTATTATAATTATATTATAATCCATTTTCATCTACTTATCCATATAATGGGAAATAAAAGTTTCTTTCATGTGTATGTGCGGACTACCGCCTTGCAAAGATGATTTTTTCATTTTTTACCAACAAATCATATGGATGGTAATAATAATAGATAAAAATGAAATAATATGATATATATGATATAAATTTACTTTTTTAATGATAAATACATATTCTAGTTCATTATTTACCATTCAATAAAGAACAAAAACATAATGCGTGTGTAAGTCCGGAATACCTCCTCACAAAATGATATATTTTATTTTTCATCACCGCCTATCATGGTTAGTATATATAAGTATATTTTAATAAATAGTATTATATTTATGATAGATTCATGATTATATAATGTTAAAATTCAGTTACCTTTTTACATCATGTTTGTTTAAAAATATAAATGTTACGACCACATACGTATGGACTGCCATCTTCATATTGTATCATAATATATTTTTCATAACCACATTTCGTAGTTAGTTATAAAAGGGTAATTAATTAATAAAAATTATAATTATATGATGATTAAAATTTTATAAATGATATACCCATGATCCAATTTATCATATTCAACCTATAAAAATCATTTTTGGGCATGTGAACTGAATATCCTTAAAACATCTAGGGTAAAATTAATTGAGTAAGTAATTCATTAAAACTTCGTAATAAAAAATTAAATATAATTATAAAATTTGAAATTTTTATTAAGAAATTAAAAAATTAAAATAATCTTCTTATTCAGGAAGATAAATAACATATGTGATGATTCATACTCGAGATAAGGGATGATTTACCTTAAAACCTCATTTTAAATGTTTAAAATATTTATTTTCTAAATATTTTATTTCAATGTTCATTTTATTAAAATTATTTTATAGATATATTCATATAGATATTATTGAATTTTAAAAGTCATTTTCTTCTCATTTAGACTTTCCTTCAATGGTTTTCAAAATTAAATTTTTAAATAATATATTCAATTTCATTAAAATTTGAATAAAATGAATGTTTTATTTCATCTTATATGGTTTGAATTCCTTTTTCCTATTGTGATTAATATTATTTATTTTTATTACATTACAATATTATGTGTTTCCTCAATTAAAACTCATTTCCCTTTTTTCTAGGAATATTTAATTATTTAAATGAATTTTTATCTCCAAATAGTATTTCAGTGTTGGCTCCTTAGTCTGAAAATCTATTGATCTGGTACTTCCTTTCATCCTACTTCTTTTGGTAGTTGTGGGTCACTTAAGGATGAACATGTCCTTATATGAGAGGCTCGATCTGGTGTTTTAAATTTGTATTTTATTTTATTTATAACCTCAATCTTGCATGAATCCTTGTCCCTATGGCACTAGATCTAGAGTTTCACACTCTTAGAAATAATGGCCTCCTATGTGGGATATAGAAAGGAAGAAAATGATATTTTTTAGGTTGAATATGGGAATCATCCATCTGGTTCTATAGGTCCGAGGGTAAGTTTGTGGTTAGATCTCATTTTTCGGGTGGTTTGTCAGATGATAATTAGTAGCCTTACCATTATATGTTGATTGGGTTAGCGGTAGATATGTCATGGTGTGGGTTGGGAATCGAGAGGAAGAGCCTATGGATTTAGGTGATGATAATGATGTGGATTATGGAAGGGTTCATGGGACAGTGGTTGTGACGTTTTTTGTTAATGTGATGATTATGGACTGATTTCAGGTTAAATGACTATGAGAGTGTTAGTAGAAAATAGTGATAATTGTTTCAGGAGACAACGGTGGCACGGAATCCAGGAGAGTGACTAGTATGGTGACATCTATGGTTTTGATAGCTATAGTTCTCCAATCATGAATGGTTTTAAAAAATATAGGACCTTTATCCATGTAATTATTTGTTGGTTTGGGACACTTGTCCATCTTTAGGGGTACATGTGTCAGGTTGTGCCCCAAAAAAGAGTTTTAAAAGTGTTTAGTGATGAAAAATTTTAAGAATGAATACTTTTTATTCATGATATTGTATATGACAATTGTAGATGATGTAAGGTGAGATTGATATATCTTATATGTTGAGAGATCTAGATATAACTCTATATTTCATTGGATAATGTTTATTGTCTTTAAGGGAATGAAGGATGGAGTTAACTAGGGTGGTATGTCATATTGATTTAGAAGGGCTCCATTTATTTCTTACATGAGTGATCACATGTTATAAATATAATTATATAAAATTCCTATAAGTGTTTCTATTTGTTTAAATGGGTTTTGAAAGGTTTTATTTTATAAAAAATTTCCTCTCTATGTCGATATTATTTATTTTATATAATCAATGAATAATGTGAAAAATGATAAATTTTTAGGGGTTTTTATTTTTTCACTGGAATAAAATATTGCATTATTATATATACATTACTATTTTTTTATTATCATCAAATATTTCTATAGTTTTTTCATAGGGTTTAAATATAATTAGTAACAAATAAGTGGTCAACTCGAAATTCATGAATATATTTCATTAAAAAACATGCTTCTTTATAAATGTTTTATATTGTGGGTAAAATGAACACTAAATGGAAGTGTCTAATTTGTCATATATAGGTTTTATATGTAACAGGTATTAAAAAATTCTATAAAATTCTATACCATAAAGACAATTGAATATAATTAATCGAATTCTTATCTAAAACCATAATATCATGACATGTCTTTAGTTTGGTTCCTTATACTAAGAATAGATAATCTAGATCACATATCAACAATACTAGATTGACTATTAGATTTTGAAGACTTAGTTGTCATGAAAGATGTCGGGAACCATTACACCATGACCAAATGGAAAATAAACCTTCCACAATAATAATAATATAAGAAGATCCAATGATGAAGGATTTTTTCTCAACCTACAACCATGAAGAGATGAGTTTTTCAATGGAGTCTAGGTTGAGGGGGATACATAGCTATCTTACCAAAAAAAATTCACATGAAGTGGGACCAGTCACCCTTTGGGAATAAGTGATCCTCCATTTCTTCATTATGGTTGCAACAAAATTTACACTAAGAGTCCAAATTCACACCCCTTCATTGGATATCATTTTTGGTGGGAAAGGCCATGGGGCATATAATCTTGATTAGAAAAATACACATTAGGGAGGTGAATTTTCTTGATTTCATGTTTCCCCATTCATCTTTCTAACAAGGTGCAAAGACCCGGAATTTACAGGTAATTTTTTTTCATTAAATGGCAATTTTACGAGTCTGCAAAAATTGACAGTGCGTGATTCCGAGTCCCAGTGTGCCCGGAATCAATTTTTGAAGTTTTGTTTGGGTATGTTCAGTAAACATACAGGCAGGTTTTTATAACTTTTGAACCAGTGCTCGGAATTGAAATCTAAGGGGACAGTTGAACTCACAGCGCCGATTTTCTCTTAATAAAACTTTCACCTTGAGGGCAGATGGTCGGAAATAAAATATAGTTTTTGGGTTTTCATGGAAAATAATAAAATAAAATAAACTACACTTTATTTTATTTTTGAGCCACCATACGGATGTTGGGTGGTAGGACCCACTGGAACTATCACCTCCATGTGGAGGTTTAAAGTGGGGACCCCCAGGCCATAACCTCCCATGAGATGTTATCGTGGTGGGGACCACCACACCTCAGCCTCCCATGAGAGGTTAATGTGGGGGGGGGGGGCACCCGAGACCACATAACATCCCAATTTAAATATTATGGGTGGGTACCACCCAACCCCTATAAAATGGGAGGAGAGAAAAACCTATCAACCCCCATATTTAATGTGGAGGAGCCCCTTGAGCTTCCACCACATTAATGTTGCCAACAAACCAAATTAATGGTGCCAAATCCTCCCCATTAATTTTTAATGTGCCAACCAAGTGTTTATTTTTTCTTTTTGAATTCTTTCCAATGAAATAATAGATATTATAATCTATTATTTGGCACAACTTTTCACTGGGGGTGATTTGATAAGAGGATTATTTGGAGAAATCTCCCAATGAAGAACGAATAACGACGAACGTGTTCTTCCAACGAAGAACGCCGACAACGATATCCTTCGACCTTCATCCTCGGATCCTACTGACATGGGACTTCTTCAACCGAACTTTCCTTCGCATCATCGTCAATGAGCCGATGCAGCTCGGGATTAGAAGTGAGGGGAGGATGTGACAAACGACGTCCCCTTCAAATTCTTTCCGTGACTTCATAATCTAACAATGATCAAAGGTAGGGGGTTTATTTGTATAATATTTCTTTACTTCTTTTATTCTTTGTTTGGAAAGTAATCATTGCGGAGGATGTAAAATTTGAAGTTCATATTTATTTTTACTTGATCATCCAAATGTTACCACCCTAAACACTGAGGGTGTGGGCCAAACCAACATGGCCTGAACCCTCTACCGATCTTGTTTGTGATGATCTTCGGAATAGCGATGAGGTGACGGGACGACGAAGGAAACTGTCATGCTACCTGTGGCCTCCACGAACTGCGCCGCCCTCGTGGCGCTCTGGTTGAATCTGCTCCGCCGCCTCGGGCCAAACCGCGCCACCCACCATATTCTATGTCGTGCCGGCCACACCGCTCATCGGCCGGGCCACCCACGGGCCTGACCCACGCCGGGCACCCGGCCTGCCGCCTGGCCTGCCCGTCGGCATCGCTGCACCCCGTCGGTGGCCCCGATTGCCTCCCAGCCTGCCCGCCTTTCTGGCCAGGCCCCATCGGCCTGCCCGACCACCACCCAGCCTGCCCGACGTCTTGGTCGTGCTCTGCCGGCCTGCCTACCGGTCTTCCAGGCCCCCCGAACCACCTCCCGGATCCCGGCCGCCCGACCTCTCGAGCTGCCACCCAGCTCCCGGCCAAACAGGTGATATGGCTGAACCGCCAAGCCACACTGGCCTCCCGGCCGAACCAGCGCCCTGGCCGCGCCATCCTCCCAAGTCGGCCCATGGCCCCCTCATGGTGCCCTGCCGAACTATCCCCGGCTGCGCCCTCTAGTTCGAGCTGCACAGGGCCGCACCCTCGTGGTGCTCCAGGCCGAACGGGCCCTGAGCTCGGGTCGGACCACCCTCGCGGCCGGCTAGGCTGGGCCCAGTGGGCTGGGCCAAAGCCAATGGGCCAGCCCATCCAATGGGTCAGTCGGGACCCAACGGGTCAGGCTGGGTCAACTCGAACCGGGTCAGCCCAGACTAAGTCCGGTCGGGTCGGTCCGACCAGGTTGGACCGGACCGATACCTACTACCGACCCTTTACTTTCTTTGGCCATATCATTGGAACCATACATCCATTTGACAAACCATAAGTGGATCTAGTAATCTTGGAGTGTGACGGTCCCTTTGAGTACACCCCACTAGAGTTCGGGGTGTATTCGAGTTACGGTCAGGTTGGATCATGCACGTATCCTGCCGGGGCCCTGGGACTAACAGGCTAATAACTCACAGACCGGGTGTCTGATTGACATACCATCTATTGAGTTGAGACCCCTAGGACGTGGTGAACCTTTGGGATACTTCTTCATTGGACTTCATGGTTGTTGATGTATTTAAACATTTCTTGAGAAGCAGACCCTCCCAGAATCAAGCGTGCTTGAGCAGAAATCCTATGGCTGGCTGCGCTCAGACTACTCTTCCTGGATCCTGTGTGGGTTCAAAAGCTCTAACGACTATTCCTAGATCCTGTGTGGCTTCGATAGCTCTGAATACTGTTCCTGGATCCTATTTGGGTTCGAAATCTCTGATGACTGTTCCTGAATCTTGTGTGGGTTCGAAAGTTCTGAATACAGTTCTTGGATCTTGTGTGGGTTTGACAGTTCTGATTTCTGTACCTGGATCCTATGTGGTTTCGATAGACTAGATGATTTAGTGTCTACATCTAATCACGTCTATCTATCAACAAAAGTTTTATACCTATGTAATCTGATTCATTAACTTTTGTTTTTTCCTCATGATTGAGTTGGACTACTTGATAACTTTGGTATATGTATGGGCATATACCTAATTGGGGTTATTTGTTGATTTCAAACCTTTTGGTTTATCCTTGTTGGATTTTGTGATACCTTGAGAGTCTTGGGGTCCCTATTGATTATCGTTATACTCACCCATGCACTGGCTATGCCCACACCTCGTTGTGTTGGATGTAGACGACATACAATGCTGACCGAGGCTGAGTATACTAGGATTGGACGGTACCCGGAGGTGGACCTTACGAAAAGTCGGTACACGGAGGAGACTGATAGGCATGGATTTCTAAGGAGGTTGTTTGTATCTACCCTTTAGGTAGGAATCCCAGAGGATTACCCAGTGGCTTCTTTTCTTATTTCTTCAGTTTTACATGGTTTTCTTATTTCTTCAATTGTTCCTGTTTTCCACTTCCTTATACTTTATAGTTGGGCTTGTATTTCCATCCCCTTTACTTTTCAGCACTATCTTGTTATACAGTTTACCTAGTGTTTTGTATTAGGATGTGCGCATTTACAGGTCATAAAGGCAATGCCTTCCCAATTTTGGGAATTACACCTTTGGTTCTAGTCGCCAACCCCTATCCTATGGAAGGTGGGCTTGGGGTAGTCACGGCACGGGCCCCAGGGGATGGGTTAGGACAAATTGGTATGAGAGGAGTTGGTTATACCATAGAACTTAAGACTCTGATATTTTCTATGAAGCAATGGTGTTAAGGGTAATGAGTGTGGTTTTTAGTTTACGGAGTCCAGTGTTGGTGAGGCAGATGATGTATCCATACACCAGGACCTTGACTTCTGATTTCCGACTCAGTATACAAAAACACTAATTGCAAGTGTGTTTTCAAGATTTTTCTTTGTGATATCATGATTCAACTCACCATTTATAACTTATTGACCGTGGCACACCTATTTCTTTTTAGGATTCCTCCATGCAGACAACCAGCTAGGGTTCTGAGAGTTATATGCACGGATATCCCACCGAGCGATGAGGCCTCAGTGCAGGGCCCTATCAAAGTGGAGGCACCAGTTGTACCACTACCTGTTGGGCCACCTATGTCACCAGCCCTAGTGGTAGAAGATGCATGCCTCTTGAGCACGTTGCATGATATCCAGTGCCAAAGTCCACCCAGGTTCAGGGGTGAGATGAACCTATAGGCAGGTGAGGATTAGTTAGAGGATGTGGTGAGAGTCTTCAGACAGGTAGGGACACCAGCCGACCTTATGGTGATCCTTGCTGTGATTCTCATTCAGGAAACAGAATGAAGATGGTGGAGCCTGATGCTCCAGGTGCATGACCAGGAAACACTACTCTGGGCACACATCGAGAGCCTGTTTTAGGTGGAGTTTGTCTCAGCCACCCTACATGCAGTGAGGATATAGGAGCTACTTTATATGCAGCAGGGTAGCATGACAGTAGCATAATACTCAGCGATGTTCACTTACCTCTTATGCTACTCCATACATATGGTTTGGGACACATTCATTATGGCCCAGACCTTCGAGCAGGGGCTCAGGCGAGAGATCAGGGATTTTATGATCTCCCTCAGCATCCCGACGTAGGAGGGGGTGTTGGAGTGAGCCCTCTTAGTGGAGAGTTTCCTTGCTGACAGTCACTAACAACAAGACCAGCTACTGGGCATCACGTTGTGGAGTATTCTGCAGTTGGAAGAAGACAGATGTCGCAAAGATCCAAGCAGACCAGACCATTCGGTGGAAAACCTCAAGACACAGGTTCGGTTGTGCGAGGCACACATGATAGAGCTAGTCATACTAGGAATAGGCAGTGTTTCACATGCGGCAGGTTGGGTCACATGGATCGTGACTGTCCGACCCGCCATTCAGATGATCAACAGACAGTTGATGGACCTCCTAGGCAGAGGTTGAGGTTTGATCGAGGTGGTCCGCAGGGAGAAGGTGGATGTGGTAGAGGATCTGGCTGTGCAGCTGGTAGTGGATGATGTTTTGAGATGTTACCGCCGCCACCACCCGGATGTCCACCCCAACCGCAGGGAGCTGGTTGAAAGGCGAGATCTCAGCTCCAGGCAGTTGAGGCTTACGATCATGGTGCTCCAGAGATGATTTGATGTATGATCTATGTCTACTCCACCATAGCTTCAGTTCTTATAGACACAGGTCCCAGTCACTCTTTCATTTACACTGCCCTCGTTCGGAGCATGGAGATTCTGATAGAGCTGTTGGCTTGATCCTTATGTCTAGAGACTTCTATGGGAGCTGATTCGATGATTATACACTAGTACCGGTAGTGTGAGATCTCTCTAGAATGCGAGATCTTCGGTTAGAATCTCCTAATAGCGGCGTTGAGGCCTTATGACGTCATCTTGGGTATGGAATGGTTATCTATAGTCCATGCTCAGATCGACTGTATTATGTGCAACGTGCGGTGTGTCTGCACGGATGGGACCAGGTTCACCTTCACTGGCGAGAAGAGAGCCTTTGCAGCACAGGGAAAACTTACTCGGAGGACGGTGCAGCCGATCACTCATCAGTTGGCCTGCCTTACCCTCGGAGCAATTGATGTGGAGAGTCTGAGCTGTCCTATTATGGTGGATCAGCATGTGGATGTTTTCCCTGATGATGTTCCAGGTCTACCTCCTCACAGAGAGGTGGACTTTTACATTGACCAGTACCCCAGGATGACACCCATATCTACACCAGCATAACTAATGGCTCCTGTGGAGCTTTGCGAGCTGCGGGTACAGCTAGAGGACTTGCAGGGGAAGGGATTTATCCATCCCAGAGTTTCCCCTTGGGAAGCACTAATTCTGTTCTCCAAGATGGAGGATGGAAGCTGAAGGCTTTTTGTTGACTATCGTCACCTGAACCAGGTGACCGTGAAGAACAAGTACCCAATCCCATGGATTGATGACCTCTTTGATCAATTGAAGGGAGCATGACGGTTCTCAAAGATAGACCTTAGATCAGGAAATCACCAGCTCAGAGTTCGAGATGATGATGTGCAGAATATGGCCTTCAGATTTTGGTACGACCACTTAAAGTTCTTGGTTATGCCATTCGGCATAACCAATGCATCAACAGTGTTCATGGGACTCATGAACAGGATCTTCCATCCATACCTCGATCACTTTGTCATAGTCTTCATCATTGAAATTTTGATCTACTTGACTGCTGAGGGGGAGCATGCCTAGCATTTTAGGTAGTACTTGACACACTTAGAGAGCACCAGCTTTATGGTAATCTATCAATGTGCCAGTTTTGAATCCGAGATGTTCACTTTTTGGGACATGTCAGCTTCGAGGCTGGTGTTTCCTTGGATCAAGTGAAGATTGAGGTGGTACTTGCTTTGGATCCACCCAGGAGTGTGATGGAGGTACGGAGTTTCTTGGGTTTGGCTGGTTACTACCATAGATTCATTTCAGACTTCTCTAGAGTTGCAACACCACTATCAACCTTAACAAAGAAGGAGAAACCCTTTTTTGTGGGAAGAGAGATTCCATCAGATATTTCTGAAGCTGAGGTAGAAGCCAAATAGTTCCCCCATCTTGAGGCTACCAGAGTAGGGTATAGGGTACGTAGTTTACTGCGATGCATTAGGGAATGGAATCAGATGTGTCCTAATGCAGGAGCGATAAGTGATCGCTTATGGTTCTCGTCAGCTGAGACAACATGAGAAGAACTATTCCACCCATGACCTAGTGTTAGCAGTAGTGGTATTCACCGTGAATATGTGGTGGCACTATCTGATGGGCATGAATTTCATAGTCTACTCTGACCACCAGAGTCTCAGGTATATCTTCCCTCAGAAGGAATTGAACCAGAGAAAGCAGATATGGCTTGAGTTCTTCCAAGATTATGATTTTGAGATAGTCTATACTCCTGGGAAGGGGAACATTGTTGCATATTCACTCAGTAAGAGGTCTGGTATACAGCTACTAGTCGAGGAGACAGAGCAGGTGGCTGCTTACAGATATCCTTTGGGGATATAGATGAAGCAGCCTTTCTATTGTTTCTTATAGTCACTCTTTCACTTCTTCAGCGAGTCAGGGAGGCATAGCATGGAGACACTAACTGCGAGACACAATGTGCTTAGATATCCATAGGGTAGGCACCTGATTGATTTTCTAAAGGTGGGGAGCATGTAATCCTTTTCAGAGGAAGTACTATGGTGCTAGTGTCACTTCAGGAGCAAGTGTTGAGGGAGTTCCACAGATCCCCTCTATTGGTATATCTAGGAGTGGTGAAGATGTACCAAGATCTCTAATAACAGCACTGGTGTCTGGGAATGAAGAAGGAAGTTGCAGAGTTTGTCTCTCGGTGCCTCACTTGTCAGTAGGTGAAGGCGGATCACCAGGTACCTACAGGCTTGGTTCAGCCTTTATAGCTCCTAGATTGGAAGTGGGGTTGGATATCCATGGACTTTGTGATAGGACATCCACGTACATCCTGAGTTCATGACTCAATTTGGGTGATCATTGACTGACTCACCAAGTCATCCCACTTCCTACTAATCAGATAGTAGGGTTCAGTAAGGAGCTAGGGACACCTCTATGTGTAGGAGATTGTGTGGCTACATGGATTACCTACAATTATTTTCTCTGATCATGACGCCCATTTTACTTCCCGGCTATGGAAGTTGTTGTAGGTGGCTTTTGGGATGTAGGTTCGTCTGATCACCACCTTCAGTCCTCATATGGATGGCCAGACTGAGCGGACCATTCAAACCCTTGAGGACATGCTCGGTGCTTGTGTCCTCAACTTTAGTCATAGCTGGGAGGATCACTTACCTTTTGTGGAGTTTTCATACAACAACAGTTATCACTCCACCATTGGGATGAAACCTTTTGAGGTGTTGTACAGGAGACCTTGTAGATCACCTATGTGATGGACTAACCCTGGGGAGTCAGCACTAGTGGGACCATAGATGATACGAGGTAACATGGAGAAGCTGCAGATCATCCAGGAGCGGATAAAGACTGTATAAAGTAGGAAAAATTCATATGCTGACAGGAGATGGAGACCTTTGGAGTTCGAGGATGGTGGCCACATCTTTCTACGGGTCTTACATCGACGAAGACTATAGATATTTGGCCAAGGTGACAATTTATCTCTGAGATTCATTGGAACTTTTCAGGTCCTCAGTAGAGTTGGCGAGGTAGCATACCTCTTAGCTCTTACACCTTAGTTGCAACGGGTGCACGACATCTTCCACGTACCCCAGATGAGGAGATATGTGAATGACCCATCTCACATCATCAACCATGGAGAGATGGACGTCGACGATGGGTTGACATTTACGAAGGTTCTAGTAGAGATTGAGGATCGAGTCCTTTGTGGATGGTCGATACCACTGATGCGTGTTTAATAGCCACACAGGAACATATATGAGAGAACATGGGAGCGGGAGGCTCAGATGTGTGCTCAGTAACCCCACTTGTTCCCTTAGTTAGAGTTGTAGCTTGCGGGTACGTAAAGCCCTGATGTGGGGAGAATGTAGAGACCCAAAATTTCCATGTATTTTTTTTAATTAAATTGGAATTTTACGAGTCCGCCAAAATTGATGGTGTGTGATTCCAAGACCCGGTGTGCCCCGAATCAAATTTCTGAAGTTTTGTTCAGGTACTTTCAGTAAACGTACGAGCGGGTTTTTGTAACTTTTGAACTAGTGCTCAGAATTGAAATCTGAGGGCACCGTTGAACTTTTAGTGCCGATATTCACTTAGGAAGACTTTTACCTCGACAACAGATGGTCGGAAATAAAAGATATTTTTTGGGTTTTCATGGAAAATGATAAAATAAAATAAACTACACATTTTTTTATTTTTGATCCACCATGTGGATGATGGGAGGTAGGACCCACAGGATATATAACCTCCATGTGGAGGTTCGAAGTGGGTACCACCATTCCATAACCTCCCATTGGAGGATATGGTGGTGGGGACCCCCACACCTCAACCTCCCATGAGAGATTAATGTGGTGAGGACCACCCGAGACCACATAACCTCCCAATTTGAATATTATGGGAAGGGACCACATGTCCCCTATTAAATGGGAGGAGAGGAAAACCTCTCAACCCCCCCTCTTTAATTTGGAGGATCCACTTGAGCTTCATTCACATTAATGTTTCCATCACACCAAATTAATGGTGCCAAATCCTCCCCTTTAATTTTTAATGTGCCAACCAAGTGTTTAGTTTTTCTTTTTGAATTCTTTCCAGTGAAATAATAGATATTATAATCTATTATTTTGAAAAACTTTCCACTAGGGGTGATTTGAGAGTAGGATTATTGGGAGAAAGCTCCAAATGAAGAACGAAAAACGAAGAATGCGTTCTACCAACGAAGAATGCCGACAACGATCTCCTTCGACCTTCATCCTAATATCCTACCGACGTGGGACGTCTTCAACCGACCTTTACTCTGCATCATCATCAATGAGCCGACGCAGGTCGGGATTGGAAGTGTGTAGTGGACGCGATGAATGCCATCTCCTTCATCTTTTTTGTGACTTCATTGTCAAAAAATGATCAAAGGTAAGAGTTTATTTGTGTAATATTTCTTTCCTTATTTTATTCTTTGTTTAGAAAGGAATCATTTCGGAGGATGTAAATTTTGAAGTTCATCTTTCTTCTTACTTGATGTGCCAAATGTCACCACCCTAAAGGCGGAGGCTGCAGGCCAAACCAGTAAGGCTCGACCCCTCCATTGATGTTGTTTGTGATGATCTCCTGCATGACGATGATGTGACGGGACGACGATGGCAATAGCAACCCTACCCACGACCTCCGCAAATCGCGCCGCCCCTGCGACGCTACGGGCGAATCGGCTCCGCCACCTCGGGCCAAACCACACTGCTCGCCGGCTTCCGAGCCACAATAGCCACGCCGCCTGTTGGCTGCGCCGCCCGCCGGCCTCCCGGCCACCCGCCAGCCGCCTCCTGGCCTACCCGTCGACCTCATCGCGCCTCTCCGGTGTGCCCGGCCGCCACTCAGCCTGCCCGCCGCAAGCCTGCCAGCCTACCCGGTCACCTCCCGGCTGCCCGCCGGTATGCTCGGCCTCCCAGCACCTGACCTCCCAGCCTCCCGATCTAACACCCAACTCCTGGCCGAACTGGCGCCCTGGACAAATTGCCAAGTCACGCCGACCTCCTGGCAGAACCGGCACCCTGGCAGCGTCTACCTCCCCAGCCAGCCTGCAGCTCCGTTTGTGGCGCCCTGGCCGAACCAGCCCCTATCGTGCCCTCTAGGCCGAGCCACGTTGGTTCATGTCCTCACGACACTCCTGGCGGAACCAGCCCCGAGCCTGTGTCGTACCACCCTCGCGGTCTGCTAGGCTGGGCTAAACCCAACGGTCCAGGACGGACCCAACAGGTCTGGCCGGGTCAACCTAAATCGGGTCGGCCCAGACTAAGTCAGGTCGGGTCGATCCGACTAGGTCAGACCAGACCCAGACCTACTACCGACCCCTTAATTTCATTGTCCATATCTTTGGCACCGGACGACTGTTTGACGAACCGTCAGCAGCTTTGGTAATCGTGGAGCATGATGGTATCTTTGAGTATACCCCACTGGAGTTTGAGGTATAGTTGAGTTATGGCTATGTTGGATCGTGCACAAATCCAACTGGGCCCCCGAGACTAAAAGGCTAATAACTCACAGACCGGGCATCTAATTGACGTGTCGTCTATAGAGTTGAGACCCCTATGACGTGGCAGACCTTTGGGATACTTCTTCGTGGGAATTTGGGATATTTTATGTATCGAAACTTGTCTTGAGGAGCAGACCCTCCTGGAATCAAGCGTGATGGAGCCGAAACCCTATGGATGACTGCGCTCTGACTACTGTTCCTGGATCCTGTGTGGGTTCAACAGCTCTGACAATGTTTCCTGTATCCTGTGTGGGTTCGATAGCTTTAACTACTATTCCTGGATCCTATGTGGGTTCGACAGCTCTGACGACTGTTTCTTTATCCTGTGTGGGTTTGACAGTTCTGAATACCGTTCCTGGATCCTGTGTGGGTTCGATAGTTCTGATCTTTTGTACTAGGATCCTACGTGGGTTCTATAGAATAGTTTATTTAGTGGCTACATCTAATCATATCTATCTCTCAACAAAAGTTGTATACCTTTGTGAGCTAAGTCAGTAACTTTTGTGTTTTCCTCATGATTGAGTTGGATTACATGATAACTTAGGTATATGTAAGGGAATATACCTAAGTGGGGTTATCTATTGATTTCATACCTTGAGGTTTATCCATGTGGGATTTTGTGAGACCTTGAGGGTCTCGGGGTCCCTAATGAGTATTGTTATACTCACCCCTACACGGGCTATGCCCTCACCTTATTGTGTTGGATGCAGACAACGGACATCACATACCGAGGCTGAGTATACCAGTATTGGATGGTACCAAGAGGTGGACCTTATGAAGAGTCTGTACATGGAGGAGACTGACAGACGTGGATTGCTGAGGAGGCTATCCATACCTACCCTTCAGGTAAGAATCTCGGAGGATGGCCCAGTGGCTGATTTTCTTATTTCTTCATTTGTACTTGCTTTTATTATTTATTCAGTTGTGCCTGTTTTTTCAGTTCCTTGTACTTTACAATTGGACTTGTATTTTTGGTATCTTTACTTTTCATCACTCTCTTGTTATACAGTTTACCTAGTTTTTTGTGTCTAGCTATGTGCATTTACAAGTCATAAAGTAAATTCCTTCCCAGTTTAGGGAATCATGCCTTTGGTGCTAGTCACGAGCCCCTGGCCTATGGAAGGCGGGCTTGGGGTAGTCACGGCACGGGCCCCGGGGGACAGGTCGTGACACAGGGATCCTATAACTGTGCTTGGATGACATTATACTATCATTTTGAGTTGAAAGATATATTTTGATCTGGTGTGATGATTCATTGGTATATTTTATGCTCTAAAACATACTACTAGAGGATATTTTATAAGACTGTATCGTAGATTCCAATGGCTTATGTGAGGATCACCTCTATTTCATGGATTAAATATATTATAACATCTAAAAATATTCAATTCATGTATTACTATATAAGGATTTAATATAAGGTAATGTTATTTTATTTTAATTTATAATAAGGCTGGTTAATCTTTAGGGATCAAGCCTAACATCATCCATGAGTCAACCAAAATATTGAAAAGAACTAAAAATTTAATATTAGTTACTCATAATTAGAAAAAATATTTTTCCAATCAGAAAAGATAGCACTTGGATTTTAAAGTGGTTGAAAACATCATTCGTCAAGTGTCACTAAGGATTGATGTCATAATTATGGGGAAATGGGATTCTAGCTCCAAGATATGTCAAGATTTCAAGATATTATTCAAACATTGAGAATTTCTTTATCAATTGTATTAACCTCCAAAATTAAATTTCATGAACAAAATTTTTCACATGTTATAACTAGGCATGTGGTTTACACTTCAAATGTAGTTTTTTATAATAATGTAGATATTGAATCCAATTATTCATAAATAGAGCATATTGTATGAATTTTTAACATTAATTAAAAGGTATTTCTATGAAAAAATCATTCCTTTCATTTGGGTCCAGTGGAAACATGGACATACTTAAGTTGAGATATGTGATTGGGAATCTAAAATAAATTGCAAATTTCTAGTCTTATTCTCTCAGTATGATACTTAAATATTCTTGAGGATGAGATTCCTGGCGATGGGGAGGTTGTAAATACTAGGATCTCTGGAACTTGTTAATCATTCATAATTTCTTTTTTTAGTTTATTCATAATTCATCCTATTTTTAAGGGGTATGATAAGTTGTGGGTTCTTTTGGGTAAAAAAGGGAATAAAAGGGAAATGGATGTTATAAAAAATATCTAGTACCCTACTATTTATACCATGTAATTATTGGGGAACCTAATATTGTAGGTGGCTCTATTATATCCACCGAGTTATTAGTGTCTTAAAGATGGGTACCTAGAAGCTTCTTGTCCATAATACCCTTAAGGGAAAATTCATCATTTCGCAACTAAAACTATATGCTTTAATGGTTCCAAATTAATATTTACCTTCATTATTCATCCATAAACCTCATAGGGTGATCTCTTAGTTCTTTTCCCCCCTCCATTGATTCCCTTCAAATATTTTGGTTATCATTGTCTCTATTTGTCATGGAATGGCTTCTTTGATAAGGTATAGTCTTGGGTTACCTCCATCCCTTATCTTTATTCTATATTTAGTATAAGTGTGTATAACCCTAATCTTGGAATATATATAGGTTATTGAAATCATCCAATATCTATAATATTCATCCATTTATTCATTATTGTAAGGTTATCTCTAATAATACTAACTTATTACCATCATTCTTTTTTCCTTTGTTTTAATTTCATGTCTAGTTCATTCCTCTCAATAAATCTATTTTTGTTTTTATTTATAATAAATTTTAATTGGTGGATTACTCCATTTTATTAGACCCCATTAACCTATTATGAAATTGATATTATAGAGAAATCCATTCCCCATATTATATTAATTATGATTTGGGCTAGTAATAGTGTGAGGATAATTCTATCTAATTGAAAATAATGGATTTTAATTAAAAAGGATTTCTTAAAAAAAATGGATGGATTAAATTTATTTTGGGTTTCACTCATTTTAATTATTAATTCTTATTCCATATTGAAATTTATTGGAAATTATTTTTTATAAATTTTAGCATATGAATATAATTAATTTTAAGTGAAGAATTAAATACTAGAATGCCTATCATTTAATTGTTGTTTATTATACTAGTGACATGTTATTTTTTACATTTTATATATATTGTTGAATGATTATACAATTTATGGAAAATTTCATGTTTTAAATGATTAATTGGTAAATATAATAGAATGTGGTATATTGTAATAGTATAAGAAAGGTACCTAGGTACACCTATCAGTTATGGATAGGTTTGTAGAATTTGATGTGCTTATAATTGTTTTAATCTGTTGTCCTCTAATACCTGGCATGAATGGTATCATTGTAAACGCTAAACAAACTATATTATACACTGTTTTCGATATCCTAAATGAAAAAGGATTGTTTACCCTAATTATAGTATGATTTTTATCAGATTCTGGTTATCTTTGATGTGGGATTGATAAATATATACCCATATGATATAGGGGGTGTGTTTTTAGTTATGTGTCAAATTTATAGTACGATATGCATACTATTTTTATTTATTTTATCTATTAATTTGTTTTTACATGGTTGTTTCATATACTTGAGGCTCTGATAGACGGTTATGGAAAATTGGTAACCACCTACTAATTATACCTTTCTCGCACCCTATATGGGCCTCTCTTAGGATGTATAAAGACCCATTTATACATTTCCTAGGTAAGGAAATGGTTCTTGAGCATGGGGTACAACTTTTATTGGAGTATGTTTTCTAGATACATACTATTTGGATAATTTGAGGGTGATCTAGTTAATTATGTAAGGGTTTTCTATGACACTCCATTAATGTTTTCATACATTTTTGTATTTAAATTTGGGTTCTTATTCCATTTTTAGTTGAATTTTTATGTATATAACAACTTTTTTCTAATTTTTACAAGTTTTGGGAATAGTTGGGATACTTTTAGACATTTTATAATATACATTATAGGATCATTACTTATCATTAATTTTTTCAGAGTTCATTTTTTTAAATTTCATTACATGTTTATTTTTTATTATACAGGGTGAATGTATGTTAACAAGTCTTGAGTTGAGAATAATATTTGTTTTTTATTTTATCATTTATTTATTTTCTATTTATTACAATTTTCCATGTTTTTTAAAAATTAATTATTTAATTATTACATGATAATATGTGAATCTCACTTCATTACTTAAATAGTATAATGGTATGTGTGTCCACATTTAGTTATAAAATCAATTCGAACCTCCATAGTTCACTACACCTATGTGTGAGTATATAATTAAAATGAATGCATATCTTTTAAATGATGTTATTGAAACCAAGAGATGAAGTGAACCCAAAAAACAGTAGATTCATAGGATAAATAGGTTGATTAAACTAAATATTGAATATGTCTCAAAGAGTTTACCTAGGTTTTTTTATTTTACATTTTAATTAATAAACCAACCATTAGCTTATGCTCACAATAAATAAAGTATTTAATTTTTCATTATACATGGTAGATTATATGAATTTTTTAATTAATATGGACATATAATATTGTAAAAAATCATGCTAATATAATTATGGATTATTGTATGATAGTTTTATTCTATGTATTCATGGATTGTTTTTGTGAATGAGAGAACATATTTAGAAAAATAATAATAATTCAATAGATTTGGGTTCTTTCACTAAGATAAAATTAACTAAATGTTGCTATTTAATATTATGTCCTTAATTTATTCCATCACTCATGTTATGAAAAACCATAGTTTAGTGTTATTTTCAGACATATATAATGGGTCCTCCATCTATTGGGGAGTTCTAATTAGTTTTGTAAGTTAACGTAACAAAAAAATTTAAAAAAATTGTCCACAATTTTTATGATAATATTAGAGGAAAGAGCTAAGTAAATCCAATCTTATGATTTATAGGTTTGGGTAATCAACTAAATAGATAAAATAGTTACTAAGTGGATATTTTGAACACATTATGTTTTGATAATTGAAACACATTATTGGGTTAATTTCCTTTAAAAGTCATAATACCATATTTTATATATAGATTAAATTATGTTTAACCCGGATTATATTAAAATATATATTTACTTAAAATATCTTTATAATTAATGTTTATCTTTTTCATAACATGTTATTTAAGATTCATATATATTAGGATAAATATGTCATTTTGAGATCATTATATATCAATTATTTTTTATTTTTACTATTACCACATAGCCAAACTACAAATCCAATTCTCTCACAAAGCCAAACCATATAGCCAAGTTTCCTTGTTCAGTTGAATTCTATTTTTCAACCATAAATTGGGATATAGATATAAAAATTGAACAATTCTTATTGAATTAGAAATATGAAAAAATAATTGTCTACATTTCTTTATAATACATTAAATACTGAATCGACCTTTATCAAGATTAAAAATAGGGTATCGGTCCCTGTATGTTTTCAATATGAATTTTTTATCTTTTAATAACTTTTTTTCTAAAGTATTTTGATTATAACATGATCTATTGAGGTATTATTAAGTATAATATTTAGTTTTATGTAAGTTAAAAGGATTATCTAATTATAATTCCACCATTCCCAAAGATTATTTTTTTGTTTATAAAGTATTTTTAGGTATGAAATTTGATAATTCAGGTTGTCTATATATTATTAAATTTAGCCACATGAGTCACCTATGTGAAATTGACAATAAGATATAACATTTGGGAGTTTATTGTGTGGAAAAGGATATATAAAATAGATATAAAATGGATACATAAAAATCAGAAATGTGAATATATTTTTTGTATGTGGATTTTTATAAGTTATTTTTCCTACATAGTTCTATAATTTTCTAAAGGTTGTTCTAAAACCTATAAATATACACTCTTTTTCAAATTATTTCAAATTTTCATTAAATACAAGTTCAATATGTGTATTATTAGAATTTTATTCATTCTAAAATTACTTATTAATTTTTCAAAAGATTGGAACTTGTATTAAATTAGTTTATTATGAATTAAATGATATCCTCTTGGGATTAAGAATGTATTAATATTCACACTATAATTTTGGAACATCAAATATCCAAATTGAATTTAGTTCAAATTTAAAGATTCAATATCTTATATTATTTGCCATCTTTTCAAGGATATTATTAAATATTATTTACTACTATAATAATTATTATAATGAGTTCCATTGTACATGTTTCCATTTTTCTATAGGTTATTTAGGAGGAATCAAATAATTATTACTTTCCATTTATGAAAGATTTACTGGTGGATCTTTATCAAAGATACAAGCATTGCAAAATTTGAAGTAGTTTGTTTAAAAATGAAAGATGAAATGGATTTCAAATTTAAAACATGGTATTAAAAAACAAAATTTATATTTACAGTTTATATAACCAGTTCACTATAATGGCCCAGACCCTCATAATCCACCCCTTTGCCAAATTCTAGGATACTAAGGGGTCGCACCTCGTTTGGTGCGACTGATCGGCGCGACCGATCGACATGACCGATCGTTGTGACCGATCGGTGTGACCTATCGGTGCGACCGATCGACGTGACCTATCAGTGCAACCAATCGGTGTTACCCAGCCTTGTCGGGTTTTCCTTCTACAATTTTTCCCATAATGCCTATTTTAGTCCTTTTTGAACTTTTAAGGCGTTTCAAGGCCGTTTTTAACCCATAATTAATATCTAAAAATCTCGAGAAACCTCCCTATTAAATAATAATTAATTCTATCATGTGTAACCACCCAACTGCGTAGTAGAACCCCGATGCGACTTCCAAGGTGTTCAAATTCCTTATCACATAACATTGGGGATCTCATCTAATTATCATGATAGAAATTATAGTTCTCCCTCTTGGCTAGTCTCCTCCTTTTCCTAGTGCGTTCGAAGTCCTTCCCTTCCCGAGGCATGTGGTGCACCTGTGTGGGATCCCTACTTGTCGCACTTCCCTTGTTTTGGCGCGTGGAGAAAAACTTTGATCTTTGATCAACCAAGTTGGATTTTCCATCGCCTCTCCTTTCTGTGCATCATGCGGGGTGGTTACACTTTTGTTTCTGTGGAAATTGATGAAACCAAACTTAATGAACATAATGAATGGAGCTTTAAAGAATCAAAGGGGGGTGTGATCGATGTTCTGTTGTGCACTTTTTGTTATTATGTGTTGTGAATTATATGGGCCTATGCTCACTGAAAATCATGGTTGTTGGTGGTCTTTATCTGTGAACTAATTAACATAGGTACTTCTGGATGTTTAAATAAATGTAACATAGAATTGGTTAATTACGTATACTCGGTTAAATAAATTGAAAGCACCAGGATCAACCCTTTCTATGACAACCCCAGTTAAAGCACAGGGGAATTGAAACCATGGAGTGTGTTAAATCTTTTAAATATGAAATTACCTGCATGGGTCTGCCTTGTGTTGGTGGTAGCAGTTTGGTTGTTTCTTTCACTCACTGATTGCTGGTGTGATACGGGTGGGGATGGGATCCCCTGTTGCTTTAATTTCGCTGGTTGTGAATTTGAGGATGTGTGGTTACTTTTCTTATATCACGAATTGGGGTGGAATCATCTGTTTTTGAGAGACTGTTGGATCCGGGATTTTGGGGACATGGGGCTGTGTCTTGGGGTTTTCTTTGGTTCCATTACTTCGAGGGATCTCACTTACCCCTTTATTTTTGTGACTTGCAATAGAACCGGGTGTGAATGCTTAAATTGTTGTTTGGCTGTTTCTTTCCTTTTGGCTTGTGGTTATGCCTGTTAGTTTTCCGTTAGTGAAGAATTCACCCTAATGGGATCACTTGAACATGAAAACTGGAACAGTTTAAATGGAAATTAGTTTGGGAATGATTTGTGTCTTGGTCGTGAGTGTCGTGACTTCTTTTGTGAATAATTAGTAATGAGGGTGTTTGTGATTAGGTTTTGGAAACCCTAGTTTGGGATGATTGTTTGTTACCTATACATATATGTTTAGTTTTTATGTTTATTATTCGTGACCAACCCAAGTTGAGCACTTAAGTGCCGAACACTCCCATTTCATGGGGGAGGATGTTTTTCCCAACAGTCCTATGAGTGGCAGGTTATTAGCTATTTTTCTTCTCCTTTTCCTGAATAGCCCAAGACTCTTCGGGCAGGATTTGATGGCTTGAAGTCCATTATTAGCCCAAGAATCTTCGGGCGTGGTATTTGTGGTCGTTGGCCCAGGTGTTTACGGGCAGTTTGTTTCCTAAGTATCTTCTGAATGAGGCCCAGGTTTCTTCGGGCATGACTGTACCTTTTTGGCCCAGGTGTCATCAGGCATGGCAGTGGTTGTTCTGGACTAGGTGTTTGCGGGCATGGTTACCTAGGGTTGTTGTGGCCCAGGTGTCTGCGGGTAGGATAGCGATTGTGGCCCAGGTGTTTGCAGTTGGGATGTGTGGTTGTGGCCCAGGTGTGTGCGGGCGGGTTTGGCAGTGGGATTGCAGTGAGAATAGAGGGATTGGTTCGATGCATATGATGTCTTCAATAACCAGTGGGAAAGTGGTGCGGGGTACCCAAATGTTGATGTGCTATTACTATATATTACTTTAATTGCATTATTTGGGGAGTGTGCCTTGGTGAGACTTGGGTGGATAGTTTTTCCTTGCTAAGTGCTTTGGTTTTTCTTTTCTCACAGGGCATTAGAATGCCTCTACACTTGTGCATGAGAGTCTTTGGTTTTCCCTACTGAGTGTACTTGTATGCTCACCTTATGTATATAAAACTGTTTTCAGGTTTCTAGGAGGACTTCAGGGATCGTATGGGACCATACTAGCACGAAACATGGGGCAGTTGTTGTTGTCAATTTCATTTTTCTTGGTACTTTACCTTTGGATTTTTTGAAGCTTGTATTATTTACTTTTGAACATGAATATGGGAATGGGTTACTTTTGGCTTTTCATTTACTTCCATCTTTGGTATTGTTGGGGTTTTTGTCTTATCTCTCAATCATATAAAAGTAAAAAGGGTAATGCCTTTCATTTTGTGTGAGATTATATACCCTTGGCGCTGGTCGTCACTCTGGGTCCTATTGAAGGTGGGTTTCAGGGGTCGTTATCTCTCCTTCAACTTAAATAAGGAAGGGCTTGGAAATCTGCTGACCCAACCCTCCTTTTGGTGAAGGTGGGTCACGACAGAATGGTATCAGAGGAGTGAGGTTGAGAGATAGGATGGAGTCTAGAGTTAGGTACAGTGAGGATTGCATGGGATGGTAGGGAAACAGTGTTGGGTGATCTTGGTGCATGAAATAGGCCAGGTAAGACCGACTAGGTCACGGGATTTTAGGGCCCACCATGATCCGATGCAAGGACTCTGGACCTACCGAACGACCAAGTAATGCTACACTGATTACTGGGTAGAGACCTGAGGAAAGGTACATGCATTATAATGACTTGTGTTCTCGTGTTTCAGGGTGTCTGGGGTTTCAAAAATAAATAAAGAAGTCAACTAAAATGTAAGAAAAAATATTCTTCCCTACCCGGGCTTAGGAATTCCTTGTTTACTTGAAGTTATGGAACCAGGGAGGCGGCCATGGGTAGTGCGGGTGATCGAGGCCCAGTAGGTTGACTCGGCTGACCGATGGAGGGCTCACCAAGAGGAGGAGGATGATCAGTTGCATAAGACACTTTTTGCTTTCCAACAGCAGACCCTCGGGAAGTATGAGGGAAACACCTCAGACATGGATACAGAGAGCTAGCTAGAGGAGCCAGTGATCACTTTCAGCCCGATTCAGGCTCTGACGGAGTCTTGGGTTCCTCTGGCCGTGATCCCGATGCAGGTAGTAGCGCGTCAGTGGTGGATGATTTATCTTGGAGAGAAGAGGGAAGCTGAGGTTGCGTGGGCTAACTTTGAGAAGGAATTCTGAGCAGAATTCCTCTCTTCCACGATGAAGGCTGAGAAGAGGCAGGAGCTACTCTCCCTCCAGAAGGGGAGTATGTTAGTGAGAGAGTTGGGGATCAAGTTCAAGGATCTCCTTCGGTTTACTCCAGACCTCTTTCTGGATGAGGAGTCTTGGGAGAGACATTTAGAGGAGGCGCTCCGAACTTCCCTCCAGTATTCCGTTACTCCCATCACCCTAACGAAATACTTATAGGTGCAGAAGAAGACTGAAGTGGTGGAGAGGATTCACATGCTAGGAGGTTTATCATGAGAGGGGATTCAGCTAGGCCCATCAAAGGGAAAGGTCGGTAGCACCATACCTCCAGCATTGGGACCCTCTACGTTCCGAACAGAAGGGAGAAGGCCTCAGTAGTTCCAGTTCTGATCCCCTAGCCCTCGCCCTTTCCCTTCGATCCTAAAGCTAAGATGCTTCATTTGCGGGAGCCACGGGCACCTTCGGAACCAGTGCCTGGATAGAGTGTAGTACGACTGCAGTGGGCAGGCCCAGAACCAACCTCAGCAGCAGTAGCTTCCAGCTAGGCCCTTTCAGTAGCAGCAGCAGGGGAAGTGATCTCCCACTCCTCTGAGGGCAGACGTTGTAGAAGGAGACCACCCCCAGGGCACTCCTCAAGGACCTCGACCAGGGCGTGGTCGGGGATATGGCCGACAATTGAGAGGAAGATAAGTCGGGTGCGGGCAGTTACACGCTGTAGAGGTAGCATTTCCAGCCGGACTGAAGGTCGTTCGAGGTACGATAAGTTTGTTCAGTACCCTTTCTTACATCTTGATCGATACAGGAGCTTCACACTCCTTTGTTACACCCATTCTAGCCCGTGCTTTGGGTCTAGATGCCGAGAGACTTCCAGTGCCCCTGGTGCTGAGCACACCAGTTGGAGGTCAGACCGACTTGATATATGTTTTTCGAGGAAGAAGACTGACGATAGGGACACATCAGTCAATCAGGGATCTTCTACTGTTGCAGATACAGTCATACGATGTCATCATAGGCATGGATTGGATATTCTCTGTATGTGACATCATTAACTGCTTCCGTGTAAGGGTCGTGTTTTCAGACTTAGGCGGACGACATGTTACTTTCATCGGCGAGCAGGGTGGATAGAAGGGCAGCAGGCGAGAGGAACCCCTCCTCTCCTTGTTAGCTGAGCTATCAGTGGAGTCAGCGGATGTAGAGATGGTGGAGGTTCCAGGGATCGTCAGTGAATTTATGGATGCCTCCCCGGAGGAGGTGACAACTCTACCCCCTCGACGCAAAGTCGAGTTTGGGATAGACTTGCAGCCTGGTGCTCGTCCGATCTCAATGGCTCCCTACCGGATGGAACTTTCGGAGCTACGGGATTTGCGGATTCAGATTGACGATCTGATGTAGAGGGGTTATGTTTGACCAAGTGCATCACCGTGGAGTGATCCAGTCTTTTTCGCAAAGAAGGAAGATGGTGGTCTAAGGATGTGCATAGACTACAAGAGGATGAATCAGGTGATAGTCAAGAATATCTACCCTCTTCTGAGGATAGCCGATCTTTTCAACCAGCTAAAGGGGGCAGGATGGTTCTCCAAGATCGACCAGCGGTCTGGATATCACCAGTTGAGGGTGAAGGAGGGTGACATCCCAAAGACAGCCTTCAGGTACCGATATGGGCACTTCAGTTTTTGGTCATGCCATTCGGCATTACGAATGCTCTAGCTGTATTCATGGGGCTTATGAACTCCGTCTTCTCGGATTATCTGGATTAGTTTGTAGTAGTGTTCATCGATGACATCCTAATCTATTCAAGATCAGAGGAGGATCACGCTGAGCACCTAAGGATGGTTTTGGAGGCCCTCCGATAGCACCAAGTCTTTGGAAAGTTGTCGAAGTGCATGTTTTGGATGTGAGAAGTGCACTTCCTTGGGAACATAGTGTCTGAGCAGGGAGTAGCGGTAGACCCATCGAAGGTTGAAGCAGTTGTTTCTTGGACAACACCCAAGAACGTGGCATAGGTCCGTAGTTTCCTCGGGCTGGAAGGTTACTATCGGAGGTTCGTACCCAAATTCTCTTGAGTTTCAGCACCTTTGATAGCCTTGATGAAGAAGGATCGAGCTTTAATGTGGGACGAGTAATGCGAGGCAGCCTTCAGCTATCTGAAGGAGAAGCTGGTTAGTGCCCCAGTGATGAGATTACTAGAAGAAGGGGAATCATATGAGGTGTTATGTGATGCTTCAGGGTAGGGACTCAGATGTGTGTTGATGAAGTAGAAAGAGCTGATCTCTTATGGGTCTAGCCAGTTACGTCCCCATGATCGAAACTATTCCACCCATGATCTGGAGCTTGCGGTGGTCATGTTCGCACAAAAGTTGTGGCGGAACTACCTCGTCGAGGAGAGATTAATGGCCTTCACTGATCACAAGAGCTTGAAGTATGTCTTCTCCCCGCGGGACCAAAACGTACGACAGTGAAGGTGTATAGAGTTTCTTCAGGACTATGATTTCGAGATTTCTTACACCTCAGGGAAAGGAAATATGGTGGCTGATGCCTTGAGCAGGAAGTCAGAGAGGGATGCGGTCCGAGAGTCGGTGAATGCTTAGAGGGAGATGGAGGAGTTGGCTGCCCTGCACCAGGATGTGAGGATGGATGGCGGTAAGGGTTGCCTGTATCAGATTACAGTACAGTCTTCTATGTTACGTCAGGTGGAGGAGTCTCAGTGGTGATACCTAGAGAGTGAAGTGATGCGTGACCGGGTTTGCCAAGGCAGTGCTCTGGAAGGTTGGTAAGAAGATGGATAGAATCAGATGCTATTCCAAGGGAAGTTGTTCATTCCAGAGGAGATGTGCGAGAAAGTCCTTGGTGAGTTCCACATCTCACACTTAGCGGTGCACCCAAGAGTTTCCAAGATGTGCCAGGTTCTGAGGAGACAGTTTTGGTGGCCCGGGATAAAGTGGGCAGTGCCAGAGTTTGTGCCCATGTGCCTAGTGTGTTAGCAGGTGAAGGTTAAACATTGTGTTCCTGGTGGTTTGACAAAACCTTTAGATTTCCCTGAGTGGAATTGGGATGACATCTTGATGGATTTCGTCACAGGGCTACCCAAGGTTCAAGGAGGTTGTGACGTCATCTGGGTAGTAGTGGACCGATTGACGAAATCGGCTCACTTTTTGACAACCAATGAGTCGAGTGCATTGGATGCTCTAGCATGGAGGTATGTGGACGAGGTGGTGTGATTGCATGGGGTTACAAGGTCCATAGTCTCGGATAGGGATGCACGATTTACCTCATGAGTCTGGAGGGGTTTGCAGCATGCTTTTGGCACCCAACTGCACCTTAGCACAGCCTTCCACCCCCAGACAGATGGGCAGACAGAGCGCACCATCTAGACCTTGGAATATATGCTACAAGCATGCATCCTGGACTTTGGGGGATCATGGGTGGGACAATTTCCTCTATTATATTTCACCTACAACAATAGTTACCACACTATCATTAGCATGGATCCGTTTGAAGCTTTGTACGGGAGGTCGTGTCGCTCGCCCTTGTGCTGGACAGAAGTCGGGGAGGCAGGTGTTCTTGGCCCGGATGTGGTACAAAGCACTACAGAGAAAGTTCAGCTTATAAAAGAGAGGATGAAGGCAGATCAGGACCAGAATAAGTCATATGCAGATGATAGGAGAAGGCCCTTGGAGTTCGAACTCAGGGACCATGTGTTCTTGAAGATCTCTCCTCAGCATGGGTAGCGGAGGTTTGGAAATAGATGTAAGCTCTCTCTCAGGTTCGTCGAACCCTTTGAGGTGTTGCATCGGGTCGGCAAGGTGGATTATCAGCTGGTGTTGCCACCACAGCTACAAAGGGTGCACAATTTCTTCCATATATCCCAGTTTCATCGGTATCTGCACGACGATATGAACGTCCTCAACTAGGGAGAGATAGATATCGAAGATGATGCATCCTTTGTGGAATGACTAGTGATGATCGAGGGTCGTGAGGAGAAGGTGATTCATAGAAGAACCATCTCGTTGGTTCGCGTGTTATGGAGGCATGGTTGGATTGAAGAAAAGTACCTGAGAGAGGGAAGTGTAGATGCATGCCCAGTACCAAGAGTTGTTTTGAGTTTTATCCTGTTTTGTCAGTACTTGTTTTCTATGTAATGTTTTACCTTGTTGACTATGGGATATGCAGTTTCCTTTTTCTATGAATGTGTGTGATGTGTCCTAAAGGATTGGGAGTGGAGGACCTGAATCCTAGTTAGGATTCATTAAAGTGGATGCGCCTAAACCCGTGTGGGCGAGTCAATGCCGCCAAAGGCAGATAGTATCTTAACACGGATGAATGGAAACCCATCTCCAACATGGCTAGATGGTTTAGAATTTTGTTTTGTGTGGTTTCACAGGGAAAGGAGCAGCATGGCGTCCGTGGTTGTTCAGGAGATAACGTGTTCCAATGTCAGAGAGGTTCACTCCTGAGAGGTATCTTCTGGGGTGGTTGTTCGGACCCCCCCCCCACTTTCCTTCGGGTCTGGTTCTGGATTCTCAAGGGCAAGAATAGTTTGAGAGGTATCTGATGTAATGGGCCAGACCATCATGATCCATCCCTTTGCCAAATTATTGGATCCTAAGGGGTCGCACCACGTTTGGTGTGACCGATCGGAGTTATCCAGCCTTGTCGGGTTTTCCTTCTACAGTTTTCCCCATAATGCCTCTTTTAGGCCTTTTGACATTTTAAGGCATTTCCAGGCAATTTTTAAACCATAATTAATATTTAAAAATCCCAAGAAACCTCCCTATTAAATAATAATTAATTCAGTCATGTGTAACCACCCAACCGCGTAGTAGAACCACAATCCGACTTCCAAGGGGTTAAAAGTCCTTATCCCAAAACACTGGGGATCTCATCTAATTATCGTGCTAGAAATTATTCTTCTCCCTGTTGGATGTTCTCCTCCTTTTCCTGGTGTGTTCAAAGTTCATTCTTTCCCGAGGAAAGTGGTGCACCTCTGCGGGATCCCTACAAGTTGCGCTTCCCCTATTTTAGCGTGTGGAGAAAAACTTCGATCTTTGATCAACCAAGTAGGGTTTTCCTTCACCTCTCCTTTCTATGCATCATGTGGGGTGGGTACAATTTTGTTTCTGTGGAAATTGAGGAATCCAAACTTAACGAACATAATGAACGAACCTTTAAAGACTAAAAGGGGGTGTGATTGATGTTCTTTTGTACTCATTATGTTGTTATGTGTTGTGAATTGAATGGGCCTATGCTCACTGAAAATTATGATCATTGGTGGTCTTTCTCTATGCACTAATGAAACTAGGTGCTCCTCGATTTTTAAATAAACGTAACATGGAATTGGTTAATTATGTATACTCGGTTAAATAAATTGAAAGCACCATGATCAAACCTTTCTGTGATAACCTCGTTTAAAGCATAGTGGAATTGAAACCATGGAGTGTGTTAAATCTTTTAAATCAGAAATTACATGCATGGGTCTACCTTGTGTTGGTGATCGCGGTTTGGTTGTTTCTTTTACAGGCCGATTGCTGGGGTGATACAGGTGGGGATGGGATCCCCTGTTGTTGTACTTTCACTGGTTGTGAATTTGAGGCTATGTGGTTACACTACTTATATCACAAATTGGGGTGGAATCCTATGTTGTTGAGAGACCATTGGCTCCTAGATTTTGGGGACATGGAGCTGTGTCTCAGGGTTTTCTTTGCTTCCAGTACTTCGAGTGATCTCAATTATCCTTTTGTTGTTGTGACTTACAAGAGAACCAGGTGTGAATGCTTAAATTGCTATTTGGATGTCTCTTTCCTTTTGGCTTGTGGTTATGCCTATTAGTTTCCAGGTAGTGAATAATTCACCCTAATGGGATCACTTGAACATGAAAATTGGAACAGTTTAAATGGGAATTAGTTTGGGAATGAGTTTTGGGTTGGCCGCGAGTGTCGTGACTTCTTTTGTGAATAATTAGTAATGAGGGTGTTTGTGCTTAGGTTTTGGAACCCCTAGGTTGGAATGAGTGTTTGTTACCTATACATATATCTTTAGTTTTTATGTTTCTTATTCGCGCCCCACCCAAGATAAGAACTTCAGTGTTGAACACCCCATTTCATGATGGAAGGTGTTTTTTCCAACACTCCTATCTGTGGCTAGTTATTAGTTCTTTTTCTGCTCCCTTTTTGGAATATCCCAAGACTCTTCGGGCAGGCTATGATGGCCTGAAGTCCATTATTATCCCAAGAATCTTCGTGCGAGGTAGTTGTGGTGGTTGGCCCAGGTGTTTACGGGTAGGTTGTTTCCCAAGAATCTTCGGGATGAGGCCCAGGTTTCTTTGGGCGTGATGGTGGCTTTCTGGCCCAAGTGTCTTCGGGCGTGGCAGTGGTTGTTCTGGCCTAGGTGTTTGTGGGTATGGTTATGTGGGGTTGTTGTGGCCCAGGTGTCTGCAAAAGGGATAGCGTGGGTGGGATAGTGGTTGTGGCCCAGGTGTTTGCGTGCGGGATGTGTGGTTATAGCCCAGGTGTGTGTGGGATGATGTGGTAGTGGGACTGCGGTGAGAATGGCGGGATTGGTTCGATGCGTAGGATGTCTTCAATAACCAGGGGGAAAGCTGTACGGGGTACCCAAATGTCAATGTGCTATTACTATATGTTACTTGACTTTCGTTATTTGGGGACTGTGCCTTGGTGAGACTTGGGTGGATAGTTTTTCCTTGCAAGGTTCTTTGGTTTTTATTTTCTCACAGGGCATTAGAATGCCTCAGCACTTGTGCATGAGAGTCTTTTTTTCCCTATTGAGTGTACTTGAATGCTCACCATACGTATATAAAACTGTTTTCAGGTTTCCAGGAGGACTTCAGGGATCATTCGGGACAATACTAGCGCAGACCTTGGGGCATTTTCTTTTGTCATTTCCCTTTTTCTTGGTACTTTACCTTTGGAGTTTTTGAGGCTTGTATTATTTACTGTTGAACATGCATATGGGAATGGGTTACTTTTGGATTTTCCTTCACTTCCATCTTTGGTATTTTTGGGGTTGCTGTCTTATCTCTCGATCCTATAAAAATAAAAAGGGTAATGCCTTCACTTTTGTGTGAGATTCTATACCCTTGGCACTGGTCATCACTCAGGGACCAATTAAAGGTGGGTTTCGGGGGTCATTATCTCTCCTTCAACTTAAAGAAGGAAGGTCTTGGCAATCTGCAGACCCTTACCTCCTTTTAGTGAAGGCGGGTCATGACATTGATAATGGGATATATGAGGATGAGTATTTTCATATGTTTAACAAGAGCTTCATTATTTGGTGATTAATTTCTACTCACAATTGAAATTGTAAAATATCAGGTATTTATGGAATAATTATTTTTCTTAATTATTAATATTTATGAATTATATAGTAATTTTTATTAAAAATAAAATATAATTTCAATAAAGTACCCTACACACAAAAATAATTTTATTTGAAATCTTGTGTTTCCTGTAAGACTAAGTTTTATGGTAAAAATATATTGTTAATTTTAATATTTTATGTTGTAGTTATCTCTTAGACCTTGTGTCAGTGAAAATGGGTTTGAATAATTATATTACTCTTAAAAATATTTATTAAATGTTTTTATAATCATCCAATAAATTATATTTCCTTAAAATAAAAATAAGTCTAATTTTATGCATAAAAACTGTATACTTTTAAATGGTAGTTTTAATAATTTTTAATAGAGAACAAAACCTAAATATAATTTCTTACACTTTAATATTTTGTGTATGTAAAAATAAACTTATTTATTGAAATAAAAGTTTCAAATTTTTCTTTTTGTGACTAAAATATTTCTGAGAACTTCCATATTTCGACGAATAGTGAATAATACAGAATCTTAGTTCAAAATTATTTTTTCATTAAATTAGTTTGAATATTAAAATAATGTTTTAAGTAGTTTTAATGTATAATTAGATAAATTTTATATAATTTTGACCAGTTTAGTTCATTTTAATCAACTTCATATTGAAATTATATATAAAAACATAGCACACTTCTAAACATTTTCACTTTTAAAAACCTGCTATTATATATCATCTCTTGGATTAATTTAAAATTCATTTCTTCCACTTAAGTGATTTTAATTTTGAAAAATGGATTAAATATTTTTAATTATAATACTTTATAATTTCTAACAATTTAAAATTATTTATTTAAATAAAAAATATTTATGAAAGTGATTAAAATTAATTAAATCGATTAATGTAAAAATTGTGTTTACTTAGTGGTTAAATTTTAATATTAAGAGTCCAAATTACCTATAAAATTTACCAAATCCAATTTTATATAACATAATCTACCATATATACTATTTTACCAAATTGTTACCATTATTTGGGTCACATGATGTAATCGAGACCTTTCAATAGTGTTTACCTTTTTATATTTATAAGACTGTCACTCCTGCTCCACTATAAAAAGGCACTCACCGTTAACATTTATTCACTTATCTAAAGATATTTTTATCATAAAAATAATTCCCAAATAATCACCCAACATCCATAAACTCACACTATAGTCCTAAATTTCTTAAAAAATCTAACAAAGATGTCCTTTGGTGAAAACCAAAACGAGTTACCTGAAAAATAGGTAACGTTATTCAATGTGGATTTATGATTTATTTCTTTCTCCAAATACTAATTTCTCATTATTTCATGATTATTTAATAACATTAGTATCCTAAATCTATTGATATGATTTTATTTTTAAATTTCAATCTAAACCTACACACACTTCAATCCAATGGGTTACAAAATTACAATTCGTGTATGGAGAACTACTGCCCCTGTAATAATGTCATTCGTTATTCCTTTACCTCCTCTCATGGTTGGGAATTATTATGGAAAAAATATTTTCATATCCTATATATATGATATTTATTATTTTTTAATAATTCTATAATTATTATATACATGTACCTTCAGTCATTCTATATTGTGTAAATATGATAACATCATTTGTGGATGTATGGACTACCACCTCCTCATAGTGATGTGATTGGTTCACACACAACATAAAATATATTGTGGTTTGTTTTAATTAAATATATGTGACATAAATAAAATAAATATTGTATTCATGAAATAATTACCTTTATAGATATATAATATATAATTTTATTTATTATCTATTCCCACACTTGAAAGGTGATAAAGTCATTTATAGATATCTGGACTACCAACTCCTCGATGCGATGTGATTCCTTTTACATCAAAATAATTATATATATATATTTATATAATTATATGTTATTAAATAATATGGTATTTAGGATATAATGTTAATTATTTAATTATAATTGTTACATACCCTCTTTCTATATTGGTCATTGAAAATGGGAACGTTTCTACTATGTACATACACCCTACCGTCTCCATGATTGTAACATTGGTTCATATTTCATAACACTTTTTAATTATTGGTTTTAAAATAATAATTAGTTTATAAATATATTAATTATAACATGATTATTATTCTATATATTTTAATATAATGACCCCTTCGACTGTAGTTGACTTACCAAAGTAGGTTTTGACATGTAAACTGAATATGGTCAAAACACCCAACATAAACTTAATTGTTTAAGTAGTTGTTTAAAAAATTATAATAAGTGAAATAAATGTAATGATAAAATTAAAAAAAAATCTAATTAATTCAGATAATTATAATAAGTTTATTATCCAATAATATGACGACACATTCGACAAGTCGAACTCAAGGTAAGGGTTTTCATCTCATTCTCCTTTAATTAATACTTTTCTTGATGATATGCACCCATATTAATTTATTAAGTGTATATGAATCCCATTTGATATTAAATATACATATATTGTCACTTATAAAGTTATTTAATGTTTTTAAATTTTATTATTTTGTGTGGATTATGATTTAATTATTCAGATTGGTATGGGGCACCGTGAATGTTTATTGATTTAATCCTTTCCTCCATTTAAATATTCTTGATATTATAATACATATTTTTTTATGTGGATATAAGATTACTATAAAGTAAATTTTATTTTTATTTTTGTTTTTTGATTCCTCTATAGGAATTCATGTTTTTAGGAGAAAAATAAACCCCTCTTTCCCTTTCTTCTTGGGAATTTTGTCATTGAAAATTGGTTTTGAAATTGGATTTATTATTTCAATATATTGAATTTTTTATTATGATTGAAAATTAAATTTTTTTCAATATATAATGGTACTTGTACATTTGACAGGTGGTTTCATAATAAACCAATGATGGGTGGTTTGATGATAAACCAATAGTCGGTTGGTCCGTGATGACCCTATAATTCATTGGGCGTTGAATTAGGGAATATAGATAATAAATTTTCAAGAGTTATATATATGTAAGTAGACTGTATTGTTATTATATTAATAAGAGTGACAGGTATAATGATACCCTAAGATATTGTTATGTATTTTCTATGCTTACTGTGGGTTTTATGATAATCTTATTATTACAAAAATGGAAAGGAAAAAAATTCTTTTTAATGGAATTTATTTACCACTTATTATGGGTGAAAAATATTTAATTTTTTGATAAAGCTTCATGGATTTTAATTTTTATCTATGGACTAAGGGTTTCCTTATTTTAAATCCCTAACTAAGATTTTTATGTGTATACCACTTTTTTAATGTTTTCATGGGTTTTGAGGATGATTAAGGGATTGGAAGTATTCATATTGATAGTCATGAAGAGTTCTCATATAATATATCACTATCTATTTTAAAATTTTTAGATTTGGAAAAAATGGATACTATTTGGAAGTACCCACTTTGTATTTATTATCTTTTTTATGTATTATTTGTGGCCTAATTCTCTTAATCACTAAATCTAAAAAGATCATCAATGTGAAAGAATGTAAAATTGTTGACATAACTCAACATTATGTAATGTTTTACGGCAAGGTTATTGTAGTTGGTATAAAAGGTTAGTTTATATAACTTTAATGGTTAGGATAGTGTTAATAACATTCTCTAATAAGATTTTAAGTTAGGGTTAAGTTAGAATGACAAAGAATTTAAATATTACCATATTTATTCATCTAAAGTATATTTTATAATAATGATTTTACATAGATGAAATAGGGATGCTATGGTTTTATGGAGCCAAAAGGAAAATATCCTTCCAAATCTGTATCTCGTGATAGTTGGAATTGAAATATAATAGTTTTTTTACTGTGATGGATTATTTGACACATGATATAATTGTTGTTTGTTTCCATTCAATAGAGTAATCAGATCTAACATTGAGTAATATTACGATAGTGGATAATTTTATGAGACAGAATCCCCCATCATACAGAGGATCATTTGATCTTATGCTAGTTAAAGGAAGGATTAATGCCTGAGAAAAGATATTCAATGTCATGGGTTCTCTGGATCACCCAAAGTTATATCCTGTGATTTATTATTTTATAGGTGAAGATAATTAGTGGCGGTTAATTGTTATGATGATTAGATAATGTGAAAGGATTTTTCCTTATAATGGGGTGAATTAGGAATATTTTCCAAAGGTTGTTTGACTTAGGATAGAAAAAAATAGTTCTTTGATAAGTTTTCAGTTGATTTTAGATCTAATATTTTGGTAAAATATAAATTATATGAGGAACATGGATGAAACATAAGATTTTTTTTTGAAAACCATGAAATTAAAGAAACTATATATAATGTTTAGAAACAGTGAATTTTGTTTGTAATAAATTTTTTACCTTCAAATATTGTTTCTAAAGATTGAATTTCTATCAACCCTACTAAAATAAAAGTTTTTGAGGAGTGGCCAAGACGTACTAATGTCACTAAGATTCATAGTTCTTGGGATGATCTAGTTAAAACTAAGGGTATCTTGAAATATTTTCTTTGTTATATATCCCACCAACTATGTTAACACGAAAGGGAGTTAAATTTATATGGATGGAATAATTCAATGTTTTTTTGTAACTGAAAATGAAATTGTTCAATTATTACGTTTGGCTATGACTTCCAAAAATATTGAATTCTTCATATACAATGATACTACATTGAATGTACTTGGTTGTGACCTAATGAATAATGATAGGGTAATTTCTTATGCTTCACATTAGTTGAAAACTCATGAGTTAAATTACCCTACACAAGATTTTAAATTAGTTGTTGTGGTTTTGTACATGAAAAATTTTGAGGCACCATTTGTATGGAGAAAAGTGTGAAATATATATAGATAAAAGAATCTTGAAAAATATATTCACTCAGAAATAATTGAACATGATACATATAATATGGTTGGAACTTATAAATTATTATGATTACATGATTCATTATCATCCTAGAAAGGTAAAAAGGTGGAAATGATTTGAGTCAAACAAAATTCAAGCCACATTAATCATGTAACATTTGGAATATGATATATTATTTAATGATTTGATGAATATTTTCCTAGAATATGGGGATACAGGGACATATTCGACTTTATTTTAGGTTTCAATGTAGTTAACTTTATAAGATTGGATTAAAAGAGCTCAAAAGCTGGATCAATCTTTCCAGAACTCATAGAATCCATTATTAATGGTAAGTTTCATGATGTTAATATTAAATAATAAGGTGTTTTATGATTGTTTTCCATTTTCCCTAAAATTAATGACATGAATAATTAACTTCAGGATTATTACTAGTGGGATGGAATGAAAAGATATATTGCTAATTTTACCATGAAGGGTTTAACTTTTTATAATTTTAAAGTCAAATGATAGTTAAAATAGGGGATGCTTTAATAGTTCCATGTGTTGGAGTGGAAGTGGTAAAATATATCAATGGATTTAGTGGTAGGACTGAAAAGGACATCTCAAGGTAATAATTTTATTTGCATAATTATTGATCGATTAATTAAATATGAACATTTACATCACATTCAACATAAAATGTCTCTATATTATCTTTCTAGACTATATCTAAAAGTGTATTTAATGTTACATGAAGTGCCTCACTCCATTATATAAGACTATGATCTCAAGATCACATCTAATTTTTGTAAATGACTTCAAAAGATGGTTGGTAATGAATTAAATTTTATATTATATTTTAATCTCCATTCTGATGGATAGTCTGAGTAGATGATTCCTATAATAGAAAATGGCACCTTTTGAGGAATTATATGGAAGGCATTGTTGAACACTGGATTTTTGGGATGATGTGGTAGAAAGGAAGATGATGGGACTATAGTTGGTAGTGGAAATGGAATATAAAGTTCAGTAGATTTAGAGACACATGAAAGTGGCACAAAGTAGAGAGAAAGGTTATGTGGATAACTGGAGAAAATGTCTTTTATTACATGTAGGTGATCATGTCTTTGTCAAAGTTTCTCGACGGAAAAATGTGATGTGTTTTGGTAAGAAGGTGAAGCTGAGTCCACGGATCATGGGATCATATGAAATATTGGAGAGTGTTGGATCAGTTTCATACTATGTGGCCTTTCCTACAAGTTGTCTCATGCACATAGTGTATTTCAGGTTTAAATATTAAGCTAGTACATACCAGATGAATCTCATGTTTTGAGTCCTAAAGTAGTTCATTAAGAAGAGAATCTCCCTTATGAAGAATAACAAGTTCAGGTTATTGACCATATGGATAAAGTGTTATAGAATATGGTAATTCATCAGGATAAGGTTTTATGAAAAAAAATCTTGTTTGAAGAAGAAACATCGGAATATGAAAATTTTATAATGGATAAATACCCCCACTTATTTCATAAGTAAATAAAATTATAATGACACAATTTCCAAAATGGGGGAAGGATGTAAAATCCTGGGTAATGATAGAATAATTCTTTTTCATATTTATTAATATTTATGAATTAGATAGTAATTTTACCATAAAATTAAAGATTTATAAAATATTATACCCAACATGCAATAATGAGTTTCTACAAAATCTTTCATTGTACACAATACTGAGTTATATGGAAAAATAATATATTGTAAATATTATTGTTTTAAGTGGTAGTTATCTTCTAGCCATTGTATTAGAGAGAATGAATATTACTAATTATATTATATTTACACTTTATTATTAAATGTTTTTACATTCATCCTATAAATTTTATGGGCTTAAAATAAGAATAAATCTAATTTTAAGCGTAAAAGTTTGTATATTTTTTAAATGTAATTTTACCGCTTTTTAATGACAACCCCATTTTAAATATAATTTCTAACACATTTACAATATCTGTACGAAAAATAAATTTATTTTTTAGAATATAAATATCAAATTTTAATTTGGGTGACTTTTTGGTATTTTTGTAGAACTTTCATATTTCGGTGAATATTGAATAATACTAAATTTTAGTTTAAACTCGTTCTTTCATCCAATTTATTTATATAATAAAATAATGTTTTTAATTGAGTTAAAAATATAATTATATCAATTTTATATCATTTAAAACCTTTTAGGTCACTATAATTAGTTTTCAATTGAAAATATACATAAAGACTTAGCACACTTTTGAACAATTTTATTTAAAAAAACATGTTGTCACATATGTATGTGGGATTAGTTTTAAATTAATTTCTCCCATTTATTTGATTGTAATTCGAAGAAATTAATGACATATTTTTATTATTAATAATTTATAATTCTTAATAATTTCACCTTAGTTTATAGCCAAAAATATTAGTGAAAGTGATTAAAATAAATTACAGTGATTAATATAAAAATAGTGTTTACTTAGTTGTTAGAATTTAATATTAAGTGTCCAAATGACCTAGAAACTAGTCCAAAACCAATTTTATGTACATTATTCAACTTTATCCCCACTTGGATGTAATTGTGACCATTATTGGAGTCACGTGATGTAAGAGAGACCTCTCAATAGTGTTTACCATTTTATATTAACATGAATGCCACTCCCCCTCCACTATAAAAATGCACCCACCCTTCCCATTTATTCACACCTATAAAGAATTTTTATCATATAAAACATACCCAAATTATCTCCCAAAAACACTCCACTCACCCTATATTCCACACCATGGGAATAAAGGAAACCAATAAGTCCTTTTGTGCAACCCAAAAGGAGTTACCCAAAAAGAGGCCACATTCTTCAATGTGAATTTAAGATTTATTTATTTATCTAACACATCATTTATTATTATTACATGATTATGTAATAACATAATTATAGTAAATCTTCAGATATTTTTTTATTTCAATATTTATAACTACACCTACACACTTCCATCAAATGGGTAACAAAATTATTGTTCCTGTATAGTGAACTACCACCCCGCGTAATGATGTTGTTCATTTTTCCTTTTCCACCTCTCATGGTTGGGACTTTGATGGAAAAATATATTTATATGATATATATATATATATATAAGTTTTATTATTTTTAAAACATATTTTATGGTTTTATATTCATATCTTAACGCTTTCCATTTTTTGTAAATACGATAACATTGTTTGCAGACATGTAGACAACAACCTCCTCAAAGCGATGTGATACGTTCACAAACTAAAAATAATGTGTTAAGTGTTGATTCAATAAGGTTTTCCTTATGAATTTTCCATTCCTTCATGTTTGGGGAGATTTTTAAGTCAATAAGGTTTCATTATGACTTTACCATTCCTTCTTGTTTTTAAAATCACAAACACCTTATCGTAAGGCAAATTTCATTTACTCTATGTTTTACTTATATAATGAAAATTTTCCTTCCCCAATGAAATTTATCCTCACCATGATTTTTAATTGTTCATTATCTTGTCTAAGTGTAAAATTAGGTTTCATATCTAAAATCTCTGAATCATATAATACTTCGATAAAGAGCATTCTGTTTTCTGGATCTGAATTTAGACTCCATACTCTTATGAGTTTTGACTCCATGTTCTCTGAATTCAGACTCTGACCTTTGTAAGTTCAGACTCAGAATTATAATTAATTCATAATCTGAACTTTTTAAGTTCATACTCTGAATTCTCATCAATTCTAATTATGAAATTTTTATGTTCAGACTCTGAATTCTCTTGAATTCTGACTCCGAACTTTGTAAGTTCTAACTCTGAATTTTCATGAACTCTAACTCTGAACTTTGTAAGTTCCAGTTCCAAATTCTTTTGAATCCAGATTCCAAATTTCCTTTAAATTCAAACTCCATAATTCTATAGATTTCAGTTTCCAAATTCCTTAGAAAACAGAATCTGAATATCCTTGTATTATGGACACCGAATATGTTTTTGGTTAGACTCTGAACTTTTATTTTCTTACATTCCGAATATTTGATTTTGGTTATGTAACCATATTTTTTTCTTACACTTATTTTTTGTTATAAAACGATGTCGTGTATTCAATTACTAACTAACTGTTGTTTGAGTGACACGTGTACAGGTCCCTCTGAAATTCATGGAAAAATATGACCATTGGAGGAGGGTGCCGACCGTTGGAGTTGTGCCTATAAATAGGAGCTCATTTGAAAGAGATCAAAACAAGTTGATCAATCTAGAGATTACATGCTACTAAACTGATTTCTATAGAGAGAGACTTTATTTGTTTTTTTTACTTAATACCTTGTTCAGATTTGATTCGTGTGACTCCGAATTTTTTTGAGTACATTCGAGGGATTTCAGGGATAGGAAGAGAGAGGTGTTGACTACCTTATTGTTCGATGACTTCCTTGCTGAGGAAGAAAGAGGTTCGGACTACCTTGAAGTTGAGGGCTTGTGGAGATAGTAAGACAAACTTGGATCTTCATATCGAGGGCTTTCCCTAGTGTGGGTAAGACTGAATTTTTTGAAATTATAAATCAAAGGAACATTATCCAGGGTTGTTGGATACCCCTCTCTTTGTGTTGAAAGACTCATTACTTGTTACTTGTTTGTTTCAAGTTTTCCACTGTATTTTGTCTGTTGAGGGAAGTATAACTATCTTATACTTCCTTATAACTGTACTCTGATTTAGTATGATTTTATACTCTTAAAGGTAGAATCTTTATCTTTGTAAAAATTCATTAAGTTTCATTTTCCGGAACCATCTTTCTGGAGTTTCTTTCTTAGAATCACTTTTCCGGATTCAAGAATGTTTATAGAACAAGAGGCTTTGTAAATTTTTCCTTGTTTAACTTTTTTAAACATTACCATATTTATAAGTTCCCAAGGAATTTTTTAATGTATACAATTTACCCCCCCCCCCTCTTGTATATTTAGCATCATATGATCCTATATTTCATATCTAAGGAGAATATCATTCCCTATACCATATCAACAATTGGTATCAGAGGAGGTCTCTGAAATACTTATATTCACATATAAGTTTTCCTCGCTAATGTTTTTCATTGTTCTATATTTTCCTTGCTGAGAAATATTTTCCTTATTTACAAACTTTTATTACTAACAAGTTTGTTTGGAATTTTTTTTCTTTAATATGGCAGGAATCAATGTTGGTTCTATTGACAACCTAAATCCAACAAGACCACCTTTTTATTATGGGAATGATTACGAATATTGGATAGATCACATGAAGACATTTATTATCAATATTAGAGTGGATAATTTTGTTATTCTTACTTGAAGGATATAAAATTACTGACATGGAAGTTAGTACATTCACAAATCAAGAAAATCATGAATATCAACTGAATTATAAGGTACGCAATACATTTCATTGTTCTATGACTAGAAATATATATAGCCAAATTTCATCTTGTGAAGAATCAAATTGTATTTAGAATAAACTTGAAGTTACACACTTTGGAACTTCAAAAGTAATCGAAACTAGAAGATCCATGCTTAGAGCTGAATATCATGGTTTTTTGCTTTCGTGATTGAGAACCCACATATAAGGTGCAATATAGATTTATTACTATTGTTAGTAGTTTAAAATCCATGGGTGAGAAAGGATTAGATGATGATGCTCTTATTGATAAGATCATAGACCTCATTCCCAATGATTGGGAATCCAAGAGGACTGTTATTGATGAGAATAGAAAGGGAACTCATATTTCTTTTGATGAACTTTTTGGAACTCTTCTTCAACACTAGACTATAATGATGGGAGATTTTAACTACATTAAGAAGAAGAATGGGAATGATATTGTTTGTTTTACTACAACTTCAAATCATATAAAAGACAAGACTCTTGAGAGAGTTACTAGATCCAAATATAATAAGTTTGTTATAAAATCCGAATCTAGTAGAAGTGAATATTCGGAGAATGAATTTGAAAATCTTGCTCGAAGGATGAACAAGATAGATGGACAGAAGAACTCTCAATCCAGATACAAGAAGAAATAAAAGAAAGAAAAGAAAGACTCAGAAGTCACTTGTTATGAATGCAAGAGAGCTGGATATATAAGAGCTGATTGTCCTATGCATAAAAGAAAGGAAATAAAGGAAAAGAATTCTGAGAGAAATAAAGAGAAGTACTACAAAGTTAAAATTAAGAATGTTTTGAAAGCTAATGAAACCTGGTGTGCCAGTGGTGGTGAATCTTCAAATGAATCATCAGATTATGAATCTTCTAGATAGAAGAGTCTTGGTCTAATAGCCAAACAATCTATTGACAATCATTGCTTAATAGCTAAGGTACACAATGCTGAATCAATGACCAATGTTTCTTTAAAGGAAAATTATAGTAATGATAAATACTATGAATCTTCATATGAAGAATCTTCTTCTAATAAAGATGACAATCTACATACCTATGAAAAAGTTTCTATTTTTTCTAAGATTCTTGAGAATTAAAATTCTAAAGTAAACAAAAATCCTGATAAGGAAAATTCTAGGATTTTTATAATTACTAAAGAAATATCAAATCTTTCTAAAGATCTTGATAAGAAAAACCTTGATTTTAAAAATATTTCAAAAAATTATGGGGAAGTAAATTTTTAGAAGGATAATCTTTATAAGGATCTAGAAAATGTAATTTCTAAGACAAATGTTTATGAGCCAAACTGTAGTTCTAAAGATAATGTTTTGGAAGATAAGAACTTAGTTATTAGACTGAAGTCTAAAATTTTTTCCTTGGGGAAGTGTTTTACAAACTTTACCTTAGGTAAAGAATGTTTTGATAAGATGTATTCTCAAATCCGACCTCTAAAAAATAATTCTGGTTTTGGTTATACTACTTCTAAACTGTTTTTTAGTAATAATTATTTTTTTTCTCAAAGTGCTTCATTCTGTACTAAGTGTAAATGTGGTAGAAACTGGGTAAAAAATTGTTCCTTATACAAAACTCAGTCTTTAGGATTTCATAAAGCCTACTTTTCTAAGAAAATGTGGGTGCCTATGATTTTGCTTTCTAAAATTTTCGGATCTAAGAAAGTTTGGGTTCTGAAAGACTAACTCTTTTGTTTTTCGGAAAATAAAGAAAGTACCAAAATAAATACTTGGTACATAGATAGCGGATATTCCCGACATATGACTAGTAACAAAAACTACATTAAAAATATTATCAAGATGAAAGGAGGAAGAGTAACTTTCGGATATAATTCTAAGGAAGAAATTATTGTTATAGGTAACATCATTATTCTTGAAAAATCTTTGATTTCAAATGTTTTGTTTATTAAGGGTCTTAAGCACAACCTCATTAGCATAATTCAATTATGTGATGAAGGTTACAATGTGAATTTTTGGAATGACAAGTTCTTAGTACACAATTCCAAGGATGAGTTTATTATTTCTGCCAATAGGCAAGAGAATGTTTACACACTAAACATTTAACACCTTATGAGGCAAGACTTACCTTGCCTTAGTGCAATAAAAGATCATTCTTGTTTGTAGAATAGAAGCTTAAGACATTGTAACCTTAGAAACCTATGCAAAATCTCAAAGAAAATATTAGTTAAGGATCTACCGGATCTTAGATTTGATTCTTTATTAGTTTGTGATCCTTATAAATATGGAAAGAAACATAAATCTTATTTTAAATTAGTTGGTGAAGTCTCAACTACTGAGGCATTACAGTTAGTGCATATGGGTCTTTTTGGACCAACACAAACTTGAAGAATTGGAGGCAAATATTATGTATTTGTCTTAGTTGATTGTTACACTAGATTTACATGGGTCTATTTTCTAGAAAAGAAATCTGAAGCTTTTTCTTATTTCTATAGTTTTAGAGTCCATGATAAAAATGAGAAAAACCTTCTTTTTATAACTATTCATAGTGATCATGGAAGAGAATTTCAAAATTCTGATTTTGAAACTTTTTGTAGTATAAAAGGAGTTAACCATAACTTCTCAGCACCTAGAACACCTCAAAAAATTGGTGTTGTCGAAAGAAGAAACAGAATACTTCAGGAGAAAACAAGAACCATGTTTAGTGGTTATTCTGTAGCCAAATATTTTTGGGCTGAAGCTGTAAGTACTACTTTTTATACTATAAATTGATTTTTGATTAGACTTTTTCTTAAAATAACTCTTTATGAGTTATGGAATAGAAGAAAACCTATAATTTCCTACTGTAAAGCTTTTTGGTTGCAAGGTATTCATTCTGAATACTAAAGATAATCTTCACAAATTCGCACCAAAATCTGTTGAAGGAATTTTCCTAGTTTACTCCACAACTTCTAAGGCTTATAGAGTTTTCAATAAAAATGCATGTACTGTTGAAGAAACAGTACATGTAAAATTTGATGAAACAGATCATTTTGTTTTTAAGAAACCCAAAACTATATCTTTGGATGTGTTTTCAAAAACTGATTATCAACCCATGATAGAAGATCCTTCTAACAAGGAAAATTTCCAATAAGATAATTTTGAAACATTTACCAGAGAATATTTTATACCCTATGTTGATGAACAGGTTTTACAAATCCCAAATCAGTTGTTTCTAAAGAATTATCCCAGTGAAAGTATCATTGGTGATGTGAATCAACCTATAAGGACTAGAATTTTCTTAAGGAATGAAGTAGAAAATCTAGCATTTCTTTCCCAATTAGAACCAAAAATCACTGATGAATCTTTAAGTATTGATGATTGGATAAAATCTATTCAAGATTAGCTAAACGAATTAGAAAGGAATAATGTCCGGGCCTTGGTTGAAAGACCTAAAGAAACATCTATGATTTGTGAAGTGCACTGTGTTGCATTTGTTGTCAATGAGGCATGAAGTTGTCTTGGAATGAATGGAAGTCAGGGAATGTCAAGATGTGAATGACAAAGGTTGTGATGGTGTTGGTGGTGAAGGAGAATGGCCATGGTACTAAGAAGCATGTCACTTAGGAGATTCACTAAGTGGTATTGGAAATTGTGGTTGAAACATTCTCCATGTAAATCAGACGATCGTTGAGCTGTTCTTAAAGTTCCAAGAACTTGTATCAACTGGATACAATGTTACAACAATGTTAGAAGACCATGTATTGTATTGACAATGCATGAGGAGATGAAAGGAGATCCATCCACAATCATTGAGTGGATGAAGTGGATTAAAAAAGTCCATGTACTATTTCTTAGTGCATGTGAATTAGAAGAAGATCCAATTTGATCTCTGATTAGATCAATGAAGCTTATTGGAGATTTTCTGTGATTCAGGAGTTCGGTTGAAGATGAAGAACCTTCGGGAATTCCACCTCCTAAGTCTAGATTATATGTTAAGGAGGATTGGTGAATTCTAATGAAGAAGATGGAAAATATGTTTTAGAAGATTTGAAATACATCGGACGGCCGGATAGATCGCGGCGCGCGGCAGATGAATCGTGTGGCGCAGATCAAGCGCGAGATCGCTCGGACGGCCTGGATTCACTCCGGGTGAATTTTGCGCGTCCCACATCGAAACCTCTTGAGGTTTTCACGTGGCTTATTACCCTGGCGCTGCCTCTCAACGCTCAGTTGAACTTCTCCCCTCCCGGTGCCGCCCCGCACCGGGTTCTCTCTGCGGGCGCGCTCTGCGCCCACTCCTGCCACTCGGGCGCGCCACTGGCGCCCACTATGCATGTCACGGGCGCGCTCCTCGCGCTCACGCTGCGCGGGCTTCATCACCGCGTGGCCTCGGGGCTTATACACGGCCCCGGCCTCTCTCAGGCTGGCCCCATGGGATCCCCTTGGGCGTGGTGACCTGGTCCCACATGTTCCTTGGGTTGAACCCTTAAGGCTGGCCCTTGAGGTTGGCATATTTTTTGCTAAGTAAAACACTTAGGACTTTGTATAAAAACAAAGTAACCAAGTGAAAATGCCAAATGCCACTTCTTCCTCTAAGCCATTCCTTCTATATTTCTTTTCTTCTAAAACATATTTTCCATCTTCTTCATTAGAATTCACCAATCCTCCTTAACATATAATCTAGACTTAGGAGGTGGAATTCCCGAAGGTTCTTCATCTTCAACCGAACTCCTGAATCACAGAAAATCTCCAATAAGCTTCATTGATCTAATCAGAGATCAAATTGGATCTTCTTCTAATTCACATGCACTAAGAAATAGTACATGGACTTTATTAATCCACTTCATCCACTCAGTGATTGTGGATGGATCTCCTTTCATCTCCTCATGCATTGTCAATACAATACATGGTCTTCTAACATTGTTGTAACATTGTATCCAGTTGATACAAGTTCTTGGAACTTTAAGAACAGCTCAACAATCGTCTGATTTACATGGAGAATGTTTCAACCACAATTTCCAATACCACTTAGTGAATCTCCTAAGTGACATGCCTCTTAGTACCATGGCCATTCTCCTTCACCAACAACACCATCACAACCTTTGTCATTCACATCTTGACATTCCCTGACTTCCATTCATTCCAAGACAACTTCATGCCTCATTGACAACAAATGCAACACAGTTCACTTCAATCTCCACCTTTGCATTTGATTTCCAATAAGGGGGAGAAAATATTGGCACACATATTAACCCATTCATATGTGCTAAAGGAGTGTATTGACAACAAATACAAAGGGGGAGATTGAAGTGCACTGTGTTCCATTTGTTGTCAATGAGGCATGAAGTTGTCTTGGAATGAATGGAAGTCAGGGAATGTCAAGATGTGAATGACAAAGGTTGTGATGGTGTTGGTGGTGAAGGAGAATGGCCATGGTACTAAGAGGCATGTCACTTAGGAGATTCACTAAGTGGTATTGGAAATTGTGGTTGAAACATTCTCCATGTAAATCAGACGATTGTTGAGCTGTTCTTAAAGTTCCAAGAACTTGTATCAACTGGATACAATGTTACAACAATGTTAGAAGACCATGTATTGTATTGACAATGCATGAGGAGATGAAATGAGATCCATCCACAATCACTGAGTGGATGAAGTGGATTAATAAAGTCCATGTACTATTTCTTAGTGCATGTGAATTAGAAGAAGATCCAATTTGATCTCTGATTAGATCAATGAAGCTTATTGGAGATTTTTTGTGATTCAGGAGTTCGGTTGAAGATGAAGAACCTTCGGGAATTCCACCTCCTAAGTCTAGATTATATGTTAAGGAGGATTGGTGAATTCTAATGAAGAAGATGGAAAATATGTTTTAGAAGAAAAGAAATATATAAGGAATGGCTTAGAGGAAGAAGTGGCATTTGGCATTTTCACTTGGTTACTTTGTTTTTATACAAAGTCCTAAGTGTTTTACTTAGCAAAAAATATGCCAACCTCAAGGGCCAGCCTTAAGGGTTCAACCCAAGGCACATGTGGGACCAGGTCACCACGCCCAAGGGGATCCCATGGGGCCAGCCCGAGAGAGGCCGGGGCCGTGTATAAGCCCCGAGGCCACGCGATGATGAAGCCCGCGCAGCGTGAGCGCGAGGAGCTCGCCCGTGACATGCATAGTGGGCGCCAGTGGCGCGCCCGAGTGGCAGGAGTGGGCGCAGAGCGCGCCCGCAGAGAGAACCCGGTGCGGGGCGGCACCGGGAGGGGAGAAGTTCAACTGAGCATTGAGAGGCAGCGCCATGGTAATAAGCCGCGTGAAAACCACGAGAGGTTTCGATGTGGGACGCGCAAAATTCACCCGGAGTGAATCCAGGCCGTCCGAGCGATCTCGCGCTTGATCTGTGCCGCACGATTCATCTGCCGCGCGCCGCGATCTATCCGGCCGTCCGATGTATTTCAAATCTTCGATCCGACGGCTCCCCGTCCATCTTCTACCTCGAGCTCGACCGAGGCACCCGCGAAGCCGCCGATGAACCAGAGGCTACCCGAGGCCGGTTTTCGAGTTCCCGGCCACCTCTGAAGGATCTAAGACGTCCATGGAGTTCGTCTGGCCACACTGAACAAAACCATGCATTAAAAAAAATGCGTGCATGCAATGAGAGGAGAATTCGGAACAAAGCCGAGGCAAAACGAAGTTGCCGAGGCTTCGGTGAGTTCGTGTTGTGCATGGGATAGAAGAGATAAAGGCCATGCATGCATTCTAAAACACATGCACATGAAGGAGGAAAATAAAAAATGAACCCGCGATTGACAGAAGATAAAATCAAGATACGCGGAAGATTTTTAACGCGTTTGAAGTTTTTAAAGAACCGAAATCTTCGGGTGTTCGGTGATGTATCATGCGGATGAGCCGAGGCACTCCTTGCCTATAAAAGGAGTACCCGAAGCACAGAGATGCTTGCTGAAAAACTTGAAAGACCCACGGGAGTGCTCTGCCTCACGAAGTAGAAGCCCCGCGCAAAGAACTTGCGCGGCTGAAGGTTCCGGAGCCACCCGAGGCTTCGAAGGTCCCCTGTCGCGCATTAGTTGTGCGACAGGAAGAGCTCTCCCTGCCCGCATACTTGCGCGGCAGGAGTAGCTTGCGTGCCCAAGGTGTCCTCACCCTTGTGGCTTGCGCGCCTCGTGGTGTTGCATCCTGCACACCCGAGTGCCTGTGCACCCCGCGGCTCAAGACACTTGCGCGGCAGTGTGTGTGTGCCAAGTGGAGAAGAAGAACCCGAGGGCCTTAGTGCTTATGTGCTAAACAAGAAGACTCGAGCCTCAAGCATTTGTGTGTGTGCAAAAGTGAAGGCCGTGGCATTTTGTGCCTTTTGTGCAAAAAGAAAAGGAGGAGGCCGTAGCCCTTGTGTTGGTATTCGGGTGTGTGAAAGAGGAGGCCGAGGCATAGCCTTGTGTGTGCACAAAGTGAAGACCACACCTTTTGTGTGTGCAAAACAATAAGAGGACCTACGGATTAAGTGTGTGCAAGAAAAAGAGTGAAGGCCAAATATACACTCATTGTGTGTGTGCAAATCAAAGAACAAAGTTGTGTGTGCAAAACAACAAAGTGAAGTGGCCGAACCTAATGTGTGTGCACTAAGTGAAGTGAACACACTTAGAAGAAGGAAGAAAGAGGAGACCCACACAAAAAGTATAACACACATTTATGTGTGTGTAATCAAAAGGAATTAAACGTGTGAAGTAGTGAGAAGGTGTGTGCTCAAAGAGAATATACCCTTTGAGGGTTTATTGCACCAAGAGGAGAAAGAGGAGAGTGCATGCATACATGCATGCACATGCACACGTGAACAAAGACAAACCTGGTTGTGTGCATTTGAGTTTTCCAAGACTTGAAGATCTTGAAGAGATTTGAGAAGGCCATGCAATCAGTGCATGAAGATGAAGAGTTGCCATGCACTCAGTGCATGAAGTTGAAGTGAAGTGAGACTGGACCAGACTGAAGTTAAAGACATCAGTTGTCTGAGCATTCAGTAGTTGAAGAGAGAAGCCAGGTCATCCTGAGAAGAAGGAGATAAATCCTGAGCAAGACGAGAAGACCTGATCATCACAAGTGATCAGAGGAACAGAGCAAGGCCAGCAGTCTTTATCCCAGACTGCTGAAGATACTTGAAGAAGCTTAAAGAGAAGAAGAGCTACTCGTGTGACTCGAGGAGCCAGGAGAAGACCCTGTGGGACTCAGGGAGAAGAAGTCTTCAGTGGGATTCTGGAGCAGGCCAGTGGGACTCTGGTAACACTGTGGGACGCAGTATAAAGACCCTCCTGTGGGACTCAGGAGAGATACAGTGGGATTCTGTATCGACCATTGTAATTCTAACAAGTTATAATGGGAGAATCCATGCTGAGAGAGCATGGCAAGGATGTAGGCCTTTGGTGCCGAACCTTGTAAATCCTTGTGTCCAGTGCCTTTATATTTACTGCATCATTCGAGGAAAGGTGAGAGATACAAGAAGAGTGGATCGAGGCTTTTACCAGCCATAGAGGTTTAATTGATAAGGAATCAATTAGTAAAAAGCTTTAAAGGATCACTGATTCACCCCCTCCCCCTCTCAGTGATTCACACTGATCTGGGCACTTCAATTTGTGTAAAATGGGTTTCAGAAATATGTGTGATGAAAATGGAATCACAATAAGAATTAAAGTTAGATTGGTTGCTAAAGGATATAATCAATAGAGAGGAATAGACTATGAAGAAACCTATTCTCCAGTAGCAAGACTTGAATCTATTCGTATTTTACTTTCCTTTGCAGCATTCTTCAATTTCAAACTTTTTCAAATGGATGTGAAATGTGATTTCCTTAATGGTTTTGTACAAGAGGAAGTTTTTGTTGAAAAAAATCCTGGTTTTAAAGATACAAAACATCATGAAAATGTTTATAAACTTACCAAAGCTTTGTATGGACTTAAGCAAGCCCCTAGAGCTTGGTATGATAGGCTTACAGGATTTTTTCTTCAAAATAATTATGTTTATGGAAATGAAGATCCAAGCCTTTTTATAAATAAAGATGAGAAAAATGTTTTGATTGATAAAATCTATGTTTATGACATTATATTTGGTTGAACTCAGCAATCTTTAACTGATTCCTTTGTGGATCTAATGAAATCTGAGTTTGAAATGAGTTTGATGGGTGAGTTAACATTTTTCCTTGGATTTTAAATTTCTTAAAAACCCGAAGAAATCTAAATATCCCAACATGAGTATATTAAATACCTTCTTAAAAAGTATGGATATTACAACAATAAGATATTAGTACTCCCATTGGTACCTCAAACACACTAGATCTTGAGGAAGCTTGGAAACTAGTAGATCAAACATCTTTTAGAGGTATGATAGGAAGTCTACTATACTTGATAGCTAGTCATCTAGACTTAATGATTTCAGTATGATTATGTGCAAGATATGAATCCAATCCTAAGGAATCTCATTTAAAGGAAGTGAAAAGAATTTTTCTCTACTTAAAGGGAACCATGGATTTAGGATTCTTTTATACTTCAAGAAATGATTTTATTCTAAAAAAATTTCCGGATGCTAACTTTGGTGGATGTAAAATGTATAGAAAGAGTACATCCAGAACATGTCATTTAATAGGAGATTAATTAGTTTCTTGGTCATGGAAGAAGAAACACTAAGTATCACTTTTTACTACTGAAGCTGAATATGTAGCAGCTGGAAGTTGTTGTTCTCAACTCGTATAGATGCAACACACACTCACAAACTCTGCTATCAGTTTTACCAAAACAAAAATTTTGTGTGATAATACTAGTGCCATTTCCCTAAGTAAAAACCCTGCACATCACTCTCATTCAAAACACATAGATATTTGTCATCACGTTATTAGGGATCACACAAAAAGAGGAGATATCATTATTCAATTTATCGGAACTAAATATCAACTTGCTGATATTTTCACAAAATCATTACCCTCCGAGAGATTTAAATACATTAAACAGTAATTAAATATTTTTCATAGGGGGAGTACATTTTCTTATTAGTTAAATGAAAATTTTCATAGTCAGTTTTTTTAAAAAAATTCGTACTAAAAATTTTCGTAGTTAGTTTTTTATATTTTTTCATAATGGAAATTTTTTTGTAGTCTAAATTTTTTCATAATGGAAATTTTTTCGTAGTCTAATTTTTTTTTGTAGTCTCAGAATTTTCGTAATGAATATTTTCATACTCAAAATTTTCTAAATGGAGTTTTCTGTACTCAAAATTTTTTCATAATGCAGTTTTCCGTTTTCAATTTTTTTTCATATTCAAATTTTTTCTGAATCTAATGTTCTTCAAGAAAATTTTTCGCTCAATATAAATATTCTTCTTAGCAATTATAAAGGTATGTTTCTTTTCTTAAGTATTCATAATCAACATTTACTTTCTATGCTTTTCATTTGGTTTTAAAAAATTTTGGATTCTTTTTTCCTTAAATCCGAAACATTTTATTAAAAAACATTAAAAGATCAGATTCTATCAAGTTTTCCTAGCGGTTATCATATCAACAGTCAGATTTGATCAGAAATATTTTCTGCCATTAATTACCTTTCTCTAAATACAATATATCATTTTCATTATAACACATTCACACACTGAAAAAGTGACAATTTCGTTCATGGATGTGTGGACTACCGCCTTCTCGATGGGATGTAATTCCATTTAAATCACTAGAAATCCATATATAAATATATATGATTAAATAAAATTATATTTATTATATAATATTCATTATAGGAATATATTTTTTACTTTCATTCTTTCCATAACCATCATCAAAAAATGGGAATGTTACTCATCTTTATGAACTGCCTAATGTCTCCCAAATTGTGACATTCATTCATTTTTCATAACCATATTTCATGATAGGTTTTAAATGAATAATTTATGTATAAATATAATGATTTTTTCATGATTAATATTCTTTATATGTTTTTATGATGACCCCTTTGACTATAGTTGACCTACCAAAGTTGTTTTTGACACATAAACCAAATATGGTCAAAACACCCAAACATAAAAATAATTGTTTTAGTAGTTTTTTAAATCATTGTAACAAGTGAAATTAAATTAATGATAAACCTAAAAAAGGTTATCAATCAAGAAGATATGTAACATATTTTTATCAATTAGGAATATAAATATACACGTGACAATTCAAACTCAAGGAAAGGTATTTCACCTCAATCTCCTTTCATTGAGACATTTCTTGATAACATGAACCTTTATTCTTTTATAATGTGTATATACAGACCCTTTGACATTAAATATTTCTATTTTAGATATCCTCATATAATTTAATGTTTTCTAAATTTTATTATTTTATTTGGATTATGATTTGAATGTTCAAAGTTGTATGAGATGATTTGAATGTTTAATGATTTAATCATTTCCTCCATTTCAATATTCTTGATAGTATTTTAAATATTTATTTATGAGGATATAAAATTATTATAACATAAATTTTATATCTATTTTGTTATTTGGATTCCTATGTAAGCCTTTATGTTTTCAAAATGAATAGAAACCCATCTTTCCCTTTTTTCTAGGTATTTTTTTATTGAAAATGGGTTTTGAATATGGATTGATTATGTAAATATCTCGAAATGTTTTATTTTTGTTGGAAATAAAATTTTATGAGTGAAATGTTAAAAATTTCAATATTTTAAGTGTTTTAATTTTATAATGTTACTTGGAAATTTGATGGGTGGTTCTGAAATAAACCTTTGATGGGTGGTTCCATGGTAAACCAACGATGGGTGCGTATGTGATAGCCCTAAAATTAATTGGGATTGTAAGTAAAATGTATTGATATTCCATTTGTAAGAGTGACATGTATTGAAGTTGACTGTATGGTTATTCCATTTATAATAGTGAAAAGTATAATGATATCCCAAGATAATTTTTTTTATTTTCTATGATTTATATAGGTTTTATGGTAATATTTTTATTAAAATAATTGTAAGAAATGAGCTGGTTTTCAAAGGAAAGTATTTAATAATTCTTAAGGGTGGAAAGTATTATGTTTTTTAAAAAATTTCATGGATTAAAATTTTTATCAAGGGAATGATGGTTTTTTTCTTTTATATTACTTACTATGATTTTTATGCTAATCCCACATTTTTTAATATTTTTTAAAAGACTTAAGGATGAGTAAGGTATTAGAATATTTCATGTTGATAGTCATGAAGAGTTTTCATGAAATAGATCTTCTTTATTTTAAAAGTTTTAGGATATATAAAAAATGGATACTATTTAGAAGTTTCCACTTTGAATTTTTTTATGTATGAGTTATCGCCTAATTATCTAAAACTATAAACCTAAAAAGATCCTAACCGTGAAATAAATTAAAATTATTTACATAACTCAAGATTATGTACTATTTTAAGGATGGGACCTTATAAAATTAAACTATTTTGATCTTTTACTACTATACTCTTTCTTGCTTCCTCAATACTTATACTATTAAAATTTCTTATAGTTATATAGTTTTACATATTCTAATTATTTTTTTGTGTGAATAATTATAAAGGGATATATTACCCTTTAAAATGAAGAATAGTGGGTTTTGATTCCCCTACAAAATTGTGGAATTGTGTTGTGCCTCCTGGTGGGAAAAGGTATACTATTCAGGTAGTTCCACCAGGTTAGAAAGTTTCATGGCTATTTGGGTTTAAGCCTCCTCGAGGAAAATTGATTTTTAATTGATTTATTACTATGGTTGGGTAAAATTAATAGTAATATTACATTATAGTGGTTACATTGGGATCAATATCTACTAACTCGATAGAGGTGTAAATAATTTACTCGAGTTATTTTGATCTAAACCACTATAAAAAACCATGTATTCGTTACTTCTCATTTTATACAGCATTAACAAAATTTTATAAATATGAAATAACGTTAATATTTAAATTAATTTTAAAATGACTAATTAACCCCCCCCCCCCCCCCCCACTTGTCTATTTGTCATCATCCCATTGGGACCTAACAATATTTTCATGTTAATGTAGTTGACCACCCAAAATCCTACATCAAACTCCCTAAATAGCGTAATAGCCATATATTAGACTAATAAATATAGTTTTATGGATCCTTTTCCATAAGAATATCCTATATGCTAGAAATTATGAATCTGTTGGTTAATGGTATTTAGATTTAAATAAAAAAAGTTAATGACAATAGTGAATTTTAAATCAATTGTCTCTAAATAATTTGTAATCAAGATTAAATAAATAATTTGATAAAGTTGTAATTTTGTAAGATAAAATTATAAGTAAGATGATAAACTTGTTATCTATGTGAACAATATTAGATAATGAAAATATCTAACTGAAAATAATTTTTATTATGGGTATACTTTTTTGTTCATCATTTTATTTCAATTGTGTGAATTTTTTATATTAGAGTCTCCAATTCCTAGTTACCCACTTAAGTATAAATAAAAGCTACTAAATAAGACTATAAGATACACATGGATGATCCAATGGATTTTTGTTGTTTCATATTTTCATCAATTTAGAGTGAATATAAAAAAATATAAGAAAATATTTTTATACTATATGTCATCTTATCTCCATAAGTTATACTATAAGTGAGAATAGAAAGGGAGATTTGAGATATTTATCTTTTTTTTCATGTGAACCTCTTGATAAAGAACCAATGTTGACCCTAATATACTAAAAATTATTGGGTATATTAAGTTATTGTAAACTCTAGAGTTCAAGTTAGATAAAAAATATTCACTTGTCTCATATTATCATCCTTACTATATAACTTATCGATCTTAATTTTTAATTGTAATATGAATTTTGGAACCTCATAAGATGATTTTTTATTTGTAGTCAATAATTATAACAATTTTGATTATTTAATAACTTTTATTTTAGGTTTAATAACATGTGTAGAGGTGTTTTTGGAAGCTTCCAATGGATAAAACATAGCATTTTACTAAGATTAAATTCACCAAAAAATAGGAAAATGCCTATAAAGACAACACAATGAGCCCAGTTCTAGAATGATCTATGATTAAGGAAGCCATGCCTAGTCCCAACCATGTAGGAATCAATCTAATAATGGAGTATGCATAGAGTCTGCAACAATGTTGTATCCACTACAAAAGGGTGTGTCATAGCAGCTTGGAGACATGTTTGAGTGGTATAACTGGGAGGAGATCCCCAGTTACAAGGCTATTTAAGAGGTTTTTGGGGTATCAAATATCATAAAGCAAGGAAAAGATGAGTGAAGAATAGATGTGGGACAATTTGGGGAGTACTGTAGTGATCATTTATGACAAATGATATGCACACGACAGTAATCTAAATGAGAAGCAACCACATGTGTCATCTTATTTTTCCTTCGAAGGGGTTTCTTGATATTTTTATGGTGGATTTATTGTATGAATTTGGGATTATTTACATTGGTATTTTCATTAAATTGGCCATAAGATGTCATCATAGATCGACCTCATGAAGAACATTACACTAACCCTATGAAATGAAGTGAATCTGACCCCATGAATGAGGTTAATTGACCACATGAAGAACAAAAACCAACTTTTCTGACCTACCATATGAATAAATGTGACATACCATAAGTGTTGGGAGTAACCAAACATGACAATGTTACCAAAAATATGAAGATAACGTGACCGATCTCACGAATATGATATAACCATATGTTCAATGGGAATTTCCTTGAGTGATGTTAATTTACTACATGTTTTAGATTCAAAATATCTAAATCCACCGTGAGTATTATAGACTTACTCTAATAATATAATGTAATTTAAAGAATAGATTAGGATGACCTACTGCAGTAGGTGTTTCCATGGTTTCAACCAATTAAAAAGGTGTAGCTTCACTTTTATACATTCCATGTTATCATTCTATAGTTAATCCATGGTTTTGGATGGGTATGTTACATGAGAATAAGTGTATTTATGATTAAATTTTGATGAATAATTAAATAACATGTTCTAATTAGATGAAGTCATTTTTCCACATTTAATGAAGATAGAAACCGAGTTGATTCTAGGTTATTATCTAGTGAATTCGATTTTTATCCTCATATTATTTACTATGATATAGGTGAGTTGAGGAAAATATGATTTATAAAATAATGTATAATGATGAAGTAAATATTATAATTATAGGAAAATAAAGTATGAGATAAAACCATATATTTATGGATATGATGATTCATGTTGTCTTATATTTATAGACACAATTTTAATGGTTATTTAATAATGTGGTTCAAGTTTTATGATATGTTTGTGTTCATATGATGTATATACCCATGTATTATAATAATTTAATAGATTATAATTATGATCCATCAAAAATAATGTAGGTAGTTTTTATTAACCACGTGAATATGGAAGAAGAATTGAGAATTTTGGGTGTTTGAATGAGTGTGAAAAAAATCCAATATCACATAGGAATTTAATACTGAGTCATTAAGAGCATGTTGATGAAAGATAAACTACCTATAATTATAATAAATTAAAAAAATTATATATAGGGAGTTTTATTATGGATATTTTTTAGGTGATTAGATAAAAATAAAGATTTAGTCTTCCATATTCTTTTAAGGTTTCATGATCTGTGGAAATTTGATTCATGCATCTTGTGGATATTAAATATGGAAGAGGGGATCATTTTTATATACATATAGACATATTTTAGAGTTAAGAGAGAATATACAGAAACTTATTATCTGAATAAGAAGAACATGATCTTGATATGTCAAACTCAAAAGAAGTTCATTTTTTAATTAATGATCTATCTTCAATGGTCTATTGCTATTTTTTATTCAATGTGGAAAAATATACACTTCATTAGTTGATCCCAATATATTTTAGGGGGTATAATTTCATACCCTTTCCAATGGTTATCATTGATAACAAAAAAATATAATTTTTTGTAGGAAACCCCACAATACACCAGAGACATAATCATCTTTCTAGAAGAGAAAATCATTAAAAGCATTTTCTGTTCCTTGTTAATTTATTCTTAATAAGATCAATGTTGAATATGAAAAGGGAAAAAAGGTTTAAAAAATAAAAAAGCAATGATTCACCCCATACTTTCAATACATTTTTTATCTTTTTGAATCGGTATCAAAGCACTAGGTATGACTGTAAAGATTTTTTTTCATTACACCATGGATCATCAAAATTCTATTAATTATAATGGAACACCTACCTATGATGGATAGGTGTTACATCTATGGAAGTAAATAACATTAATTTGTTATCCTTGGGATGAGAGGTTCTTAATACATCTCTTGAAGTTTAAAATACATATAATAAGTGTAATGCACTGACCCCAGTTACCCAGAGTCAGTGCATTATATTAATAAATTAGCATGATTACAAGGAATGAAGTCCCGAAGGACCGATCAGTTTAGCAGCCTTTGAAAAATAGATTACATACAAGAATGTTACATTACAAATCATAACATACAAAACAACATAAATAATCCTTTATCATTTCCATTATTCCGTTGTCTTAACCCAGCATATCAATCACAATACACTTCTTGGAATCATGGGAAAAATAAAAAATAGAAAGGGGTGAGCTCAAAAGCTTAGTAAGGGTAAGCAATATAGTGGAAACTTTCATAAATAAGCATAAAAATTCAAGGCAATGTATAACTAAAACAAAAGAATTTTAAACTTGAACTTCATCATAATATGGCAAAAATAAAATGAAATAATGCCATTTACTTATTCACATGGATATTCTACTAGTCGAATAATCACATGCTATTTCACTAAAAACTTTCATAATGATGGAATGCATAATGCCAGACTATCATAACCACATAGCCAAGGCCTTGTGCCAAGACTACAAATAAGATTTTGTCAAGGCCTCATGTCAAGACACTAGTTTGTCTCATGAGACCTACCGATGCATCGAGGAGCTATACCAGGCTCCACCCATTACTTATTAAGTCCAATGCATTCCACATATGAACAGGTTTAAACATAATATAAACATTTGTATTAAAACTAGCATATTAAATGTTAATTATTTCTCCATAAAAATGAATGGTATAGAAATAACACATCCACAGTCAAACATATCACAAAACCTTCAATACAATATGGAAGTTTTGTATCATAATAAATCAACTTCAAATAATCTTAAACTCCATCAAAGGATGTTGACATAGATGAAATCAAAACTATTTGAGAGAAATATCCCTTTTTTTTAAATCATTTAAAAGTCATACATTTATAAAAGAAGTAATTTAAAATATATTTTTGAATCAAAGTGTCCCATACCACTTTGGAACTTTTGAAAATAAATATCATTTCAAAAGATTAATGTCCATATAAATAAATCCTTAAAATCATTTTTAAAACATGGAAATTAATTAAAAATATTTAGAAAGATAAATCTTTAAAACATTTAAAATTCTGATCTTGATAAAGAGTACCTTTCACAAATTCATAAAATATTCATTTTAAAATCATTTAAAGGTCACATAATTATAAAATAAAACATTTAATTTAAAAATATTCTTATAAGCTTGTAAGGGACGCTTCGATGATTTTATAATGGCAAAAAATAGTCACACACACCGTATAAGTTAAAAAACCATTCTTACCTTAATTATGTCGAAAAGGTTAAAAGGGACCTTCTTTGGAAAATGATGGAAAGATTCCTTTATAAACATATTATAAAAAGTCAAACAAGGGTATAAATGTCTTTAACCCATATTCTGTAAAATAGTAAGAATGTTTTGAAAAACATTTTTAAGAAACATGGATATGGATGATAAAGAGGTCCTAGTAGATAATTATGTATAAACAACCTCGGATAATGAAGAGATTGTGAAATAAACCATTAACAATTTGGTAAATTAAAAAAAATTAACCCATGAAAGAGTTATCATACAATGAATATGTAAATACACATAAATTAATGTGTATTACACAAAGAATACAATTATGGGCCGTACATACACCACACAAAAGGTAATAGTGGCAATATGGCATGAATCTCATGGGAATAAGGAGTGAGATGAAAACCCCTTACCTTGTAATTTTCCTTGGCTAGGGGTAGGTGAACCTATTATATAATGGTGAAATAAGTTTTATTAAACTATACAAGAATCATATACATTAATATGATATCATATATGATCTTTTAACATTTCTTTGTTAATAATATCATAGTATAATCGTTGTTTCGGGTGTTAACTTACTCATTTATGTTTTGTTACAAAAGCCATGTTTGTTATGGATAGGTTGTATATTATTCATATCTATAAGTATATCAAGTCCTTAAACATTATTTTTAATCATATAATGATAATTATACTTGAATGGACATGATGGATAATGAATCTCATCACGTTGGTGGAGACGGTAGCCTGTACGTACGCACGAGCAACAATATCATTCTTTTGATATTAAAATAATATATAATTGGATGGTATATCAATTATACAGAATAATTATCATGTTATATTTATTATTTAGATGAATTGCACATCATTATTATACTCATCCAAATAATAATTTATTGTATAACAATTACACCACGACGTGGAGACGGTAAGCCGTACGTACGCACGTATGGTGACATGTCATTCAAAGGATGGATAGAATATTGAATATGGTTGTACCATATTTATAATAACATAACAGTATATATACAATACTGGAGTTATTATTTCATAATGGGAATAACAAAGAAATAAGAAGTTGAATAAGAAATGAACTTGAAAGAGGGTGGTGAAAACATTACCTACTCTTCTGGTTATTCCTTTTGATTTGATCAAAAGGGATCCTTAGGATGGCTTTGTAATAAAAATAAGGACTCTATGATGAATTTTGGGAAGTTCGAAGGATATTTGGGCCGGGTTTGGCGGAGCCAAATGGATTTGAAGGTGTGAATTAGTGAGAAGGGGGAGTGCCCTTTTATAAGAGGGGTGAGAGGCACCTTTGAAAAAGCTAGAAATATTATTTTATAATAAATTCATATTCGGTTTCTAATGTCTCCAAATTGGATTATTTAAAGTTTAAGGTGGGTATAGGTCTAAAACCACTCAACCAATAGGTTTTAAATAGGTTTGGGTCACTATATTAACCTTATCTTTTAGTTTTAACTCTTAGTTAATTAGTTTAACATTTTCCATGTCACTTTTTATTTTTATATTATATAGTTAATAAACATACTATATACATCCAAGATACCCTCAACTGGTCCATTAATGATACACCTATCATTATATAAGTCTCTTTACAAAACCTTAGATTTTTAGGAATTTAATATCAATTAATAATATAATATTTATTTTAAAAACTCTTTTATGTGAATTTTGACACTATTCAATAATTGATTTTTGTTAAAGTCTTAACAAATTCATTAATTAGAAGAAAAAAAATTAAGAAATATTAACATGTCATATTAACCAATAAAATTTGTGTATGTCATCAAAACATTCAAATTATATTTATCTTAACATTTATAATACCAATTATTTGATTCTTTCATTAATAAAGAAAATATTGCATCATTATTGTGTCATATATATTTTTACTTTTTCAATGTCTAAAAATTATAAATAAAATATCATTATGTAGGAAATATTTTTAAATTTCTAAATAATATTTATAATCTAAAATATAACATATATAACCCTATGTAAAAAATTGTTTTTCAAAAAGCTATAAGCTTATGTCATTTTTGTATTTACTTTATCTTAATTAAAATAAAGCGTCCCTATCACCTACGCGTGGCTCCATGGGGTCCCAAAAATCGACCCAAAGATGCCAATGGTCGGAAATGTATCCACCAATAAGGTTAGGACACGTTTTAGGGTAATTTATTATTATTATTATATTATTTTTTAACCCTTATTTATTGGATTTACCCTTTAACCATGGTAAATAAAATATTTACCGAAATAATTATTCAAAATGTCTGAAAATAAAAGTTACATATTTACACAATTTGTACATCCTGATTCCAAATATGGAATCCATTTTTCCAAATTCAAAACACATAAGTGGCAGAAATTAATTTCAAATTAATTCCACTGTCAAAACAAAAAAGCGTGTTTTTGAGATATAATAACTATCCAAAGATTGATACTTGTTTATATCCGGTTTAATTGTGAAATTATGTCTAATAACAAAAATTGTATTAAATGGTAAAAATATATTCTAAATAAACTTTAAAACCACTCAAATTCATAATTTATCACTATTAATTATTTTGATTAAAAAAGTTGTTTTTAATTAAAATTGAGCAATTTTCACTATTCATCATAATATAAAAGTTATCCGAAAAGTACCAAAGTTTTACCCTAGGATAAATTTGATATTATGAATCCAATAATGAATTTTATTTTGAGTGATAAAATTTATAAAATTTTAAAAAGTATGTATTACTATTCATAACGGCTAGTTTGATTGGTTGTGGTGTGTGTTAGAACTCGAAGTTGCGTACAACACACACTACTGTTTTATTCAAAAAGAAGCGTACCGTGGAAGCATGGGGTGTTTCATTATAAATTTTTGATGTCCCCATTCTAAAAAATAAATTTATTTAGTCAAATTGAATATATAAATGTTTAAAATATTGGATTTAAAAAGTGTTTACTATTAAAAGTTGGTAAAAGTGAATTTTTGAAAAATACATCTTTTATCTAAAAAAATGAATTTGCTCTTAAATTATGTCTAAGAAACTCATAATATGGATTCTAAAATTATAAGTATTATATAAAGTTCAAAATTTATTCAATACTATTCACAACCTCTTTTGAACGGCTTGTTTGGTAAGTCATGGTGCGCTTGAACTCGGTGTTGCGTGTAGTGCAAGTTATTGAATTATTTTGAAGAAGTAACACACTATGAAATCTTGGGGTGTCACATTCTTCCCTCCTTCAATAAATAGCATCCTCTCAATTTGATATTGTTTTTCTAAAATAAAGTTTTAAAATAGAAAATATCTTTGTGGGAAAACCCACATCGGAAAAATTGTTTAACAAAATTTTGTCTTAATAAGAGGAAAAGAGAAATGAAAGGGTCACCACCAAATTATGATCTCAATTAGGAGAACATTGGTGGAAATTAGGGACATGTAATTGGAGGAAAAACATAAATATTTATAGGTAGTGATTGAGGTCATCAATCACAAACAAGTTTGAAATTGAGGTCCTTAAATTCATCAATCTATGATGATTTAAAATACCATCAGTTCAAAAAAATATAAGGTATTAGGAAAACAAATTTTTGGTTTTAAGATCCCTTCAATAAAGTATATGTATTAATTTATTCATAGAATAAGAGGAGAAGAAAAATATATACTTGACAAGTAGAGTTCCATCCTTTAACTAATTTCTACCACAAGCTCATCTTTCACTCTAAAGATAACAGAACTTAAAAAAAATATTTTATTTATCTTATTCGTTTGGGGTAAAAAAATGAATTTATAATTAATCTACTAGACCTTCTTAAAATAAACTACTTTATTTAAACCAGGATATCTCATGGGCCAGTGGTAGGTGATACACCCTTGTCACCCTTCAGTTGTGGGTTCAAGTCTCATGGCCTTGCCGGAAGTGATGGGTTGTCGCCCGACCTCCGGGTTGTCCTTTTTATAACAATCCAAAAATAATATTAAGAAATGATTTAACCTTAAAAATTGTATCAAATGTCAAATATAATCCATTCTAAACATTAGACTTATCCAAATTACCTCTGTCCAAACTCACAGTCCAAAATTTATAGGGAAGGTAAATATAATGAAGGTCTTTTTTCACATAATAACATGTGAATACCTTCATCATGTATTCCTTTAAAATATTTCAACATCATGAATTACCATAAAACCTTATTTATTACATTCATGATCCTTTATTCCTTAATGAATAATGGATATACTCCTTTAATCCAAAAATGTTGTAAACCCCAATAATGATGGAATATACAAATCATTAATCAGTTTTAAGGTAGTCAAGAATATCCAATATAATTTATCCAAATCAATCATGTATTATTCGAAAATCACTACCTCAGTATCAGAACCAAATTATGGTTTACATTCTATCAACCATACATTTTCCTAAAATTTAACCTGCTATTGAGTCACTTTTCTTTGTTCCACACAATCTCAAGTCCTTAATGAAATGGTACTACAGTAAAATCCTTATATACTCCATAATTATTATAACAAGTACATTGTTGATACAAAACTTAAATGAAATAATCAACATAAGAACTCTAATAATTCCTCTTCATCTGTGGTAGTATCATAACTTGATTATTATCCAAGATAATCACTTGCGTCATAGTCTAATGACTATAACATAGGCTCGCGTAGTATCCAAACTCCTTGAAAATGAAGAATTTTATATTTGAAACCATTTTCTTACCCTTGCAGTCACGTACTTGGTGCCCTTTTCCTCCACACTTGTAACAAACTACCATTCCTTTCAGGAAGGTTCCAGGGTGTTTCTTCCCACAGTTATCACATATGGGAAAATTATTCTTTTCCTTCTTCCCTTTATCCATCTTTCTCTCTTCCATCCTTTTCTTCCATTGCTTCCCTTCTAAGCCATATGACTCAGAGAACTCTTTATTTATCTTATCAACACATGATATTATTTCTTAATATGATGATAATATGTGGGAGACTATTTCCCTTCTAAATGATGGCTTAATACCATGAAATATACGATCATTCTTACTCTTTGGATCATACGTATTGCTGGTGTTCACATTCCTTATACCGGGCGCCATTTCTATACAATAGCATAAACTAGGTCAGTTTATGAATTTCAATGAATAATTCCAAACATGTAAAATACCTAACATAAATTTAATAGTTTATGGATATAATCAATAATCACAAAAAAAAAATTTGAGGAGGTATATACTCATAAACCCTTCAAATCAGTTTGTAAAGAAAATGAGAATTATCCTAAGCATATCCCACAGGAGTGTCGTAACCAAGAGTGCAGTAAGGCCTGTTGTCATGCACCAGTTCTCATTCATGTCTAGATCAAATCGGTTTTTTTTCAGGTTTTACCCCTAGGTACATCTGTGCCAGAGCCGCCTCTACCTGCTCGTATCCCGACAGGGATGTATTGCTTGGAAAACTCACAAAATCACTACAATACTAAAATTCTAGGTAGAAGTCTATCTTAGGGCTATGTGCTCTAATCAGAGTTTATCTAAATATAGATTCCAAGGTTATTTATAAACTTCCTCTGATACCAACTGTAATGCCCCAAACCCAGTTACCCAAAGTCGGTGCATTATTTTAATACATTGGCATGATTACAAGGAATCAAGTCCTGAAGGACCGATCAGTTTAGTAGTCTTGGAAAAATATATTACATACAAGAATGTTTCATTACACTTCATAACATATAAAACAACATAAATAATCCTTTATTAATTCCATTATTCCCTTGTCCTAACCCTGCATATCAATCACAATACACTTCTTGGAATCCTAGGAAAAATAAAACATAGAAAGGGGTGAGCTCAATTTGCTCAGTAAGGGTGAGAAATAGAGTGGAAACTTTCATAAATAAGTATAAACATTTAAGGCAATGTATAACTAAAACAAAAGCCTTTTAAACTTGAAATTCAGCATAATATGAAAAAAAATGAAATAATGTCATTTACTTATTCACATGGATATTCTACTAGTCGAATAATTACATGCTATATCACTAACCACTTTCATAATGATGGAATGCATAATTCCAGACTATCATAACCACATAGCCAAGGCCTCGTGCCAAGACTACAAATAAGATTTTGTCAAGGCCTCGTGCCAAGACAGTAGTTTGTCTCATGAGAGCTACCGATGCATCGAGGAGCTATAGAGGGCTCCACCCATCACTTATTAAGTCCAATAAATTCCTCATATGAATAGGTTTAAACATAATATAAACATTCGTATTAAAACTAGCATATGAAATGTCAATACATTCTCCATAAACAATGAATGGTATAGAAATAACACATCCACAGTCAAACATATCACAAAACCTTCAATACAATATAGAAGTTTTGTATCATAATAAATCAACTTTAAATAATATTAAAATCCATCAAAGGATGTTGACATAGATGAAATCAAAACTATTTGAGAGAAATATCTCTTTTTTTTTAATTATTTTAAAGTCACACATTTATAAAGGAAGTAATTTAAAAGAGATTTTTGAATCAAAGGGTCCCATACCACTTTGAAACTTTTGAAAATAAATATCATTTCAAAAGATTAATGTCTATATAAATAAATCGTTAAAATAATTTTGAAAACATGGAAATTAATTAAAAATATTTAGAAAGAAAAATCTTTAAAACATTTAAAATTCTTATCTTGATAAAGGGTACCTTTCACAAATTCTTAAAAAATTCATTTTGAAATCATTTAAAGGTCACATAATTATAAAATAAAACATTTAAGTTAAAAAATATTTTTATAATCTTGTAAGGGAAGCTTCGAAGATTTTATAATGGAAAAAAATAGTCATACCTGCTGTATAATTTAAAAAAACATTCTTACCATAATTATGTCGAAAAGGTTAAAAAGGACCTTGTTTGGAAAACGACGGAAAGATTCCTTTATAAAATTATTATAAAAAGTAGAACAAGGGTATAAATTACTTTAACCAATATTCTCTAAAATAGTAAGAATTTTCTGAAAAACATTTTTAAGAAACATGGATATGGGTGATTAAGAGGTCCCAGTAGATAATTACGTATAAACAACCTTGGATAATGAAGAGATTGTAAAATAAACCCTTACCAATTTCGTAACTTACGAAACATACAACCCATGAAAGAGATATCATACAATGAATATGTAAATACACATAAATTAATGTGTATTACACAAATAATACAATCATGGGAAATACATACCCCACACAAAAGGTAATAGTGGCAATATGGCATGAATCTCATGGGAATAAGGAGTGAGATAAAAACCCCCTACCTTGTACTTTTCCTTGGTTGGGGGTTGGTTAACCTCCTGTATAATGGTGAAATAAATTTTATTAAATTATACAAGAATCATATACATTAATATGATATCATATATGACCTTTAAAATTTCTTTGTTAACAATATCTTAGTATTATCATCGTTTTAGCTGTTAACTTACCCGTATATGTTTTGTTACATAAGCTGTGTTTGTTATGGATAGGTTGTATCTTATTCATATCTAGAATGATATCAAGTCCTTAAAGATTATTTTTAATCATATAATGATAATAATACTTGAATGGACATGATGGAGAATGGAATCCATTTTTCCAAATTCAAAACATAGAAGTGGCAGAAATTAATTTCAAATTAATTCCCACTGTCAAAACAAAAAGCGTGTTTTTAAGATATAATAACTATCAAAAGATTGACACTTGTTTATGTCCGGTTTAATTGTGAAATTATGTACAATTACCAACATTGTATTAAATGGTAAAAATATAATCTAAATAAACTTTAAAACCACTCAAATTCATAATTTATCACTATTAATTATTCTGATTAAAAAAGTTGTTTTTAATTAAAATTTAGTAATTTTAACTATTCATCAAAAAATAAAAGTTATCCGAAAAGTGCCAAAATTTCACCCTAGGCTAAATTAGATATTATGAATCCAAAGATGAAGTCTATTTTGAGAGATAAAATTTATAAAATTTCAAAAAGTAGGTATTACTATTCATAACGGCTAGTTTGATTTGTTGTGGTGTGTGTTAGAACTCAAAGTTGCGTACGACATGCACTACTGTTTTATTCAAAGAGAAATGTACCCTGGAAGCTTGGAGTGTTTTATTGTAAATTTTTTATGTCCCCATTCTAAAAAATAAATTTATTTATTCAAATTGAATATATAAAAGTTTAAAATATTGGATTTAAAAATGGTTCACTATTAAAAGTTGGTAAAAGTGCATTTTTGAAAAATACTTCTTTTATCTAAAAAAATGAATTTGTTCTTACGTTTTGGATAAGAAACTCATAATATGGATTCTAAAATTATAAGTATTATATAGAGTTCAAAATTTATTCAATACTATTAATAACCTCTTCTGAACGGCTTGTTTGGTAAGTTATGGTGCGCTTGAACTCGGTGTTGCGTGTAGTGCAAGTTAATGAATTATTTTGAAGAAGTAACACACTATGAAATCTTGGGGTGTTACAATATGTTTTATGTGAATACTTCTATTAACAATAAGAATGATTATAATGAAGGAATTTCCCGAAATTTGTTAATCTCCTCATTATATAAGAAGGAACTGATAAACCATTTGTGATTCAAAAGTGACAATGAGATATATAAAAAACTCTATAGTATCTATGAATGGAAAAATAAAGTTAGTGAATAAAAATTTCAAATCAGAATACAATAGTTAGAAGACATGTGAGTGTAAGGAAATGAATTTGTTAATGAATTCTTTACAAGATTCCATGTTGTTGTGATATCTGTTAGAGCCTTTAGAGAAACACCTGATGAATATACAATTATTAAGAATCTGTTGAGAATAATAACAAATAAACTTTATGCTAAGGTTATATAAATGATATATATATATATATCTTTATGAATTAAATATCGATGAATTTAATATCACACTTATTAATTTTGAAATGGGAATAGAAACTACTCCTAAAATTCGGTGAAAGATGGAAAAAATAAATTGTATTTAATGCTCTCAAGGAAGTTAAAATTAAATATGAATAGGTATTATTTGAGGAAGAATGAAATTTTTAAGTTGATGTAAAAACTATTTCCCTTATGGTAAGAAATTTCACATGAGTAAGAAAAGGTTAGTTTAGAGGGATGTTGCCTTTTTGATATTTCAACTATGGTAAAGATGGTTATTTCTATTCTAACTTATTAAAAAGATTCAAAATGAATATGGAGATGAGAAAACTACTATGGTCTCATTTTACAAATTAATATTACATTAAATAAGTCAACTATTGTTTGAAGGGAAGAAGAGAATTGCATTATAGGATTTTATAAGGAACATATTATCCTTTAAAAAAGGAGTTTTAGAAAGTTATAACCATAATAAGGATAACATATACTTTTGGTAGCCTCTAATAAGGTCTCTATATACTATTAAATAGAGAATAATTACTATAATGTTTATGATACGCAAAGAAATAATTTATATACACTGATAAAAGGATTATTTTCTAAAGAATATACTTTGAGTATGGAAATAATATTGTGTTTGAAAATAATTTGAGGTTGAAAATGTGAAGTTAAATTTCATGAAAATCACTAAAGAATATAAATAGTTATTTTTAAATGAAAATCATGTTGAAGGAGTAAAAAAATTGAAACATTAGAATATATTTAATAAGAATATTATAGATGATGTGACATCTAATATTATTTTTAGGGATAAAGAGGTTGATAAATTAAAGAAAAAGATTATTGATCTAGAAAATTTTTAAGATAAATACTATAGTAAGTATAAAAAGTTAATATATATTACATAATAATTTTCCAACCATCAGAAATATATTAATTTTTATATTTAGGTCTTTGAATATTAAATAAATACTACCACTAATATCACATCACAATAGAAGGTATTGATTTCTCATGATATTAGGACAAAGAAAACGATGCGTATCACTAATAAAATCATAAGAGAATAAAAAATAAAGTCCTATATATAATCATAAATTTTAAAAAAATTAATGTATCATTCTATAGTATATAAAAAATATGTTTTGAAAAATATTTGGATACAAATAATAGGAAAATGCCTAAAAATTATGAAATATATAATTATATACAACCATATAACTACAATCAAATAAAAATATTTATAGATAATTTATGTTATTATGGAGTGTGTGGTTATAAAGTATATATTTTATGGTACAATATTTATCTTCTAGGTCTAAGGAAAGAGTTAAAAAAGGGTGGGGTATTAGTAATTATAATGGAAAACAATTTTTTTTATCAACTTCCATAAATGAATATTGTGGTTAAGAACCTATTTGATTGTCCATAAGAAATATATGGAATATGTGGAAATTATGAGAATATTTAAAATGATTATGTTTTATGTCCCCCCAAAAAATATAATCTCTATCATAAGATAAGAAAGATTCAGAATCAAAATCAAAATTATCATGATCATTTTTTTGAAGTTGTTTTTCAGGCATGAAAAATTGTTAAGCTGTGGATTATAGATAGTGGTTTCTCTTCAAACAACCCTATATATCTAAAAAATTAAATAATGTAGAGAAATATGATGTTTTATATTTTTTCAACTAATACATCATTAACAGTAAAAAAATTTAGAACTATAAGACTTGGAAAGAATCGAATCATTACAAGAAATGTATTATTTATTGAGGGTTAAAACCAAACCATTTGAGTGAATCATTGCTACGTGAATATGAAAATGAATTAATGTTTTTTCAAAAGTATATGTAGATGTTATCAAAATGTAATTAAAACTCAATAAAAATTCATTTTGGTTGGTGAAGGTAAATCAAATTGTTATCTAAGTTTTCTAACTGGGGTAGTTTGTGGCATACAAGTATAGTACAACATAACTAAAATAAAATGATGAAGCTGACAAAAGAAGTGGTGATAAATGTACATAACATGAATAAATACACCATAATAGTTTTAAAAACATGTATTAAAGGTAATATAATGTAAAAAAAGAAGACAAGAATATATATTCAGAATAGGAAACCATTGGGACTCATTCATATAGAAGTGTGTCGACCAATGAAAAAGAAGTCACTGAGTGGATAAATTTATTTCATCACATTCACTAATGAATTAACAAGAATAAAATTTATTATATTTAGGTCGCAAAATAAGCATGTTATGAATAGATTTAAATGTATTAGGGGGATAGATGAAAAATAAACAACTATTTCCAATAAAAACATTGAGATTAGACAATGCTTTTGAATATTCCAACAGATTTTTCTCTGAGTATATTAACAAGAATGGAATTAAGAAAGAATTTAGTGATCCAAATACCAATAAATAAATTGGGATAGCTAAAATAAAAAATATTATCATTTTTTACATGGATACATAGATTCTTACTAAATAAGAAACATCTAAATTTTTCCCATTTGAGTCCATCACATCTATATTAATTATTCAATAAATTTTTTTTAAAGAATAACAATTAATTTTGACCTTATGATGTTTTTTTCATGAAGTGAATGAGTTTAATAAACTTTATAGTGTTTGGGAGTGTAAGAACCTTTGATTTTATAAAAGATATTTTTTGAATAAATTTAATTTCTTCTATAACTTATCATACACAAAACTGATTTTTATCAAACCATGAAATATTATTAATATTTTTATCTAAACATTTTGGTAATAATATAACTACTAAAAATTAAGATATTAATTATAATAATTTTATTTATAATATTAATTATAACGGTTTTATATACATAAAATTTATTTATAAAAAAGATCATAATTTTTAGAAAACTCTTTAGATGTTTCAAAAATATAATTTTCTCAGAAAATATGTTTTTATTGAATTTTTTGAACAAATAATAAAAGAAAATTTTACAAATTTTAGAAAATTTATCTGAAAAATATAATTCATTTTTCAAATCTTCTTTCCAAAATATATTGGATTTAATTGTTTTAATTTCAGAGAAATATAAATGTTTCAATGTTTTGTGAAAATACTTGTTTTTATTATGAATTATATTATTTTTTACAACATCTAGAAAATAAGAATTGTTTTAAAATAGTTTCAAAGGTAAAATTAGTTCAACTATTTGTTTATTAATCTTAAATATTTTATTATAATAAATTTAATATTGAATTTTTATATTAAAACTTTCTCTACTTATCTAAAATTTTCACTTAAAAACTCACATCCTCCTCACATCTATGGGTATAATTTTAAATTATATTATGCCACTTCTCAATTTTTTATTTGGAAAAATGTATTCCATATTTTTAATAATAATAATTTATATTATTTAATAATTTAAATTTAATTTTTTACAACAATACAAAAAATTTATAAAAACAATTCTGTGATTAAGGGAAAAATAGGGTTACCGGGGGTTAAATTATTGAGATAAGGATTTAAAAGACCTTATAATTTTCCAATATTCATTTTATGGTAATATTTAAACTTTATAATGTATATTTATTGATAATATTTAATTTTTTATCATTTTTGAATGTAAAAAATTGGGGTTCACCTTTTTCTTTTCAAAAATTAGTAGTGGTCCACTAATCTCACTTATAAAATTCCACCAATTATCCTCTCCACTTCACACATTCTGACAAATTTTTATTATAAGAAACATTCCCAAGTATATTAAATTTATTCTTACCCACATATTCATGTAATTTTTTATATCATATATCTATTCTAGGATGGCTTCCTGTTAAACCAAAATAGGTCATCCAAAAAAGATGTAATGTTTTTTACAATGCGTTTTGGTTTTTATTCTTCTTATAACTCTATAAAATATTAATAAATTATTATGTTATAATAATAAAATTATATTACATATAATTATATATTATTAGGTTAATTTAATGACCTATATCCTTCTCCACCTACATCAAATGGGAAAATAAATTGTGGATCATGTTTACGATGGACTATTGTCTTGCGAATCGATGTTATTCATTTTCCATCACCACCTATCATAGCTGGATATATTGATGAATTAAATGTTAATATATGATATCTTTTTTATTATTGTTCTTATATAATTATAATATCATATATACCTTATTACTTTATATTTTTTAGAAATATGATAACGTTGCTCGTGTGTACAGTGGACTACCGCCTCATAAAGTGGTCTGATTCGCTCAAACATTACAGGAAAGGTAATAAGGATGGATTTAAAAATAATATGAGATATATATGACATAAAAATATTTTTTAATGTAAATATATTAATTACCATTCTTTATTTCAGAATTTCAACAAAATGGAAACATTGTTCATGCGTATGTATGGCCTATCCTCTCTTTGAACAATATATTTCATCTTCGGTCACTAAATTTTAAAGATTACTATAAATAAATATATAATTAATATATATTATAATTAGGTTATTTTTAACAATATAGATGTGATTTAACTATAATCAATATATTTGGACCAAAAATAAAAATTTAAAACTTACAGTAATAATAATGTTGTTATTTCCCGAAAAGTGACTTTAACAAAGAATTGTTGATAAACATGTAATAAAATATCATAATAAAATAAGATATGGTATGATATATATAATTATTTTAATATTATATATTTATAATAAACTCGTATTTATTATAAACTAGGTTTGAATGATTATTAGGTAATCTGAGGCTAAAGGTATGGGATTTTTGTTTCAATTTGTCTTCTTTGGGACATATATTATGTTATGCACCTATATTATTTTATGAGGTGTATATAAAAAAACATTAAAAAATAATATAACACATTTATTTATTCTAATGATATTTTTTTAATATAATGTTATTATTTCATTGGTCTTATGATTTAGTGTTACCAATGTGGTAAGGGTTTTATGATACAATCTCATCACTCATCCGAATTGTTTAAGTTTATGTTTCCAATGATAAAATATTATGATCTATATCTCTAAAAATTAATGAATTTTATTATTTCTTTTTTATTTCATGCAAATGCATATTTTACATTAATTTTACTCTCTGTGTAATATAGAGTTCAGAATATTGGTTTTAAGAAACAATAAACTTTATTTCTCTCTTTGGTCGAAAACCTATTCTCTTTCATATGCATGTTTTCTAAAAATGTTTTCAAAAGTGTCTCAATGTTCCTATATGATTGTTTAAAATATTTTTTCCCTATTTTTAATTTTTAAAAATATTTTAAAAGGAATCTTTATATAATTTTCCAAACTATTCCTCTTTGGTATTATTAGAAAATGTAAAAGAAATATTCATTTAAACATGCATGGCATGAATGGTGTTTCTCGATATCATGGGAATTATTTTCTTTGAAGATTAATTTATTAGTTTTCATGTTTATTTTAAATGAAAATTATTTCCAAAATTTTTCAATAATTTTTCAAAACAAATATTTTCAAATAAAAGTTATTTTCCTCAAGAAATTATACAAGTTATCTTTCAAAATATTTTTCCATCCATGATGAAATCCTTTAATATTACTTATATGTTATTATGGATATTATACCATGATACAATTATTATTTTTACTCTAAATTATTGTTCTTTAGGATGATAAGGTGTTTTTTAAACAAGTTTCTCTTCCACGGGTTATACAATGATTAAATTCGTAAGAAACCTGCTTATTTTTTTAGGGGATATACATTGATGAAATTATGAAATGATTATGAAACATTTTTCTTTTCCATAGGTTATATTATGATGGAATGTTTATAAAACCCATTTCATTTAATGGGTTCCGGTATAGTTGATTTCTTATTATCATTTGAAACATGTATTTATGATTTTCCTTATGATAAGGATAGGACCTATATCTCCCCCAAATGAATTGGGTAATGATTGATATATAATGAGATAAATAGGACTAGAATGGGGCCAGTTCAGTAAGGGACTATTTCTACTATGATAGACTTGGGAGTGAACCTTGAATACTATGATGGTTTAAGGAGTGAACCAATTCCACAATTACTATCTTTTAAATGATACTTGAATTACTAATGAAATGATTTTATATGCTCATGTTTATGCCATAAATCTATGAATTATGACAATGTAATGTTCTCATGGTTCATTTTCATTTATTCCATTATTATTCATGTATTATGAATATCCATGATTAATTACTTACTCATATTTTTCATATATGACATGAAGGGTATGTTTTTTAAATTTTATTATCATATTATTATACTCTTATGCTTATTATAGTTTGATATCACCCTTATTTACCCTTAATGAGAACATATGATCACCCTTTATTATGTTTCCTTTCCATAGGTTATGAATAAATTTATTATGTATGATATGTATAAAAAGGGTTCTAGTTATGAAGAAAATAGTGGGAGATGATATAGTTTACTTATGGACCAATTTTTATGTGTCCAAGTTTCCAAAGGTTCTAGACCTAAACAATTCTACCTTGGATCATTATGTTATGTAGTGAATAATAATCTATTAAGATTTAATAATTGTGTATGATATGTTTGGATATTTAAATTTAATATTATAGGAATGTGTAGTTATCCTTTGTAAAGTATGATGAGAATAATTTAGTTAGATCCCAAACGATATGTCTAAGTACATGTCTAATTATAATTATAATATTGATTCAAATCATATGAAAATGTCTTTGAATTTTGAAAAATGATAGGTTAGTGGTTTTCAATAAATTACATCTATATCTAGAAAATACAAGTTGATATGGCTCTATCACATAGGTACCAATGGGTAATAACTCCAAAACATGTTCATTGAGATAGACGAATTTGTCACATGGGTCATGACAATGATCTTTGTTATACACCTGGTTGGACACTCCCTTGGGATATGCATTTGAAATTCACAAACTCCTTACAAACCATCATGAAGGATTTTAATAATGACCATTTATGGCTCAGGTTAATCTTATGTTTTATTATATTAAAAATAAGGTGTCATGATTTAGACATCTTTTATGTAATTTTTCAAGATTATGTGCTCCCCACTATAATTATTGTTACTTTTTTTGTTTTAGTCAATGGGTATAACGCCAAGGAACTATGTTTATGATAAATATGATGGATAATGCAATTATTTTCATCTAAATTAGCCATATTTTGTAGGAGATAGAATAAAAAATTACTTTAATATTTTTACAAAATTTACTTAGGCCTTGAATCGTGGTAAAAATACAAACAATAAAATGGAGAGAAACATTATATTAATTTCTTCATGAGGAAATATCTACCTAAAATCAGTTGATCTATTCATCCACATGTTTCTGGGAAATTCATTAATAAAAATGAAAAGATTATCTTCAATTCTCCAATGTTCAAAACATGAAAACATCATTTTGGATATCTATCATTTGGAAGGTAAAGAAGATCAATGGTGGACTCGTATAAATAATAAAAGAGGACATGATGAAATTAACTCCATGGAATGGGATATGTCTAAGAGATCATTTTTAAATAAGTACATCCCTCATATTCTTTATAAAAACATGGAGAGCAGATCATTGAGGAAAATAAGAAGGATGATGAATTTGTTCATGCCTATGAGGAAATTTCTAAAACTTATGAGGTACCCTTCTAGAATTATCATCTAACATGAAATTAACGTTGATTGATTCTTCATTGGATTAAAAAAACTATTAATGGACATTATAATTAAGATACTTCATTATCTTTGAATGAATCAAATGTTTTTCTCTCAAGGTGGAAATGAAGTTCATATTTACCCATAAATCTCATGTATTTTATAAGAAAAGAAAAAGATAATTCAAAGGAATCACTAAAAACTAAAAACCAAAGAAGGTGATATTTCTTTCTTGCGTAAATTATTGAAGTAAACATTGAACAATTTCTCATAAATGGAATGGTAAATGTCTTAAGTATAAAAAGTAAGGTCATAAATAAATTGATTGCTGAAGTGAATGGAACATGTTAGATGATGATGTAAATAGAGAGAACACTCCATGGATTAAATCACCCACACTCTAGTGTTTCAAAGGCATAGTTTATGGGAATTATGAGATCTAGTGACCAAACATGAAGGTTAATGACAATGATTAATGTTTGTAACCTATAAAATAGAGATATAAAGGTAAATATCCTACAATCACTATTTTTTATGAGGGTTTCAACAATGACATGTTGAAACTTATACTTAACATCCACTCAAAAAAAATTAATGTCTTATTTGACTATGGATCTACCCATTAATTCATATCTAAAGTATTTGTAAAGTGTAGCAAGATACCACCCAAATGATAATATTTATAATTATCAATGGAAAACCAAAATGGAATGATGATTATATATCAAGTATATGATTACTCTTTGATTGAATATTTTGAGAATGTTATTCATGTAAATCTTGTTATTCTTCCCCTAGTAGAATTTTATGAAATCTTAGGAATATATTATCTTTCATTAGATAAATCCCACAATAATTTCTGTTGAATGAAAGTAAAATTTTATTTTCTAAAACAAACTATGATCAACTATCAATGTGATCATAAATATGAACTTTCGATGGAAATAAAATCCATTGTATGGGTTTTGATTCCTATTCAAGAGGGGGTTTTATCTCAAATGGTTGGGGAGAAAATCAATATCTATGATATGACTATTGTGTCAGAGTTTTTTCATACCTTTTCAAAAGATTTTTCTATCCCTACACCAACAAGTGAATTTGAGTTCTCAATAGAACTAGTACCTGGTACCATGACTATTTCAAATACTCCCTATAGAATAACCCCAATTGAGGTGGAGGAATTGAGGAAGAAACTTTAGGAGAACCTTTACAAGGGATTCATTTGGAAAATTGTCACACCTTGGAGTGAAACTATTCTTTTTTAAAATAAATATGGGCCAATGTGACTCTACTTTGATTAGAATGAGATGAACACAATCAAAATCAATAAAAAGTGTCTTCTTCCCCATATTGATGACCAATTTGATCAACTACACAGAGCCTGATACTTTTATAAGATTGAACTTTTTTATAGATATCATCAATTGAGGTCAATAAATAGGATATACACAAGACAATATTCCATACATAGTATATAATCTATGAAGATATAGTTATTCTATTCAGTCAAACTAATTCTCATGTTATCTTCATATATTTAATGAATAAAGTATTTAGAGATTACCTTGATCATTTTATGGTAGTATTTATATATGATATTATCATCTGTTAAAAAATCAATTAATATCATAAATATCAATTGATAATTCTCCTAAATACCCAAAAGAGAGAGAAACTATATTTAAATATTAAAAAACATGAATTTTTGTAAGAAAATGTTTCATTTTTTGGATTATATAAGCTCAATAGAGGGTATATTTGTAGAGACATCAAATATGGTGGCTATTGAATGATGGAAAAGTCTAACCGTGGTGAATGATATTTATAGTTTTCTTAAATTAGGTAGATATTATTGATGTTTTGTGGAGAATTTCTAGTGAATATATAATCTAATCACCAAGTTAACTCAAAAGGGAGTAAAGTTCCTCTAAACAGATAAATGTGTGGAAAACATCAAGGAACTAGAGTAAATATTAGTCAGTTCACCTATTTTTTAATTACCCTAAAGTGGATAAGGTTTTGTAATATATAGTGATGCATATAAGTATTGATTTGGATGCTTTCTTATGTAAAATGGCATGAATACATATTATGCCTCATGATAATTGAATTTCCATGAGTAAAACTACCAAAATCGTGATTTGGAGTTAACTACAGAATTTTTTACATTAAAGATGTGGTGGTATTGTCATTACGGAAAAAGTGTGATATATATACCGATATAAAAATTAAATTTATATATTCAAATAAAATGAGTTCAATATGTTCCATATAATATGGGTAAAGCTGAAAAATGATTTTTGACTTCTCAATACATTACCACCCTGGAAAAGCGAACAAGGTGGCTGATGCTTTAAGTTGAATAAATTTAGATAGATTATCTAAGATTAGGATCACAAAAGAACCAATATTTATAGATTTTAAAAGGACAGATCTATAAATCCTGAAGGAATTAGAGAAATCTTATCTTTATCAATTTAATTTTTAACCTATATCCAAGTGAATATTAAAAAGACATAAAAACGAAGATGTAGATATACAAAATAATGTTATAAATACTCCTAATTTTATCCTTGATCATAATATAATGATAATACTCAAGAACCATGTATGTGTTCCCTTCATACTATATTTGAAAAATGGTTTATTAGATAAAGATTATAATTCTTAATTCTCTATTAATCTTAGAAGTATGAAGTTACATAGATATTTTAAATAGATTTTTTGGTGAGATGGCATGAAGATAGATATTGAAGAGTTTGTTTCACGGTGCCTAGAAGGTTAACAAGTTAAAGATGAGAGAAAAAATACTAAGTGTATGTTACAAAAATTACCCATACCAAAATCGATATAAGAAAAAATAACCATGGATTTTATCATAGGATTCCCCAAAACATCTAAAGGGTATAAAGATATATAGATTATATTTGATCACCTTACAAAGTCAACAAATTTCATTATAAAAATATAATATTCATCATTAGATCTAATTTCCAGGACATACATTAAAAAAAATTAAGGTTTCATGGAGTACCACATTTGATTAGGTCTGATTAGAATTTTGGGTTTACCTCAATGTTTTAGAGAAGTCTTCAATAATCCCTTGATATGAAGATTAGTTTTGGTACTGCATATCATTATCAAACATATGTTCAATACAAGATAATAATTCAAACCCTAGAGTATAGTTTGATTTATTATTGTCTAGATTTCAAAGGTGGTTTGGATCAACACCTCCCTCTAGTTGAGATTACATATAATAATAGCTTTCACTGGAGAATTTATATGGATCTTTATAAATATCTATATAAAGATAAGTGTAGAATTAAAATGTACAAGGATAAATTTTGACGAATAATGATATTATAACATGAGATATATAATGAAATTGAAAAGAAGGTTATGTCCATTCAACAGGATATAATGGTAGTATAAAGGGCGTAGAAAAGTTATATAGACAATCACTAGAGTGATTTGGAGTTTGAAGTTAGTGACAAGGTGTTTCAATGAATTTCTCCATGGAAGAAGAAAATTCGATTTGTAAATAAGGGATAACTAAGTTTTATATATATTGATCCCTTTTAAATTATTCATCATATTATGATGGTATCCTATCAGTTAGAGCTTCCAATAAACCTCCCACAAGTTCATCTTTTATTCAATGACACTCTCCAGAGTAGTTACATACCCAATCCTTCATATGTACTAAAATTAGAGTTTGTACCACTAGAGGAATATCTTTATAATGAGGGAAAACTAAGTGAGATTCTAGATCGAATAGAGAAAGTTCTATGAAACCATACCACTCACAGGGTAAATGTTTTGTGGTTAAGCCTCCTATTTAATTAAGCAACATAGGAATATGAGGATATTATGAGACTCTTGTATCCTCATTTATTTGTATAATAGTGGTGAATTTTTAGAGAAAAATTAATTTTAATGTGTTTATAATATAACAACCCTATGATATTTTGAAATATTTTTATTGAATAAAATTAATTTCATCGATAGTTTGTTTTGTAAACCACACTGAGTTTTAAAAAACTGTTATATATTATTATTATTATTTAAATGAGACAGTTATAATATAATTTTTAAATAGATAAATAATAATAATAATAATAACTTATTTTAAAATATTAAGTATAATTTTTTTATATAATGAAAATATATTGATAAAAAAAGTAATTAATTTTTAGAAAAGTTATTAAATGTTTTGACTGTACTATTTTCTCAAAGAAATGTTTCTATTTCATTTTCTGAACAAATAATAATAATAATTTTTAAAATTTTAAAATCTTTATTTGAAAATTTGAATTTAATTTTTTAAATATACATGTCAAAATTATATTAGGGTGAAATTTTTATAATTTTCTGAAAATATAAATTCTTCAATGAATATTGAGAAATACTAGTTTCTATGAGGAATTTCCTTTTCATTTACAAGATTTAAAAACATCAAAATTATTTTTATATAGTTTTAAAATTTAAATTAGTTAAATTATATATTTAGTTTTCCAAAATAGGTTTTTCAAATAAATTTCATATTCAATTTTTATATTAAATCTTTCTCTACTTATGAAAATACTTCTCTTTGAAAATACGCTTTCTCATCACATTGGTGGGTTTAATTTTAAATTAAATTCATCAAATTATGTGAGTTTAATTTCTAAAAAATGGATTTATTATTTGGAATCATCATAATTTATATTATCTAATAATTTAAAATTATTTCTTTACCTTAATTATTAATAAAAAGTGTAAATATTATTTTCCACATTTAAGGTAAAAATGGGTTTATTGGGAGATTAAAAAAATAAGGATTAAAAATTAAACAAACATTTCAAAAACCAAATTATAGAATTATTTAGCACTTGTCGTGTATAATAAATCACAATGGTACATTTTGAAGCCTTTTGGGATGTGAAAAATGTTAGTACAACATTTTTTTTCATAAATTACAAGTGTGCCACTCACCTCACATATAAAAAAACACCACTTCTCCTCTACTCCTTGCACTTAAAAAATCATTTAGTTCATTATATTACTAGAATCTATATTTATTATAGGCCTATACACATCCTACATTCATTTTATGATATCATAAATCTAATCTTTGAATGCTTTAGGTTAAACCTAAAGAGGTTGTCCAAATAAGTTATAAAGTAATTAAATATCCCTTTTGACTTCTTCTTCAAACTAATTAAAATATTCACCAATTATTATGATATAATAATAGTATTTTATTCTATATAATAAGATATTATTATGTTTATTTCATAATATATATTTATTCTACCTCCATTAAATGGGAAACCAAACCATTGGTCATGTGTACGAGAGACTACTACCTCACGAAACGATGTTATTCGCTTTCCATCATCACCTATCATAGGTGGATATAATGATGTATTAAATTTTCATATATAATATTTATGATATTGTCAAAAAATTTAATTATTATATCACATTATCCTTCTACATTACATTTTTTGGAAATACGATAATGTCGCTCATGCGTATGACAGACTACCACCTCACGAACTGATGTAATTTCTTCATACTTTTAAAAGAAGGTAATAAGGATGATTTTAATGAAAATCTGAGAAATATATGAAATAAATATTATTAATTAATTGTAATATATTATTTTCCTATCATTATTTCAATATCTCGAGAAAATAGAAACAACATTCATTTGTGCGTACAACCTACCATCTCTATAACGGGTGTATTTCATTTTCTATATCTAAATGTAATTGATTAATCTAAATAAATATATAATTAATATATATGATATTTATATCATTGATAAAAGTATGTATATTATTTAACCATGTTAAATTTATATGACTAAAAATAACAAATAAAAACACGCACAAAAACAGAGAAGTTATTGCACAAAATGTGATTTTAACAAGGAATTGATAATAAACGAGTAATAAAATCTCATAGGTAAATTATATATTGGATGATATATATAATTATGGTTATTTAATCGATGTTTAATAGACTTATGTTTATTATAAAAGAGTTTTTCACATGCACAATGGAAGTTTTGACTTAAGGTAAGGGATTTTTTGTCTTAATGTTTCTTCTTTGGGTCATTAGTTATATTATGAACATAGATTATTTTATGAGGTTTAAATATAGAAAATTTGAAATTTATTATCATTGATTTATTTCTTATCAAGATATTTCAGGCCTTATTTAATTTTATTCTCTCATGGGATTTTAACTCAGTTTTTCCAAATTCATAAGGGTTTTATGATACAATCTCATCATTTATTGAGATTTTTTATGTTTATATTTCCAATGACAAAATATAATGATACAAATCTCAATAAAATAATTTAAATTATCATCCTATATTTATCTCATTAGAATATATTTTCTAACTTTATTTTCTTCTATTTATGTACTAAATAGTTCAAAATACTGTTTTTAAGAAAAATTGACTTTATGTCTCTTTTCTGTCAGAAATTCTTTCTCTTTTTTGTCAATGTTTTCTAAATTTGTTTTGAAAAATGTTTATTATTCCTATGTGATTTTTACATTCATTATCACCATTTTTATAATTTTTACCAATGTTTTAAATGGAATATTTCTATCATTTTCCAAACAAGGTGCATTTTTCTTTTACTGAAAATGTGAATGAAATCTTTATTTTAATGTGTATGACATATACAGAATTTATCATTGTAATAAAAATTATTTTATTTGAATATTCATTTATATGCTTTAATTTTTATTTTCAAATTAATTATTTTACAAATTATTTTATGAATTTCTAATGTTATTTTCAAAGAAAATTTATTTTCATCAAGAAACCTTCCACGTAATCATTCAAAATATTTTCTCCAATTAGTTGACATCCTTTGGTAGAATGTATGATTTACTAAGGATATTATCCAAGGATAACATTATTAATATTCCTTTATATTGTTTTTTCATTATGTTAATATTTTTATGAAAACCATTTCTCTTCCATGGGTTATACCATTATAAAATGCTTATGAAACCTACTTCATTTTCCAGGGGTTATTCATTGATGAAATGATGAAATGATTTTGAAACATATTTCTTTTCAATAAGTTATATTGTGTTGAAATGTTTATGAAACCCATTTATTTTAATGTGTACTAATATAAGAAATATTTTAGGATCTTGTGGCACATGTATCTATTATTTTCATTATTTGATGGGTGGGAACAATATCTCTCTCTAATGAACTGAGTAAAGATTGATATCTCATGAGATAAATTGAATTTGAATGGGGATTGAACCCAATTCAATAAAGGAATCTCTCTACTATGATAATATAGGGAGTAAACTTCTTCCTGTATAATAGTATTAGAAATCATCCGTGAACTAATGAGGAAACTATTTTCTATTCTTATGTGTATGCCATATATCTATTCCTTATTCCAATTTTATATTCTCATAGTCAATGTTCTTTAAATACATTTTGATTCTTGTCTTACGGACTTCCAATATTGATTCCATGACTCCAGTTTATAATCTATGATATGTTGGTTAGTGTTTTTAAATGTAATTCAAATCTTCTAATACCCTTATTCTCATGATATTTTGATATCTCGCTTTTTCATGCTTACTAACCATCTGATTTCATCCTTTATCATGTTTCCTTTACACAAATTATAATGAAATGTATCATGTATGATATGTCTCAGAAGGGTTCTTATTATGAAGGTTAGAGATGATGTAGTTCACTTATGGGCCAGTTTTTTTATGTTTCAATGATTCCAAAGGAACTATACCTAGATGATTCTAGCATGGATCATTATCTTATGTAGTGAATATTCATATATCAAGTTTTTGTAATTATGTAAGATAAGTTTTAATCTTTATAGATAGTTCATGGTTGATCAAAAGTAAAGGATGAACTATAAGTGAATTTGATGAAAAATTAGATGAATTAATATTTCAAGGTTATATACCAAATTAAAGTTTATATAGATGCTAAGGAAATAATATTTAGAAAAAAATTTATTCAGATAATACTGTTTGAATAGAATGAAGATTTAAAAAAATCAGTTATCAATTATAGTAAGGATGATGTTGTGATTGCTAAATCAAAATAAGTGCAATGATATATTTCACAAACATAAGTAGATGATGTAGATTTTTTATACCTTATTGATAATGACAGAATACATTAATTAATAGGTTCTTGTTCATGAAAAGAAGCATTTGGATATAAGAAACATAATTGGGGACTAGAATATAGGTATTCATTCTTGAATAAAAAACATGGGAACCAATCCCAATAATTAAACCCATAAATGATCAATAATACTTTAATAATAAAGAGTATATCCAATATATGAATATATAATTGTAACAATTTGATTAAAATAAAACATGAGAACTTATTCAATGACCAATGGGGAAAATTTAATTGAAAAAATATATTTAGGAAAAATTAAGTGAGTGTGGAAGTGTTAAAAGAAATAAATATATACTTGTTTATAAAGGATATTCTCAAGTTCATGGAATTTATTTTAATGAGACATTTTCTGTAACACCCGAGATTCTTTATGAGTAATATTTTGTTTTTATATCATCAAAAGAATCTTTCACTACACACTTTCTTGGCTTACTTTACACGCAATCGTGACCTTCCTCGATAGCTTGCGTCGTACACAATATCGAGTTTCACTAAACAACAATATGCTATTAAAACTAGCCGTTATGAATAGTAATAACCACTTTTTGAAATTTTATAAATTTTATTTTTCAAAATGGACTTCATTTTTGGACTCAGAATATCGAAATTAGCCTAGGGTGAAATTCTGGTATTTTTCTGAAAACTTTCAATTTTTGATGAATAGTGAAACCACTCAGTGGTAGGTAAAAAAAACTGAATTTTGCATAAAACGTAATTTTACCACTTCTGTGAATGGAATTTCAAAAATCCGATAGACACGATTGATATCAGTAAGTAAAATGTGGTTCAATGAGATAAAAATAATTTTTTGGTGAATAGTAACTTTTTACTTTTTTTACCGCGGTTAATAGTAAATAGGGTAACTAAGGGTAAATATGATATTACTATTACCCTAACACATGTCCTAATTCTATTGGATAAGTTTAATTCGACCAAAAACAAACTTAGGAATAAAATATGACCATTTAGGTCCACTTGGATTAGATTAGGACATTTATTATTAATTTATTTAAAGAAGGGTTAAAATAGTTAAAATCAAAGATTAATAAGTAAATCATTTGTAATATGGGGTTATACATAAGATAAATTAGACTATAAATATTCATTAGAAATCTAAACAGATTTCCTACATAATGGTATTTTATTTATAATTTTTAGACATTAAATAATTTAATTTAATTATGACACAACGATGATGCAGTAATTATCTTATTTATGAAATATTGACATAATTGATGTTATAAACACCAAAATAAATGTAATTTGAGACTTTTTATGAATTACACTAATTTTCTAGGTTAATATGATATATTAGTGTTGATTTAATCAACTTTATTCGAACATATAATTCTGTTATGACTTTCAAATAAATCATATATCAAATAGTGTCAAAATTGACACAAAATAGTTTTTAAATCAAATATTATATTATTAATTGTTATTTTATTCCTAAAAATCTAAGGTTCGGACAAATGACTTATATAAGGATATATATATTAATAATAAATAATTTGGGGTTCGTTTGGCATGTTATAGTAAGTGTATTAACCATATAGTGAAAGAAAACAAAAAGACACGGTAAAAGTTAAATTATTTAACTTAGAGTTAAATCTAATTGATAAGGTTAAAATAATACCCTAAACTTGTCTAAATCCTATTGGTTGATAGTATTTCGACCCATCCCCACTTTAGCTTCGAAATAAGACCCTTTGGAACCATTATAAACTGATTTTGACTTTAAAATAAAATAATATTTTGAGATATTCCTAAGGTGCCCCTCTCCTCCCTTATAAAAGGGCACCTCCTCCCCCTCCTCCTCACACCAATTTGAGCACTCAAGCTCGGACAACCCCTGCCATTTTCTCCTCTCCACTTCCCTAGAATAATCCTAGAGGTCCTGGTCTTCTTCAAATACCAATCTTACTTCCCTAAGTGGAGGATTCAGAGAAGCGTTCCAAAGAAGAGGTAATATCCATTACCGATCTTTTCAATTTCTTTCTTCTTCAACTTCTTCTTCTTTAGTTGTTTCATAATAAAGTAATAACATCAGTATTACTTACATACTGATATGTTATAATAAATATGAAACAACCCTAATTCACCTTCTATCCATCCTACGAAAAAATGAAATCACCGCGCGTGCGTACGTACGGAATACCGTCTCCACGCCGTGGTGTAATCTATTTTCCACCACCACCTTACAAGGATGGGTATAATGGTGTAATGAGTAACTATTTATGATTATTATAAAGTAATATTGATACTGAAATAATATATATATATACTCCAATATAATTCCATGATCATAGGAACGATATCATCACTCGTGCGTACGTACGGAATACCATCTCCACGATGTGATGCGACTCGTTCTACATGATCATCATTACATAGTAATTATATAAATGAATTGAATGAATAAATATGATATATGTTACACTAATACCATTCTGGATATAAGGTATCTATAACCTTAAAAGAATAATAAGAATGTATTCGGCAAAACACGCATAAGAACAAAAGGCAATAAAGACCCGAGTAACAAGTAACAATGAAATATTACTAACAAGAAGCTAAGAATATGACCATATATGATATCATATCAATATGTATGATTCTGGAATAATTCAATAACATTATTTAAACCATTATACAGGATCTTCGGACACGTAAAAAGCAAATCGGACCTAAGGTAAGGGAAATATCACAATCTCATTTTTATCCGAGATTGTTTATTCGTAAGTATTTACTGGGGTGTATTTTATCATCAACATCCATGTTCCTTCAATATATAATATTGTTTCCATCCACTTACAATAGTTTAAATCCAATTTTACCCTTCGGTAAGTTTTTAGTAAAAGATATGAAAGGAATCTTTTGTCGTTTTTCATACGAGGTACTTTTTGACTTTTCCGACAAAAGTACGGGAAGAATGTTTTTTTTAACTTATACGGCATGAATGGATTTTTAAAACATTATTTCCAAGAAGCTTCCTTTACAAGTTTTCAAGTTTATTTTTAGTCAGCTTCTTTTAGTTTAGAATTTTATGACATTTTAAGAAAAGAAAAGTTTTTTTGAAGAAGAAAGGATATTTTCCTCAAGAATGGAGTTCAAGTGTTTTATCAAAATTATTTTCCATCTAAGATAACAAAGGGTTCTGTTTTTATCCCTATTATTACATTGATTTGATTATGTTGTGAGGGAATTATTTTTATGAAGTCATTTACCTTATATGGTTTGTTTTATGATGTCATGATGTTTCAAGAATCCCATTTTTGTTACATGTGTTATGTGATGATGTATGTTTTATGATTATGTGGCACACATAAGAAAGGATTCATTATAAGATGGGTGAGACCTATATCTCCCTCCAATGCATTGGGTAACGATTTATATCTCATGAGATAGACATGGCTGGAACGGAAGGTTATTTCGGTTCAGTGATATAGGACTGAAACGAGGAGTGAACTCGGTTCAGAAATGGACTTTGTCCGCTAAGATAGTCTTGGAAATGAGTCATGACTAACAAGAAATGATTTTCCATGATTATGTGTGCATGCCACAAAGTTTCAAGTTTCATGTTATGATTATGGGGATCTCATTTTCACTTCTATGATTTATTCCATGTTAAGATATTATGATCTCTTTTGCAGGTTAGGATTTTCAAAAAGATATGATATGATTTTTATTTCTTTTATTTGCCCTTGCTGAGCATTTGAGCTCACCCTTTTATGTTTTCTTTTCCCCAGGTTAGGAAGATGGATATTAAGTAGAATATGCTAAAAGGGACCCTAGATATGATGAAATAAATGGGAGACACTGTAGAAGATTTATGAACCAGTTGTTTACGTTTCCCAGTTTCTAAAGACACTATACCTATACGGTCCTTTATGGTTTTGTCATATGTTGTAATAAGTGTGCTTCAATTTTGAAGTATTAACAATGTATGTAAAGTATGGGTCGTTATAGTTGGTATCAGAGGAAAGGTATAGTCAACCTTTGGAAACTAGGATGTGAAAGTCTTAGTAAGAACCCTAAGGATAAGTCTAAGCATAGAACACAATCTTAGTGTTTTAGAAATGGCCATGAATACCCTAGGATAAGACCTTAAGTGTGAAATTTTATTCTTGATTATGTGGTTTTCCTATTATAATTAGTGTTGCTCACACTATTCTTCTTGGTTTTAGTCAATGGCTGGAACCCGAAGGAACCGTGTTAATGCGGAATCCGATGGGCAATGCAATGATTGTCCCCCTGAGCAACCAAACAATATGAGAGCTGGAATGAAAAATCTTGTAGCCATGATCACACAACTTTCTCAAGCTATGAATCATGCAGGACTTCCAAACGAGCAAAGGAAGGAGCAACATTCTGATGAATCCTTCATGAGGCAGCGTCCACCTTCTTTCAGCGGGTCTACTGATCCATTAGTTGCTGAACAATGGATTAGTACTACTGAAAAGATATTTTCAGTTCTTCAATGTTCTGAACATGATAAAGTCATCCTAGCAGTGTATCGTTTGGAAGGAGATGCTGATCAATGGTGGAATCTTATTAAGAATATGAGGCAAAGGGAGGAAATTGAGTCTATGGAATGGGACGAGTTCAAGAACTTATTTTTCAATAAGTACTTCCCTCGTATTCTCCGAACAAAGATGGATAAAGAGTTTCTTGAACTGAAGCAGAGGGATGATGAATCTGTTGGTACCTATGAAGCAAATTTTACAAGACTTGCAAGGTACGCTTCTGGTATTATTATCCAACCTGAGAGTAAGATCGATCGATTCTTTAGTGGCTTAAAACCAAGTCTTCGAAGGGCGTTAGCCATAAGGGACTTCAATAGCTACGAGGAAATCGTTCGATGTGCTCTCAAAGTCGAGATGGAGATTGGAGTAACCCATCAGTCACATGGGTTTGAGAAGAAGAGGAAGATGAAATTCAAAGGAAAATCTAAAGAGCACACTGAAAAGAAGATGAGCTTTCCCTTATGCTCAAAGTGTGGAAAGAAACATGGAGGGAGTTGTCTTAAAGGGACAAGTAAATGTTTCAAATGTGGAAAGGAAGGTCATCGGGCATTTGAATGCCGCGACAATGGGAAGAAGATGTCTAATGATTCAAACAAAGGAAGGGATACACAGAATGAACCTACTACACTTCAATGTTTCAAGTGCAAGGAGATGGGGCATTATGCCAATCAATGCCCAAATCCAAGGGTTGATGATGATGGTCGACGTCAACAAAATCTTAAGGCTAAAGACAAAGGAAAGTCACATGCAATTTCTATCAGCGATGTGGAGTACGATAACGAAGTGGTGAAAGGTACACTTACCATCCACTCTAAAGTAGAAAATGTTTTATTTGATTCTGGATCCACCCACTCTTTTATTTCTGAAAAATTTTCTAAGGGTATCACCGTACTACCTCAACAATTATATGTTGAGTTAGCTGTGACAACACCTAATGGCACAACAGTCGCATCAAAAGTTTATAATTCTTCTCCGATCGAAGATTGTGGGAAAGTGCTTCCTGCAAATCTTGTGATCCTTCCTTTAGTGGAATTTGATGTGATTCTTGGCATGGATTGGCTTTCTCTACATGGATCTCATATCAATTTCCAAAGAAGGGAAGTCACATTTCATATTCCAGATCAATCTATGATCGTCTATCAATGCAAGGATGAACATAACCTTCCAGTGGAAATTTCTTCCATCTTATGGGTATTGATTCCACTAAATGAAGGTTATTTATCTCAAATGGTTGGTGAGAAACTTACGATTAAGAATATGCCCATCGTACGGGAGTTTGATGATGTCTTTCTGGAGGAATTATCGGGTCTTCCACCAAATCGTGAAGTTGAGTTTTCAATAGAACTCGTACCGGGTGCTTTGCCTATTTCAAAGACACCTTATAGAATGGCCCCAATTGAGTTGCAGGAATTGAAGAAGCAACTCCAAGAGAATCTTGATAAGGGATTCATACGCCCTAGTGCGTCACCTTGGGGAGCACCTTTTCTATTTGTTAAGAAGAAAGATGGATCAATGAGACTCTGCATTGATTATCGAGAACTTAACAAGATCACTATCAAGAACAAATATCCTCTCCCACGCATTGATGACTTATTTGACCAACTACGCGGAGCTCAATACTTTTCCAAGATTGATCTTCGTTCAGGGTATCATAAATTAAGGGTCAAAAGGGAGGATATACCAAAGACGGCTTTCCGTACAAGGTATGGACACTATGAATTTATAGTGATGTCATTTGGTCTTACTAATGCCCCTGCTATCTTCATGGATCTAATGAATAGAGTCTTTAGAGACTATCTTGATCAATTTGTGGTAGTCTTTATAGACGATATTCTTGTCTATTCAAAGAGAAAGGAAGAGAAAGAAGATCACTTGAGAATTATATTGAAGACCCTGATAAAGGAAAAGCTTTATGCCAAATTTACCAAGTGTGAATTTTGGCTTCAAAAAGTTACATTTTTAGGTCACATAATCTCAAAAGAGGGGATATCTGTGGATCCAGCAAAAACAGAGGTTATCGAAAGATGGTCGAGACCAACAACAGTAACTGAGATCCGAAGTTTTCTTGGTTTGGCTGGATATAATCGACGTTTTGTAAAAGATTTTTCACGATTATCTAATCCACTCACCAAGTTGACTCGGAAAGGAGTTAGGTTTGTCTGGACAGAGGAATGTGAAGAGAATATCAAGGAGTTGAAAAGAAGGTTATCCAGTGCACCTGTGCTCACACTGCCTTGTAGTGGAGAAAGGTTTGTGATCTACAGTGATGCATCCAAGAAGGGATTGGGGTGTGTTCTTATGAAAAATGATATGGTGATAGCTTATGCCTCACGACAGTTGAAAATCCATGAGCAAAATTACCCAACACATGATTTGGAGTTGGCTGCGGTAATCTTTTCATTAATGATTTGGAGGCATTACCTTTATGGTGAAAGGTGTGATATTTATACTGATCATAAAAGTTTAAAGTATATTTTCACACAAAAGGAGTTGAATATGTGTCAAAGAAGATGGTTGGAACTGATTAAGGATTATGACTGCTCAATCCATTACCACCCTGGGAAAGCAAACAAGGTGGCAGATGCATTAAGTCAACAAGACCATGCTAGTTTATCCATGATGAGGATCACAAAAGATCCAATATTTATGGATTTACAAAGGATGGATCTTGGAATTATAATGGAAGAGGAAAAATCTTATCTTTCTCAAATGAATGTTCAACCATCTATACATGTGAAGATTAAAGAGGCACAGAAAGAAGATGTCGAGTTACAAAAGAAGGTGAGAAATGTTCCTGAATTCAACCTTGATTGTGATGGGATAATAAAGTTCAGGAATCGGGTTTGTGTTCCTCCCATCCCCGAATTAAAGAAGGAGCTGTTGGATGAGGCTCATAGTTCATCATTCTCTATTCATCCTGGAAGCACGAAGATGTATAGGGACCTGAAAGAGTACTTCTGGTGGGATGGAATGAAAAGAGATGTTGCTGAATATGTCTCTCGATGCTTGGTTTGTCAACAAGTTAAAGCTGAGAGACAGAAGTCTAAGGGGATGTTACAACCATTGCCCATACCCGAATGGAAATGGGAAAAGATCACTATGGACTTTGTCACAGGACTTCCTAAAACATCCAAAGGAAATAATGCTATTTGGGTCATAGTTGATCGTCTTACAAAGTCTGCACACTTCATTCCTATTAGAGAGGATTTCTCTCTAGATCGGCTTGCCATGATATATGTAAAGGAAGTGGTAAGATTGCATGGAGTACCACTTTCTATTATATCTGATCGGGATCCGAGATTTACCTCGAAGTTCTGGCGAAGTCTTCAGCATACTCTGGATACAGAGTTGAGTTTCAGCACTTCTTATCATCCCCAGACAGACGGTCAGTCTGAGAGAACAATTCAAACTCTCGAAGATATGTTGAGAGCTTTCTCTATGGATTTCGAAGGAGGTTGGGATCAACACCTACCTTTGGTGGAATTTTCTTATAATAATAGCTTTCACTCCAGTATTCAGATGGCTCCTTATGAAGCTCTCTATGGAAAGAAATGCAGGACTCCAACTTGCTGGGATGAAGTTGGGGAAAGAAAGCTATTAGGACCTGATCTCGTTGATGAAATGGCAGAAAAGGTCAGATCTATTCAACAACACATAAGAGCGGCTCAGAGTCGACAGAAAAGTTATACCGACAACCGAAGAAAAGACCTAGAGTTTGAAGTGGGTGATAAAGTGTTCTTACGAATATCTCCCTGGAAGATGGTTATGAGATTTGGAAAGAAGGGGAAGTTGAGCCCTAGATATATCGGTCCTTTCGAAATACTGGATCGTGTTGGGAAGGTAGCTTACCGATTGGCGCTTCCACCGAATCTCTCTCAAGTTCACGATGTGTTCCATGTATCTCTCCTGAGAAAGTACATACCTGATCCTTCACATGTACTCAGCTCAGAAGTTGTAACGCTGGAGCAAGATCTTTCTTATGAAGAACAGCCGATAGAGATTCTGGATTGTAGTGAAAAAGTCCTACGAAACAAGACCACTCGCTTGGTGAAAGTTTTATGGAGGAACCACCAACTTGAAGAAGCTACATGGGAGCTTGAGGATATGATGAGGGAGAAGTATCCTCATCTGTTTGTTACAAAGTGACGAATTTCGAGGGCGAAATTCTTTTTAAGGGGGGTAGAATGTAACACCCGAGATTTTTTATGAGTAATATTTTGTTTTTATATCATCAAAAGAATCTTTCACTACACACTTTCTTGGCTTACTTTACATGCAATCGCGACCTTCCTCGATAGCTTGCGTCGTACGCAATACCGAGTTTCACTATACAACAATATGCTATTAAAACTAGCCGTTATGAATAGTAATAACCACTTTTTGAAATTTTATAAATTTTATTTTCCAAAATGGACTTCATTTTTGGACTCAGAATATCGAAATTAGCCTAGGGTGAAATTTTGGTATTTTTCTGAAAACTTTCAATTTTTGATGAATAGTGAAACCACTAAGTGGTAGGTTAAAAAAACTGAATTTTGCATAAAACTTAATTTTACCACTTCTGTGAATGGAATTTCAAAAATCCGATAGACACGGTTGATATCAGTAAGTAAAATGTGGTTCAATGAGATAAAAATAATTTTTTGGTGAATAGTAACTTTTTACTTCTTTTACCGCGGTTAATAGTAAATAGGGTAACTAAGGGTAAATATGATATTACTATTACCCTAACACATGTCCTAATTCTATTGGATAAGTGTAATTCGACCAAAAACAAACTTAGTAATAAAATATGACCATTTAGGTCCACTTGGATTAGATTAGGACATTTATTATTAATTTATTTAAAGAAGGGTTAAAATAGTTAAAATCAAAGCTTAATAAGTAATTCATTTTTAATATGGGGTTATACATAAGATAAATTAGACTATAAATATTCATTGGAAAGCTAAACAGATTTCCTACATAATGGTATTTTATTTATAATTTTTAGACATTAAATAATTTAATTTAATTATGACACAACGATGATGCAGTAATTATCTTATTTATGAAATATTGACATAATTGATGTTATAAACACCAAAATAAATGTAATTTGAGACTTTTTATGAATTACACTAATTTTCTAGGTTACTATGATATATTAGTGTTGATTTAATAAACTTTATTTGAACATATAATTCTGTTATGACTTTCACAAAAATCATATATCAAATAGTGTCAAAATTGACACAAAATAGTTTTTAAATCAAATATTATATTATTAATTGTTATTTTATTCCTAAAAATCTAAGGTTCAGCCAAATGACTTATATAATGATATATATATTAATAATAAACAATTTGGGGTTCGTTTGGCATGTTATAGTAAGTGTATTAACCATATAGTGAAAGAAAACAAAAAGACACGGTAAAAGTTAAATTATTTAACTTAGAGTTAAATCTAATTGATAAGGTTAAAATAATACCCTAAACTTGTATAAATCCTAATGGATGATAGGATTTCGACCCATCCCCACTTTAGCTTCTAAATAAGACCCTTTGGAACCATTATAAACCGATTTTGACTATAATATAAAATAATATTTTGAGATATTCCTAAGGTGCCCCTCTCCTCCCTTATAAAAGGGCACCTCCTCCCCCTCCTCCTCACACCAATTTGAGCACTCAAGCTTGAAAAAACCCTGCCATTTTCTCCTCTCCACTTCCCTAGAATAATCCTAGAGGTCCTGGTCTTCTTCAAAGACCAATCTTAGTTCCCTAAGTGGAGGATTCAAAGAAGCGTTCCAAAGAAGAGGTAATACCCATTACCGATCTTTTCAATTTCTTTCTTCTTCAACTTATTCTTCTTTAGTTGTTTCATAATAAAGTAATAACATAAGTATTACTTACATACTGATATTTTATTATAAATATGAAACAACCCTAATTCACCTTCTATCCATCCTACGGAAAAATGAAATCACCGCGCGTGCGTACGTACGGAATACCGTCTCCACGCCGTGGTGTAATCTATTTTCCACCACCACCTTACAAGGATGGGTATAATGGTGTAATGAGTAACTATTTATGATTATTATAAATTAATATTGATAATGAAATAATATATATATATACTCCAATACAATTCCACGATCATAGGAACGATATCATCACTCGTGCGTACGTACGGAATACCGTCTCCACGATGTGATGCGACTCGTTCTACATGATCATCATTACATAGTAATTATATAAATGAATTGAATGAATAAATATGATATATGTTACACTAATACCATTCTGGATATAATGTATCTATAACCTTAAAAGAAGAATAAGAATGTATTCGGCAAAACACGCATAAGAACAAAAGGCAATAAAGACCCGAGTAACAAGTAACAATGAAATATTACTAACAAGAAGCTAAGAATATGACCATATATGATATCATATCAATATGTATGATTCTGGAATAAGTCAATAACATTATTTAAACCATTATACAGGATATTCGGACACGTACAAAGCAAATCGGACCTAAGGTAAGGGAAATATCACAATCTCATTTTTATCCGAGATTTTTTATTCGTAAGTATTTACTGGGGTGTATTTTATCATCAACATCCATGTTCCTTCAATATATAATATTGTTTCCATCCACTTACAATAGTTTAAATCCAATTTTACCCTTCGCTAAGTTTTTAGTAAAAGATATGAAAGGAATCTTTTGTCGTTTTTCATACAAGGTACTTTTTGACTTTTCCGACAAAAGTACGGGAAGAATGTTTTTTTTAACTTATACGGCATGAATGGATTTTTAAAACATTATTTCCAAGAAGCTTCCTTTACAAGTTTTCAAGTTTATTTTTAATCAAATTCTTTTAGTTTAGAATTTTATGACATTTTAAGAAAAGAAAAGTGTTTTTGAAGAAGAAAGGATATTTTCCTCAAGAATGGAGTTCAAGTGTTTTATCAAAATTATTTTCCATCTAAGATAATAAAGGGTTCTGTTTTTATCCCTATTATTACATTGATTTGATTATGTTGTGAGGGAATTATTTTTATGAAGCCATTTACCTTATATGGTTTGTTTTATGATGTCATGATGTTTCAAGAATCCCATTTTTGTTACATGTGTTATGCGATGATGTATGTTTTATGATTATGTGGCACACATAAGAAAGGATTCATTATAAGATGGGTGGGACCTATATCTCCCTCCAATGCATTGGGTAACGATTTATATCTCATGAGATAGACATGGCTGGAACGGAAGGTTATTTCGGTTCAGTGATACAGGACTGAAACGAGGAGTGAACTCGGTTCAGAAATGGACTTTGTCCGCTAAGATAGTCTTGGCAATGAGTCATGACTAACAAGAAATGATTTTCCATGATTATGTGTGCATGCCACAAAGTTTCGAGTTTCATGTTATGATTATGGGGATCTCATTTTCACTTCTATGATTTATTCCATGTTAAGATATTATGATCTCTTTTGCAGGTTATGATTTTCAAAAAGATATGATATGATTTTTATTTCTTTTATTTGCCCTTGCTGAGCATTTGAGCTCACCCTTTTATGTTTTCTTTTCCCCAGGTCAGGAAGATGGATATTAAGTATAATATGCTAAAATGGACCCTAGATATGATGAAATAAATGGGAGACACTGTAGAAGATTTATGAACCAGTTGTTTACATTTCCCAGTTTCTAAAGACACTATACCTATACGGTCCTTTGTGGTTTTGTCATATGTTGTAATAAGTGTGCTTCAATTTTGAAGTATTAACAATGTATGTAAAGTATGGGTCTTTATATTTTCCCCTGTTTCCATACATTAAACTATAAGTATCTTTTTAACATTGTAGGTCAATGGAATTACAGAAAAACCATATGGATGTAAAGTCAGCTTTTCTTAATGGTGAAATGCATAAATAAATATACATGAAAAAATATGAGTATTTTTAGTTTGATAATGGTGGATGAAAGATATGAAAATAAAAAAGGCTCACTAGGGGATGAAATAAGTTCCAATTTATTTCTATTTTAAACTATATGAGTACTTGAGAAGCATATATTTCAATAAAATACTTTCTAAGAACAATTTATATATAAATAAGTAAACACCCCATCATTGATTGTGAGTTTATATATTAATAACATCATATAGTCTTATGAGGAAGAAAATATATGTGAATATATTTCTATTCAAATGATTAAAAAGTTATATATATCACTTCTTAATGAAATGGGATTCTTCTTGGGGATATAAATAACCCAAACAGGTGAACATGTTTTCATTTCAACAAGAAATTATGATAAACAATTATTGGAAAGATTTGAAATAATGGAATAAATAGAATTATATTCTCTTATAAATATGGGAACTAAGCTAATCTAGAATTATGGTGGAAGAGTATACAATAAGAAGAAATTTAGAAAACTCAATGGAATTATTTTGTATTTTAATGATTCCAGGAAAAACATTATTTTATATGTTATTTAATATTCCAGATTCTAGTCAAATCCAATGGAATAGCATCTGTTATAATCCAATATAATACTAAGATATATTTTAAAAACTTATAGTTATGGTGTTTTTCATAATGAGGGAATAATAAATAAAATTTTATTTTCAAATACTAATTGGAGTGGATCTATTGATGACATAAAGTCCAATTCAAGTAGGAGTGTTCATTATTGGTTATAAATGTTTGGAATTGAATTCAAAGAAACTACCAATAGTGACACTAAGTACAACTGAGGCCAAATATTTTTTTATAAACAAACAACTTCTTGTATGTTGTGGATTAGTGCATATCTTGAAGATATGTATATACAAACTATATATCCACTCATTTTCATTTATGATAAAAACACCATAAAATTATCCAAAACTCTAGTGCATCATTCTATATTGAAGCACATTGATATAAGGTATCATTTTCTTAAGGAGAAGGTGGAAGATTTTATATTGAAGTTGGAATTTATTCTATATAAAAAATAGGTTGCTGATATTTTAACTAAGCCTCCCACAACTAAGCCCTTTGAAATACCGAGGTTATAAATGGGAGTATAGAATAAACCCCATCACTGAGGTTTAAAATTTATTTTGAGTCGCCTCTTTCAAATTTTCCATTTTTATCTTAGAGGAAATATATCTTCTGAGGGGGGAAACATATTCTTCGTGTGAATTGTTTTAATTTTCATGTTGAGTTTTATAAGAAATACATGTAGTTAATATTTACTTTTTATTCATGAGAGATATTATTTTTAAGGTTATAATATATGATTTTTTTTATCACTCTTTTTTTCTAAACTAATATTTATCACTATAGACACCATGAAATGTGTTCAATATAGTTTTCTGTAGAGTGAAGATATGATTGTCACATAGACAACAAATGTCATGTATGAGTAAATATGTTTTCACCATGAAGAAATAAGATGTAGGATGGATTTATATGTGCCAAAATATGACACCATAGCCTATGAATAAGGGGAATAAGTCTACTTACTTCTCTTGGTTCCTTTCACATGTAATTAGTTTGGACACTCCTTATGGATTCCTAGAGTACCTTGAGTCGATACAATCCTCAAGAAACTGATCAAACCTCATCACCTCACTCATATTCCAGGTAAAATCTAAAATGGGCATCCACCTTAAGAGTAAGACCCCACCAATTCCCAAATGGGCACCCTCTTTAGGAGTAAGCCCCAACCATTCTCATATGGGTATCCTTCTTAAGAGTAAGCCCCAACAAAAACCTCAAAGGGCAGCCATCTTCGTATAAGACCCTCACCTTAATTTCTCCCTCCATACATTGGACCCTTGTCCAATGTAAATAGAATAGAGAAAAGGATCATTGCCTCACCCTCTTCCACGGTCGATGCTCCCTCTTCCATCAGCAGGGGAAGAAAAGTGTGAAGTGTCATTTTTGAAATCTTTCAAATCCCATTGTTTCTCACACAGAGCATGACTAATGTGGGCTTAGAGATATGTGATGGTTACAACATGTACACAAACACTCCCTGAAATGAACTACGAGAACAATGATTCCTGTTTAAACTTGGATATGTAGGAATCCTCCTCAAGGCCCAAGATCACCAGAATAAACAATGAGAAATCAGATTCATATTCAAACCAGGATATGTAGGATGCCTCAATAAGGCTCGAGCTCACTGGATATCATCCTCATGAATCCAATTTTAATTCCTTTAATTCGGGCATTCTCCTTAGAAATAATACCCAAATTAAAACCCCCCAAGTCATCAAGGAATCCTTTTTGGTAGTAAGCCCAAACTCATCTTTCTCAGAGGACCATACTCTCCTTTGAAATTTATCTACTACATGATATTTGATTCTCATTAATATGGTATACGTAGGAATCATCCTTAAGGTTCAATGCCAAAACATCAAATCAACCCTATTCTCCTTGGGTGTCTAATCCTACATAGAAACTCATATCCTTTACAAGTTCTTCGGGATGCTTCAACATAAGTCCCATACTAAGTTTTGACCAAGCACCTTTCTCTTAGAGTTCCTTATCACATGACCTTAAAAGGTATGATTTGTCCCATTAAGAGACATTGAGCTACGAGGGTTCTGATTCTTTTCATAAGGATATGTGTGTAGCCCATTTTACGAGAATGATCCTGAGATCAAAACAAACCTTCATCTACTTGGATGAAAATAAATTCAAGGGTGCCCCACTGAGTGGCTTAAAAACTAGTATCATCACAACGATGATTAAAATAATCTCTAATCGGTATATTACAGGATACCATTGATGGAAACCTCGAATACATATAGATTTTTCTATTAATGAAGAATGTTGAATGCATACTGATGATTCTAAATTTTACACATGTTAATAAGTGATTGTAAATTCCATGGTATACTTATGATATACTTTGTGAATTAATAAGGATTCATGAAAATATATTAAATTTACAAAGAGAGTCTCGGAGTAGACAATAATTCCCCCCAAAAGGGTGTGATGAGTCCGACCTTCCATCCTCTCGACCAATGCACGTTCTTAATTATCTTAAAGTTCAAACATAAAGAATTCCTAGCTTTGGAAAGAATGTCCCATTTGGATAAAGAACTATTGGAAGTTTTCGGTTCCATAAATAAATACAATGGAAACCTCTTGTAAATAGTGATTAATAAAACTAGAACACATGTTTCAAGGAACTACAAAACAATCACATTGACATAGATTAGGTTACTTCATGACCCTTTTATTTTAGAAAACAAAATTCACTCCGATTATTTGAATTATTTGGATTGATAATCAATAAGGGAGAAGAGGAATAAGAAGTATTGACAATAAATCCAAAGGGTGAGATTAATGAACCCCATATGAGGATGTTATATTTTTTTGTAAATAATTAGATCAATTTTCACAATTGTGAAACGAGTCTTTAATCATTAATAACATATTATAATGGTATTTGATGATGCTTCCATTATATGACACTTATTATTTTACGAATTGTGAGTTCACTTAATAATATGTGTGAGACCATATTTAGGATTCCCTTGAAGCATATGTAAAGCATGAGATGAGATTAAGGTAATCCCTTCATTTACACTATCAAGGAGAAACAAATGTAATCCAGGAGAACATGTGGGGAATGCAGGGGTGTCGAAGCCACCACATAAGAGTATGGAATTATGGTGTAGAGGCATGTGTTAGTGGTGTATCTAGGAGATGATACCCAGTTTCATGGTTATTCGGGAGGCTATTAGGGTAACGAATGTTACTAATAAAATCATGGATAAGTAAATAACCAATTTGGAATAAGATGGGATGTTCAACACTTTCAATCCATTTCAAATTATATACACATACACTTAATTTAATTAGAATTATCCATGCGAGTCATATTATTCAGCCTTTGAAGTGTTTTCTTGGTATCAATACGGGTTTTCAACCATGTGAATATAGGATAGTTAACCATGGTTATTACATTCAATAAATAATTAGATCCCATCAAAGATTGATTTTATAAAGAACATCAGAATGACTATGTAAAATGAGATGGAACTAACCACAATAATAGTGGTGGATCAATAATATGATGAACCAAAAATAACTGCATTGAAAACCCACATGAACAGATAGAACATACCATAAGTGTTGTGAGTGAACACATAAGGTAACTGGATTGATTGTATGAAGATGAGGTGATCAATGGTTTGAATATTAAATAAGCATAATTTCACTAGGATATTGCACGAGTGATGAATACTTACCATGAATTAATGATTTATGATATCTGAACCTATTATTTCTTTTCTATTGAAACCATGAACATATAAAGTGACTGTAAGAATATATTTAGTTAACAGACTTCACTAGGTGCTTTCATGTGTTTGACTAATAGAAAATGTGAAGCTTCACTTGCATGAATTCAATGTTATCATTTTATAGTGAAGTAATTTTTTTGGATGGGTATGTAATATAAGCATATATTCATTTTTTATTACACTATAATAAAAAATTGAAGAGCATGTTGTGTATAGTTGAAGTCATATTTTCCTCATTTTTGGCTAATAGAATCCAAGTTGAAGTTAGGTTAGAAAATAATTAATGGGATGATTGTCATGATGCAGGTTATTGTGATACAAGTTAGTTTAAGATAATATGTCTTAGAAACTTATTCTTAAATATCAATGATGGATCAGAAGTATATGGAAATGAAGTTTGAGATAAATATAAGAATTTACTAATGTTCTAAGTAATGTTGTTATCCATTCTTGCATAGAAATTAAATTATTAAAATATAATGAGGTGAAGGAGTAGTGATATATTTAATTTCATATAATGGATAAACTCCAGTTTTAGGGTTACTTATTTTTTGAAAATTTTAGTTATGGAAAATAATGAAGGTGGTTATTATTATTTAGGTGAATAATGAAGAAGAACCAAGACTTTTGGATAATTTAATTAGATTGTGATAATACAATATCACAAAAGAAATTTAATATTTACCCTTTAAGAGAATTTTTAAGAATCTTGAATTAATGAGAATACTAGAGTTTTTAAAAATGACATTTAGCTATATTTTATTTAGATATTTTTTTAGTGAGTAAATAAAACTTAAGATCAAGTCTTCTGGATTAATTTAAAGTGTTGAGATTTGTGGAAATTTGGTTCCTAGATATTATTAATATTTAAATAGAAAAAACAATAATCTATCATCGTTACAAAATCATATGTAGAGAAATATGTATGAGTGTTTATGGCATCTATTGAATCTTGTTGTGTGAATAGTTATAAGATCCTTATATATTTAGATCATAGGAATCTTGTGGGTGTTATTAGCTATCAATCATTGATGCTATGTTTTTTTTATTTAATGAAAAAAAGATGTACTTTTATAGTTTATTTCATCATATTAATGTTTGTAAAAGGTTATACCCTTTATTTTGGATATACTTCATAATAAAATAATAGAAGTGTCTGTGAAAAAAACCACCATCTATTGGGGACATAGTCTGTTACACCCATATCTATATATACATTTGATATTTTGATTGGAAACATTATTTTAGAATTTTTGGAGGGGACTAAATTTTAATCAAGTATCAGGATAACTTTTTAGAGGTTAGACGACTCAAATAGGAGTATTTAGGCTTTGTATGATTTTTTGTGGGGGATCGAAGGTGTTATGGGAGCATGTGAGTGGTCCATGATATAGATATAGGGTAGTAGCCTAATTTTCTAACACCACCAGCTAATTTATACATTTCCCCCAACTAGCCAATGGACATGGAAGGTACACCAAGTTCAGCTAGGGGCCAACGGCCAGCTAGTGGATAGCTCTCAGATGGATCACCAACTACACAATGGTTTCTGAGTTCTTTTTTAAGTGGGGAGAGCCCAATAATTTCACCTAGGTTTCTCCCTCTTCATCTTATTCATTATTTTAGACCCACATGGGGTCTAGTGACACCCCCATATTCACCAATTCTCTCTATCTATCTCCATGTTGGTCTTCCCTTGGTTTTGGAAATTTATAGTTTTATTTCGTGTGATTTGTAGCTAGAGGTATGTCTATAAATTCACTTCCTTATAATCTTCATGTGTCTATATATCAAGAATTATTGTGTCGGTTTAATCTAATATTCCATATTTTCAGTACATTTATCTACTTTTTGTTGTCATTCAATTTTGGATGAATAGGTGCTGGATATTTTATGTGTATAATATCTTAATCGTAGGGTGGGTGATCAGTTATTTTAACACATAGTCTCACTTTAGTTTTTTTAGATGTGTTTGTAGTCTCAAATTTTTCCAAAACAATGACTTTGAATATAATTATAGGATTTTAAATTGGTTTTTCCTTTCTTATTAGAACCCTACTATTGATTTTTTTTCTACGTTTAATATGATTTTGTTAAATAGTTATTCCATGTTTGAATTATTCCAACATGGGATGTTTTTTTGGAGCTAGTAATTGTAAAAATGAATTTAAAAATCATTAAATAACATAAAAGGAATTTATATCTAAATTGGATAATTGAATAAGTAATGGGTTTTGTAAAGTTATAATTTTAATTTTTAGTTTGGATTTGATGAAACTGAATTTGTAAATGGTTTTCAAAATGGTAAATATGTTGGAACTTTTTTTCATGTAGTTTTTATAGAAATAAAATGTAATTATGTTTTGTAAAGCATGTTTTATAAAAAAAGGTAACGAACCACATTAATTTTTGTTGGGAATTAAAGTGGTTTGGTGGTTTTTTTAGAAATGGAATATTATTTTTAATTGAAATAGAATTTGTGATGATTTTTTAATAAAAAAAATATTTTTAAAGGAAATAAAAACAATCTATGGTGGTTGGACATGTTTTGGGAATAGAATTATAAAATTACCCCTTTTTTATTATGAATATTTATTTTTTTATGGTAATAATGATATGGGTATGTACTTCTTCTAGTGTAAATGAATTTTTTTGTTATTGTTGATGGACCTAAGGTGACCTCGGCCTCAGGGTGGATATGGATTGTTGATAAATGGTAAACTGTAGAGTGAACATCTCCCCTCGGTGGAAACTAAGAATTATGGTTAAACCTAGAATGATCATTACCCTCAGGTGGATTATAAGACTTATGGTTAAAATCAGGGTGAACATTAGACTTGGGTGGTTGTTTGGGATTAGAGATAAATCTATGTTGAACATAGCCCCCAAGTGGACGTTAGGTCTCCAAGGATGTGTATAATAGACTCAAGTGTAGGTTGGATGGGTAATAGTTATATTGTGCCCTTTTAGGATTGGTTTAGGTTGGAATAGTCAATAAAAAATTATCAATGACACCTCATCACTAGAAAAATCATTTTTCTACCATTCATAGGGTGAACTCTACGCTCAGATTCAATGTTTTTTTGAAGTTTCAGTTTAAAATATTTTAAATTTTGTAATTATTTATTTTTGATCACTAATCCATTCACTATTATTTAAACTGGTTATTTTAGGGATGTTGTAGGTTTTGGACTACTAGTTTATACTCACACACTACTCAAGCCCCTACAGTTCTTGGTTTCATTGGGTGATGTCTGTCCAGTTTCTGGTTACATGTTTAGATAAATAGTCCATTTCAAGAGGATTCAGAATAAATGTTAATGTACAGTGTGTATGGTATTTCTATGAAAAAATTGGGAATAGTTTAGGATAATTTTTTATGATGTTTATCTTTTTTTTTGTTCTTATATTATTCCCTTGTATATAATCTACCCATGGGGGATCCATGATACATGTATTGAATTCCACCAATTATTTTATGAGATTTATTTTTTCATTTATTGACACTCTCTTATTTATCATTGATTTTTCATTTGTACCAGTTTTTATGATTCAATTAAATCTAATAATATTTCTACTATTATTAGGGGGTATAGTCTCCCCACAATATCCTTATAGACCATCACCACTAGTCAGTATCCTATAGAGTATGTGGAGTGTAAAACTAGGTGTTTGAATGGGTATTCAGAGTTGGTGGGGGAATTTTAATTTTTTAATTAATGAGTGGGTACAATTTTTATAGGGGGTTTAGAAGGTGTTTTTTAGGTAAGGAACCCAAAATTGAGGTAGTTTTGAAATTTTAGGAGGCTTAGAATTCATCCTAGGGTCTCAGAGGATACTCCAGAGAGGCCAAGTGTTTACTACAGTAGATCCACCAGCTAATCGGTGGTGTCTAATACTGGTAGCAGCCACTGCCTTCTACCACTAGCTAACCAGTTGGGTTTTATGGGGAATAACTAAAATTTCTACCCCATATGTTTTTTGAAGGGGGTTCCCCCTTCTCCTTTTATTTGAGTGGTGTGAACCAAGGGGTTCTCCCCCTTATCCTTCCTATTTACCCTTGGTTTTGGGTTCCTTTTAAGGGGATTTTATGATGATTTGAGGTATGTATTTGACTGTGTGGTTGCTGTTATTATCCTTCTATTTTTACCCTAATTTAACTTTTTGTGAGTTTTAGATACATTTTTGACTCCACCAGAGAATAGTGAAATCATTCAATCATGATGGGGCTTTCATTCTACCTTGGAAAAGGGTGACCCAAGATGATGTATACACATAGTGGATTATCATTTTGGTTTAGGTACATTATGTCATTGATTTTTTTATCAGTTCAATTAAAATAAATTTTAAATGATTATTTATCTATTCTTAGATTTTAATATTTCACTAGATGCAGGGTTAATGTTGTGTGGCAGACTCTTGGGGTGTTTTTTATTGTGGTTCTAATATGGATTAGCAACTTGATGACTTATTTTTCATTATGTTGTGTAGTAATTTAATTAATTATTTATTTATTGTTATTATGAATTAGGATATTGATGCATTAAGAAGGGATCAGTGGACCAAGAATGATGTCAGGTGGGATTTGAAAGGTCTTGGAAACTACTATCAAACCCTAGAATAAGAATTGGAAAATAATTTGAAAAAGTTATGTGGTATCACATACTTTCACTGTCTAATTTATTTTTTGACTATGTGGAATATGATTTGTGGGATCACAACCATAGTTGATGGCCCCTTATTAAGTGGTTTAATTAATTTTAATTGAATGTCTAAAATCAATGAGTGTTAAAGTTCATGAACAATGCCTCTATGATTTCATGGCGCCCTGGTCACTGATAGTTCTGTTTGAGAATCTTGAGATATTTAGTGTACTTCAGACCTCTTTAGAGATGATTCCATACCCATTAAGTCTATTTTTCTTATGCATAGGGGCATGAAGTTCCTCCAAGATAGTGGTGAGGGTTAACTATAGTTCCTAGGTTGTGTGGTCCTTAGAGGTAACGTCTTCAATACCTCAATATATTGGAGATCGTCAAGATGAGGGTGATAAGAGTGACTGTCTGTCATTTTATGTGAATCAAACTAGGTGGATAGACCATAGGTAGGCCGGTTTCATATCAGGTGAGTAGAATAATCCAGAATAACCCTAAAGATCTAGATGGGTCATGGGTAATCTCTTGAATATTTTCCTTGTACAAGACCATGTGTAACTAGAAAGTTCATGTTATACTAATGATGACTTAATTGTGAAATGTGAAATCCTAGAGCATTGGTTTTTGACCCATGATCAAAGATGAGACTGGGGATATGGTTTGGATTCCATGGACATGGTTCTGGGTACTTTAGTGAGCTACCATGTTTTAGAGGTAGATATAGATGGGTGTTTTTGTGGATTTGGAGTTAGATATTGGATATTCTATGGATTTGGATATTATTATGGTTATGATTAAATTTATTTGGATTTGGGATGTTTTGAAATAGACCTTCGCATGCATCCTAGCTGGGGCCTCCTGTTAGGGGCTTCAGGCCTGCGATCTATTGAAGGTACACTACATGTCGAGGTGTGGCTATCCTAGTGTGTTAGAGTGAACTTGCCTCCATATTTTTTATAATTTTTTTTAAAACCTATATGAGAAAACTCCCATAGAGGAGGTTTTGAAACTTATCAGTTCATTCCTAAGTTGAGAAAACACCTGTAGGCACTACTGGAAAACCAACCTATACCAACTGTTTGGAACCGTTGGTATAGGCCTCCCAACCGTTGGTATAGCCTATACCAACGGTTTGGAGAACCGTGGCGAAGTAAGTCGTTGTGATAGGTCTATACCAACGGTTCTGGAAAAACCGTTGGTATAGACCTATACCAACAGTTTTGAAAACCGTTGGTACAAGTAATATGAAATACATATACCAACGGTTATAAAACCGTTGGTATATGTATTTCAAAAAAAAAAACATTCGGTGGGATTTGATCCCAGGAACCCCGTTTATAATTGAACGACTTAACCACTAACCTAACATGACTTTTGTAAACATAATTTCATAAATATATATATGTATTATCATGATTATTTAAAATTTTGATTTATATAATGTTCTCGGGTAGTAGATCTGGAAAACAAATCAAAGCACCTATCCCAACGGTTCTCAAAACCGTTGGGATAGGTCTATCCCAACGGTTCTCAAAACCATTGGGATAGGTGGCAATTGTTTTTGGGTGAATGTTGATTTTGGGGACACCGTTTCCCAATGGTTTGGGAAAACCGTTGGGAATGGTCTACTCTTTCCCAACGGTTTGCCCAAACTGTTGGGAAAGAGGATCAAAACACACCCTTTCCCAACGGTTTGACCAAACCGTTGGGAAAGATGCCTCAAAACACATCCTTTCCCAACGGTTTGGCCAAACTGTTGGGAAAAGGTACCTATACCAACGGTTTTTACAAACCGTTGGTATAGAATTGTTGGGAAAGGTCTAATTTCCAGTACTGAGGGGAGGTTTGTAATGCTTAGGGCTTATACTCTAGATTAGAAAACTCCCATAGTGGATGTTTGTGATACTATGGCTGGGGATGCCTCGAAGTGGATCTCGGGTTACTTTTATGGTTGGCACAATATTTAGATATTCTCATAGATACCCAGACACTGGATGAATTATGTATGGTTGATCGGGGCTATGGTCTTAAGCATCAATAGTGGTTAAAGTATTTATTACTGAATGTTATATTTTTATCTAAGATTATCATGTGACATACACATTCACACCATATACTAGTTAGTATAGAACTATATTGGTGGTGACCTGTTGATTTTTTTAATCACACCATGCTTGAGTATCCACTACCAAATCAGATGTTCACTAGGTTGAGGTACATCTAAAACTAAGGATCAGGTTTTATTTGAGTAGAATGGATCTGAAATGTGTAAGGATTTTGGGATGATATATAGATTGGGTATGAAATTAATCAAACATCATTATTTTATTTTATTTTGGTCAATATACGTAACCATCCCATTGGGTGGGTAATTTTATATATGACTTCACTATTTCGGACTTTGTAAATTTCATTTATTATGAGTGTTGGTTATATTTATTTATTACTCTTTCAGTTAAATTGTGATGTATGATGTTTTGTTATTCTATTCATTAATATTAATTCTGTTATCGAGGGGCATATTCTACCCATAGTCCCACCTTAGACCTCCATTTCTAGTCAAAAGCCTCTAGCATATGGAGAGGTCTGTCAAATGAATGGTGGAGTACATCAGTCTAGCACCGATCAGTGGTCCAAGTGTAACACCCCGAGCTTCCACGATACGCTTCTCATTCAATAATGCAATAGCTTGCATTGCATGCAACTTCGAGTTCTAAAACACCGCGACTAATCAAAGTAGCTGTTATGAATAGTAATAACCACTTTTTAAATTTATAGAAATTTTATATTTCAAAATGGACTTCATTTTTGTATTCCTAATATTGAAATTAGCCTATGTTGAATTTTTTGTAATTTTCTGAGAACTTCCAAATTTTTATGAATAGTGAAAAATACTTAAAACAACTTTTTTAATCAAAATAATTTATAGTGATAAGTTATAATATTGAGCGGTTTTAAAGTATAATTAGAATATATTTTTAACATTTTATCCAATGGTGGTCATTATAATTAATTTAACATTGAAATTGGACATAAACAATTGCCAATCTTTTGATATAAATTGTTTCTTAAAAACACGCTATTTGTTGTGACAGCGGGAATTAATTATAAAATTAATTAATGCAACTTATATGTTTGTAATTTTTTAAAATATATATCCTTTTTAAATTCGGAATATCAATTATAGCTTAGGGTGAAATTTTGGCATTGTTCTGAAAAACTTCAATTTTTGATGAATAGTGAAACCACTAAGTGGTAGTTAAATAACTGATTTTTCGTTTAAATGAAATATTACCACTTCTGTGATTTTATTTTCAAAAATCCGACATACATGGTTGTCATTAAGAAGTAAAATTTGGTTCAATGAGATTAAAATAATTTTTTGGTGAATAGTAACTTTTAAGTTCTTAATCGCGATTAGAGGTAATTAGTGTAGTTTAAGGTAAAAACAATGTTTTAATAATATGATATGAGATTGAAACTTGTCCTACTCCTATTGTATGAGTCATGGCCGGCCAATACAACCCATGGGTCAACTTGGGGACCCCATGGAGCCACATTAGTTGGAAAATGACATTAATATATATTTATTTAATGTTAAAATTAAATTCACCCAAACATGAGTTGTTTTACTAAAATAGTTTTTAAGTAGGGTTACACAAATCCAAAGTTTGGATATAAATATTAATTGGAAAGCTAAAAAGATTTCCTACATCATATTATTTTTTTTATAATTTTTAGACATTAAATAAATTAAATTATTTATGACATCATTATGATGCAGCGATGACCTCATTATTTAACGATTTTAAGAAAATGAAAAGATAATGAAAAATCCAAGGCTTACACTTGTCCAAAGACTATTGGATGGGTATATTTCGAACCCTTATCACCTTATTCACGAATTATATAAGTGTGGGACCTTTAGAATCCGAAAATCATTGTGTAATAATGTAACATTTCAATCTTTCCAAAAGATCCCCTCCTCTCCACTTATAAAAGGCCCCCACCTCTCCCACCTTATTCACACCTTCAATCCATTTGGCTCTGCAAAACTCTGCCCAAATACTCTCACAACTTCCCCCTATTACTCCTAGAAGCCTCACTTTGAGAAGAACTCTTCTCAAGGAAGCCTTTGGCTCAAATCAAAAAGAGTTACCCGATTTTGAGGTAATGTCTTCTCTAATGTTGTTTTGTTTTATTTTTCTTCTCAAACCCCATAAACTCTTTTTATTCATTTCTTTTGTAACAACACCAGTATCCTCAATATACTAGGATGTTTTTATAAGAAGTATTAGAGCTACACTTACACACACCTACATAAAATGGTTAAAGAACATACGGTTTCTGTGGATGGCGAATTTCTGCCTCACGAAACGATGATTGTTCAACACTCATATAACACCTTCAAAGGTGGCCATCAAGATGTCACTATTTTTATATATGATATATAATATGTTTATGTTTTACTTATGCTTATGTATTTCTCATATATGGCATACTTTATGATTTCCATTATGGGTAAAACGCGATAATTTCATTTTAGGAAGTGCGGACTACCGCCCCCTCAAAGTGATTTGAATCGTTAATGCCATATGTGGGATGTATAAAGGATGGAGTAAATGGTATTATACACTATATTATACTGGAATTATATTATACATTTATATCATTATGATTTCGTTCCATTAAATATGAAATTGAAATGAAAGTAGCGTTCATGCGTACGTACGGCTTACCGTCTCCATGAACGGTGCATTTCATTTCTTACCTCTAAATGTTACGTAATATTATAAATGAATGTATATACTGGATATATAAGATATATATGACATATAAATCATGAATATAATTCTAGAGATAATGGATATTCTACCACATAAACAACTAGTAATTTTAAGAAGTTTATTGTTGACTCAAGTACCAAAGATCGACAAAACGACCGTTATTAACTTAAATAATTACATAATGTTAATATCATTGTAATAAGTTATATAATAAGGATAATGAAATTGAAAATGGTTCTTAATAAGGTATATATTAACTCTAGTTTATTATTCAGGAGGTTAAAGAACGGTTGAGTCAAGTCAGACACGAGGTAAGGGAATTTCATAACCCAACTTCCATTCTTTGGGTTAATCTCCTACTTTCAAATTATGTCATGATATTATTATGTCGTATATTGTATTTATACTTTCTTTATGTGTACATATAGTGAATACACATAATAGATATATTTTATTTAAAAATGATCTTTTTAAGGGACTTCGTCTCAATCTCCATTCATTGAGGCATATTTTGTTTTATACACAAATTTCTTTTGTACAGTGTATAAACCCCTTTGACATTTTACGTTTATTCAAAAGGAATATTTTTATACGAAGCGTTTTACTAAACGACAAAAAGGGAATGTTTTTCTTTCCGTACATATGCGGCGACAACGACTTCTCCGCCGCCGTGACCATTATTTGATTTTCGGCTTCCTCTACAAGCCATCATTTTTTTGATGAAAAATAAATACAAAGTTTTAACATTCTTTTATTTTGGTATTGAAAATGGTTTTGAAAGCGTTTTTATTATATCAATGTGTTGTATTGATATCTTGTGATTGAAATGTGGAAATTTATGTTTCCTTTATGCATGTTTTATGTGATACGATTATGTTATGGTTTATGATATGTTTAAACCTATTCATATGAGGAATGTATTGGACTTAATAAGTGACGGGTGGAGCCCGATATAGCTCCTCGATGCATCGGTAGGTCTCATGAGACAACTAGACGTGGAATTGGCTGAGGCCCTTTCCCAATTTGATTTATGGTTTTGGCCGAGGCCTTAATCATTTTAGACGTCTTGGCCGAGGCCTTGACAAAATGTGTCAGAATGTCTGGCATTATACATTCCCTAATTATGAAAGTGGTTATTGATATTGCATGTGATTATTCGACCAGTAGAATATCCATGTGAATAAGTAAATGGAATTATCTCATTTTACTTTTTCCATATTATGTTGAAGTTCATTTTTAAAAGGCTATTGTTTTATTTATACATTGCCTTAATTGTTAATGTTTATTTATGAAAGCTTCCGCAATATTGTTATCCTTACTGAGCATCTGAGCTCACCCCTTCCAATGTTGTAATATTTTCCAGGATGTGAAGAAGTATTTTATGAATGACCTGCAGGGATAGTCAGAAGAGGATATGAGTGTGGACTATGAAGAATTTGTTATTAGTTTTTCACTTTATGATGTAATGTAAGACTTATGAATGTATCTAGTGTTTCCAAGGCTACTAAACTAATCGGTCTTTCGTGACTTGATCTTTTGTGATCATGCCAATGTTACGAAGTAACGCACCGGCTCTGGGTAGCTGGGGTCGGGGCGTTACAGTTGGTATCAGAGGCAGTTTAGTACTAACCTTGGAAGCTAGATTTAGATAAACTCTGATTAGAGCACATAGCCCAAAGATAGACTTTGAGGATTAGTATAGAATAACTTCCTAGAATTTTGTTATTGTAGAGATTTTGTGAGTTTTCCGAGCAATACATCCCTGTCTGGATACGAGCAGGTAGAGGCGGCTCTGGCACAGATGTACCTAGGGGTAAAACCCGAAAACACCGCTTTGAGCTAGACTCGAACGGGAACTGGTGCACGACAACGGGCCTTGCTGCACTCTTGGTTACGACACTCCCGGGGGATATTCTTAGGATAATTCCCATTTTCTTTACAAACCACTATGAACGGTTATGAGTATATACTTCCTCAAATAAAACCTTTTTATGATTATGGATTATATCCATAAATAGTTCAATTTATGTTAAGTATCTTACAAGTATGGAATTCTGTATTTTGATTTATAAAATAATATAGTTTATGCCATTGTATAGAAATGGCGCCCAGTAGAAGGAATGTGAACTCCCGCAGTACGTATGATCCAAAGAGTAAGAAGGATCATATCTTTCACGGTATTAAGCCAACATTTCGAAGGGAAATAGTCACCCATGTGTTCTCAACATATGAAGAAATAGTATCATGTGTTAATAAGATAAGTAAAGAATTCTCTGAGTCCTATGGCTATGAAGCGAGCAAGAGACGAAAGGGATGGAAGAGAGAATGATAGATAAAGGGATGAGGGGAAAGAAGAATTTTCCAATATGTGGTAATTGTGGGAAGAAACATCATGTAACTTGCCTAAAGGGAATGGGAGTTTGTTATAAGTGTAGAGAAAAAGGACACAAAGTGCGTGACTGCAAGGGTAAGAAAATGGTTTCAAATGTTCAATTCGTCTTCTGAAAGGATTGGGGACACTACGCAAACCAATGTCCAAATCATCAGAGTATGACCCAAATGATGTTACTGGATAATAATCAAGTTATGATACTACCACAGATGAGGAGTAATGATTAGAGTTATTGTGTTGTTATTAAATAATTTTGTAATTTGAGTGTTGTATCAATGATGTACTGGTTATAATAATTATGGAGTATATAAGGATTGTACTGCAGTACTATTTCATCATGGACTTGAGATTTCGTGGAACCAAGAAAAGTGACTCCACAGTAGGATTAAATTTTTGGAAAATATATGGTTGAGAGAAAGATAGACCATAATATGGTTCTGATACTGAGATTGTGATTTTGGAATAAGACGTGATTGATTTGGATAAATTATATTGGATATACTTAACTTCCTTGAAACTGATTAATGTTTTGTATACATTTTTGGGATAGAAGGAGTATATCTAGTATTCTATAAGGAATAAGGGATCATGGTAATTCAGTATGTTTAAAAAGAATACATGATGAAGGTATTCACATGTTGTTACGTGGGAAAAAGGATCTTCATTATGTTTACCTTCCTTATAAAATTTGGACTGTGTGTTGGACAGAAGTATTTTGGATAACTATAATGGTTGGAGTGGATTAAGTTGATCATTGGATAGTATTGTTTAAGGTTAAAAAATTTATGAAGATTATTTTTGGAATATTATGATACTATAGTTTTAGGAAAAGGACAACCTACAGGGTGGGGAATAACCCGTCGCGTCGGACAAAGCTGCAGGAATCGAACCCACAATCAAAGTGCGACAGACATTTATTTCCTACCACTAGCCTACACGAAGTCCCTGGTTATTACAAAATAAATTTACTAATATAAATGGTATGTGTTAACATTTGGAACCTTATACAATTAGGATAAATAGAATATTTTTGAGTTCTGTTACCATTTGGAGTAAAAGTTGGGTTTGTGGTAAAAATTTATTAACGAATGAAAGTATACATAACAAGTATGTATATTCCCTTACGTTCTTAGTAAATCTCCTAAATAAATTCCTCAACATTATAAAAGGTAACTTAAAACAAAAATGTTGTCGGTTAACTTTTCCAACTGGGGATTCAATGACCGTTTAAACAATCACAAGTTTGTGATTTTCTTGTGGTTAAACTTTCTCCTAATCCTGTTTTCTATAACTCTCCATCAGACCTTGATGGTTTGTTTCTCCTCCATATCCATATTTTCATAGAATCCTATAATGGGCTATATCGGGTGACCTTTGTACTTATCTTGCTTTCTTTTAATGTTATATATTTATTAACCTTATTTCCGATGTGGGTTTTCCTCAAAGGTATTTTCTCTTTTCAACCTTTTATTTTCAAAGAAAAATTTCAAATTGCGAGGATGCAATTTATTGAAGGAGGGGAGAATGTAACACCCCGAGCTTCCACGATACGCTTCTCATACAATAATGCAATAGCTTGCATTGTACGCAACTTCGAGTTCTAAAACACCGCGACTAATCAAATTAGCTGTTATGAATAGTAATAACCACTTTTTAAATTTATAGAAATTTTATATTTCAAAATGGACTTCATTTTTGTATTCCTAATATTGAAATTATCCTATGTTGAATTTTTTGTAATTTTCTGAGAACTTCCATATTTTTATGAATAGTGAAAAATACTTAAAACAACTTTTTTAATAAAAATAATTTATAGTGATAAGTAATACTATTGAGCGGTTTTAAAGTATAATTAGAATATATTTTTACAATTTTATCCAATGGTGGTCATTATAATTAATTTAACATTGAAATTGGACATAAACAATTGTCAATCTTTTGATATAAATTGTTTCTTAAAAACACGCTATTTGTTGTGACAGCGGGAATTAATTATAAAATTAATTAATGCAACTTATATGTTTGGAATTTTATAAAATAGATATCATTTTTTAATTCAGAATATCAATTATAGCATAGGGTGAAATTTTGGCATTGTTCTGAAAAACTTCATTTTTTGATGAATAGTGAAACCACTAAGTGGTAGTTAAATAACTGATTTTTCGTTTAAATGAAATATTACCACTTCTGTGATTTGATTTTCAAAAATCTGACATACATGGTTGTCATTAAGAAGTAAAATGTGGTTCAATGAGATTAAAATAATTTTTTGGTGAATAGTAACTTTTAAGTTCTTAATCGCGATTAGAGGTAATTAGTGTAGTTTAAGGTAAAAACAATGTTTTAATAATATGATATGAGCTTGAAAATTGTCCTAATCCTATTGGATGAGTCATGGCCGACCAAGACAACCCATGGGTAAACTTGGGGACCCCATGGAGCCACTTTAGTTGGAAAATGACATTAATATATATTTATTTAATGTTAAAATTAAATTGACACAAACATGAGTTGTTTTACTTAAACAGTTTTTAAGTAGGGTTACACAAGTATAAATTTTGACTATAAATATTAATTGGAAAGCTAAAAAGATTTCCTACATCATAGTAGTTTTTTTATAATTTTTAGACATTAAATAAAGTAAATTATTTATGACATCATTATGATGCAGCGATGACCTCATTATTTAACGATTTTAAGAAAATTAAAAGATAATGTAAAATCCAAGGCTTACACTTGTCCAAAGACTATTGGATGGGTAGATTTCGAACCCTTATCACCTTAGCCACGAATTATATAAGTGTGGGACCGTTAGAATCCGAAAAGCATTGTGTAATAATGTAACATTTCAATCTTTCCAAAAGAGCCCCTCCTCTCCACTTATAAAAGGCCCCCACCTCTCCCACCTTATTCACGCCTTCAATCCATTTGGCTCTGCCAAAATCTGCCCAAATACTCTCCCAACTTCCCCCTCTTACTCCTAGAAGCCTCACTTTGGGAATAACGCTTCTCAAGGAAGCCTTTGGCTCAAATCAAAAAGAGTTACCCGATTTTGAGGTAATGTCTTCTCTAATGTTGTTTTGTTTTATTTTTCATCTCCAACCCCCTAAACTCTTTTTATTCATTTCTTTTGTAACAACACCAGTATCCTCAATATAATAGGATGTCGTTATAAGAAGTATTATAGTTACACTTACACACACCTACATCAAATGGTTAAAGAACATACGGTTTCTGTGGATGGCGAATTTCTGTCTCACGAAACGATGATTGTTCAACACTCATATAACACCTTCAAAGGTGGCCATTAAGATGTAACTATTTTTATATATGATATATAATATGTTTATGTTTTACTTATGCTTCTGTATTTCTCATTTATGGCATACTTTATGATTTCCATTATGGGTAAAACGCGATAATTTCATTTTAGGAAGTGCGGACTACCGCCCCCTCAAAGTGATTTGAATCGTTAATGCCATATGTGGGATGTATAAAGGATGGAGTAAATGGTATTATACAATATATTATACTTGAATTATATTATACATTTATATCATTATGATTTCGTTCCATTAAATATGAAATTGAAATGAAAGTAGCGTTCATGCGTACGTACGGCTTACCGTCTCCATGAACGGTGCATTTCATTTCTTACCTCTAAATGTTACGTAATATTATAAATGAATGTATATACTGGATATATAAGATATATATGACATATAAATCATGAATATAATTCTATAGATAATGGATATTCTACCACATAAACAACTTGTAATTATAAGAAGTTTATTGTTGACTCGAGTACCAAAGATCGACAAAACGACCGTTATTAACTTAAATAATTACATAATGTTAATATCATTGTAATAAGTTATATAATAAGGATAATGAAATTGAAAATGGTTCTTAATAAGTTATATATTAACTCTAGTTTATTATTCAGGAGGTTAAAGAACGGTTGAGTCAAGTCAGACACGAGGTAAGGGAATTTCATAACCCAACTTCCATTCTTTGGGTTAATCTCCTACTTTCAAATTATGTCATGATATTATTATGTCGTATATTGTATTTATACTTTCTTTATGTGTACATATAGTGAATACACATAATAGATATATTTTATTTAAAAATGATCTTTTTAAGGGACTTCGTCTCAATCTCCATTCATTGAGGCATATTTTGTTTTATACACAAATTTCTTTTGTACAGTGTATAAACCCCTTTGACATTTTACATTTATTCAAAAGGAATCTTTTTATACAAAGCGTTTTACTAAACGAAAAAAAGGGAATGTTTTTCTTTCCGTACATATGCGGTGACAACGACTTCTCCGCCGCCGTGACCATTATTTGATTTTCGGCTTCCTCTACAAGCCATCATTTTTTTGATGAAAAATAAATACAAAGTTTTAACTTTCTTTTATTTTGGTATTGAAAATGGTTTTGAAAGCATTTTTATTATATAAATGTGTTGTATTGATATCTTGTGATTGAAATGTGGAAATTTATGTTTCCATTATGCATGTTTTATGTGATACGATTATGTTATGGTTTATGATATGTTTAAACCTATTCATATGAGGAATGTATTGGACTTAATAAGTGACGGGTGGAGCCCGCTATAGCTCCTCGATGCATCGGTAGGTCTCATGAGACAACTAGACGTGGAATTGGTCGAGGCCCTTTCCCAATTTGATTTATGGTTTTGGCCGAGGCCTTAATCATTTTAGACGTCTTGGCCGAGGCCTTGAAAAAATGTTTCAGAATGTCTGGCATTATACATTCCCTCATTATGAAAGTGGTTATTGATATTGCATGTGATTATTCGACCAGTAGAATATCCATGTGAATAAGTAAATGGCATTATCTCATTTTACTTTTTCCATATTATGTTGAAGTTCATGTTTAAAAGGCTTTATTTTTATTAATACATTGCCTTAATTGTTAATGTTTATTTATGAAAGCTTCCGCAATATTGTTATCCTTACTGAGTATCTGAGCTCACCCCTTTCAATGTGGTAATATTTTCCAGGATGTGAAAAAGTATTTTATGAATGACCTGTAGGGATAGTCAGAAGAGGATATGAGTGTGGACTATGAAGAATTTGTTATTATTTTTTCACTTTATGATGTAATGTAAGACTTATGAATGTATCTAGTGTTTCCAAGGCTACTAAACTAATCGGTCTTTCGAGACTTGATCTATTGTGATCATGCCAATGTTACGAAGTAACGCACCGGCTCTGGGTAGCTGGGGTCGGGGCGTTACACCAAGGATTTTGGAAATTACATAGTTTTATCAAAATTTTATTGTCTTATTAATCCTCTGATGTGTATTAGATTGGTGCATCAAGAACAGTTTATTTAATATGAAGTCTAGGATACTGAGGATGGGATTTCTTTTTTGGTTCTTCATGTTACGGTTGTATGGGATTTTTTCCTTTAGTAATTCACATGGGAACTTGAGGTTTATGATTTATTAAGGATTTATGGATCATGGGACATTACAAAGAGGCTTCTGATTGTATTTGACTCTTGTTCTATAGAGGTAAGAGTCTTCACATAAATCATTTTAGGTAGGTATAATTTTGATGACAAATTGGCCAACTATTTTACAGTTTCACAAATGACTGAGGCTTAGTTATTTAATGTGTGAAAAACTATTTGTGTGGTGTTTCCTTATACAAGTACTTAGTGGAATTTTAATCAACTGGGAAAACTTGTATTTGGATTTATATTTGATGAAATTTCATGTGGATCTATAGTGATATTATATTTGAAGATGATGAAAGTATAGGGATGTGAGCATAAGAGGTGTAGTGACTATGTTGCGTTGTCATGGAATTGTATAAATAACAATGATCCCCTTATGGGTGTTTGTATTCTAGTGAGTTCATTAAAAGTTCCCATAATGACCTATATGATGTTTTTTCGCATAACTTGGAACAAATTATTCTTAAATATAATGTTTATTTATGTTTCCTGGTTATAGGTCATATAGGATGATGTTGTTGGTTATGGGAAGATTCAATCAATGATACATGGTCCTTAAAGGAGAAGTCACATTGGTGGGTTCTAATGAGGATGGGTAACCTAGTTTTGGGTAGTGTTCTGGATGGGATATTATCATATTTATAACCCCATGAGTGTGTGCCTAGTCATTGAAATCATGGGTTAAAATGTTAGCATCTATGAAATCCTTTGATACATAAACTTGGAGAGATATTTGACTGATAGGGATAGGTGGGAGACCAAGAGACCCTTAGTTTTTACCCAAAACATAGTGGGTTGGTGGTTTATGTTGTTTTAGGGAAAATCATGATATGGTTTAGTTGGTTTCATGGTATCATTAAGGTAGAATAATTGGTTTTTTTGACATATGAGACTAATTCATGGTAGGTGCTATAGTTTTACAACATAGGAAAGGTTATGCCTTTGATTTCTAAGTAAACACCTAGGGTGATTGGGTATTGAGACTAGTTTTGATGGGATGTAAATTCTATGTGCCTTACCCTATTGACCTATGGGAGTGGTTTCAAGGTAAAGACTAGGGTAACATCTCATCATGCGTATTTTTATGTTTTTTTTGCAGTGTGGTCCAAGTGTAGGTTAATTTTTTTTACTATAATGGTTATGGATTGAATCTAATCATATAGAATAGGTTGAAACAACTTAGCCTGAAGATGGGAAAATGCGGTGGTAGAATGATGTTGAGGGGTGGGTAGTCATTTGATGAATTGTGACATGATTTAAGGTTCCTAGTTTTGTAGAGGGCTTCCAAGGGATATCCAGGCAGGTTGAGACTAATGTTCTGGGGAGTAGGGTTAGCTTAACCTTTGTGGATTATGATCTTACAGAGCATGAGTTCAATTTCAAAATTGATGATGTCCATGAGTAGGTTGAGAGCTGATCATAATTAATAAGATGCTTGTAGGTATGGAAACCTGATGTTTTGTGTGAGAATTTGATACATCCCTTCATAGTAGAGGGGATATGGTATGGGTTAGATTCTATAGTATGGTTGACCGTAAGGGTGGACCTTGATAGAAATTGATAGTGAGACATGGTGATAGGGGTTTCTAGTAGGTGAGAAGAACTTTGGAGGAATGGCACACATGTTTGGAAAAAGGATATTTTTTGTTGGTGTTCTGGGTTGTTTCTTTGCAATAATTGAAATTATCCATGCCACTGGTAATTTCCATTGATTGATAGGTCTTGGGTTATGTTGATCAGAAACTTATTTCAATTTTTTGATTAAAAGGAAGCTTTGAAGGTGGGAGAGGGTGATTCCAATGGATAAATGGATCAATTTACAACTGGATTCTATCGATGAATTTGGGAATAGATCCGAATATGGAATTTTGTGGAGTCTAAGAATTTACATCTTCCCCAAGTTGGTTTGTGAAGATATAGAGGTGTTAGAACAGGAATGTGTTGGTTCTAATAGAGATCATGATACAGGAAAAGTATACTAGTGATATAACTATGGAGTTACATCGATATTTGAATGTGGAATCTAGTAAGAATGTCTGAATGATCAAGGAGTATCCCCTATAGCTGGAGTAATGTGATTGGGTGTTTGGTAAAATGTTTCTGGTTCATGTTTTCCATTTTTTGAGTATTATTCTTCAAATGTTATTTGACAATTGTTTTCTCATATAATTGAATGTGTTAAGATAGGAAATGCATTGATGACATCATAAGAGATATGATGGGACCATTTTGAGGATTTTCTTGGTCTTGATAAGGAAAATATAGTGTAATCATGTTTTAAAATTAGTCGACTAGAGTTCGATAATTTCATATTGTAATTGAAAATAAAGAGTGGTGTTCCTGGGTGTGAATGGGTGTGATGTTAGGTGTTGTGTTAAGATCATTTTTAGTACTCTGGGTGTTTGTTTTGGTTGGAAACTATAATAGTGGATGAAATAAAGCATTACAATTGAAATTTATGGCCTAATTGTTATGGTGGGGAGTGCTCTAGGTCGAGTGATGAATTAGATGATGACGTGTTCATGAAAAATTTTATATGGTATTTGGTAAGTTCCATCCTAATTTTATAGTAGTGGTTGAAAATAGTGGCTCGGGTTTTGGATGTTTAAGCACCATTTATTCAAAGAGGAATTTTAAAAGCATGTTGGGTGTTCATAGGTGGAACATAGCTATTTCAATAGTAATTCGTGATAAAGATAATTTGAGGTGTTAAATTTGAAGTCTACTAAGACTTCTCAGGGATGATAAATAATAAATTGGGAAGGTTTTAAAATCCCACGTCCTTATGGGCATTCAAAGTTAGTGGAGAATTTGAATGTTCAAATTAGTACACCACTCTAATTTAAATTAAATACCAAAAAGTGTATTTTGAGGTGTGGAACACCTCAAAGAATGAAATTTTAAAATGGTATGAGTCTCAAGAGTCATCTTGGATCTCAGAGGAACCTTGGGAGAGGTTGTGGGAGGTACAGCACTAACTAGAAGGTTGTTTCTAGAAAGGGTAGCCGCCACTATCTACTACCACTAGCTAGCTAATGGGGTTATTAAGGAGAGTAATTACAGTTGTTCTACTAGGATACATATAAGGGTTGCCCCCTTCTTATCCAATTTGATCTTCTTGAACCAAGGGGTTCTCCCCCTCTTCCTTCCTCTGCCCCTAGTTTTTTGTTCTTTTCAGGGTGGTTTTCTAGTGATTCAAGGTAAATATTTGAATCTATAATTCCCAATATTATCCCCATAAAATTTACCTCCATTTTATTTTCGTCGGGTTAGGAATTTAGTATCAATTCTAGTAGATCATGGTGAAATCATTCGAGCATGATGAGGATTTCATTATTTCTAAGAAGATGGTGATGTGGACACCATATGCATGTAGAGTCTCTTCATTTTGTGTCAGTAATGTGGAAAATTTTATTTTTCAGTTTTTTTATTAAAAATATACTCAATTTAAAATTTATTTGGTTTTGAAAATTTAGGATTTAAAAAGATTAAGGATACTGGTGTGAGACGGAATCTCAGGGTGTTGTTGGAGATGGTTCTGATATGGAACAGAAACTCGATGAGTTGTATGGAATTATCCTAAGTTGGAATTAAAATAATTAATTAGATAATTATAAATTTTTATAATTAAATAATTAATTATTGATTATTGGTGTGATTTAGGAGATCTAGGAATTATGATAAGATTGATAGATCAAGGATGATGATGAACAGGCTTGGACATGCATCAGCAGTTGATCTCTACCCTTAAAAAATAAGTTATAAATGCTTCAATAAAATTTAGGTTGTAACTTGTATTTTCAATATAGAATTTATGTTTCTATAATGTGTTGTATTACATGAGGGATCACCACTGTAGGAAAATACCTCCTTGTTAAGTGGTCGGATTAATTTAAGTTAAATGTATAAAATGAATGAGCACCAAATGTCATGAACAACCTGTATGAGCTAGTGTGGTGCCCTAGACGTCGATGTCCAAGGTCAAGACTCTTGAGATATTTGGCAGACTCCATACATATTATTATGTGAGTATATAACCTATAAGTCTCTGTAGACCTTGTTTAGAGGCTTTAAATTCCTTTAATATTGAAGAAAGGCTGAACTAGATATCCTAATACACGTGGGTCATAGAAGAACCTTTTTTCATGCCTTGATCTAGTCAATATCATTGCGATGAGGGTGAGATGAGTGGATCTCTCCCTTATTGTGTGACTAGACCTAGGTGGATAGACCTTAGGTAGATCGAGTTTGGTTTAGGAGAACAAGTTGGCCAAGAGTGTCCTTATGGATCAATATGTGTCATGGGATATCTCTTTACGATTTCTCTTGTGGTGATACCCTATATAGAGAGAAATATCATGCTACCCAAATGATGTTAATATCAAGGGATGAAAAATCCAATAGAATTGGGTGTTGACCTATTACCATAACAGAAACCAATTACTTAAGAAAGGGTTTCTCTACTATATTGAGACTAAAGTTACCCAATGGGTGCCCTAATGATAGAACGACCAAGGGTGAGTCATATGACATAGTAGTGGGTGTCACTATGGAACCCATATTGACCTAGTGAGTCAAGGACCATTGGATAGTGGTGACGATTGTGAGAATTGGTATAGCCCTCTGATTTTCTTTATTAATTTTAGTTTATGGGATTATCTATTAGGAAGTATGTAATAAGGTTTATATTCCATGTTTTGGTGCTGAATATGGATGGGATATCTGTCACGACCCGTCCATGGGGCCCATGTCGTGACTACCCCAAGCCCGCCTTCCATAGGTCGGGGGCTGGCGACTAGCACCAAGGTGTAAATCCCGATAAACAGGGAAGGCATTGGCTTTGTAAAGTAAACAACCACCACAGAGTAAGCAAGCGTAAAGAGTAAACACCAAGTAAAAACTGTAACAAGCTGTGCTGAAAGTAAAGGGGCCGGAAATACAAGCCCAACTGTAAAGTACAACTGAAAGGGGAAAACAGCAACTGAAAAGAAAAGTCTCAGCGTCGAGCCGTCCTCTGGAAGTCCCACCTGAAGGGCGAGCACAGGCAGCCTCCACAGCTCCTTGGTCCAGCCATCCTCTCCGAGTACGTCCCACCCAGTGGTCCACCTCCAGGTACCGTCCTGCTCCGCAAGCCTCCACCATGATTCCGCTGTGCTGTCCGTCGTCTGCAACCAACACAACGAAGTGCAGGCATAGCCCGTGCAGGGGTGAGTATAAGCTACTCAGTAGGGACCCTGAGACCCCCGAAGGTCTCCCGAAATCCTCAAAGGATAAACCACAAGGAAAGATACAATCACGAAGTAACAACCGACACTACTTAGGTATATTCCCATACATATACCTAAGTCATCAATTCCCATTCAGCTCCAACATCCGAGCCCAAGCACAACCCAGTCCACATAGGAAAGCAAAACATATAATCACACAGAAAATCACAACACAATCCACGAAAGAGAGCAAAATTAATCCACAGAGGAAAGTAAACAGTAAATCCACATAGGATAGTTCAACACAATCCACAAAGGAGAGTAAACAGTAAATCCACCAAGGATAGTTCAACACAATCCACAAAAGAGAGTAAACAGTAAATCCACACAGGATAGTTCAACAGAATCCACAAAGGAGAGTAAACAGTAAATCCACACAGGATAGTTCAACACAATCCACAAAGGAGAGTAACACAGGATTCATCTCACACAGGATAGTTCAACACAATCCATAAAGGAGAGTAACACAGGATTCAGCTCACACAGAAAAGCACAACACAATCCACGAAGGAGAGAAAAAGTAATCCACATAGGAAAGTAAACAGTAAATCCACACAGGATAGTTCAACACAATCCACAAAGGAGAGTAACACAGGATTCAGCTCACACAGGTATACTTTGTCGAAAAGGTGAAAGGGATGACCAGATTAAGATACTGAATCATCTAAGCTGGGATCCACATAGGATACAAGACCAGCACTCTTTATTGATTTATCTATGCTGGGACCCACATAGGATACAAGACCAGCACTGAATCATCTAAGCTGGGACCCACATAGGATACAAGACCAGCACTCTTCATTGATTCATCTATGCTGGGACCCACTTAGGATACAAGACCAGCACTGAATCATCTAAGCTGGGACCCACATAGGATACAAGACCAGCACAGCTGGGACCCACATAGGATACAAGACCAGCACTCTTCATTGATTCATCTATGATGGGACCCACATAGGATACAAGACCAGCACTGAATCATCTATGCTGGGACCCATATAGGATACAAGAACAACACAGCTGGGACCCACATATGATACAAGACCAACACTCTTCATCGTCGCAGTCCACCAAGGATCTCTGCACAGCCGTCGTCGTCGAAGTCTTAGCCAACACTAGGGTTCCCGCACACAGCAAGCTCATTCGGGAGGGTCCGCTCCACGAGCCGAGAGGCTGATACATCATCTGACATAAAGTCCAGAGTTGATGTATCCCAAAGTTCCGTATCGTCAACAAGAACTCAACGTCGCAGACGGCGCGTCAATCGGACGCCCGGTCTGAGAGTTATTGGCTTTTTCGTCCCAGGGGCCCGGTTTGTTTTTAAGGCAAAACCAACCTGACCGTACTCCACCTGTGTCCAATCCGCGAGTGGATTATGCCAAAAGATCCATCTCACTTAGAGGAACTCAACGAAGTCGACAGAACGTCAATCGGACATCCGAAGCTCAAGATATGAGTGTTTCCGCTCCGAGGGCCTGGTTGGTTTCGTGTACGAACCAACCCGACCAAATCCAAAGTCTTCTGAAACCTTGAGTGTGATATACCAAAACGACCATCTCGATCCAAGGATCGCGTTGCCGCTGACGGCGCATCAATCGTAGGATTGTAGCTCACGTTACGGGCAAAAGACCGAAAAGGTCTGGAAACGGGGGGTCTGGGCCCGGGCCGACCCGGCCCAACCCCCCCCCCCCCCCCCCCGGGTCGGCCGAACCGGGTCGACCCGACCCGGTCCGACCCGGCTGGACCCGGTATGGCCCGGCCTGGGCGCGGCCCGGCCTGGTCAACGGACGTGGCGAAGCTGCGTCCTGTGTGCGTTGGACCCGCGCGGCTGCGGGTCCGCTGGCGCCGCCGCCGCCGCCGCTTCAGCCGCGGCGGCCCTGTCCGGCGGCGCGCCGGGGCACCACCGCCTCCGGCCATTGGAGTTTCTCCAGTGGTCTGATTTCCTTCCCGTCTGCACCGAAGCTCCTCCTAGGTCTCGTTCTTCACTGCGGAAACATCAAATCGCATCTACGGAACGTTCCATCGTCGCCCGCCAAATCCGCACATCAACGAAGAACTGCGGAGGGTAGTCGGACCATGTTTGTTTGGCCCGCACCCTCCGCGTTAGATGATAACAGTCGGGAGGAATATTCAAAACATAGAAAACATATCAATTTTTTTTTAATAAATTAAAATTGTTCTTACGAAACCGGGTTCTTTGTTTTGAACGGAAACATCCACGGAGTAAAAACATTGCCAACAAAACCCCTACCTCGTCAAGTCGTCGCACACGCATTCTTCGCGGAATTGACCATCAGGGAACAAGTGGAGCGTCGCGTCGCAGAAGGGCGTCGCATCGTCACGGAAGGGCGTCGCGTCGACGATCTCCGAGGATCAAGAAACAACATATTTAAATAATAATTATTAAATCTGTGATGTTGTTATAACCCACAAAGAGATTTTAGTGAAGCGCAACCCCCTACCTTGTCGTTGTCGATCGAAGGTTGTCGCGGGGTTGGATTGTCGCAGAAGAACGTCGCAGATGAAGAACCTTCGGCGTCGCGGTACTTGGCGTCGCGTCGTCGATCTCTGAGGGCTCGGCGTTCTTCGTCGCCCTTCGTTGAAGGCCGGTGTTCTTCGTGTTCTTCGCGTTTTTCGCGTCTTTCACATTCTTCGCGAAGAAGGATGAAGAACTTGAGGTTTGTCAAATCCTCTCAACGAACAACACATAAGGAGAAAAAGCGTTGGTCTTATTTTATTAACATGCCAAAAAACGAAAAAGAGATAAGTAACGACCCATTAATTCATATAATTAATTCAACGAATAAAACCGCCCAATTAAATGGTGCGTTAATAATTTAAGAAAACGCGTCAGTTGACCTTCATAAAAAACAAGTTTTCGCGGGTGAGTTACTTAGGGGAAAAGAAACGGTGGGGCTCGTGTTGGACCCACCTCACAAATATCCTACCAAGAGGGTAGGATATTTTTGGATAGCACCCTATCCGCATCAACTCAGCTTAAACAGCTTGAAGTGGTTTTTAAGCAGCTTTAAGTGAAATAAAAATAAAATTGTCGCACAACTTTATTTTATTTCTTAACTTAAAACCCAAAAATTAAAAACCACAACCGAGAAAACGAAACTTTGGAAGAAAAGTTTCTAAGCAAATACCGGCACTGCGATTCCATCGGTGCCCTCAGAATTCAATTCCGAGCACCGGTTCAAAAGATAGAAAATCCCTCTCGTTCGTTCACTGAACGTACCCGAGCCAAACTTCAGATAATGATTCTGGGCACACCGGGCCTCGGAATCAGGTGCTGTCAGAAGCTGCGTTCTATTAAAATTCCAAAGAAAATTAAGAAAAAAAAATTCCTTGAAATTGACGGGTCTTTACATTTCTCCCACCATAGGGCTTTACGTCCCCGTAAAGCTTCACCACAAACTTAGGGATACAAATGTGGTATTGAGCACGCACCTGAGCCTCCCGCTCCCAAGTGCTCTTCTGAAGGTTCCCGAGCTGCCATCTAAATCGCACTAGAGGAATCGATCGTCCACGTAGGACCCACTCCTGTCGATCCTCGATCTCCACTATGACCTCTGCAAAAGTCACCCCATCATCAAAGACCAGCTCTCTATGGTCAAAGATTTGTGTCGGGTCGTGCACGTATTTCCTCTAATGAGATATGTCGAAGACGTCGTGCACCCAGCGCAACTGTGGTGGTAGAACCAGGTGATAAGCCACCTTGCCAATCCTGCTGAGGACCTGGAAGGGTCCGATGAAGCGTGGAGACAACTCACCGCTTTGGCCAAACCTCCGTAATCCACGTCGAGGTGAGACCCGCATGAAGACGTGGTCGCCATCCTCGAACTCAAGTGGCCTCTGCCTCCTGTCACCATAGGACTTCTGTCGGCTCTGAGCTATACTCATCCGCTCCTGGATAACCTGGACCATCTCCAATCCCACAAGAAATGCTAAGATTTCTTCTTTGATGATAAGAGAAATCGGGTCTCATCCCCTGGATGAACCACTTCCTTTGCCTAATACAGTCAATCCCGACATGGATGTTACTAATCCATACCAAAGATGATGTCATAAGGCCTCGACGCTACTACCAAGAGATCCAACCATTACTCTCGCCTCCAAGGGTTGAGTCACACTGTCAGCATCAGTGTGTGGTAACTAGGTCTCCTACAGTAGATGTCTCCCAAGTGGGGGATAAGTCAACATTCTAACTGGAACCTCTTAGTAACAACACAAAAGAGGACAGGAATGAAAACATCACAAAGGTAAGTGTCTTTTACTATTGCAGCTCATAATACAAAGACACTACACAACAACAAAAAGGAACTATAAGTACAAAGGATGTATCCACTAGTTCCACTCCTGTCCATCTACTCCCAGAGCTCCATGATCGAAGGTCTCAGCTGCCTGAAGTCGAGCTCTTGCATGTCCACCAACTCCCTGCGGTCGGGCTGGACCTCCTGGTGGTGGTGGTGGCAATACCTCGAAGTGTCTCCCACCATCTGCTACTCGGCCAGCTCCTCTACCTCGTCCACCTACACCCTGCGGACCACCATGGCCGAACCTCTGTCTGGGAGGTCCCACTACCACCTACTGCTCATCTGTAAGACAAGTTGGGCAGTCTCGAGCCATGTGACCTCACCCGCTGCATGCGTAGCAATGCTTTCCCCTCGTGTAGCTGGCTCTCTTTCGGGTGCCCCGCACAACCGAATCTTCATCCTGAGACTTCCTATCTGATGGTCTGGCCCGTTTGGACCTCTGCGTAACCTATCGACTGGCAGCTACAGAAGACCCTGCTACGGGCCGTCCTGCGGATTGTCCTGCCGCTGGTGCCTGCTCGGCAAGGAAACTCTCTACTAAAAGGGCTCTCTCCAACACCTATGCCTGTGTCGGAATGTTGAGGGAGATCATCGAAGCCCTGATCTCGTGCCTCAGTCCCTGCTCGAAGGTCCGGGCCCGGAAGAACAGGTCTCGTACCATATAAGTGCAGTAGCGCGAGAGATAAGTAAATCTCGCCAAGTACTGGGCCACTGTCATGTTGCCCTGCCGTAGTTGTAGCAGCTCTTGGATGCGCACCGCACAGAGGGTGGCTGGGATGAACTCGGAGCGGAATATGCTCTCAAAGTCTGTCCATAGGAGAGATGTCTCGTCGTGCACCTGGAGCATCAAGCTCCACCATCTACCTGTTGTCGCGCGCAGGAGGCTCGCTGCGAGGATCACCATGAGGTCTGATGGTGTCCTCACTAATCTAAAAACACGTACAACTGCCTTCAGCCAGTCCTCGGCGGACTGAGGGTCCGTCTCCCCGTGGAACCTGGGCGGTCACTGGCGCTGGAACTTATGCAGTGCACTAAGTCGATGTGCATCGTCAGTGGTCGGGGCTGGAAGCATCGGTGGCTCGGCAGGTAGATCAACTGCTGGTGCCTCTGCTAACAAGGAGCCCTACACTGAGGCCCCGTTGCTCGATGGGCTGTCATCATGATCCACTCTCGGAACCCTAGATGGCTGCCGTCGTGGGGTCATCCTAAAAAGAAACAGGTGCGCCATGGTCAGAACTGTATACCTGGTGAGCTGACTCAAGTAATCACAAAGAAAACTTGAACACACATGCAATCAATGTTTTCGTGCATTAAGTCAGAAATTAGAAGTCAGGGTCCTGGTGTACGGATACATCGGCCGCCGCACCAACACTGGACTCCCTGGACTGATAACCACACCTAATACGCTGAACACTATTGCTTCACATAGAAGAAAGATCAGAGTACGCGGTAGAACCGAACTCCTCTGATACCAATTGTGACAACCGGGTCCCGATGACAGCACAGCCACCCTGCCTTAACATGGTCGTCGGGTCCTAGACCACCAGGTACCACCAGTTTCCCCGAAGACACGTGGGGCCCACCCCAGGATCCACCCACGTGCCTGAATGGGTCATCTGACTAATGATAGTCCCCACAGGCCAACACATCTCCTTTCTAGTGTGCTTTGTCCTCACTCACACACACCCTGGGGAACTTCCCAGGAGGTCACCCATCCTGATCACTACTCCAGGCCAAGCACGCTTAACTGTGGAGTTCTAATCAGGTAGGCTCCCGAAAAAGAAGATGCACCTTGTTGACATGAGTCGTATCATTTAGTCATTTAACCCTTTATCATTAGGGGTTTGTTGTGAAATAATTTTTATTGTCACAATATCCTATGGGGTTGGAGATCAGTATTGGAGATAGCATAGATATGCAACATAGTATGGTTATGGATTCCATGGATTTGGATCTGGGATGTTTCAAGGTGGACCGTGTTGTACTAGCCTGGTGTGGGATTTTCGATGGAGTCATGGGGCCTACTATCTAAAAGGGGACTACTATCTCCTAGGTCATGGATGGTCTAGAATATCAAGGTGTACTTAGATATTCATTTTTGATACTTATAGTCTTATGTACTGGATGATAAAAATCCCATATGGTAGGTTTTGGATACTTATGGGATAATAATTTGGATGAGAATACTCTTATAGGAGTTGTATGTGATGGTTAGGTCTTGTGTACCATATGATAAAATTTTTATAGGGAAATTTTGTGATAATATGATTAGGGATTCCATGGAGTAGATATTGGTTTACATTTATGGCTTGCATGATATCAATATTTTCTCAGAGACACCCTGATACATTCTGAACCAGTTATGGTCGATTGGGGTCATATATCTAAGGATAAATAGTTTCTTAGGAATTTAATTTTACTAGTTATATTTTTTACTTCAAATGATCATGTCACAAGCACATATCACAACATATTTTAGTTATTATGGGAGTATTTGGGTGTCGCCCTACTAATTTTTATACTCTCACCATTCTCTTGTCACCACTGCACTTTGGGTGCCTGAGAAACCATTCACTTGGCTGGAGGTAATGTTTTGGTTGGGGATTGAGAATTTTTTGATCAGGATGGATTAGATGTGTACCTAGATTTAGGGACAAGATATGGCTCATTGATGATAAAGAGCGAGTATCATTATTTTATTTTATTTTTTTATCTATATATAATTGGACCATGGGAAGTCATTAGTATTTATGACTCGTATTTTTGGTCTTCACTGTATTTCATTTATTATTAGTCATGTTTATATTTATTTCCTTATCTTTCATATTATTTTTGATGTGAGATTTTGGTTTTTTTACTATGCATTCAAATATAGGGTGTAATATCCCAAAAAAAACCCTATAGACACAAACTTCTTATTGGCAGCCTGTAGAATAAGGGGAGGAATGTGTGCAGTATAGTGGTGACCATAAGTCTTGAACCATTCAGTAGTTCAGAGTGGTGGGCCATTACAAGGGGTTTTCTAGAGGTTTTCATTATTCCTTTGATATATAAACAGGTCAGTGATCTAGGGTTTATGAATTTTTTAAATTGGTAACATAGACTATTTTTCTATTTTCATACTAATTGGTAATGGTATAAATGATACTAGGTATGTTTTGGGGCTTGGTAATGAGGTCATTATTAAGAGAGATCAACCCATAAACTGTGTAAAATCCATGTTTCCAAGGATGGGGCATATTGTTTTTTCATTTTTCATGTTATGATTGTATTTTATTTTCACATTGAGTAAGACACATGGTTTGTAAGGTTACTATTTGATGGGATTTACATGATTGGACCGGTAAAGAGAGATTGTGTGTGTATGTTCTTGCATCATTAAAACACATATGGATTTACATGACATGAATCATGATAGGGCCATGGGATTTATATGAAAAATGTAGGTTTCCAATGTTTTTTATTAGTTTGTGATTATAAATTTTGGATTTATAACTGCCTTTGGTTTTAACTATTTATTGATAAATGGGGGTTGGTTATTTAAAGTGTATGTAGCATCATATATGGTGTTTCTTTATGTATAGATATGGTGAAATCTTAATTTTCCAGTCCTTTAGAAGATCCTTAAATGTAATGGTAGATATAAATTGGTTCATTAATGATGGTATTTTTGGAATAATGTGCTAATAATAAATCCATAAAGTGTTTTCCATTATATATTGTGAAGTGGATTATATTTAACCAATCCGTAGAGAATTTATTAATTATGGTAACTTGTAAAAGAAAGGAATATGATGGATATGAAATAAAAAAGGATTAAATATGAATCCAATAGTCTTTGGAATTTAATGAAAATGTGGGTGTTATAAAATTTTGATGTCTGAAACATTAGTTTTATAAAGTGGAGGTTTTTTAAAATAATTTACTTTGAATGTTTTCAAGTGTGAGTTTTTTGAAAGAAAAATATTTTCAATCTAGTTAAATTGTTATTTTATGGTTTTTGGCAATGATAAATCCCTTATAAATATAAAGTGGGCCCATGAATATGGTGTTAGAACTCTTGTATACAAGGATTTACATTTTGAATGTGTTGTTGTGGTTACTTAGGGAACTCAAGTTGTGCGGTTCCTAGGATATGTGTTTAGATATACCATGTCAGGGATGTAGGCCCTTAGCAATATAGTTTTGACACTAGTAAAGATTATTTGGGGATTCATATTGGGAGATCCTAGTTTGTGATAACCTTTATTGATGTATTGTGTGATACATTGTAAATATAATTCCTATTACATTTTTGGATTGAGTTGTAACCTTCAGTTTTGTGTGAGGTTAGGGTAAGGAGTGGATTCATTTCAATACTTTCACTTTTTCTTGGTTCGAGTGTAGGAAATATCATTTAGACTTAGGTATATTGGTAGGAAACCTATACCATTGTTTTGGAGTTTTTAATTCCCTGTGTTCTTGAGATGGGAGAGTGTGTTATCCTATGAGTTGAGGTTTTAGTGAGACATTGGATAATGGGATAGTTGGGGGGACCAAGTGACCATTTTAATGTGAGTACAATTTTAATGAATCCTTTCCTAAAGGTGCCTAAGGATAACCCATGAAGAGGGTTATCCTATTCTTATATATTCCTTTTTAGATGTAATTCATGGGTTGAGGCTTCGACTTATATAATTGGTGCATGTATTGTGTTGTCTTGTTTTCATGAGGCTATGGTTAATCACCCATAATGTAGGTGCCTTATGTATATGATTTTATTTAAAGAAAGGATCATTGGATGTTTTAACATATAATGTATGGACAATTTTTTTGTTCAAGTTAGCTACATAGACAGGTGCATTAGCTTATAGAAATGATGCCCAGAATGACGAGTTTTAATGTGTATCATTATGATAGGTGCAAGGTGTTAGGTCCATTATGAGGAGAATATAGAACTATTATAGTAGGTAATGATACATGTATAACAAATGGACTATTTTTTTGGAATGTGATAATAAGATTGATTATAGTTGATTCACGGTATGATGATTTAGGCTTTGGAAATCAGTCATAGTAGAGCATGTTACTACTAGTTTTGATAATAATTAGGTTTTTTGAGGTAAACACAATTTGGATCACTATAGAATTGATTTGGTTTATGTGCTGAGTTTATTGAGATTCGAATTATAGAATGGTTCATGTACAATTTCATTAAAAAAATTAAAGGTATAAATATGAACATGGGATGTGATGGCGGGGGTTCCATGTTGATCCTTGGGTTAACGACTACTTGGCTAAGAGTCATGGATCCATGATGGGTTTATATGGTTAGTTCGATCTTGGGGTGAGCTAATTAGGGCTTGGAATATCCTTTCTATCCTTGTGATCAGATTATTTTGAGAAGGTTTTGAAGTCCCTATGGGATGGGATGTTGTCCATGTATAGATCGAGATGTCATGGCATGGTCACTCTAAGCTTAACCTCGATGAAGGTGTTGGTGTTCTAAAAGGTGGTTCATACTCTGAGTGAGCATCATGTTTTACTTTGTTATGAAGCATATTAATGCTATGATAAATGAGAGGTATGGATGAATACATATGATGTGGAGAGATCCATTGATTGAGTGATGTAATGGTTATATTATCGATTAGTTCTTGGTAAATATCATAGACAATTACCCTATGATCTAGAAATGGAAAACATATGGAGTTTATGGTAGTCCTCATGAATAAGTGAGTTTTCCCATGTTTCGCCATTTTTTTTTGGTGATGGAAAGGATTTAGGCCATGGGATTGAGGTTATTGGCCTAGTATAATGATGAAAAGGACACTTCTATGGTAGGGAGAATTTTGTGAGTCATGGGAATATGAATCTCATGTTAGAAAGTTAGTTGGTGTGTGGATAGTATTTGGAACTTCATGATGGCACTGGGTGGCGGTGCACAGATATTTTCAACGTAATCTAGATTCCTTATAAAAAGAAAGAGTTGAGTTCTTAATCTATTCTTATAGAGTCTAAGTGGTTGTTTCTTTCTCGGGATGAAATAATGTGAACCCAAATATGGTTCGGTTTAGTGGCATAATGGTACTTAGGTGGGGCAATTGTGAATAGTGTAGGTGTTCAGTGTTTTGATCATGGAACTGCACCAGGAGGTCAATGTTGGATGAAAACATGTGTGCTGTATGGTTTGGGGTGTAACAAACAAAAAATTTAGTTTAAATAAGAATAATATTGAAATTTTTCTTAACATGAAACACCAAGCTTTAATCAGATTGAGATGTATTATAAAAAACAATTATGTAAATGTGAAGTAGCTATTTAATTAATGGGTATGAATATAAGTAACATAGTAATAAATTATTTTTATAGTAATACTACTCAATAAAAATTTATTTACATATGTTTATTAAATAGGAACTCAATTTTTAGTTGTTATTTTATGCTTTAGAATTACATTTTCTTCAAAATTAGTTTTTGTTGAATTTTTTGCATGGAAAATATACTAAATTTTATTCACTTTTTTAAATTTTATTTTAGAAAATTAATATAATTTTTTAAATTATCATGTCAAAATTATCTAAGAGTAAATTTTTTATAATTTTCTAAAAAGACTGTTTTTTTTTAAATAGTGAAAAATACAGATTTATATTGAAAAATATATATTCATTTAATGTATTTAAAAAGATAAATTCTATTTTAAAATAGATATAAAAGTAAAATTAGTTAATTTATATTATCAAATCATGGTCATTTTAATTAGTTTAATATTGGTCTTTTATATATAAACCTTTTATACTTCATAAACATTTTCTCTAGAAAAATGATTATTTTCACATTTTGTAAGTTTATTTTTAAATTAAAATATTCCAATTCTATAAATTTAATCTATAAAAAATGGGTTATATATATATGTTTAAGAGGATCATATTTGGTAAATAGGTTTCTTTTTTTCATTATAAATAGTAACCTCGATCAATTTTTATCACCATAGAAATGGAAAACCCGTTAAAATTGGATTAAAACTTTGATATAAGGATCAAAAATTTCTCTAAAAAACTATTTTATCCAATTTTATGGGATTATTATTACCATTTCATTATATTTTTATAATATAGGTTCCCCTAGTTCCATTTTTCATTGATTATTCCCGTGATATTAATTTAACAAAAAAATAAATACAAAATGTTACTATAATGACATTAATATCACAAGATTTTTACACAAGGATAAAAGTAAGATAAGTTTAGTTATAAAACTTTATTGGAAATATATATTATTTTTTTGATAAGATTTATTTATTATAATTTTTTAGTTATTACATAATTAATATAAATTCTTATGCAATGCCAACATAGTATTAATTCAATTTATAGAAAAGTGAAAAATGATATTAAAAATATTAAAACTAATAAAATTTGGGTTTATTATACTATTATGTAATTTTTTTAGATAAATATAAAATATTGTTATTTTTTAAAAGTTTTATATTTAAATTCCATTTTTTCATATTGTTTCGAAATTCGAATTATATGAGTAGTTTATAAAATGACAATAATAGAATATTATGTTAAAGATATTCTATTAATTTTTTAAAAAAACCAAAAAAAAATATTGAATGAGGTCATGTAGGATTATAAATGACCTGAAATTTCATCCCTTTTCCATTTATAATCCTATTGTATCCCTTTGAGTAAATTTAGAATCATGTAATATTAAAAAAAATTATTAGAATGGTCAAAATTAAGATTGGTTACCCAAGGGGTTAAAGCAAAATATATAGTTTAAATAGATATATAAACTTATAAAAAATTAATTGGATGATTTTATTAATATAATATCTTCATTATATTATAATAAATGCAACTTTGGAACCATTTTACATGATTTATACTCGTATTACATTATAATATTGCATGTATATCCAAAAATTATATAAATGATATTTTATAGTAAAAAATATTTTATTAAACGATTTAAAATTTCTAAAACTCGCATCATTATACAAGTGAATGTGATATGTTTTAAAATATCATTCATGTTTTATATGTGGGTCACTTTTCTTTTTATGGTATCTTTTTTTCCCCTTAAATATTAAAAAACATTGATATTGTGGTAATTGTCAAAAGGGGTAATGGAAGTCAAAACAAAGATATAAGGGTGAAAACATAACCTAAACATGTAAATAATTTATTTTATAAGATAATTTCAACCAATACTCTTCATATATTCTATATATATCAATTTTTATCCATAATAACCTCAAAATAAATTTATATTAATTTAATAATTTATGTAATTCTAAGAGTTCCCCCCTCCTCCCTCATAAAAGGGAACCTACTATCCTTTATTATTCATGATGTTTGAGCCCTATAAATTAGAAAATAAATAACCTAATATAATAATATATTCATTTAATACATCCTAGATCTTCTGTTATTTCCAGAATATTATCCTTTTATGTCTTAATTTGTAATCCAAATAATGTTTCTCAACGAAGAGGTATAACTCATAACTGATATTTTTTATTTATATTTATTATTATACCTCTTCTAAATATATGGTATCTATTATAAGATAATGATTTAAATATCTTAGATATAATTAATTTTTATTATGATTTTGGAACAATCACTATCCACCTTCTTCCCATATGTTGGAGAATTATAATGTTGTTGGTGAATATGAGGGGACTACCACCTCCAGTAAGCTATGTGATTTGTTTTTTATTTCAAATTTACATGTATTTTAATAAGGATATAATTTATTAATATTTATGATACATATTATTTATTAATTATTCTATAAAGTTGAATTTTTATTTTACTTTCTTTAGTTTCATCTGTCAAAAAGATAAAACAACATTCATGCATATGTACGATCTACCCTCTCACTGAATGGTGTATTTTTTTTCTATATATACATTTTATGGATGGATCAAAATTTATATATATTTGGTGTATATTATATTTATATTAGGATTAAAATTACAGAGATTATGAATCCATTATCAATGTATAAGTATGAGGACTCCATAATTGAAACATTCATAGAAAAATAATGCAGTTATCACTAGAAACAATGATTCTAATATAAAATTGTTAAAAAATGGTTGATAGTACATTATAATTAAATCATATATGGTAAAATATATGTGATTAAGTTAATTTAGTACATTTATACTAAATCTATACTTATTATACAAGACATTTGAACATGTATTAAAATGTGATTTATATCGTCTTTGATGAAGTTTATTGCATTTTCATATTTAAAAATATATATTAAATAATCTATGATTTCACTGATGTTTTATTGCGATACATATTATTAATGTGTTTTAGTATAATATATGATAAATTAATTCTCATGTTTCGTATGTATTATTATTGGTTAATTTATATATATTTTGGATTACTTTTTGATCAAATATTTTAGATTTTTGGATTTTGAATTTGGTCAAACATATTTTAGTGGCCTCTAAAGGTTAATTATTTATATAGTGGATTGAGATTAAATTTAGTGTTTATTTTTGAGATTTTAGATATTAATGTATTATTTTTATTCGTATTGGATAATAATAGCTAATTATTTTAGTTTTGGTAAAAATTTAAAGAATTAAACAATGAATTCTAAATATTTTATGGATTCTAAAGTCTATTAAAAGTTAATTTTATTTTTCTAGTCATGAAAGAAATTTCATATTGAATATTAATTTATTAGAATAAGAGATGAACATCAAATTCATTGAATCACAACCAAAGATGAAATTTTTATTATCAAATGTAAAAAAATAATTATAATTTATTATGTTCTCATTATTGATAGTAAAAGAACCATCAACTTTAGAAAAAGGAGCTTCAAATAAAACTTTTACCATTTTTCCTTTATTTCAAATGAATCGATGGTATTTTCACCCTTCGTTGATTTATTTTTCTATTTTTATCAACATTCTCAAAATCATGTTCTCTATTATGCTATATTATTCCATGGATGTTAGTGTTCTCCCCTATGTATATAATTAAACTTCCCATAAATGTTCTCTTTATTTGGGATCCCAATTATGTGTTATTTAGGGCAATCTTTATGTTTCTCTCTTTCTATTTTAAAAGGATGTTTATTATCCCTCTTACAATTAGGGGTTATTAAAAATGGTTTTTTAAAATAGTGAACCTTTGATGAATGATATAAAATTGGGAGAAAATAATATATTTCATAAGGTATATTTTATCTCCTAAAACAATTAGTTTAATAAAAGCATGGTATATTTCTTAACACACAACACTGAGCATTAAGAGAATTGAGATGTATTATAAAAGTGTTATTATTTAAATGTGACCATGTCATTGAATTATTAGGTTTGAATACGAATAACCATATTTTTACATATATGTATAGTAGTCTACATCAATTAACAAATTTAATTGACACTAAGGAAAAAAGAACTCAATTTTCAGTGAAGTCATTTTATGCTTCGAAAATGTATTTTCTTCAAAAATAGTTTTTATTTCATTTTTATCATGGAAAATACAATTAATTTATAGAAATTTTATAAATTTTATTTTAAAAAAACCAAATTTAATTTTTAAATAATCCTACCAAAATTTTCTTAGAGTGATCTTATGAAACTTTTCTAAAATGGTTTATTTTTTGATGAATAGTGAAAAGTATTAATTTTATTGAAAATTGTATTTTCATTCAAGATATATAGAAAGTTACATAATGTTTCAGAATATTTTTAAACTAAATTTATTTACTTTTATAATTCAATTATGTTTATTGGAATTAATTTTATGTTTAATTTCTTTATAAAAAGTTTTTAAATTTCAAAAAATATTGTTTCTATAAAACTAATTTTCATCACACTTTAAGGGTTTAATTTCAAATTATATTTTAAGAATTATTTAAATTGATTATTTAATAATGGGTTATTTATTTAGAATCCAAAGGATTAAATTTGGTAAATAGTTACATCTTATTTTTGTTCATTACGAATAGAAAACTTAGTAAATATTTGTCACCTTAGAAGTGGTAAAATGTGTAAAATTGTGTTAAAAAATCAGTATAATGCTTTAAAATTTCTATAAAACATTCCTTTATCATATTTTATGGGTGAATATTTCCACTTCTATAAAAGCCTCTAATATATATCCCCTTGGTGACATTTTTTTTGATTGCGACATTTATATTAATTTTAAGAAAGAATAAATCCAAAAAGTCAGTCTCTTGACAATAATATATTTTAAAAAATTACATGTGAATAAAAAATGTTTAAGTATGTTTATAAATGTGTATTTTAAATATCATAGTAATTTTTTTATTTTTTAGGGATTGAATAATTGACTTAAATACTTATGCATTTCCAAAATAGTAGTATTTATTGAATTAATAGAAAAATAAAATAATTGATTTTAAAAATAATAAAAGTGTTAAAATTTTGGTTAATTACTGTGTTACATGAATTTTTTATATAAATATAACATATTAGGGATGTTTTAAAGGTTTAAATTTAAATTACATTGTTTTCATCTTTTTTTCAATGTTAAATTATGTGAATAATTCTTAAAATGACATTGATAGTACTTTATGTCCAATATATTTTATTAAATTATTCAAAAAATATAAAAGTATTTTAAGAGGACAATTAGAATGATAAATATTGTAAAATTTTATATATTGGCCATTTATGAGACAATTTTCACATTATTAGTAAAATTATAAACTTTTAAGATTAAAAAATGTCATTACAATAGAAAAGATTAAAATTGGTTAACTAAGGGGTTAAACAAATAGATAACGTTTAAAATGAAATCTAAACCAATGAATATTAGATTTTATTATTTTATCAAGACCATATATTTAATATATTATAATCGATGTCATTTTTGAACTAAGTGACTTGAGTTTGACACATATTGCATTATAATATTTCATGTATTTCCAAAAAGACATTAAGGATATTTTATAATAAACAGTAATTTTTTAAATGATTTATAATTAATTATAATATTATATTTATTCAAGTTAATTTTATATGGTTTAAAATATCAACCACGGTCCATTTAAGGTACAATTTACTTTTTATAGAAACATTTATGACCCTTAATGAATAAAAAAAATTCATATTTAGGTAATTCGAAAAAGTTGTAAAGGGGGTTAAAACAAAGTGATAATAGAGAAATCATCAACTAATTTTGTATAAATTTTATTTGATTAGAATTTTTCAAATTATCCTCACTATATATTATAAATATGTCAATTTTAAGCCACATGAACATTAAAATTAGTTTATATTAATTTAATACTTTTACTAATTAGAAGAGTAAAACTCTCCTCCCTAATAAAAGGGTAACTCATCTCCTTCATTATTCATAGGGTTTGATCTTTATATATTAGAAAACCCCTTCCTTAATATTATCACATATTACTTCAAAAAATATATAATATTTTTTTTCTAAAGATCATCCTTTCAAGGCATAAGTTGTAATACAATGATAAACCCGACCAGAATAACCTCTTGAAATGGTACTCGACTCGAGTTGTCACATACCCAAAGGGTGTTCCTGATCCCCATGGGATGGAATCTAGCACCCATTAAAAACAAAGGGAATAATGTTTCCTAACCTAAAGTATAAAATGATACATATATACACATGTACAAAAGGAAACATTATAAGAAAACATGAATAAGTATATTTCATAATAGAAAGAGAAAAACAGAAGTGATACAGCTAAAAAGGTATAAAAAACATTAAGAGACACATCCAACAACATAGAATGAAAAAAACAAATATAGCTACTCCAACAGTATCCCTATGATAGAGTAGGAAAACCATCACCATCTCACAATCTACCTACCCAAACCCAGCTGATAGAAAACCTCTCTACCTCACTACGGCGCCTTTCATATCCCTTCATCAAAAGACATAACCTTGTCCATGCACCCCTGAAGGGGTCCTCAGGGTGTGAGCTAAAAAGTTTTTCAGGGTCTCACCCAAGTGTTCCATATCATTTCTTTAAAAATTAATCTAAACCTTATCAACTTGAATGAAAATAAGGCATGTTATACTATTTAATAGTTTTTATATCAAAATCATGGGAAAAAGATTAATTTACCCTTTTCTATATTTCCAAATAAAGTATGTAAATAAGTATAAAATAATTTCACTTACGTATATTAAAAAAGATATATCATTTCAAACTAAATCATGAATCACATCTCATATCAAATCCATGGAGGAATAATCAAAATAATAAAGACCAAAAGTAGTCCAACTCAACCAAATAGCGGTGTAGTTAACATCACACTAAAGATCACACTAGGTCAATATACTTAGGACACTCATACCTAAACATAGAAACTTGTTTGTACATCATAACTCTAGTCATAATGATTTAGTATAGAGAGTATAGGAACATCCAATAAAGTGACCCCCCCCCCAATAGGTCTAACAATTACTTAGAACAATATGCCTTATAAGTAGAGGAAATACCCATGAGAAAACCCCCCACAAGTGGATAAGAACTAATAATATACCTTCCAACTAAGTACCCAAGGCTTACCATGTGCTCCATTATCCAAACAATTTCATCATTTCATGCCTTAAAAACCATTTCATAAAACCATTTCACAATTATTTGAAAAAACTATTTCATTTACCAGAACCATAGGAAAACAAACTTTTTAAATACACATTTACATACACACACACACAAGTAGGCTTATAATTAATCTACACATCTCATAATTGAGTAAATTTATCGAAAGGGTTGGTGGAGAATAATAAACAACACAGACCTCAAGAACGCACACCCACTACACCATAACCAATAAAGTAAATGACCCCCAAAATAAGATCACACATCATATATGGAAGGAAACAAGAAGAAACATAATCTCATATCAAAAAAACTAATATAAAACTACAATGGTTCTACTATGATCAAAGTAAATGAAGAATAATAAAGTATCTCTTACCTAGGGATATTGTATGTGACTACCTTGAAGATCCAATGTTGAATGAATCAATCTGGAATAAACAGAGGCTCCTAAAATCATCGGAGAAGATTCCTAGGTCAAGAGGAAGGTAGGTAATAGAAAAATTAAATTTGAATCAACTGATTCATTTCCCTTAAATACCTATTTGCAAAATTTACATGCAAAGTAATCTAATTACATGTCATGTAATCCATGAGGATCAAATATGTTGAATAACCCATCACCTTATTATTAAAAAGAAAACTTTTAACATTACATGGAATGAAACTATAGAATCATTCACACTATATACTCATCTCACAACTTGATCTTGGAAATAATTACGCATCATGTACTCCAAATACAGTGTATAAATTTCCTATAGGAAGTGAAAATACAAGACTCTTTACAAAAACGTCAAACCAACTAGGGAATTATTTGAACTCAAGGAGAAACCTAAAAAGAAATTAACACATTTATACGCATACTCCATTAATTTCAACCAAAAAAATATCACAAAGCATTAGGTCATTTTGATCAAAAAAATTTATCCATCCTCGGGAGTCCAATGATATACCCAATTAAATTAAAAAAATAAGAAAATAACATATAAAATACCAAGAATAGGGTAACTAGATGTTACAAACACCCCAAAAAAATAATTTCCATCCTCAATGAATCATTTTGAAGAATGATGTCAGGTAAATATGTGAGGGCACTACTCCCTCATCAAATACTCATGCTCCCAAGTCTCATCAGAATCTGGTCCATGGAACCATAAATCTTTAACCAATGGAATCAATTACCCATGAAAGACTTTCAAATGAGATTCAATTATCTCCAATAGATACTCCATGATAGAAACATCTAGATCTAACTCAATCCCTTCCCATATCAGAATAAGGGAGGGATCTTGATATTTTTTCTTTAGCTAAGATATGTGGTAAATATCCTGAATTCATTTCTACTATGCCCAAAATTCTAACCAATAAGCAATCCTCCCAAGGTGCTCAATGACCCAAAATGGTCTAACATATCTCGGCATTAATATTCAATTTTTTTTACAAACCTACGATGAAACGACCAAGGGGAAACTTTAAATAAGACCCATTCATCTGTGGAAAACTCTAAATGATTATTTTGTTGATTCACATAATACTTATTTTGACAATTCATTATAACCAGACACTGATGTATATTCTTAATCCTCATAAAATTATATCGAACCAAACTTCGTCCCACTAAAGAATATTTTTCCACAACTTCCCAATAAACAGGTTATCTACATGGGTGACCATAAAAATCCTCAAAAGGATCCATTCTTCTTGATGAATGATAATGTTTTTATAAGAAAAATACACTCTTCCCTGATGTTAATCCCATAATCCATCAAAATCCAAGACACAAGCACATAGAATATTCTCTAAAATATGAATATCATGCCTCTTCTGACCATCTTTATATGGATGATAAGCTATAATGAACCTGATCTAAGTCCCCATCACATGTTGGAGACTCCTCTAGAAACTCAAATTAAACATTGTACCCTTGTTGGAAATAGTGGCATAATGAACCCCATGTAACATCATAGTTTCTTACACGTACATCTTATACATATCTTCTACTTTGGTGGTGTCCATGATCATAATGAAATGATATGACTTTTTCAACTGATCAATCACCACCAAGATAGTTTTCCTCCCTCAAGGAGTCCATGGTAATCCAACTAAAATGTACAATGATACATCATCCCATTTCCAAATCGGCACCGGAAGAGGCTAGAGAAAACCAACAATTTTCAAATTATCTACCATTATCTATTGGAAAGTGTAACAGCATGACACATAATCATAAATGTAACACTTTATACCTAGATTCCAGAATTATCTCCTCATGTCATAATATATCTTTGTAGTTACCATATGAACAGTCCATGAAGAACCATGATAATAAAAAATGGATATCCTCATAGATGCTGGAATGAAAAACCTATCCCTAAAATTGATAATACCATATCTAGAGAGAGACCAACCAAAAATGACCTACCCACCATATAGGGTTTCTAAAATTACTCTAAACATGTCATCCTACCACTGACTCTATAGAATACACTCAAGAGAGATGATGATAACTAAACACTACTCAAAATGAGGCCTGAAATGTCCTCCTGAGCATCCAGATGCAACTGATAAAAAATACCAATAAGGTTCTACTCTTCCTTTGATTATAACATATCTTGCGATGGGAAATTATTGCTATGAGTTTATTCATTGAAATTTCCCTTCCTCGGAGTGTATAAGATAAAAAATTCAAATGTATAAAGTTATTCAACCCACCACCTCTATCTGAGATTCAATTCTATCTAGGAAAAGATACTTATAAAATTCTTATGGTCAGAAAATACAATGATCCTCTCCCTAAAAAGATAGTGCCTCCAAGACTTAAGCACTTCTGTATCTATAGAAATATCTAGATCATGAGTGGGGTAATACTTCTCATATGGTAAAAGTTGACGAGAGATATAATCACCAAATGATCATCTTTAATAATCATGCTACTGAAACTCATGCCAAAAGCATCTAACAAAACCAAATACCCCTTATCGTACTCATGTAAGATCATAATAGGGCCCATTATCAAAATTCATTTCAACTCATCAAAAAAGACGGAAACTTAAAATATGAATTGAGTTTTACCCCTTTCCATGTAAGATTAGTCAAAGGTGATGCCTATATTGAGGAATACTTGATGAACCATCAAAAATATTCCAAAAGATCAAGGAATATCTGAATATAAAAGACATTCTATGGATTTTCCCATGAAAAATAGCCTTTACCTTCTTAGGATCAATTGATAATCTATTCTCTTAAATCATGTTCCGTAATAACTTCTCTTATTTGATAGTAAAATTGAATTTTAAAAAAAATTACATAAAAATAATGACACCCCAGGAATTAAAAATCCAAACCCAAATGGTGTTGGAGCTCATACTCAGATCTTGAGTAAAGAAAAATATCATCCACGAACACTACCCCAAAACCGTCGAGATATTGATGGAATATCTGATTCATTAAATCCATAAAAACTATAGCAGAATTAATCAAACCAAAGAGAATAAAAAGTTGTTAATAATGGCTATTCCTTCTCCTAAAACTGTCTTTGGTATATAACACTCAATAACTCTGAGCTGATGATAACCCAAATAAAGATCAATCTTTGAAAACTTTTGTTCCACATTTAATAGATCAAACAAATAATCTATATGGTTAAAAGTAGATATTTATTAACTATTACCTAATTCAACTACTAATGATCCACCCCAAATTGTAGTGAACCGTATGAATTTTAGGAAAAGAACATTGGGGTTTCACATAGAAAAACATTGTGGAAAATAAAAACTTTTTCCATCAATTTTTTTCTGCTAAATCTTGTGTTCATTTAGCTTCAATGGTTCCACATGATAGGTAGGTATAAAGTTTAATGCTTACCTAGAACCAAGTCAATCATAAACTCTCTATATATATATATATATATGGATAAAATCTCAATAAATAATTTGGTAAAACATTATAAAAATCCAAAAAAATCATGAGAAAATCAAAACAATAAGAAACATCAGTTGGATTGACTTATATAATAGATAAAAAACTTCTGATCATAGGGTGTGAAGGTCCAACAAAACCAAACCTTAGATAACACTCTCCATAAAACACCCATGATTTTATATATGTCCCAATAAATGAGATAAACTAGTGATTACAATCATCCTCATCATAATGAGAAACAATCCAAATAATGACGTCAAAAAAATATAGGTCAAGAATAAATAAATCTCAGACTAAATACATATCAGCTATCGATAGCACACAAGAAGGACACTGAAACCCTATCTCTTTCCCCTTCCCATGTGGCGTCACTAACTCCATAAAAAACTCATGAGTTTATTTGGAAGGTAAATCATATAAAAAATAGCTAGATTTAAATGAGTGGGAGGCACCCATATCAAATAAAGAAATCACTAAGGAAGATAAAATAAATATGGTAAGCCTTAGTATTACTTGACCCACATATACCTCCACCAAAAATAAATCTACTATGTTAATGTGATTCACTGCTACAGATTTTGTCAAGATCACTATAGTCTTGAATCATCTTATTGCACCATAGTATCCCTTTGAGTGACCATCCCTCCATATATCAATGTGTATACATATCATGATAGAAATTCTATATATGTCAAAAAAAATCACATCTTTTACATATCATTATAGGTGAAGGACAATAATATCATGTGTTTTCGACCTTTCCACACCAATAGAAAGTCATAGGCACACTACTCACTGCAAATGGAGGTGCTAAAGAGGCCTGATACTAATAACCACATTCAAAACTCTTGTTACGGTCCTATCACATCCCATTTTTATCTAGAGGAAAAATGAATCCACCACATGGTGTATGTGAAGGGTTGAAATATACAACATTTCCTTCCATTTTTATCTCTTCTGTCATAACCCTATCTTCCCTCTCCACATAAGTCAAAAGCTGCATCAGAAATTTTTTCAATCTAATAACTTTTTGAAAACCATGAATGTAATTTTGAGCTTTCCATTGTTCATTATTTAAAACCTATGTTGATAAACTAACTATCTCCACAAACCAATTGGTGTACGCTAGCACAGGATGTTTTTCCTGAGGCAAAGAGAGGAAATCCATATAATTATCTATCTTTGGTGACTCTGGACATTACATATAGAAGAATATATTCTTGAATTATTTCTAGTCCATGCCCACATGCCTATCTGGATGTACCAAGGAATCCCACCATTTCTTGTTGGGAACCTCAAGTTTGAAAATTGCGCAATTCACCTTGATACTCTTAAGTGTATTTAGAAAGTTTAAAATATTTTCAATATTTTCAATTCATTACTCCACCCTTTTTGGTTTATTCGTACCTTTAAAATATAGTGTCTTCTCATACAAGAACTCCCTTGATCGATATCGATCTCCAACATCTCCAAGATGTACCTCAAAAATCTATTTTCTTGCCTTTTGGTATATTCTAGTCTATAACACAAACTTCCTGCATGATATCATCAACAAAATTATGATCTATAGGATGATTTCATTGAGTAATATTAGTTTCAACCTCCTGAGGAACTTGAAAATTTCATCTATAAGGTATACCACTACACACTAAAATAGAATAAATAATCAGACAATAGAAAAATCTCAGTTCAATCTAGAAAAATAATCAGAAAAAACTGATATTTAAATAATGAAATCAAGATAGGATACACACAACCAAACATCCCACTGTAACTTAATCCTCATCATGGACAGAGTTGGCAAGGCACTCACTACAATTTAACTCTCAAATCCTATCATTCGTATCTCTAGTCAACCAAACATATCAAGACAAGGACTCTTAAGGTTAGACTAGCATTAATACCAAACTATGATAAACCCAACCTTAATATCCTCTTAAATTTGTATTGTACCTAAAATTTCACACATCCAATGGGTGTTCCTGATTGCCACGGGCTAGCATCTAGCACCTGGGAAACCACAAAAATAGAGAAAACAATTTTTCCCAACCTTAAATAGAAAACATGACATATATACACATATATAGAAGGAAATAGTGGAATAAAACATGAATATATATATATATATAATTCATAACATAAAGAGAATAATGAAAGAGATACAACTAAAAAGGTATCAAAACAAACTCGAAGAGAAGATTCTAACAGCAAAGTATGAAAAAACTAAGAAAACTACTCCAACATCCTCTATGTGATATTGTGGTAAAACCTTCCCCATATCACCATCCAACTACCCAAATCCAATTGAAATAAAACTATACCTCCTCACTGTATCACTGGGACTCTTCCATCATTGAAAGACGTAACTAGTTCTATAAATCATTGAATGGGTATGGAGGGTGTGGGCTATTATGATCCGTAGGGTCTTTCCCAAGTGATTCAAATAATACTTTGAACAATAATTCAAGAGTTCCCAACATTAAAGAAAATATTTCATGATATAGAGTTTAACATTTTTTATATTAAAAGAAAGAAAAACATTTAATTTCCACTTATTCCATATTTTTTAATAATGAAGGTAAATAAGATTCAAAGTATTTCATATACATATATCAAAAAAGATTAATCATATCAAACAAAATCATGCATCACATCTAATACCAAATCCATGGTAGTAAAATCAAAATAATACGAACCAAAATCCACAAAAAAACATCCAAAAATCAGCCTAAGTAACATCATGGTAAGGATAAAACTAGTTTAAAATAGATAGGAAACGTGTAAACAAACATTGAATATCATTAATGAATCGTGCCTTTAAACATATGAGTCAAGTCTAGATAGTAGAGTAACAACCTAGAAAGTGAACCTCCAACAGGTCTAACAAGCACCTAGAATGACGAACCTAGGGAGTAGAGGAAATCCCAATGGGAAAACCACCATAAATTGGATGATACATATTGATATACCTTCCACCTAAGTACACAAGGATTATCATGTGCTCTATTTTACAAACCATTTCACCATTTCATTCTTTTAAAATAATTTCATAATTCTTTAAAAAAACAATTTCATTATCCAAAACTAGGTGAAACAATCTTTTATAAAAATCCATTTCCACACACACACACACAAATAGAAATATCACTTCATTTCAATTAATGAAAAAACATATCAAAATAAGTGTGATGTGGTTCACCAACATAGGCTAGAGAAGGAACAACCTAAGTGAAAATTTAGGTCGCACACACCCATAATAAAATCCTTAGCAAGAAAGGATCCAATAGGGATAATGGAGGCCCTAGAATCAATCTACGCATCTTAGAATTGATTTAATTTTGAAAAAGGGTTTGAAGATAAGTGGAAGAAAAAAATTACTCAAGAACACACACTAATCACACTAAATCCAATAAATGATATAGCCCCTGAAATAAAATTGCACTATGGGTCTAGAAGGAAACAAGAAGAAACATTATCTCATATCAACAAAACCAATAGCACAACATAATAGCGCCAATACGTTCAAAGGAAATAGAGAAAATTAAAATATATATTTCCCTTAGAGATGCAATGTAACTCTCCTAATGATTCAATGTTGATTTAATCAATCCATAATGAATGTAATCTCATAATATCATCATAGAAAATCCCTAAGTTAAGACAAAGGAAGGCTATCAAAGAATTAAATAAGAATAAACTAGTACAGAAACCTAAAATCTCTATTCATGACAATTACATAGCATGTAATACATTTACACATCATGTAATCCATAGGAATAAAATACATAAAAAACCCATCACTATTTTTTAAGAACCAAAATGTTAACATTACACAGCCTGTAACCCTTGAACGACGTGTAATCATTTACTCCATGTACTCAACTCCTAACTTGATCTTGGAAATCATTACACATCGAGTACTCCTTACATGATATGTAAATTTACTATATATAGTGAAAATAATAGATTATTTACAAAAACTTCAAACCCACTTGAGTGTTCTCTGAAATCGAGGAGAACCCCGAAAACCTATTAACTCATTTATACTCAAACACCTTTAATTCAAATAAACCATACATCCCTAAAAATTAGGTTATATCACTTAAGAAAATTTTCTCTATCATCATGATTCCAATTAATCACCCAATTAATGATACAAATATAAAAATATAAGTTAATATACCTAAAATTGCATAACATGATGTTACGAAGCCCAATATGGGTTGTTAATGAAGAGGTATAACTCTTAACCGATTTATAAATTTTGATTTTTTTATTATACAACCTCAAAATCCATATTAACAATTATATATTAATTAATTACATATCTTATATATAATTAATTGTAATTATTATTATGGAACACCTATTATCCACCTTCTTCCCATATTTTGGAAATGATAACATCACTTGTGCGTACATGTGGACTACAACCTCTATGAAGTGATGTTATTTTGTTGTTTTCAACATACATGGATGGTATTAAGGTTATATTTAATTAATATTTATGATATTATAATTATTTTTTAAAGGTGAATTATTATTTATCTTTCTTTTACACCATATAATAAAAAATGTTAAAACAATGTCCATGTGTACGTATATCCTACCATCTCCATGAATGGTGAAATTCATTTTTCTATCTCTACAATTAATGGATGACTCTATATATATCTAATGAATATATATAACTTATATATCAGGATTAAAATACATTAAAGTATAGAACCATGATCATATTGTTTGTATCAAGATTGTGGAACCAATACTTGCATGGAATAATGAAGAATTTATTAACTAAAACAGTGATTTTAATAAAATTTGTTAATAAATGGGTGATAAGATATTTTAAGTAAATAATATATGGTATAATATTTGTGATAAATGTTCATTAATACATATTTAATATATATATAATTTTTATACATCATTTTTTAATAAGTATAAAGAAATATAAGACTTGAGGTAAGGGATTTTTGTTTGACTTTTATTTTTGTGAGACACATGCTATGCTCACCAATTTTTCTTTTATATGGTGTATGAAATTCCAATGAATGTATTTTATGGTGAAAATAATTAAAGTTATAATTATATAAATATCCATATGTGGTTCTCTATTTCATGAGGTTTTGACAGAAAAGTTACCAATCAGATAAGGTATTTTCATGTCAATCACATTTTATATGGGATTGTTTATGCATGAATTTCCATTAAAGAAATTATATTGTCCTTATCTGATAAATTAATTTAATTTTTATTTCCATCTACTTATTTTTGGATAATACATATTTTCTTTCATTTTTACTCACTTTAATTATATAATATAATAAAATAATATTATTAATGAAAACTGACTATGTTATACAACTCATTCATGAATCATTTTATTTTCTGTCCATGTCTCTTTTAAAAAGATTTTCTAGAATATTTTACTATTATTTTAAAATTATTATTAAAATTTATTTTCTACCATGTTTTATTTTATATAAATAAATATTCAAAAGAATATTTCTATTATTTTCTAAATGTGGTACTTTTTACATTTTAACAAAGTATTGAATTGAATCTTTGTTTTAATTTATAGGTTAGTAATATAATTTTTCACTTCTATAAACACTCAAAGATTTAAAGTTTCCATTACAATTTTTCATGTTTATTTGTAAATAAAACATTTTCCATAATGTTTTAGAAACACTTTAATTTTAAATAAGTTATTTAAAATTGATAAGGTTATTTTACTAGAGAAATATTCTAGAGATATTTTAATGGAATTTTTATCTATGATAACATCATATGATGTCAATTATTTTTTACATGTCATATTTATTATTTATATGGATTATTTTTTATTTTTAAAATGATATTTATATGAAACCTATTTATTTTCCATAGGTTATGACATGATTAAATAGTGAGATGTTTATGATACCTAATTCATTTCCACGGGCTATGATATAATGATAAGTTGAATGTTTTATGTTACCGTGGAACACATATATATATGGTTTTTATTATGTTATGGGTGGGACTATAATTATATATCCCTCCAATTCATTAGGTAAATTTTTACATCTAAATTAATAATTATAGGAAACAAGTCGATGCACATGATCCGCTATGGGAGACCAAAAAATGCACTTGATCCACTATAGAAAACATGTAGGGATTCTTGATCTACTATGGGAAACAAGTGATGATATATGGTCCATTATGATATAGTAAATAGGTGTTAATGTATGATCTACTATTATTTTATGATATCAGAAATAAAAATTGACATATGAAATGGTTTCTATACTTATGATGGTGTCACACATTTATGAATTGTTTTTAGGATTATGATTTTGAATTCAGGGTTCATTTTTGATTTGTGATTATCTCTCACCCTTATGATTCATATCTTTTGAAATGATAATTGTTTATTCACTGAATCAATTTTATGATCTATGATAAGTTGGGTATGAACTTATCAAGTTATAATTATGTTCCCACAATGATATTTTTATCGTATGTTCTCATATGATCATAAATCCATATCTCTCATATTTACCCTAACCAAACATCTATGTTCACCATATCTTCTATTTCCTTTTCCAATGTAATGGAGAAAAGTGTTATATATTATATTTTAAAAAGGTTATAAATTGAGAATAATATTATAAGAAATGATGAAGAATATACATAAAACATATTCTTATGAGTCTAGTATCAAAAGGCCTTAAAACATTAAAGTTATGGAATGGATCGTAACATTATGTATATAATATCCAATTGAAAAGATTTAGTATTTATATCTGAAAATCTTATGCTTCTATATGGGGTGTCTCCACTGATCAAGGAATCAATCTTCAACAGTTTGTGGTGTGTTTGAGGTTGAATCTTTAAGTTCTTATATAAACTTATCCAGAGGAAGTTCAACCAACATTAAAGTGTGGAATTAAATTTCGTGGGTCAGGAACTAAAAGTGTGATGTCATTTTGGATATTATGGGTGTGTTTTGGGTTTTTTACTTGGATTTATAAAAAATATTGTCAGTTTTTCTTATTCTAGGATGGTGGGACTCAACCATTTTATTTTTTAAAATTGGATGGGGTTTCTATTAGAATTAAGCAAGTGTATAGTGGTAGATCATGTTCGGCGAGATGGGAACGACACCAGGTGAATAATTGGCGTGAGTAAATTATATTTTTTTGAGAAATTTATATTTTGGAAAGCACCAATGTTTGAATTGGAAATTTTAGTAAATTATTATTATGGGGATCACTATAGGTTTTTAATTTAACTCAATAATGACATGTGGGTGTCTAGAGATGGGAAGATTTTGTAGGACATCATCTTATTGTTTTGATGATAGTGTGGGTGTTGTCTCAAGATTGGGTGGACATAAACCATATGTTTATATTTCTTATTTTGGAAATAATTAGTATTTTTTGGAATAGGTTGTTTCCATTGGAAGGGAATCCATGAATAGTGTATTTTAGGTGTATTGGTTATGTTGACCTCACCTGTTTTGATAATCCCAATTATGAATTCACATACTTTAATAATCCCAATTAATGTTTATTTATATATTTATTCTTTTAATATATGAAATTATATTATCAAGCTAATAATAATATTAAGATAATATTTGAAATATGTTAATAAATGTTTGTCTATGTTTATATGAATTTGGAAATAATTCTAACTCAATCGAATATGTTTTTTATAAAGTAGATAAGTGTTAAGTCACTGATATGCTTATATCTACTGATACATACCTACTGGTACTTAGTCTACTGATAGACATAGTCAACGATAAGCAAAGGTCACCGATACGCATAGCTACCGATATGTATAAGTCCACCGGTAAGCACATGTCACTGATAGATCAAGTCCACTGATACATACTGGTACCGATAGAAGAAGAAATACTGATAGAACAAGTCCACTAATATACACTAGCACTGGAACAGAACAAGCTTCCAATATAGACAAGCTACCGATACAGAACGGAGCTACCGATAAGAACGATCCACTGATACAAGCAAGCTACCAATAGACCAAATCTACCGATAGAAGGAGTCACCAGTACATAGAGCTACTGATACACAGAGTAACATCTACCGATACAAGGAGATACTAATACAAGGATAAAGAGCTACCTATAGGAGCTCACTACTATACAAAGTCCACTATTACATATCTACCGACTGAAAGCTGCCGATGAAAGACTTACCAGTCACTGATTCCTAAACTCTACTTTTGTCAACATTATTTATTTATTAAGAAACGGTCAATTTTGATGATTTTAATGCAATTAATGTTAATTAATGTGGGTTTTTGGCATGTCAATGAACTGTACCTAGTACCCATGAAAAGGTAATCATTCCCATTGCCGGAGCTGAAAGCTATAAAAGGAAGGGTAAATGTCGTGCAAACAAAAAGAAAGAAATAAGGGCCAAAACGTGCGAGAAATAAGGGTTAAAGAGTGCTGAAAAGTGGCGCATTCACACAGAAAAGAAAGGATACATTCATACTAGAAGAACACTGGACATACACAAAGCAATTCATTATAGAAGATAACACAAGCTAAACTCTAGCCAAGGAGTGAAGAACTTCAACGAGCTCCTCATACACTCAAGATGATCTAATCTGAACTTGAACAAAATGACCCATTGTTTTTCAGAAAAAAACTAGACAAGGACTCAGAACCATTCCTGATCAATCAAAGAAGTCCAGAGCTGCACTTCAAATCACTAGAGCTTTCTAAAACTCACATCTACCCTCTTAGTGATTCTTTTATTTACATTTTGAGCAATGTGCATACTCCGTATATTTTATACACACACTGTCTCTTGTGCTAAACTGGAGGATTTATAAATCCTCACAAAAAACTTCCATAACTCTCTTTTGTATCCCACGGACAGTGGTCGAGGTCAAGTAGGACCTGGACAACCACTGTGCTGTTGTTTTGTTTTCCCACATAGAAATGTGGTAGAGGTCTTAGTACTTGGATAGTCTTTTCACTCTTTTTTACCCCGATCCAGGGTGTGGATCAAATTTATATAAATTTTTTGAGAGGACTATGTCTCAGAATGATACTGAACCTCTTGTTTTAAAATAATTGTGATTACTTATATTTATTTTAACTTATATTGAATATTCCACTGCTAATTACTTTGAAATAAAAAATTGTTTTAAAGTTACTTTTATAGTTAATATAAAAAGTGTTTGTATGTACTGTAAATCATTAGGTTAGCTTAAAAAGTTAATTAATCTTCAGATTAGATTAACTAAGAACTAATCAATCTTTTGAGAATCTAACTGAACCTTTATATTTTTACAAATTCACTACCGATTATCTTGTTATTCAATTTGGGGATTTTTAATAAGAATGTTTTTAATAGAGAATTTTTATTTGGAACTCAATTCACCCCCCCCCCCTCTTGAGTATCCACTCCGACCAACATTTGGTATTAGAGGGTTGTTTATTATTAAAGGTTTTCAAAACACTTTTTTTTTCAATAGTGATTTTAGTTGTATCTTAAAGATCTTAAATTTCTATTAGTTTTAAATTTTATCTCTTTAAATATATTTTCTAAAATATAACTATGGAAAATAGATTAGAAGGTTTTGCTAAAAACATGCCACCTTTTTTAATGGTAAAAATTATGCCCAGTGGAAACTTAAAATGAAAATTCATTTAGAGAGTATGGTATTTGATATCTGGACGGCTATAGAGACTCAATAAAAAATTCCAGAAACTGAAATAACTACTTGGCATGAACCTACTAAGACTACTTACAATAATACTTGTAAAGCAATGAATGATTTTTACTGTGATTTAAGGGATGATAAATTTACTAGAATATATTCTTGTAAAACTGCATATGAAATTTGGGACACTTTGTCTATTTCCCATGAGGGAACAACCAATATCAACGAAATGAGGCTAAACACCTATACTAGTACGTATGATAATTTTAAAATGAAGCCTGATGAACCCATTTCTGATATGAATCTCAGGTTCAATAATATTGTCAACACTATGAGGTCACTTGGTAAAGTTGTTCCTATAAAAGAACAGATCATGAGGATAATAAGATGTTTTCCAGAAAGATGGAGAGGCACATCTGTTTTCATTAGAGAATTGTACGACATCAGTAAACTACCAGTAAAATAATTAATTGGTAAGATAATGATGTATGAGGAAGATTTGAAGGTAAAAAAGGAAGAGGATGATGAACTAAGGAAGAAGTCAGTAGCCTTCAAGACATCTGATTCAAAGAGTAAAGAAAAAGGAAAAATTCAAAGTGAAAGTGATAGTTCAAGCAGTGATGAGAGTGCATCTGACAGTGATGATGAGATGGCTCAGATATCCAGGAGATTCAAGAAGTTCTATAAGAAGAGGAAATTCTTCAAAAAATAAAATTATAAAGGAATGTATGACAACAAAGGTCACTGGAAGAATGATTGAAAAAATCCTAATAAAAGTGATGAAATTGTCTTCTATGAATGAAAAAGGAAAGGTCGCATTAAAGTAGACTGTCCGAAATTAAAATTAAAGAAGAAACATGACTACAAGGACAATAAGTATAAGAAAGCTATGAAAGAAACTTGGAGTGCTTCAAAGGACAGTTCATGTGATTCTGATTCTACTCAGGATGAAAAATCTCAAATTGCTAACATGTGTTTCATGACAAACACATCTGAGGTAACACTGGATACTCCTGCTTTAAATTCATATTTTTCTAGAGTTGATTCTGATTCTAAATCTGAAAATATGTCTAGTGAAGAACTATTTGAATATTGTAATATGCTAGAATAAACCTGTAATGAGATTAAGTACAAGTATAAATCTTTAAAGAAGCAGTAGGATTTAACCAGTTCTGTTAAATCTTCCCTTGATAAAGAAGAAGAAAATTATGCTCAATTACTTAAGGAAAATACCAAACTGAAATTTTCTAATGAGAAATTAAGTAAGGACTTAGAAAAATTCACAAATAGAAAAGATACTCTTACAAAAATTTTAGGTAAACAAGTGGCACCAAAATATACTACTGGAATATGCTATCGGTCTGGGTAGAGACAGTTTACTAAAACTAAATTTATTCCTAAATCTGAACAGAATGCTGCTAGTTATAATTCTATAAATTCATATTCTTCAACTAGTTACTCACATAGTTATAGATCAAATAAAGTTTATCTTTCAAATTCTTTTGATTCTGTGAATTATTTGAGAACCATAAGACAAATATGGGTACCTAAAGCTTTGATTGTTAACCTATCTGGACCCAAGATAATCTAGGTACCGACATCATTTTCCATCTAAACCTATTTTGTAGGAAACTTTCTTGAAGAGTTCCCATAAGAAGATATGGTATTTGGATAGTGGATGTTTAAGGAATATTACTGGGGATTACTCATGTTTCAAAAGCTTAATCAAAGTTGATAGAGGCCATGTCACCTTTGGTGATAACTCCAATGGAAAGATCATCGGCCTAGGCCAGATTGGTAACACTAATTCAGTTTTAATTTACAAATATTTATTTTTTGATGGACTTAACTATAATCTGTTGAGTATTTATCTGTTATATGATGATGGTTTCAATGTTTAATTTTAAAATGATTCTTGTAATTTTTTTTACTCTAAAAATAATTTAGTATTTTCTTCTTTGAGAAATAAAAATGTTTATGCTGTTGATTTGAATTCTTTATCTAAATAAAACATTACTTGTTTAAATGCTTTTCATAAAGAGTCTTGTCTATGGCACAGAAGATTAGGACACTGTAATGTTTATTCAATTATAAAACTGACTAGGAAAAACTTACTTAGAGACTTACCTAAACATGAATTCCCAACTGAAAAAGTTTGTAATCCCTGTCAAAAGGGAAAGTAATATAAAGTTTCTTTTAAATCAAAGAAAGAAGTTTCAACTTCTCAACCTCTCGAGTTGGTTCACATGGACTTGTTTGGACCTTCTAGAGTTTCTAGTTTAAATGGGAAGCACTATGTCTATGTCTTAGTAGATTAATTTTCTAAATATACGTGGGTATACTTTTTAGCTCACAAAATTGAAGCTTTTTCTTAATTTATTAAATATTCCAAGTTTTTTGAAAACCATAGTGGACTTAAGATTAAGACCCTGAGAAGTGATCATGGTCGTTACTTTGAAAATCATGAGTTTAAATATTATTGCTCACACAATGGCTATAATCACAACTTTTCTACCCCTAGAACACCTCAGCAGAATGGTGTAGTAGAAAGAAGAAATAGAACCCTTCAAGAAATTGTAAGAACTATGCTTAATGAGTATGACCTACAAATTTATTTTTGGGCTGAAGCTATAAACACAGCCTGCTATATTATCAATAGAGTCTTGATTAGACCCATTATTAATAATAACCCTTATGATTTGTGGAACAATAGGAAACCTAAGGTTAATTACATCAGAGTTTTTGGTTGCAAAGTCTTTATTCTCATTACAAATGATATTCTTGACAGCTTTGCATCCAAAAGTGATGAAGGAATTTTTCTTGGTTATTCTTTAACTAGAAAATACTATAGAGTTTTTAATAAAAGAACCAAATGTGTGGAAGAATCTATTCATATCAAGTTTGATGAAACTGATCCGCATGAACCTAAGTTTTCTTTTGAAAATATTGAAGAAGATCTATTTTTTATGGACCTTAATGATAAAATCAACGAACCTATTGTAAATACAACCAGTTCTGGAAATATTCCAGAATCTACTTCTGAAGAACCCGAACTTAGAGAAGATCCTGAAATTTCTAGTCCTACCTTTACTAAATCAACTACAATTCTAATGAATCATCCTTTGGATGCTGTTGTTGGTAATCTTGATAAAGGGACACAGACTAGAGCTTCTCTAAGAAATCAGGTTGAACATCAAGCCTTTCTTTCACAGTTGGATCCTAAAAATGTCAACGATGCAATCAATGATAAATTTTGGGTAATGGATATGCAAGAATAATTAAATCAATTTGAAAGAAAAAAATTCTGGGAATTAGTTGACAGACCTAAGGAAACTTTTACCATAGGCACTAAATGGGTTTTTAGAAACAAAGTTGATGATTTTGGAAATATAGTTAGAAACAAAGCAAGGCTAGTTTCACAAGGTTATATTCACGAGGAAGGAATAGAATATGAGTAATCATTTTCCCCTGTAGCTAGATTAAAAGATATTAGGATTTTACTTGCCTATGCTGCTCATCTGAATTTCAAGTTATAGAAAATAGATGTCAAAAGTGTTATTCTAAATGGTTTTATTGTTGAAGATGTTTTTGTTGAACAACCACCTAGATTTACTAATCCTCATTTTCCAAATCGAGTTTTTAAACATTCTAAAGATTTATATAGTCTGAAACAAGCTCCAAGATCTTGGTATGATAGACATAGTAATTTTATTATTTCAAATGGTTTTACTAAAGGGATTTTTGATACAACACTTTTTCTTAATATAATTTCTAAAGATGTTTTGAAAGTACAAATCTATGTTGATGATATTATTTTTGGATCTTTTAAACATTTTTTATGCACTGAATTTTCAAAGAATATGAAAAATGAATTTAAAATGAGTTTAATGGGAGAAATCCAATATTTTCTTAGATTTCAAGTATTTCAAAATGAAAATGGTATTATTTTGAATGAAATTAAATATAAAAAGGATATTTAAAAACATTTTTTATTGGATAGTATTATGGAAAGTGAAACACCTATGAGTTCTGTCTGTAAGTTGGACATTGATAAAACTGGGAAACCAGTGGATCAAACCAACTATAGAGGTATGATTGGAAACTTACTTTACATTACTTCTAGTCGACCAGATATTATGTTTAGTGTGTGTATGTGTGCAATATTTTAAGCTAATCCGAAAGAATCGCATTTGCTTGCTGTTAGAATAATTTCTAACTATCTTAAAAATACTGTAAATTTAGGTTTGTTTTATCCAAAAGGACAATCATTTGATTTAATGAGTTATTCAGATGCTGAATTTTCTTGTTAAAAGTTAGATAGAAAAAGAAAATCTGGAACATGTCATTTATTGGGAAAATCCTTACTATCTTGGTGTAGTAAGAAACAGAATTTTGTAGCTTTGTCTACTGTTGAAACAGAGTATACAGCTGCTGGTAGTTGCTGTGCATAAATTCTATGGATGAAACACACTCTTTTGAACTATGGATATGACTTTAGAAATGTTTCAATGAACTGTGATAACATTAGTGCAATTAATATCTCTAAGAATCCCATGTCTCACTCTAGGACCAAACACATTGATGTAAGGCACCATTTCTTGAGAGATCATTACCAAAAAGGTGATATTACTCTTGACTTTATAGGTATTGAACATCAATTAGCGGATATTTTCACCAAACCATTATGTTCGGATAGGTTAGGTTACATTAGACATGAATTAGTAATGATAGACTCTGTTAGTTAGAAACCTCACTGATATACCTCACCGGTATGAAACATCACCGATATACCTCACCGGTAGGAAGCCTCACCGATATACCTCACCGATATACCTCACCAGTATGAAGCCTCACTGATATACCTCACCGATATACCTCACCAGTATGATACCTCATTGATATACCTCACCGGTATTAAACCTCACCTATATACCTCACTGGTATGAAACCTCACTGATATACCTCACTGGTATGAAACCTCACTGATATACCTCACCGGTATGGACCTCACTGATATACCTCGCTGATTAGTGGATCTCACAATTAGAAATTCTCACCGGTATACCCTACCGTTAATTATATGTTGTTTTAAACTTATTTCTTCCACCATAATCTGTATCTTTTATAATTTACTTATTATATTTTAATTATTTATTTTATGATTCCTAAATGATAAAACTAAGTATTAATTACTTCTCGATACACCTCAAACCCTTTTCCCTCAAGCCTTAGCTCCCGAATCTCATGAAAACCCTAATTTCCTCGAACCAGAAATGTAAAAAACCAAAATGTCTACTGTCAGAGATTACATTGTTGAGCCGAATGCGAAGAAGCAGAAGACTGATCAAGAAGGAAGTAGCAGTGTTAGTAGAACAAGGTTGGGGAGGTGACCAGTGAACCCGAATTTACAAAATAGAGTAATTGTGATCGAAAAAGAGCTATGCGTGGAATGGATGTTGTCCAAAAAATCATTAGTTCTAGAGGTGTTGGAAGACCAGAAGTGGTTAGAATGATGTTCGAACAAAAATGGCCCCTACTACCCGAAGCTAGTGAAACGGTTCTATGAGTTTGTAAGTTTTGAAAAATCTGATAAAGAAAACAGAATGGTTTCATGGGTAAATGGAAAAGAGATAGCTTTTTCATCTGTTGAGTGGGATGAGCACCTGAGAGTACCACAAAAAGTAGTTTATGGTTATTTCACGAAATCAGTACCAGCTACAAGTGATATATTTTATTATGAGACTTCCTTGGAGGAGAAAACCAGTAGTGGCAAGCAAAGACAAGTGGTGGCTGCTAAAATGGATGGAGAGAACAAATTATTGTTCAAGTTTGTGCAACATGTTTTAAGTCCAAGAAGAGGTGACTTTTCAGATTTGATATATCAAGATATCTATCTGTTACATCTCTTGAGACATGGTGTGAAAGTAAATCTGTATAGGCTGTTAATGACTCAAATAGAGGATATGATTAGACCAAATTCAAAAAGAAATGCCTTATTATTTTCCAAGTTGATCTTAGTGATGAATAAGGTAATGGGAGTACCTAAGTCTCAGGATGAGACAGTTTTGGTATGAAACTAATTTTGTATCACAAGCACTGTATGTAAATACATGAAGATTAACTGGAAACCATGGAGAGAAGAATGGGTTACTGATGACAAAAAGTTATATAATAAATATAATCTTGTGGATCAATCTTCAAGGCCTAAGGATGTGAGGGATCCAGGTCTAGGACATGATGAAGAAGAGACACAGTATAGTGATGATTCAGAAGAGGAAGATTCCTCTACAGCAAATGGAGGAGATCCAAACTTGCCTCTTAGCCCAACTCTTGAGATTGTATCACAGAAAAAGGGAAGTTATTCTTTGATCCTACCTAGTATAGAAACTATTTTGGGTATAAGCAATAAAGTGGCACTTGTGGATGAAGAATACAAACAGAAAGTATATCAGGAAGAGGCTACTCGAGAAGATGAAGAAGAACTTCATGAAAGTGAAGCATATGTTTCTGTCAGTTTGAGCCTTAGTCCACTGATTGGACATTCCCTAATGCCTGCTGAGGAATTTGGTGAAGTTGATAGACATCTACCTATTTCTGAGGAACCTCCTGCTGTTGCATAAATAGAGATGGTTGTACAAGATTCTGATGCGGAAGACCGAACTGATGAGGTTGTTTTTTCCATAAAAGAGAATTCACCAGTTGAGGGGGAGAGTCCAACCAGATTTGGCAGTGTTTCAGTGGCTTTTGAGATTGAGGACTAGGAAGAAGACCCAGGTTTTGTGGTTTGTGGATTAGATTATCCCGATTCTGATAATGAGGCATCCCTCAATAGACCAAAAATAAATTATGATATTCAGCCAAAGATATTACCTGAATATGTGGTAAGAATATATGATCTGGGTAAGTTAAAGTCTGATCTTAAAGCCAGTTTTTTGGAAGAGATAAGAAAAATGGAAGTATCCTTAGTGTCATCCATTCAATCGGTTATGACTGACTCAGTGGCCAGTATTGTGTCTGAAAGAGAACCTTCAATTTTACATGAAAATATGATCACTGGGGAAGATCGTGAATCCTTAAAGGATGAGCTGAAAGAGTCTTTGAGTACTTCTATGGCTAAGTTAAAGAGATGTTTTGTTGAAGATATGAGCAATATGGAAAAGTCCTTAAAACTCTCTCTTGGTTGTAATGTGTCAACCTTTATGGCAGAGATAGTGGAGGAAGTTACAGCTTTCCGGACTCAAGTATCGAGACTGGTAGAGAATGATGAAATTCTAAAGCAGCCAGTTATCTCTCTAGAATCCTATATGTGTTCTAAATCTCAAGCAGACAAGGATTTGGCTTCTGTAAAAAGTGTGGTCAGTCAAATGGTCTCAGTTTTTGAGGAGTTTAATCTTTCTATAACAAAGCATGTTAGCACCTAGGATTCTCAAGTAAAAAATCTTATCAGTGGGTTAACCAAAAACTTTAAGGAAATAATAAAATTCTCTATTGGTTCTCTTGCTTCCACACCATTAGTGGATTTGGATCAGATTAGAGCTTTGATGAAGGAGGAGGTTGGTTCAGTATCAACCAGTGGCTCTGTGGACTCCTCTAATCTAACCAAAGTAGTAACTTCTACTAGAGATACCACTAGAGATATCATAAATATTGTTCAAGACTATATGAGAGAAGCTTTTTCTTCTCAAAAAGAGGTGAAAGACAAGGTATATTATTATTTCCAAAGGTTTTATACCAAGCATCTGCTCAAAAACCATTTCAATCTTATTTTAGAAAACATGAAGCTACCTCCAGTCAATCAAGCCTTTAGAGAAAAAGTTAGAAATCTCATAGAATTGACACTTGCACTAGAAAAATTCGTGGAGAATAAGGATGATTTCATTTCTGCTATAGAAATAGGAGGAGGAATAATTATGTATTTTAGAAATATCTTGTTGACTTTTCTACATGTTGATGCTCGACTAGTGATTATACCTCCAGATTTACCTACATCTGCCTCTACTGCTTCTCTTGTTCAGAAGACTCCAGCCCAAGCCATCTGCAGCCTTACTCCTATGATCACTCAGAGAGCTACATAGTACAGGCCAAGAACAGTTTCAGTAGCTCAGCCACCTCTGATCATCTTTGGTGTTCCTAATCCTCCACCTAAATCCACCACACCTAAATCCTCTTTTCATCCCAAGGTGAAATCTCATTTTGAGGATGTGGATTGATCACTGGCTAGGAAATTTGATAGGAATCACCTATATTTCTTTTTTTTATGTATTTATTTGTATCTGTTTACTCCAAGAAATATATATGATATTACTTTATTTTACCCATTGTTACTTCTATTATCTTGTATTTCCTTCTTGTCCCACTTTTTGATTATCACAAAGGGGGAGAAATACGGACTATGGGAACCATATCTGCGGAAGAACTAATATCTTTTATGACAAAGGGGGAGTAATAATATCTTTTATGATATTAATTCATTTTCCTCTGGTACATTAGTTTTATATTTTACCATTGATATATGGGTTTTGTAATATATTTTTTTCTCTGATACAATTGGATTTAATGCAATATCCTTTGATTCATTACTAATTATATTGGGCTTATAATATCATAAGATGTGATTATCAAAAAGGGGGATATTTTTTACCTCACCTATTTTGATAATCCCAATTATGATTTCACATACTTTGATATTCCCAATTAATGTTTATCTATATATTCATTCTTTCAATCAATTACATTCTATTATCAAGCTAATAATAATATTAAAATAATCTTTAAAATATGTTAATCAATGTTTATCTATGTTTATATGAATTTTAAAATAATTCTAACTCAATCGGATATGTTTTTCATAAAGAAGATAAGTGTTAAGTCACTGATATGCTTATAGATACTGATACAGAACTACTGGTACTTATTCTACCGATAGACTTCGTCACTGATAAGCAAAGGTCACTGATACGCAGAGCTACCGGTATGTATAAGTCCACTGGTAATCACATGTCACTGATAGATCAAATTCACCGATACAGACTGCTACCAATAGAAGTATAGCTACCGATAGAATAAGTCTACTGATATACACTAGCACTGGAACAGAACAAGCTACTGATACAAACAATCTACCGATATAGACAAGCTACTGATACAGAATGGAGCTACCGATACAGACGAGCCACCGATACAAGTGAGCTACCGATTGACCAAAGCTACTGATAGAAGGTGTCACTGGTATATAGAGCAACTGATACACAGAGTAATATCTACCGATACAAGGAGATACCAGTACAATGAAAAAGATCTACCGTTAGGAGCTCACTTCTATACAAAGTCTTACATTATATATCTACCGACCGAATGCTACTGATGAAAGACTTACCAGTCACTGATTCCTAAAATCTACTTTTGTCAACATTATTTATTTATTAAGAAATTGTCATTTTTGATGATTTTAATGGAATTAATGTTAATTAATGTGGGTTATTGGCATGTCCAGGAACCATACCTAGTACCCATGAAAATGTAATCATTCCCATTTTTTGAGCTAAAAGCTATAAAAGGAAGGATAATTGTCGTGCAAACAAAAAGAAATAAAGAAGGGACAAAAAGAACGAGAAATAAGGGTTGAAGAGTGCTTAAAAGTGGTGAATTCAAATTGAAAAGAAAGGCTACATTCATACTGGAAGAACACTGGACATACATGAAACAGTTCATTCAAGAAGAGAACACAAGCTGAACTCTATCCAAGGAGTGAAGAACTTCAACAAGCTCTTCATACACTCAAGTTGATCTAATATGAACTTGAATAAAACAACCCTCTGTTTTTCAGACAAAAATCAGAGAAGGAATCAGAACCATTACTGATCAATCAAAGAAGTCCAGAGATGCACTTCAAACCACTTGAGCTTTCTGAAACTCATATCTACTCTCTCAATGATTCTTTTATTTAAATTTTGAGCAGTGTGCATAACCTGTATATTTTATATGCACACTGTCTCCTGTACTAAAATGGAGGATTTATAAATCCTCACACAAACCTTCCATAACTCTCTTTTGTATCCCACAGATAGTGGTAGGGGTCAAGTTGGACCTGGATATCCAATGTGCGGTTGTTTTGTTTTCCCACATAGAACTCTGATAGAGGTCTTAGTACCTGGACAGTCTTTGAACTGTTGTTTACCCCGATCCAGAGTGTGGATCAAAATTATATAAATTTTTTGAGAGGACTAAGTCTCGGCTTGAGACTGAAACTCTTGTTTTAAAACTGATGTGCTTACTTATTTTGGTTTTAACATATATTGAATATTTCGCTGCTAATTACATTGACATATAAAATTGTTTTAAAGTTACTTTGATAGTTAATCTAGAAAGTGTTTGTATATACTATAAAGAATTATTTAGCTTCAAAAGTTAATTAATATTTAGATTTGATTAACTAAGAACTAATCAATATTTTGAGAATCTAACTGACCCTTTATAGTTTTAAAAATTCACTACAGATTATCTTGTTATTCAATTTGGGGGATTTTAATAAGAATCTTTTTAACAGAAAATTTTGATTTGGAAATCAGTTCACCCCCACCTCCTCTTGAATATCCACTCCGACCAACAGGTTAGACAAACACTAGGACTTATTGAGGATGAGAAGTGACATGGTGGGGAGGTTGTAAGGCCCTTGTCGATATGGTAATTTTAAATTTTGAGAGAAAACATAAACATTGAATTCATAAAGGGGTCACAATTTGAATCGAGAGTCAGGATAAGTGTTCAAGAGGTTATAAACCTCAAAGTGGAGGTTTTGAGCATGCTATGAAGCTCCTAAGGTGGCCAGATGATTCACAGAACTAGTCAAGAAATCTTGGATATAGAGTAAGGGTTCAAACCTAATTATTAAACACTACCAACTTGTATATGCTAGTCCACTAATATGTCAGTGTCCTCCTCGGTTCTTCTTATGTGGAGTAATACTAGTAAATTCGCTCAATATTCCCACTATTCTTATTTTTGGGATTTTGAACACATGGGAGTATAGTTACTCCACCAAACATGCCTCTTATCCCTCTCCTTATCCAAGGTGGTTGTCCCTTAGTTCTTAGACAATTAAAGCACCATCAAATATATAATCCATTAGTTTTTTTTCATGTTTTGTGAGGTCTTGTTAATTTACTTTGTGTTGAATTTGAATTTAATTAGAGTATTAAAATTAGGTTTTCCATTTATAGGTTTGCCTATTTTGAATTTTATACCTTGTTCTACTTGAGGCTTTTAAATGGTTAAACCATGTTTCTATTATTCCAAATTGATATTATGTTTTTGAACAAATTATTATGAAATAGAATTTCATAATCATCTATTAATGTAAATGGAATCTATTTATAAATTAAATATCTGAAAGGGTAATGGGTTTTTTAAAGCGATGACCTTGAGTTTGGGTTTCAAATTTTTAAAAATGAATTGGAAAGTGGTTTTTGAAATGGTAAATTAATTTTCCCTTGTGAATTTACTTAACTTGTGGTTTTTATGGGAAAAATTTAATAATGTTTTTCAGTGCATGTTTTATAAAAATTTATTAAACTACATGAATGTTATATTGAGAATTAGAGTTGATGGAAATGGGTTTTTGGAAATTGAATATTTTTTTGAATTGGAATTGCAGCAATGAGGTATTTTTGGTAAAAAATATGTTTAAAGCATATAAAAACACTTCATGGGGTTTGACGTATTTTGGGAATGGAAATATAAAATCACTCCCTATACCTTCTGACTATTTATTTTTTGTTATGTTAATAATGATTTGTGTATGTACTTATTATAAAGTAAATAAAAATATTTGTGATTATACTAGATGGTGCTTGGGGGAACATGGACCCTATGTGGATATGTATTGTTGATAAATGGTTATATCCAGGGTGAAAATTCCCCATGGGTACATACTGATACTTAAGGTTTAACCCTAGGTTAAAATATCCTTTTGTTAACTCTGAGGCTTATGGTTAAACTTATGGTGAACAAAATCTCTGATGGATACTAAGAATTACAAATAAACATAGGGTGAACAGGAACCCCAGATGGATGTTGGGGCTTGAGGATGGGTATATTACTACTAAATGTAGGACTAACCTAGGAATGAAATATTATTCCTTTTCGGGAGTGGTTTATGTTATAATTGTCCTAGTTATGTACTTAGTGATGCCTTCACACTAGCTGAATATGGTCTGTATTGTTCTTAGGGTGAACCCAACTCCCATGTTCAGCATTTGTTTTATATTTTCTATAATAAATATCTAGAAGGTTGTTTATAATTGTTTATTTTTTAGCCCTGATACATATATTATTATTCATAATAGTTATTTTAAGGACTTCATTGGTAGTGACCTATTGAGTTATACTCATACCCTACTTAGGAAACCAAGGAACTTGGGTACCCAATTATAAGGATATATTATTGACAGTTATAGGTTTTGGGAAACGGCCTGTTACATGAGGTTTCATATGAATTGTTAGATTAGATCATGGGTAATGATTTTAGGTAATATATGGGTGATCTATGATACATATATTTCATTCTAAATGTTATATAATGTGATGTATTTATTTATTTATTTGTACTTATATATGTCTCTTTGATGTTTTTTTTGCCTAATTTATGATATTCTCCCCCATAGTATCCTCATAGACCCTCACCACTAGTTGGTATCCTATATCTTATGGGGAATAATTCCATATGATTTTAGTGTTTCTCCTATACATGCATTGGTCAATGATCTAGGGTACTAGGGTTTTTCATAGTAATCCTTATTTAGGAAAACCCTATTAAAAACAAGGTTTGTTCCTTGTTTATATATTCTAGATGATATCTTTATTGAATAATAATAAAGAGTAATAGGTTGTAAAAATTAATAAAATCACTGACCCCCTCCCCCTAGTGATTTTTAAACATGTTTGATCCTTTTCAAGAATAATATAAAGAAAAATATCCCTGTTTTTATAGTATTTATTTTCTAGGAAAACAAGAGACTAAAAAATGTCAAACCTTTAATGCTTATGGTGAATAAGAAACTAAAGGGTAAGTTTTTTATGCTAACGAAAAAATAAAATAAAAGGAACCATATAAATCATCATTCAAAAAATAGAAATATATTATGGAAAATTAATGAGTATGAGGTTATTGGATTCAATTGTGGAAAAAAGAAACTATAAGAAGAATTTCAATGCTATAAATATTAGAAAATTGATACCTCAACATTAGTTTTATTTTTTCACTGAATAAAATATTTCTATTTCTACAACATCAGTATTAGATCAATCTTTTGGATTATACAAATTTAGTAAAATATGGAAACTCATTTGATTCCTAAAGATTATAGAGGTTGAAGAGGATCTCAAAGTACCCAATGGAGCTAGAATCATAGCATTTTTTTATAGTAGAATACCATCTAACATTCCCCAAAGGATTAGTTATTTTATTAAATTACTACTATTATGTGCTAATTATTTATTGAAATAAAATATAAGTATCAACCTTATATATAAATGGATTTTAATTCGTGATTTGAAATAAAAGATTCTTCTTTTATGAGAGTGGAATATTTTATGGTATGGATCATTTAACTAATGGATTATATATATTTGAAATATAAATTCTAGTATTTTCTATGAATGAAAATTTAAATTTATATAAATAATATCACACCTGCTTGTGGCACTCCAATCATAGTCATGTAAATGGAAATTGTTTGACTAAATGACAACCTGAAAGGTATTTTTACTATTTTTAGTTAAATCCTTTTTATATATTCCACACTAGTTTATGTGTTTAAATGACCAAAACACCTTTGAGTTGTAAATGTGAAAGCACCACATAACTTAGAGAATTTCATTCCACTAATCTATGTGGATCATTTCTTATATTGTAAATAGGAGGATTATTGAACAATAATAGATTTTATGAGGACTTTAGTAGATATAAATATGATAAACTAATGAGTTATAAGTCAAACATAATTATAATGTTTAAGGAATTATAAAATGAAATAGAAAATTATCTTGTTAAGAAAGTAAATAAAATTTACCTCTAATGAGAAAAAGAAACCTAAACCAAGTATCCATCAATCATATAAAGAAGTATGGAATTATAAAATAAAGAATGATTCCTTATACACCTCAATGTAGTGGATTTAGTAAAACGATGAATCATATATTTCTAGACATGATGAGATATATAATGAGTAAATAAACACTTTTATTTTACATTTAGGGATATTATCTAAAAAATTACATGTATACAAAACTAAAATTCAACTAAAGTAATCAATGGGACCCTATATAAGTTCTGGAATGGTAAGAAACCTACATTGTACATATAATTTTAGAAGGATTTAAATTATTTCTCATGACTAAACCTAGTGAATAAAATCACATCATAAGGAAAAAAGTGCAAAAAACTAACATATATAACCTATACAATCCCTCAAATAGAAAATTAATTAGGAAAATACAAGTTGTATTTCTTCGGATGGGTAAATTTATAATGAAAATTATTGGAGAAAGGTAGAATTTGATAAAGTTAATTATCAATATATATATATATACATATATATATATATAAGTTATGAAAAAAACTATCTCAACAAGAACTAATGGAAGAAGTTCTCAAGTCATAGGTATTATCTAGGTCAGATAGGGTGTTTAGAGAATGAAAGAGATATAATTACCCCATAACCAAAATTATATAATTGATTTAATAGAAGTTACAAATTGGATATATGACATGATTTTAGAAATAGATTTCATATATCAATATGTTTTTTGGATTTTTATAGGCCCTCCAGCTAATGTGAAACCTATTGGCTGTAAATGAATATTTAAGAAGTTATAAGTGGATGGAAAAGAGAAAAACTATAATGAATTATTAGTTATTAAAGGTTTAAAATAATATCAAGTCATTGAATATGAAGAATTATTTTCATCAGTTATAATATTAATATCCAATAGAATTCTTATTTCTATGAAAATTTCCATGATAATGAGATTTTGAAGGTGGTTGAAAAGTGGTTTTCTTGTGGAAAGAGGCCATAAATTCCAAAATAGAATCCATTAATCAAAATAATGACTAGATATTAGTAAACCCTAAATATTATAGAAATACTTCTTCATATAAATATTTATTTAATAAAGTGTTAGACATGGATGGTAAACTACGTACCTATAAAGATTAATTTTTTATTAATAGTTTTATATAATTATAAGGAATTTAATATAATGATACCACCTCAGTAGACACAACCTTAAAATCCATAAGAAATTTTCTAATATAAAATCCTTATGTGATTATGAGATTTGGAATTTGGATATGAAAATTTCCTTCCTATTTGGCAAACAAGTTAAAGTTATCTACATGATGAAACTAGAGAATTTTGTGGAAAATAAGGATTTTAATAAAGTATTCAAGATACAAAGGTCAATTTATCTGTTTATTCAAAAATCAAGACCATAGAATATATGTTTTTAGGTGGCCATAATGAAATATAGTTTCATGAAAAATGGAAGTGATCCATGTGACTATAAGAAGTTTAGTGATATTAAAATTATTTTCTTTATGTCATATGTCAATGACATGTTACTAATGTTAAAAAAATCGATTCTTATTATTAGTTAAGTATTTTTTATAATAATGAATTTATGAGAAGAAAATGGGTGTATTGGACAATATTCTAGGGATCTAGATCCACTGCGATAAATCCAAATGGATTCTTGGACTAACTCAACCAAAATATATTTATAAGTTACTCAAGTAGTATAAAATGTAATAATTTATTGAATGAATTTTATCAATGTCACTTGACATTAATTCTCCCAATAAAATGAATACACAGATGAAATTAATGATTGAATTAATGGATAGAATTTATAATTATTCACTAGTAGTATCTGTCATGCATTTCATGATTTTTAATTGGATTGATCTTTCTAAAACATTGTATATGGTGGTAATATATTAGGAAAGTACAATAGAGTTACACTAAGAAATAATTAAAACATCAATAAAGTACTTCATATTTATAAAGGATGACATCCAGATATTTGGTGAAGAGAAAGAGTCAGTAGTTAGGGGATACATTGATGACAAATTATAAATATATCAATATTAATTGAAGTCATTTTCAGGGTGTTTTTCCTTCTGAAATAGTGGTAAAATTGGATGGAGAAAAAAATCAGTCCACGTTAGATGATTCTATAACATATTGCAAGTATATAGTGGATTTAGAAAAAGATAATGAAAAAATATAGTTACACAAATTTGAACTTGATCATGGAATTTTCTATAAAACTGAAAACTATTTTACAATATATTTTGATAATCCTAGAGTAGTGTTACGTTTTATAGATCTTAGTTGAAACCAAAGGAAAATCATATACATTCGAATTTTCATCACTTGAGATATTTTTCTCAATGAGGGAGCATCATAGATTGCAGATTAGTCCCATGGGACAATAATACAGACCCACTAGTTAAAGAACGATCTCAATAAACTTAAGGTTCTTATGTAAAATCTATAAAGTTAATAGTTATCAGTATTTTGATATGGTAAAAAAGGAGTCTGATAGAGTGTGTTCCCTAGACCCGCCATGATATTTTACTTGTTGATTTGAGTAAATTTTATGTATATTAAAATATATATGTATTCTTATTACAATGATAGTATCATAAATTTTTTATATTAAATATATTGTAGTTTCAAAAGAATATTTGTTATATCAAAAGCTTATTGAAGTTCACAACTATAATGAAACAAGTTCACTTTTACATTTTTTTACTTCAATTATTTTTTTCTTTAACATATATTAAAAATATTTTCCATAATTTTAATTAAATAACATTGAAAATAATTCTCACATCAATTTTAATGATAACCAACATGATAAATAATTTAAAACTATAATATTTTTTAATTATAATTTCAGTTTTATCGTAAAAATAAATTAAAAGATCATTTACACTATTGGTTATTATAATAACAGATGTTTTGAAGAATTTTTCATTTTATTTATTATAATAACTACCATGAAATATAATATATATTAAAAAAAATAGAGAACAAAAATCGAAGACTTAATTATTGAGAAAAAATACCATTAAAAATAATAATAAGAAACAAATATAGTTTAAAACATTGATTTATAATTTATAATGATAAAATAATTAGTTGTAAATTAAAAAATAATTATTGATTAAATTATGATAAAAATAAGTAGTGGTAAAATATTATGAATCGCAAAGCTTTCCAGGGATTGTACTTCAATTAAAGATCCCTTGATCATCATCACCTGCGAATATAGACACACATCATGGAATAAATTTTCAGAAATATTTTTTCATACCACATCTCTCATAATCAATGCCAGATTCTACCTAATCAACATTAGTAAATATTTTTTGTAGTTAGATATATTTAGTGATGATTTAGATGTGAAGAATTGATATATATGATATTTGGGGTGATAATTTTAAGAGATCATGGGGAAATGAAATATCCTGATGGAAGATGAAAAAATATAGATTTAATTTAGGGCTATAACCACAGTTTTCTAACATATTTTTTAAAACTATGAAAATATACCATTATAGCCATGATTTTCACAAACTCGGTCCATGTATAATTTTTATTACTATTTTATATTTTATACAATTTAAAAATATACAATTATAGACATTGTTTTTAAACCCATAGAAATAGTAAGCTACCACCATGGTTTTGAGAACCTTAGCAGTGGAATCTATGCATATTATTTCCTTAAATATGTAATTAAAATATATATAATAAATTAATAATTAATATATAATGTTAAAATATTAGTAATTAATATGATTTATTGTATATTTAATATACAATTTCTTAAAAATATTATTTCATTTGAATTTAATATTTTATAATATTTAATTTGTAAATAATTTAAAAAAATATATAAGATAGTATAGATATTTTGATATAGGGTAGTGTTCATAGATATTCTCCACTTCAATTAAGTCCTATGTTCAAGATTCACTTGTACAATTTTAGTGTGAAGTTTTTGCCATGATTTAGTAACAATGGAAATATAAAAAATTTCCCTCTTTTCATGGTTTTCTAGCATGTTCTTCCCATTTGAAACCTTCGAAATAGGTTAGATTTATACTTGTGAATTCAGGTGGAAAGATAAATTTTTAGGTGAAAAAAATACAGTAAAAATATTTAGGGAGTGGTAAGATGCTAAAAATTGAAAAAATTATTCTAGGGTCAGATTGTTTAATTTCTTTTAACTTAAGTTATTTAAACAACTGACATGAAATGTATTTTTACCAATATATTTCTCATATTTTATTTAAATAAATTATGTGAAAAATATTGTAAAATTAATCTTTACAGTGGTTATTTGGATAAAAAATATTTAAAATACTAACTTTTTGGCTTTCAGGTTATTTATTTGATAAATTATGTAAAAAATAATTTATAAACCAATTATTAAACAACTAGTGTAAAAAATGTGAAGTTAATATTTTTTACTTGTGTGGGAAACCATAAATACTATAAAATCAATAAAAAACATATATCATGTTTGTTATAAACATTCACATGACAATATATAAATGATGTTAGACTGTTAGGTGTTGGGTTATCATAAGCATTGATAACTATTCTAATTAAATACACACCTGTAAATCTATACCTATAGAAGATCATAATCACTGACACCCTAATAAGAACACCAAATTTTCATGGTGTTTTTTATTTTTCATATATATGATCATGTATTTTTTTTCTTCTGGATTGAGAACATTATCATAATGTTCTATGGATTAGATAATTTAGTGCCTAATGAAAATAATTATAGTTTGTGTTTTTGGTGTGGTTGCGTGCATAAGATTCATCTTGAATGGAATAACATTAGTGGAATAGTCAAGATTGGATTTTTCTATTTTGCATATAGAAATAATATATTTGTGTCCCTTTAACTTAATGTTAGTTCCTGTATCAAAACTATTTACATAGTATATATTGTAATGTATACCATAAAAATTCATAGAAAAATATATCAAGTGCATCAGGATGATGAAATAAAGAGGCATCATTGTTGATGATATAGCAGTTGACATGGAGATTATATTATATAATGCATATTTATATAAAGGTTCATGTTTATATAGATTATATTTATCTCTTAATTGACCATGATGTGTTACAAGATACCACTCCTTCTTAGTGATTTGGACCCTCTATTATTGACATAAGGTCCTATAGGGATACACACATAGTGTATCAAAGAGCACAACTGATTTAGATGAATCATAATGTAAGATAATATGGAAACCATGTTTGTTGGATGATGATAGGCTGAGAGTGGATTATAAAAATTAAAATAAATATATTGATTTAAAAATTAGCTATCTTAGTTTAGAATAATGAGCACTGAAGTTATTTCTCAATGTATTCACATGCTATTTATGATTAAATGAGTTAATATAGGTAGTTTATTATGAAATAAAAATTACATGTTCAAGTTTTATTAAATGTATATCGAAGGTAATAAAATATTATAATTGTTTTTATTAAATCAAATAACATATTGAGATGCAAAAAGTGAGTAATGAATTTTTTTACGCTTAAGAAAAATTAAATATATATTATGATTATTTTTGCATTAGTTTAAAGGTTGTGTTTTTTGGGATTAATGTGAAGTTAAGAAACATCTAAACAAGGCATAAATTCATATTTTTGGCTAAATTTTTTTATTATTCTTCTCTTGAATTTGTTTTACTCCTACCATCATTAACTCAAAATCCCAATATAGAAAGAAGATAGAGGAGCTCTACTGACTAGATTTATCTTTCACAGATCACGATTATGGTGTTCTGATTATCATAAGAACATTAAAAGACACTTATTTATTATATTATATCAAGAAAATATTGAATATCAATAAACTATGGTATTTGGAGCATGAAATAATGCTTCCAAAGGGAACCTTGTTTGATTCATTTCTAACCTATAGGTAAAAGGCACTTGTTGAATCTAGTACATATATATATAGATATATATATCACCTAAATCATATATACATGAGATTTGTTTAGTCATATATAATAGTGTCTAATATAGGGTATATCATAATGTATGATATACTTTCATTTGAGGCATATCATATTCTATGTTTTAGTTATATCATATGGTATGTTTTAGTATGTCATGTCATTGCATAAGCTAAATCATAAAGTATGATTTAGATATATCATAATTTAGTGTATTGTATTATATGATTAATTTTTACCTATGATTGATTATGAAATTAAATAATATTATTTATTACTCAGTAAAATTCCATACATTGCTATCGTTTCATAAAAAACATTTTATATGAGGAAATATTAGTGAAAATTAATTATTTGAGGAGTTAAAAAGTGTTGTATTCATTTCCACTTACTTTTATGTTTCATAATATATAATTAAAAGATTGAGTGGATCGATTGGTATCCCAAAACCATACATAAAAATTTTAACACCATAATAATGGTGTATAATCTTCCCCCATGATTCCATTAGTTGAATCTTCTCACTGAATCACACATCCACCTCCATTCATAGCCACCCTATATACTAGCATACCGCGAATAGAAGTGTAATTGTTCTCAATCATCAATTGATTCAGGAAAACCTATAAATACCCTATATATGAGTGATTATATAATTTCTTGAGTTATTTAAATGATAAAACTATGTTTGATAGCATATGTGATACGCAACGCTGAACCCAAACAAACAATTATTATTTAAATATCATCATTTTTACCTAACCATTAATTTTGTGGATATGAATATGATTAACTAAATTATAAAAAATATTTATAAATTTATTTCTAAAAATTAATATATTTAAAAAAAACTTTGTAAATAATCACTCAATGATTAGTAATGTAATTTTATCCCTCAAAAATACGTTTTCTTAAAAAATATTTTTTAATTTATTTTGGGAAAAATATTTTAATTAATGTGTATAAAATTTAAAAAAATATTTTAAATAACTAAAATAATTTTTAAAATCAATATATAAAAATTAACTTAGGGAGAAATTTTTTTATTTTTCAAAAAATATTTATTTTTCAATAAATAGTGAAAAATACCAATTTTTTTATACTGTCATTTCTTTTGATAAATTAATTAATTTAGAAGTCCCATTATTGTTTAAATTTTATTTTAAAGTAATGTAATTATTATTTGTTTATATTTAATTTAATTTTTTATATTTAAATCATATTTATACTTGATTTTAGTATAAGTTTATTTCATGGCCTCAAAACACATTTTTCTAAAACTCTTTTAAAAAGCATAATATTTATCATTTTATTATTTTAAATTACCACTAATTGTAAATTATTTAAAATAAATGTATGGATCATATATTTATATATATAATTATGAATTGATATTTATATATTTAATATTACTAGTTATAAGGTTAAATTAAAATTATCTTTTCCTTCAAAAATCCATTTTTCAAAAAAACAACTTTTTTCTCACTTGAGGGTTTTAATTTAAATTAAATTATTCCAATTCCTTGAATTAAATTTGATAAAATGGATTCCATATTTTAAATAATAATAATCAATATTACGTAATAATTTCAACTTAATTTTTAGTCAATATAAATTTTAAAAGCAGTAAATATTTATTATTATGGTAAAATGAAAATAGATAGTTAAGTGTAAAAAAAATTAACCGAGATTAGAAATAAATTAACCCTAATATTATGAAACTTTATATTTATTTTAAATATAAAAATGATTAGTTTTTTGTTTATTTATAAATAATTACGAAATTATTTTGGCAAGAAATTAAATTTTGATATGATAACACAAAATTTGTATTTTTGTGTAATAAGATATTTCAATTAAAAATTTCATTTTTTCGGAATACATGAATTTTCAAGATAAATGAAATTTTAATAAATTAATAATATTATATACTGTTTAATAAATTATAACATAATTTATTTATGTCACAAGTAATTTCTCTATGGGTAAGGAAATTGTTATTGATAAAAAATCATATCTCGATAAATGTCAGTTCTTGTTGTCAAAGTTAAAATTCACATATTTATAAAATCATTTTGATAAAATATATATCATTTTTGGAATCAAAAATTTGAAATTATCTATTATTTAATTTTTTTTATTTTTCTAAGAGATTCTAATTTTCAAGTTAAAATTAAACAAGGTATAAATATATGGTGGGTATTTTGACATCATACTGATATAAAAAATGACATAAAAATCCTATAAAGTGTATCCATGAAAAAATATATGTTTAACCTTTAAAAAAATTTATTTCTAGTTTAGTTGATTGATTTTATAAATACTTTATGTATCCTTCAAAATCTAAATTACATTCTATGTTTATAAAATCATTTGTTTATGAACATGACTCACTTCCGCATCACAAGGGGTAATATTTTAGTAATCTCAGATATTAGGATTATAAAATAAATAAAACCACTTCTATTTGGTAGAAATAATTCTCAAGAACCATGGTAAAGTTTTGGGTATTTATTACTTAATTATAAAAAGTCAAAAACCTAGGTTTCGGAAATAATAATGAACTACCATCTCTTTTCCTATATAAAACCACACAATTTCCCATTCATCTTCACTCAAAAACGTTTTATCATGTCTTTAATCTACCATAACCTCTCTAGAGTACTTCTAATGCTCCCCCAATATCTCAAGTATCTCCTCTCAATCATTTAGAATCACCCTCTCAAGGAAAGGGACCTCTCTCTCTCTCTCTTATTTTCAATTCCAGCACCAACCTTCTGAATTTCAATTTTTATTTTTTCATGAAATTATAGATATTACCGCAAGGGACTCTTTATGTCCTAATAATTATTTATCATTTTTCCCCTCTCATTATATCTTTTACCTTTGTTTTTACTATACTGAAATTTAGTAAGGGACCTCTCTCTCTTCTTTCCAATTCAATCACCGTCTTTGTATTTAACATTTTGAATCTAAATTGGTTATGTTTAAATAACTATATAAATATCCCTATATAATATAATTTAATTCCCAATAATTATAAATCATTTATCCCATCTCATTATAAAATTTACCTAAGATGTTACTATTCCAAAATTTAGTAAGGGGTTACTCTTTCTTCTTTTATATTAATGTGCCCGCTTTGTATTTGGCCTTTTGAATCTAAATTGTTTATATTAAAATAACCTTATAAATATTACTATAAATTAATATTTTTATTACTAATAATTATATATCATTAATGCCCTCTCATTATGGAATTTAACTAATCTTTTACTATGCCGGTTTTTTTAAGGGATCACCGCTTTCTCCTCTTTATTCAACCGCCTTTTTTTGGTAAAACACTTTTTATTACTATTTTTATTTATATGATATTTTTTATAAATCCTTATAAATTCACTTATTGCTTCCAATTTATTATTTATTTATTTCACCCTGACTAATCCCTTCCATGACTCATAATGTACCCATATTATACAGCCAAAATTATACTGTGATTTTTTCATGTTAATTTTTTATTCAAGAACCATCCATGTCTTATACCTATTAATCCCAAATTTTTCAGGTTTAATTATTTTATTACATAACTCTTATACATTAATTTTAACTAAAATTTATTTGATTCCCCTTTCTATCTCATTAGACCATTATTAATATTTAACTTTCATTGTAATTTTTCATGTCGAACATTTCTGTGTTTTATAATCGTACCCATTTTACTCAAGGGTATTCACAATGTTATACCATACATCATTGACTGTTGAGTCCCCTGTATATTACCCATAATCCTTAATCTTTGTATTAAATGTTATTAAATATTTTCTTATGTTATATGATCTATGTGGAACACTTATTCATGTACATGATATCATTATGATGGGTGTGCCTATATAGCACTCCAATGCATTGGTTAATGTTTTATTCTCATGAAACACCGTGTCTGGTGCATGGGAGGTTATCCTATGAACATTTTGTTATAATTTCTTGGTTTTTATCCTTGAATTATTATTATAATTCCTTTTTAAAAGTCTTTTCCACTATCCCATATTGAATTTATGCTTTCATGCTATATCATGCCTCATTGTTAATGTTTATGATTCTCGCACACTTTATGTTCCATTTAAATGGCCATTTTCTTACATATAATAATTTATTTATATTATTATCTATTTTTTCCATTACTATAATTTATTTACCACCCCTTTATTATGTATATTCCAAGGTTATCAAGTTTATTTTTGGAAGCTATGTAACCTTTGAAGCATGTTAAGGAAGTCTTCAATAATGTTTTTTGTATACGTGTATCAAGATGTTGTATTATATACCAAATTACTCCAATACGCTGGTATTATCAATATTATAGATTGTATTAATTGTATTCATATATTATTAATCATGAATTAATGATTAATATATATAAAGGTTTCCATTATTTCTATCAAAGGAATGTCTAGTTATTTTTTGGATTATGATTATAAAACTCTAAATAAAGCCTTAGGAAAAACACAAATTATATGAAAACATCACCAAGTTTTGGTAATGTATATATTAAGTAGTTTCCAAGAAAATATATCCATTTCTGGACACCAAAAGTGGATGTGGATTCTGGCATAGATGTACCTAGGTCTAACAACCCCAGAAACACCATATTGAGAAAGATTGATCAGGTACTTGTGCACAACAACGGTCCTTTCTTTGCACAAAGATTGACACTCCCATGGGATATTCTTTGGAAAATTTAAAAGCTAATTAAAACCAATTAAAACCAATTATTAAAGGAATAAAATCACTATAAGAGTATATGTTGGCATATTTATCATGGATTACTTATATTGAATCTAATAAAGTCATAAGTTAAGAAAATTAATTCCATTTATAGGATATACATTTAATTTTATTGGCTTACAATTTATGTTTTTAATAATTAAAAAGTAATCATCCCTAATTTTTTACTTTATTATAGTATATGGATAGAAATAAGAGAAAACATAAAAACAATAAATTTGAGGGAAAATTTGATGACTTCCCAAATGATAAGACTAATATAATAGGATATCAAGTAATACATCTCATGATTATGCCAAAAAACTATAAAAAACACAACTAACAACTACAGAACAGTTGAATATCCAAATATATCAAAAACATTGAGGACAAAATCACAAGGAAGTTAATTTATTAATGGTGATAAAGGAATGAAGATTTAATTCCTTGCATATAAAAAATGTGGAAAGTGACACCAAGGTAAATTCTAAAAATGAATAAGATGGTGTCTAAAGTGTGAAAAAATAAGGCATAAAGTAGCTAGTTGCTGCAAAAAATGAAAATTATGATAGAAGGAAATAAATTAAATACTATGGAACCATTTATTATTCAATTTATAATCTATAATTAATATGGTCATTGTCTAATTTCAATGTCCTAATCCAAGTGTTATATCCTAGATTATGGATGGACTTCTGCTATGTAAATCATTGAAGTGTAAAGACTAAAGTGATTATGTATTTTTATTTTAGAATTATGTTGTAAAGTAATCATATCAATGAAATTTTTTATTTAAGAATCATAAAATGTATGAATATTTAATCACAATAGATTTTCTTTAAGTATTTAAACAATATGTTTAATGTTACCAATAAACTATAAAAGTGATCTAGTGATAAGGTGGTATTTTGGAAAATTTTTATTGAAGGATTGATAACCCTTAATATTTGTTTGATTTGGGATAAACATGAAGATCCTTAAGATGATAAGACTAAGTCTAGTGTTAGGTTTAAAACCATTTATACTGATTTATGATATTAATCTGATAGAATTTAAGCATGATTAAGGATATCTTGGGAAACATATTACAAGTTCAAATATTTTTTTATTTTGAGATGATTAAGGATATTTAGGTAAATGCTTTATTGTGTTTTTGTATATATACCAATTATGTATAATGTAAATTATAATTTGAGAATAATTTTATTATATTTTTATAGGTTTAATATGAAGAGTATGGGGAAAACTTTGAGGTTAAAATAGTCTTTAATGTTTAGTTTATTGGTGTTATTTGGGATATAAGGATTTTTATTTGTGGAATGGTTTATATTGAACCTTTGGTTTTTTTTTTAATTTTAGGGATTATTTTATATAGGATTATTCATTTTCAATATTATCTGAATTTGTGCTAACCTTTTTGTATTTGTTAAATATATAATGAATATATTTGTTATATTATGGTTGATTAAGCAATTTCTTAGAATATTATTCTAGTGATTCAAGCATCAAAAATTCATTTTGAGTACTCATCATTTATATAAAAAGATGATATTATAGTAGTAATTGATTAAAGGATGAAATTAAACATGTAAAAGAAGTATATTTTCTTATATTTCTAGTGTATATGGTAAAGTAATTCCTTAACACTGTGAAAATAATATTAAAACAAAAATGTTGTCATATTATGATCTTTTCTTATGGTTTGATGGACTTTTAACCCATCACTAATTTAAGGTTTTATAGTAATTGACTTTCTGCTAACCACATTCACTATCACTCTATAGTATTTATATGAAATATTTTATTTTTCATCCATTTATTTATTTTTTATTCCCACATATATACTCTTACTTGGAAACCTAGTTATGTGATGACCTTCGTACTTCTCTTTCTCTCTTTTCAGGTAGATGTTTTATTAACCCTTTTTACAATGTGCTTTTTCAATAAAGATATTTTCAAGTTCCAAAACACTTATTATCAATATAAATATCAAATTTCAAGTATGTAATTTATTAAAATGGAAAAACTTTAGCACCTTTCAATTTATAAAATATTACATTATGTTTTATAGCATATGTGATATGCAACATTTAACCCAAACAAAACAAAAATTCTTTAAATATGGCCATTTTAACCTGGCCATTAAATTTTATAATGTTAATAATATTAGATAAATTATTAAATATATATATATTTTCTACTCAACATAAATATACTAATAAATTCTTAGTAAATAATCACTAAATTTTTGTAATGTTATTTTATTCTTCAAAAATATGTTTTCTTCAAAAATAATTTTAATTTTAATTTTTTTGAAAATAATTATAATTAATTTCTAGAAAATTTAGTAATTATTTTTTATAAAACTAACACAATATTTTAAATAAAAATAAAAAATTAACATTGGGTGAAACTTATATATTTTGGGGAAAATATTAATTTTCCAATGAATAATGAAAAATAACAATTTTTTTCTAAACTGTCATTTCTTTTGATAAACTAACTAATTTAAAAGTACAATTATTAATTAAATTGTATTTGAGTTTAAAATAATTATTATTTAGTTTTGTTTAATACAATTAATTACATTTAAATCTTCTTTATACCAGATTTGGGTATATGTTTATTTTCAGCCCTAAAAAATCATTTTTCTGAAAAGTGTTTTAAAATTCATAATGTTTACCTTTTTTAATTAATTAAAAATGACCCATACTGAGGAAATATTTAATTTAAAATTATTTATAATATATTTATAATTATGAATTTAAATTACTATAGTTAAGATTACTACTTATGGAGTTAAAGTAAAATCATCATTTCCTTGAAAAATGCATTTTTCCAGAAAAACCTCTTTCCATCGTGCTTTTGGGTTTTCTTTTTAAATTAAATTCTTCAAACTCTATGAATTTATTTTGATAAAATATATTCCATATTTATTTCAATAATAATTAATATTAGTTAATAAGCTTGGCTTAATTTTTAGACAATATGAATAGTAACTACATAGACTATTTATGACCACTGTAAAAGGAAAATGTGATAGTTAAGGGTAAAAATAATTTATCCAGTACTAGAAAACAACTAAAACAAATATTATGAATATTAATATTTTATTTTAAATGTAATAAAGATGATATTTTTTCAATTTATTTTAAAATATTTAAGAAATGGTTTTGATAAAAATTAAATTTTTATGTGACAAAACAAAATTGAATTATTTTTTAATAAGTATTTTCAATTAAAAAATTCCATTTCGATGAATTCATGACATTCAGAAATAAATTATGTTTAATAAGATAATTCTATTGAGTAATATTTATTAAATGATTATATAATTTTTATGAAGATAAATTTAATTGTTATAAGGGTATGAAAACTATTATTTACAAAAAACCACTTCTCAATAAATATCTATTATAGTTTTCAATGTTAAAATTAAAATATTTAGAAAATTATTTTGATAAAATAAATATAATTTTGATAACCATAATTTCTAAATTATCTGACCGTGAATTTTTTAAAATTTTCGGAGATCGTTGAATTTTTGAGAAAAAATTATATATAGTATAAATATACGATGTGTATTGTGATATCATATTGACCAAAAATGAAGTAATAAATTATATAAATGGTCCCAAATACGAAATATATTTTTATAATCTAAAATAATGTGTTCTGAGGGTTTTTATTATTTTATAAGGCCTTTATGAATCCTCCAAAATCTATACTATATTTTAAGGTTTTAAAATCATTTATTTATAAAAATGACTCCCTACCACCTCAAAAAGGGTAATATATTAATGATTTAAAACCTTATAAAAATAAAATAAATGAAACCACTAATCTCTAGTAGAAACCATGGTCAAATACTAGGTAATATTTTTTGTTTTTGATTACTTTATTATACAGAGTCCAAAACCAATGTTTGGGAAATAATAAAGAACTCCCCTCTCTTTTCTTATATAAACCCACAAAATATCCCATTAATATTCACTTAAAAACATATTACCACATCCTTAATCGGACACACCATCTATATTTTCCAAAACAGATTTTTTTAAGATACCAAGTAGCGCCAACCAAGCTTTTGGAAGCACACTCTCAAGGTAAGAGTCTGCTCTCTATTCTTTCCAATTCAAACTACTTATTTGTATTTAGACTTACGAATATTAATTGGTAATGTTTTTGTGACTTTATAAATATTAAAATACTATAATATTTATTTACTAATAATTAGATATCATTTATCCCCTCTCATTAAATCATTTACCTAAGTAGTTACTATACTGAAATTTAGTAAGTGACATCTCCCTCTCCCTTTCAATTCAACCACCTTATTTGTATTTATCCTCTGGAATATCAATTTATTAGGTTTAAATAACATTATAAATATCCCTATACTATAAAATTTATTCCACAATAATGATATTCCATTTATCCCCTCTCGTTATTGAATTTACTTAAGTCGTTACAATGTTGAAATATAGTAAGGGACCACTCTCTTCTTTTCAATTCAAGAACCCTCTTTGTATGTAGCCTTCTAAATCACAAATTGGTTATATTTAAATGAATTATAAATAATAATCTAATATCCTACAAATTTAATAATAATTATAGATCATTTATCCCATCCCATTATATAATTTAAATAAGTTGTTACCGTGTAAAATTCTTTTAGGGATCCTCTCTTTCTCCTCTTTATTTAAAAACCATATTTTTGTAAAAAAAAATCTTCCAATTCCTATTCATGGGATATTTTTTTAAAGGTTTGGGTCAAAGCCTCATTTATTATTAAATCAAAGCAAATACCTCTTTTTACATGGTATAGTGATACCCATTACATATCCCTAAGGCCCAGTGGACATTTATCCCATTACATGGCCCGTAGGCCCAAATTTTTTGCCCAAGGCCCATTCTGTGAATAGTGCTACTATAGTACCTGCCTGCTACAGTACCGCACAGTACCCGCCACTACTATAGTAATCTCCCACTACTATAGTGACCTTCCACCACTATAGTGCCCACCGTTGTTATAGTTCCCGCCACTGCGACAACATGCTACAATACAGCTACAGTACCTGTGCCCCATGGATTTTGAACCCCTGTTTTTCATGTAGGATTATGGGGTGCTTACCACAAATCCAAACCCCAACTATAATGGGATATGTTTTTACACATCCCTATTACATACCTCAATATTCAAAAGTGAATATTTACCCTTTTAACCCTCATTAATCCCTTCCATTATTCATAATGTAATCCCATTATGCTGCCGAAATTATCCTACAATTTTTCCATGCCAAGTTTTTATTCAGGTACCCTCCTTATATTATGCCCATTAATTTCCAAATATTAATTTTATAATATGTTCTTATATATCCATAATAAATTCCCTTTGACTTATATGTTATTATAGACCCCTTTCTATCTCATTGAACCATTTTATGAATCTTGAAGTACTGTCATTATGCTTCCAGAATGTCCCTACAATTTTCCAAGTCAGACATTTTTTTGTTGTATAACCAAACCCATTTCCACTCAAGCGTATTCAGATTTTTATACTTATACTTCATTGAAAGTGTAATCCCATTTTTTTAACCCACAATCCTTAATAGTGGTATTAAATTTGATGAAATTTTTTCTTATCTTATATGATGTATGTGGCATACTTTTGCATGTACATGATATTATTATAATGGGTGTGTCCTGATAGAACTCCAATGTGTTGGGTAATGTTTTTGTCTCATCATATGCCATGTATAGTTCATGGTTGGTTATCCTAAGATAATTATTATTTTTATGTCTTGGTTTTTAACCTTGACGTATACTTATGATGTCATGTTTTATGTTATTTCCACTTTCCCATGTTGGATTTATGTTTCCATGTTATATCATGCATCATTTTTCATTTTTATGATTCTCACCCCCTTTATGTCCCATTGAAATGCCTATTCTCTATCATGTAATACATTATTCATGTTATGCTTTGTTTATTCCCTTACTGATCTTTATAGTGCACACTTGTCTTATGTATGTCCCCATGTTATATCAGGCAGTTTCAAAAGCTATGAAACATTAGATGCTTATAAAGGAATATTTAAACAATGCTTTTTATCCATGTATTAGGTTTTTTAGTTATGTACCTAATTAACCAAATACATTATTCTAATCAATATTTTTGGTTTTAATAATTGTTTTCTAATGTAATAAATCATGAATTAATTTATATTAAAGTTAAGGGTTTTCATAGGGTATGTTGGCTACCTATTTGGGATCTTATTCAAGCACAGTGACTGAAGATGTAACTACAGATTTCAATGATGAAAGGTACATGTGTTGGTCATTTGATAGTTTCAAAGTTTCAGCTTTCATTATAGGTGATATTGAAAATTTTATGTTTCTAATTTATTCAACATCCTTGAATGGGTGTTAAAAACTACATATTTTATATTTCATATATGATATAGTAGGTGAGTACTAAATAGTGATCACATATCCTTTAAAAAAGAAACTATTTAACTTCTTCTTTCTTCTAATAAATACCTACAATTCACCACTCCTACACATTATAGACACCTATTACCCCAACTTCCCACTCTCAATCACCCCCAATACCTTCATCCACCCCATAGAACCATTTAATTCTCATCCACTATAAACAATAACCTCAAATATTGAGAGACTTGCTCCCCTAACACCCCCAACACTAGGAGACTGTCTTGTATCTACCATCATTGATAGTTGTATGGTCATGCATCTATTAAAAACCCCATGTCTAAAATGAACTAAAATAAGAATATCATATTGTTTAATATTCCCTACTTAATAGAAAGTGATATGGGCATGAAAAGGCTTTTATTATTGCATACAACTAGTATTTATTGTAGTATATGATATATAACAGATATCTAAAATTGGGTGCATGTCCACTAAAAAACATTCCAAACTATTTCCTTTAGTTATGAATCAATGTTAAAATTTATTCAGAACTTTAAATTCATGACATAATCATTAATACATTCAACGATTATGTAAATCCAATAGTGTTGGGCATGTATTGTCTCAATAATACTCTATAAATATTATAGATTTTGACGCTCACAAATACCCTTTATTTTATTAATGATTTTATTTTGAGTGTATTTCAAGAAATTTATTATCTTGAAATAATATTCAACTATTTATTTGCTAGAAATATTTGTTAAAGTGTTTGGAATTCTCTTAAGTGTATTCTGGAAACACTGTTCATTGTTTTTCATTTACTGGAATTACTATTTAATCAATACGTCGAAGAAAGTAATGTATAGAACACACCTTATGCTTATGTTGAAGGATCAGTGCGTAGGGTTAATCAAACTTACATTTATAGAAACGTATGGTCAAGGAAAATTACGTTTAGATAAGAACCTTATATTTTTCAGAAAGAAAATGTATGGTTATGGAACATTACGTAAGTATGGAACATTACAAATGTATGGATAATCAACCTTACTTTTGTGATCAACCATACATTATCAACCTTAAATTTGGGAAAAGTGACCGAATGGATAATCAATGTTACATTCATAGATCTATGTTGATGTGGATTAATTTATTGATCATCAACCCTACATTGTGAAGTTGAACCCTACATTTGTTATTTTTTCATTTTATGAAGGAACCTTTCATTTGACTTCTCAGCATCGGAAATTTTAATTTATGACTTTATCAGATCTTTTTTAAATAGTCTTTTTGTAATGTCAGGGCTATTTAAATCATGATTCAAAGCTCATTTTAAATGAATTAAAGAGTCTTTTACACTGGATATTTCTACTCCTATTCTTAAGGGAAGTTACGATTACTCTGAACTGTATACTTTGAATTTAAATTCACTCGATTTATCGGGCATCTTTTGTGGATCTAAAACCACCCTAGAGATTTAACATTATATATATCTCTGATTATCATATAAAAAATCACAAGATCTGTGAATGCCTCTCAGATATCTTTGAAAATTTTATTCATTGAATTCTTCCTGTGAAAATTGCTTACAGTATTACAACGATCAAGTATCTCAGAAACAAGGACTACATTTTGGATATTTAATGTCTAATCTAGGAAGAACATTGCTCTATTTTTTTTTCTTAAAATCTAAGATCTCATATGAAATCGGATCTCTAAAAATATATTACAAAGTTTATTTTCTTCAGAAGTTTGAAGATCTATCTTATGTCAGTTGTGTGTTACTGCATCTTTGAACTATACCTATTTATCATCAAAATATATCTTATCTATCTTGAGTTTAGGCTACTCATATTCAGTCATGGTGGAGTGTCAGCATCTCACACTCAGATGTGGTTTTATCAGTTCCCTATAAAATAACCAGAAGGCTCTATTTTGTAAGACTTCGTCTGTAAGGGTGGCAACTGCCTTCACTCCATTGTGGATCGATCTTATGATACGAGTACCTTACCAGTGATATTCATGAGGCCCATGGAGAGGGTGATTGGTGGAGAAAAAAAGTAGATTTTCATGCCCCGAACCACTATAAATTATTCTTATTTGTTATCTGTTCATATCCATTGCATATACACTCATACCGAAACATCGCCATCTCTATCTACTGTTGATGTGAATTGACAAAATTTTGATTTTTTTTAAAATAATACAATGAAACACCCTCTTGTGTTATCACTATATCCATTCCAACCTAACATTTGGTATTATAGGCTGATATTTTAAATAGATCTACAACAAGATAAAGGCATAAAATCAATATTAGTGTTGGAAATGGAGAATATCAAGGAAAATTTTCAATGGTTTGTGCTATTTATTTGAATGGTGAGAATTATGGATGCTGAAAGTCTCTAATGATAATATACTTAAAATATCTTATATTTAAAGTATACTCAAATACTACTACTCCATACACAATTCCTGAAAAACCTGAAACTTAGACTACAACTAGAGATGCTGAGTATGATATGAATTTGAAAGAAATGAATGCCATTATTTTTCTTCTTGGACCATATGAATTCAAATATGTATTGCAATGCCCAATAGGCTATGAAATGTGGTAGACAATTGAAGTATCCTATGAAGGTACTAACAATGTCAGAAAAATGAGATACGCTACAACAAAATTATCGTTTGATACTTCTATAATGTATGATAGAGAGAACATCACACATATTAATGGAAGGGTGATAAAAATTGTTAATAATATAACATCTTTAGGTGATCCCATCATCCAATATAAATAGGATTTGAATGTTCTAGGAGTTATAACTTTGAAAAATAATGGAATTTCACCTACAATCCACCTATCAGCACCTGACAAGAATCAGACAATGAGATAATTGATTAGATCATTAATAATTAATGATCCTGAAATGGAAGATGAATTTGAATACAAAAAATTCCTAGTAAAAATAGGATAACACTTCTCTAAAAGTTATGTCCCAATAGTAGAACACAAAAATGAAACAAGAAAGAAGAAATTCAAACTCATCTGATTCAGAAATTGAGTTGGCTCAATTAGCTAGAAAACACAGTAAATTATATAGGAAGAAGATAGGAGTCAAAAAAATCCTTCAAAAAGGATGTCAATGATTCAAGGGAAGTTATATACTATAAATAAAAAAACTATGTCATATATTACTTGATTTTCCTCAATTGAATGGAGAGAATATAAAGATAATAAATAAATATCAGAAGAATGATTATTATGATAAAATGGACAAAATAGATATAAAGGCTACATCGAGTGTTTCTGAAGACTCTAATAGCTCATCAATATCTGATTCAGAGAAGGAAGAATCAAATTCGAAAGCTAATATGTGCTTTGTGGCTGATGAAGAGAAGGTGTAATTCCATTATTCATCTGATTCTAATTCTAGTTACTCAATTGATAAAATGAGTGCCTATTATACTATGTTATAAGAAAGATATGACTCCCTATTAAAGAATCTCAAATCCTTTAAAAATATTCATAATTATATTTTAGGATAAAGGGATACATTACATAAACAACAAAAAGAGTTAGTTGAGAAATATAGTTCATCTACTAAAAAATGTACTGACCATGAAAATAAGATTAAAAAAATAAAGGATGAAGTCGAAACATATAAAAGTGATGCTCTTATATTTAAAAAAGAATAAAATATACTAAATGATATTCTTGTTAAAATTTTAATTAAAAGAGAAATTTTTGTTATTAGGAGTCTGGGTGAAAACTCCAAACTGTACAGAAACTATTTTGTTCCGGGTTCTAATAGAAAAATCATGTCTACTATTAAATGTTTTTATTATTGTATTAATAGACATTATGCTAATGATTTCTATTTGAGAAAAACTCAATTATGTAGTGTCAAACATGTTCACTATTCAAGATAATTATCTAGTTTTATTTATAATAGTGTTGATTAAAATAAATCTATTTAGATTCATAAATCTTTGATAGCTGACACTACTAGACCGAAAAATATATGGGCACCGAAACAAATTTTTTTTAATTTAACCTTGTAGGTATTAGGAAACAAAAGAGGAAAAGATATATGGTATATGGAAAATGGTTGTTCAAGAAATATGAGTGGAAAATTCATCAAATTTCTATACTCTGACTAAAATAGATGGAGGCCTAGTCACCTTCAGTGACAATTCTAAAGGAAAAATTATTGGGCTCGGAACAGTTGGAGATCTAGATACTATCACAATTAATAAAGTACTCTATGTAAAATGATTGTAGAACAATCTGATATGTATCACTAAAATCTGTGATGATGGATATTCTGTTGATTTTTCAAATAATTACTATTCTATTCTGAAAGATAATTTACTTAAATTTAGGGCACCGAGAACAGATAATGTCTACACATTGGATTTCAATTCTTTGTGAAAATAGAAAGTGAACTGTTTAACTGATATGATAAATGTGTCATGGATTTGGCACAAAATACATGGTCATTGTAATATTTTTCTTTACATATGTTATCTAAGAAACAATTAGTTTCAGTTTTATGTAGTCTCAAATTTGATAGTGATAGATTCTATGGTGCATGTCTGATTGGTAAGCAACACCAATCTTCCTTCAAATTTATTAACAAAATTTCTACTTAAAAGCCCCTATAACAAATTCATATGGATTTTTTTAGACCATATAGAATAGAAAGTTTGGCTGGTAAATTATATTTGTATGTTTTAGTCTATGATTATTCTAGATTTATTTGGGTATATTTTCTAAAACTCACAAATGAAGCTTTTTATATTTTTGAATGTTTTTATAAAAAAGTTTTGAAATTTAAAAAGGTTTTAAGATAATTTCATTAAGAAGGTATCATAGTGGAGAGTTTTAGAATCAATAATTTAATTTATTTTGCTCCAATATGGGTATCAAACATACCTTCTCTGCACCAAGAACACCTAAACATAATGGAATTATTGAAACCAGGAATAGAACTATTTAAGAAATGGTTATAAATATGCTAAATTAATATAGTATCCCAACCCAATTTTGGGTAGAAGCTGTAAATATCATGCGATATTATAAATAGAGTTTTAATTTGACCGATTTTCAAAAAGACTCCTTATGAAATTTTGAAAAACAGAAAGACTAAGGTAAAGTACATTAAGGTTTTTGGATGCAAGGTATATGTCTTGAATAATGAGGATAATCTTGGAAAGTTAGATCCAAAAGCTGATGAAGGAATATTCATAGGATATTTTGTAACATGTAAATCTTATAGAGTGTTTAATAATAATTCAAGGATTATTTAAGAATCAATTCATGTGAAGTTTGACTAAACTGATCCTTTTAATAAAGAGAAAGATAAAAAGATGAAGCTAATGATTCGTCTAAAAACATGGGACTTGATAACTTGAAAATTGATTTTGAAAATATAAATGAAATTTTATCTAGTTCAAGAGAACATGATACTGATAAACCTAAATTTGCTCTTCCTAAACAGTCTAGAATCTTGAAGAATTACCATTTAGAGACTGTTATATGAGATCTAGACATATGAATAAAAATTATAGCAAGTATAGTAAACCTACTGGAATTTTCTACTTTTCTATCTCAACTAGAGCCTAAGTATTTTAAAGAATCATTAAAATATGAAAGTTGGATGTTAGCAATGAAATAATATCTAAATCAGTTTAAAAGAAACAAAGTACAAAAATTAGTTGAAATACCATTGAATTATCAAGTTATATGAACTAAATGGGTCAATAGGAATAAACAAGATGATCATGTTATTATAACTAGAAACTAATCTAGACTAGTAGCTAAAGGTTATAATCAAGAAGAAGGTATAGATTATGATGAAACTTTTGTTCTTATAGCTAGACTAGAAGTAATTAGAATTATTTTACCCTATGAATCTCATATGAATTATAAATTATATCATATGGATGTAAAATCATTTTTTGAAATGGATATTTAATGGAGTAAGTTTATATTGAGAAACCTCCTGGTTTTGAAAATTCTCCAAAACCAGATTTTTTTAAAAAATTACTAAAGATCTATATGGCCTTAAACAAGAACCTAGAGATTGGTATGAAATATTAAGTTCATTTCTTTTGAAAAGTGGTTTTACTATTGGTTTGGAATACCCAACTCTATTTTAGAAAATAGTTTGTTCTAATTTATTATTAGTTCAAATCAAGGTTTATGATGTTATTTTTGGATCAACAACTTAAAAAACATTGCATTGATTTTTCATAAAATATGAAAAAAGAATTTGAAATGAGAATTCTTGGAGAATTTAATTTATTTTTTGGACTAAAAACTTATAAAAAATATTATGGAAATTAATTAAATCAATGTAAATACATTACTGATTTATTGAAAAACATTTGGTCTTGAGAACAGCAAGGGGTATTCAACTCCCATATGTACTAATATTAAACATGACTGGGATGAAGTTGGAAAACAAGTGGATAATAAGTTATATAGAGGTATTATTGGAAGTTTACTATATCTTACTACTAGTTGACCTGATATTATTTTTTCAGTATGACTTTGTGCAAGATTTCAATCAAGTCCAAAAGACTTACATCTTGCTGTTGAAAAATGGATTTTGAGATATTTAAAATGGACAGTTGTTCAATGTCTACTTTATCCAAAAAAATCTGATTTTAAATTATTTTCATATTCATATGCAGATTTTGGAGGTTGTAGATTAGATAGAAAAAGCACCTCAAGAACCTATCACTTTTTAGGAAATCATTAGTGTCATGTTCAAGTGAGAAGCAGCACTCTATTTCACTTTCAACAGCCAAATCAGAGTATGTGTCTATAGGAAGTTGTTGTGAAAAAGTTTTGTGGATGAAAAAAAACTCTAATTGGACTTTGGACTTAATTTTTATAATTCACCCATTATATGTGATAATACAAGTTATATAAACATTCAAAAGAATATAAAAAGTCATTATAAATCTAATAATATTTATATTAGACATCATTTTCTAAGAGATCGTGTTCTTAAAAAAGATATATCTTTATAATTTGTTAACACTAAATATCAATTAGCTGATATTTTTACTAAACCACTTCCCACTAATTGTATTGATTTTATTAAGGGAGAGTTTGTATTATTTAATTTTTAATTATTTTATTCTATTTACTTTTATTTTATTTCATTTTACACTTAATTTATTTCTATAGATCAAATTTACATTTTTTTATTTCTACCTTAAAATATTTCAGTTAATCTAGGTTATATTACATTTATTTATTCCATGTAATTAATATTTGTTTTCATAATTACTCTATAACAAGAGAAATGAGGACATGTTTCATTTGTCCGAACTCATTTTTCTTCTAAACCCCTCATCTTCCAAACCTTTTGTTTACCCAAAATAGAAAAAAAAATCTATTTTTCCTAACCCTCAATCTCTTTCCTTCTAAACTCTAGTAGATGAAAACATCAAATTTTCATATCTTCAAAAATGACAAAAACAAATAGAATCAAAGAAGGAGAAGAAAGTGAACCAAAACATCAAAGAGTTTCAGGCAGAAACATTCTTCCAGGAAAGGTGATTGATCTAAAATAGTCATATCATATGAACTTACACCTATTACAAGCGCTATATTTTCAAGGAATAGAGATAGATTTCAATGAATCAACTCAGAATTTATATATGAGGTATAACTGATTTTTTTATTAGAGTGTGTAGTTTATTTTTGGAGATTCATAGGATATAATTTTTTCTATTTTCAAAGATAGATATTTCTTTATTTCTTCTACTGATGTTGAAAAATTGTTGAACTACCTACATGATAGAGTTTTCCATTTCGATATTAAATTGATTAGTGATAAGGAACATTCTTTTAAAGACATCATGCCTTTTCTATTCAATTCAACACATATCATAAAGATGTTTTTAAAGGATTTAGAATATGAACATAAGAGATTGGTGAAGTTTATTCAGATAGGAATAACACCAAGGATATCGGAGATAGAGAAAATTCTTTACCCATACATGTATATCATGTTTCTTTTTCTAAGGGATGTCAAATTGGATTTTATGTGGTGTTTATTTTTATATCTTCGTTACTATTATTCACTAGATGCAAGGATTAATTTTAATATTTATGGATGGATAATTTCAAAAAAAATTAGTTAAGAAGGACATGATCAGACTTGTTGAGGAAATAGTCAAATGTCATCATAGTAATGTTTTGAATTCTAGAACTTTAAGGAAACATGGATTTTTCTAAAGCACTATAAAATGAAAATTTCTGTATGTTGGAGATGAGAAATAACCGATATCAGGAGAAATTTCTGAGGGGGGGAAAGTTGTTGTTCAAAAGGAGGGTGTATCTGAATCGTGAATAGATGCAGTTTCACAACAGACTTAGAGGATGTTTATATTTAACACAGAAAAAGAAGAGGAAGAGAATAGTCAAGAGGGACAGGTTATGAAACCAAGAAAAAGAAATTTACCTCGTGTTGAAGAACAGATATTGGCTTTTGGATAAGTAACATGCTCAGTTCATTTGGAAGAAACTATTATTAAAGAGGAAGTTCAATTGGAGATTCAACCTAGAGAGCTTGTTATTGTACATCTGGAAAGTAAACATGTACAAGATAAAATTTTGGTATAAATAGTTCAAAAATAGAATAATCAATCAAAAAAAATTTCATCATATATTTTTAGAGAAGATATTAATGAACAATGAGGTATTCAATAAGGGAAGATTTTACAGGAAGTAGTTAAAAAATTCAACCCTTAATTGTAGATCGGACATTGGGATATTTAAATCAAATTTATGGTGATCAGACTGAAGTTTCAGATAATCAATCATTTTCTTATGAAGAATCGATAATAAAAAAAGTGGTAAATAATTTTCCTATTGATGGTACAAATCAGGAAATGAATGCAGATGATGGGAAATATAATTTATTATCTCATCAAGTTGAAGAAATTGTGATTAAATTCAACAAGTCTCAAGAGGATAATGTCACTCTGTGGTAAGAACATGAAATTTCAATGAAAAATATTCAAGATATTAATAAAATACTATTTCTAGAATGGATTTTGATTCCTTCAAGAGGTGAATGTTAATTGAGAAAGGCAAGATCAGATCTAAAGTTGTTTCAAAGATATATTTTGCAGATTTAAAGTGGTATTTGGGAAGTCAGTTTGAATCAGTAAGTTGTTCTATAAATCCAAGTAGTACATATACTCCTACCTCTACTATATGTCTAGATCTGATTAGAAGATTTTAGGCTATTACATTTGTTATGACAAGCATGAATAATCAGCTTTAGGACCTTCAATGCAATAGTGACCCTCTATCGGTTTTATTAGAAACTCATAAATTTCTTGATGATCTGTTAACTCAACAAGAGCCTAATATTAGATTTATTTTAAGTCAGTTTTCAAAAAAGTTGGAGTTCTTTAGGAAGAAAGAAGAACGTCTTCATAAGTTTTTGAAGGTCAATGTAGTATAGAATCTGCATGTCAATAATGACTTGAGGATGTTGATAATTCATCTAGGAGGAAGTTTGTTAAAGAAGCTAAAATTATAGATGGATAAGCTAAAGGATATGTTTGAAGCCATACAAAATTCCTATCTAGCTAATCCTTATCCTTCTTTCATTTTCCTACCTTGAACTATGACAATGATAGTTTTTATTTCTAAGAAACAAGACTTATTGTATTAAGGTTTTTATAGATCAATGAAATTTTTTTCTATCTATATATTACATTTTATTATTTTATTTTATTTTCTATGTTTTTTTGTTAAGAAAAATACATTTCTATTTATTCATTACAGTTACTTATAACAATAACTTAATATTCTGTTCGATATTAAATGTGTTTTAATCTATTTCTATACATTATTTTTTATATCAAAAAAAGGGGAAGAAAATTAGATAAATGTAACATTTCATTTATTTTATAAATTTAGATAAAAATAAATATTTCATTGAAATTTACTTTTGGGGAAGAACGTTAAATTTTCTCCTTTATCTAAATTATTCTGTCAAATTGAAATTATTTTCTTTTAATTTTTAAAAAATTAAAATTTCTATTACTAATATTATATTTTTAATATGTGGGAATTGTGATCATAAAAATGGGGATATTTTTGGGCCTGTATTGTCTCAACAAAGATCTATAAATATTATTGATTTAAATGCTCACAAATACCCTTGTTTGTTTTACTAATGATTTTATTTTGAGTGTATTTCATGAAATTTATTATCATGAAATATTATTCAACTATTTATTTGCAAGAAATATTCATTATAGGGTTTGGAACACTCTTAAGAGTATTTTTGAAATATTTTTCGCCATTTTTGGTTTACTGGAATTACTATTTAATCAATACATCGAAGAAAGTAACTTATGGAACATACCATACGTTTATGTTGAAGGATCAGTGCATATGGTTAATCAACCTTAATGTTTTATAAATGTATGGTTAAGGGACATTACATTTGGATAATAACCTTACATTTTTCAAAAAGAAAAATTATGGTTAAAGAACCCTACACAAGTGTGGAACATTACAAACATATAGATCATCAACCTTACTTTTGTGATAAAACTTACATTTTCAACCATATGTTTTGGAAAATTGAACAAATGGATAATCAATGTTATGGTTAAATATCTATATTGACATGGATAAACATATGGATCATCGGCCCTACGTTATGAAGTTGAACCCTATATTTGTTATTTTTTCTTTTTTTAAAGGAACCTTATATTTTACTTCCTAGCATCATAAATTTGAATTTATGTCTTTATCAGAGATTTTTTCTACAGTCGTTAAGGAATTTCCGGTCTATTTAAAGCGTGATTCAAAGATTGTTTTAAATGATTTAAAGATCTATTTATCGTAGATATTTCTAATCCTATTCTTTATGGAAGTTATGGTTGCTCTGAATTGTATTCATTAAATTTCAATTCACTTGATTTATCAGGAATCATTTGCGGATCTCCAACCATGCTGGAGATTTATCATTATATATCTCTTTGAGTATCATCTGAAAAAATCATTAGATCTATAAATACCTCTCAGATATCTATGAAAATGGTATTCTTTAATTTCTTCCTATCAATTTTTTTTACATTGTTACAGCAATCAAGTATCTCAGAAACAAGGACTACATTTTGGAGATATACATGTTTAATCTTGGAAGTGGGATGCACTATTTGTGTTTCTGTTCTTAAAATCAAAGATATCTTATGCAACCATATCTCTTAAAATATATTACAAAATATATTTTCTTCTGACGTTTAAAGATCTATCTTCTCTCATTTGTGTTTTTCTGCAACTGTGAGCTATATCTATTTCTCTTCAAACACTATCTTATCTATATTGAGTTTCAGATGCTCGTATTCAATCATGGTGGAGTGTCAGATTCTTTCACTAAGATGTAGTTTTATCGGTTCTCTATAAAATAACCATAAGTCTCTATTTTGTAGGCCTTTGTTTGTAAGGGTGGAAACTACTTGTACTCAGTTACGGATCGGTCTTATGATATGACAACCATACTAGTGAAAATCATCAAGCCCACTGAGCGGGTTATTGGTGAAGTATACTAGAATATTTTCATGCCTCGAACCACTTTAAATTGCTGTTCTTTATTCTCTATTAATATCCACTAAATATACTCTCATACATAAACATCACCAGCTCTATCTACTGTTGATGTGAATCGATTGAATTGTGAGTTTTTTTAAAGACAACAATTTACCCTACCCCCTCTTGTGTTATCACGATATCCATTTCAACCTAACAAACCAGTATATGTTATTTTATTTCATATCAACCATCAAGTGTTGACATCTGATGCTCAGATCCCTTCATTGAGTGAAGGGGGAAATATTGATGGATTTGATTCCATTATTATATGTTTGTGAAGATCACAAACCATACTTGATACAATCTTTTTAATGGCCTGAACTTTTTAAATAATAATTTTTTTGAAATGTGTCTTATATTATTTTGTACTCAACAAATATATATCACATAAATAATGAATTAATTATAATTGAAATGTGACATTTAAGTTTCTACTATTATATAATTGCTGGTCAATATGACTATTGGAAACACTACCCTTAATAATTATTTTAACATTATAATTTTTGGTATAAATAGAAATGATAATGTTTAATTAATGTAGAAAAGAGAAACGATGGTCTTAATTCGTAGTGTTTTGTCATACAAAGCACATTTTTCAGAGCTTCGGATGAAGGTAGAATCACTGGGCTTCTATCTTTACTAATCCCAAGCTAATCTTAAACATGTTAAGCTTGAATAAAATCACATATGGGAGAAGTTCAATTTGGTGAAAATTACCACTCATGGCGATGTTATCCGAGTCGCCCCAAGAATCTATCACCATCGCACACTTTACCCTTAAGTCATGTGAATGTGTTATAATGGGTTTTGTTTCAAGGCCATGGATAGTTAAAGTGTAATGAAATAGTATAAATAAATTTCATTTCGATCCATTCAATTTTAAGAATAGTTTTTCTTTATAAAATTTAGTTATAATCTGATTAATTGATTTTTAAAAAAAAGAAATTATACTCTATAGAAATGATATAATTACTATAATAAATTAAGTTATTATTATTAATTATTTTTTAATGAAATTGTATAATTAAAACATTCCTATTTAAATATAAATGATAAAATAATTTTTATTTTTTTTCAAGTGTCAGAAATTTCACTAGGCAACTTTGCCATGCATTTTGTATCTGCTATTATTTTTAATAAATAAGATTATATATATAAGATACAATTATCATATATAGATAATTAATTTGATGAAATATATATCATTTTTGAAATAAACACATCAAAAATAGGTTTGGGTGATTTTATGAGAATTTTTTAAATATTTTGTTTGCCGGTGAATAGTAAAAATATAGTTTGAGATTTCTAGTGTGTTTAACGACATAATAATGATTTAATAAGTGATATAATATTATGATAAACTTTTTTGGATTAAAATATAATAATAGGTGTCTCAAGTGGCCAATTCCATGGGCAAGCCCGTAGTTTTGAATTTACGGCTACATAGGTGTCCAAGAAAATTAATAAATAAATCCTCCCCTTTTGCTATAGATACCCAAACATTTTTCCATTATATTTCATTCCAAATTAATAATCCATTATGTTATGATAGTTTTAACTCTCATGGTGTTCTCAATCCCATAAGATCCTAATCTTATAGTTTTAGGAGTTAGTCTTCAAGGTATGGGAAATCTCAACTCTCTTTTCCTTTCATGTTTCCCTTTTATGTGGTGTGTATTTCAATTTTCCATACTATGTTCTTCTATCCATTTTATTATATCTATTTACTATATTGAAATTATTTTTTGAATTTTATTCCCTTTCCACTCTCTTTTTATTGTTTTCTAAAACCATGTTTCATACCCGTTATTCTGCCGAATTTTTTTCTCAAAATTTATCTCTTTTTCTTTTTTGAATACCCAAACCTATTTATTTTCCTAGGGTATTCACCTATATTTAAAAATTATCTATTTTATTCTCGTATTAACAAACATGAAACCCACCTTCCTTTTTCATGGGTTAATAATGGCATAAAGATCTTGACTTTAACCTTTTTTTTAACGCCATGATTTTTTTATGAAACCTGTTTCTTTTATTATCCACTGGTTGTTTATAAATTTTTTATTATGATATTTATGGCTCAAATCTATTAATACATATGAATTATGTTCCCTTATATTTCTCCATTTTATTGGGTAAAGAATTTAATCACTACAGATGAAATTTTTTAAGAAACCTTGCTGAATAACCTTGGTAATTTTTATGACAGCTTGGTGATAAACCTTGATCATATGCTTCTTAATGACTCAATTAAATGTCTTAGCCACATTTACAAGTTAATATTAATGTTATTATTATTAACATATGTCTCTTTATAATTCTTTTATGTTTTTTCCTCATGTTCTTATTGATATTCCTCAAGATCACAAACAAACTATTCCCCATGTTTTTTCCATACTGGGCCTTATGATCACCCTTTCCTTTGATGTATGTACTCGGGTTATGAGATATAGTAAATGGAATTAGGATGAACTTACAATGAATAATTTTAAGTGGGTTAGAATAATTTTTCATGTTTTTATGTATTATATACCTTTTTTCCTAGATACATAACTTTAAAATATCCTCTATTAGTACAATTAAATGAAAAGTTATATAATGAAAGGTGGGATTCCACAGTTGGTATCAAAGGAATGATTAATTATTTGAGAAAATTAATATTTGAAAACATTATGAAGAACCCTAAGGAAAATTTTAATTATAGGAAAACATCCTAGTATTCTTGTGAAGTTTTAAGAAAGTGGTTTCCAAGAAAATAAATCCATGTCTGGTTATGAACAAGTGGATGCAGTTCTAGAACATATGCACCTAAAGGTAACAATTATAACATGGTGTGTCATGCTGGAATTGGCATGAATTGGTCTATAATAATGGGCCTTACTATGCACCTATTTTGAAACTCCTTGGGGAATTTTTTGGGTTAATCATATACTTTTTATGAACTATTATGAAGGATTTATAAAAAATGTAATTGTTTTTAAGGAATAACATATTTAAAAATGATTTTTTAAGACAAAAAATTCCTTTATAATTATAAGATTGTTAAATTAAACATTTTTCTCACTAATTTTTTCTTCTTTTAGAAAATGGCAGGAAATAGGAGAAACTTCATAAATGGTGAGTGCAGTAGACCGGACATTGTTAATCTTCTAATGGAATCCAGAATAGAAAACATCCTAAGAATAATGAATCAATAACACCTATAAGACTTTATATGAATTTATCATTACACCTATATCTTTTTAATGGATCATAATGGTTAGTTTGATAGATTATTCAGTGGAAAAGACCCCATATATGGAATAATCTTGATAATTGAGACTATAAAACTATGAGGAGATTGTGAGGAGTTATATGAAATTTGAACAGGAGTTTAAAGAGACATAGTAGTCTAAAAATTCAATTAAAAAGAAGATATCAATGGATCCAGGAATAGGGAGTTACTTTAATCCTGGAAGAGGAGAAAATCATGTGTAACTTTCTACATGAAACAAATTTGGGAAGAAGAATTGGGGAAATATTTTATTTTGAGTGGAAAATGTAACAAGTGTGGAAAAGATGGCCATATTTATTTAAACATTCACAGTGAGGTGAAGCCTTAAATTCTCAACACTAATGAAAATAGGAATATAGTGCATGCCCAACCTAAAGTCCAATGCTTCAATTGTGGAAATCTTGGGAACTTTTCCAATCATTGTCCAAATCTGAAAATAGTGGAGGGGAATCACCATCAACCTCACCATAGGACAAGGGAGAAAGGTTTTTCTTTTTCAATCATGATGGATGAAGTTAAAGCTACAAATGATGTGCTGGAAGGAACTTTTTTTTCTCTAAAAGCTAAGAAGTACTTTGTATAATTTCGGTTCAATTCATTCCATAATTTATTATATTCTTACAAATAATATAAAATCAATCTTTAAACTACCAGAAGTAGAGTTATCTATCAAGACTCCTAGAGGGATTATCCAAGCATCAGTAGTGTGTTTTTTTTAATGTTGGGGCCGAAGCCTCAATTTATTATTTAAAGAAAACACCCCTTTTGACTGGGTAGAGGGAGACCAATTCCATAGCCCGAAGGCCCAAGGTCAAGTTGCCTGAAGAAGGCTTGAAAGTCCATATTTTTTGGCACAAAGGACCCATCAGTGTATAGTACTACTACAGTAGTCGTTCTGCTACAGTACTAGATACAGTACCGCCGCCACTACAATTCAACTGCTTCTACAGTACCTGCTACAGTACTGCAACAGTCCCCCCCCCCAAATCACCCCTGAACAGATTTGATTCTGGGTCTTTTGGATGCCAAGAAGGAGCATGTACCACTAGGGTACATGCTTGTTAGAGAGCATCAGCAGTGTGTAGAAACTCTATTATTCAATTTGTTGACCATAATCTCATCACAAATCTAGTCATCATTCCCATGCTAGAATTCAAAACAATATTAGGTATGCACTACCTCTCAAATTATAAAGCTAAAATCAAATCTAGAAACAATGAAATATCAGTAGTCCTGAATATAAAAACTACTGTTGTTTTTAAAGGAGATATATCTTGACCTGATATTTTTCTATAAGAACCTCTCATATCCTTCTTTATGGAAATAATCAGTGAATATGAAGAAGTAAATCAAAGTATATGAATTGAAAATATCCCCACAGTTTACGAATATGTTGACATATTTCTTAAGGACCTACCTGGACCCCCCTAGAAAGAGAAAAAGAATCCCCCATTGAACACATGCATGGATCCAAGCTGATATCAAAGACCCCATATAGAATGGAAAATGTGGAGATAGAGTAATTAAATAAACAACTTCATGATCTTTTAGAGAATGGAATTATTCGACTGAGTGTTTCTCTTTAGGGAGCACATGTACTCTCTGTGAAGAAGAATGATGGATCAATGCTGACATAAATTGATTATAGGGAACATAACAAGATAACACTAAATAAAAAGCACCCACATTCAAGAATTGATTATTTATTTAACCAGATTTATGGTGTTCAATTGTTATCACATATAAATCTTCGATCTGATTATCATCAATTGAGTGTGAATAAAGAAGATATTCTAAAGACTGCCTTCTGATCAAGATATGGGAATTGTGTTTTTTTATTATTCACTTATAATATACTATATTCCTGCTATTTATAGGGATTTTATTAATTGAGTATTTAAGTACAACCTTGATAAAAAACTTGGTGGTTTTTATTAATGACATTCTGATATATTCGAAAATTTGTGTGGATAAGGAGGGTAATCTAATTGTTATATTGCAAACATTGAAGAATGAGAGGATATTTAGAAAGTTCATCAAATGTGAATTTTGATTACAACAAGTTGCTTTATTGGGGTACATTGTAACTAATTAAGGAATATCATTTGATCCTACCAAGACAATGGTTTCGGAGGAGTGGCATCATCATACAAAGAAACTGAGATTCATAGTTTCCTTTGTTTATCAAGATATTATAGGAGCTATAAAAAACCATTAATGTATTTTTAATCCACTAACCAAACTAACTCAGAAAGGGTTCAAGTTCATCTAGACAAATAAGTTTGAAGAAAGATACCAAGAGATAAAGAAGATATTGGTTACTACAACCATTTTAATGCTATCCTCTATTAGAGAGGGATTCATTATTTTCAGTTATTCATAATTTAAAGGGATTGGGTGTGTCCTCATGAAAAATGACAATGTGATTACTTATGCATATATTTATTTAAATCCTCATGGGAAGAATTTTCATATACATGAACTGGAACTGGCTGTAGTTGTTTATTCTCTGAAGATATAATGATTCTACCTTTATGGGGAGAAATGTTATATATACACAGACCATCAAATTCTGAAGTATTTTTTCACACAAAAGGTATTGAACATGAGATAGATGATATGGATGGAAATTCTTAATAACTATGATTATTCAATTCATTGTCACCCTAGAAGAGAAAATGATGTTTTTGATTCATTAAGTAAGAAAGACCTTATTGTGCGGGAAATGACAAAGATTTAAGGATATCCTTTGATCAAAAACCTAGTGAAATTGGGCATGGGAATCATAAGGTAAGGGACATCGTCAACCCTATCCCAAATTATTTCTCAACCAACATTACTATAGAAGATCAAGAATCCTCCAAGATAAGATCCTTTGTTGTAGAAGAAGCTAGGGGATATGAATAATGAGAAGCTTCCTAAGTTCAATAATGATCAAGAAGGTGTACTAAAATTTTGTACAAGGTTATTTGTTCCATCTATTTTGGAAATAAATTTGTCGATGGATGAAGCTCATAACTCTACTTACTCTATACATCCTATAAAAATAAAAATGTATTGAGAACTTTGTGAACATTATTGGTGGGATAACCTGAAAAGGGATATTTCTAACCAAACTAAAAGGTGTTTAGTGTGTTAATAAGTGAAGGTAGGGGGACAACTTCTTAAAGGGGTATTACAACCATAACCCATTCCAGCATGGAAGTGGGAGAATATCACTATGGAAATTGTTACTGGTCTCCTAAAAACATCGAACGGAAAAAATGTAGTATGTTTTATAGTGGACTGTCTCACCAAGACTTCACATCTTATCTCTATTCCGGAATATTTTTCTCTTGACCAACTTACCATAATATACATGAATAAAGTGGTAAGGCTATAGGGGGTAACACTCTATAAAATATTATCATGATCCATGATTCACGTCAAGGTTCTAGAGAAGTCATCAACCTGTTGTAAGTGATGAATAGAATTAAAGCATGTCCTATCAAAAATATGATGTCCAATCTGAAAAGACTATTCATAAACTCGAGGAAATGTTGAGATAATGGTCAATGGAATTTAAAGTTTGGTGGGATCAACATCTCCCATTAGTTTAGTTCTAATACAAAAATAGCTTCTATTCGAGTATTCAAATGGCACCCTATGAAAATCTATATGGGAAGAAATGTATAATTCCAACTTATTGGGATGAAGTAAGTGAAATAAATATTCTTGGGCCTCATATTGTGCAATAGTTGATAGAAAATGTTCATTCCATCCAAAAATACATAAAGTCTGATCAGAGTCAGAAGAAGTGCTATGCTAACAACCGTCAAAGGGACTTTATGTTTGATGTTGGTGACAAAGTATTCTATCAAATTTCCCCTTATAAGGTATTGATGTGGTATGGTAAATAAAGGAATCTTATCCCCAAGTACATTGGTCTCTAAGAAATCATTGATCGCAAAAGATTAGTTGCCTATCATTTATCACTTCTACGAAATCTAGCTCAAGTTCATGATGTATTCCACATATCTATCTTGAGGAAGTACAAACCTTACCCTTCATAAGTACTGAATAATGAGGTGGTACAACTATAAACACATATCTTATGAGGAGCATCTAGTGGAGATCTTAGATCATAGAGACAATTTTATATGCAGCAAGACTACCCACCTCAACATTGTTTTGTAGAAGAACCACATATATAAAGAGGCCACATGGGAAAAACATGAAAAATTGAGGAAAAAGTACCAAAATCTCTTCTCAACTAAGAAAATAAGTACAAATTTCTTGGATGAAATTTCTTAATGGGGGGAGAATGTAAGGACATGAACTTTTTGAATGATAATTGTTTCCTAAAAATGTGTCGTATATTATTTTCTATTCAACAAAACTATATCCTTTTAAAAAGGAAGTGATTATAATTTAAATGTGGGAATCGGGTTTTCACCACTATACGGCCATTGGAACATATAACCATTATAAACAAAAATCTTAATAAAAAAATTAATTTTATAATTTGTGTTATAAATAGAAATGATAATGGTTAATTAATTCAAAAAGGAGAAACATTGGCCTCAACTAGTAGAGCCATGTTGTATAAAACACATTTTTTAGAGCTTGGGAAGGAGGTGGAATATATCAACTTCTCTCTTAACAAATCCCAATCTGAGCATTAACATGTTGTGCTTCAATGAAATCTTCTTCATGATAAGTCCAAGTTAGTGTAAATTACCACTTGAACAATGTTATCTAAGTCACTGCAAGAATATATCATCATCACACACCTTACCCTAAGATCACATGTCGGTCTTATAAAGTGTTATGTTTCAAGGTCCTAGTTACATAATGTGTAATTATATTGTATAAATAAAATTTTTGTTCTATCAATTCTGTTTTAAGAATACTTTTTCTTAATAAAATTGATTTGGATTTTGATAAATTGATTTTTCAGACAGAAATTGTAATTTCTAGAAAATATATAATTATTATAATAAATTAATTTATTTGGATTAATTATTATTTTAATGAAATTGTATGATTAAAACACTTATATTTAAATATAAATGATAAAATGTTTTTTATTTTTTTCAAGTGTGAGAAATTTCACTATGCATTTATACTCTGCATTTTCTATCTGTAAATACTTATAATAAATAAGGATTATTGTATTTAAAGGTTAAAATTTTTATATTTAAGTAATTATTATGATAAAATTAATATCATTTTTGAATTAATAATTTATATTTAGGTTAAGGTGAATTTATGATAATTTTCTAAAATATTTTGTTTTTGGTGAATAGTAAAAATAAAGTTTGAGTTTTTCTGTACGTTTAATGACATCATAATGATGTAATAAGTAATATAATATATTGGATGAATATTTTGGATTAAAAAAACATAATATATGTCCCAAGTGTCCAATACCATGGGTAAGCCCAATGTTTTTAATTTACCACTACCTACGTGTCCAAGGAAATTAATAAACAAATTATATCTTGTTGCTATAAATACCCACTCATTTATCCATTAAATTTCATTATAAATTAAACCTACATGATATATAATATATTTACCTTCAAAATATTCTTCCCATTGTTTCCTCAATCCCCCAAGGTCCCAACCTTCGATTTTTAGGAGTTAAACTTCAACGTAAGGGAAATCTTAACTTCTCTTTTCCTTCTGTGTTTTCTTTTTATGTGGTATGTCTTTAAAATTTCCACACTATGTTATTAATTAAATTTTATTCTATCACTTTAATTTATTAAGATTATTTTTTTAATAGAATACACTTTTCTACTCTCTTTTTAATTTTTATAAAACTATGTTTTATACCCATTATGCTTCCTAATTTTTCTCTAAAATTTTATCTCTTTTTCTCAGGAAATTATATTATTATTTTTGAATATCCATAAATATTTATTTTATCTAGGTATTCACCGAGATTTAAAATTTGTCTATTTTATTCTATGATTAACATTTATTAAATCTACCTTCTGTTTTCATGGGATAATAATGAAATAACGATCTTGTCATTAAGCATTTTTTTAAAATGCAATGATTTTTATATGAAACTGGTTTCTTTTATTCTCCATAGGTTATTTCTGAAATGATCTATCATGATATATGTGGATTACATTAATTAATACAAATTAAAGGTGTGCTATAACAGTGATCTAATGCCTTGGGTAATGAATTCAATCTCTAGATATGACATGTTTTAGGATACCTTGGTGAGTAACCGTGGTGTCATAAAAATTACCAATGTTATTTACCAAGGTATCTTAAAACATGCAATCTATATGGATTAAATCCTTTACCCAATTAATTAGAGTTATATCAGGGTACACCCTTAATATTTATTAATTAATGTGAGCCTCATATATCATAATAAAAAAATTCATAAATAACCCATGAAGAATAAAAGAAAGGGGATTCATATCAGAATCATAGCCTTTTAAAAAAATGCTTAAAGACAAGTTCTTTATGTCACTATTAACCAATGTAAAAGGTTGGTTGGTTCTATGTTTATTAATAAAAAAATAAAATAGATATTTTTCCATATAGGTGAATACCCCTAAAAAATAAAGAGTTTTGGGTATTTAAAAAATAAAATAAGAGAATTTATTAAGAAAAAGAGAGAAATTTTGTGAAGAAAATTCAGCAGAATAACAGGTATGAAACGTGGGTTTAGAAAACATTAAAAATATAACAGAAAAAGGGTCTCTAATTCATAAAATAATCTAAATAAAGTAAAAAAATATCGAATAAAAAAGTCATAATAAAATATTTTGTAAATTTTAAAGGCATTCTGCATAAAAGGGTACTTGAAAGAAAATGTGCAGTTGATATTTCTCTTACCTTGAAGTGTATTTATAAAACTTGAGGATCGGGACATTGGGGACTTGAGGACACCTTGGTAGGAATCCTTTAAGTGTAAAAATATAATAGATTTGGGAATTATTAATTTTAGGTGAATGTAAATAGATAAATTGGTGGGTATTTATAGAAAAAGAGGAGGATTTGTTTGTAAATTCCCTTGGACACCAAGGTAGTGGTAAATGAAAAATCATGAGGTTGCCCATGGTATTTTATTGTGGTTTTAGAAACATGGGAAAACAATTATGATATTTTAATACAAAACAGTTTACCATCATATTATATTACTTATTAAATCATTATGATGTCATTAAAAATTCTAAAAAACTCAAATAGTATTTTTAATATTCACCAAAAAACAAAATATTTTTGAAAATTCTCATAAATTCTCATAAATTCTCATAAATTATATTAAATCCTGATAAATTCTCATAAATTCACCCTAAAATAATTTTAGCTTGATAATTTTAAAAATATATTTATTTTATCATAATAATTATTTAAATATGATATTTTTTTCTTTTAAATGTAAAAATATGTATTTAATAAAAATAATAGCCGATAGAAAATGCATAAAAAATATTTGTCTGTTGAAAAAAAATTAAAAACATTTATAATTAAAATTTATATAAGAGTTTTTTAATCAAAATATTACATTAAAATAAACTTTATTAATAATAAATTTTTTTATTATAATAATAATATTTTTTCAAAAAAGTACAATTTCTGTTTGGAAATCAATTTATCAAATTCGTCATATTTTTAAGAAAGAATAAACTCAAAATGAAATTGATGGAACAAAAATTTTATTTATACAAAGGTATTATATGTTAAGTAACTAAGGCCTTTGAACATAACCTCATATAACATATGCATACAACCTAAGGGTAAGGTTTTCGGTGGTGATAGATTCATGGGGATGCACGACTAACATCACCAGAATGGTAATTTTCACAAACATGAATTTCTCCCACATAGGACTTCATCCAAACTTAACATGTTAAAAATCATATTGGGTCTGGTCATGAGAAAAGCCCAATGATGCTATCACCTTCCCAATATTCTATAAATGGGATTTGTAGGACATGACTCTACTGTTTGAGGCCATCGTTCCTCCTTCTGCATTAATTAACCATTATAATTTCTATTTATAGCACTAATTATAATGTTTAAATTATTATTAGGATTAGTTTTTACAACATTTATATTAACAAACTGTCATATTGACCAATGGTTATAATAAACCAATGTTCAAATAATAGTCAAAACCTAATGGTCTCATCTCAATTATACTCACTTCATTATTAAAGGGATATAGCTTTTTTGAGTATAAAATAATATAACACGCATTTTCCAAAATCAATTGTCATAAAAAAAAATTGTTCGTTACACTCATATTAAATTATTTTTTTAATAAAGAACATTATAAGATAATCAAATATTATTCTTCAACATAGTGTTCATATTAGTATTTTATAAGACCCCAGTGGTGGTAGTTTTTGAGTTAAAGTGTGGGTTAATAGAATTTAAAAATGTATAATATTAACTATCATTTTCTATAAGTTTGGACACTATGACATGCTTATTATTAAAATAATTTTCACCAACATTTTTAGGATTTTTTCCACTATTATAGCGCGATTTTTTCTGGCATTATTTACCTTCAATCATCTTTGAATATTCTCAAAATATTAAAATAGAATTTTGAAAGGTGGATTTATAGTTGTTCAATTATACTTCTGTTTGGATAAATTAAATTTTTATGTAGTTTATATTATTTATATTTATCCTTTATAATTTCTTATATCTTTATTTTAATAGTATTATCACCTAAAAGAATCTTATTTAAAACTTCAATATCCCCCAGAAACATAAATTTCTCATCCATAAGAATATACTCTTTGTTATTGATTAATTTATTACTTTTATTTAACCATCTAACACCTTTATCAATATTGAGATCCTAGAGAATCATTATTTCAATTTTATCATCAACATAAACTATGTATTGTTCATCTATTATTATTCAATTTTAAAACTATTTTCATCACTACTAATATAATCCTTTTTAACAATGAATAGTTTCTCACCAACTTCATCACTAGAATTCCCAAATTCCCCTTCATCTCCATGGATGTAACATTATTTACATAATAAATTTATGTTTTTATAGTTACTAAACATCTTATACTTATTTATAATTAAACTTTGACATATTATAATTCTTCTTATATAATCTTATAGTCTATTTCACTTCCTATTTATTGCCTTCTTCGTCCTTTTGGGGTTATTAACTACAAAATTTTTAATAGATCCATCATTGAAAAATTTTAAATGGATATTTCCTTTATACCTACCTTTTCTAATTATAATTATTCTTGAGATAATAGATAAACCCTTATCAAATTTCTCATTCAAATCCTAATAAAAAATTGAACTACTTGATTCTTCTTCCTGAACAAATTTCTTTTACATCATTGTTTTTAAGGCATTAAATGAAACTTCCTTTTTAACATTTCCTATATACTTGAATGAATTATATTTTCTCATTTCATAAGATAATAAAATTATACATTTTTCCTCAAGAATGATATAACCTTGATATTTATATTTAAACACCAATACATTAGCATTAGGATTATCTTGAAAGATATGTAAAATATTCTCTACAAAAGTAGAATATTCTTGTATGTCACAAAAACCATTGATCATGTAAATAAATTCATTTATACATGGGAATAAATTGTCTACAATTCCATCATAATTAATTCTAATATAATTATATTTTAACAAATAAATATGTAATTCCTTCTAATTCTCTTTAGTATTTCCTTCACAGATAATCTGATATTTTTCATAGATAATTTTTTATTTTGATTCCTTTTATTTTCATAAATTCACAATCTGAAATAGTAGGCAAAATAAAATCCAAATCACATCTATCATTCTCTAGATTATTCTTTTCTATTGTAGTCATGGTAGTTGATTTACTAAAAGAGGTGAATCCATCAGTTGTAGCTTCCAGGACATCATAAATGATAGATAAAAGGTATTGAAAATTCAATCCTTACAAACATGGGAATAAAATTTGGATTTATTGAATTTAAATTATCTATTTTAGATAAAAAAAAATTATTGACAACTTCTTCTACTGAAGAGAGACTTCAAACTCCATTCGTCAAACAAAAAATCACAAATAAAGAGAACCTACCTCTTATTACACCTATAGAACCACCACAGGATCTATGTGATATCACTAAGGGGGTGAATGAAAAATATTATCATGTTTTTATGTTTCTTTCAAAATCACCTACACCACTTGTTATGAATAGATATGTTTACATTCCATACACATCGAGAACACCACAACATACAGAGAATAGTTATTTACATGATTAACCACTCTAAAAATGATGGATAATCATTGGTTTTATTAGGTTATTCAAGATCACAAAACCCATTAGAATCACCTATGAATTCAAACTACCAGGGATTATCCTAAACTCATGTTATACATCTATTATCATTGTTTAATTATATCATGCTCATAAATGGATCTCACAAATTACAATTATTTGAAGGATAGAAAACAACTGAAGATTCTTCCTTAAAATATAATTTTATTGAGTTATTGAGTGTGTTGGTTTCTTATTCTTCTTCTCCTCTTGAATAGTAATAAGGCGCCACTTCAATTTTCATGAACTATACAGCATGTGGAAAATTCTTCCACTACTTGTATAATTATCATGAGTAGTGTTCCTTAAAACAAATAATAGCTCAAAATTATTCTATTTTACCCCCATTATTATCTCTATTTTTCTGGATATTTTTTATAGAAACACCAAAATATTTTTTACATGACCAATATATATTTTCTTCAAAACATGAACTAAAAAACCATTTTTATATGAATTTGAAATTAAAATTCAAATGAATATCTTTCTTCAAATATTTTTCAACCAATTATTCTTACTCCCACTTCCTCTTTTGTTGTAAAAATATATCTCTAGGTCATCATGGATTCGTGGTACTATATACAGTGTATCCAAGTAGTTACAACAGTAATTTCTCCTTCTTTTATATAAAAAATTTATTCATGAGGTAATCCTTATTCTCCCTTTAAATGAATCAAAAATAATGTTTTTTAATTTTTAATACATGATTTTTCAACTTTAATGTCATCTTGAGTAATATTTTTCTTCAAAATATTGATTTTATAATTTTTATTTTTTTCTCATAAGTTTGGTTAATTGTTGTTCACTATAAAGTCCATGTTCCCTAATAGGTACATATTGTTCATTTTATCCCAACCTATACTTTATTAAGTTTCATCATAGGTTTTATTATACTCTATAAAGTATTTATTTTATTTGGTGTGCCTTAATTATATCTGATCGTGAGGTTCATGTACCTTACTAAGTCTTCATTGTCATTAAACATTATAAATTTAAAAATATTACGAAGAATCCAAATGATCTACATAAACTGTACAAATGAACCTTATAAAGAAACCCTGTGAGGTTTAGTATACCTTATAAAATTCCACTATACCTTATAAAGGTATTCTATGAAGCTTATATATACCTTATGAAGATCTTTATACACTCAGAAAAGGTTCCTTATGAAATATATATCCTATGAGGTCTCCCTGAATTTTCCAAAATCAACATCAAGGTGTAGCCTATAAAATAAACTACCATGTTATAGCCTATAAAATCCACTACTATGGTGTACCCTATGAATTCCCCTTTATAGTAATTAGGAACCTTGTGAAGATATAGTAGTTATAATATATAAAGTCAGGTAACAATAAAAACTCTTTAGGGTGAAAGACAATGTCAAATATTTACCTTTTGGATTGAAATTATAGATTTAATCCATAGTTAACTAAATAATATTATAGCCTTCTCCAGCACCTCTAATAAACTTTAAAAATCAAAAAATCCCCCACCTCACAAATTAAACTTAATTTTATGTGAGTTTGAACTTGATTTCAAAATTGGTAACAAATGAAAACACATTAATCATATCCAATTAAGTACTTCCAATGTATTCCTGTCTATAAAATCTCTATATGCTAGAGGTAAATTATTATCTCAAAAATCTCCTCAAGTACTCAATAACATCCAAACAAATATTAGGCTCAAAAATATTCCCAATTGGATTTTGTTGGTATCAAAGGAACATAAATCACTTTCAAAATCTAACCACTTATCCATAATTCAACATTCAATAATTCAAGTCCTAATTAGAATATCTCAATGATAGAAACAAGAACATTGAATTATAATACCATTATTTCCAGAAAATATAGAGTTAAATTCAAAGATCTATATCCTTATATTCTATAAATATCATTTTGATAAATATAAAAATTTATATACCTTTTATATAACTTTACATTTAATACATTTATATCACATGAAATATAATGAGAGATATATAGAGAAGCATCACTTAATTAATATCGAAAAATTTCATAAAACCTGTAATTTACAGATTCTATCAACAATAAACACAAAAATCATAGAGTAATTATTTGGTTATAAAAATATTTAACAAATTCAAGATTTTAGAAAAAGATTTTAGATTTTTAGATTTTTTAAAATAAATTCTATATTTTTAAAACCCAAAACGTTACCAATTTATAACTCTCCCCTTCTAATAAATATCGCAAAATATAGGCTCCCTTTAATATATCACACCCTAAAATGTTAAACACCTGTCAATGTTTTAATACCCTATAGATTTTATCTCACTTCTTGGAACAATTATGTGGGCAAACAAGAATTTATTTATGATAAAAAAATTCTCCCCCTTGAGAAAAAAATAATCCAAAGAACAAGAAGGGTTATATGATTGATCATTATGTTGTAGCCTTGAGATGAGTGAGGTTGAACTCCCAGCATCAATATCGGATTTTGAAATAAAACATTTAGTAATCGTTTGGTGAACCCAACATATTTTTTCAACTTTGTATAAACAAATTAAAAATTCAATTCATTTATTTCCACAAGTTCCTTGATGAAGTGTTATTTTTTTATCAATTTTCATATACCATTAAGGTTGAACCACATTCCTTAAAATATATATAGTACTTTGGTTATCAGACCCAATAATAAGTGGAAACTTTACGTAAATATAGATATCTTTTAATTGAGTATTAATTAATATAAATTAGGTTATGTAGTCAATGTAAATCACATACTCTTATTCATTGGAACTCAAATTCCTATTATTCAAATTATTTGTGTGCTGAAATACAAACATTTATCTAATAAAGAAAACTTCACATTATTTCAGTCTTCTATCATCAACAAAGCCAACCTAGTCTTTATTTTTGTTGTTGAAAAGATCAAGATTCCCATTATTATAATATTTGAATCAAAAAAATTATTATTTCTATGATGTAATTAATGATCCACTTACTATAACTAAAGTGAGATTCTTTTTGTGCACAATTATATCTCATACAAAATTTAATATCATAAACTATATTGGACATAAATCCATCAAGTAAAGAAGACTTAAACTTAGACTATAAAATTCCCTTGGGTCAACTTATTTTCTTTTCTCATATATGTATAGTTTTGTTTCTAATTATATTGGAGTGGGAACCATATTTGAATCATCTATAGAAACCAATTTATTAATTTCCTTAGCATAATTCTCTTGAGAAATAAAAATATGATCTTTCACTTGATATATTTGTAGAGAAAGAAGGTACATCATCTCCCTAAGCATGGACATTTAAAATATATCATTATTATATTAAGAGAAATATTCACAAACTTCTTCGTCATTTTTAGAAATAAATTATGTCATCTACATAAACAATAATAATGAGAGATACCTCTCGATCATCCTCAATGTATATATTATTTTCCACTCTTCCTTTTTTGAAATTAAAAAACTTCAAGAAAGTATCCAACATACAATAAAAATCTAATAGGGATTATTTTTTCCCTTATAAATCCTTCTTTAACATACAAACAAAATTTAAATTTTCTCCAAGTAGGAAAGTACTCAGTTTCTTAATGTATACCTCCACTTCCAACTCACCAATGAATTAGTCAAAGTTAACAACCATTTGAATGATTTCGTATTCATTTGAAGTTTCAATTGCAAGAAATATTATTATGATCCTAGAAAATGTAACCAGTGAAACGGTATCATTAAATACCATTATGTAACGTTGTGAATAAATATTTTGAACAAATATTTATTTGTTTCTTAGAATTTCACCTCTTTTTTTTAAATTGTTTTAGAACATCGAATTTATCCCGAAAATATTCTTCTCTTTGGGATTAAGTAATAACTCTCATGTGTGATTATTCTTAATATAGTATAATTGTTCATTCATAGAATCTACCCACTCTAGATTATTCAAGGATTCATCAACGTATCTCTATTCAACCCAGTATTGATCCCTAAAATCTTATTCAACATATTTCATGTGCCCAAAATAGAATCCACCAATAACTAAGAACACAAAAATAAAAATGGAGATGGTATAATCAATACAAACATCTCAAAATTGATTCAAAAAATCAAATGGAAGGCAGAATTGGTAGATCATGGAAATCCTCAAAGAATGCAAAACTACCACACAATAATCAATAAAGGTTCGGCCCCTGGAACAATATCACATAATGAATGTAGAAATGAATCAAGAGAAACAAAATCTCATATAAATGGATCCAATAATGAAATTAAATGGCTCTACTTCAATCAAAGAAAATAAAGACACATAAAGTATTACTCACCTAGAGAGATGCATCCCAACTATAATGGATATCAATCACTGAACAAAGTGATTCAAACGGAATAGAGGTTCCCAAATTACTAGGGATGAGCTCTAGGTTATGTAAAAAGACATTTTAGTTTAATGAATAAGGAATAACTAGTATAACTATTTAAAAATCCACTCATTTTAGAATTTAAGGGTGGATAATCCCTTTACATGTCGTGTAATCCATGGGGTTCGTGTACACCAAAAAATCAATCACATTTAAAAAAAACCCAATATTTAAAATTACATGTCATGTAAATCCTTTTCATGGAATATAATCATTCATGATATGTAATTAGTTCATGATATGGGCCTGGAAAACCATACACATCATGTTCTCTAATTACACGCTGTGTAAATTCCCATTCAATATTGAAAACTCTAGATTTCTACAACAAAACAACAAAACAACCTTAGTCATTCTCCAAACTCGGGGAGAACCCTGAAAATACATTTCACATTTAAAACCAAACTCCCTTTATTAAAATAAATATACAACCCTAAATATTAGGTCATTTTCCATATAAAATGACCTCCATCCTCAGAATTCCCAATACATATCCTATTAAATAAGAAAATACTAAAGATAATTTAATATCCTGAAATATGGTAATGGGATGCAAAAAACTCCCTGCAATAAGACTTTTTATCCTTGGAAAGAAATGTGAAAAAATGATTTTTGTAAAATAGGTTTATCTGCTACTACCTTATCAATGAATCATAATCCAAAGTATCATTAGAATCTAATCTATGTCATTAAAACACTCTGACCAATGGAATCAAATTCTCATGCAATACTTTTTCTGGGGAGTCAATGATCTTCACTGGCAGCTCCACAATAGAAAAAATCTAGCTCTAACTCAATCTCATCCCAAATCAGAATGTGAGATGGTTCATGATGGTCTTTACTAAGATATGAAATTTGTAAATCATCATGAATTCATTTAAACGAAACCTATAAAGCTAAATGATAATAAACCTATACAATCTTCTTAGTGACCTCAAAAGATCCAATATATCTCAGACCCAACATTCCCTATTTCCTTGGATGATGGTGACCCACCAAAAGAGAAACATTCAGAAAAAAATAGTCACCATTGGAAAATTTTATAGGATGATTTTAATGATCTATATAAGATTTTTGTTTACTCCAATATGTAACTAGTCACTGATTTATATCCAGAATTATCACAGACATATCCTAAACTAGACTTTGTCCCTCTAATGAAGCTTATCCCACCTCTTCCCAACAAAGAGGTGATTTATACGGGTGACCATAAAAAACATCAAAAGGATCCATTATAATAAAGGAGTAATATATTATTATAAGAAACCCAACCCATCCTAGATAAATATCAAAGAACGCCCAAAATCTAAGACCCATGCATGAAAAGTTTCCTCAAAATTTTGAATAGCATTCTCTATTGAACCACCTAACTATAGATGATAGGTTGTACTCAACCTGACCTAAGTCCCCATCACCTCTTGGAGACACCTCCATAACCTAAAAGTAAACCTATAAACCCTATATGAAATAATTTTGTAAGAAACCCCATGTAACCACATAATTTATTTCTTATATATCTTTCCTAGATCTTTAACTTTTGTGGTGTCCCTAATCGAGAAAAAATGGGCTGAATTTTTCAATAGATCAACCACCACACATATATAATTTCTCCCATATTGAGTCCATAGTAATCCAACAAGGAAACCCATGGATACCTTTTCCCATTTCATAATTTGAATAGGAAGATGCTAGAAAAAACAAGATGGTTTCAAATGCTCTTCCTTTATCTATTGGAAAGTGTACCAATAAAATGTATAATTAGTAATATCATTATTTATACCTGGACACGAGAATCATCATCCCATACCATAATACATCTTTGTAGTTCATGTATGAATGGACCACAAAGAACTATGATAGTCAAAACACTGAGTTCCTTGCAGATGATGGGATGAAAACCTGACTTGTAAATCATAGCATGTCATATAAAGAGATAGACCAGCCTAAAACTATATCCCCACCATATAGGTTTTAACAAATACCAATGAAATCATCATTCTTCTACTAAATCTATAGAATATACTTACAGAGAGATGATGATAAATAAAAACTTCACATAACTAAACTTGTAACATCTTACTAAGTATACAAATGCAATTGAGAAAAAAACCCATAATATTCCACTCTTCTTTTGATTAAAAAATCTCATGTGATGGCACATTCTAGCTAAGAGAATCTACAACAACCTTACCCTTCCCCATGTTTTAGTGAATGTTGAAAACAAACATCTAATGGTATTTCAACCATAATCTCTATCTTAGATTCAAGTATTTCTGAGAAAATATATATTTCAAACTCTTATGGTCAAAAGATATTGTGAAAATATCTTCAAAAAGATATTTTTCCCACACATAAGTACATCCATGACTTCAGAAATATTAAAATCATGATTGGGTAAGTTTTATCATGTGTTTGAAGCTAACAAGATCTATAAGCTACCAAATGACCATCTTGCATAATCATGCAACCAAAACTATTACAACAAGCATCACAGAAAACCAGATAACCCTTAATAGGATTAGGTGAGATCAAAGTAGAAATATATTTCATATTTTTTTTCAACTCATCTAAAGAAGACTCACACTTTGTATCCCATAATAATTTCACCTCTTTCCTAGAAAGAATAGTAAAATTTGATTCCAACATTGAAAAATCCTTAATGAACCGTCATTAATATCTAGTAAAACTAAATAATTTACAAATCTCAAAGACATTCTGTAGTGCTTACTAGAAAAAAACTCCCATTACCTTCTTAGGATCAATTCATAAACAATGGTTTGGAATCTCATTCCCAAAGAACTTCATTTGTTGAATCTAGAAATTTATTTTCAAAATCTTTCTAAATAAATGGTGACTCCTACAAATTTCTAGAAAAAAAATAAATGGTTCTTATGCTCATGCTCAGATATCAAATAAACCAAAATATCATCCATGGACATTAGCACAAAAGTGTACAGATACTGAGGGAATATATGATTCTTTAAAATCAGAAAAACTTTAAGAGATTTAGTAAGAACAAAAAAATCACAAGATATTGGAAATGAATATACATAATATAGAAAGTTTTCTTTGGTATATAACACTCCTAAACTATGAGATGATAATAACCATGCTGAAATTGATTATTGAAAACGACTTCTCCCCCTTTAATTGACAAAATAAATCATCCACACTGAGGAAAAAGATACTTATGCTTAACTATTACCTAGTTCAACTTCTGATAGTCCTCACACAATGAGAATGAACTATTTACTTTCTTGGAAAAGAGAAATGGGGCTGCCCAAGGTGAAAATTTATGGTGAACATAAACCTTCATAATTAGATAATCTAACAGAATCTTTAGCTCTTTCAACTCTGTTGGTTCCATATGATAAGATTGTATCAAAATCGGCTACATACCTAACACCATGTCAATGGTAAACTCTGTCTCCATATCTAGAGGATTACAAGATAAATCATCTAGGAAAACATCAATAGAACCCTCAAATATTGCAGGAATGTAAACAATAGATGAAATTTCTTTAGTTTCAATAGTAACAGCAAAAAAATTGTAATCTCTCAGCAAGAAGTTAATTCATGACGAAACCTTGGATCCTAATATCCCTGAAACACCAATAAGATCCCATCATAGGTAATAATCATCGCATGTTGATGATAAGAATAAACCTTAGTATGATGATAAACAATCCAATTCATTTTTTTGATGGTGTCAAATAGATCCAGATTGATAACAAGAAAATATCAAAGTAGCTGTGCATAAGCTATTGATAGATCACATGAAGGAAACCAAAACCCATGATATTTATTCTTCCCAAGGGGTGTTTCTAACTCCATAAATAAGGAAATGATCTATATTTTTAGTTTAATAATTTAAAAAAATATCCAAATATTAATAAGTGGGAAGAGCTAGTATCAAATAAAGTAATTCCTACAGAATATGCAATAAAAATGGTACATATCACTATCACAAGACTCACATATACCTACACTAAAAACTCATCTAATACATGAAGGTTCTTTAATCTTGAGGAATGTGGATGAATTATTTTAGTTTTGAAACATCTTACTACCCCGTAATATCCTTTTGAGATAAATATCCATGACTATATCAAAGATTATACATATCTTGATAGAAACAATACAGAAAACCATAATATACACAACTTTTCCGGTGCAGGATGACTAATTTAGGAATGTCCGACATTTCCACACTTATATCAAGTTAGGTTCACACTACCATCTATAACTAAAGGTGAAGAGGAGGTATGCCATTAAGAACCACCACCACTAATCCTATAATGACCTTGTCACTTCCTCTTTTTCCGTAGAACACCACCGAATATACCACTATGTGAAAGATAAGTGGAATAATATCCAACCATACATTACATGTTCATATCTATCATAATATATCTATCCACTATATATTAATAGGTTTAAATATTCACCATAAATACCAACGATCTGATATCTGATTGTAAACCATACAAGTACTTCTAATCTTTCATCTGGTCATTCTTTACAACCTCTCGTGAAAAATGAACCATCTTAGAAAAATGACTAGTGCACAGTGACATCAAATGATCTCCCTACTACAAGGATAGGAACTCCATGGACTTCACCATCATCAGTTACTCTATATAAAAATACTAGAATAAATGATTTGTGAAACCCTTCTAGTCCAAGTCCATGTGTGTATCTTCATGTACCATGGAATCCCCCCAATGCTTGATGGGACCCTCAAGTCTAAATTACATGTACTTTACCTTGATACTCTTAGATATATCTAACAATTTGAATATCTAATCGATCTTACTAACCTAGTCCTCCATGTTTTGAGGTTTACTCATGCACTTAAAGGATGATGGATTTTAACACAAGAACTCATGTGATTGACCCCTTTCTCATACATCTCCTGGATGTACCTCAATAGCTATTTTTCATAATTGTGGTACATTTTGTTTGATATCACAAAGTTCTCACATGATATACTTGATGAAATTATGTTCCAAAGGTATATTCCCTTAAAGAGACTTCGTCGCACCCTCTTATGGAACTTACAGAGCACATCTCAAAGTCATACTCCAACACTCCAAAATAGAATAAATGATAACACAATTGATTATTAATAGTTCATACTATAAAACCATAATAAAAACTAATATCAAGATCAAGAACATAAAAAAACGAGGCAAACATCCCAACATCACATGGTAACTTGAGTCCCGTAATGGTAGGAGCTGGCCAGGCACTCACCACAACCTACCTCTCATGTCTCGATAATCATATCTATATTCCACCAAATATCTCGTGATAAGGACTCTTGATGAAATACCTTCTTTGATACCATATTATGACAAACCCAACCTTGATACCCTCTCAAATAGGTACTCGACATGAATTTTCATATAACTAAAGGAAATTATAAATCCCCATGGGCTGAAGACTAACACTTGGGCATCAACAAAATATAGAGGGTCCAATGTTTTCCAACTCAAAGATAAAGAAATGATATATATACATATACGGAAAGAAATGGTGGAATAAAACACAAATACATATGTCATTATAGATAGATAAAAATTGATGAAAAACAATAGAAAAGGTTTCAAAATAATCTATAATGGGAAAGTCTAATTTAAAAGGACAAAAATACTAAATATCTAATTATACAGTATCCATGTGATAGAATTAAAAAACTCTCACAATCTCACCACCATCTAACCAACCCAGCTGACAAAAAACATCACTTCCTCACTACAACCTTTTTCTTTTCCCTGCATTGAAAGATAGAACAAGGTCTAAGCACCGTTAAAGGGGTGCACAGGGTCTGAGAAAACCAGATCAGGTGGATCCCACAAAGGTATTCCATCACAAATCTATGTATAATAATCTATGTATTCTCAACTTTAATGAAAACAAGTCATGATATTTACATTATGAGTTTTATATCAAAATCATTGTTAGAAAATTTATTTTACAATTTTTTACATTTACAAATAAAGTCGGAAAATTAGTTTCAAATCATTTCATATAAATATATAAAATAAGTTATATAAAATAAAGCTAAATCATGTGTCACATTCATACCCAATCCATGGCAGTGCAATTAAAACAGTTTAATCCAGAACAACCTAAATTGGCCAAACCACAGGTAACATCATGTCAAGGATCACACTAGGTCAAGATAGCTAGGACACTCATACCCTCAATTGAAGACAATGAATAATGCATCAAACCTCTAGACATATTCATCAAATCTAGGAAGCATAGAAACACCCTAGAAAGTGAACCTCACAATATTTTCCATAAATTCCCTAGAAACATAGGATGAGGGGGAAAAGAAACACCCCACATGTGACCCCCACCCCACCCCACCCCACTCCCCGACCATATCAATGGATGAGCCATATTACTACACCTTCCACCTATGTACCCTAGCCTTCAAATGTTCCCCATTTTATAATTCATATTATCAAAATAGTTCATCATAATGATTCTCTAAAAACCATTTCAAAATACTTTCAAAAAACCTTTTCATTTACCAAAACTAGGGGAAAACTATATACTATAAAAAACCCATTTCCACACACTAAAATAAAATCATTCAATCAGGCCATTTCGTTTATAAAAAATTTATTAAAAGTAGATAAATGCAGTTCACTAACACAGGTTATGGATAGAACCACCTACCTCAAACCTAAGGCCGCACATGAATGAAATGGAATCAACCAACAAGGTAGAACCTAACAATGAAAAAAAATCCCCTACAATAAATCCACACATCTCAGAATTGATTCAATAAGAGAAATGGAAGGTATAGAGTGTAGGTCATGAAAAACCTAGAAGAATGCACACCCATCGCACCATAACCTACAATGGTTTGGCCCCTGAAATAAGATCTCCTGAATGATCTACAAATAAATAAATAGAAACATTATATTAGATCAACATATCTAATAATTCAATGCAACAGAGCTGTTGTGATCAAATTCAATGAATAAATAAGAAAGGCTTACTCACCCATAGATAAGAAACTCAACCACAACAGAGATCAATCACTGAACAAAGAGGATTAGATGGATAAGAGGTTCCAAAGATCTCTAAGTAAGAGAAATAGGTTGAGATAAAAGAGTATACACATTTAATGAATGTGGATTATCACGTACAACTCCCTAAAAATCCTCCCTCATGAGAATGACACAACCTGTAATCCATTTAAATGTCGTTAAATCCATGGGGTCCATATACGCTAAAAACTTAGTCATCTTTTAAAAAAACTAATCTTTAAACATTACACATTGTACAAACATTTTTTATGGTGTTTAACAATTCAAACTGTGTAATATTTTTATGACATAAGCCTGGATAACAATACACATCATGTACTCCCATTACACAATGTGCCAATTTATAGAAGACACCAAAAATTCCAGATTTCAACAGTAAACTCCAAAACCAACTTTCTCATTCTTTGAACTTAGGGAGAACCCTAAAAATGAATTAATAATTTACACCCAAACTCCATTAATTCCAACAAACATACATACCTAAACATTAGGTAATTTTCCCTAGAAAAATCTCTTTATCTTCAAGAGTCCCAAGATGCACCCAATTAAAAGAGGAAAACAGGTAAAGATATGGGAATTACCTGAATGATGGAAATAAGATCTTACACTTCCCTTTTTAAATATATATAACACCCAGATTATTTCTCTTATCACTATTGGAACATTACAATAATTTTATTCCATATTGATGTTGAGATTCTTCTCATCAGAAATCATATTCTTTTAGCATTCAATCTCCTCTAGGAACTTTTATATTTCATTTGAAATAATAGATTTCTGATTATTGATAGATAGATTTCATTTATTTATATTTCAAATAAACTTATCTAATTTTTATATCTTTTAGAGACATTGCTTAAAATATATATCAAAATTAAATTCAATCTAAATCTTTTATTCTTATTAGCTTTTATACTTTTTTCACAAATGGTGATATCCTTCACTTTAATAATAAGTAATTTTTCAGCAAATTCATCATTAGGCGTCTCAATATATACTTCATATTCGTTGTCATCTCTTACTTTAGAAAATACATTTATATTTTATATTTAAAAAATTATCATACTTATATTTAGAAAAAATATTTGAATTGTTGAAATTATTCATATGTATTCTTACAATTTTTACCTCTTTATTATCATTATCTTCTTGGAATTTTAATTTTTCTTGGTTTTATAAAACATTCTTGATAACTCCACTCCTAAGACATTTTAATGTGAGATTTCCCTTGTAATTAATATACACTAATAAAAATTTTATTGAGATAAGAGATATAACCTCGTCATATATTTAATCCACATCCTTATTAGAATATGAAATACATTATTATTATTTAAAAATAACTTTCTTTGACTTTATATATGTTTATTCACTAAAGTAAATTACCTTTTTGAACTTTAACTTATTCTTAAAAACAATATCATTTCTCATTTAATAATTTAAAAATATTGGGTAATTCATGAAGAGAGATATTTCTTAAATATATATATTCTGATGTTGAGACATGAACATCAAATATATCTAATATGATATGTAAAATATTCTCTATAATATTATAATCTTCTAGTTTGTCACCAAAAACTTTGATCATGCTTACAACAACAATTTTCCTTGTAAATATGTTTTATATTGATTCATTTTCATTAATTCTAGGATCTTTAAATTTTAACCACCAAATATATAGTATGGCACAATACACATTATTATTTTCTTTGTAGATATTATGAATTTTATTCTATATTCATTTTACTATTTATATTCCTTATACATTCATAAATTTACGTTCTTAAAGGTAATAAAAAATAGAATTTCTAAAATTTCCATCATTCTCTATATTCTACATGTCTGTTATTTTCATGGAAATAATTTCATCTTGTGGATTTAATCTATCGTTTTCAATTTTCAAGTCATTATAACTAATAGATAAAAGGTATGGAAACATTTTATCCATTAAAATATGGTAACCTTTCTAATAACATATGGTGATCCCATTACTGTTTATTGAAATTAAATTATACATTATAGATCATAAAAACTAGTGATAACATCTTCTACTAGAGTGAGAATTCAAAATCCCATATTTAAAAATCCAATCACTAATGAAGGGAACCTGACTCTAATAACACTTATAGAACCACCTGTAAGATCTACAAGATATCTATAAGAGTGGGGGTGAATAAATGGTCTTAATTTATTTTAATATTTATTGTAAAAAATAATTTTTCCACATATTATAATGAGTGATATTTATTACCCACACACATCCAACACAAAGAGAACAATTATTTACAATATTTACCACACAAAATGATATGGTTAATACTTAGTATTATTCAGAATCCTCATCATCACATGACCCTATAGATTCACCTATGAGTATAAACATGAATTGATTATCCAAAATCCATGTTACACATCTCCCAATAGTTTTTTGATGTATCCCTCCCACAAGTGAACCTCGCACTTTACAATAATTTGAATAATGGATAACAAATAAATACTTTTCAACCTAATAGAATTCTTTGGTTTTTATGAGTGTGTAGATTTATTCTTTTTATTATTCTCATATTTCATAGAAGTAATGTTCCTATTTAATTTTTAGGTACATCTGATAATACGACAACTTCTTGAAATATATTTATCATCATCCTAATTATTGTTATTTGAAATAAATTTTAGAAGCAACTTTATCACTCTTAGTTTTCTTTCTATTTATTTTCCATGATAATGTTGACTAAAATAACACAATATTTCTTGAATGCTCAATATATATTTTTTATCATACATCATGACATATCAAAACTCATTTGAAATTTAAATTTAAATTTAAATTCAAATGAAAAAATTCCATGAACTATTTTTCAAACTCATATTCTTCATACTGATTTTTCTTATTCTATTATAAAAACCTACACTAGGTTATCATGGAGTTGTAGCACTGGTTGTATTATGACAAAATATTTATAGTAGTAACTTCCATTTCCTTCATAATAACACTTTATACATATTTTGAACCTTATTCTCCATTTTTATGAATCTAAAATACTATTTTGTGATGTTTAAAACATGAATGAACAACTTTATCATTTTCTAGAATAATATTTTTGTTCCTAATATTAATTATAGATTTTTTCATTTTTCCAAAAATATTTGGCCAACTACTAGAACCTATGATATAAATATATATAATGAAGTTTATAGGGTTTTTTCCAGCACATAATTTACCTTAGTAAGCTTTATTATAGGGTTTATTATACTGTGTGATTTATTTACTCCCTTTGGTGTACCTTGTGATGATCCAATCATAAGGTTCATGTACCTTACGAAGTCTTCATTACTATTGTACCGTACAAACTTCATGAACCTAGTTATATTTATAAACCTTATGAAGAATCCTTACATAGTTTATAATGCATTAATAAATTCCACTAAACCTGATGAAGGTAACTAAAAAAGATCATATATACCTTATGATGGTCTATATGTACCCTATGAAGGTACCTTATAAAATATGTACCCTTTGAGTTTTCCATTCCTTTTCCAAAACTAGAATCATGGTATACCCTAAAAAATATAGTACAAGGGTGTACCCCATTAAGTACTCTTTATAATTAGGATGATTCTTAGGAAGAGTCATTTCTACTACCAAATGAATCCTAGGAACCTTATGAACTATGTACGGTTTAGGACATTGTCAAATTTTTATCTCTAGCACTGAAATTCAATATTCAACCAGTATTCATTCAAATAATCTCTAATACTTCTCCAACAACTCCAATAAAATTCAAACATCTTTAAACCCTTCACCTAATGTATTAAACATAATACTATGTGTGCTTGAACATGATTTTTTCATTCCCAATTAATGAAAATACACTAACCATATCCACATTAAGAATTCTAATACATTATTATATGAAAATTTTATACATGTTAGAGGGAACCTATTATCTTAAAAATCTCCACAATTAATCCAAAAAATCCAAAAAAACTATTAGAAACAATATATTTTTTACTATAAATTTTTAATCTATGTACTATATGCTATGTGTGACAATATATGATATAGGTTTAATCTACCTTGACATCTGTTTGTAATTAAGTTTATTAGGATGAATTTAGTTGTAAATATAGTTTATATATATAATTTTTCAGAGTTATATTGAATTTGATTCTATCTTGAGTAATATATCCCTAGGTCGAGGAACTTTGGGTCAGAATTCCACTAGCTACGAAGCTTATTCCCTATTTTATAAAGATGGGTTTATTAGCTGTTTCTCTAGGATTACTCATGTGGTGATTATCAATTTCATATAATTATAACACTTTACTTGAAAATTTCATGAAAATTATGTTAATGATGAATTGATATATTTGTAATTATGAATGGATTTAATATTTTAGTGAATAACATAATCTATGGGTTATTAAAATAGTTACACACTATTATGGCGTGAACATGTTAATTTGTTGGATGGAATAGTTATTACAAAACTAAATAGATAGAAATGTGAATACATATTGGAATAAAACATGGGATAATAAATATTTCATGTGATGTAATAACTATTAATTTAATATGTATGTGGTTTATGTTAAATTTGTGATACTTTAAAATAAAACCCCTCAAATACTAACATAGATATTCCTTTAAAAGTGCAACCTATTAATATCTTTATCATCCAACCTGGTAGGACATAAAAATTTTGGGTGACCCTATATTATATTATACAACTAAATCAATTAAGGGGTGACCTTAATAGGTTTAATACCTTATTCATTGAATTTACATTGGGTTACACTTAGATGGTGGACCCAAATAAGATTTGGTTACTTAATGAATACAATTAATCTTATATCCGTATAATTTATTTGGATAAAGATTTATCCTCTCAGTTATCCAACAACCTTATATGATATGACTGGGATGATTTCCTATATAAATAACTAAGTATTAGGAGATTCACAAAAGTAGATAGATTAAATTGTGAAATATTGATCTTGGATCACTATATGGATATGATACATGATGTCATAATTTTTTGTGAGATTAATTTCATTTAAATTTCATGATGAAAAGACATAAAACATGATACTCACCCATAGATATAATTTTTTTTATAGATTATGGAATTCATAATATTTATCATTTAGAGATCTGTTATTGGAAGTAACTATAAAACTATTATAAATAGGTATTTAAGGTCAAGAATTTTTATCAAGTAGAAGTATTCAATGTATTTGAATGTGAATGCTATAGAGGTAAATTTTTTTAAGTACAACCCTTAGGTGTTTGATAATTTGTGTTCATAAAAAAATTTAAAGATATAAACTAAATCATTAAACCCCCCCCCCCAATTTATAAAATGTTGTTTTCAAATAAACTTAGTTTCTTCGATATCTTACGTTACACACAACACTGAGTTCAAACAAACTGTGATATAAAATTAAAATATTTTTTTAATATAGAAGTATTAACTTACACATTAGATTGATGAGAGTTAATAAAATAAATAAATTTTGAAATATTTATGGTTTACAAATTTAATAAATAAATTCAATGGTCCCTATATGATTATAAATGAAAATAAAAAACATTTGAAGATAAAATAAATATTTGTCTAAAAACTGTTTTTATGCATGTAATGTGTTTTTATCATAATGAATTGAATTAGTAACTATCTATGAATTATTTTAAGGAAATTTATATATTATATATTCATTTAAAATTTTATCATTCAAATAATATATTTTTTGGAATTAGATAAGAATAAATCACTTGTTTTCCGTAAAAATATTTTTTCTAAAGAGTGGTTTCATAATATTTTATTCAATTATTTAAAGGGTAATTTTTCAAACATTTAAAATTTTTATTTTAAAAAATTAAATTCATTATTAATATCATCATTTAAAAATTATCTTATAGTAATATTTTGATAATTTTCTGAAAAGAATAATTTTTTTATAAATAGTGAAATGTATTTTTTTAATAAAAATTGTCTTTTCATTTAAGAAATTTTCAAATATTTTTTTTAACGGATTTAAAAGTAAAATTATATAAATTATATTTTTATTAATCCAATTTATGTTATTTTATTCAGTTTTATATTTATTTTTAGTAAAATAAATTATACTTTAAAAAATGTTTTCTTTTAAAAATCACTTTTCTACGTATTTTCGGGTTTAATTTTTAATTAAATTACGAAAATTATATGAATTTAATTTCATAAAATATATTTCATATTTTGAATAATTATAATTAACATTTAATACGAATTTTAAATAAATATTTGGTCATTATCAAGAGTAATAATAGTCAAAAAAATCAATAACCACGATTAAGGATAAAATAGGTTTAGTGGGGGTTAAACTAAGAAAATAAGGGAAAATGACCTAAAAAGTTTATGAGACAAAATTGGATGGTTTTATTCCTTCCTTAACCTTATCAACTCTAAATATGATCCATTTTGGATATTTTTTATAAGAAAGTGACATGACATTATTTTAAAACTATGAAGAATTAAAAGTGTTTTAGTCGTCTCAATTATAAATGGTAGCCTAATGTCCTCTTTTCTCCACACCTAAAGAGCCTATTGTTTCAAATCATAACTAAAAAAGTAACTTCCTTACATCCATAAACATGACTTAGAGTCCTTTTTTATCATAAAATCATCCTAGTAAGCTTTTAGGTATAAACTTAATGAGGATGTCTAGAGAAGATGTAAAGTTATCGACAATGAGTTTTTATTATATATCTTCTTATATTTCCTTAAAATATTAATATAATATGATGAAATAATAAAATTAGTATCTTAAATATAAATATATTTTATTATTATAATATAATAACCTATATCCATATCCTCTAATATCAAATGGGAAACAAAATCACAAATCATGTGTACGTTGGACTATGGCCTCACGAACTAATGTAATTCATTTTCCTTCACCACCTATAATGGATAGATATAATAATGGATAGATATAATAATAGATTTAAAGTATATGTATTATAATCAAGAAATAATTATAATTTTTAAATAATAATATCTTATATGCCTTTTTACCTTCTGATCCATTGTAAAACAATAACATCCCCCATGTGAATGTGTGGAATACCTCCTCCATAAAGAGTCGTGATGCGTTTCTCATTTTATTTTTACATGGACGGTATAAAGGATAGCTTTAATCAATATATTCTATATCTATGATATAAAAATTATTATAAAAATTTTAATTATTATTTTTCTTTCTTTCATTCAATTTATTAAAAAAATGAAAATAGCGTTCATGCGTATGTATGACCTACCATCTCCCTGAATAATGTAATTCATTTTTCAGCCTCTAATTTTATGGATGATAATAAATATGTATATAATTAATATATAAAATATTTAAATCCCAAATAAAATTCTGGATATTATGGATCCATTATCAAAGTTTAAGTACCACAACTACCTAACTAAAACATTCATGAAAAACATAGCAAGTATCACCCATAATTGTGATTTTAATAAATAATTATTATTGAAATGGTGATAAAGGTTATAAGTAAATCATATATGGTATAATATATATGATTATATCCCTATAACAAATTTATAATAAATATATATTTATTATACAGGATGTTTTAACATGTATGGAGGAAGTCGAATGTAACACCCCAAGTATTCACAAATAAATTTAATGAACAATGTAACACACACAACCCTGACCCTCTCTAAAACAACAAATTTTTATTACAATTTAAACAAGGTAATTATAAATTGTCCATGAAACAAAAAAATTTCACTACTATGATTTGAATTTCAAAAAATAAATATATACTATTGCGATCGATATGAAATTTAAAGTCTGATGGGATCAACTTATTTTTTTGGTGAATAGTAAAATGACACTTTTAAATAATAATGATACCCTTATGAATAGTAATATGACTCTTATAAATAGTAAAACTACCCATGAAAGTAAAAATAAACGTTTTCCATCTTATAAATGAAATTATGATATAATTATAACATAGTGTAAGTAAATTAATATTTTAAAAAATAATGTTTAAGAGTTGGTATTTTTATAAGTATTAAATATTTAATTAAAATATTATATTAATTTAAAATAAAATTAATTTTCATAAAAATTATTCATAAATAAATATTTTTTTGTCTAATGAATTTTGGATAATTTTACAAGACCTTAGTTAATTTTTAAAATTCTCATAAAATTAGATACAATTTTAAAACATTTTTTTCAACTAAATAATGATTACAATTAAATATTAAACATCTCATATTTAGAAAATTATTTTCATAATATGGGGGTTTTTTTATTCTAAAAGTTTAAAATTGGTAAGGGATAATTTTTGGTATTTTTCTAAAATAATTGAATATTTATTGAATAGTAAAATACGGCAATTTACGTTATAAATACATTATAAGATAAATTATCTATTCCTTGAGTCTTGTATGATGTAATAAACCTTGGATATAACTCATATAACATTATTACTATATTTATACACAATAATAAATAATATTTCCTTTATTGAGAAAAATATTAAAATAATTAAAAAATACCCCTCTTTTTCACTATAAAAACCACCCTCACCCCCCCCCCCACTCTTCACTCCTCTTAGCCTTGAATCTTCTCAAAGTTATGCCCAAATCCTCTTCCCTGGTCACTAACCACATCCAATACCTCTTGGTATTTCTATAATACCAAAACCCCTTTCCCTATGGAGGTTCTAAACACGGTTAATTTAAGAGGTAAACCCTCATCCTTTTTCTTCTAATTTCCTTTTGAATTTACCTTATTTTCTTATCTTCATCTAACCTCCTCTTTACAAATGAACATTATAAATCAAACATCATATATATACTGGAATGATATAATTTTAATGGAATATAATTCATCAAAATACTATCTCCACTCTTTTATTTTTAAAAATGAAATCATAGTCTGGGAGATGCTGATTTACAACCTTCGTTGATAAAAAACCTTTGTTATTCAATTTTTACTTCAAGTCTGGTAATAAAACCATTTATATGGTTGAAAAGGATTATAAAATATTTATTATGACTTATAAAAAGTTTTGTAACAAATATATATACATAATACTAATTTATATGCAAAAAACTGTTTTGTGATGATCAAAATACCATCGTAATAATATAAACGATTAACACTAAATATTTATCTAACAACTCATCCACATAAAATATAATAAAATGAATTATATAACCATTTAATCTTATATATTTTTATTATTATCATATAAATTCAATTTTTTATAATTATATCCTTTCCATGTGAACATTCTTACTCGTATACAAGTATACCAATCATGAAAACCAAGGAAACGAACACTCCCAAGAGATACATTTATATCTCATAACTCATCAAAAAGGACATAAATGAAATTAATAAAATTATAAAAAATCAAATATAAATATAAAATTTAATTAATTTATTAATTTATTGATTTTATTTGATTATCCAGGACAGTATGTTCAAGTGCATAATACATTCAGATATTAGGTAATGGTTTTCTAATGCGAACATCCATTTTCTTTCGTGTTACTATTTTTATTTCTTTACACCAATGAAATTGTTAATTATTCTTATTTACTTCTATTAATATCTATTTTAATGTTCTATATATGTTTACTAATTGGAATATTTCTTTATTTTTTGGGTAGTTACATGTTTTAAAATGATATTTCACAAATTCTTCCCGATAAACAATCCGAGTTCAAGGGAACTTATCAAATTCTTACCAATTTTCAATGGAACTATATAATATTTTAAAAAAAAAATTAATTTTATAGAATCACTAATTTTATTATGAAAAAACTATCATAGTTATAATTTGGTTTTTATAAAAATATTTTTCCAAAATAACTCTTTTTTTTTCAAAGTAAAAGAGTATTTCTATCAAGAATTACACGATGATTTTAAAAGAGTATTTTCATCTATTTAAGTGCTCTTGTTGACTCTTATGATCAATTGGGATTAATATTTTTTGATATCATCTACCATATTTTATTTAATATTTTATTATTATTCTATCTGTGGATGTGTTATCTTGATAACATTCACCATATTACTCTAAATGGTTAGTATTTATGTAAACTGATTGGGGAAATTTATTTATATTTCATATTTTAGTTATAATATGAATGTATATGTTGATTATTTTTCACCCCTTTCATTTGAAGAATTAATTTAAATTATTAAGTCTCATTTGGGGCCCACTATATCCCCTTGGTGCATCGTTAGGTCTCATGAGACAAATTAGTTTGGGTTTTTACACGTTTATGTATGGTCTTGGAACTAGGCCTTCATAGTATAGTTATGATGTCCTATATTATGAATTCCATAATTATGAAACTATTAATTAATAGTCCATGTGATTACTATACTTGTATAATATCTATGGTCATGTTTTATTATGGCAATATTTATTCGGCTTTTATTCCTACCATATTATGCTCAATATAGTGTTTTAATGGCATGTGTAATTTTATTTATTCACCATGTCTTATTAATTATTATACTATTGTATTACATACCCTTACTGAGCATATGAGATCCCCCCTTTATTATGTTTTATTTTTCCCCATGATGTGAAGATGTATATTATGATTGACTTGCAGGGATAATCTAGGATTTTATGTGTGATTCAAAAGATGTTGATTTGTTTTATTTCATTTCTTTTTGTAATGTAAAGATCATATATATAATATAGTTTACCAAAATACTAAACTATTTAGTATTTTAGGATGAATCTTCCTTGTTTATATTCAAATGTAATGATGTAAGGCACTGGCTCCAGACTACTAGGGTCAGGGTCTTTACATTGGACCTGAGGTAAGATATTTTTATCGCACTTTTATTTTTATGATACATGTGACATATTCACCACTTGTTAAATTTTTGTGTTATATATAATTCATGTGAATTTATATTATGATGACTATTATGAAAATTATGGGTATTCTTATATCAATATAAGGTTCTTTATTTTATGATGATTATTAATCAAATTTTAACATAGTGGTAAAGGATTTATGTTACAATGTCATCGCTAATTTGGATTGTCTTTTATTTTGCTTCTAATGATGAAATTTATTAATCCAACTCTCAATAATATAATTAATTTACATATAATATAGTTATTTTGGGATAATATATGTATTATTTCATTTTCCTATCTATAATAAATAAATAGACCAAAATAATTCTTTTAAGGATAATTGCCTTTATTCATCTCTTCAGTGAAAAATTCGTTCTCTTCCTTATCTATGTTTTCTAAAAATAATAAAAGAAAAACTACTACTCTCAAATTAATTATTAAGGAAATTTTTACCCACATTTAAATTTTTTAAAATGTTTTAAAATAAATCTTCAGGTAATTTTTTGAATGAGGTGATTTTTACCTTTTTACAGAAAATATTTAAGGAATATTTGTGTTAATGTATACAGCTTGAATGAAATTTTATGCCATCATGACCACTCAATGATCTGAAGAATCCCTTATAATTTTCCTAGTTTATTTTAAATGGAAATGTATTTTCATAATATTTTGGAATTTTTATTTTTAAAATTTTTATTTTGAAAGTGGAAAGGTTAATTTACACATGAATGTTTTAATAATATTTTTATTGAATTTATTTTCACCAATGACTACAAAATATTTTGTTGCTTATGTTTTAATGGAAATATGATCCAATGGTACCATACTAATTCTTTATTTGGATGTTTTATGATTATTTATGAGGTTATGTTTATGAACCCCATTTATTTTCTATGTATTATGATATGATGGATTAATTAATTTTTTAGGAAACTTTTTTTCTTTTTGATAGGTTATGATATGATTATATGAGTAATTTTCAAAGATCTTATGGTACACATATGCATGTTTTCATTATGTAATGGGTGTTCTAGAAATTATATATCCCTCTAATTAATTTTGTAATATTTTTATCACATGATATAACTATGAGAAACAAGTTGATGTGCTTGATCTACTATAAGAAACAAGTCAATGTGCTTGATCCAATATGGGAAATAAATCAATGTTCTTGATCCACTATGGGAGAAAAGTTTATGTGACTAATCTACTATGGGTAACATCTTATTATTCTTAATCTATTCTGATATAGGAAACATGTTTTAATGACTAGTAGGATACAATTTTATGGTCTTAGTAGTTAACTATGACATAAGAAATAGATTCTATACATATGATGTCTTCATACTTATATGACATAAATTTTGGGTTCATGATTTATTTATGGTAATTTATCACAGTTTTGATTCATTTATTTTAAAATAATAATGTTTTATTCCATGACACATTATAATGATCTTTGAATTGTTAGGTATAAACTTTGTAAGTTATGGTAATGATCTCATACCCTTATGATTATTTTATAATTTCATATGATCATCACTTAATATCTATTTTATTTACCCATACTAGTTTTGTAATATTTACCTTTTTTATATTGCCTTTCCCTAGGTTATAAATAATATTTTTTAGTAGGGTATACCTATAAAGAGTATAGAATATGGAGATCTTTTTGGGAGATGTTGAAGATAATTTAAGAAATAAGAAGATTGTGTATCTAGTCTCTAAATGAAGAAAACCATTATGGTTATTAGGTTTATATCTATGAAATGTTTTAAATATTCATCTAATAAGATGTAATATTTATGTGTGAGAAGTTGGGGACACTATATTTGGTATAATAGTAGGGTTTAGACAATATTTGGAGATTGGGGATAGAAAATTTAGGTGAAAACCTAGGGATGAGTCTAAGTATAGGATAAAATCCTAATGTTTTGGTAAGAAAAATATTATATGCTTTTACTAGTAATAAATACCTATCTATATAATATAAGTGTTCATGGTTTTTAAAACACTCTTCTAGCGATTACAAACCCAAAAATGAATTGGTAGACTATATCTCATTTATCATTCTGGTGCATGGTGAATGTTCCCTTACAATGCACCTAGTTAGATACTCCTAGGGAATATTATAGGGTTAATTTCCATATTATTTATGAACCATTATGAATGATTTCAATAAATTATATCCATGGATAACCTAGGCTAAACATAATTTTTCATTGTTTGAAAATAATGTGTTGTCATTTGAAATTCCAATAAATTTTTCTTGATTATCCAGTTTCTCAATATGATCATTGTTTCTCACAATTTTATTTTTTGATTTATAAAATGTCTAGAACTATAATTCATCATGATAATAATTAATGTGATGGAAAATTAAATAATGGTCGACCTAAGTAACCAAATGATATGCAAGCTACAATAAAGAATCATATTTCAATGCTCATGAAACAATATCAGATCATGAATCATGGTGATCTTCCAAATGATAATAGGAGGGGGCGATTTCTTATTCATTCCTTCACGAAAAAATTCCAACTTATTTTAGTGGGTTTGTGGATCCAATAGTTTCTTAGTAATATATTAGTACCGTTTAAACTATATTTTCCTTTATCTAGGGTTTCAAGCATGAAATTTCATTTTTCCCATCTATCATTTGGAGGGAAAATTCAATCAACAGGGGGATATTATTAAAAATATAAGGAAATGAGATAAAATTGACTTCATGGAGTGTCATGAGTTTAAGATATTATTTTAAAACAAGTAATTTCCTTTTATTAATTGTATGAAAATGGAGAAGAAATTATTTGATCTAAATTAGAAGGATGATAAATCTATTGGTACCTATGATTCAAGTTTTTTAAGAAAAATGATGTATGATTATATCATTATCATCCAACGTAAAATTAAGGTTGATTATTTCTTAAGTATATTAAAAACACGTCTAAGAATTGTGTTATTTATAAGATTCTTTAGTAATTATGAATAAATCTTTCAATGTGAACTGAAGGAATAAATAGAAATAGAATATTCCCACTATTCTCATTGTTTTGATAATAAAAGGATGAATAAGTATCCTAAAAACGTGAATAAATCATAAGGTGGAAAGAAATTCAAGTCATCTATATTCCATAAATGATAAAATAAACATAAATGGAATCTCGTAAATCGGACTAGGAGGAGTTTTAAATGTTTAAATGTTTGTAAAAAAGGACCATTAATTTTAAAAGGTGATTAATGGGTAGTTTAATGTAATGGAAGATAAGAAGATACCAACTAATTCACCACCCATGATCCAATGATTCAAATATAAAGAGTGTGGGAATTTTGCCAACCATTTAATTAATTTGATGGTTTATAATGATTTTTGGTTTCAAGATCCTCTTAAGATCACAGATAAATGGAAATATCATGTGATCACAACTACCAAAGTTGGTTACGAGAATGTAGTGGTGAAAGGTACAATTATTATACACACTAGAATATCAAATGTGTTATTGGATTCTGGATCTACCAAAAACTTTATATCTAAGTAATTTTCAAAGTGTATTAAATTAAGAGATCAATGATTAGATAATGAGTTAGTGGTGAAATATCATACTAGTATGATGGTCTCATCTTAGGTCTATAGTTCCTCCACGATTGAAGTTTTTGGGAATTTTCTTCCTTAAAATATTGTGATTATCATTTTAATTAAATTTGTCATTATTCTAAGAATGGATTGGATTTATTTATATGGACACTATATCAATTTCTAAGGAAGGGAAGTCACATTTTTATTCGAAATGAACTCATGGTCATTTATCGATGCGATCATGAATACAAAATTCCAATGGAATTTACTTTTTTCATGGGGTATTAATTCATATCCGTAAAGGATATTTATCTTATATTTTTGGGTAGAAACTCAACATTGAGGATATACCTATTTTTTGGGATTTTTTTATGTCTTTCTAGAATAATCGTTTGGTCTTCCTCCAAGTCATGATGTTCAGTTTTTAAAAGAAATCATACCAGGTGATACACCTATTTCAATGACTCCTTATAGAATATTTCTAGTTATAATACAAGAATTATGGAATAAACAACATTATAATCTTGAAAATTTATTTATTTGGAAAATAGAATCAAATTTGGGTGCACTAGTTATTTCTAATAATAGGAAAATTGGGATCAATGTGACTCTGAATTGATTATCAAGAACTTAACAAGATCACTATCATGAGCAATTATCCTCTACCCCATATAGATTAATTTTTTGATCAATTACAATGATCGCAATACATTTCAATTATTGATCATTGATTCGTGTACTATAATTTGAGGTTAAAAAGTGAAGATAAATATAATATAGACTTCTATATGAGGTATGGACACTATAAATTTATATTGATGGCATTTGGTCTTACAAATTTCCATGTTATCTTCATGGATTTAATGAATATAGTATTTAGATACTAACTTCATCAGTTTTTTAAAGTATTTATAGATTCTATTAACATATATTAAAATAGAAAGAAAGATCATGATAATCACTTGACAATTATATTGAAGACCCATAAAAAAAGAGGTTGTATGAAAATTTTACCTTGTGTGAATTTTGGAATCAAAATTCTTTACTGTTAGGATATATAATCTCATGTGCGGGTATTTAAGTGGATCCTTAAAAGTCAAAATTTATTGAGAAATTTCAATACCAATTTAGGTTATTAAGATCCATAGTTTTCTATTTTTTTGTTAGCTATTATCAATTATTTATGTAGAATTTCTCATGACTTTATAATATCCTCACCAAGTTAACATGGAATAAATCTAAGTTACTTTGGAAAGATAAATGTGAGTAAAATTTAAAGGAACTAAATGGAATATTATTAAGTGAAACTATTCTTACATTAGCCTATAGTGTATAAGGGTTTTTAATATATAGTGATGCATAAATGAATGGATTGGGATGATTTTTCAAGCATAATGATATAGTTATATCTTATTCCTCACAACAATTCATGTCTCATGAGAAAAATTAACCAACTCATGATTTTTAATTATCTATGGTAAATTTTTCATTAATGATACATAGTCATTATATTTATGGATAATTATTTGATATATATATATAATGATTGTAACACCTCGAGATTTTAAAATAACACTATGTTTGATAGAGTATACCACATGAATAACTGAGTCTAAATGAACTGTAATATAGTATACCATTATAACCTAGCCGTTAAATTATTGGGTTTCAATATGACTAACTAAATTGTTAAAATTATATGGTTTAAACTTGTATAAAATAATATCACTGGTTATAAATTGACTAAAAATGGCAACAAAAACCATTCGAAATAAAAATAAATTTTTTTCTAAAAAATAGTTTTTATCAACGCAATTTCTTTTTAGCATAATAAATTAAATTAATCAAAATTGGTAAATTATATTAATAAAATTTATATATAATATAATTGATATAATTTTTCTCTTTAATATAATGTTTTTCAACGCATATAATTAAAATAAATCCAGGTTTAATCTTAAAACATGTATTCATTAAAAAGTGATTTTGTATCATTTTGCACAGTTATTTTAAAATTAATTTTTTACAATTTTAAAAAATTAATTTTAAAAAATTAAATTCATTTTTTTAAAAATAATTTTGACATTATCTTAGATTTAATTTTTTGGAATTTTCTGAAAAGATTAATTTTTTCAATGAGTAGTGAAGAAAACTAATTTTTATTAAAAACTACCTTTTGTTTAAAGTATAAAAAAAGTTTAATTGGTTTTAATTTTTTTAAAAATTAAAATTAATTAAATATTATTATTATTAATCCAATTTAGATCATTATAATAAATTTAATTTGTTGAAATTTGATCTAAAAAGGTTTTATACTTTAGGAAATGTTTTCTTTGGAAAACCAATTTTCATCACACTTACGGGTTAAATATATAATTAAAGTATTCCCATTATGTGATATTAATTTGGTAAAATTTATTATATATTTTGTAATAATTATAATTAATATTATTTAATAATTTTAACATAGTTTTTTTATAACTAATAATAAAAACATTAAAAAATTAATTATCAAGGTTAAGGGTAAAATGGGTTTACCGAGAGATTAAAAGAAAAATATAAGGGTAATTTTACTAACTAAAATTATCTAAATTATATATTATGTACATATTTAAACCACATAAAATCCTACATTTGAATATATTTCTACTTGGGATTATTTGTTTTGGGGATAAGTTTACCATTTTGTATTATTTTAGGAAATGTCCAAGGGTGTCCCCTGCCCAACATATAAAATGACACCTCATATCCTATCATATCCACACTTCAAAAAAAAAATTTCAAAAACTATTTTCCTTAATACCTTACATGAATCAATACTCATGACCTATGTTCCCTAATTTTATCATAATACCAACCTATGATGGCTTTAGGTATAATCCTAAATAGGTTCTCTAAAAAGAGGTATAGTTCTTAACCATGTGTTTTCATTTTATTTCTTCTTCTACCTCTTTAAAGTATTTTAAAATTATGATTTAATAATAACACTAAAATATTCCATATAAATTGATGCTTTAATGTTAATTTAATAACCTTAATCTATCTCATATTCCATCAAAGGGAAAATGAAACTCTCGATCATTGTACATTGGACTACCATCGTGTGAACCTATATAATTTATTTTCCATCACCACCTCTCAGATATGGGTATAATAATGGATTTAAGTTATTGATATGATATTTATGATATAATTATACTTATAGAATTATAATATTACAACTAACTTCTTAAATTCCAACCCATTGTAAAATGATAAGGTCGCTAGGGCGTATGTGTGGGCTACCACCACCACAAAGCGATGTAATAGTTTTTTATTATATTGTAAAATATATGGTAATAAGGGTATATTTAATAAATATATATTATATATATTATATAATAATTATTATTTAAATTTTAATTATTATTTACCTTTCTTTCATTCCTTCCATCAAAAAAATGGAAACAACGTTCAGGTGTATGTGCGACCTACCGTCCCCATGAACTGTGTATATTATTTTTTCATTTTTAACATTTATGGAATAATAAACATATTTATAATGAATATATATTATATTTATATAATTATTAACCTTATTCATATTATGGAGCCATTTTCAAAGTGCGTAGATGAAACTATCGAACTAAAACTTATAAAAAAAATGAAGTTGTTATTATCCTAAATAGTGATTTTAACAAAGAATGGTTAATAAATGGGTGATAAAAGATTATAAGTAAATAATATAAAGTATTATATATATTTTTAAGCTTATATAATATATTTATAATAAATATATATTAATTATATATTATTTTTTGACATATGCAAAGGAATTCAGACCTAAGGTAGGGATTTATTTCACAATCTCATCATTATTTGGGATTGTTTATGTTTAAGTCTATGTTGGGGGAATTTTTTAATATTTATATCCCCAAGAAAAAATATTTTCTTCTACTATTTTTATTTACATAAATTAAAAGTTTTATTTCATTTTCCAAGCTTTAACTAATCAGGATACCAAAACATTTGTTTTATAAAAAACTGATATTTTTTTGTACTCTGTTAGGAATCCTTCTCTTTTGTGTCCATATTTTCCTTAAAATTTATAAAACTATATTCTTAACAATATCCAGTGATTTATTAATGAAATTTTTACACATTTATAACTTTTATAAAATGGCTGAAAATAAATATTCTTTCCATTTTTTGAATGAGGTAATTTTTAATTTTCTTACAACAGTGTGAATGGAATATTTATTTTAACATCATATACAAAATTAACTTCCTTTATAACCTATAATTACATTGAAACTTTTGTTAAATTTTTATGAAAAATCAAATAACAATTTTTACTCAATATTTTGGATGTATTTTTATCTTTAAATGCGTGATTTCAAAATGAAAATAGTATTTTCCTCATGAAATTTTACATTGATCGTTTTAAATTATATAAATCTATGCCAACATTATTTGAAGAATATTATTATTTACTGGGGATGTACTATTTGGATACAATTCACAATATTACTCTGGATGGTTTATGATTTGGTTTATTTATAGGGGAATGTATTAATACTATGTATGATAGTATTTCAAGGCAAATGTTTTCACTAATTATGTTTCAAAAATTTTATATGAGGAATTAATTGAACTTAGTAAGTGATATTTGGGGCCCACTTACCCATTGATACATTAGCAGGTCTCATGATACAAACTTTTTTGTGTACTTGGAAAAGGTATTAGCTATTATGTTTAATATCTTGGCATAAGGCCATGATAGAATATTAATGGTGCCCTATATTATGAAGTACCTCGTTATAAGATTAGTTACTGATGTATATTTGATTATTTGATTAGTTATGATATCCATGTATAATTTTCAATATTATGTGGTTATTTATATGGAACTACTTGACTATCATTAATTCCTTCCATATTATTATTCGTATTTAAGTAATTGATTAAATGAAAAGTGTTCCCAAATACTTACCTTTCCATATTGATTATGACTTAATTATTTGTGATATATTCAACTATACATGTAAAACCTTGATATTTTAAAAAACAATATATTAAAATAATTTTATTACTTCGATGGATTTCGTTACACACCACACTGAGTTTAAACGAACCATGATACACTATTAAATCCTTTTTATTATATGAATTTTGTGATGATGAATGTATTATGATCTTGTGGAAAACATATGTATGATTTTTTTTATTTTACAGGTGGAACTTATATCTCCCTCCAATTAATTGTAAAAATAATAATATTTCATGAGATAAAACATGAAGGAAATGATGAGTAAACCCAAATCAGTAATGGACACTTTCCACTATTCCAGCCTTGGGAGTGATCCTTGACTATTATAATGGTTTGGAAAGTGAATAAATTCCACTATAATAGTATTGAGAGTTAACCTTAACTACTATTATGGTTTGGGTAGTGAACCCATTTCACTATGATAGTCTTGGAAAAGGGGCTTAATAACTAAAGAAATGATTTTATATGCTTATGTGGAAGCCACAACTCCATGTCTTATAAAAATTTTATTTTCTCATAGATCATGTTCATTTATGATTCATGTCTTATGAACTTCCAAGATTTATTATATGACTAATTATTATTATCTTTTATATATAGGGTATAATTTTCAAATGTTATGTTTATGTTCTTATGACTTTATGTTTATTTTATGATTGTGTAATCATTCATATCTCCCTTGTTTACCCATATTGATAATTAGAGGTCAATTTTTTCTTATGTTTCCATTCCCTAGGTTATGAAAAAAGTATGGTATATCCAAGAAGGATTATATGTATAAAGAAATATTTGGACATGATATATATTTTTTATGATCCATTTTATTTTTCAAAGACAAGTAAAAGATTTTCCTAATTCTATAAAACACTAAACCAAAAATGTCGATCAATATTAAAGTGATCAAATATTTCATTTTATTTTTTTTAAGTTCTGGATGGTTGAAATTAGGTCATGTTTATGAGTATCAAATATAGAAATTTAAAGATTACGTTTTTTGCACCAGATCTGGGAGTGTGGGTCTCGGACTATTACATTTGGTAATAGAGGTTAGTTTATACAAATTTAGATATTAGGTTGACTTAATGCATGATGATATTAAGAGTTATGAATACCATTATGGGTTTTAAATTTTATTTTTCATCAGAATTTCAAAGTCCTAGGCACCCCTTTTGAGTTTTTATGTGATGAATGACTAATATGATTACGAGTATATAGAGTGACATTTATGGTAATACAACCCTTAGGATTAGTGCATATTTTATTTAAAATATTATTTGAGGAATAATTAATTTAATTTTAGTAGACATATGATTAAAGTTTTCGGTATAATTTTGGGTTTATGTATTATTTTATTTTGAGGTAATTATAGGTTACTATATTTTGGGATGAAAATTGAAAGGTGTGAGATAACCTTTGAGGTAAAAATATTTATTTAATGCTGAATATGTTAATGTTATTTTATGAGCATGTATCTCACATTTTTTAAAATTTTAAAAGAGTTATATTATTATAGTTTTAGAAAAAATGACAACCAACAGGATCGGTGATAACCCATCGCATCCAGCAAGTCCATGAGGTTTTAACCCACAACCGAATGGCGACAAGGGTGGATCTCCTACCACTATCCTATGTGATATTCTAGTTATTATGACATTTTTTTCTTTATTTAATCTATTAGAAAGATAAAAGTTAATTTTTTGGGGGAACATATATTTTATCTTATATATAACCATGGTATTGGAAACTGATTTAGTGTTAAGTGATTAATGTTAATTAAGAAACTGTTCACTATATTGGGAACAATATATGATTAAGGTAAATAAAATATTTTTTAGATTTATTTGAGGAGTAAATTTTGAATGGTATTTTGGAGTAATATATGATTTTATTATTGATTTGTGGTGGTTTAGGTAATTTATGGAAATTGTTAGCACATCGTGAAGATTATATATTTTGGAAGTGTACATTTTGGGAGATAAATACTAAATTTTTATTGGTATATTATGTGATAAAATCCTTATAATTTTTTGGATTCAATATTAATATACAATATTTTTGATGAATTTTTAAGATAGTTATTTACTGAATTCTCTAATTTAATCTTTTGGTGTTACTATGGAATTTTTGATATTAAAAGTAGTTTTTTTATTTGAAGGTTTATTCATTTTAGGAATTGTCATAAAGTTTTATAATAATTTTGGAATTAGTTAATTCATAAATGTAGGAGGAATAATTTTTCTATACTTTAAGGATTTTGTGATACTTTAGAAGTTTCTATTAGTTCTTGAGTCATGAAATATTCATCTTGAATATTTATTGTTTGGAGAAAAATATGAGATTATAGTGAAAATTGACTAAAGAATGAAATGAAACTTTTCAAGTAATTATATTTCCTTATGATCCTGTTATAAATTTTAAAATAATGTCCCAATTCATTAAAAGGATCTTAAGAAAAAACTTGTCTTATAACCATCAATTATGATGAATTGAGGGTCTTTTCCCCATCAATGGTTTATGATTTTGTGATTATTAAATTTCTCAAGATCTTTAACATTATTATGATCAAGGATCTCTGGACATTACTTTAATTCCATGTCAATATCTTCACTTTCCACTAATTTTATTCTATTTGGAAACCTAGTATGTTTAATCCTAGATAACCTTTTTGCTTCCCTTTCTCTCATTTCAACAGAGGTTTTTATTAACCCTATTTACAATATTGGTTTCCACAAATGAATTATTAAATGGGAAACCATTTATTTCGGAGTATAAGTTCAAATTCTTAGGATGAAATTAATTAAAGGGGGTAGAATGTAACACCCCAAGATTTTAGAAAGTATTTCCCTTTAAATAATTTTATTTGTTTGATATCTTGTGTTACACAAAACACCAAGTTTAAATGAACTACGATACACTATGAAAATATTATAATTTAATGTGGAAGTTATAACCTAGACCTTAATTTTACGGCTATGAATATGATTATATACTTTATGAAATATATATATTTCAAACTCAATGTAATTGTACTGATAAATTCTATAGAAATAGTCATTCAATTTTGAGTAAATTCATTTTATTTTTCAAAAATATGTTTTCTAAAAAATGGTTTTTCTTTTGAATAAATAGTATAATTAATTTATAAATGTTATATAAAATTTATTTGAAATTTTAATTTATTTTTTGTATTCATAATGAAAAAATATATTCAGATGAATGCTTCATATAATTTATTGAAAAGATTCATTTTTCAATTAATTTTGAGAAATAATGATATTTAATGTGAAGTGTATTTTTATATTAAAGTATTTAAAAAGTAAAATTATATTTTTACGATTATTAAAATTTATTTACCTTATTTTGACTTAAAAAATTAAATTATGGTATATTAATGTATTTTATACTTGAATTTATTATGAAAAAACTTTCTATTTAAAAAGGGAAATTTTCCTAAAAAATAATTTTTCATAGAATTTTTCATATTTAATTATAAATTAAATTATTTCACTTACATATTTTTAATTTTCAAAAAAAAATTCCATATTTGGAATCAATAGGTCCAAATTTAGTAAATAGCTAAATTTTATTTTTGGACAATATAAATAGTAATATTAGTAATTTTTGACAACACTGTAAAAGGTAAATCAAGTAATAAAAGGTTAAAAATAATATTATAAGAACCCTTAAATGAAATAAAAACTTTCCTAAATATTATCTTATTATTATATATTAATCATAATCATACAAGGGTCAAATTTAGAACCTTTTGGGCCCCTTGGATGATATTTTGATTTTTATAATATTTTATTTAAAAAAAGTTTAACTTGTCACACTCTTGTTTTAGTAAATAAAATATTTTTAACCTGTATATTTCTAGAGTAAATATAAAAATATGACTATAATTTCTATATATAATGGATTTATCTTCATCATGTTAATTTATTTTTAATTTTTTGGTAAGAAATAATTACCTTAAATTTTTACACAATGTTGACGTGATAATTATTAAATTAATTGAAAAATAAAATAAATGTAATTACAAATATTAAATTTATTATAATTTCCCATAATATATGTGATACATAAAATTTATTGCTGAAAATTAATTTTTTGGGATGTATTTAAATGTTTTTTTCTATTGTTTTCATGATATTATTAAGGTCAACATAATGAATATATGAAACATTGGTAACGATGATATTTTATGAAAATAATAATTTATTAAATTATTTAAAAATATTAAAAATATAAAATAAATAGAAATGGGATAATATATAGTTGATAATATTTTCCCATGTGAATTTATAGAAAATATTTAAGCATTTGTAACTGGAATAGTCTTATTATAATTTAATCTTTTATTAGTTTTCAAAAGTGGGCTCCACATCAATTATAAAAGGGCTCATCCTCCCTCACATATTTACACCAATTTTTAGACTTATATCTTGATCATAACCTATGTAATTATTTTATAAAATTCATTATCCACATTATATAGGTTCTGATCTTTTCAAGATACCAACCCTAGAACCCTTAAGAGGAGATTTGATGGAGTTATCTCAATAAAGATGTAATCTCCCTAACCGATCACTTTATTTTTATATTTTTTTATTTACATACTATAAATATATGATATTCATCATAAAATAATAAATTAAATATCCTAAATATTCTCTAATTTTATCATTATTATTAAAACACACAATACACAAACTTTCCCATAAAATAAGAAGTGAAAGTATCGCTTGTGCGTAGGTACAGTTTACCGTCTCCACATAGAAATACAATTCATCTTTAATCACCATATATCATCCATATTTACTATGATGGGTTTATATTTTATATATAATATTTATGAAAAAATTATGTATATGTAATTAAAAAATAATATTTATCGTCTTACCTTCATATCCGTTGGAAAATGATAACATCGCTCGTGCGTACATATAGATTATGACTTCCATGAAGCGATGTGATTTGTTTTTCTTTTTTATTTAACATGGATGTAAAGTTGGATGTATATAATGAATATATATGATATAAATTACATAATAATGATTCTGTAAATTTGAATTATTTTTTACCTTTCTTTTTTTTCATCCTTTAAAAATTGAAAATAGAGTTCATGTGTATGTATATCCTACTGCCTCTAAGATCTGTGCAATTAATTCTCCATCTATATAATTATGGATGACTTAATATATATATATATATAATGAATATTTATTATTTAATAATTTTTTGTATAATTTTTTTTATTTTTATAATAAATTTTAATATTATATATGAGGTTAAATAACATTTAAATGAAATCGGATGTAAGGTAATGGATTTTCATCTCACTTATATTTTGGGAGGATACATGCCATATTCTCCACTTTTTTTTGAGGGTTGTATATATTTATCATGAATTCATTTTATTATACATATTATGAATTTAATCTTGATTTAAATTTTAATTTATGTTTATTTGCTTCATGTGGCATTGATTAAAAATATGCCAAAGTGGTAAGGGTTTATTTCAAAATATCATCATTATTCAAGAAAGTATATATCTAAATCTCAGATCGGGAATATTTATCTTCTATATCCATGTTTTATAAAATCCAAATATAGTATTATCCAAAAAAAATTAATGTCATTTTTACCCATGCGTGACATTTTACTAAATAGTTTGAAATGAATTATCTTGTGGTTTTCTAGATGAGATACTTTGTGACTACTCTAAAAAAATACATAAGAAATTTTATTTTTTAATGTATACGACATGATTGGATTTTCCCTCTATCATGACCCGTCAATGATTTGAAGGAATACTTACATATTTTCAAGTTTATTTTTAAATAAATATTTTCATTTATAAATGTGTAGTTTTTTTAAAAAAAAATAAGTGATTTCAAAATGAAAATGTTATTTTCCACAAGAATTATTCCAAGTGATCTTTAAAATTCATTTTCTGTCTAAGATGGCATCCTTTAATGTTACTCAATATTTATTTGGGATATGATCCCATGATATTATCCTTACTCTTTATCTATATGTTTTATGTTTATAATGACATGTTTTTGGTTAAAATCATTCCATTTTATACTATATATAATTTAATGAAATATTTATGAAATTTGTTTTATTTCATGAGTATTTTGATGATGAATATTTTATGAACTTTTGGCACACACATGTGTTATTTTATTTATGTGATGGGTGATACCTATATCTCCATCCAAATAATTTGGAACATAATAATATATTATTGGATAAACCGGACTGTAATGGGGAGTGACCCCAGTTCAGTAAGGGACATTGTCCACTATGATAATCTTTAGAGTGAACCTTAACTGCTATGATGGTTTGGAGAGTAACCCCATTCCACTATGATAGTATTGGGAGTGAACCTTGACTACTATAATGGTTTGGGTAGTAAACCCACTACACTATGATGGTCTTGGAAAATATCCTTGACTACTATCGAAATGATTTTCTATATGTATGTACATACTAGAAATCCATGTCTTATACCAACGTTATTTTTTTATAGCTCATGTTACATTATGATTAACTTCTTATGAACTTCCATGATTTATCCAATGGCCCAAAATTATGATATTTTATATGTAGGGTATAATTTTGAAAAGTTATATTTATGTTCTTATTCCCTTATTCTCATGTTATTATTATGTAATCATTGATATCTCCCTTATTTACCCTTACCGGGAATCATATCTCACCCATTTTTTATGTTTCCTTTCCCTATGTAAGTAAAGGTTTTAAGTATGGTATGTCTAATAATGGTTCGGGATATAATGAAATTTTGATAGATGATATAGATTTTTTATGAGATAGTGGCTTATTTTTGTAAGATATGTAAGAGATTTTCCTAATTTATAAAACTATAAACCTAAAATGTCATTTAATATAAAATTTATCCAATATTTCCTTTTATTTTTTATAAGTTATGGATGGTTGAAATTAGGTCACATTTATTGGTATCAAAGATAGAAATGTAAAGATAACATTTTACCACTAGATCCGGGAGTGTGGGTCATATTTTGTTGCATTTGGTATCAAAGGTCAATTTAGATAACATTAGAGATTATAATGTTTTTAGGTGTGGTAATCTAAAGAGTTATAAATACCATTATGGGTTTATAGGTTTAAGGTTCATCATAAGTTCAAATTCATAGACACCCCCTTAGAGGTTTTGAGTGATGAATAGATAAAATGATTAAGAGTATATTAAGATATATTTATGGAAATACAACCCTTAGGTTTACTGTAGATTTTGTTGAAAATATTACTTTGGAAAAATTCTTTTAATTTTGGTGGAAATATGTTTAAATGTATCAGTATCTTTTAGGGTTTATCTGATATTTTCTTTTGGGTTAATTATGGGTTATTACATTCTAAGAAAGGAAATGAAAGGTATGAGATAACCTTTGATACTAAAATATTTCATTAGTATTGAATATATTAAGGTAAGTTTTCTTAATATTTTTCATTCATTTATTAAATTTTATAATAATTATATTAATATAGTTTTTGAAAAAAACAACCTGTAGGATAGGTGAAAACTCATCGCATCTGCAAAGTCCATGAGGTTTGAACCCACAACTGAAGCGTTTCAAGGGTGCATTACCTACCATTGGCTAATGTGATGTCTTTTTTAGTATGAAATTATTTTTATTTGTTTAATCTAACTAAAATAATAAGGTTAATTTTATTTCGGTAACATATATTTTATCGTATAGATAACCATGGGATTGGAAGTTTATTTGGTGTTAAGTGATTAATTTTATATCAGAAAGAGCTCAATGTTTTAATAAACCTATATAATTAAGGTAAATAAAATATTATGAAATTATATTTGTGGAATAAAATTAGAATTTCCTTTTTGAGGTGAATATGATATTATTATAGATTTATAGGGGTTTTTTTAGTTTGGTAAATGTTTAGTGTATCTTGGAAAATATATGTTTAGGGGATGTATTTTTTAGGAGATAAATAATAAAGTTATCTTGGAAGTTGATGTTATAAAATCCTTATGATTTTGGGGTTTCAATATTAATTTAAAATATTTTTAGGAATTTTAGGGATAGTTATTTACTAAATGATCTTAGTTGAAATATGGGTATTACTATTAAATTTTGAATATTCATTGTTTGAAGAAGAATATTATATTTTTTTGGAAATTTAATAAAGGATGAAATTATACTTTCTAGGTAGGTATGTTTCCTTATGATCCTAGTCTAGATTGTAAAGAAATTTATTATCTCTGTGAATAGGATCTTAAGAAAAAAAAATAGTCCCATAACATTCAATTTCCAAAGAATTGATGGTATTTACCACATCTGTTGTTTATAATTTACGATTTCTAACTTTCTCAAGATCATTCACATTCTCATGATGAAGGATCTCTAGACATTACATTTATTCCATGTCTATAACTTCACTTACCAGTAATTATATTCTATTTGGAAAATATTTATGTGAAATCTCAGATGACCTTACTTTCCTTTCTCTCTTTTAAAGAGAAAGTTTTATTAATAATTATTTTGAATATAGGCTTCCATAAAATAATTTTCAAATTTCAAACCTTTTATTTCTGAGAAAAATTTAAAATTTCGATGATGTAATTTATTAAAGGGGAATATAATATCAATATGATTAGCTACTTTATGAAAGTATTATTATTTAATGTGGAAGTTATAACAAAGATATTAATTTTATGGATATTAATATGATTATTTACTTTATTATATATATATATATATATATTTCCATCTCAATATAAATTTATTGATAAATTTCAAGTAAATAATCATTTATTTTTTTGGTTAAGTATTTTTATTCTTCAAAAATATGTTTTCTCTAAAAATATATTTTTCTTGTGGGGAAATATTATAATTAATTTTTGAAAATTTTATAACTTTTTTTGAAAAAATTAATTTCATTTTTCAAGTCACAATTTCCAAATTATCATAAGATTAATTTTAAAAAAAATTCTAAAAAGACTGATTTTTCAATTAATAGTGAAAAATAATTATTTTTATTAAGAACTGTTTTTTTCTTTTAAAATATTTATAAAATAAAATCATATAATAATTAATATTAATAATTAATTATCTCCTTTTTATTTAAAATAATTTAATTTATTTTTGAAATCAATTTTGTACTTTAATTTAGTATAAAAACATTTTATATTTTAAAGGGAAACTTTCTCATAAAAAAATTTCTTAGTGTTTTCCTATTTAATTCTAAATTAAATTTTTCCACTTATGTGTTTTGAATTTTAAAAAATGGATCCCTTATTTGTAATTAGGTGGAAAACATTTAGTAAATAGGAAACTTTTATTTTAAAAAAATATAAATATTAACCTTAGTAATTGTTTTAGCACGGTAAAGTGTAAATTGAGTAATTAAAGGTTGAAAATAACAGGGTAAGAGATATTAAATGTCATAAAAATTTCCTGAATCTTATTTTATTAGTATATCTCATCCTGAAGAATCCAAGAGTCTATTTTATGATATTTTTAGGCTACTTGGATGAGATTAAAACTTTTATAATATTTTTAAAATAAAACCCAAAATTATCACCCTCTTATTTTAATAAATAGAACATGGATTTATCTAGAGGTATTGTTTGACTATAAATGTTACTTTTACATAAAAATTGTTATTATTCATCATGTTAATTTATTATTATTTTTTAGTGAAGAAATGACTATCCTAAATGCTTACAAAATACTAATGTAGTAATTATTAAATTAATGGAAAAAACAAATTAATGATATTAAAAATATTAAAATCATTATAATTTAAAAAAAACATATATGATAAATAGTTTCAATAGATGAAAATTAATTTATAGGGGGGTATTAAAATATTTTTTTAGAATTTATATTATTTTCATTATGTTATTAAATTCAAAGTAATAAATAGTTGAAAAATATACAATAATGATATTTTATACAAAATAATAATTTATTAAATTATTTAAAAAACATAAATATTAAATAATTAAAATGGGTATGATATATACCCTAAAATTTCATCCCCTATGAATTTATAGTCCATTTTAATTATATGTCTCTAGAATAGTCTTATTATAATTTAATGTTTTGTTTATTTCCCAAAGTGACCCGCACCTCAATTATAAAAGGAACCATGCTCCCTCACTTTTTTACACCACTTGGGTTATTATATATTGAATATACACATAAAAGTTCAATTATAAACTTATTTATTCTCATTATATATGTGATTGTATTCTCAAAATACTAACCACATATCTCTTAAGAGGACGTCTAAGGGAGTTGTCTCAGTGAAGAGGTAATCTCCATAACCTATCACTTTATTTATATACTCTAATTTACCTCCTAAAAATCTATTATATTTATCATAAAATAATAAATTTATATATTAATTATTATTAAATTTTATTATTATTATGAAAACACCATTGTACACTCACTTTCCCCTCAAACAAGAAGTGAAAGTATCACTTGTATGTACGTACAGCTTACCGTCTCCATGTAGCGATACACTTCATTTTACATCACCATAATTCATAAATGGATAATATGATGGGTTTAACTTTTATATATGATATTTATGATATAATTATTCTTCTGAAATGATAATATAATATCTAACTTCTTACCTTCGAAACTATTGTAAAATGATAATATCACTCATGTGTACATGTGGACTACCACCTCCTCAAAGCGATGTGATTAATTTTTCACTTTTATTTTACTTAGGTTGTAAGGTATATGTATTTGATGAATATATATGATATACATGATATAATAATGATTCTTTAAATTTGAATTTTTATTTACATTTCTTTTTTTCCATCCTTCAAAAACTGGATATATTGTCCATGTGTACGTACAGACTACCGCCTTCGTGAACAGTGTTATTCATTTTCTATATCTATCATTATCGATGACTTTTAATATAAATATATAATGAATACATATGAAATAATGATAATGTAAATTATTTTTTTATATTTTTTTAATAAATTTAAATTTATTAGACAATAGGTTAAATAACTTTCAAAGTCATACATAAAGTATGGGAAATTCATTTCACTTATATTTCAGTGGGACACATGTTATAGTCACTAATTGTTTTTAGTGGTGTGTGTACTACCATTTAATGAATTTTATGATATATCTTATGAATTTTATGGTGATTTATATTTACATTTGTGTTTTATTCCTTGATAGGGTTATAATTCAAAAATTCCAAAGCGGTAAGGGTTTATTTCATAACCACATCATCATTAATGATTGTTTAAGTTTTAATAGTTGATGGAGAATATTTATATTCCACATACATGATTTATAAAAAAATTAAAAATTACTTTTAATATTTTACTATAGTTTATTAAAGTCATTTATACCCATGTTTGAATGTTTACTAAACTCTTTGAAAGGAATTGTTTTTTTATTTTATAAATGACGTACTTTACGAATTCTCGAACAAAAATATTGAATGAATGTAATTTTTTTAACTTATAAATTGTGATCATGTTTTCCCTCCATCACTAAAATAAAAATATTTGAAGAATTATTTACAATTTCACATGTTTTTAAAAGGATTTTTTTCATTTATTTCTTTAATGGTTGGGGCTGAAGCCTTATTTTATTATTAAAGCAAAGACTTCCTTTGACTGGGTAGAGGCATACCCATTACATAGCCCGAAGTCCCAATGAAAAATGCCCTAAATATTAGGCTTGAGATTGAACCATGACTACTAATATGGTTTTCTGGAGTGAACACATTCCACTATGATTGTTTTGGGAGTGAATGTTTTAAACTAATATGGTTTGGGGGAGTGAACCCATTCAACTATGATAGTATTTGGAAAGATATTTTACTACTAAGAATATGATTTTATAGTATTATGTGTATACCACAATTCCATGTCATATACTGATGATATTTTCCCACAAATCGTGTTCCTTTATGATTCATATCTTAAGAGCTTCCAATTTTTATTATATGACTCATGATTATGATCTTTGATATGTATTGTGTAATTTTTAAAATTTATGTTAATATTATTCCCTTATGCTCATGTTATGATTATATAAGCATTTACATCTCCCCTTTTTACCCTCATTGAGCATCATATATCACCCTTTTCTTTTTTTTTCTTTCCCTAGGTTATGAATAAACATTTTAAGTAAGGAATTTATATGAAGGTTTTTAGATGTGAATAAATATTTGTAGGGGATATGGATTTTTTATGAGTGAGTAGTTTATTTTTATAATGTATACAAGATATTTTCCTAGTAATCTCATAATCTAAACCTAAAATGTCCATTAGTATGAAATTTATCCAATATTTACTTTGATTTTTTCAAGTTTTTTATTGTTGATATTGGTTCAAATTTATGGGTATCAAAGAATATTTTTTAAAGATTATGTTTTTAGCACCAAATTCAAGAGTGTGAGTCTCAAGGTTTTAGATTGTTTCCATTTTCATACCCCTACTGAGCAAATGAGATCACCCCTTTCATATGTTTCATTTCCCCCATAATGCCAAGAAGTGTTTTAGGATTGATAAATAGGAATATTCTAAAGATAAAACGGTTTTCCTAAATACGATACTATTTTATTTTTTAGGTTTTCAACTATAATGTGAGATTCAAGTGTGTATCTATTTTTCTAATACTAATAAACTATTCATTACATTGTGATATGATCACTTGTTTATAATACCAATGTAATACAGTAACTAATGACTCTTGGCTACTATAGTTAGGGTATTTATTCTTGGATTTAGAGAAATTTAATTAAAACCTTGGGAATAAAATTTAAGAAAACCTAGATTTAGGATTATATACCTATGACTAAATTTGAGGGAAAATCTAAGTATAGGATGAAATCCTTAAGTTTTTTAAGGTCTAGATTATGTGGTTTTCCTAGAAATACATCCTTGTATATATACTACAAGTGAATGTGGGTTTTAAATAGATTCATCTAGGGGTAAAAACCCTGACAAAAGTTGGTGTTAGTATATCTTGGACATCATTCAAGTGCACAGTGAGTGTTCCTTTACTGTAAAACTAGTTTGACACTCCTGGTTAATATTCTTAGGTTAATTCAATTTTTTTTACAAACCATTATGAAGGATTTAAATAGATGATGACAATTAATGATCTAGGTTTTGTTATACTGAGAATAAGGTTTCATTATTTAAACATCATATAAATAATTTTTCGGTTTCACACTTTGATTATTGTTGCTCAAACAATGCTTTTTGGTTTTATTCAATGGTTGGAATTAGGAGGAATAATATTAAAAGTGAGTGTGATGTAAAATGTAGTGATTATTTGAAAACAAATTGTATGATGATTTTAGAGAAAGATATTGTTGTTATAAATATTTAGTTATCATGATATTTTTTTAACAAATTTTACATTAATCGACTCTTGGAATCCCCAAAGAATGTAAAGATAGATTCTGCTAGAAGATCTAGTGGTTGAAACCATGGGGTAAAGAAGGTTGAGTTTACATCATGTTATAAATGTGTAAATGAATTTTCATGAGAGTGTCTTAAAGTAATATGAAAATGTTTTATGTGTGGAAAATATTTTTATATAGTAATTAACTTCTAAAAAATGAGTATATCAATATAGAAAAATAAATTTCATCTTATAGATCTATTTATAGTCTTTTACATTACATGTGGGTGTTTTATTCAGAAATATATTGATTGTACCTTGAGATTAAGATTCATGATTCCCAATGCCTATAATGATTCCATTATTCTATCATTACATGATTTTATATCGAGTTCACTTTTTTCCTTTAAAAGAGGTATGATATCTTATGATTGATTATGGGGGGTCCAAATATGGTTGAATAGTAATTCACATTGAGAATACCATTTTTATCTTTCATATAAACTCACAATGGTTCCAACAACCATAACAAGGCACATACCTACTTCTAAAGGTAGGTGTTAATTTGAGGTATCAAGCCCAATTATTCTTAGAAACTCACATTGATCAAGATGATGGGGCTGGCCTCATGACACCATTTTGGGGTGCATTAATACCTATTTTGGGACACTCTTATAGTTTTAATATATGTTCTTAAATATAATCAAAATCCTGATACGGTACTGATTACCCTAATAAAATAAATTGGTGTTTAATCCTTCTACATAAAAAGGGGTTTTAGATATGATATTGTATGTATATATCTGAGGATATCTACCTATTTCTAATTATTTTTTATAAATGGGTAGATGGTTATATTTTTAATCCACAAAACTAAACACTCTGGATTTTACTATCATTTGGGGATGTTATTGGTATTTATAGGTTGGGATTAAACCATCATGAGGTTTCCTAAATATCCTACATATAATAGGAATCAAAACCCGTGTATTTAATTTAACTTCAAACTGTATAGTTTAATGTCAATAGGAAATGAAATATATGAGGAAACTTAGGAACCAACTATTGATCTTGAGCCTTAAGAAGTATTATTATATATATTTCTTATAATATGAATCAAATTCATCATAGTTTGATCCTTCCTTAAATCGTTGATGGATGGTGATATGTAATTAAGGAAAATGAGGTTTGTTTCCCTAGGGTTTACTCGTATAGGAATTAATTTGAGACTAAAATTGAGTTGGATTCCCTTATATAGCGTGAATAATATCATGTCACTAAATAGGGATTATACCCTGAGGTTTCCCTTGGTGGGGGAATTTATGATGTTAGTGATATGGTCATTGAAAATCCATAAGACTGCATGATTTATGCTCTATGTGAGAAACAGAGGATAATAAGTGAAAAAACTCACCTTATATAGATAAAGGACTTATGCACTGTGGAATACATTATAGGGTATTTGATATGAATATCATCCCTTAGAAAACAACATATGTATCCTAATTATAGTAATAATCAAGGTTTTTATTGTTCAATTGTCTTTTCAATCCCCTGATAGATAAGGAAGAATGATAAACCCATAAGATATTTTCTATTCCATGTGTCAGAGTGTCTGAGATATGAATGGACTTATACTATAGTGAATTCTTATTAGATATTGGGCCTTAGGAATGTGTCTAACATCTCCAATTTGGAAAGGAATCATAGTTCCCATAGTTCGATTCGTTCCTAACTCACTTATGGTTTAGAAGGGGTGATTAAACTTGGATAAATTATTTCCTCCTCAAAGGCTTAGAAGAGTTGGGGACATAAACTAGTATAGATTCCCTTTAGAAGACATTTGACCCTTACCTTATGATGGATAAAGATATAGGACCATGAATGTCTAGCTGATCATTTATAATTCTTTGGAGGATCCCATAATACCCATAGGATTGTATGAGTATCAATTCTTAACCCATTATAGAGACTTACCATATCTAAAGGGAGTTTATATACAAATACTCATGGTTTGGGGTTCACATGGTTTGAGGTAACATGCCCAAATACTCCAGATGGGTAAGGCTGACATTTATGGTGGTGTTTTTCTGACATGTATTGATTGTCTATCTGAAATGTCTAAAGTGTTGGCCTAACATGTCCTCGATTTTTGTATCACATATCTTGTTTGTCTTTCTAAAATATCTGTATTATCTTCTTGATAAGGGTCACATGTCTCATGGTTCTTCGAATGATTGAATTCAACATGACAGTAGACTATCACATGACAATTAATACATATTTGAGGAGATTCATGTGATTAAAGAAAAAATATCCAGGGCATTTTCCATGATCAAGGCTGACATGTCATAGGGTTGTTGAATGATATGTTTGATATGTCTGGAGGGAATTCTGTTACCTAGATTAAATGTTTGGAATATTTTTGTAAGACCCACCTGACATTTCTACGTAGTATTTTCATGATTGATGCAGGCATGTCAAATGGTGTCATGTAATCAAGGATGAAATTCCTAGGGTACTTCATGTTACATGGCTAACATGGATGGTTGTTATCAAATTACTTGGATAACATGTCCAGAGGGATTCTTGTGATTTGGATGAAATGTCTGTAAGACTATTACCTATCTTGTCTAACATAGTCATGTGTTATATCATGAATTTAATTACATTTCAATAGGTATTCACATGGATTAGAAGACATTTCTGGAAGATTGTTTTGTAACTTGTATGACATGTCTGGGCACTATCACATGACTTGAATAGATCATGCGAAGTTCATGCCCATATTGCATGAAAATAATAAAATCTATCTTCATTCGATGCCTCTATATTTTTTTAGGCTTTATCACATAAAGGCCTCAATGTTCATTATACATTAGCCTATTCATTCGTTGGGTTTACCTGGTATAAAACCATTGTGATTGCATGGAATTCTATTCTGATAAGTCATCTTTGGCCTCGGCACTCTTGTTTCTATGTTTTTTGCTGCGTGGGATTTATAAGCCTTGACACCCCATATCTATATTTATTTATGTGATTCATATATCACATATATGGGAATGATTTGGTGGAGAATCATGAATTTCACATGAACCAATCATGGGTCATCCATGGAATCATATTTGTATTACCTGATAAATAGTTACCATGAGATCATTTTGTCATCGCCAAATTTATTGTACCCATAGCTTATAAAAGGGATTTGATATAATCAAATTGAAATATGAAAGGTCCTTCATAATATCCTTTTGACATGTCAGGGATTCTTCTCAAGATCAAGACTCACATCAAAAATACTTTCTCATGATCACGGGAGACTTATCTGGGGACCTTTGCAAGAACAATTTGGCTATTTAGAGGTCCTTTTCATGAAAAATAGTACAACTCCCCTTCTCATACAGTACATCCTTTTTTATTTTTTTTATTTTCTAAATCCTATAGTAATCTCCCATCAATTTTCTATCATGGAGTTTTGTAATCAAATTAACATGTCTGATATCCTTCACATTATGTGGGTGACTTGTCTAACAGCCTTCATGTGATGAGTCAAGAATGTCAGCAAGGATTTTGTGAGATCAATGGACTGGTCAGGTGAATCTCATCCATCCTTCACAAGAAAAATAGTGTAGATTACTTTCATATAAGGCTTATGACTTTTCAAACTTTTAATCTTCTATTTCCCAAGACCATTGACCTTTTACCATTTTGTTTCCTTCAAGGTGTCTCATAATCAATAATGCATATCGTGGTGGTATGTGAGCATATTCATGGATGGTTAATCCGCTTATTTTTTTTTATTTGTTGGGGAATTGTATGATTATATGGATGTATCCGAGATCCTTCACATGATAAAGATGAAATACCTAAAGGATTTCATAGGGGGTGATAGGCATTCCTCTAAGGATATTCCATCATTAGTGAACTCATCATGTTATTTGTATAGTCCCTTAATATGAAAATCAATGTAACATCCATCATGTGAATATTTTACCTTTTTCTGATCTTATTTCATAAGGGATTTGAATGATTATTTGGTTCATTTGGTTAACATGTCACCTGATTAGAGGAAGTTCTTATATACTAATCTCAAAGTCTATCTTTAGGCTATGTGCTCTAATCAGAGTTTATCTAAATCTAGCTTCCAAGGTTAGTACTAAACTTCCTCTGATACCAACTGTAACGCCCCGACCCCAGCTACCCAGAGTCGGTGCATTACTTCGTAACATTGGCATGATCACAAAAGATCAAGTCTCGAAAGACCGATTAGTTTAGTAGCCTTGGAAACACTAGATACATTCATAAGTCTTTCATTACATCAAAAAGTAAACAAAATACAATAACATGGTCTTCATAGTCCACACTCATATCCTCACTGACTATTCTTGCAAGTCAGTCATAATACACATCTTCACATCCTGGAAAATATTAAAACATTGAAAGGGGTGAGCTCAGATGCTCAGTAAGGATAACAATATTGCGGAATCTTTTATAAGAAAACATAAGCATTTAAGGCAATGTATAACTAAAGAAAAAGCCTTATTGAACTTGAACTTCAGCATAATATGGCAAAAGTAAAATAAAATAATGCCATCACTTGCTCACATGGATATTCTACTAGACGAATAATCACATGAAATATCAATAACCACTTTCATAATGAGGGAATGTATAATGCCAGACATTCTGAAACACTTTGTCAAGGCCTCGGCCAAGGCGTCTAAAATGATTAAGGCCTCGGCCAAAACCATAAATCAAATTGGGAAAGGGCCTCGCCCAATTCCACGTCTAGTTGTCTAATGAGACCTACCGATGCATCGAGGAGCTATAGCAGGCTCCACCCGTCACTCATTAAGTCCAATACATTCCTCATATTAATAGGCTTAAACATATCATAAACCATAACATAATCGTATCACATAAAATATGCATAAAGGAAACATAACGTTTCCACATTTCAATCACAAGATATCAATACAACACATTGTTATAATAAAAACTCTTTCAAAACCATTTTCAATACCAAAATAAAAGAAAGTTAAAACTTTGTATTTATTTTTCATTAAAAAAATGATGGCTTGTAGAGGAAGCCGAAACTCAAATAATGGTCACAGCGGTGGAGAAGTCGTTGTCGCCGCATAAGTACGGAAAGAAAAACATTCCCTTTTTTCGTTTAGCAAAACGCTTCGTATAAAAAAGATTCCTTTTGAATAAACGTAAAAGTCAAAGGGGTTTATACACCGTATAAAAGAAAGTTGTGTATAAAACCAAATATGCCTCAATGAAAGGGGATTGAGACGAAGTCCTTAAAAAGATCATTTTTTTTAAATAAAGTACATCTATAATGTGTATTCACTATAAGTACACATAAATAATGTAAAAACACAAGATAGGACATAATAATATCATGACATAATTTGAAAGTAGGAGATTAACCCAAAGAATAGAAGTTGGGTTAAGAAGTTCCCTTACCTCGTGTCTGACTTGACTCAACCGTTCTTTAACCTCCTGAATAATAAACTAGAGTTAATATATACCTTATTAAGAACCATTTTAAATTTCATTATTCTTATTATATCACTTATTACAATGATATGAACATTATGTAATTATTTAAGTTAATAACGGTCGTTTTGTCGATCTTTGGTACTTGAGTCAACAATAAACTTCTTATAATTACAAGTTGTTTATGTGGTAGAATATACATTATCTCCAGAATTATATTCATGATTTAGATGTCATATATATCTTATATATCCAGTATATAAATTCATTTATAATATTACGTAACATTTAGAGGTAAGAAATGAAATGCACCGTTCATGGAGACGGTAAGCCGTACGTACGCATGAACGCTACTTTCATTTCAATTTCATATTTAATGGAACTAAATCATAATGATATAAATGTATAATATAATTCCAGTATAATATAGTGTATAATACCATTTACTCCATCCTTTATACATCCCACATATGGTATTAACGATTCAAATCACTTTGAGGGGGTGGTAGTCCGCACTTCCTAAAATGAAATTATCTTGTTTTACCCATAATGGAAATCATAAAGTATGCCATAAATGAAAAATACAGAAGCATAAGTAAAACATAAACATTTTATATATCATATATAAAAATAGTGACATCTTAATGGCCACCTTTGAAGGTGTTATATGAGTGTTGAACAATCATCGTTTCGTGAGGCAGAAATTCGCCATCCACAGAAACCGTATGTTCTTTAACCATTAGATGTAGGTGTGTGTAATTGTAGCTAAAATCCTTCTTATAACAACATCCTAGTATATTGAGGATACTGTTGTTGTTACAAAATAAATGAATAAAAAGATTTTAGGGGGTTGGAGAAGAAAAATAAAACAAAACAACATTAGAGAAGACATTACCTCAAAATCGGGTAACTCTTTTTGATTTGAGCCAAAGGCTTCCTTGGGAAGAGTTCTGCCCAAAGTGAGGCTTCTAGGAGTAAGAGGGGGAAGTTGGGAGAGTATTTGGATAGAGTTTGGCCGATCCAAATGGCTTGAAAGTGTGAATGATGTGGTAGAGGTGGGGGCCTTTTATAAGTGGAGAGGAGGGGCACTCTTGGAAAGTAAAGAAAAGTCACTTTATTATAAAATGTGTTTCGGATTTTAGAGGTCCCACACTTATATAATTCGAGTATAAGATGATAAGGGTTCGAAATATACTCATCCAATAGGTTTTTGACAAGTGTACGCTTTGGATTTTACATTATCTTTCCATTTTATTTAAATCGTTAAATAATGAGGTCATCGCTGCATCATCATGATGTCATAATTAATTTAATTTATTTAATGTCTAAAAATTATAAAAAAAATACTATGATGTAGTAAATCGTTTTAGATTTATAATGAATATTTATAATCAAAATTTGGACTTGTGTAACCCCACTTAAAAACTGTTTTAGTAAAACAACTCATGTTTGTCTCAATTTAATTTTAACATTAAATAAATACATATTAATGTCATTTTCCAAATAAAGTGGCTCCATGGGGTCCCCAAGTTGACCCATGGGTTTTCTTGGTCGGCCATGACTCATAAAATAGGAGTAGGACAAGTGTCAAGCTCATCTCATATTATTAAAACATTATTTTTACCTTAAACTACACTAATTACCTCTAATCGCGATTAAGAACTTAAAAGTCACTATTGACCAAAAATTATTTTAATCTCATTGAACCACATTTTACTTCTTAATGACAACCATGTATGTCGGATTTTTGAAAATCAAATCACAGAAGTCGTAATATTTCATTTAAACGAAAAATCAGTTATTTAACTACCACTTAGTGGTTTCACTATTCATCAAAAATTTAAGTTTTTCAGAACAAGGCCAAAATTTCACCCTAAGCTATAATTGATATTCCGAATTCAAAAATGATGTCTATTTTAACAAATTCCAAACATATAAGTTTCATTAATTAATTTTATAATTAATTCCCGCTGTCACAACAAATAGCGTGTTTTAAGAAACAATTTATATCAAAAGATTGGCAATTGTTTATGTCCAATTTCAAAGTGAAATTAATTCTAATGACCACCATTGGATAAAATGGTAAAAATATATTCTAATTATACTTTAAAACCACTAAATAGTATAATTTATCACTATAAATTATTTTGATTAAAAAATTTGTTTTTAAGTATTTTTCACTATTCATAAAAAATAGAAGTTCTCAGAAAAATACCAAAAATTCAACATAGGATAATTTCGATATTCCGTATCCAAAAATGAAGTCCATTTTGAAATATAAAATTTCTATAATTTTAAAAAGTGGTTATTACTATTCATAACGGCTACTTTGATTAGTCGCGGTGTTTTAGAACTCGAAGTTGCGTACAATGCAAGCTATTGCATTATTGAATGAGAAGCGTATCATGGAAGCTCGGGGTTTTACATTCTCCCCTCCTTCAATAAATTGTGTCCTTGCAATTTATAAATTTTCTTTGAAAATAAAAGGTTGAAAATAGAAAATACCTTTGTGGAAAACCCACATCGGAAATAAGGTTAATAAATATATAACATTAAAATAAAGCAAGATAAGTACAAAGGTCACCCGATATAGCCCATTCTAGGATTCTATGAAAATATGGATATGGAGGAGAAACAAACCATCAAGGTCTGATGGAGTGTTATAGAAAACAGGATTAGGAGAAAGTTTAACTACAAGAAAATCACAAACTTGTGATTGGTTAAACGGTCATTGAATCCCCAGTTGGAAAAGTTAACCGACAACATTTTTGTTTTAAGTTACCTTTTATAATGTTGAGGAATTTATTTAGGAGATTTACTAAGGACTTAAGGGAATATACATACTTGTTATGTATACTTTCATTCGTTAATAAATTTTTACGACAAACCCAACTTTTACTCCAAATGGTAATGGAACTCAAAAATATTCTATTTATCCTAATTGTATAAGGTTACAAATATTAACACATACCATTTAGATTAGTAAAATTATTTTGTAATAACCAGGGACTTCCTGTAGGCTAGTGGTAGGAAATAAAGGCCTGTCGCACTTTGATTGTGGGTTCGATTCCTGCAGCTTTGTCCGACGCGACGGGTTATGCCCCACCCTGCAGGTTGTCCTTTTCCTAAAACAATAGTATCATAATATTCCAAAAATAATCTTCTTAAATTTTTTTAACCATAAACAATACTATCCAAAGATCAACTTAATCCACTCCAACCTTAATAGTTATCCAAAATACCTCCGTCCAGACTTTCTCTAAAAGGTCTCTAAATTCCAAAATCAATTGTAACATCAGATTCCCCAAACAAAAAAAAGTTTCTCATATTTCCACATACTAAAAATATGATTACCTTAATCATATTAAAACCTTACTGAAATCAAAAAGTACTGCAGTACAATATTTATATATATCACATTATTCTTATAACCAGAATATAATCCATGAGTCCAAAAGCACCAATACATTAGTTATTCTGCTTCAACTGTAGTAACAGTATAAGATTGTCCTTGATCCCTTGGCCTTTTATGAGGTAAATTTCCCTGACTCTTAGGACATTCATTTGCATAATGCCCCATTTCCCTACAATTGTAGCATTCAACATTGATAGCCTCTTTCTTTCCCTTGCAATCACGAGCCTGGTGACCCTTTAATCCACATTTATAACAAACTCCCATTCCTTTTAGGCACGTACCAGGGTGATTCTTCCCACAATTATCACATAATAGAAAATCCTTCTTTCCCTTTTTCCCTTTATCTGTCTCTTGTTCCCCCGTTCTCTTCTTCTCTTGCTTTACTTTGTTGTCATAAGACTTAGATAATTCCTTTTCTGTCTTGATAGCACACGAGACAATATCTTCATATGATGAGAAGGATTGTGATACTAAATCTTGACAGAGAAATGGTTTTAACCCATCAAAGAAACGATCAATCTTACTCCTTGGGTTACGTATATAATCGGCAGCATGCCTCGCTAACCTTGTAAAGTTAGCCTCGTACTTTGCGAAATTCTCATCCTCCTTCTGCCTCAAACTCAGAAATTGCCTTTCCATATCTGCTCGATGGTCACGAGGAAAGTATTTTTCTAAGAAAAGCTCTTTGAACTCCCTCCATTCCATATTCGATACGTCATCATCTTCCTTTGTGTTTTGAATCAGCGACCACCACTGATCTGCATCTCCAGTGAGGCGGTAAACTTCCATGACAACCTTCTCCCTTTCGCTACTCCCCAAGGCATGGAATATTTTCTCTAAGGAGTTTATCCATTTCTCAGATACTAATGGATTTGTACCCCCATTAAATGTTGGTGGTTGTTGCCTCATGAAGCGGTCTAACATTGATCCTCCACATTGCGGATCAGGGTGCTCCATACGAGTAAGGTTATTATTCATAACCTGAGTGAGTTGTCCTAGTATGGTAATAAGTTGATCAGCACCAGTTTTATCTCCAGATCCACAATAATTATCTTGAGCCGGAGGGCAATCCCTACACGGAGTTCGTGCATTTATAAGGTTTCCATTCCTTCCACTAGGCGCCATTTCTATACAATGGCATAAACTAGATTAGTTTATGAATCAAAATACATAATTACATACTTATAAAATACTTAACATAAATTGAACTACTTATGGATATAATCCATAATCATAAAAAGGTTTTCATTGAGAAAGTATATACTCATAACCGTTCATAGTGGTTTGTAAAGAAAATGAGAATTATCCTAAGCATATCCCCCGGGAGTGTCGTAACCAAGAGTGTAGCAAGGCCCGTTGTCGTGCACCAATTCCCGTTCGAGTCTAGCTCAAAGCGGTGTTTTCGAGTTTTACCCCTAGGTACATATATGCCAGAGCCACCTCTACCTGCTCGTATCCAGACAGGGATGTATTGCTCGGAAAACTCATAACATCTCTATAATACCAAAATTCTAGGAAGTTCTTATATACTAATCTCAAAGTCTATCTTTAGGCTATGTGCTCTAATCAGAGTTTATCTAAATCTAGCTTCCAAGGTTAGTACTAAACTTCCTCTGATACCAACTGTAACGCCCCGACCCCAGCTACCCAGAGTCGGTGCATTACTTCGTAACATTGGCATGATCACAAAAGATCAAGTCTCGAAAGACCGATTAGTTTAGTAGCCTTGGAAACACTAGATACATTCATAAGTCTTTCATTACATCAAAAAGTAAACAAACTACAATAACATGGTCTTCATAGTCCACACTCATATCCTCACTGACTATTCTTGCAAATCAGTCATAATACACTTCTTCACATCCTGGAAAATATTAAAACATTGAAAGGGGTGAGCTCAGATGCTCAGTAAGGATAACAATATTGCGGAATATTTTATAAGAAAACATAAGCATTTAAGGCAATGTATAACTAAAGAAAAAGCCTTATTGAACTTGAACTTCAGCATAATATGGAAAAAGTAAAATAAAATAATGCCATCACTTGCTCACATGGATATTCTACTAGACGAATAATCACATGAAATATCAATAACCACTTTCATAATGAGGGAATGTATAATGCCAGACATTCTGAAACACTTTGTCAAGGCCTCGGCCAAGACGTCTAAAATGATTAAGGCCACGGCCAAAACCATAAATCAAATTGGGAAAGGGCCTCGGCCAATTCCACGTCTAGTTGTCTCATGAGACCTACCGATGCATCGAGGAGCTATAGCGGGCTCCACCCGTCACTTATTAAGTCCAATACATTCCTCATATGAATAGGCTTAAACATATCATAAACCATAACATAATCGTATCACATAAAATATGCATAAATGAAACATAACGTTTCCACATTTCAATCACAAGATATCAATACAACACATTTTTATAATAAAAACACTTTCAAAACCATTTTCAATACCAAAATAAAAGAAAGTTAAAACTTTGTATTTATTTTTCATTAAAAAAATGATGGCTTGTAGAGGAAGCCGAAACTCAAATAATGGTCATTGCGGCGGAGAAGTCGTTGTCGCCGCATAAGTACGGAAAGAAAAACATTCCCTTTTGTCGTTTAGCAAAACGCTTCGTATAAAAAAGATTCCTTTTGAATAAACGTAAAAGTCAAAGGGGTTTATACACCGTATAAAAGAAAGTTGTGTATAAAACCAAATATGCCTCAATGAAAGGGGATTGAGACAAAGTCCTTAAAAAGATCATTTTTTTAAAATAAAGTACATCTATAATGTGTATTCACTATAAGTACACATAAATAATGTAAAAATATAAGATAGGACATAATAATATCATGACATAATTTGAAAGTAGGAGATTAACCCAAAGAATAGAAGTTGGGTTAAGAAGTTCCCTTACCTCGTGTCTGACTTGACTCAACCGTTATTTAACCTCCTGAATAATAAACTAGAGTTAATATATACCTTATTAAGAACCATTTTCAATTTCATTATCCTTATTATATCACTTATTACAATGATATGAACATTATGTAATTATTTAAGTTAATAACGGTCGTTTTGTCGATCTTTGGTACTTGAGTCAACAATAAACTTCTTATAATTACAAGTTGTTTATGTGGTAGAATATCCATTATCTCCAGAATTATATTCATGATTTAGATGTCATATATATCTTATATATCCAGTATATACATTCATTTATAATATTACGTAACATTTAGAGGTAAGAAATGAAATGCACCGTTCATGGAGACGGTAAGTCGTACGTACGCATGAACGCTACTTTCATTTCAATTTCATATTTAATGGAACGAAATCATAATGATATAAATTTATAATATAATTCCAGTATAATATAGTGTATAATACCATTTACTCCATCCTTTATACATCCCACATATGGTATTAACGATTCAAATCACTTTGAGGGGGCGGTAGTCCGCACTTCCTAAAATGAAATTATCGCATTTTACCCATAATGGAAATCATAAAGTATTACATAAATGAGAAATACAGAAGCATAAGTAAAACATAAACATTTTATATATCATATATAAAAATAGTGACATCTTAATGGCCACCTTTGAAGGTGTTATATGAGTGTTGAACAATCATCGTTTCGTGAGGCAGAAATTCGCCATCCACAGAAACCGTATGTTCTTTAACCATTAGATGTAGGTGTGTGTAATTGTAGCTCGAATCCTTCTTATAACAACATCCTAGTATATTGATGATACTGGTGTTTTTACAAAAGAAATTAATAAAAAGAGTTCAGGGGGTTGGAGAAGAAAAATAAAACAAAACAACATTAGAGAAGACATTACCTCAAAATCGGGTAACTCTTTTTGATTTGAGCCAAAGGCTTCCTTGGGAAGAGTTCTGCCCAAAGTGAGGCTTCTAGGAGTAATAGGGGGAAGTTGGGAGAGTATTTGGGCAGAGGTTGGCCGATCCAAATGGCTTGAAAGTGTGAATGAGGTGGTAGAGGTGGGGGCCTTTTATAAGTGGAGAGGAGGGGCACTCTTGGAAAGTAAAGAAAAGTCACTTTATTATAAAATGAGTTTCGGATTTTAGAGGTCCCACACTTATATAATTAGAGTATAAGATGATAAGGGTTCTAAATCTACTCATCCAATAGGTTTTTGACAAGTGTACGCTTTGGATTTTACATTATCTTTCCATTTTATTTAAATCGTTAAATAATGAGGTCATCGCTGCATCATCATGATGTCATAATTAATTTAATTTATTTAATGTCTAAAAATTATAAAAAAAATACTATGATTTAGGAAATCTTTTTAGCTTTCTAATTTATATTTATAATCAAAATTTGGACTTTTTTAACCCCACTTAAAAACTGTTTTAGTAAAACAACTCTTGTTTGTCTCAATTTAATTTTAACATTAAATAAATACATATTAATGTCATTTTCCAACTAAAGTGGCTCCATGGGGTCCCCAAGTTTACCCATGGGTTGTCTTGGTCGGCCATGACTCATCCAATAGGAGTAGGACAAGTGTCAAGCTCATCTCATATTATTAAAACATTATTTTTACCTTAAACTACACTAATTACCTCTAATCGCGATTAAGAACATAAAAGTCACTATTCACCAAAAATTATTTTAATCTTATTGAACCACATTTTACTTCTTAATGACAACCATGTATGTCATATTTTTGAAAATCAAATCACAGAAGTGGTAATATTTCATTTAAACGAAAAATCAGTTATTTAACTACCACTTAGTGGTTTCACTATTCATCAAAATTTGAAGTTTTTCAGAACAAGGCCAAAATTTCACCCTAAGATATAATTGATATTCTGAATTCAAAAATGATGTATATTTTACCAAATTCCAAACATATAAGTTGCATTAATTAATTTTATAATTAATTCCCGCTGTCACAACAAATAGCGTGTTTTAAGAAACAATTTATATCAAAAGATTGGCAATTGTTTATGTCCAATTTCAAAGTGAAATTAATTCTAATGACCACCATTGGATAAAATGGTAAAAATATATTCTAATTATACTTTAAAACCACTAAATAGTATAATTTATCACTATAAATTATTTTGATTAAAAAAGTTGTTTTTAAGTATTTTTCACTATTCATAAAAAATTGAAGTTCTCAGAAAAATACCAAAAATTCAACATAGGATAATTTCGATATTCAGAATCCAAAAATGAAGTCCATTTTGAAATATAAAATTTCTATAATTTTAAAAATTGGTTATTACTATTCATAACGGCTACTTTGATTAGTCGCGGTGTTTTATAACTCGAAGTTGCGTACAATGCAAGCTATTGCATTATTGAATGAGAAGCGTATCATGGAAGCTCGGGGTGTTACACATGACCTCCATATAGTCACACAATCATGAGGCATAAAATAATATCACACAATCGTGAGGTGTTACATGGGTCACACTATTCATGAGATAGGTAATGGGTCACATGTTCATGAAACCTTATATGGGTCATGCGATCCATGTGATGTTACCAAAATTTTTCATTTCATTAAATTGATTCCCCTTTTCAACATGGTACCCCCTCTTAGGTAAGCTTCATAATCTTATGAAAATGGTTTCCAATCCACATATGTCTCTTAATGTGGATGGATGCAGGGCTATGATTTCTAGGAATCGCAATGTCGACCCTCGATATTATGTATTTTCTATCAATAAGGCCTCAAAGGGGCTTCTTCTGACTGAACATAACTACCCTCTATTTCATAGACTGCCTTTGTATGGATTTGGTCTCATGTATGATACTTCTATTCCTTCACCCAATTAAAATATTCCATCTGGCTAGTTTTTGTTTTCTCCCGATTGTATTCAGTAAATAATTTCTAAAGAGAACTGATTGATCATGGAACCACACCAGTTTTTTATTATATGTTGTTTAGTTACCCTTTGGGTCTATATAGTCACAATATCACCCATCATCTTTGTTCTTACAGTTAAATGATTATAATTGTCTCCTCCTTGAACAATACAAGAATTATATAGAGTTCAAAGTGGGACTTGAGTCATGTTTAGAACTTCTTTGAAAACTGGGAATGGCCATTCTAGGTTAGGAAGAGCTTCTCAGAATTAATATATCAATTGTAGTCTATCCATATTTATAAAGTGAAATTGATTTACCAATTTTACAGGTACTTTCAATTGGAACCCCCCATAGAATTGATTAGTTGCTAGTGTCTTAATATTAACTCCATTCATTTGTCTCGTGATGATGTAGGGTTAATCCTATAGGAAGTTTATCAGTTAGGAGGGATACATACTTTTGGGGAGATGCACGATGAATCCATTCCTGTTAAATATGTTTGGGGTGACCCTGAAAAAACTCAAACCTTGGAAAGTGACATTCTCTCATAGTGAATTTGAAGTTAAAGAAGGAGTTGAACCTCTACTCACTTTTTTATTTTAAGGATTGGATCAAAATTTTCCTTTATCATAGAAGGACCCAACCAACTAACATACTCCATTATCGATTTCTTTCATGAAAATTCTGATATAGTGAAGGATCTTATTAGGACATTCTAGACTCTAGAAAGCATGCCTCATGGGGATATCGGGTGAGAACATAGGTATACCCAAGTCTTCAGTTAGCGGGGTTATTGGACATGTTTCTAAAAGGATGTATTTTCCAAACTAGGGACACGTTATTGGTCATTTGAGTAGGTACATTATTAAACTATTAATGGTATATTGATTGGTATAGGGGTGGCCTCTAAATATAGTTATGCTGACTCTTTACCATCATGATCAGATCCTTGATCATATCCAACACGGATTCATCACATACTAGATTGGCCAACCATTATAATTACTATTTGGTGGTATAGAAGAGAATTTCTAGTATTAAAAATATTAAAACACTACTGATATCCCTCATTCTTCATTCCATACTAGGTTTTTTAAGATTTTTAGGGTTGAGGTAATGTCATTAGGTCCCATTGAAGTTATTGATATGTTGGTATGGCATGGCCATTTCAACTTCATTCCCTATCCTACATCAACTTGGATAATTATTTATAATGGGAGTGCCTCTCTCATTGAGATTTTATATAAAATATCTCTCTGTGATGGGGTTCAAAAAGCTCACATTGATGATCTGATTATTTGTGATCCATATAACCCATACCGATTTTCTCTTATTTTTTTTATTCATATGATTTCCCCTATTACCTAAGATGGTATGCTGTGAGAACAAAATCCCATGATCATTAATCAATTTTACATTATTTTGACATGTATGGATAAAAATTCTAAAATAATTCTTCCATGGGTAGATGCCCTTATATTCTTGTCTCACGACTATGCCTAGGATTTGGTGGAATATTACCTGAGAGGTGTATTAAATTGACTAATCCATTTGGAGTACAAGACTTGTGCTTACCTAATACCATTATCTATGGTAGTAATGTAGTTTATTCAGGACTCAAGGGAGACCCCAAGGAATCATTATCTCTAAAGTGAATAACCTCCAATTAGAAGGATAATGTTTTTTGAGCAGGTTGTTCCTACATTTCTAGTGGTAGATGGTGTAAAAATTAGTGGATAAATACCTAAGAATCCTTCTCATAATTCTTCTTCTGCTTGATTGATGCATCATTCAATAAACTTGATATAATAAAGGATAATCTGGTGGAAACTTCACACCCTGATTATGGATACTCCCTTGGAAAACATGTGTGACCAAGAGGAATGTCTTTTTCAGATAATTCATGAGTTGGGAGCCAGTGGATTTGACTTTCAGTAGTTATATGATATAATTCTATAGATTGTATAATCTCAGAAAGAATTGTCCTGAAAAGAGATATACTTCAATGATTTTGATAATAGAACTCCTCTATCTGAATTAATAAGAGAAGCTTCAGAAGTTCATGAATAGATACATCAGAAGGTCTCTCAACTGTGTGTCCAGATAGATGACTTGACTGCATAGATAACATGATAGGTGGTGATCATGTATCACACAATGTAGAGACCCGAAGCTTGACTTACATGGACTTTACATTACTTTTGCGGAATACTTAGTACATTACAAAAACACACACACAAGGACCGTAATAGTTTAGTGTCTTTGGAAACTCGGAATATAATCTTCTAATCATGGTGAAAGATTGTAACGCCCCGACCCCAGCTACCTAGAGTCGGTGCATTACTTCGTAACATTGGCATGATCACAAAAGATCAAGTCTCGAAAGACCGATTAGTTTAGTAGCTTTGGAAACACTAGATACATTCGTAAATGTTACATTACATCATAAAGTGAAAAACTACAATAACAAAGTCTCCATAGTCCACACGCATATCCTCTTCTCACAATCCCTGCAGGTCATTCATAAAATACTTCTTCACATCCTGGAAAATATTAAAACATTGAAAGGGGTGAGCTCAGATGCTCAGTAAGGATAACAATAATGCGGAAGCTTTCATAAATAAACTTTAACATTTAAGGCAATGTATAACTAAAACAAAAGCCTTTTTAAACTTGAAATTCAGCATAATATGGCAAAAATAAAATTAAATAATTCCATTTACTTACTCATATTGATATTATACTAGTCGAATAATCACATGCAATATCAATAACCACTTTCATAATGAGGGAATGTATAATGCCAGACATTCTGAAACATTTTTTCAAGGCCTCGGCCAAGACGTCTAAAATGATTAAGGCCTCGGCCAAAACCATAAATCAAATTGGGAAAGGGCCTCGTCCAATTCCACGTCTAGTTGTATCATGAGACCTACCGATGCATCGATTAGCTATAGCAGGCTCCACCCGTCACTTATTAAGTCCAATACATTCCTCATATGAATAGGTTTAAACATATCATAAACCATAACATAATCGTATCACATAAAACATGCATAAAGGAAACATAACATTTCCACATTTCAATCACAAGATATCAATACAACACATTGATATAATAAAAACAATTTCAAAACAATTTTCAATACCAAAATAAAAGAAAGTTAAAACATGGTATTTATTTTTCTTTTAAAAAAAGGTATGGCTTGTAGAGGAAGCCGAAACTCAAATAATGGTCACGGCGGCGGAGAAGTCGTTGTCGCCGTATATGTATGGAAATAAAAACATTCCCTTTTTGTCGTTTAGTAAAACGCTTCGTATAAAAAGATTCCTTTTGAATAAACGTAAAAGTCAAAGGGGTTTATACACTGTACAAAAGAAATTTCTGTATAAAACAAAATATGCCTCAATGAATGGAGATTGAGACGAAGTCCCTTAAAAAGATCATTTTTAAATAAAATATATCTATTATGTGTATTCACTATATGTACACATAAAGAAAGTATAAATACAATATACGACATAATAATATCATGACATAATTTGAAAGTAGTAGATTAACCCAAAGAATGGAAGTTGGGTTATGAAATTCCCTTACCTTGAGTCTTGTCCTGACTCGACCGTTCTTTAACCTCCTCAAAATCGGGTAACTCTTTTTTATTTGAGCCAAAGGCTTCCTTGGGAAGAGTTATGCCCAAAGTGAGGCTTCTAGGAGTAAGAGGGGGAAGTTGGGAGAGTATTTGGGCAGAGGTTGGCCGAGCCAAATGTCTTGAAGGTGTGAATAAGGTGGGAGAGGTGGGGGCCTTTTATAAGTGGAGAGGAGGGGCTCTTTTGGAAAGATTGAAATGTTACATTATTACACAATGCTTTTCGGATTATAAATGTCCCACACTTTTACAATTCGAGGCTAAGGTGATAAGGGTTCTAAATATCCTCATCCAATAGGCTTTGGACAAGTGTAAGCCTTGGATTTTGCATTATCTTCTCATTTTATTTAAATCGTTAAATAATGAGGTCATCGCTGCATCATAATAATGTCATAAATAATTTAATTTATTTAATGTCTAAAAATTATAAAAAAATTACTATGATGTAGGAAATCTTTTTAGCTTTCTAATGAATATTTATAATCAAAATTGGGACTTGTTTAACCCCACTTAAAAACTGTTTTAGTAAAACAACTCATGTTTGTGTCAATTTACTTTTAACATTAAATAAATATATATTAATGTCATTTTCCAACTAAAGTGGCTCCATGGGGTCCCCAAGTTAACCCATGGGTTGTCTTGGTCGGCCATGACTCATCCAATAGGAGTAGGACAAGTGTCATGCTCATCTCATATTATTAAAACATTATTTGTACCTTAAACTACACTAATTACCTCTAATCGCGATTAAGAACTTAAAAGTTACTATTCACCAAAATATTATTTTAATCTCATTGAACCAAATTTTACTTGTTAATGACAACCATGTATGTAGGATTTTGGAAAATCAAATCACAGAAGTGGTAATATTTCATTTAAACGAAAAATCAGTTATTTAACTACCACTTAGTGGTTTCACTATTCATCAAAAATTGAAGTTTTTCAGAACAAGGCCAAAATTTCACCCTAAGCTATATTTGATATTCCGAATTCAAAAATGATGTCTATTTTACAAAATTCCAAACATATAAGTTTCATTAATTAATTTTATAATTAATTCCCGCTTTCACAACAAATAGCGTGTTTTTAAGAAATAATTTATATCAAAAGATTGGCAATTGTTTATGTCCAATTTCAATGTTAAATTAATTCTAATGACCACCATTGGATAAAATGGTAAAAATATATTCTAATTATACTTTAAAACCACTCAATAGTATAACTTATCACTATAAATTATTTTTATTAAAAAAGTTGTTTTATGTATTTTTCACAATTCATAAAAAATTAGAAGTTCTCAGAAAAATACCAAAAATTCAACATAGGCTAATTTCGATATTACGAATACAAAAATGAAGTCCATTTTGAAATATAAAATTTCTATAATTTTAAAAGGTGGTTATTACTATTCATAACGGCTACTTTGATAAGTTGCGGTGTTTTAGAACTCGAAGTTGCATACAATGCAAGCTATTGCATTATTGAATGAGAAGCGTATCGTGGAAGCTCGGGGTGTTACATTCTCCCCTCCTTCAATAAATTGCGTCCTCGCAATTTGAAATTTTTTTTGGAAAATAGAAAATACCTTTGTGGAAAACCCACATTGGAAATAAGGTTAATAAAATTTAGTCTTAATAAGAGGGAAATAGAAATAAGAAAGTCACCACCAAATTATGATCTCGATAAGGAGAACATTGGTGGCAATTAGAGACATATAATTGGAGGAAAAACATAAATATTTGTAGGGAGTGATTGAGGTCATCATTCACAATCAACTGTCAAATTGAGGGCTTCAAAGCCTTCAATCTATGTTGATTTAAAATATCATCAGTTCAACAAGACATAAGGTATTAGGATAACACATTTTTTTGATTTAATATCCCTTTACTAAAGTTTAAGAATTAATTTATTCATTGAAAAAGAGATAGGTATATATATATTTATGCTTGACAATTAGAGTTTCAACCTTCAACTCATCTTTCACTCAAAAAGATAATAGAACTCAAAAATATTATACTTATCCTAATTGTATAAGGTTCCAAATTTTAACACATACCATTTAGATTAGAAAAACTATTTTGTAAAAACCAGGGACTTCACGTAGTCCAGTGGTAGGCGATTAATCCCAATCGCACTATGGTTGTGGGTTCGATTCCCACAGCTTTATCTGACGCGATGGGTTGTCACTCGTTCTGCGTGTTTTCCTTTTTATAAATATCCAAAAATAACCTTAACAATAGTATCCAATGTAAAATATAATCCATTCCAACCTTTATAGTTATCCAAAATACTTTTGTCCAACTCACAGTCCAGATTTTATGAGGAAGGTAAACATAATGAAGCTCTCTTTTTTTCTGCGAAACAACATGTGAACAACTTCATCATGTATTCTTTTAAAACACTGCAACATACTGTATTACCATAAATCCTTATTGATTACATTCATGATCCCTTATTCCTTATAGAAAACTAGATATACTCCTTCTATCCAAAAATGTATACAAATCATTAATCAGTTTCAAGGATATTAAGAATATCCAACATAATTTATCCAAATCAATCATGTCTTATTCCAAAATCACTATCTTGGTATCAGAACCATATTATGGTTTATCTTTCTCTCAACCATATATTTTCCAAAAATTTATCCTACTGTGGAGTCACTTTTCTTGGTTCCACACAATCTCAAGTCCTAGATGAAATAGTACTGCAGTACAATCATTATATACTCCATAATTATTATAACAAGTACATCATTGATACAACACTCAAATTACAAAATTCTTTAATAACAACATAATAACTCTAATCATTCCTCCTCATCTGTGGTAGTATCATAACTTGATTATTATCCAATAACATCATTTGGGGCATACTCTGATGATTTGAACATTAGTTTGCGTAGTGTCCCCACTCCTTGCAGATGAAGCATTGTACATTTGAAACCTTTTTCTTACCCTTGCAGTCACGCACTCGGTGTCCTTTTTCTCCACACTTATAACAAACTCCCATTCCCTTCAGGCAAATTCCAAGGTGTTTCTTCCCACAGTTATCACATATTGGAAAATTATTCTTTTCCCTCGTCCCTTTATCCATCATTCTATCTTCCATCCTTTTCTTCTCTTTCATCCCTTCAAATCCATAAGACTCAGAGAATTCTCTACTTATCTTATTAATACATGATACTATTTCTTCATAAGTTGATAACACATGGAAGAATATTTCCCTTCTAAATGTTGGCTTAATACAATGAAAGATATGATCCTTCTTACTCTTTGGATCATACGTATTGATGGAGTTCACCTTCCTTCTACTGGGAGCCATTTCTATACAATGCCATAAACTAGATTAGTTTATGAATCAAAATACATAATTCCATACTTATAAAATACTTAACATAAATTGAAATATTTATGGATATAATCCATAATCATAAAAAGGTTTTCTTTGAGGAAGTATATACTCATAACCATTCATAGCGGTTTGTAAAGAAAACGAGAATTATCCTAAGCATATCCCCCAGGAGTGTTGTAACCAAGAGTGCAGCAAGGCCCGTTGTCGTGCACCAGTTCCCGTTCGAGTCTAGCTCAAAGCGGTGTTTTCGGGTTTTACCCCTAGGTGCATCTGTGCCAGAGCCGCCTCTACTTGCTCGTATCCAGACAGGGACGTATTGCTCGGAAAACTCACAAAATCTCTACAATAACAAAATTCTAGGAAGTTCTTCTATCCTAATCCTCAAAGTCTATCTTCGGGCTATGTGCTCTAATCAGAGTTTATCTAAATCTAGCTTCCAAGGTTAGTACTAAACTGCCGCTGATACCAACTGTAACGCCCCGACCCCAGCTACCCAGAGTCGGTGCATTACTTCATAACATTGGCATGATCACAAAAGATCAAGTCTCGAAAGACCGATTAGTTTAGTATCCTTGGAAACACTAGATACATTCGTAAAACTTACATTACATCATAAAGTGAAAAACTACAATAACAAAGTCTCCATAGTCCACACTCATATCCTCTTCTCACAATCCCTGTAGGTCATTCATAAAATACTTCTTCACATCCTGGAAAATATTAAAACATTGAAAGGGGTGAGCTCAGATGCTCAGTAAGGATAACAATAATGCGGAAGCTTTTATAAATAAACTTTAACATTTAAGGCAATGTATAACTAAAACAAAAGCCTTTTTAAACTTAAACTTCAGCATAATATGGCAAAAATAAAATTAAATAATTCCATTTACTTACTCACATTGATATTATACTAGTCGAATAATCACATGCAATATCAATAACCACTTTCATAATGAGGGAATGTATAATGCCAGACATTCTGAAACATTTTGTCAAGGCCTCGGCCAAGACGTCTAAAATGATTAAGGCCTCGGCCAAAACCATAAATCAAATTAGGAAAGGGCCTCGGCCAATTCCACGTCTAGTTGTCTCATGAGACCTACCGATGCATCGAGGAGCTATAGCGGGCTCCACCCGTCACTTATTAAGTCCAATACATTCCTCATATGAATAGGTTTAAACATATCATAAACCATAACATAATCGTATCACATAAAACATGCATAAAGGAAACACAACATTTCCACATTTCAATCAAAAGATATCAATACAACACATTGATATAATAAAAACGCTTTCAAAACAATTTTCAATACCAAAATAAAAGAAATTTAAAACATGGTATTTATTTTTCTTTTAAAAAAATGTATGGCTTGTAGAGGAAGCCGAAACTCAAATAATGGTCACGGCGGCGGAGAAGTCGTTGTCGCCGTATATGTACGGAAATAAAAACATTCCCTTTTTGTCGTTTAGTAAAATGATTTGTATAAAAATATTCCTTTTGAATAAACGTAAAAGTCAAAGGGGTTTATACACTGTACAAAAGAAATTTCTGTATAAAACAAAATATGCCTCAATGAATGGAGATTGAGACGAAGTCCCTTAAAAAGATCATTTTTAAATAAAATATATCTATTATGTGTATTCACTATATGTACACATAAAGAAAGTATAAATACAATATACGACATAATAATATCATGACATAATTTGAAAGTAGGAGATTAACCCAAAGAATGGAAGTTGGGTTATGAAATTCCCTTACCTTGCGTCTTGTCCTGACTCGACCGTTCTTTAACCTTCTCAAAATCGGGTAACTCTTTTTGATTTGAGCCAAAGGCTTCCTTGGGAAGAGTTCTGCCCAAAGTGAGGCTTCTAGGAGTAATAGGGGGAAGTTGGGAGAGTATTTGGGCAGAGGTTGGCCGAGCCAAATGTCTTGAAGGTGTGAATAAGGTGGGAGATGTGGGGGCCTTTTATAAGTGGAGAGGAGGGGCTCTTTTGGAAAGATTGAAATGTTACATTATTACACAATTCTTTTCGGATTATAAAGGTCCCACACTTATATAATTAGAGGCTAAGGTGATAAGGGTTCGAAATATCCTCATCCAATAGGCTTTGGACAAGTGTAAGCCTTGGATTTTTCATTATCTTCTCATTTTATTTAAATCGTTAAATAATGAGGTCATCGCTGCATCATAATGATGTCATAAATAATTTAATTTATTTAATGTATAAAAATTATAAACAAATACTATGATGTAGGAAATCTTTTTAGATTTCTAATGGATATTTATAATCAAAATTTGGACTTGTGTAACCCCACTTAAAAACTGTTTTAGTAAAACAACTCATGTTTGTGTCAATTTAATTTTAACATTAAATAAATATATATTAATGTCATTTTCCAACTAAAGTGGCTCCATGGGGTCCGAAAGTTTACACATGGGTTGTCTTGGTCGGCCATGACTCATCCAATAGGAGTAGGACAAGTGTCATGCTCATCTCATATTATTAAAACATTATTTGTACCTTAAACTACACTAATTACCTCTAATCACGATTAAGAACTTAAAAGCTACTATTCACCAAAAAATTATTTTAATCTCATTGAACCACATTTTACTTGTTAATGACAACCATGTATGTCGGATTTTGGAAAATCAAATCACAGAAGTGGTAATATTTCATTTAAACGAAAAATCAGTTATTTAACTACCACTTAGTGGTTTCACTATTCATCAAAAATTGAAGTTTTTCAGAACAAGGCCAAAATTTCACCCTAAGCTATGTTTGATATTCCGAATTCAAAAATGATGTCTATTTTACAAAATTCCAAACATATAAGTTGCATTAATTAATTTTATAATTAATTCCCACTGTCATAACAAATAGCGTGTTTTTAAGAAATAATTTATATCAAAAGATTGGCAATTTTTTATGTCCAATTTCAATGTTAAATTAATTCTAATGACCACCATTGGAGAAAATGGTAAAAATATATTCTAATTATACTTTAAAACCACTCAATAGTATAACTTATCACTATAAATTATTTTTATTAAAAAAGTTGTTTTAAGTATTTTTCACAATTCATAAAAAATTAGAAGTTCTCAGAAAAATACCAAAAATTCAACATAGGCTAATTTCGATATTACGAATACAAAAATGAAGTCCATTTTGAAATATAAAATTTCTATAATTTTAAAAAGTGGTTATTACTATTCATAAAGGCTACTTTGATAAGTCGCGGTGTTTTAGAACTCGAAGTTGCATACAATGCAAGCTATTGCATTATTGAATGAGAAGCGTATCGTGGAAGCTCGGGGTGTTAAAAAGATCTTCAACATCTCCCATAAAGATATTCATTTTTTTTATACCTAAAACCTTTCTTTATATCCTGGGGAAAAGAAAACATAAAAGGGTGAGCTCAAATGCTCAGTAAGGGTAAACAAAAGAAATATCAATCACATCATATTCATAAGAACATAACATTTTGGAAATCTTAACCTGCAAAAGAGAGCATAATTTCATAACATGGGATAAATCATGGCAGTGAAATGTAATCACAATAATCATAACTTAAAACATGAAACTTTGTGGCATTCACACATAATCATAGAGAATCATTTCTTGTTAGTCAAGACTCATTGCCAAGACTATCTTAGTGGACAAAGTCCATTTCTGAATCGAGTGACCCTCGTTTCAGTCCTGTTTCACTGAACCGGTATAACCTACCATTACAGCCATGTCTATCTCATGAGATATAAAATCTTTACCCAATGCATTGGAAGGAGATATAGGTCCCACCCATCTTATAATGAATCATTTCTTATGTGTGCCACATAATCATAAACCATACATCATAGCGTAACCCATGTAATAAAAATGGGATTCTTAAACAACATGACATCATAAAACAATTCATATAAGATAAAGGAATTCATAAAAAATATTTCCATCACAACATAATCAAACCAATGTAATAATAGGGATAAAAACAGAACCCTTTTATTATCTTAGATGGAAAATAATTTTGATAAAATACTTGAACTCCATTCTTGAGGAAAATATCCTTTCTACTTCAAAAACATTTTTCCTTTAATAACATGTCATATAACTTTAAAATAAAAGAAGTTGATTAAAAAAAAACTTGAAAACTTGTAAAGGAAGTTTCTTGGAAATAATTTTTTAAAAATCCATTCATGCCGTATAAGTTAAAAAAACATTCTTCGTACTTTTGTCAGAAAAGTCAAAAAGTACCTCGTACGAAAAACGACAAAAGATTCCTTTCATTTCTTTTACTAAAAACTCACCGAAGGGTAAAAATGGATTTAAAAAATTTTAGGTGGATGGAAATAATATTACATATTTAGGAAACATGGATGTGGATGATAAAATACACCCCAGTAAATACTTACAAATAAACAATCTCTGATAAAAATGAGATTGTGATATTTCCCTTACCTTATGTCCGACTTGCTTTGTAAGTGTCCGAACCTCCTGTATAATGATTTAAATCATGTTATTGACTTATTCCAGAATCATATTCATTGTTATTATATCATATATGTTCCACTTATGACTTTATATTACCCATTCTTTTGTAAATTTATGTTAAAGAAGCGTTTTGGGTAAAATCGTCTCATTTGTCGTTCGTGTTTTTAACTTGTAATTATTCATATGATTACTTAGATCATGATTACTTAATTACAGAATATAAAACATGATTTATATATATATATTCATAATATACATATATAATAAATCAGTAAATGGAAAGAAATACACCGTTCATGGAGACGGTAGTCCGTACATACGCATGAACGCTGTTTTCGTTTCCTTATTGAATTGAATGGAATTAAGTAGATGGCATACATATAAATATAAATAATTACAGTATCATTATTATGTCATATATTTCATTAGAACTTATTATATATACTTTATAATCATTCATGAATGGTTAATCATTGAGAATGAATCTCATCGCGTCGTGGAGACGGTAGTCCGTACGTACGCACGAGTGATGATATCGTTCCCATGGTGGTGGAATTGTGTTGAAGTGTATGTATACTATTTCAGTATCAATATAACTTTATAATAATCATATATAGTTACTCATTAAACCATTATACCCATCCAATTAATGTGGTGGCGGAAAATAGATTACACCACGGCGTGGAGACGGTATTCCGTACGTACGCACGCGCGGTGATTTCCTTTTTTCCGTAGGATGGATAGATGGTAAAATAGGGTTGTTTCATACTTATAATAACATATCAGTATATGAGTGATACTGATGTTATTACTTCATAATGAAACAACCTAAGAAGAAGAAGTGGAAGAAGAAATAAAGATGAAAGAATTGGTAACGGTAATTACCTCTTCTTTGAAGCGCCTCTTTGAGACCTCCTCTTAGGGCACTAAAATTGGTCTTTGAGGAAGACCAGAACCTCTAGGATTATTCTAGGGAAGTGGAGAAGGGATTTTGGCAGAGGTTTCCCGAGATTGAGTGCTCAAATTGGTGTGAGGAGAAGGGGGAGGAGGTTCCCTTTTATAAGGGAGGAGAGGGGCACCTTAGGAATATCTCAAAATATTATTTTATATTAAAGTCAAAATCGGTTTATAATGGTTCCAAAGGGTCTTATTTCGAAGCTAAAGTGGGTATGGGTCGAAATCATATCAAAAAATAATATTTAGACAAGTTTAGGTTATTATTTTAACCTTATCAATTAGATTTAACCCTAAGTTAAATAATTTTACTTTTACCGTGTATTTTTGTTTTCTTTCACTATATGGTTAATACACTTACTATAACATGCCAAACGAACCCCAAATTGTATATTATTAATACATATATCCTTATCTAAGTCATTTGGCCTAATCTTAGATTTTTAGGAATAAAATAACAATTAATAATATAATATTTGATTTAAAAACTATTTTGTGTCAATTTTGAAACTATTTGATATATTATTTTTTTGAAAGTCATAACAGAACGATAAGTTCTAAAAAAGTTATTTAAATTAACAATAACATGTTATATTAACCTATAAAATTATTGTAAGCCATAAAAAGTCTCAAATTACATTTATTTGGGCATTTATAACATCAATTATGTCAATATTTCATTAATAAGACAATTACTGCATCATCTATGTGTCATAATAAATGATACTTATTTAATCCCTAAAAATTATAAATAAATTCCTATGATGTAGATAATTGTATTAGATTTCTGGAGACTATTCATGTTCGAAGTTTCATGAAGTTTATCACTAGATTAAAATTATTATACTTATAAGATTTAAGAAAGTGACATGATGTCACATTCTTTGGTTTTAATAATAATTAAATTATTTTCATTGAAACAATTTAATTAAATGAATCTAATCCGACCCTTAGGTGATATGGGTCGACTTTTAGTCATCCAATAGGATTTTGACATTTGTTAGGGTAATTTTAAAATATTATATTTTCCCTTAATTACCCGATTTACCTTTCACTATGGTAAATAAAATTTACCGTAGTTACTATTCATAATTTCCAAAAATAAAAAGTAGCCTATTAACATAATTTGGATCCACTGATTCCAAATATGGAATCCATTTTTTAAAATTCCATACACAGAAGTTGCAGAAATCAAATTATAATTAATCCCGTTGTTGAATAAAAACGGGTTTTTGTTTAAAACATTGCAAAAGATTGAATTGATTTAACCTACGAATTCAAGGTAAAATCAATGCTAATGACATACATTATATTAAATGGTAAAAATATATTCTATTTATACTTTAAAACCATTCAATATTATAATTTAACCACATAAGATATTACGATGAAAAAAGTTGTTTTTAATTAAAATATAGCGTGTTTTTACTATTCAATAAAATGTGAAAGTTACCAGAATAATATGAAAATTTTATCCAAAGTAAATTTTTATTTCTTGATTCCAAATAAGAATTTTATTTTGTCAAAATGAACTTATAAACATGTCAAAACCAGATTTAAAGTGGGTGCGCCATCCAAAGGCGGCAAAACTGCATTTTTTGAAAAATACTTATTTTACCCGAAAAATTTATTTTGTTCTTATACCATGTTCTAGAAATGTGTAAGATGAATAATAATGTTATAAAATTAAAAATTTAGTTAATACTATTCATAACGGCTAGTTCATGACAATATTATAATAATATAACATTGTTTATTAAAACCAGGTATTGCGTACAACACACGCTATCGAGGAAGGTCGCGATTGCGTGTAATGCAAGCCAAGTCAGGGTTGCGTGTTGTGAAAGAATCCTTCGTTGTTTCGTATAACAGAATCCAACCATATTTCATTTATACATTTAATATATATATATATATAATCAATGTTGCGTAGAATAACTATTATCAAAATTATATGTAACACGATCCCAGAATAGTGTTGCGTATTAATACGGTGTTGCGTATAGCGCAAGGTAATCTTGGTGTAGAATACAACACAAGACATTAATGAAATTAAAATAATATTTTTCATAAAATATCGGGGTGTTACATTCTACCCCCCTTAAAATGAATTTCGCCCTCGAAATTCATCGGGGTTATAAATTGTTTACTATTTGAAAGTTTCTTTGATAGAAACCCACATCATAAAAAGGAATACCAAAACTTATCTTTAAAAACAAAAGTATGAAACGTAACGGTTACCCAAATAAACTAATCACTGGGTTTCCACATAGGTGAAAATATGGATATGGAAGAGAAATCTAACCATTATGTTCTGATGGAGAGTGGTAGAGAACATGGCTATAGAAAAGCTAGCAATAACAAATCCATAAATTTGTGACGATCTAAGGTACCATCTGATTAATCAGATATACGAGCACTAGGACAACATTTTTGGTTTTCAAGATCATTTCCCTAAAGTTGATTAAATTGGAATTAGAAGAAATACTTTCGTGATTTTGGTATAGTCTCACTATTTGTCATTCTTTGGACAATTTCTACTTCATCTCTTAAAGAAATGAAGTTGAATTTGTCATTCGTGATGTGTTAACAGATCATGTGATATAATGATGGGTCATTCCATCTGTCTCAAAAGGTTAGAAAAGTTATCAAAAAATACATAAGTCCATCTAAAATGAACTTATACTTCATATATCATACTGCTTAATATAATAAAACTAGTTTCTACTAAACAGGGACTTCCTGTAGGCCAGTGGTAGGCGATAAAGGCCAGTCGCACTTCGGTTGTGGGTTCGATTCCTACAGCCTTGTCCGACGCGATGGGCTGTCGCCCGTCCTGCAGGTTGTCCTTTTTCTAAAACTATATTACTATAACATCCCATCAATAATATCGAGAAAACTTTGATCCTTAAACAATACTAACTTATTTCCAACATAATCCATTCCAATCTTTAGGCTTATCCATAATACTGCAGTCCACTCTCATAACATAGTGAAAACGATTACCAGAGATTTAACACCATCGTCGATCCCCATATATCATAAGATATGTTTTTTTGGTCACATTCCAAACATTCAAAGTCCTTAATCATGTATTCTCTTGAATACCCATTGAAACTTAATGAAAGCATGAATGCAGTTAAAAGTTAACACTTTACACATACCAAAATCCAAAAATTCTATATACTAAAACCATGAAATAACCTTCTCCTTATATCAGTCATGAGCTCATGAATACTATCAAACATTTAATTTTCTCCTTATCCCTTCATTATGCGCATATCATCTACATTCCAAAAATATCTGAATAACCATTCATGGATACTGGTAACATTAATCATACACTTTCAAAACTCAAGGAAAGACAACAGTGTAACAATCCATAGATGTCTCTTTATTCCATAGTAGCATGAGATTACTTATACAAAATTACACATGATAAAAATGTAATCATTCCACTACATTCTTAAACCATTGACCGAGCTTCAAAAATTCTTTCATCTCACATATAATTTGTAGTCTCTTCATCATCATCCACATAAATACTACCCATATGACCATACTGATTCTCTTCATGAGTCTTTCCCTTAGGGAATTTGTTTGCATAATGCCCATACATTCCACATTTAAAACACTTAACCATTTTTGATGTCGTAGCAATACCATTATCCTCATCCATGGTGTTAACCGACCCTTTTCCTTTGCACTTACTTGCTTTGTGTCCTTCTTTTCCACACCCAAAGCATCTTCCAGTTCCCTTGAAACATTCTCCCTGATACCTCTTCCCACATGATTTAAATAGGGGAAATTGAACTTTCTTTCCTCTATGATCATCATGGAACTCCATCTTTCTCTTATTAGTCGAGTCAGGAAACTTACCAATTTTTACTTTATTGATCATATTATGATATTGCTGATTCGGCATAATAATGATGTTTGGACTTCCAAATCCCATTTCATTTGGTTTCTCATGAAGAATATCATTCCATTGTCCATCATATCCTCCATTATTGTGAATCATCTTGTTTCCAGCCATTTTCTAAAACCCAAAAAGAATAGTGTGAGAGGCAAAAATCATAATAAAGGAGGAGTAACTTAAATATCTGACATCTTTGGTTTAATCTAATATCGTTACCATAGTTCTAGGAATATATCCTATACGTATACTTATCCTTAGGGGCATCCCTAGACATACCTTAGAAATATCTCTAGGGATCTCACTAACGTTTTCGCATCCTAGTTTCCAAAGGTTGACTAAACCTTTCCTCTGATACCAACTGTAGAGACCCGAAGCTTGACTTACATGGACTTTACATTACTTTTGTGGAATACTTAGTACATTACAAAAACACACACACAAGGACCGTAATAGTTTAGTGTCTTTGGAAACTCGGAATATAATCTTCTAATCGTGGTGAAAGATCTTCAACATCTCCCATAAAGATATTCCTTTTTTTTATACCTAAAACCTTTCTTTATATCCTGGGGAAAAGAAAACATAAAAGGGTGAGATCAAATGCTTAGTAAGGGTAAACAAAAGAAATATCAATCACATCATATTCATAAGAACATAACATTTTGGAAATCTTAACCTGCAAAAGAGAGCATAATTTCATAACATGGGATAAATCATGGCAGTGAAATGTAATCACAATAATCATAACTTAAAACATGAAAATTTTTGGCATTCACACATAATCATAGAGAATCATTTCTTGTTAGTCAAGACTCATTGCCAAGACTATCTTAGTGGACAAAGTCCATTTCTGAATCGAGTGACCCTCGTTTCAGTCCTGTTTCACTGAACCGGTATAACCTACCATTACAGCCATGTCTATCTCATGAGATATAAAATCTTTACCCAGTGCATTGGAGGGAGATATAGGTCCCACCCATCTTATAATGAATCCTTTCTTATGTGTGCCACATAATCATAAACCATACATCATAGCGTAACCCATGTAATAAAAATGGGATTCTTAAACAACATGACATCATAAAACAATTCATATAAGATAAAGGAATTCATAAAAAATATTTCCATCACAACATAATCAAACCAATGTAATAATAGGGATAAAAACAGAACCCTTTTATTATCTTAGATGGAAAATAATTTTGATAAAATACTTGAACTCCATTCTTGAGGAAAATATCCTTTCTACTTCAAAAACATTTTTCCTTTAATAACATGTCATACGACTTTAAAATAAAAGAAGTTGATTAAAAATAAACTTGAAAACTTGTAAAGGAAGTTTCTTGGAAATAATGTTTTAAAAACCCATTCATGCCGTATAAGTTAAAAAAAACATTCTTCGTACTTTTGTCGGAAAAGTCAAAAAGTACCTCGTACGAAAAACGACAAAAGATTCCTTTCATTTCTTTTACTAAAAACTCACCGAAGGGTAAAAATGGATTTAAACAATTGTAGGTGGATGGAAATAATATTACATATTTATGAAACATGGATGTGGATGATAAAATACACCCCAGTAAATACTTACGAATAAACAATCTCTGATAAAAATGAGATTGTGATATTTCCCTTACCTTAGGTCCGACTTGCTTTGTAAGTGTCCGAACCTCCTGTATAAAGATTTAAATCATGTTATTGACTTATTCCAGAATCATATTCATTGTTATTATATCATATATGGTCCACTTATGACTTTATATTACCCGTTCTTTTGTAAATTTATGTTAAAGAAGCGTTTTGGGTAAAATCGTCTCATTTGTCGTTCGTGTTTTTAACTTGTAATTATTCATATGATTACTTAGATCATGATTAATTAATTACAGAATATAAAACATGATTTATATATATATATATATATTCATAATATACATATATAATAAATCAGTAAATGGAAAGAAATACACCGTTCATGGAGACGGTAGTCCGTACGTACGCATGAACGCTGTTTTCGTTTCCTTATTGAATTGAATGGAATTAAGTAGATGACATACATATAAATATAAATAATTCCAGTATCATTATTATGTCATATATTTCATTATAACTTATTATATATACTTTATAATCATTCATGAATGGTTAATCATTGAGAATGAATCTCATCGCGTCGTGGAGACGGTAGTCCGTACGTACGCACGAGCGATGATATCGTTCCCATGGTCGTGGAATTGTGTTGAAGTGTATGTATACTATTTCAGTATCAATATAACTTTATAATAATCATATATAGTTACTCATTAAACCATTATACCCATCCAATTAATGTGGTGGCGGAAAATAGATTACACCACGGCGTGGAGACAGTATTCCGTATGTACGCACGCGCGGTGATTTCCTTTTTTCCGTAGGATGGATAGATGGTGAAATAGGGTTGTTTCATACTTATAATAACATATCAGTATATGAGTGATACTGATGTTATTACTTCATAATGAAACAACCTAAGAAGAAGAAGTGGAAGAAGAAATAAAGATGAAAGAATTGGTAACGGTAATTACTTCTTCTTTGAAGCGCCTCTTTGAGACCTCCTCTTAGGGCACTAAAATTGGTCTTTGAGGAAGACCCGAACCTCTAGGATTATTCTAGGGAAGTGGAGAAGGGATTTTGTCAGAGGTTGGCCGAGATTGAGTGCTCAAATTGGTGTGAGGAGAAGGGGGAGGAGGTGCCCTTTTATAAGGGAGGAGAGGGGCACCTTAGGAATATCTCAAACTATTATTTTATATTAAAGTCAAAATCGGTTTATAATGGTTCCAAAGGGTCTTATTTCGAATCTAGAGTGGGGATGGGTCTAAATCCTATCAACCAATAAGATTTAGACAAGTTTAGGTTATTAGTTTAACCTTATCAATTAGATTTAACCCTAAGTTAAATAATTTTACTTTTACCGTGTATTTTTGTTTTCTTTCACTATATGGTTAATACACTTACTATAACATGCCAAACGAACCCCAAATTGTATATTATTAATACATATATCCTTATATAAGTCATTTGGCCGAATCTTAGATTTTTAGGAATAAAATAACAATTAATAATATAATATTTGATTTAAAAACTATTTTGTGTCAATTTTGACACTATTTGATATATGATTTTTTTGAAAGTCATAACAGAATGATAAGTTCTAACCAAGTTATTTAAATTAACAATAACATGTGATATTAACCTATAAAATTAGTGTAAGTCATAAAAAGCCTCAAATTACATTTATTTGGGCATTTATAACATCAATTATGTCAATATTTCATTAATAAGACAATTACTGCATCATCTATGTGTCATAATAAATGATACTTATTTAATCCCTAAAAATTATAAATAAATTACTATGATGTAGATAATTGTATTAGATTTCTGGAGACTATTCATGTTCGAAGTTTCATGAATTTTATCACTAGATTAAAATTATTATACTTATAAGATTTAAGAAAGTGACATGTTGTCACATTCTTTGGTTTTAATAATAATTAAATTATTTTCATTGGAAAAATTTAATTAAATGAATCTAATCCAACCATTAGGTGATATGGGTCGACTTTTAGTCATCCAATAGAATTTTGACATTTGTTAGGGTAATTTTAAAATATTATATTTACCCTTAATTACCTGATTTACCTTTCACTATGGTAAATAAAATTTACCGTAGTTACTATTCATAATTTCCAAAAATAAAAAGTAGCCTATTAACATAATTTGGACCCACTGATTCCAAATATGGAATCCATTTTTTAAAATTACATACACAGAAGTTTCAGAAATTAAATTATAATTAATCCCGTTGTCGAATAAAAACGGGTTTTTGTTTAAAACATTGCAAAAGATTGAATTGATTTAACCTACGAATTCAAGGTAAAATCAATGATAATGACATAAATTATATTAAATAGTAAAAATATATTCTATTTATACTTTAAAACCATTCAATATTATAATTTAACCACATAATATATTACGATGAAAAAAGTTGTTTTTAATTAAAATATAGCGTGTTTTTACTATTCATTAAAATGTGAAAGTTACCAGAATAATATGAAAATTTTATCCAAAGTAAATTTTTATTTCTTTATTCCAAAGAAGAATTTTATTTTGTCAAATTGAACTTATAAACATGTCAAAAACCAGATTTAAAGTGGGTGCTCCATCCAAAGGCGGCAAAACTGCATTTTTTGAAAAATACTTATTTTACCCGAAAAATTTATTTTGTTCTTATACCATGTTCTAGAAATGTGTAAGATGAATAATAATGTTATAAAATTCAAAATTTAGTTAATACTATTCATAACGGCTAGTTCATGACAATATTATAATAATATAACATTGTTTATTAAAACCCGGTATTGCGTACAACACACGCTATCGAGGAAGGTCGCGATTGCGTGTAATGCAAGCCAAGTCAGGGTTGCGTGTTGTGAAAGAATCCTTCGTTGTTTCGTATAACAGAATCCAACCATATTTCATTTATACATTTAATATATATATATATACTCAATGTTGCTTAGAATAACTATTATCAAAATTGTATGTAACACGATCCAAGAATAGTGTTGCGTATTAATACGGTGTTGCGTATAGCGCAAGGTAATCTTGGTGTAGAATACAACACAAGACATTAATGAAATTAAAATAATATTTTTCATAAAATCTCGGGGAGTTACACACAAGGTCCCATGTTTTGTTTTCATCGTCATTATTAGTTACTACTTAGAGTGTTGGAGAATATTTTTCATCTTTTATAAAATCTATTTTTCCTCAGGTGGTGGATGAAGAAATGCAGTAGACAGAACTTTAACAATCAATCAACACCCCCCCCCCCCCGCCAGACTCTGGATAATTTAGCACACTCATATATCCTTATTTTATTTTAATACGGTCATAAATATTTTTCATATAACCTTAGAGAGACTCTATAATGGGGATAATCCTCCCTCCTCTGTACATATGTGCATGAAATTTCATTAATTTGATATCATATAGATAATCAAAGGTACATATATTTTCTACAATACTGACACATTCCTATCATGGGGTGTGGAAATAATAAATTTTACCTAAGTTAAAATTCAGTAAAGCGGGTAACCTAGGTTGCAACAATTATATTTTTCACATAAATTTGAGAAAGAATTAGAGGTTGTTTTAGAAATTCTTTGAGTTTAAAAAGAAAGAAAATAATTGAAAATAACATTTTAACACATGTGTATAAAGAGACTTATGGGGTTAGGGTAGGATAAAATTTTTCAATTTCATCATTATAATAAAAACCATTCACCTTATCTTCCTATTGAATAATAAATTAAATACTCCTCAATCTAGTTATCAATCACCCTTGGTTGAAGAAAGCAATTGAACTCACTCCTATGTGCATGGAAGTTCATAAACAATTCCCAGACACCTAGGGATACTCCCGATTGGAAATTGTTGATCCTTAGAAATATAGAAATGATTTAATAGTTCCACACATGTTCCAATGATCTATGTACACTCACCACCTAATAAAATAGGATCAATCTAGAAAAATTGCACTACACTAAGGGAGTTAAAAGTCCTTTAACCAATGATATAAACAATTAATAGACCAAAAACCAAAAAACAATCGCATTAAGATAATTGTTAAAAACTGTCAATAAAAATAATTCAATATAAAAAGAGATTTTTAAATTAAATTTCAGGAATCTAACATTAAAAAAGTGAAACTCCCTCTTCCCTGATCACTCAAAGTATTTACCCCTCCCTGTGAAGTGTAATATAGTTGACAAGGGAGGAAAATAGCATAATGAAACTAAGAAAATAGAAAATCCAAAACACTTCAAGAATCCAATCCTCTAAAACTGCCCCACTTTCTCATTCTTCAACAACTTTGAATAGAAGTAGAAACTCATATATATAGGGTCGAGGGGTTGAAAACTTTCCCTCCAGATTCACTCCTCTAAAAGATTGAGTTAATTTCACATCAAAAATGAAAAAATATTGGGTAGATTTATCCAAAAAAATTATTCCCCTTCATCTTTTTCATGAATTCACAAAATCTCAATATATTTTGACAAGTGACCAAAAGTTATCCTGGGATTACTGATGAAGACTTTTTCTGACTAATGTGACTTCTCAACTACCTACACTTTGGCACATAAAATGGATTCTTTAATGATCGAATATCTTTATGAAATTTATTATGAACATAATTATAGGAGTTATATTTCTATTACAGCTAGAATAAATTCATTTTGAGTTATGTAGGCTGATATAATCCTCATTAACAGAGGTGGGGTCCATTATATCAGATAGAAAAAAAAATTCACTTTATTTATTTTTATGGCTCATTGTGTGTCGAATTGGTTCGGGGTCAAGCAGAAAAAGTTGAATACAATGACCAAATAAATCCTAAAAAATGTATCACACAATTTTGATCAAAATTGTCAATGATACGCCTGGAATATAGATGATCCATAAAACTAATAAATTTACATAATTAAACCATTTTCATAATGAAGCCCAAAATCCACTAAAATACTAAAATGATGAAAATAAGAAAAAATTGGTTAATTATAAGATGTAAAATCATTGAAACACCCATGAAAAATAATAAAAATTCTATCTCTATAAATTCCCCCACACTTAGCACTTGGACTCCTAGAAAAGTCCGCATAAAAATCCAATCAATGAAAATTAAAAACACATACTCATGAGATCCACCAATTCCATACAAAAAATAAAAGATTTGATACCTCATAAATAACCATTATTTTATTTTATCTATTTATATAATTGAATATTTTTTCACTTAATTTATCCTCCCATGAACACAAGATACCAACCTCGCATGAAGTTTATCCCGTCTCAAAAATATAAATTTTCAATAAAGTTTTTCTCATAAAAACCAATGAAAGAGTCACCATAGTCTTGATAAATTCCTATTTTCCCTCCCAATGTAAGTCAAGGAAATGTGTTTATCATGAGGACTATGAAAGTTTTTTATATGGAATTCGATTGGTAGAATTTTAATGTAAAAATTTTCGAGACCAAATGAGGAGGTCTTGTCTATTTTGTTATTAAAATTACAACATTCTGATTTCCACTCAAGTACGGTCTCCTCCTCACTCCCCTTAACAGAAAATCAGCACAATCATCCTAAAAAATCATGGAATTTTCAAACAATTCATCATTTCAAAAGAAAACAATTTCAACCATCTTGAACATGATTTTTATGGAAATATCCACAATAGGTATAGCTTTCTTTTTCTTTAAAATCTCTAGAAAGGAAAAACTTTTAATAGAATTATTTTTTTTTCAATAGTAGAAAAATTTCTTCAACATTTTATTTTCCACCCAATATATCACCACACGCACTTAAGTTCAACTAGATCATGCAATTTTACCTCAAGAGCAGTTTGGATATAGAAAATTGGTTTTTAATATGGCTAACTATGTAGGATACTCATGGATTCGAAGGGATACAAGGATTTAATGTACAAGGTAGGCTGGAATAAAAAGTATTATTTTTAAAAGGGGTATTTAAAAAAAATTAAATTCTTTGATCATTTAAAATAAAAGTACCTCAAACCCTCATGTTTTAATAAGAATAAATCAAATTCTGGTTAAAGAAAGCATGGCTTAGTTCTCTCAAGAAGTGTGGTGAATGAAAAGAATATGAAACAAATGGTTTATAAGCCTTACAGGATAGTGATTTAAAATATAAATATAGTGATATGTGGCATGAGATTCAAAAATCAGAGTATTTTTCATGAAATTCACAAAATATTTGAACTTGAAACAAATTTGTTATCAATATTCATTTAAACTTAGTTTCCTAGAATAAAATGTTACACTTAATGAAACTAGTTTCAAAAATGGAAATTATAATCACTTCAACTTAAAAATTTTAGAAACATACAAAAATTGAAAAAGAAATAGAAAAAATTTGGAAATACGCAAATATTTTTTTTTAAAAAAAGGAAAACATCGAATGAAAATCAAAAACTAAAAAGGTTACCTTCCCCACACTTAAATGATGTAGTGTACAAAATGCATTCAAATGTATCTAACATGTAAAAAGATTTTAAATTGAATCAGAGTAAGAAATTATGTGTAAAGGAGAGGTACAACCTAACTTATTGGTAGTCCAACATTGAGTTAAGATTTTAAGGGTTGCACACTGAAAAAATATAATAAAAGGAACAAAAGAAAACATAAGATATTTATTGAATGAAATGAAAATATAAATAGTAACAGAAAATAAGGATATATATTGGTTTAATCACCTAAGTGGGACCTCAGTTTTGACTGCCTCTAGATGGGCAGTTCTAGCTTGTTATCCCCAATATGATGGTGGGTGGAGTTTCTTCCTCATGAACCAAGAAAACAACTTCTTTACATATTTCACTTATTCTTTTCTATTGATGTCTCTATGGATATATTACACAAAAACCACCCATAGGACAATAAGATACAACTTTTTTAGTAGGGTTAGGACAAATAATGAGCCCTCATATTTCTTATTTTTTACTTTCACAACTTCTTCTTCATTATCTAGTGATTTCTCAAGGTATGATGGATCAAGGAAGGAATAAAAGGGAATTTCATAGTGTAATTATATTTTAAAAAATAAAATCACAAAAAATAAATATCAAATTATTCCCTTTCAAAGTAAGTATCTTGCATCCCTTTTTACTTTTACAAAACCACATAGATCTTCACATGAACTCCCTCCAATAAATGATCAACTTATTCGGGGAGATCTAGATGTTTCTCTTTAGATGCATCATCTCATTCATCATATTATTCCAAGGAAAAATAAGCGTTTTTAGAATATTAAAATTTTATTAAAGGAGAGGTAATACTCAATTTGGTTTCAATAAAATTAGAAGATAAGTAGTTTAATAAAAGATCATCTCCCTATGTTTGTTCAGATTCAGTTTCTTCTTTAGTAGAATGTTCTTTATTGAGTTGAATTTCACTGGGTATATGTAGGTAGTCAGACTCATCTATTTGAATGATGAGGGGAGAATTTACTTCAACCACTGGTTCTGATTCTATTTGAGGTTGAGGTCCTTGATCCAATGTAACTTCCTCCTTGGAAATCAATCTTTGGTAATTAGTTTTAACTTGATTAACCATGTCCATCAATTCTTGAAGTGAGAAACCTATGACATATCCATTCATCATTTTCTTGCAAAAAAACATAGAGTTCATCAATCTTTTGAAATAGGGTCATCTCATCATTATATACCATTGCTACATGCACCTATGAGTTATCAATCCAAGATAAATAATTGTAGTTGGAATACATCATTAAATTTTTTTAGATTTTTTTTTAATTAAAATAAAGTAAAATATTTATAAAATGTTAAAATTAGATTGTTGGAACAGCCTCCCCAGCAACGACACCATGTCTTGAAATGTTCTTGTTGTGGGTGTGGAAAAGAAAAATATTACCTATCTTAAAATGTATTTAAGTGGATAATATAAGTTGTATCTAGATAATAGTTCACAAAAATTATGTTTCCACTTAAATTTGAGAAATAATAAGTTGTATTTTTTTAAATTTTTTGAGTTTAAAAAATTCATGCAATTGAAAAAAAGTTTGAACACAAGTGGATGAAGAGAGTGATGTGGTTTTGGTAAGACCACATTTTTCAATGTAATCATCACCATAAAAACCTTTAAATATCTCTTCCTTTTGAATAATAAATTAAATACTCTTCAATCAAGTTATCAATCAACCTTGGTTGAAGAAAACAATGGAACTCACTACTATGTGCATGGAAGTTAATAAAAAATTCACAAATAAATAAGGAAAGTCATTATTGGTATTTTTTATCCTAAAAAATATATAAATTATTTTCTAGTTCCACACACATTCCAATGACCTGTAGACACTCACCACATAATACAATATGCTCGATTGAGACAAATTTCACTAGGTTGGGGGATTTAGAAATTCTTAAACCAAATATATAAACAATGAATAATCCCAAAACCAAAACACAGTCACATTAAGAGAATTGGTAATCACTAAAAATAGAAATAATTCCATTTTAAAATATAGTTTTACATTAAATTTCAAGACTCATACATTGAAAAAGTGAAACTCCCCCTTCCCCGATCCACTAACACATCCCCTCCGTCACATTATTCAATAAATTTTAATATAAGTAAACACTCATATATATAGGGTTGAGGGGTGGAAAAGTTTCCCTCCATATTCACTCCTCTGAAAATTTGAGTCAATTTCACATCATAAAAGGCAGAATATTGGGTAGATTTATTTATAAATGTTGTTTCTCCCTCTCATTCTCATGTTTTCAAAAATTATCAGTATATTTGGACAAGCATCCAAAAAAATTTCCACATATTACTGTTGAAGACTATTTCTGCCTAATGAGAGTACTCAACTACCTCCACTTCGATGCATGGAATGCATGCCTTAATAATTAAATATCTTAATAAAATTTATTTTGGACATGATTAGAGGAGTCCTATTTCTATTTCAGCTATAATAATATCATTTGTATATTTGGAGGCTAAGATACTCTTTATTAATTAACGATGGTTCCATTCTGTCAGCTAGGAAACCTTTTCCACTTGATTTATTTTTTCTGGGACATTGTGTATCGAATTGGTTCGGGGTCAAGAAGAAAAAAAATTAGCTATGAGAAAGGAAATCCAAAAAATAAATCACTCAATTTGGATCAAAATTGCAAAATATATGCCTAAAATACATACTATCCATAAAACTACTAAATTTACAAAATTAAACAATTTTCACAATTAAGCACAAAAATCTACTAAAAATACTAAAATGAAGTAAATTAGATCAAATTGATTAATTGATAGGAGTTAAATAATTGAAACATAGATGAAAAATATATAATATATTTTATATATCAAATACCAATTAAACCAAAATACAAAAATTTTAATGATTGAATCATAATAGTAATTTTGCATAAAATATCCATAAATTACTAATGGTAAAAGAATCCTCATTGATGAATCTTATTTGGCCATTTCATGATCACGTAGTTTGAAAGGATAATTCGGGTGAAATGTATCATGGATGGATAGCACACTAATTTATACCTATGTTACTGGACTAAGTGATTGTATCTCAATATTCTATGCGGATAAATAATGATCCCTATAAGATTTGGATCTTTTTTATATTTCCCTATCATTTACTTAATCTTCATTTGGGGAAATCTTAGGAGGTGTGCACTTGGGTTTTTCTCAGTCCACAGTTTTATGGGTTTTCAACCTAATATGTTTTATGCCTTTTCTATTTTATAAGTAATTAATATTTCTTAGATCACAAAAAGTTCATGTCTAGTGAGCGAAGACTCAACTTTTTTCCAGGGTTCCCTTTTTATGTTTTCAATATGGAGATAATTGAGTCTATTTAAATTGGTTACTTAAGGTCTTTAAGGCTAGACCATCACTATATTTTAGTTAATTTTATCTCATACCATATACTATTATAGTTTAGGGTATTTTACCCCATCCCATCTATTTATATATTTAATGATATTTTAGATCATATTATTTGTTGTTGTAGTTTAGGGTCATTTATCTCAGACTATATATTGTAATATTTTAGGTTTTTATAGCTCGAATCATCTATTTATTATATTTAATAATGGGTATTCATGAAGGTTTTGAGACCCCTATATCCATTATGGGATTCTAAAGAATGAGTGTCCATAAGGGTTTCTGATACCCTACATTCTTAATTGATATTACAAAGAATGAATGTTCATGTAGTGTTTTGGTGCCCAAAGTTCTTGTAAGAAACATGAAGGATGAATATCCCTGATAAGTTGTGACACCCTTAATCCTTACCTTAAATGGTATTAGTGGATGATAAAATGATAAGGATGTTTAGTCCACTTGTATAGTTGGAATATGGCCTGTATAACTCAAATTTCCAAAACCTTAAACCAATTAATATGGAATGGGGCTGACATTTCAGGGAAGACCACAAAAAAAAAATAAGGTTCTGATTTCCACCACAGTGTTTATGGGTCTCATGAGGATTGGAGGTCCTTGTGGTGTAAATAGGATTCACCTCTAGTTTATGGTTCAAATTCCCTTTTCATGAGTCCATAGGACTTACATGCATGGTTAAGTAGAAGGATCCTCACTTCTTTCCTAGGGCCATGAAATATTTATAAACATTCAAATGTTTGTATGATGAAGATGGGTAGGGAGAAAAGATATATCCAAGAAGGGTTATAGAACCCTATGGATGTTTAGTTTTTTGTTGGGGAGATCAGGCCATGTTCCATGTGGTTTTGAATCATGTGTTGTAAGTCATTAAAAGGCTTAGGAATGGAATATCACATTACTACTTAGATAAAGGGTACAATACATGGTGATGTAAGGTCAAGATTGTATAATCCTCTTGAATAATATACTAATGGGGATTTTAAATCATGGTCTTGGAATATCAAATTTAACTGAATGTGTAATCTAGTTGGTATAGTTTAACCATTGATAATGGCGGAATCCCATATTTCTTATTGTCAGGAAAATAACGCCTTGGTTTAAGGGTCCCTCTTCTCTTAAGTCAGACATCCTGTGGGAATTAACTCTTTGGTAGGGTTTTAATTTTTTGGTTAATCCTAATGGGGTCCTTTTGGATTATTCAGTCCATGTTGCTAGTTTTTTAGAGGGAAAAACCAGGACCAAGGGATCCTAAGGTCTATGGGGTTCCAATATAAGAACATCAACGTAAGGAATTGTTTGGTATCAGTTCATACTTCAATGACATCAATGTGGTTTATGGAAAACATAATATTCAAGAAGGGTAGAAGAACCCTAAGAGTTGTGGCTTTTCCTAGTGAACACATTATAATGGTGAGAAGATGCGACAAATCGTGGCTCTAACATTTTCCAAAATTATATAGATGAAGAGTTTAGTGAGCAGAGACATAACTTTTACTTAGGCTACCCTATACAATTTTTTATCCTAACAAGTTTTATATCTCTTTAATTAGTATTTTAGGGTATTTCAATTTTGACCAAAAAAGGATAAAGTTTAAGTTCATACATCATTGAACAAGGTGTATGTAGTTTAAGTTAATAGTGCATATGGACCTAATATCAGGGGATTATTACACAATATCCTAATTAGGATTAAAATGGTAAAGAGTACCCTAGCCTCATTTTGGGTAGAAAATGAGTGTTGTAAATCAAGGATCCATTTTCTTATCTAATGATTAGTGGTGGGATATAATCAAGTTGAAAATGACTTTGAATCACTATAAGTTGATGAGATCCACGGTGATGATGTAAGGGTTCACAAGAATCATAAGGACCTTACAACATGGCCATGCTGCCTTTGGTTTATGGTTCTAAGCCCCTTATACAGATCCACCAATTTCACAGCTAAATAGAGAGATATTTTCTTCTTTCTAGGGGCCAAAAAATGTTGGAATAAACCTAATATTCTTAGGACACAAAGTTTGATATATGGATTGAGGTTCTTAAAAGATAATGGAAGCACCCCCAAACATTGTTTGACTAGGGTTAGGCTCTTAGGGTATGTTGAAAAGGAGTGATAATGGATGATGGTCTACATAACTTAACATCATGTGGTTGGGATTCATTTTTTGTGTAGTTTAATCTCATGCGACAAGGAAGTATTACTTACAGTTTAGTGTCATGCAGTAAGAATTTAGGAACCAACATGAAATTGTTCAAGAAACCATTGGGGAAAATTCACACTATTTGGGGGATTTTATATGTAGGAAACACCTTTTATCCATGAACATGATTATTTATGGGGATCTATTCTTGAAAATATTTTTCTCATTTGAAAGAAAGTTGTACGCAGATCTTACTCATACATAGGAAAACTGGTTTTGTATGAATTATCTTTTTTTTTAAAAGAGGTATATATAATTTTTATGGTTGGGATTCCTTTTTTTTTCTATGCATATTGTAAAGGAAATAATCTTTCTATAATCAGATCATTTAATGAGATCTCGCTACATAGATCTACCTCGTATGCATGGGATAGGGGCATTTTTTCTTCCCTTAGTGAGTCTCGACATCAAGGTCATTTGAGGATTAATCTAAATAGTGTTGGAACCATGGTCTTCTATGCATGATATGGTGTATGATTAGTTTTTGTTGTCAATCCTCAGTGGACGTTCAGAATGTGTATCAGCAAAGAGATCATACAGTTCAAGCAAACAACAGTATTAAAGGTGGCGCCGTTTCCAAGTGTTTTCCATATTTTTGGGCCTGAAAATTGACAAATAGAGAAAAGTGTTTTTGGAAAAGAGTCTTTCACACTGTGTACTTTATGGAGAGTAAAATTGTGTGCCATATGTTTTTCAAGATCATAAAATGGTAAAATGGTAAAGGGATAAGGGCCACGCAAGTTTTGGGCTGGTCGTGCAAGTGACTTGCGTGTCGTGAAGAGACTTGCATGCCGATTATTATGAGGATTGGAAACTTTCACGCCTATTGTTTTTCAAGATTATAACTTCAAAATATGGAAAATAAAAAAGGTCGCGCAAGTGAGTAGCACGACAGAGGCTAGGGAGGATGAGTTGCGCGCTGGAACCTGCACGCCGAGGGAAGACTTGCGCGCCACCACGCAGGGGGATCAGTTTGCCTATAAATAGAGGACCACCCCTCATCATTTTCAACAAAGTTCAAGACTTATAGATTTTTTGAGCTCTCTTCGCGCAAGTGTTTGAGTCGCGCAAGTGGTTGTTTGGTCGTGCAAGTAGAGGCTGCGTGCCGGTAGTTGGTTGCGCGATCAAGGTAGTTGGGGAGTGGAAGGCGCAGCTTCGCGCAAGTTTTGTGTTGAAGGAGGCAGTGTTGTGCAAGTGGTTTGGTGTCACCTATGTGCCGAATTTATACCGCACAAGTGACTTGTGCGCCAGGATTGAAACTTGCACGTCGGGCTTGGAGAAGCGCACCAGGTTTGTTAAAGTACATCTATCCTTTTTGAAGCCGTATGAAATCTGGAAGATCGCCCGATACCCTCAGCGCAAAGTGAGATTCGTCTACTGGTGAGAGTTTTACTTCAACAGAGCATTTACATACAACAAAGGATTCATTCTTATGCAATGATGAAGAGACCTTCACATATATAAACTAAGTGTGACTTCACTAAGGGCAGTGAGCCAGGGGGAGTCAACGGGAGTGACCCGAGGGAAGCAGTGAGCTATCCCTGAACCTTTGTAAAGGCAGTGAGCCTGGGATAGAGTAATTGTACCCGGACCTTTGTAATCCAAAACTAGTTTAGATTAGTGGAATTTGGTACGACCGAAAACTTGTCAGTGTATGCTCCTTGGATGTAGCCCTTAGTGGTGAACCAAGTAAAAAGTGTTGTGTCTTCTCTGTGCATGTGAATGTTTGTTTTCTGGTCATATTCTCCATACAGGTTCAACAAGTTCCTACCAACGTGGGAACAAGATCCATCACATTAAAAGAGAAAGTCTTCACCCTAATTCACCCCTCCCCTCTCAGGGTGTCCTAGGGTCCTTCAAGTGGTATCAGAGGGTAAAGGTTGCTAGTGTTGAATCTGTCCTTTTTCGTCATGGAGAATGCAGTCAATGTCAGGGAATTCCCTCACTTCGATGGAAGTAATTTTCAGATCTGGTAGAACAGAATGAGATCTCATCTATGATCTCTTGGAATGGAAGTTCTCTTTTCTACTGTGCAAGGAATACAAGTCACTGATCCAACAGGCCTGGCTATGACTGAAACAGACAGGAAAATTCTTGATGCAGATGCTAAAGCACAAAATGAACTCACTACAGCCCTTTCTGATCAGATCTACCTAAATTTGATGAATTGAACCTCAGCAAAATCCATGTGTGAAAAACTCGAGAATATTTATGAAGGATATAGCAAAGTAAAGGAGGTGAAACTACAAGTACTGCATAATCGGTTTGATGATTTGAAGATGCATCCAGACGAGAATGTGGACTCATTCTTCAATCGAATTACTGAAGTGGTTGGAGAAATTATGGGTCTAGGAGAATAAATCAAAGACATTGATATTGTAAAAAAAATATTAATAAGACTTCCACCTCTGTACAATATAAAGGTGTCAGCCGTTGAGGAAAGAGATCTTTCCAAACTTTATCTGGATGATCTACTGAGCAGCTTGGTAGCATATGAAATGAGAGTTAAACTAGAAGATGCTACGACTTGTGTGAGAAAGGAAATGGCATTCAAGGCCATGGATAAACTGAAAATATCAAAAGATAGTATCAGTGAAGATGATGAAGAAAAAGAAATTCTTTTTCTCATTGCAAAGAATTTCCAGAAGGGAAAAGGGAAATTCAAAGGTATGTTACCTCTCGCATGTTTTCGTTGTGGAAAAGTTGGGCACATTGTCTCTCGGTACTTAAGAAATATCAGTGATGAAGATAATGAAATGAAAGCTTCGAGAAGACTCGGAGAAGGTTCTTCAAAAAGGTAGACTTCAAATCTGGAAATAAAATGCAAAGGAAGAGTTTTGTCTGTGAAGAGGAAGAAGATGATAATGAATTCTATGATGAAGAAGAACTAGAATTCAAAACTAGGAACCATGCTTCCATGATGGCCACTGTTGAAAAGTCAGAAGATACTGGTGACGAAAAATAACTCAGAACTTGTGCAGATCCTGATATGCAACTTAATGATGCGGTTAGTAAGATTAAGATTAAATGTAAGAGCTGCAATAAGTGGAAATCAATTGTAGAAGAATCAACTAAATACGTTGATCAAATTGAAGCTGAAATTGAATGACTAGAAGAATTTAAGAAGGTAAAATCTAAAATAATTGAAAGCAATGATGATGTAGTGGATCTGAAGCTGAGAATTGAAGAGGAGGAAAATGTCATCAATGACCTCACCTCCAGAATTGATGAAAAATCCAAGACTTTTGAGGGTCTTGAGGAGGAAGTTGTTACTATAAGGAGTAAACTTGAGACTGAATCAATTCCAAAAGAATCGAGGAAGAAAATACAGTTTGTAAGATTCTCATATGTAGAATTACTGGCAATATCCAATTGTGGTTCATATGGGATTGGAAAAATCTTGAGTGATCAAAGACCCGCTTGCATGGGAAAGAGTGGAATTGGATGTGAAGCTGAGACATCAACTGCTAGATGTGAAAATATCCAAAAGAAAGATAATATGAAAGTTGAACATGTTAAAACATTGCCTAAAGTGCTGAAAAATAAACCCTCAATCCAAACTAAAAGGAGAACTGGAAATTATCCTCAAACATTCATAAATGATAGACAATCTAACTATTCTCGCAATGAAGAAGGTATGAGGATAAATTCAAGTGGGAAGACATTTCCTCTCATGAAGTGTCAGTTTTGTGGCTATCTGGTCCATACCATGTCTTATTGTGAAGAGGCAAGAAGATATCTGAATGGAGAAGATATAAAAGTTCAACAGAGGAGAAAAAATTCATATCCTAATTCTTATAGAAGAAAAAATTTCTATGGATGTTGTTACAGTTGTTCTAACTTTGGTCATAAGGCTGCTACTTGCAGGCATAGAAGGGACATGGACACCTCATACCAAAGTTCAAGACAAGTCAAGTCTCATCAGCAAGATAGTGTTGCTCTTTCAAACAGGTTTTCTCTTCTCAAATAAGATTTCGACTATGAAAAACATGGGTATGCGGAAGAGATAATTGAAAGGCCATCAGTACTCTATACTCATTCCAATGTCTCATGGAAGGAAAGGAAGAATATTTAGAAATCCAACCTCGTAGAGGTGGCCCTAAAAGCTACAAATAAAAAAAGTACCTGGATTCTGGATAACGGTTGTTCATCTCATATGACAGGTAATGTTGGCCTGTTAACGGATATCAAAAGGATGGTTGATGGTACAGTACGATTTGGTAATTATGGAGCTTTGGAAATCAAAGGGAGTGGAAGTACCGAACTAGCTAATGGAGAACTAAAGAATACTGAAGTCCTTTACGTAGATGTCCTGCATCATAATCTCCTCAGCGTGAGTCAACTCTGTGACTCGGGACTTATAGTTACTTTTAATAAGAAAGGTTTCACTATCAAGGGAAAGATGGTCAATTCACTTATGAAGGGATGAAAAACAGAAGGCAACTTGTATCAGGTTGATAGTGAAGAAAATGTCTGTTACATGACTGTTGAAGAAGAAAACAATGTGTGGCATCGGAGACTAGGAAAAATCAATCAATAATACATGGAGAAAATATCAAATTTGAGAATTTTCAAGGACGTTCCCAACCTGAAGCGTGAGCGTGAAAAATCTTGTGATGCTTGCATTCGTGGGAAGCTGTTCTGCAGGTCATACCGGCCAAAGAAGAAAAGGGAATCTCACCTTCTTGATCTGATTCATACAGATGTATGTGGGCTGATAAATGTTGCTGGAACTCATGGAGAAAAGTACTTTGTCCTTTTCATAGATGATTACAGTAGAATGGCATGTGTGATGGTCATTCACATGAAATGAAAAGCCCTTTACTGCATGAAAACATATCGGCGAATCGCCGAGAATGATACTGGACGAACAATCAAAGTGTTGTGATATGACAATGGAGGAGAATACACGTCCATTGAATTTGAAAATTGTCTGGAGAAGCATGGGATACCGCATGAGGTAGCTGCTGTGAGAACTACACAACAAAATGGAGTTGTTGAACGTAGGAATCGACAGGTGAACAACATGGCACGAACTATGCTGATTGAGAGTCGTATTGTATGACATTACTGGAAAGAGGTTGTTCAAGCTGCAGTGTACATTCAGAATCGAACAGGACTCTATATGGGTGAGACGAAGACACCATATGAATTGTGGCGTGGACGGAAGCCCTCTTTAAAATGATTTCGTGTCTTTGGAAGTAAATGCTTCATCAGGAACAAAGAAGTAAATCAAGGGAAGTATGGCGACAATGCAGATGAAGGAATTTTCCTCGGCTACTCAATGAACAGAAAAGCCTACAAATGTTTCAACAAGCGTTTAGGAAGGATTGTGGAAAGCAGAGATGTTAAGATAATTGAAGATAAAACCACAAATGCTTCAAGGATGTCATATGATGATGTGATAGAAAGTTAGGAAGAAAGTGAACGTAGAGAAAATACAAATGTAGAAATAGAGGAAGTTGTACAAAACACTCAGCAGTCACATCATGGTGTTGACTCAGAAGAAGAATCTGAAGAAGAAACTATGGCGGAAGAGAATGCAACTGAACCTGAAAGGAGAAATCAAAGAGATGAGATTGATCTATCTAACATAATTGGGGACAAGAGTACACCCACTCAAACTAGAAGGATGAGGAATAACACACAATCTACATTTCTATCAGTTGTAGAGCCACCCTCATTCGAAGAAGCTGAAAATGATGATTCTTGGGTGAAAGCCATGAATGATGAATGAGATCAGATTGACAAGAATTAGACATGGGATCTTGTCTAAAGACCCGAAGGTCACAATGTGATTGGTACCAAATGGATCTTCAAAAATAAGTTTTATGAACAGGGAAGTGTCATCAGAAACAAGGCACGACTGGTATGTAAAGGATACTCTCAGATTGAAGGCATTGATGTTGAAGAAACCTTTTCTCCAGTGGCTATACTGGAGTCAATCGGGATTTTCCTTGCCACGACACTCCAAAGAGGATATAAATTATATCAAATGGATGTCAAGACAGCATTCTTGAATGGTGTACTCGAAGAAGAAGTCTACATTGAACAACCAGTGGGCTTTGTTTTAGGTGCTGATGAAACAAAGGTCTGCAAACTGAAGAAAGCTCTATATGGTTTGAATCAGGCACCACATGTGTGGTACTCGTGGCTGGATTCATATTTCAAGAAGCTGTAATTCAAGAGAAGGAGTGGATCACAATCTCTATGTGAAGAATTATCCAAAAGAACAATTCATGGTTCTAGTCTACATAGATGATATCATATTTGGTGGCAGTAGGCAGAAATCAGTGGATGAATTTTCCAATCACATGAAATCAGAATTTGAAATGTCTATGATTGGGGAGATCAAATATTTCTTGGGGATGCAGGTGATTTAAAAGAAGGAATACACTTTCATTTCTCAGGAAAAGTATGCAAGAGAGATACTAAAGAAGTTTAATATGCATGACTCCAAACCAATGTCAACTCTGATTGTAGTTGGAACTAAACATAGAAAGCATGAGGATGGGGCCTATGTTGATCCCACCATGTATAGGAGGATCATTGGGAGCCTACTGGACCTGACAGCGACATTGCCAGATATTGTCTTTTCCACATGCCTTGTGGCCCACTTTCAGAGTAATCAAAAGAAGGAACATATGGAAGCAGTAAAATGAATCATGAGGTACATTCAAGGTACACATAACTTCGGGTTATTTTTTGTTGTAGGTAGGGGTAGTTAATTATCAGCGTTTTTTGATGCTGACTGGGCTGGTGATGTAGTAGACATGAAGTCCACTAGTGGTGGAGCCTTGTATATTGGGCAGAAATGTGTTGGCTAGTTGGGAAAGAAACAAGAAAGTACTTCACTTAGTACTGCTGAAGCTGAGTATATCCCTGCCACAAAGGCATGCACTCAACTACTATGGATGATGCAACAATTAACAGACATTGGTGATGAGGTAAAGAAACCAATGGTGATTTAATGTGATAATAAGAGTGCAATTCATCTTACGAATAATGATGTTCATCATTCCCATACGAAACATATTGAAATCAGGTATCACTTTATCAAAGAAAAAGTTGAACAAGGGGTGATTAGAATGGATCATGTGGGAATTGATGAGAAAGTGGATGATATCCTGACCAAGCCACTGTCAGCAGCTATGTTTGAGAATAATCGGTTTAACCTCGGTGTTTAGCCACCTCCCAGTGCATAAGGAGGTTATGCAATACCCCTCTCCCCGATTATGATAACTGTTTTTTTCTGTTTGTGGATGTGATGCAGGTTTGTGGGGGAGATACTATCCAGGGGGAGTATGGTTTGAGCTGAACAATGAAAAAATTACCAGGCTTTGGGTTTATTGTCAATGGGGGAGAAAGGAATAAATTTGATCATGTTTAGGCATGTAATGCTCCTATGACATAATGCGAATTCAGTGTCACTGATAAGATGAGAATGATAAGAAGGAATTCATCAGTAATGTAATGATTCTTGGGCATCATTGAGAATTCCAAAACAATGTAACCCAATTCAAGCTTCCTCCCTTTTTTTCTACACCGAGCATTTCTCACATAGACTTAGAGTGTTGGCTAAGTTGATTCTTTCATTTTTTGTTTTCACATGAATGGAGATCTATTGAATTTTTTTTATAATTGTCAACAAACCCAAAGGGGATATTATTGGAACCATGGTCTTCTATGCATGATTTGGAGTATGATTTGTGTTTCTTTTCCATCCTCAGTGGACATTCAGAATGTGTATCAGCAATGAGATCATACAGTTCAAGCAGACAACAGTATTGAAGGTGGCATCGATTCCCATTGTTTTCTATATTTTTGGGCCTGAAGATCGACAAATGGAGAAAAGTGTTTTTGGCCAAGAGACTTGGTCATCGTGTACTTGATGGAGAGGAAAATTGTGCGCCATATATTTTTCAAGATCATAAAATGGGAAAATGCCAAAGGGATAAGGGCCACAAAAGTTTTGGGCTGGTCGCGCAAGTGACCTGCACATCGTGAAGAGACTTGCACGCCGATGCCTAGGAGGATTGGAAACTTGCGCGCCTATTGTTTTTCAAGATCATAAATTCAAAATATGGCAAAGGAAAGAAGTTCATGCAAGTATTAGTGTGGTCACGCAAGAGAGTAGAACGATAGAGGCTAGGGAGGATGAGCTGCGCGCTGGAACCTGCGCGCCGAGGGAAGACTTGTGTGCCACCGCACAGGGGGTCCAGTTTTCCTATAAATAGAAGACCACCCCTCCTAATTTACAAAAAATTTCAAGACTTAGAGATTTTTCAAGCTCTCGTCGCGCAAGTGGTTTTTGGGTCGCGCAAGTAGAGGCTGCACGCCGGTAGTTGGTTGCGCGATCAAGGCAGTTGGAGAGTGAAAGGCGCAGCGTCCCGCAAGTTTTGTGTTGAAGGAGGCAGTGTCGCGCAAGTGGTTTGGTGTCACCTGTGCGCCGAATTTATACCGCGCAAGTGACTTCCGCATTGGGATTGAAACTTGCGCACTGGGATTGGAGAAGCGCGCTAGGTTTGTTAAAGTACATCTATCCTTTTTGAAGCTGCATGAAATCTTGAAGATTGCTCGGTACCCTCAACGCAAAGTGAAATTCATCTACTGGTGAGATTTGGACTTCAACATAGCATTTACATACAACAAAGGATGCATTCTTATGAAATTATGAATAGACCTTCACTTCTATAAAATGAGTGTGACTTCACCAAGGGCAGTGAGCCAGGGGGAGTCAATGGGAGTGACCTAAGGGAAGCATTGATCTATCCCTAAACCTTTGTAAAGGCAATGAGTCTGGGATAGAGTGACTGTGCCCGAACCTTTGTAATCCACAACTAGTGTAGATTAGTGGAATTTTTTATGACCGAAAACATGTCGGCATATGCTCTTTGGACATAGAACTTAGTGGTGAACCAAGTAAAAAGTGTTGTGTCTTCTCTGTGCATGTGAATTTTTGATTTCTGATCATATTCTTCATACATGTTTAACAAGTTCCTACCAACGTGGGAACAAGATCCATCACATTAAAAGAAAAAGATTTCACCCTGATTCACCCCTCCCCTCTCAGGGTGTCCTGGGGTCCTTTAAGTGGTATCAGAGGGTAAAGGTTGCTGGTGTTGAATCTGTCCTTTTTTGTCATGGAGAATGCAGTCAATGTCAGGGGAATCCCTGACTTCTATGGAAGTAATTTCCAAATCTGCAAGAACAGAATGACATCTCATCTATGATCTCTTGGAATGGAAGTTCTCTTTTCTACTGTGCAAGGAATACAAGTCACTGATCCAACAGGCCTGGCTATGACTGAAACAGACAGGAAAATTCTTGATGCAGATGCTAAATCACAAAATGCACTCACTGCAGCCCTTTCTGATCGAATATACCTAAAGGTGATGAATTGGACCTCAAAAAAATCCATGTGGGATAAACTCGAGAATATTTATGAAGGAGATATCAAATTAAAGGAGGAAAAACTACAAGTGTTGCACAATCAGTTTGATGATCTGAAGATGCTTCCAGATGAGAATGTGGACTCATTCTTCAATCGAATTACTGAAGTGGTTGGAGAAATTTGGGGTCTAGAAGAAGAAATCAAAGACATTGATATTGTAAAGAAAACACTAAGAAGACTTCCACCTCTGTACAATGCAAAGGTGTCAGCCCTTGAGGAAAGAGATCTTTCTAAACTTTCTCTGGATGATCTACTGAGCAGCTTGGTAGCATATGAAATGAGAGTCAAACTAGAAGATGCTAAGACTCGTGTGATAAAGGAAATGGCATTCAAGGCCATGGATAAACTAAAAATATCAAAATATAGTAGTGGTGAAGATAAATAAGAAAAATAAATTCTTTCTCTAATTGCAAAGAAGTTCCAGAAGGGAAAAGGGAAATTCAAAGGTAAGTTATATCTCACATGTTATCTTTGTGGAAAAGTTGGACACATTGCCTCTCAGTTCTTAAGAAAGATCAATGATGAATATAGTGAAGATGAAAGCTTCGAGAAGCCTCGGAGAATGTTCTTCAAAAAGGTAGACTTCAAATCTAGAAAGAAAATTCAAAGGAATAGTTTTGTTTGTGAAGAGGTAGAAGATGATAATGAATTCTATGTTGAAGAAGAACTAGAATTCAAAACTTGGAACCATGCTTCCATGATGGCCTCTGTTGAAAAGTCAAAAGATACTGGTGAAGAAAAACAACTCAGAACTTGTGTAGATCCCAAGATGCAACTTAAGGATGCGGTTAGTAAGATTAAGATTAAATGTAAGAGTTGCAATAAGTGGAAATCAATTGTAGAAGAATTAACTGAATACATTGATCATCTTGAAGCTGAAATAGAATGACAGGAATAATTTTTGAAGCTACAGTCTAAAATAGTTGAAATCAATGATGATGTAGTGGATCTGAAGCTGAGAATTGAATAGCAGGCAAAGGTCATAAATGACCTCACCTCCAGACTTGATGAAAAATACAAGACTGGTGAGGGTCTGGGGGAGGAATTTCTTACTCTAAGGAGTAAAATTGAGACTGAATCAATTCCAAAAGAATCGAGGAAGAAAATACAGTTTGGAAGATTCTCAGATACAGAATTACTGTCAAGAGACAAGTGTGGTTCAGATGGGGTTGGAAAGATATTGAGTGATCAAAGACCCACTTGCATGGAAAAGAGTGGAATTGGCTATGAAGCTGAGACATCAACTGCTGGAAGTGAAAATATCCAAAAGAAAGATAAGATGAAAGTTTAACATGTTTAAACTTCGCCTAAAGTGCTAAAAAAGGAACCCTCAATCCAAACTAAAAGGAGAACTAAAAATTATCCTCCAACATTCAGAAATGATAGACAATCTAACTATTCTCCCAAGGAAGAAGGTATGAGGAGAAATTCAAGTGAGAAGACATTTTCTCTCATGAAGTGTCAGTTCTATGGCTATCTGGGCCATACCATGTCGTATTGCGAAGAGGCAAGAAGCTATCTGAATGGAGAAGATATAGAAGTTCAAAAAAGGAGAAAAAATTCTTATCCTAATTCTTAGAGAAGAAACAATTTCTATGGATATTGTTATCGTTGTTCTAACTTTGGTCAAAAGGCTGCTACTTGTAGGCAGAGAAGGGACATGGACACCTCATACAGAAGTTCAAGACAAGTCAAGTCTCGTCAGCAAGACAGTGTTTCTCTTTCAAACAGGTTTTCTCCTCTCAAAGAAGATTTCGACTATGAAGAACCTGGGTATGCAGAATAGATAATTGAAAGGTCATCAGTACTATATACTAAATCTAATGTCTCATGTAAGGAAAGGAAGAAGATTGAGAAATACAACCTTGTATAGGTGGCCCTCAAAGATACAAAGAACAACAGTACCTAGATTCTAAATAGCGGCTGTTCATCTCATATGACAGTTAATGCTGTCCTGTTAACAGATATCAAAAGGAAGGTTGATGGTACAGTACGATTTGGTAATGATGGAGCTCTGAAAATAATCTCCTCAGCGTGATTCAACTTTGTGACTCGGGACTTAAAGTTACTTTTAATCAGAAAGGTTGCACTATCAAGGGAAAGATGGGCAATTCACTTATGAAGGGATGCAGAACAGAAGGCAACTTGTATTAGGTTAATAGTGAATAAAATGTATGTTACATGACTGTTAAAAAAGAAAACAATTTTTGGCATCAGAGACTAGGACACATCAATCAACAAGACATGGAGAAAATATCAAAATTGAGAATTGTCATGGGCATTCCCAACCTGAAGCGTGAGGCTGAAAAATCTTGGGATGCTTGCATTCATGGGAAGCTGCTCTGCAGTTCATATCGGCCAAAGAAGAAAAGGGCATCTCACCTTCTTGATCTGATTCATACAGATGTATGTGGGCCGATAAATGTTGCTGGAACTCATGGAGAAATGTACTTTTTCTTTTTCATAGATGATTACAGTAGAATGGCATGTGTGATGGTCATTCATAGGAAATGACAAGTCCTTGACTGCATGAAAAAATATCGGCGAATCGCTGAGAATGATACTGTATGAACAATCATAGTGTTTTGATCTAACAGTGGAGGAGAATACACGTCCATTGAATTTGAAAATTATCTGGAGAAGCATGGGATACATCATGAGGTAGCTGCTTTGAGAACTCCACAACAAAATGGAGTTTTTGAATGTAGGAATCGATAGGTGAACAACATGGCACAAACTATGCTGATTGAGAGTCGTATTCCATGATATTACTGGAAAGAGACTGTTCAAGCTGCAGTGTATGTTCAGAATCAAACAGGACTCTATATGGGTGAGACGAAGAAACCATATGAATTGTGGCATGGATGGAAGCCTTATTTAAAACACTTTCATGTCTTTGGAAGTAAATGCTTCATCAGGAACAAAGAAGTAAATCAAGGGAAGTATGGAGACCATGTAGATGAAGGAATTTTCCTTGGTTACTCAATGAACAGAAAAGCCTACAAATGTTTCAACAAGCATTTAGGAAGGATTTTGGAAAGCAGCGATGTTAAGATAATTGAAGAGAAAACCACAAATGATTTTAAGGACGTCATATGATGATGTGATAGAAAGTCAGGAAGAAAGTGAACATGAAGAAAATAAAAATGCATAAATAGAGGAAGTTGTACAAAACACTCAGTATTCACATCATGATGTTGACTCAGAAGAAGAATCTGAAAAAGAAACTGCGGCTGAAGAGAATGAAACTGAACCTCGAAGGAGAAATCGAAGAGATGATATTGATCCATCCAACATAATTGGGGATAAGAGTGCACCCACTCAAACAAGAAGGATGAGGAATAACACACAATCAACATTTCTATCAGTTGTAGAACCATCCTCATTCGAAGAATCTACAAATGATGAATCTTGGGTGAAAGCCATGAATGATGAATTAGATCATATTGAAAAGAATCAGACATGGGATCTTGTCCAAAGACCCGAAGGTCACAATGTGATTGGTACCAAATGGATATTCAAAAATAATTTTGATGAGCAGGGATGTGTCATCAGAAACAAGGCACGACTGGTATGTAAAGGATACTCTCAGATTGAAGGCATTGATATTGAAGAAACCTTTGCTCCAGTGGCTAGACTAGAGTCAATCAGGCTTTTCCTTACCATGAAACTCCAAAGAGGATATAAATTATATCAAATGGATGTCAAGACAGCATTCTTGAATGGTGTACTCGAAGAAGTCTACATTGAACAACCAGTGGTCTTTGTTTTAGGTACTGATGAAACAAAGGTCTGCAAACTGAAGAAAGCTCTATATGGTTTGAAGCAGGCACCACGGGCATGGTTATCGTGGCTGGATTCATATCTTAAGAAAGTGGAATTCAAAAGAGGAGGAGTGGATCACAATCTCTATGTGAATAATTCTCCAAAAGATCAATTCATGGTTCTAGTCTACGTAGATGATATCATATTTGGTGGCAGCAGGCAGAAATCAGTGGTCGAATTTTCCAATCACATGAAATCAGAATTTGAAATGTCTATGATTGGGGAGATCACATATTTCTTGGGGCTGTAGGTGATTCAAAAGAAGGAATACACTTTCATTTCTCAAGAAAATTATGCAAGAGAGCTGGTGAAAAAGTTTAATATGCAAGACTCCAAACCAATGTCAACTCTAATTACAGTTGGAACTAAACTTAGAAAGCATGAGGATGGGGCCTCTGTTGATCCCACCATGTAAAGGAGGATCATTGGGAGCCTATTGTACCTGATAGTGAAACGGATAGATATTGTCTTTGCCACATTCCTTGTGGACCGCTTTCAGAGTAATCCAAAGGAGGAACATATGGTGGTAGTAAAAATAATCATGAGGTACATTCAAGGTACACATAACTTCGGGTTATTTTTTTCTGCAGGAAGGGACAGTGAATTATCAGCGTTTTTTTATGCTGACAGGGCTGGTTATGTAGTAGATAGAAATTCCACTAGTGGTGGAGCCTTCTATATTGGGCAGAAATGTGTTGGCTGGTTGAGCAAGAAACAAGAAAGTACTTCGCTTAGTACTGTTGAAGCTGAGTATACCTCTACCGCAAAGGAATGCACTCAACTGCTATGGATTATGCAACAATTAACAGACATTGGTGATGAGGTAAAGAAACCAATGGTGATTTAATGTGATAATAAGAGAGCAATTGATCTTACGAAGAATCCTGTTCAGCATTCCCTTACGAAACATATTGAAATCAGGTATCACTTTATCAAAGAAAAAGTTGAACAAGGGGTGATTAGAATGGATCATGTGGGAACTGATGAGCAAGTGGCTGATATCCTGACCAAGCCACTATCAGCGACTGTGTTTCAGAAGCATCGGTTGATCCTCGGTGTTCGGCCACCTCCTAGTGCATAAGGAGGTTATGCAATACCCCTCTCCCTGATTATGATAACTATTTTTTTGTTTATGGATGTGATGCAGGTTTGTGGGGTAGATACTATCCAATGGGAGTATGCTTTGAGCTGAACAATGAACAAATTACCAGGCTTTTGGTTTATTGTCAATGGGGGAGAATGAAATAAATTCAGGCATGTTCAGGAATTTAATGCTCCTATGACACAATGCGAATTCAGTGTCACTGATATGATGAGAAGGATTATAAAGAATTCATCAGTCATGTAATGATTCTTGGGAATCATTGAGAATTCAAAAACACTGGAACCCAATTCAAGCTTCCTCTCTTGTTTTCTACACCGATAATTGCTCACGTAGACTTAGAGTGTTGGCTGAGTTGATTCTTGTGTTTTTGGTTTTCACATGAATGGAGATCTATTGAATTTATTTTATGATTGTCAACAAACCAAAAGGTGGATATTGTTGGAACCATGGTATTCTACGCATGATTTGGAGTAAGACATGTGTTTGTTTTCAATCCTCAGTGGACGTTCAGAATGTGTATCAGTAAAGAGATCATACAGTTCAAGAAGACAACAGTATTTAAGTTGGCGTTGTTTCCCAGTGTTTTCCATATTTTTGGGCCTGAAGATCGAAAAATAGAGAAAAGTTTTTTTGGAAAAGAGACTTGCACGCCTTGTACTTGACGGAGAGTAAAATTGCGTGCAATATGTTTTTCAAGATCAGAAAATGGTAAAATGGAAAATGGATAAGGGCTGCGCAAGTTTTGTGTTGGTCACGCAAGTGACCTGCATGCCGTGAAGAGACATGTGCGCTGATGCCTAGGAGGATTGGAAACGTGTGCACCTATTGTTTTTCAAGGTCATAACTTCAAAATATGGAAATGTAAAGAAGTTTGTGAAAGTATTAGTGTGGTTGCGCAAGTTAGTAGCGCGACAAAGGCTAGGGAGGATGAGGTGCGCACCAGAACCTGTATGCCAATGGAAGACTTGCGCGCCACCGCACAGGGGTCCAGTTTTTCTATAAATAGAGGATCACAACTCCTCATTTGCAACGAAGTTCAAGACTTAGAGATTTTTCGATCTCTCATCACGCAAGTGGTTTAGTCGCGCAAGTGGTTGGTGGGTCACGCAAGTAGAGCCTGCATGCAAGTAGTTGGCTGCACGATCAAGGAAGTTGGGGAGTGAAAGGCGCAGAGTCATTCAAGTTTTTCATTGAAGGAGGAAGTTTCGCGCAAGTGGTTTGGTGTCACCTGCGTGCTAAATTTATACCAAGCAAGTGAATTGCGCGCCGGGATTGAAACTTGTGCACCGGGCTTGGAGAATCGCGCTAGGGTTGTTAAAGTACATCTTCCATTTTTGAAGCTACATGAAATCTAGAAGATCGCCCGGTACCCTCAGCGCAAAGTGAGATTTGTCTACTGGTGAGAGTTGGACTTCAACAGAGCATCTACATACCACATAGGATGCATTCTTATGCAATGATGAAGAGACCTACACGTCTATAAACTGGGTGTGACTTCACCAAGGGAAGTGAGCCAGGGGTAGTCAGTGGGAGTGAGAAGAGGGAAGCAGTGATCTATCCCTGAACCTTTGTAAAGGCAGTAAGCCTGGGATAGAGTGACTCTGCCCGAACCTTTGTAATCCACAACTAGTGTAGATTAGTGGAATTTGGTACGACCGACAACTTTTCGGTGTATGCTCCTTGGACGTATCGCTTAGTGGTGAACCAAGTAAAAAGTGTTGTGTCTTCTATGTGCTTTTGAATGTTTGCTTTCTGATCGTATTCTTCGTACAGGTTCAACAAGTTCCTACCAACGTGGGAACAAGATCCATCACATTAAACGAAAAATTTGTCACCCTGATTCACCCCTCCCCTCTCAGGGTGTCCCGAGGTCCTTCACATAGATCAGTCTCATATGTAGTAATAGGGTGTTTTAATAACCTTCTTTAGTGTGGAGAGGAATAATCCATCTCTATCATAGATTCATGGATAGGATGGGCCACTATAAGTAATTTTAGGTCTTTTCAGATTGACCATATGTGATGTTGTTTAATTACAGGTAACTAGGATGTATTCCCAATAGTAATAACTAACTTTGAGACATTGGGTCTTTGTAGAAGATAAATACCCCAAATGGAAGGGTACAATTAAACGATTTCATAATATTTCATTGATAATAGGTACGATGCATAGATGGTTAACCTCAAGAGTGTCTAAATCTAATTGAATAATTATATTATGGAAGTTGTAAATCATACCCCAATAATTACTGAGTTAACAGGAGTTATAAATAGGTGGTTACAGTTCAACCATAGATAATGGTGGAATCCCTTGTTCCATCCATTCATAGAAATAACTCCTGAGTTTAAGGGGGTCCTATCCTCTTGGAATAAAAATTATCTAAGAACAAGCTCTTTGGTAGGGTGTCAATCATATAGTGTATGCTAGTAGGTTCCATTTATATTATCCAGGCCTTTTACTACTTTTCTACATGGTGGAACCTATATAAAGAGAACCCAAGGTCCATGGGGTTCCAAGAGAAGGGTATTAACTCAAGGAATTGGTTGGTATCAACTCATATATCAATGATATGATGGTGGTTCATGGAGAACATAAGATTAAAACACGTTTAGAAAACCCTAAAGAATACTCTAATTTATATACAAAATATTTTTTAGGTTAAGGGATAAAATATGCAATTCATGAATACACAGACATTAGGGGTGATCAGTTTGGAATGAAGGCCTCTTGTCATGCAATTTCACATTATGTGTATTGAACATTACCATGTTGTTTAACTTCATCAAAAAAGGATGTTATCATATAGTTTAGCATCATAATACTAGTATGTTGCACCCTATCTAATACACATCTCTATCATACCATCCAGAACAGCTTTCCATATTCCCTAAGCTCACATGATCCAAGGTCGGTGTGAGAAATAAGGGATGGTTGGAAAGTTTGTTAAGCTACATGGGTACATTATAGGAAATACATGGGGGTGTTCACAATCTATTTTGGATAATTAAGTGTATACAAATATGACTATCATGGAGGGACATTATTAGGAGTGATGATAACTCATGGATGGGCAAGGAATGTAGGACCATAGAATTACTACATATCTTATCATGGTATGAATCAAGTGACACATATTTCTCATATGGTTCCCTATATAGGTATAGAGTATACATAGGTAGTGAATTCATTATATATATAGATATATATATATTATGACTGGACCTAGGATTTTAAATCGGGGCATCACAATGTTTCATGTGATAATGGGAATCAATCCATATATAGTTCTTGAACAAAAAAACACTACACACAAGTATGGCCCCTACACAGAGGGGAGGTTCTAGTTATGTGACATCTTGACCCAAGATTAGATATCTAGGTGTCACTCCATATCCTATTATGGAAGGAATCAATACAAATTTAGTTCTAAAATCCAAAACTCTCCACATAGGTCTAACCCATATAAAAAGGTGGGGCATTTTTCTACTTACATTGCTGATGGACCCAGTATTTGAGATCTCTGTGTCACTACATATCATGTAATATCATGAATCAATCCCCACAAATTTATTAAATTAAAAACTCCCCACACATGGCCAACCCATATACAGATGGAGGAATTTTTTCTATTTTTGTTATTGTTCGACCCAAGAATGGTGATCTAGGTGTCACTTTGTATCCTATGATAGCAGGAATCAAGACACATGTAGTTCTTGAATTGAAATATTCTTTATGATCATCTAACTCACACACAAGGATGAGAGTACTTAATTTTTCTTTCATATAGAGTTATATCATGTGTAGTGAACCATCTGTAAAGTAACTTTATTCATGTAGTTTAATGTCATGTGGTAAGGATGTCTTCAATGAAATTTAATGTCATGTGGTAAGGATGACTCTCATGCATTTTAACATCATGTGATAAGGATGAAATATTATATGTAGTTTAATGTATTTCTTCTTGGACTTGGGATGCATGATGGAAGCTATAGAAATTACTTTTTGAGAAACCTTGCATTAGTGGGGACATAACATGTTCCACGTTCTTTGTGGAAAGTGAGTAATCTCCAATATAATACATCTTATGTATAATTTAATCCCCATCCCACTTGGGTTCTATCTTTGGATATTTCTTTCCTAATATCGTTGGGGTTCTGAGATCCAATTCCACTTCTCCTTGAATGAATGAATGGAGGTGAAATTTTTTATTCAATACTCATGTGATGTGATTCTGATGAACTTTAAGGTTGTGCAGTGTACACAACATTTTCTCATAAATCCATTCCAACTCGTCCATCAACTTTTTCAATTGGTTGTCATCTAAGAGTTATCTAGCAATATCTATTTAGACTAATGGAAACTGGACTTCTATGGGAAACACTACTTCGATCCTATAAACCAATCAATATAGAATCATTTAGGTGGAAGTTCACATAGTGGTACAATAGGCCCATAAATAATGAATGATATTATCTGTCTAGTAATTCTTGTCCAATTACACCATTTTCTATAGTATATTTTTCATAGTCTTATTGAAGGCCTCTATTTTTCGATTTTTCACTTAATAATGGCGACATTAGTGGTTATATTTGATATTATATTGGTGGAGTAATTTATTCAATTTTATTGAATAGATATTGGTATTTTTATCTATCAATACCACGTGAGGGATACTGAATCTGGTGATGATATTAGATTTCATGAATTTTATTATATTCTCCATCCTGACTTCTTTAAGAGGTTTTGCCTCATCCAATTTGTAAAATAACTCAATAGCAGTTTGGTTGTACTTATACTTCTTAGTTTCAGATGGGAGATATGGCCCCCACAATGTCGACTCCACATATGAAAAACAGCTAGGAATATTTATCAATATGTATAAGCTCTAGGGGAATATTTATCTATATGTATAAGCTCTAGGTGATGATGTATGTAACCAAGCATTTAATTTGGTGGGAGAGACTAGTCCCTAACTAATGTGTTCCATAATAACCTATATGGAATTCATCTATGATGAGTCGAATCTCTCTTTCGAATATTTATCTGAGGATGATACCATCCAAGCCTCATTTATAGAGGGATTTATTCCCATTTGACTCATCTTGGATGGTAAAGTTTACTACATGTCATTAGGTATGTTCCCTTTTAGCTTGATCTAATTAGAGGGTCACATTTTGGAGTAATCAACTCTGGTCTCCATTGATATTGGGTAGGATATCATTTCATCATGCCCGAAGGAAGTGTTTACCTGAATTATTTCCTCCATGTCACAAATGATGACTGATGAGACCATCCTTCAATGTATGATGCAGAAACCACTTCTTCCTGATTGGGGTTGGCCATGACTGTGGTTTTATTAGCCAGCACATTAGCATGAAATTTTTTTTATTGAGTTACATGATTCAATTTTGGTTCAAAAGGGAACTCTTCCATCAATCCTCTAACATAACTAATGATTGTGTCCAATTATTCATTCATGATGTCATACACATCATTGATTTTATTGATTACTATCTTTGAATCCAATTTAATATTAATGTATGATATATATAGATGTAGGGAGAGTTCCATGCTAGAAATAAGGTATAGGTATTCTTATACATTATTAGTATAGAATTTATACATATATAATGAGTAGGTAAAAATTTATTTTTCTAGAGAAACAAATTCAATCCCTAGACCATGTTAATTAATCTTTGAGTCGTCCATACACTTGCCAATCGGCCTTCGAGATTCACTACAAAAATGCATCCCTATGTTTGAATTTTTTCATGGTCATAGAAATTACCTACCATGTATTAGAGACGTGTACAAAGAGGTCTATAGAGGCTACACTATGATACAAGAGTCACCCCAAAGGGCTCTTACAATAAATTACCATTGAGACTTCCATATGACATGAAGCCCTCAACCCACTCAGGATACCACCACGTAGGTCTGGACTCAAGTCAACCATATATGAACACCCAGGAAATCCCTTCAGGGTTGGAAAACCATCAATAAATGGAAGTGGTCCCACATCTTCACTTTCATTGATGAATCCCACCAATATATTATAGCGGCAACTTGCGGTTGGCACACATTCAAGTCCACACCCAAGAAGCATACCAAAATATTTTGGTAGCACATGGAGAAGCTTATTGGAATATCTCAATAATGAAAATAGGGTTGGAACACATTACGACCCACACATATAAATTCTATTAATATATTCTATTGGGAACTAGGGGATTGGAGTATGCAGATATCCTTTCTCAAAACAAGAAATGGGAAAACAATCTCATCCTAGCTATGAAATCCTTCCAATATATCCTGAAAACAATAAAGGGTTATACATATATCCCTTCCCACATTCTAAAAATATTTAAACATATCTTGGTATTAACACAATTTAGGGATTAGGAATAGTTTCCCTCCCCCACTACTAGATTATCTCATCAACACACATCAAGGGTTACTTAGGATTAGGAACACATTCCTTCTCTTTTATAAGACTGTTGTTGACACACTTCTACAATATATAGTCAAAAATATCATGAACACATTCTTGTTCAACTATCAGCCCATTAACCCTTTATAATTTCCACTTTAGGTTAGACACACATTCCTACAAAAAACATATAAACTTGTAAACAAATCTCAAAAATAGTATGGGATTCTTTGAGGTGGGATCCCATATATGTAATTCATTGTTCACAACATGTGAATCCAACTTCCTGATGGAAAATATTTACAAATAAGTTTCACTGAAAGAGATTTGAATTATAGAATTATATCTATGTCTCTCCTCTAATTAATGTTGGTGTTATTATGACTGTCGCACATTTTTCAATAGAGTGATAAGATAATGTTGAATCATTTACATATCAAGGAAGCATAAAATTAAATTTTTACGGTACATCCTGTAATTTTTCTATTACCGGGTTTGTATTACCTACCCAAAACATTTACCTTGATCATGGGAATTTATCTCATGATGAGTACCATGAAATACCTCTTCATGATTAGAATACCAAATAGCAAGAAGGTACCCCAATTAAAAAAATTCACCCAAAAGGTTCTCCCTATGAAATATGTTTTAACTGCCTTATGAAACACAAACTAGATGTCATTTTGGTATATAATTACTACACATTTGGGCAAATTCCCAGTAAAAATTGGGAAGTCGAGGATTTACTTGAGCATGTAAATATTAGAGACAAAGTGGGATTCGGGATACTATAAATAATGTATCAGTTTTTTCACTACGAAGATGAGTGTGAGGCAGTTCTTCTCAATATCGGAATACCAGGTCATAGAAACTAGAATCGTTCAACTAAGTTAGTAGAGACTATTTTCATTCCCCTCATTTTTTATCTATGTGAGGAGAGCACCAAACGATCATTCCATGGTGGAAAAAAATAAGATAAGTGGATTTCCATTTACTAGAGGTTTTAATAATGGTGGGTGTAATAAGTATAGATTGATATTCTCAAAGTTTTATTAGTTTTCCTTATTACATCAGTAAGTGACCCCCTTCTTAATTAGCATGGTTAAGGGGAGATACTTTCCATCCAAGTTAGCTATGAAATTACAAATTTATGCATGGTACCTTTAAATCCATCCAATTCTTTAAGATTATGAGGGGTGACATTTCTAGTAATGAACTAGTATTTTATAGGTTGAACTTGATTCCATGGGGGCATACCCTAAATACAAGGAATTTTTCGGATGATACTCTGAAATAACACTTTAGAGGTTTCATCTTCAAACTGTTTTTCGGAACTTTGAAGATTGTTTGAAGATCTATGAGATGATCACATCACTTTTAATATTTGATTACCAAGTCATTGACATAACATTCCATTATTCATTCCAAGAAGGTATTAAAGTTATGATGCATCGTCTGTGGGTAAATAGTGTCATAATTACTTAATCTAAAGGGAATTGCCTAACAGAAAAAGATCTATTGAGGTGATCTAAAAGTGGTGGATTCCACATCTTCAGGGTCCATGTTTATCTAATTATACCCAAAATACCCATCCATGAAGGATAGGAAGTGGAATATAGTAGCCACATTGATTAAAAGTTCTATGATCAGCAATGGGAAATCATATTTCGGTCAGTGTCTATTAAGGTCTACAAAATTGATGTAGACCCTGATCTATATATTCTTTTTCATGAAAGGGATGATGTTCGTGATCCATTTTGGGTAATCTACTTCACGTAAAAAAAATATTTGATCAATTTGTCATCTTCCAACTCTACATTAGTAGAATTTTAGGGGTATATCCTCCTGTATCACTTCTTGAAACCTAGATGTCCATTGATTAAGCCCAGGTGGTGCATAGCCACATCAGTGTTCAGTCCAATAATTTATACGTAATTCGGATAAAAGAAATATTGATTCTACTTTATAAATTCAGTATACATCTCTTACTCCTCAAGAGTCATGGAGGAACTAATAAACATTGGCCAAAGTTCTTCTCATGTTCCCAGATTCACCTATCTAGGCTCATTGATGGTGGTGGATATGCCTTCCTCAAAGGTGGAAGGGGTGTTCCTAAGGTCAAACTCTTATTCTTCTATCTCTATGTATGTGGATGCATTTTTATACATGGTGGGTACTCTAAATGAATATTTATCACTATCGAGGTAAGAGAGACCACAAGAATATACTTTTTCATCCTTGATAGCCAAAGTCATTGCGGTGGGATTCTGTGGACTCTTTTTTTATTTTATGCTTCCACAAGGGGTGGGAGAAGCTTGAACATCTTAATTTGGAGGGAACATCATGGGGGAATCATCAATTTTTACTGATGGTGTTATGTAATTATCAGATCCTGATAAATCATTAGTCTAATTTCCTTATGAAAAATCTGCATTAGCTTATGTGACATCCATCACATGGACGTGATCTAATGAAGTTTTTGACTCACGATATCTTACATGTATTAAATATATTTCCCTTAATCAGGTTTATGGGTATCACATAATCATTTTCAATCATATTCCAGGGATTCATTGGGGTGGTCCCCAATTCATTGGGGACTGAAACATACATATCAACATCCACCATTGGTTTTTTCCTTCCTTCTTATAGAAACCTACCTCAGCATATATGGCTTCACAATAATTGAAGGGGGAATCATAACCATATAGTATGTTTACCTTCCCATCAATGGGGTATTTCAAGCACTGATGAAACATTGAAGGTACTAATATGTGTCTTTGAAGACAAGTTCTTCCAATAAGAACATTATATGTTGCATATTTCTAATTATAAAAGAACTTAACATTAAATTTGAGATCCCCAAAACGATACTTGAGCTTCATATTCCTGATATGCCATTGATCTCTCTTATAGTAACCTTGAAAGGTTAGATTTGTTAAAGATAATTCCCCCTCACTATATTCCAAATATCAGAAGGTCCAAATTGGGATGAGGTTGATCCCATGACCATTTTTAACTAGATTCATTTGGATGTTGACATTATCAATTTTTTATGTAATGTATCAGGCTATGATATGTCCCTCGAAAACCCAGTGATATGAAATTTTGATAGAATGGTATCCACTCGATAAACATCAACTACCATGAATTATGTAACAAACTCTTGTAGGATGTGGAATGATTTTATGAGTGCCTCTCTAATTTCTTTTGAATGATTTAGAGAATATAGGATTGAGAGTTTTCTTGGAACAACCGCTAACTATTTCATAGTGTTTTATTTTTTGTGCTAGTGGTTAGTGCTTCCCAAGGTAGGGTTACTCCCTATTATGTGGCTTAATATTTGAGTTGTTTGAGGATGACAGGTCAGCTGATTAAGCAATGTTCTAGGGAGAATCTGTTGCAAGTGTCATAGGCAATGTCATAATTTACCTTTTATTTGGATGATCAAGAAATTCACCCCTTCTAGTTAGTTTTATAAAATAACTAGGCTTGAAAGACCTCTAAAGGTATTTGAGGAATCCACATGCTTCTCTTTGGATTTCTAGAGTGCTTATCCATGGGTATCTACTACATGTATGGATTCTATAGGGATGTGACCTAAACATTCTATTTGAACACACCTTCATCATCCCTTGTATCCTTGAATTCTGCAACCTCATCCCCCATATCCCTGGTCAAGTATTGGGAACTTATACTCAAATTCATATTCATCATCATAGAAGGAATATAATAAGTAAAATATGTCAAAAAAACTAAAATGATCTCTTCATCCAACGATTATTATATTTGGTGCGGACATTCATGTTCTATGGATGTTGAAGGAAAGAAGTTTTCAAGAGTCAGAGCTCATGTGGGAGCTGGATATGAATCTTTCTCTTGTGTCTCTTCTTATATTTGATGATTACATCAAACTATGGGTGGTTTATTCAATGAATCCTACATAGGTATCGGGATCATTTTTGGTTTTTTATGTTATTATCTTAGAGTATATGATCTTGGTCAACTATATTTCGATTCATCTAGTTATTGAACTTATGTCCATGTATAGCTTCAACTTCTACCCAATCACCCTTTTCTTTTGGTGTAGTAATGGTTACACTAGTCACATGTGTCGGTGCCTTCTCTAGTATCACCTTATCATCCATACTCTGTAGGACATCAATAAAGATAATTTAGTCATGGATGGTGTGACCCAACCACCTGTGTAAAGGTAAGTAATCATGATGATCAATGAGGTTGACCTTGTTAGGTTTCTTAGGCTCTTTTATCTTAAATATTTTATTTTTCATGACTACAAGAAAATAATTGGGGTCCTACTCATTTCATAAGGAATATGATTTATTACTCTATTTCTCAAATCGAGGATGGCCTTAATATATTTTTACTTCTTGAAAATTAGTAATTTGTTACTAATGCCACTCAATAAGAGGCACTAGATGATTTAGGCCCTATTTTGGTGCTTGAATAAGAACCTCTACTGGTTAGAGAATAATTGAAATAGTATCTACCTTTCTAAGACTTTTTACCTATGCTGAGGACATGGGATTAGATTTATCACAAGTTCCTTGAATAGAATTTTCTAGGTGTTATTCCATCTTTGGGAACTGACAGAATCCACGTGGATACTTCATCAAGATCAAAGGTGTTTGTAGCTCATCTTAATGATATTTATAACATAGTTCTATAAATTTGTCTTTTGAGATTGGTATACTTAGGGAATGGGTAAAACATTTACTTCTAGAGATGAAGTTATAAACTCTCTCATTTTCATTATGTTTTAAATATGTTAGTTCAAAAAAATCCCTTAACATGTAGCTGAACTGATAAAGGAATTCATGATGAAGTTATTCTTGTCCTACAATAGATCCTTCTAGAAGGATACTATATTAAATGAAGTTTGTCCCTTCCAAATTTTGAACAAAACATCTCAGTTTGGTTTCCTCATATACATATCGATATCCAACTATCAAACCTCGTCGAGAAATCAAGTATGTGGGATGTTGTTATAGATCTCCCACGCCACCAAAGGTTTATAAGATAGGATTCTCAAAATTGGTCAGGGAAAAAGTTTCATACACCCATTCGGGAATTGGATTCTTCTCGGGCTCAACAAATCAAGTCTCACTTCCATGGATTTCATTCAATATTTTAGGGACTAAATAGTATGAATTTTTTTTGGAGGTACCACTATCTAGGCCACTTTTCTTCAACAATGATCAGAGGAGGCTTGATGAGGTGGTGCCATTTTTATGGTGATATTGGCCTTATTTTATGGGAACCCCATTTATGTTTTTTTGGATTTCATGTCCAGTGAACCATTTTTATTTTCATAGGAGACACAAAAAAATGTCCTGAAGCATGATAAACTAATAATTTTTATTATTTAATAGATTCACATCCAATTAACTATTTTTTCCATTCAAAAAGATATATAAGGTTCATAAGTTCAGGGGGAATGATGTCCAATTCATATAATGATTCTGTTATTCTGAAATTACATGACTTCATATCAAGTTCACCATTTTTGTTTCCTTAAAAAGTTGTATGATCTATGATAATTGATTATGAAGGGATCAAGTATGGTTACTTAATCATTCACATTGGGTTTACCATTTTCATCTCTCATAGAAACTCTATACCGTTTCCACATTCATAACAAGTAATGGACTTACTTTCTAAAAGAAAGCATCTATTTGGGGTTTTAAACCCAATTATTCTCAATAAATCACATTGGTAGAAAAGATGAGTTTAGGATCATCTCACCATTTTAGTGGGAATTATTTCCTATTCCTAAACTCTCTTATATATTTTAGATATGTTCAGGAATATCTTAAAAATCAAGATACAGTATTGGTTACCCTAATAAAATGATCAGGTGTTGAATCCTTCTGCGTGTAAGTGAGGTTAAATTGATGATACTATATATATATATATATATATGATGTTATCTATATGTTTCCCACTATTTCATATCAATGGATGGTTTCTTAAATTTTAAATTTATATAATTAGGAACTCTAGATTTTACTCCTATCCAGGTATGCAATAAGTGTTTATAGGATAAGATTGAACTTTCATGAGGTTTCATACATATCCTATATGGAACAAGAATCCAATCCCACATAGTTTATTTAATTTCAGTCCATAAATTTTAATATCCTAATGAAAGTACTTATATGAGGGAACTTATGCACCAAGTATTGATATCGATCCTTAGGAAGGCATCCTACATATCATTTTTATAATAAAAATTAAATTCATCCTATTTTGATCTATCCTTAACCTGCTAATGTGTGGTGGTAGATAATTAATACTCATGAGTATTATTTTTCTAGAGTTTACCAATATGATAATTCCATCGGTACATACACTAAGGTGGATTCCCATGTATGGATGAAATCGTATCATTTCATTGAATGGTGCTTACTCACTGAGGTTTCCTGAACTGGTATAAATTTATGATGTAACTGATATGATCATTGAAAATCCATAATCCCACATGAGTTATGCTTTTTGTGATAAACAATGGATACAAAGTCATATGACTCACCCAATATGGATATAGGACTTATGAACCAGGGATGCCGTTATAGGGTGTTTGACACGGAGCTCAGAACATATGAAGACATTTTATGTATCCTACTTATATTCACAATTAAATTTCTCACGATTTAATTAGCTTCTAAATATTCTGACAGGTGAGGATGAATGACAAACCTATAGGAGTTTTTAGGACCCATGGATTAGAGTGCCTAAGATATGGAGGTATATACACTAAAGTTGATGAACATTGGAGCTTAGGCCTTAGCAAGGTGTCCTATATATCCTATTTGGATAGGATTCAGATTTCATGTAATTTGATTCACACCTAATCAAATGATGGGTTTTAATGGTATATTATACTTAGAGAAATTATTTTCATCCCTAAGGTTTAGGAAATTTAGGGACTTACACTATGGTGGATGCCCATTATATCTAATCCTTACTCTCTAATGGATAAGGAGTTAGAACCATGAGTGGATAGTTGAGCATGTATGAATGTTATGAGGATACCATAATACCCATAGGATTGTATAAGTATAAATTCCTAACACTTTATGGAAACTTCACATATAAAATTAAAATTCCAAGCCAAAAACTCATGGTTTGTGGTTCACATGGTTCAAGGGAACGTGCCCAAGTACTCCTTCTTGGTAAGGATAGAATTTAAGGGGGTGTCCATTTAACATGTCCTAATTGTCTGGTTGACATTTCTATAGTGTCGGCTTGACATGTCTTGGGTGTCTGTCTAACATGTCCTTGTGGTCTTTCAGACATGTCCTAGTTATATGGATAACAAGGCTGGCATGTCCAAGGGTTCTTCACATGATCAAAGATAACAATTCAATGTGTTGTTTCACAATAATGGTAGCTTGTCTAATTCACTTCGCATGATCCAAGAAGATATGTCCAAGGCCTTTCACATTATCAATTTCAATGTGTCAGAGGGTTTCCACATGATATAGAAGTCATTTCTAGAGGGATCCACAAGACTTGGCCAACTTTTTTAGTGAAAAATAAATATACCCATCTGGAATGTATGGGTATTCTTGACATTATCAATGAAAAAATGTCTAAGGGTTTCTCTTGATCATGTATGATATTCCTGGGTAACTTTTCATGACTTGGATCAAATTTTAGAGTGATGTATCATGACTTGGATGACATGTTTGGATGGATTCACATGGCTTGTAATACATGTCTAAAATTCTTTCATAAGACTTTGTTAACATGGTCAGTTCTTGTCACATGACTTGGATTACATGTTTAGAGGGCTTCGCATCACATGGATGACATGTTCAGAAGACTATCTCATGACATGGATGACATGTATGGATGTTGTCTTAGGAATTGAATAGGTCACACTAAGTTTATGATCCCATCGAATGAAAATTCGAATATCCTTATTCATGTAAGTCTTCCATGTTTTTCAACCTTTATCACATAAATTCCTAAATGTTCATTATTATCATGTTAAGATGTCACACGACCAAGTGGATATGTGGAAACTTATATACATAATAAGTATTTTGCAATGGAACTCCTTCGTGTGATCAATAGGGTGATCATGCAGAATGTATATAAATTCTATGTAATCCGTTAATTCATTCCTTAGTTTGACCTAGTGAAAGACCCTTTTGATTGTGTGGATTTCCACTATGAGAAGTCCTCTCTCACCTCTATGCTCTTGTATATATGTTTTTATTCTAAGCGAGGATTTATAGGCCTCACCACCCTAGATCTATACTAAATTTTATGGCTCATATATTTCTAATAAGGGCTTGAGTCAGTGGAGAATAACTCATTTTTTATGAACTTTTCGTTGATCATCCATGGAATAATCTTTGTGTTTCATGATAAACAGATACCATGAGATCATTCTATCATTGCCATATTTTTTAGATGGATATCCTGTCAAATGGATTCAACATAATTCAATCTTCATGTCAAATGGCCTTCTCAATAATGGGCTGACATATCCATGATTCTTCGCAAGATCAGGACACCTATTGAAGAAGCTTTCACATGATTAAGAGAGAATATTCTAGGGCCCTTTACAAGAAAAAATTGTCTTGTCAGAGGGCCTTTGTAAGAAAAACAAAATAAATATTTTTTATACAAGGGTACTACCTTTTTTTAGTTTTTATTATACAAATCCTATGGCATCCACCCATCAATTATCTTTATCATGGTGTCATGTGATCAAACTGACATGTTTGAATAGCATTCTCTATCTAACCACCAATATGTAGATGGTAAGTTGTACTAAACTTGACTTGAGTCCCCATCACCTCTTAGAGACTCCTAAAAAACAAAAAAGTAAACATAGGATCCCTTTCGGATACAATGGTTGAAGAAACCACATTTTACCTAACAATATCCTTCACATATATCTTACTCATATTTTCAACTTTTGTGGTGTCCCTGATCGGAACAAAGTGGGATGAATTTTTCAACCAATCAACCACCAAACCAATAGAATTCCTCCTTCAAGGATTTCACAGTAATCCATCAAGTAAATACATGGATACCTAGTCCCATTTCTAAATTGGAACTGAAAGAGACAGGATAAAACCAAAAGGTTTTAGATGCTCTGCCTTTATGTTTTGGAAAGTGTACTTACGGAATACATAATTAGTAATGTGAGGATTTATACCTGGACACTAGATTCATAATATCATACCATAATATATCTTTGTAGTTTTAGATGAATGACCCACAAATAACTATGATAGTCAAAAAAACTGAGCTCCTCATAGATGATGGGATTACAAACTGATCTTCAAATCAGTGAATATCATCTAAAGAGAGAGGTAAGCATAAAACAGTCTCCCCACCATATAGGACTTATTGAATACCTATTAACTCATAATTCTACTACTAAATCTATATAATATACTCATGTAGAGATGATTATAACTAAAAACTACATATAACTATACCTAAAACATCCTACTAAGCATATAGATTCAACTGAGAAAAAATAACCACAAGGTTCCACTCTTCCTTTGATTCAAAAATATCATGTGATTACACTTTCCTGATAAGAGCATCTACAACAACATTCCCCTTCCCAAATATTTAGGCGATGCATAAATAAAATGTCTAAAGGTATTCTACCCATTATCTCTATCTGATATTCAATTATTTCTGATAAAAGATATATTTCAAACTCTTATGGTCAAAAAATATTGTGAACCTCTCCATAAAAAGATAATTCTATTAACACTTAAGTTCATACATAACTTTGGAAAGCTCAAAATCATGATTGGGTAATTATTATCATGCCTTCAAAGTGGACAAGACCCATAAGCTACCACATGATCATCTTGCATAAGAACGCAACTAAGACTAGCACCATAAGCATCATAGAAAACCACATAACCCTTACTAGGATCAGGTATTATCAAAGTAGGAGCAAATTTCCAAAGTTTTTTCAGATCATCCAAAGAAGACTCAAAATTGGTATCCCATATGAATTTCACACATTTCCTTATAAGAGTGGTCAAATCTAATGATGTCTGAGAAATCCTTGACAACCCATCATTAATATCCAGTAAAACCAAGGAAGCTCCAAATATCAAATACATTATGTGGCACTTTCTAAAAAAAATCCTTCATCATCTCAAGATCAACAAATAAGGCATGCTTTGAAACCACATTCCCAAATAACTTCATTTTTTGAATCTAGAAATTTCATTTCAATATATTTATAAACAAATGGTGAATCCTAATTATTTCAAGAATCAAACTTATATGGTTCTTGTTATCATGATGATATATCAAATAAACTAAAATATCATCCAATAACATTACCTCAAAAGTGTCAAGATACTGATGGAATATAAGATTCGTTAAAACCATAGAAACTACAAGATATTTAGAAAGATTGAATGACATCATAAGATATTGGAAATGAACATACCTAATACTGAAAGTTTTCTTTGGTATATCACACTTTTAAACTGTGAGCTGATGATAACCTTGTCGAAGATAAATCATTGAAAACCACATTTCGCCCATTAATTTAAGAAAGAAATCATCCACCCAAGGAAAAGGATACTTATTCTAAACCATTACCCAGTTAAACTTTCGATAGTACACACATAATCAGAGTGAACAATATGATTTCTTGGAAAAGATTAATGGGGATTCCCAAGGAGAAAAACTATGGTGAAAAAAAAATTTCACTATCAGATCATTCAAAATAATCTAGATCTCTTTCTGCTTTGCTGGTTCCATATGATATGAAGGTATCAAAATAATCTATATACCTAGCCCCATGTCAATAATAAACTCTACCTCCATATTTGTAAGAATACCAGAGAAATTATCTAGTAAAACATCAAGAGAACCTTGAACAATGGCAAGATGTTCAACAACAGATGAAATTTCATCAGTTTCAATGGAAACAGAAAAAAAAAGCTTCTAATCTCTGGGCAGGAAGTTACTTCATAACCAAACCTCAAATCCTAATATCCCTAAAACACATATGAGCACCCATTGGTATAAATAATCATAACATGTTATTGATAAAAATCAACCTTATTATGATTAGAAAAAATTAAATTCATCCTGATGATCGCATCAAATATATCCATATTGAGAATAAGAAAATATCATGGTAGCTCTGCATGAGCGATCGATAGAGCACGTGAAGGAAACTGAAACCCATGCTCTTTCCTCCTCCCATGAGATTTTTCTTAACTCCATAAAAAAATTAGTTAACATTGTTTTAAGTTTAATCATATCAAAAAATGTCCAGATATAAATAAGTGGGAAGAACCAATGTCAAATAAATAAATTCCTACTAAATATGAAATAAAGATGGTACATATCACTATCAATGGACTCACAACTACCTACACAAGAAACTCATCTACTATATCAATGTTGCTCATCCCTGAGGCCTTTGGATGTAGTATTGTAGTATTTAAATCATATGACTACACTGTAGCACCCTTTTGAGATAAATATCCTTGACTATATCAAAGAGTATATGTAGATTGATGGAAAAAATATAGATAACCATAATATACAAAATTATTACACAACATTGTAGGTGTGGGATGAGTACTTTGGGTGTGTCCAACATTGCCACACTTATAGAAAGTCAAGTGAACACTACCAACTATATCTAAAGTTGGAGAGGATTCCTTCCATTCAAGACCACCTCCACCACCCCTATGATGACCTTGTCACTTCCTCTTTTTACCCATTATACCACTGAAGCTTCCACTAGGTGGAAGATAAGGGGAATAATATCAAACCTTAACTTATATATTAATATCTACCATCATATATCTATCCACTATCTTCTCATAGGTTGAAATATTCATCATAAATACCTATGATTTGATATCTTGTCATTAACCCTATAGGTACTGCTGATCTTTCATCTGGTCATTCTTTACCACCTCTAGCTAAAAATGAACCAGCTCAAAAAACTAATTATTGCACACTAACATCAAACAGTCTCCATACTACAAGGAGAGTAACTGCATATACTTCACCTTAATCAGTTACTTTGGACAAACATACTAGAATAAAAGAGTTTTTAAACCCTCGTAGTCCAATCCCGCTTGTGTATCCACCTATACCATTGAATCCCACCAATTCTTGATGGGACCCTAATGTATAAATACCTTGTACTTCACCTTGATACACTCAACTATATCTAGAAAGTTGAAAAAATAGTAGATATTCCCAACCCAGTCATCTACCTTTTGAGGTTCATTCATGCCCTTAAAGGATGATGGATTTTCACACAAGAACTCCTGTGATTGGCCCCTTTCTTCTTTATCGTTTGGATGTAAGTCAAAAACGTTGTTCTATAATTGTAGTATATTCTATTTGATGCAAAAATTTCCCACATGATATACCTGATAAAATTCTGATCCAAAGGAAAATTAGCTTGAATAGCATCGGCTGCACCCTCCTGTGGAAGTAGCGAAACACATCTCGAAGGCATACTGCTACACAAAAAAATAGAATAAAGGATCACACAATAGATTAACAACCGATCAAAATAGAAAACCACAAGAAAAAAATAATATTAATATCAAGAACTCAAAATATAAGACACACTTCCTAACATCCCATGGTAGCCTATGTCTCTTTATGGTAAGAGTTGGTCATGCACTCACTGCAACCTACCACTCAAGTCTCAAAAATCATATCTACAGTCTACTAGACATCACAATATAAGGAATCTAGATGAAAGACCTCCTTTTATACCAAACTATGATGAACCCAACTTAGATACCCACTCAAATAGGTACTTGACCTGAATTTCCATATAACTGATGGGAATTGTAAATCCCCATAGGCTGAAGACTAGCACTCGGGCATCAAAAAAAGAAAGAGGGGCCAATTTTTTCCAACCTAAAGTAGATGAAATGAAATATATACATATAAATAAATAAATTGTGGAAGAAAACATGAATATATATATCCTAATAGATAGAGAAAAATTTAAGTGACAAAATTGAAAAGGTAGTAAAACAATCCCCAAAAGGAAAGTCTAACTATAAAGGACAACAAAACTAAATAGCTACTTAAACAGTATTCATGTGATAGCATGGAAAAATCCCACAATCTCACCACCTTCTACCCAAACCCAATTGATAGAAATCATCCCCAACTCACTATAACGTCTTTCCCTTTCCTACATATAAAGATAGAACAAGGTCTATCCACCTCTAATGTGGCTCATAGGGTATGAGGAAACCATCTTAGTAGGATCCCACCAAGTTTTTTCAAACTAGTCTATGTATAACTATCCAAGTATTCTTAACCTTAATGAAAATAATTCATGATATATAATTTAAGATTTTTATATCAAAATCATGGGGAAAAGTTTTAATTTTTCTTTTTTCAATATTTCCAAATAAAGAAGGTAAATTAGTTTCAAATAATTTCATATAAATATATCAAATATGATGTATCAAATCAAACTAAATCATTTTTCACATATCATACCAAATACATGGTAGAAAAATTAAAACAGTGCAAGCTAAAAAAACGCAAATTGTCCAAATCATAGGTAACATCACGCCAAGGATCACACTAGGTTAGGATATCTAGGAAAACCATACCTTAAATAATAGACAATCAAGAACACATCATGCATCTAGACATATGCATTAAATCTAGGCCAAATAGAAACACACTAAAAATTGAACCTCCCAATAGTTTCTATAAAGTCCCTAGAAAAACTAGTCGAGGGAGAAGAGGAACACCCCATGAGTGACCCCCCCCCCCCCCGATCGTATCAATGGATGAGGCATATTACTACACCTTCCACCTATTTACCCAAGGATTATAATGTTCCCTATTTTCTAATTCATATTATCAAACAAATTCAACAGAACTATGCTCTAGAAAACACTTCAAAATACTTTTTAAAAAACCTTTTCATTTACCAAAACCATGGGAAACTACCTTTTATAAAAAGACCCATTTCTACAACACAAATAAAATCATTCAATAATGCCATTACATTTAAAAAATTATTAAAAGTATAGTAGTGTACTTAACCAACACATGATAGATATCGAACCACCTAACTCAAAACTCAGGCCACACATGCCCATAATAGAATCCACCAACAAGGCAGAACATAACAAAAAAATAAAAACAGATCCCCTACAATCAATCAACACATCTCAGAATTGATTCAACATGAAAAATATAATATATAAATATTATATCACGAAAAACCATTAATAATTCACTCCCATCGCACCCCAACCAATAATGGTTTGTCCCCAGAAATAAGATCACACGAAGGATCTATAAATGAATAAAGGGAAAATCAGATTAGATCAAAAAATCTAATAATACGATGCAAAAAATCTTCTATGATCAAAGGAAATTAAGAAACTTAAAGGATTAATCACCAGTAGAGATGTAACCCAACTGTAACATAGATAAATCTCTAAACAAAGTGATTCTGATGGAGTAGAGGTTCCCAAGATCAAAATAAAATATCTCTAGGTCGAGAGAAAAAAGGATACACATTGAATGAAGATGGAATCACTCATATATCACCCTAAAAATCCACCCTCATGATAATTAGATAGTGTGTAATCCATTTAAATGTCATTAAATCTATAGGGTCTGTATGATCTGAAACCTAGTCATCTTTTTACAAAAAAAATGATCTTTAAACATTACACATTGTGTAACCCTTTTCATGGTGTGTAACCATTATCACTATGTAATATTTTCATGACATAATCATGGATAACAATACACATCATGTACTTCTGTTACATAGTGTGTAAATTCCTAATGGAAATAGAAAATTCAATATTTCTATAGAAAACACCAAAACCAACTTTCTCATTCATTGAACTTAGGGAGAACCCTACAAATACTTCACACATTTATACCCAAACTCCATTAATTCAAACATAAATACATCCATAAACATTAAATCACTTTACCCAGAAAATTATCTCCATCCTCAGGATTCCCAAGAAGCACCCAATTAAAGAGTAAATCAAGTAAAGAAAAGGGAGTTACCTGAAAGATGGTAATAGGATGTTACACTTCCCTTTTTACATATATAGAAAATATGGTTCATTTATCTTATCACCATGGAAGCATCAAAATCATTTTCTCTATAGGTGATCTTCCTAATTATGTTTTTCCTAATATGGCCAAGCCTCTGATTTCATAATTTATTATATTATTTCATGATCATTAAGCATGAATTTCCAACATCACCCACTCAAAATAAATTGCCTTTAGTCCAATGTCATATATTCACAAATATTCCATATTATATTTTTATTACCAAGAAACCAACTTTTCTAAAACCCACTTCATTTCATCCATCAAAAATATATTAAATACTTAATAGATTAGATTTTAATCCATCAACATGTTGAGAGTTTTTAGAATTCAAATGTTTCTTACCAATCATTACTTAACCAACTACTTTAATCATGAGTGAACCATAATTTTCAAGGATTGGAATTTATTCAATATATTTTTAAAATTATTTTTGGATATTTAATTCTCTTTAAATGTCATATAATAATCAGTTATCAAAGATCCATAGATTTTACCCATTAGATTCTATAAGTATAACTTTTTTCAACCAATGATTTATATTTACATTTTATTTTATTCTTCATAGGAGTATGAGTATTGTAACTGATATACTATTGAAATAGAATAATAATGAGACATATATTTTCTGAATGATTGGTCTGGTAAGATCTCCCAAATAATTTTTCAAGAACTTCTAATGTGGTGTGTGTTTTTGGTCCAGAATTTTCAATCTATTAAAGAACATTATTATGATGAGAGGGATCACTCCCCCCCCCAAACCATGCCTCTAAAGCATCCTAGGACTGTTATGATATTAGTAAATAAAACGAAACACATTTTTCCTATTCCAAAATACTCTATAATACCAGTAATATCAATAGAAAGCATGAATTCCTTTGTAAATAGAAAGTTGTCCTAATTTCGGTGCTTTTCTTCTTTCCTTCATAGAGTCAATAATTATTCATCTTTATTTTAAAGTAGGATTTTTAAAACTATTCATATATTTTTATTTAATTTAGGATTATTTTCATATTATTTCTAGACGCTTGTATTATAATTTTTTTATTTAATGTTTGGGTTCTCATAATTTTTATATTTTTGAGATTCAATGGAATTTTCCATAAACCTTGTATTATTAACATTATTATTATTTTTTGGATTTTCACCAGCTTTCTCAGTATATTTTCTCCCTTAAAGGGTGATTATTTTCATTCTTGAGCTTTATTTTTCTTTGAATATTCATCAATTTCTCAGATTTAATTATAAAATATGGATCTGTAATTTTTCAATTCATCTCTTATTTTGACCAATTTTAATTATATATGGTAAAATTATTTCTCTTTATATTTAAATTTGTATTTCATATTGAAGTTGATATTATTATCATCATCAATCAATTTCTTTAAACATTCATTCTTCTTTAGAAACATTTATTTTTCATCTGAAATTATAGATTTATTATTATTAATAGATTGATTTATTTTCTTTGTCCTTATAATAACCTTCTATAATTTTAAGATCTTTGAGAGAAATTATTTAAAATCTCTGATAAACATAAATTATATATCATCCTTTTATTATTATTCACTTTTATAAATTATTTTATAAATGGTGATATCATTAACTTTAATAATGAGTAGTTTTTCCCCAAATTCATCACTAGAAGTCTCAACATATACTTTATATTCATTATCACCATTTAATTTAGGAAACAAATTTATTTTTTATATGTATAAAAATTATTATCCTTATATTTAGAATAAATATTTTAATAGTTGAAATTATTCATAGATATTCATACAATATTTTCCTCTTTAACATCATTATCTTCTTTGAATTTTTTTCATAGTTTTCTAAAAACAATCCTGATAAATCCACACCTAAAACATTTTAATGGTAGATTTATCTTGTAATTAACATACCCTCTTAACATTTTTCTTGAGATATTATTTATAACCTCATAAAATCTTTAATCCATATCCTCATCAAATTATGAACTTTGTTATTCTTATTTAAAAATAACTTTCTTTGACTTTATAGTTTTTGAGGCTTAAAAAAATTCCCTTTTAAAAATTTTAATTCTTCTTTAAAATAATATATCTTCTAGTTTTATAAGATAAACTTATTGGGTAAGTCATCAAGATATATATTTCCAAAATGTTTATTTTCTAATGTCGAGACATTAACATCAAATATATCTAATAAGATATGTAAAATAATCCTTATAATAGTATAATCTACTAGCTTGTAACCAAAAACTATAATCATGTTTACAACATCAATTTACCTTAATGAGAATTTTTCTATTACTTCATTTTTATGAATTCTAGGATATTCCTATTTTAACAACTGAATGTGTAGTTTGTCCCAATGCACTTAGGTGTTTTCTTTATATATACATTGAAGTTTAGCCCAAATTCATTTTACTATTTTTATTCCTTGTACTTTTATAAATTTACACTCTTAAAAGGAAGAAAATAGCATTCATAAAACATCCATCATTCTCTATATTATCTTTGTCTATTATTTTCATGTTAATAATTTCATCATGTAGATCTAATTCATCAGTTTAAATTTTCAAGACATCATTACTAGTATATAAAACGTATGGAAACATTATATCCATTCAAATATGATAATAATTATAATAACATATGGATATTCTATTAATATTTATTAAAATTAAATTATACTTTATATATTCTAAAAAATAGTGATAACATCTTCTTCCATAGAGAGACTTCAAACTCTAATATTTAAAAATCCAATCACTGATAAAGGGAACCTAAATCTAATAACACTTATAGAACCACATGTAAGATCTATAGGATATCTCTAAGATTGGGGGTGAATAAATGATCTTAAATTATTTTAATATTTATTTTGAAACAAAATTTTCCGACATGTTAAGATGGGTGATATTTATTATCCACACACATCCAACACACACCAATACAAGGAGAAAAATGATTTATAATGTTTATAACTCAAAAAGATATGGCTAATACTTAGCATTATTGAGAATCCTCATGATCACATGACCTAATAGAGTCACATATGTGTATAAACAAGCAGTTATTATCCTAAATCCATGTTATGCATCTCCCATTAGTATTTTGATGCATCCCACCCAAAAGTGAACCACAAACTTTACAATAATTTTAATAAGGTATAACAAATAAAGACTTTTCAACAAAATAGAATTATATCGAGTTTATAAGTGTGTTGATTTATTCTTCTTCTTCTTATCTTATTTCATAATATTAATATTCCTTTTCAATTTTCTTTCACATCACATAATGCAACAATGGCTTGAATTATATTAAACATCATTGTGGTTTTTTTATTTAAAATAAATTTTAGTAGTAAATTTATCACTCTCAGTTTTCTTTCTCTTTATTTTCCATGATAATGTTGGTGGAAACGCCATAATATTTCATGAATTATCAATATATATTTTTTATCATACATTATAAAATTTCAAAACTAATTTGAATTTGAAATTAAAATTTAAATTCAATTGAAAAACTTTCATGAACTATTCATCAATAACTTTTATTTCTTACCAATTCCTCTTATTATGTTATAAAAATATACACTATTATCATGGAGTTGTAGAACTAGTTTCGGTATAAACGAGAAGTTATAGAAATAACTTCTTCTTCCTTCACGTTAACCCTTTATTCATAGTGTGAACATTATTATCCCTTTTTATGAATCAAAAATACCAATTTTTGTTGTTTAAAATGTGAATGAATAAATTTATCATTGTCTAGAGTAATATTTTCCTTCATAAGATTAATTATAGAATTTTTTATTTTTCCCAAACTTTTTGGCCAACTATTGTACCCTATGAATTCCATACACCCTATGAAATGGAGAGGGTTCATTTCATCATATAATTTACCTTAGTAAGATTTAAAATGGGGTTTATAATACCATGTGATGTATTTAACCCCTTTGGCGTACCTTATGATGATCCAATCATAAGTTTTATGTACCTTATGAAGTCATCATTATTATTATACCTTATATACTTCATGAACGTAGTGATATCGATAAACCTTATGAAGAAACCTTAAATAGTTGGTGTAAATTATGAAATTACACTATACTAGATGAATGTAACTATCAAAGATGATATATACCTTATGATTATTTATATATACCCTATGAAGGTGCCTTGTGAAATATGTACCATGTAAGGTTTCCATTCCTTTTCCAAAATTAGCCTCAGGGTGTTCCCTAAAAAATCCAGTACTTGGGTGTACCCTATTAAGTACCCTTTATAATTGAGATAAAACTTAGGAAGATGCATTTATACTACCATAAGAAGCCTGCGAACCTTATGAGCTGTGTAGGATTTAGGAAATTGTCAAATATTGATCTCCAGAACTGAAATTCTAGATTCAATCAATCTTCATTCAGATAATCTCTAATACTTCTCCAACACCTCCAATAAACTTAGAACATCTTAAATATATTCACCTCATGTATTAAACATAATTATTTGTGTGCTTGAACATGGTTTTTTCATTACTGAGAAAAGAAAATACACTAACTATATCCACTTTAACACTTCCAATACCTTCTTCTATAGAAATATTATACATGTTAGAGGAAATTCGAATCTCCAAAATCTACGAAATTACTCAAAATTTCCAAAAAACTTTTAGGAATAATATATTATCTCTTATAAATTTTTAATACATATTATATCCTAGGTGTGACAACATATGATATAGTTTTCATCAAACTTGACCTTAGTTTTTATTTTAATTTATTAGGTTTAATTTAGTTATTGAATATATTTTATATATATAATATTCTAGAGTTATAATGAATTTCATTCTATCTTGAGTAATGTATCCCTAGTTCGAGGAAATTTGGGTCAAAATTTCACTAGCAATGAAGATTATTCATTATTCTAGAAAGTTGGGTTGGATAATTTTTTTAGGCTTACTCATGTGGTGATTATAAATTTCATATAATTCTAATCCTTTATAAGAAAAATTAATGAAAATTATGTATGGGATGCATTTTATATGTGTAAATATTATCAGATTTTATTTTTAGGTGAATAACACAAACTATGGGTTATTTAAGGAGTTACACATTATTATAGTGTGATAAAATAACTATGAATTAAATATGTATGTCATATATATTAAATTGGTGATACTTTAAAATAAAACCACTCAAATACTAACTTTTAGATTCCTTTCAAATTAAAACCAATTAATATATTTATCATCCAACCCATTAGGTCATGACAAATTTGGGTTCCCTTAGCTTATCTTATATAATTAAATAAATTAATGGGTGATATTAGTAGTATTAGGTACTCATTCATAGAATTTACATTGGGTTACACTTATATAGGAGACCCTAATAGGTTTAGGTTACTTGATGAATACAGTTAATATTATAACCATATGATGGATTTGGATAAAGGGTTATTCTCTCAATTATCCAATAGTTATATATGATATGATTTGGGTGATTCCATACCTAAATAACTAAGTAGTGGGATAAAAACAAAAGTTAAACTATTACATAGTGAAATATGGAACTTAGATCATTATATTGATATGATGTATGATATCATGATTTTTTGTGAGAATAATTTCATTTAAATTCTTTGATGAAAAGATGTAAAACATGACACTCACCCATAAATATGATTTTTTTTAGATTATGGAATTAATCTTGTTTAAAAATTTTATATCTACTATGTGTATGAACTATAAAAATATTCTACATTGTTATCTAATGACAAGAAGTTTCCTAAAATAGAAACATTCTAAGTATCTGAATGTGAATGTTATAGAGGTCAATTTCTCCAATTGTAAACCTTAGGCATTTTATACTTAGTGTGTATCACACATTTTATAGATAAAAATAGAATCATTGAAAACTCCCCTGATTTTATAAAATATTTTTTTTCAAATAAACTAAATTTCTTTGATATCATGTGTTACACTAAACATTGAGTTTTAACGAACTGCAATATAAAATTAAAATATTTTTTTCAAAAAAGAAGTTATCACCTAGAAATTAGATATAATAGAATTAATCAAACTAATTAAATTATGAAAAATTTATTGTTTACACAATAATTAAATAAATTCACTGGTCACCATATTATTATAAATAAAAATAAAAAAACATTTGAAGGTAAAAGAAATATTTTTCTGAAAAAATTATTTTTATGCACGAAATTTGTTTTTATCATAATTAATTGAATTAGTGACTATTAGTGTATTATTTTAATGGAATTTATATATTATATATTAATTCATATTTCATTATCATTCAAATAATATATTTTAGGACATTAGATAAGAATAAATCCATTGTTCTACATAATGTTTTTTTTTTCTAAAGAGCGTTTTCATTGTATTTTTGGAAATTATATAGTGTAATCTTTGAAAATTTTAAAAATTTATTTTAAAAAATGAAATTAATTTTTGATTTGATAATTTCAAAATTATATTAAAATAATTTTTTGCGAATTTTCTTAAAAGATTAATTTTTTGATGAATAGTGAAAAATATTGTTTTTTAATAAAAATTGTCTTTTCATTTACAGAATTTACACAATTAGATTTTTTAAAAATGGTTTTAAAAGTAAAATTATTTAAATTATATTATTATTAATCCAATTTATGTTAATTTAATCAGTTTTATCTTTAGTTTTAGCAAAAAAAACTTTTTATACTTTCGGAAACTTTTTCTATCGAAAATCTCTTTCCTATGAGTTTATGGATTTAATGTTAAATTAAATTCCAAAAATATTTAAACTGAATTTGATAAAATTTATTTCACAATTTAAATAATTATAATTAATATTTAATAATAATTTAAAATTAATATTTAGCCATAATGAATAGTAAAAATATTAAAAAAATCAATTACCACAGCTAAGGTTAAAACAAGTTTGTTGGGTGTTAAACTAAAACAATAAAGGTAAAAATGACCTAAAACGTTATGAGACAAAATTGGTTGGTTTTATTTCTCCATTAATATTATCAAATCCAAATATGATCCATTTTGGATCCTTTTTTCAAAGAAGGTGACACGAAATTATTTTAAAACTATGAAAAATTACAAGTGTGTTAGTCATCTCAATTATAAAAGGGATCCCCCTATCCTATCTAATCCACACCTAAAGAAACTTTTGGATCATAAGCTACCTACACAAATACCTTCCTTACATCCATAACCATGACCTAGAGTCCCTATTTTTATCATAAAATCATCTTAGGAAGGTTTTAGGTATAATCTTAAAGAGTATGTCCAGAGAAGTGGTATAGTTATCAGCCATGAGTTTTCATTATATATCGTCTTATAGCTCCATAAAATATTAATAAAATATGGTGAAATAATAAAATAAGTATCTTAAATATACATATATTTTATTTTGACAATATAATAACCTATACCATCTCCTCTTCTATCAAATGGTAAATGAAATCATCGATCATGTGTACGGTGGACTATGGCCTTATGAACCAATGTAATCCGTTTTCCATCACCACCTCTCATGGATAGATATAAAAATGGATTTAGAGTATATGTATTATATTCATGAGATAATTATAATTTTTAAATTATAATATCTATTCTCCCTTCTTACCTTCCAATCAATTATAAAATGATAACAACTCTCTTCTGCATGTGCGGACTACCGCCTCCGCAAAGAGTCATGATGCGTTCATTTTATTTTTACATGGATGGTAGAAAGAAGAGATTTAATTAATATATATTATATATATGATATAATAAAATATTATTAAAAATTTAATTATTATTTTCCTTTCTTTCATTCCATCTATTCACAAAATGAAAATAGTGTTCATGTGTATGCATGGCCTACCGTCTCCCTAAATGATGTAATTCATTTTTAAACCTCCAATTGTATGGATGATAATAAATATGTATATAATGAATATATAATATATTTATATAATTATTAAAAAAAATTACATGATGGATCCATTATAAAGGACTAAGTACCATATCTACCAAACTAAAACATTCATGAAAAAACATAGCAGTTGTCACCCAGAATAGTGATTTTAATAAAAAATATTATTTTTGAAATAATGATAAAAGTTTGTAAGTAAATCATATATTTTATGATATATATGATTATGGCTCTATAATAAATTTCTATTAAACATATATTTATTATACTGGATTTGAACATTTATGGAGAAAGTTCGATATAACACCCCAAGGACTCACACATAAATTTAATATAGAATGGAACGCACACAATAATGAGTCTCTATGAAATAAAAAAATCATATAATTTAAAAAAATATAGTTATAAATTATCCATGAAACATAATTTTTCCACTTTTATGATTTGAATTTTGAAAAAAAACCTACAAAGTTGCGATCAGTATCAAATTTTGAGTTTGATAGGATCAACGTATTTTTTGGTTAATAGTAACATGACCATTTAGAATACTAATATTACCATTATGAAAATTAATATAACCCTTATGAATAGTAACATAACCCATGAAAGTATAAATAAACTTTGTCCATCTTAAAAATGAAATTTTGATATCATTATATCATAGTGTAATTAAATAAATATTTTAAAAATTAATATTTAAGTGTTGGTAATTCTGTAAGTCATAAATATTTAATTAAAATATTATAAAGATTTAAACTAAAATTAATTTTCATAAAAATTATTCATAAATAAATATTTTTTGACTTAACATTTTAGGATAATTTTACGTGACCTTACTTAATTTTTAAAAGTGGTATAAAATCATTTATAATTTTAAAACTGCTTTTTTTAGTAAATAGTGATTTTAATTAAAAATTAAATTTATCATATTTAGAAAATTATGTTTATAAAATGAAATTAATTTTTTAATTTTACACATCAAAAAACATTAGGGTAAATTTTTTGGATTTTTATAGAATACTTGATTTTTTAGTGAATAGTAAAATACGACAATTTACAGTATAAATAAATTATAAGCTAAATTAACTATTCCTAGAGTTATGTATGATGTATGAAAAATTAGTTAGAACTCTAAAGAACTAATTACTTTATTTAAACATAATAATCAATACTATTTCCTGTCTTGAGAAAAATAATAAAATAATCACTAAAATAATTAAAAATCATTTCTCTCCTCCACTATAAAAACCACCCTCACCCCTCTTATATTCACTCCAATAAGCATTGAATATTATCAAATTTGTTCCCAAATACTCTTCCCTATTATTTACCCACATCAAAGAGCTCTTTTAATTACCAAAATACCAAAACCCCTTTCCCTAAGGAGGTTCTGAAGGAGGTTAATTCAAGAAGTAAACCCTCTTCCTTTTACTTTTAATTTCATTTTCAATTTAATATCTTTTATTATATTCTTATAAAAAAATTTTCCAAATTATCATGATAAATACAACATAATCTATATACTGGATTTATATCATGTTAATTGAATTTAATTACAAAAACTACTATCTTTCTCTCTTTTATTTTTAAAAACAGAATCATCGTCTGGGAGATGTCGATTCACAACATTTGTGGATAATGAACATTTGTTCTTTGATTTATACTTCATATATGGTCATGAAATCATTTATATGGTTGAAAAAGATTATAAAATATGTATTGTGTCTTATTTAATTTTCTATAACCAGTATATATACATATTTCTAATTCAAACAACAATAATGGTTCATTATGATCAAAATATCGCGGTAATAATCTAAATGATTATCACTAATGTTTTATATAATGACTCATCCTCATACCATATGGAAAAATGAATTATATAACCATTTAATATTATATATTGTAATTGGTATCATATAAATTCAATTCTGGAGAATTATATCCTTTCCACATGAGATTCCATACTCCTATACAAGTATACCGATTATAGAAACCAATGAAATAAATGATCTTGAGTGATAAATTTTTATCTTATAACTCATAAAAAAGACCATAAATGAACTTAATAAAATTATAATAAATAAAATACATATATAAAACGTTATTAATTAATTAATTAATGGATTTAATTTTATTATCACGGACATTAAGGTCAAGTGCAGAATTCATTTAGACATAAGGTAAGTGTTTTCTACCTGAACCACCATTTTCTTTTGAGTTAATCTTTTTCCCACTTTACATTGATGAAATTATTAATTATTCTTATTCAATCCTATTAAATTATATTATAATTTTCTATATATTTGTACCAATCATAATCTTTCTTTATTTTATGGGCGTTTATATGTTTTAAAAAAGATATTTCTCAAATTTATCCCAATAAACAAGCCTGATTCAAGGGAACTTCTCGAATTATTACCTATTTTAAAGGGCACTATATAATATGTTTTGGCCAACCATTATTTTTCTAAAATTACTCATTTTATCAAAAAAACTATCTTAGTTAAATTTTATTTTTATACAAATATTTTTTCAAACGAACTCTTTTTTTCTAAGTAAAATAGTATTTCTATCAAGAATTATGCAATGAATTTACAAGATTATTTTCATCTATTTCAACACTTCTGTTGATTTTTATGTTGAATTGAGATTAATATTTTATGATATATTATAGCATATTTTACTGAATGGTTTATTATTAGTTTGACTATGGATGGTCTATCTTGATACCATTTACTATATTACTCTGAATGGTTAGTATTTATGTTTACTAATTGGGGGAAGTTATTTACATTTCATATCTTAGTTACAATATGAATTTATATGTTGATTTTTTTTACCGATTTCATTTTAGTAATGAATTGGACTTAGTAAGTTTCATGTGGGGCTTTCTGTATACCCTCAATGCATCATTTGGTCTCATGATACAAACTAGTTTGGGTTCTTACCCATTTATATATGGTTTTGGCATGAGGCCTTGACAGTATGTTTATGATGACCCGGATTATGAATTACCTCATTATAAGACTAGTAATCAATATTCCATTTGATTATTCAACTATTAGAATATACATGGTCATGTTTTATTATAGAATTAATTATTTTGATTTTATTCCTGCCATATTATGCTAAATATTATGTTTTAATGGAATGGGTACTTTTATTTATCCACCATTCATTATTACATATTCTTATGTTGTATTACATTCCCTTACTAAGAATCTAAGCTCACCCATTTTGCGTGTTTTATTTTTCCCAAGGATGAGAAAAATTATATTATGAATGACTTACAGATATAATCTAGTATTTTATGTGTGATTCAAAAGAAGTTGATATGTTGTATTTCATTTCATGTTGTAATGTAAAGTTCATATATATAATTTGGTTTTCAAAACTATTAAACTATTCAATCCTTCAGGATGTATATTCCTTGTTTATATTCCAATTTAATGATGTAAGGGACTAACTCCAAGATACTGGGGTCAGTGTATTTACATCAGAACTGAGGTAAGAGATTTTTATCTCACGTATATTTTTTTGAACCATGTTCCATATTCACCAATTGTTTCATTTATGTGTTATATATAATTCACATGAATGTATTTTATAAAAATAATTATGAAAATTATGAGTATTTATATATCAAAATAAGGCTCTTTGTTTAATGATAATTATTAATCAAATGTAAAAAAAGTGGTAAAGGATTTATGTTACAATCTCATTGTTAATCTGTATTGTTTTTTATTATGATTCTAATGATAAATTTTATTGATATAACTCTCAATAAAATCATTAATTTTCCTATAATCTGGTTATTTTTAGATAATACATGTTTTATTTCATTTTCATAATTATAATAACTAAGTAGACAAAAAGAATGATTTTAACGAAAATTGACTTTATTTCTCTCTTTGGTCAAAAATTTGTTCTCTTCTTTATCCATGTTTTATAAAAAAATAAAAACAAATACTCTCAAATTATTGATTATGAAAATATTTACCCATGTTTTAGTTTTTATATTATATTTTAAAATAAATCTTCATGTAATTTTCTTAATGTGGTACTTTTGACCTTTTTACAGAAAATATGAAAGTAATATTTGTTTTAGTATAAACAACTTAAATGAAATTTCATGTCATCATGAACACTCAAGGATTTTAAGCTTCCTTTATAAGTTTCCAAGGTGATTTTCATTGGAAATATGTTTTCACAATATTTTGTTAGTTTTTTATTTTTTTAAAAATTGTTTTGAAACTGGAATGGTTATTTTACTCATGAATGTTTTAATGATATTTTTATGGAATTTATATTCGCCAATGACTACAACATTTGGTGCTTATTATGTTTTAATAGGGATATGATCCAATGGTACCATACTGATTCTTTATTTGGATGGTTTATGGTTATTTATGATGATATTTTTATAAAACCCATTTATTTTCTAAGCATTTTGTTATGGTGGATTGAGGAAATGTTTAGGAAAATTGTGTTCTTTTCATATGTTATGATATGATGATATGATTAATGTTCAATGATCTTATGGAACAAATATGTATTGTTTTTATTATGTGATGGGTGGTCTATAAATTATATATCCCTATAATAAATTGGGTGATTTTTTATATCTCATGAGATAACTATAAAAAACAAGTCAATGTGCTTGATCCACTATAGAAAACAAGTCGATGTGATTTATCTGATAGTGGAAAAATTTGGTGTGCTTGATCCACTATGTGAAAAAAAAATATGTGGAGGATCCATAATGGGTAACAGGTGATTATTCCTAGTCGATTAAGATATAGGACATAGGTGTTAATGACTGATGTGTTGGGATTTGATGGTCCCAGTAGTTAACCTTGATATAAGAAATACTTTCTATATATATGGTGGTTCCACACTTATATAACATAAAATTATGGTTCATGATTTATTTAAGATGATTTATCACAATTTTTATTCATTTATTTTAAAATGATAAATCTTTATTTCATGATGCATGCTAATGATCTTAAAATGATTGGGTATAAACTCTGTAAGTTATGGTCATGATCTCATACCCTTATGATTATTTTATACTTTCATATGATCATCGATTAATATATCCTATATTTACCCTTAATATTCTTTTAATATTTCCCTTTCATATATTTACATTCCCAAGGTTTATAAAAAAGGTTTTTAGTAGGTTATGTTTATAAAGAGTACTAAATAGGGAGATCTTTTTAGGAGATGTTGAATACCTTTCATGAAATAAGAAGATTATGTATCTAGTCTCTAAAGGCAGCAAACCACTATGGTCATTAGGTGAGTATCTATGAATTGTATTAAATATTAATCTAAGAAGACGTAATATGTATGTGTGAAAAATTGGGGTCACTATAGTTGGTATAATAGTAGTGTTTAGAAAAAATTACGAAGATTAGGGATAGAACATTTAGGGGGAAACCTAGGTATGAGTCTAAGTACATGATAAAATCCTAATGTTTTGGTAAGAAAAATATTATGTGATTTTACTATTAATACATACATTTCTAAGTAATATAAGTAGAAATTCATTTATAAAACACTCATATAGGGATTATAGCCATGAAAATAATTAGTATAGTATATCTCAGCTATCATTCTGGTGTGTGGTGAATGTTCCCTTATAGTGCACATAGTTTGACACTCCTAGGGAATATTCTAGTTTTAATTCGCATATTATTTATGAACCATTATGAAGGATTTGAATAAATGATAATCACGGATGACCTAGGCTAAACCTAAGGTGTCATAGTTTTAAAATAAGGTGTCCTCATTTAAAAATCCAATAAATTTTTCATGATTATCAATTTTCCCAATAAGATTGTTATTTATCACACTTTAATTTTTGGTTTTATAAAATTTATAGAAATAGAATCCATCATGATAACAATGAATATAATTGGAAATGAAATAACAGTCCCCCTGAGTAACCAAATGCTATGAGAGATGGAATGAAGAATCATATTCTTATTCCCATGTAACTATCTCAGGTCACGAATCATATAGATCTTCCAAATTATTAGAGGAGGGAATGACATTCTATTTATTTCTTCATGAGGAAATTTCCAATTTATTTTAGTGGGTATATATATTTAGTAGTCTCTTAGTAGTGGATTAGTACGATTTAAAATATATTTTTCATTATCAACTATTTGAAGCATGAAATTTCATTTTTCCCATCTATCATTTGAAGGGAAAATTGGATAAATGGGGAACTATTATTAAGAATATGAGGCAATGAGAATAAATTGACTTCATGTTATTCCATGAGTTTAAGATGTTATTTAAATATAATTAATTTCCTCTTATTCATTATTTGAAAATGGAGAAGGAATTTTTTGATCTAAATTAGAAGGATGATAAATCTATTTGTACCTATGATTCAAATTTTGTAAGACTTATGAGGTATGCTTCTAGTGTTATCATCCAGCCTAAAAGTAAGGTTTATTAATTCTTAATTGGCTTGAAACCAAGTTAATGGAAGGTGTTATCTATAAGATACTTTAGTAGTTATGAATAAATCATTCAATGTGAACTTATGGTAAACATAATGATATGGTTGTAGCTTATGCCTCACAACAATGGACGGTTTATGAGAAAAAATACCCAACTCATTATTTTGAATTAGCTAAAATAAATTTTTCATTAATGATACATACTCATTATATTTATAGAGAATAATGTGATATATATATAATGACTGTAACCCATTGAGATTTTAAAATAACACTATTTTCTATAGAGTATACCACATGAAACACTGAGTGTAAATGAATCCTAATATACTATATTGTTAAAACCTAGATGTGAAATTAGTGAGTATGGATATTAATAACTAAATTGTTAAAATTATATGTTTTACACTGTTATAAAATAATTTTATTGGTTATAAATTGATTACAAATAGAAAAAAACCATTTGAAAGAAAAATAAATGTTTTTTTAAAAGACAGTTTTTATGCAAGAAATTTGTTTTTATCTTAATGAATTAAATTTATCACTACTGGTAAATTATTTTAATAAATAAAATTATATTAATAATTGATCTATTTTTTCATTCATCTAATGTTTTTCTAAGCATGGGATAAAAATAAATCTAGTTTTAATCTTAAAAATTGTATTCTTAAAAAAAATGATTTTGTAGCATTTTTCATAATTATTTTAAAATTAATTTTATACAATTTTTAAAAAATGAACTTCATTTTTTAAATAATAGTTTTTAAATTATCTTGTATTTAATTTTTGGTAATTTTCTTAAAATATTAATTTTTTCAATGAGTAGCGAATAATACGTATTTATATTGAAAACTACCTTTTTATTTAAAGTATTAAAAAAGTATATTTCGTTTTAAAATTGTTTTAGAAGTAAAATTAGTTCAATAATAATATAATCAATCCAATTTAGTTCATTTTAATCAATTTTTTTGGAAATTTGATATTGAAAATTTTTATACTTAAGGAAAATTTTTCTTTGAAAACCACTTTTCATCACGCTTGCGGGTTTAATATTAAATTATATTATTCCCCTTTAGTGATATTATTTTTTTAAAATTTATTATATATTTTTAATAATTATAATTAATATTATTTAATTTTTTTAACTTGATTTTTTTATAACTAATAGTAAAAAAACCAAAAAAATTAATTATCGTGGTTAATGTTAAAATGAGTTTACTGAGGGGTTAAAACAAAAGATAGGGGTAATTTTCCTAATTAAAGTTGTATAAATTATATTTTATGTACAAATTTAAACCTTATAAAATCCTGAATTTGAATATATGTTCGCATTAGGGTATTTTTATTGGGGATTATTTGATCATTTTGTATTCTTTTATGAAATTTCAAAGGGTGTCCCCTTCCTAACTTATAAAAGGACACCTCCTATCCTCTCATATCCATGCTATAAGAGAATTTTTTTAGAAAATAATTTCCCAAATACCTTCCTTAAATATATCCCCAATACCTGTGGTGCCTATTTTTATCATAATACCATCCTAGGATAGCTTTAGGTATAATCCTAAAGGGTTCATTGAAGAAGAGGTATAGTTTTTAACCATGCGTTTCAATTTTATTTCTTCTTATATCTCCTTAAAATATTAATAAATTATGATGTAATAATAACACTAGAATATTACACATACATTGATATTATAATTTTAATTTAACAACATAAATCTATCTCTTATTCCATTAAATGGAAAACAAAACTCTTGATCATGTGTTCAACTGACTACCACCATGCGAACAAATTTAATTTATTTTCCATCACCACCTATCAAAGATGGATATTATAATGTATTTAATTTATCTATATAAAATTTATGATATAATTATGCTTAAATAATTATAATATTACATCTAACTTTTTACCTTCTAAACCATTGTAAAACGATAACCTCGCTAGGGCATATGTGTGGACTACAACCTTCAAAAATTGATGTAATAGTTTTTTGGTTTTATTTTGACATGGATTGTAATAAGGTTTGATTTAGTAAATATATATTATATATTATATATTATAATTATTATTTAAATTTGAATTTTTATTTACCTTTATTTCTTTCCTTCCATCAAAAAAATGGAAACAACATTCATGCGTACGTACGATCTGCCGTCTCCATGAACTGTGTAAATCATTTTTTCATTTCTAACATTTATCGAATACTCAGCATATATATATAATGAATATATATTTTATTTATATCATTATTAAAATTATTCATATTATGTAATCATTTTCAAAGTGCATGGATGAAACTATCGAACTAAAACATACATGAAAAAGTTAAGTTATTATTACACAGAATAGTGATTTAAACAAAGAATTGCTAATAAATGGGTGATAAAAGATTCTAAGTAACTCATATCAGGTATTATATATATTATTAATCTTATATAATATATGTATAATAAATATATACTTATTATATATTATTTTTGAATACATATGATGGAATTCAGACCTGAGGTAGGTATTTATTTCACAATATCATTATTATTCAAGATTGTTTGTGTTTAAGTCCCTATTGGGGGAATTTTTTGATATTTCGATTATATATAAAATATATTTTCTTATACTATGGTTATTTATAGAAATTACAAGTTTTTCTTTATTTTCTACTCTTAATGTAATCAAGATACAAAAACAGTTTTATTAAGGAAAACTAATATATTTTTCTAATTAGTCGGGAATCTTTCTCTTCTGTGTCAATATTTTCCTTAAAATTTATAAAATGATATTTTCAAAAGTGTCCAACTACTTATTAATGAAATTTTTACACATTCATAACTTTTTATAAAATCATTTTAAATGTATATTCTTTCTGTTTTCTAAATGAGGTATTTTTTAACCTTTATAAAACAATGTGAAGGGAATGTTTTTTTAATATAATATAAAAAATTAACTTACATAATGACATATAATTAGTTTGAAACTTTTGTTCAATGTTTAAAAAAATCAAATAACATTTTTTCCTCAATATTTGGGATGTATTTTGATCTTAAAATACGTGATTTCAAATTGAAAATTGTATTTTCCTCATGAAATTTTGCAGGCATTATTTTAAATTATATTTATATATATGAAAATTATTTGGATAATATTATTCTTTATTGGGGATGTACTTTTTTGATACAATTTACTATATTACTCTGTATGTTTATAATTTTTTTTATTTATTGGGGAAATTATTTATATTATGTATGATACTTTTTCAATAAAAATGTTTTCATTAATTATGTTTCACACATTTCATATGAAGAATTAATTGAATTTAGTAAGTGATGGTTGGGTCCCTCTTACCCCATGATAAATTGGCGGGTCTCATGAGACAAACTGTTTTGGGTATTTGGCTAAGGCCTTACTTTTTATGTATAATATCGAGGCACAAGCCCTTGACAGCTTGTTTATGATGCCCTATATTATAAATTCTCTCATTATGAGATTAGTTACTGATGTATATTTGATTATTTGATTATTTATGATATCTAGGGATAATTTTCAATATTATATGATAATTTATAATGAATTATTTTATTTTCATTAATTCGAGTCATATTATTCTTTATGTTTAAGTAATTTATAAAATGAGATATATTCCCTAATATTTATGTTTTCATATTGATTATACCTTATTTATTTGTAATATATTCAACTATACATGTAAAACACAGATATTTTAGAAACTATTTCTCTTTAAATAATTTTATTTCTTCGATATCTTGGGTTACACACAACACTGAGTTTAAACAAACCATGATGCACTATTAAAATATTATTATAAAATATTGAAGTTATAACCTAACTGTTAATTTTTAAAATAGGAATAAAATTAAATAATTTATTAAATATATATATTTCTTACTAAATATAAATGTATTAATAAAGTCCTATTAAATAATCGTTCAATATTTAGTAAATTCATTGTATTCTTAAAAAATAATCATTCTCCAAAAATGGTTTTCCTTATAAGTAAATATTATAATTTATTTATGAATTTTTATAAAATATATTTTAAAAATAAATTTCATTCTTGAATTCAAAATTTCAAAATTATCTTAAGATTAATTTTTTATAATTTTCTAAAAAGATTTATTTTTCAATGAGTAGGGAAATTTTTTTATTTTTATTGTAAACTATATTTTTTTAACATTATTTAAAAATTAAAATTATATTTTGGATAGAATTAAAATTTAATTGACTAATTTTTCTTTAAAATAATTTCATTATGGTTTTTTAAATGGATTTTATACTTGAATTTAATTATAAAAAATTTATATTTAAAAAGGGAAATAATCATGAAAACTATTTTTCATAGGATTTTTATTATTTAATTATAACTAAAATTATTTTAATTATGTTTTTTTAAATTTTAAAAATATATTAAATATTTTGAATTATGAGTTCCAAATTAATTAAATAGGTCACTTTTATTTTCTGAAAATATAAATTGTAACCTTAGTAATTTTTTTTACCACGATAAATGGTAAATTTGGTAATTAAAGGTTAAAACTAAAATGATAAGAACCATTAAATGATAGGAAAACTTTTATATATCTTATTTTATCAATATATCATGACCATAATCATAAAATGTTGGGATTTATGTCCTTTTTGGTCCTTTTGGATGACATTGTGACTTATATTATATTTTATTTAAAGAAAAGTAAAACTTGTCAGCCTCTTGTTTTAATAAATAAATTAATTTTAACATGGATTTATCTAAATTAAATGTATAGTTATAAATATTATTTTGTAATATAAAGGATTTATCTTCATTATTTTAAATTATTTTTTAATTTTAGGGAATAAATAATTACCTTAAATTCTTACACAATTCTGATGTAGTAATTATTCAATTAATGGAAAAATAAAATAAATGATATGAAAAATGTTATAATTATTATAATTTGACATAATCTATCTAATACAATAATTTTATAGATGAAAACATATTTTTAGGGATGTATTGAAATTTTGGTTCAAATCAATATTATTTTCACATTGTTATTAAAATCAAATTAATGAATAGTTTTGAAATTGAAAATAATGATATTTTATGAAAATAATAAATTATTATATTATTTAAAAAGTGTATAAATTTTAAATAAGGAGAAATAATATAATATATGGTTTAAAATATCATCTACTATTAATTTATAGACCATTTGTAGGAATTTAGATCTAGAATAGTCTTATTAAAATTTAATCTTTCATTATTTTTCAAAAGTGACTCTTGCCTCAATTATAAAACATTCCCCAATAGCTCACTTATTTAGACCACTTTTAGCCTTATATATTGAAAAAATCCTACCAAATTATCTTCCAAACTTCTTTATCCACATTCTAGAGGTTCTTTTATACTCAAAAGACCAACCCTCAATCCCTTGACAAGAGATCTAATGGAATTGTCTCAATGAAGAGGTAATCACCCTAACTGATCACCTTATTTTTATACTATTATTTACCTCTTAAAAATATTATTTTCATCATAAAATAATAAATTAAATACCTCAATATGTTTAAATTTTATTATGATTTTGAAAAATAACATTATACATCCTCTTTCCCATCAAAAAAATAAGTGAAATTATCACTTGTGCGTACGTATAGCTTACCATCTCCACATAGCGATACAATTCATTTTCCATCACCATATTTAGTGGATAGTTAAAATTATGGGTTTAAATTTTATATATGAAATTTATTAAATAATTATTCTTCAAAAATTAAATTATAATATCTACCTTATTAACTTCCAAACTGTTGGAAAATGATAATGTGGCTCGTGCCTACATGCGGACTATCACCTCTACAAAGCGTTGTGATTAAATTTTCATTTTTATTTTACTTGGATGAAAATTTGAATGGATATGATGAATATATATGATATACATGGTAAAATTTTGACTTATAATGTACCTATATTTCATTACATCCTTCAAAATTTTAATTCAATGTTCAGGCATATGTATGGTCTATCATCTCTATGAATAGTGTAATTAATTCTATATCTCTATAATTATGGATAACATTAAATATATATATATATAATTAATATATATGATAAAATAATAATTTAATTTTTTTATTAGTATAAAATTTTATATTTATTATATAGGAGGTTAAATAACTTTCAAATGAAGTTAGTCCTAAGGTAATGGATTTTCATCTCCCTTATATTTTGGTGGGACTCATGTCATATTCACCACTTATTTCTTCTGAGTGGTTTATATAATTCCCGAGAATTAATTTTACTGTATGTATTAGGAATTTTATGGTTATTAACATTTCCATGTATTTTTATTTCCTTCATAGGGTTGTGATTCAAAAGCTATCAAAGCAGTAAGGGTTTATATCACAATCTCATCATCATTCAGGATTGTTTACATTTAAATATACAATGTGAAATATTTCTATTCTATGTCCATGTTTTACAAAAAAATAAAAAATTATTTTGATACGCTCTTAAAAAATTTTATGTCCATTTTTACCCATGTTTGACTTTTTACTAAATGGTTTTAAATGAATTGTTTTTTTATTTTCTCAAAGAGGAACTTTGTGAGTTTTTTAGAAAAAATACGGAAGGAATGTAATTTTTTTAACTTATACCACATTAGTGGATTTTACATACATCTTGATGTCTAAATTATTTGATGAATCCTTTTCAATTTTAAATATTATTTTCATTGAAAATGTTTTCATTTATAAGTGAACAGTTTTTTTAAAAAATAAGTGATTTCTAGATGGAAAAGTTATTTTCCTCAAGAATTATTCCATGTGAACTTTCGAAATCATTTTCCATATAAGATGTAATCCTTTTATGTTACTTAATTTTTTCTGTGGATATTATCCAAAGATACCATCCTTATTCTTTCTTTAGATTATTTATGTTTATAGTGACATTATGTTGGAGAAAAACTTTCCCTTTTACATGGTTTATACCTTGATAAAATGTTTATGAATTTTGTTTTATTTCATGAGTTTTGTGATGATGAATGTATTATGATATTGTGGAAAACATATGTATGATTTTTTTATTTTATAGGTGGAACATACAACTCCATCTAATGAATTGGGAAAATTGTGATATTTTATGAGATAAATAGGACTATAATGGTGAGTAAACTCAGGTCAATAAGGGATAGTGACCACTATGATAGACGTGGGAGTGAACCTTGACCATTATAATGGTTTGGGGAGTGAACTCATACCACTATGATAGTATTAGGAATGAACCTTAAGTATAATGATGGTTTGGGTAGTGAACCCATTCCCCTTGGATAGTCTTGTAAAAGAGCCTTGACGGTTGATGAAATGATTTTCTATTCTTATGTGGATTCTATAATTCCATGTCTAGTGCCAATGTTATTTTCTCATTGATCATGTTACTTTATGATTCATGACTTATGAAATAAAAGTATTTATTCTATGACTCAATATTATTATCTTTGATAACATGGTATATTTTTCAAATGTTATGTTTATGTTCTTATGCCATTATGTTCATTTTATGCTTATGTAATTATTGATATCTTCTTTTTTTAACCTTATTGAGCATTAGAGCTCAATTTTTTCTTATATTTCTTTTCCCTAGGTTATTAATAAAGTATGTTATGTCAAGGAAGGTTTAAATATTTGAATAAGTTTTTGGCGATGATATATATTTTTTATTATCCAATTTTTTATTTTAAAAAAGTTATGTAAGAGATTTCCAAAATTCTGTAAAACTATAAACCAAAAAGGTCCTTTTGTATGAAAGTGATTCCATATTTAATTTGATTTTTTATAAGTTAGGTATAGTTGAAATTATGTCATGTTTATGGGTATCAAATATATAATTGTAAATATTATGTTTTTCAAACCAGATCTGGGAGTGTGGGTCTTGGACTATTATATTTGGTATCAGAGGTCGATTTAGATAACTTTATATATTAGGTTTTGTTATGTTTGTTAATCTTAAGAGTTATAAATAACATCATGGGTTTAAAATTTTAATTTTCATTATAATTTAATAGTCTTAGGTACCCATTTTGAGGATTTAAGTAGTGAATGACTAAGATGATTAAGAGTATATTGAGAGACATTTATAGAAATACAACCCTTCAGTTTACTGCATATATTATAGAAAATATAATTTGAGGAATAATTACTTTTATTTTGGTAGACATATGTTTAAATTTATTGGTAGAATTTAGGGTTTATATGAACTTTTATTTTGAGGAAATTATGGGTTACTACATTTTGGGATGAAAAAGAAAGGTAAGAGATGACCTTCAAGGTTAAAACATTTATTCAATGTTCAATGTATTAAGGTTATTTTTTGATCATGTTTCTCACATTTTTGAAAATTTATAATAATTTTATTAATATATTTGTAGAAAAAGTACATCACGTAGGATAGGTGACAACCTATCGCATTCAGCAAGGCCATGAGTTTTGAACCCACAACTGAAGGGCGACAAGGGTGCATCGCCTACCACGGGCCTATGTGATGTTCTATTTTGTATGAAATTTTTTTTAATTTAATCTATCATAAAGATAAAAGTTAATTTTTTTGAATATATATTTTATAATATAGATAACCATGTTATTGGAAAATGATTTTGTGTTAAGTGATTAATGTTATATGAGAAGGCATTAACTTTTTTGGGAACCCTATATGATCACGGTAAAGAGATTTATTTGAGGAGTAATGGTTGAATTTTATTTTGGATTAATATATGATTTTACTATAGATTTATGGTGGTTTATTTTATTTATGGAAATAGTTAGTGCATATTATAGATTATATGTTTTAGTTGTGTACATTTTGGGAGATAAATACTAAATTTATCACAGAAGATGATGTGATAAAATCCATATAATTTTTTTATTTCAATATTAATATAAAATATTTTGAGGAATTTTTAGGATATTTCTTTACTGAATGATCTAATATTAACTTTGGGTGTTGCAATTTAATTTTTGGGATTAAAAGTAGTTTTTTCTTAATTTAAGGTTTATTAATTTTAAGAATTATCATAAATTTTGTTGATCACTTTAACAATGGTTAATACCTAGAGGACTGAGGAATAATGTTTCTATACTTTTGAGGATTATATGATACTTTAAAAGTTGATCTTAGTGCTTGATTCATGTAATATTCATCTTGAATATTCATTATTTGGAGAAAAAGATGAAATTGTGGTGTAAATTGGCTAAATGATGAAATTATACTTTTCAAGTAAGTATATTTCCTTAAGATCCTATTATTGATTTTAAAATAATGGCTCGACTCTATAAAAATGATCTTAAGGAAAACAAATATTGTCTTATAACCATAAATTTCGATGAATTGATGGTCTTTTCTACATCTATGGTTTATCATTTTGGTATTATTAACCTTCTCAAGATCTTTCACTTTATTGTGATAAAGGATCTCTCGACATTACTTTTATTCCATGCCCATATATTCACTTACCACTAATTTTATTCTATTTGAAAACCTAGTATGTGTAATCTTGTATAACCTTCATACTTCACATTCTCTCTTTTCAAGAAAAGTATAATTAACTCTTTTTATGATATGGGTTTCCAAAAAGTAATTTTTAACTAAAAAACCATTGATTTATGATTATAAGTTCAAATTGTGAAGATGAAATTAATTAAAGGGGTATAATGTAACATCCCAATATTTTAGAAAATATTTCTTTTTAAATAATTTTATTTCTTCGATATCTTGCATTACATATAACACCAAGTTTAAATGAACCACTATACACAATTAAAATATTATTATTTAATTTGGAATTTATTAACTAGCCCTTAATTTGGTGGGTATGAATATGATTAGACACTTTATGAAATATATATATTCCCTACTCCAAATAACTTTATTGATAAATTCTAAGTAAATAATTATTCAATTTTTTGTAAATTCGTTTTATTCTACAAAAGTATATTTTCTTAAAAATAGTTTTTCTTTTGAGTAAACATTATATTTAATTTATAAATGTTTTAAAAAGATTATTGGAAAAAATAATTTTATTTTTTAATTCATAATGTAAAAATTATATTAAGATGATCTTTTCATATATTTTAATAAAAATATTTATTTTTCTATTAATAGTGAGAAATAATAAATTTTTTTAGAATTGTATTTTTAATTTAAATTATTTACAAAGTAAAATTATATTTTAATTATTATTAAAATTTAATTAGATCCTTTTGACTTAAAATAATTAAATTATGGCTTTTTAAATGTATTTTATACTATACCTCAGTATGAAAACATTTTTTATTTAAAAAGGGAAATTTTCTTAAAACAACATTTTTCATATCATTTTTTCCTATTTAATTATTAATAAATTTTTGTCACTTACATGTTTTTAATTTCAAAAAATGATTTCCATATTTGGAATTAGGTCATCCAAATTTATTAAATTTCTCTATTTTTTTGATCAATATAAATACAAATCTTAGTAATTTTTTATATCACTGTAAAGGGTAAATCATGTAATTAAAAGTTAAAAATAAAATGATAAGAATCATTAAAAAAACACATGCTTAAATCTTATCATATTATTATATATTTAAAATAATCATACAAGGGTCAAATTAATGACCTTTTGGGGATACTTGGATGATATTATGATTTTTATAATATTTTATTTAAATAAAATTCAAACATGTCAACCGCATGTTTTAATAAATAAAATATTTTTAACATGGATTTATCTAGAGTAAATGTACAACTATAAAAATTATTCTTAAATATAAAGGATTTATCTTCATCATGCTAATTTATTTTTAATTTTTAGGTAAGAAATAATTACTTTAAATTCTTACACAATGTTGATGTGATAATTATTCAATTAATTGAAAAATCAAATAAATATTATTAAAAATATTAAAAGTATTATAATTTTACATAATATATATGATACTTGAATTTTAAGAATTAAAACTAATTTCTATGTATGTATTGAAATGTTTTTTATTTCTCTATTGTTTTCATGAAGTTATTAAGGTCAACATAATGAATAAATAAAAATTGTTAATAATGATATTTTTTGAAAATAATAATTTATTATATTATTTAAAAATAATAAAAATATTAAATAAAGACAAAATAGATAATATATATTCTATAATATCTTTCTATAAAAATTTATAGGACATTTTTAAGCATTTATAACTAGAATAGTATTATTATAAGTTAATATTTTATTAATTTCCAAAAGCTGCCCCCACCTCAATTATAAAAGGTCCCATACAACCTCATGTATCTCTACTACTTTGGAGCACTATATATTGACCACAACCTACCTAATTATTTATAAAATTGATTATCCATATTATATAGGTTCTTATCTTTTCAAAATACTAACTCAATAACCCTTAAGAAAAGATTTAATCGAGTCCTCTCAATGAAGATGTGATCTCCCTAACTAGTCACTTTCTTTTTATACATTTACTTACCTCCTCAAAAAATATGATATTAAAAATAAAATAATAAATTCAATATCCTTAATATTATTAAATTTAATTGTGATTATGAAAACATCATAATACATAGTCTTTCTCATCAAACAAGAAGTGAAAGTATTGCTTGTGTGTACGTACAATTTACTTTCTCCTCGTAGAGATACAATTCATTTACCATTGCTATATTTTATTGATAGTTACTATGATGGGTTTAATGTTTATATATGATATTAATGAAATAATTATTCTTATGAAATTAAAATATCAGATCTACCTTCCTACCTTAATAACCATTGGAAAATGATAACATCATTCATGCTTACATGTAGATTACAACCTCCACGATACGATGTAATTCATTTTTCATTTTTTTTCAAGGATGTAAAGGTGGATGTATATTATCAATACATATTGTATTCATGATATAATAATAATTCTGTAAATATTAATTATATTTTACCTTTGTTTTGTGCCATCATTCAAAAATTGAATACAGTGTTCAGGCGTACATATATCCCACCGCCTTCATGATCGGTGTAATTAATTTTATATCCCTATAATTATGGATGACATAAAATATATTTATATGTATAATGAATATATATGAATTAATAATATTTGAAATGATTTTATGTATTTTTATAATAAATTTAAATTTATAATATATGAGGTTAAATAAATTTCAAATGAAATCAGACCTAAGGTAAGGGATTTTCATCTCAACTATATTTTGGTGGTACATATTCCATATTCACCACTTTTTTATTTTGATTGTTGTATATACATACCATGAAAGAATTTTATTATACATATTATGAATGTAATCTGGATTTAAATTTCAATTTATGTTTATTTATTTCATGGGGCTGTGATTCAAAAGTTACCAAAGTGGTAAGGGTTTATTTCACAGTATCATCATCATTTGGGATAGTATATATATAAATCACGAATGGGGAACATTTCTCTTCCATGTCCATGTTTTATAAAAAATCAAAAAAACTTTTAATATTATTCAAAAAAAATTAAAGTCATTTTTACCCATGCTTGAAATTTTTCTTAATATTTTGAAATGAATCATCTTGTGATTTTCCAAATAAGACACTTTGTAACTTTTCTAACAAAAGTACATGAGGAATTTTATTTTTTAACTTATAAAACATGATTAGATTTTCCCTCTCTCATGAAACATAAATTATTTAAAGAAAACATTACATGTTTTCAAGTTTATTTTCAAATAAATTGATTTCATTTGTAAATGTGTATCTTTTTAAAAAAGGAGTTATTTCAAAATGGAAATGTTATTTTCCCCAAAAATTATTCCAAGTATTCTTTAAAATTAATTTTCCATCTAATATGGAATCCTTTGATGTTACTTAAGATTTATTGGGGATATGATAAAAATATATTAGCCCTATTCTTTCTCTATATGGTTTGGGTCTATAATGAAAAGATGTTGGTTAAAATCATTCCATTTTCTACTATTTATAATTTGATTAAGTGTTTATGAAATATGTTTTATTTCAGAAGTATTGTGATGATGAATGGTTTATAAACTTGTGGCACGCATATTTATGATTTTATTTATGTTATGGGTGATACCTCTATCTCCCTCCAATTCATTTGGAAAATAATAATATCTTGTGAGATAAACAGGACTGAAATGGGGATTGATCCAAGATCAGTAAGGGACATTGTAAACTATAATATTCTTTAGAGTGAACCTTGACTACAATTATGGTTTAGATAGTAACCCCATTCCACAGTGATAGTATTGGGAGTGAACCTGAACTTCTATGATGGTTTGGTTAGTGAACTCACTCCACTATGATAGTCTTAGAAAAAAATCCTTGACTACTAAGGAAATGATTATCCTTGCTTATGTGAATACCACAATTCCATGTCTTATACCAATGTTATTTTCTCATAGATCATGTTTCTTTATGATTATCATCTTATAAACTTATAATATTTATCTAACGGATCATAATTATGATCTTTTATATATAGGGTATAATTTTAAAATGTTATATTTATGTTCTTATTCCCTTATTATCATGTTATTATAATGTAATCGTTGATATCTCCCTTATTTAGCATTACTGGGCATCATATCTCACCAAATTCTGATTCTTCCTTTCCCTAACTTATAAATAAATGTTTTAAGTAGGGTATGTCTAAGAATTATTCTCGATATAACGAAATTATGATAAATGATTTAGATTTTTTATGAGATAGTTGTTTATTTGTAAAAGATATATAATATATTTTCCTAATTATATAAAACTATCAACCAAAAAGGTCATTTAATATTAAAGTGATCCAATGTTTCCTTTGATTTTTTATAAGTTTTGGATGGTTTAAATCAGGTTATATTTATGGGTATCAAAGACATAAATGTAAAGATTTCATTTTTATCATTGGGTCTGAGAGTGTGGCTCTTAGTCTGTTACATTTGGTATCAAAGGTCAAATTAAACAACTTTAGAGATTAGGCTATTTTCAGGTGTGTAAATCTAATGATTTATAAATACCATTATGGTTTTATAGGTTTAAGGTTCATCATAATTTGAAATTCTTAAACACACCTTTTGAGGTTTTAAGTGATGAATGTATAAAATGATTAATAGTATATTGAGATATATTTATGGTAGTACAACCCTTAGGTTTAGTATAGATTTTATGGAAAATATTACTTGAATAATAATTCCATTAATTTTAGTGGACATATATTTAAAAATATTGCTAGATTTTAGGGTTTATCTTTTCTTTTTTTTTGAGTTAATTATGGGTTATTACATTATGAGATAGAAAATGAAAGGTATGAGATGACCTTTGACATTAAAACATTTCATTAATATTGAATATACTAACATAGTTTTTCTGAGTATTTTTCTTTCATTTTTGAAATTTTATAATAATTATATTAATATAGTTTTAGAAAAAACAACCAGAAGAATGGGAGAAAACTCATCGTATCCAAAATGTCCATGAGGTTTGAACCCACAACCGAAGGGAGACTAGGGTGCATCACCTACCACTATCCAACGTGATGTCTTGTTTAGTATGAAATTATTTTTATTTATATAATATAACTAAAATAATAAAGTTAATTTCATTTTTGGATCATATATTTTATCGTATAGATAACCATGGGATTTGAAATTGATTTGGTGTTAGGGGATTCATGTTATATTAGAAAGAGTTCAATATTTTTGGAACAATGTATGATTAAGGTATATAGAATATTATGTAAATTTATTTGTATATTAAAGTTTGAATTTCCTTTTCGAGGAATATTTGATTTTATTTTATATTATGGTGGTTCAGGTTAATTAGAGAAATGTTTAGCATATCTTGGATATTATATGTTTAGGGTATGTACATTTTAGAAGATAAATATCGAATTTATCTAAGAAGATGATGTTATCAAATCCTTATGATTTTTGAGTTTCAATATTAATCTAAAATATTTTTAGTAATTTTAAGGATAGTTATTTAATAAATTATATATGTTTAACTTTGGGTATTACTATTAAATTTTAGAGATTAGGAGTATTTTTCTTTATTTGAAGGTTTATTCATTTTAGGAATTATCATACATTATTATAGTCATTTTGGTATTTTTTAAAAGGAATAAGGAATTATTTTTTTACCCTTTTGAGGATTATGTGATCCATTAGAAGTTGATATTATTTCTTTAGGCATAAAATATTCATCTATAATATTCATTATTGCAGAAAAGGATGAGATGTGGGGGAAATTGACTAAAGGATGAAACTCAACTTGTAAAGTAAGTATATTTCCTTAGGATACTATTATAAGTTATAAAGGAATTCCTCAACTCTAAAAATAGTATCTTAAGAAAAAAATTCTTATAACATTCGATTATGATGAATTAATGGCCTTTTCTACATCTATGATTTATAATTTTATGATTGTTAACTTTCTCAAGATCATTTTCTTTCTTATAATAAAGCATATCTGGACATTTCATTTCTTCCATGTCCATAACATCACTTATAAATAATTATATTCTATTTGGAAACCAATTATGTGAAATCTCAAATGACCATCTTACTTCCCTTTCTCAATTTCCAAGAAGAAGTTTAATTAATCAATTTTACAATATGGGTTTACACAATAGAATTTTCAAATGTCAAACCTTTAATTTCTATGAAAAATTTAAAATTTCAATGATGTGATTTATTAAAGGAGGATAGAATATATCATCCTGATATTTTATAAAGTATTTATATTTTAAAAAATTATTTCTTCTATGGTTTTTATTACATGAAACACCGAGTTTAAGTGAAAAACAACACAATATTAACGTATTATTATTTAATGTTGCAGTTATAACCTAGATATTAATTTTTTGGATATTAATATTATTAAATACTTTATTATATATATATATATCTTACTCAATATAAATTTATTGATAAATTTTAATTAAATAATTATTTATTTTTTGGTAGTCATTTTATTCATCAAAAATAAATTTTCTCCAAAAAATGTTTTTCTTATGAGTAAATGTTATAATTAATTTCGAAAAGTTTTAGAACATATATTTGAAAAATTAATTTCATTTTTGAATTTATAATTTCAAATTTATCTTAATATAAATATTAAAACAAATCTTAAAAGATCGATTTTTCAATTAATAGTGAAAAATATTAATTTTTATTAAGAATTATATTTTTATTCTAATGTATTTACAATGAAAAATTATATATTGGTCAATATTAAAAATTAATTATCTATATTTATTTAAAATAATTCAATTATGTTTTCTAAAATGGATTTTATACTTTAATTTAGTATAAAAATTTTATATTTTAAAAGGGAAGTTTTCTTAAAAACTATTTTTGTAGTGTTTTTTCAACTTAATTATAAGTTAAATTCTTCCACTTATGTGTTTGTAATTTTGAAAAATAGATTCCATATTTGGAATCAGAAGGAAATTTTTTAATAAATAGTAAATTTTTATTTTTAAACAATATGAATAGTATCCTTAATAATTTTTTTACCATGGTAAAGGGTAAATCGAGTAATTAAATGTTGAAAATAAAATGGTAAGTGCCATTAATTGACATAAATACTTTCTTGAATATTATTTTATCAGTATATATCAACATTAAGCATCTCATAGTCTATTTTATGATATTTTAAGGCCACTTGTATGAGATTATAACTTTTATAATATTTTTTTCAAAGAAAACTCTAACATGTCACCCTCTTAATTTAATAATTATAATATTTCTAACATATTTTTATCTGGAGTTATTGTTTGAATATGAATTTTATTTTTAAATTAAAATTATTTATCTTAGTATGTTAATTTATTTTTATTTTTTAGAGAATAAATAATTACCTTAAATGCTTACACAATACTAACGTGGTAATTATTAAATTAATGGAAAAATTAAATAAATAATATTAATAATATTAAAAGTATTATAATTTGAAATAATCGGTATGATATATAGATCTAATATATAAAAATTTATTTATAAAAAGGTATTAAAATATTTTTTAGCTTTTTCTATTTTTTTCATTATACTGTTAAAGTCAAAGTAATGAATAGTTGAAAATTTGACAATAATTATATTTTATAAATATAATAATATATTAAATTATTCAAAAATAAAAAAGTTATTAAATAATGAAATGGGTATTAGATATGGTCAAACATACCATCCCCTGTCCATTTATATACCATTTGGAAGTATATGGCATAAGAATAGTATTATTATAATTTAATATTTTGTTTATTTCCAAAAGTGACCCTCACCTCAATTATAAAAGGAACCATACTCTCTTACTTTTTTACACCACTTGGGAACTTATATATTGAATATCCACTTCCAAAATCCCTTATAAACTTACTTAAACACATTATATAGGTGATTTTATTCTCAAAATACTAACCCTATATCCCTTAAGAGGATGTCTAAGGGAGTCGTCTCAGTGAAGTGGTAATCTCCCCAACCGATCACTTTATTTTTTCACTCTAATTTACTTCCAAAAAATCTATGATATTCATAAAAAAAATAAAAAATTTAATATCATAAATATAATTAAATGTTATTAGTATTATGAAAACACAAATGTACACTCTCTTTCCCCTCAAACAATAAGTGAAAGTATCGCTCGTGTGTGTATATAGCTTACAGTCTCCACGTAGTAATAAGCTTCATTTTCCATCACCATCATTCATGTATGGATACTATGATGGGTTAAATTTTATATATGATATTTATAAGATAATTATTATTATGAAATAAAAAATTTAATATCTAACTTCTTACCTTCGAAACCATTGGAAAATGATAATGTCACTCGTGTGTACATGTGTACTACAACCTCTATGAAGCGATGTAATTAATTTTTCATTTTTATTTTATGTGGATAGTAAGGTAGATTTATATTATGAATATATATAATATACATGATACAATAATGATTCTATAAATTTCAATTTTTCTTTACCTTTCTTTTTTTCCATCCTTCAAAAACTGAATACAGTGTTCTTGTGTACGTACGGACTAACTCCATCATGAATGGTGTAATTCGTTTTCTATCTCTATCATTATAGATTAATTTAAATATAAATATAAAATATATATATATATATATGATATAATAATCAGGTAATTTTTTCTATATCTATGTAATAAATAAAAATTTATTATACAAGAGGTTAAAATACTTTCAAGTCATACCTAAAGTGTTGGAGTTTTATCTCACTTATATTTTGATGGGACACATCCCATATTCACCACTTTTTTATTTAGTGGTGTCTGTACTACCCATTACTGCATTTTATGATACATATTATGAATTTTATGTTGATTTTTTTTTCATTTATGTTTTCTTCCTTCGGAGGGTTATAAATAAAAGGTTACTAAAGAGGTAAGGGTTTAGTTCACAATCTAATCATTATTCAGACTTTTTTATATTTAAATATCAGATGGAGAATATTTATATTCCATGTACATGTTTTATAAAAATGTTTTAAAAAATGATTTTACTATTCTGCTAAAAAAATGTAAAGTCATTTATACCCATGTATTATTTTTTACTAAACTATTTGAAAGGAATTGTTTTGATATTTTCTAAACGAGGTACTTTATGAATTTTCCCACAAAAATATAAAAGGAATTTAAGTTCTTTTAACTTATATAGAATGATAATATTTTCATACCATTATAAAACCTTAATGATTTAATGAATCATTTTAAATTTTATAATACTTTAAATATAATTTTTTCATTTATAATTTCACAGTTTTTTCAAAAAAAGTAATTTGAAAATAAAAAATTTATTTTCCTTAAGAATTATTCAAAGTGATATTTCAAAAAAATAATATAATATGAAATACATGGATTTTATATAATATTTACTAGGGATATCTTTGAAGGATACCATCCTTATTCTTTCTCAATATGGTATATGTTTATAATGATAAGTTGTTGGTTAAAATAGTTCCCTTTTCTGTGCTTTAAACTTTGATGAAATGTTTATGAAATTTTGTTTCATTTCATGAGTTCTGTGATGATAAATTCTTTATGAAATTTTGGTACACATATGAATGAATATATTTATGTGATGGGTGGTACCAATATCTCATTCCAATTCATTGGGTAAATAATGATATCTTAGAAGATAAATTGGACTAGAATGGTGACTAGACCCTATACATTAAGGAACATTGTCCACTATGACGGTATTGGGAGTGAACCATGACAACTAAGATATTTTGTGGAGTTAATCCATTCCACTATTTTAGTCTTGAGAGTGAATTTTTATGACTAATATGGTTTTTTTAGTGAACCCATTCCACTATGACAATCTTGGAAAATATATTTGATTACTAAGAAAATTATTTTCTACACTTATGCGTATGAAACAATTCAATGTCTTACACAAATGATATTTTCTCAGGGATCATGTGGCTTTATGAATCATATATTATAAACTTAAAATATTTATTCCATGACTCAATACTATTATCTTTGATATCCATGGTATAATTTTTAAATTTTGTGTTAATGTTATTACTCCCTTATGCTCATATTTTGCTTATGTAATCATTTATATCTCTCTTATTAACCCTTAATGAGAATCCTGGATTTCCCTTTTCTTATTTTTCCTTTACCTAGTTTATGAATATTGGTTTTAGGATGGGTATTTAAATGAAAGGTTCTATATGTGAAGAAATTTTTGGAGATAATATGGATTTTTTATGCGCCAGTTGTTTATTTTTATAATATATGTATGATATTTTTCTAATTATATAAAACTCTAAACCTAAAGTCCCTTTAGTATGAAAATGATACAATATTTCCTTTTATTTTTTTAATGTTCCTAATTTTTCATATTGGGTAACATTTATTGGTATCAAAGACAAAATTTTAAATATTGTGTTTTTAACACCAGATCAAAGAGTACGAGTCTCAAGGTCTCAGGTTGTTACTATACACATACCCTTACTGAGCATTTGATATCACCCCTTTCATATGTTTCCTTTCACTAGGATTCCAATAAGTGTTTTAGGATTGATATTTTGGGATATTCTAAAGGTAAAAATGTTTTTCCCAAATATAATACTCTGCTATATTTTATGTTTTCAATTATAATGTGATATTCAAGTGTATATCTAGTTTTCTAAGACTACTAAACTAATCGGTCCATTGGTATGTGGTCATTTGTTTCTAGTACCAATGTAATAAAGTAACCAATTACTCTTGGATACTAGCATTATGGTATTTGTTCTTGGTATCAAAGAAATTTAATTTAAACCTTGGTAACAAGATTTAAGAAAACATAGATTATGGATTATATACCTATGACTGAATTTGAGGAAAATTCTAAGTATAGGATATCATAATTTTGTTTTTTACAGTATAGAATATGTGGTTTTCCTGTAAATATATCCTTATCTAGATACTACAAGTGGATGTGGTTTTAGAACAGATTCATCTAGGGGTAAAAACCATGAAAAGAGTTGGTTTGAGTATATATTGGCCGTCATTCGAGTGCACAGTGAGTGTGCTCTTTCTGTGCACCAGGTTTGACACTCCTAGTAGATATTATTTGGTTAATTCAATTTTTTTTTAAAAACCATTATAAATGATTTGAATATATTATGATAATGAATGATCTGAGTTTTATTATATTGAAAATAAGTTCTCATTATTTAAAAATCCAATAAATAATTTTTTTGGTTTCCCACTATGATTATTGTTACTCATACTATGTTTTTTGGTTTAATTAAATGTTTGGAACTATAAGGATTCATGTTAACACTGTGTATGATGTAAAATAAAGTGATTATGGGAAACCAAATTGGATTATGATTTGAGAGAAATATATTATTGTTATTAATAATTAGTTATCATGATATGTTATTTACAGCATTCTCCTTATTCGAATTTTGGAATAACCAAAGTAGATAAAGATAAATTATGCTAAAATATATAGTGGTTAAAACCATGGGGTAAAAAAGGATGAGTTTCCTTCATTCTAGAAATGTGGAAAGGGATTCCTAGGAGAGTGTCTTAAAAGAATAGAAGCTTTTTTTATGTATGGAAAAGAATATTATAGAGCAACTAATTTCCAAATAAAAATGAGGAGATCAGTGGAGATAAATAAATTTCATCCTAGAGATATATTTATAGTTTTTTTCCTTATATATGGGTGTTTTATTCCAAAAGATATGGAAGGTACACCAAGTTTAAGATTCATGATACCTAATGCTTATAATGATTCGGTTATTCAGTCATTACATGATTTTATGTCAATTTCACTATTTTTGTTTCATTTAAAAGAGATATGATTACAATTGATTTTGGGGGGTTCAAATATGGTTGCACAATCATTCACCTCAGGATTACTATTTTTGTCTCTCATAGAAAATACCAATGGTTCCCACATCCATAACAAGGCACATACCTACTTTCCAAAGGTAGGTGATCATTTGAGGTTTCAAACCCAATGGTGGTTAGGAAGTTACATTGGTCAAGAGGATGGGGTTTAGACTCATCACACCCTATTGGGGTGAATTATTACCTATATTGGGACACTCTTAAAGTTTTAAGATATGTTCATGAATATCTTCAAAATCTAGATACAGTACTGGTTACCCTAATAAAATCAATGGGTGTTTAATCATTATGCATATAAGGGGGGTTCTATTGATAATATTGTCTGTATATATCTGATTTTATCTACCTATTTCCCATTATTCTTTATAAATGGGTAGGTTATTATATTTTGAAGCCACATAACTAAACACTATTGATTTACTATCAACCATGGTCTTGATTAGTTTTTATAGGATGACAATGAACCTTCATGATGATTCCTAAATATCCTACATATAACAGGAATCAAAACCCATGTATTTAATTTAAGTTAAATCTTTACAATTTAAAATCATGAGGAAAGGAAATATATGAAGACACTTAGGAACCAAGTATTGATCTTGAGACTTAATAAGGCTTCCTATGTATCCTAGTTATAATAGGAATCAAAGTCATAATAGTTTGATCTTTTTGTAAATCAATTATGGTTGGTGATAGATAATTAATTGACATGAGGGTTATTTCCCTGGGGTTTACTAGTATAGGAATTCTTTCAAGACTAACACTGAGGTGGATTCCCTTGTATGGGTGTAATCATATCATGTTACTGAATAGGGATTATACCATGAAGTTTCCCTAGATGGAGGAATTTATTATGTGAGTGATATGATCATTGAAAATCTATAAGCACACATGATTCATGATTTATGTGAGAAACAAGGGATAGAGAATGATCAAACTCACCTCATATGGATACAATATTTATGCATTGCGGTATCCCTTATAGGGTATTTGATATGAAGCTCGACCCTTAAGAATGCATCCTATTTATCTTTATTATAGTAGGAATCGAAGTCATTGTAGTTCAATTAGCCTCTCAATACAATAATGGATGAGGAAGAATGATAAACCCATAGTATATTTTGTTTCCCATGGTTTAAAGTGTTTGCGATATGGAGGGACTTACACTATGGTGGATTATCATTATATCTTGCTCCTTAGGAATGTGTCCAATATAACCTATTTGGAAAGAAATCAGAGTTCTCGTAGTTTGATTCATTCCTAACTCACTTATGGGGTTGTAATGTGTGATTAAACTTGAAGATAATATTGTCATCTCAAAGTTATAGGATAGTTAGGGACTTACACTAGTTTGGATTCCCATTGAAATATATTTGAACCTTACCCTCTAATAGGTAAAGAGTTGGGACCATGATCTTCCAATTGAGCATGTATAAATGGTTTGAGGAGCCCATAATACCGATAAAATTTTATGGGTATCAATTCCTATTCCATTGTGAATACTACCCATATGGAAGGTGAGTTCCTATCCAAAGACTCATGGTTTGGGGTTCACATGGGTCAAGGGAACATGCCCAAGTACTCCAGATGGGTAAGGTTGACATTTCTAGGGGTGTCTCTCTAACACGTTCTGATTTTCTGCCTAAAATGTATTGGGTGTTGGTCTATCATGTCCTGGGTGTTTGTATCACATGTCCTAGTTTTCTTCTAGACATGTCTTGATTATCTTATTAACAAGACTAACATGTCTCATAGTTCTTCACATGATTGAATTTGACATGCCAATAGATTATCACATGACAATTTTTACATGTTTGAGGTGATTCTTGTCATTAAAGAAGACATATCTAGGGCCTTTCTCATGATCATGGCTGATATGTCATATGGTTGTCATGTGATATGGTTGAAATGTCTCGAGGTATTTTCATGACCTGGATGACATGTTTGGAATACTATTAAAATACACATATGAAATTTTGACATAGTATTTTCATGATCGATGTACAAATATCCAAGGGTGTCATGTAATCAAGGCTGGTATGCCTATGGTACATCATATTACTTGGCTGATAGGGATGGGTGTTGTCAAATGACTCGGATAACATGTCCAAAGGGATTCATGTGACTTGGATGACATATTCTTAATACTATCGCATGACCTGGATAACATGGTTAGTGGTTATTGCATGAATTTACAAACATTTATGTAAGTATTCACTTGGCTTGGAAGACTTTTCTCAAAGATTGTCACATTACTTGGTTTACATGAGTAGGTTTTGTCACATGACTTTAATAGGTCACGTGGTTTTCATGACCCCATTGCATGAAAATAATCATATCCATCTTCATTTGAGGCTTCTATATTTTTTATCTTTTATCACATAAATACCTCAATGTTCATTAGAAATTAGCCTATTGAGACATCACACAACCAAGTATATATGTGGATACTCCTTTTCATAATCCTCATGATGCACCAAAAGTCCTTCACATGATAAATAGGTTAATAACATTAAGCTTATATATTTTTCATGTAATCCCTTAAGTTGTTCCTTGGGTTTAACTAGTAGAAGACCCTTGCAATTAAATAGATTTTAGTTCTATGAAGTCATTTATGGCCTCTACACTCCAATTTTTGTGTTTTTTACTGGGGGGATTTATAATTCTCACCACCCCAAATCTATATCACTTTATATGATGAATATATCACATATATGGGAATTTTTGATGGATCATCATGAATTTCGCATGAACCTATCAAGGGTCATCCATGGAATCATATTTGTATCGCTTGATAAATAGTGACCATGAGATCATTTTGTCGTCGCCATATTTATTTGACCTATATCTTATCAAATAGATTTCTTAAGATCAAATTGAAATATCAAATGTACTTCATATGATCCTACTGACATGTTAGTGAGTCTTCTCAAGATCAATACTCCTATCGAATATTCTTTTGCATGATCAAGGAAGACCTATTTGGGGACCTTTCCAAGATCAATTTGGTTCGTCATAGGGAATTTTCATGAAAAAAGTATGACTCTCCTTCTCATAGGGTACCTCATTTTTTTATTTTTTATTTTATAAATCTTATAGAGCTTGCCCATCGGTTATCTATCATAGAGTTTCATGATCAAATGGACATGTCTGAGATACTTTACATTACGGGGGTGACATGTTCAACAGCCTTCACATGATGAGTCTGGAATGTTAGTTGGGATTTTTTGTGATAAATGGACTAATCATGTGAATCTCATCCATCCTTCACATGAAAAATAGTGTATCTTCCTTTCACATAAGTCTTCCGCCTTTTCCATCTTTTTATCTTCTATTTTCCAAGACCATTGACCTTTTCCCATTGGTTCTCATTCAAGGTGTCACATGATCAATAATGGATCTCATAGTGGCATGTGATCATATTCATGGATGGTTAATACACTTTTTTGTGTATTTGGAGGGGCATTGTATGATTAGATAGACATGTCCAAGAGCCTTTGCATAAAAAAGGGTAAATACCTAAAGGCTTTCACATGGGATGATAGACATGATGCTAGGGATCTTCCATCATTAGTGAACTGATCATGTTATTTTTATGAGACCTTCATATGAAAATCACTGAAACGTTAATTGTGTGAATTTTACACCTTTTTCAGCTCTTATTTCATAAAGTATTTGGGTGATTATCAGGATCATTTGGTTAACATGTCACCTGATTAGAGAAACTCATATAGAAGCCTTTTCATTATCATGAGGGATTATCAGAGGGGATTTTCATGATGGAGTAGGTTATCTTATGGGGCCTTTTATTTTCAAAAGGTTCTACTGAATAAACTTTTCATGATCATTATCGAATCATGCAGAATGCATAACTCAACCACATGATGTTTCTAGGGCCATGTGATTGCATATCTTCTTGGGGGTCACATGATTCACATGATCCGACCACCTGATCTTAATGTATCCATGTTGTTCTTTTATTTTTCATAGAATAATACATATTTTTTGGGTATTTATTTGATCCTAAAATTATTTATGCTCATTTGGCGGGCATCAATAAATCCCCCCACATCTTGAGTGAGGTGCTCAGGGATATGGACTCGGTTTTAAAGAATGTAAATGTACTCATAATACTTTGGTCTTTTTTTGGTTGGTTTTTTAATAAATTTTAAATCTTATAGTTGACATTTGGTATTCCATGGGGTGGATAATAAACACAAGATAAAGGGGTCATTCATTTCACTAGCTACTCTAAACTTCAGTGCTATTATGATCTCTTATTTCAGATGAATGCTTCACAAGACCACTTTAAAATACCATTTCTTTTAACTTATATCATAATATATAATCACAAGATCTAATCATGAAGTATATTTCCATGATTGTGTATTCTTGTAAATTTTTCAAACAACCTAAGAACCAATTCATGGAAAATCGGTTGAACCTTGATGCATTTTCTCGACCACATGGTTGTACCACATGCTTCATATGAACTGCCAGTTTTGTCTTGTGATGTCTTTATCATTGTTTGACACACATGACCTCCATATTATCACACAATCATGAGGCCTAAAAGAAGATCACACCATCTTGAGGTGTCATATGGGTCACACCATTCATGAGACCAGTAATGGGTCATAAGATCATGAAACCTTAGATGGGTCATGCGATCTGTGTGATATTACCAACACTTTTCATTTTTTTGAACTAATTCCAATTTTCAAGATGGTACCCCCTCTGAGGTATGCTTTATAGTATTATGAAGATGGTTTCCAATCCCCATAAGTCTCTTGATGTGGCTGGATGCAGGGTTATGGTTTCTGAGAATTGTAATGCCAACCCTCGATATCAAGTATTTTTTTACAGTAAGGTCTTGAAGGAGCTTCTTCCGACTGATCTTCATAGCTACCCTCTATTACAGAGACTAACTTTGTATGTATTTTTCCTCCTGTATGATACTTCCATTCCTTCAACCAATTAAAATATTTTATCTTGCTAGTTTTTATATTTCCTTGATTGTATTCAATTGACAATTTCTGAAGACAATCGATTTATCATGGAACCACATAAGAGGTTTTCCTATATGTTGTCTAATAACCCTTTGGGTCTAGATAGTCACAATCTCAACCATATCCTGATTTATTAGAGTTACTTGAATATAATTGTCTCCTCCTTGAACAATCCAAGAAGTAGCTGGAGTTCAAAGTGGGATTTGAATCCTATTGGAAACTTATTTGGAGAATGAGAATAGACATATTGGGTTAGATATAGATTCTCAAAATTCCTAGATCAACTATAGTCTATCAATATTTATAAAGTGACATGGATTTACAAGTTTTTCATGTACCATCAATTGAAACCCCTCATATAATTGATTAGTCACTAGTTTCTTGATACTAACTCCTTTCATTTATCCCCTGATGAAGTAGGGTTCAGCGTCTAGGAAGTTTATCACTTGGGAGGGATAAATCCTCTTGGGGAGATATACAATGAATTCCTTCCTATTGTAGACATTCAGGGTGACCCTAAATAAACTCTAACTTTGGAAAGGTACATTCTCCCATTGCAAATGTGAATTAAAATAATGAGTTGAACCTACGCTCATTTTTTCTTTTAAGTATTGGATCAACATTTTTTTTTATCATAGTGGGACCCAGCCAACTACCATACTCCCTTGTGAATTTTCCTCTTCACAAGTGTGCAATAGTTCAAGATCTTAGTAGGCAATTCTAGAAGCTAGAGAGCATGCCTCATGGGTATATTTGGTGAGACCATATGTATCCCCAAGTCTTCAGTTAGTAGGGTTGTCCATGTTTATAAATGTATGGATTTTCCCAACCAAGTACACACACTTTTTCATTTGTGTAGGTAAATTATTACACTATTCATGGTAGACTAATTGGTAGAGGGGAGGCCTTTAAATATAGTTATTTTGACTCTTTCCCATCATGATCAGCTCCTTGATCATATCGAACAAGGAAACACACCCTAATGGATTTGCATACCATTAAAATTATTATTTGGCTAAATAGAAGAGAATTTATAGCGTTAAAAAATATAAAAACACTTTCAATATCCCTCATTATTAATTCCACCCTAAGACGTTGAATATTTCCAAGGTCGAGGTAATGACATTAGGTCTCATTGATGTTATTGATATGTTGGTTTTTCATGACCAGTTTAAATTCATTCCCTATACTACATCGATCATGATAATTATTGATAATGGGTGTACTTATCTCATTGAAAGGTTATATAAAATATCTCTCTGAGACATTTTTCTTTTATCTTTCATTGATGATATGATTATCTATGATCCATATACCCCATAATTATTTTTACTACTACTTTTCTGTATTCATAGGGTTTCCCATATTTCCTAATCTAGCATGCATGGAGAATAATATACCATGATCATTTTCTAATTTTGGATTTTTTTGGTGTCGAAGGATGAAAATTCTAAAATAATTCTTCCACGTTTTGATTCCCCTATCTTCTTGTCTCACGACTATTACTAGTATTGGGTTGAATCTTACCTGAGCGGTGTACTGAATTGAAAAATATGTTAGGTATACAAGACTTGTGATTCCCAGAGCCCCTTATTTATGGTAGTAATGTAGTTGCTTCAAGAATAAATAGAGGATCCAAGGAATAACTTTCTACAGAGTGAATAACCTCAAATTAGTATGATAAAGTCTTTTGAGGAGGTCATTCCTTCGTTACTAGTGGTAAATGATGTACAAGTTGGTGGATAAATACCTAAGACTCATTTTCTTAATTCTTCATCAAATCAGTCGATTCATCCTTCAAAAGACTGGATACAATGAAGGTTATTTTTGTGGAAATTCACAACCTAATTATTGAAACTCCCTTGGAAAAAATTTGTGACCAATAGGAGTGAATTTTCCAAATCTTTCACGAGTTGGGAGCTGGTGGATTTGAATTTCAGCAGAAATATGATATCATTCAAGAGATTGTCCAATATCATAAATAATTGTATATAAAAGAGAGGTACTTCCATGATTTTGATAACAATACTCTTCTGGATGAATTAATAAGATAAGCTTAGCAAGTTCTTGAATATAAACATCATAAGGTCTCTCAACTGTGTGTCTAGATGGATGACTTGACTACACAGATAATAGAACAGGAGGTGATCATGTATCACATAAGGTCCCATATGTTTATTTCATCATCATTATTAGTGACTAATTAGAATAAAGGATTTAATGTGTCATCTTTTATTTAGACTATTTTTCCTCAGGTGGTGACTGAAGAAATGAAGCAGACAGAAATTTAACACTCAATAGACACACCCCACCAGACTCTGGATAATTTAGAACACTCATCCAATTTTATTTTATTATAATATGGTTATAAATATTTTTTATATAACTTTTTAGAGACTTAAGAATGTGGATACTCCTCCCTCTTATGTATATATGTGCATGACATTTCATTAACTTCATATCATATGGATAATCAAAGGTACCTACCTTTTGTACAATACTGAAACATGCCTATCGTGGGGTGTGAAAAAAAAATATTACCTAAGTTAAAATGTGTTAAAGTGGGTAACCTTGGTTTTATATTGAGAGAAGTGCACAACAATTATGTTTTTCACTTAAATTTGAGAAAGAATAAGAGGTTGTTTTTGAAATTATTTGATTATAAAAAGAAATAAAGCAATTGAAAATAAAGTTTTAACACAAGTGGATGAAGAGAGTGGTGGGGTTAGGGTAGAATCACCTTTTTCAATGTCATAATAATTATAAATATTGTTCACCCTCTCTTCTTATTGAATAATAAATGAAAAACTCTTCAATCGAGTTATCTATCACCCTTGGTTAAAGAAAGCACTGGAACTCGCTCCTATGTACATGGATGTTCATAACCAATTCACAAATAACTAATTCAAGTAAAAATCAAAAATTGTTGATCATTATAAATATATAAATGATTTTATAGTTCCAAATTCATTCCACTGATCACTATACACTGGCCACCTACACAATATGCTCAATCAAGAAAAATTTCACTAGGATGAGGGAGTTTGAAGTTCTTCAACCAAAGATATAAATAATGAATAAACAAAAAACCAAAACACAATAGCATTAATAGAATTAGTAAACATTATAAATAGGAATCATTCAATATAAAAATATTGTTTTATATTAAATTTCAGGACTCTGACATTACAAAAGTGAAACTCCTCATTCCTCGGTTACTCAAAGGCTTTACAACTCCATGTGAAGGGTAATAGAGTAGAAAGAGGAAGAAGAGAGCATAATGAAACAAAGAAAAGATAAAATAGAAAATAAAAAAAACTTTAATAATATAACACTCTAGAATATCCCCTATTGAACCTTATTCAACAACTTTTAATGAAAGTGAACACTCGTATATATAGGGTTGAGGGGTGGAAAATGTTTTATCCAGATTCACTCCTCCAAAATTTTGAGTCAATTTCTCATAATAAATGGAAGAATTTCATTAATATTTTTCAAAAAAAGTTTTTACTATATCTATTTTTCATGCATTCACAAAATCTCATTATATGTGTACAAGTTTAAAAAAAATTGTCCTTATATTAATAATGAAGTATTTTTCTATCTGAGGTGACTTCTCAACTACGTCCAATTTGTAACATTAAATAGATGCCTTAAGGACCAAATATCTCAATGAAATTTATTATAGAAATGAGGAGAGGATTTATATTTCTATTACATATAGAATAACTTAATTTGGAGTTCAAGAGGCTGATATAATCCTCATTAACAGAGATGGGGTCTATTCGGTCAGTCAGAAAACTTTGTCCACTTTATTTATCTTTCTGGGTCATTGTGTGTTGAATTGGTTTGAGGCTAAGAAGAAAAAGTTTAACCCCATGATCAAGGAAAGAATAAAAAATAATCACTCTATTTGGATAAAAAAATTAATAGATATTCTCAAAGTACTAAGATCTATAAAACTACTAAAATTACAGAATTAAACAATTTTCACAATTAAGCCCAAAATCTAGTAAAAATACTAAAATGATGAAAATTAGATCAAATTGAATAATTGGAAGCAGTGAAATCTTTTAAAAACACAAGAAAAATAATTAAAATATTATCTATATCTATTCTCCCACACTTATCACTTGGAATCCTAGACGAGTCATCATAAAAATCCAATCAAAGAAAATTCAAAACACATACCCATGAGATCCACCAATTCCACACCAAGAAATAAAAGATATCTTGCCTCATCCAAAACCATTATTATAAGTTCCCTATTTATATCATTGAATATTGTTCCTCTTAATTTATCCTCCCATGCACACAATACACCAACATCACATGAATTTTTTTTCAACTCACAAATTTCAATTTTCAACAAAGTTTTTCTCATCCAAACCAATTAAATAGTCACAATAGGCTTAATAAATTGCTACTTCTTCACCAGATGTTAGTCAAGGAAATTTTTTTGACCTAACTACTATGCAAGGATGTTATGAGGCTTTTGGTTGGTAGTATTTTGATGTAAAAACCTATGAGGCTGAATGAATAGGTCTCGACTCTTTTTGAATCAAAATTGAAATATTCTAATTTTCACTCAAGTATGGTCTCCTCATCACTCCCCTTAATAGAAACTAAGCTCCATCATCATGAAAAATCAAGGAATGTTCACACAATTAAACATTTAAGCAGAAAAAAATTAAATCATCTCAAACATTATTTTTCTTGAAAACTCCAGAAAAGGTACAACTTTCTTTCTCTTTAGAACCTCCAGAAAGGCACAACTTCTCTTATCATGAAAGCTCCAAAAAAGGCATAGCTTTCAACAAAATGATTTTTTTTCAGAAGAAAAAACATCTCTTCAGAATTTTATTTTCCACAAAAATTATCACCAAAGGAGGTACCATGATACAATATATCTTCCCCTGACACTTAAGTTCAACTAGATCATGTAATTTCACTTCAAGAGCAGATTAGATAAAGAAAAATCGGCTTGTAATGTGGTTAAAATAACAGTATATTCATGGATCCTAAGGGATACAATGATTTAATGTAAAAGTTTGGACAGAATGGAAATTATTCTTTTGAAAAGGTGTATTTAAAACCAAAAAAAATATCAATCATTTAAAACATAAGTACCTCAAACTCTCAAGTTATGATAGGAATAAATCAAATTCTGGATAAAGAAAGCATGGTTTAGTTCTTTGAAGAAGTGAGTTGAATGAAAGGATGATAATAAAAATAGCTTATAATCATCACAGTAAAGTGATTTCAAATATAAATATAGTGATATGTTGCATGAGATTCCAAAATAAAAGAATTTTTCATAAAACTCAAAAAATAGTTCATCTTGAAACAAAGGCATTTTCAATATTAATTTAAGCTTAGTTTCCTAGAATAAATTTTTTCACTCATTTAAAAGGGTTTAAAAAATTTAAATGATAATAACTTTATCTCAAAAGTTTCAAAAATTCATGAAATTTTAAAAAGAAACACACAAAATTTGGAAAAACATGCACATTTTTTTTGAAAGACAAGAAAACAGCAAATGAAAATCCTAAACTACAAAGGTTACATCCCCCAAACATAAATGATGTTGCTTCCACAATGAATTAAAATGTATTTAACATGTAATATTATTTTAAATTTAATAACCATAAGCAAGTAAGTGTAAATGAGAGGTACAACCTGACTTATTAGTAGTGCAACATTAAGTTAATCTTCGAAGTGTTGTACACTGAAAACCTATGAGAAAAAGAACAAAAGAAAATATAAGATATTTATTAAATTAAATGAAAATATAAATAGTATTAGAAAATAATAATAAATCTTGGTTTAACCCCCCAAGTGGGACCTGGGTTTTTACTGCCTCCAGATGGGTAAATTCAGTTTGTTATCCCCAATCTGATGGCAGTTGGAGTTTCTTTCTCACGAACCAACAAAACTTATTCTCTATATCTTAAACTTATTATTTTTTATTGAGAAAACCATGTATATAGTACACCAAATCCACCTCTATGACAATAAGATAAAAATTTCTTATTGGGGGTCGGAAAAATAATGATTCCTTCTATTTCTTGGTTTCCACTTTCACAACTTCTTCTCCATTCTCCAGTGATTTCTCAAGGTATTTTTAATTAAGGTAATAATCAAAGGAAATATCATAGTATAATTCTATTTGAACAAAATAAAATCATAAAGAATCAATATCAAATTATTCCCTTTCAAAGTAATAATCTTGTGTCCCTTTTTCCTCAAGAAAAGCCTTGTGGATCTCCTCTTAAACTCTCTCCAATAAAAGATCAACATGTTCGAGGAGCTTCACATGTTTATCTTCAGGTGAATCATCCCATTAATAATATTCTTCCAAGCAAAAACAAGAGTTTTCCAAATATGAATATTTCAATCAAGGGGAGGTAATACTCAATTTATTTACAATAAAATTATAATATAATGAGTTTAAGAGAAGATCATCTCTCTCAGTTTGTTTGGATTCAATTTCTTCTTTAGTTCAAAGTCCCTTATTAAGTTGAATTTCATTGGGTAGAGGTAGGTAGTCAGGATCTTTTATTTGAAGGGTGATTGGAGAATTTACTTCCACCACATGTTCTGATTCTGGTTCAAGTTTAGGTCCTTAATCCAATGTAACTTCCTCCTTGGACTTCAATAATTTATAATCAATTTTATCTTGATTAACCATGTTCATCAATTCTTGAAATAAGATACCTATGATATATCCATTCATCATTTTCTTGGCCAAAACATAGATTTCATCAAACTTTTGAAATAGGGTCATCTAATTATTATCTCTCATTTCTCCTTGTACTTTTAAGAAATAAATAAAATAATAATAATTTCAGTTGGAATACATCATGTATATTTTTAAAAAAAATTAAATAAAAGGAAGGAAACTATTTAAAAAATGTTATAATTATATTTTTGGTACAACCTCCCCAGAAGCTGCACCATGTATTGACACATGTATATCATGGGGTGTGGAAAAAACAAATATTACCTAAGTTAAAATATAATAAAGTATCTAACCTAGGTTGTATCCAAAGAGGAGTGCAGAATAATTATGTTTTTCACTTAAATTTGAGAAAGAATAAGAGGTTTTTTTAATTGTTTGAGTTTAAAAAGAAAGCGAGCAATTGAAAATAAAGTTTAAACATATGTGGATTAAGAGAGTGATAGGTTAGGGTCGGATAAAAATTTTCAATAACAACATCCTCATAAAAATCATTCACCCTCTTTTCCTATTGAATAATAAATGAAATACTCCTCAATCGAGTTATAAATCACCCTTTATTGAAGAATTCAATGGAACTCACTCCTATGTTCCTGGAAGTTCATAAAAATTTATCAAACAACTAAGGAAAGTCCCAATCAAGAATTTAATATCCTTATAAATCTAGAAATGATTTACTAATTCTACACACATTCCAATGATTTCTAGACACTCACCACCTAACATAATATGCTTGATCGAGACAAATAGCACTAGGATAAGGGAGTTAGAAGTTCTTCATCCAAAGCTATAAACACTGAATAAACCAAAAACCAAGACATAATCAAACTAAGATAATTTTTAACCACTATAAATAAAAATAATTCAATATAAAAAGAGAGTTTCACATTAAATTTCTTCACTTCAAGATTACAAAAGTGAAACTCACCCTTCCCAGATCACTCAATGGCTTTGTCCCTCCATGTAAAGAGTAACAGAGTTGAAAGGGGAATAAGAGAGCATAATAAATCTAAGAATAGAGAAAAAATAATTTAAAATTCACTTCAAGACTCCACTCCTTCAGCACAACCCCACTTTCACCTTCTTCAGAAACTTTGAATAGTAGTGAACACTCATATATATAGGGTTGAGGTGTTGAAATTCCCCCCCTCCAAATTCACTCCTTTGAAAGTTTGAGTCAATTTTGCATCATAAACGGTTGAATATCTGGTCAATATCTTCATAAAAGTTGTTTTTCTATCTCTTTTTCATGCGTTCACAAAATCTTAGAAGATTTGGACAAGTTTCCAAAAGGTATCCCCGGATTATTGAGGAATACCTTTTTTCCCTAGGAGACTGATCAACTACATCTAGTTTGTCACATGAAATGGATGCCTTAATGACCGAATATATCAATGAAATTTTTTTTGGAAATTATTAGAGTATTACTCTTTCTATTGAAGCTATAATAACATCATTTGGAGTTGTTTAGGAAGATATATTCCTCATTAACTAAGGTGGGGTCCATTTTGTTGGCCAGAAAACTTTGTCCACTTGATTTATTTGTCTAGCCCATTGTGTATCGAATTGGTTCAGGGTCAAAAATAAAATTTCGAATCCTACTAGTATTTAAAGACTAAAAAATAAATAACTCTATTTAGATAAAAAATTGTAAGATATACATTCTAAATACAGAAGATCCATAAAAATACAAAATTTATATAATGAAACAATTTTTATAATTAAGCCCAAAAACCACTAAAAATACAAAAATGATACAAATCATCTCAAATTGATTAATTATAATAGATTAAATAATTAAAAATACATGAAAAATAATGAAAATATTATCTCTATCGAATACCAACTAAACCAAAATACCATAATTTGAATTCATGAATCATAATGGTAATTTTGCAAGAACTATCCATAAATGATTAATGGTAAAAGCATACTCATTGATGTATCCCCCTTGGTCATTCCATGATCACCTAGTTTAAAATGATTATTTGGGTGAAATGTTTCACAGATGGAAAGAACACTAATTTCTACCTATTTTATTTGACTCAGTGATTGTATTCTGATATTTTATAGGGATAAATAATGATCCCTACAAGTTTTTCATCTTTTTTATATTTCTTTAATTTTTCCCTAATCTACGTATCGGGAAATCATAGAAGGTTTGTACTTAGGTATTTATTAGACCATGTTTTTATTGGTTTTCCACCTAATAAGTTTTATTCCTTTCTAATTTATATGTGATCAATATTTCCTAGATCACACAAAGTGCATGTCTAGGGAGAAAAGGCACGGTTTTCCTAAGGGTTCCCTTTTCATGTTTTCAACATGGAAATAATTTAGTACTTTTAAATTTGATACTTAAGGTCTTTCATGTTAAACTATCACTATATTTTAGGAAATTTTAGCTTATATAAAATATTGTTTTAGTTTAGGGTCTTCTAACTCATCCAATCTATTTATATAGTTTAGGATCCTTTAGATCATACCATTTTTTTTTAGGGTCTTTTAGCACAAACCATATATGATGTAATATTTTAGGGTCTTATAGCTAGAATCATCTATTTCTTATATTGAATTATGGGTATTTATGAAGGGTTTGAGAACCCTACATTCTTTATGGGATTCTAAAGTATGAGAGTACATGAAGGTTTCTGATACCCAGCATTCTTAATTGATATTCTAAATAATGAATGTTCATGAAGTGTTTTTGCACCGTACATTCTTGAAAGCAACATGAAGGATGAATATCCCTGATAAAGTTTGAAACACTTCATCCTTACCTTAAAGGGTATGGGTGGATGTTAAAATGTTAGGGATATTGAGTCCACTTATATATTTAGAATATGGATTGTATAAATCACATTTCGAAAATCATGAACCAATGAATATGGAATGGAGATGACATGTCAGAGATGACCACAAAACACCCTAAGCTTCTAATTTTTCCATGGTTTTTATGGGTCTTATGATGATTTGAGTTCCATGTGCTGTAAGGATGATATACCAATAGTTTATGGGTCATATAACCTTTGTATGATCCCATAGGACTTACATTCACGGTTAAGTAGAAGGGTTCTCAATTTTTTCCAAGGGCTATGAAATATTTGTAAAGATTCAAATGTTTTGATGAGGAATATGGGTATGGAGAAAAAATCTATCCAAGAATGTTTATGGAACCATTGGGATGTTTATTTTCTGTTTAGTAAGCTCGAGCCCTATGTGGTTTCGAATCATGTGTTGTGAGTCATTAAAAGGTTTGGGAATGGAATATCACATTACTACTTTAAGAAAGTGTACAATAAATGGTGATGTAAGGTGGAGGATATTGATTCCTCTTGAATAGTATACTAATGGGGATTTTAAATCTTATTCTAGGAATATATAAGTTAATATAATGTGGAAACGAGTGGGTACAGCTCAACCATTGATAATAGAGGAATCCAATATTTCTTAAGGTCGGGACAAGAACTCCTTGGTTTAAGGGGCCCTCTCCTCTAGAGCCAAACAATCTATAAGAATAAAATCTTTTTTAGTGTTTCAATTTTCTAGTGAATCCTAGTGGGTTCCTTTTGTATTATACAGTACCTATTTCTATTTTTCTACAATGAAAAACTAAGAGCAATTGAGCCAAAGGTCTATGGGGTTGCAAGATAAGAACAAAACTTAAGCAATCGATTGGTATCAGCACATACTTCGATGACATGAATGTGTTTTATGGAAAACATAATATTAAAGAAGGGTTATAGAACCTTAAGATTTTTGGAACCTATTATTAAACACATTATCATGGTGATGGGATGTGATGAATCATTGATCTAACATTTCCCTAAACTCTATATATGAAGAGTTTAGAGAGAAGAGACATAAATTTTACTTCGACTACCCTTTACAGTTTTTCATCCTTACTTGTTTTATGTCTCTTTCATTAGTATTTTATGGTATTTCAATTTAGACCATAAAAGGATAAAGTTTAAGGTCATATATCATTGACCAATTTGCACTTAGTTTAAGGTCACGGTGCACAGGGACCTGATATCTAGGGTGTATTACACAATAGTCTAATAAGGATTATCAAGGTCAATAGTACTCCAACATCGTTTTGGGTATAAGAGGAGTGTTGTAAATCATGGCTCAATTTTATCGGTTCAAGATTAATGGTATGATATAGTCATGATGAAAATGAATCTGAATCACTCTAAGGTGAAGAGATCAACTGCGATGATGTAAGGGATCACAAGGATCATAAGGACATTCCTATAGGGACATGATTCCTTTGGTTGATGATTCTAAGTACCTTATGCATATCCACAACATTCATGGTCAAATAAAGAAATATTTTCTTCTTTCTAGGGGCTAGGAATGGTTGGAAGAAACCTGATAATCTTCAGAAAAAAAGGTTAATATAAAGATTGAGGTTCTTAAAAGACAATGGAAGAACCCCCAAACTTTTGTTGACTAGGTTCAGGATCTTGTGTTCCTTTAAATAGAAGTGATAATGGATGATTTCCTACATAATTTAACATCATGAAGTTGGGATTCATTTTTTTTTATGGTTTAGCACCATGCGATAAGGAATTCTTCTATGCAGTTTAGTGTCATATGGTAAGGACATAGGGACCAAAAAGAAATTATGTAAGATATCCTTGGGAAAAATTCACACTGTTTGGGGGAGTTTAGAAGTAGGAAACACCTTTTATCCATAAACAGGATTATTTATGGTTATCCATAATTTGGATACCTTCTTGAAAAGATGTTTCTCATTTGAAAGAAAGTTGTATGTAGATCTGAATCATACATAAGAAAAGAGAGTCTATATGAATTATCCCTTTTTAAAAAGATTCATATGAAATTTTTATGGATGGGATTCTTTATTGTTTCCTATTCATATTTTAAGGGAATAGATCATTCTATAATCAGATCCTTTAATGAGATCTCATTGCATAGATTTAACTCGTATGCATGGGATTGGCATTTTTTCTTCCCTGAGTGAGTCTCGACATCAAGGTCGGTTAAAGAGTATTCTACATATATTTGGATCATATTAAGGAATAGGATATTTCCATAATTTATTTTAGTATGCAAATGAAAAATTCATCCCTATAATATTCTCATGGATAGGATGGCCCACTATAATAAATTTTAGGTATTTCAAGATGGACCGTATGTTATGTAGTTTAATGTCATGTAACTAGGATTTATTCCCAAGAGGACTTACTAACTTAAAGAGATTGGGTCTTCACAGAAGATATATACCCCAAAATGGAAGGGTACAATGAAAGTATGTCATAATCTTTCTTTGAAAATAGGTACGATGCATAGATGTGTAACATCAAGTGTGTCTTAAACTACTTGAATAATTAAATTGTGGAAGGTTTAAATCATAACCTAAGAATATATAAGTTAACTAAAGTTATAAACCGATGGTTATAGGTTATCCATTGATAATAGTGAATTCTTATGTTCCATGCATTCATGGAAATAACTCATGGGTTTAAGGGGTCTTATCCTCTAGGAACAAGATCTTTGGTAGGGTTTCAATTATATAGTGTATCCGAGTGGGGTGCCTTTATATTATCAAGGCTCTATTAATAGTTTTCTACATGGAATAACCTAGAGAAAGATAGCCCAAGGTCCATGGGGTTCCAATAGAAGGGTATTAGCTCAAGAAACTGGTTGGTATCAACTCATATATCAGTGATATGATGTTGGTTCTTGGAGACCATTGGATTCAAGGAGGGTTTGAGCACCATAAAGGATAATCCAATGTCGATTGAACACATTTTTTAGGTGAAGGGATAATATAGGAAATTATAGAATACACTTACATTAGGGGTGATCAATTTGGCAAAAATACCTCTTGTCATGCAGTTTAACATTATGCGACTTGGACATTACCATGTTTTTTAACATTAGGATACAAGGATGTTGTTATGTAGTTTAGTATCATGATACTAGGACTTTTCTTCCTATCCAATACATGTATCTACCATGTCCTCCAGAGTAGATTTCCAAACTCCCTAAGCTCACATGATTCATGCTCGGTGGGAGAAACAAGTGATGGTTGGGTAGTTAGTTAAGCTACATGGGAACATTACGGGAAATACGTGGCTATGTTCACAATTTATTTTGGATAATTAACTCCATAAAATTTTTACTATCATAGAGGGACATTATTGGGATTTATGATAACTCATGGATGGATATGGAATGTAGGACACTAGCATAACTACATATCTTACCATGGTATGAATCAATCCACACATATTTCTCATATGGTTCCTTACAAAGGTATAAACCATACACATGGAGGGGTTATTTCATTATATATATATATATATGTATATTATGTATAGACCTAGGATCTGAGATTATTTCATCATAATGTATCATGTGATAATGAGAATCAATCCATATATAGTTCTTGAAAGAAAAAGCTCTACACAATTCTTACACATACATAGAGGGGGTTCTAGTTATGTTGTAACTTGACCTAGTATTAGAGATATAGGTGTCAATATATATCTTTTAATGGTAGGAATCAATTAAAACATAGTTCTTGAATGAACAACTCTCCATATAAATCTAACTCGTATGCAAAGGCGGGGCATTTTGTCTCTTTACATTATGTATGGACCTAGTATTTGAAATGGGTGTCACTAGGTATCATTTAATATTATGAATCAATAATCGCATAGTTCTTTAATGTAAAACACTCCAAACAGATCTGAACCATACGTAGAAGGGGGATCTTTTCCATTTATGTTGCGATAGGATCCAAGATTGGTGATATGGGTGTCACTTTGTATCCTATGATAGCAGGAATCAAGCCACATGTAGTTATTGAATGTAAATACTCTTTATGTGGATCTAAATCACACACAATGATGAGAGTACTTCATTTTTCTTTCATATAGAACTACATCATGTGTAGTGAACCATTTTTGAAGTAACTTTTTTCATGTAGTTTAATTTAATGTGGTAAGGATGTCTTATATACCATTTAATGTCATGTGGTAAGGACATATTACATATAGTTTAGCATCATGTGATAAGGATGAAATATTATATGCAGTTTAATGTCATTCTTATAAGACATGGGATTATTGATGGCAGTTGTGGAATGTACTTTTTGAGAAACCTTTCATTGGTGGGGGAATAACATGTTCCCCATCCATTGTTACCAATGAGTAATATCCATTGGAATATATATTATGTATAATTTAAGTCCCTTCCCACTTAGTTTACATATTTGGAGATATCTTTCCCAACGTCATTAGGGTTATAAGATCCAGTGTCAGTTCTCCTTTAAGGAATAAACATAGGTGAACTTTTTTATTAAAGACTCATGTGATCTGATACTAATTTACTTTGAGGTTGAGCAGTTTACACAACCTTTTCTCATCGAGCTATTCCAACTTATCCATCTACTTTTTCAATTGATCATCATCTATGATTTATCTAGAGATATCTATTCATATTGAGGGTAGATGGACTTCTATGGGAAACACTACTTTGACCCTATAAACCAATCAATATGGAATCATTTATGTGGAAGCTCACATGGAAGTACAATAAGACCATAATTCATGAATTTTATTGTCTAGATAGGACTTCTTGTCCATTTACACCATTTTCTAGAATATATTTTACATAGTTTTATTAAAGTTTTCTATTTGGGGATTTTCCACTACATGGTGGTGGGATAAATGGATAGCTTTGATACTCTAATCCTGGTGTAATTTATTCAATTATATAGAATAAATGTTGGTGTTTTTTTCTATCAATATCATGTGAGGGACACTGAAACTATTGATGATATTGGATTTCATGAATTTTATTGTATTATACATATTTACTTCCTTGAGAGGTGTTGCATCATCCCATTTTTAAAATAAGTCAGTAGCAATAAGGATGTAATTAAATAGATTAGTTTTGGGTGGGAGATATGTCCCCATAAATTCAACTCCCTATATAAAAAATATCCATGAATATTTATCTATATGTAGAAACAATATGGGATAATGGATGAATTTTTCTTAAATTTTTCTTGCGCTACATTTCTAGGTGAATTCCATGCAGTCTTGTATCATTATTTTCTAATAGTAATGAAGCCTTATAATTAGGTGGGAGAGTCTAGTTTCAAACTAATGTGTTTGATAATCTCCTACATGGACTTCATCTATGATGGAGGTAATCTCTCCTTCTGATATGTATCTAAATAGTATTCCATCAAAGCATTGTTTGTAGAGGTATTTCTTCTCATTTGACCCATCTCAGAGGGTAAAGTTCACTGCTCAGCATCAAGTATTCTCCCTTTCATCCCAATATAATTAGAGGGACCCATTTTGGTGGAAATAAACTTTGGTTTCCATTCATATTGGGTTGAATATCATTTTATCATTCTTTGAGGAAGTTTTTACCTAATTGATTTCCTCCATGTAACAAATGATTCCTGATGAGACCATCCTTCAGTGCATGATGTCGAAACCACTTCTTTCTGATTGGGGTTATCCAATACTATGGTAATATTATTCAGTACTTCAACAAGAGAATTTTGTGATTGAGTTATGTGATGCAATTTTTGTTCAAAAGGAAAATCCTCCATCAATCCTCAAACATAACTAATTATTGGGGATGATTATTCATTCTTGATGTTATACTCATCATGGATTTTATTGATCAAAAAATATGAATCCCATTTGATGTTAAGGTAGGATATCTACACTAGTAGGGTGAGTTCTAAGCTAGAAATAATCACTTGGTATTCTACCACATTATTAGTATAGCGTTTGGACATAGTGAATGAGTAGGTAAAAAATCCTTTCTTTGGAGAAAAAAATACAATCCCTATACTAACCTAATTAATCTTTGAGTTTTCCATTATCTTTCTAAAAGGACTTTAATATACACTATAAAAACACATCCCCCATGTTTGGATAGTGTTGTGGTCATAAAAAACCTATTTTTTGGTATTTTTTTTTCTATAGGTGTAATTTTCAAGGTGGGATGTGTCACAAGGAAGTTAGCTAGGGTCTACCCTTTAACTACCTTATGAAACACAAACTAGATGTCATTTTGTTGAAAAATAACTACTCATTGGGCCATATTCCTAGTCAAAATAGTTCAGACAATGATTTACTTGAGCATTTCAATATGTGATAAAAAGTGGCCTTCAAGATACTATAAGTAATGTATCAAAATTTTCACTACAAATATGAGTGTGACGTAATTCTTCTTGATATCGGAATACCATGTCTAAATACCTAGAATCATTCAACTGAGTTAGTAGAGACTATTTTAATTCCCCATATTTTTTTCAATTTAAGGAGAGAACCCAACAATAATTCCATGGTGGATATATATAATTTAAGCATCTTTCCTTCTATTGGAGGTGGAAAGACTGTTGGGTGCAATAAGTACTGATTGAGATCCTCAAAGTTTTATTTCCAGTCCTCATGCCATCAGTAGGTGACTCCCTTCTTCATTAACTTGGTGAAGGGGAGAGACTTTCCATCCAGGTTAGCTATGAAATTAAAAATGTAATCAAGGTAACCTTATATCCCCCAGTTCTTTAAGATTATGAGGTGTAAAGTTTCTAGGATTGAACTAGTCTTTTCTAGTTCAACATTTATTTCATGGGGGAATACCATAAATCCAAGGAATTTATATGATTTTACTCTGAAAGAAAACTTTAGAGGATTCATCTTCAAAATGGGTTGTAAAAATTTCTGAATATTGTTTGAAGATATTTGAGGTGATCACATCATTATTGAGATTTTAATTCCAAGTCATCGAAATAACATTCCATTATTCAACCAAAAAAGGGCTTGTTATGATGAATATTTCATTGGGAATTAGTGTCATAATTATTTAATCTAAAGGTAATGACTTGATAGAAAAGGATTTGTTGAGGTGATCTAAAAGTGGTGGATTCCATGTCCTTAGAGGCCATATTTACCTATTATACCCAGAATACCCATCTATGAAGGAGAGGGAGTGGAATCTAGTAGCCACATAGATTAAAATTTCTATGATCAGCAATAGGAATTTATAATTCGGGTTGTTTCTATTAAGGTCTCTAAAATCAATGTAAACCATAATCTGTCTATTCTTTTTCATGATGGGGATGACGTTGGTGAGTCATTTTGGGTACTGTAACTTACATAAAAAATTTATTTGATCAATTTTTCATCTTCCAATTCTACATTTGTATCATTATATGGGTACATACTCTTGGCTCACTTGTTGAAACCTATATGGCCATTGATTAAGCCCAGGTGGTGTTTATCCACATCAGTGTTCAGTATAAGAATTTATGTATAATTCCAATATAACACATATTGATACACATATTGATACAAATTCAGATGTTGTTATGGATCTCCCATACCACCAAAGGTTTAGAATATACGATTCTAAAAATTCATCAAGGGAAAAGTTTCTTCCAACCATTAGGGAAATGGTTTCTTCTCAACCTCTACAAATTCATGTCTCACCTCTATGGATTTCATTCAGGATTTTTGGGATTTAATGGCATGAACGTGTTTTGGAGGTACCAGTGTAAAGACCACCTACCTTCTATAGTGAGCGGGGGAGGCTTGATGAGGTGGCACCATTTTTATATCTTATTTATTATTGATCCATACAAGGACTGAATTACCACCATGAAAGGGGAGAGGGTTCTATTGTAATAAAGAAAATTCAAAATCATACTTGAATTTCTCATTTATGTAGACTAGTTTCCTAGATCCAAAGGCAGCTTGATGCTCAAATTCTACTCTTGCATGCAGATTATCTCCCTCATAATATGTGTTAGGAGGGCTATTTTTCTTTATATGAGGATGATTCCTAGTGATAGTGTTTTCTCTGAGTAGTTCCTCGTTGCTTTTTCTAAGATTTTCTATCTCATTCTTATAATGTAAAAGTCATTACTTTATGGAGATAATTTTAGCTCCTCTGGGTGGTGAGTGGGATACAGTGACACCGTTCATTTTACTTGGTAGTTTCTTACCTTGGAAGTGGAAATTCATCATTCATAGGTTTCAAGTTATGGATCCTTCTCTAATTATACGTATTTATAGTCTCACTTTGTGTTTATATATTTCCAACCTCTCAAGGTAAGATTTCTGTAGTGTTCCCCTTAGAGTTTATGTCTTATTATATATCATTTATTATGTTGACGGTAACTACATTAACTGATGTGTTTGGAGTAATGGTAGTTATCCCATTACTCTCCGTGCAGTATTATTATTTTTTAATACTTACTCCACCTTTGAGAGTTACATCAGGGTCATTTCTCAAACCCCTTTAAATATTAGACCATTTTTTATTATAACCCTTATGGGATTTGATTAATTTCACCATACATCCCTCATATCTATGTCTATGAATAGTAACCTTAAGGGATTTTTCAGTCATGCTTTCTAAATGGGACCCAAATAGAAAATGTATATCTCATGGAAGTAGGAATGGCTGGGATATTGGCTATCGATATTTACCTCCAAACCTAGAGAAGAATGATTCCTTACAAGGTGATGATAATGATAAAAATTCCCCCAATCCTATGTGTTAGGGAAGATTTTGGAACGCTATTGGCACTTTCTAATCCTATTTTTTGACGATTTGATGATTCTATTTGATGATGTTATGTCTCTTGAGATAGAAATTGAGATATAAATAGCACCATACCTATAGTCTAGGGTTGTTCCGTAACTCTTGTTGATTTCTACAAGACCCTCCAAAGGTGTGATGAACTTGGTGATGGTGATTGAGATAATAATTATGTCATGACCCGTCCTTGGGGCCCATGTTGTGACTACCCCAAGCCCGCCTTCCATAGGCCAGGGGCTGATGACTAGCACCAAAGGAGTAAATCCCGATAACTGGGAAGACATTACCTTTATAAAAGTAAACAAAACACCACAGAGTACCAGCGGAAGTAAAACACTAAGTACAAAAGAAGTGTTGAAAAGTAAAGGGCCAGAATACAAACCCAACTTAAAGTACATCTACAACTATACAAAAGTACAACAGAAAAGAAAAACAGCTGGAAGAATAGAAATAGATCCCGGGTTGTCCACCTCGGATCCTACCTGAAGGGTAGGTACAGATAGCGCAGCTCCTGGATCGTCCACCACAGATCCTACCTGAAGGGTAGGTATAGATAGCGCAGCTCCTGTATCGTCCACCACGGATCCTACCTGAGGGTAGGTATAGATAGCCTCCACAAATCTCTCTCTCTTCAACCTCCTCCAAGTATCGTCATGTCGTGAAGTCCACCTCCGAATAATGACTCGTCGTGAGATCCACCTCTGGGTACTGTCCAGTCCTCAAACACTCGGCCTCTGTCAGCGCTGCCCGTCGTCTGTAACCAACACAACAAGGTGCGGGCATAGCCCGTGTAGGGTTGAGTATAACGATACTCAGTAGGGACCCTGAGACCCTCAAGGTCTCACTAAATCCAACAAGGATAACCACAAAGAAAGATCTCAACAGATAACCTCTACTTAGGTATATACCCATACATATACCTAAGTTATCAAGTAACCCATCTCAATCATGAGGAAACACAAAGATTATAGACTCAGCTCAAACCAAAATTTTCATTATCGAAACCGTAACTACTGAAGAGCCCCATCTCTGGAGTGTATAGTGGTCCTGTCATGACTTCGAGGTACTACTCACTAACCTAAGACTGCTGAGGTACTCCTCCTGTCGAGTACCACGGGTCAGCCACCCAAACACAGTAGTTCTTTCCGACGGGGTATGCCACCCAAACAAAGTAGTGCACACCCCCTAATAGCCTGCAGAGGTACTCTCCGGACGAGTACCGTGGGTCTTCACTGTCACACAGTAGTGCTCCGTCTTCCATGGGTCTGCACCCAAACAAAGTAGTGCTTCGTCCACTAGGATAGTCAACTCACTCCAAGTCGAGTCGGTCAAGCAGTAATCAGGTCTCAGCCGGCTACACGGTCTCCGTACTCCGTATTCTCATCTTCGGGAGGGTCCACTCCATGAGATACAGGTCGATACTCCAATTATCTCAAAGTACCATGAAGAAGTATCTCAAAGGACCGCCTCGTCATAGGGGTCTCAACGCAACAGACAGCGCGTCAATCGGACGCCCGGTCTGTGAGTTATTAACATTTTCATCCCAGGGGCCGGGTTGGTTTCGTGTGCGAACCAACCCGGCTGTATCTCAACTATACCCCTAACTCTCATAGGTTATACTCATATGGAACGTTTCTCAATGCGATCACCAACGCCGCTGACGGTTCGTCAAACGGAAGTCCGGTCTGAAAGTTATCAGCTTTTCCGTTCCAGGGGCCGGTTGGTTTTTCGGTACAATCCAACCCGGATATATTCCAAATACGTCCAAACCTCAGGCTAAGTATTCCAAAAGTTCCATCTCATCAATATTAATCCAACAAAGTCGACGGCATGTCAATCGGATGTCCGAAACTCAAGATATAAGTGTTTCCATTCCGAGGGCGCGGTTGGTTTCGTGTTCGAACCAACCCGGCCATACCCAAAGTTCTCCTAAACCCTGATCGTAATATACCTAAATGACCGTCTCGATATAAGGATCGCATCGCAACTGACGGTGTGTCGATCGGAGGTCTGAGTCCCAAGATATGGGCATTTGAACGAAAACTGCCCGAAAATAGGGGGTTCGGGCCCGGTCCGACCCGGCCCGAGACCCCCTAGGTCGGCCCGAACTGGGTCGACCCGACCAGGGTCCGGGTCTGGCCCAACAGGGCGTGGACCGGCCCGATGGGCGCGGCCTGGCCGGTTGGCCTGCCTCGCTGGCGCGGTCGCGTGCCCGCTCGGTTTTCCGGCTAAGCAGAACAGGGGGGTGAGGTTGCCCCCCCGTGAAAGAAGTCACGGCCCCCGTGTGGGGGCCGCTCCCGGCCAGCGACCCGGCCTGGCGCCGCGTCGTCCTTGGTCCCACGTGGCCACAATACCAGCTGCCTCCCGCCGCGGCGGCCCTTCCCGGCGGCGCGCCGGGCACCGCCGCCTCCTAGCGGCCGGCATGATTTTCCGCGGACCACCTGACGTGCTCCGACGGTCTGTTTTGCTCTCCACCTTTTCCAACGGTCCTCCCAGGACCCAACCTTCACTGCAGAGGCTTCAAATTGACTTTTCGGCCCTGTTTGTCGTTTCCCGTCAATCCGCTCACAACGATCAACCAGCGGAGTCTTCGAATCGCCTCTACAGCCCCGACTCCGGCCGCGGTTTTGTTCGGACTCAACGGTGCGGCGCGACGGTGCCGCACTTCTTCGTCGCGTTCTTTCTTGTTTCCGCGTGGTTCTATTGCACCGCGCCGCCTTTGTTTATGCCGAAACGAACAAAACAACAAAGGGGGATGAGATTCGGTCGTGTTCGTGCGGTCCGACCTCCTCCTGTTAAGTTGATAACATGCAGCCCAAAAGACGAAGAACGACAAAGGATTTTTCACGAAAAAAAGTAATCAACCCCAACATTTTTCCCCGCAATCAAGAATTCCTAACCCGCAAACATATTCTCTGCAAAAAAACTTAATATTTAGTTGATCTGCATTCTTTGATTTAGAAGGAAGTAACATGGGGTTCATTAATATTCAAAAATTAATTCCCTACCTCGAAAAGACGTTGCATGTCGTCGTTCCCTGGAAAGAGGCAATTGTCACGATGATCGGTCATCGCGGAAGATCAGTGTTGATTCCGTTTTCATCGGAGGAAGAGCCGTCGTCGATGGAGACATTCCCCGTGGTGGTTTCTCCTCCCTTGACGTAGAGAAAGAAGAATAGAAGGCACGTCGTCGGTGTCTTCGCGTTCTCCGTCGGAGGTGTTCTTCGTCGAAGAGCCAGTGTTCTTCCCCAAAAACTCAAGAGATCCCACCCAAGAAGTTTTCCCCCAAATAAAATAATAATCTACCTTATTATTTTATTTCATAGAATCCACTTAAAAATTAAAACTATTCAAACCAAAATTAATTAAAGAGGTTGAACTCCTTAATTACAAAGTGTTGGCATGTATTTAATGTGAAAGGAAGTCACATCATTTAATACAAGGGGGTTTTAAGGGGAAGAGTTAAGGGGGTTAGGGAATTTTAAGGGGTGGGGTTTGTGTGGACCCCACCTCACATTTAACCTCACTTAGGTAGTTAGGTTCACCCAACCTCCATCCTTAGGATTTAACCACTTAAAAGAAATAAAATTAGTTGCACAAGTTTTATTTCTCGGAAGTCTTTATCCATAAAACTAAACAACTCGTCTCGAGCAAAGGCAACTCTGCAAAAGGTCTTCTTAAGCAATTACTGGTGCTGCGAGTTCATCAGTGCCCTCGGATTTCAATTCCGAGCACCGGTTTTAAGGTTAAAAAAACTTGCTCGTTCGTTCACTGAACCTACCTGAGCCTAACTTTGGAAATTAATTCCGGGCACACCGGGCCTCGGAATCAGGCGTCGTCAGAAACTGCATTCTTGTAAAATCCCAAAGAAAATTAAGAAAAAATTTCCCTTGAATTTTACGGGTCTTTAAAAATTACCCCATCCCTATGGGCTAGGTTTGTTTTGTATTTTTCCCTAATATTTCTTGGATCCTCTCAGGTTTTTATAACACAACAGGTAGATGTGGTGGTAAAAATGGCCCAATCTTGGTGGGAATGGTTCTCTTATATGTAGCTACTATTACAATACATTTGATTTTGCACAATTGTGATTGTGTATGAGATGGGTGATATGGTTACCTATAATGGGAGTCATTTTTAACAGTAATATATAGGGTAGTCCACAACATCATATTTCATGTATAAAATGTGTTCCCATTTTTTTGATGAATAGATTATAGGTATATTGGTGACCCCCTACCTCTATTTGTGATTTACTTTCACCTTAAAATAGGGGGAATCTTACAGTATTGAACAACTAGTTCATGCATTACCCATTCCCAAAATTTTTCCTATGACTATGAAATTACAAGATTTCATATCTAGGGATTTCTGTTATTCTAGGGATGGGTGAAGTGAAACACTTTATACTTTCTCTGTCCTCGAATATAGATATATGATGAGCCATTGGTGATCAGTATCCAAAGAATTGAGGTGAAATGGAAGAACTTGTATCATATTTTTTTGTTGTGCTTTTTCGGTATTGGGTCTCATACCATATAGATGGAAGTTAGGTACATTTGAAAATAGAGTATGTTTATGGTCTGAAGGTGAGCCTCGTATCTGGGATAGGGGAGGTGTCAATCCTTCAACTGTTGATGAGTCGGCCACATTTTCTAGGGTAAGTAAGGAAATCACTCCTTCTCTAGATCATTTTAGGATCTCATAGTCAGAATTGTATATAGGTAATAACATGTTTGGGGGGTTGTTTCTAGCTAAATCTCTCTATATGTCCAAGTCAGCCTCTTCTTCATCAGAATTATATGCCTCTACTTGGTTAAACCATAGAGGTTTCTTCTCTAAGTCTCTTGTTAAACTTGATGTAGTACTTCTAATAGTTTATGTGGAACTATAAACAGTTAACCCTGATATTTTTAGAACCTCTATTTATGAAGGTTTATGAGATTTAAGAACCTCTCTAAAAAAAGGTGACTTGGAAATTGAAATATTTCCTTTCCTAATAGAGATATCACCATGGGGAGTTTGACCAAAGAATATGTCAGGTGTAGAGTCCATGTGATTTATATTTTCACTACTATGAGGAGTAATATCAAATTATTTATCACCTTCGAATTTTATTGAAGAGTTTATGGACCCTTGAGGTGTTTTGGATATGTTTCGAACAGCCTTAGGGACACTGTCATTAAGAAGATTAGGGATATGAGCCTTATTTTATGTCATGGTTGGAATATGTTAGCATACCTTTTGGGGTTGAGCAGTGATATGATCCTACTATAAGATGTTTTCTATAATATTTTGATAACCATTTTTTGTTTTAGGTATATAATCCAACTGTAGAGAAGTTACTGAAGTATGTTAGTGATATTCTTTATTATCGGTAGTAACATGAGTCTGCATATTGTTGGTTGCTAGAATATGCCTATAAATCATAGCTAAAGCAGGGGTATGAGCCCAGTTCAAATATTAATTCCCCATTAAAATATGTCTAAAGACCTCTCAAATGGTATAAGGGAAATAATACCCCTATTGTACATCCTCTGAAGGATGTTAGTGTAGTTTTTCATTGGAAAATATAGGGATATAAGCCTATATTTTGTAATCTAATACAATATTCTGAGTACCTATATTAGAAGGAATATGAGCCTACATAGAGGTGATTACCGTATTGTACTCAAAAAAATTAGAGCAAGGAAATGAGCCTGATATTGTTCCTTTGAAGTATGTCACTTTCCATTTTCGACGGGAATTTACATCTATCCTGTGGCATGTTCCAAACTGATCTAGTGATCCCCAATCAGAATAAGGATATAATTCGGGTCTTGTGCCTCATCATTTACTAAAATGTTCCAATAATCCACCTTGATAGAAGTAAGAATTTTTTATTTCTCTGTAGTAACCACCTTTTCTTACTAATCATGGTGACATGCTACTCTAGCATTGGGATAGGGATATAAACCTATCACTAAATCTATACCACTACTAGAATATACCAACATATCTCTTATGTTGTTGCTAGAATGTAGTGACACTTTAGTAAAGTGTGTGTAGGAATGTAGGCCTATACATTATCAGTATCCAAGATATACTATAATATGTCTTTAATTGAAATGGATATATAATTCCACTCATTTTCTCCATATTCAATTGGAATATGTGATAGACTTCATGTTTTGGGGAAAAGATATGTACCTCCCCCATTCTTGTTGCAGGAATATGTGTGAAGACTTGATCTGAGTGATCAGTGATATGAGTATGCCTATAGGTTACCACTAGAATATTCTGACGGGGTTCATCAATAGAAGAGGGGATATAATAACACTCTCATTTATGTATAACTTTTTTCCCAAAAATCACTCCTTGGTAACCCTACATGAGTGACCAAGTAGAACATTATCATTTGGTGCCCTCGGCATGTAATTTATAGGCATTGGCAGGATGACACTGGTGACAGTAGTTGACAGGATCCCTCCAAGGAATCTCTTAAACTGGGATGGAGCTATATTCAAATCCTTCATCCACATCCCATGATATCAAAGGTGATGATTTTATCACTTCAGGGATAAGATTTCGAAGTGATTGGTGGTCATGATAGTTTCCACTAGTTTCATTATATATTTCCCTAAAAAAATAGACTTATCAACTTCAGTTTCTAGATACCTGTTCATGAAGACTCAAGGGCTGGTATCATACCATGTCATTGGTATTCCCAAATCCTCATATTCTCTACCTAATGCTAATAACATCATGTGAGTGAGGTTGTTTTGTGACCCACAAAGGTTACTATTTTATTTGAGGTTTCAGAACATTCTCTTGATAAATACATGATATTAGGTTAGTATGTCTATGAGAATAATTTCTATAGTCACAAAAAACAATAGGGAACAAATTCACTAATTAGTGTACTATCTCAAGTTTGAAACATGCTCAATTAGCTAAGGACAGGTAACACATTTTTCCTTCCTTATTACTAGTTCGTTTATTTTTCTCGCACGGAATATTTATGGTGAGATTGGCCTTATTTCATGGGAACTGCATGTTTTATTTTTATTTTTTTGGATTTCATGTCAGGTGTAACATTTTCATTTTCATAAGAGATGAAAAAAATGGCATGAAAAATAAAACCCAATAATTTTTATTATTTTATATATTCAAATCCAATTTTATATTTTTTTTCATTCAGAAAGTTATATATGGTTCACAATTTTAGGGGACATGATCTATAATTCCTATAATGATTCATTTATTCTATAATTATATGCTTTCATGTCGGGTTCACCATTTTTGATTCCTTAGGAAGAGTTATGATATATAATGAATGATTATGGGGGTTCAAGTATGGTTACATAATCATTCACGTTGGTTTTACCATTTTCATCTCTCATAGAAACTCAAAACGGTTTCCACATTCATAACAAGGAATAGACCTTCTTTTTCAAAGTAGGTACCCACTTGGGGTTTCAAACTCAATTATTCTCAGGAAATCACATTGGTTTAAAGGATGTGAGTTTAGGCTCATATCACCATTTTGGGGGGAATTATTTTCTATTCCTAGACTCTCTTATAGATTTAAGATATGTTCATAAATCTCTTAGAAATCCTGATACAGAATTTTTTACCCTAATAAAATGATCAGGTGTTGAATCCTTCTACATGTAAGGGAGGTTCAATTGATGATACTATCTATATATATCTGAGGTTCTCTATATGTTTCCCATTATTTCATATCAATGGATAGTTTCTTATATTTTTAATTTATATAGCTAGACACTCTCAATTTTAATAATATTTAGGGAGGAAATTGGTTTTTCTAGGATAGGATTGAACTTTCATGAGGTCTTATAGATAACCTATGTATAACAGGAATCAAATCCTATATATTTTGTTTAATTTCAATTCATTCAATTTAATTTCATGATGAAAGTACATATATGAGGGGTATTAGGGACCAAGTATTAAGATCGAGCCTTAGGAAGGCATCCTACATATCATGCTTATAAAAAAATCAGAGCCATTATATTTTTATTTATCCTTAACCTACTGATGTGGGGTGATATATAATTAATACTCATGAGTATTATTTACCTAGTGTTTACCAATATGACAATTACATTGGAATGTACGCTAAGGTAGATTCCCTTATATGGGGTAAATAAAATCATGTCATTGAACGGGGATTACTCACTGAGGTTTCTCTAATTGGTAAAAAATTATTATACAATTGATATGATCATTGAAAATCTATAATACCATGTGAGTCATGCTCTATTTGAGAAATAATTAATATCTAGAGATAAAACTCACCCTATATGGATACAGGACTTATGCAATGGGGATACCCTTATAGGGTGTTTGATACGGAGCTCATAACTTATGAAGAGATCCTAGGTATCCTACTTATAGCATGAATTAGAGTTATTACAGGTCAATTATCATCTCAATTTTCTGTTAGATGAGTAAAAATGATAAACCTATAGGAGTGTTTAGGACCCATTGGTTAGAGTGTCTAATATATAGAGGTATATACACTAAGGTGGATGCCTGTTGGATCTTATGCCTTAACAAGTTGTTTTATGTATCCATTTTGGATAGGAATCATATTTATTGTAGTTTGATTCATTATTAACAAAGTGATGGGTTGGAATGGGATATTACATTTAGAGAAATTATTTTCATCCCCAAGGTTTATGAGAGTTAGTAACTAACAAAATGGTGGATGCCCATTATATCTAACCCTTACCCTCTAATAGATAAAGAGTTAGAACCCTGAATGTTCAAATGAGCATGTATAAATGGTATGAGGATCCCATAATACCCATAAGATTGTATGACTATCTATTCCTAACTCTTTATGGACACTTCCCATATTAAAGTGAAATTACCAGCCCAAGACTCATGGTTTGTGGTTCATATGGTTCAAGGGAACATTCCTAATTTCTCATGCTGGGAAAGGACAAAATTTATAGAGTTTTCCACCTGAAATGTCCTCATATTCTACTTGACATGTTTATGGTGTCGTCTTGGAATTTCATGGGTGTATGTCTGACATGTCCTGGTTGTCTTTTTAACATGTCTATATTGTCTAGATAACGAGGCTGGCATATCCTATGGTGCTTCACATGATCAAATATAACATGTTAATGGGTTTTTACAAGATAATGGTGACATGTCTAAGGTACTTCACATGATCCAATAAGACATGTCCAAGTCCTTTCATATTATCAATTTTGATGTGTTTAAGGGCTTCCACATGATCTGGAAGACATGTATAGAGGTATCCACATGACTCTGACAACATGTTCAGAGGACAGTCACAAGACCCAGCTGACATGTATGGGTAGTCTTCACATGATCAATTTAGAAACATATAAGGGTGTCTCTTGATCATAGATGATATTCTTGGGGAACTTCACATGACTTAGATGAAAATTTTCAGTGATTTCTCATGACTTGGATGACATGTTTAGAGGGATTCAAATGGCTTGGAAGATATTTCTAAAACACTATCATATGAATTTGTTAACTTGGTTGAGTGTTGTCACGTTACTTGGATAACAAGTTTAGAGGGATTTTTATGACAAGGATTACATGTTCAGAATATTCTCGCATGACTTGGCTGATATGTCTGGATGTTGTCTCGTGAATTGAATAGGCCGCGTTAAGTGCATCTCCCCGTCGAATGAAAATCAGAATATATGTATTCATGTAATTATTCCATGTTTCCAACCTTTGTCACATAATTTCCTCAAAATTCATTAGGAATTATCCTATTGAGATGTCACGTGACCAAGTTGATATGTGGAAACCCCCGTTCATAATCTGAATTATGAACTAGAAGTCCTTTGTGTGATCAATAGGGTGATCACATAGAGTGTATATAAATTCTATGAAATCCCTTATTTCATTCCGCAAGTTTACCTCTTGTAAGACCCTTGAGATTGTGTGGATTTCCTCTATGAGAAGTACACACTCACCTATGTTCTCCCATGTCTATGTTTCTATTCTAAGGGGGGTTTATAGGCATAACCACCCTATATCTATACCATATTTTATGGATCAAATATTTCATATATAGGCTTGAGTCAATAGAGAATCACTCATTTGGCATGAACTTTCTACAGATCATCCATGGCATCATCTTTGTGTTGCATGATAAATAGAAAACGTGCGATCATTCTGTTATTACCATATTTTTTGGACCTATAGATTGTAAAATGGAATCACATAATTAAGTCTTCATATCAAATGGAAGTCTCAATATGGGGCTAACATATCCAGGATTCTTCACGAGATCAAGACACCTGTCGAAGATGCTTTCGTGTTATTAATGGAGAATTTTCTAGGGGCCATTGTAAGATCAATTTGGCTTGTTAGAGGGCCTTTTCATGAAAAAACAGCACAAATCCTATTTATATAAGAGTAATTTTTATTTTAGTTTTTCTTTTAAAAATCCTATGGCACCCACCCATCAATTATCTATATTAGGTTGTCACATGATCAAATGGACATGTCTGATATCCTTCTCATGATGGGTGTGGCATGTTCATATCCTTAAAGTGATGAGGTCAAAATGTTGGTGGGGATTTTTCATGATCAATGGATCGATCATTAAAATAGAATCCTCAATTTTCATGAAAAATATAGTAGCTTTTTTTTACATGATTCTTTAATATTTTACATCTTTTATCTATTATTTTCAAAGACCTTCTACCTTTTCCAATTGGTTGTCCATCAAGGTGTCACATAATCAACAATGGGTCTCATGATAGTGGGGTAAAATTTTATTGGATGTTCACTCCACTTTTTTGTGGATTTGGAGGGGCATCGTATGATCGGATGAACATTTCTGATATCCTTCACATGATGAAGTTCACATACCCAAAGTCTATCTTGTGTCATGGATAAAAAATGCAAGGGATCTCTTGTGGTTGGTGAGCTAATAATGTGAGTCATATTAGACCTTTGTATAAAAATAAATGTAATTTCTATCACGTGAAGCTTCCACATTTTTTATCTTTTATTTTATAAGGTGATTTGGGTTATTTTATGGTGTTTTTTGGTTGACATGTCTCTTGATCGGAGTAAATCATCTGGAAACCTTCACATGATCAGGAATTATTGTTAGAGAGGATTCTCATGATGAAGGAGGCCATCTATTGGGGTCGTGTATGATTATAAAGGTCTTATAAAGGGGATTAATGTGATCATTATTTGATCACACGGAACACATAATTCAGTTATGTGATGTTTTTAGGGTCATGAGATCATTTTCATTCATGGGGTTATGCAGTTCAAATAATCCTGTTATTTCATCTTCATGTATCCATGTTTCTCCTTCCTTTATTTTTTATAGAAAAATAATACCCATGCTTCAGGTATTTATTTGATCCTGAAGTTTTTTATGCTCATTTGGCAAGGGATAATTGTGGGGAACCATGGAATTATTCAATTCAATTACCTCTTCTAAAGTTTAACTCTTATTCCAAGGAAGGACTTATTCTATACCAACCATTGAGGTGAAATGATTTAATTATTAGTATATTAGGATTCGAGAATTACATTATAGAAGTATTCTTATTAATAGTATTTTGGTTATAAGTATTATGAAGAGTCTGAGAATTATGTAAATTTATGGAAGCATATATGATTTTACTATTGATTAATGGAGATTCAGGTTATTTAAATAAATTATTATCATATATGATTAGTGAATATACATTTTGGTATGAGAATTTAATAGTGATTGATATTACTTAAAGAAAAATTTTAAATTTATCTCACATGAATATGTGATCAAATCATTCAAATCTTGGATTTAAACCATAATCAGTAATATTTTGAATGATTTTAAGGTTAGTTATCTGTTAAAATATTCTTAAGTTGAACTGTAGATTTAGATATTAATATATAGTTGTATTTATTTTGAGAATTATATTTTTCTAACCGTTGTTTTTTTGGTTAATTTATAAATAAAGGAGGAAGATCTTCTTATCCTTTTATTTAAAAGTCAGTCTTAGTGCTTTTGGCATGAAAATTTCATCAAGGATATTTATTTCTTGGGGTAATAAATGAAGTGGAAGTTGATTGAAGCACAAAAAAAAGATGAAACTGTACTCATGAAATAAAAATATATAAATTAAGTATATTTTTTGTTCTATTTATTAATAGTAAAAGAATCCCTCAACTTTAGGATAAGGATCTTTAAATAAAAATGTTATACATTTACCTTCATTTTTATGAATCAAATGTATTTTTACTTATCACAAATTTATTGTTTTTCAGTTTCTAACTTTCTATTAAGATTGTTTTATATCACTCTCAATTATTCCTTTGGTTTTAGTTTTATCCTCTATGTCCCTATTTTAACATCCCATTAAAGTTCTTATATTTCAAAATATAGTTTTATGTTATTCTAGATGACCTTCATATTTATCTTTCCCTCTTTTAAGAGGAATTATTATTAACACTTTTACAATGTGGGCTTTTCAACAAAGGTATTTTCAAATTTCAAAACCTTGATTATAAAGATAAGTTCCAATTTTGAGGACACAATTTATTTAATGGGGGAGAATGTAACACCCTGAGATTTTAAAATAACATTATATTTGATAGCATAAAAAACACACAACACTAAGTCCAAATGAACCACAATACAATATAGAATTATATCCTAGACATTAAATTGGTGGGTGAGAAAAGGAATAACTAAATTATGAAAATTATATAGTTTAAAAATGTATAAAATAAATAAATTTTCTATTAATATATTATTAATGAAAATAAAAATCATTTGAAAAACAAACAAATTTTTTCTAAAAAACTATTTTTATGTGTGCAATATGATATTATATTAATAAATAAAATTAGTCACTATTAATAAATTATTTTAATGAAATTTATATAATACATATTCAATAAAATAATTGATCATTCATCTAATATTTTTTATAAGCATTGGATAATAATATATCCATTTGTACGTTTAAAAACTTTATTTTTATAAAAACAGATTTTGTTGTGTTTTAACCAATTATTTTAAAATTAATTTTCTCTAATTTTAGAAAATTTATTTAAAAAATGTACTTCATTTTTTAAATTATTATATAAAAATTATTATATAGTGAATTTTTGAGAATTTTCTAAAAATGTTATGTTTTTCTATAAATAGTCGAAAATAGTGATTTTTGTTAAAAACTACCTTTTTAAAGCTTTTAAAATTTACATTTTTTTAAAATTATTTTAAAGTGATATTGGTTAAATTATATTATTCTTAAATCAATTTAGATTATTTTAATCACTTCAATACTAAAATTTTAAATAAATACTTTTTATACTTAAGGAAACTTCAACTTTTTTAAAAAATATTATTTGATAGCCATATTTAAAAATTATCATATCCCACATTAAAATAGATGGCCCTTTTGAAGCATTTTTCTAGGTAATGACTCTATTTTAAGGAAATTTTCAAGGGGGTCCCCTTCCTTACTTATAAAAGGACACCACCTATCCTCTTCTATCCATACTTAAAGAGACTTTTGGTTTAGAAAATAATTTCCCAAGTACCTTCCTTAGATCACAACCCATGACCTATAGTCCCTGTTTTGATCATAATATCATACTAGGAAGGATTTAGGTGTAAACCTAAAGTGGTTCTTTGAAGAAGAGTTATAGTTCTAAACCATGAATTTTCATTTTATTTATTCTTCTACCTCTTTAAAATATTCATAAATTATTATAAAATAATAAAAAAATTATCTTCCAAATACTGATATTTTATTATTTTAATGTGATAACATAATTCCATATCTTATTCTATCAAATAGGAAAAACACTACTGGAAACTTAGGGTATACCAATGGTTTTAAACTATTGGGATAAGCTAGAAAACCATTAGTATACCCTATACCAACAGTTTTCCAAATTGTTGGATATTGAGGTGTATGGATAGATCTATACCAATAGTTATTTCCAAAACATTGGAATAGGGAACTAGGAATTACACTGTTCTAGTGGTTTTCAGGAACCATTGGAACAGTTATTTACCAATGGTTTGATATAGTTAGTATATATTAATTATTAACTCAATACCAATGGTTTCATTAGAACCTTTGGTATATATATGGTTTTCATATCTATACCAAATGTTTCAAAACCATTGGTACAGTGTTCTGCAATTCCAAACAGCAGTTCATAGTAGCTTCCACCCCTCTCTAATTACCTGTAATTGCAATTACATTACAAAAAACACAATTGAACAGAATTAAAAATGACACTAATGAAAAAATATATATTTAATACCACACTAGAAATAAAAATACCTTAAAATACTCTACAAACATGTGAAAAAACTCTAAATAGTTATTATGAATACAACACTTGAAAACAAAACTAATACAACACCTGAAAAATCACCACACTGGAAAAAACACCACACTATTTATACCCTTGAAAATATAGACAATATACAATACAATGATAGGGAAAATAAAACACTAGAAAGCATAATATTCCACTTGAATGCATCTAAAAATAATGATGGTATTCACATGAAAAGAAGGATGATATCTACACCAAATTGAACACTAGGGAAAAAGGAATACATGATATATTGAGAAATGGAAATCCATCCTTATTGTGTTTTTAATATTGATTGATGAGTTTAGTATTTACAAAAATTGAATGATGTTTTATAATAGGTTCTTAATGGTAGGTAATAATTTTTATAGATATATTTAAATGAATGGTTTTAATGGAATTGAGTAGAATTCTTACTCAAAGAAAAATTGAAGAAACCATCCATGGATTTATGGATAAAGGGATCCATCATCATCACATCAATGGTGAGAGATCAATCACCTTGGAAAGAGGGAATGAGACTAGATCAAAATGGTGTCCCATTATATAAATCCTAAAAATTCAATGAATCGGGGGAAGATGAATAAGAAGTGGTGTAATGACAACAAATAATCTCAAGTTATTAAGCCAAGAGTTTATTAGTAGGTATAGTTAAGTATGAAGATTTAATATTGTTAGATTTGTTTCTAATAGGAAGGAATGATATTAGAGAGTAAATATAGTTTAAATAAATTTTTTTTACTTTTTTTCATTATAAATGGAGGCAATAATAGATACAACTACTTCCATAAGGAGGAAATAATGGATACAACTACCATCATGAGAAGGTGTTTCGCTTACTCTAAAATATGTGTAGAACTGAAAGTGCGTATCATGATCTATTATAGTGTACAGAATGAATTTAACACGTAGAAAACCAAGTGGTGAACATATTACCAATCCTTATATGCATACTCACAATAAATGAAGAGTTGTTGTTCACTTTCTAAATACATAAAGAATAAGAAGAAAATAGAGACAATATATTGCCTAGATATATTGAGATGATCATTGGTGCGTAGCCTATTATTCCAAATTCTCTATAGAAAAAAAATCAATGGGGTTGAATTAACTGTACCTAAAATTTAGATATCCAAGATGGAAACCTAGTGGAGGTACCAATATACATAATTTATATGTAATTGAAAAAAAAAGTTCCCATTACTAGTAGGCTTCCAAACCAATGTTTCCATATCCATGAAACGATATATTTGAATTTCTAACATAGATCTACATGGAATAAAATCGTAGATGGTGTATTTTTTCATGATATCATCAATAGTCTTCTTCATTCTATCTAGAAGAATACTCATGCTATCCTTAGAAGGAATATCAATCTATAAGGTGTCCCAAAAGTTGAGGGTATATTGAATTATAACTAACCATGTTGCAATCTATATGATAGAGTTTAAGTATTTTTTGATCTATGGCTAGTTAGATAATGCAAGATAATATGAATACCCATCCAAAAGTCTTCCTTAGAACCTGCTTGATAAAAAATCACAATTAGGATCAATAATAGTTAGATATTCCCTGTGAACTAACCAATAGGTCCATCATTGAATAATTTGATATCTTTCACTCTAAGGTCCCACATTTCAATTGTATAGAAATATTCCCTCCAGGAGAAAATTATCAGTTTCCAAATACCCTAATTACATTATCAAGAAAAATGAAAATACATTGGTAAAAGGTTCTACGATTAAAAATATATAGTATTGAGGATAACAAAGTCAAACATAATGTTACCTACCTAATCACACATATATTCAGTCACAACAAATCATAAAACATAAAATGTTATAAATATCAGTCAAAATTGTAATGGATCAATCCATCCTACATCACCATCACTATCATCATCGTCATCATCAGCCTCATACTCATCCTGATCCATGTCCCCATAATCATACCCATCATCATCCCTATACACATCCTTGTACTCATACTTGGCCCCATCCTCACCCTCGTTCTCCTCCTCATCCTTTGCCTCTCCCTCACCCTTTTCCTCATCCTCATCATCGACCTCGATATCGGAATCATCCTCGTCCCCAGCCACTTCCTCACTATCCTCGTCGCCAGGAATGAAATCGTCTTTACCACCACTGTAATTTCCAACTAATTTACTATGTAATTAATGCATAGATTAAATATATTCATCACAATCTGGGCTGACATCTGGTGGAATTGATTGACATAAAAATTTAATCGGTTTCATAAATTCATTGTTTCCCCTTTCAACCTGTTCTTCCACCTATGTGGCCCTTTTTTCAGCCAGTTCTACCCATGAAAAACCTTTTCAAACTCAGTTTCACTACAACTGGTACCTTAAGAGATCTAATACCTCATCGAAACTATGCTCCTCCCAGTTCAACAGTGTACTCTACCAGGGTTCTTGTCTCCCAAAACCTGATTTAAGTGATCAATTGGCTCAAAATTATTTGGTTCTTGGGAATCAAGGGCCTCCAAAGCAGCCTATTACAAATATAAATAGATTATTAAGTTAAAAAATATATATAAAAATTTGAAATCAATAATTAAAAACATACAATATGAGGCTATGTCAGTTTTTTAACTACAGTTCCATATTTTTTTATTCTACTCGAGAAAAATAGTTTTATCTCAAGGCACACATCCTTTAATATTCAATACCCTCATCTATAATGACATTGAATGTAAGAAACCATAATTTAAAATAAGTTACCAATAATTAATTTCATAACTAAAATTATATTAAAGCTTTATAAATCAATTAAATTATGGAGGAAATAAAATAAAGTGAAAGTCCTAATGAAAAATTATAAAAAAACTTTTATACATACTTCCACTCATGATCTGACATCATAGTACACCCCAAAGTATGGAAGTATTTTTTATAATAAATGATTTTTTTATTTGTTACAAATTATTCCTAAATAAAATTTGATAATAAAAATATAGTATTAATGCAAAACATAAAAAATTTTATTTAAAAACCTCTAATGTGATTAATACCTGAAACTTGGTAGTTTTCCAATAATTAATCATTTGTCGATACTGTTCTATCAGACAATAATCCATGATTGGTATCGCCTGTAAATTTTTTCCAACTCTATAATTCTATAAAATATACAAATCATGCTTATAAGATATCCAAACCACACCTAACTCCTTTAGACATACTGGTCATGCACCCTCACCATTGAGAAAATTAAACCGAAGCTAACACAAAATGTTAATTGACATAAATAAAAAAATAATATTATATTGAATTCAATAGATTTTTTATCCATATTTGTGCCTAAGAATTATCCTAGACTTTGTTTGGAATCTATCTCCATGAGAGAAGGATGATGGGAATGATGTATGAGTATTTGGAAAGCATTGCCAAAACAACTCTGACATTGCTTCCCTATTTTTCGATCATTTGGTTATCTTCATTCTAGTCTACCATCAACTTTGTATGTTTGTTGTACACCGAACATATAGATGTATTCCCCCACCCCTACCACCTATCATTATATGTATCTGTTATTAAAGAAAAAAATTATATCAATACAGGTTATAAATAAAATAAATTACGGTAAAAAAAATAGGTTTATAAAATATACTTGTGGCAGTATGCTCAATGGGTGACATTGGATCTGCTGGAATTAAAGGAATATTACCTTGTATAGGTGGAGTGGGTCCTAGTGTGTCCTTTGTAGGCATAGACTATATTGGAGTAGGAGTCAAATAATGAATATTGAAGCTCAAATAAAAATAAGTAGATGATAAAGAAGATGACATAGATGTCTAGCCAATAGGGAAATATAGATGAGGAGTGGAAATAATCATGGGATATGGTAAATATGTGTGAGGAGGCTCAGATGTAAAGGGTGGTGAAGACATGGGAGGCCAAAATATCTTGTGTGTCCCTAACGACATAGCGGGATCATAATGTGTGGAAGATGGTACGTCAGTGGGAAGGGAAATGTTTAAACAGGTAAGTCAATTAGAGCATCTAGCTCTCGTACAACCCTCCCCCATACCACCAGGATGAGTACTAGGACAACTACTAGGTTGTTCATTGAATAACTAGTGGAAAAGTGGTGAATACTACATAAAATTTTAAAACAACATTAATCACATGATATTATATGTTATTGGTATATATATTTGAAATAAAATACTCACAAATGCCCATCTCAGTCATTCAATAATTATTGTTCATCATCCTTTTTCTTCACTGCTCCTAAATATTTTTCATTTTTTTCATTTGAAAACAAATATGGAAGTAATTAGATAATGATAACTACTGTATGACCCAAAACACAAAAAAAAATTGAGACAAGGAATATTTTTCTTGGGTCATTTGGTTCAGATTTTCTGTTAAGTAATTTAGCTATTTTTTGTTAGGTCATTATTTTCATTGGTTTGGATTTTCATATCAATTAGTTTAATGTGTCCAATTCAATTCATCTTGTTTTTATTACAATTTAACTGTTTTAGTTTTTTTTTTTGGTAGGTTTGAATACAGTTCAATTCAATATTATATAATGCAATACAAAGAAAACTACAACCAGTAAATATTGAAAATTCACATGAAGGTCTAGTTGGATACCAAATATTTGTAATCAATAGTAAATCAATTTTTATATCACAAGCCTCAACAACTCAAGTCGAGCTAAACCAAAAGAACTGAGAACACAGACGAATGCTTCTATATATTTCCCACCACAACTTCAAGTTCATAATAAGCTCTAATAATTGAAGTATTGGAGTCATCATAAGTAATAAATGAATCAAGGATAATGGTAGTAGGGATATTTTCAATTCCATAATTAAAAATATGTCTTGGTATTGCTTCAATAATTACACCAAATTCAGGTCTAAGATAATCTTTGACATAAAAAACTTGTTTCTCTATTGATGTCAATACATATGATTCATCGGTAGCTAGAGTGTGAGTCATTTTAATAACTCTAAATCCACAATCATCAATAAAGGTTTCTTGCTTTGTCATCAAATCAAACCACGGTAATTTCATCATAGTGACTTGACCATGACAGTAATAATCCAATATTATTATTTTTTCAATGAATCCATAATAAGTTAAATTTTTAAAATGAGTTCTATTATCTAATGCACTGGAATAACATACTATTTTGGAATATATCATAACTACATCATGTTTTTTTCACATCTTCTTTTCATGTTCATTGATAATAAAGTTTTACCCATTGATCATAATTGATTTACATTCACGAACAACATTATTAAGAACAAAATCCAAAGATCTTATTTCCTCAGAGATAGTGTCAACATGAAAACACAATACCTAAAATATAAAAAAAATATTAAACTTAGTTAAATGTGGATTTTATTTATTTTTTACATCAATATTTATACCTTCAATTTCAACCAATAAAAAACTGTTGGCTATGAAAAGTCTCTCTCTTTCTCAAAGATAAAGAACGATTCCTTATATTTATCATTTCTTTATATTCCCTATAGAAAAAAATAAAAATACTTTAACAGATATGTAAAATTACAAGATATGAGATAAGATATACATGTTCAATTTACTTACTTGGTGTATTCATCGAACAAACCATAGTTGAACAACACTATGTGATGGGTCATCTATCGCTCTTCAAGGATTAATGTTGCCAATGTATATGATTGAGGAATTCCTCATGTTTGAGGAAGTGATGGAAACCTAGGTTCAATTTTATCATACTATTCTTCTTAATTTCTCATTGATTTGTTCATTATCATAGTAAGATTAGACAAATACATTGAGAAGCATCCATACATTCTTCACCCAAGTAACCATTCACAACAGAACCTTCAGGATGATTCATGTTCTGGACATAATATTCCAATGTGTACATATTTCTTTTAGTTGGATACATCTAATTGAAATAAATAGTCCTCCAAGAAGTATTTTGGTTGGAATGTGGATAGTCAGATGCAAGAATAATGTGAAACATGATAGAGGAAAAATTTCCCAAACTCACACAAAATTAATGGTGTCTCTAACAACATTTTTTACAAGTAAGACTTAGACAACTTCATAGCACAAAGATCCATAAATAAATGGCACAACCAAATAATTAACACCCTTACATTATTGGAAAAAAGATTATAGATTTATATTGGAATCAACTCATGAAAAAAGTACATGATAATCATGATTATTCAAATATTTCATCTTCAAATCTCTTCTATTTACCTATTTTCATATATTTCTTAAATAGCCATCAGGAAATTTAGCAGTCTCTATTACTTCCAAAAAATTATTTCTTTCTGCATGTTTCATTTCATAATAAGAATACGGAACTTGCCATTTATTTTCACTAACACACACAGGATTCAATTCTGGTCTGATCCTATAATCCACTAAGTCACGCAAAGATAGTAAATCATATTTTTTCATTTCATTGAAATTTATAAGAATCAAAATAAACATTTCACAAATATTAGTGTCAATGTGAATTACGTATAAGCAATAACGTAACAAATTGGTTAACCAATAAGGTAACTCAAAGAAGATACTCCTCTTCTTCCAATTATAACAGGTATCATTAGAAACATTGTTCCTCTTTATAAATTTCATATGACCCTTTCAGAACGAAAAACAGAAATCTTACAATTCATTAAGCACATCAGTTCCAAACATACGCCGAGGTTGATCATTGGTCTCCATGGTATTGTCAAATCTTCAAAGATTATATCTATATGTATGATCTATTGGAAAAAATTGTCGACATCCCATAAAACTAAAACTGTGGATAAATTTTAATCTTCTATATTGAGTATTCTTTATACAAAGAGTACATGATGGTTTTTCATTCACGATCCATCCAAAAATATTTTCATAAGTAGGAAAATCATTGATTATCCACATAAGTTCACCATGCATCTGAAATATGTCTTTCAATCATGCATTGTATGTCCACACACCCACATCCCAATGATGTTTCTACTCTTTCATTAAAGTTTTCATTTATATGTCTATATCATTTCTGGGATCCAATAGTCTAGATATGAGTATACTCATAAAAGTGTAAGGTTTTTTCATACACAACCATGGGGGAAGGTTGTAAATGTGTATAAAATCTGGTCATGTGTTGTATGAATTAAGCATCTTCCAAAATAGATTAAAACCATATCCTGAAAGACCCAGCCTCACATTACACACATTAGCTACAAAATCAGTATATCGAGCATCAAATCTCTTATATGAAAATATATATGAAAGGTTAGCCAACTCTTCATGGTTCTTATTTCTCTCAGTATCATGCCATCTCATTTTTATTGATATTTCATCAGACATGAAAATATTTTTTAGTCTGGGAATCAATGGAAAGTGCCACATTACTTTCTATTGCACATAGGATGGTGTTACATTAGTTTTTTGATTTCATTGTGATATTCCACATTTTATACAATCATTTATTTGAATAGTTTCCTCCCATAATAAGCTGCAATTTTTTTGGGCAAGCAAGAATTTTGTTTTTTAAAAATCTAAGATCTTCTTCTAACTTCCATTCCATATAATGGTTTGAGGTAACATCTACATCATCTAAAATTAAGTCTTTAAATAAGGTAAGAATGTAATATATGGTAGTATTATAAATCCTATACAAGGTTTTCCCATGAAATAGTTGAATTAGAAATTCTAACATTTTTTTTACCACATTGCCGATATACGGGCATTGTCACAGCATTATTCAATTCTTTTCACCCTATAAACATCATCATTTTCATTGGACGCAGCATGTTTAATCGTATCAAACTCTTCTAAGGTTTATATCCTTTCAATATCATGATGACTTATATAATGAAACTAGTCGTATATTAAATTCTCCAATTGAGTCCTCTCATTGGGATCATCAACAATTTGATATTCCATTTTCTCCCTATTGTGATACCACACATCATAGTTTTTTTGAAAACCATATTTTGTTATATAATATTCGACTTCTTTATAGATAATCTAAGGCCTTCCAACACAATTATAACATGGGTAGTGTATGTGATCACTGTTTGAAGCATTTTCAAATGAGAAATCTAAAAATCTCTCCAAATTGTTTTAAAAAAATTTGGAGATATGATCAGTTTTATATATCCAACTTCTATCCATTTTGTAAAAAAATGTAATAATTCATTTAGTTAAAGAAATTCAATAAGATGTAATTTCAATCGAAAAAATATTTAAGTAAATGACAATTGTTTAGTTTCTATAAAACCATAACTGACACACTACTCTATATGAGAATCATAATATGAAATACAAAAAAAATAAAAAATAAAAAATAAAATACTATAAATACAAAACCATGATATTTAATTGAAACATGGTGTATGTGACAAAAATTATTTAATAAAGAGTGATCTCTCTAGGATAATTATGAGAAAATAGTTGGAATTAAGTATAAATTTATAGAGATCATTGTATTTCATAATTAATGATATATTTCTAATCATTGGTGTCATTGTAGTATTAGTGATCAATCATAATTTTTATCAAGTGTGTAATTTAAAAGTTATCCATCTTGGTGTCATGAACTAGAAACATGTAGGTGATCAATGTAAATGATATGAATCTAGCAAGATGAGTTATTGAAGGGTTGACAAACTTCAAGGTATATTCCAATGTGTTATATTTACCTTACTCCAATACATGCCAATATTTTCAAGTGATGCCCAAGTTCCTCAAGGGACACCTGGACCACTATACTAGCTTCAATCTAAGATGAAATACCTCTTCTAATGTGTCACCAAATACATTGGTATATATATATAAGTATGTATTCATATATATTCACTATATATTTTGTAACATATATACCCATATATTTAGATATGTAGTACTAGACAAGACTCAAGGCCTTAATCTAGTTTCCCTGTATAATAATTGGAGACTCATAATTTAAATAAGGGCCACCTTGACCATCTGTCTCATAGAGAAATAATGGGAACCAAGATTAAATTTCATAATTAATAGAGGATCTCATGTTGAGTAACATAATCAATGTAGGATTCCATGTCTAGTATTATAAATAACATTGATAGGGTTCACACTCTTCATCTCGATCGAGGGGCATGGAATATCATTCCCAACACCCTAAGTGATGTGAAATTCCATGTCAAACATCCAAGACCAATGGGTTTTAAATTACATGTCCACATAACTAACCAATTTACCTCTATAATAATTTAGTATAATGTAGTCTCACTTTTCCTGTGACACCTTCTCTAAGATAATCCATAAATAGGAACCTGACATCGCTCAAGGTCCAGTGCACCTTCCTTATCTTAATTCAATTAATAATATAATAACATCCAATGAGATCATTCATTCCTTAATACAATTCATCAAAAAAATTATTAAACAAATTATAATTCAATTAAAATAATAATATTGATCCATTGATAAACATCAAGCATAAATCAAGATATCATGGGAAAGGAGTTCATCAAAAACTATTTCAATTTATTAAATTATTTATAACATTACAAAATAAATAAATAACATTCCCAATGGGTGGTTTAATCCCTAGTCAAGGATGGTAAAAAAATCATGTAATTGCACTCAAAATCAACATCTATGTGTATAAAGATTCATAATTAGCATCTATGTGTGTCATCACCAATATTTATAATGATGAAGTGTACCTATAAAGATGAAATATAATGGATTTATACAAAATTGGTGTATGAATATGTAATATATGAACAATAATTAGTGAATCTATGTGTATACAGATATAGTATATACAATATAATTAATACATCTAAATGATGAGATATTGCAGACTGATGGGGAAACAAATAAATAGAAGAAACAAAACTCACCAATTTGAAGAAAAATATAATAAACAACTGATTTTAAGTGAAAGAAACTAATTTTAAGTGGAAGAAACCGAATTAAAACAATGATGGATCACCAGTGGAAGAGTGGTCGCCGAATAGAAGAGGGAATTGCACGTTATTATAGAAAAAGAACGGTTCATGAATGGGTAGGGGCGGATTGGGACACATTTTTCAGAAATCTATCCCAATGTTGTTTTAAACCATTGGGATATGTCATCTATACCAATTGTTAATTAAAATTGTTGGTATATTGTAGTTTCGACAACCCTTTCCCAGTAGTTTTGAAAAATCGTTGGGAAACCATAACATTATCAACCATTTTCTAATGGTTTAAAAAAACTATTAGGAAAGGTTGACATATCCCAATGGTTTCATATAACCATTTGGATAGGGGATTTGTTAAAAACCATAATTCCAGTAGTGAAAAGTGTCGATCGTATGTATAGTGGACTAGTGTCTCGTGAGCCGCTGTAATTCGTTTTCCATAACCACTTATCAAGTATGGATGTAATGATATATTTAATTTATATATATGATAATTATTACATAATTATACTTATATAATTATAATATCTCAATTTACCATATTAACTTTGAATCATTTGGAAAACAATAACGTTGTTCATGAGTATGTGTGGACCACCACCTCCACAAAGTGATGTGATATGTTTTTTATTTTATTTTGATAGGGATAATAATAAGGGTATATTTATTAATATTTATGATATATATGATATATTAATGATTATTTTTTTAAATTATTATTTACATTTTTTTCTTTCCTTCCATTGAAAAAATGGAAACAACATTCATGCATACGCATGTCTTGTCGTCTCCATGAATTGTGCAATTCGTTTTTTTATATCTAACTTTTATGTATTAGTCTAAATAAATATTTAATGAATATATATTATATTTATATAATGATTTATATTCTAGATATTATTTAACCATGATCAATGTTCTTGGATAGAAACTATGAAATTATAACATACATGAAAAATGAAATTGTTATTACTTAGAACATTGATTTTATCAAAGAATTGTTAATAAATTGGTGATAAAATATTATATTTAAATCATATATGGTATGATATATATGATTATGGTTATATAATATATTTATAATGATTATATATTTATTATATTAGAGGTTTGTACACATACAAATGAATTCGAACCTGAGTTAAGGGTTTATTTTAAAATCTCATCATTATTCAAGATTATTTATTTTTATGTTTTCATTAGGGGAATTATTTAAAATTCCTAACCTAACCAAAATATTTTTTCTTATAAAAATTTTATTTACATAAATTATAATATTCCTTTCATTTTTTACTCTTTAATTACTCAAGATATAGAAATCATGTTTTTAAGTAAAACTGATATTGTTTTTATAATTGGTCCGGAATCCTTCTCTTCCATGTCCATATTTTCCTTAAAATTTCTAAAAGGATGTTTTCAAAATTATTCCATTATTTATTAAATACGTTTTTTTCCATTTTTTAATTTTTATAAAGTGGTTTAAAATTAATATTCTTGTCTTTTTACTAATGTATTACTTTTAAACCTTTTTACAATATTATGAAAGGAGTTTTTATTTTAACAGTATGTACAGAATTACCCCCCATCATTACCACTCATTGATTTGATTATTATTTAGAATTTTACAAGGTTATTTTAAAATAACATATATTCCTCAATATTTGGGAAGTATTTTAGACAGAAATAAGTTATTTCAAAGTGAAAAGGGTACTTTCCTTAAGAAAGTTTTTAATAGACTTTTTAAAGTATATTCATTTTTGCCCTAATTCATTGGTGAATATTATGCTCTATTAGGGATGAAATATTTTGATACAATTATATATATTACTCTAGATGGTTTATGATTATGTTTATTAATGTGTGAAATTATTAACATTTCAAATTCTAGTTTTTCAATATGAATGTTTAAATTCGTCATGTTTCACCCCTTTCATATGAGGAATGAATTAGACTCATTAAGTGATGGGTTGGGCCCACTGTAGCCCCCCAATGTATCGGTGGGTCTCATGAGACAAACTAGTTTGGGTATTTGACTAAAGTCTCAACTGTTATGTATGATGTCTTAGTATAAGGCCTTTATCGTAATTTTATGATGCCTAGTATTATGTATTCCCTCATTATAGGATTAGTTATCAATGTTCATGTGATTATTTGATTAGTTATGATATCTAGGGATAATTTTAAATATTAAATGATTATTTATATGGAATTATTTTATCATCATTTATTTCTTCTATATTCTTATCCATGGTCAAGTTATTGATTAAATGTTATGTGTTTTTAGATATTTACCTTTATATATTGATTATTCCATATTTATTCACAATAGATTCTATTGTATGAATACCCTTAAAAAGCATGTAAGCTCGCCAATTTCTTATGTTTTCCTTCCCTAGAATTCTAGTAAGTGTTTAATGGTTTATATGCAAGGATATTCTAAAGGGAAAAATGTTGTTCCCAGAGAAAAAAATATGTTGTATTTTATTTTTTTAATTATAATGTGATATTCAAGTCTATATCTAGTTTTCCAAAACTATAAAATCATTCGTTCATTATGGATTTGGTCTATTGTATCTAGTATTGATGTAATAAAGTAATCACTGACTCTGAGCTACTTGGTTTAGGGTCTTTACACTAATCTTAAAATCATAAAGTATATATTCACTAAAAAATAGATGAATATTCACCATATAAGATGGTTTTAACTGATTAAATGTTATGAATGATCAATAAATTACAACCCTAGGAAAGTGAATAAGGTGGTTGATTACTTAAGGAAAAATTATTGCATTATATTAACTATAATTGGGATCACAAAAGATATAATATTTCAATATTTTCTAAGGATGTATCTCGGAATCTTGAAGTAAGGGTAGGAATCTTATCTTTATCAAATGAATGTTCAACCATCTACCTATATGAGGATTAAATAGGTGCAGAAGGAAGATATATAGTTGAAAAATTAGGTGAGAAATGTACTTGAGTTCAACCTTTATTATTATTTAATGATAAGGTTTAGGAACTGTGTATGTGTCACATACATACCATATTTGAATAAGAAGTTATTGGACAAATGTCATAGATCATTATTCTCTATTTAACCTAGAAGTATAAAGATGTATAATGATCTAAAATTGTATTTGTAGATGGATAACATAAAGATATATATTGTAGAATATATATCATTGTGCTTGAAATGTCAACAATTTAAGTCTTATAGACAAAATTCTAAGGGGATGTTACAACCATTACTCAAACTAGAATGGAAAGCATAAAACACAACCATGGATTTTGTTATTGGAATCCCCAAAACATCTAAGGGACATAATTCTATTTTTTTGTAGTCAATTTACTTATGAAGTTATAATACTTTATTAATATCATAGAAAACTTTTATCAGGATCATATTTTAAAATTTTAAATTAAATAAGTGGTAAGGATACATCTAGTACCCTATTCTATTATATCTTATTGGGATCTGAGATTTACCTTGAAGTTCCTAGAAGTCTTCATTAGGATCTAGATATAGATTTAAGTTTCATCATTTTTTATCATCCTCATATAGATAGTTAGTTTGAGATATATATTCAAACCTTGGATGAAATGTTAAGATATTTTTCTTTCAAATTCAAAGGTGGTTGGGATAAACAGCTTCCTCTGGCCAAGTTTCGTTGCCACATTAATTTCGAGTATTGAGACGGCTCCTTATGAATACCTCTATGAAAAAAAGTGAATAACTCCAATGTAATGGAATGAGGTTAGAGAAATAATGATGTTGGGAACTTATCTAGGTAAATAAATGTAAGATAAGGTTATATCCATTCATTAATACATAAGGGTGGCACAAAGTTAATGGAAGAGTTATGCTGACAATCATCAATGAGATCTGAAGTTCAAAGCTAGTGATAAAGTTTTTATATGAGTTTCTCCATTTAATAAGGTTTTGAGATTTTATAAGAATGGAATGTTGACCTATAGTTATATTGGAACCTTTGAGATTATTGATCGATTCATGATGGTATCTTTTTGTTTGAAGCTTGCACAAAACCTCTCTCAAGTTCATTATTTGTTTCATGTATCTCTCTTAGGGAAGTACATACTTGACCCTTTACATATACTGAACTCAAAGGTAATACTACTAGAAAAAAATATCTCTTATACTGAAAAACTAGTGCATATTCTAAAATATAGAGATATTTTTATGAAATATGACCTCTCATCTATTCAAAGTTCTATGGTGAAACCACCAATGTGAGTAAGCACCATGCGAACTTGAGGATATGATGTGGAAAAATCATCCTCAATTGTTTATATTAGAGTAATGGAATTTAAAGGGTGGAATTATTTTTAAGGTGGGTATAATGTAAAACCCCTTGAGTTTATGAAATATATTTTTTTCAAATAAATTCAATTCCTTTGATAGCTTTTGTTACATGAAACACTATGTTTAAATGAACCACGATATACTATTAAAATTTATTATTTAATATGACATTCATTTACTAGATATTAGATTGGTGGGTATGAATTTTACTAACTACATTATGAATAATTTTCGGTTTACATATGTATAAAATAAATTCATTGGTTACCAATTTATTAGAAATGAAAATAAAAAAGTTTGAAGATAAAATAAATATATATTTTTTTTTTAAACTATTTTTATGTGCATAATATTTTTTATCTTAATAAAATATATTAGTCACTATTAGGGAATTATTTTAATAAAATCAATATATTATATATTCACTCAAATATTTTATCATTCATCTAATATTTTTTTGCATGATATAAGAATAAATATAATATTATTCTTAAAAATGTTTTTTTTCTAAATATTAGTTTTTTTCCTCTTTTACACATTTATTTTAAAATTAATTTTTTCTAATTTTGGAAAATTTAGTTGAAAAAAATAAATTAATTTTTGAAATCAAGACTTAAATATTATCTTACATTTAATTTTTTATAATTTTGAAAAAAGATTAATTTTTCAATGAATAGTGAAAAATACTGATTTTTATTAAAAAACAATATTTTCTTTTAAGTAATTTACAAGGTTAAATTTTTTTAAAATGGTATTAAAATTAAAATTAGTTCAATATTATTAATATTAACCCATTTTAGGTCATTTTAATCAATTTTATGTTTAATTTTTAAAAAAAAATTATACATATGAAAACTTTTTCTTTGGAAAAATGCATTTTGACATGTTTGGAGATTTAATTTTAAATTAAATTATGAAAATTCTATGGATTTAATTTAATAAAATATATTCCATATTTTAAATCAGAATAATTAATATTATTTGATAATTTCAACTTAATTTTTTTTCATAATGAATAGTAAAAATCTCTTACCATGATTAAGATTAATATAGGTTTACTAAGGGGTTAAACTAAAAAGATAAAAGATAAAATGAACTAAACACTTTCTAAAACCCCATTGGATTGCTTTTTTTCTAATTTAAAACTATAATATCCAAATATTATCCATTATGGAGCCTTGTTTCTAGGAATGTGTTATGAAATTATTTTAAAACATAGAAAATTTACAAGTGTGGCACTCACCTCAATTATAAAAGGGAACCTATTCTCCTATCATATTCACACTTAAAAAGAATTTTTGTTTAGATAATACCTACAAAAATACCTTCATTATATCCCTCCCTATGACCTAGATTTTCTATTTTGATCATAAAACTATCCTATGAAGGCTTAAGGTATAAACCTAAAGTGGTTGTACAATTAAGAGGTATAGTTCTTAACCATGCGTTTTAATTTAATTTATTCTTCTACCTCATTATAATATTATTAAAATATTATAAAATAATAAATAAAATATTTCAAATATAATGATATAATATTTTTCAATTTAATAACCTATATCCATCTTCTATTCCTTCAAATGGGAAATGAAACCATTGATCGTGTGTACGTCGAACTATCTCCTCAAAAACTGATGTAATTATTTTTCCATCACCAAATCTCACAGCTAGATATAATGATGTATTTAATGTTTATAAATATAATATTTATGAAATTATTATAATTCTTTAATTAAAATATAACATTTCCATTCTTACATACCAATCCATTAGAAAATGGTAATGTCGCTCGGGCATATGTTTGGTCTACCACCTCCATGAAGCGATGTGACACATTTTTTATTTTATTTTTACATGGATGGTATTAATGATATGTTTAATGAATATATAAAATATATATTGAATAAAAATAATTATTTAAATTTTAATTATTACTTACCTTTATTTTGTTCTACCCATCAATAAAATGAAAACAGTGTTCATGCGTACGTACAGTCTTCCATATCCATAAACAGTGTAATTTATTTCTTCATATATACTTTCATGGATGAATATAAATATGTATATAATGAATATATATTATATTTATATCATTATTAATATTCTTTAGATTATTTAACTATGATAAATGAACCAAGGAAAAACTATAAAACCAAAACATACATGAAAAATGAAGCAGTTATCACCCAGAATAGTGATTTTAATAAATAATTATAAATAAACATGAGATGAAAGGTTATAAGTAATTTATTGTATGATATATATGATCATTATTCTATAATATATGTATAATATATTTATATTTATTATATAGTAGTTTCAAACATGTACGATGGTATCCAGACCTGAGGTAAGGTATTTTCATCTCACTTTGATTTTTATGAGATACATGTCATATTCACCACTTGTTCATTTAATGTGGTGTATATAGTGCCCATGAATATATTTTATGAATATTTTTATTATGAAAATTATTTTTATTTAAATATCCAACTAAGGTTCTTTATTTCATGGATCTTATTAATCAAAAGTTACTAAAGTTGTAATGAATTTAGTTTACAATCTCATTGTTAATCAAGATTGTTTTTTATTATTCTTAAAATGATGAAATTTATTAATGTGCCTATCAATAATCTCATAAGTTTTATTATAATATTTTTATTTATTTATAATACTTTTTTTCCTTTTATTTTCCTCTCTTAAATAACTATTGAGACCAAAAGAATGTTTTCAAGGAAAATCCACTTTATTTCTCTCTTTGGTTGAAAAATTATTCTCTTCCATGTGCATATTTTATAAAAACGTTTTTGAGAAAAATTTTACTAATCTAAAATTATTTATTAAATAAAATTTACCTATGTTTTTATTTTTACAAAATTATTTAAAATGAATTTTTGGTCATTTTCTGAATGAGTTACTTTTGACCTTTTAAATAAAAATATAAAAAGAATCTTTGTTTTAATGTATATTTCATAAATAAAAATTCCCACCATCTTATCACTCAATTAATTTAAGTTTCCTTTATAATTTTCCAAGAATATTATCAAGGGAAAAGTATTTTCATAATATATTTTAATTTTTTTGTTCTAAATATTATTTTTAAAGTTGAAAGTTTATTTTCCTCAAGAACTTTTTAATGATATTTTTATAGAATTTATATTCACAAAAGATAATAAAATTGATTTTTTCTTATTTTTTACTGGTGATATGATTCAATGGTACCTAACTTACTCTTTTTCTAAATGGTTTATGATTATTTATGATGTTTTGTTTATGAAACCCATTTATTTTCCATAAGTTATGTTATAATGGATTGATGAAATGTTTATAAAACGTGTTTTCTTTTCACATGTTATGATATGTCAATATGGTGAATGTTTAATGATATTATGTAACAAATATGTATAGTTTTAGTTATGTGATGGGTGGTAATGGGATTATATAACCCTCTAATATGTTGGGTAAAGTTTTATATCTCATTAGATAACTATAGGAAATAAGTCATTGTGCCTTATCCATTATAATAAACCAATTGATGTGTAATATCCACTATGGGAAATGAGTCTATGTGATTGATCCACTATAGGAAACATGTTTATGTGATTTATACACTATGGGAAATAGGTAATTATCCATGATCTATTATGATATTGGAAATTAGTTTTGATGCCATATCTATTATGATTTGATGGTCTCGATAGTGAACCTTAACGTATGAAATAGTTTCCATACTTATCATGGTTCCACACTTATATGACATGAAATTATGGTTAATAATGTATTTATGGTGATTTATCACTCTTATGATTCATGTTTTTTGAAATGGTAAAGCTTTATTCCTTGAGTCATCTTATGATATTTAATATATTGGGTATTAAATTTGTAAGTTATGGTCATGATTTCATACCCTTATTCTTATATTATTCTTTCATATGATCATCAATTTATATCACCCATGATTACCCTTACTCATAATCTGATCTCAACCTTTATTATATTTCCTTTACCTGTGTTATAAATAATGGTTTCTGAGTATGGTATGTTTATGAAGATTAATATATGGGGATATATTTGTGTGAAATGTTTAAGATCATTCATGAAATTAAAATATTGTGTATCTAGTCTCTGAAGACATTAAATATTTATGGTCCCATGGAATGTTTCTATAAAATTTATTAAATATTCATCTAAAAATATTCAATATTTATATATGAAATTATAAGGTCTCTATACTCAGGGATATGAGGGAAATGAAAATGTAAAGTGAATCTAAGTGTTAGTAATATAGAAAGAGGTATTTCATTAAAGGTTAGCACTTATGATCTAAGTATTCAAAGGGGATTTATTCTTTAATAAGATAATTATTATTATGTTCTCTCCATAATTATAAATTTTATTTATATATCTTATTTTTAAAATATGGGATTTTCATTTATTTTTAAGAAAACAATTGTTTTATATATATAAATGAACTTTTTTAGTGTATCAGGAATATGTTAAATGGTATATACATTGTATATTTGGGTAATACTATCTATATCATTTATAATAATAAGTTCAAGGTTGATTATAATCCCAAATACCTTTTTAATTAACACCTTGGACATATAAATGTGAAAAATATTTAAAGACTATATAGAGGTGGATTTTTGGAATCATTTGATTATGAATCAGTTGATAATTTTGAATCACATTTGTTAGGAAATATGACTGAATCATCTTCTAATGTAAAAGGTGAGAGTGAAATTGTACTATTAGATCATATTAATTATGTTGTTTTTGGAAAAATTACTACACATGTGGGTGTTAGATTTAGGTACTTTATAACTTTTATCAATGAATTTAGTCATTATGGTTATTTATTTTTTATAAGACACAAGTATAAGACATTTTAAAAGTTCAAAGTTTATCCAAATGAATTATTGTATCAATTGGTTAAAAGTATCATGATTTTATAATCATATTTAGGTTATGAATACTTAAGACATTAATTCATTAATCATTTGATATATTGTGGAATTATTCAATGTATATCCTCAACAAATTTCTACATTCCTACTTAATTTCATTCAATATAAATAATCTATTAAGACACCATATCAGATGTGGATATCAAAACATCACAATTTCTTTTTTTAGATATTTGGGGTTGTCAAGAATATGTATGAAATTTTTCTTTTCATAATCTTCACCCTATGTTTGAAAATGGATTATTTTTTTATTATTCAAACTAAACTAAGGGATATTATTCATATAGTCCCACTGAGCATACAATCATAAACTATTATATTATTTGAGTAGGAATCCATAATTAATAGATTTGGTTATAGGAATGTTATAAATAGATAAGTTCAAGAAAAAAATAATCAATGTTCTTAAGATTGAAGTTGATTTGGTTCCACAAAGAGTTATGAAAGAAGAACAAACTTAAGTTATAAAATAGGATCAAAGGACATGTAGGATTTTTCAAGAGCCAGATAGATATGGATTTCTTATGACAAATAATAATGAATTAATGTTCCTAGTGCATAAACATACTACCTAATGGTAATCTATTGGGATTTCTAATTCTAGGAAATAATTTAAAGATAATGGATTTAAAATAGACTCCATGTCCACTAAACAAGTTTAGAACTTATTGGATATACTTGAAAGGATAATACCCATAAATTAAAAGTGTGTTTTACACAATAAAAATGAAAATTTTAATAATTTCAATATGGATGAATAACTTTAAAATATCAATTAAATGTTCAAGGTAAAGTCACCATGATCTCACCTAGAAACCCTAAAGTTATCCTATTATGTGAACCTAGGTTTACCTGTATACATAACTTACATGCATAGGTTGTGTTCACAATGAAACCAATGTTAATAACTTATGTTACAAACCCACTTCACCTAGGGTCCCATATTTTCATATTAATAGGACTCAGGGGTTCTTCATTTCGAACCTTTTGAAAGATAAAGATATGGTCCAAATCCATTCTCTATCTAGTCTCATACCCTAGCCTTAAATTTCATTTAGGTAGCTTAATTATTCATAAATATAAGTTAATTTGGTCAAAAAAAGGTTGATTGGGATTATAAAGGGTCAATATATCAAGAAACCTTTGTAAGAAACCACTTGTTCACTAGTTATTCAACACTAGGGGAGGAACCCTTATAAGGAAATATAGTTGAGCTCTATTTATCCAAAGGAATTAGTAGAGATATCTAAATTATAGGGAAAATTCATACCTAATTTCTATCATTAGGGTTCCATTTTTCCGTAATATCACTAGGGAACCGTCTCTCTCTAATATATCTAGAGAGATATTCCAACCTTATATCACTAGGGATCCACCTATCTCTAGTATCACTAGGGCACAACCTCGCCCTAGTATACTAGGGTGACACCTCTATCTAGTATCACTATGGAACCACATTACCCTAGTATAAATAGGGTTCCACTTCCTTTTTTATCCCTCACTAAGGTGAAACATCTTTGGTGAGCTTTCACTAAGATGAATCACCTTGATTAGCCCACACCAGAGTACCATAAACACCTAAGTCTCAATGGTAGAGCATCCCTTCATTCATGTTTTCTAATTAGGCCTTCAATTATCAATATCTCCTCTAAATCCACTAGATATATAGGATTCGTGCATAAACATCAGTTTTAAATCCTTCAATCATTAATTTCCATGATAAAATTTGGTTTATTCATTATCCACCCAAATTGGTAGAACCCTCAAGAGAATCACAGTCACGGATTCCATATAAAACAAGGCCCCTATAAGGAGGAAACTATAGATTTTAATCCTAAATAAATATAATAATGTAATTATAGGATTCCTTTTAAGGTATAAGACATAAAATATTTCCGATTTATGATTTCACCATGAAAAGTCATCAATGGGTTGGGAACACCCACATCAGGTCAGAACTCATCAATTCATAATCCACAATTAACCACCACAAATTACCATGAAACATTCAGAGACTAATAATAGGTTTTATCCCCAAAACATCCTTCCTTCACCTAATTCATTAATTAGTTTTTTCATTTGGAAATCTCATGTGTAAGCCCCATCTCATATTCACAGAGCCTTGTCCTCTATGAAATCCTCCATAAAGGGTCATATCCTCTATAATCCCTAAACCTTCAAAGAACTATATTTCTGGATAAGTATATTATAAGATATTTTTGATGCATAAAACCCACTCGGTCCTCTATTTTTTCTCCTTTAAAATAAGGATTTTCAAACCACATGATGTCAAACTACATAGTATAGTCTTACCTTATGTCCATAAAAATGAATTTTGAACTATGTTAGATATAATTACTATTCTAAAAAGATATATGTAACACCTACTTTAGTTTCAAACCCAATATCCAAAAATATATCATAATTGTTCCATAGTATTAATAAATTCATTACCTAAAATTAAGGGGAATATTTCCATTGTTTAATCTCCATATACTTTCCATACGAGACATCTTCTCTATAAACTAGTTTGTGGAATATATCCCTACTAGAAAAACCAACCATATACTTCATGGGGCAATATTACCCATGAACCAAACCCATACTCATAGGTCTATATTCCCTTTTAGGTTAACCAAAAATGTAATCCCATGTTTAATATCCACACCAATCATTTCTAGGAACCTTTCACCTAGTGTTCAAAATTTCATGTTTTTACAACCTAAAAAAGGAAACATGGTGCACCTTGTAACATGGCCTTAAAAGGTATGATGTTTCCCATTAGGTAGAACTAAAATATGTGGCTTTGAATTACTTTTATAATGATATATAGTAATATATTCTTATGTACCTGATACCAACACCATAAACATCCACTACCTTATTAGATGATGATAAATTCTAGAGTGCCTGGGTATATGGCTTTAAAAACATAGTATCCCAAAACTAAGAATAATTATGTAATAAGAGGAATGTAGAGAACCTATAATATATAAAAATGGTACCTTTGATAGAGGAAATATGATACATATTTGTTTTCCCATTTATATGATACCTTTAATATATAACAAATGATAACATTAATACACATTATTTCAATCAATTATAAGAATACTTGTAACCATTCCTATATTGAGATTTTGAAAGGATTCAAAAAATATGTTTTAAATATATTAAAGAGTCACATGGTAGAAAATAATTCCCCCACAATAAGTATTAATTATCTAAATCTCCAATACTCTTGACCAATTCACATGCCAAAGAGTCATTAAAAAAGTCACAGCGGCCACCGGCCATTGGAAAGAAAGTCCATGATGACATAAAATACCATGGAGGATCCACTTTAGAGTTACCTAATGAGAAAAAATTTTAACACCACAATATTTTATATGTATTTATTTTTAAATAAACTTTAGGTATTCAATATCTTAACTACTAGAGACTAGGGCTAATCTTATACATTTATACCAATGTTTTTAATAAACTGTTGATAGAGAGTAAGTATACCAATTGTTTTTAACAAACCATTGGTATAAGATACCTGATTTATCACACATGTGTATAATCCTATACCATATTACCAATCCCATTATTATTACTCCCTAATAAGTTTCTGCTTTCTCTTCCATGCCCTCAACTATCTATACTCATTCGGTATTTTAATTCCATTATTCCCCAACATATAATTGGTGAGTTCTAAATCCATCATATCTACTATCAAACATAATTCTAATTATTATATAGTTATCAAAAAACTAACCTATATTATGTTAGGTTAGTTTTATTCCTAATTTAATGAATTATGGTTAATTTTTATTATATTTTTTAAGGTATTTAAAAATAAATCTAGTTTTATGTGAGGTATTTTTATAATTTACTTATCGAAGTTTATCAGGTAATTGAAGCTATGTGGCATAATATTCCTATATATTATTCATGTATTATTTATAAATTATTTATTTAATTATTTTAATTCAATAACCTCTTTATAATGCTACCCAAGTTTATTATTCCATTTCATAAGTGATGATAAAAAGGTTATTTTTCACATGTGGGGAGAAGTGATTTAGGTCTTAAACATGCTTGGATTAAATATAAAGTTATTATTTTTTATATATATATTAGGTAATTATTCTGTTAATTTTTTAATAATTTTTTTGTTTTTTTAATATATTAAGGGGTTATTATGATATCCTACCATTTTATTACATATCTTTTCATTACACTGTACAAACATAGGATCTTTTAATGTTTTGTTTCTTGAAAAGAAGGTACATAATACAAGAAAACTTAAAAAATTATTCTATTCCACTTGACTGGATTATTCAAGGTTCATAATAAGTAGATTTATTATATCTCATAAACTTGGGACATACATCAATGTAAAGGGTGGGCATAATTTCTGATAAGGGAAATTAAGGGAAACAATTTATAAGTGATCATGAGAATTATCGAAAAGAACTTGAAAATATCAGAAAGGCAAGGTAAAAGGAAAATAGAGACATATGATAGTAAAAATATCTTGAATAATATCATGAAAATGTGGCTGGAACATTTAATTGAGTTATTCATAATAAAACCACCAAGTTTTATCACTGAGGTGTCATAAAATTTTCCAAGGTTATTCACCAAGTTATCATAAAACATGTCATCTCTAAAGATTAAATTATTTACCCAATGCAATGGAGAACAATCAGGGTTAAAACTGAATATGTATTAATTAATTTGATCCACATATATCATAATAAAATATTTCCTAAATAAACCATGGATAATAAAATAAATCGGTTTCATATCAAAATCATGGATTTTTTAAAAAGTGTTTAAAGACAATATCATTATTTCATTATTAACCCATGAAAAAGGAAGGTTATTTTCATATATTTTAATCCCAGAATAAAATATATCATTTTAAAATATAGTTTAATACACTTATAAAATAAATAGGTTTGGTTATTCACAAAATAAAATAATATAATTTCATGAGAAAAAGAAGAGAAATTTTGAGAAGGAATTTTGGCAGAATAATGGGTAAGAAACATGGTTTTAAAAAACATTAACAAAGAGGGGAAAAGATTCACTAATTAATAAAATAATATAAATATAGTAAAGTTATAAAATAAAATGGACATAAGAACATATCTTGGAAATTTTAAAGACATGCCCCATAAAAAGGGAACTTGAAAGGAAAAGAGAGAAGTTGAGATTTCCCTAACCTTAAAGAGTAACTCTTAAAACACGAAGATTGGGACCTTGGGGGATTGAAGACCCCTATAGAGGACTAATTCAGAGGTAAAAATATCATAGATTCCTGTATGATTAATTGGGAATTAAATATAATAGAGAAATGTTTGATTTTTTATAGAAAAAGGAGTGGATTTGTTTATTAATTTCTTTAGACACCTAGGTAGTGGTAAATTCAAAACCATGGGTTTTCCCATGGTATTGGCCTATTGTATTGGCCAATTGGGAAAATATTAAGTTATTATAATATAAAATATTCTAGAATGATTTTATTTTACATAATAAATCATTATGATGTCATTAAACATACCAAAAAATCAAAACGGTATTTTTACTATTTACCGAAAAACAAAATATTTTGGAAAATTCTCATAAATTCACCCTAACCTAATTTTGATTTTATGATTTTAAAAATTATTTTTCTTTTATCATAATAATAAGTATGAAAATTTTAACTTTGAAATATAAAAACCCATATTTATTAAAAAAATGACAGATAGAAAATGCATAGAAAAATGAATAGTAAACTTTCTGACACCTAAAAAAATAAAATTATTTTATCATTTAAATTTAAAAAATAGATTTTTAATCATAATATTTCATTAAAATAAAAATTATTAATATTACCTTAGTTTATTATAATAATTACATCATTTCTAAAAATTAAAATTTCTGTCTGAAAATTTAATTTAACAAATTTGTCGTATTTTTAAGAAAAACTAAACTCAAAATGGAAAAGATAGAAAAATAATTTTATTTATAAAAAGGGATTATACATTAAGTAAATAAATCATTTACACATAACCCCTTATAAAACCTGTATAAAACCGAAGGGAAAGGAATTAAATGGTGATATATTCATGGGGAGGCTCGACTAACATCGCCTGAGTTGTAATTTCCACTAACTTGAACTTCACCTGAAGGAGATTTAATTCAAGACTCACTTATTGAAGATCAGATTATGATAGGTCAACATATAAGCCTAATTACACTACCTCCCTCCCAACATCTGAAAAATGGGCTTCGTACAGCAACAATCTACTTGATGAGGTCATCGACTCTTCTTTCTAAATTAATTTTTCTTTGCAATTTCTATTAATAAACAATTATTATAAAATTAAAATTATTATTAAGAGTATATTTTCCAAAGGTTATATTGACTAATGGTCCTAATTTAAAAATGTTCATAATTGAACAATGGTCATATAATGTTTGAAACCCTTTCAAAATATACTCTCATCATTATTAAAGAGATATAGTTTTGTTATGTATAATATAATATAACATGCATTTTTAGGGAAATATTATCATTCAAAAAGTTTGGGTAGTTACATTTATTAAATTATTCATTTAATATTTTATTTTAATAATTGAATTATCTAAATTTCAATCTAATTAATTTCAATTTAATATGGCGTGACATGTTTTAATATTAATTTTGATGGGGAATAATGTTTCATTAAATAGTCACTCATAACCACTGCCTCATCTAATAGTATGTACTAGATTTTTATTATTCCATGTTTTCAAAATAATATTGTTTGTAATGAATTTTGTAATTATTATTTACTATATTGATATTATTAAAAACATTTCTTTAACAGAATGGATAGAATATGTATGTATCATACTAATTGGATCTTAATTGATTTTGAAAAGGACTTGTATTTTTTAGATTTTTTATTCAACAATTCTTCAGAAGGAGGTCTTATATTTTTCCCATGTTATAATTATGTTGAAATAATTTTTTTATATCGAAGATAAGTTACATACAATTTAAAAATATATATATTTCATATATACTATTATGATTGGTATCACAATGGAGATTTGAGACAATCTCATATAGTTCACGAACAAAATGGAGGGAGTAGATAGATAATTTTATATTTCATCAGTTTCCATGTGTGCATCATCATGCTAAATATAGTATTATAATGTTATAATACAATGATATAAATAAACATGAGAAAAATAATAAAAATTATGATGTTGAGATACTGAATAAATTAATGGATGATTCTAGGACTCCTATATATAAGGAATTTAATAAAATTAAAAAATAGAAATTTTTAATGTGAATATATCATGGAAAACCCATGTCTGTAATTTCTAATACCGTAATTGAATATATTATTAACTTTTTGAAGGAATTACTTCTTGATAATTTAGATATATCCTCAAATTATCATGTGGAATAGAATTTAATTAACCATCTTGGATTTTATACTAATAAAATTCATGCTTGACTAAACAATTGAGGATTATTCAAGCAAGAAATAGAAGGCCTAAATAAATATAATAAATGTGTTTTATCATGATGGAAGATAAATGTAGATGGAAAACCATCTCATGTTTCACATAAATTCATTTTTTTCTTTCCATTCATTCCTAAGCTTCAAAATCTATGCATTTCAACTAAAATCTCAACAAATATTGTATAGAATGATATTGAGAAAATTAAATGTTATGATGAGTTGTTTCATCCTATATTTGGATTACCATGAAATAAATTTTATACATGATATCCCAATTCTGAAGCTGAGGTATGTAATTTTCTGTTTTCTTAATCCTTTGATGGTCTTAATCTATTTGGTCAGATGCTTACCTAACATAGAAAATAGCCAGTTCTTGTTCATATTTATAATCTTCCTCTGTGGATGTGTATGAATAAACCATTAAACTTCTTGATTATACTCATATATGGACCTTATGATCCTAGAAATGATATAGTTGTCTACATGAAACCTTTAATAAAAGAGATGAAGTAGCTTTGGGATATTGATGTGTGCACATTCGATTCTTGTTTGAAAAATGTATCTCAAATATGTGTTACACATCTATAGGAACCATATAATTTCCCTAATTATGAAATGATGTATGGTTGGAGAATGAAGGGAAAACTATCCTATCCTATTTTTATAAATAATACACAATCCATAAGACTTAAATATCTTTATAGATTGGCATTTATGATTCTTGAGAATGGATTACTCATACAGGAAGAATCATTTGAGGTTTATAATATTGTTGGTGCCAAAAATACACCTCAACATATGTAAGGAACTGATGTTCTTAATGAATTATAAGATTTTACTTTTTCTATAGGGAAATTTCAGATGAAATCTAAAAAGAGGAATAATGTTGGTACCTAATCCACTTAAAATTGGAAAAATAAAAGTATCTTTTTTATTTGACATATTTTTTAACCAATTTATTACATAATTGTTTATAGGTAATTCTCATAGGGAAAATATATATGAAATAATACTTTCAACTCTTATAAATATTAAGGGTAATATTAGATATGACTTATGATCTCAGTATGACATGTTAGATTTGGGTATTAGACCAAAACATTGTCCTTTGTGTATTGATGAAAATAAATGTAATGTTCCTTTTAATTATTATGTGATGAAACCTTCATAGAAAAAATAATTTCTTGATGTATTGGATAATATCATGATTCCTAATGTATATTCAAGAAACATATCTAAATAAGTCAACATATAAAAATTGAAACTAAAATCCTGAAATAATCATGATTATCACATCCTTCTTCATTAATTTATTCCAAAAGAAATCTATCATTTACTATCCAATAATGTTAGGGTGATGGAATTTCTATTATTACATTTTTATCATGAACATTTATCCAAAATGTTTCTAAGTATTTATTAATAAAAATACAGGAATACTTATCATTAATATTTTGTGAGCAGGAGAAAACATATCTTCTATCATTTTTTACTTAGAGGATGCATCTAACAGTCTATATTCCAACTAAAATACTTATTGGGGACTCATTCCTTTTTTTTGATGTATCCTATCGAGAGAAAAATATTTACAGTGAAGTGTTTTTTCCTGAATAAAAATCACCCTAAAGGTTCTATTATGAGAGTTTATCTAGATAAAAATGTATGGAATTGTATTTAATGTATTTATATGATGTGATCACAAGATGTAACCAGTTATTTATAAAAGAAGTTGATAAATATGGGTAAATTGAACCCTTATTTCCATCTCTTCTCCAAATATGGGGAATTCTTGGGTCATATACATTGGCAACATTGAGCCTTGAAGAGCAGAATATGGCACATTACACAGTCTTATTTAATTGTGATTTGTTCGATGACTATATAAAGTACATAATATGAATATGTATATATTATCCCATACCACAGAATTTTATATATACCATGAACGTTTATAATTATTTAATGAAAGGAACATAAAAAAATATACATATCACTCATCATTACTTTCCTTTGATAAAGAGATAGGCTTTATATAGAAAATTCTTTCATGTTTGGTTGAAATCAAAGGTACAACCATTACTTAAATAAAATTAAATACAAATATTAATTTAATTTTATTATTCATATATATTTTCATTATTGATTTTTACTTTTGAATATTTCTATCAATAATTAAGAGCATTATATTTTAGTCCCAATTATTTGGTTTGGGAATGAAAGTCATTAATAATCAGTGGGTAAAACTTTGTTACAACTAATCAAGTGGTGAACATGAGAACATAGTATAATTTTATTATGATAGTTAAAATGATATATTATTAATCTATTACATCAGATAGTAAGTTTTGATATGAAAATGAGTCTTATTATAGAGTTTTCAAGAAAATATTATTATTTGATTACTACTCTCATGGTCAAGTCACTACGATGAAATGAAAATTGTTTTATTTAGTGATGCAACATGATACATTTATTGATGACTGTAGATTTTTATCTATTCACATGACTCACTTCCTGGATACCGATTAACCATATATTTTGGCATCAATGGAAAAAAATATGTGAAATATCATAAGAGACCTGATTATGGTGTCATTATTAAAGCAATACCATGAATCATTTTGGATAATAGTATAGATGAAATTTACACCATTGATTCCCCAATTGGTGTTGACCAAAATATTTCATTTGATGACTCAAATTGTACAATTTTCAGAATTTATCTTGAACCTAAAATAGTGATGATTAATATATAGAAGTAACCATATATGTTTTCATTTCATTCAGTTTTTAATGAAATCGGTTTCTCATGTTCATACTATTGTAATTATGCAAATTTGGTATCAGTTTGGAAGGAAATATTTTTTTTATTTTGGTTTGTTTTCATTTTATTTAATTAGATTTGTTTTAATTCAAAAAATTCATTTTAAAACTATTTTTAAAAACATGTATAACTTATTTTAAATAAAAACTTTAAAAAAATTTATTAAATAAACATCCTTAAAATAAAATTTTAAAACATGTTTAAAATGATTTTTTTGAAAAAGTTTTTTTAAAAAAAACTATATGAAATTAGCTTAAGACTAGTTTAAAGTTAATTGAAAAAAATAAAAAAATTTAAAATTTTTCTATATTAGTCTTAAATAGTTTTTAAGTTTTTTATTTATTGTTTGAAACTAGTTTAAAATAAGTCTAATTTTTTTTCAAAAACAGGTTTAAAACTTGTTTTTAAAACCATTTTAAAACATTTTTAGAAACTTGTTAAAATATTTTTACAACTATTTATTAAAACTATTTTAAAATAAGTAAAAAAACTAATTTAAAAAGGGTTTCAAACTATTTTGAAACATTTGTAAAACTTTTTCTTGAAAAAATTAAACCAATTGTATATAATATGATGTTATGATATCATTGATGTATTTTTTAATTTCTAATTTTTATGTATAATATTCAAAAAGATTAAAAAATGTAAATTTATTTCTTATTCATAATATGAAATATATTGAATAAGTTTGAATGAGTATATTATTTGGAAATGATTGATGACTATACAACAAATGGTTGCATCCTCGGGTTCCCTTGGTGAGTGTAATAATTATAATATTTTTCTTTTAAATTAAATTTATTATCATGTTCATATTATTTATCAAATTTATTTTATGTGTATTCATTTGAGACAAAATTAAACTCTACTCATCCTACTACTATGGTTCAGCAGCATGGAAAATCGAGTGGGGGTGTTAATAAATATACATGGAGCACGTCCTCTATAGGCTACCGATCAAGAATATCCCACAACTCTATCAAATTCTAATGATCATCCTAGATCAGGTTTATGTTTATAAGTGAGTTAAATTGTATCACATCAATTTTTTTTTGTTATATGTATTAATTATACTTTTTTCTTTTATCCAATTTAGTGGGATCTTCTAATAGGTGATGTGGGAACACCTATATGTGTCAATCCAAGAACCAAAAAACATAAATAATAGTAAATTATAATGAATATAATCAAAATATGGGTAAAAATTATAGACAATGTAGAAGTATTATAGAAACATTATCCAGTTATAGTGATATCTTTCTAGTTTAGCCAGTATCATGGAGGCATATCAGTAATCAAATGATAGATAATTTATGGGATGAGATATAGGTAGGAAAATTTGTTTAATTGAAATGTATATTATTATTTAATTAACATTAATTTCCATGTTCATCACAGTTTCTATTTAACTTTATCAATGGTCAAGTTGTGAAAGTGACACAGTTGATGGAACTTGGGGAATTATGGTGATCATATAAACATGAGTTATATCAAAGTTGGAAGATTAGATCTGGCACTAGGTTAAAGTGTCTCCTAATCTTCAACAACTATCAAACTACACAATACCAAGAAATGGTTTTTTATTATAAGAGCAATGATTTTAAGGTATCCTTAAAATTAAATGGTTGGTATTGAAAATTTAGTTATTATTATTTATATTTAATTTTTGTTTTTAAGAATCATTAGAAATAAATAAAAATGAACAATGGTGCTATAAAGTATTTTCACACTTTGAGGAAAACAATAATGAAAAATCATGATAGACACAGAGTAAATTATATGATCAATTGAATTCTATTAGGAATTAAGAAAACTGAAAAAAACCAAATATTTATTGAATTAAACTAAATATATGTCAATATAATTAAATGGAATATAATCAAAAATTACATAACCATCTAAACCATCTAGTTCTTAATAGAATACTTCATACAAAAATTAAATAGCACCAATCCTAATTGAACTAAATAAACCAAATATAATCAAAATTGATCCAATAATGTCCAATTAAATCCACCATAAAATGAATTGGAAAAAAACAAAATAGACCAAAAAAATATTGAACTACACTAAATAGAGCTTAATCAATTTAAATTGAATGAAACCAAACTAAAGATAAACCACTCTATGTTCATTTTCATATTAAAACAATTCCCACTTAAACCAAGTATAGTAAATTGGCATAACCCAAATATAACTTGTAAATTATTGTCCTGGTAGCCAGTAAAATTGGTGCCCCATTCCAAACAAAAATATGACCTCAGTCACACCACCTCATACAGCAAAGGCTGCCGACTAGCAGTGCGGGTCTAAAAATAAATATGGGTATATTATACCCACTTATCAGAGTAAAATTATAGAATAAATAATACCAACATATGTAATAACCATAAATAATAATAAATTGATAGTATACTATAAACACCAACAATTATCCAAGTGACACACACTATAACAATATGATGAATGCACTACATGTCAGGTAGTTATACAAATAGAATCCAAAATACCAAAACCATAAAACAAATAAAAATGGTATCATGACCCAACCCAATCCTAATATCCTAGGTTCCAACCCATTATCGCATTCACAACCAATCACCAAGTAGTTGTCCTAAACCTATACCAGAAAAACAAGTAGCTTCTTCTCAGGTACATAAGTGTTATGGTGGCCCGAGTAGGGTGTGACAACAACTCAGTAGGCACTAAAAATGATGTCTTAAGAAAAAACTTGTATTTACAATAGTTTATGTAGATAATAAAAGTTAAAATATATAAATGAGTATAAAGGGGAATTGGTTTAACTTTTAAACATTTATTAATTATCCACTTGAATCTTTAAGTTTCATTTTACCATCACTATAGGTATTTACCATTTTATTTCAAAGGGGAATTAATTTATCAATTAATTTAATCTAATGTACCTAAAAGAATCAGTCTGGGTACCCTTACCATATATCATAGGGTTCACATGTTGAAAATTAAGGAGTCTCAGTCCAAGAATCCAAATGGGGTCTGGCACATCATGTCTGGTCATCCCAACGACTAGGTCACAAGTAAGCAAACACGGTGCATCGGTCCATGAATCCAACAATAAAATATAACTCCATGTCCGACCATCCCAAAACTTATTTTAGAGGTTATAAAACATAGAACATTAGTCTATGAATCCAATTGGGACTCAGAACTCCATGTCTAATCATCCCAACCTAGATAAGGAATGACATGTCCATACCCTTGGGTTCGGGAGCATCAGTTCTTTCCCTAAAAAAATATGGTGCACTAAGGTGCTTAGAGAATAAATATGGCCTACCCAAAACTTGGTATTGGATCATAAGTACAACAACCCAAACCATTAGTGCAGGTCAAAAAACATGGGCCATTAGTCCATGAATCCAACCAGGATTCGGCACATCATGTCTGACCATCCCAAACCATTCCATTATCAATCATTTACTTATTTATCACATAATTTATCAAATTTCAATATCATTAATCATTATTTATTTACCACATACCCAAGGATACTTTAAAACCAAACACATCACATTAATACCCAACCTTCTTCCATAATTTTATAACACCACTTAAAACATTTGAAACTACCCTTCAATAAGGGTCTTCCTCTTTAAAATTAAAACACAGCGTAGGGAATCCATTACCTTCCATTTTTTTAAAAAAATCATGTAATTTACACAATTATAAACCATGTACACAAATAAACCACCATTTTAAGTCTAATAATAACACCTTTTAAAACCCATGGTGGCCAACACCTCCTTTCTAAAACATTACTCAAATTAAAAACATCATTTCCTACATTGAAAACCATAACCAGTTCAAAACCCAAAACATCACTTTTAAACCATTTCAAAAACCCTTTAAGCATTTCAAAAAGCTAGTATATAAATATTTCATGTTTCCCCTTTAACCATGAATAGATACCAAATTAGAAATTACAACCCATTAAATTCATAATTACGCTATCTCAATATTTACCAAATCAATTCATCATTTTCAAGGGCTTGTAATACCCCACGGGTAACCCTAGGTTTGGTGACAAGTCATCAATAGACCTAATGGGGTATGTGAAGAGTAACACCCTGACCCTAGTTACCTAGATTCGGTGCATTATTAAATAACATTGGCATGATCGTAAAATATGAAGTCTTGAAAGACCGATTAGTTTATTATCCTCCAAAGTAATAGATACATTCATAAGGTTTACATTACATCATAAAATGGAAAACTACAACAACATTGTCTCCATAGACAACACAAAGATCCCATATACTATCCCTGGAGGTCAGTCATAATATACTTCTTTGCATCCTAGGAAAATAAAACATAGAAAGGGGTGAGCTCAGATGCTCAGTAAGGAAAACATTATAGCAGAAACTTTCATAAATAAGCGTAAACATTTAAGGAGGTGTATAAGACTAGACCAAAAGTCTTTTAAACTTGAACTTCAGCATAATATGGCAAAGATAAAATCAAATAATTCCATTTACTTATTCACATGGATATTATACTAGTCAAATGATCACATGAAATATCAATAACCACTTTTATAATGATGGAATGCTTAATGTCAGACTATCATAACCACATAGTCAAGGCCTTGTGCCAAGACTACAAATAAGATTTTGTCAAGGCCTTGTGCCAAGACACTAGTTTGTCTCATGAGACATACCAATGCATCGAGGAGCTATAGAGGGCTCTACCCATCACTTACTAATTCCAAATAATTCCTCATATGAAAAGTTTGAAACATAACATAAACATTCGTATTAAAACTAGCATAAAAATGACAATACTTTATCCACAAAACATGAATCGTATAAAAATAGCACATCTGCAGTCAAAAATAACTCATTCGATATAATATGGAAGATTTTATTTTATCATATTAACCTCAATAGAGAATAATTAAGTATATTTTACATAGATGAAAATAATCATCAAAAATATTAGAGAGAAATATCTCCCTTTTTCTTGAAATCATTTAAAATACACACTATTTGTTAAGAAGCCATTAATAAATAGATTTTTTGAATCAAAGTGTCCCATACCACTTTGAAACTTTTAAAAGGAATTTTAATTTTAAAACTCTAATTTCCATATAAATAAATCCATAAAAACACTTTTAAAACATTGACATTAATGAGAAAGATTTAGAATAATAAGTTTTTAAAACATTTAAAATGATATTTTAGTTACAATTTCTAAACAAAAGAGAGACACTTGAATAAAAATAATTGAGGTAATAAAAACATTTTAATATCATGAGAATAAAGGGATTCATGATATACTATATCAAAGTACATTATATACACCATATAAAAGTGATTTGGTGTATAACAACAAAGAAGTCTCAATGGAATGTAAATTGAGATGAAATCTCTTATAAAGACTGTATTCTTAGGTTAAGGATAAATCAACGACATAATTATGTGTGAAAAATATAAACACACTCAATATTAATTTTATTTTCAGTGTAAATCAATCAGATGACATTCACACATATTCTTTTAAAAACAACACCAATGAATTGGATATTTAACTCAACAAATGGATATTGAGTTAAAATTACTCTTATCAAGTTTATATCAATGACTTGAGAATTTATCAATGGAGTGATTAGGTGTATCAAAAGTATATCCACAGAAAGGGGAGTGGAAATTATGACATAAGAAAATGAATAGTGATTCCACACATAATCTTTTTGTAAAATAATCAATGAAGTCTGCGTAAAGCCGAATGAGTGGAAATTGATATTTCAAATTTCCTTATCGATTTGGTAACATACGAAACATACACCCATTAAAGAAGGATCATACAATGATGATGTAAATATACATAAATTAAATTATATTACACAATGAATACAATCATGGGCAGTACACACACCACATGCAATAAATAAGTGTTGAACAATGGAAATATCACGGAATTAAAAGTGAGATAAGAAACCCATTGCTTGTAATTTTTCCTTGTTTGAGGGTAGTTTAACCTCCTTTATAATGGTGAAATAATTTTTATTGAATTATAAAAGAATTATATACATTAATATGATATCATATATGATCTTTTATCACTGATTTGTTAATAATATCTAAGTATTATCGCCGTTTTGGGTGTTAACGGATTAATTTTCCTTTATATTCTTTGTTATGTGAGCCATATTTGTTATGGATGAGATGTATATTATTCATATCCAGAAGGATATCATGTATCTAAACATTTTTTTTAATCATAAAATGAAATTTAGTCTTGAATGGATATGATGGGGAATGAATCTCATCGCGTTCATGGAGACGGTAATCCATACGTACGCACGAGCGACAATATCCCTCTTTTGATATTAAAATAATATATAATTGGATGTTATATCATATATATAGAATCATTATAATGTTATATTTATTATTTACATGAATTACACATCTTTATTATACCCATCCAAATAATATAGTTTTGAATAACAATTACACCATGACGTGGAGACGGTAATCTGTACCTACGCACGTATGGTGACATGTCATTCAAAGGATGGATTGAATAATGAATATAGTTGTACCATATTTATAATAACTTCACAGTATATATATGATACTGGAGTTATTATTTTATAATGTAAATAACAAAAAAGAAGAAGTGGAAGAAGAAAAGAACTTGAAAGAGGGTGGTGAAATTATTACCTCTTCTTCGGGTTCTTCCTTTTGATTTGATCAAAAGGGCTCCTTAAGTTGGATTTATGACTAAAGAAGGAACTCTACAATAAACTGAGAGTAGTTGAGAGGATATTTTTTCATGGTTTGGCCAATCCAAAATGATTTTAAGGTCTGAATTAGTGAGTATGGGGAGTGCCTTTTTATTAGAGGGGTGAGGGGCACCTTAGGAAAAGCTAGAAATATTATTTTAAAATAAATTCATATTTAGTTTTTAATGGCTCCAAAGTGTATTATTTATATTTTTAGGTGGGTATAGGTCTAAAAACACTCAACCAATAGTTTTTAGATAGGTTTGGGTCACTATATTAACTTTATATTTTTGATTTAACACTTAGTTAAATAGTTTGACATTTACCATGTCTCTTTGTATTTTTATATTATATAGTTAATAAACTTACTATATACTTCCAAGAGACCCAAAAGTGGTCTATTAATGATAAAACTATCATTATATAAGTAATTTGGCCCAAACTTGGATTTTTAGGAATATAATATCAATTAATAATATAATATTTGTTTTAAAAACTCATTTATGTCAATTTTGAAACTATTTAATAATTGATTTTTTTAAAGTCTTAAAAACATTATTAATTCAAACCAAATTTATTTAAGAAATCCTAACATGTCATATTAACCAATAAAATTCTTTTATTTTATCAAAACTTTAAATTATATTTATTTAACATTTATAATACCAATTATTTTATTCTTTCATTAATAAAGAAAATACTACATCATTATTGTGTCATAAATAAATTTAATTATTCAATGTCTAAAAATTATAAATAAACTACCATTATGTAGGAAATATTTTTAGATTTATAATGAATATTTATAGTCGAAAATATAACATATATAACCCTGTGTAAAAAAATTTTTGCTAAAAGATATATGTTTATGTCATTTTTGTATTTACTTTAACTTAATTAATATAAAGTGTCATTATCACTTACAAGTGGCTCAATGGGGTCCCAAAATCGACCCAAAGATATCCATGGTCGGACATGTATAAACTAATAGGGTTAGGAAACGTTTTAGGGTAATTTAATATTATTATAATATTATTTTTTAACCCTTATTTACCGGATTTACCCTTTAACCATGGTAAATAAAATATTTACCAAAGTAATTATTCAAAATGTCTAAAAATAAAAGTTACCTATTTACACAATTTGGACCTATTGATTCTAAATATGGAATCCATTTTTCTAAATTCAAAACACAGAAGTGGCAGAAATTAATTTAAAATTAATTCTCGTTGTCAAAACAAAGAGCGTGTTTTTTAAGAAATAATAACTATCAAAAGATTATCACTTGTTTATTTCTAGTTTAAATATAAAATTACATCCAATTGCCAATATTGTATTAAATGGTAAAAATATATTCTAATTATACTTTAAAACCACTCAATAGTACAATTTGTCACTATAAATTATTTGGATTAAAAAAGTTGTTTTTAATTAATGTTTAATATTTTTTCACTATTCATCAAAATTTGAATGTTTTCTAAAAAATACCAAAAATTCCCCATAGGCTAATTTTGATATTATGAATCCAAAAATGATGTCCATTTTGAAAGATAAAATTTATAAAATTTCAAAAATTGGGTATTACTATTCATAACGGCTAGTTTGATTGGTTGTGGTGTGTGTTAGAACTCGAAGTTGCGTACAACACACGCTACTGTATTATTCAAAGGGAAGTGTACCGTGGAAGCCTGTGGTGTTACATTCTCCCCTCCTTAAAATAATTTCATCCTTAAATTTTTTTTTAAATTGGGCTTGGGAATATAATGGAATGTCCCACATCGAAAAAAGAGTTAATAAAACTATCACTTTAAAAGAAAGAAAGAGAAGTACAAAGGTCACCCAAGATAACCCATACTAAGATTCCATGTAGTAAAATATGGATATGGATGATAAAATAATTGTCAAGTTATGATTGATAGGGATAGAAAACATGATCATGAGAAAGTTAACAAAAAGAAAACCACAAACTTGTGATGGGACAAAAGGTCATTAGTCTCCCAGTAGGAAAAGTAAACAGACAACATTATTTTTGTTTTAAGTTACATTACATAAAGATGAGGAATTAATTTATGAGATTGAATAAGAATATAAAGAGATATACTTACTTTTTAATTAGAGTCTCATTATTTAATAAATTTATACCACTAAATCATTTTTTTTAAACAATGAGTATTCAAGAAGACATGGTCTCATTGGAATAGCTAGAATAAACTTCTATATAATCACATGATCCATGAATGATAAATTTTATATTTACCTTGTCTTTAGAGATTAATCAAAAACAAAATGGTTCATATAAGATCTGATGATCCCCCAAATAGATATTCTATTATAGAAAGAAACACTAATCTTAATTTCTAAAACTAAACCAACAATACCCCAAATTTAAATAAATACCATTCAATAAACAATTGTCCTTAAAATATTTCAATATAATCCAAACTAATATTGAAACCCAAAACTTAGAAGAATTTGGTTATGTAGTCTTCCACATTAAATTGTATCTCCAAGTGACATCAACTACTGTTAAAGTCAAATACTTAAAAGTGATTAACCTAATCACATATTCTCTATTATTGGTTAATCATTTCCATAAATAACCCAAATCACTATAAATTCACAATAAAAACATAGATAAAAATCCACCATTACTCCTCAAATGAAATCCCATAGTATTCTATTTTCCTTGGGCATATAGTGTTCCCAACAAAGTGAACATCTTCCAAAATAACATTTATCAGTTAATCACCGAATTATTTTCCTATAATAAGGGTATTCATTTGATAAGACATAAGATCTCAAATCAACTTATTATTGATCAATAAAATCATTTAACTAAAAATAATTAGTCACACTAACCAGGGACTTCACGTAGTCCAGTGGTAGGCAATAAATCCCAATCACACTTTGGTTGTGGGTTCGATTCTCACAGCTTTGTCCAACGCGACGGGTTGTCACACGGTCAGCATGTTGTCCTTTTTTAAAAACTATATTTTATAACATTACCAAAATGAGATAAATTCCTCAAAATAACCATAACATAATTTAACCAGAAATGTTATCTCATACCTTACATTTTTATCCCAAAATATAATAACTTGTAATTACTCCAATCCCAATGATCATATAAAACCAAATGGTTTTTTATAACTATATCCACAAGAGAAAAGATACGTCTTCCACAAATATCATTTTCACATGACAAACTGCAGGGTTACAAATACAAGAGAAAATTATTCCAAAGTAATCCCATCAACAAGGAGCACTAGTAATTTTAAAAATTTCTTCAACCATTTATTTCCACATAGCTTCATCTTTGACCAAGAAAATATCCTATAGAATAGGGCATTCACTCAGGTAATGGCCAGGTCCCTGAAATTTACAGAAAATGACTGTAAATGGATTCTTGGGACCATTTTTATTTTCTTCCAAAGTACTCTTTATTTTTCATCATCAATTTTCCACTTTATTTCCTTCTTTCCCACACGTAGAGCATTTCTTTGTTCCATTGAGATACTTTCCTGGGTGTCTCCTTCTATATTTCTTGCATGATAGAAATTGAGGATTCTTTTCTCCATGGTCTCCACTGCTGGAGCTCTTATCATTCATCACATTTATCTTCTTTGTTGACTCTGGGAGTTGGTTAATATATATTTTATTGATCATATTTTTGGAAAACTGTTTTGGCATGAACACGATATCTTTTACACCTATCAACATTCCATTTTTTTGCATTTCCACCACTGTTCCCACCTTTTACATCATTATCAAAGTTATTATGACTTCCTTGGAATCCAGCCATTGACTAAAACTAGAAATCATTGTGTGAGTAACAGTAGTCATAAAATCATTTATAGAATATCATGACACCATATTTTCAATTTGAAACACCTTAGGATTAACCTAGGTCATTTATTCTCATATTATATTAAAATAATTCAAATCGGTTTGTAAATAAAATGTAAATTATCCTAAGCATATCCCCCAGGAGTGTCGTAACCAAGAGTGCAGTAAGGCCCGTTGTCATGCACCAGTTCCCGTTCGAGTCTAGATCAAAGTAGTGTTTTCGGGTTTTACCCCTAGGTACATCTGTGCCAGAGCCGGCTCTACCTACTCGTATCCAGACAGGGATGTATTGCTCGGAAAACTCACAAAATCTCTACAATACCAATATTCTAGGAATTTCTTCTATACTAATCCTCAAAGTCCATCTTAGGTGTGTGTGCTCTAATCAGAGTTTATCTAAATCTAGTTTCCAAGGGTTGTACTAAACTTTCTCTGATACCAACTGTAACGCCCCGACCCCATAAGCCCATATTCGGTGAATTATTACGTATCATTGGTATGATCATAAAAGATCAAGTCTAAAATGACCGATTAGTTTAGTAGCCTTAGAAGTACTAGATACATTCATAAGGTTTACATTACATCATAAAATGGAAAACTACAACAACATTGTCTCCATAGACAACACTGAGATCTCATAGACTATCCATAGAGATCAGTCATAATATACTTCTTTTCATCCTGGGAAAATAAAACATAGAAATGGGTGAGATTTGAGGCTCAGTAAGGATAACATTATAGCAGAAACTTTCATAAATAAGCATAAACATTTAAGGCAGTGTATAAGACTATAACAAAAGCCTTTTAAACTTGAACTTCAGCATAATATGGAAAAGATAAAATCAAATAATGACATTTAATTATTCACATGGATATTCTACTAGTAGAATGATCACATGCAATATCAATAACCACTTTCATAATGATGGAATGGATAACACCAGACTATCATAACCACATAGGCAAGGCCTTGTGCCAAAACTATAAATAAGATTTTGTCAAGGCCTTATATCAAGACACTAGTTTGTCTCATGAGACCTACCGATGCATTGAGGGGCTATAGCGGGCTCCACCCGTCACTTACTAAGTCCAATGCATTACTTATATGAAAATTTTGAAACATAACATAAAAATTCATATTAAAACTATCATATGAAATTTCAATACTTTATCCACAAACCATGAATGGTATAAAAATAGCACATCTATAGTAAAACATAACTCATTTGATACAATATGGAAGATTTTATTGTATCAGATAATCCTCAATCGAGAATAATGAAGGATATTTGACATAGATGAAAGTAATCATCAAAACTATTAGATAGAAATATCCCTCTTTTTCTTGAAATCATTTAAAAGTCACACTATTTATTAAGAAGCCATTAATAAATAGATTTTTGAATCAAAGTGTCTCATACCACTTTGAAACTTTTAAAAGGAATTTTAATTTTAAAACCTTAATTTCTATATAAATAAATCCTTAAAATCATTTTTAAAACATGGAAATTAATGATAATGATTTAGAATAATAAATCTTTAAAACATTTAAAATGATATTTTAGTTAGAGTTCCTAACCAAAAGAGAGACACTTCAATAAAAATAATTGTGGTGATCAAAACTTTTTAATATCATGAGAATAAATGAATTCATGATATACTATTTCAAAGTACATTATATACACCATATAAAAGTGATTTGGTGTATAACAACAAAGAAGTATCAATGGAATGTAAATTGAGATGAAATCTCTTATAAAGACCGTATCTTTAGGTTAAGGATAAATAAATGACATAATTATGTGTGACAAATATAAATACACTCAATATTATTGGATATTCAGTGTAAATAAATCAGAGTACATTCACACATATTCTTATAAAAACAACACCAATGAATTGGATATTTAACTCAACAAATGGAGATTGATTAAAATTACTCTTATCAAGTTCATATCGATGACTTGAGAATTTATCAATGGATTTATTATGTGTATCAAAATTATATCCAGAGAAAGGGGATTTTAAATTATGATATAAGCAAATTAATAGTGATTCCACACATAATCTTGGAGTAAAATAATCAATAAAGTATGCGTAAAGCCGAATGAGTGGAAATTGAAATTTCAAATTCCCTTATCGATTTGGTAACTTATGAAACATACACCCATGAAATAAGGATCATACAATGATGATGTAAATATCCATAAATTAAAGTATATTACACAATGAATAAAATCATGGGTAGTACACACACCACATGCAATAAATAAGTGGTGAACAATGGAAATCTCACAGAATTAAAAGTGAGATAAGAAACCCCTTACTTGTACTTTTTCCATGGTAGAGGGTAGTTTAACCTCCTGTATAATGGTGAAATAATTTTTATTTAATTATAAAATAATTATATACTTTAATATGATATCATATATGATCTTTTAACATTTATTTGTTAATAATATCTTAGTATTATCGTCGTTTCAGGTGTTAATGGATTCATTTTACTTTATATTCTTTGTTATGTGAGACATATTTGTTATGGATGAGATTTATATTATTCATATACAGAATTATATCATGTATATAAATATTATTTTTAATCATCAAATGAAATATAGTCTTGAATGGATACGATGGGGAATGAATCTCATCGCGTTCATGGAGACGGTAATCCGTATGTACGCACGAGCGACAATATAACTCTTTTGATATTAAAATAATATATAATTGTATGGTATATAATATATAAATAATCATTATCATGTTATATTTATTATTTACATTAATTTCAAATCATTATTATACCCATCCATAAAATAAAGTATTGAATAACAATTATACCACGATGTGGAGACGGTAATCCTTACGTACACACTTATGGTGACATGTCACTCAAAGGATGGATAGAATAATGAAGATGGTTGTACCATATTTATAATAACCTTACAGTATATATATGATACTGGATTTATTATTTTATAATGGAAATAATAAAAAATAAGAAGTGGAAGAAGAAAATAACTTGAAAAAGGGTGGTGAAATTATTACCTCTTCTTCGGGTTCTTCCTTTTGATTTGATTCAAAGGTCTCTTTAAGTTGGATTTATGACCAAAGGAGGGCCTCTAGGATTAAGTGAGGGAAGTTTAGAGGATATTTTTTCAGGGTTTGTCCCATCCAAAATGCTTTGAAGGTGTGAATTAGTGAGTAGGGGGAGTGCCCTTTTATAAGAGGGGTGAGGGGCACCTTAGGAAAACCTAGAAGTATTATTTTATAATAAATTCATATTCGGTTTCTAATGACTCCAAAGTGTATTATTTAAAGTTTAAGATGGGGATAGATCTAAAAACACACAACCAATAGGTTTTATATAGGTTTGGGTCACTATATTAACTTTATCTTTTTTATTTAATTCTTAGTTAAATAGTTTGACATTTACCATGTCGCTTTGTATTTTTATATTATATAGTTAATAAACATACTATATACTTCCAATCAACCCCCAAGTGGTCAATTTATGATTCAACTATCATTATATAAGTCCTTTTTTTGAACCTTATATTTTTATGAATAGAATATCAATTAATAATATAATATTTGTTTTAAAAACCCATTTATGTCAATTTTGACACAATTTAATAATTGATTTTTGTTAAAGTCTTAAAAACTTTATTAATTCGAATAAAATTTATTTAATCAATAATAACATGTCATATTAATCAATAAAATTCTTCTATGTCATCAAAACTTTCAAATTATATTTATTTTAACATTTATAATACCAATTATTTGATTCTTTCATTAATAAGGAAAATACTGCATCATTATTGTATCATAAATAAATTTAATTATTCAATGTCTAAAAATTACAAATAAACTACCATTATGTAGGAACTATTTCTATATTTCTAATTAATATTTATAGTATAAAATATAACATATATAACCCTATGTAAAAAAATTCTAAAAGATATATGCTTATGTCATTTTTGTATTTACTTTAACTTAATTAATATAAAGTGTCATTATCACTTAAAAGTGGCTCCATTGGGTCCCAAAATAGACCAAAATATTCCCATGGTCAGAAATGTATCAACCAATAGGGTTAGGACACGTTTTAGGGTAATTTAATATTATTATAATATTATTTTTTTACCCTTATTTACTGGATTTACCCTTTAACCATGGTAAATAAAATATTTACCGAAGTAATTATTCAAAATGTCTAAAAATAAAAGTTACTTATTTACACAATTTGGATCTCCTGATTATAAATATTTAATCCATTTTTCTTAATTCAAATCACATAAGTGGAAGAAAATAATTTAAAATTAATTCTCGTTGTCAAAACAAAGAGCGTGTTTTTTTTAAAAATAATAACTATCAAAAGATTGTCACTTGTTTATGTCTAGTTTAAATGTGAAATTACATAAAATTACTAATATTGGATTAAATTCTAAAAATATAATCTAATTATACTTTAAAACCTCTCAATATTATAATTTATCACAACAAATTATTTGTATTAAAAAAGTTGTTTTTAATCAATGTTTAGTATTTTTTCACTATTCATCAAAATTTGAATGTTTTCTAAAAAATACCAAAAATTCACCCTAGGCTAATTTTGATATTACAAATCCAAAAATGATGTCCATTTTTAATGATAAAATTTATAAAATTTCAAAAAGTGGGTACTACTATTCATAATGGCTAGTTTGATTGGTTGTGGTGTGTGTTAGAACTCGAAGTTGCGTAAAACACACGCTACTGTATTATTCCAAGGGAAGCGTACTGTGGAAGCTTGGGGTGTTACATGAAGGGTACTTCACCTCACACTAATTCCTATATAACTTTCCTTATCCAAATACATAAAATTAAAATAATGTAGCAACTTTAAACAACTACATTCACATATTTGAACATCAAGACATTGGAAAAAAGAGTATGGACCACCTACCTCATGCTCGTACACAACCAATCGTCCAACCTTGGCCCTTTATCCAATATTAAAAAACCTTTAACATAAAAACTTAGAATATACTATAAAAAGATCATTTTTGGGCATCATAAGGAGAGGAAACAACGCACCAAGACACTTCTATAAAATTAAAGGAAACGGAATTAATGCCTTACTCGAAGCTTCTTTTTGCACCAAATGGCACTCTAAACACCTGAGAATATAAGGAGAAACACCCATGGATAAGGAGGAGGATGCTGGTTCATCACCCTATCTATATGGGTTTAGTGACAGAGAAATTTTGGAGAGAATTAAATAAGATTGGGAGGAGAGAATAGTACAAAAACTAATTTTAATGAGGTGCACGGTTTGGCCACACAATTTTGAAAACCATGTGCCAACCATGAGGTTCCCTCTATCCAAGAGGAAACTAGGCTGCATGGTTTTCCTTTCCACCCACGTGGTCTAACAAACCATACGGTGGTCGTGTATTTTCCACTTTCCAAATGGAGCTCGATTCGCATGGTGTTTGGGACGCCCTGTACAATTTCCCTAACCATGCACACACCTTCTACAGGACACATCGTTATTAAGCATAAATACTATTAATCGTCTTCCAGCCATGATCTTATCATATATTATCCTCTTTTACATCTTTTTCATGCCCTGAACCCTTGAGGTACCCCAAAGGGCTATCCTACTCTTGAGAAACATTCCATAAACCTAAAAATAAATATGGGATGTACCATATCTCAGGGTTGGGATATTATAGCATCCCCACCTTAAAATAACTCATTCTCAAGCTAAATTCCCCAACATCACCAATCCTCCAAGACTAACGGTCAGACCACCAGGCCTACTTATCAACATTCATCTTCCAGGTTTCCTCCTAAACATGATTATTATATCATAATATTTAGACCAATAAAAATGTCTACCCAAAATAATCCTCTCATTGTGGTCCACAACATGAACCTGATTCCCCTAAAAGGACACATCAATTTTAATTCAACATCATCAACATCGACCACATGAATACCCCAATACATTTAGTGTCACCTAAATGAACATGCTACAAACAAACCACACCCCCACCCATGTTAGTTCATAACTCAAGGTTTAATGGTATCATAACATATCCAAACATTTGAAACACAAAAAAATAACAGCCCTAAATCAAGTATTTAACTGATCAAAGACCATACCATCACCCATTCCCAAAACCAAACCCCAAGATGGATTTTTTCCAATATCTTCCAATATGAAACACCATTCACGACATCAACCAAATAATTACTCGTTATGGTGATTCCCACCATATGATTTATCTCACAATCACAATATTCTAGTTTTTGGCACCTCTATCGTCAGAAAATAACCACTAAAACCTTCAAAATCAAGATTCCACAACATACTCAACATTTTTTCAAACTCATTATGCCCCAACATCCATAAGATCTCTAACCAACAATGGAATCCATCCTGTCCAACAAAACCACTTGAAATTGACGCACTTCCATCTTCCATATGTCAACTAAAGGAAACTTGGTTCCTCCCCATACCCATTTCCATTCATGAAACACACCTATCATTCCAAAACATCAACCATAGGTGGATTGAAACTCACCACATCTATTTATTTTACCCAACTAAGTTGGACCATCCCCTACCAACTCATCCCATTGATGAATAACTTCCACCGTTGGCACATAACCACTTTACATGGACAAGATTCCTTCACACTTAGATACATTCCAATATTATCCAAACACACCTACCATAGCTCATTTTCAAATCCCGATGAAGTCCCAACACTAAACCTCTATTTCCCATGAACCATCATCATGTCTTATTGCACCCTTAACACCTGTGACATTAGCACCCCAAATCCCTTTTGAGAACAACCCTGATCCCAAGGACAATGCTTAGCCTGATCAACTACCACATAAAATTGCCACATGTCCTTTCTGATTAATCCCAACATGTACCTGATAGGTTACTCATTAGCATATTAATTCCACCACATCCAACCCATAGTTCTCTTTACACCTCTAATACTAACATACCACTCCCCATCTTAAGAGTGTCATTGTCACTAATTCCTCAAGAAATTACAACCATCATGGCTTCTATCACACTATTCTACAAATGAAACCTACAAGAATCCATCTGTCAGCACTCTAAAAATTCATTTAGATATCTTTGCATATAGTCAAAGTCCCCTTAGTTTACTCAGAATGATGTTAAGGTATTTGGCATGCTCATCTTTAACATGGTAGCACCCCAAGATAATTTTGATGAAAGCCACCATAACCCAAGATGAATTCATCATCCAAAATACACCACTGATTTAGGAATCTCTACCAAGCAGTCATGAACCAACATTACCTTTAGCACTACCATTGCCACACCACTCAAGCACTTCGATCACATGCTCACATCCTGACCCCACCAAAAAACCTAATATTGTGCACTTTTGTGAAACTAATTACTAAACACGACTCCATGCTCTATAGTTTTTACATCACTAGAGCTAGAAGCAAATACCCTCTTACACAACTAACCATGTCTCTTAGTTATTCATCCTCATCAGACTCAAGTAATTCTCAACATATCTATACAATAACACAACCCTTCACACAGACAAGCTCAACTACATGACCACCCCTCACCTTGGGTGTCACTTCCATAGCCAGAGCATCCATACAAACTTTGGCCACCCTTGTCCTCTCTACCCAAACTCAACATAGATTCTCTATTTAATTGTCATCAAAGACAGGTCAAACACCCAAACGATCTTGTATCTTTCGAACCAACCTTATAACTAACCACAAGCACTCAAGTTCTTCCTTGAGAAAAAAACCAAGGAATAATCATGAACTTTACCAAATTCAATGGCATGCACTATGAATCAATTCAATGCCTAAAGCACCCACCTATGATTCACATTTCTAGACACCTGCAACACTGGGCTGACCTCCCTTAAGGTTACCCTCGATTTCCAAAAACCACCAGTGAACACCTCAAACTCAATTCACATATCCAAAAAATATTAACATTCCTTCTTCTCCCTATAGGAAAAACTTTCACAAGAAAACCCTCTCTTTTTTACACTATCAAAGTCCAAAATGTCCAACTATGCCATACGCACTCCAAAAGAACTAGAAACTCAGAAGAACCCCCTCTCGAGTCACCATCAAAGGAAAAATGACACCAACTCCCTAAACTAGATTCATGTTCTACAAAGCCAGTAGACCTACCTCTAAGTTATAGAAATCAAAATAAAAATTCCTCACTGCACACTGGTGGAAATCCTACCCCTGTTTGGAAACACAATGTGTCTATCACACCAAGTGACCATTCGCTATAAGTTCCACACCAAATGTACCCACACATAAAAATTATAACTAAGATCTAAAAACCAATATAGGGTCCAAAACATAACTTGGAAGGTATTAACCCACAAAATCCACCACATCCACATTACTGAATAGGATCTCACAACCCCAATCTCATAGCCCTACCAATGATACAACAAGAACACACATTTAACCACACATAAAAACCCAAAAAAATCACCATGACCCATAACCAAGGTCTCAAACTAGGGCACTCTCACTTCCCAAACCACCCATCCACAGGGTCCAATCACAACACTAGTGATACCTAAACTAGTGTAACTAAAGGTAACATCATTACCCATTCCTCTTTAATTAAATTTACCATTTTAAAAACCTGAGAATTCAGGTTTCAAAACATTCCATTTTTAAAACCCAAGGATTTACACTTTTCAAAACTTTTTTATTACACAACATTTCAAAAATACCAGCTTCACCCAAATGCATATTTAAAAAAACATTAAAAAAAATTTAAAATAAAGATCAATATGTATGAACCATAGAAAAAAGGTACAATACCATCATATAAATCCCAATGACTATCAAGCATAAGAAACATACAGGTGACCTATCAATCCTATGTGCCTAGAAAATGCTTGAACACACACACCCTCTCTTAACATAATGTTTCAATAGATAAAACCACATAAATCAATAAAATAACATTAAGTGTTCCACTCTATGTTTAAGTATCAATAAACTATAAAATCACAAAACCAAATATCAATTCCCACCCCTAGAAACTTGGGTTTTCCTCATATGTGGGGCTGTAGGAACCCAAGCTTAAGCTCATTACCAAGCCCCAACAATATCCTAGTCTCCTATCTTCCTTACCCAAATAGTAAGACAAAATTCATGGCTATGATACCACTTTGTAACATCCCATACTAGTATCCACTGAAACCAATTCCTCGAGCCAGATCACTAAATGTTCACAAGCACACCTACTCATTCACCAAAGGATGTCGACTTACAGTGTAGATATAAAAACAAACATGGGGAAACTATAAACACTTATCAGTGTAAAAACACATTATAAATAATATTAAAATATGTAATAAACAAAAGGAATAATAAATGGATGTTATAATGAATATGTCAATAATAATCCAAGTAACACATTCTATAACAATATGATGAATACATTATATATAAGGCAGTCGTAAAAATAGAATCCAAACAAAAAAACCATAAAATATCTTGAAAATGTTCCTAAGTCCCAACCTTTTCCTAACATCTCGTGCTTTATCCCATTATCCTTTTTACAACCAAAAACCTAGCCCATTTCTTGTATATGTAATAGAAAAACAAGTAGTATCTTCTTGGGTAACCAAGTGCCATGGAAGCCAAATAAGGTTGTGAATGCAAATTAGTAGGTCACCAACAACAAAGTCTAAATAAATAACTTGTTTTTAAAATAGTTTATGCAGATAATCAAAGGTGAAATAAATAAATGAACAACAATGGGAAATAGGTTTCACTTTTAATCATTTATTAATTATCCACTTGAATATTTAAGTTTCATTTTATCATCACCATAGGTATTTTCCATTTTATTTCATAAGGGTATTCATTTATTAATTACTCTAATCCAGTGTACCTCAGAGCATCAATCTTGGTACCCTTACTATATATCGTAGGGGTTACAGATTGACAATCAAGGAGACTTAGTACAAATATTTAATCAGGATCTGGCACATCATGTCCATCCATCTCAACCACTAGGTCACAAGTTGTAAAACTCAAAGCAGCAATCCATGAATCCAACTAGGACTTGGAATTATATGTCCAACCATCCCAAAATTTAGGTCACAATTCAGAAAAGATAGAAAATAATTCTATGAATACAATAGGGACTCATAATTCCATGTATGACCATCCCAACCTTGATATGGAACACCATGTATATACCCTTGGTTTCAGGAGCTTCAGTCATTACCCTGAAAAACTATAATGCACTGGGGATCTTGGAGCATCAGTCTGGACCACCCAAAACCAGGGAGTGGAGCACTAGTCCTATATCCAAAACCATTAGTCACAAGTCTTCAAACATAGAGCATCAGTCCATGAATCGAACTGGGATTTTTCACATCATATACGACTATCCCCAACCATTCCATTATCAAAAATTTCCATATTTATCATATTATTTACAAAATTTTAGTAATAGTAATCATTATTCATTTACCATATCCTCAATGGAACTTTAAAACTAAACACATCACAATTAGTACCAACCCATTTCCATAATTTCATAACACCACTTAAAACATTTGAAACTACCCTCCAACAAGGGTCTTTCTCTTTAACATCAAAACACAGCCAAGGAAACCTATTCCCTTCCATTCTTTAAAAGAAACCACCATGGTATTTCTACAAGTATAAACAACACACACAAATCAAAAACCATTTGAAATTCAATAATAACCCATTTTTAAACACTTTAAGGTAAACACCTCCTTTCTAAAACATTAATCAAATTCAAAACAACATTTACATTAATGAAAACCATAACCATCTCAAAATCCAAAAACTCAAATTTTAACCTTTAAAAATACCTTTGGTCATTTCAAAAAGATAGCATATAAATATATCAATTTTCCCCTTTATCCATGACCACAAACCAAATTAACAATTAAAACCCATTCACTTTATAATTACCCTATATCAAAATTTACCAAATCAATTCATCATTTTCAAGGGTTTGGCATACCCCATGGGTAACCTTAGGTATAGCATCAAATCATTAATGGATAGAATAGGGTATGTGAAGGGTCTTGCACCTCACACTAACTCCTAAATCATTTTCATTATCAAAATCCATAAAAAAAGAAACTTTTAACAACTACACATATATATAAACATCAATATTATGGGAAAAGGCTTTTAAACCACCTATCTCATGCTTGTAGACAACCGATCATCTAACCTTGTCCCTTGATCCAAGACCAAACAACCTTTAACATCAAAACCTAGAATCTTCTAGAAAAAAGAGGGTTTTAGGTGTTCATAAGGAGTGGAAACAACACACCAAGCCTATTTTATAAAATATAAGGAAACAAAATTTAATACTTACCGGGATCTTAGTTTCACACCAAATGACTCTCCAAATGCCTAAGAATTGAAGGAGAAACACCCATATAGGAGGAGGAGGCTACTGGTTCGTCACCTTAGCTATAGGGGATTTAATAGGGGATAAATTTGGTGTAAATAAATAATATATGGAGGTAAAAATGGTAAAACCCATTTTAATGAGGTGCGTAGTTTGGCTGCCTGATTTTACAAAACATGCACCAACCATATAGTTCCCTCTATCTAAGAGAAAACTAAGTTTCAGGGTTTTTCTTTCCAAACATATGGTTTGAAAAACTATGTGGTGGTCAAGTGCTCACTACTATCCAGTGGGAGTTTGATTTGCATGGTCTCCTGGACCATCCTTCATAGTTTCCCCAACTGTTCACGGCCCTTCTATAGGCCAGACAGTTATCGAGTACTATTACTACTAATTTTGCACCAACCCTTCTCTCAACACATATTGGCCTATTTTCCAACATTTCCATGCCTTGAACCCTTGAGACACCTCTAAGGCAAGTCCTACTCTAGATAAACATTCCATAAAATAAAAAATAAATATGGAACATACCTTATCTTAAGGTTAAGATATTATATAACTAAACTATGTCTAACCAATCTGACACAAACTAACCTACCACAAACAGAATCAATATGAATAAAATTATCTATATGTAAATTTAAATAAAGATAAATTATATAAATTATATTAATTATAAATAAAATAATAAAAAATTAGTTAGATTGAATTATTGTGAAATCAATGGAACGTAAATGAACTGAATAATATGAAGTGGAAAGCATAAAAAATCATTAAATAGATCTAAAAAAACAGATGAAACTATATGAAAAAGAAATAACTTGAACCACAAATAACTGTAAAAATAAAAATCAATTAGGGTCAAACTAATTGAAATTGCTTCAAATAAAAACAAATTTAATTTAATGCAATTGAACCCAACTGACACATACAAAACCAAACCAATGCATACCACATCAAATTTAATAGAATTGAGATGAAATAAAACTACCTAAAATTAATAATATTAAACCAAACTAGTTATATTTAAACCATATTTAATTCATCTTGATATGAATGTTTGAAATATTCCAAAAAAAAATTATTTAAACTAAAGTAACTCAAACCTAGTTCAATTAATAAAAAAGGAAAAAAAATTATTGAAACTAAATTGAATATCCAATCCAACCATACTCAATACAAACTGTAATAAAACTAATTTGAATATACATTCATCAAAGTAATAAATTTTCATTGAAATTTAATTTAATTTTTTATCATTAAAATATTGGTTATAAATAGTTAAATTTTTTATAAATTTTATATTATTGAATAATGTAGTTTTATAGTAATAATTTTCATTTTTAGTAAGAAACATTGAGCATTGAAGGTCATGTTCCTCGAGAAAATTTATTTTTCACAAGTAATATGAAAAATATGGAAGTGGTATAAATGAACAAACATAAGAAAAAATTGTAATTATTATTATTATTATTTCAAATTTTGATACCGAATTAATAATTGAATATATTATTTATATTTTTAACATTGTCCCCTAGAGTCCCTTGATGAGAAATAAGATAAAAACTTCAGGATAAATGATGATTTGAGGCATGTATTAGGTGAGGAGAACTAGGGGAGAGTTTGATGTTGACTTGGGAAGAGCATTTTCTGCACTAAGTACTATCTCACATAAAGTACCTATAAAATAAATGGTAGTGCTGAGTAGAAAAACACTCATATAGAAGAATATGAAGTCAAAAAATTAGTATTATAGAAGTTTGAAAGAGGTAAAATGGTCACCGAGAAATTCCTAAAAGTTATGACCACTTTATATCCATCACTTATATCAGAGGCTACTATGTTTTTTGATACATATACATCAAAAATTCACTCTTTATATTATTAATAGGGTGATGTTAATGAAAATCCTAATAGAGGTCAATATGATGAAACTCTTGGTGATGATGATGATGTTGAAGATGATGATGCTAATGAGGATTTTTTTTATGTGAGTGATGTTCTTGATGGAAGTGGTGGTGATGAGGTAGATATTGATCTCATAAATTATTTATTTAACAGTAATGAGAAAATTGTGTAAATGGTGTTAAATTACTAATTTTTTGGATTATATATATATATATATATCTGTTATAGTATTTTGAATGGTTAGTAAACTATTGATAGTTATCAATTGGTTAAATTATAAATATAAAATATAGGTACTACATGGGATGTGTCATATGTTTTTATTTTTTTACAAGTTTTTGTATTTATTATGTTGAGCTATTAGGTGGGTTTTTAGTGCTGGTTGGTGAGAATACCCTATACTAATGGTTCTAAAAACCATTTTTATAGAGGTATACCTACAATTCACACATAACCATTAGTGTGTGAAATACATAATTGTCTATACTAATAGTTTTTCAAACAAAACCACAGGTATAGACCTATTATGATGAAAAATGAAATAATATTACATAGGAAATTAGTATATATTTTACCAATAGTTTAGTGTCCAATAAAAATGGTTTAAACAACTATTATATGGTATTTTTCCAATAGTTATTTATTTACATGAAACCCTGAATCTAAACGAACAATGATATAATAATCCATTATAACCAAGCCATTAAATTGGAAAATATGAATATTAAAATCTAAATTATTAAAAATATGTATAAAAGTTTTAAATAATGAAAAATTATTTATTAATTCATAAAAAACAAGTGCTCCGTTTTTAGTAAAATCATTTTATGCTTTAAAAATATATTTTCTTAAAAAATGGTTTTTATTGCATTTTTCACACTAGAATTAAAATTAATTTATTCCATTTTTAGAAATTTTATTTTATGAAATTAAAATAATTTTTTAAAAAAAAATAATTTCAATAACTTATAATTAATTTTAAGTATTTTTCTAAAAAATTATTTTTCAGTGAATTGTGAAAATAAATATTTTTCTAAAATTGTAATTTCTCTTCATTAAATCAAGTAATCTAAAAGTACCATTATGTTTTAAATTTGATCATAAAGAAACATTATTCTAATTTAATTATAAATAATATAATTAATTACATAGGAATAATAATTATACTTGATTTTGGTATAAGTTTATCATTGGGCTTAAAAACATATTTTTCAAAAAATTATTTTTATGAACATAGTGTGTTTTTATCTTAATAAATTAAATTAATATATATTTATTAATGGATTTCATGAAATATATAGATTATATATTCAATAAAATATGTTAATATTCATTTTATGGTTTTTACAAGGAATGGAATGGAAGTAAATTCATTTTTATGCTTAAAATGTATTTTTCTAAAAAATGGTCATAATTTAGTTTTTCACACTTAATGAAAATTAAATTCTTCCACTTATAGAAATTTAATATGTTAAAATATATTAATAATTTTTAATTATAACAATTTATGTAATTTAATATGTTCAAATTAATTTTCAATCTAAATGATTGGTAAAAAAAGTGAAGTTTGTTTATAATGATTAAGGTTAGAATGGGTTTATCAGAGGAATAAAATAATATATAAGGGTAATAATGTGACATAAACATTTATAATTATTACTATACCAAGATATTTTAACCTTATATTACATTTTATTTTAACAATTATCCTTTTTTTCAACATTTATATGAAAAAACCTTATATTATTGAAATATTTTTAAGTAATTTCATGTGTGTCCCTCTCCTCACTTATAAAAGGTAACCTTTTATCCTCCATTATTCACACAATTTGAGCCTTCTAGATTAGTTAATATCTAAACAAAAACAGTCCTATATTCCTTCCCTACACCCTATATTTTTTTATTCACCAAATAAATCTTATTTTGTAAGCAAAATGAGGCCTCTAAAAGAAGAGTTATAAATCATATTTGAGCTCTTTCAATTTTATTTCTTATTCCACCTTCTCTAAACCAATTCCATCCATAAAAACATTATGAATCTTGAATAATAAATATAATGAGGTTATATTATTATTATTCTCAACCATTTCCCACCTCTTATTAATCAAATGATAAATTAAAATATTGTTCGGGCTTGTATGTGTACTACATCCTCTACATAGCAATATGATTAATTTTCCATCACTATCTTTCATGGTTTGTTATTATGATGGATTTAAAAAATATATATATATTATTTTTTTAAAATCATAATGATTCTTATATTTGAATTATTATTTACATTTTTTCATTTCATCCTTCAAAAAGTGTAAAACATCACTTGTACGTATGTATGGACTACCATCTTCACAAGGTGATGTAATTCATTTTTCATCATCTATTTATATGACTGGTTATAAAATTGTTTATAATAATTATATATTATACTTAATTAATTGATAGTATTCTTGATATTATTTAACCATTATCAAATTTTAAGGACCATAAGTTCTAAACTAAAACATACATGAAATGTGAAATAGTTAAAACTCGGGAGCAACAATTTAATAAATAACTATTAATAAATTGCATAGAAATGATATAGGTATAAAATATATTGTATTTTAGGTATTATTATGGTTCTAGTATTGGATAATAATAAATTTAAATTTATTATAAAAGTTTTTAGAGTGATTATGAATCAATATGGATTTGAGGTAAGGGTTTGTGTTACAATCTCACTTTTTACCAGGATTGTTTATGCTTAAATTTTAAATGATGAAATTATATGATCTATCTCTCCTAAAAATTATGTATTTTATTATCATGTATTTATTTAAATATATTACATGTTTTTATTTAACTTTTATTTCTTTAAGTACTAAATATATTGAATGAATCTTTTTAAAGAAAACAAACTGTATTTCTCTCTTCGGTCACGAATATTTTTCTTACAAATCCTTATTTTATTTAAAATATTTTGAAAAATGTTTTAACCATTAAACAATTATTTTATAAATAAATTTTTACTCATGTTTTATTTTCTATAAAAAAATTAAAATTAATCTTATTTACTTTTGATAAATGAGTTACTCTTGAATTTTTACCGAAAATGTGAAAGAAATATTAGTTTTAACATACACTGCATGAACATCATTTCTCACGTCATGACTACTCTTTTATTTGAAGATTTATTTAAAGTTTCTGTGGATATTTAAAAAAAAATCCCTCTGTATTTTTTTGTTTTTTATATTTAAAATAAGTAATTTTAAAATGAAAAGTGTATTTTCCCCAAGAAATATTCCAGTGATCTTTTAAAGTAATTTTCATATATAACAACACCTTTTGATGGATCTTATTATTTACTGGGGATATTGTTCAATTTTACCATTTTTTCTTTCTATATATGTAATATAATTATAATGATAAAATTTTGATGAAAACCATTTTCTTTTCCATGGGTTACGATATGATAAAATGATAAATTTTTTCATGATCTTGAGGAATACATGTAAATATATTATGATTATGTGACGTTTGGGTATATTATAGGCCTCTAATGAATTGGGTAAATATTATTTTTTTTAACCTCAAAGGGTGAACTAGAGTTTATCCAAATCCTAAAAGAGGGTACAAAAGTTGTTATATGAATCCCAATAAGGGTCAAATAAGAGGTTATCCCAATAGAAAAGTAGGTACATGGGTAGTTAGCTGAATCCTAAAAAGTGATGAATATCTTAGTGGTAGCCTTGACATAAGATTTCTATGATTATGATTATTCCACACTTTATTCAAATATTTTATTATAAGATTTTATGCCAATTTTATGCTCTCATGGCACATATTCAATTATTACTTTATGATTCATGTCTTAAGAACTATCAAGCTTTATTCCATGACTCATGATTATGGTCTATGAATTGTTAGGTATGAATTTCAAATTTTAAGAACATGTTCACATTTTCTTATGATCATGATATTATTATATATGATTATTGATTGATATCTCTCTTATTTATACTTACTGAGTATCTGATCTCACCCTTTCTTATGTTTCCTTTTCCCTAGGATATGATGAAAGGTTTTGATTTTGATATGTCAAAGAAGGGTGATAGCTGTGAATAACTTAATGGGATATGCTGTAGCTTTTTTATGTACTACTTGTTTATGTATCTACGTTTCCAAATACACTAAATATTTATGTTTATGACATGGATCATAATTATATACAATGAATATTCATCTAATAATATGTAATATTTATGTATGTAATTCTTAGATCACTATAGTTGGTATTAGAGTAAGGTTTAGTTATTTTTTGGAAAATAGAATGAGAAAACATTAGTGATAACCCATAGTATAATCCTAACTATAAGAGAAAATATTTTGTTATGGTAAATAATGTATTATTGTTTTCCTTGAAAATAAAAAAAATTCAAGATACTAGAAAGTGGATACGGCTATCTCATGGATTTTCCTAGGGGTAATATATCTAAATGGGGGTAATTGGGTATAAACTTGATCATCATCTATGCACTATTAGTGGGCCTAATACTTCACACTTTACCAGAAACTTTTTGGGGATATCCTTGGTTTAATTTATATTTTATTTATTAACCATTATGAAGGATTTTAATAGATAATGACCGTGGATAGCCTAGGCTGAACCTAAGGTGTCAAGGATTGAAAATATGGTGACAATATTTAGAAATAATATAAATTATTTCTAGTATTATATGATTTTACAATATGATTATTAATGTTCATATTATGGTTTTTAGTTTCAGTCAATGGTTGGAACTAGAAGGAAATATATTAATTCTAAATTTGATGGACAATGCAATTATTTTCCTCTAGAGAAAAAAAAATTATGTTCTATGGAATGAAAAATATTATTGTTATACTTACGCAAATTTATCAAGTTATAAATCATGATGATTTTATGATTGAGTAAAGGATGTAATAACATATTGTTGAGTCCTTCATGAGGAAATATCCCCCTTATTTTAGTGGATCCTTTTATCCACTAATTTCTAAGAAATATATCAGTTCTGTGAAAAAAAATATTTTCTATTATCTATTTCTCAGAGCATGAAAAAAAATTATTTTCATTGTTTATCATTTGGAAGATGAAGCGGATAAATGATTTACTATTATCACTAATAAAAAGAAATCAGAAAAAATTTAAACCATTGAGTGGGATGAGTTTAGGTTATTATTTTTTCAATAAGAACTTTCCCTATTTTCTTAGTATGACAATTTTAAAAAAAAAATCCTTGAGCTAAAATACAAGTATTATGAATCCATTGGTACCTATGAGGAAACTTTTAAAAGACATTCAAGTTATGATTCTAGTATTATTATTGAACTATAAAGTAAAATGGATCAATTCTTCAATGGATTAAAACTAAGTTTTCAATTGGTGTTATCCAATTGTAGACATCAGTAGCTATATAGAAATTACTTTATGTTCTATTAAGGTTGAAATGGAGATTGGATTTTTAACGACCAAAAGTTTAATCAACGGAAATTCCTTTCTTATAATTATGTCACATAAAATCACATTAGGAAACACAATGTCGCATCATGATTAAATAAACTACTAAATTCTATGTGACCTTTATATCCTAGTCGTTAAACATAATTGTGTCACTTTTGTGTTCTGAATATCAAAAATCAGACATACGTAGTTGTGATCCGAAAGATGTTCAGAGTCCGATAGGACAAACTTAATTTTTGGTGAATAGTAACTTACCCTTTTGAGTAGTAATGTTACACTTATGAATAGTAATATGACCCTTATTAATAATAAATTATCTAAATGAATATTAATCATAAAAATTATAGAATAAATAAAATTTAATCATCTTATAAGTGATAATATGATATAATATTATTAGTAAATAAATATTTTCAAAAATATTAATTAAGTGTTGGTATTTTTATAAGTCAAAAATATTTTATGATTAATTTAAAAGAAAATTTATTTTCAAAAAAGTTATTACTAAATTAATATTTTTATGTCTTATGATTTTAAGATAATTTTATGAGACCTTAAGTAATTTTTCAAACTGTTATAAAATCAGTTATAATTTTAAAATTTGTATTTTCCAAGTAAATTATGATTTTAATTAAAAATTAAATTACTCATATTTAGAAAATTATTTTCATAAAATTGAGTTCATTTTTTAATTTTACACATCAAAAAACGGTTAAGGGGTATTTTTGGTATTTTTCTAAAATAATTGAATTTTTGGTGAACAGTAAAATACAATAATTTATGATAATTGCTAAAAACCTGAATTTTTGAGTCATCCTTGAGTCCTGGATGATGTAAGTGACCATTTTTTTGAACTCACATGAATTAATTATTATATTTAGTCACTAGAATCCTCACTATTTCTTGTCTTGAGAAAAATAATAAACTAATGATTAAAATAATAAGAAAATAGCCCCCTCATCATTTATAAATACCACCCCTTACACCCTCTTCTCCTTACACCTCTAAAGATTTTATCCTTGCCTATATTTTACCCAATACTCTTAACTATTCCCTCTCTCACATACAGGATCTCTTTTTCTCATCAAAAGACCAATCCTTGGTGCCTTAAGGAGGATCTCAAGTGGAGGATTCAAGAGGTAAATCCTCTCTATTTTCTTTTAATTTTCTTTCAATTTCAATTTATTTTCTTATTCTCTCATCACCTACATTCATTAAAATGTAATTATAACTCCATTACCTTACATATATGGTAATTATATCATTTTTATGTAAGATACAATATTAAACTCCACCATATCTCTCTTTTATCTTAAAAATGAAATTATCTCCCGTGAAGTGTCAATTTACCGACATCATGAGCGATGAACATTCATTTTTCATAAATGAATTCAAGGATGTTAATAAAACCATTGAGTGGTTGAAAAAATATTTTAAATTTTATTTTTTAACCCCTTGTATTTCATGTAACTAACTTATACACATAATACAAAATGATAAAGCAGAACAAGTTCACTGTGATAAAAAACCGACAAAATTAACCTAAAACAATCATCATTAACTTTTATCTAATGAATCATCCTCATGGTATATAACCAAATCCTTCATAATATCATTTATAATTTTTTAATATCATTAATAATATATAATAACAATTATATATTTTTATTTTCATCTTACAAGAATTTTCATTCATGTATACAAGGGAACCAATCATGAAAACTAAGAAAACAAACACTCGGGAACAATGAATTTAAACTCTATAACTCATACACAAACCTATAAAAGAACATTATAAAACCTTAATGAATCATAATAATGTATAAAAGGTTCTTTAATTTTTAATTAATTAATATAATGTGATTATATATGATATTAATGTGAAGGAAGTTTTTGGATAAAATGTAAGGGGAATTCTTGAACCCAACTCTCTTTCTTTGGGTTTTCCCTCTTTCACTTCATTTTCAGAATGTTTATTCATTAAAAATAATTTATTAATAATTATATTACCTTTTCTGGGATATAAATGTTTTATAATTGAGTTTATGACAAACACATTATTTTCCAAAAGAACTCTTCTTTCAAAAAAACACACCTTTTACTTCTTAAGATTGTTTCTTTCACTTAAGGTAGATGAATCTTATATCAAGTATGGTATTACCTATTTCATTTGGGAACCTGAATTTTATGAATTTATAATTAATAAATGAAACACATTCCTTTCCATGGGTTATTATATGTTCAATATTGCAATATGTTCTATGTGGCATGCATGATAAAGTAAATGTTGTGATGTGATGGGTGTGCTTGGATTTATATAGTGCAATGTAAATGTTATGATGTGAAGGATGCACCCAAAATTATATAGAACTCCAATTCATTAGGTAATTTTAATAACCTCATGAGTAAAGTGAAATATTTTTTAGCATGATTCTAGATTTGATCACAACAATGTGTGGTAGTTAACCACTAAGACATGATGTTTCATTTTTATGCATTGACACATTCCAAGACTTATATTAATGATTCCTCTCATAATTATGATCCTATACCTATGTTATAATGATAATGACTATTCTCACCCCATTTTATATTGTTTTATGTTCTTATATATTCTCTTATTGATCTTGTATCTCGCCCCTTTTCATGTATATCTTCAAGTGACTACTTGTATTAAGGAGAATTCAAGGGCCAATAAGAAGCTAGAGAAGAATGAATTAAATAAATGTTTATGTTTTATTTTTTAAAAGTTATATATGGTCCTATTTTAACTAATAAACTAAACCTTTTTATCCTCTATGTTTAATTACTTTATTTTTTCACTTTAAAATGATGTAATATTAATGTAAGAAAAAGCAGGGTCGTTATAGTTGGTATTAGAAGGAATTTTAGTTAATTTGGGAATTGGGATTAGAGAACCTTTGTGAAAACCTTTAGTATGATGCTAAGTATAATTAATCACTCAAGATTCATTTCCAAACAGATGGATACCATAAGATATGCCTTTAGACATAATTTCACAAAGGAATAAATTATATATTCATGACTTTTTGACTTATGTTTTGTTCTAACCTTTTATATTTTAGAAAATGGTGGGAACCATGAGAAACTAGGCTAAAACCCTATGTGAGGGATAGTGTAGTGATTTCCCAAATGACATCTCCAATTCTTTGGAAGGTGAAGTTCAAAATTTTATAGTGATACTTACCTAGTTTTGTAAGGTTATGAACAATAACAGAAATAATTTATAATTCCCTCCTTCACTAAAGAGGGAGCAACTCGCTATCGAGTATTTTATGTAGCAATGACCCCCAATGTTTAGTAGATCTTCTGATCTAGTATTTGTGTAAAAATGGGTCAACTTAATGGATAATATCTTTTCTTTTCATCACTGTTCTAATATAGAGAAGGTGAATCTTTTTGTTTATCATCTAGATGAAGAGGTCAAATAATGGTGGGATTTTATTAAGAACTCCAAGATGAGGGATGAAATTGAAGAGATGGAGTGGGAAGAATTTAAGATAATTATTCTTAATAATTATTTTCCTCAAACTCTTTGAACTAGGATAGAGAGAGGATTCATATATCTGAAGAAAAAGGAATGATAATCCATCACGTTCTATGAAGAAAATTTCACAAGGCATGCAAGGTATGCTTTGGGTTTTGTTGTCAATAATGATAGAAAAATTGGTAGATTCTTCAGTGGTTTAAAACCACACCTTTGAAAGGATATTAAAATTCGAGACTTTGGGAGTTATGAATAAGTTTTTTGATCTAATTTAAAGTGGAGATAGATTTGGGAGAATGTTTTCATGGATATGGTGATAAGAAAATAAATATGAAGTTTCAAGATGTAGTATCTAATGTAAGATCTAGAAAGAAAACTCAACCACCCACATGTCAAAAATGTGGGAAGAAGCATCATAGGAATTGCGTCAAAGGGATGGGAAAATTATTAAAATGTGGGAGAGAAGTCCACCAAACTCATGAATGTTGAAAACATATGAGAAGGCCGAAAAATGTGAGGGAGGAAAGGAGAGAAACTCCCATGGTCCAATGCTAAAACTATAGGGTGAAAGTGAACTATGAAAGCTAGTGCACTAAACCTCTAGTTCTTGAGGGTAATCAGTGTCATTAGCCAGCAAATCCAAAGGAGCAATGGAAGGCTTATGCCATCACTACTGTAGAAGTGGAGTAATAAAATGAAATCATACAAGGTACACTTCCTATTCAATCAAGAATGAAAAAGGTCTTATTTGATTCTAGTTCTACACATTCCTTTATATCTCATAAGTTTGATAGAACTATTTAATAAAAGCCTCGAAACCTTTAAGTAAAGATATTTATAAAAACACTTAGTGGGGAAATCATTGAAACCCAATTGTTGGACTCTTCACTTGTTTGCATATGTGGGTAGATTCTTCTAGAAAATCTCGTGATACTTCCCTTGGTGGAATTATATGCTATATTGGGGATGTATTGGATCTATTTATATATAGAATAGATAAACTGTTGGGAAAATGAAATATCTTTTCATATTACGAACCATCTCATTCTCCTCTACAAATTCAAGGAAGATCATGAATCTCCTCTGAAAAATCCTTCAATGGTGTGGGTGTTGATTCCCTGTAAAGAGGAATACCTTATTCAAATGGTTGAGTCAAAAGTAGTTATCGACTTAGGAGAAATTCTCATCATGAGGGAATAAAATTATGTATTTAATGAATAGTTAGCCAGACTACCCTCAGATTGTGAGGTAGAGTTATCAATATAACTCATACCCAGAGACAATCTTATCTCAAAGTGTCCCTATATGATGGCTCCTATCATAATGGAAGAGTTAAAGAGTCATATACTAGAGAATTTGGATACAGGGTTCATATTCCCTGGTGTATCACCTTGGGGTGCGCTAGTACTCTTTGTTAGGAAGAATGATGGATCAATGTGGTTGTGTATAGATTATACAGAACTCAACAATATCACCATAAAGAACAAGTATCCTCTTACAAGGATTGATGACTTGTTTGATCAGTTGAGAGTATATTAGTACTTCTCAAATGTGGATCTCCATTCTGGATATCATCATCTCAAGGTGAATAAGAAACATATTCAAAAGACTACACTATTTACAAGGTATGGGAACTATTATTTTATGGTGATGCCCTTTTCACTTACTAATTCCCATGTAATATTCATGGATTTGATTAATAGATTCTTTAGACATTACCATAATAAATTTTTGGTAATGTTTACTAATGAAATTCTTATCTACTCCAAGATAAATGAGGAACACAAAGATCCTATAAGACTTTTGTTGGAAACATTGAGGAAAGATAAGTTGTATGCTAAGTTCAGAAAGTGTGAATTTTGGATGTAGCAAGTCACATTCTTGGGACATGTGATCACAATTGAGGGAATTTATATGGACCCTTTAAAACCCAATTCAATTGGGGAATGACCCACTCTAGTGTAACCGAAATCCATAGTTTTCTTAGCTTAGAAAGGTAATATTGAAGTTTTGTGAGAAATTGCGTACGATTGTCAATCCCTCTAACTAAGTTAACAAGGAAAGGGGTAAAGTATGTCTGGATGAAATAATGTGAGGAAAGATTATAGGATATAAAGATAAGGCTGATCAATACATTTGTACTCACATTACTAAAATGTAGAGAAAGTTTTCTGACATACAGTGACTCTTATAAGAAAATATTGGGTTTTTTACTCATTAAAAATGATAATGTGATATCCTATTCCTCGCGACTGTTGAAGATCCATGAGCATAACTACCCTACACATGATCTAGAGCTAGAAGCTATGTGTTTTTCCTTAAAAATCTAGAAACATTACCTCTATGGTGATAAGTTTGATATATATACCGATCATGAGATACTAAAGTATATATTCACATAAAAATAGATCAACATGCATCAAAGGGGATAGTTATATCTAATAAAAGACTACAATTTCTCTATTCACTATCATTTTGTCAAGGAAAACAGGGTAGTTGATGCTCTTAACAGAAAAGAACCTACTGCCCTATCCATATTGTGGATTGAGAAATACTCTATCTTCATGGATATGCAAAGGATGGATTTGGAAATCATAATGGAAGGGAATAAATCCAACCTTTCCCAAATGATTTCCCATCCATATATCCAAGAGAAGATTAAAGAGGCCCAAAGGGATGATCTAGAGTTGAAAAAGAGGGTGAATACAGTAAATGATGATAAGCTTCAAGAGTTTCATATCGATGATGATGGTATAATTTGGTTTTGAACAAGGCTCTATGTGCCTTTATCACTCGGGATAACTAAGGATATATTGGACAATACACATATCTCAACATTCGTTATCCATCCGGGAATCACCAAGATGTATCATGATCTCTTATAACACTTTTGGAGGGATAACACGAAGAAGGATATTGCGTAATATATCCCAAGGTTCTTGATATGTCAGCAAGTTAAAGAAAAGTGAAAAAATTCCAAAGGGATTATGCAACCATTGCCTATACCCATATGAAAATGGGAGAATGTCCCCATGGAATTTTTAATGGGTATCCTGAAGACATCCAAATGAAATAATGTAATATGGTTTGTGGTGGACCGACTCACCAAGACTTATCAATTTATCATTATTCAGGAATATCTCTCTCTTGAATAACTTTTTAGGATATACGTAAAGGATGAAGTGGGACTATATGGGGTTCCACTATCAATTATCTATGATTATGATCTGAGGTTCAAATCTAAATTCTAGAGGAGTATTCAACATGAGTACTAAATTGAATTTCTACATGACCTATCACCCCAAAACTGATGCACAATAAGAAATGACAATTCAGATGCTCGAATATATGCTAAGAGCCTTCTCATTATAATTCAAAGGTGGATGAGATCAATATATCCCATTTTTTGAGTTCTCGTACAATAATAGCTTCCACTCGAGTATTCAAATGGCTCCATATAAATCTCTGTATGGAAAGCGATATAGAACTCCAAGCTGTTGGAATGAAGTTAGAGAAAGAAAGCTACTTGAACCTGATCTTTTATAAGAGATGATATAAAAGGTTAAATCCATCCAACAACATATCAAATATGCTTAGAGTAGGAAAAAGAGATATGCTTACAACTTTTAAAGGGACATGAAGTTCAACATTGGAGATAAAATCTTCCTTTGAATATCACCATGGAAGAGAGTAATGCAGTTTGGAAATAAAGGGAAGTTAATCCCAAGGTACATTTGCCCCTTTTAGATCCTTGATCTTGTAAGATTCGTGGCCTATCGTCTTTCACTTCCACCAAATATGGCTCAATTTCATGATTTTTTCTACATATAAATTAGGAGTAAATACATTCCAGATTCCTCGCATGTACTAAACTCAATGGTAGTATAGCTGGAAGATTATCTCTCTTATGAGGAGCAGCTAGTAAATATTTTGGACCAGAGAGATAAGGTTCTATGAAAAAATACAGCACACCTTATCAAAGTGTTGTGGAGGAACCATAAGTGTGAAGAAGAAACTTGGGAACTAGAGGAGGTGATGAAGGAGAAGTACCATCACCAGTTTTTGTAAAAAAAAATCGAGGGAGAAATTTCAAAAGGGGAGAAGAATGTAATGACCCAAAGTTTTATCAATGGAAATTTCCTTCTTATAATCATTTCATATAAAATAACATTAGGAAACACAATTCCACATCATGATTAAATGAACTACTAAATACTATGAGACCTTTATATCCTAGCCTTTAAACATAATTTTTCAAATTTTGTGTTTTGAATTTCAAAAATATGACTTACACAGTTGCGATCAATAAGATATTTATAGTTTGATAGGACAAACTTAATTTTTTAATAAATAGTAACTTAAACTTATGAATAGTAATGTTACCCTTATGAATATTAATATGACCCTTATGAATAGTAAATTATCCAAGTAAATATTAATCACACCAATGATAGTATAAATAAAATTTATCCATCTTATAAGTGATAATATGATATAATAGTATAATTAAATAAATAATTTAAAAAATATTAATTAAGTATTAGTATTTTTATAAGTCATAAATATTTTATGATTAATTTAAAAGAAAATTTATTTTCACAAAATGTATTCCTAAATTAATATTTTGATGACTTATTATTTTAAGATAATTTTATGTGACCTTAAGTAATTTTTCAAAGTGTTATAAAATCAGTTATAATTTTAAAAATTTTATTTTCCAAGTAAATGATGATTTTAATTAAAAATTAAATTAATCATATTTAAAAAATTATTTTCATAAAATGGATTTCATTTTATAATTCTACACATAATAAAATTTTTAAGGTTAATTTTTGGGTTTTTTCTGAAATGCTTGAATTTTTTGTGAATAATAAAATACTATAATTTATCAAAAATGCTAAAAACTGATTTTTTGAGTTGTGATTGATTCATGGATGATGTAAGTGACCATTGGTCAGAATTAAAATTTACTAATAACTGTATTTAGTCACAATAATCCTCACTATTCCTTTTCTTGAGCAAAATAATATACTGATGATTAAAATAATATGAAAACACTCCTATCCTCCACTATAAATACCACCCCTCACACCCTATTCTCTTAACACCTCTAAAGCTTTGATAATTTCCAATATTCTAACCAATAATATTACCTATTACCTTCACCACATCCAAGATCTCTTTTTATCATCAAAATACCGAGCCTAGGTTCTTAGAGGAGGATCTTAAGAGGAGAATTCAAGAGGTAAATCCTCCCTCTTTTATTTTAATTTCCTTTCAATTTCAGTTTATTTTATTATTCTCACCTCACCTACCTTAATCAAAATGTAATGATAAATCCAGTAACTTACATATATTTTCATTATATCATGTTAATGTAATATTTCACATTAAACTCTTCCCTCTCTCTCTTTTATCTTAAAAATGAAATCGCCGCCCGTGAAGTGTCAATTTACTGACATCGTTGGTGATGAAATTTAATTTTACATAAATTCCTTCAAGGATATTAATAAAACAATTAAATGTTTGAAAAAATATTTTAAATTTTATTCTTAAACCTCTTTTATGTTCTGTAACTAACTTATACACATAATACTAAATGATAAAACAAAACAAGCTCATTGTGATCAAAAACCGCCAAAATTAACCTAAAATGATTATCATTAACTTTTATCTAATGAATAATCATCATGGTATATAAAAAAATCATTAATAAGATAATTTAAACTCATATAATATCATTAAAAAAATATAATAACAAATTTGTATGTTTATCCCCGTCTTACATGAACTTCCATTCATGTATACAAGTGAACCGATCATGAAAACTAAGAAAACGAACACTCCCAAACAATGAATTTGAACTCTATAACTCATCAAAAAGGTCTATAAAATAACATTATAAAACCATAAATAATCATAAAAATTTATAAAAGGTTATATAATTTTTAATTAATTAATCTAATGTGATTATATGGGATATTAAAGTGAAGGAATCGTTCAGACAAAAGGTAAGGGGAATTCTTGAACTTGACTCTCTTTCTTTTTTGGGTTTTCCCTCTTTACCTCCATTTTCAATATAGTTATTAATTAAAAATAATTTATTCATCATTATATTATTTTTTTTGGAATGTAAATGTTTTATACTTGAGTTTATTACAAACACATTGTTTTCCAAAATAACTCTTCTTTCAAAAAAACACACCTTTTACTTCCCAAGATTATTTCATTCACTCAAGGTTAATGATTATTCTATAATGTATATTATTCACTATTTCATTTGGGAACCCAAAGTTTATTATTTTATTATTATTAAATGAAACCCATTAATTTCCATGGGTTATTATATGTTCAATATTGATATATGTTCTATATGGAATCCATGATAATATAAATGTTATGATATGATGGGTGTGCCCCTAATTATATAGCGCAATGTAAATGTTATGATGTGATAGGTGCACCCAAAATTATATATCTCTAAAATTCATTGGGTAATGTGGATAACCTCATGATTGAAGTGAAATATCCATGAACATGGTGCTATATTTTTTCACAACTATGTGTGGTGGTTTACCTCTAATACATGGTGTTTCATTATTATGCATTTTCATATTCCAAGTCTTCTTTGAATGATTACTCTCATGATTATGATCATATGCCTATTTTATAATGATAATGATTATTCCCACCCCATGTTATTTTGTTTCATGTTCTTATCTATCCTCTTACTAGGATTTTATCTCACCCCTTTTTGATGTATATCCTTAGTTGACTACTTGTACTAAGGATAATTCAACGGCCAGTAAGAATCTAGAGAAGTGGGAATTAATTAAATTTTTATGTTTTATTTTGTAAATGTTATGTATAGTCCTAGTTTTTTCAATAAAATAAACTTTTGGATCCTTGATGTGTAATACTTTTATGTTTTTTATATTTAAAATGATGTAATATTAATGTAATAAAAAGAAGGGTAGCTATAAGATTCACCCATCAATCTAATGGTTTTTTTAAGAAAATAAATATTTAATTAAAAGGAAAATATAATAAAAACATGGAGGAAAGAAGATAATTATTCATTTATTCTATAATTTTTGAAAGAAATGTGTATTAAATTATCTTAAGGGGTATTGTGAATTCTTCAAGTGTGGAAAGGAAGTTCATTAGACATTAAAATTACAAAGTATTGGGAAGAAGTTATTTAATGATTCAAATGAATAGAATGATCCATATAATACACTACCCACACGCTAATGATCCAAATAAAAGGATTATGATAATGTTTCAAACTAGTGCTTGAATATAAAGTTTAATTATGATGGTTGACATTAGTAACCTCTTAATACCATAGAAAAATAGAAATCCCATGTGATTATTATTACTTATGTGGGGTGTGATAATGAAATGGTGAAAGATACACTTACCATCCACTATAGAAATACTATTGTATTATTTTATTCAAATTCTACCCACTCTTTCATATTTGAATAATTTTTTAAGGGTATCACACTACCTACTCAATGATAATTTATTAATTTGTTATTAAATACTCCTAATGGTATGATGATCACATCTCATTTCAATGACTCTTCTCTGATTAAATTTTTAGGTAATGTGCTTCCTAGAAATATTTTTATTCCCCCTCCTGTTAAATTTTATGTTATTTTGAAAATGTATTTTCTTTCCTTAAATAGATCCTATATAAAAATTCTGAGGAAGGGATGTCATGTTTGATATTCTGAACCAACCAATGATCATTTATTGGTGTGTGGATAAATATGAACTTCCAATGGAAATTAGATACATTATATGGTTATTTATTCTCATTAAAAGGAAATATTAATCTCATATGGTTGGGGATGAAATAAACATATAATATATTCATATTGTATGGGAGTTCATTAATTCCTTTCTGGATGAGTTTCTTGGTCTTCCTTTGAATCATAAAGTTGAGTTTTCAATTAAACTCATTCCTAGTTCCACACTAATTTCAAATAATCCATATTTAATATCCCTAATTGAATTGAAGTAATTGAAGATAAAACCCCAATATAATCTTGATAAGGGATTCATTTTTACAAAGTGTGCCACTTTGGGGTTCACCTATTCATTTTGTTAAGAAGAAATTTAGATCATTCCAACTGTACACTAATTATTGAGAACTTAACAATATCATGATCAATAATATGTATTTTCTTCCCCATATTTATGATTTGTTCAATCAATTATGAGTAGATCAATATTTTCCAAAGATTTCTCTTAAATCTAGATATTAGTAGTTGATATTCAAAAATTAATGCATACCAAAGATATGCTTCTATATGAGGTGTGGAAATTTTGAATTTATAGTGATTTCATTTGGACTTTCTACCCCCCCCCCCCCCCCCATTATCTTCATGAATTTAATTAATAGAATATTCATATATTTCATTGATCACTTTGTGGTCATATTTATAGATGATATTATTATATATTCCAAGAAATAGAAAGAGCATTAAAATAACTTTAGGATTATACTAAATATACTAGGGAAGGATAAGTTGTATAAAAATTTATGAGGCTTGAATTTTAACTACCAAATGTTTCATTTTTTGGGTCCTATAATCTCAAGAGAGGGTTTATCGATGGACCCATCAAATATAGATGTTATTAAAAATTATATTTGACCAACCACTAGGGCTTAGATATGTAGTTTTATTGTATTCATTTGATATTATTAATTATTTTCAAATAATTTATTATGGATATATTATCCACTCACTAAGTTAACTTAGAAGGAAATAAATTTTATTTGGAATAATGACGGTAAAGAAAATTTTAGGGAACTGAAGAGAAGGTTAGTTAGTGAACCCATACTAAAACTACCCTATAGTGGAAAAGGGTTTGTGATTTATAGTGATCCATCAAATAAGTATCTATTATTTATTCATATGTATAATTATATGTTGATAGATTATTCTAACTTCAATTTAATTTCCATGAGAAAAATTACTTGACTTACAATTTTGAGTTAACAGTGGTAATATTTTAATTAAATATATAGAGGAATTAAATTTATGGAGAAAAGGGTAAAATTTATACTAATAGTAAAATTTTAAAGTATATATTCACCCACAACCAATTTAATATGCACTAGGTAAGATGGTTAGAGTTAATTAAAGATTATGACTGCTCAATACATTACCATCCTGATAAAGCGAACATGGTGGTTATTACTTTGAGTCAAAAGTATATTTCAATATTATCTTTTATGGGGATGAAAAAAGATTCAATATTTATTGATTTTCATAGGATGGACCTTTAAATTTTAAAGGGGTAGTCTTATATTTCTCAAATGAATATTCAACCATCAATCCATGTGAAGATTAAAGAGGCGTTGAATAATGATGTAGATCTTTAACAAAAGGTGAGAAATGGTCCTGAGTTCAACTTTGATTATGATGGAATGATAAGGTTATGGAACTGAATATGTGTCTCATAAGTACTAGAATTAAAGGAGTAATTAGAATAAGATCGTAGTTCATCATTATATATTCATCCTATAAGTATAAATATTTATAGATATCTGAAGGAATATTTTTAGTGGGACAACATAAAGAGAGATATTGAAGAGTATGTATATTGATTCTTGGTATGTCAACAATTTAAGATTTAGAGATAGAAGTCTAAGAGAATTTTACAACAAGTACCTATACAAAAATGGAAATAGGAAAACATCACCATATATTTTTTCATCTAACTCCCTAAAACATCTAAAGTCTATAATTCTATTTTGTTTATAGTTGATCACCTCACAAATTCAAAATATTTAATTTTTATCATAGAATACTTCTCTCTTGATAATATTTCCTAGATATATATTAAGTAAGTTTTAAGGTTTCATGGAGTTCCACATTATGTAGTATCTGACCAAGATTTGATGTTTACATTTAATTTCTCGAAATTTACTCCATAAGTTCTATATATAATGTTGTGCTTTAGTACTTCTTACAATCCATAAAAATATAGTTAGTTTAAGAGGACCATTCAAATCATGAAATAAATTTTAAGATCTAGATCTATGTATTTCAATTTTAGTTGGGATCAACACCCTCCTCTAGTTAAATATTTGGAATCATAATAATTAATATAATTTAATACTTTCAAATAAATTTTTTATCATTATGAATAGTAAAAATAGTAAAATTTTGTTACCATAGTTAAGGTAAAAACAAGTTTATCTGGGGTTAAACTAAGACTTAAGGGTAGGAATAACACATAAAATTGTTTAATTATTATTATTTGAAGATATTTTAAGGTTATATTACCTTATATTTGAATAATTAGTTATTTTTTAAACTTGGTCTCAACTTTATATTATTTAAATATTTGTAATTACTTTCATGTGTGTCCCACCCCTCACTTATAAAAGGTCACTTCTTCTCCTCCCTTATTCCCAAAATTTTATCATTACATTTCATCCAATACCTACTCAAAAACATTCATATATTACTTTGATTAATCCAATATTTTTTCCCATAGGTCTATCCTATGAAGTATTATGGTGTAAACCAAATGAGATCTATTAAGGAAGAGGTATAAATCTTAATCGATCTCTTTCAATTTTATTTCTTCTTCTATATTATCTTAAACTATTGTATCCATAGAAAAATGTTTAATCTAGTATCATAAATATACAAAGATTTTATTATGATTATTTTAAAACCATTTCCCACCTCTTTTCCATCAAATGGGAAATTAAAGTATCACTAGTGTGTATGGGTGGACTACTACCTCCACGTAGGAATGTGATTCATTTTCCATCACCATTTTTCATGGATGGCTAGTATAATGGATTTAATTTATATATATAATATTTATTATATAATAATTATTCTATAAAGATGAATTATTATTTTACTTTATTTTGTTTCATCCATCAAAAATTTGAAAACATCAATTATGCATATATATATATATATGGACTATCATCTCCATGAAATAATGTAATTAATTTTTCATCACTACTTTATATAAATGGTTATAAAATTGTATATAATGATTGAATATTTTACTAATTACATGAATGATATTATATATATTATTGATCCATGACCAAAGTGTAAGGACTATAACAACCAAATCAAAACATACATGAATAATGAAAAAGTTAACACCCAGAAATGATGATTTTAATGAAGAATTATTAATAAATGGGTGTTGAAATGATATAATATGACCATATATATATTATAGGTATTAATATGGTAATTTTATAGAATAATAATAATTTTCAATTTATTATATAAGATGTTATAGTTCTTATTATGCAAGATGTACTTGAGGTAAGGGTTTTACATTACAATCTCACTTTTTACAAGGATTTTTTATGCCTAAATTTTCAATGATAAAATTATATGATATATATATCTCTAAAAACATATTTATTTTCTTCTAATGTATTTATTTATATATATTAAATTTTTTTCTTTTCATTTTCCACTATTTTTGTAATCAAGATATAGAAAGAATGTTCTTAAGGAATACCAGCTTTATTTCCCTCTTCGATTGAAAATATTTGTCTTCTATATCCATATTTTATTTAAAATATTTTAATAATGTTTTTAGTATTTCCAAATTAATTTATAAATTAATTTTTACCAATGATTTATTTTCTATAAAGGATTTTAAAATGAGTCATCCTTCTATTTTTTAAATGATAAACTTTTTACTTTTTAATGAAAATGTGAATGGGATAGTTGTTTTAATATAAACCATCATGGATAAACTTTTCTTTGAAGGTTACATTAAAATTTTTCATGGTTCCTTTATAAGAAAATTTTTTTTCTAAATATTATATAAATTTTTATATTTTAAATTGGTGATTTCAAAATTAAAACTATATTTTCCTCAAGAAATGTTTCGGTAATATTTTAAATATATTTTCATCTATAACAACATCATTTGAATTTTATTTTATTTTTTAATGGGTATATGATCCAATGTTACCATAATTAATATTTCTCTGGATGGTTTATTATTATGAAGATGAAATATTGATGAACCCTGTTTTCTTTTCCATGAGTTAAGTTGTGATGAAATGATAAATGTTTTCATGATCTTGTAGCATATATATGAATGGAATATGATTATGTGATGGGTGGGTATGTTATAGCTCTTTAGTTCAATGGGTAAAGACTAATGTTTTATGAGATCAAAGGGTACATGATAGGTTATCCCGATCCCAAAGTAGGGTACACATGTGGTTATTCCAAGTACAACAAGGGTATAGGGGTGGTTATCTCAAGCACAAATTAGGTATATGGGTGGTTATCCCAAGCCTAACAAGTGATTAATATCTTGTTGGGTATCCTTGAAATAATATTTCTATGGTAATGATTATACTACACTTTGTTTCACACTTTTATGATTGGATATTATGCTAATTTTATGCTCTCAAGTCTCATGTCTCTTGTTCCTTGATTATATTATGATTCATATCTTTTGAAATGCCAAGATCTTTTCCATGAATACTGATTATTATATATTAATTTTTGAGTATGGATTTAAAATGTTATGATCATGTTATCATACCCTTATGCACATGGTATTCTTATATTTTATCATTGATTAATATCTCCTGTGTTTTCTATTACTAAGAATATAAGCTCACCATTTCTTATGTTTCTTTTTTCCTAGTATGTAAAGAAATTTTTTGAATTTTATATGTCTATAAAGGTTACTAGTTGTAAAGAAATTAATGGGAGATAATATATATATATATTGTGTACCAGTTGTTTATATATCCATGTTTCCAAAGACAATAAAATTTTATAGTTATATAGTGGATCATAATGATATGTAATTAATATTCATCTAATAAGATATAATATTTATGTATGTAATGCTTGGGTTGTTATAAAAAATATGAACCCAATGTGAATGATTAAACAATGAAACTGATCAATAAAAAATGATCCTACTTGTGATGATTTATTAATGAGTTTTCTTATTTATGTTTGTCAATAACTTTAGGATATTCCAAGAATTATCCTTATTCCATCCAAACCCCCATAGTATTATTAAGAAATCAAATATATTCCACAGCTAATCCCAATTATTTGGACCCATCTATCTAGAGTAAATTATTCCCAACATGATGTCTTCAATGAAAAGTTATAAACATAGTTGTAAGGTAATACCACCTTAATGGTACTATCCCAACCTTGAAAAGATTTTGTGAGTTTATCCAGGAGATGAAGCCTCATGGATATTCCTATTGAGAAAGGAATACAGTGACAGGGAAGCAGGTGGTGCTTGTTGCCACCTCTAACCACTTTTGCCTCATATCACTAGAGAAACATAATACTTACCAACCTTATATTATGGTAGTGGTGGTAAGAGGTTGAATAATATCTTTTGTTCATCCAAGAACTATCAAAGAATTTTTGTACTGATATCCACCACTTACACCAATGTCATGTGGCCTCAACTACTTAAGAGTATGTTTAGGAGGCTGCCTGAGACATTCCATCTTTGGTCGCTCAGACCCTGGCATCCAAAAGGAGGTCCTTCTGGAGAAAACCAACCCACTACCATCATAAAAAGGCACGTATCCATGTTTCTTGTGAAGTGGATCATTATTATACCATGATTATGTTGAAATAGTTGTCTTATATACTTTATTGTAATGAAAAATCCTACCAGTTCACCTAGGAAGCAACTAGAGAAATAGTTTAGTGTATCATGGAATCCACCTGAGAGAGGGATTATATTTCTACCCATTCATCTGAAGTTTTTCATTACATCCTATTAAAAAATGGAATAATAGAATAGATTCATATTTCTACTCTCACTATTAGGATGATATCCTAATTTTCACTACAAAATCTCACCATCATATCCTATAGGTGATGGAGGTGCAAGCTTATATCTCCTCCCATTCCTTGAAAAGTTTTCATCATTTCCTATAAGAAACATTCAAATATCACTATCATCATATCCTGATAATTAGTAGGGGAGAGTATCATATCCTTACCCCTATTGGTAAAATATATCATCAACCTACAATGGTAGCTACCTAAGAGTGGACATATATTATTATTCCCATTCAAGAGGTTCATTGGAATATTCTAGAAAATAATGAAAAATAAAATTAGGCTTATTTTCCCATTCCAAATGGAGTTCATCATCATACGTTTTAAGCTAATCTATAGAAGGATGATATCCCTACCAACATACTATGGTTTTATCAATATATTTGGGAAATCACCCCAAAGAGGGATCATATATGTGCTCCCATAAGAAGATATTGATAATAACATATAAAAATAAAATAAGGATAGACCTGTATAACTTCCAATGTATATGAATTCTATCAGTATATTCTAGTGGAACTTATTGAAGGGCGGATTCATATTATCACCCTCATCCAAGAGACATGTCGATATATCCTGGTGGTACCTAAGGAACAGCAATGGGATTATATTCTAAAACATTTAAATGCTTCTGAGGGGTTACCAAATAGGGTTTAGACACATGAGTTTTGTTTCCTACATTATAGAAACCACATTAAGGCTAAGTTCCCAGTCTCGGTCACCCAAACACAAATATCAAGATGATCTCATCAGAGGCAGTCTTTTAATAAGAAGAAGGCTCATATTTCTACATCGGTTAGTACTAACATTCTTGGGGGCCTCCAATATATTTCAACAATGGACATGAGATATTATGGTTTATCCTCATAAGGATATGGAAGTGGTGATCATAGAGTTCTTCCTCATGATTCTATGATCAGTAACTCTAAAGGTACTCCATAAAGTATCAACCATGAAATTCCTCCCCATGTTAACATGAAGATTGATCATGTAACCTATCTCAATATGAGATATATGAAATTTCTCCTCATAACTAGTAGATTGATAAGTAAGAATATCCTCCCCTTGAACATGTTTATTTGATAATAACCTCATATTGAGAGGCACTCCAAGGTAGAGGAATTCCGCACAAAGAACCTCATCTTTAACTAGTGAAAACTTCTCGCATCCAAAGGATAATATAAGGAAAAAATATTATTTTATACCACCTTCATATTGTATATCCTCTAACATGGAGAAGATTCTTTTGACCAACCCTGCTCCTCTTAGTAAGTTAACTAGGAAATTACCACTAAAGTTTTTGTAAGTGTAAGAATCCCTCTTAGAAGATGAGGATAATTCTATTCTTATAATAAAAGAACTTGTTGAATATAATATACTAGTTATATTATATCCCATGATCACCTTTGAGTAAAATATTCTAGAAACAATAAATAAGGGATACGTACATTATTTGAACTTGAAACAATGAATATCTATCTATAATCTCAAGATAAAACATTTGTCTTATAGGAATTATACCAATCATGTATTGGAAATTAGTGATCTCTATATCCAAATTGAATTCTATTCCATTTCAGATGAATGGCATCCCAAGTCAGGAAAGTAGTTAAGGGGTCTTTTTTAGGTTTGTCTCAATGCCTTGAAAAATATGCACTAATTTATTGTTAGTTCTCCATCTGATGTATATATCAAAGGATGGGGTGAGTATAGAGTGGTGAACTTTACTAATTCCGTATCCAATAGGGTCCTCTAAAAAGGGAAACATGGAATTTCATTATTTTGGTCCAAGTCTACGGCCTAGGATCTATACATTCTAGTTAGCCTATACAAGTGAATCTCATCAATTACTAAGATAAGAAATGGTGAACTCAGTGGGATTGGTTTATTGATAGGATCTTATATCAATAATTAAAGAAGTTTGAACATACCTATCACCTAATAAAATCCAAAACCATGGCTATAATTCTAGAATTAATAGAAAGTATCTCACAATCAGAAAAAGTAATGAATCTAGATCATTCTCAGACCAAAGGATGACAAAATAAAAAGGGAGGCTTATAGGTTTCATACGCAGCAAAATCACTGGTAGGGTATTACAAACTTATATTGTTTCATAATAAATGACAAAACCAATATGTAAATTGATGAAGAAAATTGTAATCAATAGAATTTGTTCAAATATTAATTGACATGATAACACTAGAACCAAATTTAGGATAATCACATAATGATTTATAATCAATTTAAGAAGTTAAATAATTACCTTGTGATTAATTATTTCTTCATTTATGAATCTGACAATGTCTCCATGTCATATCACCATTGAGTTTAGGAATCAAGTGTATATTCTCTTCAGTAGTGATACACATGTGTACCATGAACCTCTAAGCATCGTCAAATGAATCTATGAGCTCTAGCAGAAAATATCCTAATTCTTATGTCATTCATCTTATATCCCCATGAAAATCACTTCTAAGAAGGATTCTCCTTGATCACTTTAAAATTGAGAGGGTTGGAGGAGGAGGATCACTCCCTATTCTTGGGAGTATTCTTGGAGAGGGGTTCTCCTGGGTTTGATAATTTCCATATTTTTTGTGCATAAACAACACAAATAAGTAGTGTTAGGGATGGTAATAAAATAATTGAGTTTTAATAGTGGTAGACTTAGAAAATAATAATTGTATATGCACCCTTATTATTTCATTAATACCTATAGAACCCCATGTCAAAAATAATAATAACAATATTTCTTGACATGCACAAAAATAGTGAATTAATTAAATATTATATCTTGAATAAATTTTTTAAAATTTATTCAAATAATATTTAATATATATACATATATATATATATATATATTATTTCTCACTAGACCATTAAACTCATTCTGTCATTCCTCCATAATATTTATTAGGCCTTGAATAATGACTTTTTATTTAATAAATAAATATCACTACATTATTCACTAATAAATAAATAAATATTATATTCACTAAATAGAAAATAAATATTTATAAAATTTTCTCCTCACAACATATTTTCCTAAATAACTAATGAATGAATATATGTGATCAATTTAATCATAAATCGTTATTAAACCATACATGGGAATAATATATATTCAATAAGGTTTCATAGTAGTTTCATCAACCTATGTGATGGATGTCTCTTTCTTTGAATTTTTGGAAATGAACCTACCCACATAACACCATAGCTTTGGATTTATTTAGGCTATTTAATTTATATAAAAGGGAATGAGATATCAACTTTTATTAAAGAAAAAAAGGGGAAAATCTTTTCTCGCATTATTCATTAATAAAATATTACTCAAGATGCATCCAATGTATCCCAATTCACCATAAGTATATGTCATCATAGTTTTTATTAATACATAAAATTATGTGACTAATAATATCCATTAATAATTATCATTAAGTATAAAGATAAATACATACATCCTAAAATAGGAAAATCTAATGACATATATAAATGTGTATTTTCTATTGGTAGTTTATGTTATTATATTATTCTACACTAGAAATTATCAAGGGTGTACACCATGAGAAAGTGCCTCCAAGTCAGATGATTCTCCACCTAGATATTCTATATCATTTATTTCCTATGAAATAATATCATATAGCTATAGAAAATATATTTAATAATACTCTCATGGCACTTATAGGTTCTCATAATTGTAGGAGAGTAATGATTACTCATTGGACTTTTTCACATACTATATCATACAAAATAAAAAACATGATGTGATTAAATGTTTATTAATATTCAAAACAATGAGTACAAGTAATCATAACATGCATTGAATTTTTTTACTTTAGAACCAACTCCAAAAAAATTCACTTGCATTAAAGACAACTACTAACAACCTTATGTATTCTAGCTCTAATGTGATACTCATGCTTATGTTGAGAGAAAGATTTATTCTAGGGGTCCACCATGTTTTCTTACATAGAAACTCTACTCACTGCAACTTCACCCCTCTAAGAAAAATCACTCAAGACGTGGTACTTCCAATGTATGTTCTTTGTACATTGGTGTAACCTTGGATATTTTATGAGATCCACAACTATAGTATTATCATAATATATTATTATAGTTTCTTTACCAATAAGCGCCACATCAACCTCTTGGAAAATTTTGTATCCAAACAACTTCTTTAGCTACATCCGAAGTCATTATATACTCAGAATATTCTATAGAATCGATGACAAGTAGATACTTTGAATTTATCCATACCACAGCTCCTCTATTGATATTAAAGAAATATCTTGACTGTGAATTTAGATTATTATTATCTTTTTGAAAGATATAATTAATATAACCCCTAATGAACAAAACTCTCATATCCTCTATACACTATAAACACATCCATATTTATCCTATGATACTTAAAGATATACTTAAAGTATTCCAATTTTATACATCAAGACCGGCTTGATATCTATCTACCATACTCAAGAAATATAAAACATCAAGCCTGGTTAATAACAAGGAATACATGATTGATCTTATCATAAAAAGAATATGGAGTCTTTCTCATTCTTTATTTATCCTCTTCTTTCTGAGGACATATTTTCTTCGAAATATTTATAACATGTGAAACTAAAACTAATACACTTTTGGATTGTTCTATACTAAATCACTTTAATATCTATTAAATGTATGTACCTTTACATTGTCCAAGAATCATCTTGGATATTTCACTAATGATCTCAATCCCAATATTCTAGGATACTTCACTTATGTCCTTCATGGAGAATCACTTGCGTAACAAGCCCTTAATTGACTATAAGACTGGTACATCATTTCTAATAAGTAATATTTCAATAGCATATACTACTTGGACAATGAATGTACACCCACTAAACCACTTGTAAACATGTGGATCAAATTTGTTCTTAATAAAACCATATCATTTTATAAATTTATAAAACTAGATCTTCCATGACTAAGATTATTATTTTAATCCCTAAATAGATATTTTTAACTTTTTTATCTTTTTGGAGTTTCTTGGAGTCACAATCCCTTATAGTTTTTTCATGTATACATATTACTGAAGGTTTCCATTAAAGAAACATATTTTGAAATACATCATCCAAATTTCATTATAAAGGTAATTTTTGATAGAAAGTATAATTTTGATGGATTTAAATATATAATCAAGAGAAACGTTTTCATCATAGTCAATTCCTTGAATTTTTTTAAACCCTTTTTCCACTATCTATTCTTTGTAGGTATTTAATTTACCTTCCTTGTTTGAATACCCATTTACACCCAATAGGATTTACATCAACTATCGGATTGACCAAAACCCAAACTTTTTTCAATACATAGAATTTATCTCACAATTCAAGGATTATTTTCATATTGAATCTTATGATCTCTATATATCCTATGATAATTACTTCTTTTTCAGGAATAACTTCTTACATGGGGACCAATAGAATTTATTCTTGCACCAAATCTTATGTATATTGAGCATCAACTTCATCAAAGTCAATCTTGATATCGCTATCCTTCTTGAGAATGTTCTCCCTTTTGAGAAATAAAATGTGTATTACGATAGTTAATTTCATGTATGATGAGTTATATAGATAGTATACCATTTTTTCCTTAGGATACCCTATAAATATTCACTTTGTGCCTCTGGGTTCTATCCTATTTCCCGATATAGCTTTAAAAAATTACTCACATCCCCATACATGAGTGTCTCAAAAACACGGATTTTATTCCATAAATTAACTCAAATAAAATTTTGTTTTCCAGATTAGTTATTACTCAGTTTAAAATGTGTTTTTTATCATGTAATTCATATCAATAAAAGAATAATATAAGATATGTATGACTCATCATTGACATTGTTATATCAATCAAGGTATGGTTCCTCCTTTCAATAAAACTGATGGCTAGTTTTATGTCTCTCCTCAATTCAAAGAATGTGTGGCACAAGCCACTCCTCGTTCAAAAAAAATTAAACATTACTACCTTTCCATATGATCCAATTAGATAAGATTCACTGATTATGGTGCTTATGGATCCTCTCTCTACCTTGTTGGATAAAGCACCAGAATTTGGCCCTCCTCCTACCTCCCCCCCCCCAATCCTAAGGTTCTTTTTCAAGGGTATCCCTTCGTCATCTATGTGTGTTTCTCTGGTGATAGAGATTTCTATTCCCCAGTCCAGATTGGGGATAGTCAAGGGATTCCCTAATATTATATTCCCAGAATATGATTTCTTGGAGGAATAATCTTTTCACCAATGGACCTTGATAGCTCGCTTTAGTCAGGACCAGCCTCCACTCCTGTGGTTATAGAACATAGTTCTTTCATGTGGTTTTTCTTTTCCAGCATGGTTGTTAGTGGTCAATCGCAAATCCTTATTCATCATCCTATCATCCATAGAATAATTATTCAAATATTTTTTTCAAAACTCTAGTATTTTTTCTAAATAGATGTGTAACCTCTTCATATGTTCTTTGAGAGTTCATGATGGACATGATTCTCCTTAGGTGGCGATGTGGCCCAAACTTCTAGGTATTCCCCTCCCTTTCCACAATATTACCTTTCTTTATTTTATAGGTGATGTGGTGGGTTCTTTTCTATCTACAAATGATCACACATCCTGACTCCTTGATGTCTTTGTGGCCTATTTTTGTGTTGAAGTGGACTTATCTTCCCCCCTTACAAACTATATACACCTTAAATCCATTGGTTCCTTCTCCAGGTAGAAGAAAATATTCCCCTCTTCCATGGCCTACTTATATTCTAGGTTCCATATTCAAGGAAATTCTACTGATGCTTATAGAAAATACAAGTTGGTATCCCATGTTGTGCATGCTTCCTCTTCTATTCCTACTACTCCCACTAGGATCCTCAGACATGGATTGTCTTTTCCATCTCCCCCTTCTCTTATTTTCAACCCCCCATCCCCCCCAGGCCAATTTAGAGGGGCCCCTTCACTCCCCTCTTCCCCCACACCACCTTCTTTAAATTCCCTGGCTCATGGCGCCTCCTCTATTCCCTTAAAATTTCTCTTAAACCATCTCACCTTAAGTGATGTTTTGGTGGTCTACCAGCTGTTGTGATTCTAGGTCGTTTCTTCCTCCACCACTCCTGAGGCCCATAAAATAAAATATATGAATTCATCCTATAACGCACTATAGGTTTGATTTGGGTCCTATTATACACCTATTATCCCCCTATCCAATTCTTTCTCTACCTTGGATACTCCTTTGAAGTTCTTCCTTCACCCAAATTCCTTGTCTCCAGGTGTTCCTCGTCTTTTCACCCCCCCCCCCTAGTGGAATTCAAACCGAATAAAAAAAAGATTCTCAAGCTGGCATGGTATCCAATACCATATCACCCTCTATTAGTACACCAAAGACAAAATCCTACTTCTTCCATGATTTATTTTCTCTTATGCAATACCCATGGATTGGGAGCATGGGTTAAAATTGTCTTTATCTCCAAATAGATCTTACACTCTAACTCCTCCTTAGATTCCATATTTGGGCCAAAGTAGCTTCCCTATAAAATTTAATACTTCATGAAAATAATAGGAGATCATGATTTCAAGTTTCTAGATAGTTCTTTAAGATTGGTCATTAGTTTTAGGGTGATAAGTTGTGATAAATTTCAACTCAATATTTAGATAATGTTAGAGACTCTTCCAAAACGTGGAGGAAAATCTTGGACCACGATCTGATGAAATTGACAGTGGTGTTCCATGTACCCTCCCCACTTATATAATTTATATCCATGAAAGTCGATCGATTGATAAGTACTCTCAGATTACAATGAAGCTAGCGGTCTTTATAAGATCATCCACCACAACCCATATAGCATTATTCCCTCTTTATGTCTTTAGAATACCAATGAAAAATTCCATGGTTATGTTTTCCCATTTCCATGTAGATATGGGAAATGATTTCATCATCCCCTTGGATTTTTTTTCTTTTATACTTCACTTGGTGACATACAAAACACATTGATATATATCATATGATATCCTTCTTCATATTAACCCACCAATAGTGAACTTAGAGATCTGGATACATATTCTGCTACCTAGATGGATGGAGAAGGTTGAGCTATGTTAATAATCCAATAAATTGTTATTTAATCTAGTATTTTATAGTAAAAAAAGTTGTGAACCAAATCATATAACTCCTTTATTAATTTTTAATGTTTAGGATTTCCATTTTTTTATAGATTCCGTATTCTTCTGAATTTCCACATCATCTTTTTGAGAAACCTTTATCTTCTCTATAAGGGATGGTTAAGAAATAATTTGTGAAAGGATTGATTATTTTCCTAACTTTATTATTGTAATGTACATCCTTTTCATGTCTATAAATATCATATCCTTCTCAATTCTCGTCAATGATAAAATTGTTAGAACCTGTCTACATAGAGTGTCTGCCAATTTATTTGATTTCCTAGGCTGTTAGTGGATTTATAATTCAAAATTAGTAATCAACATTAACCATCTTCACTAGAATAGATTCATTTATTTCTATCTGAATATATAATTGAGGCTCTTATGATCCATATATATTTCATAGTTATCCCTAAAGTGATAGTTCCATCATATTTTCAATATGAATATTACTGTATCCAACTTCAGATAATGTTTTGGGTAGTTTTGTTCATGAACATTCAATTTCCTTGAGGCATGGTTATCTCTTTTTCATTTTTCATTAGTACAAATCCCAAGACCTTCTTTGAAGAATCATTTTATACCATGAAATTCTACCAAATTTTGGGTAGAATAAGTACAGTTGTTGTGATAAACCTCCTCTTTAACTCTTTGAAACGCTCTTCAAATTCATTATTCTAAAAAAATGAATCCCTTCTAAGTAAGATTGGTTATAGGGTTTGAAAATCATGAGAAAGTTCACACAAATAGATGGTAGTACCCAGATAATCTCAGGAAATTATGGATTTCATTCATAGTGTTTTCTCTTATATATCCTTCAATTTAATTTTTTTAAGGGTCCATAGATATCCCTTTGTTGGTTATAACATTCCCCAATAATGATACTTCCTTCAACCAGAACTCACATTTTCTATACTTTCCATAAATCTTCTCCTTTAGTAAGTTCATTAGCACAGTGCTCAGATGCTCTTCATGATCCTACTTTATTATTGAGTATATTAGAATATCTTTTATAAAGATTATGAAAAAAACTTCAAGTTAATCTATATTCATCAAGTTCTTAATTATTTTTGGATCATTAGTGATTCTTAATGGAATTATTATGAACTCATAGTCCCTATACCTTGTATGGAATGTAGTCTTGGGGATATCCACCTTATTTACCCTTACTCGGTAATACCCTACCCAAATATTAAACTTGGAGAAATATTTGGATCCATGTAGGTGATCGAACAATTCATCAATCTATTGAAGAGGATAATTGTTCTTTATCATAATCTTGTTGATCTCTTGATAATCAATGAAAAGGCACATCAACCCATCCTTAATCTTAAAGAAGAAGACCAGTGCACCCCACGGTGAAGCACTTGGGAATATGAACCCTTTATCTATATTCTCCTGTAGTTACTTCTTCAGCTCCTCAAGTTCCAAAACAACCATTCTATATGGAGTCTTGTATATTGGAAAGGACCCAAGTAATAACATGATAAAAAATTCAACCTCTCATATAGGTGGAAGATGATGAAATTCTTTGTTAAATGCATTAAAATATTACCTCATAATGGGAATGTATTCAAGGATGATATTTTCTATAGACTATATAATTTGAGCTAGATACGCTTGATCATAGAGAAATAGTATCCATGCTTGAGATGATAGTGCTAAAAAAGATCCATCCTCCTCCTTGCAATTATACACAATCAGATAATGATTATAAATATAGATATTAATTTCCTTTACTTAGAAATTTATGTTGGATATGTATAAGGAATGTCAATTCATACCCATAATTACATCAGATTCCACTAAAGAGAATATCAACAGGTTTATTCAGATTTACATCCCACAAATTTTGATAGGGGATGATTTATATACTTGGGATGAAATAATTTCCTCATTTTCCATATTCACTAACAACTATACTTTTATAACTTGTAGTGGTTTTTGAATAGTTATACTAAACTTGTGTGATATGAAATAATACACTGAACTATAATCAAAAGGTGTGTCCACTATTCTTGAATGAATAACTAGTATACCTGTCACCACTTCGTTATCAGGATACACCTCAACATTTGTGATGGAATATTCTCCCAATTACTTACTTTGAGGTTGTTGGCATTAATTTTCTCTGAAAACCATTGTTTTAGGGTAGTAGTTCACATATTTTCCTTGTTCTTTATTGTTGAAACATTGTCAAATAGAATAAGGTTTCACTAGATCATTCCTAACTTCTATTACATTGGTTGGTTTATTCTATCAGTAATCATTGGCTAGGTGTCCTTTATTTCCACACCTAAATCACTTCCTCATTCCCTTTTGAAAAGTTTTGGGGTACTTCTTTCCACACTTTTTATAACTAGGATGTTGAAATTTATTACCACTATTAGATTTATCCATCAAATTGCCAAAATTAAACTCTAGTTTCTAATTATTATCCTTGTGATAACCTTGAGATTAATAGATCTTGATTTTTACTTTGAGGGAACATCAAAAAAATTCCTCATAGCTATCAAATTCCTGAATCACCAGGGATTTTCATAGACTAGATTTTATCCCACCAAAGAAGAAAAAAACTTTTCATTCGGGGGTAATAAATAAACATAGGTGTATCATACAAGTATTGTAAATTTTTACTCATACACACTAATGTATTTATTGTATTTTTACTTTAAGTCATGTAAATCCCTTTCATTTAAATGGTATGAGAAAAATATTTTTTGAAAATAATTTTCTGGAATTCCTTACATCCCATCACTTCAAACTCTTCCTAAGAATTCATATTCTTGATAAATTTCCACCATTAATCAGATTATCCCTCTATACGATAAATAGATAGTATAACATTCTCTTTACAAAATAATTTAAGGATATATAAGATCTTCTCAATGGATTTGACCCATTTTTCTATGATCAATTGAAATTTGGAGGCCTTTGTTGTATAAAGGTCTCAATTGCAGCTTGTTCTTTCTTATGGGGATTTGACAATTCCTCCTTATTCAAATTTATATTAATAAACTAATTCAAATAAGATATTATCATCATAAATTTTATGATTTTTACTCCCACTGGGTTGGTCAAGTCGTTTGGGTAGTCATCACATTTCCCTTCACATTGGTTGTTTACTCGGTTCCTCCTTTTCCCGGACATTGGCTAGAATAAAGGAAAAAATAGAGATGAGTACTTTTAAAACATTAAACATAAAAATGAGAATCCAATAATATTAAAGGGATAATTTATAAATGACATGTATTTCTTTAACTTCTAAATTTCTAGGCTTCAATCTATGTTATCCATTATCTATTTCCTAACATATACTCATATAGGCATTTTTATTCCCTTAATAATTCCTTATAACAAACTTGTGGATTTAAAAAAGAATATCCCCTTGTATTATCAGACCAAGTGTAAATAAAGGCTCATTTTCATGCACCTTTTGATGATCAAGTCTATATTAATGTGCCCTTTTTGGTATTATTTCCCTGAGGTACCTCTGTATCAGAGCCACATCCACTTGTAGTACCTAGAACATGATGTGTTTTCCTAAAAACCACTTACGCTACACTTTACCAAAATTTAAGGATATTTTATTATATTTTATCTTTTCCCTAAGGCTTTCACTATATCTTTTTAATCCTAACCCCAAAAATAAAAATACTTTCCTCTCATACCAACTATGACAACCCCTGTCCTTGTTACACATTAATTCATGATTTATTTCATAATAATACACTTAATACAACCCAGAATATCAATAATCCTAGTTTATTTGGGTAATTAGGTACATTATATAACTACTTAAAAATAATTGGTACATTGGAATTATTGAAAACTTCCTTAACATTCCCATAATATTCAACCATTCTTAAAACTGCATAAGATGACTTTGGGACATACAAAAGAAAGGGGTGAGTTATAAATCCCAGTAAGGGAATAGAAAAAGTATAACATGAATAAATTATTGCATGTTATACAATAGTAATTTCAATTGTACATAAAATTGGTGATAATCATAAACATGAACAATAAGGCATGATATATCATGATAAGATAAAGGCAACACAGGAATATAGAAACAAATTTAAACATGACATTGTAAGCATAAGTAAAGGCTAAACACCAAGAAATAATAACATAATGTTCTTAAAATAACCACAAAAACATCATAAATGTAATATCATGAGACAATAACATTACCAAATTCATTATAGCACTATATGGGCCCACCCATCATAATCATATCATGTACATGCATAAGTGTTCCACATAGATCGTATAATATAAGAATATATATCATCAAATTTAATCCCAATATTAAGTATTATGGGATAAATACATGTAATTATCTAATAAATTAAGTATAGGTACAAAAATATGAATATACATGAGTAGAAATGGTTTTGGTTACACCTCACAAATGTTCAGCATTTAAAATCATAGTGACATTTCAGCAGCATAACAACAGTATATAAAGATTTATAAAATGTTTAAACGAGAGATAGGGGTGGTATATCATCACTTGGAAGTAAAAATTATTTTATAAAAGGTATATAATAACATAATACGACATGAAAATTTTTAAATTTAATAGGCATAAGACAAGGAGGGTTCTTAAATAAAAACATGGCATGGAAAAATCATAGGATAATTTTGGAATTGTAATGGGGGTACATAATGAATCATGTGAAGGATAAATGGGAGTGAAAGGGGGAAATAATAACTTGTAAATAATAATTATGGTAATAGGGATGTGTAATATCATGTCTTTTCAATAGAAATTGGAATACAAAGTGCATTATATAAATAAGGTGCTTGAATAAAGAGGAGAAAGAGAGGATCCTTTACTAAATTTTGGCATAGTAACAACTTAGTAAATGATATAATGAGAGTGGATAAATGATATTAAATTATTATTAAATAAATTTTACAATTGAGGGATCTATATAAATTCATGAAAACACAACAAATTGAGATTTAGAAGGCTAATTACAAAGAAGGTGCTTGAATGGAAAAAAAGAAAGGGAAATCCCTTACCTTGAGAGGGTTATTCCAAAAGCTTGGGAGGATATTCTTGAGAGATTTGGGGAACCATGGTAGGATTATAGAGAGTGTATGTAATATTAAGGATGTTTTATAAGGTTTTTTAGTGAATATTAATGGGATATTTTGTGGGTTTATATAAGGAAAGGGAGGGGAGTTCTTTATTATTTCCAAAACTTAGGTTTTGGACTCTATATAATAAAGTAATAAAAATGACAAAATTTTACATGGTGTTTTCAAATGGTTTCTTACAAAGAGGATTGTTTTTAATTATTTTATAAGACCAAGGGCCTAAATCAATAAAATATTACCATGGTGATGTGGAAGTGAGTCGTGTTTATAATGAATTGATTTAAAAACCTTAAAATATAATATAGGTTTTTGGGGATTCTTAAAAGATTTATAAAATTAGTAAAATAACCTACACATTTATTTTAAATAGGAAACATATATTTTGTCGTGTAAACCATTAATAACATTTATTACTGCACTTTCAGGTCATTATGATGTCATAATACTTGTCGTATATTTATACCATGTTTATTTTTTACTTGAAAATTCAACTATCTCTGAAAATTATGAAAAATTAAATATTGGATAATTTCAACATGATGATTCCAAAAATAATATTTATTTTATCAAAATAATTTTCTAAATATGTGAATTTTCACTTTTAAAACAAGAGTTGACATTTATTGAGAAATGATGGGTTTTTTGACAATATTAGTTTTTGAACCCTTATAAAAATTATATTTGACTTCATAAAAATTATATTGTAATTTATATTTAATAAAAATTATTTAATAATATTATTTTATTAATTTATAATTTATTTTTTAAAATTCATGAATTCATTAAGAAATAATGTCTTAATTGAAATTAGAAATTACACAAAAAATACAATTTGCGTTTTATCATATCAAAATAAAAATCATTTATTATGTAATAACAATTATAAGTAAATATAATAATTATTATATTAAAAATAAAATATACTTATTCATATTATTATTTTATCGATATATTAACCTCTATTAAACCAACAAACACCCTAAGGGTAAGGTGAGCAGTTGTTAGATTTGCATTGGGTGGTTCAGCATACATGGTTTGGATCATGATCTCAATGAGCTTAAACTTGTACCATAAATGGTTTAACTCATGCTTTAGCTATTGGATAATGGATTAGGATTGGTCAAGGTAAAATTCCAATGATTCTATATCCCTTGTAAACTCTAATAAATAATCTTTATAGGGAACAATCCTTCTTGTTGAGACTATCACCTCCTATGTCTGGGTCAATTGGATTTAGAAAAACCCAATATTTATAATAATCATATAATCATTGTTCAATGGATATATTATCAATAGTTATAATGAATAATGGTATCTTAAATTTGATGTGATAAAATATTCACAAATATAAATAAGTGCATAATTTTTCTATATTCATAGTATATAATAGGGAATTTAATTCAATCACAAAGTGAATTTTATTTATAAAATTTTGGGTCATTATAGATATGTTTTTGAAGAAGAATCTAGAAATGAAAATTGGGTTTGGTGTATGAATGAATATATTGACCAAATTGAAAAGAAAAAAAACATGGGAGATTGTTTCGAGTATAGTATATAATAATGTTATTAGGACTAAATGTGTCTTCCAGAATAAACTGGATGAAGATATATTAGTAATTTGAAAAAAAAATCACAGATAGTGTGAAAGGGATATTCCCATATCAAATGAATTTATTTTGATGAGAAATTTTTACCTATTTCAAGGATGAAAACTATTCGTCGATTCTTAGCCATAGAATTGAAATAAAATTTCAAAATTATCTAAATGGACATCAAATTGGAATTTTTTAATTGGGTTTTCAAATAATAAGTGTACATTAAATATCTAGATGTTTTTACTTTCCATGAATATGAGAAAAAAGTTTTTAGGATAAAGAAGGCGTTATATGGGATGACTAAAAAACTTAAAGTATAGTATTCAAGACTTGATCAGTTTTTGAAATGACTCAGTTTTTAGTGTGGTAGAGTTGATTAAAATCTCTATTTTAATAATGAGAGTGATAAAAGTATGATAGTGTTGGTTTATATCAATTAAATACTCATTGGTGGATCAAATAAATCATAGTGAAAATATTTCATAGAATTCATGTAAAATCAGTTCAAATAGTCAATTATAGTTGAACTAATGTATTTCCTTGGTTTACAGGTGATGAAGTGAATCAATGGAACATTAATTTCTCAATGAAAATATGACAAGGAGGTTCTAAGAATATTTGAAATGGATAATTCCAAGGAGATGATGACTCTGGTGGCTATATGGATGAAACTGTGACGAGAAGATAAAGGAAAAGTGGTTGATGCTATGGAATACAGGTAGATCATTTTCAGTCTATTGTACTTGATAGTGAGACAAATTAATATTGTTTTTTCTATATTATAAGTGGCATGGTATAAAAATACTCCCTAATAAACCCACTTAATCATAGTGAAAATAATACTTTGGTATATCAAGGGCATGGTGGATGTTGGTTTTTTTTATAATGAAAAATCTCAGCAAGATTTATTGGGTTACAAAGATACAGAATGGGAAGATTTAGAAAATGATAGAAAATAAACATCAGGTGGTGCATTCTATCTTAGAAGATTTTGTACTTCTTGGATAATAAAGAAAAAATATTTCATTTCATTAAGTGTCATAGAATCTGAATATATTATGGTTACTCAGTCTTTCACATAGTTATAATGGATAAAGAAATAGCTTGAGGATAGGGGAGTTGAAATGAAGTCTCCAATCAGAATCCATTGTGATAATTCAAGTTCTATAAATCTTGGTAATAAAAGAGTCCATTACTCATGGATGGAGAACATTGAAATCAAGTATCATTTTATCAAGAAAAAGTTGGTTCATGGGCTTATGAGTTGGACATGGGCCTATAGAACTACAGGTTGCAGATATTATGATAAATACCTTTCCCAAATAAGTGTTTGAATGGCATCAACTAGATCTTGGATATTATTTGACTACATACACATGAAAAAGTATAGATGTGGTCTCCCCCTGCTCTCCTCAAAGAATAGTGTGTGTTTTTCCTATGTGATGATATATGTTATTTACCATATTTTGGACCTCAAAGAAGTGACCTTTTGGTTCATTGAAAAATGTGAGAAATTTTTTTGATCAAGATAGGGGGAATTTTAAATTTGATAATAATGGAGAAGTTATTTTAATGGTGATAAATCGTGAGATAATTTTTTGATTCTATAAGTTTACAATATGTGAATGAATAATTTCTTCTTCTCATGTACCACATATTATGTTATAATTATTATAGAGGAATGGTCATCAATCGATATCGATAATGAAGTGACTCATTGATGAAATTTTTATGTTATTCTTGTTTCTCACTTAGAGCATGTATCATGTAGGATTAGAGTATGTGTTAATTAAATAATTTATCCTTGTCTGGAGTCTCAAGAATAGAATTATGGTAGAATATGGAAGATCACAATGTGGTTTCAACATGCAATAAGCAGATGAATGATATCAATAGGTGATGATTTCTCAAAATACCCATAGGGGGAGATTGTTGGGCAAAATTTCCTCATGGTAGTAGAGTAGTTTTTTTGGGATGGTTGTGTTTGTTGACAAAAGATGGATGACAAGGTTAGTTATATAATTCCACTGTATTTTTTAAAATGGATGTTAAAAAATCCCCATGATAGATAAATGGAATATCTTGAAGGGGTATAAGAAGTTTCATATACAAGGTGGTAGTTTTTCCTAGTGTTTTCAAAAAATTTGGGGTCCAAAATTTTCACAAAGTAAAAAGGTGTTTTGGAAAAGGATGTATTTTCATGTAAATGTAAAAGTTTCACAAAAGGATAAAAGTGTTTACTAAATTTGTTTGAAATTGAATATTCAGGGACACCATATCAAAATATGTAAAAGGATAGTGTTTCATGCATGTTTTAAAACTTTTGAAAGTCATAGTTGCATGATATAGTGTAGAGTTGTGTGTTTCAACAAAATATAGATATATTTTCATGACATCAATGAGTTGTGATCTAAAGGAAATTTCAAAACATTGATGATTAGTGCAAAAATAATGTGTCATGCATATTCAAAGGTGTGCAAGGTGGTTACATGAAGGGTTAGATGTGTCTATATATAGACAACTACCCACCCCCTCATTTGATTATCCAACTCTCGAATAATTTTTGGTCTTTGAATCACAAAATATTTGTTTGAATATATTTATTGTGTGAAGTAGTGACTCAAGCATCAGTTGCGCATTGAAAAGGTACTTTTTTCCATAAGACCAAGTGAGTTACACAATAATCTAAATTTTTTTGAATGTTTAGAGTTTCGTGATGAGATGAATATTTTCAAAAAAGTTAATGTTTCATAAAAAAACATAAAATTTAAACAAAAGCTGATAGAGTTGATTTAAATTCATGGACCTGCTGTGTGAAATCGAAAGTTGTAAAAACCTATATAGATTTTCCCAGAGTTTACATGGTGAAGAGTTACTCATCAAGTTGATGAAATTATAGCTTCATAATGCACCAAATGAGGTGTAATAAATATTTATTCAAGTTATCAAAAGAATAATCTTCTGAAGGATCAGTAAGAAAAAATAATTTGAGAGGGTAGTGTGCTTTAAAATTTTTATTAGTAGAAAACCATGAGGGAAAGTGAGTTTACTCCAAACTTTATAATAGATGTGTGTTTTATTTTATTTCATATATAGGAACATTGTCTATTTATACTCCTTGGACATAACCCAGTGTGGGTGAACCAAGTAAAATTATTTTTTTTCATGTATGCATTCATTTATTCTCATAAATCACTGTGGTAAAGGTAGAGAAGAGTGTGTTTGTTTAATGGAAAATAAATATCCAATGGATAATTTGTTTTAATATATCATACCTTTATTCACCCCCCCCCCCAATGTATTCAAACTAGTTGCCCTAACATTAATATATGTATGTACATATATAACCCATCACATGGAATGTTCAAGTCAAATAAATGACACATAGAACATATATTGATAAGGTTTAAGTAGTATAATAAATTAATTTTAAATTCTATGTAATTATGTAATATATGTGGAATATACTATCTAGAAACACATCATGTGATTTTATTCATCTTTTATCTGGGGAACATGCCTATGGACTGGGCATGCTGTACTATCGTGGAAATTAGTAGAGTACAAAATGCATACGTGGGATACATGTCATGTGGTCTATGGGTTATATGTTTATCAGTCACACGTGTTTTGTAAAAACACATGGATCGTCTTAGATTAATTGACTACATGTTATGTATGAAAGTTAAATTCCATGGGGTCTGGTTACTTTTTCATTGGAATGGATTTTTCAACACTTGGTGTATTAAATGCACACTGTGTGTAAAAAATGAACATGTTTTGAATTAATTTTTTAGTTTTTTTGGGTGCATTAAACATGGGTACACGGTGTATACCAATTATCTACACATAATGTACCCTTGTGTTGTCTGTACAGAATCCTTGGAACCTCTATATGAGTTATTCAAATGTTCTTCACTCAAAATTAATTGATTTATTGATTATATTTTTGAAAATTAAGATGAAGAAGAGAATATCTTGTGACTTAGATTAAATAACAATTAAAACAAAATTGAAAACTAATAATAAATTCATAAATAAATAAATTTATTTAAATAATTACAAATTAATATGTGACTACTCTAATACCACTTAAAAATTTAAGGCATAGTGGAAGAACTAGCAAGATATTCCTAACTTAGATTTTTTCATAATCGATGATTAATCTGAGATGTACATAGATGAAAATTTTCATTACCAATAGAATTGAATCAAAGATTAATTTATGTGAGAATACCAAAACCAAACATAGGATCATTACATAATTATTTACAATTAATTTATGCAGTTAAATAATTAACTTGTGATGAATTATTTCATCATTGATGAATATGACAATGTCTCTACATATTATCATTGTTGTATTATAGGAATCAAGTGTAGACTCCATCCAGAGGTGATCCAAACAAGTACCATGAACCTTTGAGAGTCGTCATAGGGATCTATGAGTTATATCATGGAAGATCTTAATGCTTGCATCATTAGTTTTAGATTTAAATGAAAATTCCTTCTAAAAAGGATTCTACTTGATCTCTCTATAATGAAGAGGGGTGTTGAAGGATGGTCACTCTATATTCTTAACAGCATTATTGGATAAGGGATATCTAGGTATTGAGAGAATTGTATATAATAATTGTGAAAAAATAACACAAATGTATAGTGTTTGGGTTGGAAATAATATAATTAGGTTTAAATAGTTCTAGGGTTAAAAAATAATAATTGTACATGTGGCCTTATTATTTACTTTATCCTCGTGGCCATGTCAATAATTATAATATTATTATAATTATTTATTGATATGGAAAACCCCAAAAATTTATTACATGTTATTTATTAAATAAATTATTTAAATTTATTCAAATAATATTTAATATATATATATATATATATTATCTCTCACTGAACCTTTAAGTTCAGCTCACCATTCCTCTATAATATTTATTAATCCTTGAATAGTGACTATTTATTAACAAATAAATATAATTTAATTATTCTATAATAAATAAATAGATATTATATTCATTAAATAAAAAATAAATTTTTGTTAAATATTCTTCTCAAAAAATATTCTCTCGAATAAATCATGATAGAATATATGATACCAATATCATCATGAATAGTTATTAAAACATTCATGGTGATAATATTTTTTCAACATATTAAATAATATTTAATATTTAATATTTAACTAAGGATCTAGATACACTTAGTGTGTGATCCTCTAGGCCTCTTTCTTAATGAAATTAGGTGGAGCCACCCAAAGTCAATAGTTAGCATCTAGATACCCTCCAAGTCATTCATATAGAAATAAGTTAATTTTGAAATGATAAAAAACCTCATACATATTCTTATTGTGTAATATAATCTCTTTATCATGGTATCTCTAATCAAACAGGTTGCATTATGGTTTCATCAAACTATTCCCTTGATGTCTCTTTCTTTGAACTTTCAGAAATGAACCTTCCAATAGAGTACCATGTCTATAGATTTATTTAGGCTATTTCATTACCATATAAAGTCCTAAGATATCAACTTTCATTAAATAATGGAATGGAAAAATACATTCTCATATTATTCATTAATGCAATATTACTTCTGACACACCAAACATATCCTACTTCACCTCAAACATATGTTGTCATGGTTTTCATTAATAAATAGAAGTACATGGCTAATCTTAAACATTAAAAATAATTGAAAATTATAAGGATCAATACACATGTACACATATAGAAACATCCATTAACATCTATAAATGTGGATTTCCAACTGGTGGATCATGTTCTCATAATCTCCTACACTAAAAATTAAAAAGGGTGTACATCATGAGAAATTTCCTCAAAGTACTCTGAGTATCCACCCCTGATGGCCTATATCATTTATCTCCCATCAAATTATATCATTATTGGATTTGGTTCCCCAGAACAAACTCCTAAGTACTTCATGATTACAAGTATTCATTTCTAGAATAGTAATGAAGTTTCTTATCATATCATGATTTTTCCTCTGTAAGAAATAGTATGTGATAATATCCTAATAATATATGTCACGTAAAAATATAAAATCATTTCCCTACTATGATAAAAACCTAGAGGTTCTGTGACATTATTCGTAAACATGTATGTTCTATAGTTAGATGATATAATTTGATAGGACACAAATGATATAGGCTCTTAGGGGTGGAGACGCATAGTAATTTAAGTCACCCTCTCATGGTGTGCTCCATTTTTAATTTCTAGAGAATAAGATTATAAGAATGAGACCCACTAATAAGAAACACACGTTTATATGTGTAATTATATATTATTATCTGTGGACATGTGTATTGATCCTTAGACATCCAAATTATCATTAATGAATACTATAAGATTCATATTTTGATGTATTGATGAAAACCATAATGAAATATGCTCGTAGAGAGGTAGGATATGTTGGTTGCATGATGAGTGATATTTAATTAATAGATAATGCAAGGAAGGATTTATCCCTTCTGACTATGAATCAATGTTGATATCTCAGTCACTTTGATAGTAATGGATCTTCCTGGATAAATTCATGGACATGGGGTTTTGTGGTAATGTTAATTTCTAAAAATTAAAAGAAAAAAATATCAATCACATAGGTTGATGACATAAGTATAAAACATATTTGATTAGATATATTTTAATAAATGGATCATATTATATAGAAACCATTTTTAGGAGTTTTTATGTCATTACGACATTAATTTCTTGTTTTATGGGTGCCTTTTGCATGTTTCTAGATGTTAACCTTGTATTTTATCCATATCTACCTATTAACACTAATAAATAGGCCTAAAGGGTCCCACACTAAGTGTATCTAGAATTTTGGTTAAATTTAATGTTTAATTTAACAAGTTAGAATAAATATTATTCCTACATTTTGGTTTGATAATTATTTGGGTTTGGTTGATCACTAAGATTTAATCGCACGTTTATAAAAATAATAAGTGAGTTAAATAGTAATCATAAATATTTATTTGTAATATTTTTCAAATATAATATTTATTAAATTTATCAATGAATAATGTAGTTATAATTATTTGTTAAATAAATAGTTATTATTCAAGGTTAGGTAAATACTAAGAAGGATAAGCGGGTAGAGCTTAACGGCTCAGTTGGAAATGAAGTAAATGATATTTCATTATATATTCTTAAGTTATGCACATGTCAAGTTAATAATAATAATAAATTTATTATTATTATACATGTGTTCACCTAAGAATTATATAATTGGAATGGGTCATATATGAAAATTTTTAACCTAAATCCTTCCATAATAAATATCTAATTATATCAATTTATATATACACAATTATTATGTACAGCAGATAGAGAGAAGATATCTCAATACCTATAAAGAGTTCTAGAGATCTAGAGTGTTCTTTATCCTTATCATCTCCCAATATATTTAGAGAACATCATTAATTATTCTTCATTAAAGATATTTCTTCTACTATCAACCAAGAAAGAAGCAAGTGATCGAGATCAAACATACTAGAACCCAGCGATTCTATAGATATGGTTAGAGATTGTGGTTCATGTGTAGATCACTGCTAGAAGTATTTTTCACTTAAATCCTATAGTTCAATGATGGTACAATGAGATCGAGTAAACTAGATCATCAATGAATAAATAATTACAAGTTTAGGTAATTCTATATCATCTTATAAATTACATGTGATAATCCTCATATTCACTTTTAGAAATTTAATTAAGTCTTGTAATCCTCAAATTCTATTGGTAATGATATCATTTGTTTTGTACAGTTTTAATTATTCATAAATAAAGTCTAAAAGTTGAGTTTACCATACTAAATAGATATTTCCACTATTCCTAAAACTTTTTAGTGGTATAAGATCAGGTCACATGGTTAATTTAGAAGTATTTATTAATCATTGATTGAATGGTACTTATTTTCAAAATCTTTTACTTCAGATCTATTCATTATTGAAATGAAAACATTGGTTTCTCTTCAATTTCTTATTTCTAACCCACATAACCAATAAATGGGTTACATTAAAATAATGAAACATCCAAAAATTATATCTAGAGATTCCAAGGGTTATATTTGGATAGCACAAACATAAAAAACATGTACCAAAAAATATACATCATGTTCCTGTGTATATTGTATGTATCTCACATCGATATCAGATCATTTTGATAAAATCATATCAGTCATCTAATAAAATTGGATCAATGTGTATATCTTGAAAAGGCTAGCATATACCCTGAAGGACCATAAATCATGTAAAATTCATACATGGAGTGTCATCCTCATGTCATCAGGATGGAGAACATTGTGGTTAAATCATGCTATGTATCTACAACATGACACAGGGACTAAAAAACCATGAAACTTTTAGATCCTAGGTCATGTAAGAAGTTTACGTGTCTATGGTATGGAAATTCACCCAATCCCAAGGTATGTTTCATGGACACAAGTAGAAGAGATTTCATCCCTGTAACCCATTACATATCATGTATTCTTCTATAAAAATGTGTTAAATTTGACATGGAGATAAGAATTAATTATATAATTAAATCTATCCCCATGTATTTTTTTGTCATTTATTTAAAAGTGCATTCCATATCATATTATTGTAAATTATATATTCAATTAATTTCTATAATAAATTATAAAAACTAAAAGTTTTTCATGGTCTTTACTTATATTTTTCTCTATGAACAACAATATAATCACATGTGGTGTAATTAACATGCGTTCTATGTGTCATTTTTTATAGCACATTCCATATAATTACCTATCACACGATGTATGTTGGATTCCAAGGGAATGCACAAGCACAAGGATCATGCCAGGTAGTTTGGATAAGTAATTTTTTTTCCTTCATGTACCATTTTTTACAATATTAATTATAAATAAAATTAATTTATTTTGTTTAAAATTATGAATGATTGAAATTAAGGTTTCTGAGATCGAATTAATATAAATTGGATAAAGTTGATTAATTTATGACATATGAACTTAATTAAAGAATTTATAGAAATAATGGATAACTAGATTGAAAAAAAATTGTTTGTTTTATGTTGTGTGGATGATAATGATATTAGACCAAACTTGTGTATGTGATTTGTTTCCTTTTAATTTATTAAATTAAAATTATTATCTACATGTCATCACCTCCACCTTATTTTTTAAGGGTAAATATTCTCAGGGTTTCTTTTATGTAAATCTATTTATCTAATATATTGGATCCCCTCACCTGTGTGTGGGTAGAATCTTATGTATGAATGGATCTTCTATGTGAGAGGAGGTAGTATGGGTCTCGTAGTCAAGGAAAAAACAATCAAATAGAGACATAAATGCTCAGGTGGAATACTGCAATATGAACCAAGTTGTGATTCAAGGTATTTTCTTCTAGTGTATAGGGTTAGTTTTCCATCCATTAGATAAACTAACCATTAGATCATCTCATGATAATGCCACTTATACTTTATTTTCTTCATTTTCATGGCTGATTATTTATGATTTTAGATGTTATGAGATTACTTAAAAAATTAATTAACAAGCATGAAAGATGGAATAAAATAAAAACCGTATTATGAATGAATTTTATCAGACATGGTTGGTCAATCACTTAAGTAAAATCTACTTAATATTAAAAATGTATGGGATAAGATAAAATTGATTTTTTATGAAAAAGGATAAAAATACCTCAACCAAAATATACAGTTGGTATAACCTTCTATTAATTATGTTAGAGTCGAACCACTACTACAAAACATGCCTTTAATCGCGTTGGTAATTATCAGCACTATAACAAAATGCTAATAAATGGCATATTTATCAGCTCTATATAAATTACTGATAAATTTAACATTTTATCAGTGTGTTTTTTTTAGTGATGATGAAATAAAAACTTTGCCAATGCTTTATTTTTAGCACTAATAAAGCTATTCTTTATCAGTGCATTATTTTTTAGTGCTGATAAAAGGTATCTTTTATCAGCACTTTATTTTAACACTGATATAGGGTATCCTTTATCAGTGCATTGATTTTAGCACTGATAAAGGGTATCCTTTATCAGCGCTTTATTTTTAGTTTTGATTAATATTTATTTAAATAAAATTAAATAATTATATAAATTAAAAATAAAAAATGTGTTTATTAAAAAACTATTCTGAATTTTATTAATTAAATAATTATTGATAAAAATGAATAGTTTGATTATAAATTATTAATTATTAAAAAATTTATTAATTAGATAAGTATGATAATTAATGTTATTAAATTGTATGTATTAAATATATAGATATGTATTAATGTATATAAATATTATTTATATATTACAAATTATTTATACACTTTACATTAAATAGTTATATGTTTATTGAATAATGGTTTATAATTAAAAATTAATATTAATTAAAAATATTGACTATAATTGTATAGTACTCGACATATAATTGAATGTCGTTTGATTTCTCAATTTAACATAGATCAAATGTGTGTAATATTGATTTTACATATACATAATTAATGAATTTTTATATACAATGCACAAACACAAAACTTATCCATTTTTTCAATATTGTTAAAGTGTACTTGTTCTTAATTTATTCGATTTCACTCAATTTTAACATAGATGCATGCACGTAAATGGAGATTTTTATTAATAATGTTAAAAATATATTTGTTAAAACTATTTTTAAATAAATATATTTATAAATGTACATTAACTATATCTATACAATTATATCTTTATAATTATAAATAAATAAATATTTTCTTAAAAGTTTTTATAAAATTATAAATAAATAATTATGTATATTTAAATAATTATTAAATTTATAATAAATTTACTTAAATAATGAATATATTTACTATATTAATATTTATATATATTTATTAAATATATATGTATGATTATATAAATATATATAATGATATAAATAATATTTTTTTTTAAATGTTTCTATAATTGGAAATAAATATTTATAAAATTATAATAAATATATTTAAAGGGGAATATATTTTTTATATTGATATTTATATATATTTATTTAGTATTTATTAATTTTTACAACTTTTTTATTTATATTTATAATTATAAATCCTTTAACAGTGCTTCATTAATAAGAACTAATAAAAGAATCTTTATCAGTGCAGAAAAAGCGCTGATAAAGATAAGGATTTATCAGTGCTCTAATTTTAGCACTGATAAATTTTGGTTTTATCATCACTTATTTATAAGCGTTGATAAAAGTGTCTCGAACTATTTGAAAAACCCTAACCATTTGCAAACTCATCACGATATCAGGAGATTTCCACAAAAGCCACCCGCTGTCGGTGCTCCTCCTCAGTGAATCGAAGCTCAAATAACACCACTCGACTGTTTCAGGTTCTCATTTTAGGTGAATTGAAGCTCAAAACACACCAATCGACTATTTTCGGTGCTCCAATTATAGTAACATCTCATCCAACATCTAGTTTCCGATTACAGTTGTGATGCAGGTGGGGTTTCACATCAATTTCCGTCAATTTCTCCACCCAATGTTGGTGGTTCCATGCCCTAAAAATTTTAGATAATTTAATATTCCTGATTGGTTAATTTTCAAATGATTTATAGTTTATTTTTGTGGTGTGAACATGTTTTGTAAATTCTTTGACATTCATTTGGGTTTAAAATAAATTTTCTAAAGAGAAATTGTTATTTTTCTATATAGGCCTTGTTGTGAAATAATAGTGGAAGTGTTAAAATAATTGTTTGAGTGGTGAGAAATGTGTTTTTGTGGGTACTTAAGGTGTGTGTGTGTTGAAAAAGGATTTTTTGATGGTAAATGAATCATTTTGGTCATGTTAGTCTTGTTTTGTGCCTTTGAGTATAAGTTTTAAAGTGTTTAAATAATGAAGAATTGGTTTTAGAAATGAAATATGAGATGTGGAAATGGTTTATAAAATGGTGTGAGTGATGTGAAATGTGTTTTCAAAGGTTTCGGTGTGCTTTGTGCTGGGATTGGGTTTTGTAATAAAAAATGGCTATGTTGTTTTTGTGTGTTTTAGTGTCGTGTTTCGTGGAAGGGTTTTATGGGTTGTTTGAAAGGAGAGAATCATTTCTTCAAAGGTTCATATATGTGGATAGGTTTGGAAGTTAGTTATTAAAATAAATTGACATACTTTTCCATGTTGACCATGTTATACCATTTTTTTAATGGGAGTTTTAAATTGTTTTAAAGGATTGAATACATGTTTTGAAAATGATTTTAGGTTTTGTACAAATTTTTAAAAAAAGGGAATTGCTATGGAATTGGTTGTGAATTGGTGTACACTCTGGTTTTGCTAATTGTAATTGTTTTATAAATTATTTAATATATTTTTTGAATTATATAATTGTTGAAACTTATGTTTGATGTGGTTATGTGGTGAATTTGATTTTAAATATATCATTTTCATGTGAACTTGGGTGTGTTTTTTATGTAAATCCTTACAGTGCCTCAAGGGGTTATTTAAGAAAACTTTTTAAATGAATTATTAACATACATAATAGGTGTGAGGAATGTTTGTGAAATTATTTGGTGTGCGTATGTTTTCAAATGGGGTTTGGGTGTGAAAGTAGTGGCACACTATGTGTACTTTGTTTGGCATGACTTATGTTTGTAAATGTGTTCTGTTAGTGACATGTGAATGTGAAACTTGATTGAGAACAAATAAAGGGGAATCCTAGGTAATTGGGTAACTTTATTGTGTTGTGTTAGGGAATATTGATGTTTTCATAGTAAAATCATTGTCCATAGAATTAATGTATTGTTTCATATTTATGATTAATTCGTTTATTTTTAGTATTACTCGCATAATAATTATTTGTTATATAGGTGGATTATTTTATTCAAGTTGGGGTGGTTTTTCCAACATTCATACTTCTTCTTCCTTAAAATCTATTCACCCATACAATGGTGCATTTATCACTTTCTTTATAGTTACCTCAACTTCCTTTACAGGAAGAGAAACGATGATGCCTCTACTCATCATAAGGGTAATCTTGATGTTTTCACAGTAAAATTATTGTCCATAGAATTAATGTATTGTTTCATATTTATGTTAATTCATTTCTTTTTATTATTACTCACATAATAATTGTTTTCTTATACAGGTGGACTCTTTTGTTCAATTTGGTGTGATCTTCCCATCTTCCATTATCCTTCTCCCTTAAAACATTTTTACCCATGTAGTGGTTCATTTATCACTTTCTTTCAAGTTTCTACCACTACCTTTGCAAGAATAGAAATGGCCCTACCTATGCTCAATCACAGAGGTAATATTTATGTTTACACAGTAAAATCATTGTCCGTAGAATTGATGTATTATTTCAAATTTATGTGTAATTTATTTCTTTTTAGTATTACTCACATAATAATTGTTTTCTTATACAAGTGGATTCTTTTGTTTGAGTTGGGGTGCTCTGTAAAACTTTCATGCTTCTTCAACCTTAAACTCTTTTCACCCATGCAGTGGTGCATTTATCACTTTCCTTCAAGTTACCTCTACTTCCTTTATAGGAAGAGAAACGACACAGGCTCTACTCAATCACAAAGGTAATCTTGATGTTTTTATAGTAAAATTATTGTCCATATAATTAATGTATTATTTTATATTTATGTTTAATTTATTTCTTCTTAGTATTACTCACATAATAATTGTTTTTGTATACAGGTGGATTCTTTTGTTCAAGTTGATGTGGTTTGTTCGAAGCTTCTCATGTATTGTTGGAATTTAGAAAAAGAAATTAAATGTAAATTGTGGTAAAATTGACAGTTAGGATTGTTTTTTAATGTATGTAATAATTTTTATTTTATGTAATTGTATAAAACAATGTTTTAAATTTCTATAATATAATTTTTTTACTCGTATTTGTGTTGTAAATTTCATTTCATTTAAATTTTGTAATGGTACTTGTTATTGTTGATATATCTGGTGTGTTTTTGTTGCTTCTGGTACTTATGGTGTTGTGGTGTTCTATAACAGCACACTGCAGTGGTGCTATAGTGTGTTGTTACAGTATACTACAGTATGGATTTTTATCAGTGCTTTTGAAAGTTCTAATAAAGAAATATTTTAGCGATGCTTTAAGAAGCATTGATAAATGTGTTTTTATCAGTGATTTCTAAATCACTGATAAATGTTATATTTATAACTTCTTTTATTAGCACTGATAAATGTTCCATTTATCAGCACTGAAAAAATTCATGGTCTTTTAACATCTCTCACATTTTCAGCGCTTTTCTAGTGCTGATAACGGCCATTTCTAGTGCCATCAAAGGCCTATTTTTTAGTAGTGAACCAATAGTTTTAAATTATTGACCATCCCAATTTAGAATTATTTAAATTATTAGGGAAATTTTAGCTTGAATTTTTTTATTGAATTAAAATGGTTTACATCCAGGGTTGACTATCTAAGAAGGACTTGGTTTGACTGAGTAGAAAGTGTTAATTAAATAATTATTCATGAGATTAGGGTTTGGGTCTACTAAATATATCAAGGAATTATTAGTTAATGTATTTTGAAAGTTATAAATACTTAAAACCCTTCAAATAACTTGATTGGACCAATTTTGAGCCATGATTAGGGGAATATGGGTCCTTTCCACTAGAATATATATATATATAAGGATATTATAAAACTAATGGTAAGGGGTATTAGGTTTCAATAAAATATTGGTAGATTAATAAAATTTAATTTAAAATTATTAATATTGTTTGGTAATAAAGGAAGTACTAATTATCTACTCTTAAGTTTATAATAATGGAAAATCATACAAATTCGACCATATCATTATGATCCATACTAGATAATGATACCCTTCTCACTTGTGTGGATTTTTATGAATGGTATAGGTACTTTCACATTAAACTATGTAATGAACGGAAATTATATGTTTTGTAAACCCCACTTCCTGAGTCTCTTTCAAAAGTGTCTGGTAAGGAATAAGTATCTCTCTGCCTAAAAAAATTGTACAATGCAATGGATGTACAATGTTTCATTTTATCCTCTATATCTAGTTATATTCTAAATAAATATGAGAATATAGATGCATATAGAATCATATCTCACCTTTGTGGTATTTATCAAGTGAATGAGATATAAGAGAGATATGACATCTCCAATTCACTATTCATGTTCAAGCTTGGAGATTCACTAGTATATAGGCCTCATGTTTTCAAGATGATTAGATATATAGTACACTTATAAATCATGATGTTTAAGTTCCCTTATCGGTCGATAATTAATTTTTTATTAAAGGATGTTAGAACGCCAACCAAATATCATTTTGTCTTCACTACCTAAAACCTTCCTTGGTTTCATTGTGAATTATAATATAAACTATAGCAAGAATAATATTTTGGAACTTCTTAATATTATTCTTAAAGTTAATAAATCCATTGGGAATTATAAACCAATGGTCCTTATTGTGAATAAGAAATGTAAGAACAATGAAAAGGGTCTAGAGACTCATTCAGAGTCTAAGTCTCTAGAGAACCATCCTTCCAAAAAGAAGAAGATCCAATGGAAAGAAAAGAAAAGGAATGTGGTGTGTTTTTCATGCGGAAAGAAAAAAACTAGAATAGGAACTACATCCAGCCAAATAATCAAGGGGAAGCTTTAGTTGTGTTAATTATCAATCATAATATTTCTATGTTTAGAAGTTGGGTATTAGATACTTCATGTGGTGCTCATATTTTTATCCAAATACTAGAACCAAGTATATTTTGGAAGGCTTCCAAAGGTGAGGTGGATCTATGGGATGCCAATGGTTCGAGGTTGGATACTCTAGGCATTAGATACTACCACCTCACATTTCTAATAGGAATGATTTTGGTTTTAATAAAATGTCATCATGTGCCTAGTTTTACTAAGAACATCATTTATATTTCTTATTTAGAGATGGATGTATTTATTTTCAGAATTGCAAATAAGAGTTAATATATTATAAAGATATAATATGTTATGGTTTGGCATAATTGAATAATGTTCTTTATATATTATATTATGAAAACTAAATACTATATAATTCTAACAAATAAAATTCACATGAATCATTTCACACCTATTTGTGGCATCACCAACTTGGTCATATAAACTAGAATTTTTTGATGAAGCTCTATCAAGATGGTTACTTATACTATTTTGATCTTAAACCACTTAAAAGATGTTATGATTATTTATAAGGAAATGTGACCAAACCACAATTTTGTGGTCATGGTGAAATGGCCACAGATCTTCTATAATTGGTACACACTAAATCCTTCCATTATCGTTTTGGGTATATTCATTATACATGGCATTATACATATTAAATTGAGTACTAACTAAAGCATAAAATGGTATTCCCTTTGAGTTATAAAGTTTAAAGAAAAAAAATTTGTTACATGCTCTTTCATGGGGGTGTGTGGTGTTTGTTAAATATAGTTCAAGAAGTTAACTATCACACTAGGGAATAAAGTGTATCTTTATAGGTTACCCTAAGTAAACAAGGGGATACTACCTCTATGATACCTTAGATAAAAAAAAGTTTTATTTGTTATGAAATATGTATTCCTTAAGAGGGAATATATCTCTAAGAAGGATATTGGGATAAAGATAAAAATCCAAGTGGCTTATGCTCAAAATACACAAGATTTGGTATGGGAACAAACTCCACAATTCATTTTGGAAGAAGTTGTTCCTAAAACACAAGTACAAAATAGAAAAACAAGAAAGATTAGAGAACTAAAAGATATGGTTTTATAGTCATAGAATATGGTGACTCATTATTAGTTTATAATAATAAACCTTTATCCTATAAGGAGTTAGTAGAGATCTCAGAATCTACAAAATGGTAAGAATAAATGAATTTATAGATGTATTTCATATACCAAAACTATTTGTGGATTTTGGTTGATCCTCTAGAAAATGTAAATCCCATTAGCATCAAATGAGTGTTCAAGATAAATATAGACATGTAAGGTTAGCTTAGTGACTATAAAGCATGTCTAGTGTCTACAGGGTTTAAATAGGTTTAAGGTGTTTACTATAAATAAAACCTTTCTTTTATTTTCCATATTTAAATCCATCATGATTCTACTTACTATAGAAGGTTTAAATGACTATGAGATTTGTCATATGGATGTAGAAACTACTTAACTTAATGAAAACCTTTAGGAATATATGTATATGACAAACTAGAAGAGTTTCTAACCTGATACAAGGCCAAAAAGGCATACAAGTTGAAAAAATAAATTTATGGATTAAATAAAGCATCGAAGTCAGGGATATTTCAGTTCTTCAAATATATAAAAGAATTTTTTTCATTAATAATTATTGGAATCCTCATGTGTTAATAATGTTTTAATGATAAAAAATCATATATATCCTACAAATCCTATTTAATCTATATCAAATCTTGTGTACAAATGATTAGTTTCTTTATGCCTTAAATAATTATTGTAAACGATTTTTTTTATAATAAAATTATTTTATAAATGATTAAGTTTAATTAATTCGGTGGATATCACTGTTTAAGTCTGCATACAGATATTTGGATAAGACCTAGACACCGTGACCCAGACATTGTGGCCTAGGCACCGTGACCCAAACATTGTGACCCGGACACCGTGATCCAGACACCATAACCCAAACACTATGACCCAGACACCATGACCCAGACAGTGTAACCCAGACACTGTGACCCAGACACCATGACCCAGACACCATGACCTAGACACCGTGACCTAGACACCGTGACCCAGACACCGTGAACAGACACCATGACCATACACCATGAATCAAACACCGTGAATCAGATACCGTGACCAGACACCGTGATCCTAACACCGCATATGTGCTACCAGTTCTTGATCTCTATATGACTGTGTCATCATAACTATCTCAACAATAAAATACAAATAAAGAGACACAGTTTCATGGAGACACCGCTTCTAAGTGATATCGTTTCCATACAGAGTGTGACACCATTATTTAATCTATTTTTTCATTTCTCAATTTAATTTATAACGGTGTTATTTGAATCTTTTAAATGCACTGTCATAATTAATGTTTCTTTGTAAACATGTCACCTAAAAATACGAGGTACGAGGTGCATAATACATGCATTATTTCATCTCAAACACATTCACTCCAAGAATAAAAAGAACAGCAAGGCTAGAATCAAAATAAGAAGATATAGAAACAAGTGTATGTGCAATAATGAAGAAGCACGAGCATTCTTGAAAGAAGAACCATCACATGAAACTCGACACCTCTAAATAACACATGAATCATACTCGAATCCTAGAGTCGAGAATATTTTCTCACTATCAACTCCATGAAGAACATGAACCAAATCTAGCTAACTTGCGATACTCTACTTTCCGCAAGAGGACTCGATTCTTGCATCTGCTTCATCCTAGAAGTTCAGAGCTGCATAGAACAATACTTATAGCACTTATAACCTTATCTCATCATCTTTGATCTTTTGTGTGTTGTTTTTATCTTTCAAGTAGTTTGTGTGTGTGTGTGTGTGTGTATAAAAACACACACTATATTCTGTATTAAAATGAAGGATACAGGATATCCTTTCTCATACATCTTTTTACACTTGTGTATTCCCACGGATAAGTGTGGAAGAGGTCCCTATGTGACCTGAAAATTCATACCCATGAAGAACTATGGAAGAGGTCATGTGACCTGGATAGTCCTGTGTACTATTGTTTACCCTGATCCTGGGTGTGGGTCAAGTTTATTAATATAAACTACTTGGGGGCGGGTGATCACCAAGTAGAGTGGATTAAGTCTCGGCTTGAGATTGAACCACTTATTTTATATCTGTTGTGTTGTTTAATTTATTTTTTCTCTATTTTGCTGTATAATTAAGAAATCACTAAATTTAATTTGATAATTGATCTTAGAAAATAGTTATAATTGTTTTTAATTATTAAAATAGCTTTAAAAGTAATATTGATAACTAATATTAAGATTACTGAGAAATAATCAATCTTTTGAGAAGTTATTTAAACAGTAAAACTTTCATAACTGTATTACTTTGATTAACTGGGATGTATTTAAATTTATTGGGGAACCTTTTTAAGAATAATTTTTAAATAGAAAATTGTTATAGATACTTAATTCACCCCCCTCTAAGTACTCTACTCCGACCAACAACAATGAATGTGAGACATGTGTTTACAAGTGGTTTAGTAGGAGTATGTTCTTTTTCATAGTAATATACACTAATTAAAAATTACTAATTGGAAATGAGATACTGGAATTACAAGAGGTTAATTCATGGTTGAATAAGTGATTCTCTATGAAGGACTTTGGTGAAGTAGACTATATTCTAGGGATAAAGATCATACATGATAGATCAAATGCATTGCTTGGACTAAGTAAAAATATATACATTCACTAGATAATAAATAGGTTCATTATTGGACAATATAAGAGGGGATTAGTTCTAGTTTCACATGGAATACATCGTTCCAAGAAGATATGTCCTCATACATAAGAGTAAATGGTGATAATGAGTAATATCACATATGTTTCTGTGACAGGATTTACAATGTATTCTATATTATGTACGAGGCTTGATGTTTCCTATTCTTTTACCATGGAAGTAATATATAAAGATGGTCTGGATGAATGATAGTATACTATTTTTTAGTCTATCCCTAATTATATGAGGTGAACTAAGGATATGTTCTTGGTATATGGAAGAGATAAAGAGCTATTCAATAGGGGTTTACATATGATAGATTTTAGATAGATCTAAATGATCAGAAGTTACATTCAGGATATGTCTTTTGTCTCAACATAGGATCTATAATCTAGAAGAGTTCAAAGCATCCAATTGTCACTAATTATATAGTGTATTATGAATATATTTCTTCTTATGATGTATCCAAGGAATAAGTTTAGATTCAAAACATTTTCCAAGAACTTTATGTGGTTTCTAGAAGTCATGACCCTGTCATAGTTTACTATGATAACATTACAGCAATGGACCTTTCCAAATAAATAAGGTCACATAAAAGGAAAAATCATATAATGTATATATTTCACCTCTTGAGGAATTTTTCTCAATGATGTGAAGTTGTAGTGAGTATATTAACCATGGAGGAAAATATATAGAACCACATGATGAAGGCTCTATCTTATCTGAGGTATGAGTATCATGTGAGTGTTAGTGGAATGAAGGTTGTTAACTATTGGCTCTAGTGAAAGTTGGGATATGTAAGAGTTGGTTCCCAAGAACCAACTTCTAATTACTTGATGATTACATGTATTCATTATCTTTAATATTAATGGAGTTAATTATCACATCATGATTATTAATCTGCATGACATAGTATGTGATAATGTCTTATAAATATATGTCACGCTGAAAGGTCATATAAATTACCCACTATGATAAGAACCTAGAGGTTACAAAATAGTATTCTTGGATATATATGTTCTATAGGTAAATGATATCATTTTTCAGAACACAAATAATAAAGTCTATTAGGGTTAGAGACTCATAGGACTTTCATGTAATCGTTCATGGTGTGCACCCATGCTAATTTCTAGAGCATAAGATTATGAGAACGAGACTCCCTAGTAGGAAATACTTATTGATATGTGTCATTGGATGTTCCTATATTTGGATGTTTGTATTGGTTCTTAGACTTTATTATTATCATTAATTAATATCATAAGTTTGTTATTTTTATTTATTAACAAAAACCATGATAACATATACTTGTGGAGAAGTAGGATATACAGCTACCACACCAGCAATATGGGAGACACCCCAACCCATAGGTATGGGGGAATTTTCATCATATCTACTACCACCTATTATATAGAATCACCAAAAAATGGGACTAGGATATTATGGTTGAAGAATCAATTAAATCCTAGCCTTTCGGTCATTAGAATTTATATCATCATCCTCTCCTTCCTCCCAAAAATTAGTTTTCTCTATACCTGGGGAAGCATCACAAGATAAGAATATGTAGTTCCTCTTAATATGTGATCCATTCCTCATATTGGGAACATGATTTGAATAAAACATTGGGGAATCTCTCAGTACCACCCTCCATAATTTACTTCTGGGATAATACCAATAAAATAAGGTCATAGGGGTCATAATAAAAAGTGATCCATCAAGAAGGTAAATGCCAAGAAAGGTTGTGATATATCCCTCAAAAAAATCCAAAATAAAAATGGATCTCCTTTCCTTAAAATGAATATATGATCTATATGGAATATTGTGCATTAGAAAAATTCATCAACATTTCCCACATAAATTACTTGGAATGAAATAATTAAGCATAAGACCATTATGATGAAATTATTGTCCAAAATATAGCCCACGTTAAAACACCTGAATATGGTTTGTGTACCCATCACTAGAGGAAAAGATATAATTTTGTAGTTCTCTAAAATTATTAGACACCAACGCTTTGGAAAGCTAGTGCTAATGAAAAGGGGAAGGGTATGGCCACATCCCACCCACCACCTGATGAAATTTTTCCTCCTGCCATCAAGGAATTTTTTTCTCAATATGAAGTGGAGTAAAAATAGTTTAAAAGACTTATCATCAAACTACTCAGAGAAAATTTCCATACTGAGTAAAAATCATAAGTGAAATCCGTTGTTTTCCCACTAGTTCATATCTAAAAAGAGATAAACACTCAGCCTATGTGGATGGAGTCTGACCATATAACAATCTATGGGTCTTAAAAACCGATCTACCTAGACCTGGTGGATGAAGGATATAAATAGATCCCTCTATTTATATGATAACCAGATTTTTTTTAGTCAAGTTATTCTAGACTAGAACATACTAAATACCCACACTAGACACAAGTGGTATGACCATATCAGTCTCCACTTGATACCTCTACTAGAGTGCCCACCCAATTGACCATCCTAGAAAAACTTATCAACTCTCTTGACTGCTTAAAATCTTGAATAGAAGTTGAGGAAGGATTTTAAGAACTGGTGCAACCAAAATATAAACCAATCCCTGAATAGATTGATGCAACTCTTCCTCTTCTAACTTTGGGAATCCAACCTTCTTGATCTTAAGTGGCAAAAGGGGCCCATATCATCTCCTCTCACATTTTGTATCTCAATGAGGCCTCATAATGGGAACACTTGAATAGTAAAAATTACTTAAGATTTTATGATTTCTACATACCCTAGAAAGACCAACATTTTTCTGGTATAGTATTCCAATGGTTGGGTCCATCATCATTTAGGAGGTTCTTATGTAGAAATTTCTATACCAATTTAGATCAATGTTGAGGAATGTGATGGTTATCAATATTTCAAATTGAAAAAATCACAAGAATGATAGGGTATCCAACTTTATAGAAAAATAGAAAGGCTATATATATTCTTTGAATATGAAACTCCCCAAGAATAGTTATTAAAGATGTGAATAAAAAATATATATAATGATTTGTAAACACCAGCCATATAATTAAAATTACTAATAATATGTGAGAGTTCATCATAGTTACATGGAGGTTAAATAATTTTTTTTGATGGAATAAGGAAAAATCTCAGCTATGTCACAAACTCAAGGAAAGGAAATAATCAAAGACAATTCAGAAAATTGCATTCTCATACTAGTGTCAGTGCTAACTCAAGCAACTAATCTAGACTGATATAACGTGGGACCACTTCTTAATCAAAATATGTAATAGAATTTTCCCTATTAAGAGAAAAAAAATATATGTGCCTACCGCATGTGTTTATAAAGGAAAAGATATGTTCTTTTAGAAATGAAAGTCTTGGAATATTTCATTGCCAAATAGGAGAATAATTTTCTTATGTTTTCATAACTTGAGAGGCTTATTGAGATTTGAATCACTAATAATCATTATTACTTACGCTACCATTGAATGTTAGAGAATAAAATATATAATTATTTTCACATCAAATATACTCTTTAGAAATTTTTTGAATCTAGGAAAGTGAAGTTGGGAAACAATCTGGCGCATGTATCATGTGTCTATACCAGCCTTCTTAGAGATGAGGTCATATTAGAGTTATTACCATAGAAATATACCCAAAATATCGATGATTGGATGATTAAGAAATCATTCAAATGAGTACATTCCATCCTTAGTTAATAATTGTATCATCCAGTTTTGACTCTATATCCCATTGTGAAATTAAAAATAACTTTATCATCTTCATCAGCCAATGTTTGACACAAACATTTCTGAGATAAGAATATGTGAGAGGAAAAACATTCATTGTTTCCCAAACTAGTTCAAACGCTATCAGAATTAATTCCCTTGGTGCTAGGTGGATAGGTACCACCCAACTAAGGATCACAAGAATTGACCATCAAATGGAATCCTCATCACATGACGAGTCACAATATGCTTATGGAAATGAAATTATTTTTTTAGATATCTTTTCTAATGAAGAATATTTCCACCACTAGATACTCCCATTTATAATCAAGGACAAGGTTATAGGGGTAGAGGATACCAGGGAAGACAAGGCTGAAATGAACCTCTCCATTTTATAAATTTAATAATAGAATCCATTTATACAATGGATATGAGAATATAGGTACTTCTGTGGACTCAGTAGGAACACCATTTTGATTCATGATTCTCTGAGACTCATTTAGGTTTGATCACATTATAAGATTTATTCAAAAATGTGTGGTCGTATGATAAAAATGTGGGAAGGTTAGCTTCATCCAACCCATGGATGATAATATTTCCTTCAAATATGAGTCTATAAAGGGATATTTTGACACAAAATACATCAACCTTCATACCTAAATTGATATAGAATCCTCGTGATATGAAGCACATGGAACTAACCTATAATTATGATATTTATAATCTTATTTTCATTATCCTATCTTATCTATAAATGTTAGATTACCTTCATCTCTCAAGGTTGATACGAGAATCACTCGTTGAATCCCTTAAGAATTCAAGGTTGAGGTAACTATGGAAGAATCATATCATTCAAAGATAATTTATGTAAAATGTAATGAAATTATCTCCTTCACAAAATAAGATTTAGGGACTTCCATGAAAAAAAACATTAGACCCTTGTATGATTATAGAAAGTTGAGTGACATCAATATCCATCGACCCTTAATAGATAATAGTTCGAAAATTATTCTCATACCCATCTGGACCCTTTGAAGAATTTGATATAGTGAAGTTGATTTGTCTCATTAAAACTTGAAAATTAAAGGGTATTAAAAGAGTGATCATAAACCTATTATAAAGATCATTATTAGAAAAAATATTAGATACCTCATATCAAACTCTAAATTCATGGTTTTTCACTAATACGTGACCTTTCATTCCATATTAGGAAGTTCATGGATTCATATGTATGAAACACGATAGTGACCTATTTATATCATCAATTCCTCATGTATTTTTTCAATTTAAAGGTTTGAATGTTGTATGGTGAGAATACTCCCTTTTATTTCTATGAATACCATTATTTGGAGGTATAATTTTATAAGATATAAGGGAAGAAACCGGTAATATGTGGTATTTACCAAATCATGACCCATAATGGTCTAAATATTTACCATCTCAATCCATTAAATAAACTTAGTGAAGAGTATGTGGTTCCGATCAACAAAGTTGAGGAAACCACCCCAAGTCATAGTGATCCTCAATTGGTTTCCTCTAATTTATATTATTTGAGGAATAGTTTGACTGATGTTCATACCATGCAACTGGGTATCTCTAAAGAAAAAAACTTCAACCCTAAATATGGGAGTTAGTCATATGTTTCGAGCATTATAACCCTCATTCTCTTGATATCATCTAAATCATTCAAGGACACTTAGGGTGAAAATACCCCTATTTTTTCTCTAGAATGTTCAAAGGATTTAAGATCATCTTCAAACTATTTATCATTTATGGTATCTTATAATTTCCCTATATCATTTCAAAAGTCTTAGTATATTGGAACATCCTCTACCCCTAATGATAGTGGAGAGGAGAAAGAGAAAGTTATGATTTCACATAATAATAGCTTCCCTAAGATGGTACTTTTATAATTTAGAGACACAATTCCCATGGGAGATAAAAATTTTCCCATACTATCTACCAAATATAATAATTCCACTTTATCTCCCATTCCTAGTAATGTTAAAATTTAAGGTGAGGTAGAAATAGAAGAAAATCTTAGAGATTCCCCTCTATCATTTGAGGAAGGAACATCAAAAATTGTTGATTGTCTCATAGAGATAACTTTGGGAACAAATAAAGAGTTTTATGCTGCATTGATTAGTGACACCATGACCCTAGAATAACATAACATATATATATCCTTCTTGAAATAGTAACATGATTACTTTTCCAAGAACTATATAGATATGTTAAACTTTGAACTTGATGTGGCTACTCATTATATGGGATTTCCATAAGACCACCATGGTTACAAATAGTCACCCAAGAGAATTCACCATACTCATGTCACTAAAGTAGGGGCTAAAATTGAAAAAGTTATTTAATTCAAAATCATTTAGGAGGTTTAGTATCCCACATGGCTTTACAATATTTTCCCTATCAAAAACATGAATAGAAAATTTAAAGTTTATTGACTTTGATATCTCAACCAAAATTATTGCAGGATGATTTACCAGTCCTAATTACCAAAATTATAATTTATACAATAAAGGGGTTCCCAAACCTCTTTTTCATGGATGGTTATTCAAGGTATAACCAATTTTGAATGGGCACTAAAGATAAAGAGGCTACTTTTTCAAGATACCTTAGGGGTATTTTATTATCATGTGATAACTTTTAGATTTAAAAATACATGTGTTACATATAAATTCACCATGTATCCCATTTTCAATCCCATCCTAGGGAATATAATGGAATTTTTAATGATGATCTAGTAGTAAAATTCCAAAACTGTTGTGATCCACTCACTGATCTTGAATGGCTTATAATATGTGGTTATATATACATAAACCTATGATATGATAAAATGTATCCTCCTTTGGATAATGAAATATGATTCCATGTTTCATGACATTAAACTAAATTAAATATGATTCCTTGCCTCATGATGTTAAACTTCATGGCAGTAGATCTATCATTCATGGTCATACTCTACTTAGGGTAACTCGTTCCATATAACCTAATTATCCCACATGAGATCCAAATCCATGTGGGAGTGTATGAAATAATTAAGAACTATGTGTGGATTTATTCTTAATATTTTAATATATATAGAGACATATAGATCATATATTATAGGCTCAGCTATAGACTATCACCCAGTTTTATTTCTTTTCAAAATATTCCAATGGAATAACCATGGTAAACTTAGATCTGAAATACTATCATCACCTTTTTTGGGAATCCTTTTCCATAAACCACACTTCTTATCTCAAATATCTCATATTTCCACACAAAAATCCCTTGGATATTGGTAACAAGTCAATCAATATTCAAAGGATGTCTCTATTTGGATATGCATACATACCCCAATAGGGGTCTGCATACACATCCCAATATGACCTTACAAGGAGAGGCATGTTTTTTTCTAAGAATAAGATCCTATAATATTTATATGCCCTAAAAAGATCACATCAGAACCCATCATTAAAATATATTTAGCAGTCATACTTTGTGTGTATGTATCATACCATCACTCCAGATCCAAAAATATCAAGTCACAATTTACAACATCATCATTCTCTATTAAAAATATGATAGGTTGTTATTAGCCCTTGAATACCAATTTTTTTGTTCTTCTATGATTTCCCTTCATACAATTATCTATGTGTCATGATTATAAACTATGTGTGACTCTCTAGGATAGTCTGTAGACATAATGTAATCTCATTCACATCAGGTCAAATTTTCCCTTTCCATTAGATGGAGTATCTCACCACTTTTTTATTCAAATCCATTCAACCATAAATATCATCCCTCAATAGTCCACACATCATGAATTTAAACTGTGTATACCCTTCTATGAGACATTATATCTAAACAATGAGAATTTCATTTACTTTGGGTCTTTATTGGATCATATTGCCTATACTATATCACCTTTCTTGGTCAAAATGTTCAAACTTAAACAAAAACCTTTTTGGATTGAGCATTTTGAGCTTAAAATATTTGTACCTTGTTCAATGTTGTAATACCTTAAACTCTAAACCTTAATGATCAGAATAACATGACCAAAAATTTCTAGTGAAAGAGATATAAAACATTTCAATTTGAAAAATTATAAAGGGAAGTCTAAGAAAAATTCAAGTCTATTCTTGCTAAGATTCCCACTTTCAAGGATTAAGAAAAAATTAGATCACAAAATAAAAATGGTTTAAAACTTGTGATTCCCACTATTTGTCCCTATAAAAATTAAGTACATTCTTATAGGACCCACTAGTTCTGGTAAAAGATAGAGTGATGGCATACCATGTACCTTGACAACGATAATTTTTTGATACATGGTAATAAAACTTTTAAGCTACCGAAACCCTCTTTGAATACACCATCTTCCATGAACAAATTTCATTTTCCAAGTGTTTGAATTTTCATTAAATTTCCATGGATATAGATAATGAGTATATTTCACTTCAAAGGACACCTCTATTTAGTTATTCGTACATTCCCCAATATGTCTCTACATAAGTTCCCCAAAATGGCCTACCAACCATAGGAATGTCATTATCCTAAGAAAATGGTTATATAATCATCATACACAATGAAACTATTGTAGAAAACCCTTTATTAATATCTGGTTAGTGGTTATCCCCTAAATATGTATCCTATATCATATTCCCAAGTAAAACTCCTTGAGTTATGGCTTAAACAGCACATAATAAAAAAAATTCAAATGGATTTGATACACTCGATGTTACAAATTTGTGTGTCACACTCATTTTTAAAGAAGAAATATGATATATCATCCTTAAACCTTTAATCTATCCCCATCAGATGACCCTAAACCACACGACACAACACTCCAAGCTTCATAACTGTAATCTAAATCTCTCTTTCTTGGTATAGTCTATTTTTTGCAATGGTCCCTTCATTTATGTCAGTTTTTTCTATTCCCTAGCTAGATGGACTATCCCATATATTTGGTCAAATATATAAATCCTTAAATAATAGTGATATGTGGTCAAAGCTACACAAACTTAACTAACATTGATATGTGGTCAAATCATTTTAACCTAAAACATCAAAAATATTGGTTCTAAGAACTACGAAATTAAACTGCATTCACAATCCCTTGAGGTTTTCCACATTAAGGAAATTAGACTCTCTATTCACTTTGGGTTTTTAATTTTCTATGTCATTATGTAGACCACTTCATTTTGGTCCAAAAATTTCAACTTAAAACATCAGCACCAATCATTCTGACTTACATGATTTAAAACTACCCAAGGAAAGAGACATGAATCTCTCCATGTTTAAAACCCATAAGGAGAGTCCTGGACGCAATTAAAGCCCCTTATCACTAGAGAATCACCTAAAATATCCCACTAAAAATTAATCATTCAAAATTATAAGACACAAAACTTGTTGGATAAAAAACATATAAAGAGGGTGCTAAGAAAAATCCAAGTTCTTTCCCACTAAGTTTCTATTATATGAGGCTCAGTAAAAATTTAGGTAAAAACAGACACAAAGATTGTGGGGTCTACTATATGATCCCAGTAAAATTTAATCTATGCTCTTTATTTCCCTTTTCCTAAGAAAAATTTAGTTTGTTCCCCCATACCCAGAATACATTTTCATAAGATCTGTGTAAAACACATAAGAATGTGATATCAGGCTGTTAAAATCATTTTGATCATTTGGATCCTCATATAAAATTTACCCTTTGTAATCCATAACATATTGATTTAAAATATTTTCATATCCAAATAGAATAACTCTAGTGTAGGGTTATGATATCTATACCTATACCCATCTATGATCTATTCTCATAAGGAAACTATTTCCATATCTAAATGGACCAACTCTACTGCATGGTGATGGAACCTATGCCTATACCTTTACGTGATCCACGGATAGGGGGATATCATTCCCACTAAAGTGTTTGGGAACCATGATTGGATTTATCCATTTCAAATTAAATACTCAAATTTTTTTATTCTATCTTGATATTTACCTCTGAGGCTTTCACATGTCATTATAAAATGATAATTATAATGGATTAAGGGATAGAAAATTGAGAATAATATGTGTTTTCATTCATTAATACAAATTAAAAGGAGAATCCATAAATTTAAGTATCTATTCTATAAAATAATATATCAAAAAATTAACTCAATGGAAGCTCAGATTTCTCCAATAAACATTTGGGCTACATCAATTTTTTTGTAAATATTGACTAGACTTATATTTTTAACCTCATTAGTAGGGTGAAGACTCTCCACCTTTAAAGGTACCCTTCTCCCCTTAGTATTATTTTTCACTATGAGTTTTTTATGATCCTTTAGTTCTCCCATAGTGTAATCCAACTCCTACTATATATAGATTATATTGGAATACTTTTCATCCTCTAGCCATTGTTTCTCTATGGCTACCCCCATGTATTGGGATTTACATTAAAGAATTGTGACTCGAAGTCTAGAAAAATAGGAATTTCATTCCACTTCTATAAAGGACACTTATTCCTCTTCTTTTTCCCCATACTTTGAGTATTATATTTATTTTATAGTAAATTTATTGGTAATTGAAACCCCTGATTCTTAGGAGGAAAAATTGATGGTGAAGCCGATGCATCTTTCTTCATAGATCAATTGTGGGGGTCATAGAAATTGGAATCCATATCTTTATCTAAGAATTTTCATGAGTAGTGTGATGGAATTTTAGTGAATTTTAGAATAATTCAATATATCTATCTAAAGGTGGGACATATTCTATGATAAATTCACTGATTAAAAAACTATTTTAATTTATATTGGGTTTGTTGGTGTTGGGACATACTCAGCTTCCATATCCTTTGACAACTAATACATGAAACCAGGAACTTATAGAGTCAAGAAAATAAATTGAGATGTTATCACTATAAATGATATAGGAAGTAAATATTAGTAAATGAAAGACAAGGTTAAAAAATAAAATATAAACACACACCCCTTCATGTTGACATTTTGGACTTCATGGTCAGTGTCACCTTAGTTGGAAGAACCACAGGTGTGTCTCCCCTAATAGGTTTCTCCTCATTGGTGGCAATGGAATTGTCAAATAATTTCATGGTCTTAATTATAACCATCATAGGATCACTATTAGGACCAAAAATGGTTGTACCACTAGTGTAGTGATAATTAAAAGATAAAATAAAGTGAAAATGAGGAGATAAATGACAATAGATGTAACATGGAAAAACCCCCAAAATGAAAGGGGTAAAAAACAATGATCAAATAGAAGGATCACTATGTGTATAATTGGGTACCCACTCCCTCACTATTTCAAGGATAAAACCCTCATAAATATATCCCTTGAATATATAGTGAAACTGACTCACAAAATAACACACAAAAAATGAACTGATGGTGGTGATAAGCCTGGTTAATTTGATAAGATCAGCTAGAGGGGAGATCCTCCTTTTATTGGATTCTTATATCCCCTATTTCCCCATTCATACACTAGTGGGTTCAATGCATCTTTCCACCAACCACCTACCACTTCTTTCCACCACCTTCCTCCCTTAACAAAGGGGGTGGCACCATCCATGAATAAAATATTCTACCGACATATTTCCCACTTATAGATTTGATTGAGAACCAATCACATCTCCACACATCCTTTCTATCTTCTAAACCATGTTTCCCATGTCTTTGTGAGGTTTCTCGAGAATCTACACCATTTGAACTTAACAGAGTCAACCGCCTTTATTTGGAAATATACCAGATTTAGTGTGAATTTTCTATATTCCCATACTTCCTTAATCTACTATATCTCAAACAAAGTGATATTATACCTTAACATGATTTATACTAGAATGAAAATGTGGATTACTTGCAATGTGAAATGTGTTCTGACTATTAAAAAGTAATGTAATTTGACCTTGTATATTTCTAAGAACCTCCCACAACATTCTCATCCACATCACATCTTTGTAAGCATGTGTAGCTTCCATGTACTCCACCTCTATCAAGGATAAAGCCACAAATGACTGTAACTTTGAAATCCAATACACAACTCCTCCTATAAGAGTAAACACATAACTAGCAGTTGATTTTATCCAGTCATAATCACCTTAAAAATATGAATCAACATAGCCTTTGATAGTAAAATATTATCCTTCATAACATAATTAAGCATCTATGGTCTTCATGATGTATCTTTGGATCATCTTCACTATGTTCCAATGCTCCCATCATGGATTCTCCATATACTGACTAAATTCTCTCACAACATGTGAAATGTTTGTTCTAGTATAAACCATAGAGACATCAGACTCCCCACTACTGATGCATATAGTACTCAATAAAATCCATGTAACACCTTAAGCTTCCACAGTACGTTTCCCTTTGAGTAATGTAATAACTTGCATTGTACGCAACTTCGAGATTCTAACACATCATGACTAATCAAACTAGCTATTATGAATAGTAATACACACCTTTCGAAATTTTATAAATTTTATTTTTCAAAATGGACTTTATTTTTGAATTCGGAATATCAAAATTATCTTAGGGTGAATTATTGGTACTTTTCTGAAAACTTTCAATTTTTGATGAATAGTGAAAGATACTAACACTACTAGGAATTGATGATATAGCCACACTTATATAGCCACAGTTTAAAAAAACTATCACTATAGGTTAAGGTAACGCCACAGGTCATAAAATACCTGTGGATTTACCTCTGTTCTTCCTATACATTCGTGATCCCCACCACCTTCCTCCCGTGCGCTCGCGATCCCCACCCCATTTCTTCCCTACTACCCGCTCGCGATACCCACCTCCCTCCCTTTCTTCCCTACTCTCTTTGACCATCCTCACCTGGCGTTGTTACCCAAAACTTCTATCATTCTACTCTGACGACGTGGCCACCCACCTTGGGATGATTCTCCTCTGATGATGCGATCACCCCACCTCCCCACTGGCGTTCCTCTTACTCTTTCAACGCTTCACCGTAGCCAGCCCACCTCCCCACTGACGTGGCTCCGATGAGGCCTCCCCACCTCCCTGCTAATGCAGTTCCGAAATTGTGGTGTGAGTTCGGCCAAACCCTAAGGTGCTCATATGGTCCAATTTTTGTGGGTACTCCTTACAAGCTAGGCTTTCTTCCATATTGCAGGATTCCTTGGACCAGATTGAGGCCGGATTAGGTCTCACTTGGACTCGATTGTAGCATGATTAAACTCAACTCAAATGATAGTGTTTTCATCACTTTTTAATTAATGAAACATATATTTATGCTTCAACTCATATGAATCAAATACTCACCATTAAATATTGACACCAAATACAATATCATTCTCAAATGGTTTGAACACTGGGCTGGGATTTTACACTTGGGAACACACCTTTTTTTACCATTCATCCTTTTTTGGTTTGACCACTATGATCAAATCACATTTTTTATCAATTTCACCTCGTAAGTCATTGTTTGAATGAGTTTTTCTATACATGGTGTTGTTTTTGGATTATCTTGTGTGTGTTAATGACTCTTGGAACCAGGTTTAAGTACATATGAATTTTTATATAGATATGCCCCCTCTTATTGTCTATATATCTGGATGACCAGGTACCTATGGTGAAACCCAACATTAATTGGGTTTGGTATTATATTTACCCAAAGGGTCATGCTGAATTTTTAATATAGAATACCCTTTGTTATATTTTCTTCACATGGGAGAAACCACCTCCCACATTAGTGTCTTCTAACCCTTTAAATTTATACCAACCTCTGGAAATTAGGATGTGTGCCTAAGATGATGTCGAGACCTGACCCAATGATGCTTGGGTGATTGGGTCATAGTTGTTAAAAAATAGTATCAAAGACCACACTTTTGGGATCTTGGTTTTGTAACTCAATATTATCTAGGAGGAAAATAACATTTAACATTAATTTATTACAGAGTATGCCACTGATATGGCCACTGCTTGACGATAAGGACAGATTAGATGAACATGATCCACCCAGTACATCTGTAGTGGACCCTTACATTTTCACATGTTTTACATGATTTCCCTAAGCCTTCAAAGTGGACTAGTAGAAAATTTCAACCTACTCAATAGTATAAAATGAAATTTCATTCACTTTAGAGATGATAATATCCTCATTTTGATAAAAAAGTAGGGTCTCTATACCCAAGGGAGTCATACATAATTTATTGATCTCAAAAGGTGTGGGGGGGGGGGGCTGGGTGGGGGGGGACTGGTGCGGGGTCTAGGGGGACTGGTGCGGGGGGGAGGGGGGCTGTGGGGGGGTACTGGTGCAAAGGGGGTGGGTGTTGGGGGGGAGGGGGGCTAGAATAAAAGAAGGAAAATTATTTACTTTATAAAATTGATAAACCTATATAAACTAAGAATAAAGGTGAATTCCAGAAGAAGAACATGCTAAAAATGAGGTTTCAATCTAGAAAATTAAGAAGGATATAGGCATGAATAGTTTTAGGTGTTTTATACATTCAAGGAATGGATTTTCTAGGTTAAGAACAATGTCTAATCCCTATTTCTCGCTTTTAAGTGATGATGGAGATTTACTTTATTCTCATATTTTGGTGATTTTTTATTTTTTAATAGGCAATTGAAGGTGATGTTTGAAAAATAAAGAGCTTTATTAATGATCATGTTATTTAGTATTGGGATGTATATATCAATTTGAATATTATTTTTTCATTATTGGTTATGGATTCATGTATCATTTATCATGTACATTTGACACACTGATCACATATATATAAGAAGTTGTTATATCTCATTTCTCTTCCCACTATTTTCTTATAGGCAGTTTCTTATGATAAGACTAGTTCTATCCACCACCATCAAAGACAATGAGTTCAAGATTTTAGTAAGGTGGGATTTAATGATTTTTGGGTTCCATATATTTTTGTTTTGTGTTTTGGATTTCATTGAGGTGGATTCGAGTCATCGTTGATGAAGGCTTACATGTGTATGCATAGGTAGGTATATGAATATATAAGTTCCCCCTTTATATATTTTCACTCATGGTAGTATGAATATATATATTGGGGCTAGGTGTGCTTATATATAGATATGAAAAATGCATACGCGTGTAAGTGTAAAGGGGTATATTCAAGTATAAACATATATCTAAGGACCCCCTTGTGCATATTTGGCTATGAAAATATGTACATAGGGGCTAGGTGTCCTTATATATATGTTAAGTTTCATATGCGTGCAAGCGGAAAAAAGGAAGATTCGAGTTGTCGTCGTCAAAAGGAAACGCGCCTTGAGGTTGAGGTAGGATCCCTCTCCTGGCCTATTTAATTCAAGAATGTTTTAAATTTCATTTAGTTGCCTTCTTAATTTTGCATGTTTATATTAAATTGCAATTCTTGAATGAGTGTTAGTTAAGATAATTGTTTCATTTGATAAATAATTCATGGTTTTGTAATAAAACCCCTCCAACGGTGGTGCGCTGCCTTCGAAAACTCACAGTGGTATACCTTGATTAACATTATTGCATTGATGTTTTCCTTATACGTGATGTTGTTGTTATTCATAAAGCACACATCATACTTGACCCTTTTTATATCCCTGTAGGGGGTTTCCCTCTTTTTATTAAAATGGTTGTTTGAACCAAGACACTCTTTAAGTGTCATTAGACTTTTAAGATGTGTCCCATGTTGTGTGACCATGTAACATGGCATGTGATATTTAAATCCAACCAAAAGCCCAGTTCCACAGCCCAGGGGTCCCACAGTACCAGTAATGTCAGATTACATGTTATGTAACCTGTGATTTTCCTGATACCATGGGGTATTACTCTAGGTATTCCTACACATTTCTAGATCTCCAAACCTCAATGAATTAGGTATATATGGGGTCATCCAATCCTCTAGTCATCACAGATTAGCATACATTTCTTTAAATATTCTGAGAAAACATCCTATCATGCCATCCATATCATCCTATTTGAAACTAAGTGGAAGATGATGCCTCGCAGATGTCGCTGGACAGGGACAACACGCTGCGGTCACGCCGCGGTCATGCCGTGGTCAAGTCGCGGTCACGCTGCGGCCACGCTGCAGTCACGCCGCGGTCACGCCATGGTCATGCCGCGGTCACGCCACGGTCACGCTGTGGTCATGTCATGATTTGGCCCTGCTCCAGAACGACACCCTACGGCGGTTCGCAGTGATATTATTCCATGAGTCTTGTGATCAATGTTGAGACTGACTAATCACAATTTCTTCCGGTGGGGCGATGATCGAAATGTTGCCCCACCTCCTCTCGTTCCCTTTGCTCATGGACGGAAGATGTTGCCCTGCGGATGTCACTAGACCGGGCCAACACGCCGCGTTCATGCCGCGGTCATGCCGCGACCACGCTTCGGTCACGCCGCGGTCACACCGCGGTCACGCCGCGGTCACGCCGCGGTCACGCCGCGGTCACGCCGCGTTCACTCCGCGTTCATGCCGCGGTCGAGCTGCAGTTGCTCCATGGTCACGTCATGATTTGGCCCTGCTACAGCCACATACAGCCCACACCAGCCCCCTTCCACCTTCATTTCAGCCCGCTACCACCAGTATTCCAGCCCGCAACAGCCCCCCTGCCACCTTCGAATCAGCCTGCACCATCCCCCAGCACCTGCAACCAACCCCCTTCCACCACCATTCCATCCCCCTTCCACCTACATTTGAGCCCGCACCCGCCCCCAGCCACCTGTAATCCAGCCTGCACCATTTAGGTCATTCCCTTTGGATTAAATAATGATGACACTACATACCAACACTACACACATTATATCATTAATACCTTCTTATAAAGAATAGATGAATGATTTTTTTAATGACATGGTTATCAAATCTCAATAGAGGTGTGATTATTTCAAATATATTTAAACAATATTTAACAAGCAGCAGTAGCATAGCCTAAACATGAATCTGGTAAAATGTGTTTTCAGGGTAATGCTGGGGAAATTCGATATATTTTTGGTGTGATACCATGAAATTGAGTTTGAATCTAAAACAACAAGTTCAGTTTTATCAATTTCACTCCCTCAGATTCTTAAAGAATTGAGGGGGCTCTAGGAGAACCTTTCTTACATTTATAACTTCATAGCTAACCTGGATGACATGTCTCTACGCTGCTGTGAGATGTTGTTTGGAAGGGGGAATAATAAAGGGGGGATATTGTTTTTTAGAAAATGGATCTACTGTGCAGATACAGGGGAAGCGGCCATCGGCCTCGTGGTGTGACCACGGGGAGTTCTTTCTGGTAGTGGAGGAAGAAATAAAATGAAAATGATTGTTGATGAACATGACCTCTTCTTGAGGCATCTTCCTTAGGATTTTACTAAAGCCACACAGGGTTGGATTTGTATCCAATATACAGATTCTAGGATTTTTGTAGGGATGTTCGTAGGAGATTTGGGTCGAAATTATTTAATCTAAATGGTTTTAAAGGTTTAAATTAGTGGGGTGATTTAGTGCCCATTTATAGTTGAGGAGGGGTCAAATTATTATAAATACTCAAAATTATTTACTATTTGGAGGTAAATGTTTCCTCTAGTGAAACCAAATATGATAATTTATGTTTTTGAGGGTTATATAGTCTATGAAAACCTCAAATACATAACGAAAAACATGTTATAAAAATTTTATTCATTATCTTCTATGTATATATATTATTACCATTTTGATTTTTAATTACAATAGCTAGTTTTAAAATAAAAAGGAGTCAGGCATACAAGGGGTTATTACATAAGAGAGTGTGAAACACACCACATCTATCCGCATCCACCATTGGAGCACAATGTTGTGAACAGAAGGGGATATGAAGTAATAGAAGCTATGACTTTTTAAATTCATCTGTTGTTCCCAGTCATACCGGCAGTGTACTAGACAGCCGTGTAGGTAAATTCATGCATTCCCAATTAGTAGACATTGTCATAGCATAGCAGAACTTCTGAATGTTGGGTTGACACAAATGACCATCCCTAAAGCAGATAATTCAGGTGAGAAAATTGAAAATGGGAATTCAGTTTCGTGTAAATGATATAGGCATCAGAAAGGAAAATAGGATTACATTGTCATAGACTTTAGTTTTAACATCAAAAAACCAACTGAAATGTAAACTCCCCATGAAGTAAAACAATAAAACAGCAGCTATTTCAAGGATAATTAAACTGAACTAGAAGACCAAAACAAAATACATATTGATGAACAGTCATACCGGCAGTGTACTGGATAGCCGTGTAGGTAAATTCATGCATTCTTAGTTAGTAGACATTGTCATTGCATAGCAGAACTTCCGAATGTTGGGTTGACCCAAACGACCATCCCTACAGCAGATAATTCAGGTGAGAAAATTGAAAATGTGAATTCAGTTTAGTGTAAATGATATAGGCATCAAAAAGGAAAATGTAAATACATTGTTGTAGACTTCAGTTTTAACATCAAAAAACCAACTAAAATGTAAACTCCCCATGAAGTAAAACAATAAAATAGCAGTTATTGCAAGGAGAATTAAACTGAACTGGAAGACCAAAACAATATACATATTTATGAACAGTGTGTCGCCTTCTTCTTTCCCATCACCTCCTCATACCCCCTTGCCCAGCTCTACCCCTACCCTCCCCACTCCTCTTGTCCTCCCTCCCCTGCCCAGCCCTTCCTCCCCCTCCCCCCCACCCTGTCCAGCTTGTAAACCCCCCCCCCAATTTCTCAACACCTCCTTCTACCCCCTACCCAGCTCTGCCCCTCCCCTCCCCACCTTCTCTGCTTGTCTTCCACCCTATCCCAGCACCTCCCCCTCCCACCTCAGCATTCCCCCTGCACAGCCCCTTCCCCCACCACTCCCCCCCTGCCCAACCTCTTCCCCACTATCCCTCATCTTTCCCTCCCCTCCCCTCCCCTCCCCTCTGCTCCCCTCCCCTCCCCTCCCCTTCAACCTTCCCAATGATGAGCAGCATCATTGAAATGTAAATAATATCAACAGAGTATATAAGATAAATAACTCAAATTAGATTAGAGAAAATATAAATTGACAAAAATAAAAGATGTATAAAATACCTGATCCAGTGATCTATAAAAACATCCACTGGACATATTAAAATGCTCCAGAGTACAAGATCTGGTTTTCAAATACATGTATCACAAGTATTATACACTAAACATAGAAGAAACTATTAACTAAGAGAAAATAATATGATCCACTGATCATGAAATCCCTACATGCTTCCATGTTATATGGAGTCTGTCGCTGTAATAAATGGTTTAAAATTTTCATGAAAAAAATGTATCTAGATTGTAATATCAACAACAATTCTTACCCTCTGCATCAAGCACAGGTACAGCCTGTGCTTCTTAACCCCGCTTATGACTATGGAGGATGTCCTGCAGAGACCCCATGGAATCAAATTCATATGGAAACACATGAAGATTCCCCTCTATGCACAAAAACTTTTTTATAAAAGATTTTAAACCAACCTAAATTAAGAGAATAAAAATGAAATACATAAATTTTAATAAACCTACTATATTATAATTTTATACATAAAAGATAGTAGGTTGGTTAAAATTTAAATATTTAAACATCCTAAATGAATCTATGAAGGAACCTGAGATGGAGTGGATAATTGGAATGTAGATAAGATGGAGGTCTCCAGCAACCACATGATTATGTAGATGGTAATTCTATAATTATCATCTCTATGCATATGTTGTTTTTGTTGATCTCCCTATTCAGCTACTTTTGGTATGAGAGAATCCTTTTTGAAATAAATAGGAATAGTGTGAGGGAATGTATGGAAAGTAATTCACATTGTGACATATTAAAACAATGATATTAGAATAGTACTTTTTCACAATGTGAAGTATTTTTCCATTGATTGAGAAAAAGTTAAACATATTTAAATGTTTACAAAAAAGACTGTGTATGAACATATGGGATGAGATCATTGGATGAGATATGATGGAAAAAAAATAAAACAATTTATATTAATATTTTCTTAGCTCAAGAACATGTAAGATAATTAATGAACCTACCATTCAAGGCATCAGTCCAGAGATTAGGGTTGTAACCTTTGTTTGGGGAAAAACTATCATAGTATAAACCATTGCAATTGTTAGTCTGCAGTCACATAAAATAAAAAACATAGTGAAATATTCTATTAGGAAACACAATGTTTATAAAATCATAAACACTGGAACACTAAAAATGGGATTGGGGGGAACACACCTTTTTTCGAGCTCTGGATCTATAGGGTTTGTGTGGACATAATGTTGTATAGTAATGGTGGTAGACCTAATAAATTGGATCTATAATTTTATATTCCTGAATGAATATATATTATATACACTACCTAATATTTTTAGTTTTCTTGTACGTAGTAAATATTAAAATAAAATCTGGGTAAATTGGAATGTGTATAGTAGATGGATATAAAATACAAATGCCAAACTAAAAAATTGTGAAAAAACCCAATGGAATAAATGTTGGGTAAACTCGATCGTATGTTACTGTGCATAACCAAAAAAATTTACAATTCCTTCTAATACAAAAAATGATTCCTCTATTTTAGAAAATGTAATTCTCTTAGTTGACACGTACCTTAAAATATTGGGAAAACATTAGTTGATGATCTTTATTTGATAAAAATCAAGAAGTCATCAAATGGAACACCTTAGAAGCTCCCCTGTGCAACCCTTCAGTCTCGGGTTGAGATCTCTTTATATTTTCTCTCATCTTAATTTGTTTATTTGATATATTCTGAGCTGAAAAGTATTCAGCAGGATGGAAAGGCACAACCCCTCAAAATTTAGTGTACCTTTCAACAAAAGTAAGATGTGGGATGAGATTATTGAATGATATATGATGGAAAAAAACTAAATAAAACAATTTATATGATTATTTCTATAGCTCAATAACATGCAAGATAATTAATGTACCTGACACTTAAGGCGTCAGTCCAAAGATTATGGTTGTAACCTTTGTTTGGGAAAAAACTATTAAAGTATAAACCATTACAGTTGTTAGTATGCAATCACATAAAATAAAAAACATATGGAAATATTCTAATAGGAAACACATTGTTTATAGAAATCATAAACACTAGAACACTAACAATGGGATTGGGGAGAACACACATTTTTTCGAGCTCTGGATCTATAGGGTTAGTGAGGAAACAAAGTTGTATAGTAATGGTTGTAGACCAAATGAAGTGGATCTTTAATTTATGATTTCTGAATACAGATGTATTATATTACAGTAGTGAAAATTTTTATGAATATACTGAAATAAACAAATTTAGAGTGGAGAAAATAGTTAGTCCACTATGAATTTAGTCTAAGACATTTTTAAAAACATCAATGAACAGAACATGGAATCTTAATGAATGAAACTGGAAAAATTTATATTGAATGGTATAATGTAGATATTACAAAACTGTAGGATGATTTGATGTGTCAAAAGAAATTAATATCAACCATGGAAAAAAATTGAGATTATGTAACCTTGGCCAAGCAGAAGAAGCACATTCCATAAATAGTATTGGAATAGGTGTTGTATAAAAATATTATTGAAAAATGTACTATTATACTGAAATTAATAAATTTTAGAGAGAAGGGAAAAAATTTCCAAAAATTGAGATAAACACACCTTTGTCTTAGCTTTGGATCTGTAGGGTCTCATAAGACACACAATCATATAAAAATGGGGGAAGAACGAACGTCATGGATGCATATTTCCTAATATGAGAGTGTAGATGTATCATATTTCAGCATTTAAATTGGATGAATAGAGTTAAATGTGAAACATTTCAATGGAGTAACATGTTAGAGATTTTATGAATGAAATATTACCATATGCGGTATCCGTCTGTAACAGGTTGAATCTGTAGTTTGGTCATATATCGACCCATTGGTGAGATCTTAATAGCAAAAGAAAGATTTACTATTTCCATAATATTAGAAGAACATACCCATTTCATAAATCTGGATCTATAGGCCCTCTGTAGAAGGTATCGATGATGGTAATGAGGTTCGCAAAGAGGTTGATGGGTGTCCACCACAACTGTTGATGGTGAAGCAAACAGATAACAGTTCAATCAAATATAAATTTTAAAATGAAAATGACACAATGCATTCTTAGAAGATGCTGTAGAATAATGTATCAAACAAATAATGATGTCAAACAACATAATAACTAACGAAACATTATGAAAATGGAAATACAAATAATAGTGAGAAACAATTACCTTGAATCATTGATATCATTACACTGAAAGAAATGAGATGGTGATAATTATACCTGAATCAAAGTAGACATGTAAAGTCATTCAACATCGTTTCAATTATCATGCAGCGTAGAATCAAAGCAGAGATCATGAATAATATTTCATTTGGAAGAACGTGCATCAAAGAGTGAATTGGTGAATAAATACCAGATAATATAATGAAATAGATGGCCTATATTGTAAGGTCCATCCATTTTCATTATACAAAATTATGGGGATTAAAAAATATTTTAATGGTTCTATGTTCCATGATGTTGTATTTCTCGAAAATCATGTTATAGTAAACCATGTAACATTGTATGCAGGTTCAAAAACCCACATTAATAGACTATATTGAATATATTGAAATCTTTAATTAGTGGTACAAAATATAGAAATAAAAGTAGACTACAAATATGAAGATAGTCAAGAGAGTAGAAAGAATACCGGATAATGTCATTGTACATTTTTACTAAATCTTCAACCTCAATATCATCTAACATGGTCAGGAACTTATGTAGATAACAATTGAAAAAACTATAAAGATAATGTTTAAAAAATAGGGTATGTACTAATGAAATATAACAATAAAAATGTATGTTGGACATGTCAGATTTATTTCTACACATAAGACATATAGGAAAGCATCCTGAAAATGGTCCACCTCTTGGGGGGGGAGAATATATAATTGTGACAGGATCCATGGAAATAGCCTTACATTACACATGCATTATAATTACTCCAATATGAATGATGTTGTGTCCTGATCTACCTGCCTTCACATCATAATCTCCCATAAGTACATACTCCCATCCCTTATGAGATCTAAAAGATAGTTTACTCTTCTAGAAATCATTTAAGATGAAAAACATATCTGTCAATCCATATTGAAGATGGAATAGAAGATCATTATATCAAGAATATGGCAGTCCAAAAAAAATTAAAGCCTACAACCACTATGCTTTCATATAGAAATATATGAACAAATCTAGTCATTTAAAACAATATTTATTAGCCACCATCATACTTGGGGGGTCTAGTAGTGGGGTGGAGGGGCTGTCCAGGGGGGTCCAGGGGAAGCTGTTCAGGGGGGAGCAACAGGGGGGTTTAGTTGTTCCCACATCACATTAAACATAGGGTTAAATTCTATACTAACCTTCCCCCAGCCTATATGAGATGATATGGTAACTAACGGGGGAAAATCAATTGATTCCTGGTCATTAGAATCATACATCCTCCAATTATCGTACATGATCATAATGTGTTATTGTTCTTTAAAAGGCTTTTAACCCAGTTCCAAGGGGGGAGGGGGCAGGGGGCAGGGGGTGTGCTGGGTTCTTTTGCAAGGGTTAGGGGTAGGGTGAAGGGGGGGGGTCTGAGGGGGGTGGTGTGCAATGGGATGGGGAGGTACAGTGGGTATGTGCATGGGGGTCAGGGGGGAAGTGAAGTGGGATGGGGGGGAAGTGCAGTGGGCAGGGTGTGTGTGTAGGGGGGAAAGGGGCAGGGTGTGTGCAGTGGGTTGGGGGCTGCAGTGGGTGTGTGTAGGGGGGGCAGGGGCAGGGGGCAGGGTGAGGGGGCAGGGGGGAAGTGCAGTGGGCTGGGGGGGAAGTGCAGGGGGTTTCTTATAATGAGGCTGGTTCTATCCACCACCATCTATGATAGTGAGTTCAACATTGGATTTGGGTAAGATTTATTTCGTTTTTATTCTTTGGCCAAATTTTAATTAGGGCTTTTGTGATTTTTGGGTTCTTTATATTTTTGTAGTGCTTTCTGGATCTCGTTGAGGTGGATTCAAGTTGTCGTTGATGAATGCTTACATGTGTATGCATAGGTAGGCATATAAATATATAAGTTCCCCCTTTATATATATTCACTCATGGCAGTATGAATATATATATTGGGGCTAGGTGTGCTTATATATAGATATGAAAAATGCATACATGTGTAAGTGTAAAGGGGTATATGCAAGTATAAACATATATCTAAGGATCCCCTTGTGCATATTTGGCCATGAAAATATATACATAGGGGCTAGGTGTCCTTATATATATGTGAAGTTGCATATGTGTGCAAGCATAAAAAAAAAGGAAGATTCGAGTTGTCGTTAAAAGCAGCGCCTTGAGGTTGAGGTAAGTTTCCTTTGCCTAACCCTTTAATTTGAATTCTATAATTGCTCGAGTATTTTAAAAACTTTTTTTCATTATTATCTAATGTGTATATGCTATTCAAATTGGTTGTGGATCTTTATAATGACATTTTCATTTGTTTTACATGATTTCCATAAGCCTTCAACATGGACTAGTAGAAAGTTTCAGCCAACTCAATAGTAGAAAATGAAATTTCCTTCACTTTAGAGATGATAGTGTCCTCATTTTGAGAAAATATCAACCGATCATTCTCATAAAAATCTAAAACTTAAAGAAAATCTTTTTTTTCATTTCATTAAACACAAACAATCGTCTTTGAAAACTTGATACTTTCTTCAGTAACATCATTGTGAAACACTTGACCCAGAAAAAGACAGAATTTAACCTATTAAAATAAATCCACCTAGGCATGATTCACAGTGTGACCATGGGTTTCACACCATGAATCCCTACCCTTGGAAATTTCATGGCTTGAACTGAGGTTCACAGCCATAAATTTTCTAGATAGGGGGAGTTCACCCCTCAACTAAACATAATGGTGCTCCTAACCATATGAATTTTTAACTGAGAATAATCTTCCAATGGTCTATCGACCTGGTAATTGGATTTTGAAAAATGATCTCAATGCAGTTTTCAGCTCACGGCATCCAACCCCATGAAAAACACCAGTCTGTTCTCCTCTAGATGAATTTTCCTGAAATTTATTGGTTTCACCCGCTGGTGTGTTATCGCATCTCTCAATCAATTTAGATGATTCCCTAAGGTCATATTAAACCCAAGATCCATCGATGTATTGAACATAATCTTGAAGCATATCCTCCAATATATGTATCATCTACTCTTAGTGTCTGTCTATATATTTATGGTACGTTGTGTTCAATATTAGATGATTCTCTAAGGTCATATTAAACCCTTTTCAAAAATCATGGCATAATATGTGCACCTCTCTTTGATATAATTATTAAGGGAACTCCATGATAGTATTAGTCTTCACAGGTATAAAATATTCCTATATTTTCTACTAGACCCATGGACACCAAAACAGACACCCTAATTCATCACCCATATTTGTCTCTCTAGGATTCAGAAACCACAAAGGTATGATAGTCTCTCATCAACTATTCACAAAATGATTCAAGTACTATAACTCTTATAAAATTGTAACACATCATCATCAAACAGTGAACACTCAAGTGTCAGTTTACCACTTTCTAGTTTTTCTCTCATTACATTAAACAGAGGTTAAATTCTATACTAACCTTCCCCCAGCCTATATGAGATGATATGGTAACTAATGGGGAAAAATCAATTGATTCCTGGTCATTATAATCATATAACCTCCAATTAGCGTACATAATCATAATGTGTTATTGTTCTTTAAAAGGCTTTTAACCAGGTTCCAAGGGGGGAGGGGGAAAGGGGCAGGGGGTGTGCTGGGTTCTTTTGCAAGGGGCAGGGGTAGGGTGTAGGGGGTGTGCTGAGGGGGGGGGGGTGCAGTGGGCTGGGGGTGCAGTGGGTATGTGCAGGGGGTGGGGGCAGGGGGGAGTGCAGTGGGATGGGGGGGAAGTGCAGTGGGCAAGGTGTGTGTGTAGGGGGGGCAGGGGGCAGGGTGTGTGCAGTGGGCTGGGGGGGTTTAGTGGGTGTGTGCAGGGGGGGCAGGGGCAGGGGCAGGGGGCATGAGGGGAAGTGCAGTGGGATGGGGGGAAGTGCAGGGGGTAGGGGAAGGGGGCAGGGGGCAGGGGTGTGTAGGGGACAGGGTGAGGGGGCAGGGGTGGTTTCTGGGGGTAAGGGAGGGAGGCAAGGGTCAAAGGGGTGTGTAGTGGTCTGGGGGGAAGTGCAGTGTGCAGGGGGGGACAGGGTGAGGGGGCAGGGGTGGTTTTATGGGGGCAGGGGGGAGAGGTAGGGGGTGTGCACTGGGCTGGGGGGCATTGCAGTGGGCAGGGGGTGTTCTGGGGAAGGGGAAGGGGGCAAGGGGCAGGGGGTGTGCTGGGGGACAGGGGGAAGTGTAGTGGGCTGGGGGGGAAGTGCAGTGAGCTGGGGGGAAGTGCAGTGGGAAGGGTGTGTGTGCAGGGGGGTGCAGTGGGCTTGGGGGGAAGTGCAGTGGGCAGGGGGTGTGTATAGGGGGGCAGGGGGTGTGCAGTGGGCTGGGGGGGAAGTGTAGTGGGAAGGGGGGAAGTGCAGGGGGCAGGGGAAGGGGCTGTTTTTTTTATGGAATGGGGGGACATATAGCCACAGTTTTAAACCGTGGATATAGGGATATATCCAAGGTTTAAATCCGTGGAAAAAGGACCATATCCATGATTTACAACCGTGGCTATATATATTGCCTAATTTAGGATTCTGCCACGGTTTGAAAACCGTGGCTATAGGGTGTCGCCACGGTTCAAACTGTGGTTATAGGTATATAGCCACGGTTTCAAACTGTGGCTATAGGTTTTTCCCTATAGTCACGCCAATACCAGCCATGGTCTATGAAACTGTGGCTATAACCTATAGCCATGGTTTTTGGGCCTATAGCCACAGTTCTAAACCATGGCTATAGCCTTATTTTGTAGTAGTGTAAATTTTAATTAAAAACAACATTTTTATTCGAAATAATTTATAGTGTTAAATTATAAATTTTAGTGATTTTAATGTATCATTAGATTATATTTTTATCCTTTAATATAATTTAGGTCATTTTATGTAATATCACATTTAAACTAGACATAAAAAAGTGTCAATCTTTTAATAGTTATTATTCCTTAAAAACATGCTTTTTGTTTTGACAACGGAAATTAATTTTAAATTAATTTCTAACACTTTTGTATTTTGAATTTGGAAAAATGGATTCCATATTTGGAATTAGGAGGTCCAAATTATATAAATAGGTAACTTTTATTTTTATACATTATGAATAATTACTTCGGAAAATATTTTATTTACCATGGTTAAAGGGCAAATCTGGTAAATAGGGGTAAAAAAAGAATATTATAATAATATTAAATTACCCTAACACGTTTCCTATTCCTATTTTTAGATACATTTCCGATCATACGCTTCCTTGGGTCTATTTTGGGACCCCATGGAGCCACTTGATAGTGATAATGACACTTTATATTAATTAATTTAAAGTAAAGACAAAAATGACATAAACATATATCTTTTAGTAAAACAATTTTTATAAGAGGTTATATAAGTTATAATTTATAAAATAAAAAATAATTATAAAGAGAAAAATATTTACTACATAATTATATTTTATTTATAATTTTTATACATAAAATAAATATATTTATTTATGACACAATAATGATGCAGTATTTTCCATATTAATAAAAGAATAAAAAAATGATATTGTAAATATTTAAATAAATATAATTTGAAAGTTTTTATGCCATAAAAAAATTTCTAGGTTAATGTGACATGTTAGGTTTGATTCAATTTGTTTTTTTCAAAGTAATCAAGTTTTTATGATTTTTATAAAAATCAAATACTAAATAGTGTCAAAATTGACATAATTGAGTTTTTAAAACAAATACTATATTATTAATTGATATAATATTCATAAAAAGATAAGGTTTGGAAAAAGGACTTAGATAAAGATATATATATTAATAATGAACCACATGTGGTTTTCTTGGATTGTTATAGTAATTTTATTAACCATATAATATAAAAATACCAAGAGACATGGTAAATATCAAACTATTTAACTAAGAGTTAAATTTGAAAGATAAGGTTAATATGGTAACCTAAACCTTCTCAAAACCTATTTGTTGGGAGTTTTTAAACTCATAGCTACCTTATCCTATAAATAAATTATTTTTAAGTCATTATAAACCAAAAATTATTTTATTATAAAATATTATTTCAAGCTTTTCCTAAAGTGACCATCACCTCTCTTATAAAAGGGTACTTCCCCTTCTCTTAATTTCACACCTCCAAAGCCATTTGGCTCAGCCAACCCCTGCCCAAATATACTTCTAAATTTCTTCCATTCATACTAGAGTCATTTATTTAGTCATAAAGCCAACCTAAAGATCCCTTTGATCAAATCAAAAGGAAGAACGTAAATAAGAGATAAATATTTCATCACCTTTTTCAAGTTCTTTTCTTCTTCCACTTCCTCTTTCTTTATTGTTTCCATTATAAAATAATAAATATAGTATCTTCTATATACTTAGATGTTATTATAAAAATGGTACAACCATATTCATTATTCTTTCCATCATATGAATGACAAAGTCAACATACGTGTGTGCGTACGGCTTACCGTCTCCACATCGTGGTATAGTTTGTTATTCAAACACTTCATTATTTGGATGGGTATAATAATGAGTATAACTAATTTAAATAATAAATATTACATGTTAATGATTCTTTATATATTATATACCATCCAATAACATATTATTTCACCATCAATATAATGATATTATCGCTCGTGCGTACGTACGGATTACCGTCTCCATAAACGCAATGAGATTCATTAAACATCATAATCTTTCAAGAATAATTTTTATTTTATGATAAAAAATATTTTTTAAGAACTTAATATCATTCTGTATATGAATAAAATACATCCTATCCATAACAAATAAGGATTATGTAACCAATCATAGAAATGAAAACGGATCAGTTAACACCCAAAACGATGATACTACTAAAAAATTATTAACAAAGAAATATTATAAGATCATATATGATATAATATTTATGTATATTATTCTTGTATAACTTAATAAAAAAAATTTAACTATTATATATGAGTTTAAAATACCATAGACTAAGGAAAATTACAAGATTAAGGGTTAATTTCACAATCTCTTTATTATCCGAGGTTGTTTTTATGTAAGTATCTACTAGGACCTCTTTATCATCCACATCCATGTTTCTTAAAAATGTATTTCAAAAAAAATTACAATTTACTAGATTATGGGTTAAATTCATTTATACCCTTTTTTGACTTTTTATAAAATGGTTTGAAAGGAATCTTTCTGTCGTTTTCCAAACAAGGTATTTTATAACATTTTTGACCAAATTAAGGTAAGAATGTTTTTTTAACTTATATGGAGGGTGTGGCTATTTTCTACCATTATATCATCATTTAAGCTTCCCATACAATCTTATAATAATATTTTCAAAATAAATGTTTTCTTTTATAATTATGTGACTTTTAAATGATTTCAAAATAGAAAGAGGTATTTATTTCAAATAGTTTTCATTTCATCTATGACAGCATCCTTTGATGGATTTTAAACTTATTTGAAGTTGATTTATTATGATACAAATATTCTATATTGTATTTAAGGTTTTTTGATATGTTTTACTGTGGATGTGTAATTTTTAAACCATTCATGGTTTAGGGATAAAGTATTGACATTTTGTATGCTAGTTTTAATACAAATGTTTATGTTATGTTTAAACCTTTTCATATGAGGAATGCATTGGACTTAGTAAGTGACAGGTGGAGCCTGCTATATCTCCTCGATGCATCGTTAGGTCTCATGAGAAAAACTAGTTTCTTGGCATAAGCCCTTGACAAAATCTTATTTGTAGTCTTGGCACAAGGTCTTGACTATGTGGTTATGAAGTCTGGCATTATGCATTCCATCATTATGAAAGTGGATATTGATATTGCATGTGATTATTAGACTAGTAGAATATCCATGTGAATAAGTAAATGGAATTATTTGATTTTATATTTTCTATATTATTCTGAAGTTTTAGTTTAAAAGGATTTTTTTAGTCTTATACATTGCCATAAATGTTTTTGCTTATTTATGAAAGTTTCATCTATATTGTTGTCCTTAATGAGCATCTGAGCTCACCCCTTTTTATGTTTTATTTTTCCCAGGATGTGAAGAAGTATTTTATGGTTGACCTACAGGGATAGGATATAGATATAAGTGTTTTCAAAAGGGGAAAAATGTTTTTGATGTTTTTATTTCAAGATGTAATGTAAAACTTATGAATGTATCTAGTACTTTCAAGACTACTAAATTGATCGGTCTTTCAGGACATGATTCCTTGTATCATGCTAATGTTATGTAATAATGCACTGACTCTGGGTAACTGGGGTTGGGGAATTACAGTTGGTATCAAAGTAAGTTTAGTACAAACCTTAGAAACTAGATTTAGATAAACTCTTATTATAGCACATTACCCTAAGATAGACTTTGAGGATTGGTATAGAAGAACTTCCTAAATTTTGGTAATGTAGAGATTTTGTGTATTTTAAAAGAAATAAATCCCTATCTGGATATGATCAAGTATAGGTGTCTCTAGTATATATGTACCTATTAGTGAAAACTCCAACAAGGAATTTTGGGCTTGACCCAGGGTATCCTGGTACAGGACAATGGGTCTTGCTGCACTCTTGGTTACGACACTCCTAGGGGATATTCTTTGGATAATTCACATTTTCTTTATAAACCATTATAAAGGATTTATGAGTATATACCTCCTCAAGGAAAACATTTTTTATGATTATGGATTATATCCATAAATTGTTCAATTTATGTTAAGTGTTTTACAAGTTTGGAATTATGTATTGTGATTCATAAACTAATCTAGTGTATGCCATTGTTTAGAAATGACGCCTATTGGAAGGAATAAAAACCATATCAATGCACGTAATCCATGTAGGTATTTCCCTCCTACTCAAGATAATTATAGTGGAGCTGGTGACACAACTGGTGCTGATCAGCTTATCACCATACTGGGACAACTCACTCAGGTTTTGAATAATAACCTTACCCGTATGGATCACCCTGATCCACAACACAAAGGATCAATGTTAGACCACTTCATGAGGAAACAACCACCAACTTTCAATGGGAGTACAAATCCATTAGTATCTGAGAAATGGATAAATTCCTTAAAGAAAAATATTTCATGCTTTGGGGAGTAGCGAAAGGGAAATAGTTGTCATGGCAGTTTATCTCCTCATGGGAGATGCAGATCAATGGTGGTTATTAATCCAAAACACAAATGAAGATGAAGAATTATCGAACATGGAATTAAGGGAGTTTAAAGTGATTTTCTTAGAAAAACACTTTCCTCGTGACCATCGAGTGGATATGGAAAGACAATTTCTGAGTCTGAGGCAAAAGGAGGATGAGAATGTCGCAAAGTATGAGGCTAACTTTACAAGGTTAGCAAGGCATGAAATAGATTATATACATAACCCAAGGAATAAGATTGATCAATTATTTTATGGGTTAAAACCATTTATTAGTTCAGCATTAGTCTCTCAATCCTTCTCATCGTACGAAGATATTGTCTTATGCGCTATCAAGATAGAAAAATAATTCTCTAAGTCTTATGACTTCAAAGCAAAGAAAGAGAAGAAGAGATCTTCTGATCACTCTGGAAATGGAAATAAGGGGAATAAGGGAAAATTTTAATATCCATCCTATTGATAAATATGGGAAGAAACACCCTGGTACTTTCCTGAAGGTAGTGAGACTCTGTGACAAGTGTGGTGAAAAAGGCCACCAATCTCGTGATTGCAAGGGAAAGAAAGAGGTTGTCAATGTTGAATGTTACAATTGTAGAGAAAAGGTACATTATGAAGATGAATGTTCTATGCGCTAAGGGAACATGCCTCAAAAAAGTACAAGGGAGCAAGGCCAAGCTTATGTGATCACTACTGCTGAGGTTGAAGCTCTGAAAGACGTGGTGGCAGGTAATTTAATGGTTTCCTCAAGTTTAGCCAATGATTTATTTGATTCTGGATCATCGCTTTATTTCATATATTCCTAGTTTTCTAAGAAAATTAGATATTTTCAATTTGACTTAACAAGGGAGTTGTCAGTCAAAACTCCTAAGGGAAGTATCATCACAACAAAGTTTTGTGAATCAGTTCCCATTAAGGCATATAAATGTTCTTTATCTATTGATCTCATCATCATACCCATGATTGAATTTGATATAATCCTCAGAATTAATTGGATTTCAGACCATGATGCCAAAATTTATTATAAGAAGAAGGAGGTTACAATTTTCGATGATGATAAGGAGTACCTTATCTTTAAAGAAGAAACATCACCAACTAATTCTTATCTAGATCCACCCCCAGTATATTTACTAAATTCAATTATTGGTGAGGAAGTGAATGAAATAACTATGGGTGAGGAAAATAATGTTCTAATAAAAGACGTACCTATTGTGCAAGAATATGTTGATTTGTTTCTAGAGGATTTACCTGGACATCCTCTAGAACGAGAAATTGAGTTTTCTATTGATTTAATTCATAGTTCAAGGCCCATATCAAATACCCCTTATATAATGGCCACTTTTGAATTAGTGGAACTAAATAAACAACTAAAGGAATTGAGTAATAAGGGATTTATTCACCCTAGTGTCTCCATGGGGATCCCCTGTCCTTTTTGTTAAGAAGAAAGACGGATATATGAGGTTGTGAATTAACTACAGGGAGATCAAGGCTATAATAATAAAGAACAAGTATCCCCTACCTCGCATTGATGATTTATTCAACCAACTTCATGGAGCTCAATATTTTTCAAAGTTTGACCTTCGATCTAGATATCATCATTTGTGTGTGAAGAAGGGTGAAATTTTGAAAATAGCATTTCGAACCAGGTATGGGAATTACAAGTTTATAGTAATGTCTTTTGTATTGACTAATGCACCCTCTGTCTTCATGGATCTAATGAATAGATTTTCACGGAATATCTTGATGACTTTGTAGTGGTGTTTATTAATGATATCTTGATATACTCCAAAAGCTAGGAAGATCATGAAAATTACTTGCGCATTATTCTAAAGACTCTTAGAAGAAATGAATTATATGGTAAGTTTAGAAAGTGTGAATTCTGGCTTCAAGAGATTTCTTTTCTTGCCCATATTTTCTCTAAGGATGGAATATTTATTGATCCTTAAAAGACCAAAGCAATCCAAGAATGGCCAGCACCAATGAGTATAACTGAGGTATGCAGTTTTATTGGTTTAGCAGGTTATTATCGATGTTTCGTCCATAATTTTGCCCAGTTGGATAACCCATTAACCAAGATCACATGTAAAGGGGTTAAATTTTTTTAGACAAAAGAGTGAGAAGAATGTTTTGAAGAACTTAAGAGAATATTATTCAATGCTCCTATCTTGACTCTACCATTAGGGAATGATTTGTTTGTTATTTATAGTGATGCTTTAAAGAAAGGATTTGGTTGTGTCCTTATGCAGAATGATGGAGTTATTGCCTATGCCTCACGACAGCTAAAAATTCATGATAAAAACTATCCCACTCATGATCTTGAGATAGAATCTGTAATCTTTGCTTTGAAGATATGGAGACACTATCTATATGGTAAAAATGTGAGATTTATACTGATCACAAGAGTTTGAAGTATATTATCTCAAAAGAAGAACTCAATATGAGGCAAAGAAGATGGCTTGAACTACTCAATGATTATGATTTCACAATACAATACCACCCGGGGAAGGAAAATAAGGTGGAAGATGCTTTAATCATAAAGTATCATGGTGTTTTGAACAATATGAGAGTTGAAAGGGATCCTATTTCCATGGATCTAGTAAAGATGGATATAGGAATAACCATGGAGGGTGAAACATCAATACTTTTTCAAATGGTTTCCAAACCATCTTTAATAGAAAGGATTAAAAATTCCCAAACTGATGATGAATAGTTTCAAATGAAGATTAAAGTTTTAAATGATGAGAGATTGAGTGACTTCGTATATGAAGATGTAATTTTGAAATTTGGGAAGAGACTTTGTGTTCTTGATATACCTGATCTAAAAAGGGAATTGTTGGATGATGTTCATAGCTCTAATTTCTCTATACACCATAGGAGTACCAAGATGTATAGAGATTTGAAGAAACATTTTTTGTGGGACAAAATGAAGAGGGAGATTGATGTTTTTGTGTCAAGATGTGTGGTTTTTCAAAAAGTGAAAGGTGGAAGGAAATAGATTTGAGGAGTCATGCAACCTCTTCCCATACCTGAGTGTAAATGGAATAATATTGCGATAGACTTTGTCATGGGGCTACCAAAGACTCCTAGAAGGAATGATGCAATATGGGTCATTTTTGATCATTTTACCAACTCATCACATTTTCTTTCTATAAGAGAAGATTTACCACTTGAATGTCTAGAAAGACTATATATTAATAAATTTTTAAGACTCTATGGTGTACCCCTATCAATTTCTTTTATCATGATCCCCGTTTTACATCAAGATTTTGGAAAAGTCTTCAGAAGGCCTTGGATACTGAAGTTTGTTTGATCACTTCCAACCACCCCCAAACTGATGGACAATCATAATGGACTATTCAAACCTTATAAGACATGTTGAGATCTTGATCACTTGACTTTCAAGGTATGTGGGATCAATATTTATCTCTAGTATAATTTTCCTATGACAATAGCTTTCATTCAAGAATTCAGATGGAACCATATAAAGCGTTATATGGAAAGAGATGCCGCACACCAACTTGTTGGGATGATGTTGGTGAAAGAAAACTTGTTGGCCCAGAACTCGTTGAGGAAATGATGGAAAAGGTGAAGGTTATCCAAACCCACATCAAAGCAGCTCAAAGTAGGCAGAAGAGCTATGTCGACAACCGAAGGAAGGATTTTAAATTTCATGTAGAAGATCATGTTTTCTTGAATGTATCTCCATGGAAGGGAGTTATACGATTCGGTAAGAAGGGTAAATTAAGTCCCAGGTACATCGGACCTTTCAAAATTCTAAAACTAATTAGGGTTGTAGCTTACCATTTGGAAATGCCACCAAGTCTCTCCAAAGTTCACGATGTGTTCCACATATCACTGTTGAGAAAATACATGTCTGACCCAACGCATGTACTCACCTATGAGTAAATTTAACTGAAACCTAGTATGTATTTTTTTGAAGAGCCTATCAAAATTCATGATCCCATAATACAAGTTATGAGAAACCGGACGACTCTTCTAGTAAAATTTCTATGGAGAAACCATAAGATGGAAGAGGCAACGTGGGAAACTGAGGAACTTGTGATGAAGAAGCACATGAATACTTTTATGTAGTTATATTATAGAAATTTCTAGGATGAAATTATTTAAAGGAGGGAATAATGTAACACCCCAAGCTTCCATGGTATGTTTTCCATTAAATAATATAATAACTTTCATTTTACGCAACTTCGAGATTTTAACACACCGCGACCAATCAAACTAGTCGTTATGAATAATAATACCCAATTTTTAAAATTTTATAAATTTTATTTTTCAAAATGGACTTCATTTTTGAATTTAGAATATCAAAATTAGCTTAGGGTGAATTTTTGGTACTTTCTGAAAACTTTCAATTTTTGATGAATAGTGAAAAATACTAAATTTTAATTAAAAACAACTTTTTTGTTCGAAATAACTTATAGTGTTAAATTATAAATTCGAGTGGTTTAAAAGTATCATTAGATTATATTTTTATCATTTAATATAATTTAGGTCATTGTATGTAATATCACATTTAAACTGGACATAAACAAGTGTCAATCTTTTGATAGTTACTATTCCTTAAAAACACGCTTTTTATTTTGACAATGGGAATTAATTTCAAATTAATTTATGCCCCTTATGTGTTTTGATTTTGGAAAAATGGATCCCATATTTAGAATCAATAGGTCAAAATTGTGTAAATAGGTAACTTTTATTTAGAATCAGTAGGTCCACTTCTATGTTTTATTTTTTCCAGGATGCGAAGAAGTATTTTATGGTTGACCTATAGGGATAGGATAAGGATATAAGTGTGTTCAAAGAGGGAAAAAATATTGTTGATGTTTTTATTTCATGATGTAATGTAAAACTTATGAATGTATCTAGTACTTCCAAGGCTACTAAACTGATCGGTCTTTTAGGACATGATTCCTTGTATCATGCCAATGTTATGTAATAATGCACAGACTCTGGGTAATTGGGGTCGGGGCATTAAAATCCATCCTATCTACTTCATTTTTATGACTCATCATAGAGGATATCTTGAAATTAATGATAATAGGGTTAGATATTGGATTATAGTATTGTATATTGAATCATTTCAAGACTTTCCATAAGTAATTATTCTATTATAGCCAAATATTCCAATTATTTATATGTTAGTAAATCTGTAACCCAAGAATCTTGTTTTTTGGTCCCAAGTCCTTCAAATAAAACTCCCTATCCAACTATTCATTTTTTTCTCAGATCTTATCATTTTTAGGTCCCGCAACTGATATTTCATCCACATACAACAAAAGAATGATGAAATCATTACAATTTTTACCCCTAAAATATGCACAAGGATCTAAATGAAGTATTTTTTATCCAATTCTCGTTATATATGAATCGAATATCTTTTACCAAAACCTTGGTTCTTGTTTTAAACCATAAAGATATTTTCTCAACCTGAAAACCAAGTTCTCTTTTCCTTTTTCTACAAAACCTTATGGTTAGAGAATATCGATATCTTCATCAAGATAATCATGTAAAAAATAAATCTTCACATCCAACTACTATAGATGTAAACTATATATAGAACAAATTTCTAGAACTATCTAAAAATTCATCAGTCTAATAATAGAAGAAAATATTTCATTGAAATAAATATATTCTTTTTGAGCATATCCTTTGACCACGAGTCTTCCATGATATCTTTCCACCTAGTCCTTTATATATCACTTGATCTGAAAGTCCCATTTTTTAAAAATATCCCTTTTTCAATTAGGTAATGGAATAATATCCCAAGTATTATTCTTGTGTAGGGATTAAATTTCTACCTTCATCACTTTTATCTATGAGGATTCATCTAGAATATGGGTTGCCTCCAAAAAATAATATGGCTTTCCATCCTCCATCAATAATCAATATGAAATATTTATCTTCATGACATGTTGGTGTTATTTTCTCCTAAGTTGACCATAATGGTCCAAACTCAACCGGTACTTGGTCTTTGTTCTCTGGGAATGACTTAGAGGAAACTGGTTCTTTTTTGGATTTTTTCCCTGCTTCGACTATTGTAGTTACTGTATTCTTTTTCTCCACGTCCCCTTAAATTTTGATCTGCACCTTGCCTTCTAAAAAAAATGGAATATCTGATGATGATAAGTCTGTGGGTAGTGGGTTCCTAAAAATGACACCCCTTTACACCATAATCATACCCAAAGAAGATAGATTTTATGAATCCTGAATCCAAATTAGATCTTTCCCGATCATTAAACAATACATATACAGGACTTCCAAAAGTATGTAACTAAGAATAGTCGGTGGGTCTACTAGTCCATATATTCACTGGTGATTTAATATCAATCACTAATAAAGGAGATTAGTTGATCACATAACAGGAGTTATTCATTAATTTTGGCTAAAATTTTTTGGAAATTCATATAGTCTTCAACTGCACCCTTTTTTTACCCAATAGGATTCTATTCTTCCACTCTGCCACTCCATTCTACTAAGGAGTGTACACCACCAAGAACTGTCTCTTGATTCCTTCTTATTGAAAAAAAAAGCATCAAACTCCTCACTTGTATATTCTCCACCATTTTTATTCCTCAAATACTTGATATTATTTCCATATTAAAGTTCTTTTCATGCTTTGAATGTTTTTAAGTCTTTAAAAACATCATATTTCCTCTTTATTGGGTACACCCACATACCCAGGGATAATCATAAATGAAGGATACAAACTGCATTTCTCTTCCCCTGGATATAATCAGTGCTTACCAAATATTAGAATGGATTAACTCTAAGATATCTTTGCTTTTTACTATTTACATCCCAAACATTAACTTGTGTTTCTTTCTCAAAAGAAAATTCTCACAACATGGTAAGTATACCTTTGTAAAATTGGTTAGAAACTTTTGGTTCATAATAATATTCAAGCCTCATTCTAGCATATGGTAAATATTTTTATTCCATAACGTCATCAATTCTTTCGTAAAGGTAGTTTATGTGATACTTATCTCTGCCTCCTTGTACATTTCACCCATAAGAATATACATGTTTTTTAAGATCTTCTCTTTCTTCATCACCATAAGATATCCCTTTAAAATTCTCATCACTCTATTATTAATGCAAGACTTGCATCTGATATCATAAAATTATACTAAAGACAATATATTCTTCTTTAGGACCTTTACATGCAATAATCCTTGGATGGATCAAACAATACCATAATGCATCTTCAATTTTATGGTACTGAATCTAATGATCTTTAAGGTGTGATTACTCCCCATGTACATAAGTCTATCAAGGATAGTTTCATATTGATCAAACCATTCCTATCGAGACTTCATTTTCCATGTTTCTCCTATGTTGATTATTCATGTGTCATTGAGATGATGTCTACTTATAGATGACAACTCTGCTTTATCTACTAGTAAATCTCTGTTTCTAGAAGTACTCACCACATTTTCATCCATTTCATGATTCTGTATTCCACTAGAACCACACTCTATCAACACATATAGTGGTGTTTCACTAGTTTCTAGTCATCAATTATCCTTCTACAACACTCCTGCATCTTCATTTTCCACAATGTAAAATTATTACCATTAAATTTTTCTATATCAAATTTTTCAACTATCTATACATGCTATTATTCCAAAACATCCTCTTTTTCACAACATTATATTTAACAATATCAATAAATTCATTATGAGGTGAAAAATCGACCAGATTCACAGTCATATATCGTGCTCAAATTAATGAGAATTATTAATACCCAAAAAATTGAATAGAATCAGGCTAAAACCTTCCTCTGATACCACTTTTTGGGACTGAAAATGATTTTCCCACTGGTGTAGATATAATTAAAAGTTAAAATAATGTGAAAAATGTGAAAATAAATGACACCAGATATAATGTGGAAAAATCCCAAAAATAAAAGGAGAAAACCCATTGGCATATATAAGGATCACTATGGGTAAAAGTGGGTACACACCCCCTCACTGTTAAAAAAAGAAATCCCATGTAAATATATTTCTTAAATATGTTTGGAAACCACCTCACAAAATACCTCACAAAAAATGAATTGATGGTGATGAGAATCTTGGTGAAAATGATGAGATCTTATAGAGGGGAGAGCCTCCATTTATAGGCCTATGTTATCCCCTATTTCCCCATTTATTCACTACTTGGTTTGGTGGATATGGAAACCAAAAACCTACCACCACTTGCAACTACCTTTCTCCCTTGAAATTGTAGGAAGAACTATCTATGAATAAAATATTCTGCTAAAAATCACTTGCATACCTCATTGTGTATTATACACCCTCTATAGAAACCACCTCTTTAGCTTGATTGGTGGGATGTACATATGGGTTGAATAACATATAGGACATTAATGTCATACCTTAGGATAGACTAGAGGATTTTTAGTCTCTTGGGATTTTGTTTCTAATGACTCTATATTCCAAGGAATATTAGGGGTGGAAAACCACATGTAAGGGTGGTAAAATAGAGTAAAGAAACATATTTCCTTCCAAATCCATAGATTTTTCAATCTCATTCAAGTTCATAGGGGAATTGGTGTTCAGAAAAATATCATCCATCGCCACCTTTCCTTCAAAATGTGTAATATGCGCTATTATAAAAAAAGTTCAATGGTTGTTAAATGAAATCCCAACTATATTCAGTTACTATACCTACACCTTATTCTCATCCCCCATTGATAAAAGTATATAGTTTTATCACTACCTAGGTGTTCCCCACTATGGATATATTCTCAATAATAAAGGTATAAGATTCACCCAAGGCACACCTTTCAGTATCCTTGGCATATGCTTAAGATCCTGTAAGGGAAGAGAGAGAATCAGATTTTTCAATTTCTAATTCCTTGATGTCAGTATTAGAATATGTGAAAGTATGTTGCAAATAAATCAAGGAGGGATTTAAAAATTAATATGGTGGAATACACATTTATCCAGTGAATTTTCCTCTACCGATGTTTGATTTTAAATGATGGGAGGCTAGTTCGTGCCTCTACAAACACCAATATTAGAGGGATAAAGTGATAAATATATATATTCACTTATTATTTCATAAGTTTTTGTCCTAGATATAATTCCACTACCTCCATAGGATACAGTATCTCCATTCCAATGGGACAACCATTTGTAGTGTATCTTGGTTACTTCATCAGTTGTGGCTCCATCTCCAGCCTCTATAATTTAAGATGGTGGTTTTTTTTAAATATAGTGTCCCATCAAGAAGAAATATTCATTCATAAGGCTTATATTATCAGGATTTATATATTATTCTCATGCATCAGCTAACCAATTGACCCCTTTTTTAGCATTTCCTTAGTCCATCATTTCTATCACATATCTCATATTGGGGATTTATCTTTCAGTGGCATAAACAAGCATCTTCATCCCCCGAATGGACTTCATCACCTATTTGAGATTGATCTATTAGTTGAAACATTGAAGTAAATTTATATCCCTAAGTTTTGGGATATGAATTTTAACCCAAAGGATCGCCCATAAATCAATAATTCTAGAGGAGTGTGTCTCATTTTTTTAGAATCAAGAAGCGTTAGGCCACATGGAGTCTAAAGACTCCTTGGCAGATTGTGAGTAAAATTCGGTATCCTTTGATTTCATCTAATTTTTGAGCCTTTTACACTTAGTAATAGATGGGATCGATAGATATAGGATCACCTCTCAATGGTAATGATTGGACTATCTCAGCACAACCTTAGGTCTTTTTATCTCCTTTACTCTAATTTATGAAACAAGTTATGGTTAGAGATGGATCAATGACTCTTGATATTTATCATTATCATTCTCTTAGTGAGACCTTTTGGTCTGCTTTCCCCATCCTAGATTCATTACTAAGGTAACCTAAGGAAAATTTCCTAAAATAATCCATCAAGGTTATGAGGATGTCTAAGAGTTATCATATCTGGTTTTCAACTCAAAATTTATTCTCAGAGGAGGTAGTTTTATTATGTCTTGTGTAGCTTCCTAGGTCATCATCGCCTATAATTATCATGCCACCATTGGATGCTTATCTACCTATACATCTATTGGAGGTGTCATGATCTTCTATTATAATAAATAAAACTATCATGAAAACTTATAAGGTATGTAATCTTCATAAATGATATATACATACACCCATGTCACTGGGACAATGTCTCTTAGATCCATCATATATTATCAGGCTTAATACTTTCTATGGTCCTCATTAATAATTTTCCTAGTATGGGTATCACCATAAGGGAAGAAATTGAATTATGAGGATAAAATCAAAACCATTGAAGGTGGTCCATACTTAAGGGGAAAATTCTTGATACAAGAGATGGCTTGGATAAAGTGAAACAATCTCCACTCATGGATGTTGACTTCACTATGGAGTGAATATGTATTAAAATTCACTACCATCCATCCCTAAAATACATAAAATGGTATTGAAATATGAAAGGGACATTTCCAAGATAAAATTATAGAAAAACTTTATGAATCTTTTCTAACACATGAGTTTCTAATCACATGAGTTCTCCTTGTAAAAATTTGGACACCATAATTAATGAACCAAACATAACACTATAGTGAAAGTTATGGATTAGAAGTAGATAAGTACTCAACCAAATCACTAAAAATCATTCCATTTGGGTATAATAAGGGATGTTTGTATTGATATTATAACCCCAATAATCATAGTGTCTCTACTTCATTATGGGCCAATACTTTCCAAGGACCCCTAGTTTCTCAATTGAGGGACATCCCAACAAGAATTTTTATATCATTCCTTTCCCATGGGGTAATAATAATATCTTCATACTTAATTCAATGTTAATGTCTTATCATGGATAAAGTTCCATCCACATGATCTTCAAAGTCATCTTCCATAATTCACGAGATAGCGGGGGTGTAACGACCCAAACTTTCATTAATGGAAATTCCTCTTTATCTAATTAAATGTCTTATTATGGTTATATAAAATGTGAAATTAATTGGTTTTATGTTTTTGGATTTTAAAATACTATTAATAATTTTGACCATTACTAAAATAGTCGTTGAACAGTGATCACCTGATTAGTATAAATATAGGGCTTTAACAAATCCAATTTACTCAGAAAAAGGAAGTGATGGCCTCATCCAGTAGAATTCCCCTATATGAAGCCCATTTGTCGGAGCTCATAAATGAGGTGGTGTCATTGGGCTTCACTCTTGACCAAGACCAAGCCCAGTTTGAACACATTAAGCTTGAGTGGAATCTACTACTGGAGAAGTGGAAGTTCATAGAGATTACCACCCAAGCAATGTTATCCAAGCCACCCCAAGAGTTTGTTACCATCGCACACCTTAACCTTTGGTCTTTTGTAGGTGTTATAAGAGGTTATGTAACAAGACCTTATCACTATGATTATGTGCATTATTTTTGTATATAATAATGAATATACATTCATTTTTTTATTGTTACTTCGTAAATAGTTTTTAAAGTGAAAATAGTATTTTTAGTTAATATTCAACTAAGAAATATATTTTGATGAATTAATGGATTTTTTAATTAAATAATATTTTAATAAAATATTAATAAATTAATTTTTTAAAATATAAATTATTGTTCAATTTTTATGAATGAAATTGTAATTTTTATTAAGGTTTGAAAGCTGTTTTGGTCAAAACCCATGAATTTTTTATAAATGTCGGTTTTTATTTTAAAAGTAAAAATTCACATATTTAAAAAATTATTTAGATAAAATGAATATTATTTTTTGAATTATGATGTCAAAATTATCCAGCGGTGAATTTTTCACAATTTTCTAAGATAGTTGAATTTTTGGGTAAAAATTAAATATCGTTTAAATATATAATGTGTTTTATGACATCATAATGACCCAATAGTGATGTAATAAAATAATATAAACATTATGTTAGGCAAATATATATTTTAACATTAAAATAATGTGATTTTTTGTTTTTTTGATTTATTTTACAAAGATTTAGTGGACCCTTCAAGGCTTATAAAACATTTTGTCTTTTTAAATTGTTTTCCTTGAGAGTGTGACTCACCTCCATATAATCCACCCTATTATTTTAATAAGTTTGGCCATTGGACTCATAAAATATTTTTTTCCACTCCCCTTTGGCAAAAACCATGGGCTGGTTTGTGGTTTTGATTAGTTTAATGTGAGTTATCCCAAACCTAAATAATAAATAATTCTCCATCATTTCCTATATAAACCCACCCAAGATCCCACTTCCTCTTCACTCAAATAATTTGTATTTTGACCAGACCCTTACCACTCTCTATAATCCTCCCAAGGTTCCCAAAGCTCCCAAGAATCCTCTCTCAATCCTATCCCAAGCCTTTGAGATCACACTTCCAAGTAAGGGATTTCTTCTTTTCTCATTTTTTTTCAAATTTTCTTTCAGCTGTTATGCCCTTTTGTTTTCAATTAAAAATGTTGGGGTATGATTTATCACCTCCCCATACTTACCTCTTTATGTTTTTATGATATTTTAACCCTTTATTTCTCATTGATTCCTCCCATGTACACCAGTTACCATGTCGAAATTTTGTGAGGGATGTCTCTCTCCTCTTTTTCACCTAAGTAATTATTTTGTATTATGTATCTAAATTCCATTATGTTTGTTGGGAAAAGTTTCTATATGACCCCCCTTACTGTCCAATTAATGTAAATATTATGATACACCCTTTTCTCTCTCATCAACCATTTTTTATGAGTTCTTATTTCACGCCTTTATGCTGCCAAAATTGCACCGCGTTTTTTCAAGCCAAGATCATTGTGTAGTGAATACCATACCCATGTCTCTATCAAGGGTATTCACCTTTATGCACATATACATATTGAATGGTACTTTAATGTATTTATTCCAAATTAATTAATCATTTAATAACTTATGATGTTGATTGAATCCATGTTATATGATCTATGTGGCAAACTTATGCATGAAATGAAATGTTTAAGAAAGGGTGTTCCCTAATAGCGCTCCAATGCATTGGGTAAATTATAGTACCATGATACGTCATGTGCAATGAGTGTTGACTAATTCTAATTAAATTTAAATGAGGGTTTACTCATGCTTCATGTGCAATTAGGGTTTACTCGTTCTCTATGTGCAATGATCCTTGGCTCATGTTAATTATATGTTAAGTGTTGTTGCCACATTTCCATGTTATGATTATCATGATTTATCATGCCTTTATATTCATATTTCTCTTATGATCCATTGATATTCCTATTTTCTAACATGTATTTTATCCCTCATTTTATTCCAGGTTTAGTCCCTTGCTATGATTTATAGTTCACCCTTTTCTTATGCATGTCCTCAGGTTATCCCATGCAATGCTAAGTATGAGGGAATGTAGTGGTCATGTAAAGGAAGTTTTCAATAAAGATGTTGTATTTCATGTTTTAAGTTGGTATGTAATGATCCTAAGCCCCAAAGACACTATACCTATCGATCTAATATGTTGTATCAAGTGAATTTTATGTAATAAATAATTTTTAAGTATGAAATAAAGAGCAGGGTTGTTATATGGGGAATCTACTCAAAATCCTCACATGTCACCTTTATGGAAATTGAAGTCTTCTTATATATCTCCATGGATGAGTTCCCCTAATACTTGGTAGGTATCCTATAGAATTATACCTACTTCTCCATATATTGGGTTGAAGGTATTGTTTTGTGGTTTCTATGAAGTATAAAACTCTAGGACTAAATCACATGTATTATACATGCATGTTTGATAAATCTATACAGCCTCATAAATTGTGCCCTCTTTGAGATCATCCTTAAATTCAGTGCATGTCTTGTGAACCTTGTATTCCCATGTCTATTCAGTCCTAACACTGATTCTTGTTTATATGTCTCATTACTTATTATATCCATTTAGTTGATCTATAGTTGACTGATGAAAAATCAATGTGCAGCAATGCATCTTGGGCTTAGATAATTTAAGTTGTGTGTTTTAAGCCTCTATGGTGTGAAGCATTAAAAATACTAGGATAGATCCACCTTCATTTACATAAAATCCCTTTTAAGAAATACTAGTTCTGGTCACATTAGTGTGCTCCATGAACCAGGAGTGCAACTTGTAATCACTTAGATTCAATATGAGTATTTCCACCAAAACCTTATGCCTTTATAATGAAAGGATCTTAAATAAGGGGTAATATTGATGGTGTTTCTTCATGATATTCACATGTTAAAAAGTTAAATTTTTTCAATGGAGATGGTAACATGGACCAACAATCTCAATCATCTCCTTAATGCAAGTGGAATCCTCAACATCTAAAGTATTGACTATGGTCTGATTCGTTATTTTCCTACAATAAAAAAACGATGGTTTATCATAAATAAACTAAGATTTCAAGATAAATTCACTAAGTTGATGGATATATTATACTATAACCACTGGGTAAAAATATGATTTAGTACAAATAAATTTTCCCAGATTCTTCACCCAATTCCTTCACCCAAGGACTTTGCATATATCATTTACCCGACCTTATAAACTATCTCCATCAATGCATGAGTTCACCCAACACCTTCTCTCAATACTTTAACCCATGTTAAAGGTTTTAGTAAATCCTATACACCTAGTTAAATCCAATTGTAATCATAAAATTTCATGAGATATTACTTTGTAGTACTAGAGTGTTCCACTAGTGTAAACCAGTCCCCCTTTAAGCTTAAAATAACCTCTTCTTAGAAATTTTTTTGCACCAATGTCACTTTGAACTTGGGATTAAATCATCCTAATTATAATCAGATCCAATCCTAAGGGGGTGGAATTTATTGGCACTCTTCCTTTGGAAAAAAATATAAATAATTGAATAGGAATTTATAATATGAAAAGATAAAGGAAAAGTTCTAAGTAAAGGCATCATGATCTCGCCTAGAGACGCTAACTTTTTTCAAACATGTAATCTCAAGTTTAACTATGTGAATTTCATACATACATAAGCTACACACGCATTTCAACCTACATGAATCACTTGTTTTCTAACCCCCCTTCACCCAAGGTCTTGTATTTTCCTATAAATAAGACCCTTGGATTACTCATTTAGAACATTTTGGATATTGAAGAGATAGCTCGAACCTCAGCTCTCCCTAGTCTTCAAATACCTTCACGTACCTTAATTAGGCATAAAAAAATGGAATTAATCATAATAGAGGGCAATTGGGTTTACCTAGTGTTAATAAATCAATATACTTTTATGATAAATTGATTTCTCCCTTGTTATTCAAAACTAGGGTAAATGAACCTTACCAGGTGACATACTTGAGCACTATTAATCTAAAGGCATCCTTGGGGACCCTTGACCACTAGGGTAAATTCATACCCAAGTTCTATCATTAGGGTTCAAGTTCTCCTTAGTGTCACTAGGGAATCACCTTTCCCTAGTATCACTAAGGTTACACCAAGTCATAGTATCATTGGGGAACCATATTTCCCTAGTATCACTAAGGCACTATATCCTTTACTAGTATTCACTAGGGAGAAACATCTTTGGTGATCTCTCACTAGGATAATGCACCTGACTTATCCCATGCTAGGGTACCATAAAAACCTTAGTATCAATGTTAGATCATCCCATAACTCAAGTTTACTACTTGGGCCTCTAATTATCAATACCTCCTTCGAAGCCACTGTAAGTATAGAATGATTATTAATTATCCTCATAGATATGTATAACCCGCAAGGGAATCACAATTTTGGATTCCTTTGATAACAAGGGTCCCTATCAGGAGGACACTGGTGTGGTCCATCCTACCTCAATATGATCAAGTAATTCTAGAATTCATTTTTAGGTATAATACACAATACGGTTTCCATTAGTAATTTAATGGAATGAAGACATCAATGATTTAAGAACACCAACATCAGGACATCACTCATCAATGTATAATCCCCACTCTTGATCCCTTAATTCTTGAGTATCATTATAGAACTTTAAAATGTGTATACCCCAATTCTTCCTTCCTTCACCTAAGTCATTAATTATGTTTGGAATTTTGGAAGCTCGTGTTTAATCCCCAAATCATATTCATAGGTCCTTATCCTCTATGAAAGAATCCTTAATGGTCCATATTCCCTAAGAGTCGTAATCCTTTCAAGGGTCATATTCCTAGAGAATTTCATAATAGGGAAACCTCAATGCATATGCCCCACTCAATCCTCTATTATTTCCACTTTTATGAAATGGACGTACCAAATGCATGATGTTAAACCACATGGGATAGTCCTTACACATGACCCTAAACTATGCATCTCAAACTATTTGGTATTTTATTCATATTCCAACAGGATACATAGGAAGCCTCTCTAAGGTTCAAACCCAATATATAAAACCATATCTTCATTGGTATATACTCCTAATAAAATCATGACCCGATATGAAGGTCCTTATTCCCTCTAGGTAATCAAAATATACATTCCATATAGGCAATATTCGATATAAAATACTCAGTGGTCCATATCCCCGCTAGCCAATCCAACCATGCACCTTATGAGGATATATTCCTCATGAACCAAACCCATCATATTTAGGCCATATTCCCTTTAAGGTCAACAAGAAAAGGCTTCTTGTGTATAAGTCCCACACAAAATGTTACTGGGAACCTTTCACCTTGTGTTCAACCTATTATGGTTATACATCCTTAAAAGGCACCAAGATGGTCCTTATCACATGACCTTGAAAGGTATGATGTGTCCCATTAAGTTGAATAGATTAGTGAGTGTCATGATTACTTTCATAATGATACTTATTTATCCCTTATTATGGTCCTAATCCCAATACCATAAACATCCACCACCTTCATATATGGTGATAAATTTCTGAGCACCTAGCTATGTGTATTTAGAATTATAGAATCCCAAAACCATGAATCACTGAGTAATAAGAACAATATAAAGAACCTTTCATACATAAAAATGGTATAATTAATGGAGAACCTGAGATATATATAAATTCTCACATTGATTGTAGATCTATGATGCATAACATATTATAACATTAATACTTATTATTTCGATCCATTATTGGAATGGGGGTAACTATTCCCACATTGGGATTTTTGAAGGATTCATGAAATATGTTTTAGAGCTATAAGAGAGCCCCAAAGTGGGAAATAATGTCCCCTCAAAAGGAGTGGAAAATCCTAACCTCCTATTCTCTTGACCAACATGGATTCCAACGAGTGATTTGAAAAGACCTATTGGTCTCCTTACTTTGGAAAGTTGGTCCACACTGACTCAAAATATCATGGAAGAGTCATGTTGGACTTCCCCAATGGTAATAACAATGGTAAAATTGAAATGAATGCTTTAAATATGAAAGTGATCAATCAAACATACTATTTCTTGTGATTATACATTAACAGGTTTTCATATTTGTTTTTTTAATCCCTTTAGGGTGTTCCAAGAAAGATTCCCCTTCGATCCAAAACCCATATAATCCTGAAGACATAAAATATATGCCATAGCTACTAAAAATATTATGTCCTCGTCAAATAGGGGTATGTTTTTTCCTACACAACATCTCCAATGATAGGTTACTAACACACTGTTAAGGGAATACCATCTCAATGGTAATGCCCCTATGATATAGACAGTGTGTGAGTGTCTCTAGAAGATATATCCCCATGGATATTCCCACCAATAAAAGAAGAATGTGATAGGGAAGAAGGTGGAACCTATTTCTACCTCCAATCACTTTGGTAGCCTATCACCTGAGTAGGATAATTATTTCCTCCCTTATCTTTAGGGGGTAGAGGAATTGGTCTCCTATGATCTCATTGTCATCCAAGAACCATCTAATAAGGTTCTTATCTATAGATATTTCCATCGTTGATATTTTATAGCCTTAATTCCTTAGGAATGTGTTGGGGAGGCTTCTTAGAACATTCCAACTCCATTCACTTAGACCTTGGAACCAAAAAAGAGGTCCCACCAAGGGAATCTACTCCACCACTACTAGAAGTAGGCACTTATATCTATTTACTATAAAGAGGATAATCATTATATCCTAATGAGGATGGAAGAGTATTCTTGTATCATTGATCATGATGAAAAATCCCACTAGAACACCTTGGTATCATATGGAGGAATAGGCCAGTGTATCATAGAATCCACCCAAGGATAGTCATATATTCCCACCTTTTCATCTGACTCCCATAGGCATATCCCAATGGTAAATGAATCATTAGAGTGGACTCATATTCCCACTCTCATCTTGAAATAGGATGATATCTCAATTATTACTATAAAATAACACCAATATATCCTAGCTGTGATAGAGGTGAAGAATAATATCCATATAAAATCCTTTCAAAGTTTCTAGAATAACTTAAGAGTAGTAGAATAAGATTGATATTGGCATATCCTAGTAGCTAACAAGGGAAAGGCTAATATTCCTACCCCCACCAGCATAACAGCTCATTGTCCTATAGTGGGAGCTACCCAGGAGTGATCTTGTATTTCTATTTTCATTCAGGGTGATCACCAACATATTATGGAGAATAATAAATAATTTGATCAAGATTATATCCTCATTCCAACTAGTGTTTGTTGGAATACTTTAGTGGCCACTCCAAGAAAGGCTTATATCCCTACCAGCATATTAGGATTCCATATTCATATTATGATAATCAATTTAGAGTAATATCATATCCCTTCTCCTGTCATAAGGGGTTGAAATAAAATTTTATAAATAGAGAAGGTGAGGCCCATATTCTTACACGTGCATATGGAGTCCATTAGTATATTCTGGTGGCATCTGCCAAGGGGCAGGCTCAAATTTCCTCACCCATCAAGGGGTACTATTGGAATATACCAATGATGCATAAGGACCAATAAGGTGATCATACTCCCATACCTTCTAACACTTTCAAGGAATTTCTTCATATCCTATCAAGTACCAAAAAATTAATTGATATATTCTGATGATAGGAGAAAGGTTACCAAAAGGGTTTAGAAACATGAGAGTTATTTCCCACATTTCATAAACCCCATCAAGGATGAGGTCTCATCCCTAATCCTTTGACCACAAAGATCAATATGGTCTCATAAAACTTATTCTTTCAACCATGAGTATGAACATAATCTTACCATAATAAGAGTAAGAATTCTTGGGGCCCTCTAATGTCTTTTGATAGAATCACTGGGATTTTCTAGTTTATCCTTGGAAGGAGAAGGTAGTTTTGATCTCATAGTTCTTCCTCATTATACTATGATCAGAAAATATATAGGTCCTCTCCATTATATCAACAACAAATTTCCTCCCATTAGTAACATGAATATCAATCATGGGAACCTATCTTATGATGAGAGATATGAAATTCCTCCTCATCACTAGAATATCAATTGGAAAGAAGATCCTCCCATTACTGAATCAATTTTGAGAACCCCCTTATATCAAGAGGCACTCTAGGGATCAAGTCCATCCACACCAAGAACCCCATATTTAACTAGTGACATCTCCTCATTACAAAATTATTTTCTATGGAAACAATCATCTAATATTCCATTATCAGATCACATATCCTTTGACATAGTAGAGGAGATTCTGACCAACCCCACTCCACTTAGTAAGGCTTCCAAGAAATAACCACATTATTCAAATCAAGTGAAATAATCCCTCTAAAAGATAAAGAGAATTCCATTCTTAGGTATAAATAACTAGTTGAAGATACTATACCGGTTATATCCTATCCCATAACCACATATGAGTATGATATTCTGAAAACACTAAATAGAAAATGTGTACATTATTTATGCTTGAACTTATGGATAAATCTCCATAATCATAGGAAAAAAACATTTTTATTATGGGAAGTATTACAATAATGATTTGTTAACTGGAAAATCTCTAGTATACATGCCTCAATGCCTTGAAACCCCTATTTTAATTAATCCCCCCTGAATGTACATTCAAAGGGTGAGGTGAGAATGGATAATTTTACTTTACTCCAATTTATAGCCAAACATTTCCTCATAATAGGGAATCATGAAATTTCATTACCGCATACCGAGTATTAAGATCAGGCTCTTCACATGCAAGCTATCTTATCCTATATGATCACATCCCTTCCAATTCTCAAAATGGAAAAATTAGTGGGAGTGGTCCATTTATAGGATTTTATATCAAGCTTTCAAGAAGTTTGAAAATTCCTCTCTCAAAAGAAAGGAAAAAAATACATGTATAAAACACTAACCTTAATAGTAAGTAAATCATGTTCAGAACAAAGTTTTCATTCAAGTCATGATTAGACAAAAACATAAAAAAATTAAAAGGGAAGTTGTGGTAACCTCCACAATGGTAATATGGGAGTCACCACATCTTGTAGGGCTGGGGAATTTTTCATCATTTATACCACCACTAAAATCATTAGTATCTTCAAAAAATCAACAATATTGGGATTTCATGGTGTTAGAATCAATTCAACCCCATACCATATCGTGGGATAATTTATATAATCATTTTTTACTTCTCTATAGAAATCAAACTTCTCTAAACTCAAGGAGTATCACATGATAATTCTTTATATTTTATTATGAAATGTGATCCATCCCTCGCATTGGGAATATTCTTAGCACATCATGTTGGGGACTCTATCAAGATCACTATATGTAAGTAACCTCTAAGATAATATTGAGAATAAAATTCTAGACACATGGTTCATAAGACGAAGTGGTCAATAAAGAAGGTAAATGCTAGGAAAATTTTTGATCTATCCCTTGAAAAATACCCAAAGGAAAAAATATATCCTTATCCTTCAGATGAATAAATTATCCCTATAACATATTATACATATGTAATGTCATCACCATCACCCCCACAAATAACTTGGACATGAAAAGAAGAAAAGGATCGTAATGAGGAAACTAATGTCCAGAATTTGGTCCACTATGAGACACATGAAAAAGGTGTGTCTACCCATCACCATAATTAGACCTAGAATATAGGATTTCCATCAAATACTCATTTTTCTCCTCTTTAATGAGATAAATATAAAGAAAAGGGGATGGTTTTGTCCTTATACCACCCACCACTCAAATAATTTCAGCATCTTTCCATTAAGGAATGTTTTTCTCAATATGAAGCAAAGTTAAATGAGACAAAATACTCAGGTTTTATATCCCTACTGAGTATAACTCCTAGGTAAAATTCAATGTTTCTCCTCCAGTTCTTATCCAACAAGAGAAAGTCACTCAGTATATATGAATTGATTCTAACTATCTAGTATGCTCTAAGCCCAAAAACCTAGTCTACCTGTACCTAATATCTAGAGGATATTAGGATTTCCCACCATTGGGATAGAATATTATGTCGTATTAGGCAATATATTCCAAACCAACTCATATTTAATACCCATAATAAACATGGGTGGTACAACCATATCAGCCTCTACTTAATGCATCTACCATAGTTTCCACCCAGCTGAACATCCCTATAGATCTTATCAACTCCATTAAGTCCCTCGCTACCTTAATGGAATCCATTAAAGTATTTCAAGCACCAGTTCAATGAAAAAAAATCTTACTTTGAATGGGTGGACACAACTCCTCCTTTTCCAAAATTTTAGGATCCAACCTTCCTAGTATTCAATGGAATTAGGGACCCAGAATAGTAACTATTACATTTCATATCTCTATGTGACCCAATTATGGAAACACTATAGAAACATGAATTTTATAAGCTCAAATTCTCCATGAATACCTTTGAAGGATAATTTTTTTTGGGTATAACAGTCTATTGACTATGTCTGTCACAGTTTTGGAGGATCTGCATTGGAAACTTCCCTACCAATTTAGCTCAATTCTAAGGAATATAATGATTATAGATCTCTAAAATTAAAAATAATTTGAAAATGAGAGGGTATTTGATTTTATTTTTCACTAGAAATGCTTAAAATATTCCTTCAATATACAACTCTTCCATGAGAAATTATTAGACATATGCATAGAAAATATTCATAATGAGATGAAAATTCTACTAATCCCATTAAAATACCCATATAGAATATGAGATTTCATCATGGTTTCATAGAGGTCATAGGACGTTACTTAAAAAAATAATAAAAATTCTCATCCAATGTCATTAGCTCAAGGAAATAAATCGGTCATAGAAGAAGTAGAAACTGTCATGATAAAACCAACATGAGTATCCACCTCACCCCCTAGTCTACCTAATATAATGTGACATCTATTTATAAGGGGAAGGAGTAATAGTAACATCCCCATCAAGAGGTAAAAAAGGAACAGAGGAATCCACCACTCTAGGATAGAAAGAACAAGATATATTCTTCCATAAATAATAAAGTCTTGTGTTATTTCATTTCCACCTTAGAGAAAAATTTTCTCATATTTATGGAACCTAGGATCCCTAATGAGATTAGCCTCATGGTTTATCCCGATTACTTCTTCCACCATCATATGTTATGGAATAACATCTAGGGATATTTTTAAATTAAGTATACACTTCGGGGAATAGTTGAATTAATGAAATTGAAGTTGGAAATACCTATGGCATAAGTATCATGTGTATATGCTAGCCTACCCAAAGATGAGGGTGAATGGAAACAAATTTAAAAAAACTCAATAGATTGATTATCGTATGACTAGGAAATTATTTGACCAAGTACATGTCATCCTCATGGAACAACTGAGTCATCCAATTATGACCTCAGATCCCCTTGTGAAGTTTAAATAAAATTTATTCTTTATAATCGAATAAAGGTTGATGAAAATCTCTCTAAATAAGAAGAAATTTGTGTAATAACATTCATTGGTACCAAAACTTGTTTAACCCCACTTGAGAAATTTAGCCCTATAACTTGGAATACGGGAACCATCCCTTTAAATAAGATAATGGACATTTTCTATAAAAATGAGTCCTCTTAAGAAAAGGATTAAAAATATTTTTCTATTAATTTCATTCACTTTATGGGTACCTTCCTTGATATTTAATTTTTTCATGAATGAAAACCTCCTATTCATAATAAAGGAAAGACCATAGGGGTCTAGGAGGGAAAAGAATCCAAGGCCATAAAAAACTCACCATTCGATAAATGTCTTAATAGAATTCATATATTTCATAGTAATGTGAATATAAGAACTCCAGCAAGCTCATAAAGAACATAATTTTATTCTAGTATTATCTAAGACTCCTTTAGGACCAGTCATATTGAAAGATCAATTCTCAAATATATAGTAGTATGGTTATAATGTGGGAAGAATAACTTCATCCAACCCATAGAAAATAATAATTCCCCCAAATCCAGGTCAAGGAAGGGATCCACTAACACAATCATCGTCGAACTCTAATTCCCAATCCAAGGATAATACTCATGATAAGAAGCACAAGACCCTAACAAATAAATATGACATTTTGTATTGTTTGTTGTCAATTATGATCTCTTAATTCTAAATTACATTAATATCTTAAGGTAAATCCAACAAAAACTAGTTATAACCTTCCCAATCCATCAATAATTCATGGTAATAGTCATTATAGAATAAGCATATCATGTAGAGACCAGTTTTGACAAATTTCATATAGTTATCTCTTTCATGGAATAAGATCGAGAGACCACCATACATGGTAACATCAAAACTTTATATGTTTATAGAAAGTTTAATTTCATTGACATACATAAAGCCTAAATTTATAATGGTTTTAGAATCATTCTCAAACTCATGTGGACCCTCTGAATATGCCACTATAGTGAAGTAAATTTGTTTCCTTCTAACTTGATTATTAAAGGGTGTAAAAAGAGTGAGTAGGTACCTTTTGGTAGGATCAAGCTCATAACACATTTTAAAGACCTTATATCTGACTTTGTATTTATGTTTTCCCATTAGGATATGGTCATTAATGTCCTATTAGGGAGTTCATGGATTCATATGCATGCAATAATTCCCTCATCATACCATAAATTCGTTAAGTACTTTGTTAATTAGAGGGTTATAGTTTTGTATAGTGATAATACTCTCTTCAATTCCTATAAATCCAATTATATAGAAATAGGATTATATAAGAGATAAGAGAGAAAACCAATGATATATGGCATTGATCAAATCATGACCCCTAATGGTTTAAATATTTCCCCTAGAAATCCATTCAATGAAATTAGAGAAGAGTATGTTCTCCTGATCAATCAAGTCGAGGCAATAACACCCAGTCAAAGTGATCCTTAATCATTTGCCTCCAATTATCTCTATTAAATAACATATTTGACCAATTTTTAGACCATGAAACTGAGTTTATCTAATTAAACAAACCTTAAAACTCAATATATGAGATGGAGAAGATGTTTGGGAATTATAACCCCCATTATCTAGATATTATCTATATTGAACAAAGACACTTAAAGTGAAAATGCTCTCCATATATCTCTAGAATCTCCATAGGATTTAACAACACCTTCAAACACTCTATCATCTACAAAAGCTAAGAATTCCCCTATATCATCTCCCAAGTATTTGTATGTTGGAGCATCCTCTACCCCTAATGATTGTGGGGAGGAGATGGAGAATGTTATTAATTCCCTAGTAATGGTGTCCCTATAGTGGCACTTTCTAAATTTAGAGATATGATACTCACATGAAACAAAAATTCCCCCATACAATCTCCTAAATTTAAGGATTCCTCTTCATATATTATTCTTTATAGTGTTGAAATGGAAGGTGAGGGAGAAATAAAAGAAGATATTAGAGATTCCCCTCATGTATTTGAGGAAGGTATCTCAAAAACTATTAATAATTTAGGGAGATAAATCTTGGAATGGATGACAAGTCACAACCTATATTGATTAGTGTTTCCATAACCCTAGAAGAAGAAGATAGATATATATTCTTTATGAAACTACACTATGAAATATTTATCATGAACTGTATAGAGATGACCAGGTTGGACCATAATGTGGTTACTCATCATATGGGAATAAAATGGGATCACGATGATTGCAAACAAGAACCCAAGAGAATTCATCCTACTCATACCGCTAAAGTAGATACTGATTTTAACAAGCTAATAAAAGACTACTTCATTCAACAGGTCTGATATCCCATGTGTCTTTCCAAAATTACCTATGTCAAAAAAAATTGAATTAGAAAATTTCAGTATACGTCAACTATAGAGACCTAAATTGAAATTCATCAAAGGATGGTTTCCCAGTCATGGTTACCAAATTTTTTATCTATGAAATAGTGAGATTCCAAGCCCTCTCCTTCATGGATGGGTATTTTGGGTATACACAAATCCAAATGGCCCCCAAAAATAAATATTAAACTTATTTTAAAGAAAATAAAGGGTTATATTATTATCAATTGATTCATTTTGGCTAGAAAAATATAGGTTTCACATATCAACATTCCCTACATCTGATTTTCAATACCCTCCTGGGAAAGATCATGGAATTTTATGTCTATGGTATGGTGGTCAAATATTAGTAGCATTGTGATTATCTCTCCAATATTAAGATAGTTTTCAAAAAATCTATGGCAGAAAAACTTAAAAAATAATCCCTATAAGTTTTATTTTGGTGTGACATTAGGAATTTTTTTGGCTTCAAATTTTTTAATTACAGTATCAAAGTTGACCCAAAAAAGACCAAGGTGGTCCTAAATAAGACACCTCCTTGAAACCTCAAGAATTTGAGAGGGATCCAAGGAATCCTCTCTTATATCTCATAATTCATAGATACCCTTGTATGAAATTGCCTATGCTTCATAAAATTTATGAAAAAGGGAGTCATATATTAGTGTTATGAATATTTTCATGAAGAATTTGAAAATATAAAGAAATACCGCTTGATCCCATTGGTATAAATGTCGTACATGGAAGGAAACACACTCATATTTTATATGATGTCCTTGAAATGATCATTTCATGTTATTATCTTACATAAGAATGGTGTGAGAAACGAAGATAGTCTCTATTATCTAATAATGACTATTCTAGATAAGGAGACTTAGTACTCCAACATCAAAAATCTTTATCATGTATTAGTATTTTCTATGTAGAATCTAAGTCACTACTAGAAACGTCATGAGGTTCACTTGGTCTCATAAATAGACCCACTAAAGTGTATCCTCAATATTCTAATGCTAACTAAACATTTGGTATAGTGGGAGGTCATCCTAAAACAATTTTACATTTAGTTTGTTCCTTAGAAGGAATTTAAAGGGAAATCCCTAGAATATTTCCTCGTATAACATCCTACCCCATAAACCATCCTATTAAAAAAATATTTCTAATAAATAATTATTCTCTATCCATGACACTCCCTAGATATGTGAGATATATTTGGATGGTTCCTCTAGGATCCATATTAAAATAAAAATGGATAATCATAATCTTAATAGGGTTATCTTGGGAGTCATGATTATCTCCCTAATAAAGGATGTTCTTAATTATTATTTCATACTATCATAAGGTTACACCAATAATAGGGTAGGCTACCATACCCACATTGAAGGTTGAGATTTGTCTCTTCAAATATAGATGGATTTTATAAGCATCAAGGGTGACTTATAATTATTAATTAAGAAAATCAATGGCGAATATACCATTAAAAAGGAAAATCCGATTCCTTTTATTGATTATGTATGAGGTTTTATGGTTGAATTACCATATAAACTCACATTATCTCATATTATACATTTACATAATACCTACATGGATTCATTAACCGATACATTAATTTCCATGGTAGATTGAGACTATGACAAGATGATTACCTGCATTACACATTAAAGGGTTGTATCCCTCTTCATTCTCTAAGAAATAAGGGGAATTAATTAAATAAATTATTCCCTAAAATAAGGTGAGATCATATCCTTAATAATAGATGGAAAAATAGTATGGATGTATCCCATATTAGACTACCTCAAGAATGGTACCCTTACAGTTGTTCAAGCTAAGAGGAAGCAGATCCAGTATGGAATAGTAAACTTTGTTCTTTATGCCCAAATTCCTAGAAATTTCTATATAAAAAAGGATTTTATGGGATTCTCTTTAGATTAATTGAATTATAATAGACCCTCATAGTTATGTATGATTTATATGTAGGTTAGACATGTAGTCCCCATTAGTTAGGAACCAAGCTCTCTCACCAGATTAAGTGGATTTGATACTATTGGTTATCGATGATGAAATAATATATGGAGTTAATGAAAAAATAATGATTTCTGGGTACATTCCAGATTCATCCATCAACCTACATAACTTTTTTATATCACAATATATTATTGGTCATTCACTACCTTAGGAATAGATATCATGGGGTCATATCCCCTTACAATAGTAAGGTAGTTTAAGTATATAATTACAACCACTAACTTCTTATTTAAATGGGACAAGGTTATAACCCAAAAGGATGTCAAGGAAAAGATCATTATAAACTTTTTAATTTTGAACATCATCATCATATTTGGCATCCCCCTCACTATATTTATGAAAAATGACACCAATATTTGTTCTTATAATTTGAATAGGTTATATCAAGAGTATAACATCATGTCTAACCACTCTACCCACTACCATGTAGTGGTAAACAAAAAATTAAAATATTTCAATAAAATTATATCAAATGTTCTATAAAATGATTGAATGTAGAGATAAAAATTCATGTTAAGATAAAATATTACATGACTTGTGGTCTTATCACACCACAACCTGCATAACTACAGAATAAACCCCATATTTTCTTATATACAAAATAGAGGCAGTGTTACCCATTGAGGTCCAGTCTCCCTTACTTCAGGTCTTCAACTGTAGCCAACTTTTTGAAGATGATAATTTCTAAAGATGGGTTTATGAGTTACATCGAGTGGATAAGAAAAATTTGTATGCAATTCATAACCTATAATTCCATTGGAATTGAGTTTCATGATCATTTAATAAGAGAGTTTTTCTCTGCTCATTCATTCAAGGGGAGTTGTTTCTAGTACTCAGAACTCCCATGATCTTGGTAAGATACCACTAAAACTTGTAATGAAGTGAGAGGGACCTTATATCATACTTAGGGTCTACTCCAATGAACATTCCTCTGGGTACACAATAGATGGTGAACACATCACTCCCCCCACCAATGTAATATTTATAAAGAAATGTTTTTCATGGTTTTATATTAGTTTACAATTTTTTAGTAGTAAGAAATTAAACCACATAGAAATAGTCCATTCTGTGATACTATAAACTTATTTGAGCTCATCTTCACTGCAAAGAGTTATACTTCATAGTAAACCTACCAAATATATGTTGTCAAACTGTATTGTGGGGGTCCTCATCAAATAACCCTAAACTATAGGATACATTAGTCCAAACACCATGACCCTAAATGGTATACCCCCACAAGTTTTTTCCCCAAGATTTTAAACTATCAAAAGTTTTTCCTTGTCACATGACATTAAACATCATGGAACTGAGTTCATTCTACTTTAATTTAAACTAATAAAAATGTCCCATCTATATTAAATTAATTTCACATGAGAAACAGATCAATATGGGTGAATTAATAAATATTTTTTCCTCATCTATATGATGATATAAAGGAAAAATTTCCCCCTTTCTTCCTAGTTATGTAAAGTTAAACTATGAAGCATGTGGTCCAATATTTTATGACCTTAAACTGCTTAGAGTGGACTACTTAGTATGGATTATCCCCCTTAGATGATATCTAGATCCATGTAGAGAACCTTAGTTTATGGATATAAATTTATACCAGTATAACATGAGGTAAAAATAATTCCGATATAAGTGTAAGAACTATGTTTGGATTGATTCCTCTTCTGATAGGATATAATTTGATTCCTAAATCTTTTATCTCAAGCTCAGTTATGATTTTTTACCACTTTTAACCTCTCCTCTCTATATAAGATCTAAACCTATGTTGGATTTTCTTACTTGCATCATGATATAAATGATCCTCATATATTCCTTATAATTCACTATCATGGGTTTCATACAAGTTTATAGTTATCACTTATTTCATACACCAAGAATGGGTCACATTAGCTTATAAGTCTTGGTGAGTCACTATGATTAGCATGATTGAGGTGTATTATATTCAAATAATAGGAAATTCAGTATTAGTTTCATGATGGAAAACTATAAAACATAAGGTTCATTGTACATAAATCCTCAAACTTATTGAGGTATAGTATTAGTGAAACCCTTTCCCTTACACATGATGCAGATCTATATAAGAGCATATTAGTATATTGATATACCTTTGGATAAAATTCCCCCAATAAATAACTATTTTTGGGTTTATTACCATCATTATGGGATACATAGTGACACTTGGATCTCCAATACTAGTTCCATTCATAAATTCTATCAACAAATAATGCCTATTTTCACCTTAATATTTATGTCTCCCTATCCACATTAATCTTTCAAGATGACACTATTGAAGTGAACCCTGATTCTCTCTCATTGCATATGTGTTTGATATGTGTAGAATAGGAATACTCAAGAACTATGTGTTGCTTAAATCCTATCCTCAAAATATATTTAATAACACCTAAAATCTATTATCTTAGGTATGGCGACATACCTCATTTGTCTCACTCCCAGTAATCAGGTTTCTCTACATTCATGTCAAGTCTCTTATAATCTCCTGGAGCTAGAGTAAGACCACTAAACCCTTTTCCTTTACACATTATCTAGATATGTGTAGAGGATTTATAATAACTACATGTGGGGTGATTCATATTCTTATATGATATTCATTTATTCTTGGATATTTTATCTTAGTCCCATCCATAAATTCCATTGAAACCTCATCCCATATCAGATTTTACTTTAAGGATTTCATTCATCACTTGGAATCCAAGAAAATATTTTTTTTTTGTATAATATATCCATTTTAAAGGCCTACAGTATTTTGTTATATATATATATAGACCTATGGTTTGATAAAATATCCCTACTTTTGGATAACGACATTTGAGTCCTTGTTTACATGATGTTAAAATGTATAACATCCAATGTCTTGTTTAATGGAATCAAACTGTATGGTATAGGGTTCATCCTGCATGACTATAATCTACCCAAGGTAACCCATGCCTACTACTAAATTATCCCACATGAGATCCAAATCCATGTGGGAGTGCATGAAATAATTAATAATTACATGTGGTTGGATTCTTATTATTTCATGATATGTAGAGATGTCTAGACCATATTTATAGGCTAAACCATATACCATAACCCTCTTTTATTCCTTTTCAAAATATTATAATAACCTAACCATGGTAAATATAGCTATGGAATACCTTCATCACCTTTTTTGATAATACCTTTATATTAAATAAACTTCATGTCTCACTTTTCATGGATTTTCATAAATATTTCCATGGATATTGGTAACAAGTGCATATGGATTCAAAGGAAACCTTTGTTTTTCTATGCATACACTCCCTAACAGGGCTCTGTATATGCACCCTAATATATCTTTCAAACCAGAGGAATATTTTTATCTTAAAAAAAGGATCTCTAATTTTTTTTATGCCCTGATAGTATCATAGTGGAAACCATCATTAAAATATATTCAGTGTTCATCCTTTTCTTTATTTTCCCATATCATCACTCCTAATATAAAAATATTGAGTCACAATTTACAAAATCATCATTCTCTATTCAAAAAGTGTTTTTGTGTTATTTTAAATTGAACCCCAATTAGGATGATGTTCCACACTTCCCATTTATACAATAGTGCATGCATCATGACCATAAATTGTGTGGGCCTCTTTGAAACAATCTATATTAGTAAGGTGCTCTCATTCACGTCGGATGAAATTTTCTCTTACTAATATATGTATTATCTCGATGCATTTTTAGTCAAAGTTTTTTTACCTTAAACATCAACCATAAATGGTCAATGCATCATAACCTTAAATTGTGTGCACCCTTACTTAATACATTTTATGCCAACAATAACATTTTCATTCATGTCGGGTCATTCTTGGCTCATGTTGGCTAGAACATCTCACCTTTTTTAGTCAAAACTATTCAACCTTAAACACTAACCCCATTGTAATGATTGAGGATTTTTAAATGATATTTTTTTTGTAAGAAAATGTGTGTTATATTATATAAAATTATACACATAAAAAATATATAAGAACCAACAAACCCTTATCTCAATAATAAATATCACTACATTAGTTAGCTACAAAACCAATGAAATTTAAAAATATTAAAATTTGACAAAAAATATATAATCTAAAATCTAAAATGGGAAAATATGGATCACCCAAATTTGTTTGAATCATCACCCCCACAAACAACACTATATAAATGAAAAAAAATTAGTAAATCAATCAAAATCTTAGAAAATAAAAAAATATATAACCTTGGGAGTAATTATAGTGAATATTGAGTGAAATAATAAAGTGGTATTTATATGGTATAAAAGGAAATGTGACTACTGGGATTCGAACATTATATGACTATTGGTCAACTATGATTGTTGGTCAATATAAACGTTGTTCAATTTGACTTTTGGGAACTATACCCATTTGTGATAATTTTACCATTCTAATTAGTGTTTATAAGTTGTAATAAAAAAGGATAATTTAAGTAGAATAGAGAAACAATGGAATCAACCTATAGATTCATGTCGTTTGAATCCCATTTATCAAAACTTTGGGTGGAGGTAGCGTCGTTGGGGTTCACCCTTGACCAATCCCAATCCTAGATTCAATAATTGAGTCATGAAATAAATCACCTATAGGGGAAGTTCAAGTTAGTGGAGATTACCACTCGGTCAATATTAACTGAGTCGCCCCTTGAAACTACCACCATCACACACCTTACCCTTAGGGTGTTCATGGGTGTAATAAGGGGTTATATGTCTAGGAATTAGTTTTAAAATTTGTAATTTCATTTTTATAAAAAAAATTATTCCATAAATTCTATTTTAATAATACTTTTTCTTAATAAAATATATGTTAAATTAAGATGAATTTGATAAATTGATTTTTAGACATAAAAAAAACATAATTGTATTGTTTTAGAAAATATATACACTATTATAATAAATTAATTTATTTTTAATACTATTTTTTTAATTAAGTATTATTTTAAAACACTCTTATTTAAATAAAAATAATAAAATAATTTTATAATGGCCTATGAGTTTTTTTAAGTGTCAGAAATTTGATTATGCCTTAAAAACATCTATTTTTCAATAAATAAGTATTTTCTATATTTAAAAGTTAAAATTATCATATTTAGATAATTATTTTTATGAAATAAATATTATATTTGAAATAATCACATCTAAATTAAATTAGGGTGAATTTTTTAGAATTTTATAAAATACTTTATTTTTAGTGAATAGTAAAAAATACAATTTTAAGTTTTTAATATGTTTTATGACTTTATATTTATGTAATAATTATGTAATAATTAATTAGCCACAATCTATGACCTAAAATATGTTTTTTCATTAATATTATTTATTTTAATAGTTTTTAATCAATTTCTAAACCTATAAGGTACTTTCCAAAGTCTAAAATTGAAATTTTGATTTTAAAAACTTTATTTATTGGAAAGCTTAATTTTCTTGGTCCAAAGAAGTATTAAAAAATGGTTTTAGGTTTTAATGTATTAAAATATCATAATATATGAATCAAATATTAAAAAAAAATCCATGGGTAATCCAATGTTTTTTCATTTTCTGCTACCCAAATTTTCAAGACCTATATTTGGAAATTAGTAAACAATTCCTCCATTTTTGCTATAAATACCCACCCATTTTACCATTTCCCTTCACTCACAATCCATAATCCACTAATTTATGGACATTTTTTCTCTCAAAGAGTCCCCCCAATGTTTCCTTAAGTACCCAAAGTTCCATCCTTAATATTTAGGACCAACTCTTTAAGCTAAGGGAATTTGCATCATCCTCTTTTCCATTCAAGTAAATATTTTTTGTGTACATCTTCTAAAGGGTATTATACTTTATTTTCATATTATTTTTATCATACCCTTAATGATAAAATAATTTTTAATAAATGGGATACCTTTTTTTCCTCTCATTTTACTATTTTATATATATATATATTTTATACACGTCCTGCCACCGAATTTACTTCTCAAAATTCTCTCTTTTACATGAGAAATTATTATATTGTGAATACCCAAAATATTTATTATCCATGGTTATTCACCTAGATGTTAATATAATTTATTTATTTGTGGATTTACATGTATAAAACCCATATTCCCTTTTCGTGGGTTAAAAATAATGTTATGGTCTATCCTTTAAGAACTTACATACTCAATGCTTTTATATGAAACTCATACTTCATTCTACTCAGGTTATTGAAAATACGATGTATTATGATAAATGTGTCTCATATTAAATTAATACATATAAATTTTGTACCCTGATAGTGCTCCAATTCATTAGGTAAAGAATTTAGTCTCTAGATATAACATGTTTTACGATACCTTGGTGAATAACCTTGATAATTTTCATTTTTGACACCTTGCTTATAAACCATGGTGATATGATTATGAATGCATCACTTTTATATTATAGAAACATTTCCATTTTATGATTCATGTTCCTTTTTTTATGATACACCTCATGTTATCTTGATCATGTTATATTTTTATACCTCATGTTCTTATTGATATGTCTCATGATCAGATGTTAAATGTCTCTCTTTCTTATTCCTTTACTTGGATAATGCTCACCCCTTTCCTTTGATGTATGTACCAAGGATATTATATGAAACCAAAGTAACTTAGGATAAACCCATGAATAATACTTTCAATTGGATTAGAATAATTTTTTATTTTATTTTTTTGTATTATGTTCCTATTTTCCATGAAACTAAACTTTAAAAGATCCTTTATTTTATTAAATGTAATGAAAATTTTATCTAATAAAAAGGCAGGATTCCATAATTGGTATCAGAGTATGGTTTAGTTATTTATGGAAATTAAGACTTGAAAACTTTAGTAATAAACCTATGTATAATTATAAATATATTAAAACATCTTGGAATTTTGGTTAAGTATTAAGTGAGTAGTTTCCAAGTAATGAAATCCTTGTCTGGATACTACAAGTGGATGTGGATCTGGCATATATTTACCTAGGTGTTATTGGATTTGGTGTCCTAGGACCAAATATTTTTACTTTGATTACATTAATATTCAATGTATTTAATATTAATAAAACTTATTATTACATATTGTTTTTTTATTGCATGAATCTAATGTAATAATGTCTTAGATTATACGTCGCATTGATAAGGTTGTAGCAGTTCCCGCTATGATGAGAACCTTGATGTGCTATGATGATATTATCAAATAATGTACTATGGATGGATAACATACTATGATGGGACACGTAGTTCATAGACTGCCATGTGCAAGTACTTGTAAGCAGATGAGGCTTCTTCTCATGAAGTTCTCACTTGGTAATCTCCAAGATGAGAGATTATAAGAACAAACCCACCAGTATGAATCTTTCATGTTTTAGTGTCATCAGATATTACTATCTATGGGTGTGTTTGATGGTCCTCAGTATTTAATATTATTATTAATTCATGTTACAACTCGCGTACTTAGATGTATTTTTTAAACTATAATGATAACAGTTCATGGATAAGTTTCATATGTTGGGTGTGTCATGAGTGACATGTCATTAATGAGTAAGTCAAGGAAGGATTTTTCCCTTCCATATTTATGGAAGCTGATATATCTATCATTTTATTAGAATAGAACTGTCGCATTAAATTCCATGGCCATGGTGTAATGATGTGTTTATTTTAGACATTCAAAGAAAGACATATCAAGCATATAGTTTGGTGACATAGATGTGAAACCTTCTTGATGAGATATTATGACAAAGATATTATATTACCTGATGATCATTCTTATGTGGTTGTCGATGTTCAAACATTAAGTTCTTTCTCTTGGGTGCCTTGACCCATTACTTGACAGTAATCTTGGACTTTAGGCAAGCCTTCCTAATTCCAATGAGAAATAATCCTAGAGGGTCACGCACTAAGTGTTTCTGTTGATCTCGATTAAATTTTATTTGAGTATAATTAATGGAATAAATATTATTCTAAAGTTCTAGGAATAATTTTATTCGAGTTATACTAATTTAAAAAATTAAATAAATATTTATTCACCGGCTTGGGAAAAAAATATTTATTTTTTATTGAATATTTTAATAAATATTTATTCTCTAGATTGTAAATAAAATATTTATTTATGAATAAAATATTCATTCGGTTATTTAATAAATTATATAGGAGTTTGAATAGACCAAGACTGATTCTGGTGACAAATATTAATTAACAAGATCGTTATATAATATTTGTTATTGCGCAAGTTGGTGCACGCCACAAAATGATAATTATATAATTATTATTATGTAGCATTGGATTTTTTGAAGGTAATAAATGTTATTTAATGGAAATTATTAAATTAAATAATATTTTAACTTAAATTCCTACTTTATAAATAGGTAGTTAAGTCTATTGTGTAGAGTATCAAAAAATTGAGAATAGATAGTTTTTGTGCACAATGAATTCTTTATCAACTCCTCCATCTCACTACCAATTAAGAATGAGAAGTGAAAGATAGATTTCTTCAAGACCAAAGAACGAGCGATCGAGAAAGAAAAACACAATACATTCAACTCACTATGCCAGCACCAGTAGATTGAGTGGTGTTTCTCAGAGATCATAGGAGCACATGTGGATCGCCGCTAGAGGGATTATGTACTTGGATCCTCATAGTGAAATGAAGGTAATCTAAAAGGGTCTTTTTTGGATGATCAACATTCACTAATGAAGAAATTTCCTAAGATCGTATATTTATTTTTTCAAATATTAAATAAATTAATAATAAATTTGACATGCAAGATCCTCTCTCTTGGTTTCAAGCAACAATTATTAAAATAAATTTTAATATATCACTCACCTCTTCACACTTTTGTTATTCCTAAAACCATCAAGTGGTATCAGAGTGGTCACATTTAAATTTATAATTATTTATTTGATTTTTGATCTATGTGAAATTGTGGTTATATTTTCATTTCAAGTTATTCATTCTTTAATCCAATTTTAATTAACATGTTATCAACATATTAATAATGTTTGTTCAGTATTTCCTTTTCTTAAAGGATTAAGAATAAATGAAGAATGATTAGAGATTCCATTAGGAATTTCCAAATCTTTGATCAGTAAAACTGGGTTACATGGTGTGTGGACAAATCACACATCGTATACCCATGCGCATTTTATCTAGATATGCCAAGAAATTAATTACATGTTGTGCTTTTATTGCACATCACGTGTTGATCAGGCCAACCATGGAACATGGTAAGTAGATACAGGACGTGTATCTGGCATGTACAAATTATGTAGTTCGGTAGAGTTAACATGCCAAATCCCCAGCCGTGTGACTTGGATATACGGCAACTGAGGTACATGGCATGTAGTTGTACGTATGCACCTTGTAGTCTCCCATTAATGTAAAAAATTAAAATTATATTAAATTTTAAATTGAAGTATTAAAACATTATTTTATTGATTTTCACACCATTGTGTGTTTGAAAATTTAATGATGGTTTAAATAATTTTAAATTCTCAATTAATTTATTATAATTAATATGTCATTATTGGTTCTGCTATTTATTTTTCATGAATTCCATTGATGATGGGTATCTCCAAATAAGATCTTATTATCATTAAGATGAAAGGGAATTAATTTATTTGTATATTAATTAATTAATTCAAGTGTTTTTATCTTAAATAATAAAAAATAATAAAGAAATGAATGCTAACCAATTACTTTTGCTTATTCGTTGCATGTATGACCATTCATGAGGTTGACCAATACCTTTGTATGTGTTGGGTGTATTAATTTAATTTATTGCATGAGTTTACAATTATTTAATATTAAATTAAGTGATAGTTTGCGGGTCATCCCTCCTTCCATTATTATGTAGGACCAATGTGTACAATGATATTTATGTAATCCCACTTAACAAATCCTTTTATTCCCCTAAACTACATGTGAGTAATAAATATTTGTAATTAATAGAGAATTCCAAGGTACTTGGAGGAGGTTCAAGACATAACAATAATTATGCCAAGAAAGGTGATACATAGGTAGATAATAATAATTTTGTAACTCATTCAAAGAATGTAAATAGAAGTTACTTCCCCAAGGTAAAAGGTTCATTTCATGTCCTCTCATTAAATCAACCCTTAACTAAATCTCATGAATGATTCATTTAATTATTTATTTATTTATGTATATACAATTATTTATTTTATGGATACAAGGATGTGATCACATAAATAAATGAATTAATATGAAAAGATAGAAATCAAATAAATTAATTATGCATAAATATTTTATTCAACATGGTTAATTAATTAAGGAACATCAAATTAATATTAACAAGATGTGTAAAGAATAAAACAAGATAAAATTTATGAATAATAAATTAAAATCCCTTGATTAAATATTAAGACAAACTCAGCCTTCCATTACTTGATTGAGAATGAAACCATAGAACTAAGTATAGTACATGGACAAAGTCTGGACACCTACTTTTATCAAGGAGTTCTCATGAGATTTTTGGGTTGAATTAATCGAAATTTTATTGATTTTAACAGCCAAAGTATATTAAATATTAATTTGGAGGCAACTGTTGAGAAAATAAAAGTCAGGATTTCAAGATAGGGGAATCCACTCAATGGATCAAGGAGCTTCAAGTCCACTATTGGCAAGGCTTCCTACCTAATTACTTTTTTTTGTTTTCATAGCCAAAGTATGGATTTTTAATAAAAGTAATGAGGATAATTTCAAATAGAATGTTAAAAAAACTAGACATTTTTATTCAAATGGTGATGAATTTTAAGACTTGATAAAATAGTGGAAGATTTAATAAATAAATACATTTAATTTATTATATCTCACTTATTTTGTAATCAAGAAAAGTACTAATAATCTTCTCTTTTTACTTGTGGAATAAAATTGAAAGTTCATCATTCACAATACACTTATGATCAATATTGGAGAAAGATTACCTCTTAGATGAAAGTAACATCTAGTAGTGGTTTATATGCCTTCAAGTTGTACTACTCCATGAACATAAATCTTATGTGCTAGAATCTATAATGCATGATCTTCCTGCTAAAGAGGCGAGTGATGAAGATTTCCTTATCTGTGAAAAAATTTGAACAACGCAGTCAACATTAAATGTTTGATGATTTCATTGATGTCTACTGAAATAATGAAGTCTCACAAAGACATGGATGCATATAGCATACTTGAGAACCTCTGTGGTATTTATCAGGGGATAGCTAGATAGGAATGGTTTGAGATTTCCAAGGTGTTATTTCAAGGAAATCTTGAAGATGGTTCCCTGGTTGGGCCTCATATATTCAAGATCAATGGATAAATTGAGTGATTAGAGGTTCTAAGGTTTAAACTCCCTAAATAACTGGGCACCAACATCATTCTGGAATCACTCCCTTAGAGATTCTTCAGCTTTGTTGTAAATTTTAATATGAACAACATTGAGAATTCTCTGCCATATCTTCTTACTCTTCTTTTCCAAGTAGATAAGGACATAAAAAATGAAAAACATTATGTCCCTATAGTGAAAAAAATGGAAAGTGAAAGTGAATATTTTTATTCCCAAATCTTCTTCATGCCCTTCCAAGAAAAGGAAGATCAAGGGTTAATCAAGGGAATAGGATGATGTCTATTTCGCATATGGAAAGAAGGTCCAATGGAAGAAAAACTTTATCCATCCAAAGAAGTAAGGGGAAGCTTTATGTGAATTTGTTATTGGGTGCAATTTATCTATTTCTACAATTTGGGTATTAGATATAGCTTTTGGTACTCACATATTTATTCAAATATAGGAACTAAGTAGATTCAGAAAGATTGACCGAGGAGAGGTAGATCTTTGAGAATCCAATGGATATAAACTTGTTTTTGTAGCTATTGGGGACTAATACCTCACATTTCCAACCAGAATGATCTTTGTTTTAAAGGGTTGTTATTATGTGCCATCAGTTACCAAAAACATTATTTCTAAATCCAGACTTGATATAGATGGATTAATTTTCAAATTTGGGAATAAATGTTTCTTCTTTTATAAAGATATAAGTTTTATGGTAAGGCACATTTAAATAGAAGTCTTTATGTGTTGTATTACACGAACCAAATAATGCAAATTGATAACAAAGTAACTTTACATGACTCATACCACACCTAAATTTGGAATCACAGGATAGGTCATGTAAATGAAAAGAGCTTGACTAAATTACATCAAGATGGATATTTATATTCATCTGAACTAAAACCACTTGGTGTATGTCACACGTGTTTATAAGGAAAAATGACCAAAACTCATTTAGTGTTAAAGGTGAAAGGGATAAAGAGTTTATTGAATAAGTTCATACTGATGTGTGTGGACAATTTTATATTAAATCAAGGGGAGGGTACTCATATTTTATAACATTTATTAATTATTTATTAGATAGGGATATTCCTACTTAATGAGGTATATGTTGTATTATTTTGATAAATTCAAGGAATACAAGAATGAAGTTGAGAACTAGCTTCATAAGAAAATTAAGAAACTTCACTTAGACCATGGTGAAGAATATCTTAATCAAGAATTCATTGATTATTTGTGAGAGTTTGGGATTTTATCTCAACTCACTCCTACTTATACACCTCAATAGAACTGTATAGGTGAAAGCAGGAACCACACGTTGTTGGATATGGTGAGATCAATGATGAGTTATATGATTCTTCCATTATCCTTTTTGGGATACGCATTACAAACAACTTCATGCATGTGCCAACTAAAGAAATAGATAGTATACCATACCAGTTATGTAATGAAAAGAAAATTTTGTTGTCTTACTTACATGTGTAGGGTTGAGAAGCATTTTTTAAGGCCTCTTCAGGTAACAAGATTTCACCCTAAGGCACAAAGTGTATCTTTATAGAATAACCCAAAGAAACAAAGGGATACTACTTATACATTCATATAAAAAAATGTTGTGGTTTATAGACATCAAAAATTTATTGAAGAGGATATTATCTCTAAAAGAGATAGTGGGAGCAAGATAGTCTTCAATGAAGTCCAAGCTCAAGATACACAATAGTTGGCACAAGAACAAATTCCACAAAAGCATGTGGAAGAAGAAATTGTTACATAAACACAATTACTACATATAAGTACTATAGAGGTTATAGAACTAGAATGTTATGGTTTTCTAGTCACCAAGGAGGGTGACACATTATTATTTGATAATAATGATCCTATAACCTACAAGGAAGCAGTAAGTGGCATAGATGTTTCTAAGTGGCAAGAATCCATGAATTCTGAAATGGATTCCATGTAACAAAACCAAGTCTGGATTTTGGTAGACCCTCCAGTAGATATAAATTATATTGGTTTCAAATGTATATTCAAGAATAAATTGGTCATGGAAGGACAATTTAGTACCTATAAGGAATGACTGGTTGAAACGGGTTTAAACAGCATCAAGGAATTGACTACAAAGAAATATTTTCACCAGTTTTACTAATGAAATCCATTAGAATTATACTTTACATTATGGCTTTCCATGATTATAATATTTGGAAAATGGATTTTAAAATAGGCTTCCTTAATGGGAACCTTCAGGAAGATGTCTATATGACACAACCTGAAGGGTTTGTGACTCCGAAGGATTCCAATAAGGTATGAAAATTGCAAAGATGCATTTATGCATTAAATCAAGTATCTAGGTCATGGAACATTCATTTTTATGAGGCCATAATAGAATTTTTTTTCATAAATATTGAATTTGATTCATGTCTCTATAAATGATTTAGTGGGAGTGCAGTCATTTTCTTAATAGTATATATTGATTAAATGTTATTCATTATAAATTAAATACCAGTATTATAGTATGTTAAGGTGTGGTTGGGTAAATGCTTCTCTATGATGAACTTGGGAGAAAAATCATATATTCTTGGGATCAAGATCCATCATGATAAATCCAATAGGTTGCTTGGACTAAGTCAAAGTACATAAATTGACAAGATACAAAAGAGATTCAGTATAGAACAATCCAAGAGGGTATTATTTCCAGTGTCACGTAGCATTCATATTACTAGTAAAATGTTCCCCTAGACGCATGAGGAAAGAAATATAATGACAAGGATTCCATATACATCAGTGACTAGGTCAGTCATGTATATTATGCTATGTACTAGGCTAGATATTCCATATGCATTAAGTGTAGTAGGAAGATATCAATCTGATACAAGTGATCACCATTAGATGAAAATTAAGACTATTCTTAAGTATTTGAGGCATATTAAGGATATGTTCCTGATTTATGAAAGATATAAGGAACTAGTCATCTGAGGATATATAGATGATAGTTTCTAAACTGATCAATATCACATGAAGTCACAAACAGGATACATCTTCACTTTGAATGTTGGTGTAGTGAGCTGGAAGATCTCAAAGTAGGCTATGTTTATAGATTCTACAATAGAGTCTGAGTATATTGCAAGTTTGAAAAAGCTAAAGAAGTAGTATAGATGCACAACTTCATCCAATAGCTTGATGTGGTAATTAGCTATAAATATCTTATCGCACTCTATTATGATAATATTGTAGTAGTGGCTCTTGTAAAAGAACCAAGGCCACATTAGTGGAAAACGTACATACTTTAGAAGTATCATATCTTGAGGGATTTTTCTCAGAGAGGTGAAGTTGCAGTGAGAAGTATTTTCATGGAAGAAAACATAGTGGATACCTTGACTAAAGCCTTGACTCAGAAAAAACATGACTATCATGTGAGGTCTAGTAGACTGAAGGTTGTAGGTAGTTGGCTCTAGTCCAAATGGGAGTTTGTTGGAGTTTGTGTCCTAGGACCAACTATTTTTACTTTGATTATAAAAAAAATTATGTATTAAATATTAATAAAACTTATCATTATATATTGTTTGTTGTTCTACATGACTTTAATTTAATAATATCCTAGAGTATACGTCACATTGATAAGGTCATAGAAGTTCCTTTCTATGATGATAACATTTATGTGTTGTGATGATATTCTCAAATAATTTTTTATGGTTGGATAATATACAATGATGGGACTCGTAGTTCATAGACTATTAGGTGTGAGTACTCATAAGAAGATGAGGCTTCTTATTATGAAGTTCGCACTTGGTAATCTCCAAGATAAAAGATTATGAGAACAGACCCTCCAGTAGAAATTATGTATGTTTTGGTGTCATAAGATATTCCTATCTATGAACATGTGTGATGGTCCTCAGACTTTAAGATTATTATTAATGCATGATACAACTCGCATACTTAGATGTATTTCATAAACTATGATGATAATAGTTCATGGAAAATTTAGATATGTAGGGTGTGTCATGAGTGACATGTCATTAATAAATAATTCAAGGAAGGATTTTTCCCTTCTATCTTTATAGAAGCTGGTATCTCATCCCTTTGATTGGAACAGAAGCGTCGCATTAAATTCCATGTCCATGGTGTAACGATGTGTTTATTTAAAATAGTCAAATAAATACATATAAAGAATATAGTTTGGCAACACAGATGTACAACCTTCTTGATAAGATATTGTGAAAAAGTAATTATATTACATAGTGAGCATCTGTATGTGGTTTTTGATGTTGCTGCATTAAGTTATTTTTCTTGGGTTCCTTGACCTATTATTAGATAGTAATCTTGGACTTTAGGCAATCCCGACTAATACCAATGTAAAAGAATCCTAGAGGGTCACACACTAAGTGTTTTTGTTGATCTCGATTAAATTCTATTTAATTAATGGAATAAAAATTATTCTCAAGTTCAAAGAATAATTTTATTCAAGTTATATTGCTCACATGAATTAAATAAATATTTATTCACCAGAATGTGAATAAAATATTTAGTTTATTTATTGAATATTTTAATAAATATTTATTTTCTATATTGTGAAAAAAAAAATTTATGAATAAAATATTTATTTGGTTATTCAATAAATTCTAGAGGAGTTCGAACATACCAATACCAAGTTCGGTGTCAAATATTAATTAATAAGACCATTATATAATATTTTTTATTGAAAAAGTTGGCGTGCACCACAAAATAATAATTATATAATTATTATTATGTGTCATGGGATTTTTTGAAGGTAATAAATGTTATTTAAAGTCCTTTATGAAATTATATAATATTTTAACTTAAATACCAACTTTATAAATAGGTGGCTATGTCTATTGTGTAGAGAATCCAAAAATTGAGAATTGAGAATTTTTGTGCACAATGAATTCTCTCTCAACTCCTCTATATCTCTCCCTCTTAAGAATGAGAAGTACAAGAGATATTTCTTCAAGATTGGAGAATGATTGATCAATAATGAACAACACAAGACATTTGAATCACCACACTATCACCCATAGATCGAGTGGTGTTTCTTGGAAATCATAGGAGCACGTGTGGATCACCACTAGAGAGATTCTATCCTCGGATCCTCATAGGGAGATGAAGGTAATATGAAAGGGTATTTTTGGATGATCAACATTCACCAATGAAGAAATTTCCTAATCCCAGGTATTTATTTATTCAAATATTAAATAAATTAATTATAAATTTGATGTGAAAAATCATCGCTCTTGGTTTCGGGCAATGATTATTAAACAAAATTTTAATATATCGCTCACCTCCACATGCTTCTGTTGCACCCATAACCATCAGGGGGTAACAACATAAAAAGAACCATATTGAGCTAGACTTGATTAGTAAATGTTGAATTACAATGGGCCATGCTACGTACCTTGTTTGACACTCATGGGGGGAAATTTTAGTTAATCATAAGACTTTAACAAACCATTATGAAGGATATATAGAAAATTTAATTTTTATTAGAGTATATTAATGAATAAAATGTTTAAGAATGATGTTTTAAGACATAAAATTCCTTTATAATTATAATATTCCTAAAATTAATACATTTCTCTCTAAGGTTTTATTCTATTAAAAAAATTGTAGGAAATAAGAGGAACTGCGTAAATGATTAGTGTAATGGATAATGCACTAATGACCTTCCTAACATGATGGAAGTTGTAGTGGAAAACTTCATGAGTATGATGAATCAACTTTCTCAAGTTACGAATAATAACTTGAATCAAGTTAAGCGGATTGATTCACCTCAAAGGTAACAACTTGTCATTGTGTCCTTCATACATCGATGACCACATTATTTTAGTCGATCCACAGACCCATTGATTTCTGAACAATGGATTACCTATATAGAAAATATAATTTATATACTCTGCTATTCTAAGATAGAGAAATTAACCCTAGTAGTATACCACTTATAAATAGAATCTGATCAGTGATGGAAACTGATTAAAAACATGGAGCCAATAAGGTAGACTGATTCTATGGAGTGGGAATAGTTAAGGGGGATATTTTTCAATAAATATTTTCCAGGTCCAATGAAAACAAAAATGGATAAGGAATTATTAGAGCTGAAGTAGAAGGAAAATGAATCAGTGTAAAGCTAAGAAATGAACTTTTCAAGACTTTCTTGATACACCTCTGTCATTGTTTTAGATCCTAAGGAAAGGTTGATAGATTCTTTGGTGTACTGAGACCCCATATATGAAGGAATTTAGCAAATCAAGACTATAAAATCTATGAGGAGATAGTGTGGAGTGCTGTGAAGGTTGAATTGGATTTTGGAGAGACACATTGGTCACATAGGTTGAATGAATAGAAGAGATAAATGGATCCAAACTCAGGGAAAAAATTTGATCATGGAAGTGGAGGAAAGGTGAAACTTCCCACGTGAAATGAATGTGGGAAGAATACTTTGGGGAACTTCTTTCTTGGGAGTGGAAAGTTCTACAATTTTTGAAGGTATGGGAATATATCTTGAAACTATTTTGTTGAGGTGAATCCTCAACTTATCAACACTAACGACAAAGAGAAGATGGTTTAGGCCCATCCTAAAGTTCACTACTTTAAGTGAGGATAGTTTGGGTACTTTTCCAGTCAATTTAAAAATCAGTAGATAATGGATGGAAACCACCATCAACCTTATCATAGGCTAAGAGATCAAGTTTAGTAATTTTTTATCATGACAGATGAATTAGAGGCTCTAAATGATGTGGTGGTAGATACACTCATTATTCCATCAAAGCTAGAAAGTACTTTTTTTTTATTTTAGTTCTATGCATTCCTTTATTTTATCAAATTTTGCGAAGAATATACAATCAACTCCTAAGATTTTATAAGTAGATTTATCAGTCAAGACTCCTAGTGGGACTATCCTAACATCAATAGTGTATAGAAACTCTAGTATTAACTTTATAGAGTACAATCTCATTGAAAATATAGTAGTCATTCCCATAGTGTAATTTAAAATTATACTAGGGATAGACTGTATCTCAAAGTATAATTCTAAGATCAACTATAGGATCAAGGAAATTTAATTAGTCTTGAATGGGAAACTTGTAGTTATTTTTAAAGGAGAGATATCATGGCTCAAGATTTGTCTGTAAACACATCCCATATACTTATTTATAAAGATAATCATTGAATAGAGAAAAGGAAATTAAAGTATAAGGATATAAAATTTACCCATTATTTAGGAATACATTGACATATTTCCTAAAGAGTTATCTAGACCTCCCCCAGAAAGAGAGGTAGAGTTCTCCATTGAACTCATACCTAGATCCAATACAATATTAAAGACCTTATATAAAATAGAAAATGTGGAGTTAAAGAAATTAAAGAAACAACTTAAAGATCTTTTAGAGAAGGTATTTATTCAAACAAGTGTGTCTCCATGGGTAGAAACTATTCTCTTTGTAAATAAGAAGGATGGATCAATGCTGAGATGAAATGATTATAGCAGACTTAACTAGATCATAATGAAGAACAATAACTCTTTGCCAAGGATCAATGATTTATTTGACCTACTCTATGGGGATTAATTCTTCTCCAAGATTGACCTCTGATATGGGTATCATCAATTGAGTGTGGACAAAGAAGATATTACAAAGACTGCCTTTCAAACAAGATATTGGTATAATTATTTTATTATTATTCACTTCATCTTAAATAATACTCCTAATATATTTCTGGATTTGATGAATATATTCTTTAAGGGATACCTTGATAAATTTTTGGTAAATTTTATTGATAATATTTTGATATACTCAAAACGTTTTGAGGAGAATTAGGATCATCTCAGGGTTATATTTAAAACTCTGAGTAAGTATATGTTACTTGTAAAATTCATAAAATGTGAATTTTGGTTCAACAAGTTTTATTTTGGGACACATTATAACCAATAAAGGAATCTAAATTGACCCTACCAAGATAAAGGTTGTATAGGAGTGGCCTCATCCTATAACAGTAATTGATATTCATAGTTTCTTTTGTTTATCATGATATTATAATAGGTTTGTGAAAAACATTTCATGAATTTATAATCCACTAACCAAGTTAAATTGAAAAGGATATAATTTCATCTATAAAAATTAATGTGAACAAAGTTTCCAAGAACTAAAGAATATATTGGTTACTAAACATGTGTAAACTCTACCCTCTATTAGACAAGGTTTTGTTATTTATAGTGATGCATATATGAAAGGTATTGGGTGCTTCCTCATGAAAAATGGTATAGTGATCACTTATGTATCTCAAAAATATATCCTCATGAGCATAATTATCCTACACATGACCTGAAGTTAGCTTTAGTAATTTTTTCACTAAAGATATTGAGGCACTATCTTTATGGGGTGAAATATGATACATACATAGACCACTTAATTTTGAATTATGTATTCATGAAAAAGGAATTGAACATGTGAAAAATGAGATGGTTAGATATTCTTAAAGATTATTATGTTCAATTCATTATCACCTTAGAAAAGAAAACAAAGTCACTAATGCATTAAGTATGAAAGACCATGTTGTGTTAGAAATGATGATGATTCAAGGAGATCTATTTATCAATGACCTAGTAAGGTTGTGCATGGGGATCATAGGGATGGAAATCATTAATATTATCCCAAATAATTTCTCAAGCATCATTAATACATAACATAAAGTGATATAAAATAGAATATCCTTTAATACAAAAGAAGATAAAGGCTGTAAAGAATGGGAAGTTTCTTGAGTTCAATATTGATCAAGAAGATGCACTGAAATTTCATACAAGGATATATTTCCCATTTATCTTAGATATAAATAAGGATATGATGGATAAATATCATATATTTATATTCTATATACATCATGGAATCACTAAAATATATAGGGAACCTTGTGATCATTGTAGGTGAGAAAATATGAAAAGGGAGATTTCCGACTACACTGCAGGGTGCTTGATGTTTCAACAAGTGAAGTCAAGGGAACAACATTCTAAAGGGGTATTTAAACCACTACCCAAGCCAACATTGAAGTGGGAAAATTTCATTAGGGGCTTAAACACAAGTCTCCTAATAACATTCAAAGGAAATAATGTGATATGGGTTATAGTAGATTAAATCACTAAGACTTACCATTTCATCACTATTTATAATGATTTCTCCCTTGACCAAATTTCCTAAATATACATAAAGGAAGGGGGAGACAGCATGGGGTTCCACTTTCAATTGTTTGTAATCATCATCCAAGGATCAAATCTAAATTCTGGATAAGTCTTCAATATGATTTGAATAGTGAATTAAATTTTTGTATAACCTATCACCCCCAAACTGATATCCAATCTGAAAGAAATATCCATACACTTGAGGATATGTTAAGAACATACTCAATATAATTTAAAGTTGGATAGGATAAACACCTACCATTAGTTTAGTTCTCATATAATAATAGCTTAAACTTGAGTATTCAAATGGCACCATATAAAGCTCTATATGGGAAGTGATATAGATTTCCTACATGTTGGGATAAAGTTGGTGAGAGAAATATACTTGGGACCAGTCATATATAAGAGATGAAAAAAAAGGTTAATTCCATCCAAAACACACAAAATTTGATCAGAGTCGACAAAATATCAATAATGAAAACCGTTAAAGTGAATTGGATTTTAATATTAGAGAAAATTTTTCCTCTGGATATCACCATGTAAGAGAGCCATGTGGTTTGGAAATAAGGGGAAGCTTAGACCTAGGCACATTGGCCCCTTTTAAATCCTTGATCGTACAAGATTTATGGAATATAAGCTAGAAATTACATAAAATATGTCTCAAGTTCATGATGTATTTCACACATCCCTTCTAAAGAAGTAAATTTTTGATCCCTTACATGTACTGAATCTAGATTTGGTACAACTATAACATGACCTCTCTTATGAGGAGTAGTTGGTGGAGATCATAGACCATAGAGACAAAGTTATATGCAACAAGAAAACTTACCTTGTCAATGTTCTATGGAGGAACCATAAGTATGAAGAGGTATTGTAGGAACTAGAGGAAATAGTGAAATATAAGTAGCCTCACTTGTTCTCAATTGAGAATATGAGTTTAAATTTCAGGGATAAAATTTATAAATGGGGAAGAATGTAAAGACCCATAATTTTAAATGATATTTTTTTCCTAATAAAATGTTTTTTATATTATATAATATTATACACATAAAAATATAGAGGAACTAAAAAAACATGATCTCATTAATAAATATCATTACATTAGTCAACTATGAAACCAATGAAAATTTCAAACATTACAATTGGACAAATAATATAAAATTGAAAAGATAAAATGGGAAAAAATGGATAGTGTCAATCTGTTAGAATCATCATCCCCATGTCCAATACTATATAAATGAAACAAAAAATTATTAAACTAAGAAACAACTTAGAAAATGAAAATATATAACCTTTGGAGTATTTTTAGTGAATATTGAGTGAAATAATGAAGTGGTATTTATAGGGTATAAATAGAAATGTGACCGTTTGGATTCAACCGTTATATGATTGTTGGTCAAATATAACAATTTTTCAATATAATAATTAGTCAATTTGAACTTTTTTAACTATACCCATTAGTGATAATTTTATCATTATAATTAGTGTTTATAGGTAGTAATGATAAAGGATAATTGATGCAAAATAAAGAAATTATGGCATAAACCAGTAGATTTAAGCTATTTCAATCTCATTTTCTATAACTTGGGAGGGAGGTAGCATCAATATGGTTCTCCCTTGAACAAGACCAATAAAATCTTCAATAATTGAGGCTTTAATGAAATCATCTACATGAGAGGTTCAATCTAGTAGAGATTACCACTGAGTAAATGTTAGTCGAGCCACCACATGAAAATGCCACTATCTCACACCTTACTCTTATGGCGTGTGTGGGTATAATAAGGGGATACATGTCCAGGAATTAGTTGTATAAAAAAAATTTATTCCATAAATTCAATTTAAAAACACTTTTTATTAATAAAATATTTATTTAATTAAGATGAATTTGATAAATTGATTTTCTGACACAGATAAAAGATAATTATATTTTTTTTAGAAAAGAAAAACAATTTTATAATAAACTAAGGTATTTTGAATAATTTTTATTTTAATTAAATATTCTTTCAAAAAAATCTTATTTAAATAGAAATGATAAAATAATTTTATTATGGCCTAGGAATTTTTTTATAAGTGTCAGAAATTTGATTGTGCCTTAAAATTTCTATTTTTCAATAAATAACTATTTTTATATTTAAAAGTTAAAATTATAATATATAGATAATTATTTTAATAAAATAAATATTATATTTTAAATCATCTCATAAAAATTAGGTTAGGTTGAATTTTTGGGAATTTTCTAAAATACTTTATTTTGTAGTGAATAATAAAACATTCAGTTTTGGGTTTTTGGTATGTTTTATTACTAAAAAATTATTTAATAATTATTTAATAATTAATAAACCACAATCCAAGACCTAATATGTTTTATTTTATTAATATTATTTATTTTAATAGTTTTTAATCAATTTCCAAACCTATAAGTGACTTTCCAAATCCTAAAATAGAAATTTTGATTTTAAAAACATTATTTTGTGAAAAAATTAATTTTCCATGTCCAAAGAATTATTAAAAATGGTTTTTGGTATTAATAAATTAAAATATCATAAAATATGACTAAAATTTCCAAAACCATGATAAATAAATCATGTTTAATTCGATGTTTTTTCATTTTCCACAACCTATATTTGGAAGACCTATATTTTGAAATTATTAAACAATTTCTCCACTTTTTCTATAAATACCCACCTATTTCACCATTTCCCTTCACTCCCAATCCATTATCTATAAATTTTTTATATTTTTCCTCCAAAAGAGTCCCCCCATGGTTTTCTTAATCCCCCAAGGTTCTATCCTTAAGATTTAGTAGCAACTCTTCAAGGTAAGGGAATTCTAGTCATCTTTTTTTCAATTCAAGTAATTATTTTTGTGTATGCCTTCTAAATGTTATGTTACATTATTTTCATGTGATTTTTATCATACCTCTAATTCGAAAATAATTTTTTATCAATGTTATACATTCTCTTCCTATCATTTTACCCTTTTCTCAATCCACGTTTTATACCCATCATGCTATCGAATTTACTTCTAAAATTTATCTCTTTTACATGAGAAATTTTATATTATGAATAAAAAAACCATTTGTTATCCATGGGTTTTAATCTAGATGTTAATATAGTTTATTTATTTGTGGATTTACATATAAAAAACCCATATTCCCTTTATTTGGGTTAAAAATTATGTTATGGTCAAGCCTTTAAGCACTTACGTACTCAATTATTTTATATAAAACCCATAATTTATTCTCCTTAGGTTATTGGAAAAATGATTTATTATGATTAATGTGGATCGTATTAAATTAATACATATTAAGGGTGCACCCTGATATCACTCCAATTCATTGGGTAAAGAATTTAATCTCTAGATATGATAAGTTTTATGATACCTTAGTGAATAACCTTGGTAATTTTCATTTATGATACCTTGGTGATAAACCATGGTGATATACTTATGAATGCCTCATTTTTATATTCTAGAAACATTTCCATATTATGATTCATGTTATTTTTATTATGATATGCCTCATGTTCTATCGATCATTTTATATTTTTATACCTCATGTTCTTATTGATATGCCTCGTGATCACATGCTAAATGTGTCCCTTGCTTATTACCTTATTCGGCTCATGCACACCCCTTTCCTTTGATGTATGTCCCCAAGATATGAGATTTTGTAAATGTAACTTAGGTTAAACACATGAAGAATACTTTCAATTGGATTAGAATCATTTTTTATGGTTTCTTGTATTGTGTTCCTAATTTCTAAGAAACTAAAATTTATAAGATCCTTTATTTTATTCTATGTAATTAAAAGTTTATATAATTAAAAGGCGGGATACCATAGCCATTGTTCCAATAATTATGACCTTAAAATTTATACACCTTTTTCAATGTCATATAACATTAAAATTTATCCCTCAACTATCTAAATTTCAATACCTTAAACTATTAATTAAAGAGACATAAAACATGTCATGTCGAAAACACATAAAGGCAATCTGAGAAAAAGTCAAGTCTCTACCCACTAAGATTCCCACTTTTACGGATTAGGAAAAAAATTATAGCACAAACTTAATTAAAAAGGCACAAAACTTGTGATTCACACCATATATCCCTAGAAAAATCTACGCCATTCCCATTCGGCCCACTTATTTAGAAAAAAAGTTGATACAATGACATATCATATTCTTTTTCACCGATAATGTGTTTTATACATAGAGATGAAACTTTTAGGGTACTATAACCCTACTTAAATCCCCCTCAAAACTCTTCCATAAACCTACTTAATTTCCCAAGTGTTTGAATTGTCATTAATTTTTTATGTCTATTAGTAATGAGTACATCTATCTTTAAAGGTCACATATATTTAGTTATCCATATATACCCCAATATGACTCTGTATACACACACAAATATTTTCTTCCAACCATAGGAATGTTTTCATCTTAATAAAAAGTTCATATATTCTCTATACACCCTAACAATATCGAAACATAACACGTTATTTGAATTTGGTTAGGGTTCATCCCATGTATACGCATCCTATCTCATCATCCCTTATTCAAGTTCCTTCAGTTATGACATACATTACCCATAATCCAAATATTCAATTGGGTTTGATACCCTCAATGTAACACAGTTTTGAATAACATTAATTTTAAAAGTAGATACATGGTGTCTCATCCTTGAAACTTTAGTTGATCCTCATTACACAACCCTAAAACTCACAACACAATGGTCTAAACTTCATGACCATAATATGAATGTCCCATTTTCAATAGAATCTATTTTATAAATATTCCTTTCATTCATGTCAAGTTTTTTCTTTCCCTTTATAAATAGACTATCCCATATATTTGATCAAAGCTATACAACCTTAAACTGTAGCGGTATTTGTTCAGAGATATATAACCTTAAACTGCCATGATATATCAATTTTTTTTAAAATAAAATTCCAGCAATATTTTTTTTAATCATAAAGACCTTAAACTGCATGAACCATCCCTTGAGGTTATCTACATTAGAAAAATTGGTCACTCCATTCACATCATTTTTTTACTCATATCTATCAAAATTTTGATCACTTAATTTTTTTCAATTGTTTTTAACCTAAAACATCATCACCCATCTGTCTAGCTTACATTATTTGAAATTTTACAAGGTAAGGGACAAAAAACTCAATAGGTTGAAAACCTATAAAGGGTAGAAATGGTAAAAGTATATCCCCTGCTCACTAGCCATAAACCTCGCATAGCCCAAAAAAATAATCATTCAAAAGGAAAATATGAAAAACTTGTTTGATCAAAAACCTATAAAGGGTGGGATAAGAAAAATATCTGTTCCTTACCACTAAGATTCCCCCATATGAGGCTTAAGAAAAAGTTAGGGAAAAAAATAGATGCAAATCTTGTGGGATCCACTATATGATCCCAATAAATTCAAGATATGATCGTTAGGTCTCTTAACCCAAGAAAAAGTTAGGAAATTCCTAATCCCTGACATATCAGCTTAGATGATCCATACGAAACACATAAGATTGTGATATTGGGGTGATCAATACCATTTTATCATTATAATCCTCATTCCAAGTTTCCCCTTTGTGATACTCATTATATTGAGTCAAACCATTTTCATATCAAAATAGAACAACTCCAGTGTATGATGGTGGAAGCAATGCCTATACCTATTTGTGAGCCATACCTAGGAAGAAACAATTTCCATATCTAAATAGACCAACTATAGTTTATGGTGATGTCACCAATGCCTATAACCATTCATGAACCACACCCATGAGGATATCATTCCAACTCAAGTGTTTGGGAATCATGATTGACTTTTTAAATTTCAAATTCAAAAATCAAATGGTTTTAATTTATATTGAAATTTTCCTCATGGATTTTCATAGGTCATTATGAAATGATAAATGGAATAGAGAAAGGGGCTAAAAATGATAAAAATATGTGTTTTCATTAATCGATCAAAAATTAAAAAAAGTATCCACAAATTGTATCATCTATTAATGATAATAATATACCACAAAAGTCCCTATATGGAAGGTCAGAGTTCATTGATAAAATTTTGGGCTATAATAATATTGTTTCAAATATCTTATAATCTTACAATTTTAACCTCCTTAACATGGTGAAGACTATGTGGCTCGGTATTTTCCTTTATCCCCTTATTCCAGGCTTCCTCTAGGATTTTTTAGTGTTTTTATAGTTTTCCCTTGGTGAAATCCAACTCCTAATAGAGTCAGACTATGTGATTAACCTTTTCATAATCCAATTATTATTGCTCTGAGTCTACACCCACACTATGGGATTTACATTGAACCACTGTGGCTTGGGGTCTAACAAAACATGCATTTGATTTTGCCTCCAAAAGTGATGCTCAGACCTATTCTTCTTAGTATTATACTTGGAGGATCATATTTATTTTATCATAAATTTCTTTATAATTGAAAGCCCCAATTTATAAGAAGACAAATTGGTGGTGAAGTTGGTGTAGCTTTCAACATTGATCAATTACAGGGGTTTCTGAACTTAACTTCTAAATATTCATCCAATCACATTGACAAGAAGTGTAGAGAAATTTTAGAGACTATAGGTCTAATTTAGTGTCACTATCAGAAGATGGGATATATTCTAGGAAAATTCAATAAGGGAATAGACTATGTTAAATCCTTTTAGGTTTTTTGTTGTTAGGACAAACCCATCCTCTTTATGCTTTAACAGCTGAGACGTTAAAGCAAGAACTTCTACGGTCAGGATACTCACTTGGGACAAAAGAACTATGAATGATATTTGAAGTAAATAATAGTTAATGAATTTATAGGTTAAGAGAAGGTGATATGAGCACTCATCCCTTCCTATTAACATCTTAGACTATGTGGTCAGTGTCACCTCAGTTGGCATTACTACATTAGCATATCCCCTAGCATGTCTCTTCTTATTGGTGGCAACAAGAGTGTCAACCGTTGACGTGATCTTGACTGTAGATGTCATGGGGGTACTTTGATCCCCCATTTTGGGTTTACCAACCTCCATAACAACCACCTCCTTATCATATTGGGCAGATACTTCTAGGTGGGGTGGATCACTAGGAGGACATTCATGGATCACCTTTGTAAAGCCCTAAAGTCTTCCGAGTTTGGGTCATTGAAGATTATAAACACCAAGGAAGAGTAATATTAGAAAATAAAATCTAAGTTTGGTCAAATAAATCAAGGAAAATTATGTCCTTATAGCTCCTTGTTAGAGTTTTTAGGCTAGTTTAAAGAGAAAAGGGTGTCAGTGTTTGAAAGAAGATCATTTGTCATCACCTCACCATCGAAAGGTGTAATGAACCCTATTGAAAAAAAGAGTTATCAGTCTTTGTATGAAATTATAGCTACATTTAGTTTCCATACCTTGACCTTATCCTCATCCATTGGCAGGAGTAGTTAGGTTTATCACTAGTGTTGTTTTCCTAACTGTGGATGCAGTATCAGAAATAGAGGTCTGAGATTCACATGATACACCAATTTCTATTTCTTCATAACTCACTCTAGATCCTTTAAGGGAAGAGAGATAGGTTGATTCTATGGTTATTTCCCGAATGGCCTGAAGGCCTTATTTTTTTATTTTTTTATGGATAATCCCTCTTTTAAGGGCTGAAGGGGAACCTGTACATGACCCATAGGTCCAAGGCACAAGGCCCAACATGACTTGCAATACATGACCTGAAGGCCCAGAGGCATACCATGCCCAATACATGACCCTTAGGCCCAACCCAATAGAACTACCCCTCCCCAGCTTCTACATCATTGATCACATAACTCCCCACCTTGCATTTCTAATCGTCTAGAATTTCCCCGTACAAAGTTGTACGGTGCCTGGTCCCGATGGCAGTTTCCATACCCTCTCATTCTTCCAATATGGTTAACTCTGCTTCTAGTGACTGCTATTCTTATTTCTCTGATCCTCTTCTGGGGCTTGCTCTGTGTAAATTGGGCTACTCCATGGTCTCAATGGCCCGAATTCTCTGTGTCCCTAAGGCCTTTTGATTGACCTAAGGCCCTTGAGACCCATAGGCCCAAACCGGTGACCTGAAGGCCCAAATTTGGTGAATAGTTTCGGCTGCTATACTAACTGGTACAGTACTGCTACAGTACCCAGAAATTCGCCTCCACCTGGTGTTGAACCTGGGTCTCTTGGATGCCAAGAAGGATCCCTTACCACTTGGGTACGGGCTCATTGGCTTCTATGGTTATTAAATCCTCTATGTCAGTATCTAAATACATTCTTATATTTTACAAAAAAACAAGGAAAATTTTGAAAATTAACTACGGTAAAATATGTTTTTTTCATGAAAAATTTTCCTCTATAGGAGTTTTTTTTTCAAATGATGGTGGGATAGTTTTTTCCTCTACAAACACTAGTATCATAGGGAGGAAGCGAGAAAGGTCACCCTACACTTATTCTTGTTGGAGTTTTTTAGCCTAGGGATAATTTTCATACCTCTAAAGGATATAATCTCTCCATGAATATGGGACTAAAAATTTCAATGTATCTTGGGGACTTCATAAATTTCAACTTTATCTCCACCCTATAAAAATTAATATGATGTCTTGTGTAAGAGATTGTTTCCCAATAATAAGAATTATTCATTTAATATAATTACATTATTAGGGTTTTTATATTCCCCCCACTCATTAGTAGACCAGTTGATCACTCCTTCAATATTTCCCCATTCAGTCATTTACCTCATTTTTCTTATGATGGGGATCTAGATTTTAGAATCATAAGCAAGCATCTCCAGCTCCCAAATTCACTTTCCCACCTTTGTGGGATTATTCTCATAGTTGAAAATTTTTGAAACATTTATATCCCCAAGATATGGGATATGGATGTTGACTTGAAGAAGAACACATAAATCAATGATATCAAAGGATGAGGACCCATTTTTTAAAAATCATGTAGCCTTAGGGAACACGTAGTTTGAATACTCCTTGGTGGGTTGTGAGGAATAACCATGATCCTTTGATTCCAGCTATTTTCCAAGAATTCCCCCTTATATGGAGTTTAGATATCTTGAGACAGGATCCATACTCTATGGTTATAGTAAAACCATATTAGCCCAACCTCGGGTCTCATTAAATCACCTACTCTGATTTTATCACATAGATCCTGGTTGGAGATGGCTCGGTGACTCTATAGTTTCATCAAAATCATGAAATTGGAAATACCTTTAGGTCATATTTCCTTGACCTGAAATCTATGTGGTAGAAACCTAAGGAATTCTATCTGATAGTATCCCTTAAGGATGTGATGAGATTTAGGAGTTAACATATCCAATTTCCAACCCAAAATTTTCACTTAGAGGAATAATCTTGATCACGTACTGGGTGGGGCTTCCTTATCCATCATTATCCATAATTTTTATGCCACCATCGAATTCTTCTTTTCCTAAACATTTTTTTGTAGTGACATGGTTAGTTATTTTATTATCCTAAACTATCATGAAAATTTTTAAGTAATGTAAGACTCATAAATAATCTCTCCATCTACTCATGTTGTTGGGATATAGTCTCTAAGAGCAATCATATATGACCAGGCTTCATACATGCCATGGTCATTGTCAAAAATTATCCTTATAGTGAGATCACCATAAGGGAATAAATTAAATTATGAGGATAAACTTGGAACTATTGAATTTAAACAATACTTTAGGGATAGAGGCTTAATACCATAGATGTCTTGGATAAAGGGATAAAATCGAAATTTAGGGGTTTTGAATTCATTTTTGGGTTCATATGCATTAAAATTTAATTTCATCCTTCCTTACAGCACCTAAAATGGACCTTAAAAGTGAAAATGGTCTTTTCATGCATGAATGTATAATAAACACTGATGAATCTTTTCCATGATGGGTACAGCCTATCCCACAAGTTCTCCTTATATTAACTTGTCCACCATGAAAAATGAACTCAACCTAATAATGCCTTTAGAGTTTCAAATTTGAAGTAAATAAGTGCTCAAAAACATTGATAAAAATATATCCAATTTGGTCTAAGTAGATATTTATTTATTGACATCATAACCCCACTCTTTATAGCTGACTTGTTTAAGTATGGGATAATACTTATTCAGGACCCCCGCTTCTCTATTTAAGGGAATTTCATTGGTCATTTATAGTTTGTTCCTTTACCATGGGGTACTAAGAAGGTATCTATATACAATTCAAAATTGATATAAGATCATGGGTGGGGTTCCTTCTTCATAATCTCTGAAATCAGCTTCAAACATTCATGGTCCAGTGGTGGTGTCTAATAAGAATCCTCCCACATCGCCTTTGGGGGAATGATTTTTTCATACATAGCCCCAAGTATGGGTTCCCCAGATACTTGGTATGTATCCCATATATTGATTATTACATATCTATATGTCAATTGAAAGGTATTGTTCTATGGTATCCATATGCCAAAAAACTCTGGGACTAAATCAGAGTTTTTATACATGTATTTTTAAGAAATCTAAACAACATCATAAATGGAAACCACTTTTATCTCATAATTGAATTAAATGAATATCTTTCAAGAAAAATATTCCCACATACATTCAGTCCCAATAATTATTCTTGTTCAAAGATACCATTCCTCATTCCATCCCTTCCATTGATCGATAGTTGAATGATAAAAAAATAGAAATGCAGCGATGCATCATGGGGTCAGATATGTGAGGTTGTGTGTCTAGAGCCACTATAATGTGACGCATCAGTCATACTGGTCTAGATCCCCATTCATTAAAATAATATCCCTTATCAAAAATATTATCTCTAGTCACATTTGTTTACTCCATGAACCATGGGTGTGGGTGTAGTTTCTTTATTTCAAGATGAGCATGTCCCTCAAAATCCCTTTCCCATATTATGGATAAATCTAAAACAAAGGATACTCTTTATAGTGTTTTTTCAAGATATTTTCAAGATTTTTAAAGAAAACATCACATTGTAAATGGTAGCCTGGACCAAAAAACTCAATCATCTCCTTGATGTGAGCAGCAGCCACAATATCTAAAGCGGTGACTATGATCTGAGCTATTGTTTTCATGTAATAAATGTAATGACCCTGACCCTAGTAATCCAGAGTTAGTGGTTGCTTTATTAAATTAGCATGAGATATAAGGAATATCATCCCAAAGGAACAAATAGTTTAGTAGTCTTCATAAACTAGATACATTCTTTAAATTCACATTACATTTCAAACATAAAATACATAATTTATTTTCTTTGAGAATGACATAATTACCCCATAGTGTATCCATGCATATCAATCACAAAACAGTTCCTTATATCCCTGGGAAAATAAATCATAAAAATGGGTGATCTCAAATTCTCAATGAGGGTACCGTATAGAGGAAGCTATGAATAAACAAGGAATAAACAATATGATAAGGTAAATAACAGAAACACATATTTCTTTTAATCAATAACTTTTATATAATCTGAATCCATGGATAATATCATAGTGAAAATTTCATTATTAAAAATTAACTAAGTTATTAATGGAGGAAATTATTTATTATTGGACTTATGTTTCCTAGGCACATGATACCTTTCCCATCAAGACCTTTCCTAAAAAAAATTAATCTTTATGGGTAAAAACCCATTTAATTTGTCCAATTTATTCATCTCATGAGACTACCGACGCATCAAGGGGTTTTATATATATAGTCTCCACCCATTATTTCATATCAAAATCATTCATTATATATCCAATAATCGATTTAATTCATGAATAAATATACCTTATCAAAAAATATTTGTATTGAGTAAGAGATATGAATTTAACATTATTTCCTTGGTTAATTAAATCACTTTTAAAGTAAAATTCGTATATAAAAATGGTATACGACATAGGAAATAACCATATCCATGATACAATAAATATGAATATTTAAGATAAATGAGATTTTCAATGAATGATAATCATAAATAAAACAAAGGGGCAATATATACATCATAGAAAATAAATTAGGTGCATAATATTAAAATATACCTCAATATAAGTGAATTTGAGATGAAGTCCGTTACAAAGATCATATTTTTATTCAAATGAACCGATTATGTTATCCTCTATAATTACACATAAAAAAGTGGAAATAAAATATAAGATAATAAAAATTAATTTCACACATAACCTTATCATGACATAATCAATGAAATACAAGTTTAACTCAATGAATGAAAATTGAGTTAAGAAATTCCTTACTACTTTGTAATCAGTCGAATCGCATTCCCCATGAAAGTAATAATTACTAAAATTAACATTTAATAGCATGAATATAATTAGTTTCATGATATTATATATCAAATGGTAGTATATATAAACCACACATAAGAAATAAGTATTGAATAAGGCATATATCTCACAGAAGTAAAAGGGAAATAAGAAACCCTTACCTCACACTTCCCTTTAGTGGTGTGTACTTTAAACTCTTGTATAACAGTTTAAAGATTGTTATTAATTCATTAAATAACTATAATAATATTTATAATACCTTGTATGATACTTTTTAAACATATTATCATACATTCATTAATAATATTTCATTATTTTTATTGTTTAGGTGTGTTCATTTCATGGTTTCATGATTGGTTCATTTGTGTATAATTATGAATTTTTATATCAAATGGAAATAAAAATACAGATGTGAAATTAAATAGTATTCATACACTTCCATAATTTAAAACAGTCCCATATATAATTTTTATTTCTGACATGAGGATGATTCATTTCATAAATTATTAATGATAAATGTTGAGTTTATTTTGGTGGTTTTTCTGACCATTATGAGCTAGTTTTGTTTTATTTAATATTATGAATATAAATTAGTTAAAGAAAATAAAATATGTTATAATATACTTTTTACAGTATTATTTAACTATAATAATACTTTTATGACTAGCCTTGAAGTTATGGAAAATGAAAAATCAGTATTCATGGAGACGGTTAACCACCATAATTTGGACAATGGTTTCATTTCTTTGAAAAAGAGGAAATAATAAAAGGGCTGGGTATAATATATTCCATTATTAAAATAAAATTTTAGTATGTACATGATTCTGGAGCTATTATGACTTTATGTGTAACATCCCTCCCCATCCCATTGGTTTGAGAGGGTGTAGGAATTCTACTTGTCCTTAAGCGACGTTCCCAAGGCGCCAAAGTCTGGCAATAAATGCTGAGGGCTTTGAGAATAAATTGAAGATAAATTTTACCTTGAGATAAAATCAACAAACCAAACAATCCATTATCAACAAACTACATGATGCAAGTCACCAAAACAACCCAACCCATACATTACCCAAAGACAACCAAACTATTCCATAACAATTCCTAAATGCCAATACAACCAAACCAAATATCAGAGTACCAAGAAGAAGACTACAAAACAACACCCCAAAGAACTAGGTCACCATCCATAGCTCCACACCAAGCTCCATTCTCCAAGCACCACAACATCACCAAAGCATTATGTTGAACTGCTAGCAAAATGAGATTCTTTACTCTTACCTATGTCCCGAAATACAACATCTGCAAAAGCACCTAAGTTCCAAAGCATGGGTGAGTAATAATACTCAGAAGGATTTCCCCAAATGACTTACCTACACAAGCCACTAGGAAAGAACCATTAGCACATTTATATAAAACAGTTTATATAAAACATTAAATAGTGCAACCATTACCATAAGTCAAACGTACCCTTACCTAGCCATTTCAAATAAGGGAATTCCACAACTATTCTATAAGCCATATCACCATCACACATTATCCCAAAAAATTCCATCTTTCAAAGAAACACACAACAAGGAAACCAAAATTATAGAGCTTTCATCCAACCCATTCACCTATTTCCAACTAGTGGTGCTTCCAGACCACTACCCATAATGGTGGATATTCCATCCACTATCCATCAACTTTTATAGTGATACTTCCCTCCCACTTCCACAAAATCAACAAAAACCATAACACTTAATCAATCAATAAGCATAAAGCACCAAGGCCATATAATAAGCACACAACCACTTCCAACACATGCCAATTCACATCAATAAAACACCCATTTATTGAAAACACCCTTCCACCATTTTTTATTACACATCCCATTCCAATAAAACCAAATTTTATTGAAAACCATTTTCACAAACCATTCTCATAATCCAAACCAGGAAACCAATTTTAAAATCTACATTTTAAAATCACACAACAAAACCCCTCTTTCAACAATATCCCATTTCTCCCAAAAATCCCCAAATATTCACCCAACAGGTTTCCACCAAGATTTCACACATCATATTCACAATTAATTTCAATAAAAATGAATTAATTGCAACCAGAGACACTAGTTTTAACCAAGTGTAGTCGAGAGAGAATCCACCTATCTTTAGGGTTTCGGCAAAATCAACCCACAATCAACCGCACCAAAAATCTGGTGAACACGCCACAAAAAACCTCTATAGATCCTATTACCTATCATTATCAATACCCAAAATCGTAATTTTAGGCTAAAAAACCCCTATATATACACACAATGGATGTAGATCTAGAAAACAAAGAGATAGGGAAGAGTAGATCTAGAGAAAACCAAAGAGAGACCAAGAGAGAAGACTTACCTAAGAGGAACCACCTTCAAACCACCTTAAAACCCCTTCAAATCCCTTATAAAATGAGGGGGGTAGAATACCTAGCCCTTGAAAACTGTAAATCCCACATAAGGTTCATATTGGAGAAGAAATGGGTGAGTTAGGGTGAATCCTGACTAACCCCATATTTAAAAAAACCATTTTTAATGGGTCGCGTGGTTAGCTCACACGGTTATGAAAACTGTGCGCTAACTGTGCAGATGATACTGCCTCGAAGGCATCTCTCATGGACTCCTCACACAGTTAGACAAACCATGCACAAACTATGTGGAACCCCACTGCCTCAAGTTGCATGGTTTCCTGGGAATTCTGCATGGTTTCCCCTAACCGTGCTCAAACCGTGTGCCCTTTAAAAGGCCTCTAAACTTTTCCAAAACCATTCCAAACTCTCCCAAACTCATCCAAACTCATCTCAATCACTTTAAACACATAAAAAAGGCATAAATAAAGGATACATACCTCAAAACATGGGTGCTAAATTTTCCCCACCATTGGAATTTCTGTCTTCAGAAAGTAAATAACCATTGCTTTGCCGAAAGAGCTTGGGCCATTGCTCGGCTATCTCTTTCTCCCTCTCCCAAGCCTCCTCCTAAATCTGACCATGGTTCCACAAAACACAAACTAAACCGATGATTTTACCATGCAATACTTTATCTTACCTATCTATAATATGCACCATCACGTGCATCAAATAAGCATCTGGTTCTAGCTCAACATGATCCCAATGAATCACATGGTCATGATCTGGATGATACTTTTTCAACTACAACACATGAAACACATTGTGCACCATGCTAAATTGTGGTGGAAAATACAAATGATAATACACTTATCCAACCCTCTCAAGTACCTCAAAAGGCCCAATATACCTTGGAGATAACTTACATTTCTTTCCAAACCAACAATGTCTCAACCTTGGAGAGATTCCCAAAAACAAATGATCACCCACCTCGAACGACAGTGGTCATTGATGATGGTCTGCATATGATTTCTGATGACTTTTAGTTTTCTCCATCCTCTTTCTGATCAAATTGATCTTCTCCATAGTCTCTTGGACAAGGCTCAGTCCGATCATTGAAGTCACACCCATTTCCACCCAACATAGTGGTGAACAACACAAACGCCCATATAATGCCTCAAACGAAGCAATATGTATTGAATCCAGATAACTATTATTATAGGATAACTCCACCATTGGTAATTTATCCTACTATGAACCACCAAAATCCATCATAGACTCCCTTAGGATGTCCTCCAAAGTTTGTAATGTCCTCTCATATTGGCCATCCATCTAAGGATGATACGCCATGCTCATTGTTAACTGTGTACCAAGGGCTTGCTGTAAGGATTTCGAGAAATGAGATGTGAACCTCAGGTCTCTATTTGATACAATCAAAACTAGAACATCATGCCTCTTGACCACTTCCCGAATATAGATTTTGAAAAAATCCTCCACCGTAGGGGATTCATGAATCATAATGAAATGGGTCGACCATGTGAGTTGATCCACAATCACTCATATGGAATCATGCTTCCTGGACGTTCTTGGGAGACCCATCACAAAAGCCATTTCTATTTTCTCTCATTTCCACACTGGGATAGGTAAACACTACAATATGCCTACTGGACACTGATTCTATACCTTAACTTGCTGACAAGTCAACCATCTTGAGAAAAACTCAGCCACATCCATTTTCATACCATCCCACAAAAACTATGTTTTCAAAGCCTTATACATCTTCTAAATTCCAGTATGAATAGCCCACATAGAATGATGATAATACCTGAGAAGTTTCTCTTAACAATCCACTCGTACCACCATCTGATTCGAAAAAAACAAGACTGAATTCCCATTCAGTTCCCATCTTTCAATGGTCTCCCCACCATTGAGTTTCAACCTCATCGCCATACATTCAGAATCAGATGCCTATGCCTATTTAACCAAACTAGCCAATTCATGAGCCAATGATACTAGAAATAAGACCACTCTATCACCCTGGTACTCACATTACAACCACATGTGTCACGACTCATCCCCTAGGGCACGTGCCATGACTACCCCAATCCCACCTTCCATAGGCTAGGGGATGGCGACTAGCACTAAAGGCGTATTCCCTAAAACTGGGAAGGCATTGCCTTTATAACCTGCAAACACACACAACCAAGCACACAAAAAGATACAAACTCAAGTAAATTGAATAGTAAACAGAGTGAGTACAGAAATAAAAAGGGGCCAGAATACAAGCCCAACTGGAAAGTACAAGAAACTGAAAGTACAAATAAACTGTAACAGCTCCTATGATCACCTGCCAAGGATCCTACCTGAAGGGTAGGTACAGCTCTTGAATGGTCATCTCTACAGTACTCCTCATCTAAGGTCCACCTCTGAGCTACCTCCAGTCCTAGTACTCTCGTCCTCATTCAGCGTTGTCCGTCGTCTGCACCAAACACAATGAGGTGCGGGCATAGCCTGTGTAGGGGTGAGTATAACGATACTCAGTAGGGACCCCGATACCCTCAAGGTCTCACAAAATCTACCAAGGATAAACCAAAAATCATGTAAACTAGTGACAACCCTACTTAGGTATATGCCCATACATATACATAAGTTATCAAGTATACCCATCTCAATCATGAGGAAACACAGAGTCCAACTCAAAATTCCAAAGCTCAACTCTTCCACAAAGGGAGGAAAACCACAAAGGTAAGTACCACACAGGTACGCCACACAGAAGAATACCACAAAGGTACTGACTCAGCTCACACCAGTTATTTCTTAGGTACAGTAGTAGAGATGATTATATTTAACTACTGAATCATCTTACTCTATTAAGAGGAATACCCATGAAGGATCCTAGTACATCACCAGTACGTCGTCATACCCACATAGGAACTCTAGGTGCTCACCCAAATAGGATCTCTTAGTTTTGACCCACACAGAATCACTCGGTGCTGACCCACACAGGATCGCTCGGTGCTGACCCACACAGGATCGCTCGGTGCTGACCCACACAGGATGGCTAGGTGTTGACCCACACAGGATTGCTTGGTGCTGACCCACACAGGATCACTTATTGTTAAGCCACATAGGATCGCTAGGTGCTGACCCACACAGGATCGCTCGGTGTTGACCCACACAGGATCATTATTCATTCTTCATGTCACATCCAGCTACTGGGTACTCGTACTAAGCTTTCTCATCTCCAGTATGGTCCAATCTTCAAGCCACTGGTCGATACTCCAACTGCAAAAAAGTCCCACAAAGTAGTAACCTAAAGTACCTCCACGTCATAGGGGTCTCAACGCAACATATGGTGCGTCAATCGGACACTCATTTTATAAGTTATTAGCCTTTTAGTCCCAAGGGCCCAGTTAGATTCATGATCGATCCAACCCGACCATATCCCAACTTTATCCAAATCTCAAGTGAGGTATACCAAAGGAACTGTCTCTATCTGATGTTTACAGTGTCGTTGATGGTTTTTCAAATGGACGCCTGGTGCCAAAGTTATGGTCGATAGAGTGAAAATCTCATAGCTGGTCTGGGTCTAGTCCGACCCGGTTGGACCGACCCAGCCCGACCCAACCTGGGCTAACCCAACCCGATTTGGCTTGACCCAGCCCGCTGGGTCCGGTCCGGCCCGCGCTGGGTGGCGCGGGGGCAGCGGAGTAGTGCGAGGCCGCCAGGGTGGCGTGGAGGCCGCGAGGGCGACGCGAAGGCCGCGAGGGTGGAGAGGCAGTGGGGGTTGTGAGGTCGCGGGATGCTGAGGTTGTGGGGGCCACAAAGGGCCATAGGATAGAGAGGTCGCGGGGGTCGTAGAGGACCGTGGGGTGGCGAAGCCGCGGGGGACGCGGAGGGCCGCGGGGTGGCAAGTCCATAGGGGTCACGGAGGGTCGCTGGGTGGTGAGGCCGCAGTGGCTACGAGGCCACAGGACGGCGAGACCATGGGGGCCGTGGAGGGCCGAGGGGCGGCGAGGCTGTGAAGCGGCGCGAGGCCCGCGGGCGGTGGAGGCCGCATGCGGTGCGGTGGCCGCGGGGAGGCGCCATTGCGTCATCACCTTTTTTGCGGCCAGTGGTGGTGTCAACTACCGTTCTCATGCCCCACTGAGGTTGGTTGTCGTCCTCCTCAATCGTGAAGAACACAACAATTAAACACAAGATTTGGGGAGAGGTCATGTCATTTTTTTTTGGCCCGCACTCTCCGTGTTAAAGTGGTAGCAAGTGGCTGTAATCTCTTTTTGATTTTACGATGAATTATCAATAACGGGTAGGGGAAGAAATTCAAACAACCACCCTACCCCAAAGGTTCATTGATGTTGGCATGAGAAAGAATTTGAAGATGTCGACGTTCATCGTTCCCACCACACACCTTCGATCCCAGGCTCATTCATCAGTTCATCATTGTTGAAGACATTCCTCGTTGGCGAGAGCATTCTTTGTTTAAGGATGAGTTTCTCCACGATTCTCCAAAGTTTCTCCATTTGCCAACAGTTTTCCCAATTCCACCAAAATGAGGAAAATATTATAGTCGCTTGCTACCGCTCTAACGCGGAGAGTGCGGGCCAAACAAACATGGTCTGACCTCTCCACAAATCTTGTGTTTAATTGTTGTGTTCTTCACGATGGAGGAAGACAACAACCAACCTTGGTGGGGCACTAGAATGGAGGTTGGCACCCCCGTCAGCCGTGATGAATGCAACGGCGCAACGGCATCACCCTGCGGCCACCGTGCCACCCGCAGCCTCCACCGCCCACGGCCTCCATCGCCCCATAGCCACCGTGCCACCCGCGGCCTCTACTGCCCGCGGCTTCCACCGCCTCGCACCACCTGCGGCCTCCGCCACCCCGTGGCCTTGCCGTCCCATGGCCTCACGGCCCTCTGCAGCCCCCACGGCCTCGCCGTCTTGCGGCCCCCGCGGCCTCGCTGCCCTCACGGCCTCCGCGCCGCCCTCGCGGCCTCGCACCGCTCAATGGCCCCCAAGACACCCAGAATGGGCCGGGATAGATCCATCGGGCTAGGTCGACCCAAACCGGTTCGGGTCGGCCCAGGCTGAGTCGGACCGGACCCAGACCAACTACGAGCTTTTTGCTCTATCGGCCATAACTTTGGCATCAAGCGTCCGTTTGACAAACCGTCAACGGAACTGTAAACCTTGGAGCAAGACAGTCCTTTTGGTATAATCCACTTGATATTTGGATAAAGTTGGGATACGATCTAGTTGGATCAAGCACGAATCCAATCAGGCCCTCAGGACTAAAAGGCTAATAACTTACAGACCGTGCGTCTGATTACGCATTATCTATTGTGTTGAGACCCCTATGACATGGCGGTCCTTTGGGTTACTACTTAGTGGGACTTAATTGAAGTTGGAGTATCGACTAGTGGCTTGAGGAGCGGACCCTCCGAGAGACGAGCAAGTTTAGTGTGGGAACCCAATAGCTGGTTGTGACGTGAAGAATGATTAGCGATCCTGTGTGGGTCAACAACAAGTGATCCTGTGTGGGTCAGCACCTAGAAATCCTGTGTGGTTCAGCACTGATTGATCCTATGTGGGTCAACACCAAGATATCTTGTGTGGGTCATCACCTAGAGATCATGTGTGGGTCAGCACCGAGCGATCCTGTGTGGGTCAGCACCAAGCGATCCTATTTGGGTCAGCACTGAGTGATCTTGTGTGGGTCAGCACCAAGAAATCCTGTGTGGGTGAGGACCTAGAGTTCCTATGTGGGTCTAATGACATACTGTATATGTACTAGGATCATTCGTGGGTCTTCCTCTTAACATAGTACGATGATTCAATAGTTACATCTAATCATCTCTACTACTGTACATAAGAAATACCTAGTGTGAGATGAGTTAGTAACTTTGTGGTATTATTTTGTGTGGTGTACCTGTGTGGTACTTACCTTCATGGTTTTCCTCCCTTTATGGAACAGTTGAGCTTTGGGCTTTTGAGTTGGACTCTGTGTTTCTTCATGATTAAGATGGGTATACTTGATAACTTAGGTATATGTATGGGAATATACCTAAGTAGGGTTATCACTGGTTTGCATGATTTGTGGTTTATCCTTGGTGGATTTTGTGGGACCTTTAGGGTCTCGGGGTCCCAACTGAGTATCGTTATACTCACCCCTACATGGGCTATGCCCGCACCTCGTTGTGTTTGGTGTAGACGACGGACAGCGCTGACTGAGGAAGAGAGTACCAGGACAGGAGGTTGCTTGGAGGTGGACCTTAGATGAGGTGTACCGCAGAGACGACCATTTGAGATTTGTACCTACCCTTCAGGTAGGATCCTTGGAGGGTGATCACAGGAGCTTTTCCAATTTATTTATACTTTCAGTTTCTTGTACTTTCTAGTTGGGCTTCTATTCTGGCCCATTTTGCTTTCTGTACTCACTCTACTTACTATTCAGTTTACTTGAGTTTGTATCTTGTTGTGTTCTTGGTTGCGTGTGTTTACAGGTTATAAAGGCAATGTCTTCCCATTTCTAGGTAATACACATTCGGTGCTAGTTTCCAGACCCTAGCCTATGGAAGGCGGGCTTGGGGTAGTCACGGCACGGGCCCCGGGGGATGGGTCGTGACAAATTGGTATCAGTGGAGTCGGTTATACCATAGAACATAGGACTCTGATATTTATTTTTAATGGAAATAGTGTTAAGTGTAGTGAGTGTGGTTATCAGTTTAGGGAATCTAGTGTTGGTGTGGCAGCCGATGTATCCATACACCAGGACCCTGACTTCTGATTTCTAACTCAGTGCACGAAAACACTAATTGTGTGTGTGTTTTCAAGAGTTTTTTTATCTCTTTGAGTCAGCTCACCAGGTATAACTTATTGAATATGGCGCACCTATTTCTTTTCAGGATGCCTCCATGCAAGTAGCTAGCTAGGGTTCCAAATATAGTACGCACTGATATCCCACCGAGCGATGAGGCCTCGGTGCAGGGCCCTCTTTCAATAGAGGCACCAGCGGAGGCACCAGCGGTACCATTACCAATTGGGCCACCGATGCCACCGGCCCCAAAAGTAGATGGTGCACGCCGCTTGAGCGCATTGCATGAGTTCCAGAACTAGAGGCCACCCAGGTTTAGGGGAGAGACGGACCCACAGGTGGCTGAGGATTGGCTGGAGGTCGTGGTGAGGGTCTTCCAACTAGTAAGTACACTAGCCAATCTCATGGTGATCCTTACTGCCAGTCTTCTATAGGCAGCAGTAGGCAGATGATGGATCTTGATGCTCCAAGTTCATGATGAGGTGACGCTTCTCTGGGTAGACTTCAAGATCCTATTTTGGATAGAGTTTGTTCTAGAGACTCTTCACGTAGTGCGCATATAGAAGCTTCTTCATCTACAGTAGGACAGCATGACTGTAGCTCAGTACTCAACAAGTTTCACTGACCTCTCACGTTACTCCACTGATATAGTGCGGGACCCATTCTTTAGGGCCCGAACCTTTGAGCAGGGGCTCATGCAAGAGATCAGGGATTTGATGATTTATCTTAGCATCCTGATGCAGGTGGGGGTGTTAGAGTGAGCCCGCTTAGTGGAGATTTTTCTTGCTGAGCAGTCACCAGTAGGAGACCCACCACCGGACGTCACATAGAAAAGTCTTCCACAGCTGGCAGCAAACAGATGTCGTAGAGGTCTAAGAGGACCATACCTATAGGTGGACGACCGCATGATTCAGGGTTGGTTGTGCGGGGTACCCAAGGCAGAGCCAGTCATGCCAGAAGTGGGCAGTGTTACGCATGCAGTGAGCAGGGTCACATGGCTCGTGACTGTCCGAACCGCCGTACGGATGATCAGAAGACGGTCGAAGGACCACCCAGGCAGAGACAGATGTTCGAACAAGGAGGTCCACAGGGAGCAGGTGGACGTGACAAAGGAGTTGTCTGTGCAGTTGGTGGTGGGCGAAGATTTGAGATGTTACTGCCACCACCACCAGGTGGTCTACCCTGACCATAGGGAGTAGGTGGACATGGGCGTGCTCAGATCCAGGCAGCTGAGGCCTACGATCATGGTACTCCGTAGATGATATGAGGTATAATTTTTGTCTAATCCACCTTATCTACAGTACTTATAAACATAAGTGTTAGTCACTCTTTTATTTCCACTGCCTTCGTTTGGATCTCAGAGATTCCGACGGAGCCATTGGCTCAATCCATACGCCTAGAGACTCCTACGGGAGCAGATTCAATGATTACACACTAGTTCTGGCAATGTAAGCTTACTCTATGAGGCGAGAGCTTCGGCTGGAATCTCCCAGTAGTGGCGTCGAGGCCATATGATGTCGTCTTGGGTATGGACTGGTTATCTATAGTCCATGATCAAAATGATTGTATTAGGCACAAAGTGTGGTGTTTCTGCACAGATGGGACCAGGTTTACCTTCACCGGTGAGAAGGGAGCCTTTACAGCACAAGATAGACTTACCTAAAGGAGAGTTCAGTCGATCACTCATCAGTTGGCTAGACTTAGCCTTGGAGCAGTCTATGTGGAGAGTCTGAGTTATCATGTAGTGGTGGACCAGTACACGGGTGTTTTCCCTGATGATGTTCTAGGTCTACCTCCTTATAGAGAGGTGGAATTTTACATTGAATTATACCCTGGGATGGCACTGATATCTACACCAGCGTATCGGATGGCCCCTACGGAGCTTCATGAGCTGCGGGTACAGCTGGAGGATTTATAGGGGAAAGGGTTCATTTGACCTAGTGTTTCTCCTTGGGAAGCTCCGATTTTGTTTGCCAAGAAGTTGTATGGGATCTTGAGACTTTGTGTTGACTATCAGTGCCAAAACCATGTGAGCGTGAAGAACAATTACCCACTTTCAATGATTGACTAACACTTTGATCATCTGGAGGGAGCACGGTGGTTCTCCAAGATAGACCTCGGATCAGGCTATCACCAGCTCAAAGTACGAGACGAAGATGTGCAGAAGACGGCTTTCAGATTTCGGTATGACCATTACGAGTTCTTGGTTATGCCATTCAGTGTAAAAAATTCTCTAGTAGTGTTCATGGAACTCATGAATAGGATCTTTTAGCCCTACCTTGATCACTTTGTAGTAGTCTTCATCGATGACATTCTGATCTACTCGGCTAATGAGGATGAGCATGCCTATCATTTTCATGTAGTATTGGACACACTTCGAGAGCACCAGCTTTATGGTAAGCTCTCGAAGTGCCAGTTTTAGATCCGAGAAGTTCACTTTATGGGACACGTCATATTAGAGGCTGGAGTTGCGGTGGATCCAGTGAATATTGAGGTGGTACTTTCTTGGGAACCACCCAATAGTGTGATGGAGATTCGGAGTTTCCCGGGTTTGGCTGGATACTACCAGAGATTTGTGCCTGATTTCTCTAGAGTTGCAGCACCTTTATCAGTGTTGACTAAGAAAGGGAAACCCTTCGTGTGGTCAGAGAGATGCTAGTAGAGTTTTCAGGAGCTGAGGTAGAGGCTGACTAGTGCACCCATCTTGAGACTACTGGAGGAGGGTGTAGGGTACATAGTCTACTGTGATGCATCATGTACCGGGCTCGGATGTGTCCTGATCCAGGAGCGAGCAGTGATCACATATGGTTCTCGACAGCTGAGACATCATGAGCAGAACTATGCTACCCATGACCTAAAGTTAGTAGCTGTGGTCTTTGCCTTGAAGATGTGGTGACATTAATTTATGGGAGAGTGTTTTACAGTGTACTGTGATCACAAGAGTCTCAGGTATATCTTCTCACAGAAGGACATGAACCCGATATAGTGATTTTGGATTGAGTTCCTCCATGAATATGACTTTGAGATAGTCTATACTGTTGGGAAGGGGAACGTTGTAGTAGATGCACTCAGCAGGAGGTCTGGTATATAGCTACTAGGCGAGGCGACGGAGCAGTTGGCCGCTTTGCAGATATCCTTTGTGGACCGGGAGGGATCAGCTTTTCTTCAGTATCTTACAGTCACTCCCTCAATTCTTCAGCGAGTCAGGGAGGCGCAGTGTCGGGATGCTAACTGCGAGGCTCGACATGCTCAGATATCCATAGGTCAGGCACCTGATGGATTTTTTGAAGGTGGGGATCATGTCATCCTCTTCAGAGGACGTACCATGGTACCAATGTCACTTCGGGAGGAAGTGATGAGGGAGTTACACACATCCCCTCTAGCGGTACATCCAAGAGTGGAGAAGATGTACCAGGATCTCCAACGACAGCACTGGTGGCCGGGAATTAAGAAAGCAGTAGCAGAGTTTGTCTCTCAGTGCCTCACTTGACAACAAGTGAAGGCAGAGCATCAGGTACCAGTAGGCTTGGTTCAGCCTTTAGAGGTCCTAGAATGGAAGTGCGGTGGGATATCCATGGACTTCGTGATAGTACTTCCAAGTACATCTAGGGGTCATGATTTTATCTGGGTGATCGTTGACCGAATCACCAAATCGGTTCACTTCCTACCGATCAGAGAGCAAGGTTCAGTAGAGAGCTTGGGATGCCTCTATATGCAGGATGTTGTGCGGCTACATGGGGTACCCTCAACGATTGTCTCTGATCTTGATGCACATTTTAATTCCCAGCTATGTAAGGGATTGTAGGAGGCTTTCGGGACACAGCTTCATTTGAGAACCGCCTTCCATCCGCAAATGGATGGCCAGACTGAGCGGACCATTCAGACCCTCGAGGACATGCTGCATGCTTACGTCCTCGACTTCGATCGTAGCTAGGAGGATCACTTGCCTTTGGTGGAGTTTACATACAACAACATCTATCACTCCACCATTGGGATTGCACCTTTTTAGATGTTGTACTAGCGAACTTTCAGATCACCTTTGTGTTGGACTGACCGAGGGGAGTCAGCACTAGTTGGTCTAGAGATTGTACGGGCTACCACAGAGAAAGTGTAGATCTTCCAGCAGCAGATGAAGACTGCACAGAGCAGGCAGATGTCTTATGCCGAAAAAAGATGGAGACCTCCAGAGTTTGAGGATGGTGACCATGTCTTTCTACAAGTCTCACCTCGATGAGGTTTGCGTAGATTTGGCCAAGGCAGTAAGTTATCTCCGAGATTCATCAAACCTTTTCATGTCCTCGGCAGAGTTGACGAGGCGGCATACCGCTTAACTCTTCCACCTCAATTTCATTGGGTGCACGACGACTTCCACGTATCCCAGTTGAGGAGATACATGCATGACCCCGCCCACGTCATCGACCATGGAGATCTGGACGTCGACGATGGGGCGAATTTTACAGAGGTTCCAGTTGAGATTGAGGATCGACAAGAGCAGGTCCTTCGTGGGCGGTCGATACCTCTGGTGCACATTTGTTGGCAGCACAGGAACTTCCAGGAGAGCACATAGGAGCGGGAGGCTCGGATTTGTGCTCAGTACCCCCACTTTTTTTCCTAGTTTTGAGTTGGGGCTTATGGGTACATAAAGCCCTGAGGTGGGTAGAATATAAAGACCCAGAAATTCCATGTAAATTTTTTTTAATTAAATGGGAATTTTACGAGTCCGCAAAAATTGACGGCGCGTGATTCCAAGGCCCGGTGTGCCCAGATGGTACCTTAAGATTTTTGATACTCCAACTACCACAAATTCCTACGAAGAAGTATCTCAAAGGACCGCCACGTCATAGGGGTCTCAACGCAACAGACGGTGCGTCAATTGGATGCTTGGACTGTAAGTTATTAGCCTTTTAGTCCCGAGGTCCCGGTTGGATTCCTGCTCGATCCAACCCGACCATACCCCAAATTTACCCAAAACTTTATTGGGGGTATACCAAAGGGATCTACTCACTCCAAGGTTTATAGTTCCATTGACGGTTTGTCAAACGGATTCCTGGTGCCAAAGTTATGGCCGATAGAGCGAAAAGCTCGTAGCTGGTCTGGGTTCGGTCCAACCCGGTTGGACCGACCCAGCCCGATCTGGCCTGGGATGACCTGACCCAGTTTGGGTTGACCCGGCCTTCTGGGTCTGGCCCGGCCCACGCTGGGTTCAGCTAGGCCCGTGTTGGGTGGCGCGGGGGCCACGGAGTAGCGCGAGGCCACGAGGGCGGCGCGAAGGCCGCGAGGGTGGCGAGGCTGCGGGGGCCACAAAGGGTCGCGGGGCGGCGAGGTTGCGGGGGTCATGAGGCCGTAGGACGGCAAGGTCGTGGGGGCCGTAGAGGAGCTACAGGGCAGAAAAGGTACGGGGGGCCGCGAGGCTATGGGACGGTGAGGGCACAAGCGGTGCGAGGCCGCAGGGCAATGGAGGCTACGGGCGGCATGTGGTCATGGGCGGTGCGAGGCTTCGGGGCAGCAGAGGTTGCGGGGGCCATGAAGCAGCGAGACTGTGAGGCCGCGGGCAGCACGAGGCCATGGGGTGGCGCGGATTCTGTGAGGGCGGCATGGTCACGGGGGCCACAGAGGGCCGTTGGGTGATGAGGCCGCGGGGCCGCGTAGGGTCGTGGGGTGGTGAGGTCGCGGTGCGGCAGTCCGTCGTGACCCGTTTAGACATGTGGGTGGGACCTAGGATGGGGACCACGTGTCTGTGGGGAAACCGGTGGTACCTGGTGGGCTGGGACTCGACATAAATGTTAAGGCAGGGTGTCTGTGCTATCACCGGGACTCGGTTGTTACAACATGTCTGCTATGACTAACATCAACTGCCACTGATTTGATGCTTGTTTCACCACTTGAGTGTATGATTTTCTACTTAATGCATTTGCCACTGAATTTCCCTTACCCGGTGTATACATTAAGTCAAAATCAAACATCTTGAGGTATTCCATCCATCTCCTTTGCCTCAAGTTCAAATCTCTTTGTGAGAAAATATTCTTTAAGAACTTTTGATTGGTAAACACTGTAAATTTCTCATCGAAAAGATAATGACACCGCATTTTTAAATTATGAACCACTACCACCAACTCCAAATCATGTTTTGGGTAGTTCTTCTCATGAAACCACAACTACCATGAGCCATATGCAACCACATGATCCCCCTTTATGAGAACACACCCCAACCCCGATCTCAATGCATCACGAACAAAAAGTCGATAATTTCCTACTAGTATCTTGAAAACATTTTTTGGTGGTTTCCAGGAGATAAGAGCCTCTATCTTTTCCAGATCAACTAAAACAAATTTCTTATAAATAACATGGCCAAGAAAATGAACCTCGTGTATCCAAAAGTCACACTTTTACAATTTTGAATACAATCGATGATCCCTCAAGATCCCCAACACTATCACCAAGTACTGCTCATGCTCTACCCTTGTCCTCAAATACATCAATATATCATCCAAAAATACCACCACAAAAGAATCCAGATATCTCTGAAATATTTGATTCATCAATTCCATAAACACCGTTGGTGCATTCGTTATACAAAAGGGCATAACCACATACTTGTAATGTCCATATCTACTTTTGAAAGATATTTTTAGGACATCCTCCTTCCTTACCTGTAATTGATGATATCCAGACCTCAAGTTAATCTTGGAGAACCACTGAGCTCTCCTAAACTGGTCAAACAAATCATAAATGTGTGGAAGTGGATATCAGTACTTTATCATAACCTGATTAAGTATACGATAATCAACATAGAGCTGTAGAGTTTCATCCTTCTTTTTAACAAACAAAACTAGCGCTTCCCATGGAGATTTTCTACGTCGGATGAACCCTTTGTTCTCTAACTCTTCTAACTTCACCTTTAATTCTTAAATTCTACTGGTTTCATTCGGTAAGACAGAAGTGAGAAATGACTGGTCCCTAGAAGGAGATCAATCGTAAATTCCACTTCTCTCATGGGTGTCAACCCTGATAATTCTTTGGGAAAGACATCCATAAACTAATCCATAACTGGTGTAAGAACACTCTGTTGAACACCTTCCACTGATGCCAATGACAAAGCTGCTAACTGATATGAGATTGTTCCAACAGTTGGTTCCAACAAATCTATTACACCCATCTTTTCCTTCTTCTCCCCTCTAAAGAGCTATTCAACTCTATCCCCTATCGTAAAACTAACCATTCACGTATAGAAATTGATGTGGGACTTAAACATCACCAACAAATCCATCCCCGGGATTATGTCATAAGCATCCATCTCAAGAACTGAGAAATCCCACATCAATTCAATGTCGTCCACAACTAAGAAACATGCTATACAAAGGAAATCTTGACATTCTCTTTGACCCATAGGAGTTTGTGGTTTCAAAATATAATGCAACATATCCACATTTATACCCAGTAAACTAACAGCACAAGAAGAAACAAAATAATTTGAATCACCCATATCAAACAAAGCTTGTATCAACATAGAATTTAAAAGAATTTTACCTCACACTATTGATGGTCCCGACTGATCATCCATAACCACCTGTTCAGCTCTGAAAAACTGATTATTTTCCACACTCTACTCTTTATTACCCTGCTTAAGTGTCATGGTATTTTCATAATCACCATGACTAACTTTACTCTACTATCTAGGGGTATGTTTCTTCCCCCGTCTTGTCGAGGCATAAGACCCCTGCGACCCTTGAGGAATGTCACAGACCCTCGACCTCGGAGCATTACGGCAATACCACTGAAGATGCCCCATATGATTACAATTATGACATGATTAAGGTTGTATCATAAAATATTGCTTAATTTTTCCCATAAATCCACACTGAAAACATCTCGACTTACTCTAAGGATTTGGGGAAAGATTCACTGATCCTATCATCGGATTCTGAGACGTACTCCCACCCTGTAAATAAGTGTCCCTCTTCCGCTTGAACCCAGTGTTTGAGTTCCCACTATTTCACATGGCTACCAACATGATTCACCCGCCTATAGACCCCAAAATATCCCACTCATCCACCATATCTCTATTTACCATTTTTGTGTAACCATTTATACATAGCACTGCTATCTTGGAATGAATTTCCTGGTTCAACCCAGCTTCAAAAATTTATGCCTTCAATGATGTTCTTCCTGCCACCTCAGGTGAAAACCGCACTAAGTTCATAAACTTAGCCACATATTCCATTACCAAAAGGTTCTTCTACCTAAAATGGAAGAAATCCATTGTACGCTGAATCCTAAATGTATGAGGGTAGAATTCTTTATTAAACAATTCCTCAAAACCCTCCCATGTCACACCTTGGTACGTCCCAGCTTGGACTATCAGATCCCACCACTGAAGGGAAATATCATCCAACATATACATGGATAACTTTACTTTCATCTCTTCCAGTGTTCCCAAGAAGTCAAATATCCTATTCATTCTATTCAACCACGCTTCAACCCTTTCCGACTCTAAATCACCCCTAAACATGGGTGGATTCTGCCTTTGAAACTAAACTACATGATCCACATGATTTGATTCAACCACTTTATTCCCACTTTCCACAGCTTATAAAGCTTTCATTATACTCTGAACTATCTTCTAATTCACCTAGGGCTTAGGTGCAACCACATTTTCAGCATATTCCTCCGATTAGTCTTTATGACGCCTACCCGGTGCCATTTCTATCAATACAAAAACAACCATAAGTCCCACTCCCTTAATAAGAAATGGTATAAAATTTAAAAAATCAATAAATTGCAACTATCACAACTAGGAATTCCACAAGTTCACATTTCCCATGTTTCACTATTTTGAAAAATCCACCATGTTTTGAAAATCGACCCATTTTCAAAATACCACAAATTTCCATGTTTTAAATCCTTCTGTTTTGAAACCCATTCCAGATTTTCAAAATCCACACATTCATATCACACCTTAGGTTATTATAACCCAATGGAATATGCATCCTATTGGGAAGTTACTTCTACCATGCATGTCATGCTCATCTCATTGGCTACACCCATGACAATAAGATATCTAATGCCTATGAGTGTCTCCCAACACTTATGTACCCAATTCCCTGGTAACTTGAAGTTCAGTATAAAAGGGTTAGCTATGTCCTTTTATGTTATACATTCCAATTTCCGATAATCCTACACCTTACTACCATATAGACTCAGGGAATAGGCCAAGAACTAATGTCAACACCAAGACCAACAATCAATGAAAAAGGACCAAACAACAGCACTCACTTGAAATCAAAGGACCAAACAAACTGATACCACTTGTAACATCTCATCCCATACCATTGGATTAAGAGGGTGGAGGAATTTTATTTGGCCTTAAGAAACATTTCCAAGGCACCAAATGCTAGAAATAAATTCGAGGGATTCGAGAATAAATTGAGGAATGATTTTCCCTTGAGATAAAATAAACCAACCAAACAATCCATTATCAACAAACAACATGATACAAGTTAACAAAACAACCCAACCCATACATTACCAAAAGAAAACCAAATTATTCCATAAAAATTCCCAAATACCAATACAAAAAAACCAAATATCAGAGTACCAAGATGAAGACTACACAAAAAAGACCCCAAAGATCTAGGACACTATCCATAACTCTACACCAAGCTCCACACTCTAAGCATCACAACATCACCAAAGCATCATGCTGAACCACTATGAAAATGAGATGATTTAATCTTACCTGTGTCCTGAAATAAAACATCTAAAAAATCACCCAAGTGCCAAAGAAAGGTGAGTAATAATACTCAGAATTATTTCCCCAAATGACTTCCCTACACACGCCACTAATAAAGAACCATTAGAACATTTATATAAAATAGTTTATATAAAACATTAAATAGTGCAACCATTACTAGAATCCAAACATACCCTTACCAAGCCATGACAAACAAGGTAAAGCCACAACTATTCCATAAGCCATAGCACCATCACACATTATCCTGAAAAAAATACATCTTTCAAAGAAACACACAACAAGGCAACTAAAATGATGGAGCTTCCGTCCAACCCATTCACCCATTTCCAACTAGTGGTGATTCCCGACCACTACCCATAATGGTGTCTCTTCCATCCACTATGAATCACCTTTTATAGTGAGACTTCCCTCCCACTTCCACATAATCAACACAAACCATAAAACTTAATCAACCAACAATCATAAATCACCAATTCTATACAATAAGCACACAACCACTTCCAACACATGCCAATTCACTTCAATAAATCACCCATTTATTTAAAACACCCTTCCACCATTTTCCATGACACATACCATTCCAATAAAAAAACATTTTATTGAAAACCATTTTCGCAAACCATTTTTATAATCCAAACCAAGAAACCAATTTTAAAATCTACATTTTAAAATCACACAACAAACCCCCTCTTTGAACAATATCCCATTTCTTCCAAAAATCCCCAAATCTTCACCCAATAGGTTTCCACCAAGATTTCACACATAATATTCACAATTAATTTCAAGAAAAAATAATTAATTTCAACCAAATTCACTAGTTCTAACCAAGTGGAGTTGAGAGAGAATCCACCTATCTTTAGGGTTCTGGCGAAATCGGCCCAGAAGCAACCACACCAAAAATCTGATGAACGCACCATCAAAACCACTCTAGATCATATTATATATTATTAAAAAGCCCTAAAATCATCACTTTAGGCTAAAAAAACCATAGATATACAAAAAATGGATTTAGATCTAGAAAAATGGTAGGTATGGAAGATTAGATCTAGATAAAACCAAAGAGAAACCAAGAGATAAGACTTACCCAAGAGGAACCACCTTAAAACCACCTTGAAACCCCTTCAAATCCCTTCAAAAATGAGTGGGAGAGCACACATAACCCTTGAGAAGAGGAAATACCATGTAGGGTTCTTATGGGAGAAGAAATGGGTGAGTTATGGTGAATCCTGATTAACACTGTATTTAAAAAAACATCTTTAATGGGGCACATGGTTAGCTCGCACAGTTATGCAAACTGTGTGCTAACTATACAGATGCTACTGCCTCGAAGGAATCTCACATGTCCTCCTTGCATGGTTAGAAAAACCATGCGCAAACCATGTAGAACCCCACTACCTCGATTTTCATGGTTTCCTAGTAATTTTTCACGGTTACCCCTAACCGTGCTCAAACCGTTCACCCTTTAAAAGGCCTCCAAACTTTTCCAAAACCATTCCAAACTCTCCCAAACTCATCCAAACTCATCCAAAACACTTTAAACACATAAAAAGGCATAAAAAGGCCACATAAATCAAACATGTGGTGTTATATTATGGATGAAGGAGTTGAAGAGAGAGTATAAGAAGAAAAGAAAATAAGAGAGGTGGTTTGAGAAAATTACCTCTTGAATATCACCTCCTTAAAGGATCCCTTAAAGACCTTGTAATTGGTATTTTGGTGATACTATAAGCAATTGGAAATAGGGATAGTGTGGATGAGAGGTTTTGGAATATATATTAGGATATTCAAGATTTTTAGGATAAATGGGGTGGTGAGGGGTGGTATTTATACATGAGGGGTGGTTTAAAGTGATTAAATAATAATTATTTTATATTTAAAGCTAACCACATTTGTGTGGAATTAATTCCAATAAATGAAATTTATAATTAATGATTTTAAATCTGTTTATGGTCTAGAAACACATCAAATACCCATTTAAATTTGTAGTTTTTATGTATTTTAATCTTTTACCTTTTAACTTTAACATATTTAATTATTTTACCTATATTATGGTAAATCTTTTTTTTACCATGGTAAATTTTTTATTTATATAAATTAAAATGACCTTAAAAAATAATTTGGAAATATTGATTCAAAATATGAAATCCATTTTAATAGTTTAAATTCACATAATTGGAAAAAATATATTTAAAATAAAACTCGCAGACACGATGCAAAATATGGCTTTCAAGAAGTGTATTTTTCAAGAAAACTATGATTTTATATTAACTCTATGAATAATTAATATAACTATATGAAAATAAGTTAATATTTAATGATATATGATCTATTAATTTCATTTAAAACATTACCCATTATGTATTATTTTAATTAATGAAAAGGGAGAAATATTATGTACCTTAAAATAGTTTTCAAAAAAATCTTATTTTAAACCCAAAAATAAACTTATTATAAAATATAATATAAAGTTGATTCAAAAAAATTTAAGTAGATGATATATAAATAAATAATACTTATTTTATGTGAAACTATATTCAAAAAATAGTGGGACTTTTAAATTTCTTAATTTATTGAAAATAAATGACATTTTTACAAAAAATTGGTATTTTTAACTCTTCATTGAAAATTTAATCTTTTCATAAGATTAAAAGAAATTTTCCCAAAGTAATTGGTATTTTTAACTCTTAATTTTGACACGATGATTCCAAAAAATAATTTTATATTGTAAAAGAAATTTTCTAAAAGTTTCAAAAATTAATTATATTTATTTTCCCATAGAAATCAATAAAAATCACTTTTTGATTAAAACTTATATTTGAGGAATAAAATGACTTCAATAAAAATTGTGTGTTTATTTCCTAGACATGAATAAATAAAATTTTATTAAATATGAACTTCCTATATATTTCATAATATAGTTAATCATATTCACACTTGTCTATTTAATAGTTAGTTTATGATAGTCATGTTAAAATAATAATATTTTTTAGTTCCTTTAAGCTCAATTTTTTGTGCAACATAAGCTATCAAACATAGTGTTATTTTAAAATATTGGGAAGTTACATTCCCCCCTCCTTCAATAAATTTCATCCTCACAGTTTAAACTTGCGATTAGTAATCATGGTGTTTATATTTTAAAATACCCTTATAAAAATCCTACATCGTAAAAGGGGTTAATAAAACTTCTTATTTAAAAGTAGGTAAGGAAAATGAGAAGGTCACCACAAAACTAGGTTTCCGTATAGAAGAACATTAGTGGGAAGTAAAAACATGGACATGGAAAAGAAATCTAACTATAAAGTTATAATGGATAGTGATAGAGAACATGGTCATTAGAAATTTTATCATCATAAAACCATAAATCTATTATGGGTTAAAAGGACATTGATTTATCAGAAAGAAAATTAAAACAAAAACTGTTCTTATTCCAAAATAATTTTCCTAGAGTTGAGGAATTATTTTACTAACTAGATAAGTCACTCAAGAAAATAAAATTACTTGGCTTTATTCCATGTCATAATCATAATATCATCTATTGGTTGTGTTTCTATTTAGCCCCCACTTAATTTCTTATCACTACTACAAAACAGGCATTTAACAGTGATGGTATTTATCAGTGTTAGAAAAAAGCGCTAATAAATTTAACCCTTTATCGATGCTTTTTTTTTTGCTCTGATAAAGGGTCCATTTATCAGTGCTTTATTTTTAGCACTAATAAAGGTTTAAAAAAATAAAATAAAATAATTAAAAAAATAAAAAATGAGTTTATTAAAAAAAATATTAAAAAATTTATTAATTAAATAATTATTAATAAAAATAATTAAATTTATTATACTATATATAAATTATAAATACTAATAAATAGTATGTATTAAATATATAAATATATTCAAAATTAAACATAAGAAAATTAAAATTAAAATTAAGTAAAATGATAAAAATATTAAACATTTTATTAATTAGATAATTATTGATAATGTTAATAAATAGTATATATTAAATATATAGATATATAATAATTTATATAAATATGATTTATATAATACAAAATATTAATTATGCTTTAAATTAAATAGTAATATATTTAGTGAATAATGGTTTATAATTAAAAATACTGACTAATTGCATCGAGTAATGGACATAGTTGAATGTCATTTAATTTTTCAATTTATAACATAGATAAAATGTATTATATTGATTTAACATATATTTAATTAATGTGTTTTTATATACATACGTGCACACACAAATATTTTTTTAGAATTTAATCAATTTATATTATTTATTTTATATGTATTTATTTACTATGTTTTAATATTTTCAATATGTATACATCTTTGATCACAATACATATTTTTGTATTTTCTAATAAAACTTTTAAAGGGTGAGTGTAAACACTAACATAATCCCACAAAATTCAACCCATCCAAGAAATAAAACATCACCACCCACAACTGCATTCAAGAACCGTACCTGAAGATTTTCAAAATTCAAATTCAAATTCAAAATGTCAACTAATTATGGACCACGTGCCATTGTGCCACTTCAGAAACAAACCCTAGAACACCTCACCACCATCATCACATCACTGGCATCAGTAGTCAATGCCAACCATCGTCATCATCTCATCGGAGCTGAACACAACCACACCATTGATAGTTAATTCACCATCACCGTCTACCTCCAGATGTCACCTGTTCAAAATCACATCCCAAAGGCCCTTTAATATCACTACGTAGCTCCTCTTTAGAGAGAATAGTGGAAACTAGATCCAGAGTGGAGAATAGAGTGGGCATATGATAAAGAGGAAGGGATCTGGAGGCGGAGACCGTCAAAGACCATTGACCCACTAAAAAACATCACCACTTTGCTATCATTATCCATTCATCACCACACCAGAAAAAAAATCATTGAAACCATAAACACCAACCACTGGAACATTCTAAACACATACCATCATCGTTTATGAGGATGAAAGACCAAATGCCTTCAAAACTATATCTTTGAAAACTACATCACCATTGAGGGGGAACATCCAAGAAAAATCATAGGGCTATAAATCGAACAGATCCTGAGAAAATGGACAGCACCAAACCAACACCTGAGCAGCTGAAGATCTACACCAACAATCCACTATCACCATCCCAAACCATCTATGTCACCATCATATTAGACCAAGATGGGGTCTTAGTACGATGATAAGGGCATAAAGGGTAGAGGAGGAGGAAGCAAGAAACTCGAGCCGCACGAGGGAAGATAATAAGACTGAATCAGGGAAAGGAAAACATGAGAGATATGGAGGCAAGTAGAAGAAGGAATGATCTTAAAATCACTAGAGAAGGTGGAAGAAGGGGAAAACACATGGTAAAAACCCTAATATGAATGACGAAGATGCTCCTGAGAGAGGAACTGTGGGGAATAAAATCCATAAAACCAAGTAAAAAACAAAGAAAAATCAAATGAAGAACCTTTAGGAGACAAATAGAATCAATGAATGGGGACACCATGAGGATCTTCCACCACAAAGAAACCAAGGGAGAAACCCTAGTGAAAGGCTAAGGCGAGGGGACCAGGAAAGTGCGGGGCCATCCCCCCGTATTTTTTTGTTAGGGATCGATTTGATATCCTTTAAATTAACACCTCATGTGTATTCATCTTTATTTCAATCTATATCCATTTTTTAAAAGATTTATTTTAATCAAACTTATCCAAAATTTTAATATTTTACTCATTTTTAATTAATCAATTTTACTCATTTTTAAGATGCATGAATTTAATATTAAATATTCATTAATAATGTTAAAATACATTTGAAAAAAAATATTTATAAATAAATATATTTATAAATGTATATTTATTTTTTTTATACATTTATAATTATGAATAAATAAATAATATTTCTATAAAAAGTATTTATATAATTATAAATTATAAATTATAAAATTATAATAAATTTATTTAAATAATTAATATATTTACTATGTTTATATATATATAATGATATAAATATTATTTTTTAAAAATTATTTATATAATTATAAATAATTAATTATATATTCAAAGGATCATAAAATAATTATTTTATAAAAATTATTATTATAAGTATTGTAATTATATAAAATAATTATACTTTTTTTTAAGTATTATTTTTTAAAAAATATATTATAAGTATTTATCAGCACTTTTTTAGTGCTAATAAAAATAGAGATTTATCAGTGCTAAAACATTAGCGTTAATAAAGATTGATTTTATCAATGCTTTTTTAGAACTGATAAATATTCATTTTATCAGTGCTTATTAACTTAGCACTAATAAAAAGTTATCTTTATTAGTGCTTTTTTAAAGCACTGATAAAAGTGTCACGGTCTATTTTATGAACCATAACCATCATGAACCAGTTTGTGATATCTGAAGCTTTCTGTAGAAGCAACCTACTGCCAGCACTCCTTATTGTCAAATCCAAGCTCCAATATAATCTATAATTAAGGCTCCAAATATTCCAAGGCTCGAATCCAAGTCTTGAGCAATTCAAGGGTTGAACGCAACCATAGCCCGAACAAAATCCAGGTTTATTTGATATCTCTAATTTCTCTCAGTTATCCACTAAACCTTTTCATCCCACATCTGTGTATCCCAACATGTCTAGTTTCACTATCCTATAATAAAATAACCCAAAAATCATTTTTTTTAGATATATTGAATTATCGCCTTCCCCGATATCATGTGGGTCTCCTTGGGACAACATTGGTATTGTGAAAATTTAAATATATCAAACCCAATGTTCGATCATGTTTTTTTGAGGTATAATAGGATCCCAATACCTATAATACAAGACATAAAAAACTTTTCAATCATCAAATTCTGAAAAATTCATCCATATAGCGGTTAGTGTTGTCATTGGTTTGGAATATTACATTACAAATCACTTGGATGATGAAATATGTGACATCATTGGGGTCTTATATTATGTCTTACAGAAATTATCACTGAGAGGGTTGAGTGAGGAGGAACTAAAATATAGAGTTATCCCCTTCTATTTGAAAGGTAATTATATAATTTGTTTCTAAAAAATGGATGATGAAATATATGACACATGGGATCAACTATATAATGATTTTTTCATGAAATTTTTTCGTAGTATAATGAGCACTGAAATATGTTGTAAAAGTAATGGCTTTATTTAGGATGACTGTAAACTATTTTATGAGGACAGGGATGGATTTATGGGTCACTTATGAAATGTAAAAATCAAATGATTCTGATAAATTTGTTAAATCAGATGAGAAAAAACATTATATATGTTTGATTTTTTGTCTTATTTATTTAACTACTTCTTGAAAAAATATAATTTTTTTAGTTTATATTTTTCAAATATTTCAATTTAAATTTAAATAATATTACTTAAATTCTATAAAAATAAAAATCAAATAGGTTTAAGGTTCTATAATCTGTGGACTATATTATACAAGAAAAACTAATTTTGATATAAAATGTAATTGATATTTTATTTTGGTTATTGAAATATAGTCATAAAATAAAGAATTTGAATGATTCATTTTCTAGTAAAAACCTCAGCATCATAGTGTTGTAAGAAACAAAATACTATTTCATTACATGGTGCAGAAGAAGAGTAAATTGTTGATAGAATTTATTATTCTCAGTACTTTAGGATTGATCAAAAATTTTATAAATTTGATATTTTCTTTTAAAAGTAACTTATTTAATGAGAAAAGTTTTCTATCATTTAAATTTTAAATGATTTTTAAATAATTCAAGAATAAATCTTATACCACTAGATTTAACAAATTTTGATAAAATAAAATATTAACATTGATTGGTGTAAATTTAATAAATAAGTTTAATAGAATATATTTTATTGAAATATAAATTATTTTTCATAGATAAAATAATTACACCTTTAGAATCCCACTTCAAGTCAACTTTATTAGTATGGATTTAATAATTTAATGACATGTTATGTTCATTGTAGATTCTTCATTTTATTAAATTTTATGGTTTTCTAACATAAACTTAAATCCATTTTTTATGTCCTTCTAGTGGAAATATAATTCCCCACATATGTGACCATCTCAACTATATGACATAAAAAATCATTACAATAAATTACCATGACCTTTTATGTTAAAAGTTTTACCTAATTAGGGAAAAAATTAACTAAAAATTCATGTATTTTTGAACTAATGGACATTTTTTGAACAATATTTGCAACAAATTGATCTATAAGAATCTATCATTGTTCTTATTCATATCAAGCTCCTCGTGTCATATTTTTATTATTCGGATCAAGATCATCATGTATAGATTTGATCCGATTATCATCCCCATTAGCCTCTCCAAATTATTTAGACTCTAATTGGGAAAAATTGAAGGGTTTTTTAGAGTCTTACTCCTTTGAGTTTTCACCAAAAAATCTCAATCACCAATTACATGTTATTTATTGATTTCATCCTTGTATTTATTACAGTTGATAAAAAATATATCCACATTTCAAATGATAACCCACTCTTTAATACTTCTTAAAAATCACTTAATTTCTTTCATCACGCATTTAATAAACACTATGTATGTTTTAATTTAATCCATATAAAAATAATAATTCTTTAACATTTCTTTTCAGTTCCACCCTTAGAAATCTCTGATTACCATCCATGTGATTCTCACAAATTTGAGGCATTCACCTTTGATAATGAATTTACTATGTGTATTTATTTATTTATTATAAAAAAATGAATATTTTATGAACTCAATAGGATACGTTTACTTTCTCTCAGATGATTCAAATCTTCAATCCAATGTATCTTATTTTCTCTTTATACTCCTCACTCATTGATTGATTGTTTGGAGAGATCTATTTGAGTTTTTTTATCATCATTCTTTATTTACCGTCGACATATCCCTATGGTTAACAATGTTTTCACAGTAAAATCATCATCCATAGAATTAATGTATTGTTTCATATTTATGTTTAATTTATTTCTTTTCATTATTACTCATATAATAATTTTTTCTTATACAATTGGATTATTTTATTTGATTTGGGGTGGTTTGTTCAAGGTTTAATATGATCATAATTTATTGGACTTCGAGCCTATATTTTAGATAATTAAAACAAGGAAATTTGTCAAGAATGCATACAACCATCAAAAAAAGGTGAATTCCTACTACTTATTTAATTAATTTTGTTACCATTTTATCTACTATTTGTAAGTTAATTTCCTTATCATTTTTATCTAATACTAATTTAGTTTCTTTCACGTATCTTTAGTGAATTCATATTTTTCTTTCAACTATCTAAAATAAGCCACAAAAGAGATAAAATGATTCTTTATACCAATGTAACCACATTTTCCATATTCATTTCCATTATTTGTTGAACTGCCAACACTAAATATTGATTCGATGTTGTTAGCCAAAAAACATTTCTTGTTGTTTAAATATATATTATTATAGGAATATCATGTTCCCATTGTGGTGAATTCTCATGATATAATGGGCACATGAGCTTCTTCTTCTCTTCTGACTTTCAACAATGAGAAAACAAATTTGACTAAGAACATTTATTCAATATGAAGTATTGGTAGTTCAACATATAAAGAAAATGGAAACATGGTTACATTGGTAGTTAGGATTTTTTTGAGACTTTGGAACGTGTAAGAATCAACTGCACCTCAATCTGACATACAGTGTGACTGGTATGACTCAAAGTGATTCTTTTTATTTAAAATTGACATGAATTTTAGTAAAAAGGACAAATGGCGTACTAAAAACTGAGAAAAAATATTTTTATTATTTTGGTACTTTAATTAAAAAATCTATAAGTCATTTGGGACATGTAGAAATCAACTTCACCTTAATTCGACGCACGGCATGACTGCTATGACTCAATGTGTCCATTATTAGTTTAAAATTGACAGTTTAGTTTAAAAAAATTTACTCACTAAAAAAAATTCAAATGAACTCATATTTTCTTGATAATTTAGTAAATTTATTCATAATTCATTTTTAATGTGTAGGAATTGGTCTCACGTCAAAATGATACACGATGTGATCAGTATAGGTCAAAGTGCATGTTTCCAGTTTAAAATGAAAGTTTAGTAAAAAAACAAGTGATGTACTCAAAACTGATAAAACTCATTCTAATTATTATTATACTTTATAAAAATTATCCATAAGTAATTTGAGATGTTTAGAAATAATTCTTACATAAATCTTATGAATGGTGTGATCGGTATGACTTCAAGTGCGTCTTTTTATTTAAAAATGACATCAATTTTAATAAAAAGGACAATTGACCTACTCAAAACTAAGAAAATGCATTCATATTGTTTTTATACTTTAGTAAAAATATTCATAAGTCATTTTAGACATTTAGGAATTATTTTACCTCAATCTGAAACATGGTGTGACCGATATGACTCCAAGTGAATCTTTTTATTTAAAAATGACATCAATTTTAATAAAAAGGAAAACTAACCTACTCAAAACCAATAAAACACATTCATATTGTTTTTATAATTTATATAAATGATCCATAAGTCATTTTTTATGTGTATAAAATAGCCTCACCTCAATCCGATGCATGATTTTCCCAGTATGACTCGATGTGTCTGTTATCAGTTTAAAATTGATAGTTTAGTTCAAAAAATGTCACTCACTAAAAATGAAGAAAATGTGATTGAATTTTATTGATAATTTATTAAATTTATTCATAATTTATTTTTTACATATAGGAATTATTCTCATGTAAAACCATTATATGATGTGATTGGTATGAGTCAAAGTGTGTGTTTCTAGTTTAAAATGACATTTTGGTAAAAAGACAAGTGACGTACTTAAAACTAAGTAAAAAAATTGGATTATTTTGATACTTTATGAAAAAAAATCCATAATACATTTGGGATTTTTAAGAATTATCCACACCACAATTCAATGCAAGGTGTGATAGATATGATTCCAAGTGCATCTTTTTATTTAAAATTCACATAATTTTTAGTAAAAAGGACAACTCACCTACTCAAAACTGAGAAAATGCTTTTGGGTTATTTTTATACTTTATTAAAATGATCCATAAGTCATTTTGTACATTTATTAATAATACACACATCAATAAATACACGATGTGTCTGGTATGAATCAATGTGTTCGTTATCAGTTTAAAATCAACATTTTAGTTCAAAAAATATCACTCACTGAAAACTGAGAAAACATGCCCGGATTTTATTTATAATTTAAGAAAATGATTCATAATTCATTTTTGATGTGTATGAATTATTATCATGTCAAACTAACACACTATGTGACTGATATGAGTCAAAGTATGTGTTTCCAGTTTAAAATAACATTTTAGTAAAAAAGACAAGTGTTGTACTCAAAACTGAGAAAACACATTTGGATTATTTTGATACTATCGAAAAATGATCCATGATTAATTTAAGATGTGTAAAAATAATACACACCTCAATTTGACACACGGTGTGACCAGTATGACTCCAAGTTCATTTTTTCAATATATAAGTATCATTTTAGTTTAAAACACACATCACGTCACTAAAACTGAGCAAACGATCCTATATTGTTTTCTCTTAATATAAATTATATATTAATAATTGATTGTAATAATTTTTTGGTGTTTTGGTTCTTTGGTGTGCTGTTACATCACACTACAGTATACCCCTTTATCATTTCTTTTACAAACATTGATAAATGGTCCTTTATCAATTCCTTTTTAAGTACTGATAAAGGTTTCCCTTATCAGTGCTTCTAAAAGACCTGATAAAAGACCAGGGATTTTAATCTCGATCCAGCAGTTAGTGCTTATCTATTGATAATAAATTCCATTTTTAACATTGTTAAAAGCCTATTTTTTAGTTGTGTATACCAGGAGATGGATATTCAAGATGAATTTTTCATGCCTGAATCTCTTTGAATGAATAATAAGATCAAAAAGTCATTACTTTGGCCTCTAAATATTTAATGAAACCAAAATGGTTAGCACATGTTATCCAATATGATAAATCATACTTTCACTATAAATAATAATATCCAGTGTTCAACTTAATCCATTCCACAAGCTGTCAATATTAAGGCTCCTCCAAAATATTACTGAAAATATTCCAAAAAATTATGAATAAGGTTACTAAATCAACTTTTCATTAATACCCTGTAAAGTATCTCTTAATGTCACATATAAATACATTGATCGTATATTTTCCAAAATCATGGTAATAACCTTAAAACCTTAAAGAAAACATGAATTCTTACTTACTCCTCAAATAAAACACATATTTGTGGATATATTCCTTAAATATGAATATGTAGTAAACTATAGAAAAGGTAACATGAACCACCAAATAAATAACTAATTTCATGGTCACCAATGTTATCCCATAATCATCTCTTTATTATTACCTCAACATCAAGAACAAATTATGTTTTATCCTCCCTTAAACATGTGTTTTTAATAAGATCAAATTTCCACTAAATCATTTTTCTTGGTACCATTCAACACGTGATTTCAAATCCTTTAAGAAATATCACTGCAGTACAATACTTATAATTTTTTAGAATATCATCAATATATTACTTTTACAACATATTTATTGGATCCAAGTACACAAGCATAGTAAAAATTCCACTTTGGTTGTATCAATTTCAAAATCTCTAGCTTTATCCCTTTGCTTCTTCTGGGGTATATTACCCTAATTCTTAGGGCACTCATTTGTGTATTTCCTCATCTCCTTACAATTGAAACATTGAACATCTTCTTTCTTTCCCTTGAAATCATGAGCCTGGTGGCCTTTCTCTCTACACTTTTAAGAAATTTCTATTCCCTTCAAACAAGTATCGGGGTGTTTCTTTCCACAATTATCACATGTGGAAAAATAATTCTTTCTTTTCTTCCCCTAATCCATTTTTTTCTCTTCCTTCTTCTTCTCTTACTTTTATTCAGAACCATAATACTTTTAAAATTCATTCTATGTCTTTATGGCATATGATATTATATCCTTGTATGATGAGAATGTTTGGAAGACGAGTTCCATTCAAAGTATTGTTATAATCCCATTAAATAAACATCAAATATTACTCTTTTGATTATATACATAGTACATGGTATGCCTTTATAACCTTGTAAATTTGGATTCATACTTAGCAACATTCTCATCCTCCTTTTGTCTCAGACTCAAGAATTGTCTCTCCATGTCCACCTGTTGTTCGTGTGGAAAATAATTTTCCAATAAAATTTCCTTAAAATCCTTTCATTCTATGTTTTATAATTTCCTCATCCTTTGTGTTTTGAATCAATGACCATGATTGATTATCATCTCCTGAGAGATGATAAAATTCCATAAAAACCTTATTCATTTCATTACTTCATTAAGTGAGAAATATATTTTTCAAGGAACTTATCCATTGTTCAGCTACAAATAGATTTATAGTTCCATTGAATGATATAGGTTGTTGTTGCATGAAGTGGTCTAACATTATTACACCATATTTTGGATCAGGATGCTCTATATGGGTAAGGTTATTGCTCATAACCTAATTCAATTATCCCAATGGAGTTATAAGTTGTTCAGCTACAGCTGTATATCCAGCTCTAACCATATCTCTAGCTTTATTATCTTACCTAGTAGAGAAATTCCTACATGGATTTCATGCATTGATACAATTTCCATCCATTTAACTATGTATCATTTATAAATAATTTCATACACTAGATTAGATCATAACATTATGAAACATAATGTATAATATCCAAAATACTTAACATAAATTCAAAATTTAGGTATAACTACACTTTAAATCGTGATTTTGGTTTAGTTGGGAATATTTTCAAAAAAATCATAGTTTTTCGTTCTCTAATCTATGTTTTCCTAAATATAGTTCCCAATTTTTCTACCAAACTTCCTCTGATACCGACTGTAATGACCTCAACTACGATAACTCAGAATCAGTGGTTACTTTATTACATTGGTATAATATACAAGGAATAACATACCAAAGTATTGGATAGTTTAGTAGTATTGGTAAACTATATACATTCTTAAAATTCAAATTATATTTCAAACATAAAATACATAATGAATTTTCTTTGAGAATTCCATAATTCCCCCTTGGTGTATCCCTACGTATCAATCACAAAACACTTCCTTGTATCTTGGGAAAAATTAAACATAAAAAATGGGTGAGATAAAATGTTCAGTAAGGGTAAGTGTATAATGAATGATGTGAATAAATAAGGCATAAACATTATGGTAAGGTAAATAATTGAAACACACATTCCATTTAATCACTAACTTTTGATAATTTGAATCCATAGATAATATCATAGTGAAAATATCATGGATAAAAATTAACTGAATTCTTAATGAAGAAAATTCTCTATTATTGGATTTCATGTTTCACAAGCACATGATACCTTTACTGTCAATACCTTTCATAAGACAATTTAATCTTAATGGGTAAAAACCCATTTAATTTGGACAAATTATTCATCTCATGAGACTACTGATGCATCGAGGGGATTTTCTATATATGATTCCCACCCATTATTTCATATCCAAATAATTAATTATATATTGAATAATCAATTTAATTCATGAATAAATATTCCTTATCAAAAAAATATCCCTATTGAGTAAATGATACAGATTTAACATTTTTTCCTCTATTAATTAAATCGATTTCAAAGTAAACACCATGTATAAAAATGGTATATGGATTAAGAAATAATCATATCCATGATACAATAAATATGGATATTTAATACAAATGAAAGTTTCAATGAATTGTGATCATAAATAAAATAAAGGGGAATTATATACATCATATAAAATAAATTATGTGTATGGTATTAAAATATGCCTTAATGAAAAGAATTTGAGATGAATTCCTTTACAAAGATCATATTATTGGTCAAATGAATTGATTATGTGTATCCATAGTAATTACATGTAAAATAAGTGGAAATAAAACATAATATAATCAAAATTAATTTCACACAAAACCTTATTATGACATAATAAATTAAATAGAAGTTTATCCTAATGAATGAAAATTGAGTTAAGAAATATCTTACCACTTTGTAATCTGTCGAATCATATGCCCCTTGAAAGTAATAATTATCAAATGTAACATTTAATACCATGAAAATAGTGAGTTTCGTGATATTTTATATCAAATGGAAATATATATACACCATGTACAAGAAATAAGTTCTAAATAAGGCATAAATCTCACATAAGTAAAAGTGAGACGAGAAACCCTCACCTCATGCTTCCCTTTAGTGGTGTGTACTTTAACATCCTATATAATGGTATAAATAATGATATTAATTCATTAAAGAAATATAATCATATTTATGGTACCTTATATGATACTATTATAACATCTTACCACCCATTCATTAATAATATTTCATTATTTTCATTATTTTGGTTGTATTTATTTCATGGTTTCATGGTTTCATGATCAGTTCATTTGTGTATAATTATTTATTTTTTAGTAAAATGAAAATAAGAATCCATAATTGAAATGAAATGGTATTAATTCACTTCAAAAAGTTTAAATGGTCCCATATATCATTTTTATTTTTGACATGATGATGATAAATTTGATAAGATATTAATGATAAATGTTTAGTTTATTTTGGAAGTTTTTCTAACCATCGTGAACTAGTTTTGTTTTATTTAATATTATGTATATATATTAGTTACATAGCATGAATTGGGTTATAATGTAATTTTCTATAAATTTTTATGGGGAAACAGTGTTAAGTGTTTTGAGTTCGGCATTCAGGCCAAGGATTCTAGTGTTTGTGTGGCAGCCGACATATCCATACACCAGGACCTTGAATTCTACTTTCTGAATCGGTACATGAAAACCCCGGTTGCATGTGTCCTTGAAGTTTTCTCATGGTATTTCTGATTTAGAGTCATCTCACCAGGTATAATCTATTAATCATGATTCATCTTGATCCCTTTCAAGATGCCTCCACACAGACAGCCATCCAGGATTCCAGTGTGTGACTACGAGGATGGTCCACAGAGTGATGAGGCTTTGGTACAGAGACCGTTTCTAGAGATGAAACCTTTAGGTGGTGTCCCAACATTACCACCACTCATTGGTCAGTAGTTACTACCGACACTACCAGTATAGGACTCATGTAGTCTCGGTTCCTTACTCAAGTTTCAGCGATAGAGACCCCTCAGGTTTCAAGCCGATCCCGAATCACAGGAAGATGAAGACTGACTTGAGGTGGTGACCGAGTTTTTCGTCTAGTCAGGGAAACTTTAGATTATATGGCAGTCCTAGAAGTGAGCCTTCTATGTGGCTCAGTAGGGGGTGATGGGGTTTAGATTACCCAATCTTATGATGAGGTGACTTTTTTTTAGATAGAGCTTGAGAACCTCTCTCTGAGAAGGGGCTATTGCCATAAAATATAAGGTCTATGCATTTCCAAGAGCTTCTGTAGCTTTGGCGGGATGACATGTTGATAGTTGAGTATTCATTTTGGTGTAATAACCCTTCCAGGTACTCAATGAATATGATGCAACCAGTGCTTCAGGGCTCAGACCTTCAAGTGAGATGTGTTTAGGGACATCCGAGCTAGCACTATTCCTCTGTACATTTCTACTTATGCTAGGGTGCTAGAGAGAACCTTTGTTTTTTGAATGTTTTTTGGCTGAGTAGATAAATCCAGTGAATGTCATTAGTAGGAAAATGGGAAACTAATGTGAGTCTTAGAGACTTGTACGAGTATGAGTACGTCTTTCCAGAGGATGTCCTAAGACTAACTCCTCGTAGAGAGGTAGATTTATTCTTTGATATATACCCTAGGATGGAATTGATATCTACACTTGAATATCGGATGACTCCCATAGAAATATGGGAGATGAGTATATAGTTGGAGGATTTGTAGGGGAAGGGGTTCTTATGGCCCAGCGTTTCACCATGGGTAGCCCCATTATTATTCGCCAAGAAGATAGAGGGAATCTTGAGGCTATGCGTGGACTTCTAGCACCTGAACCAGGTGACTGTGAAGAATAAGTATCCTCTATCAAGGATTAATGACCTCTTCGATCAGCAGAAGGGAGCGAGATGGTTCTCGAAGATAGACCTCAGATCAGGCTATCACCAGCTTTGAGTACGAGATTAGGACATCTCAAAGACATCTTTCAGATGTCGCTAAGGCCACTAAGAGTACTTAGTGATGTAGTTTGGTAGAACGAACTCCCCAGTAGTGTTCATGGGACTCGTGAATAGGATCTTTCAGCTGTACTCAGACCGTTTTTTAGTGATCTTCATTGATGAAAACTTAGTGTATTCAACATCTGAGGAGGAGCACATGATACACCTAAGGATGGTTCTAGACACACTCCGAGAGCACCATATTTATGAAAATCTCTCAAAGTGTGAGTTATGGATATGAAAGGTTCGCTTTATAGGACATGTCATCTCATAGGCTGGAGTTTCAATGGATCCAGTGAAGATAAATGTGGTGTTTTCTTGGAAACCACCTAAGATCATTACCAGGGTGTAGAGTTTCCTTGGGTTGGATGGGTACTATCGGACATTTGTACCCGACTTCTCCAGAGTAGAAGCACCCATAACAGCATTAAAGAATAAGAGAAAACCCTTTGTGTGGACAGAAGGATGCTAGTATATCTTGAAGAGTGATCATATCTTGAGGTTGTTGGAAGAGGGTGCCGACTACGTGGTGTACTGTGATGTATTAGGAACCGGGCTTGGTTGTGTCCTGATGTAGGATAAAGTAGTAATTTCTTATGTCTCATGAAATTTGAGACCACATGAGTAGAATTATGAACTCATGACCTTGAGTTGGTAGCGATATTCTCCGCACTGAATATGTGGAAACACTACCTTATAGGTGAACAATTCATCTTATACTCTAACCATGAGAGTCTCAAGTATATCTTTTCTCAAAAGGATCTGAATCTGAGATAGCTAGGTTGGCTAGAGTTCCTTCAGAACTATGACTTTGAGATAGTCTATACTCATGGGAAGGGGAATGTGGTGGTAGATGCTCTCAGCAGGAGATTGAGTTCGTAGCTACTGAACGAGGCCTTAGAATAGTTAGCCTCACTTCAGACATCCTTTGTGGATAGAGATAAGGCATATTATCTTTAGTCAATGGTGGTTTCCCCTACACTCTTGTAGCAAGTCAGGGAGGTGCAACTTGGAGATGTTATCTACGAGACAACGCGTTCCTAGATGTCCACAAGGCATTCCCCTAATGGATATTTGATAGGTGGGAGGCACTTCATTCTTTTTAGAGGACGCACCATTGTACCAGTAGTGTTACAAGTGAAACTGTTGAGGGAGTTCCATACATCCCCTTTTTTGGTACATCTAGGTATAGAGAAGATGTACCAGGACCTTCGACGTCAATACTAGTGGTTGGGGATGAAGAAAGCAGCGGCAAAGTTTGTCTCAAGATGCCTCACTTGTCAGAAAGTGAATGCTAAGCACCAGGTTCCAGTAGGTTTGGAACAACCCCTCAAGGTAATGGAGTGGAAGTGGGATGGAATATCGATGGACTTCATGATGGGTTTACCATGTACGTCCAGGAGACACAATACCATATGGGTTATCATTGACCAACTCACCGAGTTAGCCCACTACCTAACTACCCAAGAGTAGAGTTTAGTTGAGAGATCGGGATGGCTCTACGTGCTAGAGATTTGACAATGGGGTGAATTTTACAGAGTTTTTGGTAGATATCAAGGATCAACAGAAGAGGATCCTTAGTGGATGGTTGATTCCTCTGGTTCATGTTCATTTCCATCACGATAACCTCTAGGAGAGCACGTGGGAGCGGGAGGCTCATATTTGTGATCAGTACCCCCATTTTTTTTATTAGCCCTTGATTTGCCTTACAAGGATGTAAATACCTAAAGAGGAGTAATTTCATGTCCCAGAAATTCCATGTAATTTTTTTTAATTATATGGAATTATTTTGAGACCAAAATCTGAGATGGCGTGCAATTCTTAGGCCTGGAGTGCCTGGAATGATCTATTGAAAAATGTTAAGTTTTAAATAGTTCTTGTGAGAAGTTTTATTGAAAAGGTGGAATAACTCTTAAACAGGTACCCATATTAGAAATTTGAGGTCATTTTTATGTTCATGATGGTGGGTTTACCCTAGAAATGACATAAGTTTAGTCGGTGCATGCCTCCAGTGAGAAAACCCAAAAATGTCATAACCCTAAATGAAATTATTAAATAAAATTATTTTATTTTTAAAATACTTATAACTCACGAACGGTGACTCGTATTGAAAATATAATACCACCATTAAGATTTTGAGGGTATGATTTCTTTAGACATAGCCTAATATTGGCCGGCACGGGCCAACAGTGGAAGTTAGTTTTTGGTCGTAAATAAAATAATTACATAGAAATTATTTTATTTTCAAATCCTTATAACTTTTAAACAATAACTCGGATTGGAAATATGAGAGTATCATTGATCTATTAAGGGTTTTTTTTCTCTTTGGTAGAGCTTAACCTCGACTGGTGCAGGTCAAGGGTAAAAGATAGTTTTCAGAACTTTTTTTAAACGAATTAAAATGGCACGCATGTGTGGTTTTGGAAACTTCTAAACAGGTGCCTGGATTAAAATATGAAGGGGTCATTGCATCCGTAATGGTGAAATTACCTAATAATGGACATAACCTTTACCGGTATTGGTTGAGGGAAAAAGTTAATTTTCGGACCTTTCATAAGAGAAATAAATTAAATTAAAAAGTTATTTTATTTGTTTTTCCTCACTATTGAGCGATGGCATGTCAGCAATGCGGTGCACTGACAAGACAATGAAAAAAATCATTAAATTAATCCCATTAATGAAGCTATTTTACTAAATCATAATAGATAAACTATTTCATAAATGAAATAGTGTAACGACACGATGATGCAGCGTAACAGAAATGTTGCGACGTATTTTTATTTTAATGAGATAACAGGTCGGAGAAATAGTTGGATATCTGGGAATTTATTTGACCAATCTATGGTGAAGAATACTCTCCAATGAAAAATGATGAACACATTATCCTTCCACCCTTTGAAGAATCACTAGAAAAATGGGCGGCGGATCAAGAATGGAGAACGAAGGCCTGTGGCCCTTCTCTTCCCCGACCAATGTCTATCCCAGGTAGGGGGTTTATTTTTAAGTAAATTATTACTTTCCCCTTTATTCCTTTTTTGATGATGAACATAGGTTAACTTATAAACATGTTAACCCGTGGTTCAAACGTTCATACGGATGGTTAATTTATGCGGGATAAAGGGAATATTTTATCTTAGTAATTATTTTATATAATGTGTGTTTCCTCTAACACGAATAATCCCAAACCAACATGAACAAAGGATGATTCCTCATTTGGTAGTTCCTGGTGATTTCTCCCTCCCTCTCTCTCTCATTTTCCTACCTATTCTTTGTGGCTCAATGGTGGTAGTACAATGGCTGAGGAAGCACCCAGAAAAAGGGTCGTGACCTGGCAAGCTGCGGCACCGGCATCAGGAGGCTGTGGTAATCTGTCATAGCGGTGGCACCCGGCCGCAGCAGTAGGTGGGAGGTGACACACTGGAAGCGCGCCACCTAGTTCGGGGTCGCATCGGTGAGCTGGACCCATGACAAATTCGTGGTCTAGGTGGGGGAAACCGGTCCGCATTAGCGGACTAGTGAAGGAGGGTAGTGCTGCTTGGGCGTCGTGTGGAAGGAGCGGCATGCACCAAGAGGGTCGTGGTAGGGGGCTGGCATGTGGTCCTTGACCACATGCGGAGTAGGAAGTCAGCTTCTTCCAACTACGTGCAACCAAACCAGATGCCTAGTAGGAATCCAGACTGGAGAAGACCAGCCCGCCATGCGGTCCAAGCCGGGGGGTGCGAACCGGGTCGTGTCCAGTAAGGCCCAATGGGCCTGGACTAGTGGCCTAGCCAGATTGGGTCAGTCTAGACCCGAACTAGGTTAGTTAGGATCGATCAAATGGGGTCAGGGTATGCGGGGCCCCCATTCCAGGTTGGTCGGGTCGGTCCGACCAGGTCGGACCGGGCCCAAACACGACCAGCCCCTGATTACTAAAACGCCAATATCTTTCTGACCGGGTATCTGATTGATGAGTCATCTACGAAATTATAACCCTTGCGATGATATTATCCTTTGGACATACTCTAAGTGAGTTGTTGTGGTAGTAGAAGATGTGATTTATGTCTTGAGGAGTAGATTCTCCTGGAATCAAGTGTGTTATGTGCGGGAATCCTATGGCTAGATGAGGCCCGAAGACAAGCGACCCTATGTGGATCAGCTCCTAGCGACCTTATGTGGATCATCTCCTAGCAACCCTGTGTGGATTATCTCATAGAAACCTTGTGTGGATCAGCTCCGAGAGAACATGTGTGGATCATCTCCTAGAGACCTTGTGTGGATCAGCTCCTAGTAACCCTGTATGGATCAGCTCTTAGGGACCCTATGTGGATCAGATCCTAGCGACCCTCTGTGGATCAGCTCCAAGTGACCCTATGTGGATCAGTTACAAGTGGCTTTGTGTGACCCAGCAAACCCATGATACTCATCTAGGATGAGTACCTCAACAATCCAAGGTGTTCAGTGTTACAACTAATAATCTTTCTTTCCTTAATTTAGATTATACATGTGTGAGTTGACTCAGTGGTGTACTTAGTGTACTTAGTGTACTTAGTGTACTCTCCTCAGCGGTGTACTTGGCATACTCTCCTTAGTGGTGTACTTAGTGTACTTTTTGTACTCTTCTAATTGGTGTACAGATAGTACCTTGTGAATACTTTCCTTTGTGGTCTTTCATTTGTGGTTTGGGTTCCTTACTGAGTATTGTGTTACTCACCCCTGCATGGGATTCTCTCGCACGTGTCGTGTCCCGTGCGGGTGATCTAAAATTTGACGGAGACCTTGGTGGTCAAGGACCAGGTGGTGCTCAGTGAGACGGGATGAACGGATGCTTCTATGAAGACCATGGTGGTCCAGGACCAGGTGGTTCTCAGTGAGATGAGACGGATGGGCATACTATTATGGCTACAGGTAGCTACCCTTCACCTACCCTTCAGGTAGGGTCTCGAGCAGATGAACTAAGGTAGTTGTACTTTATTTTGTGGTTTTGGGCTTGTATTCTGGCCCCTTTTTAATTTCCTTTGTTGTTTTGGTCTTATATTATGACCCCTTTGTACTTTCAGTTTGTGTTGTGTGCATGTGTACAGGTTTAAAGGAAAATTCCTTCCCTTTTTAGGATATACCTTCTCGGTACTGGTCGCCAAAACATGGCCTATGGAAGGTGTGCTTGGGGTTAGTCACGGCATGGGACTTAAGGGAACATTCGTGACATATAATATACCTTTTAAAATATGATTTAACCATAATAATACTTTTATTACTATCCTTGAAGGTGGTAATGGAAAATGAAAAATCATTATTCATGGAGATGGTTAACTTCCATAATTTGGATAATGGTTTCGTTTCTTTGAATAAGAGGCGGTAAAAAAAGGGATGGATATAAGATATTTCATTATTAACATAACATTTCAGTATGTACATGATTATAGAGTTATTATTCCTTGATGGATGAAGGATTTTATGATAAAGTAAATGAAGAAAATAATAAAAGGGAAGTGGTTTGAGAAAATTACCTCTTGAATATCACCTCCTTGAAGGATCCCTTAAAGACCATAGAATTGGTATTTTGGTGAGACCATAAGAACTTGGAAATGGGGATAGTGGGTAACAGAGGGTTTTTAGATATTTGAGGATATTCAATGCTTTTTAGGAGAAAGGGGGTGGTGAGGGTTGTATATGTACTTGAGGAGTGGTGGTTTTAAGTGATTAAATAATGATTATTTTATATTTAAAGACAACCACATTTGGGTGGCATTAATTACAATGAATTATATTGATAATTAATGTTTTGAAGGTTGGTTATGTTTGATAAATACATCAATAACCCATTTAAAGTTGTATTTTTTTAGGTATTTTAATCTTTTATCTTTTAACTTTAACACATTTCATTATTTTACATGTACTATCGTAAATCTTTTTTTACCACGGTAAATTTTTATGATTAAAAATCAAAATGACCTTAAAAACTAATTTTTACCTTATTATTAAAAATATTAAATCAATTTTACCAAATTCAATTCATATAATTGGAAAATTTAGATTTAAAACAAAACTCACATATGTAACGAAAAGGTGGGTTTTCAAGAAGTGTATTTTTCAAGAAAAACATAATTTTATATTAACTCTATGACTGATAATTATCATTTTATGGAACTAAATTAATATTTACTAACATATAATCTATTAATTTTCATTTATAACATTCCCCATTAGTTATTATTTTAATTAATTAAAAAGGATAAATGTTATGGACTTTAAAACAGTTTTCAGAAAAATCCCGTTTTTACACCCAAAAATTAAATTATTCTAAAATATAATATAAATTTTATTAAAAAGATTTAAGTGGATTAAATATAACTAAATAATAATTATGTTACTTGAAACCATATTCAAAACATATTGTGACTTCTAAACTGCTTAATTTATTGAAAAAAATGACATTTTTAAACAAAATCGGTATTTTCACTATTCATTAAAAATTAATCTTTTAATAAGATTCTAAAAAATTATTCCTAAGATAATTTTGACATTATGAATCTGAAAATTTATTTTATATTGAAAAATATATTTTCTAAAAGTTTCAAAAAATTAATTGTATTTATTTTCTCATTAAAAAGTAAAAAAACACTTTTTGATTAAAAAACTTAAATTTGAAGAATAAAACGACTTTACTAAAAATTGTGTGTTTATTTCCTAGGAATGAATAAATAAATTTTTATTGAATAATACCTTTCTATATATTTCATAATATAGTTAATCTTATTCACACCCTCCAATTTAATGGCTAGTTTATAATGGTCTTGTTAAAATAATTATATTTTAGAGTTCGTTTAAGCTCATTGTTCTGTGAAACATAGGCTATCAAAAATAGTGTTCTTTTGAAATATCATGTTTTTTAAATCAAAAAACTATGTTTCATCAAAAATTAACTAATAATTAAATATAAAGACATTTTGGCAAATTCAATCATAAAATAAAACCACTGGGGGAAAAATTACTATGTACAAATAAATTGGTTGAGGTCCTTCACCCAGCCTCATCATCTATCTACATTGATGCACAAGTTCACCCAAAACCTTCACCCAATTTCTTTTCCTGAGTGAAATGGATCATAAAATCTTACATACCTAACATAAAAACTCTAAGGTAAGCGTGAAGCTTATGGAAGTGTGCCTACCTCAATGAAGTGTGAAGTACTAAGGCTGACACACCTAACTCCCGTATCACTTTCATTAAACCAAAGTATGTATGGAGACCCCCCCCCCCCCACACACACACACACATACACACTCGCACTATTTATATTAATTTTATAACATCTTATCATGTGATATTATCACATAGTACTAGTACGTTCCACTAGAAGAAGTCATTCCCCTCTTAAGCACAAAATATCCTCTTCTTAGAAATATGTTCATGCCAATGTAAATTTATCCTTAGGATTAAATCCTTCTTGTTCTAATCAAATACAATCTTGGTTCTCTTCTTTTGGAAAAAAAAGATAAATAATTTGAATAAGTATGTATACCTTAAAAATATGAAGGAAAAGTTCCAAGGAATGGAACCATGATTTATCCTAGAACTACTGAAGTTCACCCAAAATATGCATCTTGGTTTACATGTGTGAAAGTCAACCTACATGAATCACTTACATTCCAAACCACATTTACCCAGGGTCCCATATTTTCTTATAAATAGGACCCTTTGGCTTCTTATTTGGATTCTTTTAGAAGAGGAAGAGATAGGCAGAAGCTCTGATGACCCTAGTCTTCAAATATTTATTAGTGGTTTAATTATGCCTAAAACCAAGGGACGTTGATCAAAATAGAGGGTGATTAGAGTTCCCCGGTTTGAATACATTCCTAGTAGAAAAGGGTTACAAAAAAACATGGTATTAACTATAGAGAAACCTTTTCACTTATTGTAATTATAATGTCCAGTTATATATTTCTTATCATAGTAGCTCATTATGATTATAGGATATATCAAATTGATTTAAAAACCATTTTTCTTAATAAGAATTTAGTCGATGACATGTATATGATACAGACTAAAGGTTTTGAAGTACCAAATGAGTTAAGTTTTTCAAGTTATAATGGTCCATTTATGGATTAAGATAAGCCTCTTGGATTTGGAGCATATGGTTTGATAATGCAATCAAAGAGTTTTGTTTCATCAATAATGAAAATAATTCTTGTATATACAAGTGGATTAGTGAGAGTGTGGTGGTATTTCTGATATTTTATGTGGATGGAATACTACTTATCAAAAAAAAAATCCTCAATTTACACTCGGTAAATATGTGGTTGGGAAAATGTTTCTCAATGAAAGACATGGGTGAAGCATCCTATAAATTTGGTATGAAGATCTTTAGAGTTAAATATAATATGTTGATTAGACTGATTCAGGACACGTATATTGGAAAAGTTCTGAAGTGATTTATCATGGAGAATTCTAAAATGGGATATTTATTAGTGTTTCATGGCATGAATCTTAAGAATATTACAGGTCTTTCCAAAGAGTTATAAAGCATGTATAGAATTACCTATAAGTCCACCATAAGATCTATCATGTATGTTATATTATATACTAAACCTAATGTTTCTTATACTTTGAGAATAACTAGAAGATAATAATATGATCATGTTGAGAGTCACTGTATTTATTTCAAGAACATCCTTAAGTACTTAAGAAAAAGTAAGGATATGTTATTGCTCATTGAAGGTGAGGATGATCTCATTATAAAAAGTTATACTGATGCTATTTTTAAATCTAAAAAATATAAAATGATATCTCAATATATTTTTATGTTTTTTCTAAACTATGGGTCTATAAATTTAAAGATTTCCAAACAAGCCACTGTAGTGGACTCAACAATAGAGGTAGAATACATTTCTACATCAAATTTTGTGAAGGAAGCTACTTGGATCAAGAAGTTCATTTCTAAACTTGTGGTTGTTCTTAGCATTGAGGTAGAAATATAGCTTTAATGTGACAAAAATGGATCCATTTCTTAGGTCAAGTAACCCAGGTATCACTAAAGGACTAAACACATCCTTAATAAGCTCCATATTATTCAATATATCATTGAGAGAGGTGATGTAAAGATTTGTTAGATGACTATAGAGGAGAATGTATAGTATCCATTGATAAAATCATTTAATTAATAAAATCATAAGGGTCATGTTGAATCTTTTGGTATAAGAAATATTATAGATTCTATTTAATGGTTGTAAAATATATCATCATTTATAATAGATTCAATCTCTACTTATCATAAATTTATGTATATTGTGAAGTATATTACATGAATAGTGGAATGATAATGTCCCCTAAAAGTATGTCTTTGAGTTATCCCTAATCAATGAACATCACAGATTATTATGGGTTGCGATCATATGTCAAGATTATTGTGAGTAGAATCTTATATTTAATATAAATAGTTGTATATGATATTTGAGGAATAGAATCAGGAGGTAATAAGTTAAGACTTGTTATTTGGAATGACCCACCCAAGTATATCACATGGAATGTTATATGGTCATTAATATAATTAGGGTGTATAATTATTATGAATCTCTATTACATGATGTTTTTGAGATACCCCACATGATTAATTTCATACTTTAATACCTTTCTTATGAAAATCTTGAGTATTATCTAATTAGGGGTGGTTGGTTATATTACTGATCATTTCATCGGTTGGAGATTGTCTAAGATAGGATTTATCCACTTGTATGATGAGAAAATACATTAGGACCCTTGATTGAATTATACTGAGGAAATTCATTTCCATGCTTAGTTGAGTAACATGTTATGTGCTTGGTAACTTGGATGAGGGAAATGTGATGTACTCATCTACTAGATGAATGAAAAGTGATGTATTCGTCAATCTGATTAGTCTATTTTATAGAATCAAGAATGTATGAGGTGACCAACACTAGATTAACATGTTCCATGTCTAGTGGTCACTTGATGTCATGGGAAAATGAATTATACAGTTATACATATGATGTGTATGGTATATCTTATGGTGGAAATATTCATATGAAGATATAAGTATGTTTGATCGATATCACACCAGACCATTTATAGATTGAGTAGTAGTGATTTTTTTCTAGATGCTATTCTTTGTTTACATCTATGAAATCAAGATTTCATATTTATTTTCAATACTACCGATTCCCATGGGGTCACATACCAGAAAAGATCAGTCAGAGGCAAGCCCCTAACCATTTATTAAGATAAAAGAAAAGTACAGAAAGCATGCACAATAAACCAGAAAAGACGATTACATATCATAAAAGTCATACCCATAAACACATCCATGGTAGATCACTTCCTCCACAGTGGTTGATTCCCATTCTAATATTTCATAGTTCTTTAGGATCTTGGAATATTTCCTTATAAGGTTTAATTTATCCAGAGATATCAACTCCTTCAAATATTTCTTGATAGAGGACCTAGTGGAAATCGACTTCGGAAAATCAGAGTAGTCTTTCCTCAACCTTATGTTTTTTATGAAAGACTCCTTATTTTTAGGCTTCTTCTTCCCATCCTTGACAACATCACTATTGGAATTCCTAACCATATCAATATAATTTTTTGTGCCACTATCTGATAAATCCCCCCATTTTCCAAGGACAAGCATATCTTGGTAACCATCAATCACCCTCAAGTCCTACTCATATCACCAGTTAGAATCAATCATGGCCAAACATTGTGGATTATACACAAACTCATGACCAGCATTCACCTCCTTCTACATTGCACCTTCTAAAACAAGCTGCATATTGTTACCATCCTTCATTTGATAACTCACCTCCACATAAGAGATCTCTTCATGCTATAGCTCTTGAAATCGGTTACAAGTAGAAACTACAATCTTCAATCCACCATCGGATTGTAGCTGCAAATTGGGCTCCTTAACAGCCAGACAAAGAAGATTTTTATCATTGGTTTTCCCACCACATACTGAATTAAAGTGCATCTCTCCCTCCTTAGGCCCAGCATCGTCATTTTTTATCAATCAAACATCTTCCTTGCTAACAAAACACTACTCAGATCCACTTTCCCCATGGTTCGATAAATCCCCTGCAGGACCTGCCACTCCATTATTGACTTCATGTCCAGTACTACCTCCAGGATTAGTTACATCCATAGCATCATGATTCACACTATCCCCCAAGATAAGGTCCTTCTTCAGCCTATCAAACACCGTAGTAATTGTCGGATTAGAAGGTACCCATGCCTATTTTCCCAAAGTCAATCCACGCAATACAGTGTCACACTTATCAGCATCAATGAGCTTCTGTCCCTAGCCAAATACCTTACTAATCCTATTCACCGGAGCCGAATTCTTGTATTCACTATGACACTTATCAACCATATGACCCAGTCAGTGGAAGGTCGGGTAGTAATCAACCCACAACTCAAAGAAAACAGCTTGCCTCCATCATAATTCCTCACCAACCGTAATCTATATCCATTTAATCGGTGGCTTCGAAACATCCACCTCAACACAGAAGCAAGGATTAATAGGATGACTCACAAAAGAAGTGTGGGCATTAGAACAAGGGAATCAACCCACCAAATTCCCTAACATATGAATTATTTCTGGATTTTGAAATGGCAATGGAAGGTGAGGAAGGCTTACCTAGGTCGCAACAGAAGGTGAGTCCCAATTCATACAAAGATCACACGACCATCGGAGAATAAAGAAGTTTCATCTGTTGCATCTGCGAGGAGATATGAACCATGCACAAATTAAATCATCCTCTGAAGAAAATGTATCATCAGATGACTTTTATTGATCAAAATCACAACCATGCGATCTTGAAAATCCTAGTTACTAAACACGAAGTGGTCAAATTCATCAACAGAAGGCCTTCGATGATTGAAGCGAGCCACCAAGGTCAAATATAGAAAGCTCAAAGCCTCATAAAATTCCAACAATGAAATCGAGAGCTAGGGATCCCCAAGATGAAGATTTGGAACCTTTATTCTTAAAGATATCAATGATAAATTAGGGATAAATCTAGGGTTAGAGAAGGGTATAAACGCTGCTCGTGTAACTAGAGGTGGTGGAACCAAAACATCCTCCCCCCTCCCACCTACAAGAAGGGGGGTCCATCCTCACCAATCCATTAGGGTTCATCGCCGAGAGCCATTGTCGAGGCCCCATGGGGTCACATAGTTAGGCCTTAAAATAAGGATTAAATTTTGGGCAAAGTGTTTGTTCAAAAATAAAGAGAGTTTGAAAAACCTTATACAAATAAGTTTGGATGGAGTCAAAAAGAGTTGTAAGGTTTTTCATAAATTCATTGTGATATTTTAGTGTAAGGGGGAGATTGTTGGAAATTCACTAAAATATAGATATTTTATTTTATGATATCCCATGAGTCATTGTCAGTAATATGGGCATGCAGATGATTTTTTCATAGCATATGACTAGTATCTATCATAGTATATGAACGATAGATAAGAGATATGTGATATTGAGTTCATGTAAATTTCCACATCTTCCACATGGTTTACTTTAGTTATGAGTCAATGTTTTGATTCATCCATGTATTTAAATTCATGATATAATCATTGAAATGTTCAATGATTATCTAAACAAAATGGGTATAGGTTATTATGACATATATAGATTTTCAAGTGTTAGAAGTTGATGTTCGACTCCCTTAATTGAATGAAAGGATCCTATGTAAATGGATATTATTCCCCCATAAGATGTGTGTGACTCTCATAATCCATAGTCGATACTCTATTTTTAATAGATCTCCTTTTGTCTTTATGAAGAGGGTGATAACATGATGTACAAGATCTTGGGGTCCTCTCATTACGAACAAGGATTCTAGTGGTCAATGTCATCCTTGTGGAGGTGAGATTTTATTGGTTTTCATTGGGTGGGTATAATCAATAAAAATCCTTTGAAATCATTGGGCATGGAGTTTTCTGCATTTCAGGTATGCCTACCATTTATGTTCTTTATATAACATATTGGTTCTATTAATGATATATCAAACACTTTAAATGGGTGTCTTATGATACATCGTTCATAATATATTCCTCATAAACTCTCAACACACATACGCTCAACCCTGTGGTCTCAAATGTGAGATTGTATATGGGTATTTTAGCAGCCGCCAAATGGAAGTCATTGTTTTCTTTAGTGATCTTCTAAAAGAAACCACTATTTAGTGGTCGTTAAAGGCCTTTATTCTAATTGTGGTTATTCGATCCTTAGAAACTCATCAAAACTGATGTTTAATTTTCTTGGAATGATACAAAATATCATTTATACTATTAAAAGTCTTTCTGCTTCTATACATATGTGTCAAATGATTCGAAGTGCATGTTTATAGCTATAATTGGTATTTATCAGGATTGTCCTTTGTTACTTTGTGATATGTTTTTTTATGTATCATATTTTCCATTTGTAACTATAAAGAACATCTCTTAAAGAAAATAAACTATGAATTACTTAAATTTTTTCATGTATTGTATAACATCTATTATAATTAGTATTAATTACTTTAAGTAGTGTCAATAAAATAACATTATTTTTATTATATACATATGCTTATTTGGTAAAAAAACTTACATATCCTTGGACATACTCTCCTATGTGTTACATTCTTTTTTGTATTGGTTGTAGCTATTATTATTTGTAATTATTGTCTATTAATATAATTAATAACATAACCATATTGAAATGTTGCAATGTAAAAACATTTTGTATTTTTTGAAGACATTATGAATTTTTTATAAATTGTATTTTTTTTTTTTTTGAGTTTTTTTGGGTGTCACGGTTTGCTATTATATGTTGTATTCGATGAAGAATCTAATGTTGATAAAATATGACATTTATCGGTCATATCCTAGTGTTAATAAAAAAAGCGTTGATGTATTGCTGTAAAATGGTTGAATTCCCATCAAATATTATTATAAAATGATCAGTTTTATGTGTGCCTCTCTATTTCAAGGATTATAATATCAAACGTGAAACTCTCTGTCCCATTAGATGATTTATTCTATTTTTGTATCACTACTATAGATCCCCTATTTATCAGCACTAAGAATAAAATTTATTATTTCTAAAAAAACATTGATGTTCTAAGTGATGTTAAAAGGGACTCTATTTTATCAGTGCTAAAAAACACTAACAAAAGGGGTCTTTTATCAGCACTAGAAAAAGTCAAAAAAATGAAAAATTAAAAATATGTAAATGGCTATAGATTAAGAGGGGGATACCACCCCCTTTTATTAGCACTCGAATCCTCCCACACCTATTTTTATTAGAGCTCATCCATCCCTCTCCCTACCCTCACTACCACAAATCAGTGTAAGGGTAGCATCAGCCTTTATCAGCTCTAAGAAAAATGTGCTAATAAAAGGGGGACTTTTATCATCGTTAGCTAAAAGTGCTGATAAATCCACCCGTTATCAGCGTTAAAACAAGTGCTGATAAATAATAGATTTATCAATATAATTATTAACACTAGTAAAGGTTTTTAATAAAAAATATTATTAATTTATATAAAATTATTATATTTATATTCAAAAATAATATTTATTTATATACATTAAATATAAAATGAATGTTTATAATTAATATATATTTTTAATAATTCAAATATATATATATATAATCTTTAAAAAAAGTATTTATGAGATTATAATTAAATAAAAATTTATTTAAATAATTATATGATTATAATTAATTTTATTAAATAATAATTGTATTTATTGTATTTCTAATTATATATTTATAATTATATATAAATACTTTTTAAATATATATATTTATAATTATAATTATAAATAAATAAATATATAATCCAATGAATTTGGTCAATAAATATATTGATGTGTGAGTATAATTGACATGTATATGTTATGTATTCATCATGAATGTTCATGTATACATTACAACCTTATTATTATTCTTGTTGTCCATATATGTGATGACTCGTTTTTTATGATCTATACTTTACTAGGTATATGATTCATTCATGTTATATCATTAATCAATTATATGTTCTCATAAATACTTATAAAATTATAATAAATATATTTATTATATTTATAATTATAATTTTTTAATTATATATAATTACTTTTTAAATATATTTATTTATAACTATAAGTATAACTATATATATATATAATTATAAAATTACAATAGATAAATCTATTATAATTTTATAAATATATATATATATAAATATATTTATTTATACATATAATTATAAAAATATATATGTGTGTAAATAATTATAAAATTATAATAAATATATTTATTATACTTATAGGGCTAGTTTGGCAGGGATGATAGCGAGAGAAAAGAAATGATATTGAGAGGAGGGATTGGTTAATCATGTTTGGCCAGATAATTTTAAAAGGAGAGAAATGATAAGGGGAGAAATGGAGAGAAATAGATTTCTCTCCTGCTATTGTTTTTAAATCACCCCAAAATTGGGATGATTTAGAAATAAATGATGGTGGGGATTGTTAATATTTTAAAATTCCAACTTTATCCATATTTTCTACATGTATCACAAAAGAATTTCTTTTATTTTCCTTTAAAAAGATTCACCAAACAAGATGGAGAGAAATCCAAATCATTTCTCGATCCAAACACGAAGAGAGAAATCACAATCTTTACTTTTCTTTTCTTTTCTTTTATAAAATATTAAATCATTTCTTTTATTTTACTAAAATCTCATTAAACACAGTGATAAAGTTATAAATATATATAATTAAATATATATATTTATAAATATATACAAATGTTTATAAATAAATAAAAATATCTAAAATTATAATTCTAAATAAATATAGATATATTTAAATAATTATAAAATTAGAATAAATATACTAATTATATATATTTAAGAATTTATAAATATAATAAATATATTTATAAAATTACAAGAATAATAAATATATTTGTTGCAATTTTATAATTATTTAAATAAATGAATATATATATATAATTATAAATATAAATAAATATATATTTATTATAATTTTTTATTACAAATAAATATATATTTATTTATAGTTATAATTAGAAATAAATATATATTTATTTAAATGATTATAAAATTATAAAAAATATATTTATTATACTTATAATGTTATAAATATATATAATTAAATAAATATATTTATAAATATATATAAATATTTATAAATATATACAAATATTTATAATTATAATTATAAATATATATATATATATATATATATATTTCAATAATTATAAAATTATAAATATATTAATTATATATATTAATAAAATTATAAATATAATAAATGTATTTATTATAATTTTATAATTATTTATATATATATAATTACAACTATATATATATTTATTATAATTTTTTAATTATAAATAAATATTTATTTATTTATACTTATAATTATAAATAAATATATTTATTTATTTATTTATGCAAATAATTATAAAATTATAATAAATATATTTATTATACTTATAATGTTATAAATATATATAATTAAATAAATATCTTTTTAAATTAATAAAAATATTTATAATTATAAATGTAAATAAATATAGATATATTTAAATAATTATAAAATAATAATAAATATATTTATTATATATATTTATAAAATTATAATTACAATAAATACAATTATTATAATTTTATAATAAATATATATTTATTATATATATAATTTTATAAATATATATAATAATGTAAATAATTTATTAACATTATATCTTTATCATCGCTAAAAAAGCGCTGATAAAATGTGTCTTTATCAATGCTATAAATTTAGCACTCATAAAGGCGTATCTTTATCAGTTCTAAAAAAGTACTGATAAAGGTAGGTTTTATCTGCACTTTCTATTTTAGTGCTGATAAAACTTACCTTTATCATCACTTTTTAAGTAGCACTGATAAAAGCTTTACCCATTTTTATAAATGAACCCTAACTGTCAGCTTCTTCTCTCGCACACCTCAAGCTATCACGGAAGCTGACCTATGTCGCCACTAACCCCTCTACTGCTGTCGAGCCCCCCTCTATCACCACCTCTGTGAATCCCTCCACCTCCGCGAACCCCACCTCCACCATGAACCCCACCTCCGCCTCTGAACCCCACCTCCACCACCAAACCCCACCTCCTCCGTGAACCCTACCTCCGTGGTGAACCCCTCCTCTACCATGAACCCATCTCCACCGCCGTCTCTCCCTGCCTCACCATCGTCTATCCCTATCTCATTGCCGTCTCTTCCTGCCATGATTTCTTCTCTCCCTACCTCACCACCCTCCTTCTCCTTCGTCATTATCACTCCTTGAAAAGGTGATCTCCTTTGTTATTTTGTTTTATTTTTAACTTCATCTTCATCCCCAAGCCTCCCCATTGAGTTTTTAGTTTTGAGATTAAGCCATTATTTAATGAAGCATGTTATTGCTTTGATTTTTGTTGGGTGAGTTCCCTTAAAATTGAATTTAGTTTTAAAAAGAATTCAAAAGAAAATTTTAATGTATGTATTATATATGTATAAAGATAATTCTAGTTTAGCACCTTGAGGGAAGGTGGTTTATTGATATATGTTTACACCATAATTGAGCCCTTTGTATCCTTTGTTATGCTTGTGTGCATGTGATAAGTCTAGTCTTGCATAAGTTATAGATCAAAATGAAGATTAAAATTTACTATATTATAAATCACATTAAAGTAAGCTACATGTGAAGGTTTGTTTTTTAAACCATGACATAAGTTGATATGAACTTGTTCCTAGTTCCTGAATATATATAGGCATGATATGGTTCTGGTCTAAATGATGAGGGACATGATGCAAAGCAATATTGAAGTGGTTAGATATAAAATAAAGGATAAAATTAGCTAGGGTTAGTGCATGGGCCTAGTTGACATGAGTTAGTGGAGCAGGCCTTTATGTTTCTAGATCAACACTAAAAATCAGTTTACAACAATTCCTATAGAAGTTGGTTCATTCATTCAACTGAACAATTTGAGGGATAGATTTGATCGTGACTATACCATGCTAAAGCTAGAGGCTCATGATCTGGAAGGTGCTTGGTGTGGCACTACATGTGTACATTGAATCTACTTCGGGATGTAGAACAAAACAATAAAGTGGCTCTTTGTCAACTGTTCTTGGTAGTTCTAGATTTAGGTTTGTGTATTTGGAAAGTGTAGATTTTAGGTGGAGTTCTAATCTTCGAGGTAGTATTTGTACAAGATCTCATGTGGGATACTAAAACATTCTAGTGAAAGGGATTCTCATAGCTAGTTCCATTGATTAGGTGGTTGGGAAGATGGGTGTGATCTACTCTAGTCTTGACTAATGCTTGGAGAGGTCATCTTGGATCTGTAGTGGCTCTATGTATGGGATCTATTCTTCAACTAAAAAAACAATAGATGAAAAGGAGGTACCAAACAGATTTAGTTAGTTGGAATCTAGAATCATGGGCATTACTTGATGTAGCCAAGGCAATGATAATTTATAATTGGTTAAATTGATCTAGACCTATGGTAGGTATAGAAGGATTCTTGATTGGTTTAGTTGGAGAAATGGAAATACAAGGGATGACATGAAAATGGTATGGGGTTTTCGAGCCTATCAATGAATTAAGGTAGCTTTATATTTAGATATTTCAAGATAAGTTTTATAAGAAGTAGTGTAGAGCAGTGCGAGATAAGAATAATTGTGAGAAGATATATTTTATTAAAGTCACTTTAAATGAAATTTTATCAAATATTATGACATAAGAAAATGATAGGTACATGAAATTGTCTCTCTACATGTCTTTTTTATGATCAAATTTTCATTTAGAAATTATATACTTAACATTTAATTATGAAAATTCCATTAATTTTGGCTATAAAGGATCACTTCCCCCACCCTTTTCCAAGTATCTATAATTTGGTTTTTTATGTAAATTATACCCATATTCTTTTTCCCATAACCTATATACCCATCCTTTGGATTTCAATATTGGAAAAGAGTTTCAAGTGTTCTATTTTAAATGTTATCCATAAAAATGATTCAATTATTCTATGGGACTCAAGGTAAGGGTATTGTTTACCATCAAATTTTATATTTTTAAGTTTTAAAGAATTTATCTTAATTTCTCTCCAAGTAGTTTCCAAGAACTTTCTTTCTCTATGGTTTCTTTTAAACAAATTTTTTTAATTATATTGGTTTAAAAGTTTGTGTTCGTGTATTGAAAATTAATTTTTAATGAGCTTTATGATAAAAAATATAACCTTATAAATATGTTGTTCAAATTATGATACTTGAGGAAATACCTAAATGGATTTTTTAAATGAATTATTTTGGTTTTAAAATCAGTGGTAATCACTGACTTGATGTTTTAAAAATTATTCTTGTGTTAATTGGATTTCAAACCAAGAGTTTGGGTGATTTGAAAGTGTTAAAAATATTGTAAAATGATGTTTTATATTTATAGGTTCGGGTTTATTATGGCTTGTTTTTCTTCCTTTAGATCTTTTGAGAGGGATATATAGTTGGATGATGACCCTAGTTGAACATATTTTGTGTATTTATTTTGTTAAATATTAATATTACTGAATCAAATAGGATGGATATGAATAAAGAATGGATGGATGTTAGTCGTCTGACAAAAGAGTATGAAGATGGACTGAAAGAGTTCATCAAATTTTCAAAAGATCATGCATATGACCATTCTCAAATCCTTTGTCTATGTTTATGTTGTTTTTATTCAATACTAATTAGTCTAGATGAGTTTTAAGAACACGTGATCTGTCATAAAATAGATCGAAGTAATAAATGTTGGAATAAATATGGGGAAAAGTGAATGTGGCTAGTGGTTGGGATAGCACTACATTTTATGGATCATCTGATATGATTACAAGTGTGGAAAATAAAGAAGACTGTATCGAGGATATGATTAAAGATATGAATTATGATGAAGATCATATTGAGGAAATGACAAGGACAGCTGAAGATGAACTTCATGATTGCCCAAAATTGTTTGAGAAGTTAAAGAGTTGTGCAAAGATGTCATTGTATGCTACCTACACTAAAAATACATCATTGTCAGCCATACTAAAACTGTATAATTTGAAAGTAGACAATGGATGGAAGACACCAGTTTTATGGAACTACTTTCTCTCTTGAATGACATGCTCCCAGAAGATAATGAGCTCCTAAGCCAAACATACAATGCCAAATGAATTCTATGCTCAATGGGTATGATCTATGAAAGAATACACACCTTACTGGATGATTGTATACTATTTCTCAAGGACCAAAAATCACTTATAGAATTCCCAAAGTGTGTTGATTCTTGATAAAAGAAAGATGAATCTGTTCCTATGAAATTTGTATGCTACTTTCCAATAATTTCAAGATTTAGGCACTTATATGGAAGTGAGGTGAATGCTTGGCAATTGATATGGTGCACAGATACAATAATTAAATATGGGAAACTAAGTCACCCATAAGACTCTCCTTGACAGAATAGAATTGATCATGTGTATCTTGAATTTGGAAACGAGCTGAGAAACCTTAATCTTGCCTTATATAGAGATGGAGTGGATCCTTTTGGTTTTCAAAGCAGTACTCATGGTACATGGCCAATTATATTGGTAAATTATAACTTACCACCATAGTTATGTATGAAATGAAAATACATCATGTTATCTATGATTTATATTTATTTGGATATAAAATAGATGAGTAATGATATTGATGTTTATTTGGATCCATTGATCGATTATTTGAAATTATTGTGGGATTTAGGCGTTATGTTGTATGATGCTTAAAGAAATGGAGATTTCACATTGAGAGCCATGTTGTACATGATGATAAATTAATTTCTTACTTATATAAATTTGTTAGGATATATAATTAAAGGAACTCAAGGGTGTACCATTTGATAACAAGGTACACAGTCAATTAGGTTGAAACATTCATAAAAAAATTGTGTTTCTAGGACATCACATATTTCTACCCCAATAGCATAAGTACTGATATTAGACGACATCATTCAATAGAAGTTTATAAGAACATACAATATTGTCTCCACTAATATGTGATAAACTATTTGAGAAAGTAAAATATGTGGACACTAATTTTGGTAAACCATTTTCAAAAAACCTTACAAAAACCGATTAGAAAATGAGATCATTTTTTTTTTGAATTACCATACTAGAATTTTCTGTATGTCATAAATATTATTGATGTTATGCATGTTGAAAAAAAAATGTATGTGATAGTGTCATCGGTGTGTTACTAAATGCACCCAACAATACAAAGGATGAAATTAAGGCTAGGTTGGATATGGTTGACATGGGAATATGAGAAGAGTTGGTGCCAGTGAAGGGTGAAAAATGAACTTTTCTTCCTATGGCTGTTTACACTCTTTATAGGAATGAGCGATATTAGTTTTTAAACTTCTTGAATTATGAAAAGGTTCCATGGGTGTATTCATCAAATATCAAGAACATTGTTTCAATGACCTATTTAAAGTTAAAGGATCTAAAATCACATAACTGCCATGTTTTTATGCAATATCTAATTTATATAGATTTTTGTTGCATTTTTTATAAGAATGTATGTCATACATTAACCAAGATCTCTTTCTTCTTCAAGGATATATGCATCAAAGTTATAGACCTGGCGAAATTTATAACTATGGAAAGAGAAATTTCCATCATATTATGTGAACTAGAAACGTTCTTCCCGCCAACATTATTTGATATAATGGTTCATTTGATGGTTCACTTGGTGAAAGAGATTCGATTATGTGGTCCTATACACTATAGATTGATGTACCCCATTGAACAGTATATGAAGATTTTGAAAGGGTATATCAAAAATCAAAGTAGGCCAGAGGGTTGTATTGAAAATTGATATATTATTGAGGAAGCTATTGAATTCTATATCAAATACCTATCTAGTGTGGAAATCATTAGTATACCGAGATCTCATTACACTGGGTGGCTTGCGGGTGAAGGAATATTTGTAATATATGTTGTCAAAATCAATATTACAGATCAAGAGTAGGACTACCTTTACATTTTTTATAAGATTTTAGATGTTTCCCCAATTTTTGAAACCCACAAAGAAATTCTTAGGCATCTAAATCCATCAAGGGATGAAATATGGATATCAAATACACATAATAAACAATTTATATCAAGGTTTTGAGACCATATTTTTAAGAAGTCTGATGAAAATCCAAATTCAATTTCAGAATAACTTTGATGGCTAGCCATAGGACCAAGTGTGTATGTGTTATCTAATAATGGTTATGTAATTAATGGTTATATGTTCTATAAAAATTAACATGATGAATAAAGTACCATGAAAAATAGTGAAGTTACACTTGTGGCTGAAGTGATGCATGTTTCTGGTACTAAGGACAGAAATTCAATTTATAAGAATATGTCATACTTTGGCATCATCAAACAAATATGGGAGTTGGATTATACAACATTCCAAGTGTTGATTTTTCAATGAAATTGAGTTGATAATAAGAGTATTGTTAAAATAAATGAATTGGGATTCATGAAAGTTGATTTCAGTAAACAAGGGTACAAAGAAGAACTGTTTATAATGGCATCATAGGCAGTACAAGTATTTTATGTTCTAGATCTCACAAACTGAAATTAGTCAGTTGTTCTGTTATCAACCAAAACTACTGAAGGGTCATATGAAAATTCAAACGAGGATGATACTTTCATTAGATACTCGTAATCATTTCACAGTGGTCCCAATATAGATGGTGTTTTTTATGTCATAGGAGACCACAATGAATGGATTTGGATGGTAAATAGAGGGGTCAAATCCCTTCATCCTTAAAAAAATAGAGCTCAATAATCAGGTAATATTTTTTTGTAATATACAACATGTCACCTCATGTTATTATCCATTTACTGCTACATATATTTACTCTAAATTAAATATTAAACCACTTTTAAATAGAATGACTTATGAACATGTTGGTGCTCCCAATCCTGAGGAACAACGGGTCTCTGAACCTACTGTTGCTCGTAGTGTAGAGGAACAACGACCTTATGTACATGTTGGTTCTCCCAATACTGAGTAACAACAAGTTTCTCAACCTATTATTGCTTCCAGTGTAGAGTTACGATGACCATCTTCACATGCTATTTTTATTTCTCTATAGGAACATATTGATTATGTTGACTCTAAGGAAATGGTAGGCAAAGAAGGGACAATGACGTAGAAAAAATAGGGGCGATTTAGTTTGATAGTGTTATAAAAAATCATTAAGGCTAAAATCAAATGCATCAAATACGAGGTCGTATGGAATGTGTTGGGCCATCATGTTAACCCTAATAAGGACATGTTCAGTAGTTACATTGGAATTGTCACTCAGCAATGTGTGTTGATTAATGTATAATCATGGAACCATGTTGTGGTCGTGCTTAAGACACTGATGTGGGAAGAGATTTTGGTAACATTATGATATCAATTCTTTATTTTACTAAAAAATAAAATAATGAAATGTTGACTTACTCTTCATCATCCCTTGCAGAGTGAATTTATAGAAGAGGAATCCCACAAGAAATATGTATTAATGATTTATGAAAGGATTCACAGAGGCTTTCACACAATTCTAATGAGACATTATCTTAAAGATACTGAAGGGAAAATAAACCCACACCCAACGCCTATCTATGCACACCTGATAACCCAAGAAGCGTGGGATGTGTTTACTAGTCATTGTACAGGTGTGTCTTTTTAAGTACATTGTGGCTAGTAATACGTTGTTTGATGATACATGTATTCATCACTTTGATTAACAATTTTTTATTTATGAAACATCAATTTAGTGATTAAAATAAGGAATGAGCAGTAAAACTAGCATACCCCTACTGTAAAGCAAGGATGGGGTATGCTTCACTTAAAAAAAATCGGTACCTATTTTAAATCTACCATAATGATTTTATGTGACATGATACAACACCATAATTATGTTCCTCTATTTATATATAGATTGATGACTCCAAATCCAAAGCCACTTCCATCTCATGCCATGTGATATAGAAGGAGGCACGTGTAAATAAATATGGGATACTAATAGATGAAAACACACACGAATTTTGGGAAACATGTGTAAGTATTATATAATAAAAATTTGTTTTGTTTAAATCACTATTACACAAAAATGATCACTTATTTTCCTATATTTTATATTCAACATAGTCATAGGAATCAATAACACCTGTACCATATGAACACATACTATCGGTGGCCTTGAAGCGGCCAGAATAGTATGGTTATGCCAGAGATACAGGTTTTGGGGTGACACCTTGAACATATTTTAAGGAAACAGACATGAGGAGGATCAAAGTGAATAAATGAAACATATGAGAGAAAGACTAGCTACCCTTGAAGAATAATTACAATGGTAGAGAGAGATGATGGAAACTTTTATTCGGGGGATAAAAGAGAAGAAACAACTCAAGAACAACCACCGTGTGGAGATCCCTCCCCACCCCCCACCATCTATGAGGCGAGCCATTCCCCTAAAAGAGATATCTTAATCAAGGTAATTAATGTTCTAATAAATATTTCGGTGAAATTTGAATTAGACAGACACTAATATTTTTCCTGTACTGATATGCTATAGGGTGATAATGACTATGATTTATATCTATCAACACCCACCCATCGCCTTGTTGTGAGGGATAAGGTGTTCAATATTCAAAATGACATGCTACACAACAAGACACTTCTAACAGGTCATGTGAGAGTGTCAATTATCATAGCCCATGATTTGAGCACTAAGATAAATGTTCCAATTGATGAGGAAAATATTCATATGGTCGAAAAGGCTGTTGGAACATTCATTGCATGGTTGTCACATCTTGTAAAAAACATGTCAATAAGGAGGTATTCATTTCCAATTTATTTTTAAAGATAAAACTTTAAAAATTAATGAAAAAAGGTCTACATCAATGAATGTTATTGCATTCAGAAAAGGTAAGGAGTGAAATAAAAGACCGACTCAAAACCATCTAAAGGATCAAGCAACTGATTGAAAAGAACTACCAAAATCACCTTTACCCCACCCATTTTATATCCACATTTACTATCATTGAGGGTTCATATGAATAAAAAGGTTAAAAAATAGACATATTCATATAGTTTATTTTAAATAAAATATATACGGAGAGGAAGTTCAAGACTTCATTGGTGTTAAGAATATAAGTAAAATCCTCAACTATGATTGTCTAGGCGGCTTCATTGTAAATGTATACATGAGGTATGATTTCATGATTTTACTTTCCAAAATCTGATATATTGTGTTAATTATAATTAAATACATTTCATATTTTTGGTAGAGATATATATCAAAAACAATTGAATGGATTTACACATGAAAAAAATTAGACTCATTAGTCCTCACACCACCTCTACAGAATAACCAAAAATAGATTCTAAGAAAGAGGATGAAATCATGGTAGACCTACTCAAATTGTTTGAAATAAAGCATATGTATGATAGACTCTTTGTTATGTCCACTAGGCTAGATACTCTAAGAGGGGGGTGAATCAGGGTATGAAAAATTAAAACAACTTCCCCTTTTGACCTTGTTTTGTTGTTAGAAAAACCCCTTTTCTCTCTCTCCTTCCCATTCCAGAAGAATGAATCTTAAAGCAAGAACAGGACACAGTAATTTTACTTGGTTCAACCTCACTGGGCTACGTCCAAGGAGCATACACCGATGTGCCGATGTACCAAATCCACTAAAAGTGCACTGCTGTTTACAAGTTCGAAGTGGACACACTATCCCTCCTGGTTTACAACCATTCACAATTTGAGAACACACTGCTCTTTCAACTGAATTGAGCTCACTAATTCTTTAGAAGATCTACTCACAGTTTATAGACCAGTAGGTATCTTCATTATCAATAATGAATGAATCCTCTACTATATGTAGATGCTCTATTGATTTCCAAATTTCATCCATTGATTAATACCCCTTTTCCCTTGAATAGTGAGAAACATCCTTTGGAAAAAAACCTAAAAGCACCCTACTTCGCGAAGCTCTCAATTTTTTTAAGCTCAAACAAGCCTTTACAAAGTCCCTACCTTTTTGCAAAGCACACACCTTCACAGATCTCAGACCTTCGCAAAGCTTAGCCCGTCGTAGAGCTCAAGTCGTCACATAGAGATTTCCTTCATGAAGCTCACTGATCCAATGCGAAACACACCTATTTCACGGAGCTAGATTAGCCGTCACGAAGCTCCTTCCTTTCGTGAAGCACACTGCCTTTTCAAAACACCTTTGAGATTTGAGAGAAAAAGATTTTCTTTGAAAACTCTCTACTTCACTTGAGGGGTTTGAGGTCTATTTATAGGCGATTTCATCGACCCGTGAACCTTCCATGTGAAGTCAACGCCACGTCATCTCAAATCGTGAAGCTCTGAAATTTCTGCCAAAATTCTCTCAATATCGCGAAGCATCACGGAAATTTTTAGATCGCGAAGCTCGTCATAATCACAAATCGCTCCTTCAATTCGTTCGTACCTTTACCATGAAGCTCCACTCATAAAACCCTTCATCGCCGTAATTCTCTTCAACGCTTCTGTTCACGAAGCTCGTCGTAATCGCGAAGAACACCATCAATTTTCTTCATGTCTTCACGAAATCCACATTAAGAATCCCATCTTCATGAAACTCATACCTTTTCCATATTTTGATGAGATCTTCAAAGAAATCCATATTTCTCGATGCTCACCAAACTCCAAATTTTGGACCCCAAAAATTTGGCAAACACAGGAAAACAATGCCACCTTGTATCTGTTCTTTTATACCTCCTCCAGATCGTTCATTCCTTTATCATGGTTCTTTGTCAACATGGATTGTCAAAAACCTCTATGGACCTTGAAAATTTACCATGGAAACCTTCTTTATCAACAAACACAATCAACCCAAAAATGCTGCAATGTTGCCTTGAGGGAGTTTTTCCCAACACTCTTCTTAATACCAACGATTTAGGAGTAAAACTATACAATTTAATCATATCAAATATATTTTCATTTATTTCATTACTTATTCCTTTTTGTGTTTTTAGATAGCATTGGATTCTCATTGCGGTCAATTTGGATACTCCAAAGATTTATTTCCTAGATTCAATGCATGGATACCCAACAAACTGACCACACATGATAGAGTTTTTCAAATTTTAATACACTACATCCAACATTTTAAAACTAAACATAAATTTATATAATTTATATTATATTTTAATGAAGATTATTTTATGATAGGGTGGTGCATCAATATTGTCTTCAATATGGAATGAGACCAGGGGATAAGGATGAGAAACATGAAAAGTACTAGTAATGAAAAAGTATCATGTTATATATAATAATATTTCACTATTCAAACACATATCAAAACAAATTACTTATTTTTATCAATGTTTTTTCAGTGTCCAAAACAATGGAAAAGATTATGATTATTATGTTTGTAAATTTATGGGAGAGATCATATTCCATGAACAAACTAGCATCCCTAAATAGATATTTTCAAAGATAATTACTAATTAATTTAAAATATTTATTAATACTTTGTGTATTTATATTTTTTCAGTACTACTATGAATATCGAAAATAATAATATTCACAAGACGATATAGATTTTCTTAGAAAAAAATGGGCAGAAAACTGGATGGAAGAATATACATAGATAGCATGAAGATGTGACTTCTATAGAAGTAGTGGATTGTTCCATATTTATGTTTAATTTACTTCTTTTTAGTATTACTCACATAAGAATTTTTTTTCTTATACAGGTGTATTCCTTTGTTCAAGTTGGGGTGGTTTGTTCAAAACTGATCGTGCTCATGAGAGATTCGACATCGAGGCTGAAACTAAGATAATAACAACAATAAAATCATTTAGGAATGTATAAAGTTGAATTTCTACTACTTATGTAATTAATTAATCTTTTATTCATTTTATCTACTATTTGTAAGTTAATTTCCTTGTCATTTTTATCTAATACTTATTTAGTTTTTTTACAGATCTTTTGGAAGGATATACTTTCCTTTCAACTATCTGCAACAAGATAGAAAAGGGAGAACATGTTCCTTTTAGGTGGAAGAGGAAACCCCATATTGCATGAAATTTGAAGTGAATTGTAAGGATGCATCTACTAATGGATTTCTTAGTAGTTTAATTCAAATTATGACTTCACAAAATATATATCATGAACAATTTCATAAACAGTATAGTAATCAGCTGCAGCTCAATCATTGGCACCTTAATATGATACACATTGTGCTTGGTATGACTCGAAGTGTATATTTTTAGTTTATAATATTTTTTGATCCTTTAAGATTCATGCCTTTTGAACTACCATGATTTAATCTATGACTCGTGATTATGATTAATGATATACGGGGTGTGAATTTATAATGTTAATATCAACTTACAACATCTTTATGCTCATGTTATCCATATATGATCATTGATATATCCCATGTTTAAACTTATTAAGCATCTATGATCACCCTTTATTATGTTTCATATCCTTAGGTTATGAATAATGGTTTTAGAAATGATATGTCTAAGAAGGTTTATAGTAAAGAATAAATTAATGAGATACTCTTATGAACTAGTTATTTATGTTTCCATGTTTCCAAAAGCACTAGACCTAAACTATTATGGCATAGATCATCATGTTATTTAAGGAATATTAATCTACTAAGATGTGATATCTATGTATGAAATGTTTGGGTTAATATAGTTGGTATCATAGCAACTGGCCTACTAAAAACTAATAAAACACATTAATTTATTTTGATAATTTAGGGAAATGATCCATGAGTAATTTTTTGATGTGTAGGAATAAACTCGACCACAATATGATGCATGGTGTGGCTGATATAACTCAAAGTGTCTCTTTTTATTTAAAATTTACATTAATTTTAGTAAAAAGAACAAGTGACATACTAAAAACTGAGAAAACACATTCGGATTATTTTGATAATGTAGGAAAACAATCCATTAGTCATTTTTGGTGTGTAGGAATCAACCCCACCTCAATAAAACACATGGTGTGATTGATATAACTCCAAATGTGTCTTTTTATTTAAATTGACATTAATTTAAGTAAAAAAGAACAAGTGACATACTCAAAACCAAGAAAACTCATTTGGATTGTTTTGATACTTTAGTAAAACGTTCCATAAGTCATTTTTGATGTATAGGAATCAACCACACCTCAATATAACGCATAGAGTGACTGGTATGACTAAAAGTGTTTGTTATCAGTTTAAGATTGACATTTTAGCTCAAAACATGTCACTTACTAAAAACCAAACAAACATGCTCCAATTTTCTTCATAATTTATGAAAATGATTTATAATTCCTTTTTGATGTTTATTAAGTAGTCACACATCAAACTAACATGTGATGCAACAAGTATGACTTAAAATACATGTTTTTATTTTGAAATGACATTTTAGTAAAAAACACAATTGGCATACTAAAAACTGAGAAAACGCATTCAGATTGTTTTAATACTTTATTAAAATGATCTATAAGTCATTTTTGACATGTAAGAATAATCATTACCTCAATATGATGCATGGTGTGGGTGTTATAACTCAAAGTCTCTCTTTTTATTTAAAATTGACATTAATTTTAGTAAAAAGAACAAGTGACATACTGAAAATTGAGAAAACACATTCAGATTGTTTTTTATAATTTATAAAAATGATACATGAGTCATTTTTTATGTGTAGGAATCAACTCCGCCTCAATAAGACACATGGTGTGACTGGTATAACTCCAAATGTGTCTTTTTATTTAAAATTGACATTAATTTTAGAAAAAAGAATAAGTGACATACTGAAAACCGAGAAAACGCATTCGGATTGTTTTGATGATTTGGGTAAATATTCCATGAGTCATTTTTTATGTATAGAAATCAACCAAATCTCAATCTAATTTCCGGTGTGACCAGTATGACTAAAAGTGTCCATTATCAGTTTAAAATTGACATTTTAGCTCAAAACGTGTGACTCATTAAAAACCAAGAAAATGCACTCTGATTATCTTCATAATTTAGTAAATTGATTCGTAAGTCTTTTTGGTTGGAGTGGGATACTCAAGAGGGGGTGAATTTAGTTCCTATAAAAATTTATGTCAAAATTATTTATTAAAAATTTTCCCAATTTGAAATACACAACAGCCCAGTTAACCAAAGGAACAATTTATAAAAGATTTGATTGTTTAAAGGATTTCTTAAAAGAGTGATTAGTTCTTAGTTAAAACAATATGAATTATTAGTATAACTTTTGAAATCAATCTAATAAATCAAATTCTAATATAAACACTATCTAATATTAACTATTAAAGCAAAGTGAATTTTTCTGATTTAAATAAACACAAATAGAGAAAACTAAACTTGAAAGAACATAGTGAAATTTAAACAAGATGTTAAATCTCAAGTTGAGACTTAATCATCTCCACTTGTTTATCACCTTCTACCAATTATTTTATATAAATAAACTTTGATCCACACCCTAAATCAGGGTAAATAACATCATACACAACTATCTAGGTCAACTAGACCTCTTCCATAATTTTCATGGGAGTGAAAAAACAAATAAGCCATATAGGTACCTCTTCTACTATTATCCATGGGAGTTTAAGGTGTAAAATATGGTTTGTGAAGATATCTATGTATATTCTAGTATTTAAAAGGAGTCAATGTGTGTTCATAAAATAGATATACACGCACTACTTTTAATTTAAAAACAGTACACAAGAAGAAAAAAAATAGAGATAATATAGTTAGAAGGCTTTGTGTGATTGTAAATATTGCTTTCGACTCCTGGTAGTTGTGTTGAAATGTATCTTGAGATGAATTTCAGAAACAAACATCAAAATAGAGTGTCATGAGAGATTGTTTCCTCTATTTCTAGTGAGTTATATGATTTTCTTGATGAGTTCTTCTCATATCTTTGTGTGTTACTACATAAATTCCTTTGGTATGAGTTCTCAGTAGTATCTTCATGTTTCCACAGTTAGCAGTTCTCAAGTTTTTTTCAAGTTCATGACTTCTCCTCATATACTTTTTCTTTTTGATCAGGTATTAACTTTATATATTGTAGATTAAAAGAAGGATGATCTCAATCACATCTATGTACCTCGTACCTTATACTGCAGTCTGACATTGATTTAAATGTTGTCTAAAAAATACAGACATGGTCATTAATATAATTAAAATTACTAAGTTTCCAAAATATGACCGTTAGAAGGAAATTTTAATTTAAATGAAAAAGTAATAAGTGATGTTGTCTCTGAATGGTGACTTGGAATGGTGACTAGTAATGATGTCTTAGGAATGGTGTGTTGGAATGGTGACTCAGAATTGGTGTCATGGAATGGTGTGTTGGAATGGTGTCTCATACTTAATGCATTCTACAATCAGGACCAGTGAGTCAAGTAGTGGTGACTCAGGAACGGTAACTCTCTCTGATGGTAGGTCATCTTGATAGTGACTTACTCTATTGGTAGCTCATACTTTGTGAAAATTATGGAATGATTCTGCTGGTAACTTGATGTGATGGTGACTCATAGTTAGCAAAAATTCTGAGAGGTTGTCAGTAGCTTGATACAAGGTGCCTTGTCCTTTGTCAGAATTTATCATTTGTACTGATGGTGAGACAGTAGATATTGAGACATCCTGATGGTAAGTCCATATCAACGGTAACTCATACTTAGCATATTTTCTTCCATTAGTGGGATGTTCAATAGTGAGTCTACCTGAATGGTAACTCAACTTTAATGGTGACTTATACTTAGTTGTATTTTTTTAACCTACCTTATGATGTAAAACACTAACAGAAGAGATTATGATTATTTGTAAACATAATTTAACTTGATTTAACTTAATTAAGAATGATTTGTGAGAATTAAAACTAGAGGAGGTCAACAATATTCCCCTTTTTGATGATCACAAATCATGGCATTAATAGGTTATTCATAATAATCAAAGCACAAAAGATAATTTCTCTTTTCAACACCTCATACAGATTATGAGAGAGTAAATTATAAGATAAACATAATCAAATAAAATTAAATACCATTCTTAGATTAAATTCCAAATTTATTCTCTAAATGCCATATTTATTCTCCCCCTTTTGGGATTATCAAAAAGAGAACACATATATTAGAGGATAAAGATAAAATAATAAGAAATAAATAACAGATAATAGAGGAAAAGAGATAATTTATTTCATGATAAAAAGATAATACATTTAATGATAAAAATATAAAAATACATCCCTATCAAGGAAAAATCCAAAATCATTTCTTCTATAAGGAAGGATCCATTACTACTTTTCCCTTATCAGTAGAAGTAGATTGAGGAACATGAGGTACAAAAGGAGCTGATGTATAGATCTAATGAATGGGAACTCCAGAAGGCACAGTAGAGGTATGACCTTGAGTAAAAGAAGGAGGGTTTGTAACTTCTTGATAAATAAAAAACCTCATATGAATAAGATCTTGAGCTGGAGATATGGGAAAAGGTTGGAGGGTTGAAGGAAGAGGAGCAAGAGGGTTTCGAGTGATAGCATCTCTAAACTAAGGATTAACTGATTGATAGATGGAACTGGAAGGAAAATTATCAGTTACAGGTCTAATGGGGAAGGCCTCTATTGCTACAATAGTAGTACTCTAAATATGCAGATATGGATTCAAAAGGTTAATAAAATCCATGATTATCTATCCACCTATTTCCATAGCCTTAGAAAAATCATATTTATTCTCCATGAAAATTTAAAGGGTAGAAGTTAGCTCCTTGAGTTGTTTAACTTATTCCTTAAAATATTGGGTGATAGGAGGTATCCTCAAATTCTCATCTAAGTACTTGAAATGACTATCCAATTGATGTTTGGTATAAATCCTTTTAAAGCAGAAATCTACTTTCTTGGTGATCTCTTCTTGAGCAGCAGTGGCCCCTTTCATATAAAATCTTACCATGTCATGCACATGATTACTGTTATGTTTAATTTTTCTTAATCTCTCTTGATCTAAACTACCCATCATAGTCTGTAGCTCTTCTATGATCATGGTTCTAATCAAATCAATGTCAAAAGACTGATCAATAGTAGTTGAGGATGAGGCACCTTTTAATTTCTCTTAGATAAATGATCTCAAAAGATCCAAGTCAAGTGCTGGAGGGTGAGGTATATAATCCATAGAATAGTTATCTCCAAGGATTTTTACAACACCTTCCAAAAATTCTCTATACTCAAAAGACATCCCTTTAACAATGGGAATTAACCATTTACAATTGAATCTGGGAGAGAAATTTTTCTGAAAGCATGGAAGTATCAGTTTCACTAAGACTTGACACTAGTGCTGGTTGAGGTTGGAGGATATTTCTAACAACTGAGCATAATTCCTATTTAAAAACATTGAATTCACTCTAATTCAGATAATCAATAGGCAATAGTGTAACTGGGAGAGTAGGATTAGGAGCAGGAGCAGCTGCTGGATCTGATTCATCATTAGAATATGGATAGCTAAAGCCCAATGTGATATTTCTAGGATATTTCTCCCATTCATCTACTTTTGTCACATTAAAAGGGGTAAGAGTATAAATTCTAACTCTATGAGATTGTTTTCCCCCTTAACATGTGCTTTCTTTCGAACATAAACTTGTTCTAGCACTTGAACATTTGGAACTTCTTCCTCAACTAACACTGACTTTGAAACCTTTTGAGATTCTAAAACTATTTCCTTTTCTACCAAAAAAAATTTAGTAGGGGTTATAGTAGGTCCTTTATCACTATTAGGATGATTAGGGCCACCAACTTCACCATCAGCTTTACCAATTTCATATTTTTCTTCTTCTTCATGTTCATCACTCTCTTCTTCTTCACCAGTCTCTTGTTCCACTTCTTTTTCATCTTCCTAATTTTCATTTTATTCCTCTTTTTCATTCTCTTAATCTTAATTATTCTCTTCTTCTTCCTCTTCACTTCCATTTCCACTTGAATATTCACCATCCTCGGATTCTTAAATTTCCTCATCATCATCATCATCCCTTAGGATAGATTCTCTTATAGGAAGATCTTTTAGAGGGATAGGTGATCTATAAGTAATTATTTCTAGGCTTCCTTTAATTTAAAGATCACTCATATCATCAATAAGAGGTCCTTTTTCTTTACCTACCTCAGCTTCATTTTCCTCCCCATTAGAATACTCCACAACTGCATCTGGTCCTAGACCAAGGTCACCCATATCTTTTGGTCTTAAAGGGTGTTACACTGGATTTAATTCTTTATAGATTTTCTCATTATCTTCCACCCACTATCACTTTTAGATATTCCAGATAATCCACATCCTTTTTCATATAGATTTTCTGATGAAAAATCCACCATAATCTATCACAGTTTCTTCATCTTCATTCACCACTCCTTTAACTTTCATCATGGAAGAAATAAGATTGGAATAAAAAAGTGATGTTGAATTTGAATGAGGCTTGATCATATCACTCATATAGATCATAAGATATCTACAGAGGTTGATCTTGTTCCCTTTATGAATCAGATACGGTGGATAAAAATATTGATATTTCAAAGAGGAAAAGTCCCCTTTCCTTTGGAAAATTTAGTGGTTAATAAACTTAAATATCAATCAATATTCACCATCAAGTTCAGTTTTTATTAGTCTTCTAGTGATTCCATCACTGTCAGCTCAATCAAGGCTATTTCATAAATAAAAATATCACTTTCAGGAGGAACACTACCTTGATAATCATCAAAAATACCTTCATAAGGTATATTCAAGCATTCATGCCACAATTTGGAAGAAAAAGAAACCTTTTTTCCATCTATTCTCGACTTGGTCCAAAACTCTTCTATTCCCTCAAGAATAAACTCAGCATAAAAATAAAACTCATGAACTAACTTTGGATAAATAGGTTGCTTATTATTGGAGAACCACTCCAACCAACCTTTTTCTTGCAATACTTTCAAAACAAGAAACTTACTTGACAAGAGCCAATATGCATGCACTTCCTTTTCTAGAACAACCATTCTACTAGAAATATCATGGTTAATGGGTTTGGGTTTAGGATCACTCAATTTTCCCTTTTTCTTCTTCAAATTAAAAGACTCATCTGGACATGTCTCAGACAAGTGCTTCACTCGATCCATTATGAAGGGTTTGTTTTGAAGGAAGAAGGTAGTATAGGTTCAAGAGAGAAATGTTTGGTTTAAAGAGTACAGTAAGTGAGAAATGATTTGGATCAATTCAATTTTTATCATTTAGGGATTTCAAAATTATAAATCAAAAATTCATTATAAAGTTAAATAAATAAAATAGTGATTTTAATTCTAAGATAGAAAAATAACAAAGTAAAGATCGGTAAGACACAACGGTGAGTGCAAACGGTGATTCGTCATCAGTGAGTCATCAACAGTGAGTCATCAATGGTGATTCACAATGGTGACTCATTGACATTGATCCATAAATGGTGAGTCATAAATGATGATTCATCAAAATTGAGTCATTAATGGTGAGTCACAATGGTGAGTTGTCAATAGTGAGTCACAACGGTGAGTCGTCAATGGTGAGTCACAACGATGAGTCACAACAGTGAGTCGTGAATGGTGAGTCATAATGGTGTGTCCCAATGATGATTCATAAATAGTTATTCACTCAAAATTTATCATTCCTAACTCATGTATGTTGTAACTCATTCTCTCATAATTTAATGGCTTAGTAAAAATATTATCAAACTGATGTTCAGTGCCAACTAATTCAAGAGTTATATCACCTTTTTGATAATAATCCCTCAAAAAGTGATGTATTACATCAATATGATTTATTCTTGAATGAGAAACTAGATTATTAGAATAGTACTTTTGTTATCATAGTTTATAGGGAAATTCCTCAATTGGTATCGATAATCCAGTAATGTGTGTGTCATCTGCAAAATATGAGCACAATAACTACTAGCAGCTATGTATTCAACTTCAGCAGTAGATAATGCAACAAAATTGTATTTATTACTACACCATTAAACTAGAGACTTTCCCAAAAATTGACATGTTTCAGAAGTGCTTTTTCTATGTAACTTGCAACCACCAAAATCAGCATCAGAATAAATAACTAAGTCAAATGGTTATCCTCTGGGATAGAACAGTCCTAGGTTAGTTATATATTTAAGGTATTTAGAAATTCTTTTAACAGCAAGTAAGTGTGACTCTTTTGGATTTTCTTGAAAACGAGTACACATACACATACTAAACATAATATCAGGTCAGCTAGCATCCAATTAAAGAAAACTTCCAATCATACCTTTGTAATTGGTGTGATCCACTTATTTTCCATCTTCATCAAGATCCAATTTACAGGTGGTACTCATAAGAGTATCACTACTTTTAGTGCTATCCAGATTAAAATGTTTTAAAATATATTTATTATATTTACTTTGATTTAAAATAATACCTTCCTTATTTTGAAATATTTGAAATCCAAGAAAGAATTTGATTTCACCCATTAAACTCATTTCAAACACATTTTGCATCATTTTTAAAAATTCAATACATAAGGAATTTTTTGAAGATCCAAAAATAATATCATCAACATATATTTGAACAACTAAAACATCTTTAGAAATTATTTTTATGAAAAGAGTAGGATCAAGTATACCTTTAGAAAAACCATTAGAAATACGCAAAGTATTGAGCTTGTCATACCAAGCTCTTGGAGATTTTTTTAAACCATACAAAGCTTTTTTTTAATTTGAAAAAATGATTTTGAAAATAAGGATTTGTAAAACCAGGGGGTTTCAACAAAAACATCCTCAATTATATAACAATTCAGGAATGCACTTTTGACATCCATTTGATAAAGTTTGAAATTAAGATGTGCTGCATAATCTAGAAGTATTCTAATGGCTTCAAGTCAGGATACTGGTGTAAAGGTTTCTTCATATTCTATCCCTTCTTCTTGACTATAACCTTATGCAACCAGTCTAGCTTTATTTCTTACTATAGTTCCAGCTTCATCCACTCTGTTTCTAAACACCCATTTAGTGCTTATGGTCAAGGTATCTTTGGGTCTATCAATAAGTTTCCAAACTTTTTTCTTTCAAACTAATTTAATTCTTCTTGCATAACCATCATCCAAAATTCATCATTTATTGCATCATTGATGTTCTTAGGTTCAAGACGTGACAAAAAATACTTGATTTTCAACCTGATTTCTTAGAGAATCTCTAGTCTATGTTCCTTTGTTTAAGTATCCAACTAAAGCATATAAAGGATGGTTTTTAAGTGTTCTAACATATCTATAGAAAGAAGGGCTGGTCACTTTAGGTTTATCTATAGGTTCATGTTCCTTTTGGTCAGAATTTGAAGATTTTACAGAAGTACATTTTTCTGCTTGTTTAACAATAGAATCAGAAGGTTTAGGATTTAAGTCTAGATTTGGCAGATTGTCCTCAATATTTTCTAAGGAGTTTTTGGATTCATGTGGATCTATTTAATCAAAATTGACATGCATATATTTTTCATACATTTGGTTCTCTTATTAAAGACTCTATAGGACTTACTAGAGATTGAATAACCTAGGGAAATTCATTCATCACTCTTGGAAGAAAATTTTTCAAGGCTATCTTTTGTATTGGGAATAAATACTTTGTAACCAAAAACTTTGAAGTAATTAACCTTGGGTTTCCTATTATTCCACAGCTCATAAGGGGGTTTCTTTAGGATAGGTCTAATTAAGACTCTATTGATTATATAGCATGATATATTCACTGCTTATACCCAAAAATAAATAGTTAGATCATATTCATTAAGCATATTCTGGTTTATCTCTTGTAAGGTTCTATTTCTCCTTTATATAACTCCATTCTACTTGGGTATCCTAGAAGTAGATAAGTTTTGACTATATCCATTTTGTGAGAAAAAAGATTCAAATTCTTGATTTTCAAACTCAAATCCATGGTCACTTCTTAAGGTTTTGATTATAAGTCCACTTAAGTTTTATACTAATCTAGCATACTTGGTGAAATAAGAACAAGCCTCACTCTTGTGATCTAAAAAGAAAGTCCAAGTATACCTTGAAAATTCATCTACTAGAACATAGACATAGTGCTTCCCATTTAAACTTGAAAATATAAATGGTCCAAACAAATCCATGTGAACCAACTAAATAGGTTGAGAAATTAAAACTTCTTTCTTTGGTTTGAAATATATTTTATGTTGTTTTCCTTTTTGACAAGCATTGTATACTTTATCATTTAGAAACTCTAGTTTAGGTAGATCCTTGATTAATATTTTTCTAGTAATCTTTCTAAGAGAGTGAATGTTATAGTGGCCTAATATTCTATGCTAGAGCCAAGACTCTTTATGAAAGGAACTTAAGTAAGAAACATTCAGTGAGACTAAAGAATCCAGATTAACAGCATATACATTTTCATTTCTAAAAGAAGTAAAGCCTAAATCATTATTAGAATTAAAAACATTACAAGAATCATTTTCAAATTTAACATTAAATCCATCATCACATAATAATGATATGTTGTGTATATTGTACTTTAGAACATCAACAAAAATAACTTTAGAAATTAAAACTGAATTTTTATTACTGATTTTTCCAAGGCCAATAATTTTCCCTTTTGCATTGTCACAAAAGGTGACATGTCCACAATCAATATTTATGAGGTTCTTGAATCTATATTAGTCCCTTATCATGTGTCTTGAGAACTCACTATCCAAGTACCACAAGTTCTTACAATAACTCTTCAAATATCTTTCCTACAAAAATAGTTTAAACAAGAAAAGACTTTGGTACCCATATTTTCTTGGGTCCAGTAATATTAGTAATTAAGGCTTTAGGAAACCACATTTGCTTCATGGGTTTCCTGTAATTAGTTTGTAAAGTCTTAGAAAAAATAAACTTTATTAGTTCCAAAATAGTTATAAGCAGTGAAGGATTTTCTAGTGCTAGAACTTGCAGAAAATTTCTCAAATATGGGCATAAAACTAAATTTTCTAGATTTGGATACAAAATTTTATTTCCCAAGTTAATAACCAATTCTAGTGGTATATTTAGGATAAACCTTTTTACCAAGAATTTGAACTAATTTATCTTTACAATTAGTAAAATTCTCTAAATCATTCTTTAATTCCTCATTAGAAAGTTTAAGTTTGATATTCTCATTGAGCAGTTGAGTATTCTTTTATTTCTTTATAGTGAGTTTGGACTTAATAGTTATAGAAAGAGCATGTTGTTTCTTAAGAGATTTATATTTATATTTCAGTTCATTGAAAGTATACTCAATCATTTTTTAGTATTCAAACATTTCCTCATTAGTCATATTTTCAGAATTGTTAGATTTGGATTCATCTCTAGAATAATAAAAATTCTATGCGAGAGATACTAAGGTTACCTCAAATGTGTTTTTCATAAAACACATATTAGATTTTTCATCCTTTTCATCATTGGATGATTCAGATTCACCAGATTTGTCCTCAGAATCACTCAAGGTACCCTTCATAGCCTTCTTGTACTTTATGTCTTTTTCCTTATATTTCTTCTTGTACTTCAGTCTTGGGCAGTCAGCCTTCACATGTCCTTTTCTTTTGTATTCATAGAAGACTATTTTCTTTGTATTCTCACTTCTTTTCCAATCCTTTTTCCAATTGCTTTTATTGTAATATTTCCCTCTATAGCTAGGATTTATAAAGAACTTATTCTTTCTATATAATTTATTAAACCTCCTGGATAACTGAGCCATTTCCTTATCATTTTCTATTGATGAATCTTCATTGTTGGAACTTTTAGCAGGAACTTGAATTTTATCTTTTTTGCTTGGATGTATTGGATTTGAAAGCTATTGGCTTTCTTCTAGGTTCATCACCTTTTTCTCTGTTAACCTTCAGGTCTTCCTCATGTATCATCGGTTTTCCAATCATCTCATTTAAATGTAGTGCATCGGTGTCACAAGATTCTATAATTGATATTGAGGTCCCTCTCCACCTTTCTGGAAGACATCTCAAGATTCGCATGATCTATTCTTTTTCAGTGATTGTCTTTCACAGTTAGATCATTGTATTTACAATCTCATTGAACCTGAGGTACATGTTAGAGATAGGTTCGTCAGACTTCATTTTGAAATTATCATATTTAATAGTATATGTGTTAAGCCTCATTTCCTAAACATTTGTAGTTCCTTCATGTGAAACAGCTAAAGTACCCTAAATTTCAAAGGTTTTTTTACATGCAGAAATCATGTTGAATTATTCATCACCTAGAGCACAATATAAGGCATTCATTACTTTTCAATTATTATTGTAGGCTGCCTTAGTTGGGTCATCCCAAGTGTTTGTAATAGTAATAGGAATCTTATACTCATCAACTATAGCAGACCAGATTTCAAAACTCATGCTTTCTAAATGCATTTTGATTTTGATTTTCCACTGAGTATAGTTTGTGCCATTAAAATAGGGAGATTTTTTGGTAGCAGCACTTCCTGTCTATTATCCATATTAAAGAGTAAAAAAAATTAAAGAACTAAAAATTTTGAACTGATGGAAATTTTGATGTCTTTAAAACACAACTAAAATCACAGTTGAGGAGATTTGAAAACTTTAAATCTTTGAAACCCAAAAATTAAATCCTTTGATACCAAATGTTGGTCGGAGTAGGACACTCAAGAGATGGGTGAATTGAGTTCCTATAAAAATTTATGTCAAAATGATTAATTAAAAAGTTCCCCAATTTAAAATACACAATGGCCCAGTTAACCGAAGGAGCGGTTTTGTAAAAGATTTGATTGTTTGAAGGATTTCTTAAAGAGTGATTAGTTCTCAGTTAAAGCAATATAAATTATTATTCTAACTTTTGAAATTGATCTACTAAAGAAAATTTTAATATAAAAACCATCTAAGATTAACTATCAAAACAAAGTGAAGTTTTTTTATTTAAATAAACACAAACAGAGAAAACTAAACTTGAAATAACACAGTGGAATTTAAACAAGAGGTTCAGTCTCAAGCTGAGACTTAATCCTCTCCACTTGGTGATCATCTGCCACCAAGTAGTTTATATAAATAAACTTTGATCCACACCCTAGATCGAGGTAAACAACAGCATACACAGTTTTCCAAGTCAACTAGATCTCTTCCATAGTTTTTGTAGGAGTGAAAAAACAACAGGCCATGTAGGGACCTCTTCCACTGTTATTTGTGGGAGTGTAAAGTGTAAAAGATGGTTTGTGAAGATATTTGTGTATCTTCCAGTTTTGCACTAGAGTCGGTGTGTGTTCATAAAATTGATAGACACACACTGCTTGTAATGTAAAAGCAGTACAAAAGCATAGCAAAAATATAAAGAATAGAGTTAGAAGGCTCTATGTGATTGGCAATGTTGCTTTTGACTCCTGGTAGTTATGTTGAAATGAAGCTCGAGTCAGCTTTCAGAAAGAGACAGCAAAACAGAGTGTTGTGAGAGCTTTTGTCTTATGTTTCCAGTGAGGTGTATGATTTGCTCGATGAGTTCTTCTCCTCTTTGTGTGTTGCTATAGAAATTTCTTTGGTCTGAGTTCTCAGTAGTATCTTCGTGTTTCCACAGTTAGCAGTTCTCAAGTTTTTCTCAGGCGCGCGACTTCTCACACACTTTTTCTTTTTGATCAGGTATTAGCTTTATACGCTGCAGCCGACAAGAAGCATGATCTCGATCACATCTAGGTACCTCATACCTCGTACTGCAGTCTGACATTAATTTAAAGGTTGTCTACAAAAGATAGACATGGTCATTAATATAATTAGAAGTACTAAGTTTCACAAATATGATTGTTAGAAGGAAATTTGAGTGTCTCTGAATGGTGACTTGGAACGGTGTCTCAGGAACGGTGTGTTGGAATGGTGATGGTCTCTTAGAACGGTGTGTTGGAATGGTGTCTCTTACTTAACACATTCTGCAATCAGGACTGATGAGTCAAGCAGCGGTGACTCGGGAACGGTAAATCACTCGGATGGTGACTTGGGCTATTGGTAGCTCATACTTTGCGAAAATTCTGGAATGAGTTTGTCAGTAGCTTGATGCGATGGTGACTCATACTTAGCAAAAAAAATTGAGAGGCTATTGGTAGCTTGATACAACGGTGTCTTGTCCTTTGTCTAGAATTCAGCATATGTGCTGACGGTGAGACAGTTGACAGTGAGACATCCTCACGATAAGACCATATCAACGATAACTCATACTTACCCGATTTTTTTCCATCAGTGGGATGTTCAACAGTGAGTCTACCTGAACAGTAACTCAACTTTAACGGTGACTTATAATTAGTCATATCTTTCCAACCTTTCTTATGATGTAAAACACTAATAGAAGAGATTATGCTTATTTGTATACATAAGTTAACTTGATTTAAGTTGATGAAACGTGATTTGTGAGCTTTAAAACTAGAGGCGGTCAACAAGTCATTTGTGACGTGCATAAAGCATTCTCAAGTCAAACCGACACACGATGCGATCGATATGACTTAAAATACGTGTTTCGGGTTTGAAATGACATTTTAGTAAAAAAAAAACTGTTTTGATACTTTAGAACAACGCTCTATAAGTCATTTTGTGACGTGTATAAATTATCGCACCTCATTATGATGCACAGTGAGGCCGGTATAACTCAAAGTGTCTCTTTTTATTCAAAATTGACATTAATTCTAGTAAAAAGAACAAGTAATATACTAAAAACCGAGCAAACACATTCGAATTATTTTGATAATTTAGGAAAACGATCCATGAGTCATTTGTGATGCGTAGGAATCAACCTCGCCTCAATACAACGCACGGTGTGACCGGTATAACTCCAAATGTATTTTTTTATTGAAAATTGACATTAATTCAAGTAAAAAAGAACAAGTGACGTACTAAAAAATGAGCAAACACATTCAGATTTTTTTTATACTTTAGAACAACGATCAATCAGTCATTTGTGACGTATAAGGATCAACCACACCTCAATCTGGCACATGGTGTGACTGGTATGACTAAAAGTGTCCGTTATCAGTTTAAAATTGACATTTTAGCTCAAAACGTGTGACTCATTGAAAACCAAGTAAACACGCTCCAATTGTCTTCATAATTTAGGACAACGATTCATAAGTTATTTGTAACGTGTATGAAGTAGTCTCACGTCAAACCGACACACGATGCGACCGGTATGACTCAAAATGTGTGTTTTCAGTTTGAAGTGACACTTTAGTAAAAAAAAACCGACATGCTGAAAACTAAACAAACGCATTCGGGTTGTTTTGATATTTTAGGATAACGATCCATCAGTAATTTGTGACATGTAGGAATCAGCTGCACCTCAATCTGACACACGGTATGACTAGTATAAATACAAATGTGTCATTATTTAAATTTGATATTAACTTTAGTAAAATAACAAGTGACATACTCAAAACCGGGCAAACTCATTCAGACTGTTTTGATATTTTAGGAAAACGATCTATAACTCATTTGTGACGTGTAGGAATCAACATCACCTCAATACGACACACGGTGTGATCGGTATAACTCCAAATGTGTCTTTTTTATTAAAAATTGACATTTTATTAATGTACTACTTCATATTAATGTTTAATTTATTTCTTTATATTGTTATTAACATGATATTTGCTTTCTTATATAGGTGGAATCTTATGATTGAGTTGGGATGATTTGTTCGGCAACTGATACCATGGGCGAACATTTTTTAGAGGGGATCACGGGCGTCAAAAGATGAAACATTATTGTTTTTAACTGTTTGTTGGATAATTGTAAATATAATTTATATAAAACATTGTTTGAAATATATATAGCAGTGTTTTTTATATATATCATGAGTGGATATTTTTGTATTCATGAGGTTAATTAAATGTATATAACATTGTTTGTTGGGTGTGGTGTATATACCTACAGGTTTTTGTGGGGTGTGTTATATTAATAGCACATTGCACTCAGCTAAACTTTTATCAGCGTTATTTTGATCACTGATAAAGGCGGTCCTTTATCTGTGCTAAGATAGTGCTAATAAAGGGGGTCTTTATCAGCATTTTTTAGTGTGGATAATGGATCCCTTTATTAGCGTTTTTTTAGCGCGGATAAAGGAAACTCTCCTTATCACCGTTGTGATTAACAACGCTTTTTTTAGCGTTGTTAAAAGGCCTTTTATGAGATGTTAAAGAACATATGTGTAGTAGTGTCTTTTATCAATGCTAGAGTACCTCCGGCCCTCACACCGCACTCTCCTGCCTTCACTTTGTTTTGAACTTGAACCCTCCAGCTTCACGCATATGTGTCTTTACCACTGCCCTATATTTTTTTGTTCTGTATTTTTTAATACATCTATTTATTTATTTATATTTCGTTATATTTTTATCCACAAATATATATATATATATATATATAAATGCATTTATAAAATATGTTTTTATGTGTGTGTGTTTATAAATACATACATACATACATATATATAATTATACATATTTATATTTAGTTACATGTATTATATATTAATATTTATATACATATATTATAATATATAGATAAATATGTATTTGTTTGTTAATATAGACACACACACAAATATATATATATATATATATATAAATAAACATTATATATAAATTGTATATGTATATAAATATTCATACATTTTTATTTTAAATAAAATGGATATTATTTTTTATTTAGATATGCTTTGTATATTTTGAAATACATTTTATATGTAAATATGTTTACATATTTATTTATGAAATTAATTTTTTACCTTTAAACATGTATAAATATGTATACATGTGTATATATTTAACTATAAATAATAGTACAATATGAAAAATGTTAAAATTTGAACATCATAATATTCACATGAGTGTAATTCATGAGAATAAATTGAGTTGTCATAAAAAAAAAGATAATAAGACCCCCTTAAACGAGGATAAAATTACATCAAATGTTAAAAAATCAGGATACCCCAACAAAAAACATAGTTTTGGGGGACTTCTGAATTTTTTTTACCTAAAAAAACGATGAAAGGGATTCCTACGAGTCTCCATGGTGTAGATTTTTTTACATGATTTGATTTGATATACGGTATAGGTCAAATGGATATTTGAATCAAAAGTTATGATCGTCTGAAGTTTGAGTCATATTTTCAACTTATTTTAAATTTTTTATTAATTTATTGAATTTTTGTGTATTCAAATTGATATTAAATGACTATTTCTCAATAATGATTAGTGTTGGTAAAAACATACTTTTATCACCATTAAAAAAACGATAATAAAAAATGTTTTTATCAATGTTTTTTTTAGCATATATAAAATCACATTTTTTCAGTCGTGATAAAAATACATTTTTTTATCATTGTTTTTTTTATAACATTCATAAAGTATAGTGTTGGATAAATTCAAATATATAGTATTGTATCCTTTTAAATTATCAAATTCCACCAATGATGGACATGGCATATGGTGTGTGACAGTAATGGAAGTGAAGGTCGAAGGCGTGGGGGATCCAAAGCCGGTCTCCCCGGCTCCGGCGAGCGCCAATCCAAACACCTTTATCCTTTTTTTATTACATGAATATTATATAATGATACTTGCATAGATTTTGTATAAAATGTAAATAAAAATCTTCATATAATTTTTTGAAAATAAATTAATAAAGTTGTACACCGTTGAACAGCTGCCGGAGCACACCCAGCCCCACTTCCCAACAATCATCCGGTCCCCCTTCCTCCCTCCCCCCACTATTCTTTTCACCCCTGCAGATTTTCAGAGTTGGAATCGAATAGATTTCATGAAATGTTTATGTTCTCCTATATAAAAAAGAATCGACCCATCTGGGTGTCTTCAAATTTACCAGAGACAGGAACATAGAGGGAGAGGGGAGGCAAGAAACCGGAGATGGCGACTGATAAGGTAGGAGACGACACAGTGATAGTAGGAAACTACGTAGAAATGGAAACAGAAGGGAAGCCCAGGAACATCAAGTCCAAGCTCTCTCATTTCTTCTGGCATGGCGGTTCCACGTACGATGCCTGGTTCAGCTGCGCTTCAAATCAGGTCCTGTTTTCATCTCAACAAAATGAAAGGAACCAGGGCTCTGTTCTGTTCTGTTTGGGTTTCCCACTTCTTTTTAGTTATTTGCAGGTGGCTCAGGTTCTTTTGACGCTCCCATACTCATTCGCTCAGCTGGGGATCGTTTCAGGGGTGCTGTTCCAGATCTTCTACGGGATCTTGGGCAGCTGGACCGCCCATCTCATCACCGTTCTTTACGTAGAATACAGAACCAGGAAAGAAAGAGAGAAGGTCGATTTCCGGAACCATGTCATCCAGGTTCGCTCTTCTTCTTCCTCGTTGGTACACAGATTTACAGAGCTCCCGTTTCTGACCATTTTAGACTAATTTAAAATGAAGTGGTTTGAAGTTCTGGATGGGCTCCTCGGGAAACACTGGAGAAACGTGGGGCTGGCATTCAACTGCACCTTCCTCCTCTTCGGCTCCGTGATTCAACTCATCGCATGCGCAAGGTTCTTAATTTTCTCCACTGAGCATTGCGGCCATGGCCGGAGCTTCATCACGAGTGTTTGGGTCCCTTTGCAGCAACATATATTACATCAACGACAGTCTGGACAAGAGGACATGGACGTACATATTCGGAGCTTGCTGCGCCACCACAGTCTTCATTCCCTCCTTCCATAACTACAGAATCTGGTCTTTCCTGGGCCTCCTCATGACCACCTACACGGCGTGGTACCTCACCGTCGCCTCCATCCTCCATGGACAGGTGGAAGGAGTGAAGCACTCTGGTCCGACCAAGCTTGTTCTTTACTTCACCGGGGCGACCAACATTCTCTACACCTTTGGGGGCCACGCCGTTACTGTGTATGACAAGTTGGAAAGTGACCCACCTCTGTGGGGCAGAGTCTTCATTTTCCCCTGTTTTATCTTCCCCTGTTTTATTTGTTCCCCTGTTTTGTGTTTGGGCAGGGAGATAATGCACGCGATGTGGCGGCCGCAGAAGTTCAAGGCGATATACTTGCTGGCGACAGCGTACGTGCTGACGCTGACGCTCCCGTCCGCCGCCGCCGTGTACTGGGCGTTCGGCGACGTCCTCCTCGACCACTCCAACGCCCTCGCGATCCTCCCCAAGAACTCCTTCCGGACCCTCGCCGTCGTCCTCATGCTCGTCCACCAGTTCATCACTTTCGGGTTCGCCTGCACGCCGCTGTACTTCGTGTGGGAGAAGATGATCGGAATGCACGAGTGCCGGACGGTGTGGAAGCGCGCCGCCGCGAGGCTGCCGGTGGTGATGCCCATATGGTTCCTGGCCATCATATTCCCCTTCTTCGGCCCCATCAACTCCACCGTCGGGTCGCTTCTGGTCAGCTTCACCGTCTACGTCATCCCGGCGCTCGCCCACATCTTCACCTTCCGCTCCGCCGCCGCCCGGGAGAATGCGGTGGAGCAGCCGCCGAAGATGGTGGGCGGGTGGGCGGGGATGTGCACCATCAACGTGTTCGTGGTGGCGTGGGTGGCGGTGGTGGGGTTCGGGTTCGGGGGTTGGGCCAGCGTCATCAACTTCATCCACCAGATCGACACCTTCGGATTCTTCACCAAGTGCTACCAGTGCCTGCCCCCTCCTCCCATCCTCAACGCCACCTCCGCCGCACCGCCGCCGGCTCATCCTCCTTCGCCCCTCCACCACCACCGCCTCCACACCCCATGAACATGCTCGTGATCTCCTCCACCTCCGGACCACGACGGCGATCTCGAGGAAACTCCTCTGTATCTGTAAAACTTAAAATCTCAAGAAAATGGACAATCTAATTTGCATGCGTCCCACGTATCGGATCTGGTCTGTAAAACACGAACAGGTGGCCTGCAATGGACCCCTCCTTCCTGTTGCGAATATTCCTGGAGACAAATTATAGTTCAAATTGGGCAGGCCTGTTCCATTAGGACTCTGCAACAGTCCCAAATTTAACCCCACCACCTCCCAGAGATTACAATGGACAACTCTGTAAGCCACGACAGTGAGAAGTCTTGAGATTAAAGCATGCATGATGCAGAGGCCACAGGTGCAGCGTGAATAGAATATTTGCTTTCTAAGGGACCCCCTGCTCCATCACCATGGAGGGAACAGAGGTTTCTTATTGGGCTCCCAAGACAAGGATGATGACATCTGTTTTATTTTCTAAAAGTTATTTTCCTGTGAAAAAGGAAATAAAAAATAAGATTTCTTTCTGCAAACTCGTTAAAAACTAAGATTTCTTTTAGCAGATTTAGCTCTGCGCTGGATTCCCTACTTTGCATCATGCATGCCTGTGAAATAGCTTTAATTATATGCATAATTATGATTGCATGTATATATTTTATAAAGTATCGTAAAATAAATTTATAAATACATTTAATACAGTTCACATTTAATGATATATATTTATTTTCATATTATATAATTTTTAATGTGAATGTATATATTTATATTTATATATGTGTGTTTGTGTGTTTATGTATTTATATATATAATTATATATATACATACATTATAAAATATATAAATATGTAATATATATAAATAAACATCTAAATATATTTAAATATTTTTTACATATAAAATTTTAATCATTAAAGAATAAACAATTATTATCAATTTTAATTTATTGATTTATAATTATATATTTACATTTTCCAAAAAATGTGTGTGTGTGTCTATATATATATGTCTTGATGCACATGTGTGTAGCAATTTAGGTTGTTCTGTGCGAAAGACTCTGCTTATTTCGAAGTTTCGGAGCCCCGAACCTTCAAGAAGGGTAAGATGGTATTTTTCTCCTAGCAAATGCCCTCAAAAAAATTTCTGATGGTTTCGTTCTTTCCAAGATATGACATTTACCTTGGGCCAAATTTTAGTGAGATTCTGATCCAAACAAATTATTCAAGTTATTTAATACTTATTAAATAAATATTCTTTATTCACGCGGGTTTAGACTTTTGATATCTAGAGCTATGGATGGAAATTCTGACTTTGCGGTTGAATCTGAAACGGGGGTTTCACCTAGACAATGTATAATCATCATTGGGGTACAGACCCCTAGGTTGGACCCATTTAATGGGTATCCATTTTATTTTAATTAGGTGTATTTATAACCCATAACCCTTGTCTCTTCCTATATTTGCACAAATAAGGTTGAGCGCCACCCCCCACTGTTGACAACACGGACCGAGAGAGAGGGAGACAACAGTGATCGAGGAGATCTCATCTAGAGGGGACAATGGATCAGAGTTTGATGACATGCAATTTTGAAGCTTAGACGATCCGCTGTGAGGTATGGCTCGTAATTTTCAATTCCTCCTCATTTTAGATTAATGAGTGTTTTTAGTTAGTGTTTTAGGAATTATAGTTTGTTGGATGTTTTATGATTTGCGAGGGATTAAGATTCTGAATAATTGGGAAAAGTTGGTTTGATCGCAGCATTTTACATTTGGAAATTTAGACTACACGGTGTGTAGTACCAAGAGCACACATCCCGTAGGGGGTCAGTGCGTCTCAGGTAGGAGACAATGCTATTGTTAGAGTTGGTGTCCTAGAACTAACTGTTTGTACTTTGATTACATGAATATTCGATGATTTGAATATTAATAAAATATTTTGTTACATATTATTCATTTTTTTACATGACATTAATGTAGTAATGTCTTAAAATATCTGTTACAATGATATGGTCATAGTAGTCACTTGCTATGATGAGAACCTTGAAATGCCACGACAATATTATTAAATATAGTTCTACAGTTGGATAACATACTATGATGAGACACACAGTATGTAGACCGTCATGTGCAAATACTTGTAAGCGGTTGAGACTTCTAATGAAGTTCACACTTGATAATCTTCAAGACAAAAGATTATGAGAACATACTCACCAGTAAGAATTCTGCATGTTTTGGTGTCATCGAATATTCCTATATGCAAGTGAGTTTAATGATCTTTAGACTTTAAGATTATTATTAAATTGTGTTACTGTCACATCCATGACTTATTTTAAAGGTACATTTCATTTAATTTCCATTCTTGCTTTGTTGTGGGGGTTTCTCATGCATTTTTTTGGAGGAAATGGTGAGTTTTCATGATTTGGATCAAACCGTGAGCTCATTTCTAAATTTAAAAACCAATTTTGTTTCTTTTATAACTCTTTCATTTTTCAATATTTTGCACTCATTCTACTTCCAACATGGCCTCCCCTGACCTATTAACACCACCATATCAATTTGGACCTTTTAGGAATCCATAATAATGGCGGATTGAGGTTTTTATTTAAGGAATCGGGTCAGCCCGAAAGCTCATTTTCAGTTTTAAATTTTTTTTTATTTAATATCTTATTCAATTTTTATGATTTTTTGGTGATTCCAAGTCTCACTCGAGCCCACTGAACCCAGGCGCCCCCCATTCTCTTTCTCCTCTCTTTGGAGCTCGTATGCATCACAAATTAAGGTAGAACTTCTTAAACTTTCTCAAATCATCCAGATTTGAAGAGGTGACTTTTATCTTTCATAACTCCTTCAATATTTACTATTTCCCCCCCCCATTTCAGTTCTCTCATGACCTTCTCATCCTTATTCGAACCTCACTTGCATTTTTTGATTTTTGAAAATTCAGCTACTGGTGTATTTGGGGCGATTTCTTCAAGATCCCTCAAGTAAGTGGGTCTTCTTCCTTCTTCCTTCAAATTGATTAGGGTTTAATTTCCTTTTTCTTAGGATTTTTTCTAATTCTTCTTGAAGTTTCTAATGTCCAGCAAGTGGGGATTCGAACATAGGGTTTGATCTTGGGTTTCTTGGTCTATTCTTTTGGTTTTAGGCTTGATCTAAGTCCCTTGTGGTGCAGCAGTGGTGCGATTGAATTTTCGCACAAAGATTCAAGGGTTTTGATACTTGTGGTAGGTGATTCCATGGGTAATCAATGCTAGATGAGTTAGCTTTGCTGAATTTCTGTTTTTAGCACACTTATCCTTCATTATCCTTGCTGCGAAATCTGGTTTTGGTGACGTTTGTTAAGCAAATGATTTTTGGGTTCCAATATTGTGCTAAATTGGGTGTTTTACATGTCTATTTTATGTTATGCCAATTGAGGTTGTTTTATAACTCATTTAATGGGTTTATAGAAATGTTTTGGGTGCTACAAATTATGTTTTGGTGAATATGGGTATGCACATGGTGTTCAAAGTGGGCTTTTAAAGATATTTTGTGTGCAAAACATTGTTAAGTTTTGTGAAGTTATTTTATTGAAATCCTAAAGGTTTTATTGGGTGGTGTAAGTGGTGCAAAGCATGTGTAGATACTGTTTTGAGTTGATTATGACCATATCTGATGTGTTTATTTGATAATGCCTTTTTTTTATCATGAGATAATGGTTTGAGCCACTAGTAGAATACTAACCTATACCAACGGTTTGGAACCGTTGGTATAGGCCTCCAAACCGTTGGTATAGCCTATACCAACGGTTTGGAGAACCGTTGCGAAGTAAGCCGTTGGGATAGGTCTATACCAACGGTTTTCCCAAAACCGTTGGTATAGACCTATCCCAACGGTTTACAAAACCGTTGGTATAAGTAATATGAAAATCTATTCCAACGGATATAAAACCGTTGGTAAATGTATTTCAAAAAAAAAAAACATGTGCTGGGATTTGATCCCACGACCCCTTGTTTATAATCGAACGACTTAACCACTAAGCTAACATCACTTTTGTAAACATAATTTCATAAATATATATATGTATTATCATAATTATTTAAAATTTAGATTTATATAATGTTCTCGGGTAGCAGACCTGGAAGAAATGAAAGAATCTATCCCAACGGTTCTCAAAACCGTTGGGATAGACCTATCCCAACGGTTCTCAAAACTGTTGGGATAGGTGGAAATTTCCTGGAGTGTGAAGGTTGGTTTTGGGGGTGAGGTTTCCCAACGGTTCTCTCAAACCGTTGGGAAAGGGGGGGTCTTTCCCAACGGTTTGGGAGAACCGTTGGGAAAGGGTCCTCAAAACCCACCTTTCCCAACGGTTTCTCTCAAACCGTTGGGAAAGGGGGGGGGGGGGGTCTTTCCCAACGGTTTGGGAGAACCGTTGGGAAAGGTGGGTTTTGAGGACCCTTTCCCAACGGTTCTCCCAAACCGTTGGGAAAGACCCCCCCTTTCCCAACGGTTTGAGAGAACCGTTGGGAAAGGTGGTTTTTGAGGACCCTTTCCCAACGGTTCTCCCAAACCGTTGGGAAAGACCCCCCTTTCCCAACGGTTTGGGAGAACCGTTGGGAAAGGGTATATATAAGTGTTGGGAAAGATCCGATTTCCAGTAGTGAGCACAAAGGGGGAAGCCTGGGTATCTAGGAGGGCAGATATGTATTAGTACGCTAGTGATCCAAATGAGTTTTATCTCTATTTCATTGAGAAAATGGACAACGAAAACACTAAAAAAACTGTGTTGATGATGATTGGGGACCCCTAGGTTATGGGTATATTCCCTACTAGTGGCTCGTGCACGATAATGAATTGTTTCTATGGTTATTTTACACTAAGGTATGAGGTACATGAGGCCCGAGACTAACTAGTGCCTAGGGGTGTTCCCGAGATTGATGCTTATTGACTCTTTTGTATTTTTCTTTGGCATATGGTGGTTTTGGATGGAAAATATAGTATCTTAAATGTTTTATTGAAATGTGCCATTTCATGGAAAATTTCCCTTGAAAACTGTTTACATTTAAAAGTTTCATCCTTTAGAAACTAATTCCCCTACCTCTTGTTTATCAAAAATTACATGATTGTTATCTTGTATTGTTTACTCTGTGGAATATCTTGGTAGTATTATATTGGGCTTAGTCTCACACCCTACTTACATACCTTGGGTGTAAGTAGACTTGGTCATGTTTGACATGGGTAAAGGAAAGGCTTTGGGTGATGACAGTTCGGGGTGTTAGTTCCCATCCATGCTGCGGCGTTGTAGAGACAACTTGTGGGTGATGACCCCTTATCGTGTGGAGTACTTGGGGATGTTTTTCTACTGTTTTTATGTGTCTTTGGACCTCTTGTTATATGTTCAAACCCATGTATTCATTTCTGGATTTTGTCTAAGTCTTGTTTGGCATTAATTTTCAGATTTGGTTTATCAGTCGTTTTTGATGTTTTATGTATCCATATTCAGGTAAATCGTTCCCAAACCAAAATATATAATACTTGGGCACTTGTGCCATCCCGTGGGGATATGGAACGCCCTTCGGGCCTTGTCACATGCTGGGTTTGGTGCTGTTTTTGATGGCGACCAGATTTGGTTCATGATAGTTACGACCCACACACTTAGATATATTTCGTAAACTAAGACGAAGATAGTTCATGGTGAAGTTGGATATGTTAGGTGCATCACGAGTGAAATGTTATTAATGAATAAGTCGAGGAAGTATTTGTCACTTCAATATTTATGAAAGTATATATCTCGACCCTTTGATTGGAATAGAACCGTCACATTAACTTCCATGGTCATGGTGTAATGACGTGCTTATTTCAAACAGTCAAAGAAAGATATATCAAGCACATAGGTTGATGACACAGATGTGCAACCTATTTGATGAGATATTAAGACAAAATAATTATATTACATAGTGAGTGTTCGTATGTGGTTTTCATCATTGTGACATTAATTTGTTTCTTTTGGGTATCTTGACCCGTTGTTAGATAGTAATCTTAGACTTTAGGTGATCCCAGCTAACGCCAACGAGAATAAATCCTAAAGGGTCACACACTAAGTGATCTATTGATCTCGATTAAATTATATTTCAATTTAATTAATGAAATAAATATTATTCTCAAGACTGAGGAATAATTTTATTCAAGTTTTATCGATCACATAAATATAATAAATATTTATTCACCAGATTGTGAATAATATATATATTTATTTTATTGAATATTTAATAAATATTTGTTCGCTGATTTGTGGATAAAATATTTATTTATAAATAAAGCGTAACGACCTAGAATCTTATCAATGAAATTTACCTTATTATAGTTTTGTTATATAGTATAAGAAACATACATAACATATAAGACATTATTCTCATAAATGAAGAATGAAATAAGTGGTATTTATAGAAATTAAGGAACCTATACCGATAGAATAATAACCTGATTGTTAGAATAGTAATATGACTATTATGAATAGTAATCTAGCCAATATAATAGTAACCACACCTATGAAAGTATAAATAAAATCCAAGAATCTTATAAATGAAAATATGATATAATTATATCATGATATAAGTAAATAATTTTTTTAAATGATAAATTAAGTGTTGATATTTTTATAAGTAATAAATATTTATTTACAATTTTATAATTAATATAATGATCTAAAAGAAAATATATTTTCATAAAGTAGATTCATAAATTAATATTTTTTTGTCTTATAATTATAAGATGATTTTACGAGACCTTAATTAATTTTTCAAAGTGTCATAAAATTGGTTATAATATTAAAATCAGTATTTTTCGAATAAGTGATGATTTTAATTAAAAATTAATTTTTTCTTATCTATAAAATTATTTTCATAAAAATGAGTCTATTTTTGAAATCTACACATCGAAAATTTGTTAGGGTGAATTTTTGAGATTTTTCTAAAATGATTTTTAGTGAATAGTGAAATACAAAAATTTACAATATTTAACAAATACATTAATTATTGAGTGATGACTGATGTATGGATTAGGTAAGAAACCATTGGTTCAAAATATCTTGAACCATTTACTTTACTTAGTCACAAGAATTGACACTATTTGTAGTCTTGAAACAAAATAATAAACAGATGAATAAAATAATTAAAAACACCCACATCCTCCCACTATAAATACATATCCTCACTACCTCTTCTCATCACACCTTATAACCTTTGGAGTTTGCTTATATTATGCCCAATTAACCTTCCAAAACTCTTCCCCACATCCTAGTCTTGTTGGTCTCACCAAAATACTAATCCCAAGTGCTTTAAGGAGGTTTTCAAGGAGACAACATTCAAGAGGTAAAATCCTCCTAATTTCTCTTTTAATTTATTTTATTTCTTATCCTCCCATCACCTCGTCTATCCAAAACATAATAATAACCCCCATATAATATATATAATATAATTTTATTATTTTAATTAAATATCCATCATCAATTCTATTCTCTTATCCTTTTACTCTAAAAATAAAAACATCATTCGTGATGTGTCGATTCACCACCTTTGTGGATGATGATTTTTTGTTTTCCATTACCTCCTTCATGTCTGGTCATAAAACCATTATAATAGTTAAAATAGATTGTAAAATTTATATTATAACTTTTTTTATGTTCTTTAACTAATATACATGCATAATATTAAATAATGAAACAAAACTATTTCGTGATGATTGAAAACCGCCAAAATAAACTAATCATTTTTCATTAACATTTTATCTAATGAATCATTATTATATTTGAAAAAATTATATATGGAACCATTTAAAATTATAGAATTATATTAATACCATATCATTCCATTTTTTTAGTTTTTCTTACATTTGACAAGAACTCTCATAATTAAACTCAAGGGAACCAAAAATAAAATCATGAAACAAACACTCCCGAAATTTCAAAATTAAGCAATATAACTCATTTAAATAACCCTAAATTAACTTAATAAAATTATAATAAATAGAATATATGTAGAAGATCTTTTTAATTAATTAATTAATTAATATAATTTTATTATCCAGGATATTAAGTGCAAGTACAGAACACATTCAGACATAAGGTAATGAATTCTCTCTGAACCCCCATTTTTTTCTTCAAGTTACACTTTATCTCTCTTTACCCCAATATAATTATTAATTATTGTTATGTAATCCTCCTACATTCTGTTTATATGTTCCAAAAATAATTACACATATCAATTTTTCTTTATTTGATGGGGAAATACATGTTTTATAGGGTTCCCTTTTCAATTCCTTTCGATAAGCAAGCCTAATTAAGGAGAACTTCCCAATTTCTTACCCATTTATAAGTACACTCCATAATCTATTTTAAGCCACCATTTTTTTTTCTAAAATCAATTTTTTATCATGAAAAAATATCTTTGTTCATTTCTAATTTTATGCAAACAATTATTCTTTTGTCCGTTTTAAAGTCTCTTTTATATTTTCCCCTAAAATGTACTAAAGTGGCTCATTTCTAAAGTTTATTAAACACTATTTTTATATGTTTTCACTTCAGTTGGATATCATTTATCATTATCTATTCCTATTTTCCCTTATGAATGTCCATGTATGATTTAAATCCATTCTTTCATGGACACCATTATGATATTTCCTTGGTTATGCTTAATGACATGATTACGATAACCATTTATTTCCATGGGTGACCCTTATGTTTATCCCTTATGTTTGATTCTTCAAGTGGCACACATATGCATGAAAATGTTATGATGGGTTCACCCAAATAGTACTCCAATGCATTGGGTAATATTTAGTCTCATGAGATGTCATGTTGGGATAGGGTGTAACCCTAATTCCTTTATGGGACTTTGTCCACCATGTGATATAGTCTTCGAAGTTAGTCTCAACACATGTTTATGTTATGTTATATGTTTCTAACACATTTATATGATTCCATGATTGCATTATCCCATGTTCTACATGTTATGATTCCATATGTTTATTCACGTTTCATGCCTTTTTTATGTCATCATGTTATGCCTTCTAACCAATGTGTTATGCTTATTCCTATGTTTATTCACTTATTGAGATTTTTAGCTAATCCATTTGTTCATGTATTCCCTAGGATATCCTATGAATATGTAAGAGTTCAAAGGAATTTAGGAGCTCATTATGGAGATTAAATAAAAGATCTTTTTATTTTGGTTTCATGCTTTTTAATTATGTACCTAATCTTCCAAAGACATTATACTTCAAGATCCTTGGTTTGTATTTGATGGTTAATTATGCTTAAAATCATGTAATAATATGTGTAAAAGGCTAGGGTCTCACTATTGGAAACATGGGATATCTCCACACCACTATCCCAATAGTTTTCTATAACCGTTGAGATAGGGCATTATACCAAAGGCTATCCCAACGGTTGTCTAAAAACTATTGGCATATATTCCCTCTCTAAATTCCTAAACTGAGCACTCCCCCTTGTGCTCCCCTTATCCCATCCTGAATCCTGAAGTGTCTCTATCCTCCTCCCATTTTGATCCCTAGCAGTTCCTATCCCCTCCTCCTATCCTAGGCCCTAACTGCTAGTGATCCCTTCGAGATCTAATCTCAAGCCTGCAGTGGCGTGCGCCCCTCCCCTCCTCCCATCTAGTTCTAATCCCTAGCCCATACAACACCTGTGTTGACTGTATTCCCAACCAATTAAGTAGAAATTTTCTTGATTTCATTTCAATCTTATTCAATATTAAATCTGTGGGTTCCAAATCATTGAGGTATTCTATAAACAATCTATTTTATTTTTATTTTTCATCTAAAATAGCATGAAAATTATTATTTTTGCAGGAATTTAATTTATTTTGATACTGTGGTTTTATTTAGGGTTTCTTACATCCGTTTCATGTGTGTTTGAGTTATTTAAGAACAGTTTGGTTTGGTTTGAGTTCGTTCTGTTAAATTTTGGATTGGTTCATTATTGTATTTTCTGCTTCATTTTAGTTCGAGTTAGTTTATTCCAATCCCTATATTTCATTTTGATTTCATTATCAATATTTTCTTTGTTTTTAATATTTATTGAGATCCAAACAATTATATATGTTATATTTATATTTTCTAAAGTTTTTCATAATGTTGGAATCATCTTGAGTAGTTTATGTTATAGGTGACAATTTATCTGAATGTGCATCATCATATTTAAGTGATTGAGAAAAATAATATAAATAGATTATGTTTCTTTAAAAAGATGAAGACCGCCACAATTGACTTTCTCATACAGTATGTATTATAATATTTTTTCTATAAATGGTACATATTACCAGTATCTACATGTTCTATGTGATTTTTTCACTATATAAATATTATATAGTGCATATAGAAATATCTGCATATTGTAGTTTAATATTGACGAGCATTACATATCATTATGTATTGAGTAATAAGTCGATCTAATGTGTAAGAATACAAGTAACTCTTTGATATGATCATATAATATATTATAGTGCAAACATTAATGTTTTATACTCACAATGGTAATGAATAATAGAAATTTGAAATCAAAGAAGATAGTCGATGATTTTCCATAGTTTTTCTATTTGAGGGAGATGTAATAACACTACTACAAAACTGGGTTTATCCATTTCTAGCTAAAAACACCATTAAAGACCCCCTTTGTCAGTGCTAAAAAAACGCTATTAAAATGGGTCTTTAACAATGCATTTTTAGCGCTGTTAAAGAGGGTATTTAACAGCGCTAAAAAATCACTGTTGAAGGGGGGTCTTTATCAGTGCTTTTTTATAAGCAATAATAAAGGTACACCTTTTATCATCACTTTTAAAAAAGCACTGATAAATGAGGTCTTTTATCAGCACTTTTTTACAAGCACTGATAAAAGTGTACTTTAAAAAAATTATATTTCATTAAAAATAATATATTAATATATAAATATATTTATATTGATATAAATATAATATATATTTTTAAAAATATGTTTTAGATACGATAAATTTGCATTTGCACTTAATATATAAGAGATTTAGTGGAAATAACATATAAAATAATTTAAAAAATATTTGTAATTAATAATTTTTTTTATTATTACCAAGTAATAGTCATTTAATATCAATTTGAAGATAACAAAAATCAAAAAATTAATAAAAGATCTAAAATAAGTTGAAAATGCAACTCAAACTTCAAAAAACCATAACTTTTGACCCAGGTGTCCGTTTTGGATCTACTACATATAAAATAGAAGGATACAATGATATCTATGCCCTCAATGACACATGTAAACCTATGTCACATTTTTCAAGCCCAAAAGTCCTAGAAGGCCTCCAAAATTGAGTTTTTAGTCGGCGTACCCTGATTTTTTAACATTCGATGGATTCTTAGGCTCACTTATGGGTGTCTTTTTTCCCTTTTTTGGTAAGGACTGAATTTATTCCCAAGTCTTACATTCATATTGATATTATGGTTTTGAAATTTAATCATTTTTTTTTCAATTTACTATTATTTATAATCAAATATATAACAATATATACAAACTTTTTTATACATTTACACATAAAATTTTAATTTTATAATTTTATAATTAAACATATTTACATATAAAATATATTTATTAATATGTAAACATATATATAAACACACATATAAATATATGGATAAAAAATGTAATGAAATATATATATATATAAATAAATATATATCATAAAATGTGAAGCAAAACAATATAGGGGAGTGGAAAAGGCTTTGATGTATATACCAGAGGTCTAGGGTATGAAACTCGTTGGAGGAAGGGTTCACACAGGGGGGTGGGATTATCTAAAGTGCTAATAAAGGGGTGGGGGAAGCATTGATAAAGGGGTGTGGGTGGGGGGGGGGGTGAGAAGCTCTGGTGAAGAGTGTAGGTGGGACATGGAATTTTTTTATATACCATTTATCTGTGGGGCCTTTATTAGTTCTTTTTTAGTGCTGTTAAAGGCCTCCTTTAATAACATTTTTTTAGCACTGATAAAAGCTTCAGGCCTTTAACCGCACTTAAATTATCAGCACTTTTTTAGCACTGATAAAGAATTATTATAGCAGTGTTAAAGACCATTTTTGTATTAGTATAATGAGTTCAACTTCTAGAATGTTATTTCTTGAAGTTCCACCATATACATGAAAGTAATTGAAGTAAAGAGAAAAAAATATTTTTTCAAGTAAATAATGAAACATATACTTGTCAGTTAATAATAGCTGTAGAAGTAATTTAATAAAGAGAGAAACATGTACATTTTAGTTAATAAAGAATACACAAAAAGGATAAATATATACTTTTGGTAGGAAATTTCCATTGATGTTGAAAATCAAGATAATATTCAAACTATAAAAAGATGGGATCAATATGAATAAACCATAAATCAATTTTCATCAAAATAGTATAACCGCAAACATTATGGAATAGTCACATGATAATCAACCACAATCATAATGAGAACACCTAGAATTCTAAGAGACAATCTAGGAAAGAATAAATATGACATCCATATAATTAACATCTGAAGCAATTAAACTACCCATACACTCTGTTTTATCCTACCTTGCATGAATAAGGTACAAAATCCACAAAGCATACTATGATCCTCACTTGGAAAAACTATCCATAGTGGCATCATAACTAATTCAATAATTTGACGTAGATTTATAAACTTGATACCCATGGTTTCCCATGACACTAAACAGAAGTGATATATCAACATATCATAATATATATATATATATATGGAAACAATCATAACTCTATCTCACCTATGAAGAAAACAATATCATACCCATGCTAAATATTCTAATTTGAATGTATTGTTTTTTCTATGACATGTTTTATGTTTTTATATTCTTATCACTAGATATAAAATGTTTTTTGTTATATCACTATATATCCTATATTTGGTTTAACAAGTGGTATTTCTTAATTAAGTCATCCAAATCTTCTTTATTGTTTCGAGTACACATTAGTTATGGATTTATAATTAATTCCATATTTGTTTTCAAATGTAGGAAGTGAAAAACATTGAGGAGATACGAAGAAAAAAGAAAGCAGACAACAATCATCAAATGAGTGAGATGAGCGCCCCTCCTCTAGTACCCATTGTGAGTATTTTATTTCAAAAATATATATCAATAACATATAATGTCATGAGATTAATTTTGTTTTTAACTTTTAATTAGAATACACCACCAAGGTTCTAATTATTCACCGACCAGTCTAGTTCCAATGCTCAGGATAGAGATTCGGGGGGGGGGGGGGGGTGGTCATATAGCTAGGCACTCCAGTCAGCATACCTGATCACACCCTGTCCCCTCTGAAATACCATATACCACACCTTATAATCCCACAACATCATTATAGACACCCGAGATATTTAGTCCACCCATGTTTGCACCTCTATTTTCATATGAGCCTTATCACCTCTCTTTCCTGTATCCAATGATGATTCTTACTCCTCATCCTTATTATAGATTTTCACAACCATCTATGACATATTATTTTCCTTCTACTTCCTTCCCCCTGGGCTACTATATTCTTAATTATTCAACTCTGAATCTGACACATTATGAGCTCACAGAGCATACATCGGGACCCACTCTATCTGTATAGGTTGATGTTCCTTTAGTTCCTAGGGACCCTGTGATGTCCATTGATTAAACTACCTCAGGTATATTTATAGAACCCTAGTAATTTTTTACAATGATTTATTTTCATTATAAGATGTATTGATATAATATTTTTTCTTCTTCTTTAACACTTGGATCTTCCAATAAGCGACATTAGCGTACATGCATGTGTGTGGTGTGGAACCCCCACACACAACTAATGGTGGAGTAAAATAAAGACAAACAAATGATTAGAAAAATAGGAAGAGAATGAAGGAGTTTTTTGGTGAAGCTTTCTAAATACCCCAACATCATTCCGGTCTATCCATTCTCCTAGAGACACCTTCCAAATAAAGTAAATGATAATGCTTGGGAAAAAATATGGGTAAAAAAATTCATTAGATTTAATGTTATATTATTATTGTATTTATATGAATTAATATTCTGGTGCCAACTTTGTTTTAATTTTCCTGATGGTGAGGCTATGAGGCCAACACGAGTTATGAAATTCAGTGAGATTTAGAGAGGATATAAGCATGTGTTGTATAGTGTCTTTCGTGCTAGAGTTATCATGGATTTAGAGGCCACACCTGTCATGGATGACTTTCTGGTAAAATATTATCAGTAAATGATTACTCATTGGACGAGTACCAATTTCAAGGTATTAATCAAATTTGAGGTTTTTAAATGAAAATTTCCATGATTTTCATTAATAATTACTTTTTTATTATTGATTTTTTTAGGAATTTTCAGGACAAAATAAAAAAATAAGGATGCTATGACGTACCTTCACACTTTAGGGCAGACTACGATTCCAGGCCATGAGAGGAAGTAGGTATGACACTAATTTAATTAGTTATAATTATGTTTTTATATCTCATGAAAACATGGGGGTCAATCATCTTACAAATTCCCTTGAAAAAACATTAGTTAAAGCAAGTGATTTGGACCTTCTTAGAGAATTGACACATAAATTTTATGTTTTATCCCTTTATGATATGGATAGAATTATTATAACTCATATTTTATAGTTTAATTTTTACCTAGGACTTAGGGAGTTATTCCCTCAAGTTTTAATTCCCTAAAAAATAAAGATAATAAAAAGGATGATAAAGATGGAATTGATGATGAACTGAACAAACCCAAACAAAATGTAATCAAATAGAAATAACCTAAACCAAACCAACCCTTACCGAATTAAGTCAAAACAAAAAAACTCAACTTAACCTGACCCAAAATGAATTGAATTGAACTAAAATGAAATGAAATAAATAAAAATTAACAAAAGAAAACTTACTTGGTATTACTTGACCTAAATCAAACCAAGCCAATCGGACCAAAACCAAATATTACTAAAAATTCCTTATCTACAACAAACATACTCAAACCAAACCAAACTCAACTAATTCAAAGTAAAATAAACTATCTCTGCCTTATTCAAGTTAAACCATGCAAAATTAAATTTTTTTATAGAAACTTAATCAATCACAAAAAAAACAAATTTATATAAACTAAATCAAATTGAATCAAACTAAATTAAACCAATGAGAACTGAATGGAATTGATCCATATAAAACACTAAAAAAATAAATCTACGCTAACATAAACTCACCCAAATCAACCCAAACCACACTAAACAGAATTAAACTGAACTAAACAGAATATAATTAAACCTAACTAAATCAAATAGATTTGAACCAAATTTATTTGACATTAATTGACATAAATACAACTAAATTGCACCTAAAGGAATCAAACCAAATCAACTAGACCTAAATAACATTGAATTGAATCAAACCAAATCAAATAAAACTAAACTAAACTAAACTAGACCAGGAATACCTTAACATAAGTAAACCAAAAAAATGTCTACACAAATTCAAGTAGAGATAAACCAAGTCAAATTGAGTATAAAGGAATATATTTGTATTAAAAACACTAAAACCAACCTAAACCTAATAGAACAAAATATTATCGAAACAAACCACACTGGACTAAATTATATATAATTGAATCAAACTATACAAAAATAAATATTTTTTTTGGATTATATAGAATACAATTGAAACAACTCAACTCTAACCAAATAAAGATGAATTTAATTGAACAAAATAAAAATAACTTGGCCTAAATAAACTCAACCGGATCTGAACCAAATTGAACAATCTTAAACTAAACTAAATTGAAAAAAAGTAAATTAAATCAATCATAAGAAAACCAAATTGGATTGGATCAAAATGAATTAACCCAGATTGGTCTATATTAAAGTAAATTTAGTTGAATATAATAGGCTTGAACTATCCTGATATGAAAGACATAAAAATGGATCTAACTAAACTAAAATATTAACCCAAATAAAACTAAATTTAATTGATTCAAAGAAAATATAACTAAACTATAATGAAATAAATCAAACCAAATGGAATAGATATAAAATTTTAATGTCTCAGATCTGAGTGCCGCCCAAAGGTGCCCACCCCGAACCTAGTTGATTACATAACCTCAAGCACATTTCCTCAAATTCCAGAGGCTTCTAACTAGCAGTGAGGGATAATGTGTGATAATGGGGAAACTATTCCCTCATTGGCAGAGTATACACAACAGAAAGAAAATAGTAACAATAAAGGAAGCAATAATACCATAAAAAAGATGTAAAAAATGGAAGAATAATAGTAATAAAACAACTAGAGAACATATATATACATGATGCATGTCATATCACTACTATAAAAGGGGGTTTTGAAGCCCCCCTGACATGGGCGACCATCATTGGTGGTTAATAAGCTTAAAAAAAAACTTCATATGCACCCCCACCCCCTCACGCTTGAACCCCCCTTGCACACCCACCTCGCGCCATCGGAACCCTACCCTGCAGCGCTGACCGCCGCCTCCCTCACGCCTGTCCTCCTTTGCCGCACCACTGACGCCATCCGCCACTGCCCTTACCACACTGTCTCCTCCTCCATCTCCCCACCACTACTGCCGCCTGTCTCCTCCCTCGCCGCACCGCCTCAGACTCCATCTCCCCTCCGCTGCCCCTCCTCTCTCTCGTAGCACCACCTTCAGCTCCCCTCCCTTCCAGATTTGTAGTGCTATCAGGTATGCCCTAACTTCCATTTAAGAGTTTTGATTTTGGGAATTTTACTACACAAAGTTGGCATGCATGAATATTATATGAATATTGTGTGTGAATAAAAATTATGGAAATTGAAGTTCATGTGTATACGGGCTTGTGTGCATGAAGAATTATGAAACAACGTGTGTTAACGATGTTTGTATAAGAAGACATCACACTTTACTTGAGGTTGGAAGTTACATACAATTTAAAATCCATGTATATGTTGACTAGATTAATATTAAGTTGTGTTGTTATTTTATTTATAGAATTATTGATTCTGTGTGTGTATCCCATGAGAAAATGTTTGAGGTTTGACTACATTTGTATAAATATTTGTTATACAGATATTATTATGGATAAGAGTTGGATTGATCTTCCAAATTGAATGTCTAGAGAATATTTCGAAGGAATTATGCAGTTCATTGAGTTCACTAGAGGATTTAAAAGTGTCTATATTAGTTGTTCATGTAGAAAATGTGCAAATAGATATCAATTCACACGAGATAACGCGAGGGAGCACCTATTCTTGAAAAGATTTCTAAAAAATTATAAGAGTTGGACTCGTCATGGGGAATAATATATTCATTTTCAAAATATAGATGCAGTTCAGATGGATGTTGATGTGAGGATGAATGATCCAATGCATGAAATGATTACAGAAATGGTACATGGGTTGGTTTCTGATGGCATTAACATCCAGAACATTGAGACCAGTGAGATAAATCTACACTCTAGTGCAGATCGTGATTCGAGAAGGTTTTATGAAGTACTTGATGATGTGAAAACAAAATTATATCCTGGATGTACTGCTTATAATAAATTGTCATTTATCATGGAGTTGTTGCATTTGAAGACTTTAAATCAGTGGCCAGACATATCATTCAACATGCTGTTGGTGTTATTGAAAAAGTTTCTTCCTGTCAATGCTAAGATTCCTGAGATGTATTACCATACTTATAAGTTGAAAGAGAACTTAGGTTTTACATATGAGACCATATATGCATATGCAAACAATTTTATATTGTTTAGAAAGGAAACTACCAATTTGGATATTTGTACGGTTTGTGGCACTTCAAGGTGGAAAGAGAACATGGGAAATCAGACTCATCAAAGTCAAACTGTGAAATAGGGAAAATCAATTGTTGTAAAGCAAATGCATTAATTTCCCATAAATTTGAGGTTGAAAAGATTTTTTATGTCATCTAAAGTTTCCAATTTAATGAGATGACATGCGGAAAGGAATCAGGAAAGTGATATGTTAACCCACCCGACATACACTCGTGCATGGAAGAATTTCGATAAGAGACACCCCGACTTTTCTAAAGATGGTCGTAATGTCCGATTGGGGTTGGCAACAGATGGTTTCAATCCATTCAAGTCTATGGTTGGTGCAACTCATAGCACATGGCCCGTGGTGTTGGTTCCGTATAATCTCCCTTCGGGGATTTGTATAAAGCAACAATTTATATTACTTTCCACTATTATTGATGGACCTAGAAGTTCAGGGGATAAGATTTATGTTTACCTTCATCCATTGATTGACGAGTTGAATGAATTTTGGGGCAATGGTGTGATGACTTATGACTATGAAATGAATGAAATGTTCAAATTGTAGGCTACTTTATTGTGGAAAATCAATTATTTCCTGGATTATGCAAATTTATCAGGCTGGAGTACGAAAGGGTAATTTTCATGTCCTTGTTGAAATAAAAGTAAAAAATATATATGGATTAAACATTCCAAAAAATGGGCATACATGGGTCACATACATTTTCTCCCCCCTCAACATAGGTTCAGAAAGGACAGAGTGACATTTGATGGTTCTAGAGAGTTCAACCCAGCACCAAAGATCATTATAGGAGTCAAAATTTTATTGTAGATTGAGGAATAAAACATCCACACAGTATATTAATTTCAGGGATTAGTGGCTCATCCATTATGTAATATTCGTGGTGTAGGTAGACAACGCAGTCACAATTGAAAAAAAAGTATTTTTTACAATCTCCCGTATTGGAAAACTAACATGCTAAGGCACAATTTGGATGTCATGCACATATAAATTTTTTTTTGTGATAATATATTATGGACCATTTTAGGTGTCAATGGAAAATAAAAGGACCATGTTAATGCATGCCATGATTTGGAAGAAATGGGTTTAAGAAAACAATTGAATTTACAGTTAGCTGATGGAAATAAGGCATATATGCCTGCTGCACAGTATACAATGACTACAAAGAAGAAAGAAACATTTCTTTCCATTTTTAAGATTCTCAAGGTTCCTGATGATTACTCTTATAATATCTCAAAGTGTGTGAACTTGATAATCAAGAAATTTTAAGGGTTGAATTGTCATGACAATCATATACTACTTCAGCAGTTGATTCCAATCACAATTTGTGATTGTTTATCATCCAATGTTGTTCAACTGTTGATTGAGATGAGTAATTTTTTAGACAGATTTTTTTAAGAAATCAACAAATGAGTGATTTAAAAAGTTTATAGGACCTAATTTTACTTACACTTTGTCACTTTGAAAAACTATTTCCCCCCTCATTTTTTGATGTTATGGTTCACTTGACATTGCACCTAACTGATGAAGTAATGGCTATTGGTCCAGTGCAATTCAGGTGGATGTATCCTATTGAGCGGTATCTTAATACATTGAAATGATTTGTACGCAACAGAGCTCATCCAGAGGCATCAATAGCCAATGGTTATTTGATGGATGAGTGTACTACTTTTTGTAAAGAATATCTTATGGATGTCAAAAAAAAATTAGATAAGCCCTCTCGGATTCATGATGGTCTAGTTGGAGAAGGAACTATATTTGATATGGACAACATCGAGTGGATACAAGTACATCAATACATCTTGTTCAATACTCCATCAATTAAAACATTAATGCAACAAGTGTCTTATCAATTTTATTATTTAACTTTTACATGTTTTGTTTTCATAAGTTTTTCATTTAAATATCGAGATTTTTCATTTGTAGAAAACACATTAATGAGCTAAAAGAAGAGATGTATCATGCAACTGATTATCAAATTCAACAATCTCATTATGCACAATTTAATGATTAGTTTAAGGATTTTTTATGTATAAATTGATTTTAATTATTAGTGAAGTATTATAATAATTTCTTTCTGTAGAAATAATTATTTAATTCTTGGGAATTATGTAGGTTCATAAGATGAGGGAGTTAGGTGACCCCATTCTAACTAAAGAATTTATCCAACTAGCTGAGGGTCCATCTATAATGGCTCGTTGTTATAAATCTATAGATTCTAATAGATTTTGATTTTGCATTAAAGATGTTGATGACAAAAAAGCAACACAAAAAAGTGACATCAGTTGTCCATTTGTCGATTCTGGTTATTACTATGGTCAATTGACAGATATCATTGAAGTTTTATATGCACACGAGTTGAAGTACATATTGTTAAAGTGTAATTGGGTTGATCTAATGAGTGGAATTAAAGTCAATAAATATCAGTTTACAATGGTGAATTTTAACTATATGTTATACATAAATGAATGAGTTGATAATAAACCTTTCATTTTGACATCACAAGCAGAAAAAGTATTCTTCATTACTTTTCCTTCAGATCCTAGTTGACAAGTTGTTGTGAAAATGTCTCGACGAAGAGTGTTTTTATTTGAACAAGATGAACTCGAGACTGATCCTTTTGTTTCCCAAGAGCTTGATTAACATACCATAGTTCAACGTGAAGAATATATTTATTAGGTTAGAGCGGCTGTTGAAGGAGAAATGGTCGATTTGCAGGTTTAATAAAAGGTGTATAATTGTTTTCCTGCAAAACCTCAGACAACCCCCCACTGTGGATAACCCACCACCCTAGACAACTCCCCCACCCTAGATAGCATCCCCCACCCCCCGAACAACCCCCCATCAATATAGACAACCCCCCAACCCCCAGACAACCCCCCTCACCCCGGACAGTCCCCCCTCACCCCGGACAGCCCCCACCCCCTAGACAGACCCAAAACACCCCCTCTAAATACAAAATCCTTTTTTTACATAATTTTATTTCTGTTTTGTTAATTTTTTGATTTTTTAAAATTCATTTACAACTAATTATTCTATTCCTTATTGTTTGATTGAATACTATACAAGTTTGATTTTTTTAAAAACAATCCAATTTATCTTTTTGACATTGTGGATGGTCCCCTTATTAATGTTTTGTATGATCGCAGGCATGTTAGGGTAATAGGCAGTGGATCCACATCATCCATTTGATCCATCTACGTCTCAGGGTCGAGGTATGTTTGAATGTAACTGTTTCTAAATTTTTATGTAATTTCTAAAAACACAAACACACACATATATATGCACATCTGTCAAATTATGTATAAAATTGTTTTCAATAGGATCAGACTTGACTGCTTCTTCCTCTCACAAGAGAGGCCCTGTTCGTGACATTTTATCATGGAATTCCAACATGATCTATGATGTTTCATTTGACGACAAATTTCATCCTATGGGACTGACTTCCCCTACATTTATTCATCAACTAGGTCATATTATACGCAACCGACATCAATTTCCATTGTCCACATGTGACTAGGCTTCTATCCCTTAGGATACATTAGATTGACTTTGGAGGGAAGTTCGGGTAAGAAGACCAATTTAGTTTCTTCCCTATGTTTTAAAAAATACTAAAATGTGTGATTTTTTTCTTAAATCGAATAATCTAAAAGTGTGCCTTGATGAGTTTCAGATAGTGTGTATGAGAAAATGTTGTAAGATGTGGAAAGATTATAAAGGCAAAGTCAAGAGGGAGCACTGGGTACCAAATATGGGTGCTGCAGACATTCTGGAAAAAGTCATGAGAGGTGTTCTCTCGTATCAATGGCATGACTTAGTTGTATATTGGTCTACTGAGGCCACCACGATTAGTATATTTATTTTGGTATATATATTTTCAAGAATGTGTGACATTATATTTGCTTGAAATTTGAATTAATTGTATGTAGGAGGTGTCAGCATGCCATTCTGAGAATCTAGCGTTGCAGGGACCACCTCACAGGCTTGGGACTCGTCACGTGTCTCAGACATGAGGTATTTATTATTCATTTTTTATTATTTATTATGGTTTTGTGTTATATTATTATATTTTATTGGTATACATTTACGGGAGCAAGGTGCACCGACTGATAAAATGTCGGTGTGGATGAGGATTCGTGATCCAAATGATCCTGAGGCTGCAACTCTTATAGTAAGTGCTTGTACTCATTACCAATAATTACATGAATCTGTATATAAACATATATATGTATATATATTTAAATATTTCACAAGCTCAATTTGAAGCTGAGTTAAAACAACTGCCATAGGATCAACGACAACTTCCCATGCGAAGGGATGAGATATTCCATCGCATTATTGGTCATGACGGACATGGATATAGTTTGAAATATGGAACATGGATTCCTCATTCTGTAGTACCATGCACTAAGGTTGTCGGTCCGGTTGTTTCTTAGATGACACATCAGCTTTTAGATTTCAAGGCACGGTTGCACGCTTCTGAGGAGATAAATGCGCAGTTGATCGCTAAGGTTAGAACACTGTGGGAATATGTGCGTCCGGGTACTGGTGTAGGAGATCATACAACACAGGTTATACTGAATTTATTTATTTACTTTTTATTATTTTTCATTATTAGATCTTTATAATTTTTATTTGTTGTAGGACCCTCGCACACCAGATGGAGGTAGCAACCATGACCGCGCATGACACATCATATTTACGAGGTGTGTTTATTTTATATTTATTATTTAATTAATGTTATATATTGATTTAGACTTTAAATGTAAATTTTATTGAGGGGGGGCTGTCCGGGGGTGAGGGGGGCTGTCCAGGGGGTGGTAGGGCTATCCGGGGTTGGGGGGGGGGGTGTCCAGGGGTGAGGTGGGGATGTACGGGGGTAGGGGGCGGTCCAGGGTGTGTGTGTGTGTGTGGGGGGGGGGGGCTGTCTGGGGTGTGGGGGGGCTGTCCGGGGGGGTGGGGGGGGGTGTCCAGGGGTGAGGGGGGCTGTCCAGGGTGAGGGGGGGCTATCCGGGGGTGAGGGGGGCTGTCCAGGGTGAGGGGGGGGGGTGTACGGGGGTGCGAGGGGCTGTCTGGGGTGAGGTGGGGCTATCCAGGGTGAGGGGGGCTATTTGGGGGTGCAGAGGGATGTCCGGGATGAGGTGGGGATGTCCGGGGGGTGAGGGGCACTGTTCGGGGTGGGGGGGGGGGTGGGGGGAGGGGTGGGGGGGGGCTATCCGGTGTGTGGGGGGGGGGGTATCCAGGGGTGAGGGAGGGGGGGGGGGCAGTCCAGGGTGGGAGTTCCAGGGGGGGGGGGGGCTATCCGGGGTGAGGTGGAGATGTTCACGGGGTGAGGGGGGCTGTTCGGGGTGGGGGGGGGGTATCTAGGGGTGAGGGGGGGGGGGGGGGGGTGTTTGGGAGTGCATGGGGCTGTTCGAGGTGAGGTGGGGATGTTCATGGGGTGAGGGGGGCTGTCTGGGGGGTGGGGGGGCTGTCTGGGTGGGGGTGGTGGGGGGGGGTCTGTCCGGGGGGTGGGGTGGGGGTCCAGGGGGTGGGGTGGGGGTGTCCGGGGTGGGGTGGGGGGGCTGTCTGGTGTGTGTTTGTGTGGGGGGGGGGTGTTCGGGGGGGGGGGGGGGGGGTTAACGCGCTAACACCGCCCTAATGGCATATTAGTGTAACGCCATAATGACCAAATGGCCTAATGTAATATTATCCTATTGACCAAATGGAAAATTGACCAAATTCCTAAACACCCTAATGGCATATTAGTGTAACACCTTAATGACCAAATGGCCTAATGGCATATTAGCCTATTGACCTAAACGCATGTTTTGGCCATTTACGACACGCAGAGTGCATTTTCGGTCACCACGGTCACACGACACCTCCGATTGACGTGCCGTCTACTGGACCATTTCAAAATTCACCCACCCTTTGTTTTCGTTCGATTTCATAGAATTATGAGGTTATTAGGCTAGTTTTGACCACCCCACGCACGGTTTTCAAGCGCTCCAAACACCTAAAAAAACATATTCATCCATGCCGCACAAACCGCACATCCGAATTACGTGTCGTCTCATTTTACACATCACGAATAATAATTAGGGTGTTGCCATGTGATTTCAAGTCAGACCGATGTCGTTTGGTATGCATTTGACCGTTAAATGCATTTTTGGCCATTTACGACATGCAGAGTGCGTTTTCAGTCACCGTGGTCAAATGACACCTCCGATTGACATGTCGTCTGCCAGGCCATTTCAAAATTAAACCCAATTTTTTTTTTCTTTCGATTTCATGGAATTCTGAGGTCGCTCGGCTGGTTTTGACCACCCCACGCATGCTTTTTAAGCACGCCGAACACCTAAAAAACACATATTCAGCCGTGCCATACAAACAACACATTTGATTGACATGCCGTCTCCTCGTACACCTCACAAATAATAATTAGGGTGTATGTGATTTCAAGTCATGCCGATGTCCTTCAGTATTCATTTGACCATTAAATGCATGTTTTGGTCATTTACGACACGCGAAGTGTGTTTTCGGTCACCGTGGTCACAAGACACCTCCGATTGACATGCCATCTACCGAACCATTTCACAATTCACCCACCCTTTGTTGTTGTTTGATTTCATGGCATTCTAAGATCATTCGGTCGGTTTTGACCACCCCACACAGGCTTTTCAAGCGCACCAAACACCTAAAAAACACATATTCAGCCGTTCCACGCAAAATGAACATCCGAATGATGTACCGTCTCCTCGTACACCTCAAGAATAATAATTAGGGTGTTTTTGTGTGATTTCAAGTCACGAAGATATTATTCGGTATGAATTTGACTGTTAAATGCATGTTTTGTCCATTTACGACACGCGGAGTAAGGGGGGCTGTTCGGGGGGGGGGGGGGGGGTGGTGACGCGCTAATGCTGCTCGAACGCTCTAATGATATATTAGTGTAACACCATAATGACCAAATGGCCTAATGGAATATTAGCCTATTGACCTAATGGCCAATTGACCAAATTCCCAAACTCCTTAATGGTCTAATTTGATTTATATATATATACTAAATAAATATTTCAAATTTATATTTTCTTTGTTTAGTTGTTTCTTTTATATATTATTTTAGGTTTATTGAAGAAGAAGATTGGAATGGATTAGAGCTATTTGGATCGCTGTATGTGAAGAAGTATGTCCGTCATTTATTGTTTTTGAGGAACCTGATGTTTATACTGTTTTGAATTGTTTTTCTTTGTCATTTTAGCTGTGTTTCTTCTGTTCGGAAATAGTTTTTTTGTGATTTATAGAAATGTGATGTATAAATTATTTTTTTTAAATTTTTTTTCCAGGTTTGCAGCCGCCAAAGGTAGTTGCTTTTGAGAGACCGCCATTGGCGGTCACCGTAGACCGATTTTTCAGTCTCCTATAGCGACCCCCAATGTCGGTCGCTATAGGAAGATTTTTCAGTCTTCTTAGTGACCACCATTGGCTGTAGCTATAGGCCCACCCAACAGTGACCGCCAGACGGTTGCAGTGGACCGAATTTCTGGCCAACTATAGCTCCTGCCAATGGCGATCACTATAGGACTAGTTTCTAATAGTGTATGTGTCTAGGAAAGAAACCAAAAAAGTCAAAATGCTGGAAATACGATACAAAAACCAAAGTATAGAAAAACAAGTAAACCCTAATATCATCACAAGCCTCAGCTTTTTCCCATGCTCTCCAGCTCCAACAATAATTAAGTACCTAATGAATAAGGGAGATTGGCCATATCTATACCTGCAATCATATAATATGTTTGGGTCCAAAACATGACCCAAAAAGGGTGTAAGATAAATCCCAATAGGCAAACACCAAAAGATATGTTCCTAAATTTCAGTGAATATATATAGCAGGTAATATACAGAAATGAATCAATAAACTAGGAAGTACTCAAAAGTAAACAATCCTATAGTTTTCAGTTATGTTCATTTTCATTTAGGAATTATTCAATCTGTTGAATAATGTAACCCCGAGATCTAGCCTAAGATCTGTATCCCCATGTAATAGTAACAAAACAGATGTGTCATAAGACCATATAAGAAAATCAAGTAAGACTGAGTCTAAGCTTGTGCTTTGGCTTGGCATACTCACCACAATCATTCAATCATTCCATCTCAACCCCTTGGGAAAGTTCTCACAATCTAATCTCCCAAGTCTGACATAACAAAAATCATTTAATAATGACCCTTTGGGAAGCTATCACGATCTATCCCCTTTGGTATATCTTATCACTAATCATTTTCAAATGAACACCTGGGTAGCTCTCACGGGCAACACCCCTTGGTCAACATAGCATCAATAAATCATAAACGACCCACTTGGGTAGCTCTCATGGTATATCCCCCTATTTCGATGACCACCTAGAAGATTTCACAATCAATACCCCTGGGTCAACATAAGAGTTAAAATTTACATAATTGAACCTACCTCAGGAAGCTCTCATAGTCAAATTCCGCTTGGTCAAACTTCAACAATGCATATCAAAAGCATCTCATATAATCAGTAACTCCATCCAAACAAAACAAGGCATAAAAAACAAGGAAAGCCTAACAGGAATTCTAGACCAATGGACATAAATGATAAAACAAGGGAAACACACCCATGGGGTGTCCCATAAAAAGGTATCTAACCTTACACATTAGTAACAACCCCTTATTAATCAATCAATCCACAGTAGGTAAAAAACAGGGTTAAATTCCAAATCAACCAATACCCCAATCATGGGTACATGGAAATTTTAGCATATATAATCCAAGAAAACATAATAAAAGATACAAAACACCTACCTCGATGTCTTAAAATTGATATACTTGAATGTCGGCCCTTGAATTGGCATAGATAGGTGTAGATATACAAAAGGTAAAAAAAACTCAACCTTGAATAACTCACGAGAGAGGAAGAATCAAGAAGAAAGGATCTAGGGGAATTGAGTACTCACTGGTGGGAATATAACGCAACTGACAGTGTCTCAACCAGAGATAGGATGGAGAAACGGGGGTTCGATATTCGTTCATCATTCTTGAGCACTCCTATACGAAACAAGGGAAGAATAAGTTAGTTCTAGACATGAGACACGACCCCGTTCTGATATATCAAATAAATAGAAAACTATATGGCATGTTTATTAAATATACATTCCATGTAGTATCCTTAACCAGTCCTCGAATTAAGTAGTCTTCTAGGTCACTACATGACCATGTACTTGGCCATTACATGGCCAGTATGTGGTTGTACATAGAAACCGGGTACATGGCGTGTAATCATAAGTACACGACGTGTACTAAGAAACAATTCCAATTTCTTACTTTTCCTAAAAAACAACCCAAAATCAAGATCCATATCTGAAATAAAGATCTGGGTTCTTACAAACTTCCCCCTTAAAGCAATTCATCCCTGAGTTTCCCTTCTAAGGGTGGTGAATAAGAAATTGTAAACAACTCTGGCCACTGTGATCATACGTCGACCTCCCTCTCTCAAGTCTCACCCTATACTCGCCCATGCTGTCATAACACCTGTACTAGAGGAATATACCATCCATAGAGAACCTTTGTGCTGTGATCCATAATCTGAATAAGGTTCTCCTAGAAGGACACATCCACCTCCAACTCAACCTCCTCGGGTTAAAAAACATGAGACAGGTCTAAAAAGTAATGTCGTAGTTGAAAAACATGAAATATGTCATGCATATCTCGGTAGCACTAAGGTAACTGCATATGATAGGCAACCGACTTGACTCTCTCCAAAACCTCAAACAGCCTGACATATCTCAGTGAAAGCTTCCCTTGTCTCCTAAGTCTCATGTGTCCCAACCTCAGTATGACACACAAGAAAACTTGATCTCCGACCTCGAACTACAGAGGCCGTCTTCATCGATCAACATAATATTTCTGGTGAGATTGTGTAGTATCCATCCTTTTCCGAATGAACTCCACCTGCTCAGTGGTATTCTGGACAAGACAAGGTCCCAGTATAGCTACCTCTCTTACCTCCAGCCAACATAGGGGTGATCGGTATGGCCTGCCGTACAAATCCTCATAAGGTTCCATCTGAATCATTGCCTAAAAACTATTATTGTAGGAAAAATACACTAGGGGTATGAGTCTCTACCAAGATCCCCCAAAATCTAGGATGCATGCTTGAAGCATTTCCTCCAAAACCTGAATTGTATGCTTGAACTGGACATCTGTATGAGGATGGCAAGATGTACTTAGAAGTACCTATGTACCCAAATCCCTCTGTAGTCCCTACCAAACATGAGAAGTAAACCGGGTGTCCCTATCTGAAACAATAGAGTGTGGAAGCCCATACAAATGTACAATATCTCGGATGTATAAATTTCCAATCTAATCAAAACTTAAGGTTTTCTTAATCAGTAGGAAATGTGAAACCTTCATGAGTCTGTCAATAACAACCCATACAATGTCATTTCCTCTGGGCAATATTGTTAAACCCGTCATAAAATCCATCACGACATAATTCCACTTCCACTTGGGAATGAGTGAATTCTATAAAAGCCTTTCCAGCCACTGATACTCTGCCTTCACCTGCTGACAAGTGGAACATCTCATAACAAAACCAGATACATCCCTCTTCATACCTGGTCACCAATAATGATGATGTAGATCTCGATACATATTGGTGACACAGGGATGAACTGCCCAAACTGAGGAATGAAAATCTTGAATCAACTCCTCACGTATGTATGTTGACAACCATATGCATCCATGAAAACAAAAAATATCATCCTCTACTATGGTCCATCTAGGAGTAGGGTCCTCTCTTGAAACACTCTCCCTTAGGATTGGGACTTCAGAATCTGATAATTACCACATTTACAATTGATATAGTAGAGTAGAGGTAACAACTATAGAAGATAGAAAAGTATACCCCTATCTATCATGAACCTCTAAATGCATCTCAGAGAACAAATCCATAAGCTTCCACTCACTTCTGGACTCCTGAAATTCCTATATCTGGGTCTTCCTACTCAATTCATCAACCACTACATTGCCTTTCCCAGGCATGTAGGCAAGATCAAAGTCAAAAGAGTGAAGGTACTCAACCCAGCTTCACTGTCTCAAATTTAGATCTTGTTGAGTAAAGATATACTTGAGTATTTTGTGGTCAGTGTATACTAAAAAATACTCTCCCAAAAGATAATGTATCCAATAGTGAAAAACATGCACAACTACAGCCAACTCGAGATCATGTGTCGGGTAATTCCTCTCATGTGGCCTCAACTACTGAGACCCATATGCAACGACCCCTTCTCCCTGTATAAGAACTGCTCCCAGACTGATACCTGATGCATCACAATAAATTGTGCAACTATTGTCTGACTCCGGAAAAATAAGTATCGATTCTGAAGTCAATCTCCCTTTCAGTTTCTGAAAGTTTGAACAGTAAAAATCTGTCAACAAGTACTTCGTACCCTTCTTAGTTAGGCACATCAGTGGCATTGGTAAGTGTAAAAATTCCTGAATAAATCATCTGTAGTAACCAGCCAGCTCCAAAAAACTCCATACCTGAAAGACGTTCTTTAGCTACTCCCAGGAAACTACCACTCTCACTTTCTCTAGGTCTACTAATACTCCTGTCTATAAGATGACGTGACCTAATAAGTGAATCTTCTCCATCTAAAAGTGGAACTTTTAGAGCTTAGAAAATAACTAATTCTATCTTAGTGTACTCAATACGATCTCAAGATGTATGGCATGGTCATGTTGAGTGTGAGAGTACACCAAGATATTGTCCACAAAGACCACCAAAAAAGAATCCAAGTAAGGATGGAACACTTAGTTCATCAGTGCCATGAAAACTACTGGCGGGTTTGTGAGACCGAACGACATAACCAAATACTCGTATAGAACATACCTACTCTAAAAGGATGTAAGAGGTATATATAATGGTCTAACATGAAACTGATGATAACCATATCTCAAGTCAATGTTTGAGAACACCCAGTCTCCTCGAAGCTGATCAAAGAGATCATCAATCCTCGGTAAGGGATATCGGTTCTTGATCGTCAACAAGTTCAGATTTCGATAATCCACAAAAAGTCTGAGGGTATTGTCTGCCTTCTTCGTGAAAAGGACATGAGAACACCAAGGAGAAGTACTGGATCATATGAAACCCTTTTCATGAAACTCCTCTAATTACTTCTTGAGCTCCCACAACTCTGGTGTAGCCATCCTATAAGGAGGAATGGATATCGGTGCTGCTCTTGAAACAAGTTCAATAGAGAAATCTACTTCTCTCTGGAGGTAAACCTGAAAATTCATCTGGAAAGACATCTTTGAAATGATCCACTACTGGAGGAAAGTCCATATGTGAAGTTCCCTAGTCATCCAGATATAAAATAGAAATCTGGACTGTAATTCCTCCCAACCCATGATTCTCTAGTCTAGATCTACTCACATGGACATCCAATTCACCCTTGTGTAGAAAAGATCCAACCTCTAGTGACATGAAACTCACTCTACGGTGATAAAAGTCAAAAAAGTCCTAAAAGGAGATCAACCGGTCTATTATGAGAATGACATCGAAGCCTATCATCTATAGGACATAGAGGTCCCATAAGAAGTGACACCCACCAACCTCAAGAGTTAACTCCTTTCACTGACGTACACAAGCCATATTAATCCCCAATAGAGTGTCTAATATCATAACATCATCATAAGTAAAGATACAGATCCCAAGGATCTCTATGATGACAACAACTATAAAACTATGGGAATCCCCTGTATCGAAAAGAGTAGAATCTAAAACTGAGGAAACTAGAATCATACCTCTAACCGTAGAAGGTCTTGGATCCTGCTCCTACTAGGTCTGCTCTATCGCAAAAGTATGACCTATATCGCAACCCTACAACCCTATCTGGCTACCCTGAGCTGATCCACCCTACTGTTGCTGAAAATCTAACGTCTGGATACCACGACCATGACCACATCCTTAGACTGAACAAACTAACAAACTCTAGTTCCCTAACTGATGAGAAAATGGTGGTCTTTATCCTGAATATGGAGTCATAACCAACCCCTTATCACTTGTTTCAAGTGAGAACCTCATGTAAAAATTCTGAATGTGGCCCATATTTCCGCAAGTTCAGAATTCAACTGGGTATCTTGAGCAATGTGGACTCATATGCCCACTCCTTCCCGCACTAGTAGTACACTACTTGGCTACCCAAAGAAACATCCCATGAGAGCTCCCTGCGACGCTTCCTACTATCGATCGAAGGAGTACCAACTCTGGATATTTAACCACCCTGGATCACAGATCTTAACTCTCTCAGATTTCACTTGGTAATCGGTGCCTAATTTACTATAACATTCACTAAAGTTATCCTGAAAACATTCACCTACGTTCAGATGTCATACCTGAGACCATCCTCAAAACGCTTAGCCAGTGATAACTCATCACCTCCCAAAATAGGTACAAATTATTGAAGCTCTGTAAAGAAAGAAGATTAATCCATCACTAAAAGAGCACCCTGCTCTAAATGCATGAACTTTTGAGCTCGGTCGACCCTCAACATCCTAGGGTAGAAGTAATCATAGAAGGTCCTCTGAAACTCTTTCTAAGACATATACAGATGACATCCCACCCATGAGATAACATACCACTATCTCTTGATAGAATCACATAGCATGTACGTTGTGAGATTCACCCTCCTCTCTGGAGGCATCTCCAGATGCTCGAAGATAGAAATCATGGACTCCAACCATGACTCTGCATCCTGCCATCCTCCATCCCCTAAAAAAGTGAGAGGATGCTACTACTGGGACACCCTCTTCAGCTCTTCCATAGTTAGGGAAGGATGTGGTAGTCCTTGAAAAGTCTGAATCATCCTCATAAAGCCTTTACAGAACTGTGCATTAGCACATATGTCAGATATAATAGCAGGTTCCAAGACGGGCACGATGGGAGGATCTACCGGTAGTCCTTGATCTACCATTTCTGGTGTCTAATCATTGCCCTGTACCTAGTGTAAAACTGAATGACATCTTGGTGGCATGAATCTACAAGCTTAAGCGCACAACTTAGTACAATATTATCAAGGACTACAACTTAGAAGTGCAAGAACAGAACATGAGAATGAAATCATTCAAGTTTCACAAAAGAGGGTTATGCGGAGTTTAGAACCACTACACGACATAGTCCCTTTAATCCTTAACATGGGCATTTACCTCTTCCAAGCTAGATATTTAACACTCTATACACACGATGTGTTCCTCATGAGACACAGTGTGTACTTGAATATTCCCTCCTGCCCAAGTACTTTGACACTACTCGAACCACACGGTTCTGCTGGTATAACACTACACAACATGTTTACCCTAGACATGACGTGTACTAATTAATTTACATCCAGCTGTGTCATTATTCACTTGGATGGATACATGATTGATTGATACACGACATGCATAAGCTAGACATGGCATGTACAACCCAAGTTTCATCCACCCGTGTTGTTCGTCACACTACTAGATACATGGTCTTTTACAGAATGTCGTGTACTCCCAGTACACGGCTTGTTCTACCAGATGTTTATCAACCTCATGTCTCTGCTCACAAATTTAGTCACATGGTCAACAACTACACAGTGTGTACATAAAGTACACGACATGTAATTAAGAAAAGTCAGTTCTTCCCAAACAGAAGAACACATGGCATGTGTTCATAACATCACACGCTGTGTTTTCTGGATTTTCCGAATAGTAAGCCTCTCCTTTAGAACCCCTAAAATCTTAAAATTTGGCCAAGGCATGTGAAGTTATGATCCGTGAGAGCCCATACTCCCCACGAATCAAAGTTTTTCATCCTTATTCATATCATATCTTAACCAAATTCAATTAAGGTTCAAATCCACCAAATTCCGATCCAAGAGGGACCATAACACCTCAAGGACTAAATATTGGCATCCATACAAATGCAAGTTTACATATAACAACACCCTATCAAAATAGTAGGTATTTATATCATGACATATATCACAACAACACTCATATCTAGCACAATATATATTACAACAACATGCAATTAGTAATGCACCCTAAATGGAATGACAAAAATATATGACATGTGATCTCTAGAAAGTGACTATATGATGCATGAGAAGGAATAACCTCATCTCATTGAGTTTCAATATAAATATAACTACAATGATACCAATTATAATAGAACAAAACAAGTGAATCACCCAATGGTAAAATCAAATCAACAATAACAATTGAAAAACCAGAATTGCAATATTCGAGGTAACTTGGATTTTCCCTGTACACAGGTTAGCTACTCCAAGACATAGCTAATTACCAACTACCTATTCCTTCCTATCCCAGTCTATTGGCTCTAAATAGTAAAGAAAAGCAGAAAAGACAACCTCCTCTGATATGACTTTGCAACTTCCCAGATCCGGGTGCCACCCAAAGGTGCCCACCCCAAACCCAGTTGGTTACATAAACTCAAGTTAATTTCCCCAAATTATAGAGGATTCTAACTATAAGTTAGGGATAATGTGTGATAATGGGGAAACTATGCTCTCATTAGCAGAGTATATACAACAGAAAGAAAATAGTAACAATAGCGGAAGCAGTAATACCATACAACAGAAGTAAACAATGGAAGAATAATAGTAATAAAATACCTGAAGCACATATATATAAATGATGCATGTCATATGTGTCTAGGAAAGCAGCCAAATAATTCAAAATGCTGGAAGCATGATACAGACACCAAATTATATAAAAACAAGTAAAATCCAACACTATCACAAGCCTCAGTTTGGTCCCATGCTCTCAAACTCCAACAAAAATCAAGTACCTAATGAATAAGGGTGATTTACCCTATCTATACCTATAATCATATAATCTATTTGGGTCCAAAACAAGACCCAAATAAGGTGTGAGATGAATCTAAGTAGGCAACCACCAAAAGATATGTGCCTAACTGTCAGTGAATATACATAGCAGGTAATACGCAAAAATGAAGCAATAAACTAGGAAGTACTAAAAAGTAAACAATCCTATAGTTTTCAATTAAGTTCATTTTCATTTATAAATTATTCAATCCGTTGAATAATGTTACCCTGGGATCTAGCCTAATATTTGTATCCCCCTGTGTAATAGTGACAAAAAAGATGTCGCAGAAGACCATCTAATAAAATCAAGTTTGAGTCCATGCTTGTGCTTTGGCTTGGAAGAATCATCACAATCAATCAATCATTCCATCTTAACCCCTTTGGAAAGTTCTCACAGTCTAATCCCCCTGGTCTGACATAACATCAATCATTTAATAACGACCCTCTGGGAAGCTCTCACGGTCTTACCCCTTTGGTATATCTTAGAACTAATCATTTAAAAATGACCACCTAGGAAGCTCTCATAGTCAATACCCCTTAGTCAACATATCATCAATAAATCATAAACAACCACCAGGGAAACTCTCACAGTCTATACCCCCCAGGTCGATGACCACCTGGTAGCTCTGATAGTCAATACCCCTGGGTTAACATAACAATTAAAATGTACATAAATTACCCTACCTCAGGAAGCTCTCACAGTGAAATTCCCCTTGGTCAAACTTCCACAATGCATATCACAAGCATCTCATATAATCAGTAACTCCATCCTAACAAAACAAGACATGGAAAACAAGGAAATCCTAATAGTAATTCTTGACCAACAACCATAAATGATCAAATAAGGGAAACACATTTATGGGGTGTCCTGTAATAAGGCATCTAACCTTACACATAAGCAAAAACCCCTTATCAATCAATCAAACCATAACTGGTAATAAATAGGGTTAAAAATTCCAAATCAATTAATACCCCAATCATGGGTATTCATAACTTTTAGAATATATAATCCAAGACAACACAAAAAAATGCACAAACCACCTATCTCGATGTTGTATGATCAATATACTTGAATTTCAGCCCTTGAATCATTTTATATCAGTATAGATCTACAAAAAAGGTGAAAAACAACCAACCTCGAATAACTCACGATAGAGGAAGAATCAAGAAGAAAGGATCTAGTGGAATTGAGGACTCACTGGTGGGATTCTAATGAAACTAATTATGTCTCAATTGAATCTTAGATGGAGAAACATGGGTTCAATTTCGTTCTTCATTCCTGAGCACTCCTGTACGAAACACGGGAAGAAGAAGTCAGTTCTGGACATGAGACGCAACCTCAATACGATATATCTAATAAAAAGAAAACTACATGTCATGTATTAGCCTTAACTAGTCCCTAAATTAAGTGGTTTACTATGCCACTACATGACCATGTACTTAGCCGTTACATGGATAGTAAGCGGCTGTACGCGGAAATTGGGTACACAACGTGTACTCTTAAGTACATGGTGTGTAATTAGAAAAAATTCCCATTTCTTAATTTTTCTAAAAAACAACCCAAAATTAATATCCATAACTAAAATGAATATCTGCGTTCTTACACAAACAAACTAAGTCAAAAAAAAAAAACTTAAATGAATCAATAATGAATTGAACTAACCTGAACCACCCCCAACCAAACTGAACAGAATCGAATTGAAACGAATCAAACTTGACTAAATCAAAGTTAGTAAACATGAATGAAAATGTATTTAAAAAACATTATTATAATGGAACAATACTATAATAAACCAAATTGAATTAAAATAAACCAAATTTATATAAAGAATAGAAAAAAACTATGAAAAAACATTCTTTTCATGATTAAAGCATTGATAACCCATTCATGCATATTCCTTTATGTTATAGTGACACATATTCATCTTTTCAGTAATTATGGTGATCATACAACCTCTTTATTATTGATTACCATGATGAACTATTCACTTATATATATTTTATATCTATTGACAACCCGTTCATTGATACTCATTTATAATTCATTTACCATATGTTTTTATTTTCAGCTTTATTTAGAATTAATATCCATTTGATTTTAGTTACAAAATTCATTATTAGTAACCTATTTTCAATTATAGTTTCCTACATTCAATTTCATTGCATAGGAGGTTTTGAATATTGAAGGATGCATGCCTCAAGCAAAACTGTTTTGCTCAAGCAGAAAGAAAAAACATGAAAGTGCAGACCAACATAACAGAAGATTTTAAGTTTTACAATGTTTATTTAAAATTTTAATGTCTATTTTATAATTTAATAGTCTATTTATATTTGTAATATTCTACTTTGGAGGCCCTTGATTCCCAATAAGCTGACAACTTTGGGCCTAACAATCTCTTACATCAAGTGTTGGGAGATGAGAACTATGGTAGAGTACACTGTCAACCTGGGAAGAATATTGTACTAAAGAGGTATTATCCCACTTCAAGTTCCATTTATGGTAGTATTTAATTGAAAAAAGATAATGCATGGGAAGAAAATGATAAGGATAAGGAAGAAAATTCCAAAAGGGTCATACAAGTGGAAGAATGGAATCAAAGGGAAAATGTTGAATTTATGAAACTGATGGAAGTTTTATGTCCATCACTTCCACCAAAGACTACCACAAATTGTGATGTATATATGTCAATGATGCGTAAATTATATACTGAATTAGGAATTAGTCCTAGTAGTGGTCAAGATGATGAAGTTCCTAGAAATATCAATGGTGAGGATGAAAGTGAGGAAGATGGAAAGGATGATGGAGAGGAAGAGGCTGAGGGTGAGGATGAGGGTGGGGGTGAGGATAAAGAAGATAAAGAGGATGAGGCTGAGGCTGAGGGTGAGGCTGAGGATGATGGTGATGATAGTTATGTTGATAAGATAAAAATTAATCCTTTATATTTTTGACTAATATTTACGACATTTAATGTTTGATGATTTATTATGAATGAATATATGTGATGTTCTGAATGAATATTGTAGGTTTTGTTTTTTGTATTTCATGTTCTGTTTGTTTGCAGGTTCTGTTTGGCTATAGGTTGTGTTTTTAGGTTCTGTGTTTCATGTTCTATTTTCTATGGGCAGGGAGGGGCTGCATCTTACTGTGAAAATTGGGGGGGGGGGGTCTATACCAACAATTTTATAACCGTTGGTATAGTGTTTATCGAATAGTTCACAGTGAACCATTGGATAAAGTGAATTTCAGATTACCCTATACCAATGGTTCACTAAGAATCGTTGGTATAGGCCTTTACCAATGAAACTATAACCAATAGTTTGGAGAACCATTGGTATAATATTGTATTCCAGTAGTGTCTCTATAGTTGGTATCAGTGCACAATCTAGTTATTTTGGATATTAGGACTAGAAAAATTTAGTAAGAACCCTAGGGGTAATTCTATCACTATGGATAACCAAGATTGAAACTTAGGGAATCATGTGTTAGGATGTACATTTAATTTTAAAGTTTATCCTTCTATGTTCAAAGTTTCTTTTTTATATTCTTATTAGCTAAGTATTCAAGCCCCCACAATTGTATTTTTCTTTTCTTAGTTAATGGTAGGAAATAAGAGAACCCGTACCGACAATAAATTTGATGGGAAATGTGATTATTTCCATAATGAAATTCCAAATATTATGGGAATGGGAGCTCAAAAATTTATGATAGTACTGGATCAACTGGCTCAAGTTATTAATAATAACTTGAATCATGTGGAACACTCTCCTTCATATAAAATAGAAAGTTGTAGTCAAATCCTTCATGCAACAAAGGTATCCTATATTTAGCAGGTATTAAGATCCCCTTATCATGGAATAATGGATCAACTTTGTTGAGAAGATATTCACTTTCCTCCAGTGCTCATAAGAAGAGAAAGTTGTGATGATAGTCTATCATTTTGATGGGGAAGCTGATTAGTGGCGGACACTAATCAAGAACACAAAGGATAATGAGGAAATTGATTCCATGGATTGGGAAGAATTCAAGAAAATATTTTTCAATAAATATTTTCCCCCAAATCTCCGTCTTAAGATATAAAAGGAGTTCCTTGTACTGAAGAAAAAGGAAGATGATTCTATTAGGGAATATGATGAAAAATCTACAAGGCTTTCACTATACACCTCTAGATTTATCATGAACACGGAAATAAAGGTGGATATCTTCTTTAGTGAACTAAAGACGAGTCTATGAAAAGCATCAATGATTCAAGGCTTTGATAGATATTATGAGTTTTTCTATTACTCCCTTACGACTGAGATGAAGTTTTGAAACTACCAGTGGTCTCGTAGGCTCGAAGATAAAAAGTAGAAAATTGAGTTTAATATGGGAGGATCAAAAGATAAATCCCATGATGGAAAGAAAATCCAACATCCCATGTATCAAAAGTGTGGGAAGAATCATCTTGATAATTGTCTAAAGGGAACTAGATGATGCTAAAAAAGTGGAAGAGATGTGAATCATGCTAATTATTTCCAAAGTGATATGAAGAATACAAAAAATTTGGATGAAGAAAGGAAGTTTTATATCAACAATCAACTTGTAGTGTAGTGTTCCAACTACAAGAAACTTGAGAATTATGTGATCCAATTCCCTAAGCCAAGGGTTTTTGGAGGCAATCAACAACAACAACTTCCAAGACAATGAGGAAGGACATATGCTATCCCTACTATTGAGGTGGATCTTGAAAATGATGCGGTGATAAGTACGCTGGTTATTCATTCAAGAATAGAGAACATAATATTTTATTCTAGTTCTACACATTCTTTTATATCTTTCAAGTTTAGTAGAAATATCCAAACACCACCTCAATTCATGGAGGTTGAGTTATCAGTGAGAACAATGAATGGTGAAATTATTGAATCTAAATCATATAACTTCTCCCCGATTAATTTTTATGGACTAAACCACCCATCAAATATCATATTACATTATTTGGTGGAGTTTTATTCTATATTAGGCATGGATTGTATATCTTTATACAAATACAACATCAAATACTGGGGAAGGGAGATCACTCTTCACATCTCAAGGCATTCTCCAATTCTATACAAGTGTAAGGTGGATGATGAATCTCCTTCATAATCATCATCTCAATCGTGGATATTTTTTATTTATGAGAAATCATATCTTTATCAAATGATTGAGAAAAAGGATAGGATCATTCTAAAAGACATGACCATTTTGAGGAACTATGCTGATGTGTTCCCTAAATAATTTCCCATTCTACCTCCAGATCAAGAGGTTATGTTCAAAATTGAACTTATTCTTGGATCACTACCCATCTCGAAAACACCTTATAGAATAAACAACATTGAGTTGGAAGTAATGAAAAAAAGTTATAAGATAATCTAAAAAAGGGTTTCATACGCTCGAGTGCTTCATAGTGGAGTGAACCAGTCCTCTTATTCAATAAGAAAGATAGATCAATACACCTCTAAATTGATTATCATGATCTTAAAAAAATCACGATAAATAAAAAGTATCCCCTACCATGTATAAATGAATTGTTTGATTGACTATGCGGGGACAAGTATTTATCTAAGGTGGAACTTTCACTGAGATATCACCAATTAAATGTGAATAAGTAAGATATTACCAAGACTTCATTTTGAATGAGTTATGGACACCATGATTTCATAGTGATTCCCTTAAAACTCACTAATGCTCCAACAATTTTGTGGTAGTCTTTATCCATGATATTCTGATATACTCTGATATCAAGGAGGAGTATGAGTAGAATTTGAATACTGTGCTAAAGATTTTATGAAGGGATAAAATTTATGAAAATTATAGAAAATGTGATTTATGGATGGAGGAAGTATCATTCTTAGGTAATTATATCACCAAAAAATGAATATTTGTGGACCCTTCCAAGAAAAAGGTAATTGAAGAGTGGCCCATGCCAACATCTATAACAGATATCTGTAGTTTCCTTGAACTAGGTGTCTATTAACAAAGATTTTTTAATAACTTCACATGATTTTTAAACCCATTAATCATGATGAATTTAAAGGGAGTAAAGTTTTTCTGGACTAGTGAATGTGAAGACTGCTTTAAAGTGTTGAAAAAAAGGCTTATCACTACACCACTACTCACACTACCAACAAGCAGGGAACTCTTTTTGGTATACATAGATGCTTCAAAGAAGGTCTTCATCCATGTACTGATGATAAATGATAAAGTGATAGCCTATGATTTATGTAATTTGAAAGTTCATGAGAAAAAATATCCCATGCGTGATCTGGAGTTGGTAACTATTATCTTTGCATTGAAAATCTAGAGACATTATCTCTATGGGGAAAAGTGTGAGATATATACAGATCATAAGAGCCTCAAATATAAATTCACATAGAAGGAGCTTAATATACACCAGTGAAGATGGTTAAAGATCATCAAGGATTATGGCTTTTCAATCCACCACCATCATGGTCAAGAAAATAAAGTGGTATATGCTCCAAGTAGAAAGGATCCTGTAACTTTTTAAACAAAGAGAATTGAGAAGGATCTAATATTCTTATACTTTCAAAGGATGGAAATGGGAATAATTAAGGAAGGAACATCATTAATAATTTCTCAAATTATTTCTCAACCATCCCTTATGGAGAAAATAAAGGATGCTCAAAGAGATGATGTGGAAATTCAGAAGAGGGTGGAAGCTATCAGAAAAGAGAAATCTTCATAGTTCAAAATTTATGAGGAGGGATTCATAATATTTGGGTCATGAATATGTGTACCATCCAATCCAGATATAAAGAAATATCTTATGAATGACATACATAGTTTAACCTTCTCTATTCACTTATGGAGCACAAATATGTATCATGATCTTTGAGAGCACTATTAGTGGGACAATATGAAGAAATAAATTGATGAATATACATCAAAGTGCCTAGTATGTCAGTAAGTGAATACTAAAGGAAAAATTATAAAGGGATGATACAAACATTACCCATACCAACATGGAAATGGTAAAACATCACCATGGATTTTTTCACCATACTTCCAAGGACATCCAGATGAAATAATGCTATATGATTCATTATGTATAATCTTACAAAGACATCTCACTTTATCATAATTTTAGAGGACTTCACACTCAATCAATTTGCATGTATATACATAAAATAATTGGTGAGACTTCATGGATTACCATTATCAATTGTATCTGATTGAGATATGATATTTACCTTCAGGATCTAAAAAAGTATCCAACATTATATAAACACTGAGTTAGACTTCAATACAACCTATCATCTGAGCAGATTATTCAGACACTAGAAGAAATGTTGAGATCATATTATATGGAATTTAATGGAGTATGGGACCAATATCTACCTCTGGTAAAGTTCTCACACAATAATATTTTCCACTCAATCATCCAAATGGCTCCATATGAATCCCTTTATGGGAAAAGATAAAGAAAACCAGCATGCTGAGATGACATCGGTGAACGTAAGTTACTAGGACCTGAAATGGTTGAATAAATGGTAGAAAATATGAAAACCATTTAGTAACACATTAAGGTAGACCAAATTAAATATTATTTATTCACATAGGTTCAAACATTGATATCTCATAAATGAAGCCCTGTATAAAAATTATGAATTCCTAGTTGAGACTAGAATGGGGATTTCACCCAGACTATGTATAATCATCATTGAGGTATAGGGCCCTAGTCCAATCCCATTTAATGGGTATCCATTTCATTTTAATTAGGTGTATTAATAACCCTAACCCTTGTCTATTACTCTATTTTCACAAAGGAAGGATGAGCCCCCCCATTGTTAACTACACAAACCGAGAGAGAGAGAGTGTGGTGAACAAGGAGATCTCATATAGAAGGGATTAGAGCCACAAATCAAGGTGAAACGACAATGTATTAGATTTTTATGGCATGAAATTTTGAAGCTTCAATGATCCACCATGAGATAAGGCTCATTATTTTCAATTCCTCCTCATTTTAGATTAATGGTTGTTTCTAGTTAGCATTTTTGGAATTATATTGCTTGTTGGATGTTTTATGATTTGTGAGGGACTGAGATTATTAATAATTGGGAAATGTTAGTTGGATCATAGTGTTCTACTTATGGAAATTACAACTACATGGGATACAGTCCCAAGAACACACGCTATGTAGGGAATCAGTGCATCGTAGGTAGGAGACAATGCTACTGTTAGATTTTTTTTCTTGGGACCAACCTTTTTTACTTATATTACATGAATATTCAATGATTTAAATATTAAAAAAATATATTATTACATATATACCATTGTTATTCATGAAATTAATGTAATAATTTCATAGAGTATCTGTCACATTGATATGGTCGTAGAAACCCCCCCACTATGATGAGAACCTTGAAATGAAATAAAGATATTTAAAAATAGTTTTATGATTGGATAATATACTATAATAGAGCACATAGTATATAGAGTGTTAGGTGGGAGAGTACTCATATACAGATGAGGCTTCTTCTCATGAAGTTCACACTTAGTAATCCCCAAGATATTAAATTATGAGAACACACCCACCAGTAAGAATTTTTCATGTTTTGGTGTCATTAGATATTCCTATCTACGATCATGTGTAATAATTCTTATACTTAAATATTATTATTAATGCATGTCATGACTCACACACTTAGATATATTTCTTAAACCATGAGAAATAAAATTCATGGTGAAGTTAGATACACTGGGTGCGTCATGAGCGACACATTATTAATGAATAAATTTAGGAAATATTTTCCTCTTATATCTTTATAGAAGATTATATCTCAACCCTTTGATTTGAATAGAACCATCACATTAAATTCCATGGTCATGGTGTAATGATGTGTTTATTTTATATAGTTAAAGAAATACATATTGAGCATATAGGTTTATGGTACAAATACGAAACCTGCTCGATTATATATTGAGAAAAATAAATTATATTACACAATGATCATTCGTATATAGTCATCATTATTGAAACATTAAGTTTTTTTCTCTTGGGTGTCTTGACCCGTTGCTAGACAACAATCTTGTACTTTAGCTGATATTTCTTAATGCCAACAATAAAGAATCCTAGATGGTCATACACTAAGTTTTTCCTTTGATTTTAATTAATTTCTATTTCAATTTAATTAATGGAATAAATATTACCCTCAAGACCAAGGAATTATTTTATTCAAGTTTTATAGATTTCATAAATTAAATAAATATTTATTCACCGGATTGTGAATAAAATATATTTATTTATTTTATTAAATATTTAATAAATATTTTTTCACCGATTTGTAGATAAAATATTTATTTATGAATAAAGTGTTTATTCAAGTATTCAATAAATACCAAGGAGTTTGAACAGCCCAAGTCCCTGTACAATGAAAAATATTAATATATATGTGAGTAAACTAATATTTATTATTGTGCAAGTTAGTGCGTGTACCATAAAATAATAATAATAATAATATTTTTTCACTGGATTTAATAAATATTATTATATTATTTAAGAGTATACATTAAATTAAATAATATTTTAACTTAAAACCTAATTCTATAAAGAGATGGTTATGTATATTGTGTAGGGTGGTTGAAAATTGAGAACATAGATTTTTTGTGCACAATAGAATTCTCCCTCCCCCCTCTATCTCAAACTTCTCTTATCTTCCTCTCAAGAATGAGAAGAACTTATTCAAGCTCAAAGGATCTTGGAGTGATCAAGTAGAACAATTCAAGATGATTGATTTGCTACACTTGCACCTGAAAATCAACCAGTATTGCTCGTAGACCAAAGGAGCACGTGTAGATCACCACTAGAGGGATTCTACACTTTAATACTCTTAATGTAATGAAGGTAATCCAAGAAGGGTTTTCATACGATCAAAATAATCTTCGAAGAGATATCCTTGATGAGGTAATTTATTCTTTTGATTTAAATAAATTAATAATAAATTTAACATATAAGATCCTTTATTGGGGTTTCAGAAAAATATAAATTAAAATAAATTTTAATTTAACACCCACTAAAGGTGCTTTCACTACCCCTGGATCTAAAAAAGTGGTACCAAAGGTCTCACATTAATATTTATATAAAGATCTGAACATGAATTTGGAAATCCAAATCCATGACCCCACAAAATTTATTAAAAAAGTAAAGGCATACAAACACACATAGAATGTCCCATAGGACCACATAATCAAAGACCCAAAATCCAAAAAAAAGACCCAAGAACATAAAATCCAAAAGCTATAATGATGACCGACGACTGTCAACTGAGAAGATCCCGTGAACCCAACCAGAGTGATGCAACAAATTGACAAAACACCACTAGCAAACATCATCACGAGCCTGATCACCCGAGGATGTCATCGTTCCCTTCAATGTGATCACTCTCGAGATCATGCTCATTCCTAACACCCATATTTGGAGATAAAAATATTCATATCATCAATGATAAATGCTCACCATTGGTGTACCATACCACCGATAGCACATGGTGCCAAGGAACATTGTGCCATCAGCATCCCATACCACTGATAGTTGTCCAACAGCTGCCAGCAACAAACATCCCCAAAATAAATCTGTGCCCTGTTCCTATAGTCCAAAGGCCCAAAATTTCCCAAGAAAACATATAATATTGGGTACAAACCACAAAGGAATTCCAGATCCAAGATCCAAAAATACCCAGCACATAAACCAAGGAGGAAAACTAGGACCACCAGCCTGTCTTGATGCAACAACCAAAGTCACTCACGCTACCCAAGGTCAACTACTGCATAACACTACCATGCTAATAGGTCATATTCTCTAGATGGAAACCACCAACATTGGTCGTGTCTCCATCCCCCAGGGTCCTAGATCCTCTACCGGAAACCTAGATCCCAAATCTCATCTGCTACCCGATGCACCACTTCGTCATCGACCAACGCACCAGACGACACCTTCAATCCATTATAGCTAAGCTCGCCCACTTTCCCCAATCATGACTGATGTCAATCATATTTTATCATCCACCCGTGGATGTGCATCCCAACATAGAACAATCGTCCGCCTACCCCATTATTAGGTCGCCTTTTCTAGCCCCACACCATCATCTTAGATCTGAAGCCCCTGAAAAACGATCGTTTCCCAACCAGTTAATGAAGTTTACAAATGAAGGCCCCATATACAAGTTCCAAGGACCCTGGATAGATAACAAAATAATACACAACATGTACTTCTCTGTTATACATCATGTATCTCTATTTATTACATAAGGACAACCTTTTGGATTCTAGGTCATTGTGTAATAAGTGCACATCGTATGCAATAAATACATTGCGTATAGACCATCTAGGGTGGAACATGAATTTTCTAAAGTAAACGCCATGTAGTTTTACTACACTCCATGTATTCCATGAATTTTCATGGTGGAAAACACTGAGTCAGACCATGTCATGTAATTAATGCACCACGTGTATTTAATACACAATACGTATGAGCGGAAACCATGCAACTAGAAGTACACACCTTGTATCCTCTATACATTCCATGTACTTCATAAATTTTTGTGAGAAGTATATGAAAAATCCCTAGGTGTGTACTACTAATATCTGGTGATGATAAGTATGCATCATGTAGTTGGATTATACACACGGTGTACTTTACCTATTTATATAGAAATATTAAAATTAATTAATTACTCCTTAAACCATATCAGCTTGAGTTCCATGGATCATTAAGTTAATAGTACACACCAATAATTAGGTTTTATATTATATTAAATGTTTAATTAATTCTGCATAATGTTCGAAACTATGTATCATGTATGGTTATTGTATATTAAAGACTCAATGCATTAAATTGTACATGCTACATAATCTTCATGTGTTCCATAGGTCATTAATTTGATAGTACATGCCATGAAATTATTACACATGTCATGCACACAACATGTAATATGAGTGCATTCTTTACAATTAAACCATACTAAGTAGTTTGGACAAGTAATCACTTGGTTGCTTCCATGTATAAAGTTGTGTACTGTTTTATTGATTTTTAAATAAAATATAATAATTTATTTTATTTAAAATCATATTAGATGGTAAAATTTTGGATGATTGGATGGAACAAGATAAAATGAATTAATTTATTAATAAGATAATTAATATGATTAATTTATGCATGCTTTATCTTATTAAATAATGAATTGAAATCAATACTAGCTAATTATTTAAAATTCATAATCATTTCATGTTTATGATCAATCATAATCTTAAATAAGAACAATGTATGAGTAAGAATTATTTAAATTAATTTATTTCATGGTTTTTTAATTTTAATTATTAAATTAAATTTGATGGCATATGTTTCATCCCTCCATCAATTATTATGTAGTACCTATGTGTCCAAGATTATTTATGTAATTCCCCTTTAACCAATCCTTTGGTTCTCCTCACATGTGTTTGAGTTATAAATACCTGTAATTAATGGAGAATCCCAAATCTTGTGGTGGTAGTTCAAGACGGAACTAAGATGTTACCAATCTGGGTGATACATAGGTTGACAAGTGTAATGATACAACTCATGACAAGGCCAACACAATGGGTTTTCCCATGGGTCAAATTATGATTTATTGTCTGCTTAATAAATCAACCATTAGATAAGTTCATGATTGGGTCACTTATTTATTTATTTTTTTATTATTCATTATTTATTATATTGATGAAATACCACCATCACATTAATAAATTAATTAATATGAAAAGATAAAATATAAATAAATGTATTATGCATAAATTATTTATCAAATATGGTTAATTAATTATGTAAAATCCAATTAATATTAACTTGACATATAAAGGATAAAATAAGATAAAATTTATGTATAATAAAATAAAATACCTTAACTTAATATTAAGTCATCAAAACTTCCATCATCTAAATTAAGATGAACTCGTAGTTTAAGTGTCGATTCAGCCTCCATCAAGGGCACTTTTAATTACTAGGAAATCTTAACTAAGATAGTGGGTCGAATTAATAAAATATGTATTGGGTTTAATGACCTATTTTTGTCTAATAAAAAATTGGAGGCAAGTATTGAAGAAATATGAATTAGGGTTTCTAGATTAGGGATTACACTCAACAAATCAAGGAGATACAAGCCCACAATTAGAAAGAAAATCTACCTAAATACTTTCTAATAATTTTCATGGCCTTCATCTATATTATAATATAGGAAATAAAGATCCCCTCCACTAAAGTTTCAAAGAAACTAGACATTCCATGTTCAATGGTGAGGGCTATTGAGACTTGATAAAATAGAGGGATACTAAATAAGAATAAATTATTATTAATTCTCATATAAATTGTAATCAAGAAAAGGAATAATAATTAGATCTTTTAAATTGTATAAAAAATGGAAATATCATCATCCAAATTATCCCTGTGATCAATATTAGATAAAGACCATCTACTCACTAGCAGTAACTTCTAGGAGTGGTTTAGACGCCTTTGGGTTATGCTGCAGCATGAAAAGAAATCTTATGTGGTAGAATCCTCAATTCCCAATCCACCAACCAAGGAGGTGACTGATGAATAGTTCCTTATATGTGAAAAAAATATGAACTAATTGGTCAATTTTCAATGTTTGATGTTGTTATCCATGTCTAGTTAACTCATGAAGTCCCATGAAAACATGGATTCTTATAGAATTCTTGAGCATATATGTGGTTTATATTAGGAGAGAGAAATACAAACACAATTTTAGATTTTCAATGCACCATTTCAGAGTAATCTTGCAGAAGGTTAACCAGTTGGACCTCACATAGTCATGTTAATTGGCTATATAGAGTGCCTAAATGTTCTAGGGTTTACAATTACTAAATAAATTCACACTGATCTCATTATTGCATCACTCACTCAAATCTTCTCTAGTTTTTTTTGTAAATTTTAATATAAACAACATTGAGAAGTATATTCAAGACCTGATCACTCTTCTTCACTAATTAGATAAGGAGATGAAGCATGAAAATCCATTAGTCCTTATGGTGAACAAATGGAAAGGGAAATTGAAGACCTCTAAGCCCAAAGAATCTTTACGCAATTCCAAGAATAAAATTATTAAGATACAATCAAGGGAGAATAATAATTTCTATTTCACATGTGGAAATAAAGGCCACTAGAAGAAATGATGCACCTAGCCAAGGAAGTAAGGGGAAGCTTCAGTGCATTTTTTATCGAGTGCAATTTATTTGTTTCTACAAATTTGGTATTAGATACAACCTATGGTTCTCATATATGTATTCAAATATATGAAACAAGTAGATTCAAAAATATTGAATGAGTGGAGGTAGATCTATGTGTAGCCAATGTAGCTAAACTTTCTGTTGTAGCTATTGATGGCTACTAGCTCATGTTTCCAACTAGAATAATATTTTTTTTAAAAGGTTGTTATTACATGACACCAATTACCAAAAACATTATTTTTGTATCCAAACTTGATATGTATGGTTTTATTTTCATGTTTGGAAATAAATGTTTCTTTTTATATATAGATAACATTTTTTATGGTAAAGAACATTTAAATAAAAGGCTTTATGTGTTGGATTACATGAACCAAATAATGATAATGAATAATAAAACTAATTCACATGAATCATACAACAACCAACTTTAGAATCATCAACTTGGTCATTTAAATTAAAAATTCTTAACTAAATTACAAAAATATGGATATTTATATTCTTTTGAACTAAAACCACTTGGTGTGTGGAACATTTCCTATTGAATAAAGGGGTGGGTACTCAAACTTCATAAATTTTATTGATTATTTTAGTAGATATGGATATGTATACTTGATGAGGTATAAGTCAGATTCCTTTGATAAATTCAAGGAAGACAAGAATGAATCTGAAACCCATTTTGGTCAAAAGATTAAGAAACTATTCTTAGAACAAAAATAAAAAATATCTTAATCAAGACTCAATTAATTATTTATAGTAATATGGGATTATATCATAAAACACTCCTCTTTATACACCTTATTGGAATGGTGTAAGTGAAATGAGGGACTGTACCCTATTGTAAATGATGAGATCAATGACGAGTCATGTGAGGTTTCCATTATACTTTTGGGGATCTGAATTAAAAACAAAAACACACATTATAAACCGAGTGTCAACTACAGAAAAAAATGGTATTCCATATGAAATTTGGCATGTAAATAAACTTGTGTTATAAAATGCATGAGTGTGGGGATGTGAAGTGTTTTTTAAGGCTATTTATGTCAAAAAAATTTCATCTAGAGGCACTAAGTGTATCTTTATATGATATCCTAAGGAAATAAGGGGATATTACATATATGAAACTTCAAATAAAAAGGTTTTGGTATAAATATGTCCCACATTCCTTGAGAAGGATCAAATATTAAAAATAGATAGTGAGAGTGAGATATACTTCAATGAATTATAGGCTCATGATAAAAAAGAGTTGTTATATGAAAAAATTCTATAAATAACCATGAAAGAAGAATTTTTAGAGACAAAAATACTGCATAGGAGTACAAGAGTGGTTAGAGAACCATAACGGTACTGTTTCTTAGCCACTAATGATGGTGACTCATTATTAGTTGATAATAATGATCATATAACCTATAAGAAAGTAATAAGTGGAATATATGTTTCCAAGTAGAAAGAATTCATGAATTCTAAAATGAATTCCATATACCAAAACCAAGTCAGGGTTTTGGTGGATCTTATAGTAGATGTAAAGTCCACTAGATGTAAATGGGTGTTTAAGAAGAAACTGAACATGGAAGGGAAAGTAAATTCCTATAAGGAATTACTGGTAGCAAAAGGGTTTAAACAATATCAAGGCATTGACTATGATGAAACATTTTCACCAGTTTGAATGTTGAAATCCATCATAGTTCTACTTTCCATTGCCACCTTCCATGACTATGATATTTTGAAAATTAATGTCAAAACAACCTTTTTTAATGGGAACCTTTAGGGAATATTTCTATATGACACAACCTGAAGGGTTTGTGACTCAAAAGGATGATAATAAGAAATTAAAATTAAAAAAAATTATGTATTAAAGAAATAATCTGGGTCATGGACCATTTGATTTGATAAATCCATAATGGAATTTATTTTCATAAATAATGAATGCGAGCCTTGTGTCTATAATCGATTTAGTGATATTGATGTAATTTTATTAATAGTATATGTTGATGACATATTACTTATTGGAAATGAGATATATTTCTTACATTCTATTAAGGCTTGGTTGAATAAATGCTTCTCCATGAAGAAATTAGGTGAGATAACATATTCTTGGTATTACGATCCATCGTGATAGATCCAAGAGGATTCTCAGCCTAAGGAAAAGTACATATATTGACAAGATACTAAAGAGGTTCAGTATAAAACAATCCAAGAGGGGATTGTTTCCATTATCACATAGAATTCATATTTCTAGGAAAATGTGTACTTAGACACATAATAAAAGAAAAATAATGGCAAGGATTTTGTACGCATCGACAATTGGGTTAGTCATGTATTCTATGCCTTGTACTAGGAAAGATGTTACCTACACCTTAAGTGTGGTAGGAAGATATATAGCTGACCTAGGTGATCTTCATTGGATGGAATCCAAGACTATCATTAAGTATCAAATGTGTACTAAGGATATGTTCTTGATGAGTAACTAGTCATAAGAGGATATGCATATTCTGGTTTTGAAATATATCAAGATGATATGAAATTGTAAACATGATATATATTCACTTTGAATAGAGGTTCTATGATATAGAAGAACTCCAAGTAGGATGTGGTCACAAATTCTACAACTGAATCTGAGTATATTGTAGCTTTTGAGTGAGATAAATAAGAAATATGGATACACAACTTCATCTAAGAGATTGACGCGGTACATAGTAGTAAAGATACCATCACAATCTATTGTGATAATACTGTAGTGGTGTCCCTTGTTGAGGATCTAAAGTCACATCAGTGGATAAATAATATACTTCATAATTATCATGTATTTAATAGATAGGTGAGGTTTCAACGAGAAATATTTCCATATAATACAATGCGATTGACCACTTGAATAAATCCTTTACTCATAAGAAACATGGTTATCATGTGAAGTTTAGCGTATTGAAAGTTTAAATTAGTTGGCTCTAATCCAAGTGAGAGTTTGTTAGAGTTGGTGTCCTAGGAACATTTATTTGTAATTTTATTACATGAATATTCAATGATTTGAATATTAATAAAATATATTATTATGTATTGTAAATTGTTCCACATGACATTAATGTAATAATGTATTAGAGTATACGTTGTATTGATAAGGTTATAACAGTTCCCCAATATAATGAGAACCTTGAAATAACATGAAAATATTCTTAAATATAGTTCTACAGCTGGATAATGTACTATGATAGGGTACATAGTATGTAGAATGTCAAGTGAAATTACTCATAAGAGGATGGGGCTTATTCTCACAAAGTTCTCACTTGGTAATCTAAAAGATAAAATATTATAAGAACATACCCACCAATAAAAATTATGCATGTTTTGGTGTCATCATATATTCCAATCTAGGAGCATGTGTAACGATCCTTAGAATTTAATATTATTATTAATGTTGTTATGACTCATTTATTTAGATGTATTTCATAAACCATGACAATGATAGTTCATATTGAAGTTGGATACATTGGGTGTGTCATAAGTGACATGTTATTAATGAATAAGTCGAGAAAGGATTTGTCCTTTACATCTTTATTGAAGTTTATATCTCAACCCTTTTATTAGAATATAACCATCACATTAAATTCCATGGCCATGGTGAAACAATGTTATTATTTTAGATATTCAAATAAAGACGTATCAAGCACATAAGTTGATGACACATATGTGAAGCCTTCTTGATAAGATACTAAGACAAAGTGATTATATTAGACAGTGAGGATTCATATAAGGTTGTCATTTTTGTGACATTAAGTTCTTTCTCTTGGGTTCCTTGACCCATTAATATATAGTAATCTAGGAATTTAGGTGATCTCGCCTAATGCCAATGAGAAATAATTCTAGAGGGCTACACACTAAGTATTCTCATTGATCTCAATTAAATACTATTTAAATTTAATTAATGGAATAAATATTATTCTCAAGACCAAAGAACAATTTTATTCAAGTTTTATCAATCACATAAATTAAATAAATATTTATTCAATGGATTGTGATTAAAATATAATTATTTAATTTATTAAATATTTAATAATTTTTTTTCACTAGTTTGTGGATAAAATATTTATTTATAAGTAAAGTGTTTATTTAGGTATTCAATAAATTTTAATGAGTTTTAATGGACCAAGACCACATCCGGTGAAAAATATTAATTTATAATCCAGTTAAATAATATTTTTTTATTATGTAAATTATCACATGCACTATAAAATAATAATAATAATATTATTACTATTTTGGCATGGGTTTTAATAAATATTATTATATTATTTAAGGGCATAAATGAAATTAAATAATATTTAACATAAACCCTAGCTCTATAAATAGATGGTTATGTCTATTGTATAGGGTGGTTGAAAATTGAGAACATAGAATCATTAAGCATAACAGAATTTTATCTCTCTCTCTTAAACTTATCCTCTCTTATTATCAAGAATGAGAGAACCCATTTCAATTTCGAAGGATCTTGGAGTGATAAAGACAAACAATGCAAGATTATTGATTCTCCATGCTAGCACCCAAAAATCAATTGGAATTTCTCGAAGACTAAATGAGCATGTGTGGATCACTGCTAGATGGATTTTATACTTTAATCCTCCTAACACAGCAAAGGTAATCCGAGAAGGGTTTTCATACAATCAACATCATATTCAAAGAAATATCCTTGATGAGGTAATTTATTTTTTCAATCTAAATAAGTTAATTATAAATTTAATGTTCAAGATCCACTATTGGGGTTTTTAGAAACTATAAATTAAAATAAATTTTAATTTAACACCCACCAAAGGAACTTCCACTATACTTGTAACCATCATCTACATGGTGTGTTGGCCATATGGTCATGTCGTGTAGGACCTTTGTATGCATAATAAGGGGTCATGCCATGTACACTGCCAAATACCCCATGTGAGGCACATGGCATGTATAAGTACACACCATGTTGTGATGCACACAATGTACTAGAGGGTACACAATGTGTATCGCTAGACTACACGACCTAGTGATTCGGTTATACATGTCGAGTAACAACTTAGGAAAACATGCATGTGTAGGGTGTGGGATATGACCTGTACTACAAGTTAACTTGAACATTCATTCCACAGTACACAACGAGATAAATATTCTTAGTGTAAATGCCATGTACACCATGGTACACACTGTGTACTTTCCTTTTCGGTTGTATTTTAAGTGTTTTCTCACCCTAGAGATGTATTTGGAAAAATGATAGTCCATTTTGAGTATCTTTATATATAGAATATGATGGGGAGGTTCACTTATCGGTTTAAGTCCATTGGTGAGATGATTCAGGGTAAGTAGAGGATTTTCACAGTATGTCGATGACTATAAAAATCAATAGGTGATGTAATAATGGTATGAGAATAGTGTAACCCTTAGGAAATGTTCTTATTCTAAGGAATGGGACCCTCATTTGGTTTCATAGATTGATACCCTCCAGGAGTTTGTTAACAACTATGGGTTCATAGAGGATCGGGGGTTAGGGGCACAAAAGTTTGAGCTGATCATGGGTGAAACCTATTCATATCCAAACAATTTAAAGGGTCTTGAGGGTGGATATTAGACTTGATATGATTTTTCTTCTCCTTGTGAACCATCATGTTAGAATTAGTGCATGTTTTTTGGAGTCAGAAGATGAAGAAACTAGCCATTCCCTCCCTATTCATATTAGCCTTCATATCTAGTCTTCAGTTAGGATGGTAAGTATCCCCCCGCCACATGTTTTGCCCCATTTTGTGACCATGGTAGATGGAGTGGTGATTATAGATTATTATTGGTGGAAATTTTATCAGACCATCAATTTTTATGATTATGTGGCGTGAGTAGTATGGAATGAGGTTTTGATACTTCTATGAGATAGTTTATTAGGATGGGATTCAGATCTTCCCATGAAATAATAGAGTCAGTACTCCCCCAGAGGTGTGGGGTGAAGAACCTCCATGCTAGACCAGGGTTACTTGGATCTCTCTCCTTAAGGTGTGATCTAATTCATGTAGGGTTCATTTGCAGTATGGTGGCACAATGCTAGAAGTTGGTGGGTGGTATAGATGATGCAGTGCTGTGGGAAAATACTCCCTCAGTTTGTTTGTGTGATCTTGTTATATATAGTTTCCCTGTGATGATTATGATTTTTATATTATAATTATGATCAATAATATTGAGTTTTGTGGATGGTTTATATTCCCGGAGGTTTGTGAAGTATAGAGCACACCTGCTCTACTATTTCGTTCTGTTTTCTTAGATAAGATGGGTCGTTCAGGCAAAGGTTTTCTTTTATCTATTGATTAATCTTTCCCTTTGAGTGTGGATAGAATGCAAGGATTTTATCTTGGATAGTAGAATAGTTGATTGGGTGTTTTCCATCGTATATATTTCCCCATGGATTGAGGTTTTGATTTCCCTGTTCATGGGTTAGTGGGTGTTGGGCACTAAGGGATGGAGGTTCCAGTGTGATTTATTTGACGCAAGGCCTCATTATAGGAATAATAGAGTACTAGATATTTTATTTATATGCTCTGAAAAATATTCTGGAAATAAAATTATTGAAGAGGGTGTAGTTCTGGGTATAGTGTTATTCTATTTGATGGGGTATACCTTTCTAGATCCCCGGGGTGTGATAATGAGTTTTTGGATGCTGGTCCCCTTTTGTAGACCAATGGGAATGATCTTCTATGCATTGGATGAGCATAGAGGAATCTCCCTCTAAGGTTTTCAGAAAGGGAGCTGTCTTCCCCCACAACGTGATATTTGTTCATCCAGTCCCCAATCGATATAATGATTGAGTGTTGGGGTTCTCCTCGGTAGTCCATTTAGGGGTTAAATGGTGGTCTTCTTGTGAGGTGGAGTGGTAGTTTCCTCCTTGAGTGTTCTCCACCCTTATTGAGTCAGGTGACTATATACTTTGACATTACTCATTCCTTAAATTGTTTCTTGGCTTCCATTTTTGTTTTTAGGTTGTCCGACTGGTTATTTTTATACTCACCCTTATATGGGCTTTGTGCCCACATTTGTTTTTTTCTATGCAAATGATGTATAGGTTGGTGGCCCTTTGGACTTAGAGTTTGAGTATTGGTGAGCTCAGAGAGTTTCTTTGAAAGTGATTCCTGGGATAGTGGTTAACATGACATAGTGATCCCCCCTTTCCATCATATTTGGTCAATTTTCATGCTCCAGCGAGGTCAAGTTTCTCTGTGTTGATTTGCAGTCTCCTACTTATGAGTCATTACCGAATATGTATGAGTTATTCTAAAACTATGTACAAGTGATTTTGTGTCTATGTATGAGTGATTTAAATGTGTGTATTAGTCATTCTATTATGCGCACAAGTATTTTTCCTCCATGTACGAGTGATTATTATATATGATTCATATGATATTGCATATGATTTATCCAACACTTTGGAAAATTTTAAACTCAAAATAGAATAAAATCCAATTATAAAAATATATTGAAAGACTAATATAATACATTTAATCTTATTAAACACACTTAAAGAAAATAATTAGTAAAATCAATAGGGGTTTTGGGATCATAAAAAATCATGATTAAATTTGATATGTTAGAACAAAATTAACATGTTCAATAATCTACCTCTTCTTGATGATCACAAAACCCATAAAATTAAAAAAAATCAAAGATATTAGAGAATAATTCCATTGATCTAATTTTACAAATTAATGTTTTTTATAATTACATAGATAAACTTTAAAAGTTACATTTTACAGAATAATTTTAAATACTATACTTCATACTAAAATAAATAAGTGAGAATTGATTGAAATTTTATGTTTCCTAGTATTCTACCCCCTTTTTTAATATCAAAAAAGAAAGTAAAATTCATGGGTAAAACACATTTCATTTAGTACACTAAACTTAGAGAACATGCCATTAAAATAAACATAATTTGACATTAATTTTTATTAAATAAATAAAAATATAATTACATTGAGAATCAAAAACATTTTGAACAATAGAAAACAACCAAAAACATAAATATATAAATATTTAGGATTATGGATTGTATTGGATTAAGGTTCTAGTGAAAGTTTTATAGAGAGTACAATAGGTTATTTAGAAATAGGGACTACAAGTCTTTGTATAGATAGATGAGTTTCAACTCCTGAAGTGGATCTAGAAGAAACTACAACTTCTCCTATAGTAGAATATTTCATGGGTTACTCATGAAAGGACCTATATAGAGTAAAAATATCCTTTAGAATATATCTGGATTCAAATGACCTCTTTGAAGGATTCATTACAATATATTTGTGCTTTGTAAGCTCATATAGAGATTTACCATGCATCTACAACCACTGAACTATTTCATCTTTTAAAAAGTTAAAAAAAATTATAAAACCTTGAAGAAGATCTTCTTGATTCACATAGTTATGTAGTCTAGCAAGATGTTCTTGTTTCAAAGAGTCTTCCATTATTTTCATTAGAACTTCCATATGAGTTTATGAAATCAATGAGATTGTAATAACAACCGGTATAGAAACTAAAGGTTGTACCTGGTGAATTACCAACTTCTTTCATTTGGAATTAATAATCTTGAAATTCTCATTAATATATTTTTTAATTCCCTAAAAATTTCCAAATATATATGAGTAACTATAAGGTTCTCAACATGAGTTTCATTTAAATAAGCATAGACATATTTAACAAATTCAATCAAATCCTCCAAAGTTTTCTTAATTTTATCAAGATTTTGGTTCCTAATCGAAGTAACACAGGAAAATTCAATCACCAAATTTTTCTTAAATTATTGAAATTTTATAAAAGGTACTATGTCACATTTAAAATATTTAATTTTTCCTTCCAACATATTCAAATTTGATGAAAAATGTCCTAACTATTCTTTAACAGTTTCAGTCTCCTTCAAAACAAAAGATGACACATCTGAGTGAACTAGTTAAGTAGTGGGAAATTTTTTGATTAATCAAATCGAGAATTTATCATCTTATTCATCAAATAAAAATATTTTTATGACATAATATTATCCTTAATTTTAGAAAAATTAGACATCATTTCAGATTTCATATAAAAAATCCAACATTATAAATTAAATTCTCATTTAAATTTTCAGTTTTTCTCCAGATGCTTTAAGATTTGAATTTAAACCATTAATCAAATATTTAAAAAAAAAATAACTTGGATTAAATTTAAACATTAAAACCCTATAATTGATCATCAAATCCATAAATTCCTTCATCTATATTAATAAATGGTTCTTCTTATCCTCTATAACGATCACCGGGTGAGGGAATTACTTTAGACACTACTTATATGTCCCTTTTAAATTTTTTTCCATAATATTATTCTAATGAATCTAAAATATCATCTATGATAGGATAATAATTTTTAGATAGCATTTCTTGATGATACTAAGTAACATATACTTCATTAAAAACTGATATCTTCTCAACAACTATGACAAATTCTTCTTTATGCATAACAATAACTTCAACTATTATTGCATCTACAAAAACCTTAAGATATATATAAAATTCAGTAGTTTTGTCTTAAATAAAGAGTACATTTTCGACTACTATCATGAACCAACCTATCAGGGCCCGCCTGATTGATGATTACACGAGTGTGAAGCACCAAGCCTACCTCTAATAGGCTAGGGGATGGTGAAAAAATGCAGAGTAGGCAATGTTGAAATGGAAGACCTTTTCCAAAGTACCCATACAAACAAAAACAACCATCTATATGTAATAATTTAGAGATAATAATAAAATACTAAACATCTATAATTTAAATCATGCATGAAACAACCTCTAGGAAAGTATCAAAGTGCAGCAGCAAGGTATATAAGTGTAAAGGGAAAAAACACATAGCCAATTAGAAGTGAATTCCAAAACTGAAAACAACTGAATAAATGGAGACTAAAGAGTTCATGGACTTCAATATCTAAGGATAACCATTTAACATAGCTAGATATTATAGGAAAAACTATGCTTCTCCAAAACCTAGTCCACCAAGGTCACCACCGATCTATTTGTCATTTTTATAAGACACAACATGTTCTGGTGAATCCCATATAGAGGTGATTATATAAATACCCATTAGTACACTATAAAAACCAATATAGGATAAATACATTGATACAAGAGCCATCTAAACCCATAAGTAAGAGGTAATCGAAACCAAACATCTGATATGCTCATAAAGAAACCAAAATAAGAAAGAAAGGGGATCTCTATCACCACATCCCAGCTAAGAATGATGAGTTATACTATAGCTCCAAAGGTCCATATCTGATTCCCAACATCAAGTTAAACCATACCATAATCCATGTGGAGGTCTAATAAATCCCCACTTTTATCCACACTTGAGGGGGAACAATCTTCAATGGAGTACCTGCTCCCTACTAGAGCTCGATGACGGGGATGCCACTTTGTAGACATAGGACCCACACCCTATATAGTAAGGGAGGTTGAAAACTCTACATGTACAATGAGTATAGGGGACCTATGACCTGGTGTGATAGGGAGTTTCCAGCCCCAATTTCTCTCAAATAATCTGTCATGATCACTACTATCAGCCAAGCATTGTTGAAATAAGTGTATTCTTGAAACACCTTGTGTCATATCTATAATTCCAAAAGGAAGTCCACCATTTAATTCTATGTGGGAAAATAATTAGGATATGAAACTTGGGGTCTAAATATGAGTCTCAAAGAAAGAGATACATAGGGTGGAATATTATGATGGAGATACATGGTGTGTACCTAGGGTTACACAACATGTGACCTCACCTGTATACCTGGTCATTCCCTTGCTTTCACATGTATTGGTTGGACATATGGGACTAAATAGAATTTATTGGTGGTATAATACATGTATTAGTCACCCGAGGCCTTACCATGTCCTTCTGGACTGTACCCATGTACTTCAGCCCGTCCATGTGTACATTGGCGGTGCCTATGTACCTTGGTCATGTCTGAGTACATGAATGTACCTTTGTACTCTGGATGTGCCCATTTTCTTGGTCATTTCTATGTGTTTGGTTGTGTCTATAATTGTGTACTCTTGGAGTATACATCGAGCAACCAACACTGGTTTACATAGTGTGTGTGGGGTCATACATGGTGTGTGATATTTATCTCTTCTTGAAACCCCATCCACCACAACTAGGGGACTATACTACATATGTTCTTTACAGTACAAGCTGTGTATCTCATGTTTTTCCAGAATCCAAGGAAAGCTTCGTGCGTCTCTCCCTCACTATCTATGACATCATTTACACCTATATTCACACCAGATAACTCATATCCAGGGAAAAACATGCTCGATCCATTGCCTATTGCTATATTTCAGCCACCTGATCCCTATGCAGCTCTTCATATCACATCAAACCTATCCCATGGATTAATAATGAAGAACCGGCCTCTAATCCATGTCTCTATCACCCATAACCCACCTCACATCATGATCTATTTGAAAAATAATGATCCATATTTTAGGAATTCATCTACCATGATTCTGGGGGTTTGATCATGCTTGAATCCAACCTAATAATATAGAACCATGATCCCATAGAAAAATGATGAAGAAAATAAAGAATGGAGGAAAAAATGCACAATAATGAAGTGAATACATCATTGTAAAATATGACCTTGACCAATGATTACATAATCATGGAATCCATGGGTTAAAAATGTGTAATTTTAGAGAAATTATATCAAGAATACCAACATATGATAGGGCTCATCTGAAGGATATAAATCGCAGAGAAAATAAAACAGATATACAAATTCATTCTTATCTAATAGAATAAATTAGAAAACCAAAACATAATGATTCATACCTCAGGATTAGATCAATAATTACTGAAGAAAACATATATTACCAATGAATATGATGATCCCATAACATTCGTCGTTCGTCTCATGATTCACCTCAATCTGTTTATCATCGATCTATGATCCCTATCCACCCATGAAGAAAACTACATAATCCTCTATAATATCATAGGGTTATTCATATAACCCTATAGATTATTCATAATAAGGTATTTATAAGGGGGAATTAGGTTTTGGGATATTAATTAAATAAATAAATTAAATTAAATAATTCACCTAACGCACCTACCAACGACTACCTCAACCGAACGTCTGATTCCAAAAAACTTTATGTCACGTTTAGGGTAAAACCTGCATACAAAAATCAACCGTGGTATCATATTTACCATTTGAGGTCGCAAGCAATGGTAAAACCATTTATTCCAAAAATATGAATGCACATGAAATAATATATTTAATATTTTTAATATATCAATACTGAGCCTCCATGAGCCCCAGAATCTCACACCGACTCAACACCCAACTCATAAGAATATTTTTTAACATATTAAAAGTATTACAAATAAAAAATAGAGTTGTTAAATTATCCCATCCTTCAAGGTTTTTTACCCTAAAAATCACAAGCTACACAAAAAGGTGGGGGGTAATGAGCTCACATCTGAATATCACGCTCTTAAGAGCTCTCCTGCATGCTTTGATGATGCCAAATCACATCAACCAAAGGGATAGTCCATCCATGCAATATCCTATCCTTATGATCCTTGATTTCTAATGGGTACTCAAAAAAGGTGGCTCTATACTCAATGTTGAACTCACCCTAGTCAATAATATGCATCAGATCATGTATGTACCTCATATGCGACACATAAAATATGTCATGAACTCAGAATAACTATGAGTGAAAGTATAAGTGATAAGAAACATCACCAACCCTTCATAGGATATAAAATGACATGATGAACCTCAAGTATTTCTTGATTCCCCAACCAAATCTCCACAATCCTTTCTATGGGGAAAATCTCAAGAAAACATGGTCTCCCTGCTCAATCTTCAAAGGTCTATGACATTGGTCTATATAATAATTTTATTCAGATCTAGGTTATCCTCATATGATTGTGGATCACTTGTACTTTCACCACCATCACCTTCACCATCTTCATCCTAATAAGAGATGTCTCAACTATCTCAATATAGCTTAAGGGTGACCTATAAGGTCTCCCATATAGGGCCTCAAGATGTTCCATGAAGATAGTGGAGTAATAGATGTTATTATAAGAAATATTTAATAATGGAAGATGGTAATCCCAGCTTAGGACAAAGTCTAACACATAGGCCCTCAACATATCCTCCAATACTTGGATAATCTACTTGGTTTTCCTATCTGTCAGGGGGTGAAATGAAGTACTTATCCATAATCTGGTTTCAAAAACCTCATGTAATTCCCTCCGAAGTTGTGATGTGAACCAAGAATCATGGTTGGAGATAATCTTTAAGGGAAACCCATGAATTTAGATGATCTATATCACATAAAACTACCCTAAATTATCAACTGAACTCTACTCCCTGATGGAATTAAAGTGTGATGACTTGGTAAGTCAGTAAAAAACCACCCAGATAGCATAGTTTAATCTTGATGTATGTGAAAGAACTATCATAAAATCCATAAATATGCCATCCCACTTCAACTCTGGGATCTAAAGAGGCCATGTTAAACCTTCCAAAACCTGTTTCTTAGACTTTACCTACTAAAATTTGAGACACTGAGAGACAAACTTAGCAATAATCCATCTCATTCCAGACCATCAAAACTACCAATGAAGGTACTTGTACATATTAGACACACCTGGATGTATAAAAAAAGGGTATATATGAAACCCCCTCATCAATTCCTCTTAAAACATAACTAGAAACAATTTCCATCTGTAGAAAAGGATGACATGATCCACTCCTTTATAAAATCCATTTGATGTGTCTCCTAAAGATATCTGGTCATGTAGAAACTCATAGTTGATATCTCCTAAATAATCATCTATCACATGCTTAATAAGTAGTAGAGAAACTAGCATCGACTAAAGATAAGCTACACTCCTCTCCTCCACCAGGGTCAACTATAACAGATCCAACTGTTTAAAAACTTCCTTTACTAATCAAGAATGAGACTTCCCACTCAAGGCATCTTCCACCATGTTACCCTTCTTAGAAGTATAGACTATCTCAAAGTCATAATGCTTTAGGTACTCCAACCAGTTCATTTGTCTCAAGTTAATATCTATTTGAATGAATATGTACCTAAGACTCTGATGTTCTAAGTAAATTAAAAAAATGATCTCCCAAAAGATAGTTCCTCCACATATTTAGAGTGAAGACTACCACTACCAACTCTAAGTTGTGATTTACATATTTATGATCATGGGGTCTCAATTTATTCAACCCATAAGAGATAACTTCCCGTATCTACATCAAAACACAACCGATAAAAACTTTAGAGGCATAAAAAGACACTATATAATCAATGACCTCCTATAGTAGTATCGACACTGGAGCACTAGTAAACCTCTTCCTTAGCTCTTCAAAGGATCCCTAACAATATTTGGTCCAAACAAATGGATTCCCTTTTTGGGTTAAGGTAGTCAAAGGGGAAGAAATCCTAGATAATTCTTCCACAAACCTATTATAGTACCACACTAAGATAAGAAAACTCCACACCTATGACACACTCTTGAGCGGTTCCCAATAAATCACCACATCATTATTTTTCAAATCCACTACTAAACCATGATCATAGATGACACCCTAGAAAGTGAACATCACAGAACCAAAACTAAAACTTTGAGATCTTACCATTTACTTGATTCTCCCAAACTAAGTCCAAGGCCAACCTCAAATGCTTTGCATGCTCCTCATTAGACACAGAGTATACAAGTATGTTATCAATGAAGAAAACCACGAATTGGTATAAGTGGATGAAAGTTTTTTCTCATAAAATCCTTGAATATAGTGGGGGAATTAATCACACAAAAAGGAATAACTATGAACCCATAGTGTCTATAGTGATATCAGAATACCATATTTGGAATATCAACCACATGCACCCTCAACTAATGGTTTCTAAACCTGAGATCAATCTTTGAGAACCAACTTTCACCTTTCAACTGGTTGAAAGGGTTACCAATCCTTGGAAAAGGGAAATTTTTCTTCATAATTACCTAAATTAGGAAATTATTGTAAAAAAAATCCCCAAAATCTTTCCCACGTTTTTTATGAATGAAAATAGAGTTTCCTAGGAGGGCACACCAGGTCAGATAAAACCATTCCTTAAAAGGTCCTTTAACTACACCCTCAGATCCTAAAGCACAGTAGGTGATATCTGATATGTTTTATAATATATTGGTGTGACCCTGAGGTGAAAGTTGATACATAAGTCAATATACCATATCATAGGTAGTTTCGAAAAATCTTTAGAAAATACTTCTATATAATCCTCCACCACTGTTGGAAGTTAGATTCTTGAAGAGCCTACTATTCCAAGGGCTAAAATTGGAAACTGATGGGTGATAGGTTGCAACTTTCTGCTTTCAATCCCTACTAACTAAAACATACGATCTCTCTTTCCCAGAAAGGATAATCTCATACCATCTATATAATGGAATATAACTTGCCTATGATGATAGTATATTTGGTAATACTCCATGGATAACCAGTCCATACCCAAGATAACATCATAGGGTTTCATCACAATGACCAAGAGATCCCATGATAAAATCTATCCACTAAGCTTCAATTTTCTCTATTGGAAGATGTGATATATAGAATAATCACTCCTTGTAGGAACATATAGCCATACCTTCTAGGATAAAGTGTCAACTAGAAGCTCTAACTATAACACATGGGATATTGATATGAAGGAATGACTTACTCTTGTGTCTATAAGTAATGGATAAAGAGTATAAAACACATATATCGTACCTTGAATCATCTCATGAACAACTTGATCATGTCCCTATATAGCCTATAAATGTACATGATCATGATCGCCAACCCTATGGGCCTAGTGTGGGACACCAGTTGGTGGTGGTAGAAGTATCTCATAATGTCGTCCTCCACTAGATACTCATACTTTCATAACTACACCTTCCCTTTTATTAGCACCACCTACTTGTGGTCTACCCTGACCATATGTGAGATATACCTGATCATGGTGCAACCTCTTCCATAGGGGTCCATCCACTATGTTTCTACCCGCCTTAGCACATCAGGTTAGAAAATCATGATCCATGTGACCTATAAGACCACAATTATATAATCACCCCTCTCTCAACTGACTGGATCCTCCATGTGATCCCTATTCTACAAATCCATGTGTATGAGTCCAAGAATGAGGTGGTATCCTATATTGAGAGCTTTATTAGCATCATATAGCTACTACATATGAATCTACCCCATGATTACCACTACTATATCCTCTCACCTTATGCCCCTATGCTTGTAATCTCTTGATAACTCGAGCCCGATCCAGTACTCTATCATAAGTAGAAATGCGTAGGGAGACCATACTATCATGGATGTCTCTATGAATGACCTTCTCAAAATTACTCATCTGGAAGAAACTATCTCATATCATATCTAGAGACTAATGTGTGAGGTATATGAGCCTTTCAATGTACTCCACAAACTATAATATCACCTTACTATAGCTCGAGAATCTCATTAATTTGAAAAGAGTATAATAAATAATGGTAATACTCCTCACAAAATAGCTTCAAGATGTATTTCCATGAGATTTTCATCTCAACATGAGTGTATGTAATTAGAATCCTCTGGAACCCTACTGATTTATAAAGAAGGATGGATGCAAGAAAAACCATATAATCGGTTTGGGTTTGAAAAATCCTAAAAAATTGGATCACCAACTCGAGCCAATCCTCAACTGCCTGAGGACCAGGCTCACTATAGAACCTTAACATTATCTATCACAAGAACTCATGCAATTCATTAAGACTGTGCACATATTCATCCTGACATACCAGAGCTATCATTTATCCTTCATGAAATCAATCCTTTGCTTGGAACACTAGTGGAAACAACTAATGAGGTGGTCCTTGGACTAAGGCCTCATCACCCAACTGATCATTATTATGATCTTATATTAGTATCCTAGATGGATGTTTTCGTAGAGGTATCCTAAAAGTGATTAAGACACACCATTATTAAAAAATAATATTATGAGGAGATAATTCAAGGAGGAAATAAAAGTCAAAAACCCAATCCTATATAATTCATGTACCATTTGTTCCCCACAACCAATGTCTCAGTATGTAGAGTTGACAAGAAGGTAGTTAGAGACCTAGTGTATGGATACATCATCCACCGAACCGATACTAGGTTCCTTGGCCTAAAATCTTCAATCGAGACACCCTAAAACCATTACCCTAAGTTCCCAAACCAATCATGAAAATAAGGACAAACTCTAAAATCCAACTCATGGGGAAATACCACCTTTGATACCACTCTATCATGATTTGACCCACTAGAGATTTCCTAACCAACAATGAGACAAGTGTGACACTCCAAGACCACCACCAATAGGCTAGGGATTGACAAAAAGTATCAAGTAAGAAACAATGAAATGGGAGGCCTTATCCTAAGTACCTGTATGCACACACATAACTATATCCATGAAATAGTGAACATATAATAATAAAATAATAAACATATAGAATGTAAACCATGCAAGAAAAAACCATTAGGAAAACATCAAAATGCAGAAACAAAGTACAAAAGTGTAAATGGGAAAAATATATGACCAATGAAAGCTAAAGTATAAATATGATAAAAACTCAATAAAGGTATAACGAAGAAAGCCTCACTCACAATCTCTAAGGCCAACCACTAAACATGTTCAGCTCTACTAGGTATAACTATACTCCTCTAAAACTTGGTCCACCAAGGTCACCACTAATTAGTTTGTTATCTGTATAAGACACGACATGTGTGGGAAAAAATCACATAGGAGTGAGTATATACATACCTAGTAGGATTAAAAAAAACAAATAATGGATAAATATAAAGATACATGAGTCATATCAACCCACAAGAAATAGGTAATCAAAACCCAACATTTGATATGATCATAAAGAAACTTAAATGAGAGATAAATAGGATCTCTATCTCCACAACATAACTAAGAATGATGAGTTATACTAAAGCTGTAAAGGTCCATCTATGATGCCCAAAATCATGTAAAAACATACAATAATTCATCTGGAGGGACTGCACCTCACCACTATGCTCCATATCTGAGTGGACATAATATCCATTGGAGGACCTGCTCCCTGTTGGAGCTCAATAATGGGTGGGGGGGGGGGGGGGGGTGGGGTGCCAATCCATAGATAAAGGACAAAATAATTGTGTAGTAATGGAGTTTTCCAACTCTACCTATGCAATGAGTATGGGGGACCCCACCCTCATGTGATAGGGGGTTTGCAACCCTATAATCTCTCTGATAATCCATCCTGAGCACTACTATTGGCCAATTTTCGCTGAAAGAAGCTTCATAATAACTACACATCATGTCATATATCTAATTACAAAATTAAGGTCATTATCACGTTTTACATGGAAAAATTATAAGGATAGGCTACTCCCAATCCCACATCCGAGTCCTAAAGAAAGTGATATAAAGGGTGGAAGATTTTGAGGGAGGTACATGGCATCTACCCAGGGTCACATGACATGTGACTTCACCTAGATACCTAAATATATCCTTTAATTCACACAGATTGGCTAGTTATATGAGAAGACGTGATTTTTAAAAGTGGTACACAAAATATCTTGGTTGTCTGGGGTATTCTTATGTCCTTCTGGCCCATACCCATGTACTTCAGCCTATGCTCATGTACAATTGTCGTGCTTGTGTACCCTGTCCATGTCTGAGTACATATCCGTGCCCATATACTTTGGCTGCGACTATATACCTAACTATTACTATATATGTGTACCCCTAGAGTACAAAATGAGATTCCAACACCAGGTCACATGACATTTATGGGGTCATACATGACATGTGATATTTATCTCCACTCAAAAACCTAACCGTTACAACCATGGGACTAAATGATGCGTGTTCTTCATAATACATGCCATGTATGTTGTAATTTTCTAGAATCTGAGGAAATATTTACACATATTTCATGTGTCACTATCACTACCGTTTTTACCTCTATTCACACTAGAGAACTCAGATCTAGGGCTGACTACACCCGATCCGTCACTAGTGGCTAGATTTTGGGCACCCGATACCTGTGTGAATCTTCTCATCATATCGCACATCTTCCTTGGATGAAGAAAAAATAACCGACCTATTATCCATGTCCCTATCACCTGAAACCCATATCGCATCACGATCTATCCAAAAAACAATGATCCATACACCATGCATGCATATTCCATGAATCTGAGGGTTTGGTCATACTCGAATCCAAACTAATGTTGAACTCTGACCCTATGGGCCAACTGTTAAGAACATGATGAATGGTGGGGGAAATACACAAGAACTAAGTTAATACATCATTTTATGATGCAATATTTTCCAACTATTATATTAGCATGATATCCATGGGTGAAAACAAGGAGAAACATAGGAGTAATCAGATCAAGAATACCAAAATATGGTAGGGCTCATGAAAAGGATATAAATCACAAATAAAATAAAGAATATATACAAATCCATTATTATAAAACCATATAAGGTGGAAAACCAATAAATAATGAGTCCTACCTTGGGATTAAAATAACTATTTCTGAATAAATTATCCACTAGAAATGAAGATGATGATCCCACTATGTCCATATTTTGTCTCATAATTCACCTCTATCCATTCTCCATTGATCTATAATCCCGATCCTCCAATGAAGAATGGTACCCCCTACTCTCTAATCTCATAGGGTTAGAAAGAAAACCTTGGGGATTTTTTATAATAGGGTATTTATAAGGTAGTATTAGCTTTTGGGCTATCAAATAAATAAATTAAATTAAATAATTAATTCACTTAAAGCGCCTCCTAATGACTGCCTCAATCGAATGATGGATGCCTAACAACTTTATGACATGGATAGGGTAAAAACCACATTCTAGAATCAACCGTGGTATCATATTTACCATCCCAAGTCCCAAAAAATGGAGAAACCACTTATTATGAAAATATACTTGCGTATGATATAATATATTTAATATTTTTAACATATAAATATGGAGTCTCTCAGGGCCCCAAAATCTCATGATGACTTAGTTCCTAGATCTGAAAATATTAATTTAAACATTCTAAAGTATTACAAGGGAAAAATATTTATTACCACTCCAATTCCATCAATTTATATTTTAATAGCAGTAATATCATCTACAATTACTTTAATATCATATAAGGATGATCTTTCCTCTTCAACTTAAAGACTATGAACATTAGTTACTAAACCATGAGGAGTCTAAATCTAAAAATACACATAACTAAAATTATTTTTAAGTACAATATCATGGATTCTAGCTGATACATATTTAACAATAGTAGGTAACTCTGCAACAACTCCCCTTCAAGGATCCCCCTGAAATGAAGTAGGGATTTTATCCTCATTATCTTATTTCTCCCATCTATTTTTCATAACCAAATTATTAAGTGAATCACTCTCATAAAAATCCATGTTACTAAAAATTCTAGTAGATTAATTGATATTATGATGACACTTAACAAAATCTAACATATTTAACTCAACCTATTTCTTCTCAAATGAAAAAGTTAATATCATAACACATGGATAAAAACCAACCTTCTTCAACATATTAATACAGTGATACATGCACCTTAACATGTATCTAAATAGTTTTGATTTTTCATGTTTTATAAAAATATAAAGGAGATATATATTTTAGAATAGAACATTTTCAAACTTAGTAACTCTCTAATATATCCTTATCTGATCAAACTAAAAAAAACTTTTACTAAATTTATAGACCATTAAAAAGAATTTTCATTATAGTATGGGTCAAAAATGGGATATACATGTCATCTTCATGACCAAATGAAACATAATTTTATATATTAGGGCTAAATATAAATTTATCTTCATGAGGTTAGTGGAATATTTTAGCCAATCCAATAGAAGAAATTGAAATTTCCATATCATTGACCATTTAAATAATCAAATACTCATTTTTTATGGAATTGAATTGAGAGTTATTATAAAATTATATCATTTATATCTCAAAGAAAATACATTTTTGCGTTTTATCAATCTTCAACTCCCAATCTTGAAGTATTAAAACATTATTTAGTAGCATCTTTGTGTCATTCAACCATATAAAGTCGATTGCCTTACTAGAACAAACTTTTCATTAGGTATCTATGGATTTTTATTTCTTTGAACTACGCGAGGAACCTTTTTTTATACTCTTTATTCTTCCATATACTTAGTTGAAGATTTATGGTATGAGGGACCTAGGATTATGATTCAAAGAATTTCAATTCCGGAGAGTGATTTCCAAGGTTTACAAGTGAGTGGTTTCTTGCCAAATATTGATGGAACTAAAATGATTCTTAATATAAATGTTAAATGTAACTTAAAGTGAAGTGGAAAGTAAAATAAATATTAAAAAATAAAAATTTTATAGTAGTAAGATTATTAATCTACTTAACCCGCCAAATAAATACATAAGTATAAATTAATTTAAATTATAATGCTTAATATAAATAGAACAAAATCAATTAAATTAAAATAACCCCATTAAACTTTTAATAAAATAAAATATATTAGATGGAGGAGGATTAATAAATATATATACCAGATAATTTTCCATATTAATAAATTAAATAGAAATATCATTTTTTTGTGTGATCTCTTAAGAAGTGATTCTTTAAATCAATATGTTTTTTTATTGAATGAATTATTGTATTTTTTGAAATGTTTATAGCACTTTTATTATCACATTTACTAGTAACATGATCAAAATTGTATTCTAAGTCAATCAAGGTGTGTTTAATTTGTAACACCTTTTCACAACAATTTCCATCTATTATATATTCAATTTCTTTAGGTTATAATTCAGTGGAGGTTTTCTTCTTACTTGACCATGAAACAAAATATTTACCTAAGAAGTGGGGGTTCCTAAAGTTCTTTTTCTATATAATCTTAATCCTATAAATTTATTATTATAATATGAAATAAAATCAAATCTAGAACTTTTTGGAAAAGGTATAAAAAGATAAATAGTTACTTTTAAATTTCTTAAAATTATTTTAGCATCTTTTAAATGTGATTCTTTAGGATTTACTTGAAATATGGAAATAAAGATACCAAAAAAACATAAAATCTAGTATAAAAGTTGATAAATACAACATTATCCCAATTATTACTCTGTATATCTTACTTTAAACTAGTTTTCTAGATTCATCCAAGTCAAGATTAATATTATAACTCATATGATTTTCATAAATCTTACTATTTACAATTACAAACTTATTAATTAGGCCAGGTATGTATTTAATTTGATATAAAACATTTCCAAAGTCTTTTTAATAAATTTGAAATCCAAGAATGAAATTTAACTCACCCATTATACTCATTTTAAATTTTTTTTGAGTATTGAAAATTTATTACACATTTTTTGGTTATTTTAATTAATAATAACATCATCCATATAAATTTGAAAAAGTATCATAATTTTAAGTTTTATTAAATAGTGCAGGTTCTAATAAGCCTACAAAAAACTTATTTAATAAGATAAATGAAATCAAAATTCCATACCAAGATCAAGGTGATTTTTTAAGACCATATAAAGATTTAATAAGTTTCAAAATATAATTTTGGAAAAGGGTACATTCAAAACTTAGAGGTTATTCATCATAAACTTCTAATATAAGAAAACCATTTAGAAAAGATTATTTTACATCCATATAGAAAAGTTTAAAATTAATATATGATACATAATCTAAAATATTTATAATGGCCTATATCCTAGTTAGGGGATACAATTTTCCTCATAATCAATCCATTATTCTTAATTATATCCTTTAGCCACTAATTTAGCCTTATTTCTAATCATTACAGCATGATCATATTGTTTATTTATAAATATCAATTTAATTCCTATAACTAGGTAATCTGAGAGATTATACACTAATTCCCAAACCATTTTCCTCTTAATCTAGTTTAATTCTTCTTGTATTTCTAAAAACTAGCTCTCATCACACAAGGATTTATTTATAGTTTTGGGTTCAAATTAATATAATAAGATAAAAAATTCATCAAGTTTTCCATCACACATTTTATTTCTAACTCCATTATCAAGATTTCATATAATATTTTCTAAAGGGTGTGGTTTAAAGGTTCTTGGATTTCCTAGGAAGAACACTTTCATGTTCACTAGTTTCCAACCTTTTAAGACTTGTTCATTCTCATTCTTGGTTTATATCACCATCCATTTTATTGTAAAAAATCTGATCAAGTCTTAATTTTTTCATAGAATGACTAAGTTTATCAATTTGAGTTCTCTTAGGATCAAATTGACCACTTTTATCAAATTTCACATGAGTAGATTCTTAAACCATACTTGAAGTTTTGTTGAAAATTCCATTGGCTTTAAAAGAGGAATAATAACCAAGAAAGATTCATTCATCAAATTTTGGATCAAACATACCAAGATTAGACTTGGGGTTTTAGATAAAAACCTAAAATCCAAAAACATTGAAGTATCTATATTATTCCATAGCCTATAGGGTTTTTATTTTTAGATAGGTCTTATTAAAACTATGTTTCTAACATAACATGTTGTCTTAATTTCTTTATCCCAAAAATGAGTAAGTATGATATATTCACATAACAAAGTTCTTATAATTTCCCATAATGTACTATTACTACTTTCAGCAATAACGTTATGTTGAGGTGTCCTAGGGAAGAAAATGTATGTTTAGTAACATGTTTTGATTTTTTTAATCAAATTCATTATTTTTAAACTCCATCCCATGGTTACTTCTCAAAGAAACAATTTTGGTAACCTTTTAATTTTAAACTAGTTTTCAGAAATATATAAATATATCACAAGCCTCAATATTAATCCTTAAAAAGTAAACACATATAAATTTATTAAAATAACAAACCAAGACATAAATTTGTGATTCTCCCCCAAGGATTTTTGTTCTAGATAGTCTAAATAGATCCATGTGGTTAATTTATAAGGGTATATAAATAGAAAACTCTTTGATATATTTGAAATAATATTTTTGTTTCTTTCTAATTTTACATGCATCACATATCTTCTCGTTATCAATATTTATTTGAGGCATACCATAAATCAAAATTTTCTTACATAAATTTCTCAAAGAATAAATATTGTAATATTTAAGTCTTTTATGGGAAATCCATGATTCATTTATTTTAACATTAAAATAGTTTAAATTTTGTTTACAAAATGAATCAACATTAAAGGTATACAAATTTTCACTTCTTGGTGCTCAAAAATCAAGTAAGTTACCATTAAAAACAAACCAATATTATTAGAGAAATCAATAGAATAACCATCATAAAAAAGTTGAAAGATAATTACCAAGTTATGCTTTAAACCTTCTACATAGATAACATTTTAGATGAAGATATAATCTAGATCTATAATATATAAAACTTTAATAATATTTCCTTTAGAACCATCCACTAAATGTGAGATAAATTTGATTAATATTCGATAATTAGTGAAAGTTTAAAAAATATCTACTCATATTCCATGAAAAATAACTATATATTTAACACTTTACATTACTATTTTTATGAATTATTCCTTTAAAAAATATAAAACCAAAATATTTTTTGGAATCCATATACACATGGGTCTAGTAGTGTTAGGTATTAAATATCCGAGTAACTAGATCTAACTATAGTGAGCCGAAATTATAGCTTCAATTTTTGGTAAATTATTAGTTATATAATCATTTTTGATTGTACTGAATTAAGGGTTTATAATAGTTCAATAATTAGTATATTTTCATATTATTATAAAATAAAAACAATTGAAAATAGGCATGATTTTAGTTTTTTATATTGTAAAAAAAATATATGAACATATTGGGACTTTCCCCATTACAACATATACCAAGTTTACCTTTTTTAGTTTTTTTCTTTCTAAGTATTTGATTGAGCAACCCCCTAGTAAAAATAATTGATGTTTTTTTAATAAATTTGGAATTAGATATTAGTTATTTAACTTTTATGTCATGTATATAACATATATAAATATAATTATCTAAATTAGATTTTAATTTTGAATTTTGTTTGGATAAAACTTCTTTTTCATTGGTAACAATATTATGATATTTTTTAAGTGTATTATGATTTTTCTTTAGGGAATCATATTTATGTTTTAAAATGGATTAATATTCATTAAATTCTTTATAATAATAGTTTTCAAACTTAGATTCAGATTATTGATCATAATAAAAAACATTGAACCTTTTTTTAAACTAGGAAACACATATTTTTCTCTTATTTTTATGGAACATTCTATAAATAAAAATAAAGGTTATCATTGGAGTTTTCAAAATTACTAAATTTTTATTTTATATATTTATTTTTTTCCTCTTTTAATATGATTTTATTTGAAACTTCTTCTTAGATTTATTCTTCTCTTTAATACATAGAAAATTTGGTTTAATGGGTCCAATCTTTTTTGCATTCATAACATCTCACTTCCTTTGTATTACCATTATATTTATTATACTTATTTAAGGATTTATCGAATCATATTTTTTTCTATAAATATTTCTAAACTTACTTTTAAACTAGGAAAATTTATCATTAGAATATGAATTTCTAGAATCTTATTCCTTGAATGAGTAATATAAAAAAATTTCTATAGCTTTATTCTCATTTTTTAAGAGGAAACATTATCCTTTTTGAATATATTATGATCATAAACTTCAACATGAATTTACACCTCATACATAATATGGATTAAAATTAGATATATCATTTTAAGATCCTTAATAAATGTAGAATACCAAAAAACTGTTGATATTACATTCATTTTGAAGGCAAGACTCTGATTTTTTAATACATGATCTGGTTTAGGAACAACAATTTCCAAATTAGAATCATTATTTAAAATATATATATTTATTCCATTAATCTAGGTGATGAATTAAATTTAAATAATCCTAAACATGTTAAACATTAGTATGGAATTCATACACCTGAGCTATCTAAAACTATCTATTCTATCATAAGAAATAACTATGGTCTCCCATATATCATGAAATGTAACACACTGTGAGACTATGTTAAAATCCTTAGGACCTAAACCAAAAATGATAAAATTCATGGATTTATAATTTATATCATAATCACCTTATTAATTTTTACTCCATATTTATGATTCTACAATAGGAATTTTATAGGGTTTAAAAATATTCATACATACTTTTAATCCAAGTTTCTTTAAACAAATAACCATTCAATATTTCTATTAACCATAATTATATCCATTTAAATAAGGATATATCACCATGGAAATAAGTTATATCATATTTTCTATTATATCAATTATATATTGATCTTAGAGCATCAACTAGTAAAATATGAGAACTTGAAATTCCACACTCTGATACCAAGTTTTATCCTAGTTGTGTTTAAAAATAACTCAAGAGGGGGGGATTGAGTTATTTAAATTCTTTTCAAATAAAAACCCCCCTTATAAAATATACTTAAATATGTACCTATATAATTTAATTATACATATAGTGTAAATAAATGAAAATAAGGAGTTAACAAAAAATATTTTTATATTGGTTCTGGACAATAAGAAATTCTCCTAATCCACTATTCTAATGATCAATGAGACATTGGTGTTTTTTATTATAATATTTTTCCTAGGTAATACAAAAAATGAGTGTAAGAAGATTCGACATGGTACATGGGATTTAAAAGTTTATTTTGGGATATACATTTATAAGACCTGTACATAATCTTTATACCACACTCAATACATAGAGTGCACACTTACAACAATAATAAAGAGTATATAAAAAAGAATATAGTTCAACACAAAAATTAAATAAAAAACTAATAAAAAAATAAAAAAATAAATAGAATGAATAAGAATTTAAAATGCAACTCCAAAAATATTCATCAACTGCAAAAAATATACATCAAGAACAATATAAATAGTACTATGTTTTTCTTCTTCCTCTAAATAAATAGAAATATCGAATGAATAGGAAGAGGAATAGATGCAGTTCTCAAGAGAGAAAAATCAATCACTTGATCAATGCTATATATTTTTAATATCATGTTTTTTTCCATTTTAAAAATAATATCTGCATGTTATTTGTTTTTTCTAGCAACAAGTATATATACAATAATAAAAAAAGTAGGTTAATAGTAGTCAACATTATTCTTCTTGAAAAATCATAACCATGTGAATGTTGGAGTGGCTTGGTCTTCCTTAAAATTAATAACTATATTTAATGATTCAAAACGATATTCGGTATTTTATAAAATAATCCATGATTAAATTAATCCTTAAAAAATACAATAAATTTATACTTCATATGATTTATTTAAGAAAACATCATATGATTCATCTAGATTCTATTTGTGATTCAATATGCAGATGATTCATTCGACACATGAGTGGTTACCTACTATGTATAATTCATTTTGATTATGTGTATGAGTGATTTTGTGTCTATGTATGAATTATTTACATGTTCATATGATTCAATATCTTATGTATATTAGTCATTTTATTCTATGTGTGAGTAATTTTATTCTGCACATGAGTCATCTGCTATTGTGTATGAGACATCCAACACTTAATAAAAATTTAAACTCAAAATAGAATAAAATATAACTATAAAAACATATATAAATACTAATATAGACCTATTTTAACTTATTAAACACACTTAAAAGTAACTCATCAGTAAAATTAATAGGTCTTGTTATTATCAAAACTTATTATGAAATTGAATATTCTGTAAAAATATTATTTTTTCCAACATTTTATAGGTAAATTCATCATGTAGTGGTCTGTACATTATTGATTTCATGGTGTGACATCTTAAATTCATTTTTGATTCCATACAATAGGTATATTGGTTCCCCTTATAAAAATTATTTCACTAGAGGTTCATAATGGACCTTCTATGGATGATGAGATCCCTGTAACTACCCACAAACATGTGATATTCCTAGGAGGAGATATTTAAATATTATAATTATTGAATCCATCTTCATATAGGGTCTTTATTTGCACACAATTTTATATGGTTTATATGATCCTTTATCCATAGATTTAGTATTACCCCTATCTAAAGAGCTTAGATAGGCCATGGGATCCTCCTCTAGGGTTGACACTCCCTCAATTGAGGTGACTTCCAGTGAGTCATGGGTTCCCCATGTGAGATCATGGATTTAGGTACTCCCCCATATATACATGGTCCATGAATACCATTTCTAGGACATGGGTTCTATACCGGGGCATGGGGTTGGTTTGTCCTTGTTGTTGATGAGGTGTGGTCCCCCATACTATAGTGGGGTCGCTACTCTCATACTAGGCATGGAACAATTGTCCACTTGCAGTGGTTAACATGTTTGATGAGTTTGGATGTGGTTGTTTTGCCCATGTGAGTTGGTACACCTCCACAAATATAAGGTAAGACTACCATTAGAGGGGTGTGGGTTCTCTATGGGATGAAGAGGTTCCAATTAAGCTGATATGCATTTAGGTATGGGGTTAGTACTGTTTAGTCCTAATGAGGTGCGGCCCTCAATCTATAATGGGGTTGGTACTCACATTTAAGATAGGAAATAATCCCCATCTATAGAGGGAATAAATCAAAAAAATATAGGGTATTATTATTCTACCCATATGGTGTAATCATTTTCCCTGGATAGGTATATGGGGTCCACCACTGGTGACGTTACTACTCCCTCATATAGTTTTAGTCACTCAATGAGTATGGACCCCTTACCATATTTTTATGATGGATATGATTTTGGGAATTGTGTGATGAAGATTATTCATAATATCTTGGTCAAAATTAAATCCCAAGATGATTCATATCTGAGGTTGGTGTAGCATGTCAGGATCCTTTATGTTGTGAATGATGAGTATGTAGAGCCGAATGTTGGGCTAGAGAGACTTGGATAGATGGGATATTCCTCCTCATGCATGTGGGTTTTCTTTCATGCATAGTTATTTTATTGTGGGTGATATGGTAAGGGTGAATCTCTTGGAGGTGTTAGTTCAACCTCTTATTTATCTAGTGTAAATAGATGATATTTGGTGAGGATTTTTCTAAAGATCCCACAATGTCTGATGATTCCTTATTATGGTGGTGTTGGTGATGAGTGACCACCCCCTTTGGCTGATTTTAGATAGGTTGATGTAATTGTGAGATGTTTTGTGATAATGTAGGTGGGTCATGGTCTACTCCATCAGAAGTGGGACCTAGAATTTGAGTAGGGGAAACCCCTCAGAAGGCTGTAACAAGTTCTCTCACTAGTTAAAAAGTATAGTAATTAAGGTCAATTAATTTTTTCATAGCATAATACCTATAATTTTAAGGTAATTGATGATCCATTTCACTTTGATATGTTTCATATGAGCTTGGGGAGTTGAGTGATGAACTTTAGAAAATGGAATACTTTAGGGGGGATTCTAAAGAGAAAAATAGAGGATGAGTAATGATCCTAATTTATGTTCAATAAAGAATGGAACCACATTTGTATCACTCTGTGACATCTTTAACCATAGGAATAATAATGAGCTCAGGATATATTGGGATAGACAGCTTAGGTTTGGTTATCATGAGTATCAGACTGACCAGTAGTCAGTCATCTTGATAGTGTGGCTATATAGGAAATGTGGATAGATTTTTAGTGGTATATTTTTCATTACTTCATATATTATGGTAATGTGATAGGTTATCCTATAGGATCATTATTGTGGGTATTTGATTCTAGATATAGCTCAAATTTGGGTTCTAGAGTGGTTGGATCAATTTGGATATGGTGGATGAGAACCTATCCATGGTTAGTAATGAAGATATGTTGTCCTTGTTGCTGGTAGGAAGGGATGGATATGAGGGTTGATTTATCCTTGTTCCATGTTCTAGATAGTGTCAATGTGTATGAGTTGATCAAATTTCAATGAGGAGTGATCTTAGGATCTCATTTTGTGGTGCATTTCTCTTATTGAGGAACCTGAGAGCAGATGTTGATGTGAATCAATTAGCTATGCATGTCAATTTTCAAGGTTTCCCTTTTTTAAATGTTGGGATTATAATTCCCCATGAGGAAGTTCCCAATAATATGAACTATATCTGATTAATAATGATGGTTCATGGAATTTATTAGTATTTTATTAATGAATGTATCCTTATGGTAGGATAATGCTGTGTGTGGAAAACCTTTATGGGGTTTGCGAAGCATGAGTTGTGATTTGATTGGAAACACCCCCTTTGATTGTTTGTGATGGGTGAAATTTGTAGAGGAAGGAAAAATCATGGATGCAGTACATTTATCTGTTCTTTAGATAGGAAATTCAATATTGAGTGAGATGCATTAAGGGTGCCTACATTATATCAAACCTTCACAAGCTATAGTATCTCATGAAATATTTTTAAATATTTTTGCATAAGGTTAGTTTTAATGATTCTTGAGGAGCAACAATATTTGTTCCCTTTTCAAGTATAAAAAGCCTTAAAGGTGGGAAATATGCAGGGATCTGATTTCTTCTATGTGGAAGACATATATTATTTTGGATTTTTGGATCCCAAGACCTTTAATAAGGCTAAAATGGTATTTTTTCCTCTAGAAAATGACCTCAATTTTTAATGGTTTTACCATTTCTAAGATGTGGTGTTTACCCTTGGGGTGAAATTTAGAGAGATTCCAAGATAGTAAAATTATTCCTTATATTTAATAATAATTAAATAAATATTATTTATTCCTATGGGTTCAGATGTTTATATCTCCTAAATAGATATTTTGATGGAAATTATGGCTTCATTATTGATTCTAGAATGAGGGGTTTTATATAGGTGAGGTATAACCTATATTCAGGCATCAAGCCCGGTGTGGGTACCACTTATTGAGTATCAATTTTATTATAATTAGGGGTATTAATAACCCATAACCCTTGTTTATCCCCATATTATAATGAAGGAAGGTCACCCCAATTGATAATTTAGAGTGAGAGAGAAGGGAAATTGAGGAAATTTCATCTGGAGGAGATTGAAGTCACAGATTAGGGTGCAATAATGATGGATCAAAGTTTGACAACATGCAATCTTGAAGATTCATTGATTCATCATCAGGTAGGGATATTTATTTTAAATTCCTAATTGTTTTGTATTAATGGCTATTTCTAGTTAGTATATTGGGAATTATATTTCCTGTTGGATGTTTTATGATTTGTAGGGAATTTTAATTCTAAAGAATTGTGTGATTTTGGGTGGATCATAGTGTTAAAAAATGATAAATTCCAACTGCATGGAATGTATTCCCAATCACTCATTCTCTGCAGGGGTTGATGAATATTAGGTATAATATGTTTATATATGGTATGTTGGACATATAGATATGCCATTCAGGACCGTTCTAAGCATGATGCGGTGTATGGCCATGTACATAGAAAAATACCCTATGTGAAACACATGGATTGTACAAGTATATTCCATGTCATGCTACACATCATGTACCAGAGGTTACACATTATGTATCTATGTACTATATGATTGGGGTTCTAGCCATACATGTTGTGTAATGACCCCAATCCCAGTTGCCTGAAGCTGGTACTTTACTTTATTACATTGACATAGATACAAGATTAAAATCCCAAAGGACCAAATAATTTAGAATTTTTGGAAAACCATATTACATACACGATACTTATGTTAGATTGGGATTATAAAATAAAACATAATACATAAAAAAAACTAATAAACTACATCCTTAAAACTCATTCAAAGGATTCCTCTTTATAACATGGGAAAATGAAACAAAATAAGGGTGAGCTAAAATGCTTAGTAAGGGTCAAGTAAAAAATTATTTATAATGAATCAATAAGTATAATCAATATAGAAAGTCAAATAACTGAACAAACATGTCATTTAAATAACTAGATAAGACATAAACACTGTAGAAATGTAAATAATTGAAAACACATTTCATTTAATCAATTGGTTGAAAATGAAATGCATCCATAGATTTTTTCATAGATAAAATCCTATAGATAATAATTATAAATTATTAATGAATCAAATTCTTTAATTGTTATATTCCATGATCTTAGGCATCATAGTACCTCTACCATATAGATCTTTCACAAGATGGTTTAAAACTACAGGTAGAAACCTGTTTAAATTGGCCAACATAATTTGTATCATGAGGCCTACCGATGCATCGATGAGCTATATTATATCCGGCCCCACCCATCAATTTAAGTCCAAATAATTATTAATTTATTGAATAATCAATTTAATTAATCAATATTACTTATCATCAAATATCCATATTGAATAAAATATATATATTTACCAATATTTCCCCTATTAATCAAATAAATTTCAAATTAAAAACCATATGTAAAAATGGAATATATTTTATGAAAAAATCATATGAATAATAAAATAATATGGATATTTAATATAAATTTATTTTTTAATGAAAAATGACTATAATAAAGTGATTGTTTCAAGATAAAGTTAACAATCACAAAAGAAAGTGATATTGGAAAATAACTTTTATCACTTGGTATTTTTCATGTCAAATCCCCTTGGATGAAATCATTAAAAGTGAACTTAAAATACCATAAATAATGAATAATTCATGATATTACATGTTTAAGGGGTAATTTATACACCACATAAAAGTTAATTGGTGCATAATAACAAATAAGTATCAATGGAAAGTAAATTGAGATGAAATACCTTATCTTACGTTCCCTTTTGGTTGAATTATCTTTAATCCACAATGTAATGGTTTTAATTATTTTATTAAATTATAACATAATAATAATAATATTTATAATATCATATATTGTTATTTTAAAACATATCATCACCCATTTATTACTAATCCTTCATTATTTTCATTGTTTCGGGTGTTAATCGTCTTGTTTGTCAAGTACATTTTTACTTGTTATTTTTTTGTTCCTTTTACTTAATTAATGATTTAATCATCTCAATAATTTAAAAAATTATGTAAATATCATAAATATTTATTATATATGTATTGAATTTAATCTATAAAATTTTTTAATAGAAAATTGAATACACTGTTCATAGAGAAGGTAGGCCGTACGTATGCATGAACACTGTTTCTATTTTATTATCATATTGAAAGAAAGAAAAGTAAATGATATATATATATATATATATTATCATTACAGTATCATTATTATGTTATATATATATTATATATGTTTATTAAAACCCATCCTCAATACATTCCATGTAACATGTGAACGGATCACATCGCTTTGAGGATGCAGTAGTCTACACGTCTGCAGACGATGTTATTGTATTCCCACAAAATGGAAAGCATAAAGGTATGTTTTATATATAAATTGAATAATAATAAATAAATTATAAATATTATATATATATTATTTAAACTATAAATTCATCATTATTTACAACCTTGAAAGGTGGTAATGGAGGAACGAACGCCATCGGTTCGCGAGGCGGTAGTCCGCTGTACACACGAATGATGATTGCATATCCCATTTGATGGAAGTGTGTGTGAGTGTAGGTTTTATCTTGAACATAAAAACATATTACAATATTTAGGATAATGATTTTATTATTGAATCAACATATAATAATAATTTAATGAGTAGAGAAATAAATAAAACAAAAATGCTTGTTGATGAATGTTAACTCTTCTTCAGGTAACTCCAATTGGTTTATACCAAAAGACTTTCTTGGTTTTATTTATTTTAAAAATAATATTATATGATCAGGGGAGGTATTTTGGGATTTTATCTAGTAAGATTTTGGGAAATACAAATATCTTGAGAGGTGTGAATAAGTGGGGGGGGGGGGGGGGTGGGGTGAGTGCCCTTTTATAGTGGAGGAGTGACATTTTGGTAAATACCAAAAGGTAAAAACTAATGGGAGGTATTTCTTAAATTATGTGCCTAAAATAATGAAAATTTTTAGATATAATAGGTTATATTTTCTAGATATGTCCAACCAATGGGTTTTGGATAAGTTTATAGGTCATTTGGACCCTTAAGATTCAAGTTTAACCACTAAATTAACTCATTTATACCCGAATCGCTATAATTAATTTTAATTTACTTCAATAATATTTTTGGTAAAAAACTAAGTTTACCATACTATAAATTATAAATTATTATTATTCCAAATATTTAATCCATTTTTACAAATTAAAATCATAGAGGTGCCAAGAATTAAATTAAAATTAATCTCGCAGGCGGGACGAGAAAACGAGTTTTTAAAGCGAAAATGTTCAAAATATTACTAAGTTTATATATATAAATTCAATATAAAAATGATTAAAATAGAATAAATTGGATTAATAGATGTATTATTGATACAATTTGACTTTGAAACTAATTCAAAATATAATTTAACTCTATAAATTATTTAGATAAAAATTCATCTTTCAATTAAAATTCAGAATTTTTCACTATGTATTAAAAATTAAACTTAATAGAAAAATATCAAAAATTAACCCTAATAAAATTTTGAAATTATTATTCCAATTTTTTTTTTTTCATATAAAATTTATAAAAGTGTCAAAATTTAGTTATAAATAAAGCACTCTATTAAAAGGCTACAAAAACACCTTTATAAAATATAGTTTTTAAGCATAAAATTAGATTTTCTATTATCTTATGCCTATTAAATATAATGTATGAATCTAAAAAATATTTTATTTAATATAATATATATATATATATATATATATTTCATTAATATGATTAAAATATTGTAATTAATTTAATTTATTAGGATAAAAAAATTTTGGGGTATAAAAATAGTTTTTCTATAAAAACATTTCTTTAATATTCAATTGGTTTTTATATTAATTTATAATTAATTTGTTGCCAATGAATTCAACCATATATTTTCACAAGTTATTTATTCCTATTTATAACCACAAATTTAATTATTAGGAGTTAATATTCATTTTAAATAATAATATTAATATTATTCAGTAAAACTCGACCTTATATGTAACACAAGCCATAAAAAAGTCATTATTTCTTGTAACTTAAGATAAAATAAATGTTTCATGTAACTCAAGCTAATTTAAATGTTTTTTGTAGCAGAATCATAACTTGGTTTTCCATAAAAATTGATATATAAACAAAATTAAATTTATTCCAAAAGGAAAACATTGTAAAGTCTTGGGGTGTTACATTCTACCCACCTTAAATAAATTACATCCTTTAAATTCAAACATGATCTCAATAATTGATGTTTTAATATTTTAAAATAATATTATTGAATAATCCACATCATAAATAGGGTTAATAAAACATCTTCTTAATAATAGAGAAAGGGAAATTCAAAGGTCACTACAAAACTAGATTTTCAAATAGGAGAACATTAATAAAAAAATGGATGTGGAAGATAAATCTAACCATCAAGTTCTGATGGAAGGTGATATTGAAAATTGATCACAAGAAAATGGGTAATGTAACGCCCCGACCCTAGTTACCCAGAGTCGGTGCATTATTACATAACATTGGCATGATCACAAGAAAGATCAAATCTCGAAAGACCGATTGGTTTAGTAGCCTTGGAAACACTAGATATATTCATAAGTTTTACATTACATCATAAAATGAAAAACTACTACAACAACATAATGTCTCCATAATTCACACTCATATCCCCACATAATATCCCTGCAGGTCATTCATAATTTACTTCTTCACTTCCTGGGAAAAATAAAACATAGAAAAGGGGTGAGCTCAAATGCCCAGTAAGGATAACAATATAGTGGAAACTTTCATAAATAAGAATAACCATTTAAGGCAATGTAAAACTAAAACAAAAGCCTTTCAAACTTGAACTTTCAACTTTGTATGGCATAAATAAAATGAAATAATTCCATTTACTCATTCACATGGATATTCTACTAATCAAATAATCACATGCAAAATCACTAACCACTTTCATAATGATGGAATGCATAATGCCAGACTATCATAACCACATAGCCAAGGCCTCATGCCAAGACTACAAATAAGATTTTGTCAAGGCATTGTGCCAAGACACTAGTTTTCCTCATGAGACCTACTGATGCATCGAGGAGCTATAGCGGGCTCCACCCGTCACATATTAAGTCCAATGCATTCCCATATGAAAAGGTTTAAACATAACATAAACATTCGTATTAAAACTAGCATACGAAATGTCAATAATTTCACCATAAACTATGAATGGTATAAAAATAGCACATCCACAGTCAAACATATCACAAAACCTTCAATACAATATAGAAGTTTTGTATCATAATAAATCAACTTCAAATAAGCGTAAAATCCATCAAAGGATGTTGACATAGATGAAATCAAAACACTTTTTAGAGAAATATATCTTTCTATTTTTGAAATAATTTAAGAGCCATATAAAATAAAACATTTTCTTGAAAATATTCTTATAAGCTTGTAAGGAAAACTTTGAAGATTTTATAACGGCAGAAAATAACCGCACTTGCCGTATAAGTTAAAAAAAACATTCTTACCTTAATTCTTTCGAAAAGGTTAAAAGGACCTTGTTTTGAAAACGATGGAAAGATTCCTCTTATAAAAAGTCAAACAAGGGTATAAATGACTTTAACCAATATTCTTGTAAATAATAAAAATGTTTTGAAATACATTTTTAAGAAACATGGATGTGGATGATAAAGAGATCCCAGTAGATTATTACATATAAACAACCTCAGATAATGAAGAGATTGTGAAATAACCCTTACCCTGTACTTTTCCTTTTTTGGGGTAGGTTAACCTCCTGTATAATGGTGAAATAATTGTTATTAAATTATACAAGAATCATATACATTAATATGATATCATATATGATCTTTTAATATTGATTTGATAATAATATCTTAGTATTATCGTTGTTTCGGGTGCTATCTTACTTGTTTTCTTTTATATGTTTTGTTACGTAAGACATGTTTGTAAAGGATAGGTTGTATATTATTCATATCCAGAATGATATCAAGTCCTTAAACATCATTTTTAAATCATCAAATGATAATTATACTTTAATGGTTACGATGGAGAATGAATCTCATCGCGTTCGTGGAGACGGTAGTCCGTAAGTACGCACGAGCGACAGTATCATTATTTTGATATTAAAATAATATATAACTGGATGGTATATAATATATACAGAATTATTAACATGTTATATTTATTATTTACATGAGTTACACATCATTATTATACCCATCCAAATAATATTATATTGAATAACAATTACACCATGACGTGGAGACGGTAAGCCGTACGTACGCACGTATGGTGACATGTTATTCAAAGGGTGGATAGAACACTGAATATGGTTGTACCATATTTATAATTATATCACAGTATATATATATGATACTGGAGTTATTATTTTATAATGGTAACAACAAAGGAAGAAGAAGTGGAAGAAGAAATGAACTTGGAAAATGGTGGTGAAATCATTACCTCTTCTTCGGTTTCTTCCTTTTTATTTGATCAAAAGGGCTCCTTAGGTTGCCTTTATGATCAAACTAATGCCTCTATGTTGTAGTGAGGGAAGTTGGGAGAGTATTTGGGCAGAGTTTTGCCGAACCAAAAGGCTTTGAAGGTGTGATGAAATGAGAAGGAGGAGTGCCTTTTTATAAGAGGGGTGAGGGGAACCTTTGGAAAAGCTAGAAATATTAATTTATAATAAATTCATATTCGATTTCTAATGGCTCCAAAGTTTACTATTCAAAGGTTAAGGTCGGGATGGGTCAAAAACAACTCATACAATAGAATTTAGACAGGTTTGGGTACTTATATTAACCTTATCTTTAAGTATTAACTCTAAGTTAATTAGTTTCACTTTTACAATGTCTCTTTGTATTTTTATATAATGTGGTTAATAAACTTACTATATACATCCAAGAGACCCCCAAGTGGTCCATTAATGATGAAATTATCATGTTATAAGTCTCTTGGCCGAACCTTAGATTTTTAGGAATTTAATATCAATTAATAATATAATATTTGTTTGAAGAACTCTTTTATGTCAATTTTGACACTATTCAATAGTTGATTTTTGTGAAACTCATAACAGATTGATTACTTCGAAAAAAGTCAATTAAATAAATCCTAATATATCATATTATCCTAGAAAATTATTTTAATTCATTAAAAATTTCATATTATATTTATTTGGGTATTTATAATATCAATTATTTTAATTTTTCACTATTTTAGTAATTACTGCATCATCATTGTGTCATAAATAAAATAAATTATTTAATGTCTAAAAATTATAAATAAAATATAATTATGTATGAAATCTTTTTATCTTTCTAATGAATATTTATAATCTAAAATCCAACATATATTACCTTATGTAATAATTGTTTTTCTAAAAGATATATGCTTGTGTCATTTTTGTATTCATTTAACTTAATTAAAATAAAGTGTCCCTATCACCTACAAGTAGCACCATGGGGTCCCCAAATCTACCCAAAGATGCATATGGTAGAACATGTATCAACCAATAAGTCTAGGACACGTTTTAGGGTAATTTAGTATTATTATAATATTATTTTTTAACCCTTATTTACCAGATTTACCCTTAACCATGGTAAATAAAATATTTACCACAGTAATTATTCAAAATGTCTAAAAATAAAAGTTACCTATTTAAAAAATTTGGACATCCTGATTCCAAACATGGAATCCATTTTTCTAAATTCAAAACACAGAAGTGGCAGAAATTAATTTAAAATTAATTCCCGCTGTCAAAACAAAAAGCGTGTTTTTAAGAGATAATAACTATCAAAAGATCGACACTTGTTTATGTTCGGTTTAATTGTAAAATTATGTACAATGACCAAAATTATATTAAATGGTAAAAATATATTCTAAATATACTTTAAAACCACTCAAATTCACAATTTATCACTATCAATTATTTTGATTAAAAAAGTTGTTTTTAATTAAAATTTAGTAATTTTCACTATTCATCAAAATATGAAAGTTATCTGAAAAGTACCAAAATTTCACCTTAGGCTAAATTCGATATTCCGAATCCAAAAATGAAGTCCATTTTAAAATATAAAATATATATAATTTCAAAATTTAGGTATTACTATTCATAACGGCTAGTTTGATTGGTTATGGTGTGTTAGAACTCGGTGTTGCGTACAACACACACTATCACATTATTCAATGAGAAGCGTACCGTAGAAGCTTGGGGTGTTACATTATCCCCTCCTTCAAATAATTTTGTCCTCGAAATTTCTAGAATACTACCGCATGAAAAGACTCGGGTGGTTCTTCATCATAAGTTCCTCGGGTTCCCACGTTTCCTATTCCATCTTATGGTTTCTCCAGAAAACTTTTACCAGACGCGTCGTCCGGTTTCTCAGCACTTGTTCTCTCATATCAAGAATCTTGACGGGCTCTTCGCAATAATACAGATCGGGTTCCAGTTCTAATTCTTCATAGGTGAGTACATGCGTTGGGTCAGGCATGTATTTCCTCAACAGAGATACGTGGAACACATCGTGAACTTTGGAGAGACTTGGCGGCATTGCCAATCGGTAAGCTACAGCCCCAATTCGTTCTAGAATTTCGAAAGGTCCGATGTACCTGGGACTCAATTTACCTTTCTTACCAAAACGTATGACTCCCTTCCACGGAGATACCTTCAGGAAAACATGATCACCGACTTGAAATTCCAAATCCTTCCTTCGATTATCGGCATAGCTCTTCTGCCTACTTTGAGATGCTTTGATGTGATTTTGGATTACTTTCACCTTTTCCACCGTTTCCTCCACCAGTTCTAGGCCTATAAGTTTTCTTTCACCAATGTCATCCCAACAGGTTGGTGTACGACATCTCTTTCCGTATAACGCTTCATATGGTGCCATCTGAATACTCGAATGGAAGCTATTGTTATAGGAAAATTCTACCAGTGGTAAATATTGATCCCACATACCCTGAAAATCAAGTGAGCAAGATCTCAACATGTCTTCTAAGGTCTGAATAGTCCGTTCTGATTGTCCGTCTGTCTGAGGGTGGTAAGCAGTGCTCAAATGAAGTTCAGTATCCAGGGATTTCTGAAGACTTTTCCAAAATCTTGAAGTAAAACGGGGATCACGATCAGAAACAATCGATAAGGGTACTCCATGAAGTCTCACAACTTCATTAATATATAGTCTTGCTAGACGTTCCAGGGGTAGATCTTCTCTTATAGAAAGAAAATGTGTTGACTTGGTAAGACGATCAACAATAACCCATATTGCATCGTTTCTTCTAGGAGTCTTTGGTATCCCCATGACAAAGTCCATCGTAATATTGTCCCATTTACACTCCGGTATGGGAAGAGGTTACATGACTCCTCCAGGCTGTTGCCTTCCAGCTTTCACTTGTTGACAAACCATACATCTTGACACAAAATCAGCAATCTACCTCTTCATGTTGTCCCACCAAAAATGTTCCTTCAAATCTCTATACATTTTGGTGCTCCCAGGGTGTATAGAGAAATTGGAACTATGAGCATCATCCAACAATTCCCTTTTTAGATCAGGTAAATTGGGAACACAAAGTATCTTCCCGAATTTCAAAATTCCATCTTCATACACGAAGTCTCTCAATCTCCCATCATTCACAGCTTTAATCTTCTTATGAAATTCTTCATCATCGGTCTGAGAACTCTTAATCCTTTCTAGTAAAGATGGTTTGGCAACCATTTGAAAAAGCATTGATGTTTCACCTTCCCTGGTTATTCCCATGTCCATCTTCACTAGATCCATGAAAATTGGATCCCTTTCAATTCTCATCATGTTCAAAACTCCATGGTCTTTTCTGCTCAAAGCATCTGCCACCTTGTTTGCTTTCCCCGGGTGGTAGTGTATCGTGCAATCATAATCCTTGAGTAATTCAAGCCATCTCCTTTGCCTCATGTTGAGTTCTTTTTGTGAGAAAATATACTTCAAAATCTTGTGATCAGTATAAATCTCACATTTTTCACCATAGAGTTAGTGCCTCCATATCTTCAAAGCAAAGATCACAGCTTCTAACTCAAGATCATGAGTAGGATAGTTTTGTTCATGAATTTTCAACTGTCGTGATGCATAGGCAATAACTCTATCATTCTGCATAAGGACACAGCCAAGTCCTTTCTTTGATGCATTACTGTAAATAACGAACCCATCATTCCCCGACGGTAGAGTCAATATAGGAGCATTGACTAATCTTCTCTTCAGTTCTTAGAAACATTCTTCACATTTAACCCCTTTACGTGTGAGCTTCGTTAATGGGTTAGCCAATCGGGCAAAATTCTGGACGAAACGTCGATAATAACCTGCCAAACCAATAAAACTACATACCTCAGTTATACTCGTAGGTGTTGGCCATTCTTAGATTTCCTTGGTCTTAGAAGGATCAACAAAGATTCCATCTTTAGAGACAATATGGCCAAGAAAAGAAATCTCCTGAAGCCAGAATTCACACTTTCTAAACTTCCCATATAATTCATGCCTCCTCAGAGTCTTCAAGATAATGCGCAAGTGATTTTCATGATCTTCGTAGGTTTTGGAGTATACCAAGATATCATCAATAAATACCACCACAAATTCACCGAGATACTCCTTGAAAACTCTATTCATCAGATCCATGAATACAGATGGTGCATTAGTCAATCCAAACGACATTACAGTAAACTCGTAATGCCCGTACCTGGTTCGAAATGCTGTTTTCAGAATGTCTTCCTTCTTCACACACAACTGATGGTATCCAGATCGAAGGTCAATCTTTGAAAAGTATTGAGCTCCATGCAGTTGGTCAAATAAATCATCAATACGAGGTAGGGGATACTTGTTCTTTATCGTTATAGCATTGATCTCCCTGTAGTCGATACATAACCTCATAGATCCATCTTTCTTTTTAACAAAAAGAACAGGGGCTCACCATGGAGAAACACTAGGGTGAATAAATCCCTTATTACTCAATTCCTCTAGTTGTTTCTTTAGTTTGACTAATTCTACAGTGGCCATTCTATAAGGGGTCTTCAATATAGGCCTTGATCCAGGAATCAAATCAATGGAAAACTCAACTTCTCGTTCTGGAGGATGTCCAGGTAAATCTTCCGGAAATACATCTACAAATTCTTTCACAATAGGTACATCCTCTATTTGAACATTCCTTTCCTCACCGACAGTTATTTCATTCTCTTCCTCCCCAATAATTGAATTAAGTTGAGCTACTAGGGGTGGATCTAAATAAGAATTAGGTGGTGACGATTCTGCTCTAAAGATAAGGTGTTCCTTATCATTATCATCAAGAATCGTAACCTATTTCTTCTTACAATAAATCTTCGCATCATAGTCCGAAATCCAATCCATACTGAGGATTATATCAAACTCAATAATAGGTATGACGATGAGATCAGCAGATAACGAACATTTATGTGCTCTAATGGGGACTGATTCACAAAACTTTGTTGCAATGATACTTCCCTTAGGAGTTTTAACTGACAACTCCCTTATTAAATCAAATTGGAAATATCTAATTTTCTTAGCAAACTGGGAAGATATGAAACAATACGATGATCCAGAATCAAATAATGCATTTTATAAACTTGAGGAAACCATTAAATTACCTGCCACCATGTCTTTCGGAGCTTCTACCTCAGCAGTAGTGATAGCATAAGCCTGGCCTTGATCCCTTGGCCTTTTCTGAGGTAAGTTCTCCTGATTCTTAGGACATGCATTCGCATAATGCCCCATCTCCCTGCAATTGTAGCACTAAACGTTGGTAGCTTCCTTCTTCCCCTTGCAATCACGAGCTTGGTGGCCTTTTTCACCACACTTGTAACAGACTCCCATTCCTTTCAAGCAAGTACCAGGATGTTTCTTCCCGCATTTACCAAAAGATGGATATTCAACCTTCCCCTTCTTCCCCTTATTTCTATTCCCAGATTGATCAGCAGGTCTCTTCTTCTCTTGCTTTTCTTTAAAGTCATAGGACTTAGAGAATTCCTTTTCGGTCTTGATAGCACATGAGACAATGTCTTCGTACGATGAAAAGGATTGTGAGACTAATGCTCGACGGATAAATGGTTTTAACCCATCAAAGAAACAATCAATCTTACTTCTTGGGTTGTGTATATAATCACCAGCATACCTTGATAACCTTGTAAAGTTAGCCTCATACTTTGTGACATTCTCATCCTCCTTCTGTCTCAAACATAGAAATTGCCTTTCCATATCGGCTCGATGGTCGCGAGGAAAGTATTTTTCTAAAAACAGATCTTTGAACTCCCTCCATTCCATATTTGATACTTCATCATCTTCCTTCATGTTTTGAATCAATGACCACCATTGATCAGCATCTCCAGTGAGGCGGTAAACTGCCATGATAACTTTTTCCCTTTCACTGCTCCCCAAAGCCTGAAATATTTTCTCTAGGGAATTTATCCACTGCTCGACTACTAAGGGATTTGTACTCCCATTGAACGTTGGTGGTTGTTTCCTCATGAATCGGTCTAACATTGATCCTCCACGCTATGGATCAGGGTGCTCCATATGGGTAAGGTTATTATTCATAACCTGAGTAAGTTTTCCCAGTATGGTAATTAGATGATCGGCACCAGTTGCATCACCAGCCCCACTATAATTATCTTGAGCAGGAGGGAAATCCCTACATGGAGTGCGTGCATTGATACAGTTTCCATTTCTTCCACTAGGCGCCATTTCTAAACAATGGCATAAACTAGATCAGTTTATGAATCAAAATACATTATCCCATACTTATAAAACACTTAACATAAATTGAACTATTTATGGATATAATCCATAATCATAAAAATGTTTTCTTTGAGGAATTATATACTCATAAACCCTTCATAATGATTTATAAAGAAAATGAGAGTTATTCTAAGCATATCCCCCGAGAGTGTCGTAACCAAGAGTGCAGTAAGGCCCGTTGTCGTGCACCAGTTCCCGTTCGAGTCTAGCTCAAAGCGGTGTTTTCGGGTTTTACCCCTAGGTACATCTGTGCCAGAGCCGCCACTACCTGCTCGTATCCAGACAGGGATGTATTGCTCGAAAAACTCACAAAATCTCTACAATAACAAAATTCTAGGAAGTTCTTCTATACTAATCCTCAAAGTTCATCTTAGGTCTACGTGCTCTAATCAGAGTTTATCTAAATCTAGCTTCCAAGGTTTGTACTAAACTTCCTCTGATACCAACTGTAACGCCCCGACCCTAGTTACCCAGAGTCGGTGCATTATTACATAACATTGGCATGATCACAAGAAAGATCAAATCTCGAAAGACCGATTGGTTTAGTAGCCTTGGAAACACTAGATATATTCATAATTTTTACATTACATCATAAAATGAAAAACTACTACAACAACATAATGTCTCCATAATTCACACTCATATCCCCACATAATATCCCTGCAGGCCATTCATAATTTACTTCTTCACTTCCTGGGAAAAATAAAACATAGAAAAGGGGTGAGCTCAAATGCCCAGTAAGGATAACAATATAGTGGAAACTTTCATAAATAAGAATAAACATTTAAGGCAATGTAAAACTAAAACAAAAGCCTTTCAAACTTGAACTTTCAACTTTGTATGGCATAAATAAAATGAAATAATGCCATTTACTCATTCACATGGATATTCTACTAATCGAATAATCACATGCAAAATCACTAACCACTTTCATAATGATGGAATGCATAATGCCAGACTATCATAACCACATAGCCAAGGCCTCGTGCCAAGACTAAAAATAAGATTTTGTCAAGGCCTTGTGCCAAGACACTAGTTTGCCTCATGAGACCTACCGATGCATCGAGGAGCTATAGCGGGCTCCACCCATCACATATTAAGTCCAATGCATTCCCATATGAAAATGTTTAAACATAACATAAACATTCGTATTAAAACTAGCATACGAAATGTCAATAATTTCACCATAAACTATGAATGGTATAAAAATAGCACATCCACAGTCAAACATATCACAAAACCTTCAATACAATATATAAGTTTTGTATCATAATAAATCAACTTCAAATAAGCGTAAAATCCATCAAAGGATGTTGACATAGATGAAATCAAAACACTTTTTAGAGAAATATCTCTTTCTATTTTTGAAATCATTTAAGAGCCATATAAAATAAAACATTTTCTTGAAAATATTCTTATAAGCTTGTAAGGAAAACTTTGAATATTTTATAACGGCAGAAAATAACCGCACTCGCCGTATAAGTTAAAAAAAACATTCTTACCTTAATTCTGTCGAAAAGGTTAAAAGGACCTTGTTTTGAAAACGACGGAAAGATTCCTCTTATAAAAAGTCAAACAAGGGTATAAATGACTTTAACCCATATTCTTGTAAATAATAAAAATGTTTTTAAATACATTTTGAAGAAACATGGATGTGGATGATAAAGAGATCCCAGTAGATTATTACATATAAACAACCTCAGATAATGAAGAGATTGTGAAATAACCCATACCTTGTACTTTTACTTTGTTGGGGTAGGTTAACCTCCTGTATAATGGTGAAATAATTGTTATTAAATTATACAAGAATCATATACATTAATATGATATCATATATGATCTTTTAATATTGATTTGATAATAATATCTTAGTATTATCGCTGTTTCAGGTGCTATCTTACTTGTTTTATTTTATATGTTTTGTTACGTAAGACATGTTTGTAAAGGATAGGTTGTATATTATTCATATCCAGAATGATATCAAGTCCTTAAAAATCATTTTTAAATCATAAAATGATAATTATACTTTAATGGTTATGATGGAGAATGAATCTCATCGCGTTCGTGGAGACGGTAGTCCGTACGTACGCACGAGCGACAGTATCATTCTTTTGATATTAAAATAATATATAAATGGATGGTATATAATATATACAGAATAATTAACATGTTATATTTATTATTTACATGAGTTACACATCATTATTATACCCATACAAATAATATTATATTGAATAACAATTACACCACGACGTGGAGACGGTAAGCCGTACGTACGCACGTATGGTGACATGTTATTCAAAGGGTGGATAGAACACTGAATATGGTTGTACCATATTTATAATAACATCACATTATATATATATGATACTGGAGTTATTATTTTATAATGGTAACAACAAAGGAAGAAGAAGTGGAAGAAGAAATGAACTTGGAAAAGGGTGGTGAAATCATTACCTCTTCTTCGGTTTCTTCCTTTTGATTTGATCAAAAGGGCTCCTTAGGTTGGATTTCTGATCAAACTAATGCCTCTAGGTTGTAGTGAGGGAAGTTGGGAGAGTATTTGGGCAGATTTTGGCCGAACCAAAAGGCTTTGAAGGTGTGATGAAATGAGAATGAGGAGTGCCTTTTTATAAGAGGGGTGAGGGGCACCTTTGGAAAAGCTAGAAATATTAATTTATAATAAATTCATATTCGGTTTCTAATGGCTCCAAAGTTGACTATTCAAATGTTAAGGTGGGTATGGGTCGAAAACAACTCATCCAATAGAATTTATACAGTTTTGGGTACTTATATTAACCTTATCTTTAAGTATTAACTCTAAGTTAATTAGTTTCACTTTTACAATGTCTCTTTGTATTTTTATATAATATGGTTAATAAACTTACTATATACATCCAAGAGACCCCCAAGTGGTCCATTAATGATGAAATTATCATGTTATAAGTCTCTTGGCCGAACCTTAGATTTTTAGGAATTTAATATCAATTAATAATATAATATTTGTTTTAAGAACTCTTTTGTGTCAATTTTGACACTATTCAATAGTTGATTTTTGTGAAACTCATAACAGATTGATTACTTGGAAAAAAGTCAATTAAATCAATCATAATATATCATATTATCCTAGAAAATTAGTTTAATTCATTAAAAATTTCATATTATATTTATTTGGGTATTTATAATATCAATTATTTTAATTTTTCACTATTTTAGTAATTACTGCATCATCATTGTGTCATAAATAAAATAAATTATTTAATGTCTAAAAATTATAAATAAAATATCATTATGTAGGAAATCTTTTTATATTTCTAATGAATATTTATAATCTAAAATCCAACATATATAACCTTATGTAATAATTGTTTTTCTAAAAGATATATGCTTGTGTCATTTTTGTATTCATTTAACTTAATTAAAATAAAGTTTCCCTATCACCTACAAGTGGAACCATGGGGTCCCCAAATAGACCCAAAGATGCCTATGGTAGAACATGTATCAACCAATAAGGCTAGGACACGTTTTAGGGTAATTTATTATTATTATAATATTATTTTTTAACCCTTATTTACCAGATTTACCCTTAACCATGGTAAATAAAATATTTACCACAGTAATTATTCAAAATGTCTAAAAATAAAAGTTACCTATTTACACAATTTGGACATCCTGATTCCAAATATGTAATCCATTTTTATAAATTCAAAACACAGAAGTGGCAGAAATTAATTTAAAATTAATTCCCACTGCCAAAACAAAAAGCGTGTTTTTAAGAGATAATAACTATCAAAAGATTGACACTTGTTTATGTTCGGTTTAATTGTAAAATTATGTCCAATGACCAAAATTATATTAAATGGTAAAACTATATTCTAAATATACTTTAAAACCACTCAAATTCACAATTTATCACTATTAATTATTTTGATTAAAAAAGTTGTTTTTAATTAAAATTTAGTAATTTTCACTATTCATCAAAATATGAAAGTTATCCGAAAAGTACCAAAATTTCACCTTAGGCTAAATTCGATATTCTGAATCCAAAAATGAAGTCCATTTTAAAATATAAAATATATATAATTTCAAAATTTAGGTATTACTATTCATAATGGCTAGTTTGATTGGTTATGGTGTGTTAGAACTCGGTGTTGCGTACAACACATGCTATCACATTATTCAATGAGAAGCATACCATAGAAGCTTGGGGTGTTACAGGTAATCCAAAAAAGTATAATGAACACAAGTCCAAAAACAAAATATGTGTAAAAAGGTCATTTATATCATAAAAATGATCATAATAGGTTAATAATTTTTTAAACCATTTTCTTATAGTTTAGGAATTATTTCACTCTCTATGAATATATGAAAATATACTTGATACATTTCTATTTCATAAACACAATCTTATCTGTTTTTTATTCTTTGAACTATTTCTACTTCATCACTTAGCACAAGTTTCATCATAGGGTGAAGTACTACATCTATCTCTAAAACCTAATTCAAAGTTCAAATTAAACCATTTCATAAATGGTTAACCTTTCCAAAGGATTATGATACAAAACTTTAGGGTTAGATCCAAGGTAGTTAGTAGTATCCCATTTACTTTATCCATATTAATAATATCTTTATCCAAAAATCATTTTCTCAATATCAAGAACATATTAAGGGTTATATTTCCCTCAACAATGTGTTTTTCAAAAAGTTTAACTTGTTACTAAATTGATTTTCTTGGTACCATTCAATATCTTCTCTAAAATCCTTAATAAAAAAGTACTTAAGTATAATCCTTATATATTTAAAAAATCCTATGATGATAAAATCATATCAAGAAAATACTTTTACAACATATTCATTATATCCAAATATATAAGCACATCAATTTTTTCACTAAGGTTGTGTCAATAACATATGCCCGACCTTGATCCCTTAGCTTATTTTGAGGTATATTTTCTTAAATCTAGGGGAATTTGTATGTATAATGAACCATATCCTTATAGTTGTAACACTTAATAGTAGTGTTTTCCTTCTTCCCTTTGAATTATTTTTTTGGTGACACTTTTATCTACACTTATAAAAAACTCAGAATCATTTCATGCATTTCCCAGGGTGATTATTTAGATAGTCATCACATGTTGGAAAATAAGTATTTACCTTCATCCCATTATCTATTATTTTCTCTTCCATACTCTTCTTATCTTTATTCCCAGTAAATCCATAAGACTTAGAGAATTTTTTCTCTATATTTATAGCACATAATAATATTTAATCTTATGAAGAAAAAGTTTGAGACACCAGAGTCTTTCAAAGACTTGGATTAAGGACTTCAAAGAAGTGATAAATATTTCACTCGGTGTTGTGTATGTAATCCTTATCATACCAGTCTAACCATGTAATGGTAGCATCATACTTTTTAAAACTCAAATCTTCTTTTTGATTTATTCTAAGGAACTTTCTCTTCATCTCAATTTTTTTCCACAAGTGAAATATATTTCAAATAATTCCTCCTTATAAATGTTCAATTCCATGAGTTATATTTCCTATTCCTCTATAGTATTCTAGATCAACTACCACCATTGATCCACATCACCATTGAGACAATACACTGCAAGTGTAACCACTTCCTTTTAACACATCCCAATTCCACAAATATCTTCTCCAAATACTTAATCCATTGCTCAACTGCCATTGGATCAGTAGTCTCACCAAATGATGGGGGAATCTGTCACATGAAGTGATCCAACATCATAGAATCTTACTATGGAGTAGGTTTCTCTATCTAGAAAAATTTATTTATCATTACGTGATTAATCTACCCATATATATCCATACCTTTTTTAGTTCTAATACGTGCTATATCAAATTTATCGGTGGGGAAACTTCAACATTGTCCATGAGTATTGATACCCTTATTCCTTCCAGGTTCCATTTCTAAATAATGGCATATACTAGATTAGATTATATAATTATTAAACATAATGTATAATATAAAAACTAGTCAAATAATAAGCATAAAATGAAAAAATTAATGCACATCTAATCTCATAATCATAAACACGGTTTCCTTGATATTTTACTCTATACTTATCCTCAAAGTCTATAATAGGGTTATGTTCTCTAATCTGTGTTTTCCAAAATCTAGTTTTCAAATTTCTAATAAAAATACGATGATTCTAACTATAATGAACCCAACCCCTGTAGCCTAGATCCAATTCCTACTTTATTAAATTAGCATCGATACAAGATTAAAATCCCAAAGGACCAAATAGTTTAGTAGTTTTGGAAAACCAGATTACATACATCAAACCCATTTTACATTGGGAATATAAAATAAAACATAATACATAAAAAAAATAAACTACATCCTTGAAACTCATTCAACGGATTCCTCTTTATAACCTTAGTAAAGGAAACAAAATAAGGCTGGGATCAAATGCTCAAAAAGGGTTATGTACAGTAGAAGATAATATGAACTAATAAGAATAATCAATATAGAAATGAAAATAACCGAACACACATTCCATTTAAATAACTATATAAGATATAAATAATATGACATAATAAATAAGTTAAAACACATTCCATTTAATCAATATACTGAAAATGAAATGTATCCATAGATTTTGTTAGAGTGAAAATCCTATGGATAATAATAAATAAATTTTGAATTAAGTCATTTCTTTAATTATTGGATGCCAAGATCTCAGGAATAAAAATACCTTTACCGTCAAGACCTTTCACAAGATGGTTTAAAACTATAGGTAGAAATCCGTTTAATTTGTCCAACTTAATTTGTCTCATGTCATATACCAATGTATCAAAGCGATATATTGTACCGGGACTCACCCATCACTTTAGGTCCAAATAATTCCACATATATCAAATAATCAATTTAATTAATCAATATTCCTTATCATAAAATATCTATATTGAATAAAAGATATTAATTAATAATATTTCCCCTGTTAGTCAAATAACATTAAAAGTAAGCATCATTTGTAAAAATGGAAAATACATTTATGAAAAAATCATACCCATAATACAAGAATATGTATATTTAAGAGGAATATAATTTCCAATGAAAAATTATCACAATAAAGCAATTGTTTCAAGAGAAAGTTAATAATCATAAAATAAAGTGATATTGGAAAATAACTTTTATCACTTCGTAATTTTCATATCAAATCCACTTGGATGAAATAATTCATTATGAAGCTTAAAATACCATGAGGAATGAATAATTTATGATATTATATGTCAAAGGGGAAGTTTATACACTATATAAAAGTGAATTGATGCATAAGAACAAATAAGTCTCAATGAAATGTAAATTGAGATGATATCCCTTACCCTACATTACCTTTTGGTTGAGCACTATTTAACCTCATGTATAACAGTTTTTAGAATGTTATTAACTTATAAAGAAACCATATTAATATTTATAATATCATATATGATTCTTCTATAACATCTCATCACCCGTTTATTACTAATCTTCCATTATTTTCATTATTTCAGGTGTTAATGAACTTATTTTTGAAGTATGTTTTGGCTTGTTATTGTTTTGTTCTTTTTTACTTAGGTCTTGATTTCATTATATAAAAAATTTAAAACATGATTTTAATATAATATATATTGTTTATTTATGTATTTATAGTAATCTATAAATATTGGTGATAGGAAATGGGATACACTGTTCATAGAGACGGTAGGTCGTACGTACATATGAATGTTGTTTCCATTTACTTATCGTATTAAAAGAATTAAAATTAAATTATATATATATTATCATTAAATTATAATTATTATGTTATATATATCACATCTATTTATTAAAACTCATCCTTAATAAATTCCATGTAACATGTGAATGAATCACATCGCTTTGAGGAGGCGGTAGTCCACACGTCCATAGATGATGTTATTGTATTCCAAAAAACTGGAAAGAATGAAGGTATGTGTTATATAGTAATATAAGAAAAATAAAGACATTATAAATATAATATATATCATACATAAACTATAAATCCATCATTATTACCAACTTTGAAAGGTGGTAATGGAATAATGAATGACATCAGTTCACGAGGCGGTAGTCCATCGAACACATGAATGATGATCACATATCCCCATTATTGGAAGTTTGTGTGAGTGTAGGTAATACCCTTAACTTAAAAAAATCTCATCATATTTATGATACTAAGGTTATTATCGATTCAATATATAATGACAATTTAAGGAGTGGAGGAAGAAATAAAGAAAAAGTGCTTGTTGATGGGTAACTCCTTTTGGTTTATACTAAAATCCATACTTGGTTTGATTTATGTCCAAAAAAAATACTATAGGATTATTAGAGTAATGTTGGGAATTTATCTGGGAAGATTTAGGATAATATAAATTACTCAAGAGGCATGAATAAGTGAAGAGGGGGGGGGGGGGTGCCCTTTTATAGTGGAAGAGGAGTGACATTACTATAAATACCAAACGTTAAACACTATTGGGAGGTATACAATTCATAATATAACCCATATAATGAACCATGTTTTATAAAATATTGGATATGGAAGAAATATGACCATAATTTTTTTTGGATAATTTTCTAGGTCATTTAGCCCCTTAAGTTTAATTTTAACCACTAAGTAAACTCATTTTTAACTTAATCACTATAATTAATTTTAATTTACTTCAATAATATTTTTGTTAAAAAAATAACTTTATCATACAAGATATTATAAATTATTCAGATTCCAAATATTTATTATAATTTTACAAATTCAAATAACAGAAGTGGTAGAAATTAATTTAAAATTAATCTCACTGATGGGACGAGAAAACAAGGTTTTAAGGTGAAAATGGTCAAACGTTTACTAAGTTTTTATATCTAAATTCAATATAAAAATGATTATAATGACCTAAATTGGATTAATAGATGTATTATTGATATAATATTACTTTAAAAACAATTAAAAATATAATTTAGCCTTATAAATTATTTAGATGAAAAGTCAGTTTTCAATTAAATTTCAATATTTTACACTATTAATCAAAAAATGGAACTTCTCAAAAAAATACCAACAATTTACCCTAGGATAATTTTTACATTCCTATCTCAAAAATAAAGTTTATTTTTTCAAATAATATTAATAAAAATTTAAAAATTTAGTTTTAAAACATGTGCTCCATTAAAAGGCAGCAAAACAACCTTTAGAAAAATACAGCCTTTTAAGCATAAAATTGGATTTGTTCTTATATTATTCCTAAAAAATGTATTGGATGAATGTAATAAACATATTATTTAATAAATAATGTATATTTCATTAATATTATTCAATAATAGTAAATAATTTAATTTATTAGGTTAAATATTCTTTGGTGGATAAAAATAGTTTTTTATAAAAGCATTTCCTTTATATTCAATTGGTTTTTTATTTATTTCTAATTAATTGTTAACCAATTAATTAAAACATATATTTTAATACGTTATTTAATCCTATTTATAACTTTTAATTTAATTATTATGTGTAAATTCTTATTTAAAATAATTTTATTAACAGTATTCATTAAAACATGGTGTTGCTTATAACACAAGACATCAAAGAAAGTTATTATTTATTATAACACAAGATAAAATAAATATTGAATATAATGAAAGATAATATTATTATTTTGTGCATTTTATGATTGAATTGGTTTTTTATATAAATAAATCTAGAAACAAAATTATATTTATTCTAAAAGGAAAACATTGTAAATTCTTGGGGTGTTACTGCAATGCCCCGAACTTAATTATAAATGTAATAATAATATTTTTAGTTATTATTTTTTTATGAAAATTTGTGTTATTTAGTACACAAAGGACAATGAGAAACATTTTATTTAAATACTAAAATATTACATTAATACAATAGGTTACAACTAATCAAGAAAACTCATCGCAAGACTCAGTAAAATAAATAGAAGACTACCAAGCATGATGATAAGGCCGATAGTGTAGTTGAATTCCCTTGTAATGATCGTAACAAAAAAAAGGTAAGTAGTATAGAAAAAAATTCTAAGAGCCAAAGAAATACAGAGCACCATTATTTTTAAGCAAGAAATGATCTTTGATCTTCTAAATACCATGGATAGGTATTTATACGACATATATGACCTTTGTAAATAGTTGTTGAGTTTTAAGGTTACTGTTGATATTTTTTAACCATTGAGTATTTTAAGCATTTTAAATTTAAAAGGATTTAAATGTTTTAAAATAAAATTTTTGGTTAAATAAAATTATGGTTTTAAATTTAAGATAAGTTTTAATTATTACATGGGTATTCATATTAACTGTTAGTATTTTATGTGTTTTAGTATTAAAATGGATTGGTTTTAAGGATATTTTTTTAAAAAGCAGTTAATTAAAGATTTTAAAGGAAATTAGATAAAATATTTTTAAATAACATTTATCATCTGTTTTAATTTTTTATTCCAAAGTGTATTAAAAAAGTTTGTTCTATCCTTAAATCTAAGGGATACCTCAACCATGCTGGAGGAAGGGGTCAACCCCAGCGAGGGTGGTGTCGACCCATGGTCCAAGGAGGAACTTGAGCAGGGGGTTAAGACATGTGTATGGTGAGGCACGAGCCTGACATAGGTCTCCCAGGTCATTCACCAGTGTGTGGGATAGGGTACACAAATGGTGGGCCAAGGCCTATGGTGGGGTCCCATGTATAAAGACCCCTTGGTGTGTGTTTGTGTCATAGAAGAAAGGCACGACATACTAAGCCTTATAAGGCAGCCCTGAAACCCATGCAATTTCGATGTGGGATGAGTTTTTTTTGGGGCACATGATCTCAGCTGTACAATCTCGCTACGCGAGATCCTGGCCATCTGCATCGATCCCATGATCGAACCCCTACAACCTCTGTTTTTCACCACAGTTTTTCCCTACCATCCTATCTGGATTCACCTAATCTGGACTGGGAGAACCTTTTAAAATTGTGCCATCACCCATAGCTGTCCGATCCTACCCATTCTAATCTCAGTCGTACATACCTTTTAATTCATGCAGATAAATCCTGGAAGTTTGATCAACCCCACAGTCACATATGGGCCATCCTTTCCTAATCTACACCCCTCCTCTGCTAAAAATATCTTTAGGGTTTTTTCTAACCCTTGGATCAAATCAAATTGATTCGATCCATCCACTCTTTTTTCCTTATTCTTCCTCATTGAGCCACACCATTATCCATTGCACCTTGTAACCACTGACCCCTCTTCATCTCCAATTTCCTATGATTCCATATTTCCACCCTCATTGCGGCCCCTTTAGATTTAGCCCTTTCATTTATTTCCAAGGATAGTGTTATTTTAAAACCAAATCCTAATCCTTAACTTAGATCCCCATCACCACTTCAATTTTATATTTTAGGGTGTCAATCAACCAGTTTCTCATTACATTTCACTTATTAATGTTTTTTGGTATAGATTTGGTCAACTCGGAACAAAAATTTAAAACCTTGTTTTTTTTAAAACCTCACTTTGCACACTCAGATGCTACATGAAAATTCTCTCTATCAAGCCTTCTCTACCTCGATTCTAGAAACCCATAACTCTCTTATAATTTGAATCATGTAAGGGATTTTACTTTTTTCAGTTGTTTTTTAAAAATATATATAAATACACAATATATATATATATATATATATATGTAAAATCGTACCTTTCTAAATCAATTTTCATATATGATATGTTTTCTTTACTTGAAGGATCTGTTTCTAAAATCCCATAGTTATAAGGGTGTGGTTTTGTTATAAAATAATTATATATATATATATGTATATAAATGCATACAAACACATATGTATCCTAATATTTTCAGGATATGTATATGTGATTAAGGGGTTCTTTTGTTTTAAACCTTATTTCTAAAACTATTGTGAAAATGGGAGTCTTAGTTTTCAAAGTGATGATACAAGGGTGATGTATATATATTCATATATATATATATATGCATATATACATACGAATATACACATATATATCAATGAATTTTCGTATATGCACATATAAGAGTTTTTTTCAAAGCTTAGTTTCAAAAACCTTTTGGTTGCAAGGGTTTCATGTTTTCAAACCACATACATATATTTATATATATATATATATATATATTTATATATACATACATATACACACACACATATATATTCATATAAATATGAACACCTTAAGTATAATTATTCTTTCTCATTTCTTTAGAAGTTATAAATGGTATTTAAAACCCATCAAACTTGTGTTTAAAGATCTATGTAAGTTTAAACTCTTTTATTCACCACGTTTACACATTTTCTTGTGATAAATATTATCATTTTATATGGAAAAAGTTATTATTTTATATACGAACATACATGTTCATACCCTAGCATGTTATGCATAAATAGATATAGCCATTATCTAGCTCATATGTTTTATTTAATGTATCTTGTAACCGTGAACACAATTATTTTATTTTTCATGCATTTATAGATTTTAAAAGGAAATATTATCACTTGTATGGTGATCCCCAATATTTTTTTGGAAATATTTTTTGAGTAAAGTTTATGAAATGTTATAAGTAAAATTACTTTCTTAGAAAGAAAATAATTATATGAGATTTTGGAAATGTTTTGGGTTTGAAATGAGAAAGGCAGGTCCATGAAAAATGTTTTGATTAAAACTGGAACTAGTTATGATAAATGATATAATATAGGGAGTGAACCCACAATATTAAGGGAAATTTCTTACATATGATTTGTGTCTAGTGGTCACATGTATGGTTTTTATTTGTGGTTTACTGAGTATCCAGGATGATCCACAAGAAAAACTATTTTTTTCAATAGGGAAATTTCCAAGTGATTTTACAAATGTATTTATTTTAAGAAATCTATTTCTCAAAAACTATGTGGACTTTTCAATGGAATGTATTTAATATTTTCATGAAAAATATTATTTCAAGTAATATATATTATTTAAAGGATTTTCATAAATGTTTTCAAAACCCCCTTACTGTGCATTTTATGCTCACCCTATGTATTAAAATTATTCTTATAGGTTTAGCAGCTGTGCTACAATGAATTTCTAAAGTGGGACCAGTGCACTAATGATTCATTGTTTTTTTATTTCTAAATTTTGTATAGTTGTATTTGAATGTAATTCTGGATTCTAATTCTCCAAAACCTGGGCTGATAAAATATTCTGATATGAAATTTTAAATATTGTGTATTTACTGAGTTATTTTATAAAAAAAATACACAAAATTTTACTAGTGATGAGTTTGGTAGCTCGGGATTGGGTCTTTACAGTTATATTCTACCCACTTTAAATAAGATGCATCTTCAAAATTGAAACATGATCTCAGTAATCGAGGGTTTGATGTTTGAAAATACTATTTTTAAAAAACCCATATTGTAAATAAGGTTAATAAAACATCTTCTTAATAATAGGGAAAGGGAAATGTGAAGGTCACCATAAAAATAGGATTTTGAATAGGAGAACATTATTGAAAACATGAACATGGAAGAGAAATATAAATATCATGATTTTGTGGAGAGTGATATATAACATTGGTCATAATAAAGTGGGTGATCCAGAGAAGGTTAATGAATATAAGTACATAAACCTCACAGGTCTAAAATGGTCATTGATATCATAAAAAATGTTGATAATTAAACAATATTTTTTTCAAGACCCTTTTCTTAGATTTGAGGAGTTATTTTACTCTCTAATAATATAAGGAAATATGATTACGTGATACATTTTTATTTAATAAATGAAATATTATTCTTTGGTTTTTCCTTGAACTATTTTTACTTCATATCTTAGCACAAGTTGCATCATTGGGTGGAGTAATACCTCAATCCCTAAAAAACTCATCCAATGTTCAATATAAACCATTTCATAAATGGTTATCCTTTCCAAAATATTATGATTCAAAACTTTAGGATTAGTTCCATGGTATTTAGTAGTATCCAATTTACATTGTTCATATCAATAATCTATTTATCAAAATTTCATTATCTCAATATCAAGAACATATTATGGGTTAGCTTTTCTTATCCATGTTTTTTTCCAAAAAAAAAAATTAAATTTCTATTGAATAAATTTTCTTATTACCATTCAACATATACTCTCAAATCCTTAATGAAAAATTTCTATAGTACAATCCTTATATATTTCAAAAATTATATGATGAGAAAATTATAAATAAAATAATTTTACAACATATTTATTAGATCTAAATATAGAATCACATTAATCATTCCACTTTTTTTGTGTTAAAAACCTATTCTTAAACTTTATCCCTTATATTATTCTATGGAATATTCCATTTATTCTTGTGAAATTCATTTTCATAGTTCCCCATCTTCTTATAGTTTTATCATTGAATAACAGTGTGTTCCTTCTTCCCTTTGAATTATTTTTCCTAGTGAATATTTTCTCCACACTTATAACAAACTATCAATCATTTGAATCATTTCCCATGGTGATTCTTTCCACAGTTATCACATGTGAAAAAATATATCTTTTCCGTCTTCCATTTATCTTTTATTTTCTATTTCATCCTATTATTCTCTTGATTCTATTTTAATACATAATACTTGGATAATTATTTATCTATCTTGATAAAACATAATAATATTACATCATATGAATAAATGTTTTGATACAAAAATGCCCTTTGGAGACTTAGATTATGTCATTCAATGAAGTGATCAATACTTTACTCCATGTTATGTTTTTAATCTATAACATACCTATATAACCTTGTAAAATTAGCCTTATACATTAAAAAATGCTATTATTCCTCTTGGTTTATGATAATTAACATTATCTTCATCTCAGTTTGTTTATAATGATGGAAATATATTACAAAGAATTCATCCTTAAAAAATTTCCATTCCATGAGTTCTATTTCCTCTTCCTCCCAAGTATTCTGGACTAATGACCACCGTTGATCTTTATCACCATTAATAAAATACACCTTAAGTGTAAAATTTTCCTTTTCACTACATCCCAATGTCATAAATATATTTTATGAAGACTTAATCCATTACTCATCTACCATTAGATCCATAGTCCCACTAAATATTGTGGGAGTCTTTCGCATAAAGTGATCCATCATCAGAGAATCTCATTGTGAAATAGGTTTCTCCATCCGGGAAATGTTATTTGTTATAAAATGATTAAGATGACTAAATATATCCATAACTTGCTTAGTTCCAATACAATCTATATCATCTCTCTCATCAGGGAAACCTCTACATTAGCCACAAGTATTGATACACTTTTTTTATAGGTTCTATTTCTAAATAGTGGCATATAATGGATTAGATCATATCAATATGTAACATAATATATAATCCCAAAACTAGTTAACTACTTAACATAAACTGAAAAATTAATGCATATCTAATATCATAATCATAAACATGGTTTCATTGGTATGTTCTTTTATACTTATCCTAAAAGTCTATCATAGGGTCATGTTCTCTAATCAATGTTTTCCTAAATCAAGTTTCCAAGGTTTTTAATAAACTTGTTCTGACACCAACTGTAATTACCCTAACCCCAGTAGCCCCAGAGTTAGTGCCTTACTTTATTAAACCTATATTTATTATATAGGAGGTTTTAAAATGAGTGATGTATGTTATACATGAGATAAGAGTTTTATGTTATAATCTCATTGTTTATCAAGATTATTTATGATTAAGTTTTTTATGATGAAATATTAATATATAAAACTCAAGAAACTCTTTAATTTTCTTATCCTATATTTATTTCTTAAGAAAAAATTTTTTCGTTTCATTTTCTTCACTTTATGTAGTAAAGAGACCAAAATAATTTTTTATGAAAAATAATTATTTCAATCTTTGGTAGAATAATCATTTTATTTTATAACCATGTTTTCTAAAAATGTTTTCAATAATATTTTTAATATTATATTATTATTTTTAGTGTAATTTTAACCATTAATGTATTTTTTTAAAATATTTTAAATAGAATCCTATTTTTATTTTCCTAATGAGGCACTTTTCACTTTTTTTACAAAGTTTGAAATGTTTTTTTTCATTTAACATGTATACAATGAACTAAATTTCCCACCATCATAAAAACTCAATGATTTGAAACTTACTTTAAATTATTCTATGGTAAATTTAAAATAAATAATTTTTCTTAATATTTATGAAATTTTTTATATTTTAAATATTTTATTTGGAAAAGAAAATGTTATTTTTGTCAAGACATGTTACAGGTAATATTTTAAATAAATTTTTAATTTATGATAAGAACTATTGATTTTGCTTACAAATTACTGGGGATATGATGCAAGGATAGAGTTCTTAATTTTTATTAAAATGTTTTATGATTATGATCAAAATATTTTTATGAAACTCATTCATTTTCCAAAGGTTAAACTATGATTAATTGATGAACTGTTTCTGAAACCTATTTCCTTTCCATGGGTTGTTCTATGATGTAATGTTTATGAAACCCATTTATTTTTCATAGGTTATGATATGATGAATGTTTTGTGATACTGTGTAACAAATATGTATTATATTTATTATGAGAGGTGTGGGACCAGTATTATATATCCCTCTAATTCATTGGGTAATAATGGATATATCAGGTGATAAACCTGACTGTAATGGGGAGTGAACTCAGTTTTGTAATGGACTTTGTCCTCTATGACAGTTTTGGGATTGAACCTTAACTACTATGATATTTTTGGGAGTGAACCTAATCCACTGTGATATACTTTTTAGTGATACTTGACTACTATGGAAATAATTTTCTTTTATTATGTGTATGAAAAAAACAAATGTCTTATTCCAATATTATGCCCTGATGGGTAAGTTCTTTGATTCCATTATGATTCGGTTATTATGAAATACCGATATTTATTCCATGATTAAAGATTATAATATATTATATAAAGGTTTTGGTTTTAAAATGTTATTATATTTTAATCATATACTTAGGATCATGTTATGTTGATATCTTTTATGTTTAACGATACATAGAATATGATCTCATAGTTTCTTAGGTTTCCTTTATCAAGTTTATGAAGAATTATATTAATGATGATTTTTATAGTAAGGGTTATAGTTAATAAGAATGTAGTGGAATATGAGGCATTTCACTTTTAAACTAGTTGTTTATGTATCCATGTTTCCAAAGATACTAAACCTATATGATTTTTGAAAGGATCTTTATGTAATGTAATGATTTTTCATATAATATGATGTACTGTCTATATATAAAAATTGTGGGACACTTTAAACATTTCCCCTTTTAAATGAAAATAAATATCATATGAATCAATAGTAAATTGTTTTAGTTCTTCATGGTTTGGATTATTGGTGGAATTAGCTAGTATGTAATAGATTAATAATTTATTCATGCTAAAAAAATATTTTTGTATATTTTCTCATTAAAGTATATATACATGTGAAAATTTAGAATCGATGAATAATATAAAAAATTAAACTCTAAATTTTTATATATAAAGGTAAATGAGAATGATTTTTCTATTTTTTTGTTCCATAAGTATCTAAATAAATTAGTGAACGAAGTGGAGAGACAATATTAGTTCATGACCTCAGTAGAAGGAAATTATTTTGTGTTGTGTGAGGAGGGAATCCTTGGTTTGTTTTTATATATGGGTTTTATTTTTCTTATCGAGCAGGTGATGTAGGAAAAAATATAATTTTAATTTAAGGGGAGTTTTGATAATATAAAAATATGGGGCACCATTAATTTTTGGTCTCGAATATATGGATCAATAAAATATTTTAGGGATAATAAAATGGTTTCCTCATTTTTTAAGGAAGTTTTTATGATTTTTTTTTTCATATCTATCATTGGATAATTCATTTTTGATCTACCATGATGTGTCTTGACTTGAAAAAATAAATTTTCAAAATATAAATAAGGATGAAGATGTATTTTTTTCCTTTTGTATTTATTTTAAATAAATAAAGAAAAAATCAATGTCCTAGAGGTTATTTTAATCTTTATCATTTTAAATAAAGAAGTAATATAAAATATTAATTTATTTCATTATCGAACAACCATGATCACAATAGAATCATAAGATAATTTTGGAAATTGGGGATTGATATATGATGTTAGTGAATTTTATTTCTATTTGATATTTTTTTTAATTAATGATTTTTATAATATATTTTTAATGAATATTTTCAGGATTCATGTATTTATGAAATCAATTATGTCAGATCATTGTTTTCAACATATTTTGAGTTTCCTAGAATGAAAATATAATTGATATTGGTACTCTGTTGAAGATGATTTATACTTGACATTCTAAAATGAGTGGATAATTAGAATATAACATATATACTCTTGTGGATATGATTCAATATTCCATATTATATTTTTCTAGATCATTATAAGATCAAATTCAATTGGTGTAAGACACATTTGAAATTAGTTATCATGTATTTATTCATAAAAAGTATTTTTGATGTGTTTTATAGAATACCATTATGATCAATAATTTGTTGAATTGGGAAAGGGTAATGTCACCCCATAAGCCTATTATTTTGTATTAAAGTTTTAATCATTTGTAGTTATACATGAATATAATGATTAGAGTTAAAATTTGGTTGAAATTTTATATGTATTTTATATGAAAACCCTAATATTTTGAAGTTGGAGATCATGTATTCTTATTAGATTTTACTGGGAAAGTACAATAGTGATTTAGAGTATAGGATATGTTTATTCCCCAATTCATTGAACAATTTTTGGTTATAGGATAGATAATATAAGTGTACTCTCATTTTTTCCATAAATGTGAGAGGATCGAATGAAATTTTCACTTTCCCCACCTTAGGACATATTAATATAATTTATCCCATGTGTTAATCTAATTTAAGAATGATTTAGAACCTGAAGTTTCCTCTTCTGATTCAACATTTTGGTATATTGATTAATGTAGCAACCCAAACACTTGATGGTGTGTTTCTCTTAAATACATTCTAGTTATAGCCTATATTTCATGAATCACTAAGACTATATAGAAAAAAACATGGTTACTTATAGGAGATATCCATAACCTAACAAAGTAAACCAAAATTTTTCACTTCTATGATGTGAATTTTGAAAATCTGTCATACATGGTTGCGATCAGTAAGTTATTTGGAGTCTGATAAGAAAAAATCATTTTTTAGTGAATAATAACCTACCCTTATGAATAGTAACCAACCCTTACGAATAGTAAATTACCCTTATGAATATTATATATGACTCTTATTAATGGTATCCATACCATTGAGTGTATAAATGAATTTAGGCACCTTAAAAATGAAGATCAAACTTTTAAGTGTTTGTATTTTTCGATAAGATAATGATTTTAATTAAATATTTAATTAATCATATTTATAAAATTATTTTTGAAAAATTGAATTAATTTTTTGATTCTACACATCAAAAAAATGGTTAGGGTGAATTTTTGGGATTTTTCTGACATACTTGAATTTTTGATGAATAGTAAAATCTGATAATTCACAATAAATGATAAATAATGGATTAATTGAGTCATTGATGATGATATTATGATGTAAGACCAATTGATTTGGATTCACATGATAAAATTACTTTTCTTGGTCATGTAAGACTCACCATTCCTTGTCTTGTGAATAAATAATAAATCAATGAATTTTATATTTAGAAATCCCCTCTCTCCTCCATTATAAAAACCCCCCTTCACTCCCTCTTTTACTCACTCCTCTCAAGCCTTGTTCCTTGCCAATATTCTGACCAAATATCTCCCCAAGATCCACTCCACTTCTAAAAGCTCCTATCCTCTTCAAAATACCAAAACCTCTCCCCTTAAGAGGTTCTCAAAGGAGAAAGTTTCAAGAGGTAAATTCCTCTTTTCAATTCCTTCATTTCTTTTTAAGTTATTTTCCTTTTGTTTCTTTCCAAACATCCCTTCACCCAAATAGTATGATAACTACAGTAACATACATTTATTGGAATGTTTTTATGCTAATGGGATATTTAATTATCTTCTCTCCTTTCCCCACCCTTTATTTGGATGAAATGAAAGTACCATTTGAGATGTGCTAATTTAGCACATTCAAGGACAACGGTTTATCAATTTCTCTTATAATATTTAATTCTGGTCATGAAACCATTTGTTTTATGGTTGAAACAGATTATTATATATGTAATATATCCTATTTTAGTTCTGTAATCCTTTTGTACAAATGGTATTAGGTTATAAAGAAAAACATGTTCATTGTAATCAAACCCGGTGATTAACCAAAATGGTTGTCACTATGGTTATATATTTAATAATACGACCTCACTCTAAGTAAAAAAATTAAATTTAAAACCATGTAATATAATGTATGTTAAATAATAGAATATAACTTAATTTCTAGACAACCAATTCCATCTTTCATATTTATCTGAACTTGAATATAAGTGAACCGATCTTTTAAAATCAAGTGATCAAACGAGCCCGAATAATGAAATTGAACCTTATAACTAATAAAAAAGGCTTTTAATGAACTAAAAATGGTTATAATAAATCATTTACATATATAATAGGTTCTGAAATTATGAATTAATAATCCTAATTTGTTTATTCAGGTATTTAATAACAAGTCAAGAACACCTTCGAGCATAAGGTAAGGGATTGCTTAACTCAATTTTCATTCTTTGAGTTAAACATCTATTTCATTGGTTACATTATTCCAAGAATATGTTTTAATGACCTATGATTGTTTTATAATGTATATCCACTTATATTTTGTGGATTTTTATTTTTCACACATAAATATTTCATTGATTCATCGTCACTCTAATGACACAATCCTTCAAGGGATCCTCTCTCTCACTTTTGTTCAAGAATATCCCCTATGTTGTGCCCTTTTATTTTTAATTCCTAATGATGGGGTAAGTTTTTTCAACTTCCTAATACTTCCATTGTGACATATAAATAATTTAATACCCATTTACCTCTCATTAAGCCCTCATAATAACACTCATTACCATGCAAAAATGTTTGTAAGGGGTTTCTCATCTCACTTTCATTTCTGTGATATTTTCATTGTTCACCACTTATTTCTTATGTGTGGTATTTTTGTACTTCCATTTGATATATAATAACATTATTCTATTTATATTCATGTTATTCAATGATTCATTTTAGGGTTATTAAGTTCTGGTCATATGATTTGACCGATTACATTGGGGTAAGAGACTTTGTCTCAACTACTATTTCGTTGTGACTAACTTTGTATTATGCACCTAATAATCCTTATGTGGTGTACCTAATTCCAATTTGAGATCATTTTTCCTTTATAATTATAATCATATTAAATATAAATAATCTCATATCATGTATATGTTTTTTTCTAAACTGCATACCATTTTACATACAATGTTTATTTGGAAAGTTATTTAATTATGGAAATATTGATGAATCTGTATACTCTACTCTATACGGATATTGAAAAGGAATATTGTGCATGTATTGAATCAATTTATAAATAATTATTTGGACATACAATGGAGAGTGGGGCCCGCTATAGCTCCTCTATGCATTAGTAGGTCTCATGAGACAAATCAGTTGGCGAAAAACCCTTCGAGTTTGTTTCCAAAAATTGGACGGGTTTCTACCCATAAAACTAAACTATTTTAATGATATTATAGTTTCATGTTCCAGATACATGAAATCCAATTAATAAGAATTCTCGTTATTCATTATCAGTTATTATTATTATTATCCATGAGGTTTTCACTATGAAAAAATCTATGGATGTAGTTTCATTCTTAGTTTATTAATGGAATTAGTTTTTCATTATTCACCATGCCATATTGATTATGTCAGATTGATTATTATTAACTTATTATTGTACTCATGATTCTACTATTTGTAACCCTTAATGAGCATTTGAGCTCACCCCTTTCATTGTTTACCTTCAACAAGTGATGAAGAGAAGGTCATTTATTGAGTTCATGTGGTTGCGGTGTTTAGTTTTGTTATGTATTGTATCTTGTAAACTTTTCCAATGTAATTTGAGTAACATCTATGTATTTGGTTTCTTCAAAAATACTAAACTGATCGTTCCTTCAGGATTTTTCATTCCTTCTAACCATGCCAATATCACAAGTAATGCACCGACTCTAGCCTAGTGGGGTCGAGGTGTTACAATTGGTATTAGAGGAAGTTTAGTAGAAAACTTGGAAACTAGAGTAGAAAATGTATAGTAGGTAACAAATACCTAAGGTAGTATTTTAGGATAAACGTATAAGAACGTACTGGTATTTTGGTAAGGAATAGATTATGTGGATCTTTTAAGAAATATGTCCCTGTCTGGATATGAGCAGGTAGAGGCATCTCTGGTACAGATGTATCTAGAGGCAAAACCTAAAAACAACGCTTTGAGCTAGACTTGAATTGGAACTAGTGCACGAAAATGGGACTTGCTGTACTCTTGGTTATGACACTCCTGGGGGATATGCTTAGGATAATTCACATTTTCTTTACAAGACATTATAAAGGAGTTTAATGTAAATTTTTCCTCAGAGCAACCATGTTTATAAGATTAGCTATGCATATAATTTCAATATATGTTGAGTGATTTTATATTTGAGATTCATAAAATAATCTAGTGTATCCCATTATTTAGAAATGGAGTGTAATGGAAGAAGGGGAATCAATACTCATGGGAAATGTAGTGATCTCCTTACTGAGCAAGTCAACACAGTCAATGTTGGAGCAGATCAGATCATGACTATATTAGGAAAACTTACTCAAGTTGTAACAAATAACTATTCCACACCTGTGTTGGATCTTTTCATGAGGCAGAAGCCCCCATCTTTCAGCGGGACTACTAACCCAGTGGTTGCTGAGTAATAGATCAAGTCCCTTGAAAAGATATTCATGGCATTAAGATGCAATGAAAATGAAAAGGTAGTACTGGAAGTATATTGTCTCAAGGGAGACGCTGATCAATAGTGGTCCTTGATTCAGAATACCATAGAGGAAGAAGAAATAGAAGATATGGAATGGAGGAATATTAAGGAAATATTCTTTGAAAAATATTTCCCTCGTGAGCAACGAACTGAAATGAAGAGGAAATTACTTAGCTTAAAACAAAGGAAAGAAGATAGTGTTGCAGAGTATGAGGCTACTTTTACAAGGCTGGCCATGTATTCCATAGATTACATATGTGACTCAGAAGACAAGATTGATCATTTCTTTGAAGGTCTTAATCCAAGTCTTCAAAGGGAACTGGCTTCTCAATCATTTTCATCATATGATGAAATTGTATCAAGTGCCATCAAAACAGAGAGGGAGTTTGCTAGATAAAATATTTTCAAAGGAAACCAAGATAAGAAGTGCTACTATGATAACAAAGGAAAAGGAGAAGCACTAAATAAGAGTAAGGGAACATAGCTATTCCCATTATGTGATAACTATGGAAATAATCATCTCGGAAAATTCTTGAAAGGCATGGGAGTCTACTATAACTGCGGAGAAAAGGGTCATCGATATGATGAATGTAAAGGGAAGAAAAAATTCAATGATATTCAATGCTATAATTATAGAGAGATGAGACACTATGCAAATGAGTGTCCTAAGCGCCATGGAAACACGCCTCAGAAAAATCCAAGAGAATAAGGGAGAGCCTATGCGATTACAACCGTGGAGGTTGAAATTCCTAATGACGTGGTGGTAGGTACTTTAATTGTTTCCTCAAAAATAGACAACACTTTATTTGATTCTAAATCATTACATTCATTTATATCTTCTCATTTTCCATGAAAATTAGATATGTCCAATTTGATTAAATAAAGGAGTTGTCAGTCAAAACCCCCAGGGGATGTATCATTGCAAAAAAGGCATGTCGACTAGCCCCCCTCCAGAAACCAAAATGTTCTTTAGTTGCTAACCTTTTCATAATAACAATGATTGAATTTGATATAATTCTCGGTATTAATTGGCTATAAAATTATGATGTGAAGATTTATTGTAAGAAGAAGGAAGTTACAATTTTTGAAAATGGTGTAGAATCCCTTGTCTTTAGGGAAGAAACTTCGCCACGTGATTCTTATCTAGAACCACCCCCAGTAGCTCTATTGAATGAAATACTTTGAGAGGAAGATAAAAAAATATCTATGGGTGAGGGAAGAAATCTTCAAATTGAAGATGTGCACATAGTGCAAAAATACATTGATGTATTTCTAGAAGATTTACCTGTACATCCTCTAGAGCGGGAAGTTGAGTTCTTTATTGATTTAATTCCTAATGCAAGATGTATATCGAAGATTCCCTATAGAATGAATACTGTGGAATTAGTAGAGCTAAAGAAACAACTAGAGGATTTGAGTGAAAAAGGATTTATTCGACCAAGTGTTTCTCATGGGGTACCCCTATCCTCTTTGTCAAGAAGAAAGATGAATCCATGAGGATTTTCATTGATTATAGGGAAATCAATGCTATTAAAATAAAGAATAAGTATCCTCTACCTTAGATTGATGATTTATTTGATCAAATTCATGGAGTTCAATACTTTTCGAAGATTGACCTTCGATCTGGATATCATCAATTGCGTGTGAGGAAAGAAGATATTCCTAAGATAGCATCTTAGAACAGGTATGGACATTAAGAGTTTACAGTGATGCCTTTTGGACTGACAAATTCACCCTATGTTTTCATGGATTTAATGAATAGAGTTTTGAAGTAATATATTGGTAACTTTTTTGTGGTATTCATTGATGATATCCTCGTATACTAAAAAATCTATGAAGACCATGAGAATCACTTGTGGGTTATTTTGAGAACTCTTTAAAGAAATAAATTATATGGTAAGTTTAGTAAGTGCGAATTTTGGATTCAATTAGTTTCATTTATAGTCCATATTGTCTCTAAGGATGGAATCCTAGTTGATCCTGTGAAGACAAAGACCATCCAAGATTGGCCCACACCAACAAACATAACTGAGGTACGTAGTTTTATTGGCTTAGCAGATTACTATCAACGTTTTGTTTAGAATTTTTCCCCACTGGCTAACCCACTAACCAAGCTCACACATAAAGGATTTATGTTTGTGTGGACAAAAGAATGTATAGAATGATTCGAAGAATTGAAAAGAAGATTGGTCAATGCTCCAATTTTGACTCTTCTATAGGGAAGTGATGGATTTTTAATATACAAAGATGCATCAAAGAACGGACTGGGTTGCGTCCTTATGCAAAATGATAAAGTTATTGTTTATGCATCAAGACAGTTGAAGACACATGAGAGAAATTATCCAACTCATGATCTTGAGTTAGAAGCTATAATATTTTTTCTGAAAATATAGAGGAATTATCTCTATGGAGAGAGATGTGAGATTTATATGGACCACAAGCATTTGAAATTCATTTTCAAACAAAAAGAACTCAACATGAGGAAAAGAAGATGGATCGAGTTACTCAAATGTTATGATTGTTCAATACAATACCACCCAGGAAAGGAGAATAAGGTGGAAGATGCATTAAGCAGGAAATATCACATCCTTCTGACTCAAATTAGGATTGAAATAGATCCTATATTCATGGATCTACTGAAGATGGATATGGGAATTGTTAAGGAAGGGGAAAAATCGCTCCTCTTTAAAATGATTTCTAAACCATATTTATTAGATAAGATAAAATGCTCTCAATCTGATGATGAGAATCTGCACAAGAAAATTAATATAGTTAAGGATAGGAGACTGGCTGGCTTCTTGTATGAAGGAGTTCTGCAATTTGGGAAGAGGTTATGCATTCCATCAGTACCTGAGCTAAAAAGGGAACTATTAGATGATGCTAATAGCTCAAATTTTACTATACACCCAGGTAGCACCAATATGTATAGAGATCTGAATGAATATTTTTGGTGGGATAATGTGAAGCGGGAAATTGCTGACTACGTGTCAAGATGTCTAGTTTGTCAAAAAGTGAAGGCTGAGAGACAACATCTCAATGGAGTGATGAAACCTATACCTATTCCTATGTGGAAGTGTGATAGAATTACGATGGATTTTTTCACCAGACTACCAAGGAAACCTAGAAGGAACGATGCAATATAGTCAATTGTTGATCGGCTCACAAAACCAGCACATTTCCTTCCTATAAGAGAGGATTTTCCACTTGATCGTTTGGAAAGACTTTATATTAATGAAGTTGTAAGACTTCATGGTGCACCTCTATCGATTGTGTCTGATCAAGATCCCTAGTTTACATCAAAATTCCAGAAAAGTCTCCAGAAGGATTTGAATACCGAGCTTCGTATGAGTACTGCTTATCACCCCCAAAATGATGGACAGTCTGAAAGGACTATTAAAACTCTAGAAGACATGATGAGGTCATTCTCTCTTGACTTCCAAGGTATGTGGGATCAATACTTGCCTTTGGTGGAATTTTCCTACAACAATAGTTTCCATTCTAGTATTCAAATGGCACCGTATGAAGCATTATATAAAAAGAGACATCGAACTCCAACTTTTTGGGATGAAGTTGGTGAGAGGAAACTTATAGGCCTAAAAATTATTGAAGAGACCATGACAAAGGTGAAGACAATACAAGCCCATATTAAAGTAGCCCAAAGTAGGAAAAAGAGTTATGCTGACAACCAGAGAAAGGATTTGGAATTCCAAGTGGGAGATCATATATTTCTGAAAGTATCTCCATGGAAGGGTGTCTTAAGGTTCGGTAACAAAGGAAAACTGAGCCCCAGGTATATCAGACCATTTGAAATTTTGGAAAGAATCAGAGAAGTATCTTACCATTTAACAATGCCACCAAATCTCTCCAAAGTCCATGATGTGTTCCATGTGTCATTGTTGAAGAAATACATTCCATACCCAACACATGTACTCACCTATGAAGAAATTGAACTGGAACCTGATTTTTCATACTGTGAAAAGCCTATTGGGATTCTTGACACAAGGGAGAAATTATTGAGAAATCGGAAAAATCATCTTGTAAAGGTTCTTTGGAGGAACCAGAATATGGAGGAAGCAACATGGGAACCATAGGATTTTATGAAAAATAACCACCCACATTTTTTGTGGGTTTCATACATAAAATTTTGAGGATGAAATTTCCAAAGGTGGGAATAATGTAGCACCTCAAAAACTTCATGGTGTGTTTCTCTTAAATAAATTCTAGTTATAGCCTATATTTCATGAATCAATGATCCTATATGGAACAAAACATGGTTACTTATAGGAGATATCCATAACCTAACCAAGTAAACCTAATTTTTTCACTTTTATGATGTGAATTTCAAAAATATTTCATACATGGTTGAGATCAGTAAGTTATTTGGAGTCCGATAAGGAAAAATCAATTTTTGGTAAATTGTAACCTACCCTTATGAATAGTAACCTACTCTTATGAATAGTAACTTACCCTTATGAATTGTAATATGACTCTTATTAATGGTATCCATACCATTGAGTGTATAAATGAATTTAGGCACCTTAAAAATGAAGATGAAAATTTTAAGTGTTTGTATTTTTTGATTAGATAATGATTTTAATTAAATATTTAATTAGTAATATTTAGAAAACTATTTTTGAAAAATATAATTCATTTTTGGATTCTACATGTCAAAAAATGGTTAGGGTGATTTTTTGGGATTTTTCTAAAATACTTGAATTTTTGATGAATAGTAAAATCCAATAATTCACAATAAATGCTAAATAATGGATTAATTGAGTCATTGATGATGATATGCTGATGTAAGCCCAATTTATTTAGATTCACATGATAATATTATTATTCTTGGTCATGGAAGACTCACTATTCCTTGTCTTGTGAAGAAATAATAAATTAATAAAATTTATATTGAGAAATCCCCTCTCTCCTCCACTATAAAACCCCCCTTCACTCCCTCTTCCACTCACTCCTCTAAAGCCTTGTTCCTTGATAATATTCTGCCAAAATATCTCCCCAATATCCTCCCCCACTTCCAAAAACTCATAGCCTCTTCAAAATACCAAAACCTCTCCCCTTAAGAAGTTCTCAAAGGAGGAAGTTTCAAGAGGTAAATTCCTCTTTTCAATCCCTTCATTTCTTTTTAAGTTCTTTTCTTTTTGTTTCTTTCCTAACCTCCCTTCACCCAAATAGTATGATAAATACAGTAACATACATGTAATGGAATTTTTTTATGCTAATGGGATATTTCATTATCTTTTATCCTTTCCCCACCCTTTATTTGGATGAAATGAAAGCACCGTTTGAGATGTGCTGATTTAGCACATCCAAGGACAACGATTTATCAATTTGTGTTATAATATTTAATTATAGTCATGAAACCATTTTTGTTATGGTTGAACAAGATTATTATGTATGTAATAAATCCTATTTTAGTTCTGTAATCCATTTTTACAAATGTTATTGGGTTATAAAGCAAAAAATGTTCATTGTAATCAAACCTGCCGATTAACCAAAACGGTTGTCACTAAGGTTATATATATAATAATCCGACCTCACTCTAAGTAACCAAATTAAATTTAAAACCATGTAATCTCCCTAATGTTCAATAATAGAATATAACTTCATTTCTGGACAACCACTTCCATCTTTCATATTTATCCTAACTTGAATATAAGTGAAACGATATTTTAAAATCAAGTGATCAAACGAGCTTGAACAATGAAATTGAAGATTATAACTAATCAAAAAGGCTTTGAATGAACTATAAAGGGTTATAATAAATCATTTACATATATAAGAGGTTTTTGAATTATGAATTAATAAGCTTAATGTTTTTATTCAAGTATTGAATAACAAGTAAAGAACACCTTCGAGCATAAGGTAAGGGATTGCTTAACTCAATTTTCATTCTTTGAGTTAAACATCTATTTCATTGGCTAAATTGTTCCAAGAATATGTGTGAATGACCTATGATTATTTTATAATTTATATCCACTTATATTTTTTGGATTTTTATTTGTCACAAAAAAATATTTCATTGATTCATCGTCACTCTAATGACATAATCCTTGTAAGGGATCCTCTCTCTCACTTTTGTTCAATAATCTCTCCTATGTTGTGCCCTTTTATTTTTAATTCATAATGATGGGGTATGTTTTTTCACCTCTCCCATATTTCCCTTGTGACATATAAATAATTTAATACCCCTTTACCTCTCATTAATCCCTCGTAATAACACTCTTTACAATGCCGATATGTTTGTAAGGGGTTTCTCATCTCACTTTCATTTCTGTGAGATTTTCATTGTTCTCCACTTATTTTTTGTGTGTGGTATTTGTGTGTTGGAATTTGACATATAATAACCTTATTCTATTTATATTCATATTATTTAATGATTCATTTGTGGGTTATTAAGTTCTGGTCATATGATTTGACCGATTACATTGTGGTAAGAGACTTTGTCTCAATTACTATTTCGTTGTGACTAACTTTGTATTATGCACCTAATAATCCTTATGTGGTGTACCTACTGGCCATTTGAGATCAAATTTAATTTGAAATTATATTTATATTAAATATCCATAATCTTATATTATGGATATGTTTTTTTTCTAAACCGTATACCATTTTACATATGGTGTTTATTTGGAAAGTTATTTAATTATGGAAATATTGATGAATCCATAAACTCTACTCTATACAGATATTGAAAAGGCATATTGAACTTGAATTAAATCAATGTATAAATAATGATTTGGAAATTTAGTGGAGTGTGGTGCCCACTATAGCCCCTCGATGCATCCGTAGGTCTCATGAGACAAAGCAGTTGGTGACAAACCCTTCGAGTTTGTTTCCAAAAATCAGACAGGTTTCTACCAACAGAACTAAACCGTTTTAACGGTATTATGGTTTCATGTTCCAGATATATAACATCCAATTAATAATAATTCTCTTTATTTATTATCAGTTATTATTATTATCCATGAGGTTTTCACTATGAAAAAATCTATGGATGTAGTTTCGTTCTCAGTTTATTAATGGCATTAGTTTTTCATTTATTCACCATACCATATTGATTATGTCAAATTGATTATGATTCACTAATTATTGTACTCATTCTTCTGCTATTTGTAACCATTACTGAGCATTTGAGCTCACCCCTTTCATTGTTTACCTTCAACAGGTGATGAAGAGAAGGTCATTTATTGAGGTCATGTGGTTGCAGTTTTTAGTTTTGTTATGTATTGTATCTTGTAAACTTTTCTAATGTAATTTGAGTAATAACTATGTATTTAGTTTCTTTAATACAACCAAACTGATCATTACTTCATGATTTTTTATTCCTTATAACCATGCCAATATCACAAGTAATGCACCGGCTCCAGCTTAGAGGGGTGAGGGTGTTACAATTAACAAGGGATGATTTCTAGTGAATAGAGTATCTATAAAGATCAAGTGTTGTGAAAGAATATATAATTACAAGAATATACACATGGGATAGATAATAATATAAGAATATAAAAGTGTGGGATGTACTTTTTTGAGATAAATACCTTATAAATGTGTAGGATATTCAAAATATTAATGGATTTTGAGATATTAGCTCATGCATAGTTATGTTCATGGTTAATTAACTATTCATCATACCTATGTATTGTTAGGGATTTTTATTATAATGAATTAATTATTAGATTCATTGTTTTGGTAAAAATTAATTTGGAGAAATATACAAAAAAAATATTTAAACAATATTTTTCACTATTTCCCACTGTTATGATCTTAAACAAACATTAGTCACTTTTAGGGTTTCTATAGGGGTAATGTGAGTTATTTACTGTAGAAAAAAATAATTTTCTCAAAGTTTATTTGGATTAATAGTGAATACATGTTAATTGATAATTAATTTATAATATTACTAGATTTCACAATTTATCTATTTCCTAGGAACTTTTAAATATTTGTTTGGATTGAAAATTAAATAATTATGTATCTCAGAAAAAGAATGGATGTATATTGTAATTTTTTTCCTTGATTAATAATATTAAATGATTGGATCTATAACATCATGTATGATCTAGATCTATAGAATTTTGGGATTCAACTATGCTATATATTGATTCTATTGTAATTTATTATTATTTAAATCCATTTATATGATCATTTTTAACTATTTTTTATAGTATGTATTTTTGAAATTATTTTGTGATGACAATTTATTTTGAAAATTAGAAAAAATTATTCTTTCTAAATTAGATATTATTATCAATGATTTTTTTATTTTAAAGAAATATATATTATTTTTTAGAAATGTGTCTAAATTTAAAATAAAAATTAATTATTTATTTAATATAATTTTTTCATGACATAAGATGATGATAATTTTTGAAAAAAAATCTCTATTTTTCTATCTTTATTTGATTTGAAATTATGGATTTTATTTAATTAATTTTAGATGTAATTTCATTAGAGTAAAAATATATTTTAGAATAAAATTATTGAAGTTATATTATAATATTTGGATAGAATTATAATGAATTTTTAATGGGAAAATGTATAAAAATGTCTATTTCTATTTTTTCGTTGTGAGGAAAGACAACTGCATAGAACAAAAGAAGACTAAATGTAACACTCAAGTAGATGAATACTCATTATAAGTTATTATATTATCATATGTATATTTTTTAAAATATTATTTTCATAAAGTTTACCAATCCATAATATTATTATATGATCTAAGTTTGATTAGTTTATAATGTTGTGTAAATTTCATTGGTCTGACTATGATTCTAGTGAAACTAGCGGGGTTACCAATGTTTTAGAAAATATTGGGTGATTTTATTTCATTATTCATATCCCCAAAGATTCTATACCAATGATTTCCATTTATGACATGTCACATTTATTACTAATGTATAAGAATATATATATATATATATATATATACTGTTAAGATTTGTGTTATCATGCCATATTGATATTTCTATAATAACCCACCACAAAACACTAATATTATTCATGGGGAAAGATGGTATTAGGCATGCCACCCCATATAAAAGAGTCTAAAAACTACTAAGAAAGGATTATTCTATACAATGGGGTGACTATTCCCTTGAATCAGAGTAAGAAAATAGAGGAAAATAATTAAACAGTCATCCATTACACACATCAGAGTAAAATAAAATAAAATAAATGAAATGAAACAACAAATATACCATATGAAAGTATATAATCATACATCAATAGATTTACCACTAGGTTGATCATGTTTCCAAAAGACACAATAGGAGTAAATCACATGATAGACCCTATCACCATCCTCAGGCCTCATCAACCCGATATAAGATATATATTGTCTTTCTCTAGATCGATCCTCTATACCTATCTTATTTTGTTAGTAAATAAAAAATATATTCCAAAAATGTACCATAGTTATTGTATATTGTGTGGGTATATAACTTAGTATATTCTTACCTCAAACCCCTAATATATGTCTTGATATGTGTGTTTTTGTAGAATGAAAATAAATAGAATAAATAAACAATATCACCAAGTTTTCATGTGCTTACCTAGACACTAAGACTCTTAATGGGATACATACACCTTTTTTTTCATCATGCACTAACTAAGAAACCACAACACCTAACTATACCTTCCTAAAAATCATTCAATAATTCAATCACCTTATTCCACATGAATAAGTTTATACCCGAATACTCAGGGTGAGGTATCCATAAAAATTTACCGATATCTGATGATGTAGAGTATGGTCCTCATCTAAGTCCCAAAATAATATTTTTACTCAAGGAATTACTATTTATGAACCCTCTCACTCATGGAGAGGTTTTCCATTTAATATTGTATAAATCTGGACATAGATTCCGAACACATGGAGATTCCATCATGTAGTCTCACATTACACCATGAACATGATCCTTACCCCTTATTTCTAAATCAATTAAAGGTCCATGTAATTGTATCTCACTCAAGGTAAATCCAAGTTAGACTTATGCCACACCATCTGACTAATGGTAGGCTCATAATTCATGCATAAAAAGGAATCCAACTCACTCATAGAAGTCCAAAAATTATGATCTCACTCATCATGAGACTGAACCTTATAATCCACACACCCATACTATAATCCATCACCTTCCTCAAGGAAATTAGTAAAAATAATCTTGAAAAAACAAACCGTTCATGAATCTCATCACATAGCTCCTTTTCTCATCACCTAGGAACAAGTCACTAGAGACCTTACCCCTAACCTCCACACACTGACAAAAAATCACATATTTTACCCCATGGTAACCTCACGTACCAAAATCTCATCTAGACCTTAGTTTCAATTGGAATGGTCTAATTACCATCATAAAACCCCATTGTAATCCCAATGGAATTTCCTTAATCACATTGTACATCTCATTCTTGGGAAACATCTCACTTCTCCTAGGGATTTATCTCAGCACATCACCCAAAGGAAACCCCTCTTTTTCACATGAATAAAGTTATGAATCTATTACCTAACACGCATCATGAAACGATAATATCATCCATCCTTAAGAGGGAGTTTATTTCCATACACAACACATGAAACAATGTAGCTCATCCTCACTCAGCCCAATCCCCTCAAGCCTAATCACAAGACCTTGGATCTCATGCTAGTATACCCACTTTAATTATCATACCTTGAGGGCTACCCATGAACTAACATCAACATTATTGAAAACCCATTCACCTTTGAGATATATTCTATATGGAATTTTTGATCCACCTAATTAATAAAGAGAAATTAAACCAAGCATTATATGCATAGTTATATCCCATCTCATCCACCCAAGGAACCATATGTTTCTAATCCCTATACCTAAACCCCATATAATATGTAATCACGAATAATCATGCATAAACTGACATATGTAATTATTTTAAAGGTTATAACCACCTTGATACTAGATTTTACCCCTCAATAAGCATATGAACCACATTTTCTAAGCCCTTAAACTCTTATTCAATGATAAAAATTCCATTGAAACACCAATCATAATCTATATAATGTAAACATTTAATTATAAAACATTATAATCAATTAATAAAATTAATCAAAGAAGGAATAACCATTGGAAATTCACTAGTAAACTAAACTTAATTAAAACTACACCAAATGATATGAGATAATCATTTTGAGATCTCTGAAAACCACTCTACATGAAATCCATATCATCATATACTGATTCCACCATGATCTAGTGGAATAAACACCAAAACCCTAGAGAAAAACACACTAAAATCATGAATATCAATGTAGAAGTGAAACAACATGGAAAAAAAATAACATAACTCAAATAACCAAAGTAATGAAATTAAAATAACCCCCAACATAGAAGGTCAAAGGTTGAGAAAGATGGGTAGGGATAGATAAGAATGGTTCCCTATGTTTGTCTCTTTTCCTTCCAAACCATGAAGGGGGAAACCCCACAATATAGTTTTATTATTTATTAAAAAAGAATCAAAGGTGATGATCATGGTGAAAATAGTAGGTCCATGGTGTGACACACTCCTTCCCATGAAAATAAAATAATATAACCATGGGTTATGACATGATGATACCAAAGTAAAGGGTTTGACCCTCGACCCAACACTATCATTTCACAAACCATGGGTTGTTTTATGAACTAATAATATGAGAAACCGTCCCCAATTCCAAAAATATCACATAATAAACCTCTATTTCTCATGGTTAAAGAAACACATATATTGTTGTCAATCAAAACATGATTTAGGCTTCACTACATGAAATTCTATAGCAGCTCAAATTAAGTTACTATGTCACAAGGATCATAGATCTGATACATCACCAAGGACCCAAACCACTAATTTTTACTCAAATTATTTTTAATTTCATCTACTTTATATTTTCCTATGCATGTATTCTAGTTATGAATCCCAATATATGAAAAAAAATCACCTCTAGTATTAAAATTTAAAAATCCTAAAAAAAGGAATGTATATAAAATTCATGGGAAATTAAAATTAAAAAATATAAAACATCTTATTCCTAATAATATAAGATAGTCCTTATATCATCAAACATGATCTAACTCAATTGTTAACTCATAAAGGACTCACCATATTCCACATTTGAAATGTTAAATGTGGTTCCACTATGCAACTCTAAACACTGAAGGACACTATTAACTAAAAACCAAGCCCCCTTATTTCTACAAAAAAAAACTATTATGGTTCTCAATTCACCCATAAAACCTCAAACACCTTTTTTTCTTCAACTGATTAATGATTTATATTCTTGAATACCCAACCAAATTTATTCATACATAGTGGAAAACTATTGGGAAAGGTGATCCCCACCATATGATTTTTCCTATGAAAAAATATATTTTGATAGTCCAACAATATTCCTAGTGTTTCTTCCACCTTACCACACTAAATTTCACACCATAATGCTAATTAATCATCCTTTTTACAAATAGTTCTGAAATTTATCTATAGCACTAACTTATATGTCACCAAAAAACATCAACTAATCATAATGACTTAACTATCAGATGTATAAAGATATAGTCTTGACACCCGCACTAGTGTTCAGACCTTAATCTCTATTAAATTCAATGGTTGGATCACTACTAACCTCACCAGTCAACATACTATCACCCTGAGCACTCACACAACTTAGATGAAACTCACTTTTAAATTAAACTAATTCTATGTTGATCCATATACCAATATTTTAACTCCAACCAACAATACATTCAAATCCAAAATTTAGTATTTTATAATGACTCATGTCACATTAGACTCAACCACACATGAGTATCCTAGTTCCATCTTAACCATTAATTGATGGGTCTCACTACACCCATGACATTTTTAAGAAGAAAATATCTACCCAAAACATCATTATTAGTTTCATGGTTTAATAACTATGTTGAGGAATAAAAAATCCACCCAAATTTTTGTTTATATTAAAAATACCATTAAACTCAAAGGGGTTGTTATATATTAATCTAGGGGTATAACACATATGTATTGGTTAAAATGGGAATTAATATATAGTGGGATATGATGGTATATATCAATTCATACTCATTGTAGGTTGTTGATAACATAAAATTTATGGAGTGATTATAGTTAATATCCATGCATATGTGATGTACTAATTATTATATAATGTTGAATTAGATATGATTATATGGGGTTATGATTATATTATTTTTTTATTAGAAAATATGAATTTATTTTTCCATTATTTGTAACATAACCATCACCTGACATCCTAATTGTAAGATACTATTTCACGGTCAACAGATTGACCACCCATATTTTACTTGTGATTATTATGATGTTTCTTATGAGGAAGATTATGATATTATATAGTTTTGAAAAGATTTTGTTCATGATACAAGATGTTAATAATTGGGACTAGTAATAAGGAGTCTGTCGATGAATGATCAACATGGGTAAATTTGTAAGGATGAATGTCATTGGGGTCAGTGATTTTAGATAAGGTACAAATTATACAAAAACTAGATTTGGGGTATATATTAAATTATAAATTTTAATATAAGGAAGAGATTTATCATTATTTTTTGATAATATAAATTTATTTATATAGGATGTAATGGTTTGGGGAAAATACATAGAGTGAATTTTTAGAATTTGTGTAATTAAAAGGATTTTGGTGGGTAGTTGTAGAGGCCACCACGTACTATGTGTAATGATTCTTGTTACCCATTATACAAGTGAATAGTTTATTTAAACTAGTATTTCTATAAAGTGATCAGTGGTTTCCATCATATACCATATGTTCAATCAGGATTCTTGTCCAAGGAAACCATATAACTGGTAGAATCCAAACCCTTTTTGAGGGTATAGTTGGTCAATTTAGGATGTTTTTATTTAAAACTCATTATCCATTCATTTTTATTAATGGATAAGAAAAAGGGAGTATAGGCCTCCTACCATTCTTATTACCCTTTTTTCTCCCCATGGATCGTGGGTGGTTCTTGTGTTTTTCATAAAAACAATTTATGATAGTATCCTATTATTACTCTTTATTTATTCTTATTCTTCAAACTTCTATAATTTCAATGCATTCATACTAGGAGTTCAGCTTTTATTCCACCAGATCATGGTAAAATTGAAACAATAACATGGTTAATTCATGTGACGTGTGTAGTGGTGGATTAAAAAGTATGGTTTCTATCCATGACTCTATTTTTTCATAAGGTATTAATCTTAGTTATTTTATTTAGGTATTTTAGTCAAATTTTATGAAATTAACTATGAATTCATGTTTTTATATTGTTTCTTTTGAGTGTTCAAGGTTTAAGTGCATGTTGAGGGTGTTTTATACCATGTTGGTTATGCTATCATTAGTATGGGACAACTAATTGAGTATACCATTGACTCTATAGACTATATGTTTTCATTTAAAATTTATTTAAAATTTATTTATGAAATCTTATATACATGATAGGTAAATTTTTCTTTATAATATTTAAAAAATACTGGAATAATAAATTAACATGTTAATGTGGTATGTGGCCTTTATTCATTATTTATTTTCATTATTTTTCTTATATGGATTTTATTACTATATATTATTTGATCTAAATTTTTTAGTGTTTTAGTGAACATGATTATACAAAAAATTATGTGACCACTCTATAATTGTCATGAGCTTGTGTCGACCTAATAGTCCCTAAAGGAATATATATATTACTAAAAGGTTTATCAGGTGGAACTATAGTTTATCAAATATTTATGGATAATATTATTACTTTTTTTGTGATATTATTATATTATTTACTTGGTTATATAAAAAATTATAACTAATTATTTTAAAATGATAATTTAAAATATTGAATGGTTTTTGTATCACTCGAGTCTCCATTGTATAAGGTAAATGTTGTATCATGAAGTATTACATAAATGGTCCATTTAAAGAGAAATTATTGAATGCATTAATTAAAAAAATAATATTTTAGAAATTGAAATTGACCAATGTAATTTTTTTGATATCATCATATTGAATTAATCTTAGTATGAATTTTTGATATTTTTTGAAAAAGACAGTTTTTATTCTAAAATTATTGTTTTCATAAAACATAAAATTTGTATGACCTTAGTGTTTATAATAATGATATAAAAGTCTAGATACCATTTAATGTAATCAAATACATATTTATATAATATAATTATGCATTATAAAATTTTAATTAATCCTAGAAAACCTATGGAAATAATTTTATGAATTTATTAAAATGTTACTTTATTAAAAAATTTTAATCAAGTATTTTAAAGGGATATTTGGTTGTGTATTTCCTTAAAATACCCATAAAATTTATGTATTTTATTATAAATAAATTAATTTCATTAAAATATGTATCCACAGTAATTTTATCTTATATATAAATTAATTTATTAAAAATTTTATTTCCTTAAAAATTGTTTTTACTCGCTTAAATGAATTTATTTTAAAATTTAATTTTCAAATAGTTAGAAATTTTATTTAAAAAATCGTATTTAAATATAAAATTAGTAGTATAAAATCAAGGAACTAGTTAAATCTTAATATTTTTCATTAAAATTAGTTTCTGTGGATTGAAATAAATTACCAAGGTAAATGTAAATTAGTGTAAAAGATAGAATTTATAAAAGACACCAAAATAAATCTAAGATTTATCCAAAAGGAGAGTTTGAGGTGATTTTTAACCCAAAATAATTTTCCTCACCCCTTTTTTCTATTTTGTTCCTTTAATACTGGAATATTAACCATACATTTTTGAAACTGTAAGGGTTACTCCAAAAACTATAATTCCCACCACTTATAAATCAGGACACTTCCACCCCTTCATGATACATAGTATACTTTGAATTGATCAATAAAAATCCACCATATTTCACTCCCTATTACATTCTCCCAATAATATGTGCCCATGGTAACTCATATTTAACCTAATACCTTCAAATTCTAGTAGACTTCTATTGAAAAATCAAGTTCTTAACATGAGTATTATCAACCTCTTAGTTTTCTTCATAATTATATTCATTCATATTTATTCTACCCTCAATAATAAAATAATATTATTTTCATTTTTATAAAATAATGTTACAATATTATTTTTATAATCATTATTTATTCATATACCAATCCATTATAAAATATAAAACTGTTATTCGTGCTTTCTGAGGACTACCTCCTCCATGGCGTTATGTGTGATATTTTAATTCCACACCTTAAATGTATGGATATAAATATGGTATTGAAGCATAAATATGATTTTTTAAAATAATTAAGGTTATGTCATTGAAAATTTTATAACATATTGTTGATATAACCAACAGACAAGAATAATTAGTTTAATCGTTTAAAATAAGCATACTTAGAGGATAACATTTTTTTTTCAAATTGTGAAATATTTAAATATCCATTATTTTTTCTTCCAAATACATATTATAATGATTTATAACACTAATATATACTAAATATTATCATTATGATCCTGTTCAAATGATATTACAACAAAACCACCTCTAAATCATTCATTAAATGGGCTGTGGTCTTATTTCAGTCAGTTTAACCACCTTCTTGAACAATATATTAAATTTATACCATGAATGAATATGGTAATATAATTACTTTTATAAAATGATATATATTTTTAAATAGTGTTTTTTAGTTCTAGAGATATTATATTATTGTCTAAATCATCAATTATTGAAACACCCTCCATTCATCAAAAATCACAAAAGCTTATTTATTATCATCATTATAATCAATTATAATGTCTAAAGCACTCATTAAATGGATTTAAAACATTAAAAAATTAATATAAATTTTAACTAATATTATATTTAATCTCCAAGAAATAATTTAATTTGGACGAAGAATGAATAAAAACACCACTATTATGAAACAACTACAAAATATCAAAACTATAAACACCGTCATGGAAAATCATAAGAATTCATGTAGAGAATGACCATTGATGAAGTTTATGAATGAAAATAGTTATGTTTAATGTTATTAATTAAATGAGTAAGATATTTATGTTAATGATATAGGAGGATAATGTAAAATCATTCAATTTCGGAGAAGAAGTAAGGGATTTCCATCTCAAATTCTTATCCTTGAGATATAATTTATAGTATTCACATAATTAACATTATGTGTTGTATATGAAACCTATTTGAGATGTTATGTCACGAAATTAATTTATTAATATTATTTTAAGATAATTTTTATGTATTTTCTTCAAAGTGGTTATGATTCAATTTATACCCAATCCATATATGGAGTTTTTCTATCTCAATATTAATTATTTAGGAGTATATTTATAATCATCAAATATATTCTTTTTTATGGTGAATTCATTTTAACGGAAGACTTATTTTTCTTATTTTTCATGAAATTTATGTGATTTTTAAGAAATTTTTTTATTCGTATCTTCATATTTTTTTTAATGTGTTTCCTTTTCCATGGTGAAAAACTACCCTATGATTTGGAAAAGTAAAATTATATGTAATTATTAGATAATAAATTTATATATTTATAATGGAAGTTGGATTATATTGAAAAACATAATAACTTATGGGTATTCAAACCAAATATTATTTTTTGATAATTAACTCAATCATCACCCTCATCCATGATGGGTGAGTCTGACACTGCATAGCTAGTGAGCCACTCTTTAGGGATATGCTCTAGAATATTCAAATACTCTTAATCAACCATAATGAATTATTTTTCCTACCATTACATTGGTCTCTTACTAATTCAATCTATTGAATCAAATTATTACCTTTCATAGATAACCAAGAAGACATTATATAACTTATCAACTATATTTCATTGTTAACTATACATCATGTTAAGTTGATGATACCCCCAAAATCAAAGTGGATTAAGGTATATTATCCTAGAGATAAACATTATTATATTGAATTTAGAAGTATTTTATGTCTATATTTCTCAATATATATATACATATTTTTCATTTATAATAATTTTCCTCCAAGATGAATGGTCTTGATAAATCTTATATTGAATGCTTTGGACTTAAATAGGTGACTTGTGTGGAAAATTTTATTTATCCCCTCGATACAATAATATGTATCATTAGGTAAAACATAATGGGTTTTGTATTATCCCTCTTCCCATAATTTGATTGTATCTTTGAGTAAGGACTTGATAGAAGGGTATCTTGATTGTGGTCATGATGATAAGTAATGTGTCTTGGAACAATACCATGAAAAAAATTTTGTGATGTCATTAATTATGCATTCTATCAATATGATATCAATGATTATTGTTATCCATGTATTGTTTTATTGTCATAGATATAGTATGACCTTAGGTCTGCATAAAGATGTTTACCTACACTAGAATGGTGTGTTATAAGCCATCTTAAAAGTTCCTCACCCTTGATATGCAATCGCTTACCATACCTGGTGCAAAGAGTGACAACTCAGTGATAGTAGCTGCATAGTCCATGATGGACATGACACCCTTTTGAAGGATCAAGAAATCCCGAGATCTCTCTTCCCTCAATGTCTCAGGGAAAAATTTCTTGAAGAACCTATCCTCAAAGTCTTTCTAGGATAGTCCCTCATGTTTTCGAGCCTGAACATGCACATCCCACCAATGATTAACTGGACCTCTAAGCATATACGACTCCAGCTTGACTCTCCACCCTAAAGGAATCTCTAGCTACTCAACGATCATCTACATACTCTCTATCCTATTTTCATATGCCTGAAGACTACCCTCACCTAGAAAAGGTAGTGGGTGCTACGATTGGGATGCCCACATCAGATACACCATTGATGGTTCTACTCCCCAAGCACCTCTGTCAACGCCTTATAAAAAACATACCAGGATAGACCAAAGTTTCTTTTTGAGCCCTGACCTGAACGCTATCAAGCCTAGAAGTTATCCTACCTACACTGGATGCTGAACCTGATCTTTCCCCTAAGCCTATACCTACGACTCATGCTCTTCCTACACCTTAGGGTTCTAAACCTGATTGTGCTCCTACGACACTATACCATCACCCACCTGATGCTCCATCAATCCATCTAGGAGGAACCTACTGAATACCATAAAATGGTCAGAAAACCCATATATATAACAATATATTCAACGTAGATAGGTAAAATAGTAAAGAGGCAGCATAAAAAACTACCCTCACTCTCCCTTATCTCAACCATACCCTAAGGAATCCCAACCCCATGGCCTCTTTACCTGCCCTTGATAGAGACAAGTATCACAATAACCGTGGGCTATGCCCATCCTAACAACTACCATTGCCTTAGTTCGACGACTGAGTCACCCAATCCTAGTGATCAAAATCACCTCAACCATAATACATGCCTGATTCTATAAGATCTAGGACAAATTCCCATGCCACATGCAATTTTACATAAATTTAAAGCATAGAATATCACATATCATAAAAAAAAGAAATTCTATCAGAAATTTCACCCTTTTCATATGGAAATTGAAATATCTCAAATGGTATTATCACTTCAGAAAGTTTACGTGCATATATGAAATTGAAATACCCTAAAAATGTGCATATCAAAAGCCAAACAACCACGCCTTACCTTACCTAGACAAGTTCCAATTATACCTTCTTGTACCGGGTCAAGGGTCACATATCACAACAAATAATAATCACAATCTAAGTGATCCACCAAGGTGGAAATCATATAAACTGAAACCTGAGAAAAAGGAAAACAACAAAACCCACCCAAGGTAAATAAATCCATCCCTCGTACATAGAGATGCAGGCACCCAAGCACGAGGTCAAAATCCAATTATGACAACAACCTATCTCTAGTCCAAAATTACCTCAAATAGTAATACCAAGAAAAGAGGTAAAAGAAACACCTATGACACCACTTGTAGCATCCCCGACCCAAACAACCACTCAAAAAGTGCTAACAAGCAGGGTGCCACTGGCCTTAGGCGCACCTACATGAATGCCAAAGGATGTAGACTAGAAATGAGGGTGTAAATAGGTATAATGGAGAGGATATACCCTCTAGGAATAGATAAGATACTAGTTTGTTCATAATAAGATAACATACAATGGAAATAAATGACTCAGCAGACTCAAACCATAGGCACAGAGCAGAAGCACATCCAATATCAATTAATAGTGGAGGTGATAAATAAACAAAAAGAGTAGCAGAAAATAAACATATCAACATGCCAGGGAATCACTTATATCCACTCAAAACAAAACAAGCAAGCATGAATTCCATGTCAAGTCTTAAAATACAATATCCAAGGTGCTACCCATGACAGACCACAATAGCTACATATATAAGCATACTGAAACTGAAAATTAACTACACAAAATTAAAGACCCAACTAGGAATGACCTCATGGTCTATACCTATCTCCATGCCAAACAGTCATATGATCCAGTTCCTAAGGCTAATCCTTTATCTGTACGTAAATCTATAAAGTCTACATGCATCCCGAAGGACCTGTGTAGGGTGTAAGATGAATCTCTGTAGGACACTACCAAATGGTGCATACCTAGTATAAGTGTTTAAGTGGATATGAATCTCTAAGTAAATTAAACATTATGATGTAATAAATAAACACAAACTCCACTAGTGCTTAGTGACCACTAGGGAGTGTCACGTACTTTGGCCAATGTTGGAATCTAAGAAGAAAAGAGAGTCCTTGACCCATGGCCCAAGCTACCCCTCTAGTTAGAAATTCTTGGTGAACCCTAAAGTTTCACCTCAATCATATAGCCCGACACCCCATGCCTCCTAACACCTCATGTCTCAAAGTACTGACATCCTGAAGGCATGCCCAAACAATAGTGTTATGGTCCCAAGGACCCCTTCTTGAAAGCTCACATCATCCCATGGCATCAAAACTAGAGGAACATAAATGTATTTCCTAAAATAAGTATCCAAGCCCACAAACTCAATCGTAGTGACCCTCAGCCCTCATCCTAATAGCCTCATTGCTATCAACTAAAGGATCCTCACCTTCCATGTGTATTTCCACAACAAGCACCCCAAAACCATAAATAACTAAGCTGCAACTATTGCGGGTCTCTACCCACATGAGTGGTCGAAACCACCTCATCATGGATTCAACCTATGTGCACATGACTCAATCGGTGATTTGCCCATCACGAGTGAGAAAAAATCACCAATTAAGAACATAATCTATGCCATCTATGGAACCTTGTTCCCCTATTACCATGTTGCTCAAATCTGACAGCTATGCCATCCGAGTATCCCAGGCCATGCCCAACCTGATTGTCACACTGCCTCAAACCGACATCCATAAAACCCAATACTATGGTCAAAACCACTCAATAAAATCCATGCCGATCTTAACTAGTGATCAATATCACTCAATCCCAATGGCCATGTCATCCCAACATCATCTTGGGCCATGCCCATCCTAAACCCTTATGTACCATCTCATGAAATTCAATAAATTACTTATATACAATTTAAAGAACACATTATAAATAAGAAATTAAATTTAGATGATTGAATTTCGTATCTTAACAATCATCATAATTTATCATGGTGGTCTTGAATGACTCAGAATTGAATAACCAACTCGATTCAATTTAAAACCAAACAATTTAATTGAATTAAACACCCCTAGATAAAAACCAATGGAGAAAAAACCTCTAACCCAACCTCACTTGCATAACATAGGTAAGGGAATTCCATATAACATCCCACAAGGAATAAAATCTATTCAATATAAAGCAGTATGGGTTTTGATCACAATCCACCATTGCGCTAAAAAGCCGCTACCCCCAAAAGTCTGCAAAAACTAAAAACAAGGTATGCACCACCTACCTTAGACTCATAGACATAGGAACATCTGATATCGAAGTCCAATTTGAATCCGATAATTGTAGATATGAGTTTCCATATAAAAACCTGAAATTGGTTCAGATGTAAACAATAGTCCGTAATACGAAGGATCAAAGAAGAAGAGGTATGGACCGGGTTAGCCTTACCGAGGCTATCCTATAGCTTCCAACAGATCGAAGAATGAAGGTTGGATGAAGAGAATGGATCAAAACTAGTGGAAGGAGAAAAAGTGTGGATCTCCTCTACTATTCATGACCAAGAAGGAAGAAATGAGTAGGAAAGAAGGAAATAAGAAAAAAGAGAAAAATGATAATTTTCCTCATTTACTAGGCCACATAGTTTACCCGTACGGTTTTCCAAACCATGCGGAAACTATAAAGAAGCCACTAACTAAGATCTCTAGACCCACATAGCCACCCCACATAGTTTTCTATACCATCTAAAAACTGTTTGGTAACCCTCTTTAATTCTATAGATGCATCCACATAGCCTTGCACCATCAATCGCATAGTTTCCCTAACTGTGCACCTGCAAGTGTTTTCCAAAAACCAGGCCTTTAGGACTTTAACACTCCTGAAACCCTTCCGAACACCCAAGGCACTCTCCTAGACTGTAAAATAACCCAAAAAAACCATTTAAGTCCATACGAACTCTCATATTTTAGTTTTGATCAACGAATCAAAAACTAGCTTCACTACTAAATTTAAATCGGGTGGGGATTTTGACCCGTTCCAAAAACCCGAGTCGGTACAAGGATAAGATTAGGTTACCTTATTTATATAATTGTTACAAGGAGAATGGGTTCTATACTTTTCTCTATGAAATATGTCAAATATTAAAAATAAGACCATTATATAAATATTACTTCCTCTAAGGATATATGATTGGTTCCTCTATTTCATACTAGGTTAATAAAAGGTGACTGGGAAAATCTAACTTAGTAATTGGAGTCACCCTTATCTACATACATTGAAAGGGTTTTGATATATATGGGTAGGACATATCTATTATGTACCACATAAGTGTGATCCTAGATATGGATTTATAGATAGAGATGAATTTTTTTAAATGGTTAGTGATTAAGTAGGATATGATTTCACAATTTGAGTTAGAGGCCTTCATATTTTTAATTTTTTATTGTTTGATATATGTTTCGATCAAGGGGACAAAATAGATATGTATTATTTATTTTTATTATGTATATTTTTTGATTTTTTCCTATTATATATTATTTAGTTATATTATAAATAGTTTTTAGTACATTTTGGATGGGGAGATTCCCTCTTAACTAATTATTTTTATCTATGGGTTTTTGGTATGTCCTATGTATGCATTGGTTATACTAAAAATTTTATATAATCAATCATGATTCTTTGTACTTTATCTTAATGGTATAGTACCACTATGATTTTTAGACCCCCATTTCAATAATTCATCATCTAGCATATAGGGAGGCATGTCCAAGGTTTAGTGAAGATTTAGTTCAGGAGTTTATTAGATATATTCGGCTTAGACAATACACTATAATTATATTTCAGTGTGTGATATATTAATTATTATATTATTTGTTTTTTAAGAGTGTGATTTATGAGATATATAGGGTAGATGTAGTGTATTAGAGCCACCATTAATTTTTTTTAGTAATCATATTTTATCAACTTCATTTATTGATGTATTAATATGTTTTTTTACAAACACATGTTAGGGGTTAGAGGGGAAACCTATTTAGTATACTTTAATTCTTATAGTTATAATATATTTAGTTTTTCAAATTTATAGTATCATGTGAGTGAATGTATAGAGAAACCATAGATAATTTTTTATAAGTTTCATTAGTTTATTAGTCTTTAATTATACATTATGTATATATTTGTTTTGTTTATAATAGGCTGTATATTCTAGAAGTTCATTATATTTTACTTGGAGTTTTTTTCATGTTATATGAAATTTTATACATTGAAAAGATATTTAAAAAAAATATCAAGGAATTATCTTATAGTTAACACTTTGGATTTTTTATGTGTGGTTTTATTGAGATTTCTTTAGAGGGTAATGAATTCTACATTATCTATTTTACACTTGATTATAATTATTACGAATTGACATATTGAATAATTTTTTGTGTTTACACTTTGAGTCATGTTATTATTATTTGAATTGTCTCAGTAGTATTGGGTTACAAAACCTATTTAGGATGGAGTATGGAGTAGTAATAAGGGAGTATTACATTGTTTTAGTAAGGGTAATTTACATTTGAACCTATTATATTAGTTGGTTATAAAAATTAAAAATATATATCAATGTCCCCAATGATTATACTCAAGGATTATAATCATTTATAGATTATTATTAATCTAACATATATTGATTTATGATTCACATTATACGTATGGATTCATGCATTATTCAATTTTAGGTCACAATTATTTCAAGTATTAATTATAACATGGGGGCTTATATATGAAAAACTATGGGATAAAGTTATTAAAAATAATATTATATCCTTTGGATGACTATTTAATATATTAATAGTTATATCACACATATATTTCTATTATTAAGTTTACTATGAAAATGTTCAACATAAACTAGGGTTAATTCCTTTAAAGATATATTAAAAATTAAGATATACTTGGAAAGAGGAATTTCATGAATTTAAATTACATTATATATATATATATACATATTAATTATCTATTTATAATCATGAGATCAAATACTTTAAAGAATATGTTGAGGCAACATTCAAGTTTATAAAGATAGAAAATGATAATTCTTTTCCTATAGAGCTGTGTATGTTACCATGGAAAAAACAATTGATCATGGTACTATTTCAAGGATTGTTGATATTTTCAAAACTGAGAAAACCCAATTTGGGGACTAGTTTAAAATGGATTTCATTTTAGAGACTATTTTATTTTATAAAATACAAGGTAAAATGGTCAAATAATACTGTGGAAATAACAGAGCTATTATGTTTATCTCTATATTTCAAGAATAGAGGGAATCTAAGAGCCAATAATTTTCATATTTCATCATTATTAAAGATTTAGAGACAATTAGGGAACATATCTATAATATCATATATCAATATAGGAGATATATCTACGATGGAAATGAATTATATACTATATTGTGGCACTTAGAATATATTCCCCAGGAATGAAATATTCATAGTGGAGTTAGAGAAAATATAACACAATTTTTCTAATAATTAGTGTTTAAGAATAACTATATTTTTTTTCTAGTGTGATATTATTTCTCTAGAGTGAGTAGTAAATATCCATTTAGTTGAAGAAATGGAATTATATGACATTAATATGGTTATATAAGTCATCAGTAGTCTGTATACCCTTCTTATTAAGGAATCTATTGAAATAATTGATAAATGCGCGCCTATTGATTGACCACACAACTATCTTTACTAACTTACTCAATTATAGATTTAATAATTGTATCTTGGATTTTTGTAGTAGGATAGATGATTATATAGAACTCTTTGGGATGAATATGTTGGTATAATACACCATTAATAATAACTATATCCTCATATTCCTTGAATCAATAAATATGAGGTGTAGGTTGGTGGTAGGGATAATGAGGATGAGATATTGGTCAATGATAGATATAGGTTTTTAATCCACACCTTGGAATCCATTGAAATAACAACCTAGTCTAGTATGCCATAAGGGATTAGTTGTGCCTCTCCATATGTTAGATACTACAAACTTCTGGTGAGGGCATGTGATGTTACAGTTGTGAGATTCTTCCCTCATTCCCGAGTAGTTATAACAGCATAAGTAATGAAAAAAAGGTATCAATCAAGAAGCATGAAAAATACAGCTTGAAAAGTAATAAAAATATTTTTTTTAAAAATATCAAAAATGAGTATGACATTCATATCAAGGATCCACCATTAGAATATCATACACTTAGAAATAAAACATCAAAATAAATGAAACTTGAAACTTCTCCCAACCTAATCACGAGTCCTTCCTAGTCCCATCACCCATACCCACACTGGCATGTTATGGAAACTATTATCAACATGGATAATTCCCCTATATATATAAATTATGACCCAAAAGTTATATTTTTTTAGTACTGAGGTTACATGGTGGATTGAATAGGTTGTGAGTAAAAATTCATAGGTTACCACCACCAATATTCCCAAAATAACTAGTTTTTTATAGATTTTATTCCAAAGTTTTCAAGGTAAAGAGTCTAATATCTATAATATAATTTATATAAATGTATTAACTAACATGGTGATACAAAATAAGAAAAATAAAAAAAGATATGATTTCTGATACTATATAGTAAATCCTTGGTATAATCTACCTAATGTCGATAATGAAGGGGTGTCTCTGAGCACGTTATGATGAGCACACCACCATAAGTAACAACCAAAAATCCATGAGATAATCCATTAACTAACCTATTTCTAAAATTATCAAATGGAATTAAATCACTCATCTTGGTATTCTATTGGATTCTGACTCTTATGCAAGAATTATCCAAATACGTAGTATCATTCAAGGTCTAAGTACCAATCCTAGCAATCTTATGAATATGGTATTATGTGTAATTAGCCAGTAATATCTTGTAATACCTAATCATGTTTCGAATGGAATTCAGGTTTCTCATCCTGTAATTCCTACTAACCAAGAATCTCATATAATTCATGTTCTCATCCCAACATTCTCAAATATCACCCATCATATAGAATCTAGGTGATAATCCTGGTATTCCCAATCACTACCCATCTATGTTTGAGTTCTGATTTTCATTAAATAAATTATCTCATCAATTCAATTTATAAGTAATAACATTATCTCTAGTAACACAATTCATTAATTTATACTTTTCCTAATCCAATATGATCTATAATATTATCATAACATTTTTTATCATAAAAAAGGTACAAAACAATGATAACTACTTTTCAGTGCCATGATATTTTATTAAACACCAAATTTAATAAAAAGGATCATTATTTTAATTGTCACATTAAGCCATAAAAGTCACAATAATATTACAATAATTATGTTTGTGAAATTAGATTTCACAACCATTTAATTAATCCATAACTTCTTTTTAACTAATTAAAATATAAAATTCCATTTATTCTATTCCAATTACATTTTGAAAATATATAAATTCTATTTAAAATCTAATTCCAAGGTCAAACCCACATTCTATGTGATTCTACATGAAGTACCTATTTAAGGCTTCAAATAATAAAAAATTGAATTTGATAAAGGTAATGACATTTTAAAACATTCTAATTAGTTAATGGAAATTTCCCCTAAAATCCTACATGGTCTCACAATCGAATCACTCAAATAAAATAAGAGAGACTATGGGGGAAATTTAAAATGGACCACCTACCTCAGACATAGAAAAACTCACTGAATTAGCATCGATTATTGGTTTGACTTGATTTGAGAGTAAATAGTAAACCACCAAAATATGATGAAAATATGGAATATTAGTTAAACTAATTGTAACTCCAAATTATTGTAAAGAGAGTCAAATAATAGGGGATATGAGAGGTAGACAAACTTGAGGATCTCAACATAAGGGATAAAAGATAAAATGGACACATGATGGAGGAGATCCCACCATGATAAGTGGAGGAAGGGAGGTATAAATTGAAGGGTTCTAAACAAGAATAGTGAAAAAATTATAAAAATAAAAAAATGTTTGTGGGGAAAACTCATCATTTTCCAATTTAAATGAGGTTCATGTTTTGTCTAAAATGTTTTACAAACTATATGCCAACTGTGCAGACCTCTCTATATCAAATAAACTACCTCACACAGTTATGTTTCGTAGTTTAAAAACTAAGTACCAACCATGAAAATAACTATATAATTTTTTAAAACAATTTCATGATTTTAGAAATCCCTAATAATGTTTAGAAAAATATTATACCTGTACAAAAAAAGTTGTATGTTTGGGGTGCACGATTAGATCTTACTGTGCACTAATCATACACCCCCTACTACAGCTCCAAAACAAAAATACTTAAAAATAGAATCTATTGAGAATTATTTGAGGACCTGATAGACCTATAGTTCCTAAAAACACAACCATAAACCTTACTTATAGAGGTTCCAACTCAAAGGTTCTTGATCTAAACCTCTATTTTAAAACTAGCCCATCCACCAAGTTCAAAACTCAAATGTTACCAAACATCAAGGACCATCTGTACTCCAAATCCTTAAAAACTCTACACCAGTATAATTATCATCCTTGCTAATATATTTTGGTGAATCAACAACATTAATTGACACATATTGGTTATAAACTATCATTTAAATGACCCTAATCGAATTTTAAATGCCCAGTGTGCTTCAATATGAATCTCAAAACATTAAACTGAAGGTCACCTGATCCAAATCTATTTCTTATAACCATCACTAAAACATAGAAATGGTTTTTACCCAATCCCATCCATCTGGTGAATGATTGGTTAATCATAATGTTTAATTATCCCATACATTGGACTTCTCACCATAGGTCTTGAATAATAAGAGATATTTCGAACCTTGAAGCCTTCAACCATTAGAATTTGCAGCATGAATCACATTTTCTTCTTTCTGTAAAACCGCTAAGTATAGTTACCAATGCACTATAACTCAACACATATGATAACACTAGTCAATGTCATTATAAACTCTCATTTCCACCTTTAACTCCCAAATGGATTGGTGTCCACAGTCTAAGAACAACTCGAGAAAGTTGTCCCATCATTAAAAATCCCCAAAAATCTCTTAAACAAGGTCTATTACATCTCTAAAGATATTATAGATGCGGCTATAAAATCAGCACATCAAATCCTATATGAAACAACTAGTTATACCTCCTCCAATAAAATTTCCATATGAAAGGTCAACTTTTTCTACTAACACATCATTAAAACTATTGACCATGATACCCCTATCTTCTTAGGTATCATGTAGTCATCCCAATAATACATTGAGGTATAACCCTAATCTTCAATTGAAATCCCATATTCAAATCACTAGCTAGTCTCAATTTTTCCCATGCTCTCACCTGAGAACCAACATGCAACCACATTTAACCAAGATTGGATCCCACCTGTTCACCCCCTTATGAAAAATCTTATCGAACATCAATCATTACCACATAGAAAAAACTTATGAAATTTACAAATGAATATATATTTAATTGAAAACACACATGCACTAGAATCATATGTCCTTATGAATATCTAAAGACTATCCCCATACACCATCAACCTTTCTTATATAAGGGACTCATGACTAAAACCACCATGACATTTCCCAATATAGGAGTAACCTAGTTACTATTCCATTAGTTCAAAACCTCAATCCTAATAGCCCACAACTCATCCATCAATAAATATAATAGCTAAATAAGGGCCACCTCACTTACTCCTGAGGGATACTCCAACTCTTGAACACTCACCACTTCTAACTCACAAAACACCATTATTAGAACTCTCATAATTTAATCCAAAGATAGGTTTATATGTTACACTTCATATAGAGAGCTCCTCAACCTATTGATTTTATGACACTACTCCCTAAACAATAACCCTGATGGGTTCCAAAATCATGTAATCATGACAATAATCCTAATACATGCTCTATTACCTATCAACATAGGACCCCGAGTGATCTAATAACACATTGATACAAACTAAAACCACCCCTCTAGTCTAAAGGTCTTATCCATTCCATCCAAAACTTTTAAACATCTTCACGTAATGTCTCCTTAAAGTCATTGGACCTTGGATCACACAAGTCCACTCAATAACCCAAAACATGATCAACTCCATGCTTCTAAGGAGGATCTGCCACAATCCCTTGATTCAAAATAATTTATACTCTATCATGGCCTAATTGTGTAACCTGAATAACACTTCCAAGAGTATTATCACATCCAGACCCTAACCCAACACCTAAACTACTAAAAATGTTCAAGAATAGTTCATCCACACACAAGAAGGATTACCTTAAGAAATCCTTAATAAAATTAGTACTTCACTTGTACTAATATTCAATACATTACCACCCGCCAACTAGTGCCATTCAAAAACTGCATCCATCCAGCCCTGCTCCCACCAACTATGGGAAACATACCTCAAACTCAATAGAACTATGCACTCACCAACTCATTCCCTAGACGACCAACCATGATACATAGCATAGGAACCCCCATATTCTTCCACATTCAAATCTATCCGAGACATCATTTCATGTATTTCATACAACACATGAATCTCATGTACACAGATCCACTCTCTAAGAAATACCCCATTTCCAATACAATAATGGGTGCCCACACATACACTGTCTAGTCTAACCTATAAATGGATTTCGAAAATCCACTAAAAATATTTATAAAATTAAACTAGAATCCCAAGAATCAATCATCAATTATCCTAGTATCATGTTCCTAACTATATGAAAACTCATGCTTTTAGCATGTTGATTCCATTAACTAAAGACATCCTAGATACTATATAATAGTTATTCTAACACTATTCATGAATCAAGTCTAAGAAAATGATCACCCATCAACCCAGAAATCATTTATGAAACCAAAAACTCCCTACACATGCGTACATCACATACCTAAAGAGGAACCACATGATAAGGTAATGCATATGAACATTCATACCCATAGAAGCAAGGATACATACAAGGACCATCACACTGGGTTCTCAACCATAAGTATAATGTAACTTTATAGAAGTGAAATAATTCCAACCACATGAACCAAGGTATCTACCCCTTCCTCACATCACTAATGAATCTCACAAGATCGGTTTACCCTTTCACATGAGTTACCCTCAAATATCAATGAGTGTCAAATCACTAAACTATGTCTCTCTTGAGTCTCAATAGGTCTTTCAACTATTCCCCACAAAATATATATCTAATTGGATGAAACTTGTCCTCATCTCAAAGTTATATGCCATTTAGTGTTCCAAACACACATCATAGGGTTCCCAAAACCTAGGCTCTATCCCAATCCCCACAAACCTGTACTGGGTTCAAACCAAACACAAGAAACCATCAAGTCACATTTTCCACCTTATGGTTCATTAATATATAATTTACACTATGTATAATTTACCATTTTATGGGGTTCACATTTTTTAATTCAGTGGTATTTAAATTATAAAATTCCCTTGGATTATATGATTCATACTTGAAAGATTTTATAACATAAAAAATTATGATTTTTTTATGTGGATTTTTAAATAGAATACCATTCAAAAACTATAAGAGAAAACACTTTATAGGTTTTTAATATAACTTTGTTTAAAAAATTCCATCATCAATCTATTTATATCTACCTGTATGTCAAGAGATCCTTATAGAAATTTGACATGTAAGATTCTAAGATAACCATTTATGAAAATTTACACATATGATGGTACTAATAGTTTAAATTCCAATTTCCTCATTAACTATAAAAAATAGACAATAGTAAGATATAAATTAGATTTATATAATATGGAAAATATATTCATAAGATAATATAATCAAATGGAACAAGATATCATCATCCAAAACTAATGCACCAAGCATGATTCATGTCATTTGATTCCCTATGTTCCTGATATGATGCATGAATTCACCCACACCATAATTCCATACTAGTCCAAAAATATAAATCCTATAAATGAAAACATCATAAATCATTTTTTCACACCTGAATTTAAGATAAAATTCAAATGTAACAAGAGAAACCATAGAACAATGAGTCTCATCCTTAAAGATATGGATCTATCCCAATTTGCGGGTTGATCACTCCAAGGCTTGTGATTATTAGAAAAAACTAATACTTTCCTAATAACTAGTCTACCATCCCCAAATATTGAGACAAAAGAATCACATATGATACATCATTATGACATCTTACCCCATAATACACTAAATTAGTTCCTTGAGCTAGAGTTCCACAATGCCTCAGGTGTGCCTCACTATAGGCCAGAGGATTCTCATTAGTAGAGAGGTCCAATGAAGTTATTTGGGGGGGGACTATTTATTCCTTCATGTAAAATTATCTATAATAGTGGATGTAATGATAAAAAATATAAATAAAGATGAAAGAAAAATAAATAAAGGGAATTTTATCTATAGTCATATAATCCATAAAAATTGGTTCGCCATTCATGTCAAGGATCCCCTATAGGAATATCATAAATTATAAATGAAAAGCTTTAAATAAAAGAAACTTGGAACTCATCCCAATCTGGTCCTGAGTCCTGCCCGACCGCATCATCATTACTGAAACTAGTATATCATTCCAACTATCAGTAGTGTCAAATAATTTCCTATATATGTAAATAGTAACTAAAAAGTGATATATTCTTGGGTACCCAAGTGAGATGGTATCATGAGTAGGGTGTGAGTAAAACTTGATAGGTGACTTCCAATAACCTCCTTAAAATGATCAGTTAAATAAATAGTACATGAATAAGTTATCTAGGTGTACAATCTAAGAGTTATAAAGAAATTTATATAATATAATTAAATAAGTTAGAGATAAAAAATAAATAAAAAACAAAATATCTGATTTCCCAAACTTCATGGTGATTCCTAGATCAGTCCCACCTATTTTGGAAAGCATCAGTAATTCTCTAAGAATGTCATGATGTCCATTCCCCCATATGTTATCACATGTAATCTAGATAATAATGCTAGAATTACCTAGTATATAAAATTATCACATGGAATCTAAGTACTCATACTAGGATTCCCCTTGAATCTGATTCCCATGCTGACATTCTCCAAATATCAAGTTCCATTAAATGTCTATGTAACCAAACCGATAATCTAATTATTCTAAAATCATGTGGAATACATAGATCTGATCTTTTAATTACTAATCCTATAACTAATGGAATCTAAGGAACTCATCCATGGATTCCTACTCATCAAGAATATTATTTCATCTGGAGGTTCATATCTGTATTCTCAAAAATCACCCATCATATTGAATTTGTGCGCTAATCCTAATATTCCCTCTTATTCCCCATCAAAATTCCCACTCCTCCATTTTATTGAACAATTTAACATATAAATTCACTTTTAGAGGCATCAATTTGTATTGATAAAAATAAATAATTTATTTATATTTTTTCAAAGCCAATATGATATATATTATCCATTTCTCATTTTCTGTAACCAAAACCAGTTACATACCATAATTCACTATTTTGAAGTGATAATCCATTTTATTAAACATTGCCTTATATTTAATAGCCATTTACATTAACCATCATGTTTATTCATAAAATCACAAATTTGATTATAATACCAATTGATATGAAATTAAATTTTAAAATAATCGAATTAATACAAAAATTGTTTTTAGCTAATTCAAACATAATCTCCTCATTAGGATGTTTCAATTAAAATTTTAAAATATAATCATTCTATTTTATAGAAAATTATATTTTCAAACCCACTTTCTATGTTCTCTGTAAATGATTACTTATCCAAGGATTCTAATAAAAATAAAGGGAATTTGAGAAGGGAAATGAAATTTCAGAAAATTGAAATTAAATTAATGCAATTTTATAGAAATCCATTATGAAAACACAGAAAAATAACATGGATAAAATAAATGAGAATATAGGTTAACATAATGATAAAACCTTTATTATCCTAGTGAATCCTAGTTATTGACTTTCAGCCTCTGGTTCAAGATGAATTGAGGGGAAATAAGGAAAAAATCCTATAAAATATGTCATATTAGATAAAATAATTGGAACTCCACCCAATAGAGCATGAAAAAAAATGATCAAGGAATAAGATAGGCAGACATATCCAAGGCTATCCATGGAAAGAAATGAAGGAGGAAACAAACAAAAAATAGAAGAGAACCTGCCATGAGAAGAGGAGGAAGATAGGAGGCATGCACAGAGGGGTTTTGGATTTGAAAAAGGGGGAAAGTGTTAAACCCATAAAAGTATAGAGGATAAAAATCATCATTTTCCACATAAAATTATGTTTATGGTTTGTCTATAGGGTTTATAAAACTATTTTCTAGTCGGGAAAACCTCACTATCTAAATTAAAATATCTATCATGGTTGTGGAACACTATTTACAAACCAAGCACCAACTATGAAAATCCCACTATATTTTTTTTTCTATAAAAAATTAATTTTATTTAGAATTCCCATATATAGATAAAAAAATTGCATGCCTTTACAAAAGAAATCTAAATAGGTTTGGTGAATTGTTAGCTTTAACTATGCACTAACTATGAACCCCTACAACAAATCCAAAACCTAAAATCCCAAACCTCAAATATTTAAATGGATATATGAGGAATTGAGGAACCTCTAGGGCCACAAAAAAACCAATAAACTTATTTTTAGGGATCCCAACTCTCAGGTTCTTGATTAAAATCTTGGTTTTAAAAATAGACAATACACCAAACTCAAAATTAATTTTTTTTAAAATTCAAGGCACATCAATGCACTCAGTCCATAAACAGGCAGTGCATGTTGATGAGATTGAATAACCAAAGGTAATTTTTAGAATTATTTATATCATATGTATTATTGATTATAATTTAATAAATATTGGTTCTCTTTATTATTTTATTTTACTTAACCTAGTTTAAGGGTCCATTCATCTCAAAGAGAAACTTCTAATACTATTAGAGTTATCTACATCCTTATATAATCAAATATTTTTATTTTAGTTTTTTTGATTCCATAATATTTATGGTTTATGATAAATTATCTTGTAATATATAATCATTATGGATAAATATAATCAATTTTAATCTTGAAATAGATTTTTTATATTCTATAAAATATTATATCACATATTATAATAATTTAGTTTTCATTTAAAAAATAGAGGGGTGTAACATGTTATTTTTTAAATAAATAGTTTTTAATATAGGATATAGATAGAAAAAAAACAAATTCATTTAATTTATAGAGATTTTTTCCTTTTTATCTAATATGGGAAAATTCCTTGATTTATAAGGGAATGTACTCATGTTTTTCTATATTAAGTTACATGAATACCTATATGATGTTCATTTTAGTTTAGAATTGATTTATATTAAATATATTCTCTTATTTCCAAGATATATTATCATAGAACACATGAATATCTTTGATATATGAATATTAATGTTCAAAATTTGTTGCATAGTGAACTAATTTAGTATTGTGTACCTTCATCATCCACATTGAAATTGTAAATATAGATGGTAGATGGAAGCATATATTATTTATTGACTATTAAGGGTAAAATGATATAATATAAAATGATCATTTTATATACCCAAAGATAAATGAACTTTTTATCCAATTAAATGTAGAATATTTGTTACTAAATATTAAATTTCAATCCAGTTATCATCAGATGATAGTAAAAGATAATGATATACAAAATATTAATTTTATACATTTCTATAAACATTTCAAATTCATCTAAATATAATTTATTCTCAATAATGAAACAATTATTATTATGGGACAATATAATTTTTTATTTTTAGTATATCTAGATTAATATGGTCTACTGTTCATTCATATAATTATCATTTTTTTTCAAATTCAAAGGAAAATTATATGGATAATTATATGATGGTTTGAGTCTTTATTTGGAAACATTAATTTTATAAAAATATGTAGAAATATTGGATTTATAAATAATAGGATAACTTTTAAGGACCAATAATCTCAGTATGATGTTATGATAGACCTAAAATAATTGACGTTCATATTATATGAATGTTATCAAATATTTTTTTAGTGTGAGTTGTTTGCTAGTAATCAATGTTTTTTATAGATGATACATAACACAATTTTTATGGATTGTGACTCCAATATAACCATTTATTATGATAGATCATACCATTTTTTTTGGATTTTTTTACGGAATGTTTTAAAATATTTATAAGGAAATATATGAGCGATCTTATTAATTTTTATTATAAGTGATTATTTTTTTTATTTTATGATGGTTCCCATAAAGGACTGAAATGAATAATTTATTTTTAAATAGAATTTATTAAATATGAGTCAATTTAGTTTTATTATCAAGATTTTATCTATTCTAAATATTATCTAGACTTTACTATAGTTGTATTTATTCTAAATGTATCTAAAAATTATATATATGGTGAAGTTTTAATGATATACAATGATCATATGATTTAGTGATAAATTTTCTCTTAGAATAATTTGAATTTATATTTATAGAAAAGGGTTAAAATCCATCAAGATTATTAATTACTAATAAGATAAACCTAGAGAATTTACAATGTAGTGGAAATTTTTTAGATTTAAAATTCTTTTAATGACGTTTCTAACTAAGAATATGAATAGTGAAATATGTAGATATTATTTGAAAATCAATCTCTTAATCAATGGATGCCTCTCTAAGATGAAAATTCATATTTCATTTATAGCTATATTAATAATGTCTAAACATTGTGATCCTGAGAATCAAGTATAGAGATATTTCATTATTCATAGGGATTAGTCAAATAATTAGTTTAGAGGTGGAACATGATAGATTACATATCAAGTATGTTTTTATCTTCCTCAAGTTTTATATGATAAGGTAATGTGATAATATAATATTTAACATCATATTTTGAATCTTATAGTTGATTAGATATATCATATTATCTGATAAAAATATTTATAAACATGAATAAAGAAATATATTGACTATCATTTTTCCAAATTCCTTACCTACCTATAGAAAATTTTGAAGGATAATGTACCAAATAGTTTTATAAATCCATTGAACAACTAAAAAAAAATAGAATAATATTTACATGTTTTCTATGATGAGATTAACTCATTCTCATAGAGTATTAGATATTTTCATTTAGTCTGGTTAGATTATTGATTTTAAATCATTTCTTTTTTAACCAAAGAGTATAGTTTACTATAAAATTTATATTTGAACATAATTGGAATAAGTAGTATGGTTTCTTTGAGTAACCCATATGATATTACCCAATATTAGGGATCATGTTACCTATCATATGTGGAAGTTACTATGACATGATTTCTATAGACAATTGTATCTATATAAAACATAGAACTTCAAAAATATAATAGAATTAAAAAATGATTCACTAATTATATGATATTTTAAGAGAATTAATTCTTGATTTCAGTGCTAATGGATTTGTCTTTTTCCTAGGACATAGTTTTCCAATAATCAAAATTTTCATTAAATCATTATAATGACATAACATGAGGCATTTAATGGATTGATATTTTATTCAACACTATTAATGAGATTTCAGACTCATCTATGTAATTTATGTAAGGTGATTTAATGATCAATATCCATTTTAAAACATTTATCATTTTTAATTAAAGAAAATTATCCTATCAACACTTTTTAATAATAGAGTTATCCCATTAAGAATTTATATAATGTTATGAACTTTTGAAAGAAACTAATAACAAATAATATTAATGAATAATTTTTTATACAATTCACTAATAAATTTGACCTTCCGTTTTGTGGTGTGAAGTGAATGATATGTTATCCATCTCTTTTAATGATGATAAATATAAGACTGGAGAATCATGATAGCCAGGTAATCCATTACATTTTCAAGTTACAATATCCTCTTTGAATTAGTTAAAAATAAAAAAAAACTTATAATTATAAATACATATTAGTATAATGATGTTTTAATTTTTTATGTGGAAAAGATATTATTATGTAATAAATAGATTTGAATATTTAAGCTTTCATAGTTGAATCATATTCATAGAAATTTCTTTTCCCCATTAGTTTTCTTACTTTTTTCATAATTATTATGATTATCTCATATCAATACTATTTCCCAATATCATGATTATTAATATTATTTACTTTACATAAAGGGGACACACCTAATATCCAATGATTTCATCAAGAATCCTAAGTGTTAACTCCCCATGTCCTTGAGAATTTTAAAAAAATTCGTTCTTTGTGTAAATGATAGACCTTTGATATTTACTGAAATACTCTATCATGATTATAAATAAAAATTATTGTGGTTATAATTTATTGATAAAATACTTATAGAATATTCTCATGTGCATGATTGATAGACCACATAATGATTCATAAGAAGTACTTTTAAAAAAATTAAAATGAATCAATTCTTAATATGTGTTAAAAATAGAATTAATTTTTATATACTTATTATCAATAATCTCTATTACTCATAAAATGTATTCCAAAAATTACCAATCCTTCATAAAAAAACTTCCAAATAGTATGTCCATTCATAGGGGCATCCTTCACTAACCTCTACTAATGATTGACATTAATTTCCATTACAATCCATTCATTATTGTCCCAATATTTTACTACATAACAAAAATATCATTTATTTTTTTTATATTCAATATAAGACTTCATTTTGTACTCAAAAATTTATTCAAAATCTGTTGGTGTCATTGAAGATTCATCACAAAAAATAGAAGTAAAATTCAAACATCTAAGTTGGTAATGTATTTTTATCAAGCTATTGATTCAAGAAAACTATATTATTTGGGAATTAAATTATTCAAATTTAATATTTTATTAGTAATTAAAAATTACAATTAAAAACAAAAAAGTTATTATATTTTATTATTTTTAATAAAAATTTTCATCCACCTTCTTCATTTTCCAAAAATATAATTATATTACCTTATGTATCTAAAATATTTTTTTTACTAGTACTAAATTAATATTTTATTCATATATAAATATTTATCTATTAATTATATTAATGTGATTAAAATATCATTATGATGATTAATTAATAATATAAATTCATTAGATGAAGTTAGGAACTCTCTTTTTTTATTTGGAGGGTTAAACAATCCTTATAATAGTTGTTTTATATTCTGTTCCACATTGTTGATCTATAATATGAACATCAAAATTTAAGAGACATAAATTTTTATAAAGGCCTCAGATAGAGTTATGACATCATAAATAAATATTAATAAGATTTCATCATTAAATATATTTCCTCAATGATATAACATAACTGAAATTTCAATTATTTTCGAATGATTTTTACTTGGATGTGGAATTTTCTATCATTCATAAGTAAATGGATTTCAAACTAAAAATTGAAGATTTTAATATTATTTAACCATATATATGTTTGGGTTTCATATAATTTAGATATAAATATAACATAATTTTTAAAATTTATTTAGTTATATTAAATAATTTATTCATTCACATTTTGGACAGTCTATCTTAGACACTTTTTTTATCTGTATGGTCAAAGAATTTTTTCCTTCTATATGTTAGAGTTAATAACTTTTATTTCTTTAAAAAATATTATTTATGTCCTTTAATAGACCTCAATGATTTAAAAAATCAGCTGTGAATATAAAATACATATTATAATCTTTATTAATTAATTTATTAGCGATTATATTTGATATATATAAGAAAAATTATGTTTTCTCCTTGGATGAATAAGAAAATATTATCCCAGACAAGGTCAATTAGATGACATTTCATGATTTAAAAACATATTAAAATATCTCCTATGGTTATTGAATTTCATTGAAATAGACTATAAATATAATGGGAATGAAATAAATATTTTTTCCTTGATAAATGTGGATTGAGAGAGAAATATTGAAGATAGAACATACATTATTTCCAAGTGTATACAAAATAAGTTTAGTCCTTTATTATTGAATTTCCAAATCTCTACACTATATATTTTTTTAATGTTACTAAAAATTATTTAGAAATCATATAAATTTTTATAAAATTATTGTAATCTATTAAAACTGTAATTTAACCATAATTCATACCCAAGGAAAAAATATTTTTATTATGTGAATATATTCACTCTTTCAAGAGAGAACTCATAAAAATTTAACTTCTTGATATTCAAGGGATTATAATTAATAAATTTAATGTTGTCTCTATCATTTTTACTGAACACTTTTATATGTTTAAATTATAACAAAATAAAATAAGCCTAATTATTAATCAATCGGACTCACCAAACTATCTTTATAGAGTGGTTAAACAAGATCAATGTTCTTCAAGAAATATTTCCAAAATGATTTATGTGAATGTTCTATCATGGTTACATATCAAACATAAACAAAATTTATATAGATAATGAATAATAGTATTTAAAATTATACTCCTATTTAGAATACGAACATTATACTCTTAAAAATGTTATTTATAATAAATCATACAATAAAATTATGTTTTTTTTTCAGAATATCTATTCCTCTTGTGACAAACCAACTCAGGTTAACCTAACATGTCACTTGATCTAGTTTCCACACAGTCCAAATCATGTTCTTAATCCCCATAGGCTTGAATAAAGAATAAGTGTATCAAAAGTTAATTATTGGTAATTACTTCAAAACCCTAAATCAAAATAACTGTCACTTATATACCCCTAGAAATATTGAATGAACCATATATATGTATGATACAAATGAAATTTAGTAAATAAATTCCATATATAAAAATAAATCAATGGATAAAAACACAACAATATTAATCAAATGACTCATATCATCAAACCATAAGTATAAACAAAATTATGATCATCAAATATATAAAATAAACTAAAAATTTTCATGTATATAGAGTATATTAAAAAATAATACAATATCACCAAGGATCTGGAAATTCTCTACATGAGCTCCAATAATAATGTGAACCATGATTTCTATCATCATAAAATCAATGGAAGATAATGAAAAATAGAATAGTACACTAATCATATTTTAAAACTTTACTTTACCATTATTCTCTAATACCATGTTTTTATATGCCCTATAGGTATATGTAGGGTGTCATTCAAAGAATTATAGAGAATAACTAGGAAGTAACATGACTACTTCCCCCGCTAATCTGGCTATTTTTTCCCAACTTTCCATGCTTCCTTCTTGTACCCCTCCTCTTTTATAAATTAAAATCAATGATTTGGTCAACACGAATCCTTTCTCTAGGAAAATATTAGTTATAGTTTGAAAATATATTTTTTTAAAAAATATTTTTAAAACACTTTATAAATCATTTCATTTAATTAAAATATTAATTTTTTTTTGAGAAAAACATGGGCAAAGTAACAAATAAATAAAGTATAGGAAAACGAGGATTGAATAGGATAACTGTCAATATAAAGAAGCTAGTAATAAATGTTACAAATTTTAATTGATACCATAGAAATTTAATAGGACTAGAACTATGTGTATAAAGAAACTAATAATTTATATAAGGACACTAGTAATCAAACATAAACCTATTACCATCCCGATAACCCTATTAGACTAACCATGCAATATAATCCTTCCCCTACAGGAAATATAATCCATCATGTTAGCTCACCAAGTCTAATTTGAAAACATTCCAATGATACTATAAAATCTACACTATGGTTGCTTTATTCTATTTCACCACTCACCATAGGTTTCCAATGTTCACACAAAGATTAATTTACTAAAATAAAAATATAATTGGATCTTCTATCATTACCATATTCAATACCATATCATTTTATGTAAATTTCTACTAAAAGATTCAACTAAAACACCTATAGAGTTAAGACCACCTTTAAAACATTTTATCACACACAATCTAGGGAATAACATTGATTTTAAAGGGAAATCATTTGAAATCACTTTTTAATATAGAATAAGGCAATAATTAGATCAAATAAGCACACAAATAACTAAAAAAAATCAAATCAATAATAAATAAGTATTTTAAATGAAATAAAATTTAAGAAAAAGGTGAACCATGGAAATATACCTTTGGGTAAAGAAACCTAAATCAAAACAAAGTGAACTTATTTAACTTTTTGTAGGATTATTAGAATCTCAATTAAGGGATCCTTATAATTAAATACATCTATAAAATTTCCATCATAAAACTTCTTAAACACTAGGTTCATCCAATATGGGTTTATAGGGTTTTAAAACTCAAAGTAAATAGAATAAAATGTAAATAAAATAATTGAAGATGAGAAATATAAGAAATATAATGGACTAATTTTTTGAAATACACCCATAAATCCAAGATAACATAATTGGAGAAAGTATTGTGAAGAATTTTTAGATGCGGATCCCTTAATCATGCAAATAAAAAGAAAAGTTTGATATGGGTTTAAGTGTTTTATAGGGTAAACATGTTCTTTTTACATTTTAAGAAATAGTTTCAATTTTATCCATGGTGTAGTCACATAAGATTTAATTATGGAAATACAATGATATGACACTCCATGGTTTAAGAATAAGCTCTATTCCATAGATCACCTCCACGCGGTAGTTCCAGGGGACCCAAACACCGGGGACTCACATCATAAGGACCTCCAATATGTTACAACAATTCCCTTGAAACCTCTATTATGGCATATACCAGTTTTTCTTATAGTAGAGCACTCTAGTTTGGATGTACCAAATTATGTTCCATTAGAAATTTTCTTCCATCAAATCCTATTCTATGTGTTAACACATGATTCCCTAATGCTCAAAACATCATCCCAATAAAATCCACCCAAAGACCCCTAGGATAAAAACCTTAATATTAAATTATTTAATAAAAATAAATAAATAAATATATTACAATGACTAAGTGGGAATCAAAATTCTCACCACTAATCCACTATCATTCCCTAGAATTTCCTCAAATAATTGGATCTATAATGATGTGTGGCCTCTACTAACTCACTAACACTTCAATCTCTAAAGTCTTATGGTAGTACTCACTTCACATTTATAGATCATGGACCAAAAAGATCAATTTTCCACACAAGACATTTTTTGGAAAATATACAATATAAACAGGATATTCATCAATAAAGGTGTTAGGATCCTATTCCAAATCCCCCAACTCAATAATATGAGATTGTTCAAGATGGTAATTTTTCTATTATGATGTGTATAATACATCATTAATTGATTCCATCTGAGTTTGAAAGGTAAAATAGTGTTAAATATTCATGTGGTGTTCCATGACCTTAAATAAATTTACATAATGTAATGAAAAATTAAAATTCCTTCACATATAATTGTGTCCTAGTTATGGATAAACCTTTAGAAACACCTCATCACAAACCTAGAATTCAATAGGGTAATGAATATAGTTAACACATGATTACTAATGAATCTAAGACATCACCAATAACTTTTTCATTAAAAGAACATTCATTTTATTATCTTTATTGAGTATCATATATTATATGAAGTACTCACACAATTCTATCTAACAAAGAGTATATGGACATGTTTTTCTAGTTAAGGATTCAATGGTAGAAATTTTGAAAAAATATTGATAATTTTTATATCACAAAAAATATTAAGATGTTATAAATTAATCCCTTTAATTGAATAATTAAATAAAAGTTTCCCTGAGAAGTTCTTCTAGGCTCCTAATTGTCCACTTAATATGGAAATATATCATATAATGAAACTACATACTCAATATCAGTTGTAGAAACATTGCCTCTTCAAGACCCTTCCAAAATTGAGAAGTGAAAAATGAGTTTTTATCTGATTTGATAACCAAATAAACACCATATATCCTCAATATCTAACATATATATAGGTTTTTAATCACTTTTTATTTCATCGACTACCTAATTGGAAAGAAGTGGGATGATTTAATTGGGTGATTAATAAACTACAAAATAGAATCCACCCCATAAGGAGGTTGTGGTAAGAAAATAAAAATGTTTATAGAAACCTCATCAGACTTCCTTACCAATATATCTTGAGGATACAATAATAACTTTTGATATTTATGATTTTAATTAATATATTGACCAAGGATCCATTTATAATTATAGTAAAAAATTAACTGTCTCATAATGGGATACCAACACTAATGATTTATTGCCAAAAGATTTTGTTATTCCAATGTTTAGTGGCCCAACTAGACTTGTTCTCAATTAAATAAAATCCTACCTCAATGCCAAGGGAATAAATATAATCTTATTAAAAGGAATGGAACTACTAAGAGACTGAAAAAATTCAGTCCTTGTCTCACTACCATTTGATTCTTAATTAAAATCGTAGAATTCACGATCTATTTCCCTCATGAGATGAATATGATCATCTATAGATTTTTTTTTGATTTTACACAGTAAAAAACACCCACTCACCCTTATCTTTCACAATTAAATACATCTCAATAAATAATCCTATCAGAAACCACTCATCCATTTATTCCTACACTATATGGGTGGGTAATTTCCTTCTCAAGGGATTAAGAAAAATATTACCATATTTTTGGGTATATTCTATATTAAATTAAATTTTCTGGAGGTATCTTACCTACTTAATGTACACAAGATTTAAGTTTCTATTGGTTAATATATAATTTAATCTTTCACAATTCTAATCCACTTTAAATTGTTCCCAAAAAAGATAGTGGTGCCACGTCTTCAAGGAATACATCACAAATACTAACTCTAATTTTTGAGTGAGGTAATTATTCTCAAGTTTTTATAATTATTGAGATACCTGATCCACCACTTTACTACCTTACATTATAATGCACTCTAACCCCAAAACTAAGGAATAATAACACACAATATAACCCTTTCTGTCCCCATGAAGAAATAAATCAGAAGTATAATTCAATGTATCTTTTAATTTCTCAATGACCTTTGAAACACCTTATTATAATTGATATCTACCCCCTTTAAGGTCAAATTTTTTAAATGTAAAGCTAACTTGAAAAATTCTTGAATGAATCATTCATAAAAACAAACTTAACCCAATATTCTTTGAACTTTTAACACAATCATAGGTTTCTCCCAAGTCATCACCACTTGTATTTTTGATGTATCATCCAAGAACCATATCTCAGATACAAAATATCCCAAAAATATCACTTCCTTGATAAAAAAATACCATTTAATCAATCTTTATATTATTTAAAGGTTACTCTATAGTTCCCTATATAATTTACATATAATATTCAATCTCCTATTTCATCTTTCAAAATACTAGGATATCATCCACAAATCTCACCATGAAGGAGTAATGGTTAAAAATTTGGTTCATCAATGATATAAAAATTACAAGATAATTGGTAAAGATGAATTGAATTCAAAATTATTAACAGTTCCTATACCTATTATGGATTTTTTAGGAATATATACATACTTAACCCTCAATTAATGGTAACCTGATCTCAAATCCATCATTAAACACCGTCATGATCCCCAGATCTGATAAAACATATTATAATAATTGGGGAAGATATTATTTGTTATTAATGGCCACATGGTTGAGATTATTATAATTTATTTAGAATCATATGATTTCTACCTTCTTATTTTCAAATAGAACCAAGGACTGCTATGCTAAAACACAAGTTCAAATAAATCCCTTCCCTTCAAGATCATCTAATTTAAAGTTTAACTCACTCATATTGGAGGGAGAAATATACTATAATGGAAATAATATTTTGATAACCACATAAATTAAATACATCAAGAACTGCACCTCTTTTAGGGGTAGAAACCCTGAATAATATTCTTTATTTTTCTTAGGACACATGTCTGCACAACTATAATCTAATCAACTAAACCACTCTTAACTACATCAAATATAAAACTAGATAACTAGAATTATATTATTATGAAATCAATAATAACAAGTACTTCCATCCATTACCTAGGATCCCACTCATTCTAGTGTGGTGGATAAACCCATCAAAATAAAGAAACTAAACTCTATATTGATATAAATCGATATGGGATCTAAACCTAACCATCAGTTCCATGTCAATAATGAGGTAAAAAATTCAATTCAAGGACCAATATTTACTACTCAACCAAAAAAATCATCTATCAAAACCTAGCACTCTTGACTCTTGAATCCCAACTCATTCCAATTTCCAAATAGAGAAGAAAGATTCATTATAAATAAACTAAAATCTAATTTAAAACCCATATAATATTTTTTTTGAAATAAACTAATGAGATATGTCTCTATCAAAAAATTCCAATTCTATAAAGGAATAAATATATACTATAATTATTATGTTATTTGGTAAAACATTGGAATCCCACAAAACATGCATAATTACGTACAAATTTTCTTGTAATAGTCACTATCTGTATCTTCTTAGACAGGTTTTAATCCCCTTTACTCTGAGAATGGACTTATACACCCATAAATGAACCATATCAAACTTGGGAGCCTCATATAAATATAGAAAAAACTCTGCTACCTTGCTAAGGGCTCTATAAAAAAACATTCATGATTAAATGGATGCAAATATTGGTCGCACATATTAGATGTCTCATATAATTCTAGTTTAATGCAACTTTATCCCATCATTATAAAAACCATCTAATTATGATCAATATATTCCATGGGTATAAAATATAATGAATAGTGAGTGTGTCCTCCACCACTCTGAAAACATTTCTCTAGGTTCCTCCTCTGGTTAGATAAATATAATTGAAAACCACTAACTACTGAACATGCAGCATAGAGGCGTATAAATCTATCTAAGTTATTCTATATTGATAAAATTTTTCCACCACCTCTCTATAGGTTGGGAACCACAAAATAATGATTATTTATATGATTAATCACATTAACATACTTTTTAATCATGTAATTTTGAGTTAATAATTTGTGATGAGCTCATGATAAAGAATAACCAACATAGATAATCAAGTGTAATAAATCAGTACAAAAAAGGAACCCTTGATCGAGGCTCATGAAAATTTAATATTTTCCATAATTAATATCTCTTGGTAAATTTTTAAATTAAATATATTTTTTAACATAGAACAAGTGAGGTAATCCTAAATCTTGAAAATGACAAAAAATTTACACCCATTATTATTTGGACCCCCATTATATAGGTGTAAAACCAAACTAATATTTACCATGGTCCACCATTCGATCTTGATCTCTCCTAAATTGTTTTTTAAGGAATGGATTTTCCAGACGATTGATTCAACAATAGCAGGCTCCACCAAAGTATTAGACTTTGGGACATGTTTCTTTTCTCCCTTACATCTATTCTTAGGCGATTTTTGGGATATATGATATTTAACTAACAAATATAAATATCATTTAATAAGAAAATTTAATTAAGAAAGAAATAATAAATATTAAAAAACATTAAATCTCAGGAATATATCTCAATAAAATTAAACTCAAATTAAAAACACAATTCTTTGATACTCATAGTAATTAGATGTTGGATGTGATGAAGAGATGTCTCGGAACTACCATGTACTAACCTATTGAGCTCTAATTTTTTATCCTGATATTACTTAAGTTCCTTTAATAATAATATTTCATTGATATTGTTTTGTAATAAACCATACTTGGTCAACCTTAAATTTACTTAGTCTGGTTCTACATAATTGTCGAAGTGTATTCTCAATCACCAAAGGATGGGGATAAGAAATTGGGTATCAAAAGATGATCTTTGGGAAATATTTCACCCCTTAAAATATAAATAACCATCACAAAAAGTAACACCCCATGATTTTATGAGATATAATTTTAAAAATAAATATGATTTTTTAATATCTTGCATTATACGCAACACCAAATTTTAATGAACCATTATACATTTTTAATATTATTATATACAAATGATTGCTAAAACCTAGACATTAAACATTTTTTTATGAATAGGGATAAAAATAATTTTAAAAATAATGATAATTTTTTATATAATGAAGATATATTTGTAGATAAGTACTTACTTTTTCGAAAAGTGTTTATATGCTTCGAAAATACTTTTTTCTCAAAAAATGATTTTATCTATTTTAGTAATAAAATAATAAAATTATTTTTTGAAAAATGAATAATTTTATTTGAAAAAACTACTTTCATTTTTGAAGTAAAAAAATAAAAATTATCATAGTGGTATTTTTTTGGAATGATGAATTTTTTAAGGAATAGTTAAAATGCTGATTTTTATTAAAAACTCACTTTTAATTTAAATAATTTACAGGTTCAATTTTTTGGTATGTTTTTAAAATTAAAATTAGTTTAATTATATCTTAATTAATCTAATTTATGTAATTAGATTAAAATTCATGTTGAATTTTTATATTAAAACATTAAATACTAATGAATATTTTTCTCTATGGAAAACTACTTTTTCATTGTGTTTATTTGTTTAATTTTAAATTAGATTTAACAAATCTTGGTAATTTAATATAGAAAAATTTATTCTGTAATATTAATCATAATAATTAAAATTGTAAAATAAGGTCAAAATAATATTTGGTCAAAATAAATATTACAAACAGTAAGAATTAATTACCGCAAACCAGGTTTATTGAGCATTAAACTAAAATGATAATGGGAAAATAACCTAAAAATTTATCCAATTCCTATTTTATAGAAATATTTCAACCCTATAACATCTAATGTTAAATAAAGTTTCTCTTTTATCCTTGTGAAATTTTTAAAATGATGGTACACCATTTTCTTTTGAAAAATTCAAAATTTGCTCTCTCCACCGCTTATAAAAGGAAACCACACTCCTATCCTCTTAACACATCCAAAACCCTTTGGATTAGAAAATAATATCCAAAATACATTCCATTAATCCTTATACAGATTATGGAGTCCTTATTTTTATTAGCAAAACCTCTTATGATGGAATTTGTTGCTAACCTAAAGAGGTTGTCCGTTGAAGAGGTATCCTTATTAGTCGAGCATTTTTTTTCTTCCACCAGCTTAAAATATTGATCAACGATGATGGTATAACAACATTAGTATATACCATATTATTATTTATTAATATGTTAATTTAATAACCTATATAAATCTCCTCCACCATCAAATTGTACACAAAATCATCGATCTTGTATGCAGTAGACTACCAACCCGCAAACCAATGTAATTTATTTTCCATCAGCACCTCACACAGTTGAATATAATGATGTATTAAATGTTTATATATGATATTTATGAAATATTTATACTCCTTTAATTATAATATCAAATTTACCTTCTTACCTCCCAATACTATTAAAAATGATAACGTCAGTCGTGTGTACGTGTGGACTACCGCCTCCATGAAGTGATGTGAAAAGTTTTTCATTTTATTTTTACATGGATGATAATAAGGATGTATTTGATTTATATAAGTTATATATATAAAATAATTATTATTCTATAAATGTAAATTTTTATTTTCTTTTATTTCATTCCATCCATCGACGAGATGGAAACATCTTTCATTCGTACGTATGACCTACCCTCTCCATGAACGATGTAATTAATTTTCTATATCTAAATTTTATGGATGAATATAAATAAAAATATAATTAGTATATATTATATTTATATCTTTTTTATCATTATGGTAACGATTTTACCATGATCAATTAAAAATAAATGAAACTACAAAACCAACACATAAATGAAAAATTAAGAAATTATTACTCGAAATGATATTTTAAGAAATAATTATCAATAAACGGGTAATAAAAGTTCATAAGTAAAGAAAATATGGTATTATATATATTATTATGTTTCTTTGATATATTTATAATACAAATATATTTATAATACAATAGGATTGAATGTTTATTACAAAAATCGAAACTTAAGGTAAGGGATATTCGTTTCACTTTTATTTCTATGAGACACATGGCATATTCACCACTTGTTTATTTTGTGTGGTGTATATTTGACCATGAATGTATATTAATATTATTCTCATGAAATTATAGGATATACATATCCATATTTGTTTTATTTTAATCACAAGTCTTATGATACAAAATATACTAAAGTGGTAAGGTCTATGTGTTACAATCTCATTGTTTATCGAGATTTTTTATGATTATGTTTACAATGATGAAATATTATGAAATATTTCTCAAGAAACTCATGAAAATTATTATACACCTGTTATTTCAAGAAAATACATGTTTTAATTTCATTTTTCTCTCTTTATGTACTCAATAGTTAAAAACAGTTATTTTAAGGAATACCAACTTTATTTCTCTCTTCGATCAAATCTATTTTTTATTCCATCTCTATTTTTTCTATAAATGTATTAAATAATATTTTTTTTAAATTTAAAATGATTTAATAATATAATTTTTACCCATATTTTACTTTTTATGAATTTTTTTCCAAGAAAAATTCATGACGTTTTCCAAATGATATACTTTTGATTTTTTACTAAACCTAAAAAAGAATCATTATTTTAACGCGCATTACATGAACCGTATATACTACCATCATGAACAATAAATGTCTTAAAGAAAAAATTATATATTTTAAATATTATTTTCAATGAAAATTATTTTCAAATTTTTTGTTAACTTTTAGATCTATTAATGTGATTTTTATAGTGAAAAGGTTATCTTCCTCATGAAATGTTCCAAGTGATCTTTCAAAATCATTTTACATCTAATATGATATAATTTGATGTTAGATAATATTTTCTAGGGATATGATCCTTGTATTACATCCTTATACATTATTTAGATGTTTTATGTTTATGATGAAAAGATATTTATGAAACCCACTCATTTTTCCATGGGTGATGCTATGATGCAATGATAAAATGTTTATGATATCTATTTATTTTCCATGTGATATGTTATAATGAAATGCTTATGAAATCTATTTCATTTAATGTTTTGCAAGATAATTAATGATTAATGATATTGTGGCACATATATATATATGTTTTTCATTTTGTGATAGTAGTTTTTTTACAACTAAGTACAATGATTATGTTGTAACCAAGGATAATTGTTACGTTATAACTAAGAATGGTGGTCATGTTATAACCAAGGATGGGTGAGACCTATATATCCTTCAATTTAATTGGTTAATTACTTATAAACTAGAAGATAAATATGCTATGTGTGAACCAGATTTCATGTTCCCAAGATTATTTGTGGACCTTGATTTCATGTCTATAAGGTTTTGAAACAACCATATTTCATGTATTTATAATAATAAGTGAACCTATTTATATTTATATATGTTTACTATGTCATAATGTTATGTGTATGCCACAAATATATGTATTATGACAATATTAAGTTCTTATGGATCATTTTATTTGATACCTTTATGATTCATGTATTATGAACTACCAATATTTATTCCATGAAATAATTTTATGATCTATGATATGTAGGGTATGGTTTTCAAATGTTATTATCATGTTCTTATACCCTTATATTCATATTTTTTTGATATATCCCTTTTTTACCCTTACCGATCACACGTGCACACCCTTTCTCATTTTTTCATTCCCAAGGTTATAAAGATCAGTATTATGTATGACATGTCTAAGAAGGGTTTTAGATATGAAGAACTTTGTGGTAGATTATATAGGTCACTTATGAAGCTATTTTTTTATTTGTCCATGTCTCCAAAGGCACTAGACCTATAAGATTATAGCATGAATTTTTATTTTATAGAATGTATATTCATCTACTTAGATGTAATAGATATGTATGAAAATGGTGGGTTAATATAGTTGGTACTAGACAAAGGTTTAGTCAACCATTATATACACGGATAAGAAAACATTAGTGGGATAGAAATAGATATTTATAAGGATAATTCTAAGGTTATTCCAATATATAAAAAAATATCCTTAGGTTTTTATGGAGGATAGAGATTGAGATTTCCAAGAAATTAAATCCCTATATGTTCACTAAAAGTGGACATGTCTCTCCCATAGATGTTACAAGGTGTAGTAAGTATGAAATGTAAGGACCCAACCTTAAAACATTATAAAATATTGAATTAAATGAATAATTTACATTGAGGATCTTTTTAGGTTTATATATTTAGAGAATTAGGCCATAACTTATTACATTATATATTGAATATTACTTGTATACACTTCTACTCAGTATCCATTTTTTTCCATAAAATAAAGAATCTTTGATAAAAGAGTCATGTCTAGTTCCATGTTTTAGATAGCATGACTTTTCATTGTTCCCATATTTGACCATATTCCACTTTATGTCCTGTGAAAAACATTTCAAAAACTTAGGATGAGAAAAAAAAGCTCAGTAAGTGATACAAAAAGAAGGAAAATTGTTAGTTTCTCAAAACAAAAAGTAAACCATGAATACTTTATCATAAGAAATACTTTTTACCTTTATGAAGTTGTAAATACTCTTTAATAAATAAAATATCATTGATTACCCTTTTATAACCAAAATATTATCATAAAACCCCTAGAAATCATACATAACATATAAAGGTAACTTTGTACATAAAAATACTTATATGGAATAACCATACGGTCGACTTCCACACATATCACTAAATGGAATAGCCATACGGATGACTTCCATACCCAATGCATTGGAGGTAATAACGTAACCACCCATACTAGTTTATCATGACACCACCCATAATTTGGTTTATCATGTAACCACCCTTCAAATTCCTAAGTACCATTATAAAATCATAACACATAAAATATTGAAAATATTAATATTTTACTAATAACATTTCATTTGCAATAAAAATAAATCATTTCAAGATATTGAAATAATAAATCAATTTTAAAAACCATTTGCAGTACCAAAACACCCAAAAATAGAATAATAGGTTTCTTTTTCATTTTAAAAACATGAAGGCTTATAGAGGAATCCAACTAATGATTACGACATAGGAGAGGTCATTGTTGCCACAAACGTTAAAAACATTCCTTTTGTTGTTTAGTAAAATGATTTGTAGAAAAAAGATTCCATTTGAATGAAATTAAAAGTCAAATGGGTTTATTATATACCATATAAAAGAATTTCCTGCATAAAGAAAAATATTCCTCAATGAAATGAGATTGAGATGATGTCCCTTACCTTGTGTTCGACTTAACCCGTTCATTCTTTAATTTCCTTTAAATCGGGTAACTCCCTTTGGTTTGAAACAAAAGGATTTTTTGAAGTGCCATCTGTATAAGGTAAGGATTCTATGTGGAATAGAGGGATATAGGGATCTTAATTGGGCAGAGGTTGGATGAGACAAGGGGATTTAGAGGTGTGAGTAATGGGATAGAGGTGATGGATTTTTATAAGGGGGAGGAGGGGCTCTTTAGGAAAGTTTGAAAATATTATTTTATTATATAACGATTTTTAGTTTCTAAAGGTCTAAAAATCATTAAAGTCAAAGATAAGATGACTCATGTTCTAAATAAAATCATCAAATAATAATTGGACAGATTTTGGATATTGTTTTAAATTTTATAATCTCATTTATTTAAATCATTAATTAATGTGGTAAACACTGCATCACTAATGTGTCATAAATAATTTTATTTATTTGATGTCTAAAAATTATAAAAATAAATACCATGATGTAAGAAATCTTATTATATTTAAAATGAATATTTATAGTTTAAGAGATAAATTATATAACACCATGTAAAAATTGATTTACTAAAAGATATATGTTTAAATCATTTTTGTCTTTACTTTAAATTAATTAATATAAAGTTCATTATCACTCTTAAGTGGATCCATGGGGTATCAAAACCAAAAAAAGTATGAAAATGGTCGGAAATGTATCAACCAATAGGATTATGATACATTTTAGGGTAATTTAATATTATTATAATATTATTTTTACCTTGAATTAGCCTATTTACCTTTAACCACGGTAAATAAAAGTCAAAAGTTACTGTTTATTAAAAATTATTTTGATCTTATTGAACCAAATTTTACTTAATAATAACAACCATGTATGTTGTATTTTAAAAATTCAATTCACAGAAGCCGTAAAATTTCATTTAAATGAAAAAGTTGAGTTTTTAACTACTACTCAGTGTTTTCACCATTCATAAAAAATTGAAGGTTTTCAGAAAAATACCAAAAATTCAGCCTAAGATATATTTGATATTCCAAATTAAAAAATGATGTCTATTTTACCAAATTCAAAACATATAAGTTGTATTAATTAATTTAAAATTAATTCCCCCTCTCAAAACAAAAAACGTGTTTTTAAGAAATAATGACTATTAAAAGATTGACACTTATTTATGTCCAATTTAAAAATGAAATTACTTATAATGACCAACATTGGATTAATGGGTAAAAAAATAATCTAATTAAACTTTAAAACCAATTAAAAAGATAATATAAACATATAAATAAATTATATTAAAAGGCAGTTTTGAATTAAAATACAATATTTTTCATTATTCATTAAAAAATGAACATTATCAGAAAAACACCAAAATTTCATCCAAATTAAATTTTGATGTCCTGATTCTAAAGAAGAATTTTATTTTTTCAAATAAAATATATAAAAGTGAAAAAACTAAATTTAAAAAAAGTTCACCATTAAAAGATGGTAAATCAACCTTTGAAAGAATATTAAAGTATTTATGATTAAAATTAGATATATTCGCATTTTAAGCCTCTAAATTTTATTGGATAAATGTCAAAAAATTTAAAAAACATATGTAATCATATTTTTGTTAGTTATATTCATTTTCTTCAATACAACGACTATGCATTAACTGCCATTTAAAATAATAAGATTATATTATTATTTTTCAGTATAACTCAACATTACGTGCAATGTAAGATTTCAAAGAAAACCGTTGTTTAATATCAGGTATAACATCGAACATATCATCCCCTTTAAGGTAAAATTAATATTTAATTCAAAAATATTAATAAATATGAAAATTTTATTTTATTTATTTACCCTGGATGTTATATTCTTCCACTATTTTGGAAATTGTGTCCTAACAATTTTAAAATTGGGATTGGAAACTTCATTAAAAGTCCCACATCAGAAAAAGAGTAAATAAAACTATAAATTTTAAAGAAATAAATAGAATTACAAAGGTCACCCGAGATAACACACACTAGGATTCCATGAAAACATGGATATGGAGGAGAAACTAAGTGTCAAGTTCTGATGAAGAGTGATATAAAACATGTTTAGGAGAAAGTTAACCACAAGAAAATCACAAACTTATTATGAGTTTAATAGTATTTGATTCCCCAGTTGGAAAAGTTAACAGATTTTTTTTTGTTTTAAGTTACTTTTCATAAAGTTGAGGAATTTATTTATGAACTTAACTAAAAACATAAGGAAATATACTTACTTGTCATGTTGACTTTAATCCTTTACTAAATTCCTACCAAAAAATCATTTTTTCTCCAAACGATGAGTATTAAAGATGACTTCTTCACATCCGAAGTGCTAGAATCAACTTCTAGAGAATGACATAATCCACAAAAGATGAACTATATTTTCCCCCTATCTTTAGACATTAACCAAAACCAAAATGGTTAGTACAAGATCCGATAATCGCTAAAAAAGGATAATCTATTATAAAAAGAAATACTATTCTTAATCTGTAAAATTCAACAAATAGTACCCAAAGTTCAACAAAGACCATTCAATATACAACCGTCCTTAAAATTTTTCAAAGTAACCCAAACTAAGATTGAAACCCAAAAATCAGAAGAATTTGATCACATAGTCTTCCCCGATAAATCTTATCATTTATCTCCAAATAACATAGACTACTCCTAAATTCTCACACTGAAGTGTAATTAACCTGATAACATATTATTTATGATAGGTTAATCATTTCCATAAATAACCTGAATAGCCATATATCCACAATAAAACATAGAGTCTTCCAAAATAACCTTTATAGCTTAATCACCACATCATTTTCCAATACTAAGTATATCCATTTGATAAAACATAAGTTCCCAAAATCAACTTATTATTGATCTATAAAATAATTTACCTAAAGGAATAACTCATACTAACTAGGGAATTCATGTAGTCCAGTGTTAGGCAATAAATCCCAATCACAATTTGGTTGTGGGTTTGATTCCCGCAGCTTTGTCTAACATGATGGGTTGTCACACGGTCTGCGTGTTGTCCTTTTTCAAAAACTACCTAATTTTATAACATTTATGAAAATTATATAAATTACTAAAAGATAAACATAACATGTTGTAACCACAAATGTTATCTTATACCTCACATTTTCATCCAAAAAAGTAATAACCTATAATTGCCTCAAATTTAAGGATCATATAAACCCAAATGGTTCTTTATAACTATATCTACAAAAGAAAAGATAATTCTTCCTTGAATAAAATTTTCATAATTCAAACTTTAGGTTTATATATACTAGAAAAAATCTTCCAAAGTAATCCTATATTATAAAGAGTCTTAATACGTTTGTGCATTTGATCATCCTAAAATCTAGCATAACTCTTGAATACCTTATATGTAGAATTCTTACTCATTAAATGTTCTTCATGATCCATCAACCATTATTTACTAAACTTATTCTGTAATACTTCTTTAATTTCATTGGTCATTGTCAGTTTCCTCATCCTCAATTGGAATGGCATTATGTATTGGTAAAAATATATTTGTATGGTCCTGCTGATCCCATTCCCGAAACTTATTTGTAGAACATCTATTTGTATAATCACTGTGAACACCACATTTAAAACATTCAATTGATCCCTTAGAAAGAACTTCTTTTCCTTTCCTACAGTGAGCAAGACATTTCCTTTTTTCCATGGCAGGTTTTTGCTTTATAACCTTCATTACCACATTTGAAACATCTTTCTGTCCATTTGAAGCATTTTAGTAGGTGTTTCTTTCCACATCCTTGACAGATAGGTTTTTGAATAGACTTACCTTTATGATTATTAAATGAACTTCCCTAGGTATTTGTTTCTCATTTATATGATGAATTATAAAAATCACCAAGGTTCTGGTGGTCAATCATGACTCCATATAGTTGGTTGAGAATATTCAAAAGTGTTCTCATTGCATATCCCACTTAATTCAGTTTCTTAATCAGAAAATCATCATAGTTTTCTTCACACATGTTGTTACTTTGGTTCCTGCTAGATCCAGACATTTACTAGAACAAAAAAGGTCAGTGTGATTATATCAGTAAAATAATCATATAATATCTTATGAGGAGGTTAAATACTAAGATAGACGTATTCATGTTATCATAAACTCATTAAATTTATCTAAAATAACTGTAGATCTTTCTAATATTTTAACCATTATGATTATTTAACTTATGCTTAAATAACACCCTAACCTCTAAAGTTATCTAAACCGACCTCTGATACCAACTATAAGGGCCCGACCTTAAAATAGTACAAAATCTTGAATTAAATGAATAATTCAAATTGAGGATATTTTCAGGTTTAGAGATTTAGAGAATCAGGACATAACTTATTACATTATATCTCGAATATTAGATGTTGACACTTCTACTCAGTATCCATTTTTCCATAAAATAAAAACTCTTCAAAAAAAAAGAGTCATGTCGAGTTCCACGTTTTAGACAACATGGCTTTTCCTTATTCCTATCTTTGACCCTATTCCACTTTAAGTCCTGTGAAAAACATTTCAAAAACTTGGGATGAGAAAAAAATCTCATTAAGGGATACACAAAGAAGGAAAACTATTAGTTTTTCAAAACAACAAGTAAACCACGAATACTTTATCATAAGAAATACTTTCCACCTTTATGAAGTAGTAAATACTCTTCACTGAATAAAATATCATTTATTAACCTTTTGTAACAAAAATATTACCATAAAACCCATAGAAATCAAACACAACATAAAAAGGTAACTTGGGACATAAACATACTTAGATAGAATAACCATACAGTCGACTTTCACACATATCACTAAATGGAATAGCCATATGGACGACTTTCATACCCAATGAATTGGAGGTTATAACGTAACCACCCATCCTTGTTTATCACGACACCACCCGTCATTTTATTTATCACATAAACACCCATCAAATGTACAATTACCATTATAAAATCATAAGACATAAAATATTTCAAATATAAATATTTTACTAATGACATTTCATTTGCAATCAAAATAAATCATTTTAAGATATTGAAATAATAAATCAATTTCAAAAACCATTTTCACTACCAAAACACCCAAAAAAAGAATAAGGGGTTTATTTTTCATTTAAAAAACATTAAGTTTTATAGAGGAAGCCAACTAATGATTACGGGGACAGGGAGGTCAATGTCCCCACAAACGTTAAATGCATTCCTTTTGTCGTTTAGTAAAATGCTTCGTAGAAAAAGATTCCCTTTGAATGAAATTAAAATTCAAAGGGGTTTTTTATATACTGTATAAAATAAAGTCATTGATAAAGAAAAACATGCCTCAACTAAAGGAGATTGAGATGAAGTCCCTTACCTCCTGTCGACTTGACTCGTTCATTCTTTAATTTACTTTAAATCAGGTAACTCCCTTTGGTTTGAACCAAAAGGATTTCTTGAAGTGCCTTCTGCCTAAGGTAAGAACTCTTGGTGGAATAGAGGGATGTATGGAGCTTAATTGGATATATTTTGGATGAGACAAGGGGCTTGAGAGGTGAGAGTAATGAGTTAGAGGTGATGGGTTTTTAAAAGGGGGAGGAGGGGATCTTTATGAAAGTTTGAAAATATTATTTTATTATATAATTATTTTCTGTTTCTAATGGTCAAAAACTCATTAATGTAGAAGATATGATGACTCATGATAAAAATAAAATTATCCAATAATAATTTTACTGGTTTTGGATATGGTTTTAAATTTTATAATCACATTTATTTAAATCATTCATTAATGAGGTAAACACTACATCATTATTGTGTCAAAAATAATTTTATTTATTTGATGTCTAAAATTTATAAAAAAATACCATGATGTAGAAAATATTTTTATATTTCAAATGAATATTTATAGTCAAAGAGACAACTTATATAACACCATGTAGAAATTGATTTACTAAAAGATATATGTTTAAATCATTTTTATCTTTACTTTAAATTAATTAATATAAAGTGTCATTATCACTCTTAAGTGGCTCCATGGGGTCCCAAAATCGACCGAAGTATACCCATGGTTGGAAATGTATCAACCAATAGGATTAGGACACATTCTAGGGTAATTTAATATTATTATAATATTATTTTTACCTTGAATTACCCTATTTACCTTTAACTGCGGTAAATAATAGTAAAGGTTGAAATTCACCAAAAATTATTTTCATCTTATTGAACCACATTTTACTTACTAATAACAACCATGTATTTCATATTTTCTAAATTCAATTCACAGAAGCAGTAAAATTTCATTTAAATGAAAAAGTCGATTTTTAACTACTACTTAGTGTTTTCACTATTCATCAAAAATTGAAGGTTTTCAGAAAAATACAAAAAATTCAGCCTAATATATATTTGATTTTAAAAATTCAAAAATAATTTCTATTTTACCAACTTCAAAACATATAAGTTGCATTAATTAATATAAAATTAATTGCAGCTGTCTAGACAAAAAGCATGTTTTTAAGAAATAATAACTATTAAAAGATTGACACTTGTTTATATCAAATTTCAAAGTGAAATTAATTTTAATAACCAAAATTAGATTAATGGGTAAAAAAATAATCTAATTAAGCTTTTAAACCAAATAAAAAATAATCAAACCTTATAAAAAAATTTGATTAAAAGGTAGTTTTGAATTAAAATATAGTATTTTTAACTATTCATTAAAAATTGAACATTATCAGAAAAATACCAAAATTTCATCCAAAGAAAATTTTGATCTCATAATTCTAAAAAAGAATTTTATTTTATCATATAGAACATAAAAAAGTGAAAAAACCTAGATTTAAAAAAAGTTCTCCATCAAAAGGCGGTAAATCGACCTTTTAAAGAATATTAGAGTATTTATGCTTAAAATTAGATTCATTCACATTTTAAACCTCTAAATTTTATTGTATAAATGTGAAAACATTTAATAAACATTTGTAATCATATTTTAGTTCGTTATTTTCATTTTCATCAATAAAAAATCTATGCATTAACTACCATTTAAAATAATAATATTATTTTATTATTTTTCAGTATAACTCAACAATGTGTGAAACGTAAGATTTCAAAGAAACCTGTTGTTGCGTATCCGGTATACCATCGAACATAGCATCCCCTTTAAGGTAAAATTAATATTTATTTCACAAATATTAATAAATATGGAAATGTTATATTATTTATTTACCTGGGATGTTATATCCTTCCCCTCTTTTGGAAATTGCATCCTCACAATTTTAAAACTGGGATTGGAAACTTCATTGAAAGTACCACATTAGGAAAAAGAGTAAATACAATTATATCTTTAAAAGAAATAAATATAATTACAAAGGTCATCTTAGATAACACATACTAGGATTCCATGAAAACATGGATATGGAGGAGAAACTAAGTGTAAAGTTATGATGGAGAGTGATATAAAACATGATGAGGAGAAAGTTAACCAGAAGAAAATAAAAAACTTGTGATGGGTTTAACAATCTTTGATTCCCTCATAGGAAAAGTTAACAGAAAATGTTTTTATTTTAAGTTAATTTTCATAAAGTTGAGGAATTTATTTATGAGATTAACTAAAATCATAAGGAAATATACTTACTTGTCATGTAGACTTTCATCCTTTACTAAATTCCTACCACAAACCCATTTTTTCTCCAAACAATGAGTATTCAATATGACTTGTTCACATATGAAGTGCTAAAATCAACTTCTAGAGAATCATGTAATCCACAAAAGATGAACTATATTTTTCCTCTGTCTTTAGACATTAACCAAAACTAAAACTGTTAGTACAAGATCCGACAATCCATAAAAAAGGATAATCCTTTATAAAAAGAAATACAATTATTAATCTCCAAAATTAAAAAAACAATACCCAAAGTTCAACAAAGACCATTTAATACACAACTGTCCTTATAATTCTTCAAAGTAACCCAAACTAAGATTGAAACCAAAAAATCAGAAGAATTTGATCACATAGTCTTCCCAGATAAATCATACCATTTATCTCCAAATAACATCGACTACTCCTAAAGTCTCACACTGAAGTGTAATTAACCTAATCACATATTCTCTATGATAGGTTAATCATTTCTATCAATAAACTGAATAGCCATATGTCCACAATAAAACATAGAGTCTCCCAAAATAGCCTTTACACTTAATCACCATATCATTTCCAAATACTAAGTATATCCATTTGATAAAACATAAGTTCCCAAAATAAACTTATTCTTGATATATAAAATCATTTACCTAAATGAATAATTCATAATAACCAGGGAATTTACGTAGTCTAGTGTTAGGTGATAAATCCCAATCGTACTTTGGTTGTGGGTTCGATTCCCACAGCTTTTTCTGAAGCGACGGGTTGTTATACGGTCTGTGTGTTATCCTTTTTCAAAAACTACGTAATTTTATAACATTTATGAAAATGATATAAATTCCTAAAAATAACCATTACATATTTTAACCAAAAATGTTATCTCATACCTCAAATTTTCATCCCAAAAAGTAATAACCTGTAATTGTCTCAAATTCAAGGATCATATAAACCCAAATGGTTATTTATAACTATATCTACAAAAGAAAAGATAATTCTTCCTTAAATAACATTTTCAAATATCAAACTTTATGTTTACACTTACTAGAAAAAATCTTCCAAAGTAATCCCATCATCAAAAGAGTCTTAATACTTTTGAGAATTTGATCTTTCTAAAATCTAGCATAACTCTTGAATACCTTATATATAGAATTCTTACTCATTCAATGTTCTTCATGATCCATCAACCATTCTTTCCCAACTTATTCTATAATACTTCTTTACTTTCATTGGTCATTGTCAGTTTACTTATCCTCCATTGTAACAGAATTAGGTATTGGTAAATATATATTTGTATGGCCCTACTGATCCCATTACCGAACCTTCTTCGTAGCACATATATTTGTATAATGACCGTGAATGCCACATTTAAAACATTCAATTTATCCCTCAAAAATAAATTCTTTCCCTTTTCTAGAGCCAATTGGACGTTTCCTTTTTCTATGGCATGTTTTTTATTTATGACCTTCATTACCACCTCTGAAACATCTTTCCATCCCTTGGAAGAATTTTCCTAGGCGTTTCTTTCTACATCTTTGACACATAGGTTTTTGAATAGACTTAACTTTGTGATTATTAACTGAACTTCCACAGGGATTTGTTTCTCACATATACGATGACTTAGAAAAAACACCAAGGTTCAGGTGGTCAATCATGACCCCATATAGTTGGTTGAGAAAATCCAAAAGAGTTCTCAATGCATCTCGCAATTCATTTGGTTTCTTAATCAGAAAATCTTCACAGTTTTCGTCACATCCATCATTACTTTGGTTCCTAATAGATCCAAGAATTTACTAAAACCAAAAAGTTCAGTGTTATTATATCAATAAAATCAATATATAATATATTATGAGGAGGTTTAATACTAAGATAGACTTATTCATGTTATCTTAAACTCATTCAATTTATGTAAAATAGCTATGGATCTTTATAATATTTTAACCATTATGATTATGTCATTTATACTTAAATAACACCCTAACCTCAAATGTTATCTAAACCGACCTATGATACCAACTGTAAGGACCCAACCTTAAAACATTACAAAATATTGAATTAAATGAATAATTCACATTGAGGATATTTTCAGGTTTAGATCTTTAGAGAATTAGTACATAACTTATTACATTACATCTCGAATATTATATCTCGACACTTCTACTCAGTATCCATTTTTTCCATAAAATAAAAACTCTTTGAAAAAAAGAGTCATGTCTAGTTCCATGTTTTAGACTGCATAGATTTTCCTTATTCCCATCTTTAAACTTATTCCACTTTAAGTCTTGTGAAAAACATTTCAAAAACTTGGGATGATAAAAAAATCTCATTAAGGGATACACAAATAAGGAAAATGGTTAGTTTTTCAAAACAACAAGTAAACCATGAATACTTTATCATAATAAATTCTTTTCAAATTTATGAAGTAGTAAATACTCTTCACTGAATAAAAGATAATTTATTACCATTTTGTAATAAAAGGATTACTATAAAACCCATAGAAATCATGCATAACATATAAAGGTAAATTGGGACATAAACATACTTATATGGAATAACCATACGGTCGACTTTCACACATATCACTAAATGGAATAGCCATACAGCCGACTTCCATACCCAATGCATTGGAGGTTATAACATAACCACCCATCCTTGTTTATCACGGCACTACCCGTCATTTGGTTTATCACATAACCACCCATCAAATGTCCAATTACCATTATAAAATCATAATACATAAAATATTTCAAATATAAATATTTTACTAATAACATTTCATTTTCAATCAAAATAAATCATTTCAAGATATTGAAATAATAAATCAATTTAAAAAACAATTTTCAATACCAAAACACCCAAAAATAGAATAAGGGGTTTCTTTTTCATTTAAAAAACATTAAGTTTTATAGTGGAAGCCAACTAACAATTATGGGGGTAGGGAGGTCAATGTCCTCACAAACATTAAAAACATTCCTTTTGTCGTTTAGTAAAATGCTTCGTAGAAAAAAGATTCCATTTGAATAAAATTAAAAGTCAAAGGGGTTTATTATATAACATTTAAAATAAATTCATGCATAAAGAAAAATATTCCTCAATGAAAGGTGATTGAGATGAATTCCCTTACCTCGTGTCCGACTTGACCCGTTCATTCTTTAATTTCCTTTAAATCGGGTAACTCCCTTTGGTTTGAACCAAAAGGATTTCTTGAAGTGCCTTATGCCTAAGGTAAATATTCTAGGTGGAATAGAGGGATGTAGGGAGATTAATTGGGTAGAGGTTGGACGAGATAAGGGTCTTGAGAGGTGTGAGTACTGGGTTAGTGGTGATGGGTTTTTAAAAGGGGGAGGAGGGGCTCTTTAGGAAATTTTGAAAATATTATTTTATTATATAATGATTTTCTATTTCTAAAGGTAAAAAACTCCTTAAAGTATAAGATAAGATGATTGATGATCAAAATAAAATCATCCAATAAGAATTGAATAGGTTTTGGATATTGTTTAAAATTTTATAATCTCATTTATTTAAATCATTCATTAATGAGGTAAACACTGCATCATTATTGTGTCATAAATAATTTTATTTATTCGATGTCTAAAAATTATAAAAAAATACCATGATGTAGATAATATTTTTAGCTTTCAAATTAATAATTTTAGTTGAAGTGATAAATTATATAACACCATGTAAAAATTTATTTAGTAAAAGATATATGTTTATATCATTTTTGTATTTACTTTAAATTAATTAATATAATGTGTCATCATCACTATTAAGTGGCTCCATGGGGTCCCAAAATCGACCCAAGGATTCCCATGGTCGGAAATATATCAACCAATAGGATTAGGAAACATGTTAGGGTAATTTAATATTATTATAACATTATTTTTACCTTGAATTATCCTATTTACCTTTAACTGCGGTAAATAAGTCAAAAGTTACTATTCACTAAAAATTATTTTCATCTAATTGAACCAAATTTTACTTATTAATACAAACCATGTATGTCTAATTTTCTAAATTCAATTCACAGAAGTGGTAAAATTTAATTTAAATAAAAAATTCGGTTTTTTAACTACTACTCAGTGTTTTTACTATTCATAAAAAATTGAATGTTTTAAGAAAAATACAAAAAATTTAGCCTAAGATATATTTGATATACCAAATTCAAAAATGTTGTCTATTTTACCAAATTAAAAATATATAAGTTGCATTAATTAATTTAAAATTAATTCTCGCTGTAAAAAAAAGCATGTTTTTAAGAAATAATAACTATCAAAATATTAACACTTGTTTATGTCCAATTTCAAAGTGAAATTACTTCCAATGACTGACATTGGATTAATTAGTAAAAAAATAATATAATTAAAATTTTAAACTAATTAAAAATATAATCTAACCATATAAATAAATTATATTAAAAGGTAGTTTTGAATTAAAATACAGTATTTTTCACTATTCATTAAAAAATGAACATTATCAGAAAAATACCAAAATTTCATCCAAAGAAAATTTTGATCTCCCAATTCTAAAGAAGAATTTTAATTTTTCAAATAGAACATAAAAAAGTGAAAAAACTATATTTAAAAAAACTTCTCCATCAAAAGGTAGTAAATCGACCTTTTAATGAATATTAGAGTATTTATGCTTAAAATTAGATTCCTTCATATTTTAAACCTCTAAATTTTATTGGGTAAATGTAAAAACATTTAATACACATGTGTAATCATATTTTAGTTAGTTCTTTTCATTTCCTTCAATAAAACAACTATGAGTTAACTACCATTTAAAATAATAATATTATATTATTATTTTTTTAGTATAACTCAACATTGTGTGCAACATAAGATTTCAAAGAAACTCGTTGTTGCATATCAGGTATTACATAGAACATAACATCCCCTTTAAGGTAAAATTAATATTTAATTCACAAATATTAATAAATTTGAAAATGTTACATTCTTTATTTACTTGATATTTTACATGAAAATTGAGAATTTGGATTTGAATCGTTCATTAACCAGTTTGAGAATCCCATGTCATATTTTTTTTGAAATTAACAAACTATTTATGAACCATCATAAATGATTTTAATCGATGATGACCATGAATGAACTAGGATAAAACTAATATTCCACATATTGAGATGAAGGTGTCAAGATTTATTCATCCTATGACTGCTTTTTTCATGATTGATCACTCTAATCAAATATTACCTATGGTAAGGATAACACTACTCCAAAATAGGCCTTTAACATCACTAAAAATGGAATTTATCAGTGCCATAGAAGAACAAAACACTATTGCAATATTAAAATCCCTAGGCTTTTATCATCACTTTTAAAATACCTAATAAAGGATTCCATTTATCAAAACATTTATTTCACATTGATAAAGGGGACCTTTATCAGTGATTTAGGAAGTGATGATAAAGGATACCTTTATCAATGTTTGTAAAAGCACCGATAAAGTGGCATACTATAGTGTGGTGTAAGGGTTCACTTCAACACCAAACACACCACCAAAAGTCAAAAAAATTTGTACCAATACAAAATTTAAATGAAATAAAATTTATATCATAAATACAATAAAAAACAATATATTATATAAATTTATAACATTGTTTTATACAATTAAATAAGTAAAAATTATTACATACATTAAAAAACAACAATGTTCATTTACCTTTTAATCCTGACACTGAATCATGATATTGATGAAAAAACCACCCCTAATTGAGGAAAAGAACACACCTATATAAAAAATTAAAATTTTTGTTGGTAATAATATAAAGAAATAAATTATCATTAAGTGTTGATTTTAAACTAAACTTTGAGTCATACAAGGAACACTATGTATCAGATTGAGTTGCAGTTTATTATTACACATCACACCATTTATTATTCATCTTTAAGTATTATATCTATGAAAATTAACTGATTAAATATAAGATAAAAATGATATGGAAATTAATTAAGTAATAAAATATTGAATTATGAGAAAACAATCTAGGCCAGTTTTATTGATTTTGGTGATGTGATGTTCATTTTAAACTAAAATGACACTTATATATTGAAAAGGCGCACTTAGAGTCATTAAAGTCACACCATGAATTATATTTATGTGATATTTATTCCTATATGTCTAAAAAGTTTTATGGATCATTTTCCTAAAGTATAAAAATAATCCGAATGCATTTTCTTGGTTTTGAGTACATCCCTTGTCCTTTTAACTAAAATGTCTTTTTTAATCGGAAACACAAACTTGGAGTCATAATGGTTACATCTTGTATCAGTTTTATATGAGACTAATTGATAAACATCTCAAATTACTTATAAATTTATTTCATAAATTATAAAGACAATATATGTGCGTTACTCAGTTTTCAGTGATTGAATATTTTTGAACTAAAATATCAAATTAAAACAGATAAAGAAAATTTTTAGTCATACTAGGAAAATAATGTATTTAATTTATGTGAGGATGATTCCTACACATAAAAAATTAAATATGGATAATATCCCTAAAGTATCAAAATAGTCCAAAAAAATTTTATCAGTTTTGAATAGGTTAGTTGTCTTTTTTACAAAAATTGATGTCAATTTTAAATAAAAGGGCGCACTTGGAGTCATACTGGTCACACTATAAATCATATTGAGGTGTAGTTAATTAATAAACCTCTAAAATTAATTATTTATTATTTTAATAATGTACAAAAACAGTTTGAATGCGTTTTCTCAATTTTTAGTACTTCACTTGTCTTTTTTACTAAAATTTCATTTTAAATTAGAAATAGATACCTTTAGTTATTTCTATCACATCATGTGACTATTTGATGTGAGACTTATTCCTACACATAAAAAATATATTATTAATTTTTTTCCTAAATTATCAAGAAAATATGAGTGTGTTTTCTTGGTTTTCATTGAGTGATTTTTTTGAACTAAAATGTTAATTTTAAACTAATAACGGACACTTTGAGTCATACCGGGCACTCGTGTATAAAATTGAGGTGCGGATGATTCTATACATTAAAAATGACATATATATCATTTTAATATATTATAAAAACAATATGAATTCATTTTATCTATTTTGATTAGGTCAGTTTCCTTTTTAATTAAAATAGATGTCAATTTAAATAAAAAGATGCACTTGGAGTCATACCAGTCACACTGTGTGTCTGATTGAGGTGATAATGATTCATAAGCCTCACAAATGACTTATGGATAATTTAACTGATGTATCAATACAATCCAAATGATTTTTCTTAGTTTTGAGTATGTCACTTTTCTTTTTTACTAAAATGTCATTTTAAATTGAAAATATGCACTTTGAGTAATACCGGTCACATCATGTATCAATTTTATGTGAGAACAATTCCTAAAAATAAAAAATGTATTATGAATTGTTTTAAAAAAATTTCAAGATAATATGTGTGTGTTTTCTCATTTTTTATTGATCACACTTTTTGAATTAAAATGTCAATTGTAAACATATAACCTACACTTTGAGTCATACCAAGAATATTATATATCTGATTGAAGTGAGGATGATTCCTACACATAAAAAATTAATTATAGATCATTTTAAAAATGTATCAAACCAATATGAATGTGTTTCATCGGTTTTGATTATGTTAGTTTTCGTTTTTATAAAAATTTATGCCAATTTTAAATAAAAAGATGCACTTGGAGTCATAAGATTTACATTTTGCATCATATTGAGGTGAGAATTATTCCTAAACATACCAAATGACTTATTGATCATTTTACTAAACTATGAAAACAATACAAATGAGTTTTCTTTGTTTTAATTATGTCACTTTTCTTTTCTATTGAAATGTAATTTTAAACTAGAAACACACACTTTGAGTCATAATGGTCACATCATGTGTTGGTTTGATATGATATATATTCATACACATAAAAAATGACTTAGGAATATTTTTCCTAAATTATCAAGATAATATGATCACGTTTTCTTGGTTTTTAATGAGTGACACTTTTTAAACTAAAATTTCAATTTTAAACTGATAACATACATTTTGAGTCATACTGGACATATCATGTATCAAATTGAGGCGAGGATAACTAATAAAAATATAAAATTACTTATGGATCATTTTACTAATGTATAAAAACAATCATAATTCTTTTTATTAGTTTTTATTATTCAAGTTGTCTTTTTTTTAATAAAATTAATGTCAATTTTAAATAAAAATATGCACTTGGAGTCATACCGATCACACTGTGTGTCAGATTGAGCTACGACTAATTCCTAAACCTCCCAAAAAACTTATGGATTGTTTTAATAAAGTATCAAAATAATATGAATCCATTATCTTATTTTTGAGTATGTTACTTGTATTTTTTTACTAAAATGTAATTTTAAACTCAAAACATGAACTTTGAGTCAACTGAGTCACATCATGTATTGATTTGATGTGAGACTAATTATTACATGTAAAAAGTGAATCATAAATATTTCTCATAAATTATCCAGACAATCAGAGTGTGTTTTCTCTATTTTTAGTGAGTGACACTTTTTAAACTAAAATGTCAATTTTAAACTAATAATGGACACATTGAGTCATACTAGACACGTCATGTATCATATTGAGTTGAGGATAATTAATATACATAAAAAAATAATTATGGATAATTTTACTAAATTATAAAAACAATAAAAATGTGTTTTCTTGGTTTTGAGTATGTTAGTTGTTTTTTTACTAAAATTGATGTCAATTTTAAATAAAAAGGCACCCTTAGAGTCATAATAGTCACATTGTGTTTAAGATTTTAATGAGTCTATTTCCAACATATCTCAAATTACTTATGGATAATTTTCATAAAGTATCAAAATAATCCAAATATATTTTCTTATTTTTTAGTATGGCACTTGTCTTTTTTACTAAATCATCATTTTAAACTAGAAACATGAAATTTGTGTCATATCGGTCATATAATGTATAGGTTTAATGTGAGACTAGCTATTACATGTAAAAAATTAATTATGAATTATTTTATTAAATTATCAAGAAAATTCTAGTGTGTTTTCATGGTTTTCAGTGAGTGACACCTTTTGAACTAAAATGTCAATTTTAAACTGATAAGAGACACTATGAGTAATATTGGGAACATAGTGTATGTAATTAGGACAAGGATGATTAATAAACATTAAAAATGACTTATGGACTACTTTTATAAATTATTAAAATAATATGAATGCATTTTATTAATTTTGAGTAGGTCGGTTTTCTTTTTTTCTAAAACTGATGTCAATTTTAAATAAAAAGATGCACTTGGAGTCATACCAGTCACAAAATGTGTTGTATTGAGGTGAGGATGATTCCTACACATCCCAAAGTGTCAAAAAAATATCAAATAACAATGTTACCATGATTTACATTGGGTTTCTTTGTCCAACTTACAATACTTCATACTGAGTTGATGTTCTTAGCCGAAAAATGGTTTTAAACTAAGAACATCGACTCAATATTCTGTTTTATAGTTCGAAAAATAAATATATTGGAAAGGGTGGTAACATTAAAATTTAGGATTATTATCTATTTTGTGTCTTATTTCAGATAGTTTAAAGAAAAATATGACTTATTAAAAGATCTGTGAAAAAAATAAATAAGTATTAGTTAAAAATGATAAGGAAATTAACTTAAAAATAGTAGATAAAATGATGAAAAAATTAATTAAACAAATAGTAGGAATTGACCTTTTTATGATGGTTGTATAAATTATTTACTCATTTCCTTTTTTTAATTATCCCAATTGTAAACTCGAAGTCCAATCTCCCATGACCATGAGTAGCTTTAAACAAACCACCCCAAATCGAATAAAAGAATCCACCTGTATTAGAAAACTATTATTATATGAGTAATAATAAAAAGAAATAAATTAAAAATAAATAGGAATCAATACATCAATTCTATGGATAATGATTTTACTATGTAAACATCAAGATTACTTATGTGATTGAGTAGAGGCAATGTAGTTTCTATTCATTTAAAGGCATTGGAGGGAAATTTAAGAAAAATGATAAATGCCAACACTACAGGAGTAAAAAGGTTTTGATGGAGAAGAAGTTTGTTGAAGTCTTGGTGCATAAATGCATGAAATATGGATATAAATATTTTAAAATAAATGAACTATGAAAATATGACTTTCTAAAAGATCTATGAAATAAAATAAAATAAGTATTAGATAAAAATGATAAGGAAATTAACTTACAAATAATAGATACAATTTTGATAAAATTATTTACACAAGTAGTAGGAATTCACCATTTAATTATTGGTGTATACATTTTTGACCATTTAAATGTTATTATTATTTTATTTTCAGCCTTGAAGTCCAATATTTCATTATGTGCGCAATACTAAAAAGAAAAAAATTAAACATAAATGTGAAATAATAAATTAATTTTATGGAAAATTATTTTACTATTGAAACATCAATATTACCTCTATTGTTGAGTAGAGTAAGCGTCATTGCCCCTTCTTTAAAGGCAGTGGAGGTAACTTGAAGTAAAGTGATAAATGACAACATTGCAGGGGTGAAAAGATTTTGGGGGTGAATAAGTATGTGGAAGTTTTGGTGTATAAAGGAATTAAAGATGAAAAAAATACTATAAAATAAAAAAAATTTGCAAGGAATACTGAAAATTAAATCAACACTTCATTACATAATTTTTCAGTAAAATAGAGAAAGTATATCATAAAATTACCTTTACTTCTTCCCAAAGGGTTTCCTTCATTATAGTATATTCTTCCATGGTATTGGTAACATCATCATGTGAAGAAGACATTGTATTCATGAGTACTCAAAAATTTAATTTAGATTGTGTTAATGCAGTAGAGAATATATAATATTATAAGAAAAAACATAGAATAATAAAAACAATTTTACATTCTCATTGAACTCTCAATATTTTTAAAGGTTTTAGGGATTTGGTTCCACTATCGATAATAAAAATACCCACTTTGCGGTCCCCTATAACATACAATACATTGACTATATTGGGACCAATATGAACTAATTTTGGTCTCCCAATAAATGGGTCATCCTCAATTGATTTTTCATACAACCCAACATTCGTTTTATTTTCCAGTAGGAAAATCTACCAATTATTATTTTATATATCTGAGACATAAAATACCTACACTGCTTGTTATTCCATTTTGAATGGATTGTATTTTTCCCATTCCACACTGAAATTCAACTTCATGAAGCCCATTTTATCAACTTTCACTATAGTCATATTTTAAACCCATTTTCAATGGAAAACTGACACTTTAAATGTCGTATAATCTAACTCATATATCTGTATGATAATTCCAAAATATGACATATTTTCATAAATTGGATTTCTATCTTTGGAACCAGATATGTGCATTGATTCCACCACCAGTGTGACTCCTCTATTTTTCATCATACTGTATTCATAGTTTAATTTTTATAGAACATATAATGATTTATTACAAAACCAGTGTAAGATATAAAATTTTCATTCAATACCCTGGCTAGCCATCAAAGTCATTCAACAATTTAATTTAGTTTTTTAGATAACTCCTAATAAATTTAATCTCAAAACCATCCTATAAACAATTGATTATGCGTATTTAATATCCATATTTCAACAATTTATGGATTCAAATCTCTAAGAATTTATTTTCGTGCTTCCATATATAGATAAAAATTATCACTATTATGTAAAATGTAAATGTGAACTTGCTCCCGATTTGTCAAGGTAATTGTGAAAATATATCTTCCAAAAATAATTTCATATATAAGGCTTCTTCTATGATGAGACTTTGGGAGACCAATGCTGTCAACATATTATAGGTAATCAGTACATAATTAAATAGCTTCTTCAACAATGTATCACTCTACAATAAAACCTTCTAGATGACTTCGATTCTTGACACACCCTTTCAAAATCTCTAGATACCATTCCATTGGGTACATCCATCTTTAATGGATATGACCACATATTTGAACCTCTCTAACTAAGTGAACCATCAGGTGGTCCATTATATCAAAGAATGATGGTGGGAAGAACATATCTAATTCACATAATATGGATGAAGCCTCTTTATTTGTGATTGTAAACCTTGTTATATCTATAAATTTACTATATATGGCTTTAAAAAAGAAGCAAAGTCTAGTTAATGTATGCTATAAATTTTGAGGCAGAATGAAAAAGAAATAAACTTGCATTAAATCATGCATCGAAGCATGAAATTCATGTGATTTTAAGCCCTGTAAATTCAAATTATTCATTGAAATTACATTATTGATATTTTTTGAATACCTCTATGTAACTTTTAAACTATTAAGGAAAATAAAAAATTGTAATTTTTCATGTATGGATAGAGTGTAAGTTGTTAATGAAGAAAAGTCCGCCCTTTACCCTACACCTATGCCAACTCTTCCCTTATACCCATGTCAATCATGTCTAACCTAGAATTGATTCCATTTGTAGTTTTTCTAGGAAAATTTAGTAATGTTCGAAAAACACTATAAAATAAATTTTTTTCTACATGCATGACATCAATAAAATTTTTGACATACAAAAAATTCCAATACAATTATTCAAATAAATTCAATCTCTTCTTCCAAAATTAGTTCATAAGGTTTTTTAAAAATGGTTTAATCAAAATAGTGTCAATATATTTTAATTTATAGATTAGTTGATCACCCAATAATAGAGATAGTGTTTTACTTTGTTTGATATTCCCATCGAATGCTATCATCTAGGATTAGTATTTATTTTTTTGAGGTAAATATTTATGATGTCTTAAAAACACAGTCTTTGAGGATTTTTTTAACCAAACCGAGTGTGTGCGTTCTTCACAATCAGGACACCCCAAAATTCCATTAATGCTATATACTGATAAATTTCCATAATTGGGGAAGTTGTTTATCATTTTGTACAACATGGTCGTCAATGTGAATACTTCACTTCTATGAGCAGTATGCATTGTAACACCTGTATCCCACATCAATTTTAGATCTTCAATCAATGGACCCAAATAGATATCAATATCATTACCATGTTTCTTTGGTCTAAATATAAGAAGATACAATATAATGTATTTGTACTTCATGCATAAACATGATGAAAAGATATAATTTATTAACATGACAGACAATACACTTTGAGTACTACTATTTTAACTAAAAGGATTTATTCCATCTATAGATAATGCTAGGAGGATGTTTCTCAAATCATTTCTAAATTCAAGATTCTCATAATCAATTTACATCCACTAAGGAGAATCTGTTGAATGAAATATGTTCCAATCTTTAATTCTGGTATATTATTGCAATGTTAAGAGTCTCACAGTTTCTAAACATACATACAGTCTTCTAAACAACATAATGATGAGAAATTAACATACATATTTTGAAGGAAATGTTTCATTTTTCATGTGTCAATCCACACCACACTTAGGAAATTTTATGAGTGATTCATGACCCTTGTGAAACAATATGAAATCATTTATACAAGCATTTATTTTTTTATAGATAATTACCATTTAAAGTATAATTTGTTAGATTTCATATATTCGACATGATAGTTTATTTGTTTCTGGTATCACATCATTTAGCAGACCAAGTAGTTTTATAAAGCTGGTGTCACTCTAACTATAAACCCCGACCTTAAACATTACTTAATATTGAGATATGTCAATAATTGACTCTAATTCACTTTTAGGATTATTTCAGGTTTAAAGCTTTAGATAATTAGGGCATAACTCATATATATAAACTTAAATATTACAAGTAGACACTTCTACTCAATATCCAGTTTTTTTTAAAACAAAAACTCATTAAAAATAAACATGGTATCGTTTAATGTTTTAACAACATAACTTTTCCTTGATAACATCCTTGTATATATTCTTATTTAAGTCATGTAAAAACAATTCAAAACTTGGGATGAACATAAAAATATTAGTAAGGGATACATAAAGAATGCAAACTTTTAGTTTTTTGAAAACATGTAAACCATGAACACTTATATCATAAAGTAATACTTTTCACCTTTAATGAGTAGTAAATATACTTCACTGAATATAAGATCATTGATTAAATTTTTTGTAACCAAAATATTACCATAAATCCCATAGAAAGCAACATATAACATATAAAGGTAACTTGGGACATAAAAATACTTAAATGGAATAACCATACAGTCGACTACCACACATATCACTAAATGGAATAACCATACAACTGACTTCCATACCCAATGCATTAGAGGTTATAACATAACCACCCATACTTGGTTTACCACATAACCATCCGTATTTGGTTTATCACGTAACCACACATCTTTGGTTTATCACGTAACCACCCTTCAAATGTCTAAGTAACATTATATATTTATAACACATAAAAGATTGCAATCATCAACATTTCACTCATAAAATTTCTTGTGCAAACACAAGAGATAATTTAAAGATATAGAAATAGTAAATCCACTTTCAAAAATTTTTTCAATACCAAAAATACCCAAAATTGAATAATGGATTTCTTTTCCTTTTAAGAAAAATTAAGGCTTATAGAGGAAGCCAGATATCAAAAAACAGTTACGACGACGGAGGATTCATTGTCGCTGCATACATTAAAAACATTCCTTTTTGTAGTTTAGTAAAATGATTCATAGAAAAAATTTTCCCTTTAAATTAAATTAAAATTCAAAGGGGTTTATTACACATATTATAAAATAAGGCAGTGTATAACATCAAAATATGCCTCAATGAAAGGAGATTGAGATAAAGCCCCTTACCTTGAATTTGACTTGTCTTGTTCATTATTTATATTCATGAATAATAAACTTAGGTTTTTTTCTACTTGATTGATAACCTTTTTCAAGTTTATTATTCTTTTTGTATCACTTATTATTATTTTATAAAAATTACTTAATTATTTAAGTTCATATCAAACATTTTGTCGATATTCAGTACATGAATCGAAAATGAAATTGTTTTGATGTAAATTGTCATTGTAGTAAAAATTACATCATATACAAAATATTATTCATGATTTAAATATCATATATATCCAATATATATGTATCTATAATATCTATAATATTTTTAGATAATAAATGAAATGCACCTTTCATGGAGACAGTAAACTGTACGTATGCATGGACACTACATTCATTTCATTGTCTTATTAAAAGAATAAAAATAAAATGATATAAAAGTATATTAAAATACCATTATTATATTTATGTCATATATGTTTTTTAGGTGTAATAAAATCATCATTTATACATTCTATGTATAGCAAAAATGAGTCACATCACTTTGAGGGGGTGGTAGTCCACACTTCCTCAAATGAACTTATCATATTTACACAACATGGAAAAAATAAAGGAAAGTTATAAATAAAAATTACAGAATAATATAGAAAATATAAATATAATATATATCATATATAAAAATAGTTCCATAATAATGGACACCATGAGAGGTGTCAGAAGAAAATTAAACAATCATCATTTCGTGAGGGAGTAGTTCGCCGTACTCAGAAACAGTATGTTCGTATCCATTAGATGGAGGTGTATGTAAGTGTAGTTCAAATAATTCTCATAAAAACATCATAGTATATTAAGGATAATTTTTTTATGTAATCATATGATAAGAATATCATAGGGAGTGGAGAAGGAAAAATAAAGTAAAGGAACTTGGGAGAATACGTTACCTCTAAATAGAGTATCTTCTTTTGATTTGATCCAAAAGGATTTCTTGAATTTCCTTCTTCCCAAGGTAAGGATTTTAGGAGTAAGGTATGGATTTTGGGAGATTATTTGAGTAGAATTTGGATGATACAAGGGGATTGATAGGTGTGAGTAAGTGGGTATAGGTGGTGGTCTTTTATAAGAGGGAGGAGGGGCACTTTAGTAAATTCTTGAAATATTATTTTTATAATAAATTGATTTTCGAATTATAATAGTTACAAAGTGATATATTTTATAGTTTAAAATGATTATGAGTTGAAATACCCTCAAAAAATAGGTTTGAGACATGTTTAGTTCACAAAATTAACAAGATCTGTTAGCTTTAACCCTTAGTTAAAAACATTAACTCTTACCATGTCTTCTTATATTTTCACAATATATGGTAGCTATAGTTACTATAAAATTACAATATAAAAACAAGTGGATGATTAATGAAATTTTAACATTTTATAAGTTAGTTGGAAGAATCTTTGATTTTTAGGACTATTATATCTTTTAATAAAATAGTATTTGTTTTAAAAACTCATTTATATCAATTTTGATACTATTTAATAATTGATTTTTGTTAGTCATAAAAACTTGGTTATTTAGAAAAAAAGGCATTAAATCAAAAATAATATGTCATAATCATCCATAAAATTCATGTATGGCAACAAAATATTAAAATTACATTTATTTTAATATTTATAATATCATTTATTTGAATCTTTCATTAATAATGTAATTACTACATCATTATTGTGTCATAAATAAATTTATTTATTTAATGTTTAAAAATTATAAATTTAATACCATGATTTAGTAAATATTATTATATTTCTAATTAATTTTTATAGTCAAAGATATCAATCATATAACCCCACCTTAAAATTAGTTTTGTAAAAAGATACATGTTTATGTTATATTTCTCTTTACTTTAAATTAATTATTATAACATGTCATTTTCACACCCAAGTGGCTCCCAAATGCCCAAAGTTTGGCCAAAGGATTTTTTTCTCTCACCCATGACTCATAAAATAGTATTATGGCATGTGTTAGGGTAGTTTTATATTTTTATAATATTATTTTTTAACCTTATTTACTTGATTTACCCTTTAACCATGGTAAATAAAAATAATTACTGAATTTACTATTCATAATGTCGAAAAATAAAAGATACCTATTTATAAAATTTGAAACTTTTAATTCCAAATATGGAATCCATTTTTCCAAATTCAAAACATCGAATTTCCAGAAATTAATTTAAAATTAATTCCCGTTTTCAAAACCAGAATGCCTACTTTTAAGAAGTAAAGACTATTAAAAGATTAATATTTGTTTATGTCCAATTTCAATGTGAAATTATTTCCAATTAACAAAATTGGATTAAATGATAAAAAATCATCCAATTACACTTTAAAACTAGTTAAAAGGACAATATAAGTATATAAATAAATTATATGTAAATGCAGTTTTGAATTAAAATGCAGTATTTTTCACTATTCATTAAAATATAAATTTCATCATAAAAATACCAAAATTTGAAACAAAGTAAATATTGATGTCCTGATTCTAAAGAAGAAGTTTATTATGCCAAATTAAAACATATAAAATTGAAAAAAAGTATATTTAAAAAGGGTTTTCCATCAAAAGGATGTAAAACATCCTTTTAAAAATATTAGAGTATTTTATGCTTAAAATTGGATTCAATATAATTTAAAGCCTCTAAGATTTTTTGGATAAAATTAAAAAATTTATAAACATGTATAATCATATTTTAGATAGTTCTCATCATTCTTTTCAATACAACGACTAGTCGTTAACTACCTTTTTAAATAATAATAATATTATCGTATTATTTTTCAATATAACTCAATGTTGTGTGCAACGTAAGTTTTCGAAGACACCCATTGTTGCGTGTCGAGTATGCTATCAAAAGAAGTATCCCCTTTAATGTAAAATTAATATATTATTCATAAATATTAATAAATATGAAAAATTATTATTCTATAAATACCAAGGATATTACATCCATCCCCTCTTTTGGAAATTATGTCCTCACCATTTTATTTCCTATTCAAATAAGTTGGGGTATTTATCCTTCATAGGATTTTCAAATTCCCACATTTCCTCTTTAACCATAAGGGGTTTCCAAAAAAAATTTACCTGATGAATCACCTTATTCCACAACAATTACTCTATGGTCAAGAATTGTTACTGGCTATTCCTTATAAGAAAGATTCTCTTCCAACTGAACAACCTTTGGACTCAAAACATGAGATGGATCAGGAATATACTTTCTCAACATTGAAACATGAAAAATATTGTGTACCTAGGATAAAGTTGGAGGTAAATCCACCCTATAGGAAACTGATCTAACTTTATCCAGGATTTCATAGGGTCCAATGAACCAAATACTCAGTTTCCCCTTCTTACCAAGACACATTACACTTTTCCATAGAGAAAAATTGATAAAGTCATGATCACCTACCTCAAAAGAAAGATCCTTCCTCTGGTTATCTGCATAACTTTTCTGCCTGTTCTGAACTATCCTCATGTGCTTCTGAATCAACTAAACTTTTTTTTCCATCTCTTCTACCAATTCTGGTCCCATCAATTTCCTTTCACCTACTTTATCTTAAAAAAATCTGGAGTTCGACACTGCATTACATATAATGTATCAAATGGTGCCATCTGTATACTAGAATAGAAACTATTGTTATAGAAGAAATCCAACAAAGAAAGATGTTGATTCAAACTTCCCTAGTAATCCATTGAACAAGAACATGAAAAATCCTCCAAGGTTTGAATTTTTTGTTTTGACTTCCCATCTGATTGATGATGAAATGTTGTATTGAAATTTAATTCAGTCCTTAATGAATTCTGAAGGACATTCCAAAAGTTATAAGTAAACCTAGGGTCACAATCAGATACAATGGAGATGGTAACTCTATATATCCGGACTATCCCTTTAATATAAATTCAAAAAATTTGATCTAGAGATAGATTATCTCGAATAGGAATAAAATGAGAAGATTTAGTTAATCGATCAACAATAAACCAGATTGCATTGTTACCTCGAGAAGTGTTTGATAATCCCACTACAAAATCCATGGATATATTTTCCCATTTCCACTATGGTGCTGGTAAATTCTAAATAATACCTTTCAGTAACTACCATTATTCTTTAACCTATTGATAAGTCAGAAAATTCATAGTATATTCAGAAATATCTCTTTTCATTTCATCCCACTAGTAATACTCCTGAAGATCTCTGTACATATTAGTACTGCTAGGACGAACTGAAAACAGATAACTATGGAATTCACATAAAAACTCTTTCTTCAACATTTAATCACAAGGCACACATAATATCATTAAAAGCCTCAAAAAACAATCTTTATCAATATTAAATTCAGGTAACATACACTTTTGAACCAATTCTACCCTTTTCTACAACTCACTGTCTTCTTTATACGCTTGATTAATTATATTTGATAGAGATGATTTCACTAAAACATAAAAAATATACTAATTTTATGCACCAATAACATCCAGTCCAAAATTCTTCAAATCAAAAACCAAAGGATCTCATTCTAAATGTTTCATATTTAAGGTTCAATTACTCTTTCGACTCAAAGCATCAACCACTTTATTTTCCTTTCTTAGATGGTAATAAATCGTGAAATCATAATCCATTATTAATTATAGATATCTTTTATATCTATTGATTAATTATTTTTGAGTGAATATATACATAATACTTTTGTGATTAGTATATATTTCACACTTTACACCATTAAAATGATGCCTCCAAATTTTTAATGAAAAAACAACATCATCTAATTCCAAATAATGTGTAGGGTAATTTAACTCATGAGGTTTCAACTTATGTGAAGAATAATCAATTAACTAATCATTATGCATTAGGAAACATTCAAGTACTTTCAATGATGCATCACTGTAGATAACAAATTCAATATTCCTGGAAGGCAGGGCCAAAACTAGAGAATTTACCAATCTTCTTCTCAATTCCTGAAAACAATCATCACATTATTTTGTCCAAATGAACTCAAATCCATTATGTGTTAGCATAGTTAGTGGGATAGACAACCAAGAAACGTTTTAAATAAACCTTTGTTAATAACCCGCTAATCCAAGAAAAATATGAATCTCTGTGATTTTGATATGTCTTGGCCACTCTTCAACTACTGTTGTTTTAGAAGGGTCAACAATTATGCCATCTTTAGAAACAATATGCCTGAGGAATGATTTTTTTTTCAAATAAAATCCACTCTTACTAAACATTCAATATATTTTATTTTCCTTTAGGGTTTTCAAAATAGTCTTTAAGTGACTTTCATGTTCCTTCTAGCATTTATAATATAACAAAATGTCATATATAAACACAACTATAAGCTGATCCAAAAAACTGATGAAGGACTCCATTCATGAGATTCATAAATACAGTAGGTTAATTAGATAACCCAAATTTCATAAGTACAAACTCATAATTCCCATATCTTGTTTGGAAATCTATATTTGGAATGTCATCCTCCTTCACCTTCATCTGATGGGACCTGAACCTCAAATAAATCTTTGAAAAATACTGAGCTCCCTAGAGCTGATCAAACAAACCATCAATATGAGGAATCAGATACTTGTTCTTAATAGTGATGTTAGTTAAGGCTCTATAATCGATAAATAGTCTCATAGAACGATATTTATTTTTCACAAATAAAACTGGATCACCCTATGGTAAAGTTTTAGGTCGAATGAAACCTTTATCAAGTAATTCTTGCAAATTTTGTTTTTCAATTCCATCAGTTCTACTTGGGCCATTTGATAAATGGGTTTATAAATAGGTCTAGAATCAGACACTAAATCAATAGTAAAATCAACATCCTGATTGAAAACAATACCAGAAAATTCATTAAGAAAAACATCTGTAAATTTATTCACTACTGGAATTTCACTAATCAAAATTGTTTCTTTCTTTTCAATAACATGATCCAAATAACATTAAATTCCATATTTAATCAATATTTCATATTCTTGGTATGTTATTAAAGGTATGAAATTATTGAATAAAACTTTATCAGCTTTATAATCTATTTTATAATGATAAAATGAAAGCTAATCCATAACCCAAATTGATATTAAATTCCACCATGGGAAGTTTAACAAGATTTGTAAGAAATAACATCCCACTAATGATAATAGGAAGATTCCTATAAATCTTGGTTGCTTTAATTCTTCTACCTGGAGTCTTTACTAAAAGTTATATATCACATTCATGAGGTATTATTTATAATTTACTTGAATAGCTCTTAGAAATGAAAGAATGTAATGATTCAAAGTCAAATAGCGTACTGGAATATTTTGAAGAAACTTGTAACATACCTTTCGCAACATAATTTTATAGTCCCACCACAACCGTAGTAGTAGAAAATGTTTTTTCCATTCCCATCTAATTTCGATCTTTTTGGTTTCCACCCTAGGTAATCAACTTTGGACACACATTGACATAATGTCCTATCTCATTGCAACTAAAACATCTTACTACTGGGTTTTCATTTCCTGCATGATCATCTTCCATAAAGTTATGAGTAATATGACCAATATTACAACATAGGAAGCACTTCCTAGACATTGAGAGGAATTCCCTTGGATTCTTTTTACCACACTTCTCACAAGTTGGAAATTTAGTTTTCTTACCTCCAAACTTCATTGATGACTTCTTTCCCATTTCTTGCAAACTAGATCTCTTCTTTTGTTTTCTCTCATGGAACACATGATCATAAAAAATTCCATTTCAACCTTATTAGCACATCGTATAAGTTTCTCATAGCTTTTGAACTCATGATAAGATTACATCCTTCGATATTTTGGCTTCAATCCTGATTAAAACCAATTTATCTTACTATCAATATACTAGATAATTTTTTTGACTTACCTTGAAAAATGGGTGAAATTTAAGTCATATGATGCCACAAAATATTCTCCTTTTATCTCAATTCAAAAAATTTATTCTCTATCCTAATTTGAATATCATTAGGAAAATATTTCTCAAGGAAGATATTATAAAATTTATTCAATTCTATGGCATCAATCTCTTCACTTCCTTTGATGCTTTTAATCATTGACACCACTGATCGGATTCACCTTCAAAACATTAAACAACAATACTAACCTTTTTATTGTATGAACACACCCACTACTACAAATATGGGAATTAACAGTTCTAAAAATGGGCTATAACAGTGCTAAAAAAAGCATTGTAAAGCTTGGCGTTGATAAAGGGGGGTACCCTTTATCAGTGCTAAAAAAGCGCTAATAAATGAAACCTTTATCAGCGCTAAAAACGCACTGATAAAGCTAGACTTTATCAGTGCTAAAGGAGCGCTGATAAAACAACCCTTTATTAGTGCTAAAAGTCCACTGATAAATGAGTATTTTATCAGCGCTCCTTTAGCAATGATAAAAACACTATTTATCAGCGCTAAAAAAGCGCTAATATATGCCCTCTCTACTGCTACGAAAAAATCTACAGCAGCACACCCGAACACCTGCAAAAAAAATCAGCATCTCAATAAGCTAATTAAATCAAGTATACCCATACAAAAATTAACACATAAATCATAAGATAATTAGACCAAGTATACCCATACAATTCAGGTGGTTGGGGGGCTGTTCAAGGGTTTGGGGTGGCTGTCCAAGGGGGGGGGGGTAGGGGGTGTCCAGGGGGCTTTCTAGGGGGGTGGGCTGCTGTCCAAGGTGTTGGGGGGGGGGACTTTATAGGGGGTGGGGGGGTGTCCAGAGGGGTGGGGGGTGTCTAGGGGGTGGATTGGTGTCCAGGGGGTGGGGGCAGTCTAGGGGGTGGATTGGTGTCCGGGGGGGGGGGGGGCTTTCCAGGGGGTAGGCAGGTGTCCAAGGTGTCGGGGGGGGGGGATTTACGGGGGGTGGGGGGTGTCTGGGGGGTGGATTGGTGTCTGAGGGGGGGGGGGGGGGTGGGGGAAAGTCCAAGGGGTGGATTGGTGTCTAGGGGGGGTCTTTCCAGGGGGTGGGCTGGTGTCCAAGGTGTCGGGGGGGGGGCTTTACAGGGGTGGGGTGGTGTCTAGAGGGGTGGGGGTGTCCAGGGGGTGGATTGGTGTCCAAAGGGAGTGGGGGGAGGTCTAGGGGGTTGTTGGGGTTGACTTGTACATGTCAACAAGGACCCTTGTATCATTCTTATAAAAGATCAAGGCAATCCGACAGCGTTTGGTCAGATTTTAATAGGTCAGTTGTTGTTTTCAATTAAAATTGTGTCTATTTTAAACAAAAGAGAGACCCTTTGAGTGATAGCAGCCACACAGTGCTGTGGATTGAGGCAGGGTTGACTCATACATTTCAAAAAGGACCCTTGTATCATTCTCCTAAAGGATCAAGACAATCCTAATGCGTTTGGTCGGATTTTCATAGGTCAGTTGTTGTTTTCAATTAAAATTGTGTCCATTTTAAACAAAAGAGAGACCCTTTGAGTGATAGCATCCACACCGTGCCTCATATTGAGGAGGGAATGACTCGTACACATCACAAAGGACCAGTGGATCATTCTCTTAAAGTATCAACACAATCCAAATGTGTTTGGTCAAATTTCCATAGGTCAGTTGTTGTTTTCACTTAAAATCGTGTCCATTTTAAAAAAAATAGAGCCCCTTGAGTGGTACCGGCCACACCGTGCCTCAGATTGAGGTGGGGTTTACTCATACACATCACCAAGGACCCTTGGATCAATCTTATAAAAGATAAAGGCAATATGAATGCTTTTGGTCATATTTTCGTAGGTCAGTTGTTGTTTTCAATTAAAATTGTGTCCATTTGAAACAAGAGAGACCCTTTGAGTGATAGTGGTCACACCGTGCCTCATATTGAGGCGGGGATAATTCATACATGTTAAAAAGGACCTGTGTATCGTTCTCCTAAAGTATAAACACAATCTGAATGCGTTTGGTCATATTTACATAGGTCAGTTGTTGTTTTCACTTAAAATCGTGTCCATTTTAAACAAAAGAGAGACCCTTTGAGTGGTACCAGTCACACCGTGCCTTGGATTGAGGCGGGGTTGACTCGTACATGTCACCAAGGACCCTTGGATCATTATTATAAAATATCAAGTCAATATGAATGCGTTTGGTCAGATTTTCATAGGTCAGTTGTTGTTTTCAATTAAAATTGTGTCCATTTTAAACAAAAGAGAGACCCTTTGAGTGCTAACAGCCACACCGTGGCTCATATTGAGGCAGGGATGACTTTTACATGTCAAAAAGGAGTCTTGGATCATTCTAATAAAATAAAAATGCAATCCAAATGCGTTTGGTTGGATTTTCATAGGCCAGTTGTTGTTTTCAATTAAAATTTTGTCCATTTTAAACAAAAGAGAGGCCCTTTGAGTGGTACCGGCTACACCATGCCTTAGATTTAGGTGGGGTTGACTCGTACATGTCACCAAGGACCCTTGGAAAGTTATTATAAAATATCAAGGCAATCTGAATGCTTTTGGTCAGATTTTCATAGGTCAGTTGTTGTTTTCAATTAAAATTGTGTCCATTTTAAACAAAAGAGAGACCCTTTGAGTGGTACCAGCCACACTGTGCCGTGGATTGAGGTTAAGATGACTCATAAACATCAAAAATGACCCGTGGATCATTATTATAAAATATAAAGGCAATAAAAATGTGTTTGGTTGGATTTCTGTAGGTCAGTTGTTGTTTTCACTTAAAATCGTGTCCATTTTAAACACAAGAGAGACCCTTTGAGTGGTACCGTCCACACGGTGCCTCAAATTGAGGCGAGGATGAATCATACACGTCACAAAGGACCAGTTTATAGTTATCCTAAAGTATCAACACAATCCGAATGCATTTGGTCAGATTTCCGTACGTCAGTTGTTGTTTTCACTTAAAATCATGTCCATTTTACACAAAAGAGAGACCCTTTGAGTGGTACCAGCCACACCGTGCCTAGTATTGAGACACAAATGACTTTTAAACATCAAAAAGGACCCATGGATTGTTCTCCTAAAGGATAAAAACAATCCTAATTCATTTGGATTGATTTTCATACATCAGTTGTTGTTTTCACTTAAAATCATGTCCATTTTAAACAAGAGAGACCCTTTGAGTGGTACGGGTCACACCGTTCCTCAGATTGAGGCATGGATGACTCTTAAACGTCAAAAAGGATACATGGATTGTTATTATAAAATATACGACTCAATACTAATGCATTTGGTTGGATTTTCATAGGTTAGTTGTTGTTTTCAATTAAAATTGTGTCAATTTTAAACAAAAGAGAGACCCTTTGAGTGGTACCAGACACATTGTGCCTCGGATTGAGGTAGGGACAACTCATACACATCAAAAATGACCCGTGGATCGTTATTATAAAAGATCAAGGAAATCCTAATGCATTTGGTCGGATTTCCGTAGGTCAGTTGTTGTTTTCACTTAAAATCGTGTCCATTTTAAACACAAGAGAGACCCTTTGAGAGGTACCGGTCACACTGTGCCTCATATTGAGGTGGGGATGACTTGTACACATCAAAAATGACCCGTGTATCATTCTTATAAAATATCAAGGCAATATGAATGCTTTTGGTTGGATTTCCGTAGGTCAGTTGTTGTTTTCACTTAAAATTGTGTCCATTTTAAACAAAAGAGAGACCCTTTGACTGGTATCGGCCACAATGTGCCTCAGATTGAGGAGGGGATGACTCTTACATGTCACAAGGGACCCTTTTATCTTTCTTTGAAAGGATCATCACAATCCAAATGCGGTTGGTCAGATTTTCGTACGTCAGTTGTTGTTTTCACTTAAAATCGTGTCCATTTTAAACAAAAGTGAGACCCTTTGAGTTGTACCGGCCACACCGTGCCTCAGATTGAGACGGGTATGACTTTTACAAATAAAAAAGTACCCTTTTATCATTATCCTAAAGGATCAACACAATATAAATGCGTTTGGTCAGATTTCCGTACATCAGTTGTTGTTTTCACTTAAAATCGTGTCCTTTTTAAACAAGAGAGACCCTTTGAGTGGTACCGGCCACATCGTGCCTCATATTGAGGTGGGGATGACTCGTAAACATCAAAAAGGACCCATGTATATTTCTCCTAAAATATCAACACAATAAAAATGCGTTTGGTCAGATTTCCGTACGTCATTTGTTGTTTTCACTTAAAATCGTGTCCATTTTAAACAACAGAGACCCTTTGAGTGGTACCGGCTACACAATGCCTCAGATTGAGGCGGGGATGACTCTTAAACGTCACAAAGGACCCTTGGATTGTTATTATAAAAGATAAAGGCAATCAAAATGCATTTGGTTAGATTTTCATAGGTCAGTTGTTGTTTCCAATTAAAATTGTGTCCATTTTACACAAAAGAGAGACCCTTTGAGTGGTACCGGCCACACTGTGCCTCAGATTGAGGCGAAGATGACTCTTACACATCTCCAAGGACCATTGTATTGTTATTATAAAATATCAAGGCTATACTAATGCGTTTGGTCAGATTTTCATAATTCATTTGTTGTTTTCAATTAAAACTGTGTCCATTTTTAACAAAAGAGAGACCCTTTGAGTGGTACCGGCCAAAACGTGCCTCGGATTGAGGAGGGGATTACTCATACACGTCAGAAAGGACCCTTGGATCATTATTATAAAATATCAAGGAAATCCGAATGTGTTTGGTCAGATTTCCGTCGGTCAGTTGTTGTTTTCACTTAAAATCGTGTCCATTTTAAACACAAGAGAGAACCTTTGAGTGGTACCGGCTACACTATGCCTCGGATTGAGGCGAGGATTAATTTTACATGTCACAAAGGACCCTTGGATCATTATCCTAATGGATCAACACAATCCGATTGCATTTGGTCAGATTTCCGTACGTCAGTTGTTGTTTTCACTTAAAATTGTGTCCATTTTACACAAAAGAGAGACCCTTTGAGTGGTACCGGCCACACCGTGCCTCGGATTAAGGCAGGGATGAATTTTACACATCAAAAAGGACCCATGGATCGTTCTCCTAAAGGATCAATACAATATGGATGCGTTTGGTCATATTTTCATACGTTAGTTGTTGTTTTCACTTAAAATCGTGTCCATTTTAAACAAGAGAGACCCTTTGAGTGGTACCGACCACAACGTGCCTAGGATTGAGGAGGGGATGACTCATAAACATCACCAAGGATCCTTTTATAGTTATTATAAAAGATCCTCCTCAATCCGAATGTGTTTGGTCAGATATTCATAGGTCAGTTGTTGTTTTCAATTAAAATTGTGTCCATTTTAAACAAAAGAGAGACCCTTTGAGTGGTACCGGCCACACCGTGCCTTGTATTGAGGCGGGGATGACTCATACACTTTAAAAAGGACCCTTGGATCATTCTTATAAAATATCAATGCAATCCAAATGCATTTGGTTGGATTTCCGTTTGTCAGTTGTTGTTTTCACTTAAAATCGTGTCCATTTTAAACACAAGAGAGACCCTTTGAGTGGTACCAGACACACTATGGCTTGTATTGAGGAGGGGATGAATCTTAAACATCAAAAAGGACCCGTGGATCATTCTTATAAAAGATCAAGGCAATTATAATGCGTTTGGTCCGATTTCCGTAGGTCAGTTGTTGTTTTCACTTAAAATCGTGTCCATTTTAAACAAAAGAGAGACCTTTTGAGTGGTACCGGCTACAATGTGCCTCGGATTGAGGCAGGAATGACTCGAACATGTCAAAAAGGACCCTTGGATCATTCTCATAGAGAATAAACACAATCCTAATGTGTTGGTTGGATTTCCGTACGTCAGTTGTTGTTTTCTCTTAAAATCGTGTCCATTTTAAACAAAAGAGAGACCCTTTGAGTGTTACCGGCCACACGGTGCCTCAGATTGAGGAGGGGATAACTCTTAGACGTTACAAAGGACCTTTGGATCGTTATAATAAAGGACCAACACAATCTGAATGCATTTGGTTGGATTTCCATATGTCAGTTTTTGTTTTCACTTAAAATCGTGTCCATTTTAAACAAGAGAGACCCTTTGAGTTGTACCAGCCAAACTATGCCTCAGATTGAGACAGGGATTAATATTACACATCAAAAAGGACCTTTTTATTTTTATCCTAAAGGTTGAACACAATCCGACTGCATTTGTTCAGATTTCCGTACGTCAGTTGTTGTTTTCACTTAAAATCATGTCCATTTTAAACAAGAGAGACCCTTTGAGTGGTACCGGCCACACCGTGCCTCAAATGGAGGAGAGGATGACTCGTAAATGTCACCAAGGACCTTTGGATTGTTCTTATAAAATAGAAAGTCAATCCGAATGTGTTTGGTAGGATTTTCATAGGTCAGTTGTTGTTTTCTATTAAAATTGTGCCCATTTTACACAAAAGAGAGACCCTTTAAGTGGTACTGGCCACACCGTGCCTCAGATTGAGGTGGGGATGACTCATACATGTCACCAAGGACCCTTGGATCGTTCTTATAAAAGATCAAGGCAATTAAAATGCGTTTGGTTGGATTTTCCTAGGTCAGTTGTTGTTTTCAATTAAAATTGTGCCCATTTTAAATAAAAGAGAGACCCTTTGAGCGGTACCGGCCACACCATGCCTCTAATTGAGGCAGGGAGGACTCATACACATCACAAAGGACCCGTGGATCGTTATTATAAAAGATCAAGGCAATACGAATGCGTTTGGTAGGATTTCCATAGGTCAGTTGTTTTTTCACTTAAAATCGTGTCCATTTTGAACACAAGAGAGACCCTTTGAGTGGTACCAGGCACACTGTGCCTTGGATTGAGACAGGGATGACTCTTACACGTCACAAAGGACCTTTGGATCATTCTCCTAAAGGATCAACACAATCCGAATGTGTTTGTTTGGATTTATCTATGTCAGTTGTTGTTTTCACTTAAAATCGTGTCCATTTTACACAAAAGAGAGACCCTTTGAGTGGTACCGGCCACACCATGCCTCAGATTGAGGTTAGGATGACTTGTACATGTCAAAAAGGACCCTTGTATAGTTCTCCTAAAGGATCAACACAATATTAATGCGTTTGGTCAGATTTTCATACGTTAGTTGTTGTTTTCACTTAAAATCGTGTCCATTTTAAACAAGTGAGACCCTTTGAGTGGTACCGGCCACACCGTGCTTCGGATTGAGGCGAGGATGACTCCTAAACATCACAAAGGACCCTTGGATTGTTCTTATAAAAGATCTTCCTCAATCTGAATGCATTTGGTTATATTTTCATAGGTCAGTTATTGTTTTCAATTAAAATTGTGTCCATTTTAAACAAAAGAGAGACCCTTTGAGTGGTACTGGCCACATCGTGCCTCATATTGAGGAGGGGATGACTTTTAAACATCACCAAGGACCCTTGTATTGTTCTTATAAAATATATAACTCTATATGAATGCTTTTGTTCAGATTTTCATAGGTCAGTTGTTGTTTTCAATTAAAATTGTGTCCATTTGAAACAAAAGAGAGACCCTTTGTGTGGTACCGGCCACACCGTGCCTCAGATTGAGGCAAGGATGACTCTTACACATCAAAAAGGACCCTTGGATCATTCTCCTAAAGGATCAAGACAATACGATTTCATTTGGTCATATTTCCGTACGTCAGTTTTTGTTTTCAATTAAAATCGTGTCCATTTTAAACAAGAGAGAGACCCTTTGAGTGGTTTAGCATTCTTGCATGTTGTTGGTGCATATCATCTGTTAAAATGAGAAAATGACTCATTGGAGAAAGGATGTTTTATTTAATAACAATTAAAATTTTCCTATGAACATTTACATACAAGAATGTTTCATCTTTTGATCACCTTAACCCCTCTAAAAAATGACCACCAATTGTACATGTCCCCAAGTCAGATCTTCATTGTATTTGTGCACATTCTGCCATCAGGTATGCGGCCCACTCATTTCTAAACACATCTATATCTTATTGTGAGTATGAGGCTTTTCAGCAGTTAGAGTAGTACTGAAAAATATAAAAATAAAGAATTAATAAATAACTTAAACAAACTAGTAGTTGTTTCTTAAAATTCCTCTTTAGGGATTCTAGTTTGTTGATTAAAAATGATCTCTTTCATAAATTTACAGACATAATAACCACAATAATTATAGTTTGTTTGTTTTGGACACTGCAAAAAAATTGATCATTATGAGAATAAGTAACTTGTGTTGAGATGTGTTTGGATGGTGAAATTTTATTATATATACCCTGATATTTGTCCAAACGTAGTACTTACTCACCTCCCTATGCTTATCCCCTATCCTCATTCCTTTTTTAGACGATAATGATACACCAAACTATCATAACAAAATCATCAATAAAAGATAATATAAATTATATTACTTTATGTTTAGACCTAAAACGTAAGATGTACTGTCTTACAGATTCACAAACTCCATCATCTGTGGTCGGTTTGATGGATATCCTTGATTTGAATCCAGAAAATAAATCTTCAGAGTATCCAAGTTCACTGCAAGTAGCAACCAATGTTTCCTAAAAACACAAAAATTAATAAGTAATAAAATAAGTGAAAATATAATTGATATTCTTTAATCATAGAGTATTACCCCTGCATGGTAGGTATTAGGAAAATTTTATCATCTGTAATCTTGCTTTCTAATGTTTTCAGAAAGCCGTTCACTATTGCATCCCTTTTTGATGGCTCTATTTTTGTTAGGTGTGTTGATGTGATATGAGGACTAATGAGTCCAAATCTTGGATCATGGGAAAATTCCTTCAACTATTTTTCATAAATGCATCTATCAACAATATAAAATGAATTTAGTCATAATTTTCACATTAGATCAGATTTTAGAAAATAAATTCATGGAAACATACCTCATATATACATTTACAACTGTGAAACCTAGACAACCATTTTCAAGGATCTCATTTACATTTTCAGCAGCAACGAAATCTTGAATTTCCTCTCCGTATATATTCTCTTAGAAAACCACTATATGACTATTACCATCTTTTAGCTTCGTATCCACATGAGTCTTTAATGCTAGTAAATGTGGATAGAGAACAAGTGGTGTTATTGTGATTTCAGTAGCTCCTTGGTATCGGTTGGTCGATCCTTTAGATGGTTTTGAGATGATGTTTGTCACCCCCATCCCTTTCTCCATCTATAACAACAATCATTGGTTCAGACCCTTTTTTCATTAATTGTTAAGGGTTTAGCTTGAAAAAAAGGAAATAAATACCTTTTGTCCGCATGTACTCTTATAAGTTGTGATATCCATGCAATGAATGTTCCAATAACCTTTTTGACCGTATGAATATCATCGTCATCAAGTGGAATAGGTAGCTCTACATTTGGCTCATGAGCTACAGTAATCATCACTTTCAGATGATCTTTTGGAAGTGGTATATTATGAAGTGTGGCATCTGGGATATTGAACACTGTAGCCCTCGCTACAAGGTGATAGGTGGGTGTTGACAGATATAAATCATAATCATTATCACCCTGTAGAAGATCAGTACAATAAAATTATCAGTGTTTGTTTGATTCACATTTCATGGGAACAATTATTAGAATATTTATTACCACAGCTAAGACAGTTCTTTGAGGCAAATGGCTTGCCTCAAAGATGGTGGGGGGTGGGGCAGGATGTTCACGCGCTGGTTGTTCCTGAGTTGTGTCCTCCCTTCGCTTCCCACCCATAAAGGTTTCTAGAAACTCTCCCTGCCATTGCAATCTTTCTTCAAGGGTTTCTATTTTTTCGCTCATTTGTTCCAATTTTTCATCTGTATCATCCATTTTTTTCTTCTTCTCAAAATATACTCGGGGTGTCACCTCAAATCTTGCACCTCTGACACGACCATATTTTTCTGGCTGCTTCAAAGCCTTCGATAATATGTTTGTATCCGCTACAGGAGTAACTGATTCCTGTGACTGTCGGATATAGGAAAATAACTAATTATTTTTATGTAATAACAATTTTAAACAAATATTTTTATCGTCGTGTCATACTTACACATATTTCCCACACTTTCTGTGTGTTCTCATCTACTAACTTCCCTTATTTGTTCACACGTGCCTCCTTCCATAGCACATGATGTGGGATGGAAATGCATTTGGTTTTAAACTCATCAATCTACATATAAACATAGAAAGATAATTATGATGTTGTTTCTTGGAACTTAACAATATTACTATAAATTTAAAATACGTACCATTTTATTTTCTAATGAAGCGTACCCCATCCTTGCTTTACGATAGGTGTATGTTGGTTTTGATGCACGTTCCTTATTTTCAGTATAAAGTTTCTGTTTCATAAATGAAATATTGACAATCAAAGTGATGAATACATGTATCCTCAAACAACGTATTATCACCCACAATGTACCTGAAAATTCTCATCCCCATGGAAACCAATAAATGCATCCCATGCTTCTTGGGATATCCGGTGAGCATAGACAGTGGGTGGGTGCGGGTTTATTTTACCTTTAGAATCTTTCAGGTGACATCTTGTTAAAATAGTATGAAAACCTCGATTAATCTTTCCTGCAAGCCTTAGTACATAATACTTGTGTGAATCATCTACTATAAATGTACTCTGCAAGGGATTAAGAAGATTAAGACATTGTTTCATTATTTTATTTAATAGTAAATTAAAGAAATAAATTCATAATGTTACCATAATTTCTTCCCAGATCACAACCTTCAGCCCGGAAACAACATGGTGCCATGAATCTATATCAATTAGAACGCATTGCCGAGTGACAAATCCAATGTAGCTACTAAACATAGCCTTGTTGGGATTCACATGTTGGCCTCATGTATTTCACCCGACTTCAAATTTGATGCCTTTGCTTTTCACCTTAAGAATTTTGGCTAATACCGTAAAACTACGACGCACCTGTGTTTTCTACGACGTCGATCCTTCATTCCCAACCATTTCATCGATATCAACATCATCTATACGTTCATCTGGAATTGTATCAATGGAATGTGCTGATGGTTGTTGGACCTCAACACTAGGAGTAGCAGGAGCTGTAGCAACAGGAGCAGCAATAGCCACAACAGGAGCAACAGGAGCAGCAGGAGCCGCAGTTGGAGGAGCAGCAGGAGCAATAAGAGCCGCAATAGGATCAGCAGCAGCAACAGCAGCATGAGCTGTAGGAGAAGCAGGAGTAGCAGCTTGAGAGACTTGTTCAGCCTCAAGGTTAGGATCACCAAAATGTGTATAAGTCATTATCTGCAAAAGTGGTTGAACAGTTAATTCAGATTACATAAATCCAGTAATGATAAGATAATAACATGAGATAACAAGATCTATATTACAAACAAAATATAACATATTTATTAAACTCTCTTTCTTTTTTTCAAAGGTTGAAGGGATTTGAAACCTCTATCGATTATACAAATCCCTTCATTGTGGTCTCCTCTAACATACAAAACATCATCTGCATTGGGACTGCTCCGAAATGATTGCGACGTACCACTAAAAGGATCATCCTCAACTGAATTTTCATCAGATTCTTCAGTAGTTTTGGACGATAATAGAACAATCAACCACTTTCGGTTTGCAGGATCTGGAACATAAAAAACTTGTACCGCTTGTGATGCCATTATAAACTGTTCGTCTTTGTACCCTTCTTTACTAAAATCAACTTTCACAAATCCCCATTCATCTATTTTAACACCACTGTTGTTATCAATCCATTTTCATTGAAAAATCAGAAATTGGAATGTCGTATAATCCAACTCCCATATTAGTTTGATAATGCCAAATTATGACATATTTACATAAATTGGATTTTTTTCCTTACTACCAGAAACATGCATCACTTCAGCCACAAGTGTAACTTCAATATTTTGCATGGTACTATCTTCATCATGTTCATCTGTATAGAATGTATAATCATTAATTACATAACCAATTTAATATAATACATACACACTTGGTCCAGCGGCTAGCCATCGAAGTCATTCTGAAATTGAATTTGGATTTTCATCCAACTGCTTAAAAATATGGTCATGAAACCATCCTATAAACTGGTGATTATGTGTATCTGATAACCATTTTTCAGCCCTTGATAGATTCAACTGCCTAATAATTTCTTTGTGAGTTTCAATATATGGAGAAACCTCCCAAATGTTATGAAAAACATAAAGACAGGCCTGCTCCCGATCTGTAATACTGATTGTCACAACTTCTCTTCCAGAAATTTCCTCACCCTCAATGCATCCAGTGTGATGAGATTTCGGAAGACCAATGCTTTCCACATCAGATAGGTATTCAGTATAAAATTCAATGGCTTCCTCAACAATATATCACTCCACTATACAACCCTCTGGACATCTTTGATTTTTGACATACCCTTTCAAAATCTTCATATATCGTTCAACAGGATACATCCATCTATAGTGCATAGGACCAAAAAGTCAAATCTCTCTCACTAAGTGAATCATCACATTAACAATCATATCAAAGAATGTTGGCAGGAAGAATATTTCTAATTCACATAATATGATGAAAATTTCTTTTTTACATAGCTGGAAATTTCCATGGGTCTAAAACTTTGCTACATATAGCTTTGAAAAAGAAAAAAAGTTTGGTTAACGTATGATGAACATTCTTGGGAAAAATGCAACGTAAAGATATAAGAATTAGATCTTGAATCAATACATGGCAATCATGTGATTTCAAACCTTTTAAATTCAAATCATTCATTGAAAAAATGTTCTTGATATTTGATGAGTACCCCTATGGAACCTTTACATCATTGAAGAAGTTTCAAAAATGATATCTCTTCGCCCTAGAAAGAGTATAAGCAGCTGGAGGAAGAAAAATTCGATTTTCACCCTTCACGGGAGCCAACTCTTCTCGTATTCCCATGTCAACCATGTCCAACATTTCCTCAATTCCATTTTTTGTTTTGCCAGGGGCATTTAGAAATGTTCCGATAACACTATCACATACATTTTTTTCCACATACATCACACCAAGAAAATGTCTGACATACAAAAAATTCTAGTATGGTAATTCAAAAAAAAAACTGATCTATTTTTCCAACCAATTTTCATAAGGTTTTTCAAAAATGGTTTACCAAAAACAGTGTTCAGATCTTTTACTTTCGCAAACAACTGATCACCTGTTAGTGGAGATGGTGTTGCACGTTTTTCTGAACTTCCATTGAATGATGTCGTCCAAGATTGGTACTTATGCCGATGAGGTAGAAATCTATGATGTCCTAGAAACACAGATTTCAATGAATGTTTCAACCTAATTGATTCTGTATCTTCTTCGCACATGGGACACCCTTGAGTTCCTTTAATTATATAGCCTAAAAAATTTCCATAAGAAGGGAAATAATTTATTTTCCCATACAACATCGTTCTCAATGTGAAGTATTCACTTTTATAAGCATCATACAACATTACACCTAAGTCCCACAATAACTTCAAATCCTCGATCAAAGAAGCCAGATAAACATCAATATATTTACTTGGTTGTTTTGGTCCTGATATAAGCATAGATAACAAGATTAATTTCCACTTCATGCATAACTAGGGTGACAATTTATAATTTACCAACATAACGGGCCATGTACTATGAGTGCTGGTTTAAAAAACAAAAGGATTCACTACATCTGTAGATAACACAAGACGAAGGTTTCTCGGCTCTTTTCCAAATTCAGGATACTCATGATAAATTTTCTTCCACTGAGGAGAGTCAGCCGGATGATGTAATTTCCCATCTTTATTTATTTTATCTGCATGCCACAACAATTGTATTGTAGTTTCTTCACTTCCATATAGACGCCTAAACCTTGGAATGATTGGAAATTACCATACAACTTTCATAGGATTGGATTTATCTTTCTTGTATTGAGAAGAACCACACTTTAGGAATTCTGTAAGTGATTTGTTCTCCTTGTGAAACAATATATAATCTTTCGGGTAGACATGTATTCTTTCAAAAATCATACCCATCAAGCGTAGCATTCGTCTAGCTTCATATGTCCGGCTTGGGAGCTCATTATCTTTCGGGAGCATGTCATTCAAGAGAGAAAGTAGTTCTATAAAACTAACATCACTCCATCCGTTGCCACATTTCAATTTATACAACTTCAGTACAACTGAAAATGTTGTATACTTAGTGAAAGAATCATACAATGGCATCTTTTCACAACTCTTTAACTTCTCAAACAATTTTGGGAAATCACAGAGTTCATCTTGAATTGTCTTTTTCATTTCCTCAATACGATCTTCATCATCATTGACATCTGTAATCACATCCCCTATACGATATTCTTCATTATCCATATTTGTATTCATATCTGATGATCCATAAAACGCAGTTTTATCCCAGCCAGTAGCTACATTCGCTTTTTCTCCATGTTTATTCAAACATTTATAACTCTGATCTATTCTGTGACATATCAAATGTTCTTCCAACTCCTCTAGAGTAAGTAGTCTATAATAACAACAACGTAAACACATAAAAAGGATTTGAGGAGGATCCTTTGCGTGATCCTTTACAAAGTTGATGAACTCTTTCACTCCGTTCTAGTACTCTATTGTTAAATGATTAGCATCCATTTAATCTTTATTCATCTTCATCCTATTTGAATCTAAAATATTAGTATTTATGGTTCAAGTACACATAACAATAATTCCCAAATACAGTAGAAGAGAACCACTTCCTTATAAAAATAGAGATTAATAGATCCTAACCATTAGTATTTATTCATCTTCATTAAATATAATTACTTTAGATTCATTATAGTTTCCTCAAATCACCCCAGACCAAACACAAGAATAATAAAGAATGATACATCCACCACTCCTAGGAATCTACCTTAAATTCAATATCATCATGCCTAAGTACCCATATATCCACACATACACATGTCACAAACACATAAAAAACCATATCCACATTAGAACCAAAGTACCAATATGGATTTCAATCAGGTTACTCGACTCAAGTGGTGGTGTGTAAGAAATAATAAGAAAATATAATAAGTATATAGTCACACATAAATCTCAAACTGGTGTTAATAATCCAATAAATCAAAGGTATCATTCCATCAATTAAAATACTCTGAAAGAGCCCATATGTGACAGTAGTCCCAGGTGGTAGTCCTAGGTGGTGAAGGTTCCTAAGGAGGAAGGGGAGGACACGCACCTATCGGGGTTCGAGGTCAAGTCACTGAGGTTGAAGGTGGCCCGATACTCCTACAAGGGTTCATTCCATATTTCACAAACCATTTCCTGGTACCCTAGGATGTTAACCCATTGCTGGTGGAATTGAAACCATTCCTGATGATCATGCCAAGAAGAAATGGAAACCAAAAGGGGGGAGTGAATCAAAATACCTCAAGCAAGATGAAAAAACATGGTATTTGAGAATAGGTTAGTGGATTTCATGTTGCATATACACCTATCCAATAGACTCCACAAGCAGTGATGGCCCCTGAAGTTGTTGCACCAGGTGAAACTGTCACCTGAGAAGCTGAGATCAATGAGGCACTTCCCAACCATGAACTGAACAAACTCCATGATGGCCTTCCTCTGGAATGGGCTTCTACATTTCATTTCCTTTGGGTTGGAAATGACATTAAAGTCACCCCCAATAAACAATGGATGGTGGCCGGGCTCGAAGGTATTTTGTTCAAAAGGACAATCAATCCCCCTCAATTTTTTAAAATACCAATACCATAAACCATTAAAAAAAGACATTTTAATTTATTTTGGAAATCATTCCCAAAAAAATTCAATAAACAAACACATGCCAAACCATTTGGAATTTTATTTAAAGAATCAACTTATCTTTATTTTAAACCGTGATTTTCATTTATAATTTCAAATCCACCAACGGTAGAAGGAAACCTAATTTATTTCAATGAAAAAGGTTAATTCACAACAAGATACCATCCATTCCATATTTTTTTTTCATTAATAGGGTCATTTTGTGCTTCAAAATGATCAAAACATGTCTAAAAAACTTCAAATGGATAAAATATGAATTCATGAAGTACATGAATCCCAAAAAGAAGATATAGTATAGAAACACCCACTTGGAATATTTGGGATCAAAACACAATGAATCTGAATGAGTCTACTTAAATGAAGAACATTTAATCAAATAAAAGGGATCTCAATAAAAGGTAAAAGAGATACTATAAACATAATTCCCCATAAAAAATATAGGTCTAGTAAATACCAAGGATTCCATAGCCCCCAGGAACAAATAATCAAGTTATGGAGAGAGATTGAAGTTTAAGAAAAGAAATAAATACCAAAAGAGGATCACCATTTCTAATGAAACTTCAATCCACCAAGTGATGAGGATAGAAGAGCCAAACTATCCAAAGGGGCTCCCAAAGCTTGAGTGGGTTGAGTTAAACTTGAGGGAGAAGATAAAATAAATAAATGGGGGTATCATGGTGCAATTACACTGCTACCTCGATGCTTTCTCATATACAATGAAACCACTGGAAAGATAGTGGCCCTCCCCAGCTAGATAGTGGTTATAGTATAAATGTTATAACCATAGTTTATCCCACTAGCTAGTCACTATAGACCCACCAGCTAGTTGATGGCTATAGAATATTTTTGTATCCATTGTGAATCCCATTGCCTAGACAATTACCATCACCAGCCATTCAGTGGACAACATGAAGCTTTTCAACCTACATGTTCATGTCCACACCTTCTATGACAGTCTGAGACATCCTATGGACCCTCAAGAAACCCAGAAAAACTCAAAGAGCATTGCTTTGATGAAAGAGATACTGAGATGTTACAATTCTCCCCATCATTTCTCTTTTTATCCAAATAAATATTCTAGTATGAAGGATAGAAAATGATGAGACAAAAATAAATTCCACAGAATAATTATTGTGCGGACAATTCAAAAAATATAGGAAGATTCACCGAATAGAGGACCACAACGAAAAAATTAAAATGAACAGATAACCAATATTCCCAAGAACCCTTAATGTATATCCTCCAATAAGATCATACATCTCCAAATGACACGTCTACATCACTAAGAAGAGAGAAAATCACAATAATGTCCAGAGACCTAGCATAGGTCACCCAACCATTTAAATTTTCACTAAAATGGTGGGACATAAGATGGAAATATACTAAGAACACATCCCTTCACCCAAATAAGAGACTACAACCACTAACCATGAAGAACCACTAAGAGCATAATTCGAAACCTAAGGAAAGGTACACCCAAAACATACCAATGAATCCAAATGAAATAACACAATCAATATCCATCAATGATTCAACCAAAAACAAGAACAATATTAAAAAAATATTTGGGAAACATGCCTTAAAGGGAGGTCTGACAAACCGAAGAGGGCGTTGCGGGCGGCGAAGGTCCGACAATGAGAAGCGAGGGCGGAGGAGGTCCGGAAATGCGAACTCAGCAGGCAGCAGAGGTCCAGCAATGAGAAGCGAGGCAAGAGGAGGTCCGGAAATGCGAACTCAGCAGGCGGCAGAGGGGAGTCTCAGGGTTCCAGTACCACGAGAGCTTTAGGTCACGATAAAACGAGGGCACTGTGCCACCAACTTTATAAAAAAATGGACTAAGGTTTTATCATCGCTACAAAAGCACTGATAAATCCTTCCTGTATCAGCACTAAAATTTTATCACTGATACAGAGAGTCTTTATCAGCGCTTTTATAGTGCTGATAAAGGGTTATTTTATCAGTTCTTGTTTAGCGCTGATAAAGGTTACCCTGTATCAGTGCTAAAATTTTAGCGCTGATATAGGAAGGATTTATCAGCACTTTTTTAGCACTGATAAAGAGTCCCTCTATCAGCGCTAGAAAAGCGCTGATAAAGATTCCCTTTATCAGCACTAAAATTTTAGCGCTGATACAGGGTAACCTTTATCATCGGTTTTTCTTAGCGCTAATATAATGGGGCTCTTCCCTTGCCCATTTTTGTAGTAGTGACCATTACATCAAAAATGTTTTTCTAGTTCTTTAATCCACCATCCAGATTTCATAGGGTCACATGATCCTCTGAATAATGGGGGACTTTTCATCATGAATTGATCTATGATTGACATATTACTTGGTGATTGGTCTGGTTGATCTCATGCATGAACACGACCACCATTTGTCACCTGATTAAAGTAATCCATCACTGTAAAAAACTGTTCAGTTCTGCTTCCAGCCCTCTCAGGATGTTGATTTGGAAGGTCATTTCACTATGTATAACTTTACAGTACAACTGCCCTATTTTGTCTACAGAAAACCATTTTGAACAAACATATCTTAGACGAAGCAACATAGTAATAATTAAATGATATATCATTTGACCATAAATTAAAAATATTATATGCATATTATATAAACAATATTCTAAATTCTAAAGTTATCTAAACCAATCTCTGATAAAAACTATAAGGCCCCAACCTTAAACATTACAAAATCTTGAGGTAAGTCAAAAATTGACTTTAATTCACTTCGATGAACTTTTCAGGTTTAGAGATTTACAAAATTAGGTCATAAATCATACATAGAAACATAAATATTACAATTAAACACTTCTAATCAATATCAATTTCTTTTCATAAAACAAAAACTCTTTAAAAAGAAACATAATATCATTTTATGTTTTAATAGCATAACTTTTCCTTAATCCCATCCTTGACTCTATTCTTCATTAAGTCATGTGAAAAATATTTCAAAACATGGGATGCACATAAAAATCTCAGTAAGGGATACATAAATAATTAAAATAGTTATTCTTGTGAAAACATGTAAACCATGAATACTTTATCATAAATTAATACTTTTTACCTTTAAAAAGTAGTAAATATACTTCACTAAATATAAGATCATTTATTCTAATTTTTGTAACCAAAATATTACCATAAATCCTATAGAAAGCAATATATAACATATAAAGGTTACTTGGGACATAAACATACTTAAATGAAATAACTATATGGTTAACTTCCACAAATATCCCTAAATAGAATAGCCATACAGCCAAATTACATAACCAATATATTAAAGGTTATAACGTTACCACCCATACTTAGTTTATCATAGAACTACCCATATTTGGTTTATCACGTAACCACCTGTCAAATGTCCAAGTACCATTATATAATCATAACAAATAAAAGATTTCAATTTTTAACTTTTCACTAATAAAATTTCATTTACAAACACAAGAGATCATTTCAAGATATTGAAATAGTAAATCCACTATCAAAATCACCTTCAATACAAAAATAACCAAAAATGGAATAAGGTATTTATTTTCCTTTTAAGAAAAATTAAGGCTTATAGAAGAATCCAAATATCAAATAATGGTTATGGTGGTGGAGGAGTTGTTGTTGCTGCATACATTAAAAACATACCTTTTTTAGTTTGGTAAAACACTTCATAGAAAAAATATTCTCTTTTAATGAAATTAAAATTCAAAGGTGTTTATTATACACAATATAAAATAAGGCAGTGTATAACATCAAGATATGCCTCAATGAAAGGATATTGAGACGAAGTCCCTTACCTCAAATCTGACTGGTCTCTTTAGTTCTTTATATTCCTGAATAACAAACTTAGGTTAATTTTTACTTGGTTGAGAGCCTTTTTGAAGTTTATTATTCCTTTTAAATCACTTATTACCATGATATTAAAATTACATAATTATTTGAGTTCATATCGTACGTTTTGTCGATATTCGGTACTTGAGTCGAAAATGAACTTGTTTTGATGTAAATTGTACTTGTAGTCAAAATTCCATCATCTAAAAAATATTATTCATGATTTAAATATCATAAATATCTGGTATACATGTATTAATAATAACCATAATATTTTTAGATAATAAATTAAATGCACCGTTCATGGAGATGGTAGGACATTCGTCCGCATGAACCCTACTTTCATTTCCTTGTAATATTAAAAGAATAATAATCAAATGGTATAAAAGTATATTATAATAACAATATTATATTTATGTCATGTATGTATAATAGGCATAATAAAACCATCCTTTATACCTTCCATGTATAGCAGAAATGAGTCACATCGCTTTTAGGGGGAGGTAGTCCACACTTCCTCAAACAAAATTATCATATTTACACAATGTGGACAACATAAAGGTATGTTATAAATAAAAATTACACAAGAATAGAAAAAATATAAATATAATATATATCATATATAAATTTAGTCCCATCATAATGGACACCATGATAGGTGGTAGGAGAAAATAGAATAATCATCATTAAGTGAGGCAATAATTCACCGTAAACAGAAACAATATGTTCGTATCCATTAGATGGAGTTGTATTTATGTGTAGTTAGAATACTTATCATAATAAAATCCTATTATATTGAGGACACTATTGTTTTTATGTTATCATATAATAAGAATATCCAAGAGAGTGTAGAAGTAAAAATAAAGGAATGAAACTTGAGAGAAGACGTTACCTTAAAATCGAGTAACTTATTTTGATTTGAGCCAAGAGTCTTCCATGAAATTCTTTATGACCAAGTTAAGGATTCTAGGAGGAATTGAAGGATTTTTGGATCTTATTTTAACATAATTTGGATGATAAAAGGGGCTTTAGAGGTGTGATTAAGTGGGTATAGGTGGTGGTCTTTTTTAAGAGGGAGGAGGAACACTTTATGAAAGTCTTGAAATATTATTATATTATAAATTGATTTTAGAATTATAATAGTTAAAATGTGATAAGTTTTAAGGATAATAAGAGTATTGTTAGAAATCATCTCAACCAATAGGTTTTATACAAGTTTAGTTCACAAAAGTAACCTTATATTTTAGCTTTAACCCTTAGTTAAAATCATAAGCTCTTACCATGTATTCTTGTATTTTCACAATATTTGGTTACTATAGTTACTAAAAAATGCCAATAGATCCACAAGTGGAAAATTAATGACATTTTTAACATTATATAAGTTATTTGGCTGAATCTTATAATTTTAGGACTATTATATCATTTAATAAAATAGTATTTGTTTTAAAACTCATTTTTGTCAATTTTGACACTATTTATTAATTGATTTTTGTTAAAGTCATAAAAACTTGATTAATTCAAAAAAAGGAATTAAATAAAATATAATATTTCATAATAATACATAAAATTAATTTATGTCATCAAAATATTCAAATTACATTTATTTTAATATTTATAATATCATTTATTTGAATCTTTCATTGATAAGGTAATCACTCCATCATCATTGTGTCATAAATAAATTTATTTATTTAATGTATAAAAATTATAAATATAAAACCATGATGTATTAAATCTTATTATATTTATAATTAATATTTATAGCCAAATAGATCAATTATATAACCACACCTTAAATTTATTTTTGTAAAAAGATACATGTTTATGTTATATTTCTCTTTACTTTAAATTAATTATTATAACATGTAATTTTCACACCCAAGTGGATAAAAAATTAGAAAATTTCAGCCTAAGGATTGTTTGGGTCACCAATGAATCATCCAATAAGATAATGACATGTGTTAGTGTATTTTTATATTTTTATAATATTATTTTTTACCCTTATTTACCTGATTTACCCTTTAACCATGGTAAATAAAAATAATTATTGAATTTACAATTCATAATGACCAAAAATAAAAGGTACCTATTTATAAAATTTGAAACTTTTTATTAAAAATATGGAATACATTTTTCCAAATTCAAAACACAAAATTTAAAAAAATTAATTTAAAATTAATTCCTGTTGTCAAAACCAGAAAGCCTGTTTTTAAGAAGTAAAAACTATTAAGAGATTAACATGTGTTTATGTCCAATTTCAATGTGAAATTACTTCCAAAGACCAAAATTGGATTAAATGATAAAAGATTCATCATATTACACTTTATAACAAATTAAAATTACAATATAACTATATAAATAAATTAAATGAAAATGTAGTTTTGAATTAAAATTCAGTATTTTTCACTATTTATTAAAATATGAATTTCATAAAAAAAATACCAAAATTTGAAATAGAGTAAATATTAATGTCCTGATTCTAAAGAAGAAGTTTATTTTGTCAAATAGAACATATAAATGTGACAAAATTTTGATTTAAAAAGGGTTCTCCATCAAAAGGTAGTAAAACATCCTTTTAAAAATATTAGAGTATTTTATACTTAAAATTGGATTCATTCTAAATTTACACCTCTAAAATTTATTGGATAAAATTAAAACATTTAACAAACATGTATAATCATATTTTAGTTAGGTCTATTCATCCCTATCAATACAACGGCTAGGCATTAACTACCATTTAAAATAATAATAATATTGTTGTATTATTTTTCGGTATAACTCAATGTTCTGTGCAACGTAAGTTTTTGGGGAAATCCGTTGTTTTATGTCGAGTATGCCTTTTGAAAAAGAATCAAATTTAATGTAAAATTAATATATTTTCCATAAATATTAATAGATATGAAAAATTATTATTCTACAAATACATGGGATGTTACATCCTTCCCCCTTTTGGAAATTATTTCCCTACAATTTTATTAACTTATCAAATAAGTTGGGGTATTTATCCTTTATACCATTTTCAGATTTATACATTTCCTCTTTAACCATATGGATTTTCTATAAAACCTTTACCTGATGAGTCACCTTATTCCACAACACTTACTCTCTACGGTCAAGAATTGGTACTGTCTATTCCTTATAAGAAACATTATCATCCAACTAAACAACCTCTAGACTCAAAATATGAGATGGATTCAGAATATAATTTTTCAACGTTGAAACATGAAAAATATTGTGTACCTAGGATAAAGTTAGAGGTAAATCCATACAAAAGGAAACTGATTCAACTTTCTACAGAATTTTATAGGGTCCAACGAACCACAGACTCAGCTTCCCATTCTTAACAAAACACATTACACTTTTCTATGGAGAAAATTTGAGAAATACATGATCAACTACTGGTCTCGCCCAAATTTACCCAAGTTTTTAGGTTTAAAAGGTCACTTGTAGTTTATCTTGGGTTGTCGAATTTTCAGAGACCTAAGAAGTAACCTACACACACATACATTCTATTGATTGTTTTTGGCTATAAAGTTTCCAACTTGTGTTGATTTTAGATGGTATTTAGTTAATTCTAAGAGACTTAAGTGAATTCAATTTAAAATAATGAGTTGATCCTATGTTATCCCTTGGGGTGGATTAGATGCATTCTTTTTTCAACTATTTAAATTTCTTATATTTAAGATGGGTTCATTTAAGAAGATCAAAAAATATCATCACTTACTGGTTTAATACCTACACACTTTAATACTAATCACCTATACACTTGAAGGATCAAAGTTTTGATCACTTCAAGGTAAAGTATCATATTAACACTTGAAGTGTGTGGCCTTAAATTCAACAAGGACAAAGGAGTTTTAAGATCTTCAAACAAAATTATCAATTAAAATAAGTGATTAGATATTAATGGAGTGAGAAATAAAATCCAATATAGCTTCTTGATACTCCCTTGGATCAACCCATAAATGGGTTATCCCTCCATTTATTCTATGGTTTTAGTGGAAGTGAAAAGTATACTCATGAGGGAGGTATTGAAGAATTAAAGAAAAAGAAAAAGAAATAACAATAACTCCACCGTTGTGTGATAATTTCACAAGGTTTGGTTTGAATAAATTCACACCTTGAAGAAACGGTATCATCATGATATGAAGAAGAAAAAAATAAGAGTAGAACAATAAATTGTATTAAGAATCTAAGGTGAATTGAACAACTTACATGAGAAATACAAACTTAAGGAAAAAAATTCGCAACATAACATTACAATTAAACAAAGAACCAAAGATCATTAAATCCTTCAGAACCACTAATTTAAATAGTAATTTTGGGAGGCTTGGGTAGAGACTAAAATAGTTAATGTCATCTCACTTGAGTATGGTAGGCTTAGGGTGGTTTAAAGCTTGTGGAACTTAGATTTTTCCACTCTTGACCCGAAGTTGAAGCCAACTTGTATACATCAAACAGACGCGTCAAAATGACCATCTAGATGGAAGAATTAGAGTGGTACATAGAAGAAAAAATGGATCTATAGATGTCTCCTAACCGAATGTAAACTTTCATACCAAATGGATTTTTTTGTAGGATATTATTGAAATAGTGGGATGTTTTTTTTGACCATAGAATCTGGCCCAGAATTTTATGTTCAACTTGGGCTGCCCGGAACTCCATTCAAACATCTGAATTAGCTTTAGACACTATTTAAAGAAATTTTTCCCATGATTTATTCTATGTTCAATTAAATTTTCATAATTATTAGGATTTGATATTGGTTGATACAATAGTTTTATTGTGCTGATATCCAGTTCACTTAACCCAGAATGTTGTTTGTTTAAGGCCAGCTTTGGTGGTCTTCCAATATGAATCTTTAAGTACTCCAAAAGTATTAATTGTTAACAATGTAATGAGAAACCTGAAAATTAACTATGAAAATAAAATTAAGATCATTGGGTACTTTAAATGATGTTAAAAAATGTACCATGTAATAGTGAATTTTAAGAAGGAATTACAATTATAATATGAAATGATGTTCAAAGTGTAAAATGATGTAAAATGGTGTTTATAAATAATAAATCACATGAATATTATATATATTAACAATGAATATTATCCTCATTCAGTAGCTAATCACACCCCCAAATTTAGATTTTCTAGTCCCGAGGAAAATATATCTAAAAAATGTGAAATTCACATTCCCTTTTCCTAAAACATTTTCATAAACAATGATCACCAAAAACCCTTATACAAAACAACTGTGAAACCCATCAAAAATATTTTAATACAATATAGTTTCATAAGAAGATCCCAATCCCAAGCCCATTCCTTTTTTAAAATTCATAACCACATTTCAACCAATATCAATTAAGTATGAGGATGTGTTGTTTATCACAATAGACATGGGGGTTCATCTTTATTCAAGGGGTAAATGACAAAATTTCTAGGTGGAATAACGTTTCAATATTAAGATGAGTATTCAATTTTTATGCAATATTGACATGGTAATTGAAATTGCACTCAAAAGACTCAACCCATGTAGCGAGACTTTGCCGATGACTCCCATGCTCAAGGACCTTAGGGAACCAAGTGAAGCCCACATACTCGGGCATTATCTTGAGTTAACTCAATAAAAAACAAAGTCAAATTACCACAAATAGAGATAAAATTTATAACTATGTGCCAAAAAACTATTGATTCATGATCCCCATGTTCCAAAATCCCCACATTAGGTCATTTCATTACCTTACATGCAAATTTATTGTTTTTTGATTTTTTATTGAATACTAATATTAAAACTAAAATGATCACCAAACATATGATATTTATTTGGGGGACCCCATGAATTGAAACTAATACCCCACTATCTAAAGTACATGAATTGTGATCTCTTTTTTCCTATTTGGATGAAAATATAAATGATGAAATTTCACATTATATAGTCACACTTTCCAAAATATATGCTCATGAAATTATACATGGATTAAAATTAGAATCATCTCTTTCAAAATTATTTGATATTTAGTTTTAAAGTGTGTAATGTGTATTATAATGTTCAAGGTTATGGAAAATTTTCCTTTCACACATTTTTTTATGCACACAAAATTAATTATTATTTTTTCATTCTTTTCACCCCCAACTTTGAATAAAAATGTCCCCAATGTTTAAAGAAAATAATACTGAGAAGGGGGTATAGGTAGATGAAAAGAGTTATAAAAGGAATTTTCAATATGAGGATCATGGAATTAAGTCACCTGGTGGTTGATGTTGATGTTCTTGCTACTTCAATATAGTTCTTTGATACCCATGTCACTTGTAGAGTTCCCTAGTGGAAAAAAAACAAAAAAAAACAATATATATATATATAATTCATACAATAAAAAAAGTAAAATATAAGTATATATATATATATATAAATTATAGAATAAGGAAGCACTATAAGCCATAGATCAGTGGTAAGCACGCACCCCTGTCTCCCTTCGGTCCTAGGTTCGATTCCCAGTGGATTCACTGGTTGTGATGGGGTTTTCCCATGACCTACGATGTGTCCTTTTATTTATTTTTTAATTATTATTATTTTTTGTATTTTTATTTTAACCTAAAAACACATAAACTATTGATACATTGTCTTCTTTTTATATTTATTGGTAAGGTATTACTCAGGGATCACACCACGTGACACAAATGAATATGGCGGTCCCCTTCCATACCCATCCATACTCATAATAAAAGAATAGGTCAAAAATCTATTTTTTTTTATTTTTTTTAAAAATCAAAATTATTCATAAATCCTATTTGAGAAATAAATATGATTAAAAAAGATTGGAAATAAGAAAACCATTGGTTACCTCCTGTGCAACACTTTTGTTTAGTGTCGTTATCCTGATATAGATCCTAAATCTATAAATTTTTTCCTGGTTCATAGGTTGGCTTAGTGAACTCAACTTATTTTTACTATTTATTGAATGATTCAATGAATGGTTTTAACCTATGACCATTAACCTTGAAAATGTGACCACTTGTGGGATCCTGAATCTCTACTGCCCCATGTTGGTACACATGATGAACTATGAAAGGACCTGACCATCTATACCTTAACTTTCTCGAGTGTAAATGATGTTTTGAATTATACAAGAGCATGAATTTTCCCAGTTCAAAATGCTTGACTTTGATATTCCTGGATTGGTAGGCTTGAAATATAGCTTTATTTATCCCCTAATTTTCATAAGCCTCCATCCTAAGTTCCTCAAGTTCATTAATATATAATTTCCTCTTTGCTTTATCCAAAGAAATGTCAAAATTCATTTTTTTGATTGCCCAAATTGCCTTATGCTCAATTTCAATAGGTAAATGGAATGATTTTCTGTAAACAAACTTATATGGTGACATTCCTAGGATGGTTTTGAATGATGTACGATATGCCTAAAGGGTATACATGAGTTCCTATGACCAATATTTCCTAGAGGGATTGAATTGTTTTCAAAAATTTGATTAATATCCCTATTCGCTAACTCAGCTTGACCATTGGTTTGAGGATGGTATACAGTGGAAAATTTATGAGAAATCTCATACTTAGATAGGAGTGAAGAGAACAGGAAGTTGTAGAAATGGGTTCATTTATCACTGATTATAGCCCTAGGAATTCTAAATCGAGAAAATATGTGCTCCTTTAGAAATTGGATCACAACATGATGGTCATTGGACTTTATGGGAATAGCCTCAACCCATTTTCAGACATAATCAACAGCTAAGAGGATGTAGAGGTATCCCCTAGAGTTTGAGAAGGGTCCCATGAAATAAATTCCCCAACAATCAAAGATTTCAATGATTATAATGGGAGTGAGGGGAATTTGATTCCTTTTGGTAAGGGATCCTAATTGCTGACATTGAGGACAACTTTGGAAGAATTGGTAGGAATCATTATTGGGGTTATTCTTGTAGAAACCACTTTGGAGAACCTTTGCAGTGGTTTTCTTTGTGTAAAAGTGGCCTCCACATGCCTCTGCATGACATAATCTTATAATGGACTCTTGGTCAGACTCAGAAACACATCTTCTAATGATTTGGTCAGGACATAACTTGATGAGGTAAGGATCATCAAACACATAGTGTTTGACATCAAAAAGGAATTTCTTCTTAGCTTGGGTCCCAATAAATTTTGGAATTTCACCCATAACCAAGTGGTTTTCTATGTCAGCATACTATGGGCAATCACTCACTGAATAGAGGTGCTCATCGGGAAATGAATCAAACACAGAAAGGTGATGTGAGTTGTTTTTGAATTCCATCCTATAGAGGTGATCAACTACAACATTTTCAACACCTTTTTTACCCTTAATGGTTAAATCGAACTCTTGAAGAAGAAGGACCCACCTAATCAATCAAGATTTGGAATCTTGTTTTTGGAAAAGGTATTTTAGGGTTTAATGGTCAGTGAAGATAAAGATGAGTGATCCTAAGAGAAAAGAAATGAATTTCTATAAGGAAAAGATAACATCGAGAAACTCTTTATCAGTGGTGGTGTAGTTGATTTGTGAATCATTTAAAAACTTTATTATATAAGAAATGAAACATGGAGTTTTTTCAAACTATTGAACTAATAATTCTCCAACAGAAAAGTGAATCGCATCACAAATGAGTTTAAATGGAAGTTTCCACTTTGGAGCTTGCGTGATAGGTGGATAGATAAGAGCTGACTTGAGTGTAGAGAATGATTACTCTATCCATATAAATAGAGCATCTTTCACTAATATAGCACAAAGTGGTGAAGAAATAGAGCTGAAATTCATAATGAACCTTCTATAGAACCCAGCATGTCCTAAGAAATACCTCACTTACTTAATATTTTTTTGAGAGGGGAGGTGACGAATGATTTCGACCTTAGCTTTATCAACTTCAATCCCTCTCCCAGATACCAGATGGCCTAGAAAAAGTCCTTCCTTTACCATGAAATGACATTTTTACAAAATTAGGATGAGATTATAATCCTCACATCTTGATAAAACACTTTCAACACTTAGAAGGCATCCCTAAAAAGTATCCCCAAAGAAGGATAAGTAATCCATGAAGACCTCTAAACAATCCCCTACTATGTTCGAGAAGATTCCCATTATGCACCACTGGAAGGTACCAGGAGAATTACATAACCCAAAGGGAAAGCTCTTGAAGAAAAACGTGCCAATTGGAAAAGTGAAGGTTGTTTTTCCTTGATCCTCTAAGGATACCTCGATTTGATTATACCCTGAGACTCCATCAAGAAAGCAATAGAATTGATGACCCGCCACTCACTCGAGGACTTGATCAAGGCCGCGACCTATGTCTGAGATGGTGCGGGAAGTGGTGGCCAGAACAGCCGGCCGCCGGTGCAAGGAGGGCGGGACCCGCGGGGGGGTCCCGCGGTGACACACAAACTGGCTTGTCCGGCCAGTTTTTGAGAAAGCCGAGGGTCGTAACCCCCGGCTGGCAAATGACAGGCCCCCCTCGTGGGGGGCCGTTTCTCAAACAGGGGGCACCGCCCCCCCCTTTCCGCAACGGCTCGGCCAGCGTCGAGCTGGCCATTGAGGGCCGCCCAGGCCAAGCCGGGCTGCACCCCAATGGCCCAGACCCAGACCCGGTTCGGGTCGACCCAGTTCGGGCCGACCCAGGGGGTCTTGGGCCGGGTCGGTCCAGGCCCCAAACCCCCTTTTTCTGAACAGTTCCGTTCAAACACCCGTATCTTGGGCTACGGACCTCCGATCGATGCACCGTTAGTGGCGATGAAATCCTTGGATTGATATGGTCATTTTAGTGTATTATACTCAAGGTTTAGGAGAACTTTTGGTATGGCCGGGTTGGTTCAAACACGAAACCAACCGGGCCCTCGGAGCGGAAACACTTATAACTTGAGCTCCGGACGTCCGATTGACGTGCCATCGACTTTGTTGGATTTATCTCAATGAGACGTACCTTTTGGCATACTTAGATCGAGGTTTGGACGTAGTTGGAGTATGGTCAGGTTGGTTTTGACTTAAAAACCAACCGGGCCCCTCGAACGAAAAAGCCATTAACTCTCAGACCGGGTGTCTGATTGATGCACCATCAGTCACGTTGAGTTCCTATCGACGAGGCGGAACTTTGTGATAAATAAACTCTGGTCTACGTGACAGTTGATGTATCGACCTCTTGTCTCTTGGAGCAGACCCTCCTGGAATGAGCGTGCTATGTGCGGAAACCCTAGAGCTGGCTGAGACTTGACGAATGCTGATCGATCGACTCGGTGTGCTTTGATAGCCCAGTGGGGAGCGCTTGGTTGTAGCGGTAGACCCACAGTGGAGGAGAACTTGGTTGTAGCGGCAGACCCATAGCAGAGGAGCGCTTGGTTGTAGCAACAGACCCACGATACTCAACAGGAGGATTACCTCTGTAGGCTATGAGGGGGAGCGCTTGGTTGTAGAGACATACCCATGGTGGGAAGCACTTGGTTGTAGCAGGAGGCCCACAGTAATCGACAGGTGGAGTACTACAACAGTCCAAGGTTAGTGGGAAGCACTTGGTTGTAGCGGCATGCCCACTGTACTCGATAGAGAAGGAGTTCCCCAGTAGCTATGGGTTCGACAGTAAAGAATTTCGTACTGGAATCCTCTGTGGGTTCGACGACGATGACAACCATATTGGAATACTCCGTGGGTTCGGTGGTGAAGACTTTCGTACTGGAATCCTCCGTGGGTTTGATTACGATGACAACCGTACAGTAATCCTATATGGGTTCGACGGTGACGACTACTATACTTGTTTCCTACATGGATCCGACAGCTTAGCTGATCTAGTATCCTACGTGGGTCCTAGCTTAGATGAATCAGTGGCTAAATCTGATCATCTCTATCACCTTATAAAGAAGTATACCTGTGTGTGCTGAGTCTTGACTTTCAATCATTTTCTTCGATATGATTGACTTGCCTTCCTATGAGGATTGTGTTGTTCTTTCCTGTGTGGATTGGGTTATACTATGCTGTGTGGACGTGATCGAACTTGGACTCAGATGTTGGAGCCAAACTGGAATTGATGACTTAGGTATATGTATGGACATATACCTAAGTAGTGTTGGATGTTACTTCGTGATTGTATCTTTCCTTTTTGGATTATCCTTTGTGGATTCTGGGAGACCTTCGGGGGTCTCGGGGTCCCTATTGAGTAGTATATACTCACCCCTACATGGGCTATGCCCGCACTACATTGTGTTGGATGCAGACGACAGATAGAGCTGATCGTGGTTGAGGCTTGTAGAGCAGGTTGGTACCTGGAGGTGGACCACTGGGCGGGACGTACACGGAGCGGACGGCTGGACCCGAGGAGCTGAGGAGGCTATCTGTACCCACCCTTTAGGTGGGACTTCCAGTGGGCGGATTGACGTTGCTTCTTTACTTTCAGTTGCTGTACTTTCTTTCCAGTTGTACTTTACTTTCAGTTCGGGTTTGTATTCCAGCCCATTTACTTTCTGCACTTACTTTTGTACCCAATTTTACTTACTTTTGTACCCAATTTTACTTAGTGTTTACTTATACTAGCTTACTCTATTGTGTTTATTTACTTTATAAAGGCAATGAATTCCCCTTTTTTTCAGGATTTAGGCCTTTGGTGCTAGTCGCCAGCCCCTGGCCTATGGGAGGCAGGCTTGGGGTAGTCACGACACGGGCCCTGAGGACGGGTTGTGAAAAATTGGTATCAGAGGGAGGTTCGGTTCTACTGCAGAACTCAGGACTCTGATCTTTATTTTATGTGAAGCAATAGTGTTAAGGGTATTGAGTGTGGTTATCAGTCCAGGGAGTCCAGTGTTGGTGCGGCGGCTGACGTATCCGTACACCAGGACCCTGACTTCTGATTTCCAACTCAGTGCACGAAAACTCTGATTGCATGTGTGTTTCAAAAGTTTTCTTTGTGATTACTTTGTGTCATCTCACTAGGTATACTGTTTTGACCACGGAACACCTGTCTCTTTCCAGGATGGCCCCATGACGGTAGCCAGTTAGGGTTCCGAGCGTTGTACGAGATGATAGCCCACTGAGAAGCGAGGCATCAGTACATGGCCCCCCACCAGTGGAGACACCAGCAAAGAGTGCACGCTACTTGAGTGCGATGCACGAGTTCCAGCGTCAGAGGCCTCTGAGGTTTCAAGTCAAGTCGGATTTTTAGACGGCTGGGCACTGGTTGGAGTTTGTAGAACGAGCTCTCCACACAGCTGGGACACTCGCAGACTTGATGGTGTACCTAGATGTTGGCCTCTTCCAGGGAGAAGCTGAGAGGTGGTGGAGCCACATGTTCCAGTTTTGTGACGTTATGACCTTCACCTGGGGAGACTTCGAGACCTTCTTCAGAGTGGAGTTTTTACCTACGACTCTACCCTCTGAGCGTGCTCAAGATTTGCTTCCCTTTCCACTGGGTTTTTCTTCAGCATCCGAGTCATCTTTAGGTAGGAGACAAATGATGCAGTGGTACAAGAAGACCAGACCTACAGGTGGGTGACCTCAGGTTTTAGATTCGGTTGTGCAAGGAAAACGAAACAGATCCAGTCATACGAGGAGCAGGAAGTGCTATTCAAGCGACAAGAAGGATCACATAGCACGTGACTATCCGAATCCCCGCACAGTTGATCTGTAGGAATTGGAGGATCCACTGAGACAGAGGCAGCGGCAAAATCTTGAGCAGCAACCGAGGAGTGGGCAAGGAAGTGGAGCTCTGGGAGCAGATGGACAGGAGCAGGACTAGCTCCAGACATGGATACATTTGTTCATGTTGCTTCTAGCTTTATTGATGTTTGTTTTTGGATGCTTTGTGTCTTTTTACTTTGAGCTACAGTAATACAAGACACCTTCTTAGTGGCATTTACTTTCTTGTCCTCTCTTTATGTTGTTACTAAGAGGTTCCAGTTTAAACTATTGACTTGAACCTCACTTTTGAGATTCCTACTAGAGGAAACCCAGTGACCACACACTGGTGCCGACAGTGTGACTCAACCCTTGGAGGTGAGAGTAACGGTTGGATCTCTTGGTAGTAGCGTCGAGGCCTTACAATGTCATCCGTGGTGTGTATTAGTATCATCCATGTTGGGATTGACTGTATTAGGAAAATAACGTGGTTCATCCATGGGATGAGACTAGATTTATCTTATCGGAAAAGAAGAAATCTTAGTAGCTCTTGTAGGACCAGAGAATCTAGGAGCAGATGAGGACACCTCAGAGCCGGCAGAAGTCTTATGCTGACAGAAGGTGAAAACCACTAGAGTTCAAGGATGGCGACCACGTTTTCTTACGGGTCTCACCTTGACGTGGATTATGAAGTTTTGGACGAGGCGAAAAGTCGTCTCCGCACTTCATCGAACCTTTTCAGGTACTAAGTAGGATAGGTGAGGTGGATTATCGCCTGGCTCTACCACCTCAGTTGAACCGGGTGCACGACATCTTCCACGTATCTCATCTGAGGAGATACGTGCACGAACCGATGCATATCATCAACCATGGGGAGATGGACTTTGACGATGGGACGAATTTTGAGAAGGTCCCGATGGAGATCGAGGATCGACAAGAGAGGGTCCTACATGGGTGGTTGATTCCTTTAGTGCGCATTAGGTGGCAGCACGAGAACCTCCAGTAGAGCACTTGGGAGTGGGAGGCTCAGATGCGTGCACAGTACCCACTTTTGTTCCACTAGTTTATGATGTATCTTTACGGGGACGTAAAGCCCTGAGGTGGGAGTAATGTAAAGACCTGTAAAATTCAAGGGAATTTTTTTCTTAATTTTATTTTGGATTTTACAAGAACACAGTTTCTAACGGAACCTAATTTCGAGGCTCGGTGTACCCAGAATCAATTTCTGAAGTTTAGATCAGGTACGTTCAGTGAACGAACGAGCAGGTTTTCCTAACTTTTGAACCGGTGCTCGGAATCTAAATCTGAGGGCACCGATGAAACCGCAGTGCAAGTAATTTCTTAGGAACACCTTTTTTGGAGTTACGTTTGTTCAGGTTTGGTTATTTAAAAAAAATGGTTAACTAATGAATAGAATAAAAGTTGTGCAACAATTTTTATTTTATGTTCTAAGTAGTTTAAACCTACTTATGGAAGTTGAGGTGGGACCCACTATATCCTAACCCCTCTTGATAGGATATTAGTGAGGTGGGCCCCACATGAGCCCCAACTTTTCAACTTCCTCGAACCCCCTTTATTTTTATAACACACCCGCACCCCCTTATTAAATTCCAAGTCAAATCTCACATTAATTGGACTGTTAAGACTCTTCAATTAATTCAATTAATTGAATGAATTCTTTTGAATTTCAAATGGAATGTTGGCTTGTGTGTGTTAATTAAATAAGACAAAGTCTTATTTTATTAGGGGTTGCTTCGTTGTGTTGAGAGGGAGAGTTCCATGAAGAACTTCATCTTCCTCCTTGAAGAACGTGAAGAACGCACTGACACCGATGAAGAACGCTAATTCCTCGGAGATCGATGACGCAACACCGTGTACCGCAATGCTGATAATCCTCTTCATCGCTACACCATGTACCGCGACATCGACGATTCTTACGGAGCCTCCTTCCGTGACGTCGTCTTCCGCGACATCTTAATTCTGTGATGAACCTCGTTCGACAACTTCATCTAGGTAGGGGTTAATTTTTTGTTCTTGTTTTCTTTGCCATTCAACGAATTTTATATTGGGCCGCCTATAATCATAATAACGGGAGGAGGTCGGACCACATGAACATAGCCGACCCTCCTCCCCCTTTTGATGTTGTACTTGTTGTGGCACGAGCAAAGGCAGCGCGGTGCAACGGCACCGTGCGGAAGAAAGAGGAACGAGCGAAGATGCGCGGTGCTGTCGCGCCGCGCCGTTGAGGCCGAACGAAGCCGCGACGCCGTCGCGCCGCGCCAGAGAACCATGAAGAAGCCACCGCCGGAGTGGGGTTGCAGCGGAGGGGCCTGGTGGTACGGGAAGCGGTGGCCGGAACCGCCGGCCGCCGGTGCAAGGAGGGCGGGACCCGCGGGGGGGTCCCGCGGTGACACACCGTCCGGCTTGGACGGCCGGTTTCCGAGAAAGTCGGGGGTCGTAACCCCCGGCTGAAAAATGGAGGGCCCCCCTCATGGGGGGCCGTTTCTCAAATAGGGGGGCAGCACCCCCCCTTTCCACAATGGCTCGGCCAGCACCGGGCTAGCCATTACGGGCCGCGACCGCGCCAGGCCGACCGGCCGCCCATGCCGGGCCGTGCCGCGCCGCGCTGGTTGGACCAGGCCGCGCCCACCGGTCTGGGCCACGCCCCAATGGGCAGATCCCAGACCCGGTTCGGGGCGACCTAGGGGGTCTTGGACTGGGTCAGTCCGGGCCCAAAACCCCCTTTTTCCGGATAGTTCCGTTGAAACGCCCGTATCTTGGGCTACGAACCTCCGATCGAGGCACTGTCAGTGGCGATGAAATCCTTCGATATAGTAGGTCGTTTCAGTATATTACACTCAAGGTTTCATAGAACTTTGGGTACAGCCGGGTTGGTTCGAACACGAAACCAACCGGGCCCTCTGAGCGGAAATGCTTATAACTTGAGCTCCGGACGTCCGATTGACGTGCCGTCTACTTTGTTGGATTCCTTTCAGTGATAAAAACCTTTTGGATTACTATGATCATGGTTTGGATGCAGTTGGAATACAGTTGGGTTGGTTTTGACTTAAAAAAAACCGGGCCTATGGAACGAAAAAGCCATTAACTCTCAGTCCGGGCGTCCCATTGACGCGCCGTCTGTCACGTTGAGTTCCTATCAACGAGGCGGAAATTTTCTATACATAAAATATGGTCTACGTGATAGTTGATGTATCTACCTCTTGGATCGTGGAGTGGACCCTCCCGGAACGAGCGTGCTATGTGCAGAAACCCTAGAACTGGTTGAGACTTGATGGTTACTGATCGATCGACTCAGAGTGTTTCGATAGCCCGGTGGGGAGCACTTGGTTGTAGCGGCAGACCCACGAAGGAGGAGTGCTTGGTTGTAGCAGCAGACCCTCAGTACTCAACAGAAGGACTACCTCTGTATGCTATGAGGGGGAGCACTTGGTTGTAGCGGCAGACCCATGGTGGGGAGCGCTTGGTTGTAGCAGCAGGCCCACAGTACTCGACAGGTGGAGTACTACAGTAGTCCAAGGTTAGTGGGATGCGCTTGGTTGTAGCGGCATTCCCACTGTACTCGACAGTGAATGAGTTCCCCAACAGCTATGGGTTCGATGGTGAAGAATTTTGTACTGGAATCCTCCGTGGGTTCAACGACGATGACAACCGTATTGGAATCCTCCGTGGGTTCGACGATGAAGAATTTAGTACTGGAATCCTCTGTGGGTTCGACGATGAAGACAACCATACGGGAATCCTCCGTGGGTTCGGCGGTGACGACTACTATACTTTTATCCTATGTGGGTCCCAACTTAGATGAATCAGTGGCTACATCTAATCATCTCTATCACCTTACGAATAAGTATACCTATGTGAGTTGAGTCTTGAATTTTAATAATTTTCTTCGATATGATTGACTTGCCTTCCTATGTGGATTGTGTTGTGCTTTCCTATGTGGATTGGGTTGTACTATCCTGTGTGGACGTGATCTAACTTGGGCTCAGATGTTGGAGCCGAACTGGAATTGATGACTTAGGTATATGTATGGGCATATACCTAAGTAGTGTTGGATGTTACTTCGTGATTGTATATTTCCTTTGTGGATTATCCTTTATGGATTCTGGGAGACCTTCAGGGGTATCGGGGTCCCTACTGAGTAGAGTATACTCACCCCTGCACGGGCTATGCCCGCACTACATTGTGTTGGATGCAGACGACAGACAGCGCTGATCATGGTTGAGGCTTGTAGAGCAGGTCGGTACCTGGAGGTGGACCACTGGGCGGGATGTACACGAAGCGGACGGCTGAAACCAAGGCGTTGAGGAGGCTATCTATACCCACCCTTCAGGTGGGACTTCCAGTGGATGGCTCGACATTGCCACTTTACTTTCAGTTTCTATACTTTCTTTCCAGTGGTACTTTACTTTCAGTTTAGGTTTGTATTCTGGCCCATTTACTTTCCGCACTTACTTTTGCACCCAGTTTTACTTAGTTTTTACTTCTGCTGGCTTACTCTGTTGTGTTTGTTTACTTTATAAAGGCAATGCCTTACCCTTTTTGTCGGGATTTACGCCTTTGGTGCTAGTTGCCAGCCCCTGGCCTATGGGAGGCGGGCTTGGGGTAGTCACGACATGGGCCCCGAGGACGGGTCGTGGCACTCCTAGAAGAACATATTTATTAGAAGGGATGGTTGGGCAGTTGTTAGTATTATGGTCATGTTGGTCACAAATTGTGAAAATAGAGTCAACAGTTTGAATTTCATGGACCTTACTAAGATTGATCTCCTCGACCTTCATAGTGAGTGTAGCAAGTTTCAACCTAAGGCTTTACTCTTCCCTAAGTGTGTGAATTACACCAAATTTGGGTGGCTTCTCATAGTATGGTGATGTTTCCCATTTTTGATTTTGTTCAGCAAGGCTTTCTAGATACTCGTAAGCATCATTTGGGGATTTGTTTTTGAAAGTTCCTTTACACATCATGTCAATGAATTGTTTGTTCCCCTAAACCAACCCTTTATAGAAAATTATCAATTTTTTATAAATAGAAAAACCATGGTATGGAACCATTTTTAGAGTGTCTTTAAACATCTCCCATGTTTCTTAGAATGACTCTCCCTCTTTTTCAAAAAAGTTTTGGATGCTCTTTTTAAGTGAAATTGTTTTGTGGTGGGGAAAGTATTTTTTGTAGAATTTTTTTTGTAGTTGGTCCCAAGGGTTGGTGGACGATGGTATAAAATTCATTAGAAATTTTTTATCTTGATCCTTTAAATAAAAAGAAAATAGCCTCATCTTAGCTGATTCTAGTTGATGTGGGGTACACATGGTTTCTACAATTTCATTGAACTCCTTAACGTGAAGGTAGAGCATTTTGGACTCCATTCCATGGAATGTGGGAAGGTGGTTTAGGACATGGGGTTTAAAGATGTAGTTAGAATATCCTAGGTAATTGTGTCTAATGTATGAGGGGTCATTGGTCCAGGCGGGTATGAGGTATTCATTCATGGTTTGATAGACTACATTCCCCATGTTTGGGGCTACCTTATTTGAATTTCTATTTTGGTTCCCACCCGAGTTTACGAGTTGGTTTCTTTGAAGACCTTCCATTGAAATGGGATCAATTTTAGACTCTAGAGTATTTGGAAGATTTTGATCTAATATAAATATTTCATATGGTGTACTTGACTCTCCAACCCCAGGACTATCCACCCTAACTAGACAGTTTGATTGGTTACGGGTGTAGGTAGACATGCGCCAAAAGAAAAAAAAAATAAGAAAGGGAAAAGATAGGAGAATTTGGATGATAATAGAAGAAATGGGGGATAATAGAATGGGTGTTGAGATTAATTACTTGTGTCCTTGAAAACGACACCAAAATTTGGTCTCGCCCAAATTTACCCAAGTTTTTAGGGTTAAGCGGTTGCTTGTAGTTTAACTTATGTTTTCGAATCCTCAAAGACCTAAGAAGTAACCTACAGACAAGTAAATTATATGGATTGTTTTTGGCTATGAAGTGGAAAACTTGGTTTGATTTTAGATGGTTTTAAGTTAATTATAAGAGACTTAACTTAATTTAATTTAAAAGAATGAGTTGATCCTAGGTTATCACTTGGGGTGGATTAGATGCATTCCTTTTTCAACTATTTCAATTTCTTATATTTGAGATGGGTTCATTTAAGAAAATCAAACAACATCATCACTTACTAGTTTAATACCTACACACTTTAGTACTAATCACCTATACACATGAAGGATAAAAGTTTTGAGCACTTCAAGGCAAAGGTTAGTATTATCACTTGAAGTTTGTGCCCTTAAATTCAACAAGGACGAAGGAGTTTGAAGATATTCAAACAAAATTTACAATTAAATGAAGTGATTAGAAATTAATAGAGTGAGAAATAACATACAATACATCCTCTTTCTACTCCCTTGGATAAACCCATAAGTGGGTTATCCCTCTATTGATTTTATGGTTTCAATGGAAGCAGAAAGTAGACTCATAAGGGTGGAATTGGAGAAGTAAAAAAAATACAATGAAATAACAATAATTCCACTGTTGTGTGATAATTTCACAATGTTTAGTATGAATAAATTCACATCTTGAACCAAAAGTATCAACATGATATGAATAAGAAAAAAATAACAGTAGAAGAAGAAATTGTATTAAGAAACTAATATGAATTTAACAACTTACATGAGAAAGACAAACTTAAGGAAACAAATTCACAGCATAAAATTACAATTAAAAAAAGAACCTAAGATCATTAAATCCTCCAACAACACTTCTTTAAATACTAATTTTTGAGTATTGGGTTGAGCCTCCAATAGTTAAAGTCATCCCACTTGAGGATGGTAGGCTTAGGGTGGTGGAAATATTGTGGAACTTAGACTTTTCCACTCATGACCTGAAGTGGAAGCCAACTTTCATACACTAAACAGACGCATCAAAATGACCTTCTAGATGAAAGAATTATAGTGGGACATAGCATAAAAAAATGTATCTACGGATGTCTCATAACCTCTTGTAAACTTTCAACCCAAATGGAATTTTGGTTTGAGAGATATTATCCGAATAGTAGTATGTTTTTCTGGACCACAGAATCTGGACAAGAATTTTATCTCCAACTTGAGCCGCCTGGAACCCCATTAAAAACTCAGAATTAGGTTTGGACAGTGTTTAATGAAATATTTCCAATGATTTATTCTATCATTAGTTAAATTTTCATAATTATTGGGCTTGTATATTGGCCGTTATAGTTGTTTTATTGGGCTACTGTCCAATTCACTTCACCCAAAATGTTGTTTTTTTAAGTTCAACTCTGGTGGTCTTCAAATATGAATCTTCAATTACTCCAAAAGTATGAATTTTTACCAATGTAATCAGAAAAATAAAATTTAAATATGAAAATAAAATCAAGATCATTAGGTACTTTAAATGATGTTAAAAAATGTACCATGTAATAGTGCATTTTAAGAAGGAATTACAATTATAATAGGAAATAATGTTCAAAGTGAAGAATGCACTAAACTTGTGTTTATAAATAATAAAGAACATGAATATTATATATATTAAAAATGAATATTATCTGAATTTAGTGGAAAATTACCTACCTCCAAATAAATATCCTTCCTCCAGTTATCTATATAACTTTTATGCATATTATGAAATGTTCTCATGTGTTTCAGAATCAACTAAAAATTTTCTACCATCTCTTCTATCAATTCTGTTCCTATAAAATTCCTTTCACCTACTTTATCCCAAAAAAGATAGATTTTGACACCGATTTCCATATAATAATTCAAATGGTTCCATCTGTATACTATTGTGAAAACTGTTATTATAAAAGAACTCAACAAAAGAAAGATTTTGATCCCAAATTCCATAGTAATCCCGTGAACAAGAACATAACATATGCTCCAAGGTCTGAATTGTTTGTTCTGACTTCCCATTTGATTGAGGATGAAAAGTTTTACTGATATTTAATTCAGTTTTTAATGAATTTAGAAGGCCCTTCTAAAAGGTATAAGTGAACCTAGGCTCACAATCAGATACAATGGAGACGAGAACTCCATGTAACCTAACTATCTCATTAATATACATTCAAGAAAGTTGATATAGATATAGAGTATCCCAAATAGAAAGAAAATGAGAGGATTTGGTCAATAGATCAATAATAACCTAGATTGCATTGTTACCTTGAGAAGTATTTGGTAATCCCACTATAAAATCCGTGGATATATTTTCCCATTTCCACTCCGGCACTGGTAAAGGATGAAGCATCCCTTTCGGTAACTGCCATTATTATTTAACCTATTGATAAGTCAAACAATTAAAAATAAAGTTAGAAATATATCTTTTTATTTCGTCCCACTAGTAATACTCCCTAATATCTCTGTACAACTTAGTACTATTAGGATGAACTAAAAATAGAGAACTATAAACTTCACATAATAACTCTTTCTTAAACTGTGAATCACATGACACACATAATCTATTTACAAGCCCCAAAAAACAATCTTTATTAATGTTAAATTCAGGTAACTTACCCTTATGAACCAATTCTATCCTTTCCTGTAACTCACTGTCTTCTTTTTTCACTTTCATAATTATATTTGATAGATATGATTTCACTACCACCTAAAATAAAATATAGGAATTCCCTGCACCAACAACTTCCATTCCAAAATTCATCAAATAAAAAACCAAAGGATCTCATTCCAAATGTTTCATGGTTAAGGTAGCATTACTATTTCTACTCAATGCATCAACCACTTTATTTTCCTTTCTTAGATAGTAATAAATCATGCAATCATGATCCTTGATTAATTCCAGCCATCTCCTCTATATCATGTTTAATTATTTTTGAATGAATATATAATTCAAACTTTTGTGATCAATATATATTTCATATTTTACACTATAAAAATGATGCCTCCAAATTTTTAATTAAAAAACAAAATCAGCTAATTTCAAATCATGTGTAGGGTAATTTAACTCATGAGGTTTCAACTAATGTTAAGCATAAAAAATTACCTTATCATTATGAATTAGGACACATCCAAGTCCTTTAAATGATGCAATACTGTATATAAAAAAAATCAATATTCCTGGAAGACAGGGCCAAAACTAGAGCATTTACCAATATTCTTCTCAATTCCTAAAAACAATAATCACATTTTTTTGTCCAGATGAAATCAACTCTCTTACGTGTTAGCTTAGTTAGTGGGTAGATAACCAAGAAATGTTTTCAAAAAACCTCTGGTAATAACCTGCTAATCCATGAAAACTATGAATCTCTATGAAATTGGTATGTCTTGGACACGCTTCAACAACTGTTGTTTTAGAAGAGTCAACAATTATTCCATCTTTATAAATAATATTTCCAAGGAATGAAAATTTTTCAAATAAAATTCACTCTTAATAAAAATTACATATATTTTATTTTCTTTTAGGGTTTTCAAAACAGTCTTTAAGTGACTTTCATGTTCCTACTGGCTTTTAGAGTATACCAAAATGTCATATATAAACACAACCATAAGCTAATCCAAAAAACTGATGAAGGACTCCATTCATGAGATTCATAAATATATTAGGTTAATTATATAACCAAAAGGGAATAACTAAAAACTCATAATGCCCATATCTTATTTAGAAATCTATATTTGGAATGTCATCCTCCTTTACCTTCAGCTGTTGGTACCCGAATCTCAAATAAATCTTTGAAAAATACTGAGTTCCCTGGAGTAGATAAAACAAATCATAGATATGAGGAATAAAATACTTGTTCTTAATAGTGATGTTATTCAATGATCTGAAATCAATATATAGTCTCATAGAACCATCTTTATTTTTCAAAAATAAAATTGGAGCACCCCATGGTGAAGTGCTGGGTCGAATGAAACCTTTATCAAGTAATTCTTGCAACTTTTTTTTTCAATTCCATCAGTTCTACTTGATCCATTTTATAAGAGGGTTTAGAAATATTTTTAGAATCTGGCACTAAATTAATAGTAAATTCAACCTTCCGATTGGGAATAATACCAGACTATTTATCAAGAAAAACATCTATGAATTCATTCACTACTGGAATGTCACTAGTCAAAACTGTTTATTTCTTTTCAACAACATGAGCCAGATAAAATTCAATTCCATATTTAATCAATCTTTAATCTTCTTGGTATGTCATCAAAGGTATTAAATCATTTAATAAAACATTATCATCTTTACAATATATTTTAGGATGATAAACTGAAATCTAATCCATACCCAAAATGATATCAAATTCCACTATGGGAAGTTCCACAAGATTTTCAAGAAAGGAAATCCAACTAATGATAATAGGAAGATTCCTATAAATCTTGGTTGCTTTAATTCTTCTACCTGGAGTCTTTACCAAAAGTTCTATATCACATTCATGAGGTACTATTTCCAATTTACTTGAAAAACTCTTAGAATTGAAAGAATGTGAAGATCCAAAGTCAAATAGAGTACTGGAATATTTTGAAGAAACTTGTAACATAACTTTCACCACTTAATTTGATAGTCCCACACCCACCGTAGTAGTAAAAAATGATTTTTCCATTATCTTATGCTTTAGATGTTTTTGGTTTCCACCTTGGGTAATCAACTTTGGACACACATTGGCATAATGTTCTATCTCATTGCAACTAAAACATCTTACCGCTGGGTTTTCATTTCCTTCCTGATCATCTTACTTATAGTTACGAGTAACAGGACCAATATTACCACATTGTAAGCACTTCCTAGAATTTAAGAGGCGTTCCCTAGGATGATTTTACCACACTTATCACAATTTGGAAATTTTGTTTTCTTACCTCCAGAATTCATTGATGACTTCTTTCCTATTTATTGTTAATTGGATTGATTATTTTGTTTTATCTCATGGAAAAAAAAATCATCAGAAAACTCCATTTCTACCTTCTCACCACATTATACAAGTTTATAATATCTTTTGTACTCATGAGAAGCTGGAAACCTTCGATATTTCGGCTTAAACCCCAATTAAAACTGATTTATCTTACTATCAATATCCCGGATAAAATTTTGGGCATACCTTGATAAATGTGTGAACTTTTATTCATATGAAGCCAAAAAATTTTCCTCCTTTTGTCTTAATTCCAGAAATTTATTTTCCATACTAATTCAAACAACATTAGGAAAATATTTCTCAAGGAATATATTTTAAAATCCATCTAATTATGTGGCTTCAATATCTTCACTTCCTCTGATATTTTTAATCATTAACCACCACTAATCGGCTTCAACTTCAAAACGATAAACAACAAGACTAACCTTTTTATTTTCTAAACACCCCATAACATCAAAAAAAATTTTCCAGTGATTTAATCGACCCTTCATCTTGCATAGGGTCAGATGATCCTCTGAATGATGGGGGATGTTGCCTCATGAAATGATCCATGATGAAATATTCCTCTGCAATTGGTTGAGTTGATCTCATGCAAGAACGCAACCACCATTTATCGCCTAATTCAACTGAGCCATCATTGAAAATACTATTTAGTTCTGATTCCAACCACTCTAGATGTTGATTTGGAAGGTCATTTCCCTATGTATGCCTTTACAACATAGCTTCCCTATTTTCTCTACGGATAACCATTCCGAACAAACATATCTTAGATGAAGCAACCTTGTAATCTTCAAATGCTATATAATTTTGAACATAAAGTAAAAAAAATTTATGGATATTATATTAACAATATTCTAAATCCTAAAGTTTTATAAACTGACCTCCGATACCAACTATAAGGCCTCGACCTTAAAAATTACTTAATATTAAGGTAAGTCAACAATTGACTTTAATTCACTTGGAATATCTTTTCAGGTTTTGAGCTTTAGAGAATTAGGTCATAACTGATACATAGAAACTTAAATATTACAAGTCAACACTTATAATCAATATCCATTTTTTTTATAAAATGAAAACTCTTTAAAAAGAAACATGGTATCATTTTATGTTTTAATAGTATAAATTTTCCTGATCCCATCCTTCAATCTATTCTTATTTAAGTCTTGTGAAAACATTTCAAAAGTTGGGATGAGTATAGAAATCTCAGTAAGGGTTACATAAAGAATGAAAACAGTTAGTCTTGCGAAAACATGTAAACTATGAAAAATTTATCATAAAGTAATAGTTTTCACCTTTAAGAAGTAGTAAATATACTTCACTGAATATAACCTCATTTCATTCTTTTTTTATAACCAAAATATTTCCATAAATCCCATATAAAGAAACATATAACATATAAAGGTAACTTTCTATATAAACATTATTAAATAGAAGAACTATATGGTCGACTTCCACACATATCACTAAATAGAATATCCATACAAAAAAATTCCATACCCAATGCATTGGAGGTTATAACGTAGCCACCCATACTTGGTTTATCACAAAACCACTAATCTTTGGTTTAACATGTAACCACCCATATTTGGTTTATCACATAACCACCTGTCAAACATACAAGTACCATTAAAAAATCATAACACATGAAAGATTTCAATTATCAACACTTCACTTATAAAATTTCATTTACAAACACAAGAGATAATTTCATGATATTGACATAGTAAATCCACTATAAAAAAATTCCATTTTAGCCACATACATTAAAAAAATTCCTTTTTTTAGTTTAGTAAAAAAATTTATAGAAAAAATATTCCCCTTGAATGAAATTAATAGTCAAAGGGTTTTATTATACACATTATAGAAGAATCCGGGGTATAACATCAAAATATGCCTCGATGAAAGGAGATTGAGATAAAGACCCTTTCCCCGAATCTGACTGGTCTCATTCCTCATTTATATTCGAAAATAATAAACTTAGGTTAATTTCTATGTGATTGATAACCTTTTTCAAGTTTATAATTCCTTTTAAATCACTTATAAAATTTTTATAAAAATTACATAATTATTTAAGTTCATATCATACATTTTGTCGATATTCGATACTTGAGTTGAAAATGAACTTGTTTTGATGTAAATTGTCTATGTAGTCAAAAGTCCATCATATACAAAATATTATTCACTATTTAAATATAATATATATTTGGTATAATATTATTCACTATTTAAAAAATGAAATGCACCATTCATGGAGACGGTAGGTTGTACGTATGCATGAACACTACTTTCATTTCCTTGTCATATTAAAAGAATAATAACGAAATGATATAAAATTATAATATAAAAAATATATTATATTTATGTCATTTATGTATTATAGGTGTAATAAAACCACCCTTTATACGTTCCATGTATAGCAGAAATGAGTCACAACACTTTTAGTGGGCGGTAGTCCACACTTCCTCAAACGAAATTATCATATTTACACAATGTGGAAAACATAAAGGTATGTTATAAATAAAAATTAGATAGGCATAGAGACATTATAAATATAATATATATCATATATAAATATAGTTACATCATAATTACCTCCATGAGAGGTGGTAGGATAAAATTGAACAATCATCGTTGAGTGAGGCAGTAGTTCGCCGTAAACAGAAATAGTATGTTCGTATCCATTAAATGGTGGTGTGTGTAAGTGTAGTTAGAATACATCTCATAATAAAATCCTAGTATATTTTGGATAATTTTTTTTATTTAATCATTGAATAATAAGAGCATAGGGAGTGGATAAGGAAAAATAAAGGAACGAAACTTGAGAGAACACGTTATCTCTAAATCGGGTAACTTATTTTGATTTGAGCCAAGAGTCATCCTTGAATTTACTTTTGACCAAAGTAAGGATTATAGGAGTAAGGGAGGTATTTTGGGAGCTTATTTGATCATATTTTGGATTATACAAGGGGTTTTAGTGGTTTGAGTAACTGGGTAGAGGTGGTGGCCTTTTTTAAGAGGGAGGGGGGACATTTTAGGAAAGTATTGAAATATTATTTTATTATAAATTTATTTTCAAATAGTAATTGTTAAAAAGTAATATATTTAGAGATAAATATGTTTATGGGTCTAGATAATATCAACCAATATGTTTCATATAAGTTTAGGTCACAAAATTAACCTTATCTTTTAGCTTTAACCCTAGTTATAAACATTAACTCTTACCATGTCTTCTTGTATTTTCACAATATATGGTTACTATAGTTACTATAAAATGCCAATAGATTCACAAGTGGACTATTAATTATATTTTTAACATTATATAAGTCAGTTTTATGAAAATTATATTTTTATTACTATTATATCATTTAATTAAATAGTATTTTTTAAAAAACTCATTTATGTCAATTTTCACACTATTTAGTAATTGATTTTTGTTAAAGTCATAAAAAATTGATTCCTTAGAAAGAAAAGATTTAAATCAAATATAAATTTTCATAATCATAAAAAAAATTCAGGCATTTCATCGAAATACTCAAAGTAATTTTTTTAATATTTATAATATCATTTATTTGAATTTTTATTAATAAGGTAATCATTGAATCATCATTGTGTCATAAATAAATATATTTATTTAATGACTAAAAATTATAAATATAATACCATGTTGTAGAAAATATTTTTATATTTCTAATGACTATTTATAGTCAAATAGATCAATTATATAACCCCACCTTAAAGTTATTTTAGTTAAAAGATACATGTTTATGTTATATTTATCTTTACTTTTAATTAATTATTATAACATGTCATTTTCACAACAAAGTGGCTTCTAAATGTCAAAAGTTTTGAATAAGGATTGTTTTGGTCACCCATGAATCATCCAACAGGATTAGGACACATGTTAGGGTAGTTTATATTATTATAATAATATTTTTTACCCTTATTTACCTAATTTACCCTTTAACCATGGTGAATAAAAATAATTACTGATGTTACTATTTATAATGTCTAAAAATAAAAGTTAACTATTTAAAAAATTTGAAACTTTTGATTAAAATTATGGAATTAATTTTTCCAAATTTAAAACATAGAATTGATAAAAATTAATTTAAAATTAATTCTTGTTGTCAAAACCAGATAGCGTGTTTTTAAGAAGTAATAACTATCAAAATATTGACATGTGTTTATGTCTAATTTCAATGTTCTATTACTTACAATAACAAAAATTGGATTAAATGATAAAAAAATAATCTAACTACACTTTAAAACCAATCAAAAGAACAATCTAACTATATAAATAAATTATATGAAAAGAAATTTTTGAATTAAAATGCAATATTTTTCACTATTCATTAAAATATTAATTTTATCATAAAAATACAAAAATTTCAACCGAAGTAAATCTTGATGTCCTGATTCTAAATAATAAGTTTATTTTTTTAAATAAAACATATAAAAGTGAAAAAACTAGATTTAATAATGGTTCTCCATCAAAAGGCGGTTAAAACAGTCTTTTAAAAATATGAGAGTTTTTTATACTTAAAATTGGATTCATTATAATTTAAGCCACAAAAATTTATTGGATAAAAGTAAAAAATTTAAAAAACATTTATAATAATATTTTAGTTAGTTCTATTTATTCCTGCAAATATTACTCCTAGGCGTTAACTACCATTTAAAATAAAAGATTATTTTTTGTTATAACGCAATGTTGTGTGCAACGTAAGATTTATGAGAAACCCATTGTTGCGTATCAAGTAAGCTATCAGAAAAAGTGTCCCATTTAACATAAAATTAATATCTTATTTATAAATATTAATATATATGAAAAAGTATTATTCTATAAATACCTGGGATGTTACATCATCCGCTGATAGCTTTCAAATTATATAACTTCAATATAGTTTAAAATGTTGTATATTTAGTACAATCAGTATAGAATAGTCTCTTAGAACAACTATTTAACTTCTAAAATAACTTTGGACAATCAAAAAGGTTATATTCAATTTCAATTTTCATTTCTTCTATGTGATCTCCATCATCATTTACACTGGTATTCATATCAAATGATCCATAAACCATAGTATCATCCCAATTGGTGTGCATGTTCAATTTTTTACTTGTGTTTAGTCCCACATTTGTAGCTCTGATCTATTCCATGACAAATCAAATTTTCTTCCAACTCTTCCCGACTAAATTTTCTTAAATAAAAACAATGTAAACATAGACAAAGGATTTGAGAAGGGTTGTATGCATGCTATATTGTAGACTTGATGGACTCTTTAACTCCATCTTCACACTCTTTTGTCAAAAGATTATCTTCCATCCTTTTTCGATTCACATCCATCCTATTTGGTTAATAAAATATTAATTTTTTATAATAAATATACAAATACACATAAGATATTCGTTATCAAAGGCATAAGTTATAGAAAATTCTAATAAGGTAAACCCAACATTTGATTGTTTCAAAGAATTTTAGCATTCTTGGAATAAAATGGGTAATTTAATTTAAGAAAAGAAATACTCCACTATGTTAGGTTTTATACTTTTAATTCATCCAAAGTTGAAATTTATATAAAACTTTCATCCTAATCAGCTCATCTCCCAAATATCTATCATTTCATTTTATTTTTTGACACTCATCAACCATCTATTATGGACTTGAACCTACATTGATTGAAATACTCTAAGCAGTAGTCATCCATGGGATGACTACTACTCAAAGTATTATAAGAAACATAAAAGATATGGTAGATGATTTTGATGAAACAAATTGATATTTTAACTATTTCGTAGATAAAGCTAACGAGGATGTCAATTTTACTCCATTGTGGTCTATTAAAGGTGTAATTACTTCCATTTTGAGAATCATACCATTGGAACAAGTTATTAACTCGTGGCCTATTAAAGGTGAAATTGGGGGGGGGGGCATACACATTATTATCTATGATTCAAGGTGTCTCATTGGGGACATGTTATGATATATGAATCCTTGGGGCCTCTATGAATTCTATATTTATAAGAGAAATCCAACTTTTAATAATTTCAATAGTCTAACTATGACCAGTCCTAACTCTATTAAAATGACTCATTGATTCTTTCTTAAATACTCCAAACAAATGAAAATATAATATAGGAAATTAAGGAGTAATAATAAACCCAAATATGATAAAAAATAATAATAAACTCTCATTCCATCAACTAAAAGATATAAAAATGTATTGATAAAAAATTTTAATATATAAAGAGTTATTTCATATACATGGATGATAATAAAAGATTCCCAGGGGTGGAATGAATAAATGTAGACCTAAAGTGAATAATACCTAAAAATAATTTCTAATATTTACTCCAATATATATATAATTTGATAACCTCTATTCTATTTTTTGGAATGAGTGATGTAACAATTCATGGAATTATTACATTTAATATTAATTCTATATCAAATATTTGAAGACATATCAAAATTATAATTTCAATATCAATTTAAAATCGATAAGGAATGGAAAAAATAACCTAATAATGATAAAGGTTTTAAATGACTCAAAATTATTAGTTGATAAATTACTTCAAGAATCATGTCTACATAGGTTGAAAATAAGAATTATTTTCAAGAAGATGAAGAGTAGACTTTATTAGAAAAGTTCATTTTCCTAGACACTATGGGTTCTATGGTTATTTTGGGTACATAGTATAAAATTTTAGTCATAATGAGATCTATAATAGTAATTATATATGACATAGAGGTTTTAAGTTAAAGGGGAGATATACCACTCTTACAAAAATAGTTTTGAAAATGAGACGAATCTCCATAAGTAAAATTGGATTATGAATTTAAACCATTGAATGAACTCTGTTGAACATGTGATAAATTAAATAGTTGTATGAAGGATTGTCAAGATTTTTTAAAAACATAGATGAATGCGAAGAAATAAGTAAAAATTTATTATGTGAAAAGGAATTTAATATAATAGGAATTTATTATTGATTCCACACTAAAAATAAACATCCTTTTATATTATATATTAGTTTTTAATCTCATATATGACATGTAAATTAATTTAATTAAAGTTTTTTGAAAATTTCCAAGGGTAATCATTATTTTATAAAATGGTGGACCTATTAAGATAAATTATTTGCATTTAAAAAGATGCTGTAAATAAAGGGAAATGTTGGAGAATGATCTATTTTTAGATGGATTAATATAAAAAAACATAGTATTTATTAGATGTGTGATGAAGGAAATTATTTAATTTTTAAGAATTATTTATGAGTGGGTTATCATTTCAATGATGGATATATCTTTACAAAGGTATAAAAAAATAATGGAACCATATTTTAATTTGGGGTTAGTAAAAATTTATAGTATTTATGTTTGAAAGAGGAAATTTATTTGTGGGAGTAAAAATTGATCATATTAGATAATGAGACATTTATATACTTCCTTAAAAAGGGTAGGTTGAGATGATTTTTTAATGATAAGAAAAAATCAATAGATATTTTTTTCTAATTAGAATGGGGAAATTGTTAATGACTAAAATAATAAATTATAGATTTAAATAAAACAACCCTCCTCAAAATATAAATCGATGTATTGTGATAAGTATTTAATTTCACTGGTTTATAATTATACTAAAATCATATTCATTATTTTTTAGTCATATATATTTATAGAATTCTCTAAATAGGATTGCAATTTTAAGAATAAGTATTAAGAATGAGTTTCATCATGTGGTAAAGAAGTCGATATTAAATTATGGAATTATTTTCAAAGCGGTGCGACCTCAATGAGGCGTGCCAAAGGCATGCGTGCACCCCTCATGGAAACTTTAGAGTTCCTGTAGCACAAGACGTGGTAAATATACACCACGAGATTTTGAAATAGGGGGATAGGGTGGAAGATATCATATGTACATGGGTTGTGGGAATCGAGGGCACCCCGATAGAAATCAGGGGTGGTGACAGATAGAATGAAAATAAAAAAAAATAAAAATAGATAATGCCAAACAAGCAATCAACGAGTGAGGAGGGGAAAATAACATACCTTGGATTGAAGCTTTGAATCATCTAAGGGAATTTAGATATATTTCCAAACCTAGAATTCATTGGAGCCTTGGTTTCAATCAACCCTTGAATCGTTCGAGCATTATACTCGAGCCTTGGAATTGTTCAAGCCTTGATTCAAGCTTGGATTTGAGTAGGAGGATCGCTGATAATAGGTGGCTTCCACAGAAAGCATCAAATATCACAACTGGTTCACGACTAGCGAGGTTTCTTAAAATTGATCTGGACACTTTTACTAGAACATCCAAAAAAGTGTTGATAGTGATGCCGTTTATCAAAGAATATTACTTAAGCGCTCATAAAGGATTTATAATTATAATTATAAATATTTTTTGTAAATATATTTATATAATTATTTATATATTTAATAAATTTATATAAATATAAATATTGTAAATATATTATTTATTTAAATATATTTATTATTATTTCATAATTATTTAAATATATAATTATTTGTTTATAATTATATAATTACTTTTAAAAAAAATATTCATATATTTACATATTCATATCAATATGTATATTTATATTTATATATATATTTAATATATATATATAAATATAAATATAATTAATATATTAATTAATTAAATAAATTTATTATAATTTTATAATTATTTAAACATATATTATTTATTTTTATTTATATAAATACTTTTTTAAAAAATAATATCTATTTATTTATAATTATAAATATATAAATGTATAAATATATAAATATACATTTATAAATATATTTATTTATAAATATTTATTTACAAATATATTTTTAACATTATTAATGAATATTTAATTTTAAGTTCATGCTTGTTAAAAATGAGTGAAATTGAATAATTAAAAACGAGTACACTTTAACAACGTTGAAAAACTTGATAGAATTTATTAATCAAATATAAATTAATAAAAAAATATGGATATATATTGAAATAAAGATGAATACATTTTGAAAATAATAAAACATAGTCAATAAATAAATTTAAAATAAATAATATAAATTGATTAAATTCCCAAAAAAAAACTACTAAAAATGAATTAATACCTAATTAACTGTAATAAAATTAAAAATTAATAAATAAAATTTACCTATTAAAGACATCATATATTAAATGTATCTTGTTATAATGAAATTAAAAAATGAAAACTAAAATTTGAATATATTACATAATTATTAGATGTTTGTGTGTCTATATAAGATTTCACTAATTACATAAATATTTGTGTGTGTGTATTGTATATAAAAATGCATTAATTATGTATATGTATTTAAAATCAATATAACACACATTTGATATATGTTAAATTGAAAAATCAAATGACATTCAATTATGTCCTTTACTCAGTGTAATTATTTAGTATTTTTTATTCATATTAAATTTTAATAATAAACCATTCTTCATTAAATATATGGCTATTTAATGCAAAACCTAAATATTTTGTATTATATAAATTATATTTATATACATTCATATATATATATATCAATATATTGAATATATAATATTTATTAATATTATAAATAATTATTTAATGAATAATTTATTTAATATTTTTCTTAATTTACATATTTTTTATTTTCTATTTATTTAATTTTTATTTAGATATATGTATATATTTAATATATACTATTCTTTACTATTTATAATTTAAATATAGTATAATCAATTTATTAATTTTTATTAACAATTATTTAATTAATAATTTTTTTAATAATTTTTTTAATAAACTCATTTTCATTTTTTATTTATTTAATTATTTCATTTTATTCAGGACCTTTATCAAGGAAAAAAAGAACTGATAAAGGATCCCTTTATCAGCACTAAAAGTAAAGTGCAGATAAATGATACCTTTTATCAATGCTAATGAAAAGCACCGATAAAGGTTACCATTTATCGACACTTTTTTCCAGCGCTGATAAAGGACAAAGCTGTTAAATGCCTATTTTATAGTAGTGTTACAACTTTTTTTTACAAGGGATAGAAGATTGAATGATGAAGGTTAGGTGGTAACTACTACCCTCAAATTATAAGGCCCCAGCCTTAAACCTTACTTAATCTTGAGTTATTACAAGATTACACATTGAGGATCTTTTCGGGTTTATAGTTTTAGAGAATTAGATCATAAAACTTGCATTACATTCCACATATAAACAAAGTGGTTACATAAAGATAGTATTCTACATTCCCATCAATGGAAACATTTTTAAAATAAACATGGATTCTTTATTGACACTTCCTTTACACTATCATCATATCATGTACCTTTCCCTTGACCTGTGAAAAACATTTCAAAAAACTTGGGATGAGCATAAAAAGCTCAGTAAGGGATATAAAAATATGGAAAGGAAACATGGGTACATATATACATAAGGATGAGATCATACTTTACCCATAAAACATAAGCACTTTAACATACCTCATAAAATCATGAATAAATCATAGAAATCATAAGACATAAAGGTAACTTGAGGCATTCATAACATCCTTACGTAGGGAGTAACCCTCTTGGTTACGTTTGGAATACCCATCACAGTATATTCCCTAAATCTCTTCGGAGAAACCTTAACGTTTCACTCCTTCGCGTTACCCAATGCATTGGAGAGCTATATCGGGCTCACCCGCCCTTAGTTTATCACGGAACCACCCGTTTTCATAATAATGCCCAAGAACCTCAACACAATCATATCACATAAAACATGCATAAAGGAAACATAACATTCCCACATTTCAATCACAAGATATCAATACAACACATTGATATATAAAACATTATGAAAACCATTTTCGATACCAAAATAAAAGAAAAGTAAAACATGGTATTTATTTTTCTTTTAAAAAAAAGGTATGGCTTGTAGAGGAAGCTGAAACTCAAATAACGGTCATGACGGTGGAGAAGTCGTTGTCGCCGCATACGTACGACAAAAAAATTTCCTTTTGTCATTTAGTAAACGCTTCGTATAAAAAAATATTCCTTTTGAATAAACGTAAAAGTCAAAGGGGTTTATACACCGTATAAAAGAGGGTTGTGTATAAAACAAAATATGCCTCAATGAAAGGAGATTGAGACGAAGTCCCATACAAAGATCATTTTTAAAATAAAATAGATCTATTATGTGTATTCACTATAAGTACACATAAATAAAGTACAAATACAAGATAGGTCATAATAATATCATGACATAATTTGAAAGTAGGAGAATAACCCAAAGAATGGTAATTGGGTTAAGAAATTCCCTTACCTCGTATCCGACTTAACCCGACCGTTCTTTAATCTCCTGAATAATAAACTTGAGTTAATTTCTACTTGATTAAGAACCTTTTTTAAGTTCATTATTCCTTTTATATCACTTATTACCATGTCATGAACACTATGTAATTATTTAAGTTAATAACGGTCATTTTGACGATCATTGGTACTTGAGTAAAAAATAAGCCCTTTATAATTACATGTTGTTCATGTATCCATTATATTCATAATGGTATTCATGATGTAGATATCATATATGTCATATATATCCAGTACATGTATGTATTTATAATATTACATAATCATTTAGAGGTAAGAAATGAAATGCACCGTTCATGGAGACGGTAAGCCGTACGTACGCATGAACGCTACTTTCATTTCTATTTCGTATTTTATAGAATGGAATCATAATGATATAAAGGTATATTATAATTCCAGTATAATATCATATATAATATCATAGTTCCATCCTTTATACGTCCCACATATGGTATTTAACGAATCAACTCACTTTAAGGGGGCGGTAGTCCGCACTTCCTTAAATGAAGATATCGCGTTTACCCATAATGGAAACCATAAAGGTATACCCAAAATGAAAAATACAGAATCTTAAGTAAAACATAAACATATTATATATCATATATAAATATAGTGACATATTAATGGCCACCTTTGAAGGTGTTAAAAGAATTTTGAACAATCATCGTTTCGGGAGGCATAAATTCACCATCCACAGAAACCGTATGTTCTTTAACCATTAGATATAGGTGTGTGTAAGTGTAGCTTGAATACTTATTATAAAAACATCCTAGTATATTGACGATACTGGATTTGTTACAAAAGAAATAAATAAAAAGAGTTTAGGGGGTTGGAGAAGAAAAATAAAACAAACGGACTCAAGTGAAGACTTTACCTTAAAATCGGGTAACTCCCTTTGGTTTGAGCTCAAAGGCTTCCTTGGGAAGCCTTCTGCCCAAAGTGAGGCTTCAAGGAGTAATAGAGGGAAGTGGAGAGACAAAATGGGCAGGGTTTGGCCAAGCCAAAGGCTTTGGGAGTGTGGGTAATGAGGTAGAGGTGGGGGCCTTTTATAAGAGGAGAGGAGGGACACTCTTGGAAAGTAAAGAAATATTACTTTATTTGAAAATGAGTTTCGGATTTAAATGGTCCCACATTGATATAATTATAGGATAATGTGATAAGGGTTCGAAATACACTCATCCAATAGGTTTTGGACATGTTTAGGTTTTAGATATTACATTATCTTTCCATTTTATTTAAATCGTTAAATAATGATGTCATCGCTGCATCATCATGATGTCATAAATAATTTATTTTATTTAAAGTCTAAAAATTATAAAAAAAATACTATGATGTAGGAAATCTTTTTATATTTCCAATTACTCTTTATAATAAAAAATATAATCTCTATAACCCCATGTAAAAATTGTTTTCGTAAAACATATGATGTTTGTGTCATTTTTACTTTTACATTAAATAAAAAGTTATTTATGTCATTTCCCAACCAAAGTGGCTCCATGGGGTCCCCAAGTTGACCCATGGCTTTTCTTGGTCGGCCATGAAACAACAAATGATGGTAGGACATGTTTCAAGCTCATCTAATTTTATTAAATAATTATTTTTACCTTAAACTACACTAATTACCACTAATCGCGATTAAGAACTTAAAAGTTACTATTCACCAAAAAAATTATTTTAATCTCATTGAACCACATTTTACTTCTTAATGACAACCATGTATGTCGGATTTTTGAAATTCAAAACACAAAGGTGGAAAAATTTCATTTAAACGGAAAATCAGTTTTTATAAGTACCACTTAGTGGTTTCACTATTCATCAAAAATTGAAGTTTTTCAGAAAATTACCAAAAATTCACCCTAAGCTATATTTGATATTCAGAATTCAAAAATGAAGTCTATTTTAAAAAACTAAAAACATATAAGTCACATTAATTAATTTAATAATTAATTCCCGCTGTCAGAGCAAATAACATGTTTTTATAAAACAATAAGTATCAAAAGATTGACACCAATTTAAGTCTAATTTTGAAAGTGAAATTGATTCCAATGACCACCATTGGATTAAATGGTAAAAATATTTTCTAATTTCACTTTAAAACCAATTCAAATGATAATCTAATCATATAAATAAATTAGATTAAATAGAGGTTTTGAATTAAAATGCAGTATTTTTCACTATTCATTAAAAAAATGAACATTGTCAGAAAAATACCAAAAATTCACACAAGGTAAATTTTGATGTCCCAATCATAAAGAATAAGTTTATTTTGACAAACATATTTTATAAAATTTTCAAAATATAGATTCAAAAATGGTTTGCCATCAAAAGGCAGTAAAACAATCTTTTAAAAAAATTAGTGTATTCCATGCTTAAGATTGGATTTATTTTCATTTTAAGCCTCTAAAACACTATATAATTCATTAATAGATATAGATAAAAAATATCTATTATTCATTACTTACTTGGGGTGTTACATCCTTCCCCCCTTTAGAAAATTGCGTCCCCACAATTTATTTACTTATCAAATAAATGGGGGTACTTATCCCTCATTGCACTTTCAGATTCCCATGTTGCCTCTTACATCATGTGGTTTTTCCACAAAACCTTTACCTGATTAATCACCTTATTCTGTAACACTTTCTCCCTGTGGTCAAGAATCTGGACCGTTTTTTCCTCATAAGATAGGTTCTCTTCCAGCTGAACTACCTCTGGACTCAAAACATGAGATGGATCTGGCATATACTTTCTCAACATCGAAACGTGAAAAACATTGTGTACCTGAGATAAACTCGGAGGTAAAGCCACTCGGTAAGAAACTGATCCAACTCTCTCCAGAATTTCATATGGTCCAATAAACCTTGGACTCAGCTTTCCTTTCTTACCAAATATCATCACACTTTTCCAAGGAGAAAACTTGAGAAAAACATGATCACCTACCTCGAAAGATAGATCCTTCCTCCGGTTATCCGCATAACTCTTCTGCCTACTCTGAGCTGTTCTCATGTGCTTCTGAATCAGCTGAACTTTTTCTGCCATCTCTTCTACCAATTCTGGTCCCATCAACTTCCTTTCACCCACTTCATCCCAGAAAGCTGGAGTTCGACACCGCTTCCCATATAATGCCTGAAATGGTGCCATCGGTATACTGGAATGAAAACTGTTATTATATGAAAATTCAACCAAAGAAAGATGTTGGTCCCAACTTCCCTGATAATCCATAGAACAAGCTCGTAGCATATCCTCCAAGGTCTGAATTGTTCGTTCTGACTGCCCATCTGATTGAGGATGAAAAGCTGAGATCACGATCAGATACAATGGAGAGAGGAACTCCATGTAACATGACTATCTCTTTAAGATACAAACGGGAAAGTTGATCTAGGGAAAAAGTATCTCGTATAGCAAGGAAATGAGCAGATTTGGTCAAGCGATCAATAATAACCCAGATTGCATTATTACCTCGAGATGTCTTCGGTAATCCCACAACAAAGTCCATGGATATATTCTCCCATTTCCACTCTGGCACTGGTAAAGGCTGAAGCATCCCTTTCGGTAACTGCCGCTCTTCTTTAACCTGTTGACATGTCAAACACTTCACAGTAAAATCAGCAATATCTCTTTTCATTCCATCCCACCAGTAATACTCCCGCAGATCTCTATACATCTTAGTACTACCAGGATGAACTGAAAACAGAGAACTATGAGCTTCACATAACAACTCTCTCTTCAAATGTGAATCACAAGGCACATACAATCTCTTCCCAAATCTCAAAACGCAATCATTATCAATGTTGAATTCAGGCAAATTACCTTTCTGAACCAGCTCTACCTTTTTCTGCAACTCACTGTCTTGCTTCTACGCTTGCTTGATTCTATCTAATAGAGATGATCTCACTGATACCTGAAACAAAACAGAAGAAATTCCTGCACCAATAAATTCTATGCCAAAGTTCATCAAATCCTTAACCAAAGGATCACGTTCCAAACGCAACATTGCTAATGAAGCATTACTTTTTCGACTCAAAGCATCAGCCACTTTATTTGCTTTTCCCGGATGGTAATGAATTGTACAATCATAATCCTTGATTAGTTTTAGCCATATCCTTTGTCTCATGTTCAATTCTTTCTGAGTGAATATATACTTTAAACTTATGTGATCGGTATATATTTCACACTTTACTCCATACAAATGATGCCTCCATATTTTTAAAGAAAAAACAACAGCAACTAATTCCAAATAATGTTTAGGATAATTTACCTCATGAGTTTTCAACTATCGTGAAGCATAAGCAATTACCTGATCATTCTGAATTAGGACACAACCAAGTCCTTTCAATGAAGCATCACTGTATATAACAAACTCACCATTCCTGGAAGGTAGTGCCAAAACTGGAGCATTCACCAATCTTCTTTTCAATTCCTGAAAACAATCATCACATTCTTTTGTCCAGATAAACTTAACACCCTTCTGAGTTAGCTTAGTCATTGGACTAGATAACCGTGAAAAATTTCTAACAAACCTTCGGTAATAGCCTGCCAAACCAAGGAAGATACGAATCTCAGTTACATTTGTGGGTCTTGTCCAGTCTTCCAAAATTTTTTTTTACAGGATCAACAGTTATCCCATCTTTAGAAACAATGTGACCAAGGAAAGGAATTTGTTGCAACCAAAACTCACACTTTCTGAATTTCCCATACAATTTATTTTCTTTTAAGGTTTTCAAAATAACCCTTAAATGTCTTTCATACTCCTCTTTACTTTTAGAAAACACCAAAATATCATCAATAAACACAACCACGATTTATCACCTGAGTCTACTGAGCCATCACTACAACAAACTGTTCAATTCTGATTCTGACCATCTCAGGATAATGATTTGAAAGGTCATTTCCCTCTGTATGCCTTCCCAGAAAAGTTGTTCTGTTTCCTCTATGAAAAACCATTCTTAACAAACATGTCTCAGATGAAGCAACATGGTAATCTTGAAATGCTATATCACTTCAATTTGACCATAAAAAAATATTTTTGGATAATCATTTAATATAATTCTAACTCCTAAAGTTATCTAAACCGACCTCTGATACCAACTATAAGGCCCCAGCCTTAAACCTTACTTAATCTTGAGTTATTACAAGATTACACATTGAGGATCTTTTCGGGTTTAGAGTTTTAGAGAATTAGATCATAAAACTTGCATTACATTCCACATATAAACAAAGTGGTTACATAAAGATAGTATTCTTCATTCCCATCAATGGAAACATATTTAAAATAAACATGGATTCTTTCTTGACACTTCCTTGACACTATCATCATATCATGTACCTTTCCCTTGACCTGTGAAACACATTTCAAAAAACTTGGGATGAGCATAAAAAGCTCAGTAAGGGATATAAAAATATGGAAAGGAAACATGGGTACATATATACATAAGGATGAGATCATACTTTACCCATAAAACATAAGCACTTTAACATACCTCATCAAATCATGAATAAATCATAGAAATCATAAGACATAAAGGTAACTTGAGGCATTCATAACATCCTTACGTAGGGAGTAACCCTCTTGGTTACGTTTGGAATACCCATCACAGTATATTCCCTAAATCTCTTCGGAGAAACCTTAACGTTTCACTCCTTCGCGTTACCCAATGCATTGGAGAGCTATATCAGGCTCACGCACCCTTAGTTTATCACGGAACCACCCGTTTTCATAATAATGCCCAAGGACCTCAACATAATCATATCACATAAAACATGCATAAAGGAAACATAACATTCCCACCTTTCAATCACAAGATATCAATACAACACATTGATATATAAAATATTATGAAAAACATTTTCGATACCAAAATAAAAGAAAAGTAAAACATGGTATTTATTTTTCTTTAAAAAAAAGGTATGGCTTGTAGAGGAAGCCAAAACTCAAATAACGGTCACGACGGCGGAGAAGTCGTTGTCGCCGCATACGTACGACAAAAACATTCCCTTTTGTCGTTTAGTAAACGCTTCATATAAAAAAATATTCCTTTTGAATAAACGTAAAAGTCAAAGGGGTTTATACACCGTATAAAAGAAGGTTGTGTATAAAAAAAAATATGCCTCAATGAAAGGAGATTGAGACGAAGTCCCATACAAAGATAATTTTTAAAATAAAATAGATCTATTATGTGTATTCAATATAAGTACACATAAAGAAAGTACAAATACAAGATAGGAAATAATAATATCAGGACATAATTTGAAAGTAGGAGAATAACCCAAAGAATGGTAATTGGGTTAAGAAGTTCCCTTACCTCGTATCCGACTTGACCCGACCGTTATTTAATCTCCTGAATAATAAACTTGAGTTAATTCCTACTTTCTTAAGAACCTTTTTCAAGTTCATTATTCCTTTTATATCACTTATTACCATGTCATGAACACTATGTAATTATTTAATTTAATAACGGTCATTTTAACGATCATTGGTACTTGAGTCAAAAATAAGCCCTATATAATTACATGTTGTTCATGTATCAATTATATCCAGAATGGTATTCATGATGTAGATATCATATATGTCATATATATCCAGTAAATGCATGTATTTATAATATTACATAATCATTTAGATGTAAGAAATGAAATGCACCGTTCATGGAGACGGTAAGCCGTACGTACGCATGAACGCTACTTTCATTTCTATTTCGTATTTTATAGAGTGGAATCATAATGATATAAAGGTATATAATAATTCCAGTATAATATCATATATAATATCATAGTTCCATCCTTTATACGTCCCACATATGGTATTTAACGAATCAACTCACTTTAAGGGGGCGGTAGTCTGCACTTCCTTAAATGAAGATATCGCATTTACCCATAATGGAAACCATAACGGTATACCCAAAATGAAAAATACATAAGCTTAAGTAAAACATAAACATATTATATATCATATATAAATATAGTGACATCTTAATGGCCACCTTTGAAGGTGTTAAAAGAATGTTGAACAATCATCGTTTCAGGAGGCATAAATTCACCATCCACAGAAACCGTATGTTCTTTAACCATTAGATGTAGGTGTGTGTAAGTGTAGCATGAATAATTCTTATAAAAACATCCTAGTATATTTAAGATACTAGAGTTTTTACAAAAGAAATAAATAAAAAGAGTTTAGGGGGTTGGAGAAGCAAAATAAAACAAACGGACTCAAGTGAAGACTTTACCTTAAAATCGGGTAACTCCCTTTGGTTTGAGCTCAAAGGCTTCCTTGGGAAGACTTCTGCCCAAAGTGAGGCTTCAAGGAGTAATAGATGGAAGTTGAGAGACAAAATGGGCAGGGGTTGGCCGAGACAAAGGCTTTGGGTGTGTGGGTAATGAGGTAGATGTGGGGGCCTTTTATAAGAGGAGAGGAGGGTCACTCTTGGAAAGTAAAGAAATATTACTTTATTTGAAAATGAGTTTTGGATTTAAATGGTCCCACATTGATATAATTCGAGGATAAGGTTATAAGGGTTCGAAATCCACTCATACAATAGGTTTTGGATAGTTTTAGGTTTTAGATATTACATTATCTTTCCATTTTATTTAAATCGTTAAATAATGATGTCATCGCTGCATCATCATGATGTCATAAATAATTTATTTTATTTAAAGTCTAAAAATTATAAAAAAAATACTATAATGTAGGAAATCCTTTTATCTTTCCAATTACTATTTATAATCAAAAATCTGATCTTTATAACCCCATGTAAAAATTGTTTTCGTAAAACATATGATGTTTGTGTCATTTTTACTTTTACATTAAATAAAAAGTTATTTATGTCATTTCCCAACCAAAGTGGCTCCATGGGGTCCCCAAGTAGACCCATGGCTTTTCTTGGTCGTCCATGACACAACCAATGAGGGTAGGACATGTTCCAAGCTCATATCATTTTATTAAAGCATTATGTTTACCTTAAACTACACTAATTACCACTAATCGCGATTAAGAACTTAAAAATTACTATTCACCAAAAAAATTATTTTAATCTCATTGAACCAAATTTTACTTCTTAATGACAACCATGTATGTTGGATTTTTGAAATTCAAAACACAAAGGTGGCAAAATTTCATTTAAACGGAAAATCAGTTTTTATAAGTACCACTTAGTGGTTTCACTATTCATCAAAAATTGAAGTTTTTCAGAAAATTACCAAAAAGTCACCCTAAGCTATATTTGATATTCCGAATTCAAAAATGAAGTCTATTTTACAAAATTCAAAACATATAAGTCACATTAATTAATTTAATAATTAATTCCCGCTGTCAGAGCAAATAGCGTGTTTTTATAAAACAATAAGTATCAAAAGATTGACACCAGTTTAAGTCTAATTTTGAAAGTGAAATTGATTCCAATGACCACCATTGGATTAAATGGTAATTTTTTTTTCTAATTTCACTTTAAAACCAATTCAAATGATAATCTAATCATATAAATAAATTAGATTAAAAAGAGGTTTTGAATTAAAATGCAGTATTTTTCACTATTCATTAAAAAAATGAACATTGTCAGAAAAATACCAAAAATTCACACAAGGTAAATTTTGATGTTCCAATCATAAAGAATAAGTTTATTTTGACAAACATAGTTTATAAAATTTTCAAAATATAGATTCAAAAATGGTTTTCCATCAAAAGGCAGTAAAACATTCTTTTAAAAAAATTAGTGTATTCCATGCTTAAGATTGGATTTATTTTCCTTTTAAGCCTCTAAAACACTATCTAATTCATTAATAGATATAGATAAAAAATATCTATTATTCATTACTTACTTGGGATGTTACACAAATATTGAACTATCCTATTTGATATTGGTCATATAAATTCTTTTATATCATTAAATTATATAGAAATATTAATTCCAATCCTCAATGATTAGATGTTGAATTAGTAGTAAAAACCCCAAATAGTATTATGTGTGTATATAAGGTATGTGATTCTTCTCCAGATTAATTTTGTGGGAATTTTCTTCTAAAAAATCTCTTAATTCGCCCTATGCTTGAATTTGATGCTATATTAAGAATGGATTGGATTTATCTACATAAATACCACATGAATTGCTGAGTAAGGGAAGCAAAGATTTATATTACAAATCAAAATATGATCATCTATCATTATGATGATAAATATGATATTTCTTTGGAAATCACATCTATTTTATGAGTCTTCCTTCTTATTGGCCTAAAAATTTAAATTTTTATTTCAAAATCACTTTTAAAGAAAAGTGGGAAACCAAACATGTTCAACATCTAGAATAAATGAGTGTAGTAGGAAATCAAAAAATCATTGAAAACAAGGCTAAGATTATTAGATTCACTTACCTGATATAGATCCCACTAAAGTGTCTTAACCTTATTAATCAGATCCTCCTTGATTAAATCATTAAAATGGTCAATCAGTTTGTACTAAGTCTGGATGTACTCCTCCGCATCTATCCTCCCTTCATTGAAGCCAATTGCCAAAATTATGATCTTGTTGGTCAACCTAGGACTTTTGTTCCTTATTGAATCCTTTTGGACCTCTCTTTCTAAAATTCTGATCAAATCCTCCTTTAAAGCATTGATCTAAAAATACCCTTCTCACACATTTATCTTAGAATAGAGACTAAGTTCAAGGTATGTATCTTTACCCCTATTCAAAATGGGTTCTCATCATAGATATTTTGGGATAAACTCAACCATGATGATATTCCTATTGTTTTATACTTTATCGAAGTATTTATGGAATATTTTACCCATATTCTCCTAAATTGGGAAGTTGAGTTCTAAATATAACTAATACCTAGTTCTACACCTATATAAAATAATCCTTACAGAATAAACCTAATTGAGTTACATGAATTAAAGAAGAAACAAGTAGAGAACATTGAAATGGGATTAATTATTACAGGTGTTTAACCTTGGGGTGAACTTGTGTTATTTGTTAAGAATAAATATGGATTGATGTGAATCTTTATTCATTACTGTGAATTAAACAAGGTCACCATTAAGAATGAGCATCCTCAACCCTGTATTGATGACTTATTCGATAAACTATGTGTATCTCAATAATTTTCCAAGATTGAACTTTATTATGGATGCTATCAATTAATGGATAAAAATGGGGATATACCCAAGATAGTATTCTATATAAGGTATGAAAATTCTGAATATGTTGTGATTCCATTTATTCTTAATAATTACCCCACTATATTCATTGATTTAATGAATAGAGTCTTTATAAAACAAATTGATTAGTTTGTGGTAGTATTTATGAAGGATATTATTATCTATTTAATGATAAAGGAAGAGCATGAAGATTATTGTATAATTTTAATGAAGACTCTATGGAATGAGAAAATAAATGAAAAATTTAAAAAGTGTGAATTTTGGATATAAAATAATTTATTTTTGGGTTATATAATATCAAGTGAGGGTATATTGGTGGATCTATCAAGGGAATATGTTATTAAACATCAGACTAGACCAACCACAATAACTGATATCCAATGTATCCTTGTATTATATGGAAATTATCAATGGTTTTTGGAGGATTTATCCACAATATCTAATATACCCACCAAGTTAACTAATAAAAGATCTATGTTCCTTAGGATGAGTGAATGTGAGGAAAATTTCATGGAACTAAATAGAAGAATATTCATGGAACCAATTATTATATTACCATACAGAGGATTAGGGATTTTTATTTATAGTGATGAATCTGGGAAGGGATTTAGAAGCGTTCTCATAAATAATTACATGGTTATAGCTTATTCATCATGAAAATTTGAAGGTCAATGAGAAAAATTACCCAACTCCTTATTTAGAGTTAACTATAGTAATTTTTGTATTAAATATATGGAGTCATTATCTGTATGGAAAAAAGTGTGGCTTATATATTGATTAAAAAATTTTAAATTTTATATTCATACAAAATGAGTTGAATAAGCACCAGAGAATATGTTTAACGTAGATTAAAAGTTATAACTAATCCATACATTACCACCCTAATAAAGAGAACAAGGATACAAATACTTTGTGTTGAAAGCATCATGGATACTTATCCATAATCAGAATCACAAAAGATCCACTATTTTTGGAATTTCAATGATGAATTTGGAAATATTGAAGGAATGGCATAAATCTTTTCTTTCTCAAATGTGTGTTTAACCATTTATTAAAGTGAATATTAAATAGGAATTGAAGGATGATATTAAGCTATAAAAGAAGATGAGGAATGCTTCTGAGATTATTCTTCATTGTGATAAAGTAATAGGTTTCAGGAAACAAGTTTTTGTCTCTTAAATACTAGTATTAAAGAATTATAAATAAGAGGGGGGGGGGGGTCATATTTCTTTATTATATAATCATCCTGAAAAATATATATATATATACATTTAAAGGATCATTTCTAGTGGGATGCACAAAGAGAGATGTCATACATCTTGAATCATAGTTTTTGGTTTGTTAGTAAGTTAAGTAAGAGAGAGAAAATTCTAAGGGGTTGTTATAAGAATTACCAATAATGGAATTAAAATTGAAAAAAATAACATTGGACTGTATCATTGGACTCTATAAAATTTCTAAAGGTAATAATGCTATATGGGTTGTTGTTAATCACCTTACGAAGTCAGCACAATTCATTGCTATTAGAGAAGATTTTACTCTAGATCATCTATTTAAGATATATATAAAATAAGTGGTATGTTTTTTTGGAGTAACACATTCTATTATATTAGATTGGGATCCTAATATTACCTCAATGGTTTGGTGATGTCTTCCACAGGCTCTGGATATGGTGTTGAGTTTCAAAATTATATATCATCATCATATAGATGGTCAGTCTGAGTGAAATATTCAAACCATAGAGGATATTTTTATATCTTTTTATATGGATTTAAATGGTTCTTGGGATCAACAACTTCCTATAGTAGAGTTTTCTTATGACAATAGATTTCAAGTGAGCAGTCAAATGTCTCATTATGAATCCCTTTATAGAAAGTAGTGTATAACTCCATTGTGCAATGATTTAGTAGTAGAGAGAAATATATTTGGGCTATAGATAGAGTAATAAATGGTAAATAAGGTTATATACAATAAAAAAACATAAATGTGAAACAAAGTTGAAAGAAAATTTATGCTGTTAATCCTCATCACGAATTTGAAATTAGTGTTCGTGATAAGTTTTTTTAAAAATATCTCCATAGAAGAAAGTTATAAGATTTGTAAAGGAGGGAAAACTATTCCCTAGGTATATCAATTCCTTTCAAATTATTAATCATATCAAGGTTTTATCTTATCACATGTCACTTCCACTGAACCTCTCTCAAGTTCATGATGGGTTCCTTGCATCTCTCCTGAGGAAATACATACCTAACCCTTCAAATGTATTGAACTAAGAGGTTATACTATTGGATCATTTTTCTTATATAAGGAATAACAAGTAAAGATTTTGGATCATATAATTATTGTTATATGAAACAAAACCACTCACATAGTGAATTTTTTATGGTGAAACCCCTAACTTCAGGAAACTACATGGGAACTTGAAGATATGATGTACAGAAGTATCCTCAGTTGTTTGTATTAGAGTGATGAAATTTTTATGGTGAAATTAATTTTAGGGGGACCGAATGTAACAAACCAAAATTTTGTGAAATTTATTTTTTCAAATAAATTTAATTTCATTGATATATTGTGTTACACAGAACATTGAGTCTTAACGAACCACGATATAGAATCAATATTATTATTTACACATGGATATTATAACATATAAATTAATCTTGGTGGAATTAATAGAAATAACATATTTTAGAAATTAATTTTAATGGTTTTAGAAAAAGAAAAAATATTTTTGGATATTTAATTAAATTGTGGTTCAGTATTTATATTCTTTGAAAACAATGTTTTCTCTATAAATAATGATTATTATTATTTTTGAACAAAATAATACAATTATTTTTTAAAAAATTTAAAATATTTATATGAAAAAATTAACTTTATTTTTGGAAGAAACATGTGAAAATTATCTTTGAGATATTTTCTTTTGGAATTTCCTAAAAAGTTCAATTTTGTAATAAATAGTAAAAAAATGCTAGTTTTATTAAAAAATAATTTATTTATTAAATTATTTATAGGTTCCATTTTGTTTTAAGATGATGTTAAATGTAAATATATTTTAATTATATCATAATCAATCTAATTTAATCCTTTTTAATCATATTCATGTTGACTTTTGATACTAAAACATTTAATACTAATGAATATTTTCTCTTTGGAAAACCACTTTTTCTCCACTTATACATGATTAATTTAAATTAAAATTTTCCAATTCTATGAATGGAATTTATAAATATAGATCCCATATTTGTAATAATAATATATATGATTATATTAAGCATAAAACATTTTTTTTCAAAATAAATAGTAAAAATAGTAATAATTAATTAATGTGATTATTGTTAAAATAGGTTTACCGAGGGTTAAACTAAAAAATAATGGCCGAATAAACTAAAAACATGTAAAATTATTGTTTTATAGACATATTTTGACCTTATAACATATAATATTTTAGAATTACCCATTTTGGATCCTTTTGTAATTTTAGAAACAAGGGTATATCATTTCTCTTAAAAAATTCCATGTGTGTCCTCTCCCTCACTTTCAGAAGGGAACCCACTCTCCACTCTTATTCACACTTACAATTTTTTTTCTAATACCAGAAAAAATAGATTCCTCAACTCCCTCCCCACATCATGGAGGTCTTATTTTTAATATAAATCCATCCTATTAAAACTTTTTTGGCTAACCTAAGGAGGTTGTCTGAAAAAGAGGTATTAGTCTTAATTGAGAGATTTTATATTATTAATTCTTCCACCCACATAAAATATTTTTCAATTTTGATGATATAATAACATTAGTATCTAAAATATAATGTTAGATAATTATTTTAATGGAATAACCTATATGCATATACTCCTCTATGAAATGGTGAACAAATTTTTTGATCATTTGTACGATGGATTACCACTTTGTGAATCAGTATAATTTGTTTTCCATAACTGCCTCTTATAACTTGTGATAATGATAGATTAAAGGTTTATATATGATATTTGTGACATATATATACTCTTGGTGTAACAAACCATATTAAAATAGAATCATTTTTTTTTCCATATTAGTATTATTGAATTAAATATTTAAATTCATTGTGTTATGTAATTCTTAAAATAAATAATTCTTAAAGTAAATAATTTTATTAAACTAATTTCTTATATTGTTATATTTAAATGATTAATTTTAAAATGTTTATAATTTTAATTTGAAAAAAGTAATTTAATTTTTTAATTCATCATGTTGAAATTATCTTAGTATTAATTTTTGAGAATTTCCTAAAAAAGTTATTTTTTGATGAATAGTAAAAAATAGAGTTTTTTAAAAATACAGAATAATTGTGACATCATCAAGACATAATTATGATATAAAATTTATTAATATTATGGAATTAATAATTTATGATATTAATATATAAATATTTTTTGATAATAATTCAGAACATGTAAATTATAATTTATTTCATGATAAGTATAAAAATCATTGTTAGTGCCAAAGCAGTGCCTGCATAGCATTGGAAAAGAAAATTTTGGTTTATTATAAATAATAGTTGAGTGTTAAAAATTATTTGAATAAATTTTTATTCATTATTACATATAATTTATTTTTTTGGCTAATAGTTTTGAATTTTAGAGTTATATAACATGAGTATTATCTAAATGCCCGTGCAATGCTTGAGCAAGGCAAGAAAAGCCAAATTTACAAATTAAAGAAGTTGTCTTGACATGGATATGAGTAAATATACTTAATGAATGAATATAAAATATTATCATGAACCTAATTAATTTATTTTTATGATATTAATTTATTTTTAGTTTTTTTATTTGAAATATTAACTTTAATTCTTATTCAATGTTGATGCAATGCTTGTGAAAGTAGTAGAGAAATCAATAAAATAATTTTAATTAAAATTATAATAACCATTAAATTAACTAGGAATTTGAATAAATATTTATATATGATTATGTTTCTTCTATTATATTATTCAAATTTGGGACATTTTTATCCACTTGGATCACTTTAAGACCTTATATAATATTTTATTTAAATGAAATTCATGTTGTTCACACTATGGTTTTCAATTAGTATAAATTTTTAATATAAGGTTTTCTATAAGGGTTTTCAACCCTAAATTTTATTTTAAAAGTTAATAAATTTTATAATTAATTGTAAATTTTTATGCAACAAATAAATACCTTAAAGACTTACACAATGATAATGCGATAATTATTAATTTAATGGAAGAATAAAATTAATGAAATTGAAAATATTAAAATAAATATATTATTAGATAATTAAGTTGATCCATGAATTATATAGAAATATATAACATTAATAAGTTATAATAAAATATTTATTATGAATTTTAATCTTTGTTCTAATGTTTTTAAAGTTATAGTAATGTATAGTGTTAAATTTGAAAAAATTATATTCCATGAATAAAATATTTTATTAAATTATTTAAAAAACACAAAAATTATAAATAAGGACAAATATGATTAAGTTTGGTAAAAAACATGATCTAATAATATTTTTAGGCCTTTTGGAAGTCTTTACCCCAATAATAGACTTTTTATATTTTGATATTTTATGTAATTCCAAAATTTCCCCTCACCTCAATTTTGAAAAGGGACTCTTTCCTTCAATTAATTTTAACACCTTTAATATTATTTATTGAATATACTATTGAAAATTACCTTATAATCAACCCTTGAAACATTCTAGTGTTTTTTGTCTCACAAAAGACCAATTTTAAGTGCCTTAAAGAGGTTATCAAGGAGAAAATATTCGAGAGGTAAATTCTTTCTTCTTCTCTTTTAAATTATTTCCCCACTTATACCTTATACTCACCCCTCTCCAAAGTTTCATGATAACTCCAATATCATATATATATATTGTTATTTTATTTTTTTAATGGTATATCCATCATCAAATCTACTATTTTCTCATTTTATTCATAAAAACTAAATCTTAATCCATGGTGTGTCAATTCACCGCCTTCGTGGATGAGGATTTTTCATTTCCCATACCGCATTCTTGGAAAGTTTAAATTCACTTATAATTGTTTAAAATTACTATCATATATATTTATATATTCTCTCTTCTATGTTATTATTTCCATTTGATAGAAAAATCCGTAATGAACCAAACATGGAAGTATGAAATGATCACCACCAAAACAATTAAAATAAATAATATCATTAAAAAATGGATGGAAATATGGTATAAAAATATCATACAAGGTATTAAAAAATTAATGTAGTTCTTTAATATATTAATAACACTATTTTAACCAATATACATGAGTATTGAACATGTTTGAAGGAAGTAGAACATGAGGTAAATGACTTTCCTTTTAAAATCCTCTCAAATGTATCTTTTTTTTGAAATTCAAAAAGATTGTTTTTTTTAAATTATACATGATGAGTATATTTTCTTTATTTTCTATAACATTAATGTTTAGATACCTAATTTAAAATATTACATGTTTATTTTATAAAGAAAAGTTTTTTCCTTTGTATGTGCACAATATTCCTTTGAATTAAGTGATTTTTTTCAAGGAATGTAATAATGATGCAAGTATTCATGATTTGTGATTATGTTATGGTTATTGTTATTGTTTATGATTATGGGAGGTTATGTTATATACCAAATATTTGTGGGTCTTAGATATCCCGTGAATTCATTGGGTATGTTGGAAGTTGATCATAATGGTCATTCCAAGTGTAACTATGATGGTTACATCATAAGGTAGCCATGAGAGTTGTATTATAAGGTAGCCATGAGGGTTAAAAATAATATGGTATCTGCAAGGGTTATAATCATAAGTATATGTGGTAATAAAATGATTCTATAAGTTACCTAAAAGGTTTTACTATGCTTGATGTGTTTTATGGAAACCTCTTGTTTTCAAAAAGTAGGTATATGTTACCTTTAAGGGTGTGAATTATATCTTTCAAGTGTTTATAAGTATTCATGGACTAATGGTTTCTTTACTTATTTTTTTGTCCCTTACCTTGATTTTTTCTCATCCCAATTTTAAAATGTTTCCCCAATTTTTGAGGTTGGGTAAGAGGAAAGAATAATCCAAGCTGAATGTTGAGAATATTTTTCATGAAAAGAAATCTTGTTTTATTTTTGAGATAATTTTATTTTGGAAAAATGGATAACACTTTAGTAGCATAAATATTATATTATTGTGGGGTTTTATGTATGAATTATAACCTAATTAGATAAAAATCTAAATTGAAATGATCTTTGGGAATGTAATTAGTGAATTATAGTTGAATTAACTAGATTATGTTGTTTTTAAGGGTGAGTCTTTATAGTTGGTATCAGAGCATGGTTTAGATAACTTTAGGGGTTAGAATGATGTTAATGGAATAGAATAAATAATTTTTTATTTATGGTTAGTTTAAAATGATATATAATTTTAATATTACCATGTTTCTTCCTTTAATATATGTCTATTCAGAATGGTTTTTCGTATAAGAAATAGGGAAGATGAAGTAGGAAGGCATCGGGGGGATGATATAATTATAAATCCACAACCTAGAATGGTAAGAATTGGAACTGAGTGGTTTTTTATAGTAATGGATTAGTTTACATAGGCTATAAATGGTAATTCAATCTATGCAAGAGAATATCTAGATCTACTATAAAGGAACACGACAATAGTAGATCATTTTTTGATGAAACACCCTCCTTCTTTTAGTGGATCTTATGACCTAGTAGTGGTTGAAGGGTGGATTAAATACCTTGAAAAGATATTTTATGTCATGGGGTGTTTATATAATCAAATAGTTTGCCTTTATATTTATAATTTTTAAGGTTAAGCTGACCAATGGTGGTCAATGGTTCAGAATATCAGAGAAAGTGGTGATTGATGCCTTGGAATGAGATGAATTTAAGAATATTTTCCTAATAAGGTTTGACATAGGATATAAAAGAAATTCCTTGAACTGAAATAAAAGGAGGAGGATTAAGTGTAAATTTATGAAGAAAAATTCACTAGATTGGCTAGGTATGCTTCAAATAGTTTTTGGCATCTTGATAGTAAAATCAATCAATTTTATTCTGGATTTACGCCAAGATATCAAAGGGAATTAGATTCTCATGTACTTAAAAGTTATGATAAACTTTTATGATGTTTTGAATGGGTAGAAATAGAGTTTGATGATGATGACATGTGCTTTGAAAATAGTCATAAGAAAAGGTTGATATGGAAATTTATGGGAAATAATCAATTAATGAAATATTAAGGTAAGAAAATTCTATTTCCTATTTGTGGAAAGTATGGTAAAAATTACCCTAGAAAATGCCTTAACAAATCTAAGAAGTTATTTAAATGTGTTATGTTTTGACATATAACCTGATTTTGTAATAAAAAAGATCTTAAGTTTAATTACGATAAGAAAACTATAAAGTGTTTTAAATTTGGTAAGATTGGACATTAGTCACATACCTGTCCAAAAGAGGATATGCATGATAGGAAGCATCCGAAATATAAGAATAAAGCTGTAGTGAAATCCTTTATAACCACTTCAATATAGGTTGGTCCATCCAATAAAGTGGTATTAGGTACATTTGTTTTTTACTTAGATTTTACTAATGCATTTTTTGATATGAGGTCTATATATTCCTTTATTTTTGAAGAATTTTTTTGGTAAATTAGAAATTTAACCACAAAAAATAAAGAAGAACTTATAGTTAAAACAATAGGGGAAATATTAAAGAAAAAGATAATTATAAAAATATTCCTATTGTTTTATGTGGAAATAAATTACCTAAAAAATTTGTTGTTTTATCCCTATTAGAGTTTGATGTTATTATGTGTATGGATTGACTATCTTTTTACCATGCTAAAATTGATTATAGACCTAAAGAATTTTTTTTAGAATGAGTTTAAGTTTGTATACAAGATCGAACCCATGCCATTGATAACATATCAGGAATATGAGAAACTAACAATAAATTGAAATTAAAGTGATCTTTCATAAAATATTTAAAATAAGGGAACTATTTAGATTAATGACATTCCAGTGGTAAATGAATACCTAGATGTTTATCTTGATGAGTTTCCTGTTGTTATACCAAATTAGAAAATTGAATATACTATTGACTTATCTCTGGATTCTAAGCCAATTTCAAAACCCTCTTATCAAATGGTTCATGTGGAACTTATATAATTGAAAAATTAGTTGCAATATTTTCTTGATAAAGGTTCCATTCATCCTAGAAATTTACCGTGGGGTGATCCTATTTTTTTGTTAAAAATAAAGATGGTTCTAGGAGGATTTTAATTGATTATAGATATTTTAATAACATTATTGTTAATAATAAGTATCTATTGCCTCATATCGATGACTTGTTTGATTAGCTCTAGGGAGCTTAATATTTTTCCAATATTGATTTTAGATCTAAGTACCCTCATAAGAAGGTGAAGGGGTATGTCATTCCAATTAACAAAATTTCGCACTATATATGGGAATTATGAGTATCTTTTTATTCCCTTTGGTTTGAAAATTCCCCTGACGTCCTTATATATCTCATGAATAGAATATTATATGAATATTTAGATAAGTTTGTGGTTGTTTTTATTGATGATATTTTAGTTTTTTTAATAATTTATGAGGATCATGAAAAACTTATAAGGGGTTTCCTATAAAATATCAAAGAAAATAATTTATATGGGAAATTTAGCATATGTTATTTTTTGTTACAATATATTTATTTTCTTTGGAACATTTCAAATAAGGATGAAATAACAATTTATTCCACCAAAACAAAAGTGGTCGATAAATGGCCAAGACCTAAAATATTAATAAGATTTATATTTTTCTTGAATTACCATGTTATTATTAATTTTTTTTTAAAATTTCATGGTTATTTATCCTGGTAACTAAGTTAACATGAAAAGGTGTTAAATTTATTTGGGTATAAGAAAGTGATGTTTGTTATTAGGAACTAAAGATGATATTGGTGAATGCTCCAGTTTGGATATACCATATAGAAATATTGATTTTTTCATATATATTGATGCTTCATTGAAGGGAATTAGTTGTGTTCTAATGAATAATCAACAATTAATTGTTTATTCCTTAAGATAACTGAATCCTCATGAGTAAAATTATCTTAAAACTGATTTGGAATTATGTACTATTGTTTTTTTCTTAAAAACTTTAGAGGAATCATTTATGTGGTTCCAAGTGTAAAATATATACTCTTCATAAAATTTTAAAGTATATATTTACTTATAATTAATTGAACATGAGGAATATAAGATGGATGAAACTAATAATGGATTATGATTGAATGATCAGTTAACATCCAGTAAAAGTGAACTAAGTGGTAGATGCCTTGGGTAAAAAAAATCATTTTTCATTAACCGTGTAATATGTGGAACATAACTCTTTAATTAATGATTGAAAAAAATTTTCTCTTAGAAGTTGTGGGTTAATGAAATTCTTTTGCTTTGTTTCAGGTATTAGTGAAATAATCTCTATCAGATAGAATTAATCACGCTCATAAGGAAAACTATGAGTTACAAAAAAATGTAGACTTAGGTAAGAATGATAAGTTTCCTTAATTTAATATTTAAAAAGATTGTGTCATGATATTTAGAAGGAGATTATGTGTTCCTTGTGATCCTAGCTGAAGAAATAATTGTTAAGTAAATCTCATAGTTATCAATTTTTAATTCATTCTAGATGCAGTAATATGTATGGAGACCTTTAGGAGTATTACTGGTGGGATGGAGTGAAAAATGATATTACTGATTTCAATATGAAATGTTTGAATTTTCAATAAGTTAGTGAAGAGTGAAAAATACCAAAGGGGATAATTTATCCTTTCACAATTCTAGAGTTAAAATGGGAAAATATATCCATGTATTTTTTTCTGGGATTATAAAATACTTCTTGAGGTAACAATGTGATTTTGGTTATTGTCGATAAACTAACTAAATCTAAATATTTTATTCCTATTAAAGACACTATTTATATAGATAAAATTTCTCAACTGTGTATTAATGAAATATTCATGTTACATGTATTTCCTTTCTCCATTGTATCTGATCATGATTCTGGGTTAACTTATAACTTTTGGAAAGGCCTTAATAAGTCATTGGGAACTGAATTAAATTTCAAAACTTCTTTTTATCCTCAATCTTATGGAAAGTTATAGAAAAGAATTTAAACATTAAGGGATATGCTTCTAGTCTATTAAATTAATTTCCAGGGCAGTTGGTATCAACATCTTTCTTTAGTTGAGTTTTCTTATAATAAAAATTTTCATTCTAGGATATATATGACACCTTTGGAGGTATTATATGGAAATCAGTGTTGAACTCTAGAATTTTGGGATGATGTCTGGGAAAGTAAGTTGATGGGACTAGAATTTTTAGAGGAAGTGGATAATAAAGTAAATATGATCTCACAACATATGAGGACATCTCATATAATTCATAAAATTTATATAGATAATAGGAGGAATGACCACCCTTTAGTGGCAGGTGATCATGTTTTCCTTAAAATTTATCTATGGAAAAGTGTTATGAATTTTTTTAAGAAAGGAATTCTAATTATATGGTTCATTTGAACATAAGAAATCCTAAAGAAAGTTGGACCAGTTTCGTACTGATTATCATTTCCTTTGAGTTTATCCCAGGTAAAAAATGTTTTTCATGTTTCAATGTTAAGAAAGTATGTGTGAGATTCATATCATTTTTTGAGCCCTAAAGACGTTTAGTTAAAAGATGATGTTTCATATGTGGAAAATCTTGATTAGATTCTTGATCATAGAGAGAATGTAATACAGAACAAGGTATTTCACCAGGTTATGGTTTTGTAGAGAAATTACATGGTTAAAGAAGTAGCATGAGAATATGAAAATGCTATGAGGGAAATGCATCTCCATTTTTTTAATTTTTGAATAAATTGTGAGGACACAATTTCTGAGGGGGGGGGGATGTAACAACCTAGGTATAAATATATATATTTTTTCATATTAGTATTCTTGAATTAAATATTTAAATTCATTATGTTATATAATTATTAAAATAAATAATTCTTAAAGTAAATAATTTTGTTAAACTTATTTTCTATATTTTTATATTTAAATGATTAATTTTTAAATTAAGTAATTTTAGATCGAAAAAAATAATTTTAATTTTGAATTTTGATTGTTCAAATTATCTCAGTATGAATTTTTTGGAGTTTTCTAAAAACGTTATTTTTTAGTGAATATTAAAAAATACAGTTTTTTGTGACATCAAAAAGACATAATTATTATATAAAATTTATTAAACATATGGAGTGACTAATGTATTATATTAAAATATAAATATTTTATAGTAACAATTCAAAATAATTAAATTATAATTTATTTAAGGATAAGTATAAAAATCTTTGTTAGTGCCGACACAGTGCCTGCGCAATGTTAATAAAGTCAAATTTGGTTCCTTATAAATAAAAATTCATTTATAAAAATTATTTTAAGGATATTTTTATTAATTATAATTTATAATTGATGTTTTTGGCTGATAGTTTCTAATTTTAGAGTTATATATTATGAATCTTATCCAAATACCTATGCAATGCTTATTCAAGGAAAAAAATCCAAATTAACAAATTAAAGAAGTTATCATGACCTGGAAATGAGTAAATATAAAAAATGAAATAATATAAAAGATTATCTTGAACCTAATTAAATTATTTTTTAGATATTTAAATATTTTTAATTTTTATATATGAAATAACTAACTTTAATTCTTATGAAAGACTAATGAAATGATTGTGAAATAAAAAAAATGATTTTAATTAAAATTATAAAAACCATTAAATTAATGAAAAATTTGAATAATTTTTTTGGATGAGTACGTGTCTTTCATTGTATTATTCGAATTTGGGACATTTTGGATCCACTTATATCACTTTAATCCCTTTATAATATTTAATTTAAAAGAAATTAAAGTTTTTCCCACTATGGTTTTCAATTAGTATAAAATTTTAATATAAGGTTTTCCAAAAGATTTTTTTGACCATAAATACTATTTGGAAATCTAAAGGATTTATATAATTTATTTTAAGCTTTTAGGAAACAAATAATTACCTTAAGGTCTTGTATAATGATGATTCCATAATTATTAATTTAATATAGAAATAATATAAATGATATTATAGATATTAAAATAAATACATTATTAGATAATTATGTTTATACATGAATTATCTATATAACTATTACATTTATAAGATATAATAAAATATTTTTTTAGAATTTTAATCTTTGTTTTGATGTTTTTAAAGTTATAGTAATGAATAATGTTAAATTTGAAAAAAAATTATATTCCATGAATAAAATATTTTATTAAATTAGTTAATAATCAAGAAATTATTTAATAAGGTCAAATATGATTATATTTGGTAGAAAATGTGATCTAAATAGATTTTTCTATTTTTGGAAGCCTTTACCCCTATAATAGACTTATTATATTTTAATATTTCAAGTTATTCCAAAATTTCCCCTCACCTCAATGATAAAAGAGACTCTTTCCTTCACTTACTTTCATCACTTTGAGAATTATTTATAAACTATCCTCTTCTAAATTCACTTATCCTCATCCCTTTTCATCCATCCAATGGCCCAAAAGCCTTCAATTTTTTATTATAATAATTCCCCCTTTTAAGAGAAGAAGGGGGAAACCCAAACATACTTCATGAAATTAAGACAAATTACGGATCTAAGGTATAAGAGAGTAAAACCAAACAAAAAACATGGAGTTACCCCTCCCCAGCATTTTATCTTGATGAAGCTCTCCACCATTGCAAGGCTGTTTGGCAAGAAAGTTTCCGGTGTCAAAGCACAAGCCCGATCCGATGGCTGACGCCATACCCTCTCAAAAAACCAAATCTATAAAGCCTACAAAGATGAACCACTAGCTCTAGATCCTCCTCTGGGGCAGTTCCTTGTGGTCTGGCTCGGATTTATTGTCTCCCTCCGTCCACTGCCTTAAATTCCAAAAACTAGAACCACCTTCGGAATCAAACCCAACAAACAAACATCATCCACCATACTGCAGAACCTTCACACCAAGAAGCCTGATTCCTCCTCCAACATGAATGCATCAGTCATAGCAACACAAAATCCAAACAATTCCTACCAAACTGTCAAGCATTAGCAGATTCACCTATACAGATTGAACACCATCCAAATAGAACACCACCTAAATTGAAATCCTCCACTCCACGGAACAAGATCTAGGGATGACTTCTGGGACACCGTGGATGAATAAATGCACTTCCCAGAGCTTACAAGCGACCAAAGCATCTGAATGACTGGGATAGTGGAAAAGGAATCATGAAACCAGAGCATCAAAGATTCAAGTATGGCTTCAATAGAGAGGAAACCACTGAAACCAACCCAAAAAAACCTCAGAAACACCATAACACCAACCCTTGTAGTGGATCATCCTCACATTCCAAATCCCCATGAAAAAAACCACTCAAATCTACCTCGGAGAGAGTGGAGGAGTCCTGAATTAAGATCAAAGGAAGAACCTTCTGGAAGACACGAGGCACCCAAACCACTTCAAATGCCATTGAAATCCAACAAACCAATTCCTTCATGTACCAAACAGGTGGTCTTTCGAGATAAACAACATGACGTGAACAAAAAAAATGGGATTCATAATCATACCTGATTTCTGAAAAGATAATCAAGAACTGCAACAAAAAAACATATTCATCTTTGAAAAAATGAAGCAAAGGGATCGAAAGGGTCACTGGTATACCCTTGTCAAGACAACGCCACCATGTTGGGGAAAAGACATCAAAATCATATCTGGAATTGACATCCCAGGTGAGGGTCATGCTGCAAATCCAACATACATCACACCACCGTAGAAGAAAAAAACCACCACTGGAGACCTAATATGAGATGATGCTGCAGCACTGGGTCATTGTGTGCACCACTGTAGAAGAAATACCACCATTGGAGACCTGTGCCGGGATGATTACACCGCTCTAAGGGAGACAAGTAGTTGAAATCTCATCTACACAAAGATGCCATCTAGTAACTCCCAGATCCTGGACATCTATCGCCTTGAAAACGCCTCACCAAAACCACCTCTGCTGCAGGAAACCCGATATCTACGTCGTCCGCCTAGCAAAAAATCCTAGGGTGCTCCTGAGAGCACCCAAAAAATCATGATAGAAATTGTCAAATCTCCTCATCCTTTTCACATTATAGTGTTTCCGGTCTTACAAAAAGACCAATTCCATGTTCCTTAAAGAGGTTGTCAAGGAGAAAGAAATTGAGAGGTAAATTCATTATTACAATATTTTAAACTCTTTCCCACTTATACCTTATCCTCACCCCTATCCAAAGTTTCATGATAAATCCAATATCATATATATATTGTAATTTTATTTTTTTAATGGTATATCCATCATAAAATCTCTTATTTTCTCATTTTATTCTAAAAGGTATCATCTTCCATGGTGTGTCAATTCACCACCTTCATGGATGATGAGTTTTCATTTACCTTTACCATATTCATGGAAAGTTTAAACTCATTTATGATTATTTAAAATTACCTAAATATATATAGATGTTATCTATTCTATATTATTATTTCCATTCGATAAGAAAATACGTAATGCACTGAACATCAAACCATGAAATGAAAACTACCAAAAAAATGAAAATAACAAAATATTATTAATTAATGGAGAGAAATATTTTATAAAACACTACTATAAAATGGACCATTACCAATGGTTTGGAACCATTGTTATAGGTCCCAAAACCATTGGTCTAGGATATACCAACGGTTTGGGTGATCATGGGCAATTGTGGCATCAGTATAGACCTATACCAATAGTTTTGGGAAACCATTGGTATAGGTGTATATAAAAATGTTTTACAAACCATAGGTATATGTGATATAAATTACCTATTGAACCATGTCATTAACTTATACCCACAGTTTTTAAAACCATGGGTATAGCTTTGAAAAAAATACACGCTCGTGGGATTCGATCCCTGGACCACCCATTTATTCTTCCTACGCCTAACCACTACTCTATTTTTCTTACTGGTATGTAAATATATATTTAATTATATATATTTATTTAAATCATTGATATAGGTAGGAAACACTGGGAATAGGTGTTCCCGTGAAATTTTTTTTTGTCATGTGAATTTTCCCCATGATAAGGTGGGAAAGCTATACCCATGTTTTTGGAAAAGCATTGGTATATGTCTTCAAACAATAACACTATACCCCTGTTTTTACAAAAACCGTGAGTATAGATGCCAAAAAACAACCCTATACCAATGGTTTATGTGAATCCATTGTTATAGGTCTTGAAAAAATAGCCTATACCATAGTTCTCCAAAACTATGTGTATAGGGTCCCATACTATACCTATACCCACAGTTTTGGGAAAACTTTGGGTAGAGGGGTACCTATACACATTGTTTTTTCCAAAAACCATGGGTATAGAGACATTTTATAGTAGTGAAAAAAATAATATAAGGTATTAAAAATATGAATATAGTTCTTTAATATATTAATAGCACTATTTACACCATTATATAGGTGGTTTGATCACATTTTAAGGAATTTGAACCTAAGGTATGGGTATTTCCCATTAAAATACTCTTAAATGTCTCTTTTTATGAAATTAAAAAATATTATTTCTTTAAATTATATAGAATGATAAAATTTTACCTCTTTCATGATTCCTTAATGTTTTGATACCTTTTTTACAAGACTTCATGCTTATTTTTAACAATTTTCTATATGTGACCAATATTCCATTTATTAAAGTTATTTTCCTCAAACAATGTTTTTTTGATGAAATTATTCACATTTTGTGATTATGTTCTGGTTCTTGGGATTTTTTTATAATGATGGGTGGTTACAGTATAACACAAATACAGTTGGCTCTTTGATATCCCTATAATGTATTGGGTATTTTGGAAGTTTACCATAATGGTTATTCCGAGTGTAAATGTGATAATTACATTATAAGTTAGCCACATGGGTAACATTGTAAGGTACTTGTGAGGGTTACAAATAATATGGTATCTATCAAGGCTACAAGAATAAGTATGTATGTTAAGAAAGGGATTCCCCAAGTAACCTAAATGGTTTGATTATGCTTACTGTGTTTTTTTGGAAACCTCATTTTTTTAAAAGTATATGTTACCTTTAAGGGAGAGGATTATATCTTTCATGAGTTTATAATTATTCTCATACTAATGGTTTCTTTCCTTATTTTTATGTCCCTTAATAAGATTTTGTTCTCATACCAATTTCTAAAATGTCTTCATAGGTTTTAAGGTTGGGTAAGAGAAAGGAAGAAGCCACGATGAATTTTGTGAAAATTTTTCATGAAAAAAATCGTGTTTTATTTTTAAAGACTATTGTATTATGGAAAAATTGGATACTGTATTAGAAGCATCCAATTTGTATGGTTGTGTGTTTTTATGTATAAATTAGGACCTAATTCTACAAAAATCTAAATTGAAATGGTCTTTGGGAATGTAATAAATGAATTCTAGTTGAATTACTTAGATTATGTAATGTTTAAGGCCGGTCCTTATACCTAGAATTATAGTATTAGATCTACCTTCTTACCTTCCAATCTGTTAGAAAATGATAGCGTGACTTGTGCGTATGTGTGGACTATTGCCTCCACAAAGTGATGTAGACTGTTTATCATTATATTTTTAAATGGATATAAATAAGGACATATTATATTAATACAAATGATATATATTAAATAATAATGACTCTAGGTAGGTTAATCAATATTTAATTTTCTTAATTCCACCCATTTATGAAATGTAAATAGTGTTCATATGTACATATGACCTATCATCTCCGTGAACTGTGTAGTTCATTTTTTATCTCTAAAATTGACGGATAAACCTAAATATAAACATAGTAAATATATATGATATTTATATCTTGTATAAAATTATATATATGATTTAAACATGATCAAATAAAAATAACCAAAACTACCAAATGAATACATACATGAAAAATGAAGATGTTATTATCCGAAACATGATTTTAACAAAAAATGTTTATAAATGGTTAATAAAAGGTCATAAGTAAATCATATATGGTGTTGAATATTTGATTTTAGTTATGAATTAAATTTATAATAAAACTATATTTATTATAGAGGAGGACATAACATGTATGAAGAAAACTAGGACTTCAGGTAAGGGATCATCCTCTCATATTTACTTCCATGGGACACATGCCATATTCACCACTTTTTTGTGTGGTGTATATAACTCCCATGAATTAATTTTATGATTATTATCGTTAAATAATAATATATAAATATCTATATAATTTTCATTCATTTATTGGGATTATATTTCAGAAGGTACCAAAGTGGTAAACGTTTTTTGTTACAATCTCATTGTTTATCATAATTTTTTATGTTTAAGTCTCTAATGATAAAATCCTATGACGTGTCTCACAAGAAAAATGATAATTTTATTCTAATATATTTATTTTATGAAAATAAATTCTTTCATTTTATTTCCTTCTACTTATTTACTAGTGATTCCAAAATATGTTTTTTTATAGAAATCATACTTTATTCCTCTCTTTGGTAGAAAATATTTTTTATTCGATTTTCATGTTTTAAAAATATTTTTTAATGAATGTTTTTAATAATATCTTTTGATTTACTAAAAAAATATGTACTCATGTTTTAAATTTGATATATCTTTTAAAAATTGATCTTTATATAGTTTTCTAAATGAAGTAATATTTACTTAAAATTTGAAAGGAATCTTTATTTTAATATATTCACTATGAACGACCATCATGACAACTCAATGATTTTAAGATTAATTTATAAGTTTCAAATATTATTTTCATATAAAATGATTTAAATAAAGGTTTGTGAAGTTTTTTTTAATAATTTGGTTTTCAATTTTAAAAGTTATTTACATCAATAAATTTCCCAGGTGATATTTTAAAATAATGTTTGATTTAAGATGATATCCTTTGATGTTACTTAAGATTTAATGGGTACATAATCCATGGATACCATTATTATTCATTCCAATTATGTTGTATGTTTATGATGATATGATTTTTATGAAACCCATTCCTTTTTCAACGGGTGATGCTATGGTGAAGTGATCAAATGATTATGAAACTTATTTATTTCAATGGGTTATGATATGATGAAATATTTCAAAACCTATTTATATTAATGGGTTCTAAGATGATTATTGTTTTGTGATATTTCGGAAAACATACTTATAGTTATCATTATGTAAAAGTGGAAACATTATTACCATGTATGGTGGTTATGTTATAATGACAGATTAAGTTTATGTTATAAATAAGTACCATGGTCACATTATAACCAAGGTTATCTAGGGCCTATATCTCGCTTAAATTCATTAGGTAATGATTGATAACTCATTAGATAGACATGTTATGTTATAACATGATTACATGTTGTAAATTTTATGTGTGGACTTAGATTTCTTGTCCATAATGTTACTTGAGGACATAATTTCATGTCCTTATCTTAATGATTGAACCTATTTTTATTTATATATGTTCACAATGTTATATAATAATATTTATGAAAAAAATCTAAGTTTTATGGAGGTTTTATATTTTTATTAATCATGTTATTTGATTCTTTTATATTCATGTCTTATGGACTACCAAGATTTATTACCTTACTCAAGATTATGATCTATGATATGAAGGGAATGGTTTTTAAATTTTATTCTCATGATATCATAACATTTTTATCAGGTTATGTGGATATATCTATTTATTACCCTTACAAATAATCTAATATCGCTATTTCTTATGTTTCATTTCCCTAGGTTATAAAGAATTTTATTTCATATGACATGTTTAAATAGGGCTCTAGTTACAAAGAACTTAGTGGGAGATGATATTGTCCATATATGAACTAGTAGTTTATGTATCAATTTTTCCAAAATAACTATACCTATATGATTCTATAATGGATCTTTATGTTATGTAATGAATATCCATTTATTCTTATAAAATATCTATGTATGGAAAGAGTGTGTCTCTAAACATAAATGCCTCTAAGAAATATATTTTGAGGCCTTCATAAGTTGAAACCTCATGCTATGAACTAAATAGTTATAAAAATATTAAGACCAATAAACAGATCATAATGCATCGGTATTAATATAATAACTCAAATCATCACTACATGAATATAATAAAGTCAATTATAAATATATAAACATAATAAAATGAATATGGTAATGGTTGTAGAGACCTCATCAAAATAACCCAACATCATCAGGGATCCCAAAATTCCTCTCTTGATCCCCAATCACCTCAATACCCACAAGCACCATTGTCAAAAAATCATTTAAGGATGAGAAACATTAAGAAAACACACTAAATATAATGAAACAATTTCTTTTACATAAGTTCTTTAAAACCATGTCTATATATACCCCATAATAATATTCCTAGTTTGAGGGAAACAATATTATGACACTAATATGAACATACACAACACCTTTCACCATATAGAACAATTGGAATATAATGGTTAAAATACTCTTTATTTTTAAAACATTTATAAAATCCATTTTTTTATTCAAAATAAGACATGTTTTCATAACATCATTGAATAAGTAACAAAAATAAATAATCATAGGGTGACATTTCATGATTATCATAAATATATAAATAATAACACATGATATAACTATAAAAAATCTAAATAAAAACCACACATTCAACATGGGATAAATCATTTGAGTATATGGAAACTAAGATGCACTACATAAATACTAACTATCACACATGAACTAGTTACCATCTTGATATCACTCTCGATGAAATGGGCCAACATATCTTTTTTGTTTGGAAATATAATCCATCAAATTATCTCTATAAGTCTAACATAGAAATATCCATATCCAACACACATTGAATTGTATGGAAGATTTAGTCAGGTTTACCTATTCATCTAAGGTCTACCATGTGCATCTATACATTAATTTATATTTAACACATATAAAATCATAATCTATATAATTCCTTTAGTAAATAAAATATCATTAAATTAAAATCATCATTGAAATATTCCTCTCAAATAACATTAAATTCAAGAATCCCTTTGATTTTTTCAAAACACATGTATAGTGTAAAATAATTTTGAATGAAGAAAATTTGAAACAACCTTTCAAACTAATGAAAACATATTGTCATATAATCAAAAAAAATCCCTAAAAAATATATCAATCATAACTAAAAATTTTAATTCAATGTAAATTTTTGGAAAAAATGTGTTCAATTGAAAATGCCCATTGGGTAGAGAATCCAACTTTATAAATAAATGAGACTCAATAAAATTGTTTAAGATCACCTAAAATTGTGAGGGATACTCCAAAGACTATTTATCTATAAAATTTCATTAATAATCATAAGCTAACTCTAGGTTTATCTTCAATGTATTTATATGGTTTTAAAACTCAATTGAAATAGAAGGACATGGAAAAAATTAAGATAATATGAATAATTTCATGGAAATAAAGACATTCCATAATTAAAGTTACGCAATATTATAACAACCTAGCACTTTATTACATATTTAAATATGATTTTTTAAATAAAACTGCACTCAAGACAACTATAAGGATTGAGAGGTCTAGTGTCTTTGTAAATTAGGAACATTACATGACAAGTTAAGATATAAAATACAACATCTTTATTGAAAACTTGTTTTACATGCCACAAAATTCCTTCATACTTAACATTGCATGGGATAACATGAGGGAATACATAAGAAAATGGTGAGCAATAAAGCCTAATAAGTGAGTAAACAAGGCATAAAATGAAGAGTGTAGTACATGTTATGAAACAGGAATATAAATTGAGCATAAGAGACACATGAACATAATGGCATGATACAACATTATTATCATAACATAGAAATGTGACAACAACATACAATATGATATTATCATTAGCCAAAGCTCATTGCACATGGATTAGCATGAGTAAACCCTCATTGCACATGAATTAGATTGATTAAAACATTATTTCACATTAATTAGTATGCGTAAACCCTCATTGCACATGGCTTATCATGACACAAAACATTACCCAATGCATTGGATTGTTATCAAGGCATGCCCTTTATAAACATTTCATTTCATGCATAGGTGTGCCACATGGATCTCATAACATGGAATCATTCAACATCATAAGTTATTACATGATTAAGGAAAGTGGAATAAAAACATGTAAGTACCATTAAATATGTATATTTTCATAAAGTTTAATAACTTTGATAGAGAAATGAGTATGGTATTCACTACAAGGTGATTTTGTCTTGTAAAATTGCGGTGCAATTTTGGCATTATAACGTCGTCATATGGAAAATCATATGTTGGGTTGATGAGAGATAAATGTGTCTATAATAATTTATACATGAAATATATAGTAATGGTATCATGGAACATAATATCCCAACTTATAAAATGGAATTTAGATTCATAATATGGGAGAAATACTTGAATGGAAATAAGGAGAGAGAAATCCCAAATGGAATTTAGGCATGGTAACTGGTGTACATGGAGGGATTTAATGAGAGAGAAAGTGGTATATCATAATTAAAAAATAAATAGGGAAGAATGAGGGAGGTGATAAATCACCACCACCTTTTTTAATTTAAAGTAAAAGGATATTACAACATAAAAAAACTTGGATAAAAATGAGAAAAGAAGGAACCCCTTATAGAAATTCAGCATTGTAACAGGTGTACATGAGGGTTCATAAGAGGGATAAATGAGAGTGAAAGGGGATATCATGATTTATAAATCAAATATTCAGTAAGTATGTTATTTAATAACATATCCCAATGTTGGAATAAAATATATTAAAACACACAACATTAAAAGAATGCTTGATAAAAGAGTTGGGCGGAAGATCCCTTAGTTGGATGTGTGATCCCAAAGGATTGGGAGAGACTTGAGATAGACTTATTAGGGTCTTGGGGCGCCTTGGAGGATTATATAGAGAGGAGGGAAGATTAGGGACGTTATAAAAGTATTTTTAGTGAAGATAAGTTTGAGTTTCGGTGGGTTTATAGAGGAAACAAGAGTGGAATTATATAATATTTGAATAACTTAGGTTTCAGAACCTATATAATTAAATTTTCAAAACCAAAAACCATACCATGGGTTTTTCCAATGGTTTTTTACAAAGTATAGTGGAAAAAATTATTTTTATAAGGAAAAGGGTATAGATTATTAAAATATCATGCTTGCTTATGTGGAGGTGATTTACACCATCAAGGAAATCATTTTAAAATGTTAAAATATTTTATAAGTCTTGGAGGGTCCACCAAGGAGTTATAAAATTAATCAAACAAATATAAAATCACATTATTTTAAACATAAAGAATATATTTTTCTGATACCAAATTTATATTATTTTATTACATCACTATTGGGTCATTATTTTGTCATAAAAACATTATATATTTATACGGTATTTAATTTTTACCCAAAAATTTGATTCACTCAGAAAATTATGAAAAATTCACCATTGAAAAATTTCAACGTCTTGATTCCAAAAATAATATTTATTTTACCAAAATAATTTTATAAATATTTGAATTTTTATTTTTAAAATGAAATCCTACGTTTATTGAAATTAACGGGTTTTGATAAAAATAGCTTTTAAACCTTAATAAAAATTTAAATTGACTTCAAAAAAATTATATGATCATTTATATTTAATAAAAATTATCTTTTAATAATATTTTATTAAAATATTATTTAATTAAAAAATACATTAATTCATCAAAATTGATTTTAATATTAAATAAAAATTCTATTTGTGATTTAAAAACTATTTACAAAGTAACAATAATAAAATGAATGTATATTATTTATTATGTAAAAATAAAGAAAAAATACTAATTATAGGGTCTTGTAACATATAACTTTATTACAGTAGCATATTCCTTAATAGTATGGTGTGCGATGGTGGGGATTTCTTAGGGCCATTCAGTGAACATGGTTTGGGCTGTGATCTCGATGAGCTTGAACTTCTCCCATAAACAGTTTCTCTCATGCTTAAGTTATTGGATCTCGTCTTGGTCCTGGTCTAGGGAAAAGTCCAAAAATGTTATCTCCCATGAATGATTTGATAAATGGGCTTCAAAGGGAATTATCCTTCTAGTCCAGACCATCACTTCTTTTGTCTGTGTAAACAAGTTTTTTTAAAACCCTATATTTATACTAGTTATGTGACCAATGTTCAACGGCTATATTATCAAAGGTAATGATACTTAATAATTATTTAAACCCTAAAAAAAATTCATATGTTTTCTATGTCCATAAGACATTAAAATAAATGTAATTTTATTCATAAATATTCGGGTCATTACAACGATCACAAGACAACTTTTAGGTAGTAGGGAGGAAGAAGAAGGATTATCTTTTGATTCCTTTTTTATTCCAATATGGAGAAAATTTAACATCCAAATATTTTAAAATAAGAACAATATGTTCGATAACTTGTATGACACACAACACTAAGCATAAAAAACCATTAAATATTATTATTTAAACATAATCCTTATAACCTAGCTGTTAAATAGAAAGGTATAAATTTTATTATCTATATTTAGAAAAATATATAAAGGTTATAATCAATAATTTTTTTTGATTAATTATGAGGAAATAATCTATCAATTTATATTAAATCCATTTTCCTTTTTAAAGTTATGTTTTCATCTGAAATGATTTTTATTACATTTATGAGGGAATAAAATAATTAAATTTGGGAAATTTTATAAATTCCATTTTATAAATAAATATCACATTTAGAATAATGATATCAAAATTATCCTATGGTGAAAATTTGAAATTATTCTAAAAAGGTTTTTTCAATGAATAGTGAAAATCCCGATCTTTATTGAAAACTGTATTTTCTTTTAAAGTACTTATAGAGAATTTTATTATTTTTGATTGTTTTTAGAATATAATTATTTTTTATTGATTTATAATAATAAAATTAATGTTTTTAAATGAATTTTACACTATTATTTAGTATAAAAATATTTTATATTTAAAATGGCACTTTAATAAATAACTATTTTCATCTTATTTTTTCGGTATGATTTTAAAATAAAATTTACCACTTTTGTGGTTCTATTTATTAAAAATCATATCAAATATTTATAATAAGGAGGTTAAATTTTTTTAAAATGTCCCCTTATATTTTTAGCAATTAAAAATATTAACCACATAAATTTCTATTACCATGGTAATGGGTAAATCAAGTTACTATGGGTTAAAAATAAAATGATATAGACTAAAAATATCCCCAAAACATGCCTTATTTTTCTTTGGGTGAGTACATTTAATCCATAATCATTGAATATTTTTTTATATGGAATTTTCTTTCCATTTGGATTTGATTATAACCTTTATTATGTTTTATGAAAAGAAAATTAAAAAATTTCACACTCTTATTTTTAATAAATACAATATTTTAACAAGGGGATATCCAAAAGTTAGTATCCTTTATTAATTTTATTTTGAAAACTAAATTATATAAATTAATCATGGTGATTTATTTTTTAGTTTTTAATGAATATATAATTACCTATAATTTATAAATAATGTTGACATAATAATTATTCAATTAATAAAAAACAAATGATTTTAAAAATTTTGAATGTGGTATAATTTTAAAAAATTAATGTTAAACTAGAATTTATAGATACACATGACATGTTAGTGATGTAATAAAGTAATTTATTCTAATTTAATTTGTTTTATTGATGTTATAAAATTTAAATTTAATTAATAGTTTTAAAATTAACATTATTGGTAATTTATGAAAATCATAATTTATTAAATCATATGAAATTCCTAAAATAATCTATTCAGAAAATTAATTATGATATGCTTTTAAATAGTATATATATTTCATTTATGGGAATTTTTTCAATTTTTGTTAAAAATATTGTCCCTCTAGGTGTAAAAGACATTATTATCACAATAACTGTAAAAATGGTACATAGGGGGTTAAAACAAAACTATAAGGAAAAAATTATTTTTTAAATTTTTTCTAAATATAATTTAATGAGAGGATATCAACTCATACTTATATTAACTTTTAATATTATTAATTTGGATCCATATTCCAATCAAAAGTAATTTATATTAATTTTATATTTCAATTAATTCCAAGAATTCTCCTCCTCTCTCTTATAAAGTGGAACCACTTATTCTCATTTTTTACACCTTAATAACCATTATATTTCTCCAATACCTATCCAAATACCTTACTAACATTCCTACCCATGTTCTAAAGGCCTTAGTTTGGTTATTTTACCAAATCTTAGATGTATTAAGGTTCATCAAAAAGAATATTGTCTGAAGAAGAGTTATATCGTTTATCCAAATGTTTTTGGTTTGTTTCTTCTTCCACATCATTAAAATATTAATTAAACATTTTTATATAAAAAAATATCTGTCCTAAATTTCAAGAGATTCTATTATGTTAATTTTAGAACCCATATCCACTGCCAATTTCAAACAAATGTGAGAGGAATTTATTTTTCATGTCTACAATGGACCACTGATTTACGAACTGACGTAATTCATTTTCCATCAATGCCTCTCATTGATAGTTATATTGAAATAGATATTGTTTATATATTATATTACTAAACTATTTTTCATTATAAAAAGGTAATATATTATTTACCTTCTTACTGATCCATTCACTAAAGAGTGGTAATGTCATTCAAGTGTATGTGTGGACTACCTCTTCCACAAAGAGATGTGATTCATCTTTCATCATTACATAATATGGAAGATGTATATAAGTTTGTTAAAATAAAATGAAATGGAAATTATGATAAAATTATAATTTTTCAAATATAAAATAATACATACTTGATTTCCATTATTATTTTTGAAAAATGGAAACATCACTAATGCGTACGTACGACCCACCATCTCCATAATTGTAATATATATAATTTTTCATGTCCATATTCCCTAATTTGTTTAAAATTTTTAAATTATGTATAAAAATGATAATATTTCATGATCATTATTTAGTATATTATGTAATAATGACAACCTTTACCATATTCAACCCACAGATGTAATTTTTGGCATATTTATATAATGTCATCAAAACTTCCGACATTAACTTAATAGATTATGCAATTGTATATAACATGGTAATGGATAAAATAAAATGAATAATAAAATTTAAAAGGGTTATTATACAAGTAAATAATTAAAATATTTTTATTATTCTTGAAGATAAGGAACATACGTGATGTGTCAGACTCGAGGTAAGGGTCTTTCTTTTAAAAATCCTCTTTTAATTCTTCTATTAATATTCTATTTCTCCCATGTCCTTATTTTAAAATTATTTTATAGATTTTATAATATACAAATAAAATAATTTTAAAGGATATTTTATTTCTCTTATTACTTTCTTTAAAATGTTTTTAAAAGGAATATTTTTATGGAATATTTTGATGTTCTTTAAAAAAGACAAAAAGAATATCCAATTTTAACATATATTGTAACAAATACTTTTCCTGCCATTGTAACCATTATTTTATTTCTATAATAATTTATAATAAATCATGATTTATTCATCTAAAAACCCATTTCATTATGTTATGGTAATCTTGAATTTTTTTTAAAAAATTGATTGAATATTATAGTATACTGAAATATTTTATTTTGTTTGTGAAGAATAATTATATGAGTGTAATGTAATAAATGTAAAAATTTTATATGTTGTGATTATATTATTGTTTTTAGGAATTGTTATGATGACATGTTGTTGTATTATAAAAAAAGTATGGGTGGCTATATTATTAACTATGAATGGTTGGTTTAGTGATAAATCAAGGACAGGTGGGTTCGTGATAGCCCGTCACTACATTAGGTATGAAAGTCGATCTCATGGTTATTCTATTTGTAAGAGTGATATTGAAATGATTTCCCAAGTTACCTAAATGTTTTATCTATTAATTATATAGGGTTTTATGGAAATTTTTTATTTCTCAAGCTAAAAAATGGATCTTATTTTTAAAGAAATATTTCTCTCCAATATTGAAAACTCAATCAATATTTTTCCTTTTATAGTCCTTATGAATTATTTTATATAAATATTGAGGAAGATAAGGTGATTTATTTTTTAAGAAAATATATTTTTTTAGCAAAGATATTTTTTTAAAAGGGAATTTTTTATAAGTATTTGTATACTGTGGGTTTCAATATTTATTTTCATATACCTTAATATGATTTTTATGACTATAAAACATTTTAAAATATTTTTTCATAGGGTTATAAGGATTTTTAGGGACAAATATAAGGTAAAAATAAATATTTTTAAGTCATTTAATTAAACTGAAAACATGTTTATTTTTAAAAGTTTTTTCATGGGAAAAAACGAATACTGAATAGAAGTGATGACTTTTTAATATATAAATTTGTTATGTAAGAGTTATGAACTAAATCTGTAGAACAATAAACTTAAATATCTTTGGGAATGCAATAAAGTGACTTATTTTTTAAATAAAATAGAATATACAATTTATAAGACCACGTCTTCATAAATGGTATCAGAGAAAGGTTTATACAACTTTGAAGACTAGGATTTTGTCATGTGAGGTTATCCTAAGAGTTATAGATACCATTCCAAGATTATAAGATTCATGTTTTTTATAATTTAATGTTTTTCCAAACCCACTTTTTTAATTTTATTAGGATTGAAATATAAGTTAAATAATTTTTTTGGGAGAATTTGTATTGATTTGTGGTATATGTTACCAATAGTTTACCATAAAGGATTATTTACGACAAATTCTATTAATTTTTTTAGAGATGTAAGTGTAAAGGTTTAAAAAATATTTTAGGTTAAAACATTCATTAAGTTTGAAGTTATTAAAGTTATTAATGAGGATTTTATGGTTAAATTTTTATAACATTTATATGGTTATTTTCATTAGAGGAACTATTTTCATTTTACCATGACATAGTTTATTTCATGTTTTAATAATATTGTTTTATATAGATTAAATATTTCTTATAAATATGATAGAAAAAAGAAATAAATCAACCTTCTTAACTATTATAAGTGATTTAATCATCACTATTATGGAAAAGTATTTTTAAAATGATTATGAAGTATTTTAAAAAATATAAATCATCAACAAGAAACAATTTTCTATATCCAACATATTTTTATTTCAAAAAAAAATTATAAGGATCATAGAATCTATTATATGTAATTTTTAAATCTCAACTCATGAATATTATTCAGAATGGTAAAGACTAACATGGACATGAATTCTTATTTTCTAAAGATATAGACTTCATGATAGAAGGTTATGGGGATATGAATTGAAAAAGGAAATCCCTAATGTCTGTATTTAAGGTTTTAATTTTTTTATGAATCACGAATGTGTTGATATTATCAAATCAGAAAAAATATTTAATGTCATTTAATAATATTAAAATTAATGTTTAAGGGTTTCAAAATGATTTTTAATTAAGGGTGTATTAATCAATGATATTCTGATATAGCATGAGAGTTATAAAAGATTCTACAGTAGATTTTGTATTCAAAATTTAGAAACACTTATGAGATGAAAATGATACCTTTGGAAAGTGGTGTAGAAAAAAAATACAATATTTGAGGACAATCATTTAAGGAAATATTATAAATATATAGATAAACCCTTGAAAAAAAATTTCTTTAAGTTAAGGAAATGAATGCCTATTAAGATTATTTGATTTTGTGGAAAAATGAAATATACAAAAAACATTAGAGGTACACAATTATTTGATGATAAATGATTTTTTGATAGTGTCAACCATATTTTTGGGAATTTTATAGGAATTATATTGATATGGTATTTAAAAAAAACAACCCATAGACTAGAAAAAACTTGTAACATCTTGAAAGGAATCGGGGCTTGAACCAACAACCGAAGGGATAAAATGTTGCATCACCAACTACTAGCCTACGCAATGCCCTATTTAGTATGATATTGAAAATAGAGGTTAGGTTGATATGTTTTATCATATAGATTACTATGGTACTAAAAAGAGATTTAGTAAATAGGTGAATAATGTTACTTAAGAAGATGTAAAATATTTTGGTTACCTTAAATGACCATGTTAAATAAAATTTTAAGGGATTTTATTTGAGGATTAAGTGTTGAATTATATTTTAGAAAGATATGTGGATTTATTGTGATTTTATTCATTTATGGAAATGATTATCATATATTAGAGAATATATGACTATATCAGATACATTTTTTGTGTAATAATTCTAGAGTGATTGATGTAATTTAGAGATAAATGTTGGAAAAATATATGATTAAATCATTCCAATATTCTAGTTTAAATATTAGTAAGGGATATGTTGAATTTGTTTAAGGATAATTATTCATTGAATGATTTAGTTTAAGCTTTTCAGATTAGTGTATCATCTATTTATATAATGGTTTACACATTTGGGGATTTATCTTAACTTGTAATAACTATTATTATTATTATTATCTTATTGATTATGTGATTTTTTCATAGTTTATTTTAGCGTTTTAGGTATAAAGAAATCATCTTCAAAACTCATTATTTGGGTAAAAAGATGAGATTTTTTGTAATTTTATTAATGGATGAGATAATTATTTTTAAGTAACTATATTTATATTATTTCCCTAGTCTATATGGTAAGTATTTCCTAAAATATATGAAAGGAATCCTAATTTGATTTTATCCTATTACATTAATTTATGATGAAGTTGTCAAATTTTCACACTTATTTGATTTATGGTTTTGTGGTTGTTGACATTCTCATGATCATTCACTTTATTGTGATCAATGATATCTAAAAAAACCCCTTATTATTTTGAAATTATTATTTTCTTCCATGTATTTATTTTTACATCCTACTCATGTTCTTGTATTTGGAATCCTAATAAGTTTTATTCTTGATCACCTACGTACTTCCCCTTTATATCTTTTTGACTGGATGTTTTATTAACTCGTTTTACGATGTCGGATTTCAAGAATGATATTTTCAAATGGTAAAACACTGATTAAAAAGATCAAGTTAAAATTGTGAGGATGAAATTAAGTAAATTGGATAGAATTTAAAATCTAGATATTTTAAAAAAATAACATTATGTTCGATAACATGTATGACACATAACAACAAGCTTAAATAAACCATCAAATATTTTTATTTAAATATGACTGTTATAACAAAGCTGCTAAACTGGAGGATATGAATTGGATTAACTACTTTTTTAGATATATATAATGGTTATAATAAATAATAATTTATTGATTAATTCATAGTAAATAAGCAGCCAAATTATATTAAAGACATTTTATTCTTCAAATATATGATTTCTTCAAAAATATATTTTTAATGATTTTTGTGAGGGAATAATATAATTAATTTACATGAATATTATAATTTTTATTTGATAAAATTAATATCATTTTTGGAATGAACATATCAAAATTATCCTATGGTTAAATGCTGAAATCCTTCAAAAATGTGATTTTTGATGAATAGTGATGATATTGAATTTTATTGAAAATTGTAGTTTCTATTAAAGTACCTACAATGTAAAATTTAATTTTGTATTAGTTATAAAATTTAATTTCTTCTTTTTATTTAAAATAATCCAATTATTATTTTTGAGATGAATTTTATTCTTGAATTTAGTAATAAAACATTTTATATTTTAAAGGGGTATTTTTCTAACGGCCTGTTTTTGGTTAACTTTTTCCGATTTGATTTTAAATTAAATTTTTTAAATTCTTTATTTTTAATTTTGAAAAATGGATTTCATATTTGAAATTAGGTGGCCCAAAGTTTTTATATATTCTCCTTTTCTTTTGAGTCATTAGTAATAGTGATGATAATAATTTTTTCCATGGTAATTGGTAAATCAGGTAATTAAGGGTTAAAAATATAATAATAGGACAAGAAAATGACCCAAAATCTTAAATTAATTTTATTATATGAGCCATATTCATACATAATATTCCAAAATTCAGTGATATTTATTTTTTTCCATTTGGATGTGATTACGATCTTTATAAGGAACTTTGTAAAGAAAAGTAAAAAATTCCACTCTTGTTTTTTATAACTATAATATTTTTATATGGGTATATCTAGAGGTTATGTCCTATAATAAATATAATTTTTAGAGACAATTGATATATCTTCATCATAATATTTTTTTAATTTTCAGTATATAAATAATTTCCTAAAATACTTAAACAACATTGACATATTTATTATTCAATTAATGGAAAAAATAAATGATATTATAAATATTAAAATTAGTATAATTTGAAATAATTAATATGTCCCACAAATTTAATAGATAAACATAAAATGTTAGTGATATATTTAATGAATTTATTCTAATTTCATTTATTGACTTGGTTTAATTAAAATCAAAGTAAATAAAGAGTTTTATAATTGAAATTATTTATATGAAAATAATATTTTGTTAAATGATATGAAATTCATAAAAATACTATATTTTTCCAGGTTATTAGGATATTATTCGAAATGTCAACTATGCTCAATTTATGGAATTTTTGATGAAATTTTATTGTATTAGAATATTTTACTCATACTTATTTTAGCTTCAAATATTATAAATTTGGAGCCATTATAACATCATATTTAATTTATATTAATTTAATATTATAAGAAAATATAATAAGTTCCCTCTCATATCTTCTAAAAGGTAACCTATTCTTATAATTTCATCACACATCATGACCCATTTATGTCACTCAATCCCTACCCAAATCCTATTCTAACATCACTCCTCATGTTCTAGAGGCCTTAGTTTGGGAATAAAAATAATCTTAGGGGTCATAAGGTGTAAAAGAATGGTGATTGTCCAAAGAAGAGGTATAATGTTAAAACAAATGTTTTAGTTTTATTTATTCTCCCTTATCAATAAAATATTCCTTAACCATGGTGATATAATATCATAATTATCCTCTAAATACTAAGATGTTATTATGATAATGTAATATCCTATATTCATATCAAAACATCATAAAATGGTCTAGGAATTCCTCATTCATATTTATGGTGGAATGTCACCTCACGAATCATTGTAATTCATTTACCATCACTACCTATCTTGACTACTTGTAATGATGATATTACTATTTATTTATGATATTAATGAAATATTTATCATTCATAGAATTTAATATATCCTTTACCATCTTACCTTTATATTCACAAAATAATGATAATGTCTTTTGTTCGTTCGTGTGGACTAACACCTCTATGAAGCCATGTGATTAGTTTTTTATCACCACATCACATGGCTTATATATATAAATATGTTTGAAGTAATAAAATTTTATTTATATTATAATGATCATTTGGTAAAGATACAACAATACATACTTTCTTTCTATAATGATCCTTGAAAAATAAAAGCACTATTAATGCATACATATGGCCTACCGTCACTATAATTATAACATAGTTCATTTTTCATAACCATTTTTCATGATTTGTTTTAAAGGTATATTTTTTTTATAAAAATTATAATTTGTTCTTTATTACTATTATATAGATTATGTAATAATGACCAATTTGATAATATTCAAAAAAAATATGTTATTTTGTACATATGAACGAAATATTATAAAAGTGTTTGACATGAACATAACTAATATATCATTGTATATAATTTAATAATTGATAAAATTGAAGGAATAATAAATATGAAAATGTTTCTTATAATAGTAAATAATTAACACGAGTTTATTATTCAGGAAGATAAGGAATGCACTCGATAAGTTTTACTTAGTGAAAAAATATTTATTTAAAAATCATTTTTTATAAAAGAAAGTGAATCATTTTATTCCATTAATTTTATTCAATTTTCATATCATTATCCATAAATAAAAACAAAAAACAAAAATGATATGCCATTGTAAATATTTAAAAAAAGAAAAAAAGAAAAAAATGGGGTGGGGGACTTGGATGAAATAATTCATTTTTATCATTGATTTTATAATGTCCCATGTTATAAAAAATGGGGTGGTGTTTTAGTTCAAATTTTCAAGGGGATTTGAGTTAGGTTCATCCTATGTTTTAACTTTATTATTCATGCATTGTACTTAAAAGTCCAGCCTCCTCTTTTCATCCTTAAAATTTTCAATAATTTTACCACGAACCCTAATCCATATAGTTCACCTTAAAAAAGGCCACATGATTGAAAATATTTTCATGTTTCATACTATGGATAGACAATAATTATCACAAGCCAATAGTGATATATACAAATTCTAAGTAAGATCATAACTCCAAATTAAATTTATCTTGATTGAAGAGTGTCATAACATTCAATGTGAGGTAGACTGTGATTAGGTCATGTATTGATTTATGAGGTTTAAAAAATTTAAATGAGAGTAGTTAAAATGATAAGGAATTGTTTTTCACAGAATATAAATAATGGGATTCTGTTTTGGATAAGATTATGGATATTTTCTCATTTTTGATTATTGTGTGGATTTTGATTTGATATATGATGATTGCCTGGGAGTGAAATATTTATGTGTGGGGGTGTGATGAAGATAACATTTTAAATTTTTTTTTCCATAATTAAATATTTATTGTCCCACCATAGTATGATTTTATGGAAAATTGTAACATTTTTACGTTTTTGAAGTATTTTGAACTTAAATTTATAGATTGTCTGATTTTGTAATTTTAATTGTTTCAATTACTAATCTGTTTTTGGTATAAATTTTTCTATATTGATCCAAATAGAGTGATTATTTTTTTAGGCTTACTCTATTTTTGGGATAATTATTTTTCAATGGGTCCATATCTTGATTCAGACATATAAAGGCCCAAATAAATAGTTCTTTATGGAATGTTTTTCCTACTGGCAGAGTGAACCCCACCTCATTAATTGTGGAATAACTCTAAGTTAACCTATAAAAATTCATTTATTCAAAATGGATATTAAATAGGATTCAATTAATCCTGTTCTAGATGAGTTTTAATGAGAAATTCTCTCATTAGGATATTATTTAAATGGTTCTAAACAATGGAGTATGAAATCCATCTTGAGGAGGAACCAGTTCCATTCAATAATAAAATCATATTTTTTTCACCACATGTCCATAATTTTATATAGTTTTTGGAGGGACATGAAATAAATTAAGGAAAAACTTTTATTTAGGGTTAAATGCATGAATATTCTATTTATAAGGTCAAAATTGAATGAAAAATATAACAATTGGATTACAAAGATTCACTTGGACAGAATTAAATGTTCAAATTAAATTTTCTATAACTCCAACATAAAGTCACCAATTATGATGAAATTTTGAGGGTAAATGAGGGTGATAATATGTAACAACTTCAATGAATATACATATTACAAATTCTTCCATTTATGGGAAAATCAAAATATAATATTTTAAAGATCAGATTTCTAGTGAGAATTCTTCACCCATTTTCCCAATAATTTTGTTTCTCACCAACCTTTAGAAGATATAACCATTATTAGGAGCCTAAAGCAGTGTTTTGATTATGTTATTATTCTTCATATTTTTAATTTTTAATTTTGTATTTTCTTCTTCTTATATTCATTTCTCTTCTTCTTCCATTTCTTTTTCAATTGTGTGTTTCTCCATTGTGATTATTTTTAACTCCACGTGTGTGGAAAGCTAACCCTCACTATTATTTGAGGGGGGAAGTGGTGGTATTAGATTTTATTAGGATTTAATGATTTCTTATGTTTTTTTCTATGAATTCAGTAGTGGTTAAATTTATTTTTTTGATATTTCTCCCCAGTTTCTATACTATTGTTTTCTTCCTCCTTATTTAATCATTTTCCTTATCATTGATATCTAAGTCATTCAAACTGTGGAGTTTATATTAGGTTTTAATGTGAAATAGAATAGTCCCACATTAAAAGGTCTTAGTGTAGGGTAATAAAATTAAAATGAGAGTGTATATAGTGAAAGTATGGGTCTCTACATTGAAAAAAATAATGAGTAAATATTTTGAATAACAATAATTACACCACTATAAACCCCTTAGAGCAGCAGTTTTCTTCTATTGACATATTTGTGTTTTTATTCTTTTTAATTGGGTTTTATATTTTCTTATATATATATATATATATATATATATATTATATTTCATATATTTTTAGAATCAAGCTCTCCATGTATATTATTATTATAGTTTTATGTTAATTAGTTTAAAATAGTGACAATAGGAAAACAGTGCGTGCAATCAGCCTCCTCGAGAGATCGACCCTCGATGTGCACTCTATATTTGTTACATAGTTTAATAAATTATTGACTAGGGTAAAATGAATAAAATAACTATCATCAGGATAAAATCTCCACTGATCACCACATCACTCTAAACCCAAAGGATCATGAACATCAACCACCTCAAAGTGACATTTTCCCTTTTCTTTTCCCTGAAAAAAGAAAATAAAAAAATAATCGAAGGAAAAGGTAGGGTAAAAGATAGATAACCTAGTAAGGTATCACTAAGTGTTATGAAAACAATTACATAATAATAAACCATTTATACATTGAATTTAAATAAAATAATTCATGGAAAAGAATTAAAATTCTTTCAAAAAAATATGTAATCAATTCAAATGATGGAAGATATTTTAAAATAGTATTAAATAAACATTTTAAGTAAAACATTTATATAAATAAATTTTCAAGAATAAAATTTTCCTATAATCAATGGAATAAATAATAAAATCAAACATTATAAATCACAATGATAATATGACTATCTATATGATAGTTTATAGCATATTATACTTACACTACTGAGTCAATGATCTCCACTTAATGTATGCACATGTTGCTCAGATAGGGCCATTGAGACTCAAAATCCCCATAATAGAAATCATACTACTGTATATTTATGTTAGTTTCTTCATCATCAATACATTTTTGGGGGTAAAATCCAACCATGATTCTATTAATTAACCACTAAATACCCATGATAACATGTTCTTCCGTCAATTAATTAATCAATTATAGAAAAATAAATATTTTCAATTCAATTAATAACACAATTTACCACTTTTATTTTTAGACATTCCTTTATCATTTTAAAAGAAAATCATATGTTTTCATAAATTCCTACCCTTTTAAATATCATCCAAAAATTTAAGCTATTTATCCCAATAATCAACCTTAAATCATGTCATTATTTCAATATCTAAACTAGGACCACATTTTTTTCTCAAATTCACTCAATAATTCCAATTCTAATAACATTTGGGGTTTTCAAATTTTATTACCTATTTTAAATTGAATATTAATTATCTAAAATCTGGGTTAAAAAACATTTAAAAACTGAATTTCAATTAATCAATAAAATATGGGTTTTAAAATATGGGTGATGAATTATGGAACCAATTACCTTTAATAAGTGATCAAGATAACACCCGCTATAGAAAAAACAAAAACTAAATAAAGTTGAAGGATATTAACAATGAATTTAGATATTTCAATTCATGATGTCCAAACTTTGATTAAATCAGAAATCATGAGATCAAACTATTGTTAGAGAAATATAGAATCTAGAAGTAGAAAACCAATAAAATGAAACTCACTAATGATACAAGATAAATTGGGAAATCTATAAGGTAATGAGTCACAAAAGAAATAAAATTCTCTATCCCTAGGGTTTTTTTGGAAATAGCTATAAAAATAAGTAAATGATTCCATGCTTCAATGCATAAAAATACATTGGGTATGAGGAATTCATATTGTGAATCCTCCTTTCATGAGAAGATCATCCTAAGGAGAATGTGCATTGAAAAAGACAATACCTTTGTTTAAAAATATTTGATCAACTAATTCTTGAGAATAAATCTCATTAATGTAAAAAATTATTTTCATACCTTGAAACTGTTTCAATGGATTATTATATGTGATGGTTTCACATCATGAATTACATTCATGGAATGAATCTATACTGTATGCACTACTACAAAAATTCATCTATAAAAACTATGAAAAGTATTCTAATGAAACCCAAACCAAAATAATACCCTCTATATCATGAAAAGGGTGATTATATTTAAACAAGAAGTTACAACCTCCCCACCATTAATTATCTTTATCCCTAGAAATCCCTTTAATAGGACCCCAAGAAAGAATGGTGAGGCACAAATCCTGAACTAGTTCCTCATGCTCCCAATTCTCATAGTAGCCTTAACTATACTACCATAGCACACAAACCAAGGGTATGGTTCACCCATGAATAACATTTTTCTTATAATAAAAAATATCGATTGGATACCCAGTCAAGGATAATAGAGGCCCAAAATCAATATCTTCCCAGGTCATGAAATGATAAGGGTTAGAAAGATATTTCCTGAGAAATTTTAAATAAAACACATTTTGGATCAAGGTCAATTGAAGTAGAAGTGAACAAGTTATGAAACATTCCTGATATACTATATGATCTTAAAAGGACCCATGTACCTTGGTGTAAGTTTTCCCTATTTTCCCCATCATCAGTGACCCAACAGAGGTGAAACTCTCAATAAAACCCGATCAATACGTGAAAACTAAAACGGTCAATGATGATAATCATCATAGGATTTATATCATATGTCTTCCATCAACATTATATGATTAATAAACTAATTCACTATCATATATTGGTATAAAATCATTCCAACCATAGGTTTATTTTCTAATATCTGACCAACACAACATATATTTACAAAGCCATCCATTCAACGTTCCAAAAGGATCCATTTTAATTGAACATTTTTCATTATTTTTGTAGAAAAAATAAACCAGTGCCAAATGGGCAAATCAATATTCTCCAAATTCAATGAATTAGACACATAATAAGTCCACAAGAATTTGTATTTCTCATTCTATCTAGATATCCATCTATGGTTAATATTTGACTCTCAAGAATATCTAAGATCTCAGTTTTTCAAGAGTCTATACAAAAATAAGAAGTAAAATGGGGATCCTTATTAGAGAATATAATATAAAAAACTTCATGCAACCAAACTATATCCCTCACATAGAGAAATCCCATATCCTCAAATTTTTTTGAACCAAAAATTTGGGTAAAGTGAGCTGATTCTTTTAGTCTATAAATCAAAAAACATATCACATTTTTCTGTCGAGGGGTATATAGTAACCCATGTAGTTGGGGTTTGGCTTAGTGGTAAGCACCCCGTAATAGTACAAGAAAAATGGGGGTTCAAAACCCATTGGGCGCAGGTTAATGTAGAAATACTATAGAGGTACTATAGCAGCGGTGGTACTGTTGATCGACAGGTACTGTAGCGGCGACAAGGCACTATAGCGGCGATGGTACTATGTGGGTACTGTAGCAGTTGGGTTACTGTTCACAGAATGAGAATTGAGCCACAAATTTGGGCCTACAAGCTATGTAATGGGCTACAAGCCCACTGGGCCTTCGAGATATCTAATGGGTCCCCCTCTACCTAGTTAAAATAGGTCTTTGCTTTGATTTATTAATAAAAATGAGGCTTCATCCCCAACCTTTAAAAAAAAGTATATAGTAACCCAAACACATAGTCCATAGAGATATAATCTAACTTCTATGTCAGCACCATATGCATCTAAAGTAAACCAAATGGTATATGATACCCAAAATTGACCTGTTTGTAGGTATAATATGAGAAATAAATTTAATCTTGTGTTGACTAATTCTTGTCCACCAGAATCGTTGTTTCATGTCATGGAACATATTTTTAGTACCCAATTTCTCTGCACATTGGGAATTATGTCAATACACCATCACAACCTTCCTCATTGAAAAATTAATGACATAATATTTATGAAAACATTAGACTCACTCAGAAGAGAAAGACCACCCACTAATTGTATCCCCACCACATAGAGAGTCCCTTTTTCTATACAGTTCATTATCAAGATACTGATCTTGATGAATTATCTCATTAAGATAATAGGACAACTGTACATTTATCAAAATTACCTTGGTCACATCCTCTCAAAATCCCAAGAGAAATTGAGAATTTAGATCCATTAAGTTCCACTCTTTTGAAGAATATTTAATAGCCCATGTCCTAAATTTTCTTCTCAAGGCATGAACAATGATATTCCCCTTACTAGGGTTATAAAAAATGTTGAAATGAGAAGAATAAAAATACTCTAACCAATGATTTTTTTCATATATTCTGATATTTTTTAGAGAATATATAATTCATGATTTATTTTTTCAAAATAAATGGAAATCCTTTATCAGAAAAGGTAGTGACACTAAAAATTAAGATCATGAATCATGTTTGTGAGTTTGACCTAATGGGTTGGATAATTATTATAATGTGATCTCATCTATATGGAATCATAGGCTACCGCATGATAACACTATATATAGACATAGCCCAAATCTAAACATTAGGTATCAAAGAAGACTACACAGCTTTTTCCAACCTCTGGAAGAGTCAACCCTGGGGAAAAAGTGAAATTAATTTTTATTTCATCATAAGAAATATGGAATTTCACATAAAAAAACATCACTCTCTTAAAATTGAGAGTATTCAGAGGAGAATACAAATTTTAGAAATATTTAACAAACTAGAAGTTATTCCCCTTTATTCCCAAGAAGCTTCGATAATCAAAAACATTACATGGTTTCTCCCATTTTATAATATAATTCACCATCTCAGAATGATGAAAATACTATGTTCGAAGATGATGTGTCCCATGAAATTCAATTCCAACTTTTGTAAGTCACATTTCGAAAACTTGGCATAGATTCTATTGTTTCTCAACATTTATAGAACTACTCTTAGATGAAACACACTGTCAAACTCATACATAGAGTATACCGTAATGTTATCTAGAAAAAAACACCACAAAACAATCATGATACTTATGGAATATTATTTCCATAAAATTCATAAATACTACTACATCTTTGGTTATACAAATGGAATAACACGGTACTGATAATTAATATACCTACAGTGAAGGGTAGTCTTCTGAATATTTGATTCTTTAATTCTCAACTAGTGAAATCCATCATGAAGTTCAATCTTTTTGAACAAATTTTCACTTTTTAATTGGTCAAATATATCATTAGTCCATGGATATGGATACATTTTATTTACATCAACTTGATTGTCTTTTTTGGTAATCCAAACAAAAGTGAAGTTTTCAATCATATTCATTTAGAATGTAAATATACACTACCCATGTTGACCCACTCAAATGAATGAATTATTTCTATAGAAGATAATCCAACTAAGTTTTCAAGTCATTCATATCTAATAGTGAAATATAGTAAGAAAAATAAGAAACTATTTAGTATGAGGTTCTAAATCAATGGATAACTCCACCTCCCATACTGGTGAAAGGTTAAATAAACTAGTAAGAAATATGCTGGGAAGCATGATGAGAAATAATGGGATACCATCACTCAAATATTCATACTCTAATTAAAAAAACTGACATTAAGCTACCAAAATAAAAAACAGAAGGTTTAAATCTACTGAAAATTGGGTACCATTGTCTAAAAAAAACATGGAACACCCCACCATGGGTAGTAAAGGTGACCTTTCAGAGATAATATCTAATATGGGCCTTATAATCAATCACCCAATACATTCAAAAAATGATGTTAAGAGAATTAATGTAAAGAAGAAGAGAAATTCTTGGTAAACTTAATATGTGATAGTAAGAAAACACATATTGGATAATTGAGACCTTGATTTCACTTTGTTCTAAGGAGCATTCTAAAATCCATAAAATTAGACAAACAATATGTATAAGGGTTTAGATGTATCACAACACAAGTCGATATAAATGATTGAGGCACACGAGTATCAAATAAAAATTTCTAAAAAGATGATTTTATAATGATGATACATCTCTCAGTCATTGGACCAACATTAGCTTCCAATGGAGGCTGTTTAAGTACATAATGAAGCTTCATCCTTGATGCATCTAAAAGTAACACCTCTATTCATGAATTATATGATTGAACCATTGTATATTTTGGTGATTATGAACCCATTCCACTATGTGGAGAAAAAGGAGATGAAAAAACTTATATAGGTGTCCTAAGAGACTGCATGATCTGCGTATCTTGGATACCTGAGTGCAGACTCCGTTTGAAAACCGAACCTTTCCTCACTAAAACAAGTCACGGGTACTCTTCTATACACTATTAGAGGACATTAAGAAAAATTCTATTTAGAACCACCACATTAATCATCATGCTTTCTCATTACATTATAGGTACTAACCGAAATGCCACTAGGATAGAAAGGAACTCACATCAACCATAACTTACTATCTATATCAAGATCGATCATCAATTCTCAATCTGGAATAACAGTGTAAGTTGTGAGCATCAAAATGAAGAATTGATATTGGTTGTAAAAAAATACCCTTCTAATATATTCAACAATTCCATTTCTCTTTCATCAACACCTTTCGAGAAAACTAAAAAGACTCATTGAAATGGCCCACATACTATGTCATGATCCTATCAAACTAATGGAGGCTAAAAAACCTTATAGAATTTGTGAAGACCATAAAATATGGATAGATATAATTAGTAAAAACGAATCTTAAGTATGTCCACTCAAATAACTCATCATTTTTTGATGTCAACATCAAATTCCACTATCTCCTGCTAGGTCCCTCAAGTATGAAGTTATAAAATTTCACTTTAATATAATCAGTCATTTACAAGAACTCAAATAAAATATCTACCATTTTTGAACAATAATTTACATCTATAGGACCACTAGATCCATAGAAATATGGTGCCTTTTAGAGAATAGAAAATTGATAACAATTCCAAGAGTCATCACTTTGAGGTTCCATTGTGAGATCCTGAACTTGAACGAGTGTTGGTACCAGACCCAAGTGTTGGTACCAGACCCAGAGCATGGAAATGACCCAAAACTATCTCAAAAATATTCCATTTCATTAGAGGAATCTCTTACTACAATTCACCAGAATCTTCCTCCATATTCCTATTAAAATATCTTCTTAGAGACATGATACAACAAAATGTTAGTAAACAAAAATGAAACATCATCAAGGAAAAAAGGATCTAGGAAACATATGTCAAGTGTACATGATTAATCAATTCTTCTAAGAATAAAATAATATGTAGATTTCAACAAAATCAAATGAAAGTTAAAGAATTTAATATAAAAAGTTCAAGTTATTCCTCAGACACTTTTCCTAGACAACCATGGTGACTTATGTCTCATTATGATGGAAGATGGTAAGGAACTCACTCGAAAATAGATTCTAATCTGATTTAATCCCAACCATCATCCACCAATTAAACCTAATGTATAACAACATCAAGTGAAGACGAAAAACTTACCATTAATACCATTTTTTCAAGAACCACCTTATATACCCTATTATAATGTCACCTAAGATAGCTCTAACATGTCTTAATGTACTTTTTTGATCCCAATGTGTTGGATAATAACACATGATCATCCAAAAATCACAAAAAAATTATTTTTTCCATAAAATAGTGGATGAAATAAGATACAAGTTAATTTGATCAACAATCCTCAAGGGAAATGTTCCAAAATTGAATTGGTAAAATAATCCCAAAAAAGTGGACCATCGAGTGACCTAGAATCTACAATGATAAAAGCTCATAAATCTCCCATGTAATGGTGGATCACATATCTAATAGCCACACCCATCACTACATATCAAAAGAATCAAGAATAGACACCACCACCATGTGGTGCTTTCACATTTTAGGACCTTGAATATGAAGATCTACCAACTGCCAAAGGAAAAAGAAAGATGTGAGCTAAAAAGCCTAATTGGTTCTCAACAAGTGTTAAATAAACAATAGCATAATTTTAAATGATTTATTAAATCAATTTTTATAAAACAAATAATATAAAGGTATTTAAATTTTTTCAAAAATACATTTTCTCAAATCATATATTGAAAGATATATCAAAATATTCATAAATGAATATTTTATATAAAGAATTTTTATAAATCAATGGGAATGAATAAAAAGGTTCTTCAATTAATGGAATGAAAAATCAAATAAAACACCATAAATAATCTTTCTAAAAAGAATTGTGGTATGTTATTTTCTAGAAATATGACTCATAAACAACATATTTAGTCATCTCGGGATAACCTATTCACAAATCCCTTGGTTCAATCTATCAAAACTCAACTCCAAATCAGGGAAATCATGTGAAAGTAATTTTATGTTAGTGTTTTCATAATATATACATTTATAAAGGGTTAAATACTAGAATTATTTTCCTAATTAACCACTAACTACCCACTGTCACATGTTCTTCAACCCACCAGTCTATCAATAATGGAAAAATCAATTATTTCAAATCTGTTCAAAATAAAATTTCCCACATTCATTTTTTAACATGACATTCTTATCAAAAAAATCATATATTTTCATCATTTCATTCCCTTTTCAAATAATATTTTAGTTTAATCTATTTATCTCGAGATTCAACACCAAATAATTTAATTAATAGAATTTTCAAATAAATTAGTAATGTTTTGTCAAAAACACCAAAAATTAAAAAATGAATTGAAATTGGGGGTTTTAAATAATTTTAATGAACTTTTAGAAATAATAAATTAGTCATATAAAATATTAGTTTTTAAATAATTTACCAACTCATTTCAAATTAGTATAGAAAATTAGTTTTTCAATTAAAGGGTAAATATTTATAGAACATCCTACCATTAATCAGTGATCAAAACAAATCCTACCATATTGATCGTCAATGATTAATGATGAAAAATGATATCAATAAGGAATTAAAAGATTAAAATTCATCAATATTAACTACAATTAGATATAAAATCTATAAATCACACTATTATCAGTAATAAATTGTGTCTTGAAGGAGAAACCCAATACATGGTAACACATTGGTCTTTAAAGAAAAATTAAGACATCTGTAAGTGAAGGAGTTAATAAAAAATCACATATGATAGCCCTTGGTGTTTAAGAGAAAATTATGCACTATGAAACAAATGATTTCATAATTTAGGAAAAAAACCAACTTGGAATGAGGAATTCACCTTCCAAATTCTCTATTTTGGACATGAACATCCTAAGTTGCATGTAAGTCAAAAAAGGCGTCAACTCTGGTTAAATAAATCCTAATCAACTAATTCACAACATTAAATTTCATTCCCATCCAGAATTAGTTTCAAATCATTTACCTATTTAATGGATTCTGTTGAGAAATAAATATAAATTTTGAATTACATTCATGAATTAAATCTATATTTTAGATAGTAAATATATATAACATGTATAAAAAACAAAAAATGGACTCCAACTCAAGATGAGAACTAAAAATACCCTATAAAATATTAAATAGTGTGTACATTTAACTAGAAAGTTTTACATAACCCTAATACATAATTATAAAATCTATTAAATAATAGAGATAAAATTTAATTCTAGACTTTCTCATATATTATTAAATATCATTGTTCTTCAATGGTCATGGAAGAATCTCTCATAAGAGGTGGAAGTCCCACTATCACAATCTTAATATCCTCGGAATAGTGAAATATTATATAAGGAAACATATTTTTCTTACAATTAGGATAGTTCTTTTTGATTAAATTACTCTTTATCATCCTTTTTATTATAAAATAACTCTTTTTTTGACCTTAATTTTGCAATAAATATTGTTTTCTTAGAATTTATATCTTTTGAATCAGGGTTTCATGTTAGTCTACCAGTTTAATAAAAATTTAGTGCTGATTTTCTATGTTCATTATATGATATTGGGTGATGTTGAGTTTATATAAAGATAAAAAAGTTAGTTCAAATAGTTTTTAGTTGTTACCGAAGAATCTAAAACAAGAACATTGTAATTTTTTAAAACATCATTCATCCAAAAGACCAACGATTATAGGATCTAGAGTAAGTAGTAAAAAGAACATACCTTGAGAATTTATAAAATTGTTGGTTATTTAGTTTTTGTGAAACTTATTATTACAGAGAGAGCTTTATAAATATTTAATAATTTATTCCTATGTGTTTTTATTATATTTACCTCAATGTGTAATTTTCTATTATAAGTATCTTTTAGTTTTTTGATTGAATTTATTTTTTTTATGATCCACTATGATTGATGGTTTCCAAGGGTATGGAGGTAGAGGTATGTGGGATGATGAAATTTTGAGGATAGGAAGATAGATCTTATTATGATCATCCTAATCTAGGGATTCTTAGAATAAAAAGATATATTTACATTTTGATTGTTTTGAATCAAGGTATTCTCAGGATGGGAAGATATGATTCCATGGATGGGGTATAAAGACCCTCCTTATAAATTTGATAAAATTGAGGTTTCATAATAACATACTGTTTGGAGTTTTTGGGTTTTAATCATTACATACTGCATTGTTTTAATAACTATTTAGTATTTTAAATGTATCATGTTTTATTTCATTTTCAAGATATTGTGAAATTTATAATAACTAAATTTATATCATAAAAACTATTTCAATTATATTTTATTGAATTTTTATAATTATCATTTTTCTATAATTACTTTTGTAATATGATATATTTTTATGTGATCAAATAATTGAATTTTGAATATAATTACACTTGGTGGTGGATAAAAAGTATATGTTATATTTTTTAATACAACTTCACACTATTAATATTTTCATGCCTTATTTTTATTTGAGAACACCTATTATTGTATCTAGTATTTTTATTTGGGACTAAGCCTGATCTTATTATTTTACTTTCTCTTTGTTTATTGAAAGTATCATAGTTTCCTTGTACTAATTTTGTGGTAATAAATGATTTTTTATGATGCAAGGAACACTTATTGGATATCTAGAAAAAATATATCAAAAAACCCCTCTAAAATATTAATTATATTATTATGTGTACTATAATGATTTATTGAGTTATTTTACTAGTAACACTAGTGTGTAGAATCTTTTCATGATAACCATGAATTATAAAATTCTCAATATAGATGTTTCCAATTTTTCAAGAGAATTGAATATTTAATTTTGATATAACTATAATGTTTAAATACATGATAATTCTTGAAGTAATTGAATATATACAATCAAATATCATCATGTGGAGAAACAAATAGATTTTTCAAGAAGCTACATATTTCCCATTTCAGAACATAAAATGTTCTTGAAACATGAATAATAATTTTCTTTGTAAATTATATAGATTTTTATTTTCATATTATAGAGTCTGTTTCATAGATGCTTCTGTGCTTTATTAAAATAGAGAATTGTTTACAATTACTTTGTAAAAAGGATATTATATATGATTAGATGTTGGAGAACAATATTAATATACTTTTGAATGAGTGGTTATCTAAAAATAAAACTATTGACGATACAATGAATTATTCTAAAATATGACTTGATTATTTTATTGAATCTATAATGAAATATGGGAGAATATTTAAAATAGATACTGGGAATTAGATGAGGGAAAAGGGTATTAATTTTTATTCTAATTATAGGGTTATTTGTTTAACAACTATAAATTCTAGAGCTAATCTTAGAAAACAATAAATCTAAATGACCACAAAATATTAGAAAGGATATATGAAATAAAGGATAACATTATCAATTAATAAGAAGAATAAATCGATTTTTTTTAAAAAAAACATATGTTATGTTAATCATATATATAGATGCCAAACCATGACAAAAAATAATATCTAGATGTTATCTATTATGATTCTATATAAAATTTCCATATAATATTAGATTTTCTTGTATTAATGTGGAATTAAATAATGTTAAAGAGATTTTATAAAACCAGATATAAAAAAATAATCCAATAGCCATGGATAATTACGGAATAAGTGGTGGAGATACATCCATTGATAGTTCTTTGTAAGAAAGTTGAAGTGACAGTTTAATTATTGATGGTTTATATGAAAATATTCTTAAGGATGAGTAATATTATATTGATAATGTAACTAGATAATCATTAATAATTTAACATTGGATTCTAAATTATTATATACTTTTGATGATGATTATTCAACTCATTCTAGAAATGAAAAATGATAATTCATTATATGATAAGGAATATTTTCTTACATATAACGAAATCATGAGATATGTAAATATGATTTAATATTATAATAAATAGTTATATAATGACTATAATTATTCTAAATCAGATATTACTAATTCTAAAAATATAATTTCATATAATATTTCTAAAATTTAAAGATATTTATTATATTTAAAGTCACAATAATATTCAAGTTCAATTTCTAATGATATGAATGTTATAATTAATAATAACAACAAGGATATTATTTTAAAAGAATATTATTCTAGATTTAGTTTAGGTATATAAAATTATTAATAGTTTTATAAATAGTTAAAAATATCTTGAAGAACAAATATAATAAATTTTAATTTTGATAAATCTAACTTTTGATAACGTTACTTTGAAAATAAAATTGAACCCTTTGGTAAAAAATTACATTGGGGGGGGGAGGGGGGTCACTTGATAAATTTGTTATAACTAAATCACGAAAAGTATTTTAGAGTTCATAATGGTTTTTATAATGAACTAGAAGATGTTAAAAAAAATTAATTTGACCTATATGGGTTCCAAAATATTTATTTTCTAGAATTTTATAGACCAAAAAAGTTTGGGTACTGAAGATATAGATTACTGTTTTTAGAAAAATAGCCTTCCTACAAATAGCTAGAAGAAGTGTTATACATATAGTGGTTGTTGTAAACCCACTATATGAGACAATTAGACCCTACCAAAAATGAAAATTTTATAATGTGGGAATGTTACATTTAGAGATAAATAATATGGTGAAATATTTAGAATCATTTATGTTTCATTTCAGAGTAATTCAATATTTTATAATATTTTTTATATTTTTGGATGTGAGGATAGCCTTATTAGGAGAATTCAACTATGTGATAAGTGTTACCTTTTGAACTTTTGGAATGGTAAATTTATTAATAAATTATTAGAAGATAATTTAATTTTATTTATGAATTTCAATGATAATATTTACACGATTGACTTAAGATCCCAATTTATTTGAAATTTTCCTAGTCATAGTTTTGATGAATATTTTTATTGTATTTTTCATCAGGGGATATGTCAATTTCATCTCTAGAAAATGATATTTTTTATATGAAAACTATGGACAGGGATTTATTAAAGCATAAGTTTATTATAAATAGTGTTTATGAACAATTTTAGTTTGGTTCAAATAGAATTACAGTGATAAATGTATTAGTTATGAATCAATATACTAAGATTTATATTTTATTCACATGGTCTTATTTTTCCATACTATTATTATAATACTTCGGGGAATGATGTTACTTTATATCCTTGTTGATTATTATAATACATTTTCTTTTTAATATTCTTCCACTGAGAATTCCTAATCTTTATTGTGTTTTTAAATTTTTATTCTTCCATCAAAATTGTAAAGAAACAGATATTTGATTACTAAAGTGGAGTAATAACTGTGATTATTTTTTAAATTAATACATTAAAAAATTTTATTATGAAATTTATTTCTCCTAATTTTTTAGTATAATAAACCCAGTAAAAAATATATTAGTTGATCAAAGAAATATAAGTCTTCTGGTTATGAAAATAATATTTTTCAGTCAATATCATTTTAAAAAGCTTTTGTGGACTGAGTATTTGTGAACTAAATACTATACTGTAATTTTTTTACTTCATCCTTTTTTTAATGAAACTAATTTTGGGTTGCGTCTTAGAATAAAACAAAAAGTTTCATAATTTAATATCTTCAAATATTTTTTTATTTAGAATACTAAATAACAACAATGTATATTTTATTTTTGTGATGATAGGGTAATTTTCTTGGTCATTCTATATCTAAAAGCCATAAAAATATTTTCAAAAGAAATATAACATTGTTGAGTAAATAATTCATGAAATATTTGATGAAATTCACCCTTTTGTTAATGTAAAATGTCTATATGGTAAATTATCATACAACGATTTTGAAATCACATCTATTTTTATTACTGAATATTAAACCAAAAATTTAAATAATGAATCCTATAGATGATATTTTAATGGATTATAAATATTAATAAATTACATCAACATATTATGTGAAAAAAACTCTTGAAGAAATTTATTTTTACATAAAAAATAATCAAAATATATGGGATCATCTTCTAGAAAATATAACTGGAGATGTGAGTTAACTAGTAAAATCAGGAAATTTCGTAATAAATTAATGACAGAATTAGTTATTACTGTCCAATTATGATCTTAACATGAAAGATAATTTCTTGGATTATGAATGATTGATATGATCTATGCAATAAGAGTTTAATATATTCGAAGAAAATCATGTTCGGACATTGGTTGGATAAAATATATAAATTATTTGGATATAAGTTAAATAGGTTTATAGATTTTTTTTGAAAATGTAATAAATGTATGAAATTATGAGATAATCTTTTCAACTGGTTTATTTTCATAAATAAGAAAATTATTGTTGTGATACTTTTACACTATATGTTTAGCTTGTTTCTATCTAAATTCTATTAGCTAACACATCAAATCTTAATTTTAAATTATTTCAAATAGATGTAAAATTTTATTTTCATAACATATTCATTCAGGGAAAGTTTTTTATTTAACCACCTCTTCGTTTTGATGATAGCAAATTTCAAAAACAAATATATAAAATTACGAAATACCTTTATAGCTTGAAACATTATCCAAGTGGTTGGTATAGTATAATAACCAGATTTTATTACATCAAAATAACATTTTGATGTAAATATTTGTAACACCCTAGAGTGTTAAAGGTTTTAAAGGATAAATGATATGACTATTTTCAAAAAGGTTTAACTTTTTTTTGGGAGCCTTCTTAATTAGAACTCCAGAGCTAAGAATTCTTGGACTAAAATAGTGATTAGGATAAGTGAAATTCGAGGAAGCTTCCCAGGGTGTGTTCTATGGAACAAAAATAAAACTAAAAAGAATTTTTTTATCTAATAGGGAAAATAATTATTCATTATGACCCATTTATTCATGTGAGTGGGCCCCATCTGGGGGACTATGTTTCTATGCGGAAATTAGTGGTGCTTGATAGGCTAGGACCTGATGACCATGTCAAGGTGGGCTATATGTGCTATCAGTGAAACCCAGTTATTAAAAAATGCTATCAGAGGAATGGATTTACTAATTTTGTTTCTCATTACTTCATTCAGGATAGGATTTAAAGGAGTTAGGATGACTGGTACTTAGGGAGGGAAACTATCACAGTGTATGAAGCCCACTATATATTGGATCTCCGAGTTGATGTAAAAGAGGGAATTTATGTTTTTATATTACTATAGATTAAATTAACATCGAGTGATGGGATTGATATTGATATGTTATTTATGATATTTTAGGTGATTTCATGCATCTTGAATAGGATTGAAGGTTCACATGACATGTATATACATGTTGTTGTGCTATATAGTATTTATTTGATTGAATGTTATGATTTGTGCTATCTACTCAGGATAATTCCTATTTTTTTAATATTGATATTATCATAATAATATGATATATATTCATTAGAATTAATAAGTTGAAAATATCAAGCTATTGTGTTAGTATATATATTATAAATATGATTGATGTGTAGGGGAGGAAACAAGGGTTAGTGCATGGAGGGATATACCTTGGGTTATGCTAGACTCCTAGGAGAACCTTATGTGACCCCTCAAACCGGTTAATATTTTTTTTGTGTCTAATAATATTTATATTGAAATGATTCCACATGATATATGTTTTATAGGCTACCAATTGAAGAAGCTCAGGATAATCTAGTGCCAACACCCATGGTGGAGCGGTACACATTCCCGCATAGTCATGTACTGACATAGGTGATCTAGGCTATAAATATCATTTATTTAAGACTCTTTCAGATGGTACCCATATAATGAGAAACCATTTAGACTATTATGGAAGATCTTTATCATGATTTGTATATACGACGTCCACTTGCATTCTAGGTTACTATTCCCTCGAAGAATGATGAGGGCATGATGGACTTTTTTGGGAGCATTTTTCAGTTGGTCTAGACTCTTGAGGAGAGGTGATTGGTTCTTGAAACATTAATGCTCCGAGGACTCTACATGATATAGTGGAATACCATGAGTCATATTGGAAGATGAGAGGGTCTTAGTTGGGAGACATTCAAATAAACATTTCTTGAATAGTACATTCTCAACATGATGAAGCTACACCGTGCCATGGAGTTTGTAGGATAATGGTAATGTTTTCTAACTGTCTCATAATATTCTTCTCATTTTACAGAGTTACATATATTTTATCATTTTTTTGATGGGAATTGGGAATAGAAGTATCAGATGATTGAGATAGGCCTACGATCGAAGATCTGACACAAGTTTAGAGGATTTAACCTATCAACACACACATAAATGATTATCAATGTCTAGAATTTTTGAGAAGGGGATAAAGAAAGATAGGGGAATAGGATACTCCCAAAACATTTCAGACTAGTGAATGATCTTTCCCACACTAGTATGGGGGTCTCTTCTTGTAGTTAGAAGAGGAGGAGAAGAGATGGGTAATAGAGTGGTTGCACAATTGTAGAGAATAATATGTCTTATTCATATATTTATAGAGGTTGTCCAACGTGATTGAAATTTGGAATGTTTTGATAATACAATAGGGTCGTCATAGAACCACTAATCTAGTTTCCACAATGCAGAATACATGAAGTCTCTAGTAGTTTTGTACTATAGAATTGAGGTTGAGGTTCCAAAAGGGTGCACGACTGTCTTGAACATCAAAACAGGGATCCATTCGGGATCCTCTGTTATAGAACCCGACAATGAATTGGGCTGGTAATGCATCTCAAGTAAAGGGTCATAGAGCATAGGTAGGTCATATGTTTAATGTGGATCAGAAACCTAAATATGCTTGTGAGGGAGTATCTATTATTCAACTTTGGTGGACTGAGTTGTTCGAGCGAGACACCAAGAAATATTTTTCAATAATTATAAGTTGATATGGGGGATATTTTTAATATCTTGAATTATATTAAATATAATCAAAAACCTCTTTGATATTAATTTATGAATAATTTTATGTGAAAATGTAATTATTCAATAAAAATAATCTAATAGAAGTTTTATAGGCTTTCTATAATTATAAAATCTAGTTAAAACCTTATAATATTCAATGGAATATTTTCAGAGTTAGGTGCTTTGTGATCATAATATTTTTCGGGTCTATAGAGTTACAATGTAGAATGAATAAAATTCCCTTTATGATTGAATTAACTTCCCTATTATAGTCATAGAAAAAACATGAACTTATTTTTTTTTATAATATCCTATCAAATTTATAAAATTATTAAGCATCATAACCCTTGATAAATAGATGCTGAATAATGATCATATGATTAGTATAAATATAGGGTTTTGATAAGTCCAATTGACACAAACAAAGGAAGTGATGGCCTCAAACTGTATAATAATACCCTATAAATCCCATTTATTCAAGATTCTGAGGGAGCTAACATCACTGGACTTTTAACTTGACCTATCCTAATCTAATATCCATCAACTTAAGCACCAGAGAAACTATTTAAGGGATCAGTTCAAGATCATTGAGATCATGGCACAAACCGTGTATGCCAAACCACTTAATGAGAAGCTCAACATCACAAACATTACTTGCAGGAAATTTTCTAGTGTAGGGAAGGGATATGTATCAAGAACCTAGGAATATGAATATATATATTTTATATAATATTTAATATATTTACTTCTTATTATCATCACTTTTTAAATGTTTTTTTTAAATGATAAAATAAAAATTATTTTTTTGTGTAATATGCAACAGAAATTAAGATATTCATTTTTGATAAATTAATGAATGTTTAATATAAATTATATTTTAAAAAAATAATTCAATTAAATAATTTTTATTAAATATGGGTGATAATAGAATTTTTATGTAGTCAAATTTAATTTTTAATAATGGTTCAAATACTATGATTATCCAAAAAACTAGCATTTTTCAATAAATGTCTTTACATGTTTTATAATTGGAAATTAAAATTTATTGTAATTATTTTGAAAAAATCAATACAATTCTTGGAATAATTACATCATAATTATCCAATAGTGAATTTTTCATAATTTTCAGAGATATTTAAAATTTCGGGTAATACAATTAAATATGGAATAAATATAAAGTGTGTCTTATGACATAATAATTACCCAAAGGAGACATAATAAATGACATAAATGGTATCCATGAACAAATTTTTTCCCCTTTAAAATAACATTTTTTGGGGTTATTTTATTAATTTTATATGTCATTTATGAATCCTTAGAAACATAAATTATATTTTATTGTTTTAAAATAATAATTTATAAACATGAATCACAAACAAATCACCAAGGGAAATATTTTATTTATTTTGTCCCATTTTTTTTAAAATTAAAAATCTACTCCAAACATTAGCATTAAACATGGATATGGTTGTGGTTTTATTTTTTATTATATTGAGTCCAAAACCAGTGTTGAGGAAATGAAAAATAACTCCCCCCTCTTTTCCTATATAAACATACCCAGCCTTTAATTACTATTAAATCAAAAACCTTGTATAAACTCTTTACAAAACCCTCACTAATCTACATTCCTCCTAAGGTTCCTCTAATCTCTCAAGAATATTCTCCCATGCTTTTGGAATCACCCTCTCAAGGTAAGATATTTTTCTCTCTTTTTTTCCATTCAAGAACCTCATTTGTATTTATCCTTTTAAAAATCAATAAGTTGTGTTTTTATATCATTATAAACATCCCTTTATTATATAATTTATTTTATAATAATGAAATTTCATTTATTCTATCTCATTATAGATTTTACCTAAATCAATACTACACTGAGATTTAGTAAGGAAACTCTCTATCTTATTTTTAATTCAACAACCTTATTTGTATTTAGGATTTTTAATATCAATTGGTTAGGTTTACATTACATTATAAATATCCCTATATTGTTCAATTTATTTCCAAATAATTATATATCATTTATCCCAACTAAATATCACATTTACCTAATCCATTTTATGCTGAAATTTTTTAAGAGATCCTATATTTCTCCTCTTTATTGAACCATATTATCCATTTTATGTCTTATAATTTCCCATTACTAATGTTGGGATATGTTTTTAGACATCCCTCTTATTTTTATTTTTATATATAAATTTTGAGATACCCCTTTAACTCACATTAATCCATTTTATGAATCTTTATGTACTTCTATTTTGATGCTGAAATTCCACTATGATTTTCACCCCTAATGACTGTGTCCTGAATATACAAACCTAACTCAAATAAATTATATTCAACAAGATGCAACAATAAATCATTTATTGGGTAATTCCATTTATCTAACCCACATTCATTTTTCTCAGGATTAAAATTGATGAAATAAATCCTTATATTGTATGATCTATGTGGCACACTTATACATGTAAAAGATATGAAAGCGATGGGTGCACCTGAAATTATATAGTTCTCCAATTAATTTAGTAATTTTTTATTGAAATCATACCTCATGTATTAGATTATGAAGTGATCTAAATCCATTATGGCACTTTCTCCCCTTTTTTATGATGTCTTGGTAGGTATCCTTGACCTACGTTTAAGATTTCATATTTTATATTAATTCTACCTTCCTATAATTCCTTTTTGTTGTCATGTTATATCACAAATATTTGTTTGTGTTTATGACTATCATCCGTTTTATGTCCCATTTAAGTGATTATGGTAAAGAATTTAATAATTTCATAATGTTATTCATTGTTTATTCCCTTTCCGGGCTTAATAGATCACCCATTTCATATATATATATATATATATATATCCCTTGGTTATCCCAAGTTGTCTTAAGAATGATTGAATATTATGAAAATGTTAATGATTTTTTCAATAATGATGATATACACCCTATTTTATGTTATTATGTATTGTACATAATTACCCAAATATATTGGATTTCTCAATATTATGGGTTGTATTATGTTTATTATAATATAATAAATCATAAATTAATTTATAATAAGAAAAATATTGTTATAATGGAAATTTTTCACATTATGCAAAGAATTTCATATTAAACACAAATTCTTAAAAATATACCACAAAATTATCATCACATAAAACCCATCTGGGCATTTAAAGTTTAATACTCTTCTTCATAATACTCGAGAAATTAAAAAATAAGGGTGAGACCTAACTCTTAGTAGGGGCTATCATATATTAGAATATATCATCGCATAAACAATGAATAAATAAATACAGAATAATAAATACGAATAACATTCATAATAAAATTTTCTTGGTAATCAATATATAACTATATTGGAATAAAAAGAATTCAAAATGTTAATACTATCCAAAGTCAATAAGATTAATAACATTATCATATGCCATCTAGAGAATAAAATTGGGTGGTATCATTAGAGAATATACCCAATAAATAAACAAATCACTGAATGATGTTAAAATAGTTTAAAAACACTATTATAATAAAAAATTAGTATAGTACAATATATAAAGGTATCTAGAATTCGATGTTTGTATACTAGAATTTTAGTCCCCAAAAGGGAAAACTGTTTATGTGAATTTAGATAGTGATTCATGAAATATAATATTCATGGTGATAAAAAAACAATTCAAGAAAGGGTAATATGTATTTAAAATAATAAAAGGGTCAATATAACTTTTTTTAACAAATTTATAAAAATTTGATGTTTTGTATCTCATTAAAAAATTATTATCATGAAAATTATTAGAAAATATTTTTAAATAGTATTTAAAAGGATTTTATAACATTGGAACCATATAATGAAATAGTTTCAATGTTATAAAATAAAGAGTAAATTATAAATGATATGAGAGTGAATGAAATTTCCTTTACAATATTTAAGAAAAACATTATTTGTACCCACATCATAAAAAATTCAATAAAACTTTTTTTTGAAAAATGGTTAAGAGAAAATAAGTAAATCATATGAGATAAAACAAATTAAATTTCAAAAATATAAAATTAAAACATTTATGGATTTGATAAATATTTAAATGGGGGTTAAACATATATTAAAGGTGATCTGATTAATTCTTAGAAATATTTCATTTTTATGAAGAAATAAACCTATTAAATGTAAAATTCCATTGAAAAAGGTAGAAATTTTTTTAATTCCATATAAAATAATGTGGAATTATATACATAATTCAATATTAAGATAAATTGTTCAATTATTATACAAATAATGTTAAATAAAAATGAATTTAACCCAATAAAAAGAACTTGATTATCAAAAACTCTAATGGAATTAGTAAAACATAAATATGAAGCCCATGAAAATGATATCTTGTTATGGATTTGTAAATAAATTGAATTTCAGGATTGGTGTAATTAAAGGAACCATACAGGTTTATATACAACTCATAATATAAAACTACTTTTGAATAAATCATATTTATCAATGAATTAAAATTGAGTTAAAAACCCTTACCTTAGCTCTAGACTTACATGAAAGCACTTTAACATCCTATATAGTAAGCACACCAATCATAATAAATTATTTTTGTTACAAAAATTATTTTTATTACCTTTTCTACCTATTAATTATAGTCATTAATTATATATTTATTAGTTAGTTATTGTTCATTTTCATCATTGAATGAGAATATCTGTGATTGTTTATTATATGTTTCATAATGGCGGTTTGGATCCACATCCATTGATAAAAATTCTATCATTATCATAAACTTTAAGGTAATTTAATAGTTTTTCTATAATGTTTTATATATTTACATATAATTATATGATATTTTTAGTAATAATTCATGAAAATGAAATTAAGGATGAGGTTATTTTAGTTAATTTACCAATATCAACTGATTATATTATAAGGATCATTAACATCTCTATCATCCATTAATAAATAAATTAAAAAAAGATATTAATTTGTAATCTCATATATATTCAACAAATATGTTTTTATAACCTTCCATGTAAGGAAGAAGTGAGAGTCACAATATATCATTCTTAGAGGCATACGACACAAGAGATGTTTTCATATTTAGAATGGATAAGTGGAAAGTATAAAATAATTGATACATAAATATAATGACATTTAATTATAATAATTATAAGAAATTCAATATATTTTTACTATTTTAAAACTAATATAATAGAAATATGTAGAAGGGAAAGTTTATTGAATGATTAGTAATAACACTAATAACATAAATATTTTTTTAAAGGATCCTTTGGAAATAAAAAACATGTGACACTTTTTTATATCCAAGGGATAGAAATAGCATAATATGATTATAGGAGAGGTAAAATATGAAAGGGTTTTAATGAAATTTGAAGGGTATATATGGAATGATAAAGGTAGAAGTGATATCCTTTGATCGGGAAAAATGAGGGACTTTTACTTGTAGTTGAATGTTAGGTAATGGGTAAAGATATAATCATATGAAAGTTTTGTTTATTTGATAACTAGTGGTTTGTAATAAATGTGGGTGTGAATTTATATCCTATAAAATGTATAATAAAACATCTGTTTCATCAAAACTTAAATTTTTTTACCCACTTTATATTACCCATTTTTACCTTTATTAACATAGATGTAAAATAAACCATGATAATTTTTTTTCTCGTAATAGAAATTTATCCCTTTTATAAAATTTTGGAACAATTATTATGATATTAAATATTATTTTATCTAATTAAATTTATAAATATGAATAAATTACCATTTAAATTAAATCATAAGATATAAGGATTTTTTTTAAATTGACTTTTTATAAATTATGTGTTTCTATACTTATTTCTTGTAAATTAATAACTAAATAAGTTAAAATATATATTTTTACTTGTTTACACATCATATTATATTCATAATTTAAAAGATTTTATTTTAATTTTTTAGATAAAAATTATATAGTGTTTATAAAAAAATTTATTATAATATAATTGTTTTACCAGAGTCAATATATTTAATTGGTTAAATTATTTCACAATAAAATTCCGAATTACCATATTAAAAAGTTTGGTAAAACTTATTACATGTATTAAAACCATTTTATTGATTTCATAATATATTTTCACCAATTTATATCTGCTAATTCATGGAATGTTGTAAAACAATCATATTTTAATTACTTTGTGGGTCACTTTCATTCCGTATAATGCGTAAAAAATTCTATTAAAATTATAATGTATAATAATTTAGGGGGTGTTACTTAGTGTTGGTATGAGTGGATACTCAATAGGGGGTGAATTGAGTTCCAATTAAAAATTCTGTGAAAATATTGTCTATTTAAGATCCCCAGATTTATAAAATAAGTTGAACTATTGTGAATTTATACAGATTGTAAATGTTCAATTAGCTTCTCAAAGATTGATTAGGTCTCAGTTAATTTAACCACAAGATCAAACTAACTTTTGAAACTAACCTACTGATTTACAATATGTGTAAACACTTTCTAATTTAACTATCAAACTATCTTTAAAATAGTTTTGTATTTCAAAGTAATAGCAGCGGAATAAATAATATATATGTAGTATACTTTGAACTTAAACTATAGATGCACAGAAGATATAACAAGAGGTTCAGTCTCAAGCCAAGACTTAGTCCTCTAAAATTTATATAAATTTGATCCACACCCTGGATCGGGGTTAACAACAGTTTACAAAACTGTCCAGGCCACGTAGGGACCTCTACCAATGTTTTTCGTGGGAAACAAAACAAAGACCAGTCCACACAAGGACCTCTTCCACAGTTGACGTGGGTAAACAAGAGTTAAGAGATTTGGAGTGAGGATTTTGATATCCTCCAGTTCAGTGCAGGCGATAGTGTGTGTATAAGAAATAAAGAGTACACCACACTGCTCAAAAAATAATAAATAAATCACTTAGAGAGAACATATAAGATTTTAGAAAGATCTAGTGATTATCAATGCAGCTCTGGACTTCTTGGATTCAGCAGGAATTCTTCGGAGTCATTCTCTGGTTTTTTCTGTTGAAAAATAGAGTGTTGTAGTTTAGTTTGTATTCTACAAGAATGGAAATGATCTCTTGATTCATTGTGTGTTCTTCAGTGGTGTTGGATTTCATTCATAAGAGTTATTTGAAAGTCTTGCAATATCTTTCTTGTTCTGGATTGTTCTTCTCCTTCAACATAGTTCTCTTTGGTGTATGTAAGTTCTTCTCATTGTATATTCACACTTACACTCCACACGTGTACTTAATCTCAAACTTCCTTATATTCCACTGGTTCTGGCAGTAGGAATGATTCCCTTTTCATAGGTATGAGATATAGTTTCCTGACAGGACAACAACAATCATTAAATAAAATTAATTGCATTAAAAACATTAAATATGACCATTAGAATTATTTAAATAATATTGACAAAAGTTAATAAAGGTGTCACAATGATTAAGTAAACGATGTCTTCTTCACGGTATATGGTTCGCAGTATGAGATTCATGGTATGTCCATGTCACGGTGTGTAGCTCACGGTGTCTGGATCATGGTTTGTCCTTCACAGTGTCTGGTTCACGGTGTCTGGTTCACGGTGTCTGGGTCACGGTGTCTGTGACACGGTGTCTGGGTCATGGTGTCTGGGTCACAGTGTCTGGGTCACGGTGTCTGGGTCACGGTGTCTGGGTCACGGTGTGTCCATACATAGACAGATATCTGTATTTGGACTTAGACAGTAATATGCAGAATATGGATTAAGTTTAATCATTAGAGAGTAAGAGAACTTGAATCATAAATTTAAAGGCTTGATAATATATGTGAGATTTGTGATCATGCATAAGACTTGTAAAATAATAAAGAGAATGATTAACATCCATAAGATTTGTTATCATTAAAACACGATGTGTAGTTATTACTGACATTCAAGAGCATTAGCAAGATGTGCAATGAAGATTGAGATTAATTAACAGTAATATGATTTTTGATCATTAAAACATGATTAACCCATGAGGAGTCCAGTAATATCCCCATTTTTGATGATCACAAATCATGTATAGTCAAAATATAAATGTAATGCAATATTAAAGAAACTAGCATATCAGAATAGAAAAAATCATTATAGTGCTGACACTTGTAGTTTTTCTCCCCTTTTATACTTGTAGTTTTTCTCCCCCTTTTGGGATTATAAAAAAGTAGAGAAAAAGAAATGAAACAAAGCATTCTTCATTAAAAAAGGTTCAGAATAGATCATACAGGAGAAGTACAAATAGTAAACAAAAAATGACATCTCATCAAAAAGAAAACAGTCCCTGGACTCTTCAGGGATCCATCTTTTCCTTGCCTTTATCAGCAGCAGGAGCTGGTGCTGAAGTAGAAGAAGGCATAAATCGGTAGACAAAGAGGGTAAGGGTAGACCTTCAAAAACAGATGGAGCCAAAGTAGGAGTAGTAGATGATATAGGCTGTGATTGGTTAAGAATGATTGGCTAGATCTGAGAAAGAGCTTAGCTAACTATCATTGCAGTTGAGGATAAGGTAGATAGACAAGGTTTAAGGGGTGCAGCAGCTGGAGAAACTATGGCAGTAATCTGCACATGAAGATACATCCTCAAAAGATTTATGAAATCAGTAATGATTTCACCACCAGATTTCATAGCCTTTTCGAAATCGTCCTTATTCTCCATGAATTTGTCCAAAAATCTGGTGAACTCTGTAAGTTTCTAAACTTGAGCTTCAAAAGCTTGAGTCAATGAAGGGATTCTCAAATTTTCTACAAGATATCTAAAGTGATATGTCATATCACTTTTAGAGAAAATACGGGAGAGATACAAATCTATTTTATTGGTGATCTCTTGTTTAGCATCATTGGCTATCTTAGAATGAATCCTAACCAATTCCAATTCTCTATCACTGTTCTTAATCACTTCTGATAAAGAAGATAGATCCAAGCCACTGAAGGAACTCTAAAGTTCTTCCTTTATTATGGATCTCAGCATGGAATCATCCAAAGAAGATGTGGAAGTCTGACTAGAAGCAGGTGAAGCCTTGACAGCTTCGGTTAGAACTTTAAGCTGTTTCAGAACTTTTTGCAGGCATCCAGTGTATTCATCTATAAGCTTATTCAGATTTTATACAAGCTCCCTCATGCATTCCAAAATTTTGGTGTGTCTTTTTCCAATCTTCTCATCAAAAGAAAGTAGATATGGATGAACTTGAGACACAATTTCACTAGCAAAGAAGGAATCAAATGGCTCAGGAGAAGTAACAATTGGTGAAGGGGTAGAAACATGATTAGGCACTAATCTCAAAGACAACTCATTCTGCAAGTTTTCTATCATATTTTTCAGATTTGCAACATCAGCACTTAGCAGCTTATTCTCAACTATGACTTATTTAATTTCTCAGATTATCCTTGGTTGAATATGAAATATAATATTCTCCAAGAGAATTAATGTATATTCTTGACTTAACTGAGTCACTGGAAGAGGTTGAGTGGAGACAATTTTCTCAACTCCAGCTAACAAAGTCTCTCCAAAAATTTTCAGATCATCTTTGGTAACAAAGGAGTGAAGCTTAGTTAAGGGAGAAGGTAAAGACAGAGGTTTAGATTTTGGTTGAGGTTCAGAGTCATCTCCAGACTCAGATTCTAATTCAGATTGAGGTTAGGGCTCTGGTTCTGGTTCTGGATGAGCGATAGACTTCAGTTGAAATAGAGAGGAAAGATCCATTCCAGTTGTAGTCACTTTCTGTGACTCATTTACATCATAAAATCTTGGGAACTCATATCGAGTGTACACAGAATATGTGACATAAGGTTGAGAAGCTTCAGCAGATCCAACTTCTATAATCTCAAGGTTTTTAGGTTCCTCCCCCTCAAATTGTGCTTCCATTTCGGAGACGACAGGCTCACCATGATCAAGATCCACAGGATCATCCCTGATCTCTTCAGCAAACTCTTTTCTTTCCAACTGAAAGGAAATTTCCATCCTCTCTTCAGTAGAGGGAATAATCTCAGGAACTGATTATTCCACTGGTTGAGCTTCCAGACTTGCTTCTTTGTCAACAGAAAGATCCTCTTCAAGAGGATCTGCCCCTAAGGTTTCTTGCTATTCTGAATCAAGAAAAACCAATTTTCTTGTAGCATAAGGAGGAGATTCTTGATTGAAATCTGCATTAGAAGCATAAACTTCCTCTTCTCTCAAACTAACATCAACTTCTTCTCCTTGAGGTATTTCAGCAGGGATAACAGTAGGGACAATAGTCCTTTCTTTTTCAATAGGAGCTGTTTCCATTGGAGGTCTTCTAGCTTCTTCTCTAGGAGATACTTCAGCCATTACTTCCTCTTCTTCTTCTTCTTCTTCTGAATACTCAGCCACTTCATCTGGTTCCAAACCAGGATCAGATAGATTTTTAGGCCTTCTTGGATAGTTAATAGGATTAAACTTTTTATAGAGTTGATCATTATCCTCAACCCACTACTTCTTCCAGGGGTTCCAGCTAATCTTCATCCTTCTGATGATAGGCAAGGATAGGCAGAATTCAAAGTCATCTAACATTTCTTCATTTGGTCCAAACATCACTTTTGCAACTAACATAGCTGAAATCATCCTTGAGTAAAACAAGGAGGTGGATTTGGAAGTGACTTTGATCAGCTCACAGATATAGTTTATAACATACTTACAAAGGTTGATCTTATGGACATTCTTCAACAGGTGAATCAAGAACACATCCTGATACTTCATTATAGAAAAATCTCATTTTCTCGAACTAATCAAATTCTGAACAAACTTGAACAGAAGTCTAGTCTCCCCATCTAATTCAACAGCTATGTCCCTTCACTTGGTGCCATTTCTAGTAGGATTTCCAAATCATTCTCCAGGTCAAAGATGTCGGTTGTTGGAAGAGGGTCTCTCTAGTAATCCTCACAAAATCCTTCATGTGGAATCCCTAGGCATGCAGCCCACAACCATGAAGAGAAAGAGCACCTCTGGCCATTTATCCAACTTGTTACCATAAATCTTTCTCCAAATTCAAAGGAAAAATTCACATACTGATAGAATTGAGATACCAATCTCGGGTAAATCGGTCTATTTTGTCTAGTGAACCATTCAAGCCATCCTTTTTCTCTTAACACTTTCAAAACTAAAGATATGCAAGACAACAACCACTCTGGGAAAACCTCTTTTTAAGGTACAACTATACGGCTTACCAAGTTTGGGTTTAGAGGTCCTTCGAGAGCTATCCTCGGTATCCTCTTCTGTTTCTTAGAGCAGCGCTTCTCAGACGAGGGTGAAGATGGACGCTTCATCCTTGGAATTCAATGAAGGTTCGGGCGAGAGGGAAGAGAAGGTTCAGGAGAGATTTCGGGTAAGGAATCGAATGAAAACCTTAAGTTTTATCATTTGGGAATGTCAAACATCATAAAAATAAAAACCAAGGAAATCAAATAGCGGTGAAATAAAAATTACCGCGATATAGGTTAAAATAAGAATATAAATAATCTTCACGGTGAGACCGTGAGTAGGCATTATGGTGAGATGAAAAATAGTCATCATAGTGAGACAGTTGGTAGTCGTCACGGTGAGACAGTGAGCATTCTGTGTAGTCACGGTGAGACAGTGAGTTGAAATACCGTGAGCATAAAGTCTTGACGGTGAGACCGTGCACATAAAATAGTAACTTAGAAACAGTGACCATGAAACCGTAAAGTAAAATATAGTAACATATTAAACATTATGATCAATAAGATATTTACTAATGATTAATCATACCAAGATCATGTATGATGTAGTATAATCTTTCAGAATTTAATGGTTTAGTGAATATATCAACAAGTTGATATTCATCACCAATGAATTCCAAAGTGATATCACCTTTTTGATAATGATCCCTCAAAAAGTGTTATCTTACATCAATATGTTTTGTCCTATAATGAGAAACAATATTCTTAGAAATATTAATAGCACTTGTGTTGTCACAATTTATTGGGACATATCTGAATTGATATCCATAGTCTAGTAATGTGTGTTTCATCCACAAAATTTGTGCACAACAACTTCTAGTAGCTATGTATTCAGCTTCTGCAGTAGATAATGCAACGGAATTTTGTTTCTTACTACACCATGATACTAGTGACTTGCCTAAAATATGACATGTTCCAGAGGTGCTTTTTCTATCTAACTTACATCGAGAAAAATTAGCATCAAAATAACTAACTAATTTAAATTATTATCCTTTGGGATAGAATAGTCCTATATTGGGTGTATGCTTGAGGTATTTGAAAATTCTCTTCACTGCATTTAAATGTGACTCTTTAGGGTTTGCTTGAAAACGAGAACACATACACACACTAAACATAATATCAGGATGACTAGCAGTCAGTTAGAGTAGACTTCCAATCATTCCTCTATAAGTGGTTTGATCAACAGATTTACCATTTTCATCAAGATCCATCTTACAGGTGGTACTCATGGGAGTGTCACTACCTTTTGTGCCATCCAATACAAAACGTTTTAAAAGATATCTAGTGTATTTACTTTGAGTTAAAATAATTCCATTATCATTTTGAAAGATTTGAAATCCAAGAAAGAATTTAAGTTCACCCATTAAACTCAATTCAAATTCATTTTGCATCATTCTAGAAAAATCAGTACAGAAGGAATTTCTTGAAGATCCAAAAATAATATCATCTACATAAATTTGTACTACAAAAACATCTTTATAAATTCATTTTATAAATAGAGTAGGATCAACTATTCCTTTTATAAAACCATTGGAAATTAGAAAAGTACTTAATCTATCATACCAAGCTCTTGGAGCTTTCTTTAAACCATATAATGCTTTTGATAATTTGAAAATATGATTTGGAAAATGAGGATTTGAAAATCCAGGTGGTTGTTCAACAAAAACATCCTCAGCAATATATCCATTCAAGAATTCACTCTTGACATCCCTTTTATATAGTTTGAAATTTAGATGTGCAGTGTAAGAAAGTAAAATCCTAATAGCTTCTAATATGGTTACTGGAGAAAAAGTATCCTCATAGTCAATACCTTCTTCTTGACTATAGCCCTGTGAAACTAGCCTAGATTTATTTCTAACTATGTTTCCAAATTCATCTACTTTATTTCTAAACACCCATTTAGTGCCTATTGTGAATGTGTCCTGAGGCCTTTCAACAAGATTCCAAAATTTATTTCTTTCAAATTGATTGAGTTATTCTTGCATAGAAATTACCCAAAATTCATCATTAATAGAATCATCAATGTTTTTTGGTTCAGGCTGTGACAAGAAGGCTTGATGTTCAGCCTGATTTCTAAGAGAAGGTCTAGTCTATGTCCCTCTATCAAGATTTCCTACAACAGCATCCAAAGGATGATTCTTTATAATTCGAGTTGATCTAGTAATGGTAGGACTAGAAACTTCAGGTTCTTCTCTAGGTTCAGGTTCATTAGGAGAAAATTCTGGAATAAGTCCAGAACAGGTTTTCTTTATAGCAGGTTCATTAGATTTGTCATTATGGTCCATAACAGATAAATCTTCTTCAAGATTTTCAAGAGAGGTTTTAGGCGCATGTGGATCAGTTTCATTAAATTTGATGTGGACAGATTCTTCCACACACTTGGTTCTTTTATTGAAAACTCTATAAGCCTTACTGGTTAAAGAATATCCTAAAAAAGATTCCTTCATCACTCTTAGAAGCAAACTTATCAAGATTATCTATTGTATTGAGAATAAAAACTTTGCAGCCAAAGACTCTAAAGAAACTAACTTTAGGTTTTCTATTTTTCCACAACTCATATGGGGTTTTCTTAAGGAGAAGTCTAATTAAGACTCTATTAATAATATAACAAGCTGTATTCACAGCTTCAACCAAAAAGTAAAGAGGCAGGTCATATACATTAAGCATAGTTCTAGCAATTTATTGCAGGGTTCTATTTCTTCTTTCTACTACACCATTTTGCTGAGGTGTTCTAGGAGCAGAAAAGTTATGAATATAGCCATTATGCGAGCAGTAGGATTCAAACTCATGTCCATGATCACTTCTTAGGGTTTTAATCTTAAGTCCACTAGGAATTTCTACATATTAGGAGTACTTTACAAAGTAAGAACAAGCTTCACTTTTGTGTGCTAAGAAGTATACTCAAGTATATCTAGAAAAGTCATCTATTAGGACATATACGTAGTGCTTCCCATTTAAGCTAGAAACTCTAGATGGTCCAAAAAAATCCATGTGAACCAACTCGAGAGGTTGAGAAGTTGAAACTTCTTTCTTTGATTTAAAAGAAACCATATGTTGCTTTCCCTTTTGATAGGGATTACAAACTTTGTCATTTGGAAACTCATGTTTAGGTAGGTCTCTAACTAAGTTCTTTCTAGTTATTTTTCTAAGTGAGTGTATATTGTAGTGTCATAATCTTCTATTCCATAACTAGGACTCTTTATGAAAATCATTTAAACAGGAAACATTTTGCTTAGCTAAGGAATTTAAATCAACAACATAAACATTTTCATTTCTTAGAGCAGAAAATACAAAAACATTTTTAGAGTTAAAAACATTACAAGAATAATTTTCAAATTTTTCATTAAATTTATCATCACATAATTGAGAAATACTTAACAGATTATATTCAAGTCCATCAACAAATAAAAATTTAGAGATTAAAACTGAATCAGTGTTACCAATTTGGCCTAGGCTGATGATCTTTACTTTAGAATTATCACCAAAGATGGCATGACCTCCATCAACCTTTATTAAACTATTGAAGCATGAGTAATCCCCATACATATGTCTTGAACATCCACTGTCCAAATACTATGTATTCTTGTGGGGACTCTTCAAGAAGGTTTCCTACAGAACAGATTTATATAGGAAATGATTTTGGTACCCAGATCTTCTTGGGTCCAGAAAGGTCAGCAATCAAAGCTTTCAGTACCCACATTTGTCTTATGGGTCTCATATAATTTATAGAATCAAAATATTTTGAAAGATAAACTCTATTTTATTTATAACTATGTGAATAACTAGTTGAAGCATATGAATGTCCAGAACTAGAACTAGCAGTATTCTGTCCAGATTTAGGAATAAATCTATTCTTAGTAATCTGTCTCTTTCCAGGTTTGTAGCCTATTCGAGTAGTGTATTTTGGTTCAACCTTATTTCTTAGCATTTGAGTTTTTGTATATTTTCCATTTGTGAACATCTCTAAGTCTTTTATAAGTTTCTCATTAGACATTTTTAGTTCAGTGTTCTCCTTTAATAGTTGAGCATTTTTATCTTTTTCAATAGTAAGTTCGGTTTTAACAATAGTAGTGAGAGCATGCTGTTTCTTTAATGATTTATATTTATTCTTAAGTTCATTGCATGTCTCTTCCAGCATATTACAGTATTCAAATAATTCCTCACTAGTTAAGTTTTCACAATCGGAATCAGATTCTGCATCATCTCTAGAATAATAAGAATTTAAAACCGGAGTATCTAAGGTTACCTCAGATGTGTTTGTCATGAAACACATGTTTGCATGATTTCTTTCAGAATCAGACATTTCAGATTCACTTGTGCTGTCTTCAAAAGCACTCCAGGTAGCCTTCATATCCTTTTTGTACTTACTTTCCTTGTAATCATATTTCTTCTTGAATTTGAGCTTTCGGTAGTCTACTTTAATGTGTCCTTTCCTTTTGTACTCGTAGCAAACAACTCCATCACTTTTATCTGGCTTTTTCCAATCCTTCTTCCAATGTCCCTTGTTGTCATACTTTCCTTTGTAATTTTATTTTCTGAAAAATTTCTTCTTCCTATAAAATTTCTTAAACCTTCTGGGTATCTGAGCCATTTCAGCATCACTATCAGAGTCTGAATTTTCACTGGTTGAACTGTCAGTTTGTATTTGAGAGTTTTATTTTTCTTTATTCTTTGAAGTATTAGTCCCGAAAGCCATAGATTTTCTCTTAGGTTCATCATCTTCCTCTTTATTCACCTTGAGTTCTTCCTCATACATCATAAGCTTACCAATGAGTTCCTTGACAGGTAGAGAAGCAATGTCACAAGACTCTCTGATTGAAACAGATGTGCCTCTCCATCGGTCTGGTAAACATCTCAAGATTCTCATAATTTGTTCCTTTTCTGGAATAGCCTTTCCGAGTGAATTCATTGTATTGACTATATCATTAAACCTGAGATACATATCAAAAATAGGTTCATCAGTCTTCATTTGAAAATTATCATATTTAACAGTATAAGTATTTAATCTCATTTCTTTAACATTGGTTGTTCCTTCATGAGAAACACCCAATGTATCCCATATTTCAAAAGTAGTTTTCCAAGAAGAAATGCTGTTAAACTCCTCATATCCTAGAGCACAGTACAAGGCATTCATGGATTTACAATTATTATTGTAGGCAATATTTGTAGGTTCATCCCAAGTTACTCTTTTAGTTTCTGTAATTTTATATTGTGACTCTATAGTGGTCCAGATATGAGAACCCATGCTTTCTAAATGAATTTTCATTTTAAGTTTCCACTGAGCATAGTTTGTACCATTGAAGAAAGGTGGATTGCTAGTAGCAACACCCTATAGTCTATTATCCATAACTAGATTTTAGAAAGATACTTTAAAGAGATAAAATTTAGAACTAACAGAAATTTAAGATCTTTAATGATGAAACTAAAATCACAGTTGAAAAAACAGAGTATTTCAAAAGTCCATAAACAAAACCAAAAACCTTTGATACCAAATGTTAGTCGGAGTGGATACTCAAGAGAGGGGTGTATTGAGTTCCAATTAAAAATTCTATTAAAATATTTTCTATTTAAAATCCCCCGATTTATAAAATAAGTTAAACTGTAGTGTATTTATACAGATTGTAAATGTTCACTTAGATTCTCAAAGATTGATTAGGTATCAGTTAATTTAACCACAAGATGAAAATAATTTTTGAAACTAACCTACTGATTTACAATAAGTGTAAACACCTGATAATTTAACTATCAAAGTATCTCTAATAGTTTTGTATTTCAAAGTAATAGCAGCAGAATAAATAAGATATATGTAGTATACTTTGAACTTAAACTAAAGATGCACAACAGATATAACAAGAGGTTCAGTTTCAAGACGAGATATAGTCCTCTCAAATTTATATAAATTTGATCCACACCCTGGATCGGGGTTAACAACAGTTTACAAAACTGTCCAGGCCACGCAAGGACCTCTACCACTGTTCTTAGTCGGAAACAAAACAAAGATCAGGCCACACAAGGACCTCTTCCACAGTTAACGTGGGTAAACAAGAGTTAAGAGATTTGGAGTGAGGATTTTGATATCCTCCAGTTCAGTGCCGGAGACAGTGAGTGTATAATAAATACAGAGTATACCACACTGATCAAAATATAATAAATAAATCACTTAGAGAGAATAGATAAGAGTTTAGAAAGTTCTAGTGATTATCAATGCAGCTCTGGACTCGTTGGATTGACCAGGAATGCTTTGGAGTCCTTCTCTAGTTTTTCTGTTGAAAAACAGAGTGTCGTAGTTTAGTTTGTATTCTACAAGAATGGAAATGATCTCTTGATTCATTGTGTGTTCTTCAGTGGTGTTGGATTGCATTCATAAGAGTTATTTGAAAGTATTTCAATCTCTTTCTTGCTCAGGATTGTTCTTCTCGTTCAGCACAGTTCTCTCAGGTGTATGTAAGTTCTTCTCATTGTATATTCACACTTGCATGCCACACCTGTACTGCATCTCAAACATCCTTATATTCCAATGGTTTTGGCAGTAGGAATGATTCCCTTTTCATAGGTATGAGATACGGTTTCCTGACATGCCAACAACTATCATTAAATAACATTAATTGCATTAAAACATCAAATATGACAGTTAGCATTATTTAAATAATATTAAAAAAAGTTAAGAAATAGTGTCACAATGATTAAGTAAACAGTGTCTTCTTCATGATATCTGGTTCACAGTATGAGCTTAACGGTATGTCCATGTCACAGTGTGTAGCTCACGGTGTCTGGATCACGGTTTGTCCTTCACAGTGTCGGGTTCACGGTGTCTGGGTCACGGTGTGTCCATACTTAGACAGATATCTGAATTTGGACTTAGACAGTAATATGCAGAATATGGATTAAGTTTAATCATTAGAGGGTAAGAGAACTTGAATCATAAATATAAAGGCTTGATAATATATGTGAGATTTGTGATCATGCATAAGACTTGTAAAATAATAAAGAGAGTAATTAACATCCATAAGATTTGTTATCATTAAAACACGATGTGTAGTTATTACTGACATTGAAGAGAATCAACAAGATGTGCAATGAAGATTGAGATTAATTAACAGTAATAGGATTTGTGATCATCAAAACATGATTAACCCATGAGGAGTCCGTCACTTAGGATAGATAAATATAATTGAAAATAATTTTTCTTGAAAAATAGTTTTTTTGTAACTATTATCAATATATATGCTTAAAAAAATTAAAATGACCTATTAAGGAACATTATGTTATGTGCCCAATAGATATGAGGATCATGAATATTAAGGGGTATAAATGATCAAAAAACAATTTTAACTTTTATATAACATAAAAAATATTGATGGATAGTGTTCATAATTCCCAATAAATATTAAAAAATCATAAATATTAAAAAATAAAGGAAATCAACCACTTGAACCCCATGTTTTTTAGGGATTAAAAAGACATTTCATCTTTCTTGTCTATACTAATGTGTGGGTGTTATCCTAGGTCCCATAGTCTATTATTAATTATCTCAAAAAATTTTATTTATTAGTTTCTTACTTTTTCCAAGTGAAGTGTTATTTTTTATAATAGATAAAAAACCAAATTTTTTTCCTCAATACATTGATTTTTTGGTATATATTATATACCAAGATCAGTGATAATATCATTAAAAATTCTAAAAATATACAATACATTTATATGAGATAATTATTATATATATAAATTACACCACTCTCTTTTTAATTGTTTATAATGAATTCGTTTGATTTCTCTTAATCCATTGTGTAAAATCATAACATATTCAAATCCAAATTTTAGTTGGCATAGTTAACTATTAATATCCAAATTCTCAAATCACAAACCATGGAATTAGTATCTTAAAACCATATCCTAATTATTAAACTTCATAATTATAATAGTTTTTTATTTATTTTAACCACACCATGTTAGAAAACCAATTCTTTTCTTGATAAACTACAGTGTGTTTTACTGAACAACTACAGTGTTTAATTGATGTATTGGAGAGTAGAATATTTAAATCAAAATACCCCACTAAATAAATATTTAATAATTCTACAATTAAATCATATCAGTTATTTTTCCAACCATGATGTATTGGGAAACCCTTATTATATAGATTTAAATGATAATATTTTCTATTTTCCTAACATAAAATTTTGGTGTAAAATAAATTATATTTTCTCTAACAAATATGAAAATACATACTCAAAACCCACTATGATGTTATTTTTTAATTCTAAAAATATATTCATATATTTGTGTTACATTAATAATAAATAAAACACAGGAAATACAATAATAGGTTAATGAAAAATATAGTCAAATTAAGTGTCCATCTCTTATAGATTTTTGTCACTAAAGGATAGTCTATAGTGTCTTCTAAATAAAAGAGTTATCTAAAAACCGTGTTACAAGATAGAGTAATGTTTTTGAGAGAACTCAATTTTTTTAAGGATTAATTATCAATAACCCTATATATATTATCTCTTAAGAGTTTCTTCAATCTTATCCTATCTCTCCATACTCTTGTCAAAGAGTATATTCAAAGCACTTATGGGGCATTCAATCCCAATTTTTTTTTATTTTAAATGTAAAATTAAATATTTTATATAATAAAGGCATAGTATAATTGTATCTAAAATATTTTATTTTTCATTTATGATCATTCTCTATATAATATGTATTAAATTTTTACATTCTCCCACTAATTGTTTCGACTCATGTCTCTCTCTATCCAAAATAGTTACAACCAAATTTTTATATGGAAGATATTTCTCATTACATTCCCTCCTTTTTAAAAAAATGAAATTGAATGTATGAGGGAAATTATATAAAACATACACATAGTTAATTTTTGAGTGAAATTACTCCCAAATACACATGTATCAACTAAAATGAATTCTTTATCAGGTTTTTTATAATCAAATCATTAAAATTATTTTTTTATATTATAACCAAGATGGATTTACCATATTATAACTTTTCATTGATGAAATAAAATTTTATATCATTATTAGTTGGTCACCAATTTTTTCACTAGATTCAATAATAGATTTATCAAACATTTATTGAGTCATCTGACCACTAATGGTTATATAAATTATTCTCTGATGAATTAAAGATATGATTATATTTAGATGATTGTTACAATAACATGAGTTTCTATGTTGTACTTATATTTAGTGTTTCTTTGAGTTATAAATTTTTTCCCTTGGGGTAATATATATTATATCATTCACTATGAAAATTGATACCAAATAAGTGAATTTTATATTTGTTATGTTTCTCAAATTAAATAATATAACCATTTAATCACACATTATGGTGTGTCGAATCAATTTATATCAATTTAAACAAATCATTTACATTTTGAAACTTTAACCCCTTTTTAGCATTTTCTATTCTATATTAGTTTATAAATATTGATTGGATTTTACATTTCAAAAAAAACACCACAAGAAATGAATTAAATAATAAATTAAAAAAGAAAATTATATTTTTAAAATATCCAAGACCAATGTAGGAACCATCACATTTTTTATACTAGGTTCGTTCTATGACTGATGTTTTTTAATAATTATATAAAAATAATTATAATTGGTTAGAAGGTATTTTCCTAAACTCAACACCTATAGTGACGATTTATACTCTAGATAAAACCTTATAATATGGTCAATGTACATATCCCTAATGAAATAACTATCTCTTAATATATTATTTTCAATTTCTAAAAACAATTTATAGCTTCCAAACTAGTTATTTATACTGAAAAAAATTATTGTATAATGGGACTTTATAAACTCCCTAATAAACATGATATTTTTTCTACACATAGTGGTAGGTGCATCCTAATATGAAATTATTACCCTCAAGAAGAGGACTTCGACTACCAATATATTATCTATTAAATTAGTATACACATTGGATATTTTTCTCAACAAAATATGAAAATATTCAATGTGTATTGAAAGTATGATTATTTATATTTTCTTATTCCATTATATTTATCAAGATACAAGACACATTGATCATGAAAAGGCAACAATAGTATTCACATTAAACTACATACCGTATCTTTTTATTATAATGTACTTTCTTCTACTACTTATTAATTAATATAAATCATATATTAGCAATAAGTGTCTTTGTCTCAAGTCACACTCAATGATTATGAACCACTATAATATACAATATATCTTCTTCTACTCTATTAAATTTCTAGAAATATGTGGGATTTTAAACCACAATCTCAAAATATCCTCCATTTTTTTCAACATATATTTCAAAAATAACCATCATCTAATTAAAAATTATTATTTATTTCTTCTAGAAATTTATCCATTATTGATCCACATCAATCATTCTAAAAATTAATTTTTAAAAATTATATAATATAAGTGTACTAGTCTTCTCAATACTTATTATTTTATTCTCCAATAATCATGGAATAATACATGGTGAAATAAAAAATAATAGCTTATTTTTCAATTGAATATCAATAAAAAATTCATGTGATTTGATCTCATGTAATATCTATTTTTCTCAAACTACTAACACTTAATGTGGTATTAGTTACTCTTATATATATCATTGGAAGACTATTTTTCTATTACGTATCATGATTAATGCCTTAGTTATAGGTAACATGGATAACTCTAACATGTTTGGGAATTGACCTATATATATAAGTTTTACTTTGGCTCTACATCAATTTATTATTTTCATACATAAATATTAAATCTTATTAGAAGAATATTCATTACAAAAGAAAACAATCCATGCTAGACTCGTATAGGTATAATTTCATTGGAAACATGGATATATAAATAACTGGTTCATAAGTGAACCAAATGATCTCTCACTATGTTCAACCTAACTGGAAGACTTATTAAAAATATCATAATTAATACATTTCTTCATAACTTGGAGAAATGAAACATTTGAAAGGGTAATATCATATTCTTAGTAACGGTAAATAAGGGAGATATAAATATAACCTAAGAATACAAGTATGATGACATTAAACTAAAATTTTAATACCATAACGAATATATCTTAGATCATAGCCTTGAGTCATGGAATAAATATTGGCTATTCATAAGACATAAATAAGAAATTAATCAATAAACTCGATCCATCAGAGCATAACATTGACATAAGACATAAGGTTTTAAAATACAAATACTCATAGTAAATAATTTCCTTAGTATTAAAGGCTCACTTCCATGTTTATTATTGTTAACAGGGTTTACTCCCTAAACTGTAATATTAGAAAAAGTATCACTCCCAAGACTAAAATAGTGAAAAAATACCTTTTTGTACTGGGTTCACTCCCTATTCTATCCATGTTTGTCTTATGATATATCCTTCATTACCCAATGCCTTAAAGGGATATATAATTCTTATAACACCTTCCACATTATCAAAACCATATATATACATGTTCCAAAATATCATAAAACATTCATCATATTATAACCCATGGAAAATAAATGGGATTCATAATCATTTAATCATTACATAACCCATGTGGAAAAATAGGTTTCATAAAAGTGTCATAAATTTATTATAGAATAACCCGTTCAAAAGAAAAACATTTCATAAAAATCATGTAAAAAAAATAAAGAACTATTTAGATAAATAATATGGTTGGTATACATGGATAATATCCCCAAAAATACATAAATAACATTAAATTATGTGATGAGAATGAAAAATTTCCCCAAAAAATTACTTATTTTAATTGAAAATAAGAAAATTACAATGAAGGCTTCAAATTATTGACCATTCATGATGGAAGGAAATTCCATTTTTTGCTTAGTTTGTTAGTAGAAAAAATTTCTTTCATACTTTTGTAAAAATATAAACAAGTTCCTCATTTGGTAAATGAAAAGAATACTCCATTTGAACAATTTATAATAATATAAATCATGGGTGAAAGTGGAGTTTAAAAATCATAACTTAATGTTGAAAATATTCTTGATTTTTTAGAGAACCTAAATACAGAATAAAAAGGGGTTTTGACTAGTGTGGGAAATAAAGTCAGTTTTAAATATAAAAATTCATTAAGTATCTAAAGTAAATAAAATAAAGAAATTGAAAGGAAAATATTTATTCTAAATAAAAAAACTTATGATAATAAAAAAAATTATTTTCTTGATATCCAAATCATAATATTTCATCATAAAAAAACATAACCATAAACAATCCAGATAAACAATGAGATCTTTAACATATAACACTTACCTCAGGTCCCACTTTATTCGAACATGTTTGAAACTCATATATAAAATATATATATTTATAATATATATATTCTAGAACCATAATCATATATATATCATTCTATATATAATTTATATACGAGATTTTCTCACCCATTTATTAACAAATCTTTACAAAAAATCACCGTTTTTGTGTGAGAACTCCTTTGTTTTTCAAGTATAATTTGGTTCAGTAGTTTCTTTAAATATAATTTCTTAATGATTAAATAATATACATAATTTTAATAATGGTATAAATATCATATGTTTTCAATATATATATTTAGTTTCATTTATTAAAGTAGAGAGAAAAAATGAGTTGTGTTGTTCATAGAGATGGTAAGTCGTAGGTATTTAAGAATATTGTTTTCAGTTTTTGAAGAATGGAATGAATAAAAGTAAAATAACAATTTAATTTTATATAATAATTATTATATCATATAAATCCTATATATTCATATATTCTATACTTACAACCATCTTTTTAAATATTAAATAAAAAACAACTCACATCGCTTTGGGGAATTGATAGTCCGCACGTACGCACAAGAAAGGTTATCCTTCTCCAAAATATTGGAACATAAGAAGTTTGATACGATATTATCATTAAAAGAGGAATAAATATGGAATAAATATATTTAATAATAATTAAATCCATTATAATACCCATCCATAATATATTGTGATGAAAATTAAATTGTATCTCCATTTGGAGATTATAAGTTGTACGTATGCACGAGTGATACTTTAACTTTCTATTTGACGTTAAAGATGGTGGGGAATGATGGATTAATAATAATAATAAAATTTAATTATATTTATGACACTTAATTTCTTATTTTATAATAAATAAAATAAATTTATAGCAGGTAAATAACTAAGAAAAAATTATGTGATCAGTTAGGGAAATTGCCTCTTCTCTGAAAGAACTCAATTAGATCTCTTCTAAAGGATCCTAGGGTTGGTATTTTTGGAACAAAATCACCCCTATATTGTGTATTGGTAAGTTTATAATGAATTTTTATAGGGTTTGGTAAAAATATATGGCCCAATGTTATATAATGAAGTGAAAGGAGTGGTGTCATTTTATAGGGGAGGGAGAGGGAACACTGGAATTTTCATAAAAGTTAAAAATATAATAATGTAATTCCCAACCCAAATTCTTAAAAATGGCCATAAATTTGACTAAAAATAAGATTGGTTAAAAATAACATCATTCAATGAAATTTATATAGGATTTATTCATTATAAATTTTATCTTTTTTATTAACCCCTTTATTAACAAATTTTAAACTTATTTACAGTAACAAAAATTTAAATAATAAAGGGTTAATAATGTTACCATAAATGTAAATGCGACTAATAAATCGACCATAGTGAAAATTTAAAACCATATTAAATATAATTTATTGATGATAAATTTTTATAATTTTTTACCATTTAATAAAATATTACTTATTATAAAATATCATTAATGTTAATTTTTGGAATTATTAATTTAATTTAAAATTAATAAAAATAATGAAAATTTGGAATTAACATATAATAACTTATGCATAATATTCCATATTTATTAAAAAATTTCATGGAATTAAATAACTCACATAAATTGTATAACTTATAATATTTTCAAAGTCATTTATTTTATTTTTTTACTAATTTATTAAATACTATATTGATGTTCCATAAGCATTTATGGTATTTATTAAATTAATAAATATTATAAATAAATTTAAATTATAATTTTTTTTATCTGTCAATAAAAATTTTATAATTGTACCTTTTCTCTTTTCTTCCTTATGTTAAAAATTTAGAGATATTAAATCCAAGGGAGTGACATTTTGAATTTATACTTTTTTAAATTAATATAAAGGTCTTAATAAATTAAATATTTAACCATGTGAACATGTTTTTTAGAATTGGATGCAAATATCCATAATTCAGACATCCAATAGGTTAATGGAATGTTTTAGATAATTTTTAAAGCATCATACCAATGTTTTAGACTTATCTAATGGATTTTACCTATGTTGGGGTGATAGAAATTTATTATGGTTACTATAAATTTTGAAAAAAAAATTAAAAGTGGAATACTAACCATATTTGATCCTCCTGATTCTAAATATAGAATCCATATTTCAAGATTAAGTTTTTATAAGTGGAGGAAATTCAATTTAAAATAAGTACACAAAATAAGACAAAAACTATTGTTTATAAAAATAAATTAAGTATAAAACAATAAATATTCTTATACCATTCCTATAAAAAAAATTGAAAGTTAACTCATTTTAAATCATTAAAATAATTCACTAATAGTGTTTAATTTGAGTAACTATGATAAAAACTCATTATGTGCGGACTAATATATATTTTTCCCTTTAATTTTAATATAAAACATATTATTTATGCACTTTAAATATGTAAAATTGTTGGTATTAAATTATTTTTTTGTGGAAATATTCTAGTGTTATTAAAAAATTATCTAAAAAATAATTAATCATAAAATAAATAAACCCCATGATAATGGATAAGTTGAGGCTTGATCCTGAGGCTCAAAATAGACGAATTAGGCTAAAATAGTGAAAAATCGTCTTGTAAACACCAATTAATGTCATTAAATACATTGACGATGCAAATATTTAATAAATACTAGATGTCAACTGAAGGGTTAAAGAAATGAGGAAACCAGAGTGATTATGTCCAATGTCATGCGATGACTTGAATGGAAATTCCGAAACACATCAACGAGTGACCAAAAAAAATTTCAGAGCATGAACAATGATGTGGGAAGTTTGGCCTTTCAAATTACATGTCGTTAAAAAACTATTCATAATGTGAAATTGCATGATGGACATAGGATCAACCTATTATGACATAAATATTGGTATACATCCTACTATTTGACCTGGGACTATTAACAACCATCAGGATTGACAAAGAATCATTTATTTGGAACATTAGAATAGAATGGGGACACTTTTTATCACTATAAATAGAGGTCCTTGGGGATTAAAAGGGGAGTGATCAATAAGGAGACACTTTGGATGAGGAAACCCTTATTTTGTTATTTTTATTATTCTTTTATTTATTTTATTTATTTTTTATGATTCTTTATTCCTCTTGCATCAACTTGACTACCACATCCCTCGTGGGGTAGTACTTTTTGGTTTTGAGGAAAGGGAAGTATGGGACTTTTTGAGAGGCTTGAGTTTTTATTACTAAATTAATAAAATATATTATTTTTTCTTATTATTTGTTTTAATTCTTAATTTAGGTTTTAATTTTGAATTCAAATGTGTTAGGGTTCGATTCAATAATTTTTAATTTCCTTGGTTAATGATCCATATCTTCCTATACCCAATTCTTGTTAGTTTACTAAGGAAAAAGTTATGGTTGGGTGGTGACTGTTCGATGATCACTAACAAATGTTTGATATAATGAATATAAATATTGGTAATTAGAGAATAACAATACCCGATTGGGGAATTTAAATAAATTTTCATGATAAACCACTAAAATTCCACACACACATTAATGAGGGTATTACTATTTGAGACATAGATTAGAGATATCCTCACCATCACCATCTGGCCAAGGGGGAGAGATTATTCAATAGAGGAATATATATCTTACTAGACAGTGAAAAATTAATTTTTAAGCAAATAAGAAACTATGATCACATTGAATTATTTATATCAAATCTTATCCTGATAACTGATTATCATCAATTATTTTAAATCATTCAATATAATATTATTTATACAAATCCACATTTTCTAAAATCAAACCAATTAAATGTTTTCATAAAATAAAGTAAATTGGAGAACTCTTTTTTGTGGTAACTCATCTTCTAGATAAAACCCTAGGTAAAACACTAGACTATACTTAGGTAGTAATAATATCTTTTCTTATACCCCATAAAAACATCCATTAAAACATGGGGCTATTCTTCAGGAGGAAATGCCACTAAACAAAAAAAAAACAAGTAACATTGAAAGAACCATAGTTTAGATGAAAATTTAGTTATATTTGATTCAAAAAAAGAAATATCACTAAATAAATTAATAAATAATAACATGAAAACATGATATTATGAAATAAAACTTTGAAATTTGAGTGAAAATCTATGTGTTCACTCTGAACAGAAAATCATGTCTAGTATTCACAACCAAACTCTCTAAGATCTATGCACATCAAAATTTTGAAACTAAAAAATAAAACTAATAATACCTGCAATGGAAAATGAATTTCAATTAAAAATTAACATGATCCAAGTACTACCTCGATTTAATGGTCTTATAGGTAAGGACTTAAATCTACTCATCTTATAATTCATATAGGTTTTCTCTAACTTTACGCCTTATAGGGTTGTAGAATAGAAATTCAAGTGGAGGGAATTACCTTTTCCCCTAGAAGGATCCGCTAAAGAATGGATGTAAAAACTTTATAAAGGATAGGTGATGGGATTGGTGGATCTAAAGAGGATTTTTATAAAAATATTCTTTTCCACCACCCAAATAATTATAATAAGAAATGAGATATGTGCCATCCCTAAATCAACCATAGATACTCTATAATAATACTGGGAAATATTTTTGAAAAATTACCACATAATACTATTGAATGAAACCACTACCTCATGTTCTTTATATTATATTGATTGATAATGATCGAAACCTACTCCACACCTCATTTGGAGGATCACTTATTGGAAAATTTTTATTATAATCAAGAGGTATAATTAAAACAATCACTCAAAACTCATAGAAATCTTTGATGATAGGTATTATAATGAGAATAATACATGATTTATAAAAAATTAATTCATTAGATTTTCTTGAATCAATGTTTAATGATGTCATTAGTTTAGTGGGAAAAATAGTTGTGACACAGGTGGACAATAGGTTTCATATCAGGTATGAGGTTTATGTGCTTTTCCTACCCTTTTTCTAAACAATTTATAAAAGTTCAAAAAATAGATGGTTGTAATGATTCCTTTAACTGAAGTCAATTCTAGAAAATTATACTATATTAAAACAAGTCCCAACTAGGAGAAAATAATCAATAAATCCAGGTGATATCATTCTATAAAAAAAAACCACAATCCACATCTCTTCCCATAATAACAACAGAACCCTCCATCATTTCCTTAAATGTATAAGGATACATATCAGTAGTACACTTTTCAAACTCCCCATTTTCAATATAATACTCTTTATAATATTTGTTAAAGTGCACCATCAATTGATGAAAAGTAGCTATATACTAATGTTTTGGAATTAAAAGATAATATTGATAAGTTAACAGGTCAATTTGGAAGTTTTATGGACTTAATGATAAATAAAAGTGGAATTATACTACCCTAGATAGTTCTAAATCCCTTGGGTAACGTCAATGTGATTAAAAAAATGTGGAAACGATCTATGGCCACATGAACAAATAAAAGATGAAAATTCTATAGAGTTATGAATAACAACACATCCTTCCAATAGAATAGGATGATAAAAAGGAATTAGTGAGAACCAGGTTTAGATAGGAAATACCAAAAAAATAGAATCCAAATAAAATATAAAATAAAGATATTATGGTATCATTTTATTCTATATTAATCGAGTCAAAGAAGAGTGAAGAGGATAGATTTAAATAGAAAATTTAGGAAAGAATCATGAAAGTCAAAATCTATATCCCACTATTAGAAGCAATACAAAAAATAAAAAAATATGGAAAATTTATAAAGGAACCATATGACATAAGATGGGGACTGGATGTATATGATTGTATCATTTTCTGGAGATGTTTCTGAGCATTGATCACACAACTTTTATCACAAAAATGGCTTATTCAAGGGAAATTATATATTCCATGAACTATTGGTTCATAAAAATTTTCTGATTCTTTGTTCCCTCTGGGTGATTCAAATAATATATTTCCTCACAATATATTTTCATCATTGTAGATTATAAAATTGGATCCCACTAGAATAGTGGTTCAACTTTCAAATGGATAAATGATTATTTTCTATGGGAGTTTTAGAAGATGTACTTGCAAAAGTAAAAGATATACTTTTATCTCCTGAATTTTATATAATTAACATATAATAATATAGGATTTAATCAAACTCACCAATAATTTTTAGGAGACTAATATTACTATCATAGAAAAAAATCATCAACATTCATGAATGTACACTATCAAAGGATATTAGAGAAAAAGAAGTAAATTTCAACATAATTGACTCTATGAAGATTCCATCAAGAAGTCTTTAACTAAATGAAATATCCAAAAAATCATGTTATGTAACCAACTAAATTTTTTATTATGTTTCAAAAACTAGTATCATTAGAAAAAAATTTCTCAAATAAAGTACCACAAAAGAGGTAAGTTCTAAAATATCACGAGATAATAATTAAATTAATTAAGAGGAGATAAAATTTGAATATTTTTTTTGTTTACTAAAAAATGATAATTAATATAAACTAGGGTTTTAATAGTATATTTAACTATATAAAAATAAATAATCTAAAAAAATATATTATTGAATGTCCTTAGAAAGAACTAGATGCGATGGATAAAGAACTAGTTGAGGCATAATCTATATGTGTCACTTTACCACATGAATTGAACTTTCTTAGAAAAATATTATTAAAACTATATATATAGGTTTAATATCCTCTAAAAACAATGATAAAAAAGGATTACATTAAATTTTTAAATCTATTATCAATCAATTTCAAAATAGACATGTTTTATTTAATAGTGAAGATATGAAAAAAAGTAAGGTAATTTGGGTCTAGAAAACTAAGGGGAAATATTCCCCAAAATTTAAAGAGAAGAATAATACAAATATGCCAAAAACAAATGTTAGCAATGCGATGTTCATATTTCAATAGGACATAAAAAAATTATTAGATAGACTAAGAACAGCCCTAGAGGAAAACAATTTCATGGGATTTACCCGCTCTCTCGTAAACATGGAGATAAAATCAAATTCATGTTTGTTTAACATGTCCTTACCCATAAAGATTAAATAGAAAAGGGAGATTTTTGGTTAATTATGAAATATAAGTATACAAAGAGTGTTTCCCAATATTGTGAATGGAACAAGGGTTTAGAAGAAATCTAGTGGTTAGAATGTCCAAAAAGAGTGAATTGTAGTCTATCAACATCAATTGAAATTTAATAAACTATTTGAGGAAGCCGAATAAATTTCCCAACCCAAGGGAAATAAAATTTAATAATAATGATATTAGACCCCATTCTATATAAATAAGCACAACCAAAATACATCCATGGTAAAATTACTCAAGAACCAATGACAGATATTTTACTATCAACTAGATTATCAATAAAGTCCCACTAGGTTGTTCCTCCTAATTACATTAGATTAAATGTAGTAATTACATTTTAAATGTACATTCATGGAAACTAAATTTAAATTAATTGGTGGAACTATATCAATAATGTGTGGGGGAGGGAATGTAATGACTTGTACATTTATAAATAAAATCCCCCTTATGATTTAAATTTTATGTCTTATTACGTATTATGGTTGTAGAAAACACATTTACTTCTTTGGTTTTATTATATCATATCATATTTAAAATACCATTAAGAATCATTATCATTGAAAACATATCTATTGAATAGTTATCACATGATAAGTATAAATATATGGTTTTAACAAATACAATTAACATAGAAAATGGAAGTGACAACCAGTAAGATCACACCCTATGAAGCCCAATCATCAGAGCCTTTAAGGTAGATAGAATATATGGGATTTAACTTGACCAAGAACAAGTTAAAATTCAAAAACATAAACATGAGAGAAACCGTGAATGGGAGAAGTTCAAGATCATCAAGATCACGTCATAAACCATATAGGAAGAATCGCACCATGCAAGTCTCACCATCGTGCACCTTACTATTATGAAATCTGCCGGTGTATTAATGGGATAGTTATGAATAACCTATAAATATGAGTACATATATTATTTTTTATAGAATAATGAATATATTTTCATCTTATTATTGTTACTTTATAAATTATTTTAATTATGATACAACAAAATAGAAATTGTATTTTTGGGTAATATTCCAATTCAATTATAGAATTTATTTTATTTTATTTTTTATCACGACCCGTGCCCCTAGGCCCATGACGTGACTACCCCAAGCCTTCCTTCTATAGTCCAGGGGTTCGCGACTTGTACCAAAGCCGTATATTCCTAAAACGTAGAAGGAATTGCTTTTATAAACTAGAAAAACAGACAACAGAGTAAGCTAGAAGCAAAACACTAAGTAAAACTGTATACAAAAGGAGTTCTGAAAATAAAGGGGGCCGGAAATACAAGACCAACTGTAATGTACAAGTACAACTGTAAAAAGATAAAATATCTGAAAGGTGAAGAGCAGCTTCTGGATCATCCACCATGAATCCTACCTGAAGGTTAGGTACAGATAGCCTCAACAACACTCCACATCTGTCCGTCTCCTCCGAGTACCGACTCATCATAAGGTCCACCTTTGGGTACTGTCTAGTCTAGCTACTCTAATCCTCTGTCAACACTGTCTGTCATCTGCAACCAATACAACGAGGTGCGGGCATAGCCCGTGCAGGGGTGAGTACAACGATACTCAGTAGGGACCCTGAGACCCTCAAGGTCTCACAAAATCCAGCAAGGATAAACACAAAAGTAAGAAAATAAACTGATAACCTCACTTAGGTATATTCCCATACATATAATTAAGTTACCATGTAATCCATCTCAATCACGAGGTAAAAAAAAAGTTATTGACTCAGCTCAACCATGATTTTCATACACATTGTCAAAACCATAACTGCTGGAGAAATCCTCCTCTATTGTGTAAAGTGGGCCTTCCGACAACTACGAGATGCTCCCACTAACCTTGGACTACTAAGGTACTCCTCTTATCGAGTATCGTGGGTCTAACATGTTCACACAGAGGCACTCCCCACTCTGGGTCTACCGCCAACTACCAGGCGCTCCCCCAAATAGCCTGTATAGGTACTCCTCCTATCGAGTACCACAGGTCTGCCGCCAACTACCAGGTGATCCTCTGCCATGAGCCTGCCTCCAACTACTAGGCGCTCCCCACTAGGCTAGTCGAATCACTTCGAGTCGAATCAGTTATGTAGTCATCAGGTCTTAGCCAGCTACTAGGTCTCCACACTCTGTCTACTCGTCACTGGAATGATCTGCTCGACAAGCTACACAGAAATACTCCAAATACCACAAAGTGCCATGAAGAAGTATCTCAAAGGTCAGACTCATCATAGGGGTCTCAAATCAATTAACGTTGTGTCAATCAGACACCCGGTCTGTGAGTTATTATCCTTTTAGTCCCGGGGGCTCGATTGGATTTGAGTACGATCAAAACTGACCGTATCTCATCTAATTCCTGAAATCTAGTGAGGTATACTCAAACTGAAGGATATGATCCAAGAATACCAGTGTCACTGATGGTTCATAAAACGGACATCCCGTACCAAAGTTATGGCCAAAGGAAGTAAAGGGTCGGTAGTGGGACCGGGTCCGGTCGAACCCGGTCGGAACGACTCGGCCCAACCTCGTCTAGGATGACCCTATATGGGTTAACCCGGATAGACCCATTGGGTGGGTCAGCCCGCTAAGTTCTACCCAGTCCACTGGGCCTGGACCAACAGACTACGGGGTCAGTTCGGCCCAGGCTCAGGGCATGTTTGGCCCATAGCGTTACAAAGGCATGACCTAGCACTGCTTGGGCCAGAGGGTGCAGCTGGGCCGGTTCGACCAGGGCATCGCGAGGGGGCCAAGAAATCAGATTGGGTGGGTGGCCGTGAGGGAGATGAGATGCCGCAGGGGAGCTGGGTAGGGCGCGTGGGCACTATGCATGGCGCGGTAGGGGCTGGCAAGGCTGCGGCAGGGTGCCGATGGCGCCGGGCAGGGGGCAGCAGGGCACCGGAGGCGCCAGGGAGGGCGCAATAGGGCACAGTAGGGTGCCAGGGGCGCCGGGCATGGCGCATGGGCGACAAGCAGCGCGCGGGGGAACATGCAGCGCACGGGGGCACTGAGCAGGGCACTGGCGGGGCCAGGTAGGCCGTGGGTTCGGCCGGGGTGCGTGCCGGTGGGGCCGAGCAGGCCGCGGGGTACGGTGTGGGTTCAACCGGGGTGCATGTCGAGTAGGGCGTTTGGAGCCTGCTGCGGGTAGGCGGGTCGGGCGCCGCTTGGTCAACGGTGTTTGGCCAGGAGCACCGGTGCGCCATGGGGGTGGTGCGATTCGAGGAGGCTGTGGGTAGCATGACCTTCTTCATTGACACTTTTGTTGACGTCACTTCATCACCTTGCCATAGAATGTCACCATAGGGAAGAAAAATGACGGAGGGTGTCAGGCCATGTTTGGTTGGTCCGCACCTTCCGCGTTTAGGGTAGTATCATTTGGCTCATCAGGAAAATTAGATGATCAATAACACGTCCTCAACAATATATTTTTATCATATGAATAAGATAAGAAGAGGGTATAATAATATCAAGAAATAAACCCTCTACCTTGCCCGTAGTTGGTTGACGTTGCTGCAAAAGGGTAGACGTCTTTCGTTGACAGAGTCGCGGAAGAAGACGTAGAGGATCGTCGTTTATCGTGTCCGCCAAGCACTTCCAAACCCGAGTTGTGTCGGCTCGTTGATGACGCTCCACATTATTAGGTGTCCAAGGAATAAGTCAAAGAAGGTCGGCGTTCTTTGTTCTTCATTGGAGAAGGCATAATCCTCCATGTGTTGGGCGCCGCGTCACTCTGACAACGTTTCGTCGCTTGGTGAAGCCGTCCCAAATCCTCCTCCCAAGCTCCCTATATATAGAAGAGGGGGAGAGGTATGTAACATTCATGGAATTTATGATGGTTCATTTTTTAGGAACCTTCCTAAATTCCAACTATGAAGTTACTTAATTTAAAAAGGGGGTCAAGCGAATTAAATAGCATTGGCGCATTTTAAGAGGTGTGTTGGTTTAATTATTGGGAGGATTCCAAGAGGCTTTCGCCACATAGCCTTCATCAAAAAAAAAATGATAGGATTTAATTTTATGTTGAAACATAAAATTAATTGATAGAATTTAATTTTTTTGACACATAAAATTAAATTGAAAGAATTTAATTTTATGTTGACAAATGAAATTAATTGAGGGAGTTGAGTGGTTTTGATCTCAGGTGGTCCCCATGTCGTAACCACTCTCAGGAGGTTATTTTCGGGTGGGACCCACCACCATAACCTCTCATGGGAGGTTATAGTGTGGCGGTCCCACCTCCAACTCCCAAGTAGAGGTTTTAACCAATAATCACTCACATGACAGCTTAAAATAAAATAAAGTGTTATACACTTTATTTTATTATTTTTTATAAAAATCCCAAAACTAACTTTTATTCTCGACCAACTTCCGTCGAGGTGAAAGTATTATTAAGAAAATACTGGCACTTTGAGTTCAACGGTGCCCTCAGATTTCAATTCCGAGCACCAGTTCAAAAGTTATAAAATGCCGCTCGCGCGTTTACTGAACGTACTCGAAAAAAAGTTTGGAAAATTATTATCAGTCACCCTCAACTCACGCTGGTCAAGGTTAGGCTCTGTCTAGGTGAAAAAGTATCCAAAGAACCCAATAGTACTCTTAGATTTTCAATCTGAATTACCGTTTAGAATTTATGAATTTTACAAGAAAATAATTGTCACTTAATTATTTTATTTGCAGCCAAAAACTAACTTTCTCTAGTGGCCCACACTGGCCAAATTTAGTATCTTCTTAAAAAAATAATACACTAATGAGTTCACTAGTGGTCTCAAATTTTTAATCTGAGTTACCATTTGTGAGTTATTAGCATTTGAAAAATAAAATAATTTATATAATTATTTTGTTTACAATTATTCCATTTTTGGGTTTTCTCACATGAGGCCCGCGCTGATTAATCTTTAGTCGTGCCAAGGGTAAATTTGGCATCCTGAGTGCATTGGTGCACTTAGATTTCTGATACTAGTTACCATTTAAGAGTTAGTCCACTTTTTTAGGAAAACTGCTACAAGCGTTAACTTAAGCTTAACAAAAACTTCGACGGATCATTGCAGGCACTCCGGGCCGCGGAATCACGCGCCGTCAGATTTTTCAGTCCTGTAAAATTCCCATTTAATAAAAAAAATTACATGGAAATTATGGGTCTTTACATTTTTAAATTAATAATATTTTAATAAAATATTATTATAAAATTATTTATCCAAAATAAATTATCATATAATTTTTATAAAGTTCAATGTTGTTTTTATAAGGGGTTGAAAACTATTATTGTCAAAAACCCACCATTTCTCAGAAAATGTCAATTTTATTTTAAAATTGTAATTGAACATATTTATAAAATTATTAAAGTAAAATTAATATCATTTTTTGAATAAAAATGTCCAAAATTATCCAATGGTGATTTTTTCCTTGGGGAAGATATTTACTCTATCATCACCTCTCTAGAGTCCTCCAAAGGTTCTCCAAATATCTCAAGAACCTCTTCCTAAGAATTTGGATTCACACACTCAAGTAAGAGTTCTTTTCTTTCTCCTCTTTATTCAAGTTTATTCATTATATTATGCCTTCTATTTCCAATTACTAATGTCGAGATATGTTTTTAAATGTCCCTATTTCTATATTTTTTAATTCCAAATCATGGGACACCCCTTTATCTCTCACAATCCCATTTTATGAATCTTTATGTGACACTATTATTTTGTTAAAATTTCACCATGATTTTCCATGCCATATAAATGTGTAGTGAATAAACATACCAATTTCCCATAAATGGTTCTTCACCTTTATGGAGTTTTAACTCTTTAATTTCGGACTTTTATATATTTATTCCACACTACTTGATCAAGGAATAAAATATGACGATGAATTAATCCATGTTGTATGATATATGTGGAAAAATTAAGCATGAGAATGAAATAAAGGTGATGGGCACACCCAGAATTATATTGCACTCCAATGCATTGGGAAATGTTTAGTATCATGAGATGTCATGTTGGCATGGGGGGGGGGTGAACCTGATTCTTTTATGGTATTTTTTCTATCATGATGCCTTGGCAGTTATCCATGGCCTATGTTTATGATGTAATATTTTATGTTGTTGCCAAATTTTCTATATTGCCTTTATGATTATCATGATATATCACGTATCATTGTGCATGTTTATTATTATCACTTAATTTATTCCCCAATGATATGAATATTGTCCAACATGTGTTATTTTTTCATTTTACACTGTTTTTATTCTGTTAATGATATTTGTAGATCACCTATTTTTATATATGACCCTAGGTTATCCCATGTAGTTTTAAGTGTGAGTATTTTAAGGATGTTTTCAATAAAGATGATGATTTTTTCTATTTTAAGTTTTTATGTAATGTACCTAATTTCCAAATACACTATAATTATGGAATTTACAGGTTTTATTAAGTGTAATCTTATGTAATATATCATTTATTAATGTTTAATAAATATAAGGGTTGTTATAGTTGGTATCAAAGGAAAAGATTAGTTATTTATGAGATTATGATTTGTAAACTATAGAAAAATCCTTACGGATACCACTAATTATAAGAAAACATCCCTAAATTTTGGTAAGTACGTAGTAAGTGGTTTATGAAGAAAATAAATCCTAATTGGATACAATGAGTGGATGTGGTTCTGGCATATATGTACATTGGGGTTAAACCCAAAAACACCACATTGAGCTAAACTCAACCAAGAACTGGTGCATGAAAATGGGTCTTTCTACACATCTGGTTTAACTGTCCTAAGGGATATGCTTTTGAAAATTCATAATCTAACTATGAACCATTATTAAAGGAAAAAATACCCATAAGAATATATTTTATTAAATATATCATGGATAAGATGAATTGGGTAAACAACTAATGTGAATGGCAATGTGATGATTACTAGAACAAGATTCCCAACTAGATGAGAGTTGGAATAAAAGACATTATAACGATACTCTCTCAGATTAATCAGGTTTTGAATGGAAACCTGTATTAAGAGGATATTCCACCCCCCTAAGTAAGAAAATTTTTCAATTTAATCTTTTATATGGCCAATGCATTTGAATTTAAATGGATCATATGATCTATTAATCAAGGAATAATATATCCACTCCATTGAGAAGATCTTCTCCATATTTAAATGTTTTAACCAAGAGAAGGTTCTTTTTGTTTTTTATCATATGGTGAGAGAATATAATCATCCTTGGACATTAATCAATATTATGAATCCCAAGGAAGAGATCGAAGCAATGGGGTGGAATGAATTGAAAAAATGATTATATATATATTCCTCACAATCTATGAATTGAAATGGAAATGGATTTAAATTAAATCAAGAAAAAATATAATATATCTATCAAGGGATGTGGGGAAAAATTCACAATACTTGCATGATATGTCTCACTTTTTTTCAATACCTCCAAATTAAAGGTTTTAAATTTCTTTGGTGGGATAAAACATAGTCTACAAAAAGTCCTAGCAATTCAAGATTCTAAAAGCTATGATGAAATTGTACAATGTTCCCTATAAGATGAAATGAATATAATATAATATCAATGGTATAATAGGGATAAGAAGTGGAATGTGGATTTGAATTCTATAAGTCTAATGGATATATCCAATAATGCCAAGAAATTTCAACATCCCACTTGTTGAAAGTGTGGAAAGAAGTACCCCAGAAATTTCCAAAGGGAGATGATGAAATTTTTAATGTATGTGTAGGAAGGGAACCAAGATAATGATTTCTAACAAGGTAAACCCACTACTATGGTAGAAAAAAGGAAAAATATAGTCAACCCTCAGTGTATTGTTCATTGCTTTAACTAGAAGGAACCATGTCACATTCCAAACCAATTCACTAAGCCAAGTGTTTTTAGATACAACCAAAAACCTCCAAGGTAGCGAGGGTGAGATTTTTCCATCCCAACAGATAAGGTGGATCCCAAAAATGAAGTGGTTATAGGTTTGATAGTTATTTATTAAATAAAAGATAACTTAATTTTTGATTATGGTTATACACATTCATTTATATCACAAAAGTTTAATATTACTATTTAAACACCACCACAAAGAATGTCAGTAGAGCTATTGGTGAACAAGACAAATTCGGCAATTATTCCATGCCAAGTATATAATACATCCCTTGTCAAAAATTTTAAGGTGAACTTCCCAACAAATATTTTCATACTCCCTTTGATGGAATTTGATGAAATTATGATTATATATTGACATTCCCAATATAGATCTTACATAAATTGCTACTAAATGGAAATAAATCTTCGTATCATAAATGTTTCTTTGATTCTATTCAAATTTATGGAGATGGATGAATATTATCTATCACTAACATCTCAAGTATGAATATTATTTCCCTATGTGTTTTCATATTTAGCTCAAATGATTGAGTCTAAGGAAAAGATCATTCGTGAAGACATGCCCATTGTAAGGGAATACACTAACGTTTTTCATGAAGAATTACAAGGTCTTCCTACCATTAGATATGTTTAAGTTTCAATAAATCTTATACCTGGTGTGTTACCATTATACGAGACTCTATATATAATTTATATTGTGGAACTTAGGGTGATAAAGAAAAAACTATAAGAGAATCTGGATAGAGGGTTTATACACCAAAGTTCTTCACCATAGGGTGCACCAATCCTCTTCATCAAGATGAATGATGAGTCAATTCACCTTTTCATTGATTATCATGAACTCAAAAAGACAGCAATAAGGAAAAAATATCATTTTCCACAAAATCATGACTTGTTAGATCATCTATGTGGGGCACAATACTTCTATAAAGTGGATTTATGATTGTGATATTACATTGTTAGGGTAAAGAAGAAGGATATACATATAACTACTTTTCATAAAAGGTACGAGCACTATGAGTTTAGAGTACTTCCATTTGGACTCACAAATGCCCAAAAAAATCTTCATTGAATTGATGAATAGTGTCTATAGAACACCTCAACAAATCTGTCGTGGTATTTATCAATAATATTCTAATATTCTTCAAAACCAAATAAGATCATGATAAGTATCTTCGAACTATACTAAAGACCTTGAAAAACGTGAAAAGTTCTGAGAAGTATAAAAAATGTGAGTTTTGGTTAAAGGAAGTCTCATTATCGAGGAATATTATCACAAGAAATAATATATCCATGGACACTTCAAAGAAAAAAGAATTTAAAGGATGGAAAAGGACAACATCTGGGATAAATATCTACAGTTTCTTTAGAATAGTTGGGTACTATCGTTGATTTGTGAGAAATTTCTCACAATTTTCAAACCCTCTAACCAATATAACATGGAAGGGATTTAGGGTTTCATTGAATCATGAATTTGAAGAGAGCTTCAAGGAGTTGAAAAAGAGGCTTACCAAAAAACTAGTACTCATAGTACCCATAAGTGGAGAACTCTTCATAGTATTGAATGATGATTTGAAGAATGGATTGGGCCGTGTGTTAATGTAGAATGAAAAAATTGATAGACTATGCTTCAAGGAAGTTGAATGTTCAAGAAAAGAAATATCAAATGCATGATTTGAAATTGGCTATAGTGATCTTTTATTTGAAAATATGGCGATATTATCTCTTTGGGGAGATGTGTGAAATATATACGGATCACAAAAGCCTAAAGTTTCTATTCACATAGAAAGATATAAATATATTCCAAATAATATGGTTAGAGATAATAAATGAATATGACTAATCAATTCCCTACCATCTTGGGAATTTGAATAATGTTGAAGAAACTAAAACAAGAAAGGATCCATCAATTCTATCATTGATGAGAATTTAGAGGGATCTGATCTTCTTAATTTTGGAAATAATAGACATGGTAATCATACAAGAACAAACATCATCAATTCTATCACAAATAATTTCTCAACAATCAATTCTAGAAAAGATAAGGATGCTAAAGGAAATGATATGTAAATTAAGAAGAAAGTGGAAACCATAAGAAATGGGAAATCATTAGAGTTCAATGTTTATGATGAAGGAGTTGTAAGATTTGGGTCACAACTATGTGTACCATAAAATCTGGAGTTAAAGGAGGTGTTGGATGATTCACATATCTCGACCTACTCTATCAATCCTAGAAGAACCAAGATGTATGAAGATATCTAAAATCACTATTGGTGGGAAAATATGAATAAAGAGATCATGGAATATACATAAATTTATCTTGTATGTTTGCAACTAGAAGAAGAATGTAAAAAATCAAAGGGGATGATGAAACCATTACCCATACATACTTGGAAATAAGAAAACATTACCAGGTAATTTTTCACTAGTCTTATTAATATATATAGAGGAAATAATTATATCTGGGATTTGGTGGATCATCTTATAAAAATACACACTTCATTGTGATTCGATAGGATTTATCACTTGATCAACTTGAAAGGATATACATTAGAGAATTGTTGAGGCTTTATGAAACACAACTATCTATTATATATAGTCAATATATAATATTTACCTCCAAGTTCTGGAAGCATCTCCAATACACATGGAATATTGAGTTGAACTTCAACATGACTTTTCACCCTTAAACCGATGACTGATTTGACCAAATCTAGACACTCGAGGACATGTTGAGATCATGATCAATTGACTCCAAAGGAGGACAAGATCAACATCTTCCTCTGGTCAAGTTCTTATAAAATAACAGTTTCCACTCTAGAATCTTAATGTATCTCAATGAATCCCATAATGAAAAGTGGTGTAAAACACCTGCTTGGTGGGATGATGTTGGGGAACGAAATCTTCTAGGTCCTAAAATGGTCAAGGAAATGGTAGAAAAGGTTAGGACCATCTGGACACACATCATGGATTCTTATAGTTGAAAAAATAGTTATTCATAAAACCATTGATGAGAACCAGAGTTTGATATTAGATACATGGTAATCCTCTATATATCTCTATGGAAGAAATTCATGAGATTTGGGAAGAAGGTAAATCTTAGTCTAATATACAATGTACCCTTTGAGATCTTTGATCATATTAGATCGAGAAACTATAAACTAGAACTCCCAAATAACCTATCTCAAGTACATGATGTTTTCTATATACCAATCTTACGGGAGTACATACCAGACCCCTCACATATACTCAATCTAGAGGTGGTACTGTTGTAGAATGATCATTCCTACAAGGAGCATCTAGTGAAAATATTATATCACAGAGACAAATTTCTATAGAATAAATAAAATCAACTTTGTCCAAGTGTTGTGGAGAAACTAGATGTTTGAGGAATTGAAGTTGGAACTAGAGAAAGTGATGAAATAGAATTACACTAATTTTTTTTAGTGTGGGAAATGAAAATTTTAGGGTGAAATTTCAGAAGAGGGAATATTATAACTACCTTAAAATTTATTAATAAAATCAACCTTATGATTTATATTAAATGTATTGTTATATAATATGGTTATAGAAAACACATAAACTTATTTGGTTTTAATATATCTCATCAGATTTAAAATATCAGTAAGAATCATTACAATTAATAATACAGTCATTAAACAGTGATCACATGATTAGTATAAATGTTGGGTTTTAACAAATCCAATTAACATAGACAAAGGTAGTGATGGAATCAAATAATATGATCTTACCCTATGAAGCATATTTATCATATATTTTTATGGAGATAACATCTCTGGGGAATTCCCTTAACTAATACCAAGCTGATATCCAACTACTTAAGCATGATAGAAACCTTTTACAAGAGAAGTTCAAGCACATCAAAATCACAACTGAAACCATATTTTTCAAACCACCCCATGAAAGTCTCATTATCACACACTATACTCTTAGTATGTAATATAGTGTATTAAATGTGTATGTAACAAGACCCTAGAAATATGAGTATATACATAATTTTGTATATAAAAATGAATATATTTACATCATATTATTGTTACTTAAAAAATGTTTTTTATTTTGATACAATAAAACACAAATTATATTTTTCACTAATATTGAAATTCAATTAAGGAATTTATTTTGATGAATTAATGGATTTTAAAAATAATAATATTTTAATAAAATATTATTATTAAATAATTTTTTTTTCAAATATAAATGATCATATAATTTTTATGATGTCAAATGTAAATTTTTAAGGGTTTGAAAATTATTTTTGTAAAAAAACCTGTATTTCAAAAAAATGTCGATTATTATTTTAAAAGTGTTAATGAACATATTTTTGAAATTATTTTAATAAATTAATATTATGTTTAGAATCAAAAAATTGAAATTATATAATTGTGAATTATTAAGAAAACCAAGTATTTATTATGCAAGTTAAATAATTTAAAATGTTCGATATTAATTTTTTCCAGTTTTTTTTCATGATAATTAGTTTTTTAAAACAAGTTAAAAGTACCTAATTTATCATGAAAGATATTTCTTCTAAAAAATATACGTTGAGGCCCAATCCCATAGCTTGAAACTTAAGAACGAGGCTTAAATAGAGAAAATCTAGATGGAAAACCCAAATTCATGTTAAGAATTTCATTCATAATGTTAATATTGATGGAACAGAAGACATGAACCAAAGTGTGATGAAAAAGAGTTATTCAAGGTGATAAAATCACATGTCATAATGTAAAATATATGGTAACATTGCGACACGTCCATGGGTTACCTATAATACTTTCATAACAATAAGAAAACCATGATATGTACATCCCCACACATTACACTTCATGAAAACAATGTTTACAATATAAAATTAACTAGAAGACCCAAATTAAACCTTATTTGATGTAAATAATGGAAAATAACAAACAATATTACCAGGTACCACTAAGATCCATCATTATTGACTCAAAATCATTTATCTGGAAAATTATGTTTCCCCAGGGATACTTTTTATCCCTATAAAGGGATAACATGGGTGGTTGAAAGAGGAGTTATTGAGAAGGGAACCACTTGATGAGGATACCTTTCTAAGATAATATATTTTTTTCTTTCATTTATATTATTTATTTTATGAGATTTCTTCTTCCTCCCACATCAATTTTACTAACACATACACTAAGGGGTAGTGACTTTTGAGTGATCAAGAAAAGGAAGTCTAGAACATTTTGTGATTCTTGAGTTTCTATGAAAATATGAATAAAATATTTTTATTCTTATTATTTATGGTTTCAATAATTAATTTAGATTTTAATACCAAATGAAACTATCATTGGATTATATTATTTTTATTTAAATTACAATGGTTGAAAATACTTATCTCCATCCATCCAACTACCATCTATTTACTACATAACTGATCAAGTTTGGGTGGGGAGTGTTTTATGATCACTAGAATGTGTGAGGAATTTGGAATAAAACTTTTTGTAATTAGGTAATTACAGTACCCCACTGGGGTATTGCCCTAATTTATTAAGAGGACCTGCTACAATACCACAAAAATGAGAAGGAGGATAGATTGATTTAAGACATAGATTTTAGGATATCCTAACCATAATTATCTATCCAAGTGAGAGAGATAAAACAATAGAGGAATATCTCTCATACTAGTCAATGAAAAAAGAATTATTAAAAATGGAAACTATGATATCATAACATTAAGTCTATCCTAGACCAATACGATCATTTCTTATCATCAACTGTTTTAAATAAATTATTTTAATATTATTTATATATATACTCAACCTCTCAAATTAAACCAATTAAAATTAATTTTATTAAAATAAAATAAAAGTGGAAAACCTTTATTATGTGCACTCCTCTTCCATAGAAAACTCTAGGTTAACCACTAGACTATAGTTAGGTAAAACCAATTTGTTTTCTTATGCCCCATAATTCTCATGAATCATTAAAATAAAAATATTTTTTAAAAAAACACCTCTATTTATTTGAAAATGATATTTATGTTGATTTATAATTTATCGATAACCAATGAATTATTTTTATACATTTTTAATTTAGAGGTTTTTCATAAATAATTTATTTTTATTCATACCAGCTAATCCAAATGATAAACAATAATGGACACATTAAATGACAATATTTTACTTTTATATCACCGTTCATTTAAGCTGGATGTTATATGTAAGGAAACCTATCAATTTTTTTATAAAGAACAGTGTTATAAAATCTCAGGGTGGTATAGGTATATTATCAAATTAGATTTCCTATAGAGTACCCTTACTTATTCTTTTTATTACTAATATTTATATTTAAATGTTCCCTTATATATTTTCAATATAATAGGTTAAACACTTATGCATTTCCATTATTACATTGAAACCCTTATATACAACCATTACTAAAAATAATTTTCATAAGATATTATGTAATTAGTTCAAATATAGAGTGAAACTTATATATAATCATGAGACTCTTACATGTCATAGTAGATTCTACAACATTTATAATTCATTTTTTCTGAAGTAAAAACATGAATATTATCTATAAAATCCTAACATATTGTATTCACTAATAAATATATTAAAATATTCTTAGAGATTATACAGTAAGTATAATTTATATCTAAAAAACTTTATGTCTTTATAAATTTATCCAATATTATCAAATATCATTTAAAAAATTTGTAAATATTATTATTTCTAATGAAAACACTACATTAAGTGTATCATTAAATAAACATTTCCTAATAAACTCTCAACTTCAAAAAATCCATTCAATGGATATTATTAATTATTCCAACTTCTATTATGGAAAATATTCTAAGGATGGATTATCCTTATTCCATATATATTAATTTTTCTCAAAAACATATTGATCACTAAACCACTTTAAGTAAAAATTAGTTGATTATTATTTCATATTCTTTTAGAACATTTCATAAACTCATTACAAGAAAAGATATATAATAAATAGATCTATATACTATATTCACAAGCATGTAAGCATCTCTAGTTAACTCCTTTTGTAACATAGTAATATATCTTTATCTAGATGTACAATAGAATACATATTTATTCTATTTGATCCATAATAACTTCATTATATATCTCTTTATTTATCCTATTCATTCATTAAAATATTAATTGTTATCTTACTTCAACACATAAAGAATTTACTAATTATAATATTATTAAAAATAAATACCACAAATGTACATCCATGAAAAAAATACTTTTAGGAAGTTCATTCTGTCACATTTATTTTTTTCAATACCCTTTTAAATTTTACAAATTTAACTTAAAATTTAAATACAATTTTCCTTAATATTGATACTAAATGTTAATGATTAAGTGGGAGGTAAAAAATAATTCAACTCCTTCTTTTTCATAATTAAAATTTCATCTTCCCTCTATTGGGAAATAATGATTAAAGGAGAGAAAAAGGGAATAACATTTGTATTGTGAAATGAGTAAAAAATCAATTAACTCTTATTCTATCTCATCAGGAGTGATGTACAAAATAATTTTTTTAACAAATACATCAAATATAAAAATAAAAATTCTCTATGGAGATGCCAACTCAGATTTTATATCTAAATAATATTCTAGTAAATTATAAAATTTATCTAATAACATATACTTATCATAATAAAACATGAAATATTATCAATTTAATTAGATTACATCCCCTTTAAGAAAAAATTAATCTTAAAAACAATCAAACTTAATGATATGATTATATTTAACAAAAAATAATTATGGTGATTTAATAATTATACAACTTCATCTATCTTATCCAAAAATTCTAGATTCATTAGGAATTAAAAATTTCAGATAGACTCTCTACTCTACTTCCCCCAAGGGATAATCTCCAATGATCTTCAATATGGATGTTTTTTATATAATTTTAGACCATACTTTCTTGTGACAAGAAATATTTCTAGGATATATAGTATCCTATAATCCCCGATGGATGTAACTTTATACAATATAGTAACTACAAAACTCTTCCATTTCTACTCTTATATGAATCAACTTAAATTTACTTAGAAAACCACAAATAATCATATATATGGGAATTATATATTTTCTTCATGTCTCTCAAGTTTGAGAAATATATTTTCTTATCAACCCAAAATTTTGTATTCTTTTAAGATATATTTTGGGGAGAATTATTCACACTTTCCCCCTTAGTATTCTATTTGAAAATCTTAGGAATCAATGTTTCTTTAAATATTTCAAAATTTTAACTTTTTTTAGATTTTCTGTAACATATAATAAATATAATTCATATTCAACTAATTATGGAATCATTTTAAACATATTATTATATATTTTAAACATTATCATAGAACCTAATATTTTACACCCAAAAAACCTTTACATTACTTAAAACTATAAATAAACTTCTAGTTCATATTATTTTGAAAATCACTCTTGAAATTTAACTTCATCATATAGAAGTACTTATTTCCATTAATAATTTAATTTTCATATGATTTATCCATATTTAATAATATAACTATTTAATCTCACTACATGATATGAAATTATTTAGGGAGATTCAAATCCTGTAATGATTTTCTACATAGTTTCTCATATACTATTATGTTACAAACATTTGGAAAATTTTCAAAAAGTATGGATTATTTTACTGAGATTCATTCTATTAAAAAAATATGTTTTTTTATATCATGGACTTATTTATATATTTATAGAACCATTTTACTTTTATTCAAACCAACACTCATGGAAGGAGTATAAAATTCCATGTTGTGTCCTTCTCCTATTACAAATAAACATCTTATTTTTATTGGTGTATCATGTTTTTTAGAAGTTTTTCACTTTATTAATAGAATTATTCATTTTCCTATGTACCAAAAAATTCCTACCACTTTTATTTACATGTTGTTTCATGTTCTCTTGTGATATTATCTTCTTAATTGATTTTGGTACATGCTTAGTAGACTGAGAATAACATGCCCCACTAGGAGTACTTAAATTGAATCTTAAAAATAATTTATCAAAGAATAAAATTTTATTAGTGATAAAAAAGTTATTCCCATTATTCAATATGTTTTTTTCAAATATACTTTTCTCCACCATAATATATGGTTTTTTAATTCTAGAGGTTAAAATATAACTCTAATAGAAATGTGACTTGTGCCCAAAACATTTGCAGAACCTGTAGTTTCCAGACAACTATATTACATTATTAAAAAATGGTATTACAGATAGTTTTGATAAATATATATTTTTTGTTTAATTTCATCAAATATATGATTTTAATATTAGGGCAATTTTTTATACCCTTGATTACACCTAACATAGATGTAATAGTGGGTTTCTTACTATTTATTTCAACCCATCATTTCCAAAATTTTCTTTCAAGACCAATGTTCCTTAGAAAAACAATACTAGAATAAACGATGTTTTATAGAAAAATTATTTCCATTTTACTTAAGGATTATTATTGGATTATAATAAAATGTTATCAAAATAGTTTCATGATAAGATAATGGTCTTTAATCATTGTAATTATACTAGGAATTGTGTCTAAAAATACATATCCTTAGATCTTATTTTATATATACTAATTAAACTGCCAAGAAATTATGCATTTTCATTTTAATATTAAGGAATTTAATTTTAAATATATTTTTCTCATACTCAAGTACTTTTATTTTATCATCAAATTCCTTCTTCATTGTTATAATTTTATTTTTATGTATTTTATTCATTTATTGTATATACTTTTCCTTCTAAAAAACCTTTTAACTTTGATCTTAAAATGGACAACCTTGAAAATAATAATATATTCCATTTCATGGATCTTCCATAAAAAAACTAATTACAAAATTTTCAGATAACTATTTTTTCAATAATTTATTATCCATGTATATTTTTTCTTTATTGATAATTAATGATTGTTAAATAGAATTAAATTATTTTATAATAATTTTTTTACCTCACTAATTTTTACAGTTGTTATTTTTCAAGTGGATCCAAATCTATCTCCAAATATGATTTATCATACTATAGGCCCTTGAAAAACATAATTATATTTGTTAAATATTCAACAATGACATGTTTTAAAAAGGCCATTTATTTTAAAGTAAAAACCATCGTAGAATTCACTATAAACATAAACTATATATATTAAACATAACTACTTCAGATGATCCTTATAAATAAATTTAATAGAAAATTATCCCATTGAGTACCTGTAAATTTTAGTTTACAATCATTATGTTTTTTAAATTTTATCCACTTATTTGACTCTTTCTTCAACATGTTCTTTATGGTTTTATCTCAAACCTTTATTTTTTTATTAATAGGGATAGAAATTACATTTTTCATATCATAAAATATTAATCCTTCTTCAATTGTACACATCATGTATATCTATGGAAAGTAACTATGAATGAATGTAGATAAAAAAATAGGGAACATGGATTAACTTTGATACCAAATAAAATTCTATAATAAGATTATATAGTAACGCTAATTGAATGATGAATCTATATATTATTATTATATATAATTCATTCCAATGGAAACCATTATCCACTTTTTAGTATTCAGTTTTCTATATCATTTATAATTGATGGTTGTTTTTATGATTTTACAAAAGTTTATCAGACATGAAATGCTAGTAAATAATAAAAATTATAAGCATAAGATATTTTTTCTATAGTCAAACCAAATGTGTTAATTTACTCAAAATTATATATGACTCTTTTTAGAGACATTTATTTTATAACTAGTGTATAAAATTGATTACAGTAGGTAAATAGGAATCATCATTAAATGAAAATGTATAATAATAATTTTTATTCAACAATAAAAATTAGGGTAGTATTGACATCCACTTTCCAAAAAAACAATTCTCTCTTAATTGGTTATTTATATAGGATCCCATATGTTTATAGTCTCCCAAGTGGTCACTTTCAGTATATCCTATTAATGTATAGTGGATCCTTCTAAACTTCTTAATGAACAATATCATCCTTGTTCCATAGTATGTCCTAGAATCCTATTGTAAAATAATATTCCATGATAACAAGAATTAGATTGCTAATCAGTATTCATATATAACATATTAAATGATGAATTATTATGTCAACTCTATAATTGAATGATTATTGTATATACATAAAATTTTTAATCAAATTTTATTTATCCTTGTTCATTATGATGATCCATAAAACTCACATCATAGATAAAAGGAAATGAGTTTGGATTTTGTCAACTTAATTTATCTTCTAACTTCTTCTTTATTCTTATTTTACTTCTTATTTGATTCTCATGATATAACATCTATTGGTATCATTAACTCTTTTCACAATCACTCATATATAAATGTATTATTTATGTGAATATAGTATCAAAGAAAATAAACAACTCTTAAAAAGACTATATCACATTCGTATGTTTTATATTTTCAAAACCACATGGTCTTGAACCCCAAAATCCTTGAATATGCTCTTTATTTTCTTAGGTTGTATTACCAAATTATCAATCATCTCATTTAAACAAGAATTTTATTTCTTTAATTAATTAATCTATATTTGATCACAATAAATTATTTTTAAATATATATTATAGAATCGATGAATAAAATAGAAGTGATCTTATCAACCATAAATAATTAAACATCATATAATATCATTTTGGATCATGTATCAATCACTAGGATCATGATATTTATAAGTTTAATTTTATAATAGCATGACAATAATGTTTTATCTAGAAATATAATATTTTCTCAAATTGTAATCCATTATATGAGGCTTTTTTACTCATACATATCTCCAAGGATGATCCGTTTACACATAAATATCTATTTAATATCCATTATATATCCATTAATATTTTTAGGACAAAAAAAAAATATATATATACACTTTTTTAAAATCATTCAAATATAAAAAATATTTGGAGTGACGCTTAAATTTCACTATGTGAATCAGGTAATTTTTCAAACATTATACCCTTCGAGTACCATTTTTACCACATTTAACACTATGAAAACTCTTACTAATCAATAAAAAGACCATTACTTATCTTAGTGTTACTTGGTTACTTTATAAAATCTAATTTACTCCTGAGTAACTATATTTATTGTTCTATGTACACTTAAATCTCATTTTCATTACCCTTTAACATTGCCTTTTTCATAGGGTAACCCCTACATATTTTCTTTACTATATGGAAACATTTAAGTATTTCCATTTGAACAAATACATCTCTACGAACTCTTACATACTCAGTTAAAATTAAATGTGTCTCTTATATACCATCCAAACATTCTTACATATCATATTACATTCCGAAATAATGGGGATTATTATATTCTATGGTAGAAACAAGTATGATATATTTGGAATATTAACTTTTTTTGAACCTTGTAATAATATCTTTAAATTATCTCTAGGTTATATAATCACTCTTATTAAAGAGATACTATTTATTTATATAGTGGAGTTTATTCATGAAAATCCATATATTGATTTTCACTCTTTTAAGAAGCTTAATATTTTATCTAATGCATCCATCTCTATTAACCTTATATAATAATATTTACAATACTATTTTCTTATATTCTATTAGCACATTTCATCAAATATTTACAAAACCATCTCTTCAATTATCTAATATAAAATATTTTCTCATGACACTTAGTAAAATCACAAGTAAAATTATTTTAAAAAATAGAAGTAGTTATACCTTAACATGTACAGTGGTATACAACATCAATCTATATGATATATATGAACCCTAGTATTAATCACACTATTTAACATTGTTTTCCACTGTTCCTTTCATCATCACAAAAAAACATATATTTGATTTACTTATTATTCACATAGTGATAGTGAATTTCATAAATTTATCTCTTTATATTGCAATATAGTTGGGAAAATCATTCACCTAACCAAAATTCATCAATATATCTATAAATTTAATGTTATTTAACCTCATCATTTATTAATCTGTTCTCAAGAGTTCCATTATTATATCATATGATCTGATTTAAAATAGTAAGTTCTTACTCCATTGTATTTGTATGGAATTGGTAAAATAATATAACAATATAGACATTATTAGTCCTTTATATAATAAATTATAATTGATTCCAAATAAATATTGTTTTCCAATTTTGATCTTTCACATTTCATTAATTACTGTTGAATAAAATTGTCTCAATAGAAATAGGAGTATATACTACCACCAAGTCTTATATACATAATCACATTAAAAATGCATGAAGAATATTTCACTTATGATTAAAGTATGAAATATACAATATATTTCATTATTAAATATAAAATTAATTTCATATCACTAATCATTGACATCTCTAAATGTTTTTTTAAAGATAACATCACACATATTTTTTTTATTTTGGTAAAAATTAATGTTACAGTCAAACTCTATCAACATGAATGAGTTAAAAATATTTTAGTTGACATAAATATTCATATATAATTTTATTCTTTCAAAACAAATTCTCTTAATGAAGTAATCAAAAATTTAATTCCACATATGATGTTTTTTTTGAGACTATAATGTTTATTCCCACTTTGTCTTCAAGATTGATTATTCATCACAATCACAAGGAAACCATTCTTTTTGTTCAATATAAACATACTCATTAAGATCTATTTTAAAAATACATAATTTATATACATTTTGATTGTATTTTATTTATTATGGTAAAATAACACTAGAAGAATTAAAATGACTTATGGTTATGAAATTGAACCACATTTCTTATTAAAATAAATAACCTCAATTTTAGAGTACTCTTTGAAAACCTAAAAATATATTTTTCCATTGTACATAACCTTTATAATTGAACTTATTTGTGGAAAATAGTTTCTCTTATATAATATATTTTCCTTTTAGACATGAAAATAGAAACAAAGATTCATTATTCTCTAATTTATTTACTTTGTCCCTCAGAATATCAATTGAATCCTTATATTACAAATATACTTCAAATTTTATTGGTTAAACATGAGAATTAGAGTTGGTTAAATTATAATTCTTTCAATTACTATTATTTTTAACTTATGCATTTTTATTACAACAAATAATTTTTAGTTCATTTTTATTTGTAAGACATGAATATGTTTTAGAATTTATTTAATTCATTTTCATCACATGAGATTGAATAATCAGAATGATTATTATTCAATTGTGATACACCATTTTAAAATAAATGATTATTATTCAATTACACTCCTTAATTATCTTTAATAAATCAAAAAAATATGAATATATTCATTTAGTTTTATCTTATAATAAAATAATAGGATAAAAAATCAATATTATTCTCTATATTCATGATGTTACACTAATAATACCATTTAAAAGGTGTATAACAAATAAATATTCTATCACTACTCTTTTATTATATTTTTAGTTTAAAAAATAAATAATAATTTTGATTTATTTTCTAAAAGTTTAAGTTATTTTGAATAATTTCTAGATAAAATATGATTACGATAGGATCTATAAGAATTTTGGAGAATTTTTTATAAGAATTAGAGTAGATTTATTGGTGAAATAAAAAGAATCATTATAATTATTTCATTTAGGTCCAGATTTATTCGAGGGGAGTTAGATGGTTGAAATGATCAATATTATGTTATAGTGAATATATAGTGTGTCATAATATTTTTGAAATATAGTTGAGGACTAAAAAAATTTCTAGTGTTATATAATATAACATAGTAGTTTTTAATACAATATAAAGTCTCAATTAGAATTCAGTTTGGTATATTATTCCTAATATGTGATCAATACCAAATAAATATATTTATTTGTGATAATGAGTCTTTTTAATTGATATGTTAAGAATTATGGCTTACTTTTTTTTTTCGTTAATAAAATATTGAAAACCATTATACATATGGAATCAAAAATTAAACAATAATTCTATGTATTAAGTATTTATTTCTTAATCTTTTGAGTATATAATATTTTGAACAACATTATTTATGCAATAATAGAGTACATTGAACTATAATTTATTAGATATTTATATATTATATAGAATTCAATATTTTTTTAATAAATAATGACTTTATTAAATAATATAACAATTAACATGACTATAATATTAGGCTTCATCGACTATTCATATAGTTATACATTCCAAAATCAGTTAGATAATTTTAGGTAAGTTATTGAAGTATTTAATTGATTAATTAAAGAAATGTGGGAAGTGACAATTCAATAAATTATATAAGACTATAAAATCAAACAATTTGGAATTATAAGGGATTTTTGTGACATTACTAAATAACATTTTGGACACTGAAGACAAAAATCTATTAATGAAGATGAGGATAAATATAATCACCCATAATGAATTAGTGTATATATATTTTATTAGATATTCCTTCATAAATGTCCTCCATTATGTATTATCTATGTCCCTACCTTAAAAAATTATTGGAAAAAAATTAGTGTGAGTAAACCTTGCATTTGATAATGAGTAATTCAAAAGTCACATAATCACTTAACAGGGTGTAAGTAATTTTTCAAAATTTCATCACACCCAATTTACATCATCTTTTTATGTAGATACATTTAAGTTAAACCAAGTAAAATACTCATGTTAAAATGATTTAAAATATTTCATTGAATTTTGGTTTAGATATCTTGGTAAATATAATAGTTTTTACTAAAACAAGAATAACATTATCTAGATAAACATTTTTTTAAATTATATCCCACCAAATATGGGTTTTTGAGACCTTGTGGTTGAAATAAGTAATATTAGAGACAAAAAATTTTTCAACAATTTAAATTAACTCCTGGATACCTTTGATATAGAGAACAATATTAATGTACAAGGAGTTTCTCTTTTTAATATATTCTAATTACCAATCATATGTGATCATATCAATGATAATATGGATTATATGTTTTTTCAAATTCTATATATGAAATACATGTTAGCAATATGAAAATTATGTTATTGAATGAAATGGATAATGAGGTTCTTAATTCCAATTCGAAGGCACAAAATGAATTATTTGGGAAAACCTAAAATAAAAACTTCATTAATGAAATGAGTTAAACATCCTAAACCAAATTTTTAATAATTTATCCAATATTAAAGAAGGATATTTAAAATTCATGGAGGTAACACTTTATTACTTACATAATAGGTTAGATGATATGAATGCATACCCTATTAATAATAGGGATATTTCCTTTTATCTAACTAATTTGGTTGTTGGATCTATATGAGGTCATGAAAAATGAGATAAATGATGCTATAATTTTAAATAAAATATTCATAGTATAACCATTTTTTAAAACTATTTATTTTTTTACTTAAGGAAAGGAATTTGGAAGGCATTTCTCTTTATTATTTAAATATTGGCTTAGTTGATTATGGGAAGTAGGTGGATCTTGAAGGAATTAAAAGTCATTCATTAATGTATATGGTTAAAAAAGTAATTAAGAATAATTATTTATACCACATTGGAAGTAAATATGTTATTAGGGATGAATTTCTATCACACATGAAGAGTAAGTCCAAATTTGTTAAAGGATGGTCTAAGAAAAAACTACCATATGAACGATTTAATAATGGTATAGTTGGTTTTATATTATAAAAGAGTCCATGTATGTTCAAAAGAGTATTTGGTGAGATATAATTAATATTATACCACCAATTAATGTTTTCACCAAGTTAAAATATCATATATAGTGACAATTCATGATCGAATTTTCAGTGTAGTAGTATTATAATAGAGGAACTGAATAATGATTTGTATTATATATAATGTTAAAAAATTCAAATTAGAATCATTGGATTATTATATTATTATAATATAAAATTCACAACATAATTTTTTTTAAATTAACTAGAACAAGTGGTTTATCTGAATGTATAGTTCAACAATTATTTTATCAGTCTAATATCCAATAGAATAAAATTGGGAATGTCAATGAACTATTGATTTAACACATGGATTATATTGAAAAAAGTTATTATATAATCACTTACTTGTATATGGTTTTTGAATATAATAATACTAAATTGAAAAATATGAATAAATAATTGACTTCCAAATAAAAAATATACAATGGGATTAGGTGATCATCAACCTTAGCGCTTTCATCAAAGAGTATAGAGTGAATATGGAATTCCAAAATGAATAAGTGATTACAATGTTGAATGTATAAGATATTGTATTAAAATAAGTAATTAATAAAAATAAATGATAGTTTTTGTTGTTCTTAGATGATAAAATCAAAGAGATAGCCGAATGAACAAACAAAAAATACTAGAATATCTTGAATGATCCATATTACAATATTAAGGAAAATACTATACACAAATATGAGGTAAGTAATCTATTACTCTAAAAAACTTTATAATTTAAAATTGAAATGGAATGGTTTGATTTAATTATTACTATCAATAATCAAGTGAAAAAATGATAAAATCTAGTAACATAACTTGAATATATTGAGTGAAATGCCAAATATATTAGAATTATTAAAATACTATTTTTCTAATTACATGGATTAGACAATAATTTAATGTGATGAGTCAAGTAACTATCAAAAAGAGAATAACCTTGAAAATAATAAATTTTAATGAGAACATATAATATGATGTACATAATAAATAATTTTTAAGGATATTTTTTTATTACACTAATTTTTGTTATAAGTACATTGATTAGTATAAATTTATTGTATGATAAAAATAAATAAATTTTCAGGAATAATAGATAATTAGGTGATCATTATTATACTATAGGATAATAAATTATCTCCATTTAATGAATGTGATGATTTCATTACACCACTTTACATAATAAATAATGAATGACCCACATACATGTTAACTAAACCCAAAATATATTAAATGTAAAATAGAAATAAATTGAAAGATATCATAGATAAAATTACAGTGAACATAAATTATAACATCAATATATTAATTTTTCATAGTTGAAAATCATCCAACGTGATGGAAAATTTAATCATGTTGGAGAACCTAGTGAACCGTGTAGTTGTAATAGTTCTCTTTGGAATTATTGGATAATTAATGATTAAATGAATGGATAAAATAATACTATTATAAAAGAAATTTAAGAATATAAATATATTCATTATAGAGGGATTTGAAACAACATATTTATCGGGAGATAACTCTATGGTTAAAGACTCAAAGTCACATTCAATAGTGATTGCATTTAATTAATTAATTGACTAGAGGTTCATTGATATAGAGAATATGAAAAAAATAAAATTCATTATCATGGGAACTACAATGTGACATCTTGTTTTTTCATGATTGAATATGATAATAGAAAATGGAATTTATATATTTTTCATATATATTATAAAATCATAGAAATTAATTCAAATGATAAATCAAATTTTTTATTCTTAATCTGAAGAGAGATAGGGAAAATATTTGTTATTAATGTATATGGGGTAAAGTGGTTGAAAATATCTTCAAATTGAATAATAATTGAGATTATTATTTTTTGATTTGTTTTATACAAATATTTGAGTTCTCATGAACAATTTTAGAATAAGATGTAAAAAATTCATCTATTTTATTAAATATCACAATTGGATTTGGTGTACATTTTTTACTAAAATGAAGAATGATCTCATGAACCCATCCACACAAAGATAACATAGTGAGGGGAGAGAGTTTGTGACTACTCAATTTGTACCTCTATTAGTCCTTAGGTTGGTGATTGGCACTAAGGGTATAATAAACATGCATATGGGAGGCATTACCCTCTAAGGGAAAAATGTATAAGTGAGAGATAAGAAGGTAAAACAAAATAAATCAGATTAGACATAGATATATAAATAAATACCAATTGAAAGAATTCAATGTCATATAATACTAAAAAAATGTAGGAAAAACTACAAGTACTCAAAAAAGGTAATGACCACATTGACCATGAAGCCAAAACAAATCGTACAAAACAATAAGCTAGTAATATCCTTCCCAAATACCAAGATACTCTGTATGACCAATAATTTTTTTATATATATTTAGGTTGATCGTAACATTATAATCAGTTGAATCCTTTCCAGATCCTCTCTTGAAAAAGAAAAATAAATTGTGATAATTTATGGTGAAAAAAATTGAAACTAAGTTGTCACCTAAATAGGTATACTATGTTCTCAGCCTCACCATGGAAAAGTATCACCTAGTATCTCATAAAAGATATAATATAACATTATAATGAAACATCAAGCATACCTCGACCCAATTTCTTCAATGGTTTTTCACTCTTTCTTAATATCTCATGCCCTGAGCCATCTCTCTATAAAAGTAATCCAATTCAAAGACACCTAGACAAGGGAACATAATATGCACCTCATTCATCACATAACCAAATATTAACATATCACATATTCAAATATAATAAATAATTAGTTTCCTAGATCCACCATAGGCCGTATGGAATATATCAGTCATCAGGTGTTATACCTCAAGCCAGTTCAACCCATAAACCGAGTAAGTACCTCAAGCCATCATAACCTATACCCATCATAACTATAATTATCCATTGGATACTATATCCTATACTACATGTGTGTGGAATAACCAAATGACATAAAAAAACTCTATACACATATATGGGAAAAAAACTATCGTGCGTATAAGCACAAATAACTATAAATATAAGAGATTGTGTTTAGAGGGTGTAGTTGACCATTAATCCTCAAAGGGGATATGTGGAAAACACCCTCCCATAGTCTACTGGGTGTTAGTATCAAAGACCGAGAAGGGCGGTGTTTCATAAATAATCAAAAAAATCTACATGATATAATATAGATCTCAACTACGCTATAGGCATAACCTAGTGTTAGACTCAACTGAAATTAATGTTGATCAAAGCCCAAACTACCACTACTAAAAACAAATATCCTATAAGAAAACTAGAATTTAAAGAGCTATATTGAATTGTTTTTTTTGGTTTTATAATTTTCCATGCAGTAGTTATTTCATCAGACATTAATTAACAATTAAAATTATTCCACATTGCATTAAGTTATTCATCAGGGTAATGTCCATGTATTCCAATCATAATCCAAACCAAGGCCATGGTTTATGAAGATTGAAATATTTTAAGCATATTTATTCCATCATTAACCAAACCCACGGGTTAATAATTATTTATTCATTATTAGGATTATTACATAATTTAGGTACAAAAGGAAAACCATCCTAAGCTACCAGAAGGAGGAAATTTCCAACCCAGAACACCCAACTACATGAAGTATTGGGGAATTGAATAAAGACAAAAAATCAACCTATTTATTGACTATTAAACAGATTCCTAAAAGAGCATACAATCTCTTATAATCTCATCAATGGGTAAGCCTATCATTAACCCTTTATATCACATACGTTACCATCCTCTAAACCCACCTAAATATACCTATGCATCTCTCCATCAAATGCATAAAATACTACCACACAATCTAGGCCTCCCCACTCCCATATCACATCATCTATACCAGGCTCATTCATCTCAGGATCATATCACATTTGATCCTTCTGACCCCATTCAAATTATCCATCCCAGGCTCATCTATACTAGGATAATATCACAAGGATCATATCCAAATAACATCACAAGGAATAAAGAAAAAAAATAAGCAATCATACCTAATAGGGAAATATATTCCTTAAATCAAGGAATCCATCCTTCACACAAACAAGATTTCATGGTTCCAAACTCAAGGAACACTGCTTTCTCAAGATAGTAAGAAAATTAGGCCCTAGAAAATATATTTATCAAAAAACTTATTTTTATTCCATCTTGAATTATCTAATTTATATTTATTATGTTCCAACTACGGTCAACCTAAGGAATAAAGATATAACAAACTATTTAATTAATTAATCAATTAATTTAAAAGTTTTTCCATGCATCTAACCCTTCTCATAATCATGAATTTTTTATTATTATCAATAAACATAAAAAATATTTACACTTTTTATAAATTATATTAATCATATGGAAGATCAAATTTATAATTAAACATGTGAATTTCATCAATTAGATTATCATTAAATTACAATAACCTCAAGATTAAAAACATGCCACTTATTTAATTTCTCAAGCCAATTGATTATTAATTAATTCATAATTTAAATTATATATCAATTTCAATATGATACCCAAACCATGGAAATACACTCCATAAGTATACAACACAGATATAACACTACCTAGAAAAATAGGAGGCAACCCACTATCATGGTACAAACCTACAACATCATCAACATGTGATCGCTCTCCAATTTCTTAATCCAGCTCAATAATAACTAAGTCAATTTTATTTCTATACCAATGGGTAAATCATGATAAATTTATGAATTAACACACACACACACACACACACACATATATATAAGAATCAAATTTCTTATCTCAATAGATATGAAAGTTATTCATAACATAACAAACCATGTCACATATCTTTGATCACCTCTCCTATAGAAACAACATCCATTCAAGGAAGCCACACCAAAACTGAACAAAAATAAAACCCTGAAAACCCCAATATATTCATTGGATATCATCTTACATTACATGGAAAGATTAATAAGAGTAAAACGAGACCAAATGAAAGAGAAACTACAAGAAATGAAGATAGAACTCACCTTGGAACACCTCATATCGAAGAAGGAATTCCAAGGATTGTTCCTCATGGAAGGGATATGAAAAAAACGTAGAGAGCCTCTAGTCACCAGGAATGAGAGAGAGAGGTGCTCCAGGTTTTAGTGTTTGTGAAAACCCAAGAGGATGCATCCACATATGGTATTCACTTGAAATTTAATCCCCTTTCATGTCATGCAATCATTAGGGTTATGTTTACACCAAAAAAACTTATCGTATTTTATTAGTTAACCTTAAAATTTTACACTTCATGAACCAACCACATAGAAGTCTTGAATCACACTTTCATGTCATTTAAGTTTACACAACATGAATTCTTCCTGATTTCATCCTTTTGTGGCCAAAACCCACCAAACCACTCCAAGCCTCCTCCAAACACCAAGATCCTCAGAAACAGGAAAAGGGTTGGTCCATATGGACCCAGACCCTTACATTAGATACCTATCAAATAATTATAGTCCTCATGTATCAAAAAAAACAAGAGATAAAATGAAAAGGGGTCATCTAAATAGCCACATCATGATATACCTCTCAATGGACTCTCATATAATGACCCAAACTTCTTGAATGATAAATGTTTCTTCATAATATTTTTCATATTATATTATACATAAAAAACTATATCTCTTTAACAATTAAGTGAGTAAATTTTGAAATATGACCATAAAGTTTCAAACATTATATGAACATTGGTCAATTTTACAATTGTATACTATACCCTGAATTGTATTTTTAATGTTATATTTATTGTTTATAAGTATAAATAAAAAGTAAAATTAATACAGAAAGAAGAGTCGACGAACTCATCTAGTTGTGTCGTTCCTTATAAATCCCATTTTCTAGATCTTGGGAGGGAGTTATAATCATTGGTGTTTAATTTTGACTTATCCCAATATGAGCTTCAACATGAAAATCTTGAATGAAATTTCTTACAAGGGGAGTTCATGTTTGTCAAAATTACCACTCATACGATGTTACCCGAGCCACCCCAAGAATATATCACCATCGCACACCTCACCCTTAGGTTGTATTCAGGTGTTATAAGGGGTTATGTGTCAAGGAATTAGTTACTTAATGTATAATCTCTTTCTATAAATAAAATTTTTATTTGATCATTTCCATTTGAGAATAGTTTTTTTAAAAAATATGATGAATTTAATAAATTGATTTTTTCAAATCGAAATTTTATTTTTAAGAAATTATATAATTAATATAATTAATTAAGGTGCTATGAAGAATGATTATTTTAATTAAATGATATTATTAAAACACTCATTTTTAAATATATATGATAAATTAATTTTATTTTATCAAGTGTCATAAATTTCAGCATGCAATTTCACCATGCATTTTCTATCCGCTATTATTTTTAATAAATAATTTATTTTTATATTTAAAAGTTAAAATTATTATATTTATTTAATTATTATGATGAAATAAATATCATTTTTGAGATCAACACATAAAAATTAGGTTTGGTTGAATTTTTTATAATTTTCTAAAATAATTTATTTTTTCATGAATATTAAAAATACAGTTTGAGTTTTCAGTATGTTTAATGAAATCATAATGATGTGATATGTAATATAAAATTATTAGTGACTATTTTGGATTATAATATCATAATAGGTATCCCATGTTTTTAATACCATGGGAAAATAGCATGGGTAATCCCATGGTTTTGATTTTACCACTACTTAGGCATCCAATTAAATTAATAAACAAATCCCACTCTTTTACTATAACTACCCACCCATTTATCCACTATATATCACTAAAAATTAATAATAAGAATATATATGATCGTTTTAACTCTCAAGTAGTCCTCTTATTTTGTCCTCAAGCATCTAAGGTCCCAATCTTCGAGTTTTAGGAGTTACCTTTCAATGTAAGGGAAATCTCCACATCTGTTTTCCTTTCATGTTCCTGTTTAATATGGTATGCCATTAAAATTTATATAATACATTTATATTTAAATTTTATTCTACCCATTTACTATATTAATAGTCTTTTTTGAATGGTATACCCTTTTCCCATCCCTTTTTAATGTTTTCTAAAACCATGTTTCATACCCGTTATGCTGCCAAATTGTTTCCTCAAAACCTCTCTCTTTTTCTCAAGAAATTATCTTATTTTCTTTTGGTAATACCAAAAAATATTTCTCTTCAATGGTTATTAACATATATTTCAAAATTACCTATTTTATTTTTGGATTAACATACATTAAACTCACCTTCATTTTTTTTGTGGATTAAAAATGACATAAAGATCTTACCTTTAAGAATATCTTTTTCAAAACGCCATGTTTTTTATATGAAACCCATTTTTTTCTTCTTTATGGGTTATTTATGAATTTTTTTTAGATCTATGTGGATAAAATTTTGTATGAAATATTAAGTGTGCCACATTAAAGCACTCCAATTCATTGGTTAAGAAATTTAATCTATATAGACGATAAGTTTTACGATATCTTGTTGAATAACCTTAATAAATTTTAAGCACCTCGGTGATAAATCATAGTGATATGATTATTAATGGATAAATTAAATATTGTGTCCACATTTCCAAGTTATGATTTATGTTATTATTATTTTTTCCCCTTTCACATGTCTTTATGTATTTTCTCATGTTATTACTGATATCCCCCAAGATCACTTGTAAACTGTTCCGATTATTTTCCCTTATTGGGCCTTATGATCACCCTTTATTTTGATGTATGTCCCCAAGTTATAAGATGCAGTAAATTTATTTTTGATGAACCTTTGATTAATCCTTACAAGTGGATTAGAATAATGTTTTATACTTTCATGTATTATGTACCTTTTTTCCAAAAAACTAACTTTTAAATTATCTACTATTTTGTATAATGTAATGAAAAGTTTAAGTAATAAAAATGTGGGACTACATGTTTGGTATCAAATGATGGTTTAGTTATTTGTCGAAATTAGTATTTAAAAACATTTGAAAGAACCTTTTAGATGAGTTCAAATATAGAAAAAAATATTGGTATTTTAGTGAAATATTAAATAAGTGGTATTCGAGTAAATAAATATCTATCTGAATACGAACAAGTTTACGTGGTTCTAGAATAGATATATCTAGGGGTAATAACTATGAAAAGATGTGTCGGGCCTAACTCAAAATAACCCGGTACACAACAATAGACCTCACTGTGTTCCTGGTTTGACACTGTCTAGGGATATATTTGGTAAATCATAAGCTTTTTATGAACCATTAAGAAGGATTTATAGGAAATATAATTCTTGTTAAAGAATAAAATATTTATTTTTGATGTTCTGAGCCATGAAATTATCTAAGAATTATAATATTATGAAATGAAACACATTTCTCAATAAATTTATTCTGCATTTAGAAAATGGAATTAAATAGTAGAAAATGCTTAAATGGTGAGGGAAACGGACCAAGAACTAACAATTTTATGATGAAATATGGAATGGAAAATAGCCTGAGATTTATGAATCAACTAACTCAAGTAATAAGAAATAAATTGATTCAAGAAAAGATACCAAATTCACCTCAATGGGAATAAATTTTTATTGAGTACTTTATGCATTAACAACCACCTTCTTTCAGTGGATCAACTAACCCATTGATTGATGAAAAATGGATAAGCTCTATAGAAAATATCATTTATGTACTCCAATGTTCAGAACAAGAGAAAGACACCCCGACTGTGTACTGTTTAGAGGGAGAAACTGATTAGTGGTGGAAACTAGTAAAAAAATGAATCCAAGAGGGGAGATTGATGAAATAGAGTTGGAAGAGTTCATTAGACCCTTTTTTAAATAATATTTTCTCTGTTCCATGTGAACTGAAATGGAGAATTAATTCATAGAGTTGAAGTAGAAGGAAAATGAATCCATGAAAATCTATGAGATGAACTTCATAAAACATTCTTATTAAACCTTTAGCTTTTTCATTGATCCTAATGGTAAGGTTGATATATTCTTCAGTGGACTAAGACCCTATATATAGAAAAATCTAGCCAACCAAGACTATGATTGCTAAAAGAAGATAATGTGATGTTCTATAAAGATTGAACTAGATTTTGGAGAGATGCAGTGGTACCATAGACCGAATGAAAAGAATATATCTTTAGAGACATACATGGGGAGAATCTTTGATCAAGAAAGAGGAGGAAAGAAAGTGAAACTTTACATATACCACAAATGTGGGAAGAATCATTCGGGAAACTAATTTCTTAGGAGAGGTAAATGTTACAAGTGTGGTAGAGAAGGCCATATTTCTCAAAATAGTTCTAGTGAGGTGAAACCGCAACTTCTCAAAACTAATGAAAAAGGTAATATGAAACATGCATAGTTTGAAGTACAATACTTCAAGTGTAGACCACTTGGGAACTTTTCCAATCACTATCCAAATACAAAGTTAATGGAGGTAAATCACCATCAACCTCAGCATAGGCCAAGGGAGAAATATCCAAATTTTTAATCATGAAAGCTGAATTTGAATCTCCAACTAATGTGGTAGAAGGTACTCTTTTTGTTCTCTCAATTCTAGTAATTACTTTGTTTTATTCTGATTCTATTCATTCCTTTAATTCCACCATGTTTGCAAATAATATTGAATCAATCCCTAAAATTTTAGAAGTAAAACTATTAGTCAAGATTCTTTAAGGGATTATCCAAGAATCAACTATGTATAGAAACTCTAGTATTCAATTTGGAGAGAATAATCTCATTGAAAATCTTATAGTCATTCCTATGATGTAATTTGAATTGATACTTGGGATGCATTTACTCTCATGATATAATGCTAAGTTCATTTGTAGAAGAAATTAAATCTCAGTAGTATTTAATGGGACTAGTAGTTGTGTTCAAAGGAGATATATCACAAACTGATATTTGTTTATAAGAACCACTCAAATGCTTCTTTTATTGAGATGATTAGTGAATATGAAGAAGGAAATGAAAGTATTCAAATAGAAAAAGTCTCCATCATTCAGGAATACATTTGTTTATTTCATGAATAGTTACCTGGAACTACCCCATAAAGAGAGGAAATGTTCTCCATTGAACTCATGACTAGATCCAAGCCGATATCAAAGACCCCATATAGAATTGGAAATGTCAAGATAGAGGAATTAAAGAAGCTAATCTGAGATATTTTGGGGAAAGGGTTTATCTAACCATGTGTGACTCATTGGGGATAACCTATTCTCTTTGTGTGGAATGAGGATTGATCAATGTGACTATGGATTGATTATAGATAACATTATCGGATCATAGTGAAGAATATGTACCCTCTTAGAAGAATTTCTGATTTATTTGACCAGCTTCACAAGGATCAATTCTTCTCCAAGGTTAATCTTAGATCTATTTATCATAAATTTATGGAGATGAAAGAAGATATTCCAAAGACTTCCTTCCATTCAAGATATGGGAATTATGAGTTTGTTGTTTTTCCATTTGGCTTGACTAATGTTCTTACTATATTTATGGATTTTATGAATAGAGTCTTTAATGACTACCTTGATAACTTTTTGGTAGTTTTTATTGATGATATTGAAATATATTCCAAAATTAATGAGGATCATGAGGGTTATTTAAGGGTTATATTACAAAATTTAAGGAAGTATAGGTTATTTAGAATGTTTAGAGAATTTGAATTTTGGTTACAACAATTTTATTTCTAGGTGCACATTGTAACCAATGACAGAATATCAGTTGACCTTGCACATTAAAAGGTTGTTAAGGAGTAGCCAAATACTAAAACAGTAACTAATATTCATATCCTCCATGTATTAGTGAAATATTATATGAGTTTTTGAAAACATTTTTCATGATTTTCTAATCAACTAACCAAGTTCACTCGAAAAGAGGTCACTTTCATTAGGACAAAGGAGTGTGGAGAATGATTCCAAAAGATGAAGAAGTGATTGGTTTCTACCCCCATGTCAAATCCACCCTCTATCAAAGAATGATTAATTATTTTTATCAATGGATATCTGAAAGAGATTGGATGTGACCTCATTTAAAATGGTAAGGTGATTGCTTATGCATCTCAATAAATGAAGTCACATGACTAGAAATATCCTACACAAGATCTGGAGTTGGTTGTATTTTTTTGTTATTAAGATATGGAGGAACTATATTTATAGGTAGAAATGTGATATATACATAGACCACCAATGTTTGAATTATATTTTCATAAAAAATGAATTGAACAAGTGATAGAGTATTTGGTTAGAACTTCTTAAATATTATTATTGTTCAATTCATTATCACCATAGAAGAGAAAACAAAGCTGTTGTTGCATCAAGTTGTAAAGACCTAGATGTGTTGGAAATGATGAGGATTCATGGAGATCCATGGATTAAATAACTAGTAATATTTGCCATGGGAATTGTAAGGTAAGATACATCATCAACCCTATCCCAAAAAAATTATAAACCATCGTTACAAGGGATGAACAATATATATTAAAGATAATATCATTATTTACAAAATAAGTTAGTGGATGTGAAGAATTGGATGTATTCTGAGTTCAATATAGATCAAGAAGGTGTACTAAAATTTTGATTAGGCTATTTGTTCCATATATTCCATAAATAAATAAGTAGATGATGGTTAAATATTATAACTATACATTCTCTATACAACATGGAAGAAAAAACATGTATAGGGTCCTTTGTGATCATTATTTGTGTGATAACATGAAAATGGATATTTTTGACTATAATACAAGACAACTATTGTGTCAACAAGTGAAGGTAGAGCAACAACTTCCTAAAGGGGTATTACAACCACTACCAACGCCAGAATGGAAGTGGGAAAATATAACTATGGACTTTGTCACTATTCTCCTGAAAATATCCATAGGAAATAATGTGATATGGGTTATAATGGACCTTCTCACTAAGATATCCCATTTTATCTCTATTTGGGAAGATTTATCTATCAACTAACTTTCCATGATATATGTGAAGGAATTGGTAAGTATTAATGGAGTTCCACTTTCTATCATTTTTTATCCTCATCCAAGGTTCACATCAAAATTCTAAAGTATTTTTCAACATGGTTTTAATACTAAATTAAATTTTAGTATGATATATCACCCTCAAACTGATAGAAAATCTGAAAGGACTATTAAAACACTCGAGGACATGCTGAGAACATGCTTAATGGAGTTTAAAGGTGTATGGAATCAACATATCCCATTAGTTTATTTCTCATAGAACAAAATCTTCCTTCCGAGTATTAAACTAGAAAACTATAAAGATATATATGAGAATTGTTGTAGAACTCCTACTGGTTGGGATAAAGTTGATGAGGGAATGATTCTTGGACCTGCTCTTGTGAAAGAGATGGTAGATAAGGTTCATTCCATCCAACAACACATAAAGGCTGTTTAGATTCATTAGAAGGGATATGATGATAACAATTGAAGGGACATGGAGTTTGATGTTGGTGAAAAAGTATTCCTTACCATTTCACTTTGGAAGAGAGTCACATGGATTGAGAAGAAAAGAAATCTCATCCCCAGGTACATTTTCCCCTATGAAATCCTAGATCCAATAGGAGTAGTGGCCTATAAGCTTGCAATTCCATGAAATCTATCAAATGTTCATGATGTATTCCACATATCTCTCTTTAGGAAGTATACACTTTACCCGTGACATGAACTGAATTCCAAGGTGGTACAACTAGAATATGACCTCTCTTATAAGGAGTATCCAGTGTAAATATTGGATTTTAGAGACATTGATATAGGTAATAATAATTCCTACCTATTTAATGTGTTGGGGAGGAACCAAAAATTTGAAGAATCCATTTGGGAACTATAGTAAATAATGAAGTAGTAGTAACCAAATATTTTTTCAATTGAGGGAATGTGATGAAATTTCAGGGATTAATTTTCTTAAGGGTGGAATAATGTAATAACCCAAACTTTTTTTATTGATAAATGTTTCTTGAAAATGTGTGTTATATTATATTATACTATACATAAAAAACTATATCTCTCTAATAATTATGTGAGTATATTTTGAAATGTGACCATTAGGTTTTGAACATTATATGAACTTTGGTCAATTATAACCATTGGTCAATATGACCATTCGAAACTATACTCTTAATAATAATTTTAACGTTATATTTATTGATTATAAGTAGAAATAAAAAAGGAAAATTAATACAAAAAGAAGAGTCGATGACCTCATCCAGTAGAGTCATTCCATACGAAGCCCATTTTTCGGAGCTTGGGAGGGAGGTAGTATCACTGGTATTCTCTCTTGACCAATCCCAAGCCAAGATTCAACATGTTAATCTTGAATGAAATTTCTTATGGGAGTAGTTCAGGTTAGTAGAAATTACCACTCTAGCGATGTTATCCTTGCCGCCCCAAGAATTTTTCATTATCACATACCTCACCCTTGGTCATTTGTGAGTTTTATAAGAGGTTATGTGTAAATTCCCTAGCTAATTAATGTGTAATCAATTTTTTTAGAAATACATTTTTTATTTCGTCAATTCTATTTTGAGAATATTTTTTCATAACAATATGATGAATTTCATAAATTGTGTTTTTAGATAAAGATTATACTTTCAATAAATGATATAATTATTATAATTAATATAGGTCTTATTAATAACTATTATTTTAATTAAATATCATGATTAAAACACTTATTTTTAAATATAATCTATAAAATAATTTTATTTTTTCAAGTGCCATAAATTTCACTATACAATTTTACTACGCATTTTCTATTCGGTATTAATTGTTATAACTAAGGATTTTTATATTTAAAAGTTAAAATGTCCATATTTAGATAATTATTCTGAAAAAATAAATTTCATTTTTTAAATCATCACATCGATATTAGGTTAGGGTGAATTTAGGAGAATTTTTTGAAATTCATTAGTTTTTCATGAATAATAAAAATACAGTTTCAGTTTTTCAGTAAGTTTAAAGAAATCATAATGATGTAATGTGTAATATAAAATTATGTTCTACTATTGTGAATTATGTTATCATAATAGGAGTCCTAGTTTCCAATGACATGGTCTAATACCATGGTAAAACCCATGGTTTGGAATTTACCACTACCTAGGCGTCTAGGGAAATTAATAAAAAACATCATATTTTCCTTTAAATACCCACCAATTTATCCATTTTACATCATTCCAAATTCATCCTACATGAATATATTAGATTTTTACCTCCAAATGAGTCCTCCCAAGGAGTCATCAAGCCCCTAATATCCCAATATTTGAGTTTTAGGTGTTACTCGTCAAGGTAAGTCAAATCTCAAATTATCTTTTCCTTTCATGTTCCCTTTTTATTTGGTATATCATTAAATTTTCCATAATATTTTATTTTATAAATTTAATTATATACCTTTAATTAATTAATATTATTTTTTAATCATATTCCCTTTTCCAATATCTTTTTAATGTTTTCTAAAACCATGTTTCATACTCATTATGGTACCAAATTTTCTTCTCATAACATCTATCTTTTTCTAAAAATATTCTATTATTTTATTTTATGAATACACAAGCCAATTTATTTTATAGGGTTATTAAACTATATTTAAAAATTATATATTTTATTTTTTTATTAATATAAATTAATCCCACCATCCTTTTTCAGGGGTTAATAATGACATAGAGATCTTGTCCTTATGAACTTCTTTTTAAAACACCATGTTTTTTAGTTGAAACCCATTTCATTTATTATCCATGGGTTATTTGTGAAATGTTTTATTGTGATCTATTTGTGTCAAATTAAATAAGAAATTTGAATGGTGCTTTCTAATATCACTCCAATTCATTGGGTGAAGAATTTAATCTCTAGAGATGACATGGTTTACGATACCAAGGGGAATAACCTTGGTAATTTTTATGACACCTTAGTGATAAACCATAGTTATATGCATATGAATGAATCAATTAAATGTATTAGCCACATTTACAAGTTATGATTCATGTTATTGTTATTATTATTATATTCCTCTTCCTCAATATTTTAGGTATTTCCTCAAGTTATTATTAATATTCCTCATCGTCCCAAATAAACTATTTCCATTGCTTTTGCTTAATGGTCCTTATTATCACCCTTTCCTTTAATGTGTGTCCTCAAGTTAGGAGATGGAGTGACTGTATTTATGATGAAATTTGATGAATCCTTTGGAGTTTATTAGAAGAAGGTTTTATGTTTTTATGTATTATGTACCTTTCTTAAAAGAAACCAAAATTTAAAAAGTCCTCGATTTTGTACAATGTAATGAAATGTTTATGTAATAAAAAGTTGATATTCCATATCACCATCTCAAGAGATCAACCACCTCACTTAGGGGAAAAAAATACAAAAACCAAAAAATGACATAAACTAGATCTTAAACACTCTCATGGGAGAAATACCTATCAAATGAGAGGAAGGAAGAATAAGGAAAAAAAGAAAACCATCTCATAAACATGAGAGAAAAATGTTAAAATATAAGAGATAAAAATTTTATAACTTTTGATACTTAGAAATAATATGCGAATCAGATTCCCAAGAAATCTACTTCCAACTAACATGACACCAAAATACACAAGACTATTCAACATCATTCCCATGTAGCACCTTATCACGGCAGTCTCAAATCTCCAAAGGCTGCTCCTCAAAGGTCGCATCATCATCAATATTGATCTCACCCCAGTCGATGAAATGAATGAAATAATGAATATAATGATGGATAAGTGGCATGTGAAAAACATTCTATATATAGATCATCTATAGGGGAAGTTATATTCAATATTCCATGGCTACAACATGAACGAACACTTCGAAAGGCCCAATAAATTTGGGAGGAAGCTTACTCCCTTGACCAAACCTTCACTGTCCATGATGAGGAGTCACCTTCAAGAAGACATGATCTACATCATCAAACTTCAGAGTTCTCCACCAACAATTGACATAGTATTTCTAATGATCTTATGCTCCCTTCATACCCTTGTAAATTACCTAAACCATCTCAGTCATATTATATACAAGTTTTGGCTTGAAAATTTATCCCTCTCTGAACACAGTATTGAACAGAAGAGAAAGGCTAGGTTGGCAATAAAAATATTCAAATGGTGCCATTCCAATGGGGGATTCGAAACTATTATTAAAAGAAAAATCAACCAAGGGTATGTTCCTCATCTGAGAACCTCTATAATCCATGACACCAGAGTAGAATATGTCCCTAAGATTCTGGATGATCCACTCTATTTGATCATCCATATGTGCATGAAAATCAATGATATGGAATAAATGATAACCAAAAGCATGCTGGTGACCTCTCCACACTATGGAGGAAGAAAAAAGGATCTCGAGTAGATATTATCAGCCTTAGAACATCGTGGAGTGGAACTACCTCCTCAAGATACCACCTCAACCAAAATTCCTCTAATCTTAACTCCATGATTGATATAAAGTGGGATGATTTTATTAAATGATCCTCTATAACCCATATAAAATATTTTACTCTCATATAACAGGGTTAATTAGTAACAAAGTCCATTTATATGTCATCCCACTTCCACTGGGGAACATCTGACTTCTAGAGAAAATACCCAAGAGCACTGTGATCGACCTTCTCCCTATGGAAGACCAAACATCAAGAAACAAGATTTGAAACTAAAAAATTAAACCCTGACCATCAAAACTAATATCTCAAATCTTGATAATTCTTATTCAAGCTGGTATGCACTGCCAAAGGAGAACTATGAAACTCTTAAAGAACCATCTCATGCATCACCAAAGGAAAAAATCTCTAACACCTCAGTACCATCCATCAGGGGCATCCCCAATAACAACCTGGTCCCTCTAGACCTCCACCCCATAATCCTCCAATTGGGAGTCCTACACTTGATGCACCAAAGATGAATACACTATTATTTTGAAAATAAAATCTTTCCCCAAAAACTCACCCATATCAAGATGCAATTTTGAGAGTAAATAAATCACTTCCTAGAAATATTCAGATTCATGCACAACATCACAATGCAACCTCTAGTTCAACTCATCAGCTATAATATTTCACTTTCCAAGAATATATGAAATCTCAAAGTAGTACTACTATGAGAATTAAATCCACCAATACTGACCCATGTTTAAGTCATGCTTGGAGAATACATACCTCAGGCTCTTATAATCCGTAAAAAAATATAAAATTCTTTCCAATGAGGTAATATCTCCATTAATTCAAATCAAACACACTTTCCTCCTACTCAAGATCATATGTGGAATACTTATGATCACTGGTATGTAACTTCTATTACCCATAAGAATAAATAGATCTATATTGAATTAGAATGAAACCCAAGATAAGATGAAAAGTGTTAGAGAAAATATCAAATTGATCTCTCTCTGCTAGAAAGAAAAGGACTGGAGCACTTCCCAACTTCTTCTTTAGGTAATCAAAAGATACCTAACATTGGTCAGTCCACAGGAATACATAGTCATACATTGTCAAGACTATTATAGGAGTTTCAAACCAAGAGAAATTAGATAGGAACCTTCTGTAATTGAAATCAAGACCAAGGAAACTCCTCACCTGTGACATTATTTTGGGGGCCACCCAAGATACAACCACCTGTATCTTCATGGGATCTATAGCTACTCCCAATCGGTATACCACATGTCCCCAAGAATAATTCCCATGACCAAAACACACACATGTAAATTTTTTTGAATAGATGATCACGATGAAAGAAACTCAAAACATCATGTAGATATTCTACATTCTCATCCCTAGACACATAGTAAAAAGGATTTTATTGATTAAAATCACCATGAACTTATCCAAGAACTCTATGAACACTGTTTTCATCAACCCCAAGAACACGGTAGGGTCATTCATCACACTAAACAATATAAAAAACTCATAATTCCCATGAAAATAACAAAATGTATTCTTCTGAATTAACTCATCCTTCACCCACATCTAATGTTATATTTATTGAAAATTGATCTATGAGAACAATCATTCACCCTTCAGATAATCAAATTGAAATTTAATCAATGAAATAGGATAAAAATTCTTCACTTTCACATAGTTCATGAAATTATAATCAATATAAATCCATAAAATTCCTTAATTATTATTTATGAATATACCTGATGCACCCCGAGGTGAAACACTCAGCCGAACAAAACCGTGTAACAATAGATCATTAAGGTTTACTCATACATCTTCCAACTTACAAGGTGTTATCATATATGGAGACATCTATATAAGATACAAGATTATTTTTACTAAATCATAAAATCAATATCTAGATGAGGGGGTAACACTACAAATTCCTCTAGAATGACATCAATGTACTCATACAAAACCTAGTTTAAGACAAAATGTTGAACCTATGATTATATCAACATATATCAAAAAAATAATAAGATAAGGAAAAAAACCTACGACGCATATGAGGGTATCGATCACTGAGATTCACTACCAAATATCCATCATCATCATTAAAAACAACCTGCCTCTTGATTAAAACCATGATAGGCTATAACTAATACAACCAATAAAGGCTATGGAAGATTTCATATCTCTTTATTTTTAAATATATGAAATCTTCTGAAGAGATGTGTTTCCACAACACTAGGTAATAGTCTATATATACTTCATACAAGTCATATCCACCACCAACTTTAATATTCAATGCCATGGGAGATGGAAGCCTCTATACCTCATGTCCCAAAGTATGGATGAGGGTTCATGATATAAAAGAGTGTGTCTCTCATTAATCAAAAAAATCTGGCACCGATATAGAAAAAAATTAAAAGGTACCTCAAATGATGTATGGATTACCAGGCATTGGAAACGATAAACCATGAATCTGAGAATGACCTACATTGTGGCCTCTCCGTCCCTACTGACGACCACCTCTATGGATACACTTTTCTCTTAACGGTAGGGGAGCATTGTGGGCCTATAATCTGCCAGCCATATCTCCTATCTTATGATCCCAAATTAGAGAACACCATTTCTGCTGAGTGGGATGAGATTTCCTTAATGGAGGAACTTGAAGTAGAACAATTGGCATATGCGAAATTCTTAGAAAGACTCTAAACTATCTCCACCGATCACTTAGGCATCTATAAGAAAAAACACAAGTGTGATCCTTTGGAATACATATGATAGCCTCCACTCCAACAGAAACATTTCAATGGGGGATGAGACAAACATCAGTTTAAAAAACACATCTGTTATGAGAAATGGGAACCCCAGAACATAGATATTCTTTTAATGGGACCATGAAGACTTCTATCTCGTGATGATCATGTTTTGTCCATAGTCCTCTTGATAACGTCTACTCATGAAAACACCTTAATATATGTCTTCATCATAAAAGGGGAGACCTAAAACTACATACATGGATGAAAAGCCTCCTACAAATGCCCTGGACAGACCTTATCATTAGAAACAAAGAACAAAAAATATATAAAAAGGGTCCTGAAATAGATTCCAAGATCTCACATGTGGGATCTCCCTTATCGATGGGTAAGTTGCTCCTAGCAACTGGACAACTTCGTGGTCTAATAAAAAACACCACTTTAAACATACATCAGAATTATACCCACAAATTGCCGAATCCTTGTGATCTGCAAATAAAAATAACCACCAATTCCTCATTGTTCCGTGCAACATCATCAGAACCAACAAATCATAGTTCTCATTAGAAGAATAAACCAAAATAAAAGCTATCTCAACCACCTCCAACAAGTCTTATATGACTATATCTAAACTAGACCCCTTATAGTTCTTTGTAACCTGTCACTGAAACTATGAAAGTTTCCTCCTCCAGGTGTCATAAACATTGAAATACATTTTATGGTTATCTTTGGTCACATCCTTAGGAAAATTATTGATTTCAACATGACAAAGATGACGACCTAGATCTGTGCATGCAAGAATAAAAAACTGAATTAACTCCTAAACAAGTAATATGGAAAACATAACATTAATAAATTAATTATTTTTTTATATTGTTAAGATTTTAACCTATCCCAATGTCTACCCATTTTAAACATAAGTTCAATGAAAAATGAGGTTTTATCATTCCCTAGGTCTCTACCCTGAAACAAATATCACTTCATTTAGTAGGGTCAGTAAACATAATGGTTTGTGAATTAGATTATAGAGGGCCCTAAATACCTATGTATCATCTGGTCTCCTAAGTTTACATTTCATACTAAACATACAAGATACTATTTCCCTACCAACCCATGAAACCATACCTATGACTAACTCCCAAATCTATCTAATCCCTTAACTTAAACCTCTGGTACAACTCTATCATAAACCCCTCCAAAAAAAGATACTAATGTTTGGGTAGAGAGATGGTGACAGTCTGAGTCCTAGATCTGGTAGGTCCCACATTAGTGACTAGCACAAGGAGTATAAGAAAAATTCTTATGGAAGGTATTAGTCAGTAAGAGAAACAATTATAAGAGATAGATAATAAGAATACACCAAACTACCACATCTCAAGCACATATATATATATATATATCCTAATTGCAAACACACAATTTCAAACAGTACTATACAACCAAAGGTAAAACTATAAGTACCCAAAAAGATAAAGAAAATAATGATCCTGAAGCGCAAGTAGCTCCTTCAAAACCAAAAGCTAGTAATATGTAGCTTGATCTCCAACCTAGTCCACCTAACCTAAAAATAGTTTATATATAAGTAGGGTGAGCATAGCATAGTACTCAGCTTGATCGTCCTTGGAACCTATCATGCAAAAGATAAAGAAATCATGCTAAATCACAATGAACAATTGTGAAACTAACTCATCAACAAAACATATATACAATTATCCCAGCCTCACCATGGATAACTATCACCAAGTAACATATACAATAGAAAATATAATATAATAATTAAAAATCAATGATGCCCACTCCCACTTCCCCACTTGTTTTTTCTCTTCCCCATCACTACACATTCTGATCCATATCTCTCCAAAAGCAATATAGCCTGAAAATACCTGGAAAAGGCATCACAACATGCACTACATGCACCACATAACCATATCATCCCATATCACATATCAATATATAGTAACAAAGTAGTTTTCGTGAGCCACCACAACCTATATAACATATACCAAACATCAAGTATTGTACCTCAATCCATTACAACCCATACACCGAGTAAGTAAATCTAGCCATCACAACCTATATCTATCAAACATATAATAATCCTTTGGATTCTATATATGGAAATACATGTGTGTGAAATAACTAAAGGACATCATAGACCTCTACACATATATGGGAAAAATAACTACCATGTGTACCAGCATAATTAACTACCAAGTGAAGAGAGAGGGTCCATAGGGTGTATTAATCCATCCATCCTTACAGTAAGATATTGGGAAAAACACCCTTTCAGAGTCCTCTGGGTGTTAGTTTCCCAAACTGACATAGGTTTGTTAGCGTATGAAATCTAAAAATATACTTTATATAATATATATAATAACCGCACTAAGAGCATAACCTAGTCTTATAATCAATTACAACTATCATTTTTTGTACTATCTAATTCCACTACTAAGACCAGATATCCTTTAAGCACACAAGAATTTAAAGGGACACAATAAATTCATTTTTTTCTTTTTATTATTTCCTAGGAATTAATTAATTCATCATCTATTAATTAACCATTAAAAAAATTCTACATTACATTAAATTATTCATTTCTATAAATTCCATGCCCTCTAGGCATAATTCAAATAAAATCTATAGTTTATCAAGATTAAAATATTTTAATAATTTTCATTCCATCATCATCCAACCCCAATGGTTAAGAATTATTTATTATTTATTATAATTATTACATAATCCAGGTACACTAGGAAAACCATCCTAAGATATAACTAAGAGGAAACATAAAACCAAAGACACCCAAATACCCCAATCCCTGGGGAAAGAATAAATATTAAAAAGAAACTCATCAATTGAACATTAAACATATTGATAAGTGAGAATAATAGATCTCAACATCTCATCAATGTGTAATCCATGATTTAACCCATTCCATCACCTCCAGTGAAATCCTCGACACCCACATGAATATATTGATACATCTCAACATCATAGGCTTTAATTGTTTCCACATTAATTAGGCGTCCCAAACCACATATCAAGTTATCCATCCTAGGATCAACTATCTGGAAATCATATCACTTATGGGCCTGTGATCCCCAAACACATCATCTATCCCTTGGTCAGCCATTCCAAGAACATATTAGAAGGATCCTATCCATAGAATATCACAAGGCAACAAGAAAAAAATAAATCATAATAATCAACAAGTAAATATTAACCCTAAATAAAGGTGTCCAAACATCACAAAAAACGAGCTCTCATGGATTCAAAATCAAAGAAAAAAACATTCTCAAGAAGGAAGGAGAATCTAGCCCTATCAATTATCTTTATAAAAAAACTCTTTTTTATTCCATCTTGAATTAAGGTATTCATTATTAATAGGTTCTAACTATGGAAAACCTAAGGTATCTTGCTTTAACATGCAAGAAAATCAATTAATAAATTAATTTAAATATACTTCCAAGAATCCAAACCTTATCATTATCATGTATTTTTATTTTTATCAACAATAATAAACATGATTTAAAATATTTGTAAATTATATTAATCATATGGAAGATCACATTTAACATTAAACATGAGAAATTGATTAATTTTATTTTCATCGGATTACAATAACCACCATATTAAAAATGTACTTCGTTTTATAATCTCAATCCAATTAATTATCAATTAATTGTAGATTTATGTTCTTTATCTATTTCAATATGCAACCCCAAGTATAAAAACATGGCACAAAAGCATAAAACAAAGTTATCACATTATCTAGAAAACAAATATGCTACCCACAATCATGAGGTAAAGTAATAAAATCATTAACATGAGATCACTATACAATATCATAATCCAATTAAATAATTATTAGTTAAATTTACTTGACATTAAATTAAAAAATTAATATTTAATTTTCAATTTAAAGTAAATAAATAGAGAAGCATTGAATTTGTTGCCTAAAAAGCTATCAACGATCTTCACATGAGAATGGACCACGTCATTGATCTTTGATCACCTCTACCATAAAATATGCATCCATATTAGAAATCAAAACCATAACCACTTTAAAAAAACCAATAAAATATCATTAGAAATAGGGGAGTTCATCCACCATCATATGGAAGGAATAGAAGGAGAAAATGGGAGAAAATAGAGGAAAAGCCATATAAAATGGTGGTAGAACTGACCATGGATTACCACAAATTAAATAAGGAACGAAAATGATTGATTTCCATTAAAGGGATCTCAAAACTCCAATGATGGGAGACACTGGTCTCTTGGAATGAAAGATGTGGGAACTGTAGTCCACAGTGTTTGGAAAAAACCTAAGCATCTGCACCCTTTAAAGATGTGCTACACATAGGATATACACTACGTTTAATCTCATTTCATGCCGTGTAATCCTCAGGGTCATATTTATGATGAAAATTTCATCTCATTTTATTTTCTAACCCTAAAAATTAACATATTATGAACTCGACCTGTAGAAGGAATGAACCACCCTTTACTTTGTGTAACTTTACATGATGTGAATTCATCACGCTTCTAACCTTTTGTAGCCAAACCTCTCCATACCACTTCCAAGAGACCTCAAAGCACTATAGGACTTTGAATCATGAAAAGGAATAGTAGAAATGAATTTTAGGACCTTACGAAGTATGTGGTATTGAATATTATAAAATACAAGAGTTTTGATAAATTTATTTTTATGGATTATCCAAAACTTGTGGTTTGAAAAGGGTGTCCGATATGCCTAAATTGTGTTTTAGAATTACTTACAAAAACACAGTTTTTATGATGATATAGTTTTTTATATCTTAATAGAAGAATAAATTTTATGAAGGGAAAATTTAAATGGGGGAATGATATGGTAACATTACTACTCAACGAGTTTGAAACCTCATGTGTAAATCCTTGACCTAGATTGAACAAGTTGGGAGTGATAAGGGGGTAAACTAAGACCTTAGGAATTCCTCCCCATATACCAGAAAGTACACAGTAGAGGTAGGGGCCTAAAAAAATAATTGATATATAATAACAAAAAAAGTAAAGTCCAAGGGTTATACTCAAGTCTACTTAAAATTATGATCGCCCATCTTGTATAACAGACATCCCATGAAACAATAGATATAAATATGGATTCCAAACAAACTTTGAAATTTAGGATTTCATAATATTAATTAGTTTGTTTTATGTATCATAATGTAATCGTGTAGTTTTAATATACATATAAAACCGTCAAAATAAACAAAAATAAAATTTTTAATGCAGTAACTTGTATATATTTATAATAATTACTAAATGGTAAATACAAATGTTATATAGATTATTTCATACATGATTATCCTTTTTGAATCATTACCCTTCACAACCTACTATATAAAAACCATATGTCTTGATCCTAGAAATTTCTATTCCCAAAAGGAAACATGATGTTCTAATCATATACACTGAAATCCTACAATATACCTGTGTTGGGGTTGAGTCTAAAAACCTTGTAGGATTCCTCCACTCACCCTAAAACACAATGATCTACTATAATGACTAGAATTTTTTTCACTAGAATTTCGCTTCATATAATTGTTTCATATTATGTAATGTGGCATATATATCATGAACCCTATGATGAAACCATAAAATTTTTATTATATTAAATTGTAATTAAACTTATACAATGAAAATTTCCATAAGAATTGATAATATTACAATGGGATAAATATTGAAAAATATATAACCAAATTATGGTTATTTGGACATACTCGATCCACCAGAATAACTGCACTCATGAATAGCACTGTAGAAATGAGCTAAAATATTAGTAATAATATATTCATCTCGAAAATGAAAAAATATATTTAACCTAGAGAGAAATAGGATAGAAGGAAGAATTAATGCGACATTAGGTATTTATAGAATGTTGGAAAACCACATGACTATTACAAATATTTCCATTAGAATTGTAATATGAATTTTCAAATAGAAACCATGACATTGGAATAGTAATATAGTCAGAAAGAATAATAACCTAACCATTGGAATAGTATCATCGCTTATGGAAGAGTGTAATATTATTAATGTATACAATAAATTGAATATATGATATATTTAAACCATGGTATAAGTAAATAAATGTTCTAAAAATGATAAATTATGTGTTTGTATTATTGGGAAAATATAAATGTTATAACTTCATTTTTATAATATATTTATATAATTTAAAGAAAATTTATATTCATAACCTTTATTTATAAATTAACATAATATTTTGTTATAATGATAGTAAAATTTTAAGAGACCATAAGAAATTTATCAAAAGGTAATAAAATTGATAATAATATTAATATAATTTTTTGGAATAAATGATTATTTTATTTAAAGATAAAATTTATCATATTTAGAAAATTATTTTCATAAAATCAATTTAATTTTTGGAATCCAAATATTGTAAAATTTTTAGGTTTATTTTTTTATCTGTCTAAAATCATTGACTTTTTTTGAGTAGTGGATTATGGTACAATGAAGTATATAAAATTATAAGCTATGCACATGAGTTATCGAGTACTAGATGATTTAAAAACTCACTAGTTAAAATGGAAATTCCCCATTTATTTTATATAGTGGAAATAATAAATATAATTGGTAGTTTTGATCCCACATAATAAAATTATTAATATAATAGTCAAAAAACACTCCTCTCCTCTCCTTATAAATACCACCCCTAACAACCAATTCTTATCACCCATTATTAGACATGGATAATTCTAAATTTATACCTAAAACCTCTTCCCAAACCTCGCCCACACTTCCTCATCATTATTTTTTCATCCATAATCCATTTTAATTTTCCATTAGGGTTTTCATAAGGGGAGGCAGCCAGTAGAATATGTATGTTTATTAACAAATATCTTTCAATTATATTCTTCTTCTACCACCCCTTTATGTTTTCCATCCACCTTGATGTAGTATAATTGGTATCATTAATATATTTATTTATTATTATAATGGGTTAATATCCATCTTGAACCCTTATTTCCTTCATTTTTAAAACTAAAGAATTGTTAAAAATATGGTTAGTTCACCTCCTCCATGAATAACAAACATCATTATTTTTAAAGCACCTATTATTGGTAACTGTGATTATAATAAGGATTTTATTAGTTTTTTAAATTTATTTAATGTTTCAATAGTTATTTAAATAAATAAAATGAGAGTAGTTCATGATGGTTAGTAACACAACATAAATGAAAAAACCATATAGTGTTAACATTTTTACTTTGTTAATAGTCCCTATATCAGAACAGAAAAGTACATTTATGACCATTTCAATTCACTTATATATTTTTATTTCAATTTTACTTAAAAATCAATAATTATCCACATGCTAACTGACATTGGAACCAAGAATGAAATTCTCTTAGAAAAACAAAATTAGTCTTCATATATCAATAAAATAGTTATAAATGAACATAATATATCTATAAAAAATAAAATATGTATGTAAAAGGTTATAATTAATGTAATTGATCAAATAAACTTTTTTATTTAGAACATTATATGCAAGTACAATATGATTCATGCACATATGGTAGGGGATCTCATTGAACCATCCTATTTCTATGGGTTATAACCATTATCTCTCTAATTCATTTTATATTTCATTTTTATATTAATAAATAATTTTAAATTCAATATATATTTCTATCATATATATAATTAGCTTATTCCTTCTTCCAGGATTGTGTAATACATTCCTTACGTTTAATTCACAAATATCTCGTTTTTGAAAAATGCAATGATTATGCTATGGGGAAATATTATGAAACTCATTTATTTCCATTAGTAATCCTTATGATTATACCTTATGTTCTATTTAATTAAGTTTCACACATCTTAATGTACATTTCTGGATGGGTTTACCACAACAGAACACCAATTCATTGGGTAATTATTTTATCTAATGAGACTTTATGAATGGGATTGGAGAGTGAACCTAATCCATGATGGGAATCTATCCACTAAGTGAAGTTTTATTAAAAGTTATCCTTCACTTATTCTTATATCATTATATACACTAATTATACTTTCCAATGATTTCATGGTATTGTTATTCCATTTTCTTTATGTCATGACTCTTTTGGTTATTAATGAGCCTTGTCCTTTTTGATACCATGTTCTGCCTTTTGACTTACATAAGAGGATTTTTTATAATGTTTATTCCCTTTTTAGTCTCTATATAACACCCATTTTATTTATGTATTCCATAAGTTATCCTATGTATTTTTAGGATAAAAAGGGATTTATCAGTTAAATTTAGATAATAAAATAAATATGTTTTATTATTGTTTCTTATTGATGTTTTATGTACCTAGTCTTGCAGAGACACTTGGCCTCTTGATCTTTTTGTTTTATTTATGGTAGATTTAATTTAATTTTTTGAAATAATATGTGTACAAGGATTGCGTAACTATATTTGGTATCAAAGGATGGTCTAGTAATTTTGAGGATTATTAGTAAAATACTTTAGTAAGAATCCAAGGGATAACTATATGTATATGATAATATCATGACATTTTGGTGATGTATAGGGTTAGTGGTTTACAAGAAATTATATCATTGTATGGATTCTACAAGTGTTTTTTTAAAATGACATAGTTTTACCAAGGGCTAATAACCCCGAAAGGGGTGTATTGGGTATTAAAGTGATCATCACCTGATTCAAGGAAAAGATGATTTAATGCACACCTAATCTGATAGTCCCATTGAATATTCTTTAAAAAATATACAAAATATTTTTTAAAATTTATGTAGGAGATGAAAATATTTTTAGGTTAGAAAACATAATAGTGAAATTACTATGCATAAACAAATATGAAACAAAGTGACTCATAACATAGGATATACTTTTCATTTATAATATATTCATTCTATGGTAATTTTTTTCATTTTATATGTTTTTTAGTTTTAGTATTATCATCCATAAATTTTTTAATATATCATATATGACTAGTTTCATTACCCCTATTCACAAAGAATACCTATGATATGAAAAAAATTAGAGAATAGAGATAGTGAATGCCTAAGTCCTGCATAATGTAGGCCCTGAATTGGTGTCCGATACTGAGCATATAATAAACATACACATGGGAGGAATTTTCCTCTAATATATTTTGAAGAAAAGAGATATATGATATATTAATCAATCAAAACATTCTCAGACATATATATAAAGAAATTCCTTGTGAAAATATGAACTGTTATATATTACTAAAACAACTTAAAAAGAAACAAAAATGTACCAAAATGTAAATATGATAGTGACCACAAACCACAAATAGATCCTACAAAATCATAATCTAGTAATATCCATCACAATCTCCAAATTACTCATGTTGACATTTAAAATAGTTTATTTATACATAAGGAGATCATAAATGTTTACAACGTAGGATCCTCTTTAGAGACTCTCATGCAATAGATAAATAATGAATGCTAAAGCACAATGAACAACAATGAAGCTAACTCATCACAAAAATAGGTATAATAAATTCCCAACCTCGGAATGAATAAATCTCACCAAGTATTATATACAAGAGAGAATATAATATAATAATGAAACATCAAGGGTACCCTACTAATACTTCCCCAATAGTTTTCTACTTTTCCCCAATATCACACATCCTGATCCAAATATCACTAAAATAAGACATCATAGAGAAACCTAAGAATGAAATCACAACATGAACCTTGTTCATAACATCCTCATATCCTCCCACATAACATTTAAAAATAGTAACCATGTATTTCTTTCAAGATCCAATATACCCCATATGACATGTATCATATATTAGTTATTATACCTCAAGACATCATAGCTTATAAACCGAGTAAGGATCCTCAATCCATCACAACCAATAATCATACCAATAATTACACTTTGGATACTATATACAATGATTAAAGTGTGTGAAATTACTATAAGCCATCACAACCCTCTATACACATATATGGTGAATCTAACCACCATATATACTAGAACAAGTAACTACCCAGAGAATAGAGTGGGGATAGAGGGCTTAGTCATCTATCCATACTCCCACCGGGATGTTGGGGAAACCACCCTCCACGTGTCCATTAGGTGTTAGTCATCCTAACTAACATTGGTGATGCAAAATATGAAATCAAATAATAAACAAGTTATAATCTATCTCACAGATATACTATGCACAAAACCTAGTCCTAAGCTAAATTATAGTTATCTTCTCTTAGACACCTAGATGCCACTGTTAAGGACTAGATATCCAATAATAACTCAAGAATTTAAAATTATACATTAATTAACTCATTGTTTTTTATTAGTTCCCTTCATTAATTTATTTATTATCCATTAAATTAACCCTGAAATTTATTTCAATATACATTCTTTATCACGCAATGTGATATCCATACACTCCATGAATAATCCCAATTGAGTCCACAGTTTCTCAAGATTAAAATAATTTTTTAATTTTCATTCCATAAAACCCAAACCTATGGGTTTAAGTTTTATTTTTCATTATTAACATCTTTTAATTCTCCAAGTACAGTAGGAAAACCATCATAAGCTATAAATAATAGTAAACATTAAACCAAGAAAAACCATCTGCATCAAGTAGTGGGAAAAGGAATATAAATAAAATAAGAAACATGGACATCTACACCTAAACAAATTCATTTAAAGAAAGAATCCATCATTATAACATTAATTTTAATCCCAATATCAAGCCATTACAATATCTGTAGTTCCATCCCTTACACCCACATGAATATCCTGATGCATCTCATCATCACATGGATCCACTAAACCACATCATCTAAGCCTCCCCTCCCACATCACATCAAATATCCCAAGATCATATCACACCCCTAAGAGAATCTAAAATCACTAAAACATAAAAATAGTAACATGGAACTAAAAAATAATATTCAATAGGAAAATCTTGGACTTAAAACAATTCATTAATCCTTCATACATAAATAATCTCTCACATAACAAAAATCAAGGAACTTTTCCCTCTCATGAATATTGGAATCCTAGGACCTAATAATTATATTTATCAAAAAATTTGTTTTTATTTCATCTTGAACCAACTAATTTATTATTTATAGGATTTATCTATTAGAAACCAAAGGCACCAATATATAATAATCTATCAATAGTTAAACATGGTTTTATGATTAAAACCAATTTCCATAAACATAGAGAATTACCATTCTCATTAACATTCCTTTTTCATTTATATATTCTCAAAAATAATTATCATGATAAACATCATTTAACAATTCCATTACCATGGAATAACATATTTAACTAATCATGCACATTTCCTCAATTTAAATTACCATAAATTCATATGGACTCCTGATTGATTTAACAAGAATCTTTTTAATTATATATCTAACCAATTAATAATTACTGTATTTATGATCCTTATAATTTATCATCATGATCAACAGGATAACAAAAATCATTGTAAGACATGATAACATGAATTACTTAGATAAGAAACTATTGAGAAAGTCAAGATTAAAATCATTATAATGGTTCCAAACATAGACCTATGATCATAATAAAATTAATTATTAATCTAGTCAATTATTTATTTGGTTAATACCATTTACATATAAAGGGATAAACCATGCTAACATTGTAATTTATTGTAAATAAATAGAATAATAAAAAAATAACATAATCCAAATGCATCAACATACTTCTCATGAGAATGAACCAAAATATTTGATCCCAATAACCCCTCTCTCATGGAATTTATACCACCAAGGAAGACACACCAAAACGTAAATAAGAAATAACTAAGAAAACTCCATTAGAATGATGGAGAGAAACTACCATCATAAGGAAAGAAGAAGTGGGAGGACCCAGATTGAAGAACCCCAAAAGAAAAATTAGAATTTACCTTGGATCAGAACAAGTAAAACATGGGAAGTCAAGAATTTATCCTTTTTGAAGGGATTCAAAACACTTAAAGAGAGAACCATTGGATACTAGGGGTTTTTGTGAAAGGTGATATGGTTTTAGAAAATATAAGGCGATGAAACTTACAAAGGCATGAAAAACTATGGTTTTTCATTATGTGAAACCCTTTCACACCGTGTAATTATTTGGTTTTGAGTCTAGTATACAAAGACACCACCTTATACCATTTGGTCTTGAATTAATTCAGGTCACAAGGCACCCTGTGAACAAGCCTGACAAAATCTAGAATCCACATATCCACATAGTGAAACAATTACACATCATGAGTTATCCCTACCCCATGATTTCAGCATCAAAACACATGTTAACATATTCTAGCCTTCTCTTGGTACCATGAACTTTAGAAATATAAAAATGGTTGGACTAAATAGATCTGGTCCCTTAAAATATATACCTATAAAAAATTATCATCCACAACAATCCAAAACCAAAGCAAAAGAGGAAATGAAAACGGTTCATCTGAACATCCACCTTGTGAGATTCCTATCAATGATTCACCATAACAGGAGACCAAACACCTCAATAGAGTAACAATTTGAAACCAATAGACAATAAAAACCCATTATTAAACACCATCTTAGGGAATATTCCTCTCAAAAGAGATCATGTTTACTAGTAAGTAGTAAGTAGGAACCATCTTATAAAACAGAAAGGATGACACTATAAAAATGAAAAACATTAAAAGATAATAACTAAAACTAAAAAAATAATTTTATTGAGTACACATCAGTGATACATGTTCTCAGGTACTCTCATCAACACCACAATACCACCATAAAACATGAAAATGGGAATATCATGTCCATGAAACACTATATAATAGCATTCCCAAATCACAACATGCCACTTATAGAAGGTTGCGTCGTCATCAACACTAATCTTTAACTAATCGATTACATGAGAGTCATCATGAAGGTAACAATAGAGTTTAACCATTTAGAAATCATTGTGTTTTTTCTCATCTATGGGGGGTATGTTATCTGATACTCCATGACACCAACACATTTAAAAAACTCAAAAGTCCCAAAAAATTGGGGAGAAATCTTACTCCAATGAATAAATATTTACATCCCATGATGTGGACTCAGCTTCATGAACATGTAACTCTATTGAAATACTATAGTGTTCTACATTGATCAAAATTGGATTTATGATGATCCTACACTACCCCCATTCTCTCATGAATTACCTAAACCATATTTGTTTTATTATGTAGTAGTTCTAGCCAAAGAATTGATTCCTCTCTAACCCCAATCCAAAATAATGTATAAAAAATGGTCCAACATAAACAGCTTTAAACAATTCCATTTTAATTTTGCAGTGGAAAATACTAATATATAAAATCTTTACCAATAGAAGGTGCTCAGGTTTAAACCTCTAAAATATAGGACATAAAAGTGTAATAAGTACTCAAGAGTTTGGATTGTCTACTATGTACGACCATCTATCTATCATTTAAAAGAAGGGTTAAAACATAACTGAGGTCCGAAATCATGTTGTAGAACTCTCCAAACCCTAGAGGTAAAATGGGTATCTCGATCAAAGATGATCATCGACAAGACTCTATATAGGCATGCCAACTCCTCCAGATACTACCTCAATAAAACTTCCACTGAGCATGACACCCTAATCATTATGTAGTGTGATTATTTCACCAAAAGGTCTTGTATAACCTATATAGAATCATAGAATCTATGATGTCAAGGAAAAAAGATAAAAAAGTTCATTGAGATGTCCTAACACTTACACTAGGGAACATATAATATTTATTTAAATCCACTAAGATCATAGTTCTTAGCATTCACCTTCTAGAAATCCAAACTTCGAGAAAAAAACTCAACAACTGAATGATTCAACAAAGAACAAAAAAAATGACATCTCAAATTTTGGTAAATATTATTCATTCTAGGATGTACCACAAAGTTTGAACTATGGAACTCATAGAGAAGCATATCACATTTCATAAATGGAAGGAAAATACTTTTCTAAAATAACAAAAAGTGTTTTATATCCTTAAAAAAACCATGAGGGGAATAACCAAAAACAATTTAGCCCCTTTATAACTCCACCTCATAATCCCCTAGTTAGAAATCCTACATATACTACACCACATAACTATACACATTCATTTATAAAAAAAAATATTCCTCTAACATCTCATATATAGAGATTCATCACTGATAGATATGACACCACTCTCTAAGAATCTCCATCTTCACTCACAATATAATTAGGTGACTTGATGCTCAGTACATTGAATACAAAATTTTCATTTATTAGATTATATGAAATCTAAAAGTTTTAGTCATGAAATAATTCCATATATCTACATGGATTCATGTTAATGTCATGCTGGGAAAATTCATACATCAAGATCATATGGTTGGTAAAACCATGAGATGATCCCCAATGATGTAATGTCTCTAAAGCATCAATGAAAACACAATTGCTTCCAACTCACGGTCATGGGTGTCCTAGTCATTTTCATGGAGATGTATCTACTAGAATTACTAGGGAATAGTTTATATCTTTTTCATCATAAATATCCAAACCCAAGATGTGAAGTATCATAGAAACCCTTAAACTAAACTCCCTCTATTAAAAAACTAAGTTCTAAGGTGCTAACCAACTTCCCCTTCAGGTAAACATTAGCTGACAGACACTTTTTGACATATTATAATTCTTGATCCATTCTGGATCAGGCTGTATGAGGATAGAAAAATAGATATAAATCTGCTACTGAGCTCTTATAAAATCTTTCATGACTTAGGAAACTCCACAACTATTCTACTATCTTAGGTGCTTCGAAGAAAAAAATATCCCTATCTTCAATGGATCCATAGTTACTCCCACTTTGGAAATGACATAAACCATGAAATGAACATCCCAATCATAGAAATTAAAGATTAAAAATATATCAGATAGCTTATCATGATGATGAAATTACAAAAGGACACACAAATGATCTATATAATCCTCCTCAGATATGGTGTATAGAAGGATGTCATCGATGAAAACCACCACGATCCTATACAACAACTCCCTTAACAATGCATTCATAAATCATATTAACATGATTAGGGTATTCTTCACATTGATCAACACCATACCACACTCATTATTCCCTTAATGATAATAAAATTAGTATTCTAAATATCCTCATCCATCACCCATAATTATTATATCTTGATCATAGATCAATATTTGGAAACTAACTTTATCCCTTCATCTGATCAAATAAATCATTAATCCATAGAAGAAAATAGTAGTTCTATATGGATACATGGTTCAAGCAACAAAAATTAATACAAATCAACAAACCACTACTAGCCTTCTTCATGAGCATAAAGGGTTCAACCCAAGGTGAAATAATTGGCCAAAAAACCTAATAGAAATAGATCATCGAGATATACTGTTAAACATTGAAACTCAGAAGGAGCCATCCTATATAGATAAATTGAGATATGCGACACTCTTGGATATAACTTGATTCCAAAATCAATCTCCCATTGAGGGGGTTATGATAAAACCTCATCTAAAAAGGAATAAATATACTCTTCTACTACATTGGGAAAACCTGACCACTAAACTTCTGATGAACTCACTATCATCTTGAATATTAAGAAAGGAAAGGAAAAAACATGCCTCTGACCCATCCAAGGGTCTCGCTCAAAAAAAAAAATCATTGTAGCCTCTCCATCATTATAATAGAAAACAACCTTAGACCTCAAACAATTCAAAATATCCTTCACCAAATATAACAAATCCATTATAAGGATGATTTCATATAGATGTATCCATAAAAAAAGGAAATATCCAAAAGAGTGGTGCTACCCTAGCATGATCTGATAGTCTCCACATACTTCATAAAAGCAAGTTCGACTTGCATTTAGATTAGTCAATACCAAGGTTAATGGAAGCCTCTATAATTAATGTCATAAATCATGGATGAGGACTAGTAATATATAGTAGTGTTTCGATCCTCGATCTAACAAATTATGAACCCATATAGAAATCATGAAAATGGTACCTTAAATGATGTATATATTTCTTGGAAATAGCGGTGCTAAAGTGTGAAGATAACAATGAAATCCTCCATAGAATATTTTACATTTCTAGTGACCACCTCCAGAACTATGCTATACTATCTGAGGATAATGAGAATATTAGAGATTTACTTTAATTTTTTTTCTCATATATGCTAATCACAAACTAGAAAACACTATGAAAACTACCTTAGTTAAAACTACCTCAACCAAGGAACCTCATGTGGAACCCTTGGAACACCCAGACTTCTAAAAAATGGATTAGAGCTCTCACTATTGATGAAATCTACCTCCATAAAAAATGTCTGATACCAAGGAAGAGTTCAATGTTCCACCATTCCCAAAGAAACATAAGGGTGATCATTGGTACCTACCATCAGCTAAATGAAAACTCTTATGTCTAGGAAACTAAGAACCCTTGAATACAACTCTACTTCATGGGGAATCCTAAAAACTCATATCTCCTAGTGATCTGGTTCTGGATAACATCCTCTTAATATCAAATGCTCTAGATATAACCTCAAGATATATATATATATATATATATATATATTCATCATAAATAGGGTGACCTAGAATAGGATACCTCGATGCCAATCCTCAAAATAATGAATCACCTTGGCCTCATCATCTAGAAATAGGTTTGAATCATACCATAGAAGGGTCCTAATATGGATCCCAAAATATCACATGATGAAACTCCCTTGTCAAATGGTAAAAATTTCTTCAATAGAGAGTACCTTAATAGTAAATGAAATGAATTCTTCTCAGATTTGTTCTTGGATCATCTACCATGAGATTTCTATCTTTTGATGATCACTGATGAAAAAGAATCACAACCCCATCCCTACTCTATGTAGAATCCTCACAACTAACAAAACCTAGTGCTCCTATAGAGAAAAAAATGAACTATAATATATATCAACCTATTACAACCAATATTATATTAATAAATCTAAATTTTTCCCTCATAACTATATAGACTCTAATTCTAAAACTCTCAGATTAACCTCTTCTTAGTGTCTTTTTCATCGTCCTCCACTCTATGGTGATTTTATGGCACATTCTACTAAACATTGATGGTATAGAATAGACAAGGTTGTTGACATAGATTACTTCCATCAAAAATAATAAACAGTTAGAGATCCAAAACCTAGAATATAGAATATGTAACATTAGTTGATTTATTATTATTTTTAGCTTGTTTAAGGGTTTAACCTATCCCAAAGAATACCCATTCCCAATATAAGATCCATGAAAATTGATGATTGACCCTTTCTTAAGTTTCTACCCTAAAAACATTATCACTTTATTTAGTAGATTTAGTAAACATAAAATTCCATGAATCAGATCACTAAGGGTCCTAATTACCCATGTCTCATCTTCTCTCCCTCTTTTATATTCCTTACTAATCATAGCTGACGCTACTGCCCAATTAACCCAAGAAATCTCACATGTTCTTAACTATAAGACCCATCATATCCCTCATAATGAACCTATAATACTACTCTATAATGAACACCCTCACAAAGAGTACCCCTCCTAGGCTAGATCTAAGATAAGGTAGATAATCAAAACCTAAGTACCACCTCCAATAGTCCCTAGGTAAGAGACTATTGTAGATGGTATAATAAACATACATATAGGAGGAAATACCCTCTAAGAGTACACTTGAAAGAGAGATATAGGATATATTAAAAAATAAACACCTTCTCAAAAATAAATATAATGAAATAAAAACTGAAAAAATTACATGTCAGGCATTATAGAAACTACAAAAAAATACTACAAGTACCAAAAGGTAATGATGGAATTTACCATGAAGCCCAAACAACTCCTACAAAATCATGTGCAGTAATTTACAGACTAATCATTAAAATTCTGCAAAGGTCATGAAAAAAATTATAAATATATATGAGTGGTGATCATAATAGTATACTTAGTAGGATCCTCCCTAGATACTATCATGAAAAATATAAATAAACATGCTAAAAAACCATGAACAACAACGAACCTAAATCATCACCTAAATAGGTATACTAAATTAGTAGCCTCACATTGGATAAATCACACCAAGTATCACACACAATAGTAAATATTATATAATTATGAAACATCAGGGAATCCACTACTTCTTCCGCATAGTTTTTATTCTCTTACCCAACACCACACATCCCGAGACATCTCTCTTTAAAATAATACATTATAAGACACTTGTGGAAGGAATCACAATAAGATCCTCATTCATCACATCAACAAAGCATCCAATATCAAACATCTATATAATAACCAAATACTTCTAGGTTCCACCACAACCCATATTATATGTATCATAAATCGTGTATTATACCTCAAGCCATCACATCCCATACATCGAGGAAATAACATCAATTTATCACATCCTATATAGGTCATACATGCAATCAACCTTTTCATACAATATCTAGAGAAACATGTGTATTAAATAACCACATAAAAAATTCCCTCTATACACATATATGGTGAAACTAACCACTATGCATACCAACACAAATAATTAACATGAGAAGATAGAGGGGATAGAGGGGGTATTCAACCATCCATACACCCACCATAATGTTGGGGGAAAAAACCATCCCAAGGTCCACTAGGTGTCAGTATCTCAAACCAACATGGGATGGGTGGAATATGATGAAACTAAATATAGAAGTTATTATATAACTTGAGAAAAAATTATAGGAACAACCTTCCAATAATTTCAATTGTTTTTATCATCAATCAGACCGCATAATGCAATTTCTAGGGATGAGATATCCTATAAATGAAAATGAATTTAAAGAGATATATTAACTAATAAATTCATTTTTATGTTTTCCTTTTTCAAATTAATTTTTTATCTATAAAATTTACTATTAAATAAATTTCATGATATATTCATTAACCATATGTATGAATTTCATTAACTCCAGTCATAATTCAAACCAAGTCCATAGTTTCTCAAGATTGACATATTTTCATCAATTTCATTGCATCAATAACAACCCAATGGGTTTAGCATTTATAATTCCTTATTAACATCATTTCAAAATCCATGTACTCTAGGAAAACCATTATAATATACCACTAAGAGAAAACATGCAACCAAGAATACCTAGCTACCTCAATTAGTAGGGAAGTAAATATAGAAAAATAAGAAACTCAACCAACTTCCATAAAAAAATTATTTCAATCAAGAATCTAGATTTACCCCAAAAAAGGTAGTCCCAACTTCAACCCATTCCGTCATCTCTGGTGCCATTACCAACATCAATATTCATATACCAATGTATCTTTCTATAATAGGTTTCAAATACTTCCACATCATTCAAGCCTCCCTGTCTATATCACATCAGTCATCCCAATATCAGCCTTCCTAGGCTAATATCACTCATGAAGTGAATCATACATATAGACAACATTATAAAAGAAGTATAAAATAATAACCATCTCAAATAGGGAAATATAGGAACTAAAATATTTCATTGAACATTCACATATAAAAGTGATCTCACAACTCCAATCTCAAGGCACTCAGTCTTCTCATGTAGAGTGGAAACTCAATCCATTTTAATTAGGTTTTTAAAAAAATAGTTTTTATTAAATTTCGATATAATCAATTCATTATTCACATGTTCCCACTATTAGAAACCTAAAGAATAAAACTAAATATTCAATCCAAAAATGAACATGATATTATCATTAAAAATAGTTTCAATAAACATAGAGAAGTACCATTCTCATTAGCATTCATTTTTATTTCAAAACTCTCAAAAAAATTATCATTATTCACAATATTTATCAATTTTATTATAATATAAGAACATATTTATTTAATCATAAAAATTGTATCAATATTAATTACAATCATATCATAAGAAACACCATGTTAATTTGTAATTTCTATTCCTTAACTCTTTGACCAACCAATTAACTATTTCATTTTTTAGGTTCATTTACATTTTCCACAAATATCTATATACTAATCCATAAAATCTAAATAAATTATATCAGTCATAACATAGATAGCACAATATCTATAAAATCCATAGGTGAACTGTTATCATTGTATCAAACATCGACCTATGATCAAAATACAATTCATTATTAATCCCATTAATTTTTTATTAGGTAAATTACATTTCCATCTATAAGGATAAATCTTGATAACTTTATGAGTGCATGTAAATAAATAGAATAATAAAGGTATCCCCTACCTCAAAGGCATCAAAATTATTTTCATAGGAATATACCAACATCATATATCTCGATCACCCTCTAGCAAGAATTACATCCCTCCAAGGACATCATAGAACAAATGGAAAAAAATCAAAGAAATATTGATTAGAATAATGGACAGAAACCACCATCACATGGAAAGAATGATTGAGTGAATCAAAATTTAATATCCATGAGAGAAAAAGTTAAAATGTGCCTATTTTTAGTACATATAACTTACAAGAAGTCATGAATAGATCCTTGTCGAAGGGATTCCAAAACACCTGAGGAATATAACCATTATCTTCTTGGTGTTTGGGAGAAAGGTCATAGGGTTAGAGAGAACTCAAGGTGATTCATCTAATAATGGAACACTGCACATTGGGTTTTAATTAAGTGAGACCCTTTAACATCATATAAGTATTAGGTTGTGAGTCCCACTAAACAATGTGTCACCTTAGACCATTTGGACATGAATTAATACATATTACAGGGTACCACATGTACCAGCATCATAGAAGTTGTGAACTTGATATTTATGATATAAAAAACTTACACGTCATTAATTCTCCATAATCCACACTTTTATCATCCAAACACATCAAAAATAGCTCTACACCTCCTTTGAGTACCTAATACTCTTGAAAAAACAATGGGTTAGAATGCACAGATCCGATACGTTACCATTCAAACCGAAATTAAATAGTTAATGGAGTGATTGTTATCCATTTTTGAACATCAAATGTACTATATGATAATTTTGAATTATCTTATATCTCTAATTTTTATTAGAATTATTAAAACACCAACTCAAGACATGGGGGATAAGTTATCCATGAGAACATAAAATGTTGAAATTATTGGATCCCAATTATATAAATCCTCCATAACAAATGATTGTGGATAGACCCTCTAAAATAAAATTTTTCTACTTCATTTAGTGATGTTTTTTATTATTTTGGGAATGGATTTTTTATCCTTATACAAATCTAAAAACAAATTTTGGGAGTTAGAGACAAATAATCACATCCCAACTCATCCTCTAATTATACATAAGTGTAAGGATAAGTATGAATGTCCCTTATATTTTTTAGGTCACATATGGATATTATTTCCTTATAAGTAATAATATATAACTTAAATTATTAGAACAGTGGGGAGAATCATTATTGAATATCCACCCATTGTTAAGGATTCCATTGATTTATTCTTTGAAGAGTTTTTTGGTCATCCCCTTGACCAAGAGGTTGAGTTATCAATTTAAATTATTATTGGATCTTGAAAAATATAAATGACTCTTTAAATAATGGAAACCATTTATTTAGAATAAATAATGTTGTATATACCCAATAATATAGAAAATGGTTTTATACACCAGGGTGATTCATACTATGATCTTCCTTTCCTCTTCATAAAGAGGAATTACAGATCAATGTGCCTCTACATTGATCAGAATAAACTGAAAAAAATCATGATAATGAATAACTATCCCCAACCATTTATATATGAACTCTTTTATGAATGATGTGGTGACTAGTATTTCTCTAAGGTGGTACTTTAGTACGGATATAAAAAATTAAGGTGAATATGGAAGATATTCTCACAACATCCTTTCAAAAAAGGTATAGACACTATGAGATCATAGTGATTCCATTTAGACTCACTAATGAACCATAAATTTGTATTGAAAAAATTATTAGTGTCTATTGATATTACATAAAAATAGTTTTTTATATTATTTAAAGATTATATTTAGTTATAATAAAAAAATAAAGAGTATCAGGTGGAGCATTAAAAATCTATGATAAATTATTTCAAAAAGGAGAATATAAATGAAAAGTATAGTAAATGTGTGTTTTTATAGGGTAAGTATAATTACTATGACATGTTATCACCAAAAAAAGATATCTATAGACCCTTATAAGAAAACATATTAAGGAGTGTCCCAATTTAGTATCTACAATAGAGATCCATAGTTTCCATAGGCTTGCTATGTATTTACATCAATTTGTGACAATATTTTCAAGATTTTCAAATCATTTAACCATGTTTACATAGAAGTATGTATAGTTTTTCTGGACTAGTGATTGAAAATAAATATTTAATGAATTTAAAAGTAGCTTATTACTACATGAGGGATTATGTTTCCATAATGTGGGTAAGATTTCATGGTATACAATGATGCATTAAGGAAGGGTTTGGGAAGTGTAATGATATAGAATGATAAATTGATAGCCTACACTTCCAGGTAGATGAAATATTTTGAGAAGAACTATTCAAGGTATGATTTGGAGTTGGTTACAGGGATCCTAACGTTGGAAATCATGCGAAAATATTTATATGGGGAGAATTTATAAATATATAAGAATTATAAGAGTGTCATGTATATAATCACATAGAAGGAGTTCAATATTATCTAGTGAAGATGTTTATAGATAATCAATAAACGTCACTACTCATTACACTACAATCCTAGGAAAGAGAATATAAGGTAAAAGATATAAGGATTCAATATTTTTAGACTTGAAAATGATGGACATGGGAATCATAAATGAATTACTACCTTAATTACATTATCAAACTCTTTCACAAACATCCCTTATAGAGATGCTATTAAAATTTTGAATAAGGTGGAACCTATAATTAAATGGAAATCCTTGGAGTTAAAAATTTATGAACAATGAGTTGTAATATTTGGGCCAAAATAATGTGCACCATAAAATCCTGAGACAAAGTGTGATATATTGAATGATATAAAGAGTTTAAACTTCTCCATCAACTTAGGGAGTATGAATATGTATTGAGATCTCTGAGAGCACTATTGGTTTGGACAATATGAAGTGGGTGATAATAGAATATATATAAAATTTCTTATATGTTAGGAAGTTAAGGTTAAAAGGAAAAAATATAATGGGTTGATACCTATACAAAATTATAAAATATCACTATGGAATTTTTCACTTGTGTTCCAAAGACATCAGGAGGAAATAATTCAATATGGGTTATAATATATCATCTTATAAATACTTCTCACTTAATTGAAATTTTAGAAGGATTCTTACTACATCCACAGGTAATGATATACATCATAAAATTGGTGAGGAAACATTTACACCATTATAGACTGTATCTGATGAAGATATGTGATTTACATCTAAATTTTAATTGAGTCTCCAAAATGGTCTAAACCCTATGTTGAAATTTATTAAATATTATCACATAGAATAAAATGGAAAATCTATCTAGATATTCCAAACATTGGAACATGTCTTGAGAGTATTAACTATGGACTTAAAATGAAGACGAGATCAACATATTATTATAGTCTAGTGGTAATAAAATAATTTCATTCAATTAATAATCAAAATGTATTTATATGAATCCCTTTGTGATAAGATATTTTGAACACATTCATGTGAGGATGACTTTAGTTAACACAATCCATTTGGATTGGAAATGGTAAAATAAATGGTAAAAAAGGAAAAGACCATTCATCAGTACACCAGGGATGCTTAGAGTCATTAGAAATGTTATGCTAAAACTCATCAATGAGACCTAGAATTTTAGGATATAGATAAATTATTCTGTCTACATGTCCACAAGGAAGAGAGTTATAGTATTTTGAAAAGGATATGAAAATTCCAAGGTATATTTACCCATTATATATTCTTGATTTCATTGGATTCGTGGTATATCCTCTAGAAATCACACAAACCCATTATCAAGAAAATGAAAAATTCTACATATCCCTATTGAGAAGGAAAAATGGATCCATCACATGAACTAAATTAATAGGTGGTATAGATTAAAATGATCACTCTTATGAGGTGAATATGGTGAAGGCCATATACTAGAGGGATAAAATTTTATTCAACAAGACAACTCACCTAGTAAATATAATGTGGCCAAAACATAAGTACGTTGAGGTGACATGGAAATTAGAGGAATCCATGAAGTTGAAATACCCTCACCATTTTATCATTATTTTGAAAAATATACTTTCGAGGGAAAAATTTCTTATAGGGGAAGACTCTATCAACCTGTAGTTTTATCAAGGAAATTTATCTTCTTATAATTGATTCATATTAAGTAATGCAGTATAGAGAACATTCAACACAATATGAACCCATCATTATCTTATTATATTAAACATAGAATAAAATTTATATAATAAAAATGTCTATATGAATTTAAATTTTTACAATGGGATAAAAAATTGGAAATATGAAAATAATAATATTGAAATTTGGATCCGTTCAATCCAGAAGAATAACTAAACTATAAATCAACACTACAAAAATTAAAAAAATAGTTGTAATAAAATATTCATTATGAAAATGAAAAAATATATAATCTAGATAGAAATAGATTTTAATTAATAATTAATGAAATCTGAGGTATTTTTAGGATGTAGGGAAACCATATGACTATTAAAAATCTAATCATTAGAATAATTATCTAGCTTATAGAATAGAAACCTGGTTATTGGAATAGTAATATGACCATTAGAAATATTATCTTTACTATTAGAATAGTAAACTTTCCTATTTATGTGTAATGTAATGTTTTGGAATCCTATAAATTGAAAATATGATATATTTTATCTATAGTATAAGTAAATAAATTTTAAAAAATGGTAAATTAAGTGTTTGGTTTTTTTTGTAAAACATAAATATTTTAATTACATTTTCAAATAAATGTAATGATCTAAATAAAGAATATTTTTTAAAAATGGATTTATATTTAAGGATTATATTTTAATATAATTAAAATATAATTTTCTAACACCATAAGTAATCTTTCAACATGTTAGACAATTGATCTTAATATTAAAATAAATATAATTCAAATAGCTGAGGATTTTTTTTAAAATTAAAATTATCATATATAGAAAATTGATTTTATATAATGGATTTAATTTTTGAAATCAAAATTTTCTAAAATGGTTAGTGTGTATTTTTTAAATTTTTTAAAATAGTTTAATTTATAGGGAATAGTGAAATATGGTAAAATACGATATTCAACATTATAAACTAAATACATGAATATTTTAGTCATGGATGATGTAAAAACACACCATTTTGAACATAAATGCACCATTTTTTGTTCATATTCCCAATAATCAATAGTCTTCATATTCTTTATCCAAAATAACAAACTAATAAATTTAATATTCAAAAACAAACTTCTCATCCCCTTATAAATAACACCCCTAAAAAACCATCCTCATGAAAATATAAAATTCTTATTGATTGTAAAATTTATAACCAACTATATTCTCAGTCCTCTCCCCCATGACCTATAATTACTTTTCTCATCCAATGACTATTCATAGATCCTTAACGGGTAGTTTAAGAGGAGGAGACCAAAGTAAGAGGTATTAATATTGTCCAATATCATTTGATTTTATTTTTCTTATAAAAACTCGTTATGTTTTTCTTCCAAATATAAATAGTAACATAATTATACTAAATATACATACAAATTATTATCATGTTGTAATGTCCATCTCATACCCTCCCTTATCCCATTTATAAAATTAAATATTTATTTACAATATGGTTGGTTCACTGCCTCCATGAACAACACACTTGTTTTTCCACCACCACATTCTAGAGTGGTGATAAAACATTGTTTTGGTTAAATATGATTTTAATTATTATTTTTTAACTTATGATAGTTATCTATTTTTAAAAAAATAATTTAATTAAACTAAAGTATTCATGTTCATTAAAGTTTTTAAAAAAGACTCGATGGACAAACCACATAACATTAATAATTTTACTAAGTGAATCATACCTACATCAAATAAAAAAGGATATTTCCATTAATTGATATTTTTTGAAAGGATATTAATAAGATTTTATTTCCCATCAATATTTCTATCTTTATTTCACAAGAACATAACTAACTATTTTCAAGTTATCTAACTATAAAACCATGAAACTTACACTTTCAAAATAATGGAATTTTTCATTATATCACTCTGAAAAATTATAAATTAAAATTATATAATTTTAATAAATAAAATACATATGTAAAAGATTATTTATTATTTAATTAATGAATTTAAATTGATTACTCAGCATATGGGAATAATTATTCTAGAACCTAAGTTAAGAGATCTCATTAAACCACCGTTTTTGTGTAGGTTATGACCCTTTCTCTATCAAACTAATTTTTCCCAATATTCCATGTTATATTATTTTTATAAAATATATTTATATTTATCTCACATATATACCTAGATTTTAATACATTCTCTGATGGGTTAATGCATGGCTTATTTTCATTTCTATAGTGCCCTCTTTATAAAATCTCCATTGATTATGATTTGATGTAAGATTATGCAACCCATTAAATTCTATGGGTAATTATTAAATTTATAATTTATATTTTATTTCCCTATGTGTCACTCATATTCATGAATTTGTAATTATGTGTTCACCAAGATAGTGATCTAATGCATTTACTACTATTTTTGTCTCACGAGTTCTTATGAATTGGTGTTGGGAGTTATTATAATCATTGATGGGTTTCTATCCACCACGTGATGTTTTCTTGGTGGATAGAATTTAATTATACTTATGTCATGTTATATATTGTTTCAACATTATTTTGTTTTCATAACATTATGAATTCATTTTTTATGTTATACCTCTATATGATTATTTATGATCCAATCCTTTATGATATCATGTTATGCCTTTTAATGAATATGTTTTGTTTTGTTATCATGATTATAGAATTGTAGGTATTTATATCTCACCTTTTTTATTACTTATTCCCAAGTTTATCCTATACTATTTTCAAATTTCAAATGGATTTAGGAGTTTACTATGGAGAGTAAAATAAATATGTTCTTTTTTAGTTTTTTGTTTATGTTTTACATATTTTTTCATCCAAAGACACTAGGAATTTCAATATATTTGTTTTATTTATTTTACATTTATGTTAAAAATCATGTAATAATATTTTAAAGGTATTGATTCACTATATTTATGGTGATTGAGTATACATTCATGAATGACCAAAAATAGTGCATGTCAGGATTGTGTAACATACCTAATAAGAAACCCATCATAAGATTAATGTGAATGAAAATGTTTTAGGGAATCATGATTTATCATGACCACTAAAAAAACTGACCCACTTAATTTGTATAGTTATTTACGGATAAGATTCATCTCTAGACATAGATATATCTCAGAGTGTGAACAATACCTTATCACTAAAGGTATGGTCCCAAATATTGTAAATAACCATACCCAATCCCATAGAGATATGTATAAATTAACATCATAGACTGACCCATCTCACTCAATGGAGACCACATATAAACATTTCACACTCTTCCCTCTAACTCATTGGAGGCCACAATAAAATATCCAGAACCATCCAACCTAATACAAGGTCGGACAAAAATCAATATCTCAGACTATCGCCTCCCCATTAGTAGAGGGAAAACTCAATATCTCAAACATCCCTCTCACTCAGTGGTGTCCAAAAAAAATATATTATACTAACCCTATCATTTATTATATCCCATATAAAAAATTCTTAGACCATCCCCTATCTCTCTAGGAAGTCCACGAAGAAACACCTAAGGCCATTACCACTTACCGAGGGGATCCCACACAACAATATATCAGTTCCAAACCTCTCACATTGGGTGGACATAATATCTATGACCCCATGAAATAACATAAAAAACAAATATATTTTTAGTCTAAGTATATTTAGAACAATATGTGTCATCATATAAATAAATATACATCATGTGATTAAAAATAACAAGGAAATGTCAAAAGAAAATACATTCCCAAAGAGGTATTATAAGAATAATGGCACCTCATGGATTTAGAATATGATTCTCCAAAACAAAACCATCCATGTTTTCTACACATTACATGTTCATTTACCCAACACATTCAAAATTTATATATTTCATCACTTGAATCCATAAACTATTTAACATTTTCAACAATGCTTAAGTTTGGTATGGACCACTCATATAATGAAAATTTTACCTCGGACGATTTCTCTATGAAGAATCAATAAATGATGAGTAGTTTTAATCAACATATTACAAATTAAAATTTCCAACACATTATGGGCTCAATAGTTTTAGTTTTTATCCACTAGACCACTTTAATACCAAAGCCATATCACGACATAGAAAGCTAATTCTTCTACATTTAATTCAGTCCATAAAACTAAATATAATTTTTTTAACATTGTATGAACTTCATATAAAATCATGTATCATCATGAAATATGAAAAATATTATAGTATATCATAACAAATAATCTTAAACTAAATCAACTATGATATAAAAACAATGAATTTCCAAATATTCTCAAATAGGAAAATAAAAATTTCAAATTTTGTCATTAGGTATCACCCATTAAAAATAAGTCAATATATTATTAATAATCCATTTAGAAATGGTATCACATACCATCTATACCCTTCCTAGGTACCTTTCTAAAATCACATTGAAATAATTCTCTAAAATCAACCCATTATTTTCATTAAAATATGATTTCATATTACATTATTAAAATCAAAAAAATTTCTATTAAAAAAACATTTGAGTAAAACTAAATTTTAAAATCATATTCTAAACTTGAAACCCACTTATATTGAAATTATAACTAATACAACCAAAACATCCATACAATAATACACTATGACTCATTTGACCAAGTTTATACCAATAAAACATTTAGTATAATATACAATCCATATATACTACTTGGTCAATATGATCCTATATCATTTATTTGTGTGAGATTACAGATTTCATGAATTTAATCTAGAAAAAAACCAAAATTATAGCACATTAAAAAAATAACTGTATAAGTTAGAAATACAATGATATAATTTTCAACAACATAAATTAATGGTTCAATTTTTTGTAATTTTTATAATAATATCATCAAAGTCCTTGAGAACCTGTCTTTTCCTTGAAGAATGTCTAACTATTCCATAATGCATTTTGTAATAAAACTGAATCATGGAAAAATGGATAGAAAACTCAAATGATGATATAATGTCACTGAAACCATTCTTATTAGGGTTTGGTCTACTAAAAAGACACACCTATACCAATACTACCCAAATTCCCTAATTTATTCACCCAAATAAGTGGTAAATTAATCCCAATTCTCAAAAATCCCAAACTTAATTCTGCAAGAAACATACATCATCTATAATTGTATATGATGGCCTAGAAATATTTCATTAGTACCTTCTCTATGTATCCCATGAAATATCACAATGGATTTTGATGAATCCACCATTATCTGGTGGAATATCCTCCCTAAAACATGATACAAGGGAACCAAAATCAATGGTGGAAAAAAGGAAAGAATAATTTAAAGAATGAGGGAGATATTAACCAAAACATACATAGTGAAATCCTAGAGAAAAATTCACATAAAAGGGATTCAAAGTGATAAGTCCTTTTGTTGTGTGAATTTTTTGATATATTTTTCTTTTAGTGATGGCTAATATATGTTCGAAGCTACCGTTGAACATGGAAATGAGCTGGTGATTATGTTTTAAAAGTTAAGTGAAGAGGCTACCCTTGTAATGTAGGTAATGATGTTGGAAGAGTTGGATACCATATGAGCATCCCATAATATCTATATATTAGAGAGATAGTTTTAAATTCAAGATAAGTACAAAATTAATAGATTTTTATCAATAGTTTTTGAAATAATTTCATTGAGGAGCGGACCCATGAGGTGATTGAAGATTGAAAATCAGGGACTTGAATATTAAAATCAATCCTAAATATGTAAATAATCCAATCATGGTATATTTCTGATGATATTTTATGAAATTATTGAAAACAATATTAGATTAATGTTTATGATATCTGGAGGTTATTCTGAGTTATTCTAAGATAAATTAATGATGTTTTTAATTCTTTAAATTTTAATTTTTTTTACAAAACTCTAAACTGCAGAAGGTCTAAATCCATATGGAACATACATGACATAAATGTACTAGGATAACATCATACATTGATCTATTATAATGATTTCCTGATTTGTGTAATTATTATTTAGTTTTCATAAAAATCAGTCTCATGTGTAAGCATCATGTGTAAAAAATGGGTTGAATCATTGCCTACATAATGATCATCCCTTTATGTCAACATCAGAAGGTGACTATATAAAATCATTCAAAATCACATAAGAATCATTAGTAATATGAATAATAATCATTAATTGAGGAATTTAAATGATATTATATGCATATAGATGAATTGGATACTTTATAAATATTAATTGATTTTGATAGTAATTAACCCACATATACATAAAGATAATTTAGATTCTATATAATCTCAAACTTGTAAATATACATATCACGCCTTAGTGAAAAATTGAGGGTAATTTTGGATAAAATATGATTATTTCAAACATTATAATCTAAAAGGAAAATTAGTTGGGATGATGCCTGAGCTATTCTAATATGTTCAAAAAAAATTTGAATCCACTTTACTATGTTATCCTACCCATGAGTTACGTAGAGTAAAATGAAGATATGGTTAGTGGTTAAATGATCAATTTATTTTTTTCAATAAACATATATAAATTTAATGAGTGTATGATCATGTAAATATCAAATTATACAAGTATCACAAAGGTGTTGCGGTTCATTTTATGCCTCGATGTAATGATCATTACAATGTAAAGAAAAATATAAATATGATAGTGTAATTGTTACATATTGGTAGAAAATATATATCCCACAACATTAAATATTGAATGATTTTAATTAATAATTGAACAGTAAATGAGGTATGAATATGTGTTGGTGAAATTCAAGAATTATATGTTAGATCCTATAAGAGAATAAAGATGAAAAAATTGTCCATGAGAATGAAAATTAAAAGGAAGAAAATTTTGTGAATTTTTCTTATACTCATTGAGTTTACAATATGAGATCCAGGAAATTCTTCTTTGTTACTATGATATAAATCAAGGTATATAAATTTATTGGATCTGAAATTTATTTGGTTAAAACTAATAAATTGTTTTAATTAATGTAAATTTAAGGATAAAGACAAAATAAATGAGTTTTCTTACATTGGTTTGTAATGTGAGTCTATTTAAAAAAAGATACATTATTTTTCTATAGATAATAAATATCTTGAAGATAGGGAGGTTGATTATGTTATTAAATTGAGTTATTTGAGAGGAATACATAAAATCTTATGAATAAATAGAGGTGAAGTGGTTGACCATGTAATAAAACAAAGATCATATGATTTTATGTTAACATTTATAATTAGATAATCATAAAGAATAATAATATTAAGAGAGAGAAGAATAAGAAGAATAATATGAAGAAGAAGAAGAGTGATTATGCCATATGTTATTTATCATAGATTCCATTTTATACTAAAAGAAAAAAGTAGGAAAAGAGTTATTTTTTATTTGTAAAAGAACCTAAATGGAATTTTTAGGATGTTTAGTTCCTAGTATTTTGAGTAAATTCAATGAGATGGAGGATCTAATGAATGTATTATGGTTATCAATGAACTTATGTCATAATGAGTGTTCTGGACTAGAAATACTGATTGATATCATTAACTGTTAATGTTACTAGAGTCTTTTACATTAGAATACAATAAATAAAAAATTTATAATAGGAATATCTACCAAATGTATAATAAATGTGTTTTTATTGTCTATGGAACTAAATTTTAATAGTTATTGGGACTTTGGTTGAGGAGAAACTAGCATGAAATTGATAAGGGATGCCTAGTGAGAAGTTGGGAATTGTGACATTGTGTGACTGAGAGTCGGTGTATGATACACTATGGTTTAGAATAAAACCATTCCCCACCCTTGGTAATTAAAAATGATCTTATTATTGGAGAATCTAGGATTATGGGTACAAAACAATCATGATAAGAGGTATGATTCCCATTTTATGGACAAACATAATAAAAATAATGAATTATTTACTTTCCATAATTACAAGTATTATTGTAGTGTTTATGGGTTGTGTGAGAAAATAAAAACAAGTAATACGTTAGCCAACTAAAGAGGTTTAAATATAATAAGTTCATGTAAATATTATGAGATGATTTGGAATTGGGAAAAAAAATTCACCACAACTAATTCTCCCCCACCCCACTCAGGTAAGTCTGAATGATTCTATTAAGACCCCCATAAGATGGAGGAATGGGAGTGCTAGATTAGTTCTATAACCATCATTCAATATAGTGTTAATAATGGATCTATATGGGTTTCTATAATGATACCCCCATAAAATTCATGAAAGAACCATGTTTAAAAAAAATCTACACAATATTTCATTATAAAGGGGCCATGGGTGTCATGGTGTAGTCACCCCCATCTTGGATCAGGTTACAGTGTTACCCAAGGCATCACATATTACAACACACACCTGAGGGTTAATTTTTTTTTTGAACAAATCATCATGTTTCAACACCATACTTTAGTGATTCACCTGCATCAAATACCCAACCAATTTTTGTAAGGGAGAGGACTTCATAATTCATCCCAGTAGTTTCAGCATAAATCCTTCTAAATTTGAATTGTTGAGAACCCCTCAGAATTTATTGATTTATTATTATATTTACCAATTTTGGAATGACCAATCCTATATGTCAAAAACATACAATTACACATGGATTATCATAGTGAAATTCATACCATGGTGGGGTGTGATGACCCTTCAAACAAAAATCATAATTTCACATAGAAAACTAAAATGGAGCTACTACCATGTTATGTAGGGATGTTTAACATGCTATAAAATATTTTCCAACCACACCTAAATACTGACTCTAGGAATTATTAAACAAAAAACACCACAATAATTCTTTAAATCATTTAAATCATGATATAAAATTATATTCCTCAGTCCAAATGAAAAAAATAAACTTTATAAATCTGCCATATGATGATAAAACAAACCCTTCTTTAGATCACCCAATAATAAAAGTTTAATATTAATCCACACTTCCCAATATGATGGTTCCCATCACAATGAATATATAACGGTCCCTTACCATTTCCAAAATTTGATATCAACTCACCCCCAATATACCATGGTCTATCAATAAATATGAAATTGAATCCCACTTATAAAGAGAAATATCTACTCCTCAAAAGTAGATATTTTTTATCATTGGGGATTTTATAACTTTAGACCCCTTTTTCATTACAAAAATTTTGTGTTTCCCTCGTAGCTATCTATAAATTCCCTTAGCTCACAAAATAAATTTTTGAAACTCCTCACTCATCACCCTTAGTAAAAAAAATATGGTTCCTAGATGCACCCATTGAACCAAAATATCAAAATACCAATATGTGGTCTATATACAAGATTATGGAACTCAATTATATATTAATTAATAAATAATTTCTTATATCACCATATAGTTCTCCCCACTGTTGTATTTTAACAAACAATTTTTATAATAGGTGTTCCAATCCACAATCCTTTAAATCCCGCATATGGATACATAGAACAAACAACGAACATAAATCCATTCTACAAGAAATAAAAATATCTTCTAAAATAATAAAAATATACTCACTAAACATGTAATTCAAACATCTACAACATTCATGGTTTTTTCCCTGAAATAGAATAAAAAAGGTTTACATAGATACCAATTTTTTTATTTTTATAACCATCACAAAATTGTTTAAACTGACAAAAAATAACATTATTTTTTGAAAAAACCATTTGGAATTTGTGGATATTCTCTAAAAAAATTCAAAATCCTTTTTTAATCCATTTATGATTTAGCCCAATAACATATTCAATTTTCAAAATTCTGTTTTAAATACATTTTCAAAAAACTAATTCCTCGAATTTACAAAATACCTAGAAACATAAAATCTTTCAAAAACCATAATATTCATGATTAATTTCAATTTAAACCAATATATACAATAATTTTAGACATGCCTTACCTCAATATGTGAGTTTTCTTACAAATGCAGGACTTCCATCAAAATTCCAATACCCAAACAACTGCTTTTGTATGGTTTTTTGAAAAAAAAAATCAATCAAATAATACATTTGAGACTATATTAATTTAATCATCAATAATAATGTATTCAAAAAGCCATTGAATTTATGATAAGATAGTTTACATAATAATGGATCCTAATGAGTCAATATGTTAAACATTACCACCGATATTGGTGTGTATCATGCCTTTATAATTTTACCATCATGATACATGAACAACCCACTAACTTCTGACTTCCCATGGAAACATGGGTTTTATCCAAATCCTTGTTGTCTAAGAATTCTATTGGTGTACTTCCTATGCCGCGAATTTGATCTCTTATAATAACTAAAATTATTACAAAAAAAAAAGAAACATAGATGTAATATTATATTTTCTTTGCTGATCACTGACTGAAAAAATGGTGATAACCATTTTAAATTGTGACTACACTTATATCAATGTTTGATGACTATTGGATATGGTCTAAAACATTTATAGTTAGATTGTTCTATCAATAGTAATAATTTAGGGTTATTATAAAGTCAAAATAAAATTGTAAGAACCTAGATCATTGTTTCAGGTATGTCTCTCCTTTTTTTGTAGTTTTTGAGAAAAATGGAGTTTCTAGAAATTTTTGAAGTACACGCCATGTACTTTTTGAGTACACGCCATGTACTATTTTCCCGCTCGAAGTCATGTTCTGGACGTGTCTGGGCCACACACATAGGGTGTAGGGGTGATGTGGAGGCCGATTTTGGCAGAGTACGGAAAGACCTAGTACACGCCGTGTACTTTTTTTCATTAAACGGACCAGGGTCATGCCAGATCGCTATAAACGTCTTCTTCTAGGTCTTGTTCATCCGAGAGCACTGGGAATCCGCAGACATTCGATGATCCACCATTCCTCCATCTGTTCTCCATTTCGAGAACTGTCAATTGAGTTGGAATCAAATCAGTGATTTATCCCTTCTGCTTGAGCCTTGTTTTCCAATTCCTCTTCCTTCTCAAGATATCGTGGGTGAAGTGTTTTGGGTTTTTTCTTAGATCTACAACGTTCAAGGGAGAATCAATCATCGTGTTACTAGTATATCGATCTCCTAGGATCGAGGTAGGTGGTTTGTGCCATACTGTTCAAATTCTTTGAGTTCTATGTGAAAATTACACCAATACCTGTGAACGGGGTATTGTGTGTTTACCTTTTTTCCCTTATTGTATTCCTGCCTTGATTGTATGCTTGTGTAGAGGTCAGTTAATCCTTGTAGAGGATTTGTTTTGTGCTTGGATGTTTTTCCATGCTTCGTTCTGGTTACGACCTTCGGGGTTCGTTTGCCTTTGGCTGTTACACCTATTTCCATGCCTTGTGTCTGTAGGATGGAGTGTTTTGTATAATAGGATTGTTTCCCTGTAGACTGTTAGCCAAGTAGCTCTATAGGTGTACTTTGGTTATCCAAGTAGCTCTATAGGTTTATTTTGTCCTTATATCATTATTATGCACTGACCGACACGAGACTGAGAGAACCTGGTGCTATAGACTATAAGGGATAGACCGAGTGAGCTTCCCAATGAGTCTTAGACATTATAGACTACAGGATGGTAGACCAAGAGATCTTACTCAAAGATTCTTGGACATTAGACTACAGGGGATGGACCGAGTGAGCTCATAGAGAGTATTGGTTTTTTATAGACAATAGTTGGGTAGACCGAGTGTGCTTCCTTAGAGAGTCTTAACTTGTTTGATTTCTCTTTAAGAACCTTCCCAGGCTAGAGGAGGAATTGACCAAGTGAGCATCCTCAGAGAGTCTGTGGTATACCTGAGGCTATAAGAGGAATTGACCGAGATAGCTTCCTCAGAGAGTCTCAAGACCTTGGGGCTAAGAGGGTTAGACCGTGTGATCTTCCTCAGAGAGTCCCTGACTACCCTAGACTATAAGGGGAATTGACCGAGTGTGCTTCCCCAGAGATTATCATAAATTCGGATGACCAAACCAGAGGGGATAGGCTGAGTGCACTGCCCAGAGGGTTGTGGTACTTCTTGTATAGGACCAGGGGAATGGCTGCGAGTACTTCCCAGAGGGTTTCTTTCTTGTTAGCTATTTGATTCACTACTGTTGTTGGTTGTGGATTGATTACTATTGTGTATCATCCTGCTTTACTGCTTACTGTTTACTACATACTGCTTTGCTATTGTTGTTTACTGCTTATTGTACTTTTACCTCCCATATACTCCCTGACTGTTAGGCACAGATCTTTGGGTGAATTCCTACTGTGATTTAGTCTCACACCCTATTTGGGTCATGCTTTTGGGCCCAAACAGACTATGTTGTTGCAGGTATAGACAAGGGAAAGTTCCCTTCAACTTTTGGTACTTGATTTCTTGGAGCAGGAGAGCAAGGGACCAAGCTTTGGCTTGAGATGCTGAGGAGTTGTTTACTTTTATTTTGTACTTGTTTCAGTACTATAGTGTTTTCAATATTTTGACAAGTTTGGATGGTCTCTAGATATGTATCTTGCATCATTCCATATATATACATATGTTCTCTAGTTTGTTGATTTAGTCTTCCACTATTTATTATTGTTGGTTATTTACTACTTCTTCTATTTCATGTTTATTACTTCCGCTATGTACTCTACCAATGAGGGCATAGTTTCCCCACTATCACACGCAAGGCCCTTTCTGCTATTCGAAAGCCTCTGGAATTTGGGGAAATTCACTTGAGGCCTTGTGGCGAACCGGCTCAGAGCCCCGGTTAGTGGCATCCGGTCGGGACATTACAAAGTGGTATTAGAGGAATTATTTTCCCTTGATTTACTGTATGGAGCCTTTATCCAGGGATAGGATGAATTCAATACTTGGTAATGAGCTGTTCCCGGGAGTATCAAACCCGTGTACATGGAAAACCATACTACCTCATTACAGAAATTTTCTAGTTTTGAGATTTTATGGTTGATATGATTTCACCTAGAGTGATTCACATGACTTACGTTATTATTATTGTTTGTCTATTGCAGTTTTATTTATATTGAAACCTGAGGAGATGAGGGTATGACATCTCATGCATCATATAGGCACTTGTAGAGATCACATGCCATGCATTATTTCCATGCCATCTAGGGTGAATTAGCGATTGCATGCTGTTGTGATAGACCTTGTGTAGATTATGTGTGTTGTTGTGATAGATGCTTGATAGAATCTCTACTACTTTGTTAGAGGATTGTTTGTATTGTACTTTGCTTAATTGAATGCAAAATTTTGATTATTGAGGTGTTATGGACCCTCTTGAATTGGAAGTTGGTGGATCATGATCTTGTTTTTTCTTATATATGACTGTATCGGATGCCAATATTTGATTAGTGGGGAGTATGGCCCCTCACGGATCAGAATTTGGCACCACTTTTCCCTGTTTTGTGTTTTCTAGGCTTCTATGCAGTTTCTGAGCCACTGCCCAGAAAATCCCAGAATACACGGCATGTACTTTTTGACGACACGCCGTGTACTTTTTTGACCGTGTCACTAACCATGTGAGCAGGGACACGCTGTTGTAGAAATGCCTTTAGGAACACGCCATGTATAGTAGGTACACGCCGTGTAGTTTCGAGCCGTGTACCCGGGCGTGTCCCTAACCACACGGGACGGGAAAGATCGAGTATAACACATCATGTGGGTAAAGAACACGCCATGCAGTCTTGTCCCAGGTACCAGGTCGTATCGCGAATAACACGGGTCGGTGTTATCTTCTCTTATAAATGTTGTGTTTGTTCGAAACACGCCATGTAAGGGAATCCGTGTAGACGACTGTGTAACTAACAACACAGACTACCAAACCTTGTTTACTACACACCGTGTACCTAGGGAACACACCGTGTAGTCTTGGGTTAGTTGTACTATTTGGGTTAGCCGTGTAAGGAGACTCGGGAAAGGGTTTAGAGTTCAAGTACACGCTGTGTGTGGGGACCACACGCCGTGTTGTTTGGTGTGTTACATGACCTATCGGGCAGGGGTACACGCCCATGTTAATGGAAAAAGAAGAAACACCATGTAGTTTTTATACACACCATGAAGTTGTGTTTTGTAAAACTTGATAGTTTCTTTCCCCTATTTCTATTTTGTACTCCAGTGTTTTCAGTCTTTGTCAATCATGATCTAAGGTGTGATTTTGATCTTTCAGAGCTATACCTCCGAGACGTCATCTAGTTGTACATCAGTTACCGGACGGTGATCAGACACTGGATATGGCCAATCAGGGACCTCCAATTGATCCTCCAATTGATCCTTTTGTTGATCATCCTACTATTTCAGCCTTGGCACCATCAGTTATACCCATTTAGGAACTGATACGCAGTTCAAGGAGGAATTCCTGAGGATGTTACAGACTTTTCCGGGAGCGTCACCTCCTGCCCTGTCGATGACTGAGTTGACGAGGGTTTTTCAGCAGCAGCATCCCCTTACTTTCTCAGGGGACGGAGGACCCCAGGCTACAGAGTCATGGTTCGAGGCCACCCTGACTATCTTTGAGCATATGGAGATAGCCCCATAGAAGAGGGTAAAGATGGCCACCTATATACTCCAGGACACCGCCAAGAGGTGGTGGGAGGTGATCTCATAGTCAAGACGCCAGCAGGGTATGTCTTGGGATGAGTTTCGATGTACTTTCTATGACTACTTATATCCGGAGACCTTGAGGTCCGATCGAGCTCGGGATTTTATGATCCAGCAGTAGGGTACTCTTTCTGTCATAGAGTACTAATCCCATTTTACTGAGCTGCAACGTTTCACACCGATCCCAACATGTGTTGAGTTGTTATTTTCTAGGAAATTTGAGGACAGTCTCAGGCAGAAGATCGGTTCCAAGGTGAATATCTTCCAACTGAATTCTATATCCTCCATCGTCAACTAGGCACTAATTACTGAGCACAATCTGAGGGATTCTGGAGTAGTGAGCCAGGGCGGTTCGACATCCAGAGATGGTGTTCCTCCTATGGATAGTAGGAAGCTTTGAAGAGAGTCTTCTCCAGGAGATCGGGGTTCGCGGGATGCGTCTTCTGGAAGCCAGGTTGTATTCTACCAGTGCAGTAGGAGTGGGCATACTAGGCCTCAGTTCCAGAGGCATCCGATGAAGTGTCGGTCTTGTGGAAAGATGAGCCATCTTCAGCACTTTTGTCAGATCTTCTCACCTTCAGCTTGTGGTAGGGGTTCCTCTATGACCCTACGTTCTAGATATGCTTCACCAGTTTCCCACCAATCCGGGAAGTAAAGTTTTTCCTGTCGTTCGGGCTGAGTTGGAGGTCACGGCCGTGGTGGTCAGTCACCGGGTCATCAGCGACAACAGAGTGGATCAGCTCAGAGTGGTCATCCAGGGGCGCATGGTCGTGGTGCAGGCTAGTATTTCTCCGTGGAGCAGACCTATCAGGAGTTGGATCCCATCCCTTCTACAGTTAGAGGTACGATCTTAGTAGCTTCAGTTTTATCTTTATATCTTTTCGATTCTGGTGATTCCCATAGCATTATCTATGTTGCGGTTGTGGAGATCCTTGGGATCTGTATCATTTCGTCTGCCGACTTATTGAATCTTGACACGCCGTTGGGAATGAGGAAATCTGGCATACGTCAGTACAGAGAGTGCCCTCTTGAAGTTGTGGGGTGTCACTTCTTATGGGACCTCTATGTCCTAGAGATGTTGGGCTATGACTTCATTCTCGGGATAGACTGGTTGGTTCTTTTCCTGGTAGTCGTCGATTACTATCGTCGCAAGGTGAGTTTCATATCACCAAAGGGCAGATCTTTCCTTTATAGAGGTGAGTGGGATTTCTAGGTGGGTAGTGCTGAACTAGAGCATCATGGGATAGGGGATGTTATAGCCCAGATTTCCAGTCTTTATTTGGATGACCAGGGGACTTCATAGTTAAACTTTCCCCCAGTCGTGGATCGTTTCAGGGATGTCTTTCCAGAGGAATTTTCAGGTTTTCCTCTAGAGTGTGAGGTAGAATTCTCGATTGAGCTCGTGCTAGGAGTGGCATGATGTCAATTCCTTCTTATAGGATGGATACACTTGAATTGCAGGAACTTAAGAAGTAGTTGGAGGAGTTGCAGGAAAAGGGTTTCATCCGACACAGTACTTCTCCTTGGGGTTTTCCTGTCCTGTTTGCGAAAAATGTAGACGACACCCTTCGGCTTTGTGTAGATTATTGGAAGCTGAACCAGTTGACGGGCAAGAACTGATATCCCTTTCCTAGGATTGATGACCTATTTGTTTAGCTTCGAGGAGCTTGGGTGTTCTCAAAGATCGACTTGAGGTCCGGTTATCATTAGTTGCGTGTTAGACCATCGAATATAACTATGATAACATTCAGGAGTAGGTATGGTCTATACGAGTATACAGTCATGTCGTTCAGTCTCACGAACACGCCAACTATTTTCATGGAACTGATGAACCGAGTGTTCCATCCTTATTTGGACTCCTTCATCATGGTCTTCATGGATGATATATTGGTCTACTCTTGCACTCGACACGACCATGCTACCCATCTTGAGATCGTTCTGAGTACACTGAGAGAGCCTCATCTTTATGATAAACTCCTGAAGTTCCACTTTTGGATGGATCAAATTCATTTCTTGGGTCATGTTATCTCAGATACATGAGTTTTAGTGGACCCAGAGAAAGTGAGAGCTATAGTTTCCTGGGAGCAGCCGAAGAACGTCTTTGAGGTGCGGAATTTTCTAGGGCTAGCTGGATACTACAGGCGTTTCATACAAGAATTTCATGCCTATAAGAACCATTGATAGGTCTGAACAAGAAAGGGGAAAAGTTTTTATGGACATATTCTTATGATTCAGCCTTTCATGAGCTGTAGGGGAGGTTGACGTCAGCACCGGTACTAGTCTTGCCGGAGTTGGGCAAGAGATGTACTATTTATTGTGATGCTTCAGGTATCAGGCTAGGAGCTGTGCTTATGCAGGGAGTTGGTGTCATTGCGTATGGGTCTCAGCAGTTGAGGCCACACAAGAGGAATTACCCTACGCATGATTTGGAGTTGGCAGCTGTTGTTCATGCCTTACGTTGTTGGAGGCACTATCTTCTGGGAGAGTACATTGTGGTTTTCACCAACCACAAGAGTCTCAAGTATATCTTCACTCAACATGATCTAAATCTAAGACAGTACAGGTGGGTCTAGTATCTTCAGTCTTTCGACTTCGAGCTCGCCTATACGTTGGGAAAGGTCAATGTATTGGAAGATGAGTTGAGTAGGAGAACTCAGACTCAGGCAGTTCAGGAGGCCAATAGTGAGTGGAAGCTTATGGCTCTTTTCTCTAAGATGCTCTTGGAAGTGCATGACAGGCAGGGACAGACTGTCCTATCTCATATAGCTCTTACCTCTACACTTCTTGATCGGGTAAAAATGAGGCAACTATCAGATTCATAGGCCTTAGTCCTACGGGAGAGTGTGTCAGGAGGGGACCCTCTTCCTGGATGGACAATGGGTGAGGATGAGATCTTGCGTTTCTATGGATGCATATGGGTGCCAGCAGACATACACGAGGAGATGATGTGGGATTTTCATTCCTCAATTTGGGAAGTTCATCCCAGCGTCACCAAGATGTACTGTGATCTACACTACCAGTACTGGTGGTTAGGTATGAAGAAAGACGTTGCTGGTTTTGTCATGAGATGTTCTACTTGTCAGTAGGTGAAAGCAGAGCATCAGCGACCAGCTGAGCTTTTTCAGCAGTTACCCATTCCTGAGTGTAAGTGGAATGATGTCACGATGGACTTCATGACCGGGTTATCGAGGTTACCTTAGGGGTGTGATGTTTTTTGGGTTGTCGTCGATAGGCTTATGAAGGTTTCTCACTTCTATCCGATCAAGGAGACCTTCAGTGTTAATGATCTGGGACAGTTGTAAGTCCAGAAGATCATAAATCTATATGGATTTCCACACTACATTGTTTCAGATAGGGATGCACACTTTACTTATTGGTTTTGGTAGGGAATTCAAAAGGATTTGGGTACACGGGTACTTTTGAGTAGAACAGACCATCCCCAGACAGATGGCCAATCCGAGAACACGATCCCTATGATTGAGGATATGCTCCTAGATTTTATTCTAGACTTTGGAAGTTCCTTGTAGAGGCATATACCTCTTGTGGAGTTCTCCTACAGCAACAATTTTCATGTGAACATTCAGATGGAACCATACGAGGCTCTAAACGGTAGCCCATGCCGAACACCCTTATGCTGGCTGGAGGTAGGAGAGGCAGCTTTGCTAGGACCTTGTCTTGTTCAGGAGACCTCTGAGCAGATAGAGTTGATTCAGAAGAGTATGGAAACAACACAGTCTCAACAGAATTCTTATGCTGATCAGCAGAGATGACCTTTGGAGTTCGAGGTCGGGGATCAGGTTTTCCTGCGTGTCACACTGAGGTTGGGATACAAGAGGATTCAGTGATAGGGTAAGCTTTCACTGTGGTACGTCAGGCCGTTTGAGTTTTTGGAGAGAGTTGGGCCGATTGACTATCGGTTGCAGCTACCTCAAAGGTACCAGGCCATGCACGATGTCTTCCACATATCTCAAATCCGACATTACTTTTCAGACCCATCTCATGTCTTTCGGCCTGAGGAGGTTGAGCTCTAAGCGGATGCATCGTTTGAGGAGCATCCTATCCGGATTGTCGATCGCAGTACAGAGGTTCTCCATGGGAGGTCTGTTCCTCTAATACGAGTGTTGTGGTAGCATGGGCGAGTACAGGACGAGACCTGGGAGAGGGAGGTCGATGTACGATCTCAATGGCCAGAGCTGTTTGGGGTTTCTTCTTCTACGCCTCGCTGGGGATATTCGGGGACGAATTTCTTTAAGGTTGGAAGTTTGTAAGAACTCGGATCTTTGTTTCAGGTATGTCTCTCATTTTTCTAGAGTTTTTGAGAAAAATGGAGTTTCTGGAATTTTTTGAAGTACATGCCGTGTACTTTATGAGTACACACCGTGTACTCTTTTCCCACTCGAAGCCGTGTTCTGGCCATGTCCGAGCCACAGACACGGTGTGTAGGGGTGATGTGGAGGCCGATTTTGGCGGAGTAACGAAAGACCTAGTACACGCCATGTACTCTAAAATTATACGCCGTGTACGTTCTTTTTTTTCATTGAGTAGACCGGGGTCGCGCCTGATCGCCATAAACATCTTCATCTAGGTCATGTTCATCCGAGAGTGCCAGGAATCCGTGGACCTTCAACGAGCCACCATTCCTCTGTCCGTTCTCCATTTCGAGCACTGTCAATTGCGTTGTAATCTTAGTGGTGAGTTCTCCCTTCTGTTGAGACTTGTTTTCCAATTCCTCCTCCTTCTCAAGATATCGTGGGTTGATTGTTTTGGGAGTTTTCTCAGATCTATGACATTCGGGGGAGAATCAATCGTTGTGGTTCAATTATATGGATCTCCTAGGATCGAGGTAGGTGGTTTGTGCCTTACCGTTCAAAGTCATTGAGTTCTATGTGAAAATTACACCAAAACCCATGAACAGGGTATTGTGTGTTTACCTTTTCTCCCTTGTTGTTTTCTGCCTTGCTTGTATTCTTGTGTAGAGTTATGTTAATCATGTTAGAAGATATTTTATTGTTCTTGGATGTTTTTCAATGCTTCGTTCTGGTTACGACCTTTGGGTTTTGTTTGCCTTTGGCTGTTACACCTGTTTCCATGCCTTGTGTCTATAGAATGGAGTGTTATTGTATAACATGCTTGTTTCCCTATAGATCGTTAGCCAAGTTTCTCTATAGGTGTACTTTGGTCATCCAAGTCGCTCTATTGGTGTATTTTGGCCTTATAGCATTATTATGCACTGACCGACATGTGACTGAGAGAACTTGGTTCTATAGACTATAAGGGATAGAACAAGTGAGCTTCCCAATGAGTCTTAGACATTATAGACTACAGGAGGGTAGACCGAGAGAGCTTCCTCTGAGAGTCTTGGACATTAGACTACAGGGTATGGACTGAGTGAGCTCCCAGAGAGTCTTGGTTTTTTATAGACTACATGAGGGTAGACTGAGTGCACTTCCTCAAAGAGTCTTACCTTGTTTGATTTCTCTTTAAGAACCTTCCTAGGATAGAGGAGGAATTGACTGAGTGACCTTCCTCAGAGAGTCTGTGGTATACCTGAGGCTATAGGAGGAATTGACCGAGATAGCTTCCTCAGAGAGTCTCTAGACCATAGGGCTAAGAGGGTTAGACCGTGTGATCTTCCTCAGAGAGTCTCTGACTACCCTATGCTATAAGGGAAATTGACCAAGTGTGCTTCCCCAGAGTGTCTCATAAATTTTGATGACCAAACCGAAGGGGATAGGATGAGTGCACTGCCTAGAGGGTTGTGGTACTTCTTGCATAGGACCACAGGGGATGAATGCGAGTACTTCCCATAGGGTTTCCTTCTTGTGAGCTGTTTTCTTCACTACTGTTGTTGGTTGTGGATTGATTATTATTGTGTATCATCCTACTTTACTACTTACTATTTACTGCCTACTACTTTGCTATTCCTGTTTACTACTTATTGTACTTTTACCTCCCATATACTCACTGACTGTCAGGCACAGATCTTCCGGTGAATTCCTACTGGGATTTAGTCTCACACCCTGTTTGGTTCATGCTTTTGGGCCCAAACATATTATGTTGTTACAGGTATAGACAAGGGAAAGTGCCCTTCGAATTCTGGTACTTGATTGCTTGGAGTAGGAGAGCAAGGGACCAAGCTTTGGCTTGCAATGCTGAGGAGATATTTACTTTTCTTTTGTACTTGTTTTGGTACTGTGGTGTTTTTCAGCATTGTGACATGTTTGACTACTTCTCTAGATTTGTATCTTGCGTCATTCCATATGTATACATATGTGCTCCAGTTTTTTGATTTAGTCTTCCTTTGTTTATTATTGTAGGTTATTTAGTACTTCTGCTATTTCATGTTTATTACAAATACTATGTACTCTACCAATGAGGGCATAGTTTACCCACTATCACACCCAAGGCCCTCGTTGATAGTCGGCAGCCTCTGGCGTTTGGGGAAATGCGCTTGAGGCCTTAAGGCGAACTGGCATGGAGCCCCGGTTAGCGGCATCCGGTCGGGACGTTACAAAAATTTTCTTTTTCCCATCCATATATCAGACATCCAAAGAACCTATAGAAAAAAATACATCAAAGAGGTCCCCTTTATTCTATAAAAAAAGATAGTAAATAATATATATTATAAAATAAAACATTTTATAGAAACAAAAATAGATAGACCTAACAAGATTCGTGAATATAAATGAACATGTTGGACCACTGGATAATATAGATTTAAGATAATATATAAAAATTACATTGAATAATCACTCAACCTAACACCCATAAAAATCCATACTAAATCCTCAATCTCAATAAACTATATGAAATGGTCCACATGTCCAAATATATATGATACATATGCCTAGAATAAAACCTAAAGGTATGCTACTGTTAATGGAAACAGACACCATGTAGGCATAAGAGACGAATCCAATAGCTCTATAGGTTTTCCCCCACTCCTTAATACATAGATGGATTATATTATCTAGTGTATAAGAATTAAAAACATATAAGAGTTAAATGTGTTATTTTATGACACACACACCATGGGACATAACACAATATGAACATGTAAATAAATATTTTAGGATAACATATGATAACCATGGTACCAAAGAACCAAAAACCACATTATATGGTTATTTATTGACGTAGATGAGTCACATCATTCCATTAATATATCATAAAACAATAAAGGTACCTTCTCACATTAAGTACAATCCCATATCCAGTTCTAAACCGTCCCCTATAAATCATAATAGGCCACACTCCGACATATTAGATCATCCCCTATCACCATGGATAGACCATAGATCAACATCTTTTACTATAAAAAATCACTAAGAGATGGAAATAAATGAACATCATAGACCATAAATTCTCACGCAGAGGAGGCCACACATAAATATCACGAAACATCACTCTCACTCAAAGGGAATACATAAAAAATATATATCATAAACTCCCTTAACTCATAGTTGAGGCCACCCCCAAACATCATATTTAATCCCATGTCACGTAGGGGAGACCACACATAGACATATTTGACCATACATTATCACTTAATGTGGTCCACACAAATTCATGTTGAATCCATTCCTAGTTAGGGGAGCCAATAAAACAACATCTCTTGTCCAATATTCCCACTAAGTGCATCCCTAATATTTAATAATCCCATAGTATCACATCATAACCATTATACTCTCACTAAATATCTAGTATCAACCATAATACTCACAATATATATAAACATATAGTTGTATCCTTGAATAACCATGTAACATAGAACGGTTAATCGCTACCCCAAAATATCATTAAATACATATTGTTATAGTATGAATAAACTATAGGATTATATAAAAGAAAACCCTCCATTATTCATATGCTATATAAGTTCATTTTCACAAATTCATATAGTTGATGTATTTCATTTGAAACATCCCAAACTAAATTCCACAAACTCAGTGCTCCATGTCAGTTTTCCATAAGGCATCATCCATGACACCCAAAATTCTAGAGGTTCTTGACTTGCAGTGATGGTCTAAAGGTGGTAATGTGGGGATACTATACCGTTATATAAGAGTAATAATAGTGTAAATGACCATATATTATCCATATAAGTTTAAAATAGATTGCAGAATAAATAAATTAAATTAAATAGAAACATATTGTAATAATAAATGAAAATCAACAAATCATGAACATCCAAGTAATACACACAACAATGGCCACCCACTAGGCCAGCCGTACATACATAAATATAGAAAATAATTTGAGATAAAAGTATAAGGAAATAATATTAATGATGATATTGAACACATACCCTTTTCTAAATAAACTTTCTATATTCTCCTAATCGATCAAAAGAATCTACATGAGTGACTGTTCTCGATCATGAAGCCCTAACCTTATCATTATCAATCCTAAAATACATTCCCAAAATGAAAAATAGACATAAGGTCAGTACACACATTATGGTAAATGTATATGTGTGTGAAATTATATTAGTATTCCACCCCAATGATTAACCTCTAAATCCAATGTCATAAGTTCATGCTCATGAATTATGATCATCCAAACCAAGATACAAATCAAAAGACAAATAAAATAGATAAAGTGAAAACATAGTAAATCCCTTAGTCCATGATCATGATAAACTGAGAAATATTTCATAATGTGTGTATATATATTTATTTATTTGTTCATATATATTCCAATATATATATATAAGTGAGTGTGGTGAAAAAATAACATAGTCAATAGTAGTCGATCCTTGAGACCGTATATCAATCATTTGGAAATCCTATAAAAAGGAAAATAAGCTGGTTGAAAAATTACTCAAGACATGTATATTTATTTTTATCTTTGGGTACTTAATTATAATAAAAAATAATTTCTTTTATGGGTACTAGAAATTTATTTTATTAATCTTTGTCACTAAATGTGGATGGATTTCCAACCCACGGGTTCACCTGTACTCACCTCTAATCACTATAACAAATAAATCTAAATAATGGTTTAAAATCCTATAAATGATCAATGATCTGGATTCCATACCAATAAATAAATGTAAATCCAGTCCAGTGGTTGAATCCTAGGACCTTGTTTGTAAGAAATCATGACTTTGCAACTTGGATAATCCCTCAGGGGATGACCCTTAGGTGACCATTAAATGGAATTCTATCTAGATCTAAGTACATTATCATTATAAATTTAGAAAAATGGACCAACATACCCATCAATAAGAAGTTAATATGGGTGATGCAACAATGGTGTTTCCACCCGGCCCTAGGGATCATCCTAGATGCCACTCAAGGAGAGCATAATCATCATGTAAGTAATTTTCAAATCAACTATGATGATATCCATGCCCAAAAACATGATCAAGTAATCGATATGGGAGAGAATAATCATCCCCATAACTTTAGTATAAAAATAAATAGTGTTTTCTTTGAAAAAGATTATAATAATATGGATTTCATTCCTAAATATCATAATCAATGGCTAAAAATACAGATTCCAGGAAGTACCTCGAGGTATCCCAGGGATATAAATGAAAGGGATCAGAAGTAAAATCCTAATAAATACATCTGGGTATCCCAATAACATAAAAATTAATAAAATTAATAGAATTCATAGATAGAGAAATACATCTAAGCATCCTAATAAACAATGTTTTATCACATCAATCTCATCAACCAAAAATGTGAAAAACTATGGTAATAATCACTACAACACTAGTTAAAAGTTAATAAATAAATAAAAGAATGAGGGTTCCTGTATTCATAACACAACACCACTACCATAGTATCATATTATTACATTTTTTGGAATGGTTTATAAGGTTTCACACACTACCATATCTTCACAAACCCAATGTACTAGTAGAGGGTTATTTAGCCATTGGGGAACCTGGTAGGTCCACTATGTTAATACATAGAAGAGGCCTCCTATGCAAGATACTTGGATATGGTATATTGGTAGAAGAATATAACATGTGATCCTCAGAAAGATTAAACTGGGGAAATTTATTGTACAATATATTACATAGGTTAGCCTGTAAAAAGAGAAATCCCACAAGGGATCCTAAAAAATAGTAGTAGAAGAATCCTACATGGAATTCATTATATCAAAAGATACGATATACACATGGAATAACAAACAAATTACATGAATATAATACTATAGATATGGATCCTAGAAAATATTAGACAAATTTTCCCACTCATAGGATATAACTATATTCTATTACATGAGGTAGAACCTATCTCTTTAGAAAAAAAAACCCAAAACACCTCTTAAGAGTCCCAAAATATCCTCAAGGGTATTACCATCACAATATATGCAGAAAAAAACTTAAATGTTAATATTCATGCATGCAATTATGAATTTGTTTCATCAAGATATAAGAACCCCTAAAAGGGTATCAAGGGAGGAGTACACCATGTGTATGACCTAGTACATTGTGTGTACCCTCAAAGCTCCACCAAGGCGTGTACTCTAGGTAGACATTGAAAATATAAACTATGTACACTACATGTGTATTTTTTAAATGAAATTTAAACTAAATTTGGTGTCTTCCTCATATACCCCACATGGCGTAAACATGTATTCTATCTTATAGTGTAGCTCTACACAGTGTACGATCCACCCATGGTCTGGTCGGGTACTCAATACTACAAAGCACACCTACAATGGCTATCTGGATAGGTACTCTAATATATGGCAGAGTACTAGTATACATCATTTATAACCTATACATGATTCATGATTTTTAAAAGTTCATCTTCCCTAAATGGGAAGAGCATATGGATTGTTTTTTGGAACTCCATTTCATGTGATTGGGATTTGTGAAAAGAAAACCCCTCAAATCGGACCAAAGCCCCATTTTTTCAGTAAAATATATAGATCGAACCACTAGGGGTACATGGAAATCATAATAGGTTTATAATACTAGAAGGTGGTAATTATATGGGGATATATAGTATGAAATTTAAAATAGTCTACCTTTGGGTAGAATCCATTGATGCTTTTCTAGTTTTCACAATCCACCACTCCTGTATGACTATTAGGCTCCTCTTGAGTTCTGTGGTTATACCTCCCTTACCCTCTCTCCCCCACTCTCTACCTCTCCCTTTATCTATCTCGATCATGTAAAGGGGAATAGAAAAGGAAGTATGAGAGAATCCAAAGGGTGTGAATAAAAGAAAAGAATAAAATAAAATCAAGAAAAAGGAAAGGAAAATGAAAATGGGGCCAATCCAGACCTTGATGCCCAAAATGAGGTTATGCCAAAACCTAGAAAAAACTCCCTATCACAGACTCAATGATTGAGATAGAATCTCAATACAATGCTCCACTCAAGTAAAAACATTAAATGAACATGTGAAAAAAATTTAATATTTAAATACTTAAATATTAAATATTAAATATTCCATGAAAATTGAAATGATTATGAACTCCACAAAACCCAAGTCAAAGGGTAAAAACCCTATTCCATGACCAATAGAGTGCTCCGAATAATTATCTGAGATAATATTTTAGGGGAAAAGACTATTTTATGAATTTTTTAAATATAAAATAAAAATACCATTTTTTTATAAAATTTCTTGTCTAAGAAATATAGTTCATTACAAATTCTTCATTGTAACACTACTCATCCTCGAGAATCCTTAGTGGTTAATCACAACCATGATCTCATACAGATCATATACACAACTACACGATCTTGAACATCTAATGACTGATGTTTTATCTTTAGAAACTAATCCATCATGGAATATGATTTACCATGATAGATATAGTACTCTCCAACCTAGAAATACCATCATGGTCACCTTGAAACTAAACTTTGAGCTGAAAGGTGCACACTCCACCCATCACTGAATGTGACGACTAGAATGATCAAACTACTCAAACCAGAGAACCAAAATTAGAACATTAAAATGTCCCTAGTTCCTGCTTCCAAAGAACGGTTTCAATGGACATTCAGGATCTTAATTTAAAATGATGGTCAACACCCTAAAATGGCCAATGGTTTACCCCACACTAGGTGTATTACCTTATAAACTTCCTCGAGAATAACATAAACATGTTTTATTCTCATACTAGAAAAGATATTAAAAATACCAACATATAACTGATGCTCTATCAGTGTATTGAAGACAATGTCAAGATAGTTAATAGTCATCTATAACTAGGAGTACACAAATATTCCATTGATAAAAGTTTATATCCCTCTCTTCTAAACATTACTGCATCAAAATAGGTTATACCTACCTTTAACAAACACATGAAACCATGTCTCCCATCAATGAGTGTCTAGGTCCAACCATAGGTTTATCATCTTATGGAACCTGATTTATTCTCGATGTCTACTCTACCATAGAAGGAAATTTATCTTTTTATCACAAAACCTAAGAAAATAGGTCTACATAATTTCCATAAAAACATTTTTCCCTGAATCACACATGGCTACCAATAGATTGAATATTTAAATAACATCACGTGCAATTGACATGAACCATTATCACCCAACTGACAATACAATGAGTCATCCAACAATGATGTTAAGTTGAACATTCTACAAGGTATTCAAATAACATTAAGTTAGAATCTCCCTTGGATAACTTCTAAAAAATGATAACCTCACCCATGCCAGAATTATATCACTACCAACTATCACATGACATCATTTTATATCATGAGTGTCTACCCACACTCAGACTACATAAGTAAAAGAAGAATTACTGGTCAACTAGGCCAACAACATTAAAATTCCTACCCATAAAATCATGTCTTGATACCAAAGAACCCTTTAGTTCCATCTCAATAATAGATAATAACCATGCCTATATTAAAAAACCTAAGAACTGACCCTAGATCGGTCTCAAACGAGTGTGTATCCTAGTTCACTGTCTATAAACACATCTATAAATATGGGTTAAGCCTACAAACTAATTTCTTTTGATTAAATTGTATATATAACTATAAATTTTTGAGTCAAAACTAAGGGCCTCTAGGTATGCCACCTAGCCTTAATAATCTTGTCTCACATTAGGGTCACTAGGTCTGACAACCTTTTTTAGAAGATTAATCCTTTATAAGGGATGTAAGGATAAAAATGGCCTATGAGGTTCAAAACTATCATCATGACCTTAAATGGCCCTATCCTCTTTGAGATTCCACATAAGGAACTTCTCTATAAAGGTCATAATAACAACACAGAAGAGATACTGAACTGACACTAACCGGGAATATGTATATAGTAATACCCCCTCAAGGTTTAGTACAATAGAACTGTCCTGGTACTTATTGGTATCATACTCTACAATCTGAATAGATAACAAAAAATGAAAGAATAAAATTACAAGATTGACCTATGAAGTAAAATAGTACTCACACACCATCACCTCAATGATGTATGTTCTATGACTTTCACAGTACAGTTCAGTAGAATTTCATTCATTGATATTTAATAAAACACTATATTGGTTGTTACTAACACATTAAATAAACAAACATATGAAACAAAACCCTACTGGGGGTCCAACACATGGGTATCATATGACATATAGAACAACTAGGGACCCTAAAAATCCTATGAATGAGGTCTATGTCATCATCCCATACATCAAACATCTCAATATAAATCCACATATCATGCCATCAAAAGAAAATATACACAAGTTGGATCAATTGAGTATAGTTGAACGAATAATATAACATGAAAACACCATTTTGTATTTTTCTTAACACATTAAAAATTTGGCTTATGTCCTCTGTAAAACAACACACTAGAAGACATATAATATATGGAAACTCCTTGCCAAATACGATTCCTAAGATGCCTCTTTCCTTTTCCAATGAAGAGTCAAACTTAGTCACTATCCTCTAAGAAATTTACAGGAGCAATAAATCTATAAAAAATTATAGAATATAAAATAAATGTGTTTTTTATAAATTAAAAATAATATACAATTGAAACATTATAGATTATATTAATAATCTCATATCCCTAGAAATATGGAAATCTCAATAGAACATGTTCTACCAAAACACTAGTATGATATCCACCTTTACTTATGACACATTACTAACAGTAATTTTTACCATATCCTAGATATTAAAAAAAAGGAAAGAAAAAAATTTTATTCCAATTTCTAATGTCCTGAATTAGATGCCACTAACCTTGTTCTGTAATTCAGTTCACCAAAAGCCCTCAAGCATGCCTCCTCATATTCCAAAGGCTTCAGACTAGAAGTGAGGGTTGAAAGGTGGAATAGCGGGGGAGAATGTAACCTCATATTTTTGTAACAACATAAAAAATAACAAGATATCATCCATTTTTATAATTCACAAAGTGAAATATAAATAAATAAACTAAAATATAATCATACCATAATAATATATGAATATCTACAAAGCAAGAATATTTATGCCACACTAAAACATCGGTCACCCACTAGGATGACCATACATAGAAAATTACACTATGAAACTAAAATGAAAGTATAAAGATATATTAATAATTCTGATTTAGACCAAACTCCCTATCTCAAAGACACTATTGAGATTTTTTACTTGATTAAATGAATCCACACAATCAGCTCTACTCGATCATGAAACCTTGGTCTTCAGGCCTTTGCATCATGATTTTTTTCTCAACCTAAAAGGTGTATATAAGGTCTACACACAAACTGAGGTGCATATATAGGGGTGAGAAATAATCATTGTAGGACACCCCAACAATAAACCTGTAAATCTACTCTCATAAGTACATGATCAGGAATTATGCTCATCCTATATAAGACACAACTAAAAAATAAAATCAAATAGATAGAGTGAAACCATATTCGATATCATGATCCATGATCCCAATAAACAAGGAAATGTTCCATATTGTATATATATAAATATATATTTGTGTCTATATATATATTCCCATAAATATATATAAATATATATACATAAATTTGTATATAAATGAGTAAGGTGATAAAAATAATATAGTAAACATTACCTGATCTTATGTTTCATAATACCAAACATCCAGACATCCTATGAAAAGGGAATTGATCTGGATGTCTTACGACTCAATACATTTGTAATTAATTCAATCCATTCATATGTAATTGAAATTGAAATTACCTTATCTGGATAGAACCAAAATTGTGTTTTACCAAGATATGACTCCACAGGGGTATACATATCAATGCCCTGGGTTCACCCATATTCTCCTACAATCAAAATAACGATCAATGTAATATAATGAAATAAAATACTATAAATGAGAACTAAGATAGACTCCATACAACACAGGGAATGAAAATGTAGTATGGTTTTGGAATCCTATGTCTTAGTCTATATGAAATGTTGACATTGTAAATCAAATAATTCCTAAGGGGATGACCCTTAGGTGATATATAAATGAATTTATCTCATTATCCATGTACTTTCACGGTGTCCATTTATATAAATGGATCAACAAACCCATCCCCAAGATGTACATATGGGTGACACAGTAATGGTATGTCCACACAACCCTAGGGAGCATCATATTCATCACATGCGGAGATCGTAACCACCCATCATGTATATTACAAATAAATAGTGAGGAGTGATAGGTCTAAAACCACAATCAAGTAATTGATCCGGGAGAGAATAAACATACCCATCCCTCAAGTATCACAATAAATAGGGATGTGATTCATGAACATCATAATCATATGGATGGAATGACCAAATATCATAATAAAAGGCTAAAAGGATGGATCCAAAGAAGTACCTATAAGAATCCAAAATATATAAATGAAACGGATTAGATGATGGATCCCATGAAGTACATCTGAGAATTCCAATAATATAAAAATAATTAAATGTCACAGAATCTGTATCATAAGAAATGTGTGTTGGTATATCAATAAGTATTTTCACATCACATCAGGTTTGTTGACCACAAACCATAAAGCACCTATGGTAATCAATGTTACATCACCAGTAAACAAAATAATGCATAAAAAAGCTAGAGGGTGTAAGACTTCTTATCCCACCACTAACTTCATATCTCCTTGGAATTAATCAATTTTCATAGGTTGTAAAGTGAAATACACAACTATATTTAAGAAAACCAAATGTACTAAATCAAGATTAATCAAATGTCAAGGTACCCACTAGGTTCCCTAATTTAATACATATAAGAGGAATCCTAATATAGATCCTCAGTGATGGTATATAGAAAGAGGTATCATAATTGGGATCCTCATAAAGAGTAAATAGGTGAAATAGATCCTACAAGGTATTCCTTATGAGAATATGTAAGCGAAGGAATCCCATTGTGGACCATTGAAAAAATAAGTAGGGTAGAGTCATCCAACAAAGAATAGTCTTTGTCAAAAGATTAGATGATATATTTTCCTAAAAGAAAAATTACTTGTACATTATACTAGGGATATGGCTCATAGACCACATCAGATCCTAGAAATCACTCTTAGGATATAATTAGATTTTATTACAAGAGGAAGAGCCTCAACTTTTAGTAAAAATTCAGAAAGTTCTCATAGGATTTATCCAATGACCACAATGGTAGTAACATTTGTATCTACACTAAAAAATTATCAAAATGGACTATTAATACTTACAATTATGACTATGGGGAATAAAGATATGGAAAACCCTCAAAAGGGTAGTAAGGGAGGAGTATGATCTGTATAAACCATAGTATATGACATGTACCCTCAAAGATCCACTTGGGCGTGTACTCTAGCTTAACTTGGAATGTAACACCAAAGTACATAGTGTGTATAACATATACGCATCATGTACCATATATGGGAATCTTTCTCAGGTACCTGACATGGCCAATCCATGTATTCTATATAATCATGTATCTCTACATGGCATGCATCCCACCCATGGTATGGTCACATACTCCAAATGACCATGTGCCCCTATACAGGCTGTCTAGATATATAATTAATTACGAGGATAATCACCACTAAAATTTCTTTTTCATTTAACGACATAAACTTTAGTAAATAATAACAACACATGAAATATATCCTGATCTATAAATAGTTTTATCTAATTTTCCTAATAGGATACAACTCAAATTGGCATGAATCCCCATTTTATCCAAAAAACAATAGATCGACCCACTAGGGGTCCTTAGTTGTCATAATAGGTTCTTAAAAATATAGGCCAGTAAATATATAGATATATATAGTATTAATAATAAAATTCCATACCATTGTGTGGAATCCACATATTCATTCCCCTTTTCCAAGTTCCGTTGCTGCCGTATGATGAGTCGACTCCTCCAGAGCTCTATGGCAGCACCTCCCTTCAACTTTGCCTATATATATATATCTTCATGTCCATTTAAATATATAGATTTAATTAATAGAAATACAATATGGAATATTTCAGAATCCCATGGCAGAATAATAAAATAAAATAATAAAGAAAATATAGAAAAAGAAAAGAAAAAGTAAGTAGTGTCTGCCTCGGCCCCAGCGCCCAACATGAGTTTTTGCCCCACATAAGAAAAAAAACACGTTCCAGACTCAATGGAAAAGATATAATCCCAATACAATGATCTCTTAAAAATACACATTTTAATAAATTCTTGTGAATAATATAATATGTAAATTATTATATATTAAATATTAATTATTACATGAAAATTGGAACGGTTCATAATTCGACAAAACTACTAACTTAACGTAAAAAACATATTCATTGACCAACAATGTGGTCAGAGAAATTATCCAAGATCATATTCTTAGGGAAAAATAACATTTTACCCCTTATAAGAATCCTAATGAAAAAAAAAACTTTAACTTAAATTTACTGTCGTAAAAACACTAGATGTTACATCATTACTTGAACATGTAAACAATACTAAAGGGTCACTAAAGCAACACATAATCCCAAGATCTCCCACTAGAAATTTTTTCCAAATGTGATATCGATAATCCCAACCACAAAAATGTTAAAGTTTTAATAACCCTAAGAAAAATTACCCATCTCTTCTATCTAAGGGGAAAATGATATTTAGATCGAATTGATACCTTAGATTCTAATGACAAAACATTACTGAGCCAACTCATGAACGTTTATGAACATATAACCATATAAGAACCTATTAACACCATAATATAAAAATTAATACTAATATATTAATAAATAATCATAAAATAATATTAAAATACTTGTATATCATTATCAAAAATCACATAAAAACAACAAAATTCATTAAATTATAGTGTAATTCCAACATGAATTCAAATTAACCATAAAATATATCAAAAAATTTACTTTTAACTTTCCCTTGAATAACATGTCAGTCTCCAATTTTGAAAACATTCAAAAATGGAACAAAAATTGGTTTTTAACTTACTAGTCCCTTGGATATAATATCTTCAAAATCATTCTTTAGATCCCCCACTTGTCTTGAAATTTTATTTCCAAAACCATTCAGTAAATAAAAATATTAAATTTAGAATTAAATCTGGATCAAAAAACATTTCAAAATATCATTTTAAAATGGAAATCCACTTATATTCCAAATCCATCTTAAACCCCTAAAAGACCATAGATTGTTCCACAAAAACTTTCTTGAGTATAACCCTAATAAGAAACTTTTTAGAAAACTATATGATCATTATCGACTATTTTTCCAATATGATTCCATGGCGTGATATTAAAAAATTCTTTCAAACACAGAAAAAATAAACATAATGAGAGCCCATGAACATAAATTAACCAAATGAGTAAAATATTATGTCTTTTAAACTCTGCCATTTTCAATTCATAATTTATAACTTGATCAAAATCTAGTACTAATAACCATAAAATCATTGAGCACCTATCTCATCCATGAGCACCATAAAATTAATCCATTTATTTTTTTATGATAAAAAATAATAAGGAATTATAAATTATAGTCTCATTGAATTTTATAATAGTGTTAAAACCCTAGGAAATTGGGTATAATCTACTCTCAAATTGACTTATGATAAAATCAACTCAAAAGACCCAAATTATTTACATGAACTATTTCCTAATTAATACATGTTCAAAATAACCATAATTAAATGGATTTCATAACAAAATATAAATATAATTTTGAATATAGGCATCAATATTTCATCTCTGGACCTCGTTTATACTCTATAGAGAAAAGCCTCATGAAGAATTATAATTCAACTATTCTATGATGGAATCATCTACCCAAAAACTGAGTCATGAAAATAAATATTAACATATAGAAATGTCGAATAATAAAGTGGATAATGAAGGAGTTATTAATATGACAACAAATATCTTATAAAACTGTAATTCATGATTTATTACATAACAAATACACTTAATAAAACCCCAAAATATCATGAGGCCTAGTGTAATTTGGAAATTAAGTACATATCTTTTTAACTTGATACAAGGATACAAACACATTTAAAAACTCCATAACAAAGCCTTATATTCCATTAATCCTCTAATAATGCATGGTATAACCTACAAATGTTCATGGGGGGGGGGTATTTAATGATCTGTAAGGGAATAATCAAAAAGTAGAATAAGGGAAATAAAAACATGTGATCCAAGAGTAATATCAATGTAAAATAAGAGGGATGAGAATAATAATATTTAATAATGGATCATGATAAAAAATTATAACTAAAATGATACAATGGAATGTGGAAATATCATAAAACATGAAATCATTGGCATATGTCAATGCTAACCACAAATACAACGTAACATAGTGTTCTTAGAAAAACCCTCAGTTCACAATTCATGGAATCTGATGAAATAAAAACACCCCCCAATGTATTGGAGGGCTATATAATTTTTATCCCACCATCAACTTTCATATCATGTATATGTATAAGTGTGATACATAGACAATACATAACAAGGATATCTTTCATCAATTTTAAAACCATGATTTTGGTGTATGAGTAACATTAATGTGAATCTCATATAAATGAAGAATAGGTACCACCAGGTTAATACCCTTTAGATGAATTGGTTAGAGATATTCATAGAACAAATGTTTATCATATTAAATTGTAGGATAATTTATTCAGAATAATGAGTGTGCATAAAGGATTATAAATGGGGTGAATAAAAAAAAAGGGGAATCACATTACATGGAAATCATAGGGATAATATGATGGATTTAAAAAAATATATTTCAACTTAAACAATTGGAAATCAAAAGCTTTAACAAAAATATGTTTCCTGAATTAGGAGGAGAATGAGAGGATCTTTACCTTGAGAGGGTACTTATAAAATCTTGAGAGGAACTTCTTAGGATCTTGGGGGAACCATGGGAGGGAACTAGAGAGGAAACATTATTGTAACTTCATTATCCACGTGTTTTCAATGAAATTTATTAGGGTTTGAGTGCGTTTATATAGAAAAAGAGAGGTGATTTCTTTGTTAATTTTGAAGCATAGGCCTAGGACTCTATATGATAAAGTAACAAAAACAAAAAAATCTAATTGTTTCTACAAAAAAGGTTTATTTTTTTATTATTTTATAAGGTTAATAACCAAAATGAATAATGCAATACCCCAAATGATGTGGATGTGAGTCATGTTTATAAAGAATTGATTTTTAAAATTTAAATTATAATATACATTTTGGAGGATTCCTTAAGGGTTTATAAAATTAAACAAATCAAAGAAAAACACATTATTTTAAGGGAAAATATAATTCATTTTTCAAGGATACTAATTAAAATATTTATTACTTTCAAAATATCATAAAATGCATCCTATATTTATATCATATTTAATTATGACAAAAAAATTTGACTACCCCTACATATTATGTAAAATTCACTCTTGTATAATTTCAATAAGATGGTTTCAAAAATAAGATTTATTTTACACGAATAATTGTCTAATTATATGAACTTAAATTTCTAAATAAAAAATCGACATTTTATGAAAAATAATATTTTTTTTAAAAATAAATTTTTATACCCTTAAAAAATTATTTTTTTATAAAATTATATTATAATTTTTTCAATAAATAATATTTAATAATAATATTTTATTATAAATTTTATTTAATTGAAAAACAATTTAATTATTTAAAATATATTTTCATGACTAAAACTATATATTTCCCTAAAATAATTTTTCCCATCGTATAGAAATATAATTTTTATCAAACATAATATTTAATAAATATAAATGAATAAAAGATAAATATAATCATTATTATATCAAAAATAAAAAATGAAAAGTCATATTTTAGTGTCCAGATATGTAAAATTTTATTAGACTAGCGAATTCCCTATGGTTTAGGTGTGCGTTGGTGATATTTTCAAGGGGTTGTTCATTGAACATGGTATGGGTTGTGATCTTGTTAATCATGAACATATCTCATAAGAAAAGTTTCTCATACTTTAATTATTTAATCCCAGCTTGGGACTAGTCAAGTGAAAATCATAGTGATGTTATGTCCCTTGTAATCTTCCATAAATTGGTCTAGATATATTCCCCTTTATTACCATGTCCATATTTTTCCTTTCCAAGAAGAGTAGATCCCATGTAAGCCTCGATATGTATAGCGCTATAGGATAATTTTTACTCAGAGCATCTACAACTTTGTTCGTCTTCCCAAGATAACAATGCATTAAACTTTCTAATCCTTGATCAGTTCCAACCACCTTAATCATCTCATATTATGATCCTTTTGTGAAAATATATACATGTCAATTTTATGATACACACACACAAATATATATATATATATATCACAATTATACTCATTGAGAAAATGATTCCATATTATCTACAAGAAGATCATTACTACCAATTCTAGAAAATTCATTGGGTAGTTCTGATCATGGATCATTAATTACCTACTGTCACAAGCTATCACATTATCATCTTTCATTAATAAACAACCCAAGACCTTTTTTGTATGAATCACTATAGATTAAAAATCATTCCATTCTAGAGGTTAATGTAAGAAAAGGTGTTGTGATTATACATTTCATCATCTCGTGAAATATTTCTATTCATTTACCAATCCAAAAAAATATGCCTCTTTTATATATAAGCATGGTAGGTGGGCTGGAAAATCTTGAGTAGTTTCCCACTAATCAATTATAACACCAAACTAATATAAAAAACTACGTATTTCAATCATATATGCTGGTATGTACCACCATTAAATTACCTCAATTTTTGATGGACACATAGATATCCCTTTATTGGTGATAAAATTACCAAAGAAAGTTATTTTATCTTTCAAGAAATCACATTTAATATAATTTTAAAATAACTTTTTTTTCTTCCACAAGGTCTTTAATATAATATTTAAATTATCCCAATATTCCTTCTTGCTTTTGGAGTAGATACAAATAACATCTATAAAGACAACAAAAAATTAGATGATTTAATCCCTAATGTATCTATTCAACATGTCCAATGATATTTATTGAGAATTAATAAGTCCAAGCAGAATCAAAATGAACCTATAGTACCCCTATCATGTGAGAAAAAATTATGGGGTATAACATCCTTCTTCACCATTACTTGATAACATTCCGATAGAAGATCCAACTTTGAGTACTATTGGGAACCACATAGTTAATCAAAAAATTATTCAATACATCAATAAAGGATACTTTTTCAATATCATGATCCTATATATCTCTAAATAATTAATTTAGAGGTGCATTTATCAATACCTATTATTGAAAAATAGGACTAGTTCACCCCATGGTGAAGCCCTTGGGCATATAAAACCTTTATCCAAATTATCATCTAATTGTCTCTTTATCTCCTCATGATCAAAATTAATATTATATATGAATTCATGGATATTATAAATATATCTAGGTATGATCTCAATTGAGAACTCAACTACACAGCTAGGATAAACACCGTACAATTATTCTGGAAACACCTCAGTAACTTCATTTACAATGGAAATGTCATAAAAGTGGAACTTTTGTTTAATATAAATCATTTGAGAAATATATGAGTTATTAAAAAGAAATAATACCCACGGTTTTGATGTTAGAACCAAAGAATATTCATCCTCATCATTACACTTGTATAGAATCAGAGGAAAATTTGTGATATGGTGGGTGATTTACTTCTCTTGGTAAGTTATGTTTCCAATATACAAGGAAAGTCACTCTATTCAAAAAATATAATATAACTCCACTATTTAGAGTATGAAATTAATTCCATTATAATTAAACCAAAAAAATCAGATAGGGTATGATTTATATTATAAATGATAACAAACGATCTTGGTTGAATTATACAGAGGAAATTGAATGATCTACATTTCCATGTCAGGATGTCACCGTGAGACCTAATTGACATGATTGAAGTTTTCCAAGAGATCTCACTGGTGAGCCCAAAAAGATTTTTGAGACCCAGCTAACACACACAATGGATTATTTTCATGACTTGGGTTTCATGTATAGAGAAAATTACAAGATATGGATAGTGATATTGGAGGGTTCGTGAGACATTAGTGACATGCACATAGGGCATTGCGGGACATTCTTTACATGACTGGAGGAAATCCGATGATATAAATTGTATTTTAATTAGATAGTAAATAACTTGAGTGTAATTTATTATTTATTTCACATGATCTTGATGAGTTATGAAAAGAACATGAGGGTCAGTTAATCATTCCTCACACAAGTCTCTTATCTTTGGACTTTATTCAAATTTTTATTACATATATGCCTTAGATTTGTTTAGGGTCAGCTTGTTTAGGTCTCATGTGATTCAAAAGATATGTGGTATTTCCTTCTCATGATCTTTTAGAAGTAATTCACATGATCTTAAGTGATCACAAGATGTTCCCATGCATAATTCAAGATAACTTACATTGTCCCCCCTATTTTTCCTGATAAAAAACCTTTGTGATAATGAGATTTTCTACTCAAAATTTTTCTCCAATGCTTGGGTGTACCTGTACATGGATCCAAATATTATATTTTGTGTTGAGGGGGGTGGGGATTTTTAGGCCTCTCCACCCAAGATGTATGATGCCTTATGTGATGGTGATCTCAAAGATTCAAGATAGTTTCAGTGGAAAGATTTGATGTTACGTGGTTCACATGATCCCACTGTGGGTGTCGCATTATATTCGACATCTAAAAGACCATCCCATCAGTTCTCTATATAAAAGATTTTGGGGTTACTTGATTCGGCCTCGGATCGGCTTCTTCTCCCAAACCCGCGGTTGCTAGGGTTTTTTCTAGTCCCATTTCCCTTTCCCCCTCTTCCCAAGTCTATTCGCAGCAGATGTACTTGGTCTCGGCTCGGAGTGCATGTGGTCGCGCATTCGGTTCCCTTGTTCGGAGTCATCTTCTTAGTGGGGCTCTGGGTCTTCTCTTCTCAGCGGTGATTCTGTGTATGGCTTAGTGCGGCTCGCCCCTCTAAAGGTGACGTGCTCGGTGTCATCGATTTTCGAGGGGCATGTGGTGTTTCCCATCGATGACGAGGCTTGACCCCTACACAGTTTACCGGCTTGTACGGCGTGACCAGGTTCTTCAGCGGTTTCAAGTACCACTCACACCAGATCTACCTGAATTGTAGGGGGAGCCTTTGAGACTAAGTTTCTGTGAGTTTTTCAGATTTAATTTTGGTATTCTGTTGTTTGTGCAACGGGCTAGATCTGGATTTGGTTTGGTTCAACGTTGATGGTTCTTTTCTGTCATTTCCTGTTGGTTTCTTGCCTTCTCGGTGGAGCTTAGGAATTGGGGTTCTGGAAGGGTGGAAGGTTTTGGTGCTATTTAAGGTGTTGGAGGAGGTTTCACTTTTTATTTCTTTTGAATCAATGAAAGTTAATTTGGAATTGAGGAGGATTTTTGGTTTGTATTTTGTGTGTTCACTTCTGGCACTGCGGCCTTGGTCCTTGGGACATTGCATCCAGTTTATTTTTAAGGGATTGTTCTAGAAGATTTTCAGAGTAGGGCACGTTCTTCTTATCATTGCTATTCAAAATTGGAAATTTTTAGTGGGTATGGAATTTTCCATCGTTACCGGGCCCATGCATCCTTTCACGGGACAACTAGCCGAGTAGTGATGGGATGGTGGATACTGATCATATTGTTTTTATTGCTAGGGTGGGACTTTTCCTTACTTTTTAATTGGAATGTATTTGGTCTTGATGATCATGGATGTGGAGGTAGGGTTGTGTTTATATTTTTGATGTCATTCTGGTTTCCCACTTTGTCCTCAAAAGTTATTTTGAAATAAAAATTTAATTTCCAGTCAGTATATACAAGATTTTTCTAAAATCAAACAGGTCTTACCTAATCACATGATCATGAAAAAGTCTTTTATAATTATTTTCCAATATTTCTAGGGATTTTTGTGATATCGGGACACCTATTGAAAGGATTTCATATGATCCTAGATGACTTTTATAGGATATTCCATGAGACAAAGGTGGCTTTCTAGGATATTTCATGAGATCAAGTTAGTTATTGGGTGGGGGGGGGGGGCTATCATGATTAATTGTGATCACCTGAGGCATAAATCCCTATTCTAATTAAATCAACATATCTTCTCCTCACAAGAATATCTAGTCATTTGTATTTTTATTTTCTTGTTTATTTTACATGTAATGGGGTCTCATGATTTTGTATGAGTGTTGTAGAGGAAAATTACTCTCCTAGTTGGTGATGCATCACGTGACCAAAAAAGGGTTCTAATGTGATGTACGAGCATTGTCCTGAACAAAATATTTTGTTCATCTATGGAGTTTGAGGCATGTTAACATGTCCTTACACGGTATGATCAAAATGTCACCAGAGCTTCCATGGTGGCATGTAAACCACATGGGTGAATCAAATGAAGATTTATCACAAAAATATTCTACCATATTTTTCATATTTTAATCCATTATTTTACAATTATTTTTAAATGGTTATTAGGTGTATGCTATATGAAAAGTGACATGACTTAAAGAAGCTTAACTGGTAGCTAATATATGTTCAATGAGTGTCTTGAAAACCTTCAAAAGAACATGATAGTCTTGTAAAAGAGGATTCATGTGATCTTACAGCAGGTAATTCATTGTGCATTACCATTATTATGACATTACTAAGGTCATTAGGTCACGTGTACTTTTATTGGTCACATGATACATGGGTCTTGGATACCTTAACCTCATTTTATTTATAGTGGGAAAGAACTCCCATACTTTAGGTATTTATTCCCCTATGGATTTTCCAATGATCATTTGGTAGGCATCAACACCCCCCCACATGAGAAACATCCACAGAGATAGGGGTTGTTTTTGAGTAAAGTAAATTCTTACCTGTGGCTTTGGAACTATTTTTTGGGTAGGAGAATTACGGATAATTTCAGAGGTTGAAACCAAATATGTTGGTCAATTACACTTTTCAATTACCACAATTGAGTAGAGGCTCGTAGAGATCAAGTATTCTTCTGAGCACATGCTCTAATGGGCGTTTAATTTTACAACTTTTCCTTGGATCATATATTCTAGGGAGAAACATTGATATGTGGAGATTACTCCTCTAATATGTTTTCAATGAATGGAAATACCAAAATTTATATTGTTTTTCCCATTTTTCTTTCATTCATGATGTGTATGACATTTCACTAAAATGATGTTTATTGAATAACCCAAAATACCCACTCTTTGTATAATATCTATTAATCCTAAGTGACTTGATTTGAATTTTTAAATACTAATAGATTATACTCAAGAAATTCACATGAATTATCCCAAATATGAGTTTTCTTGTTGACATATCTTCTCTAGTTATCTTTATATTTCCTAATTCACAAAAGGATGTTTTGGGAATAATATCATTCCTAAAGGGAGAGCAAACCATATTTTCAAGATGTAAATTGACCATGTGAGAAAATATTATTTTTTATAAGGATATATGATAGGCCTCACAAGCTTTGTATCATTTTTATGCTTTCATATTCAATCATTTCCATATGTATTTTCGTATCTTTTAGATAATAACTTATATTTATTTTGTTTAGGGTCTTTTAGCTTGAACCCTTTATTACTGTAGTTTGGGGTATTTTAGTTCGATTCTTCTATTTTTATAGTCTAGATTATTTTAGTTACAACCTTCTATCACTTGTAATATCCATTTTATTAAGTTACATTCTCCATGAAGTTTATGTTAATGTTGTAAGGATGTCTTCAGTGCATTTTAACGTAATGCAGTAAAGATATATATTTGATGTTCTGTTTAACATCTTTCCACAAAGACTTTATTGATGAAGATGGAATATGGGGAAGACATGTCAGGGATGATCCAAAAAACTCTAGGATTTTGAGTTTTTCCATCGTATTTTTGGGGCTCATGAGGATTAGATCTCTTTTCCTACAAGGAGGATATACCACTAGTTGGTAAATCTAATCCCTTATGTGTTAAAATCATGGTAAAAAGAGGTTGTACCACTCATTTTCTAGTTTCATGGAATATTTATGAGGGTAATATTGTAGAGGGTGAACTACTAGGGATGTTGGGTTCACCTAGATTTTAGGAATATGGATGATTTAATTCATAACCCAAACATTTGAGTTAGTGATTATTAAATGGGTTAGACATGCTAAGAATGACCCCTAACACCATGAGGTGAGGGGTTCTACCATAATGTTTCTAGGGATCACCAGGAATGGGGTTCCTCTCCTATAATGATGGGTAACCTATGGTTGGAAGGTCAAATCCCTTATGCATAAAAATAATGGTCAATTATAGGTGTCCCCACCCTTTTCCACGGGCTATGAAATATTTATTAAGACCGAAGCAACAGGATGATGAAGTTGGGTATGGAGGAAATTTCATACAGGAAGGGTTCTAGCACCCTAGGTCTTTTTGGCTCTTAATTTTTGAATCATAGGCCCTATTCCATGTGGTATTGATTCAAGAGGTGTGGGACATCAAAATGTTAGGGAATGGAATGTGACATTCCTTCTTTGAGAAAGTGTACAAAACATAGAGGAGTAACATTGGGGATTTTGAATCCAATTGAATAGTTTGGTTATGGGGAATGTAAGTCTTGGTTTAAAGCATTGTGGTCATGATGATCACATGGGACAATCATACCCGGAATGAACCAGACCACTATGAGGTGATGAGCTATACCATGATGATGCCAGGGATTATAAGGATTTGTAATCCCTTTATATAGGGAAAATATTTCTATAGATGGTAGGTCTATGACTTTTATGTATCGATAGCATGGTCAAATAGAGAGATTTATTTATATTTTCAAGCTCCATGAAAGGTTTTTAGTGGCCCAAGGCACTCATACCATGAAGTGTAATTTATAGAGAATGTAATATTCAATAATAGTTTGATCACCCTTAATGTTGTGTCACCTCTTAGTGAACATGTTATCATAATGAGGAGATGTATCAATTCATTACTCTAGCTTTTTCCGGGACCAATGGGTTGCATGATCCTAGATTGGATTTTACTATGGATACAAACTAGGCCCTATGATATTTTTCCCTTATTCACTTATGCAATTTTTTTTCTAAACTCCAAAGATGAAGTGTTCATCAAGAGAGGAATTGAATTTTAATTAGTTCACCATTTATATGTTTTGATTATGAAACTTTTTGGGTCTCTTTCACTAGTAGTTTAAGGTCATTCATTATGGATCATCAAAGGATATAGTTTAAGGTCATATTACTTTGACTGACGTGTTGTTTATTTAAGGTCATGACACAAATGGATCTAATATAAGGGAAATGTTATAAAAGAGCCTAATTAGGATTCCAAGGGTCAAGAGAAGTCCAACATTCTTCTAATAATGTGATGAAAATTCTGTAAATCATGTCTTAAGGTTATTACATTATGAGTATTGATATGGAGAAATCATTCTAGGAATAGACCAAAACACAATAATGTGTTGGGTTCTTTCATAGTGGCGCTTGGGATCACATGGATCAAAAATCACATTTCATGAAATGATGAATTATGCTGAAGACCATTGATATATATACAGGATCCCAGATACATTCATAGTCAAAAAAAAGTTCTCTTGAAGGTGGATATCCTTTTCTGATGTCCATGTAAGGTTAGTAGTGAACAAATATGCTCAAGACATGAAGTGAGATCTATGAATTGTGGGGACTAAAATATTGGGGAAGTACCCCATGCATTATTTGAATGGAGTAAATTTTTTTTGATCCTTTATTAAGGGAATATTATATTTGATGGTCTATATATTTTAACATTATATAATAGGGAACTGTTTTTCATATTTTTTTAATTTATTATGATCATGAAATTTTCCTTGAAATTTGACATCATGAGGTAAAGATGTTTCTATTTCCTTGCAGTTTAACATCATACAGTAAGGAAATGTGGACCTACCTAAAAAATTGTGCAAGATATATTACATACACAAGAAATACATATGTAGATACAACTCATATATAGGAATTGTTAGATTATATAACTTTTCCATTTTTCAATTGGGGGGAGAATTTAATTTCATTGATAGTTGTAGCAAGACCCGATATTTGAGACTTAGGCATCCATACATATCTTGTGATGTTGGGAACTAATAAACACATAGTTCTTAATAAGACTTTTAGTTTAGCACCATTTTATAAGGATGTAGACTACTTGAAATTAAAAGGGAATGCAATATCTAGTCTTAGGAATGGATTTATGGGCATCACTATGTATTCTATAGTAATAAAAATCAAGCCACATTAAGTTCTTAAATAGGTTCCCTTTGCATAGGTCTAACCCGTATGTTGGGATGAAGTATTTTTATGTTTATTTGTTATGAATAGACTCAGGGATGAATATATAGGTTGGGATACATATTATATGATGATGGGAATTAAGTCACACCTAGTTCATTAATAGAAAACTCTCTATGAAGTTGTAACCCGTACTTGGTGGGGAGGGGGGCTGGGGTGTTTCCATTGATTACTATAGCTTCACCCAGAATTCGTGATCTACGAGTCACTATGTATCTTGTAATGATTGGAATTAGGCCAAACATATTTCTTTAATTGAGGTGTGGAAGGAGGATAAAACCAATAATAGTGGTTGTCAAAGGTGATTTCCATAAAAATTTGTAGCTTTACATCATGAAAGAGAAATAAACCAAGTAGTTTAACTTTATGCAGTGAGGACTTGTGATAATTCATTTTTAGTCTTGAATCATGGACCATTGTAATAGTATCATGAGATGATATTCCATGTTCATGTGGTTTAATCCCTTACAGAGATTTCAAATCTCATGTGAGCAATGACCAGTGTGAGAAACCAAGAATGAAATAGGTTCTTCATGACATAGTAGCAATTGGAGAAATGATAAAGGTATTTTGTGTCATATGGTGGTTGGGTTAGGATATGGGATCCAAGAGTCCCTATGTATCTCATTAAATTGACAAAAAATTCATATGTAGTTCTAAAAACCTATTTATTTTAATGTTATATGGAAAGGACCTCATCCATGCAGTTTAACATCTTGTAGTAAGGACAAGGGTCTCTTGAATGGAAAGATGAATAATGTTATGGCCGAACCTGATGATGGAGTTTTGGGTTTCAATACATATCCAGTGATGATATGAATCAATACACATATTGTTATTGGATTAATATATTCCCTATGTGGATCCGACTCTCACACATGGACATGGGTATTTCATCTATCTTTCACATAGACTGAACTCATGTGAAGTGAACCATCAGTGAGATGATGCTTCCCGTGCATTCTAATGTCATGTGGTGAGGATATATTCCTTGAAATTCAATGTCACATGGAAAATAAAAATGAAATTTTTTATTTTATTTTTTGTATTCTAGGAATAGCTCTGTACAATTTAACATCATGTGTTTATGAAATGTCTTTTATCGTCTACTATTATGCGACTAGGATGTGAGACAATTTACGATTTAAAAACTTACACCACAAACTTATTGTATATATTTTAGCATCATTATGTATTGATGAGAGACACGTAATGGATGCTATGAAAATTATTTATTATGAAATATTACATTGGTGGAGGGTGTGATATTTTCCCAATCCATTGTGTCCAGTGAGTAAGGTTTACCATGATAGACCTCATAAATGATATTAGGCAATTCCAATCTGGTTTAAAACTTTGGAGGCTTCTTTCATGGGTATCATTGGGGTTCTTAGAGACAATACCAATTATCCTTGAAATAATGAACAGAGTTATACCTTTTTATTGAAGGCATTTTTGATTTGATTATATTAGACATCAATGTTGTCCAATGTACACAACTAGTTTTCATCGATCCACTCCAACTCATCCAAATACTTTTGAAATTTATCATCATCAGAGGGTTTTCCAAAAATGTTTATTCTAAGTGAGGAAAATTGGAATTAAATGGGAAATACCACCTTGGTTCTGTACACTAATGAATATGGTGTTTCATGAGTAGCAAAACATGTGGTGGTACCGTAGGACCATAAATCACCAAGGAGCTTGTTCAGATTGAACATATTATCCCTATTTTACACATTTTAGAGTATTTTCTGTAGAATATTATTAAAGGCCTCTATTAATCAATTTACCACTACATGATATCATAATGAGTGACAAGAATCGATGCGGTGTTCCAGGTACAATTTCTTCTACTTCATAGAATAGGTGTTGGGGAAATTTTCCATTAATATTGTGTGAGGGGATCCAAACCTAGTGATGATTTGGCACTTTATGAAGTATATTATATTCTGTATCCAATATTACTTGATGGTTATTTCCTCAGACCATTTGTAGAAAACGTTGACAATAGTAAGGATTTATATAAACAATTTAACAGTGGATGGAGGTTATGATCCCACAACATCCATTCCTCATATGAAAAATGGCCATGAATATTAAGCTTTATGTTAAAATTCTAGAGGTTAACAGATGAATATTTCATGGGTCTGACATTCATGAAATTTACTAGTGAATTCTATATAGTTTTGTATCATGGTCTTTTAGAAGTAACCCGACCTCCTTATTTGGTGGGGAAACCTATTCCCAGACTGACAAGTGCTATAGAATACTACATGGAAATCTTCTATTATGGAGATAATATCACTTTTTTCTATGAATATGAGGAGGAAATTGTTGATTCATTTATTTTATATGTATTTTTTCTCATTTGGTCTATCCATAAGGGTAAAATTTTCTTTTATATGATGAATCTATTACATTTTGGCTCGATATGTGAGGAGAGTTCCATTTTGAAGATAACCAAATATGGGCTCTATCCATCTAGTGGTGAACATATGTTCATCACTCTTTGGGTGTTATTGACCTAATTGATTGGTTTTGTATCACAGATGGTGATTGATGAGACCATTCATCATTGTGTGATATAAAATATTGATTCATCCTGATTATAGTCATCAAAGACTATGGATTAATTAGCAATTGTGTCAGTGCGATTATTATACAATCTTGGGACATGATCAACATGGGATCAAAAGGGAAGTCTGCCGTTATTACTCTAACGTAGCTAGTGAGTGGGTCCACCTCTTACTTTTTTATAGGATATTCTCCATTGATCTTGTTTATCACTAGCTCTGAATCTCCTATGATATTTTAGTAGGCCATCTGTTTCTCTATGACCAGTTCTAAGTCCACAATGAGGGATTGGTATTTTATTTAATTATTTGTGAAACATTCAAATAATGAGATTGAGTAGGGAAAATTTTCATTTTCTTGATAAAAAAAATAAAATCCCTATAAAAACATGAGGGGGATTTATATTTTCCATCCTTTCACTGATAGGCCTTTGGGTGACACCATCAAATTCATCTCCCTTGTACATGGAGTTTTATAGGAATATAATACCTCTTCATCTAGATGTTCAGTGTCCATTAGTGTAATTTATGGGGATGAATGTGATTTGAGGAAATTAGTGAGGTATTTCCATTTCACCACCTTCAGTGACATGAACTGAATGTTGTATTTTTGTAGAATGATTACTCATAAGCTAGATTCCCAGTCAACATGAGATGAACAAGGATTTACTTGGGCAGATCAATATAAGAAACCAGATGGAATTCTTGGTAATGTAAGAAATTCTTCATATTTTTCACTGAAAATATAAGTATGTGATAGTTCTTCACAAAATAAGAGTATTGGGTATCAGTACCTAATATCATTTAGATAAGGTAGTAGAGACTACTCTCACTCCATGTATTTTTCATCTATGTGAGGAGGGAGGCATGCGAGTATTCCATGGTGACCATATATAAGATGATTTACTTTCTTTCCATTGCTGGATTCAGAATGGGTGGGTACAACAGCTAGAACTTGATAATTTCGATGCCTTATTGGTAGTCCATATCCCATTGATAAGAAATTACATTATTCATTATCTTAGTGAATGTTATAAATTTTCCTCCCATGTTGCCTATGAAAGGTTGAATGTAGGTGATATTTCCGTGGAGTCCCCTCTGTTTTTTGATACTCTTGGGGTTGAAATTACTAAAATAGAACTAGTATTTTATAGGTTGACCTCAATTCCATGAAGGTGTAAATAAATACAAAGGAATATCCCTTATGTTACTCTAAATGTTAAATTAACTAGATTCATCTTTAGAGTATTCTTTCAAATATTTTCATTGACGATTTGAATATATGTGATGTGATTTCCTCACATTTGGGATTTGACCACTAGGTCTTCAACATAACACTCCACTATTCTTCTAAATAAGGTATTGAAGATATTACACATGGTACATTGATATATAGATCCAACATACTTCCATAAAAAGGGAATGAAATGGTAGTAAGAGATCCCTTGGGGTGCTCTGTAGGTTGAAGATTCTTAAAAACCAGGGCCATCTTTATCTAATTGTACTATGAATATCTTTCCACGAAGGAAAGAGTTTTAAATAAAACAGTTTCATTGATGATGAGTTTTATGATAGACAATGGTACATTATCTTTTGGGTAGTATCAATTATGGTCTCTAAAATTGATGCAGATCCTAATCCACCCATTATTTTTAATGAAAATAATATTGTTGGTGAGTTATCTTGGTTATTTCACTTGTAAAATTTTCTTCCTTTATTGATTTTTTCAACTTCATTTTTTACATTGGTATCATGATATGTGTTCATCCTCCAATATACCTTCTTGAAGCCTCCATGGTTAGTAGTTAATCTGAGATAGTGCATAACCAGATCTGGGATAAGTGTGGGCATTTTGGTATAATTCTAAGAGAACACAGAACATTGTTGCTTTAGAATTGCGATGTACATCTCTTTATCCTAAAGAGGAATAGAATAACTAATCACTATTATCCATGTTTATTATTATATTCGTTTATTTACATGAATAATCTCATTAATGTTTGTGAAGACATTTTCCTTGAATATCGGAGGGGAATTCTTGAGGTTATCATCTTCTTCTTCCACCTCTGAGTCTTTGGAGGCATTTTAAAAATAATGTTAGAAATTAAGGGGCATCTCAATCACTGTTATGGTAAAAGAGGCTATAATAAAAATGAATTATCATCCCATACTTCCTGCTGATTTACTTTTACATTGTCACTTGGGATAAATTGATCTTTGAAATTTGAGATCATGTATATTTTCACAACTAGATTATAGAGAGAATATAGTCACTGTAGACCATACTCTAGGGATTTTTAGATGTGGAACCCAAGCCATTGTGTGTTGATACAAGTATATCATCATCTACCATTTAGATTTTGTCTTCAATTTTGTAGAAACCACCCTCAATATATGTGTATTTTCAAGTCTCAATGGGAAACTATCACCATATAGTATGCTGACCTTTCCATAGATGGGGTATTTCAAAAACCAATTGAATGTTGAAGTACCACCACATGGCTATAGATATAGGGACTTCAGATTGAGAAATTTTATGTGGTTGTTTTCTATATAAACATAAAATCGAAATTAGATGTTAGATTCATACACTGAGATTTGTTCTTGATCACCTAGAGAGGACTTTTCCCATGCTTATCACACCCCTAATTGGGCATATTCCTAAGAGAAAAATTCGATTTTTTATATTCTAAATTTTGGAGAGTTTGAATAAGTATGAGGTTGATATTATAACCATTTCAATCAAATACCATTAGATGTTGACTTTATCAAGTATACCTAAAACATATAGGGATCTGATGTGTCCTTAGACGATCGCTTCCTATTCCTACAATGTGAATAAGTTGACAACATGGAATTCTACTGGCATGGTATCCAATATGTAGACATCAGATACAACAACCTCATCCTTGAACTATTTTGGGATCTAGAGGGATTCAATGTGTTCCTACTTGAGTTATTAGGAAAGAAGAAGGACAATAAACATTGAGAGATTGGAAAGGACAACCACCAACTATTTCTGAAAGTCGCACTTTTTTCCATGGTTATCAATTTCTCAAAGTGGTGTCACTATTTATGTGTCTCAGAAGCTATGTCACCTAAATTATATAGTCCTAATACTTGTACAAAAGTGAAGGGAGAATATGATTCCAATGGCATAGTTTGTGGTAAGCTTCCCTGTCTTTGGAGCTGATCAGATAGTCACACACCCTCTAGGTAGTCATGTAAGATGACTGGGTTTGTATAACTATTGGAGGGTTCTTAGGAAACTCCATGTATCTGTTGGTATTATTGGATCACTTTCCCATGGTTTATAGCTATATATATTTCTTTTGTGGGGATATGACTGAAATAATGGGTCTGACTACGCCCATGTTGTTTTACGTATCCTCAGTTCCTATGCATGTATCCTTCTATTCCCTAATTGAGTGTGGGGAAATCATACTCAGGGGAATACTGATCATCAATGATGGGGTCTTCCAAATGTTTCTTTTTCACATAAACAAATATTATCTCTTTTTCTTATGAGGGTTCAATTTTATGGGATAGTTTTTATGGTTATGAGATCACACAAAAAAAATATGCAAGAGTAAGGGATTTAATTGGAGGTAGAAATAAATCTTCATCTTATATCACTTCATGTGTCTGATAGTCCCTACCACCCTCAAGAGACATATTTGATTTTACCTCCTTGGGGGGATTATTGTGGGTCTACAAAGTTTTTCTCTCAGAGATACATGATCTCAGTCAATATATCTTCGAGTATTAATATTGTTGAACTTCTATCTATGGCTGGAAAAAAATTTATTCCAATCAACCTATTCTTTTGGTTAGACAATGGTTATGTATGTCACATCCACTATGGATTTCTCCAAAATCACCTATCCAATGTCAACTATTCATCAGAAAAAGACATTGAAGAAGAAGTAATCCGAGATGTTATGACCCGACCTTCTATTCAAAGGTCAGTAGTCAGGATGATTAGTAAAATTGAAATCACTGGGATTCCTAGCTTGTAGTAGTTTTAGCAGGTTATTGTCGATGGATCGAAGAAAATAATCGAGGACTTGTTCATTTAAGAAATATTAGGACTTATTCATACATTACATAAATCACAAAAACCCTGGTCTCTTTTCACTTCAGTTCGATTTATATTTTTTGGTTGTTGTCACTTGATATGAGGCTTCAACAGATTCAGGACTAGCTTGGGTGTTTTGATAGACATTTCTACTGGTTTGAGAGTAATGGAAGTAGTTACTACCTTGTTGAGCCTTTTACTCTATGTTTATGGAATGTGAAAAGATTTTTCATGGGCTATATAAATAGAACCTCCAAAATGGTTTTCCATTTTTGTGAACTCATGAAACCCACCTGGATATTTCATTGGGATCAGATGTGTCTATAGCACAGCCCAAATATTTTTAGTGTATATTTCTAGTATATGTTCTTGTGAGAGAGGGACACTGAGTTAATAAGTTAAACACTTCCACAGTGTTATGATGTTATTCACTCTCTAAATTTCTTTTTTATTTAAGTTATTAAGGTTGATTATTGTCATTTTTCTCAATGTGGAGATAAAATTATAAAGTAATTGATGATAAATCTCTTTCCATCCTACAACGGATCCTTCTAGAAGGCTGATGTACCAAACAAATTTTGGATCTTTCAGAGTCTATTAAAAACACCCTAACGTGGTCACATCCTACAGATCTATAGGTCCCATCATTTGACTAAATCAAGATACAATGTAAGTGAAATGTTTTTTTCATTCTCCTACACTTTCAAAGGTAGAGAATTTAAGATTACCGAAATTGGGTGGGGTGAGACTGTTATCCACCCATTTAGGAGTTGGCATCTCCTCGGGCTATAAAGGTGCATGTCACCCTTCAAAATATTCCATTTGAGTATCCAGGTACTTGATGGAATTGAGAAATTATGAATGAATTGATATATAATACACCTCCCATCTATAGGGAGTGGGTGGGGCTTGATGAGGATTCTGTATTTTTTTCTTTTATTGACTCTCAATTCGTGTGAAGACTAAATGATTTTATTGGAATGGGGGATGTTGTTACTATAATGGAGCTAATTAATGATAATTTTTGACTTCCACATTTCTGTATAAAGGATGGATCAATATAGAGAGAATATGACACTCAGATACCAATTTTGTAGGCAGATCTACTATTTATAGCTCAATTGGAGGAGGAATATTCACATCTGTCTAAAAACAATACCTAGTGGGAATGTTTCCTCTAAGTAGATCCATGTTGAGTAGTTATAGATTTTGAATCTTGTTATCATATTATGACATTATTCTTCCATGGAAGGAACATATACTCTTCAGGGTGGTGATTGAGATATATCTACACAATTAAAATTATCATTGGAAGTGTTCTACCAAATAGTGGGAAAATAAATATTTGAAAGTTCCATTTTTGAATCCTCTTCTAGTTATAGGTACGTGAAACCATAGTGGGTGTTTCCAAATCCTTATATTGGTGTATGTGTTCCAAATTCCATCCCTCTTCATCTACATCACAATCTACATAATCTATCATATTGATGGTGATGACATTCAGAGAGCTATATTAGGAAATCTTTGTTGTCCCATTACATTAAATATAATATGATGATTATACTCCTCCTCCATTAGGGTAATTTCTACAACCCTTATACATATTGGTCCATTTTATATTGAGTCCCTTTTGGAGTTTGATTTCTTTCATCATAATCTCATCACATCTATGCCTATGAGTAGTGACCTTGAGAGAGTTTTCATTCATGATTGTCGAATGATCCCTGAATAGTATTGTTTTGTCTTATAGTGAGAGGAATGGATGAGATTTAGACCATCAATATTTACCTCCCAAACTAGAGAATATTTATTCTATCTATGGTTATGATGATGAAAATTCTCTTACACCTGTATTATAGAGACTATTTGGGGCCACAATTGGATTTTATAGATCATGTTGTTAAATATATGAAACTTCTAGTTAAGGATTTGATGATTCATGGGACATTAATCACAATAGAAATTACCCGATCCCATTAGGTCATGGTTGATCTATAACCACAATTTATTTCTCCTATATTCTATTAGGGGATGATGAACATTGTAATAGTGATTTTATAAAAATTCCCCCATCCCAATGAGAAAGGGGGTTTGTTTTCACCTATTGACAACATGTCCCGAATCCTTTTTTTAATTGACAATCAGAGAGGTGGAGGCAGTGGTTGATATTCCCCTAACATGGAAGGACAGGTTCACTCTTGGACGGATTGTACAATAACCTACTTGAGCTGGCACAACTATGATCATGTAGAAGAAGAGTACAATGGTCTCCCTTGATTGGATTTAGTTTCTATATGATGTTGTCTAGTTAGTCTCAACTTCAACTACCATGTCTAAAATGTGTTTCTATTGTTTCTAAGGGACTAGTTCATTTATCCATGGGTTATACTATCCCAGTATATATAATATATTGGAACCATTGAAGAGGGGGTATTCTATTATAGTGTCCAACTAGCTCGTGTGTTACTTATCCCCCTAATCTTTCCAAAGACTATGACATTATAAGATGCCATATCTGAGGGGATCTCTTATTCCATAATTTTGTAGAATTGTAACACTACATTTTTTCTCCATCATCAAATTTAGATGCAAGATGTGGATTCCAAGATTAACTACCAATGAGTTGTGATGCAATGGCAGAAGACGTGTTGTATATTTGGGATGTGATTTTCTAGTTTTGGATCCCATTCTATGGAGATAGAAGTGAGTTCAAGATAAAAATACATTATCTTGATGTTCTGAAGTTGAAAATCGTATCCTAGATAAGGTTGGTGTCTATTCTTTATTCGGTGACTAGTTTCCCAAATATTTTTTCATAGATAAGGTATGCACTCCTTTTCTAGGTTATTCGGGATCTTATAGTTAAAAGTGTAGAGCAGCCCGATCATCGTGGGGAGGTTGTTTCTAGATAACTCTCTACATATATCAAATTCAGCCTCCTCTTATCCATAAATAAATGCCTATATATGATCATAACATAGAAGGTTCTTCTTGGGGGTACCTATGGACCATATTTGAGTGTTGTTGGAAGTTGATGCGGAACTATATGTGATTGAACCAAATGTTTCAATCTCCTCTCAATACAAAGGCTTCTAATCTTTTAACACCTCTCTCTACAGAGGTGTCTACGAAATGGTATGATTTCCTTGTCCATGGGAGATATCACCATGGGGAGGTTGACCATGAGGAATTTCATAAGTAGAGTTCATGTGATTCTTCTCTATACTACCATGAGGAGTAATATCATAGTAATGCTCTTCTTCTACTTCAGTTGAAGAATCAATAGACCCTTGGAGTGCTGAGAATGTGTCTCAAACAACCTCAAGGACACTAGAATTTAAAATACTAGGTATATGAGCCTCATTTTATGTCATGTTTGGAGTATGATGATCTATATTCTTGAATTTTACAGGGATATAAACATGTTTTATGGTTGTTTTTGGACCATGTTGATAACTATATCATGCTGTAGGAGTATGATCCTGCTTATGAGAACCTGCTTGAATATTCCAATGATATTATTAATTTATTGAAAATAACATGAGCCTTTCTTAAGGAATCATTCATTTTCCTTTGGAGAGCCTTAGTTATAACAAGATTATGAGAACAATTCTGAGCCTTTAGAATATGCGAATGGTCTTTTTCTATAGAGATAAGAGTCAATCTTGAGCTATATATAGATCTCACTTTGTGATCCCTGATTGGAATGTTAATTTTATCACAATTTTAATTTGCATTACCTATTAGAATATGATGATAGGCATCTAAAATGGGATAAATAATAAGATCCTCCTTCTATATGGCCTCAGAAGAATGCTGGTGTAGTCATTCACTAGTGGTTGTAGGAATTTATGCATTTTTTCTATGATCTATTTGAATATTCTAAGTTGATTCACTAATCAAAATATGAGTCCATCCCAAGGCTTGTGTCACTCTCACTTGGAGAGACTCTGTAAAAATAGGTGTATGAACCTAATCATAAACCTTTGGAGGATTCCTTCAGTCTTTTTTTGATAGGAATATGGGCATATCCCAAGGCATCTGATAATCACACTTGGTGAACCCCAGTCAGAACGAGTATAGGGGACTGATCATGTGACTTTAGAATATGCTACCAATTTTTTCTAACAATAATGTGCCACTATCCAATGTCATGTTCCGCTCTCAGATGGTGAGACCTAGTGAGTACGAGAATATGATACTCATTTTACACCTTGTTTTTTATTGGAATATGCCAAAAATTCCCATAGATGGAATCAATAATTTATGATTTCTCCAAATAAACCACATATTAATAATAATCAAAGTGTTTTGAATCCCTAGATATAAGGATATTAATATTATACTTTACCTGTATCTTTACTAATGTTAGAATATCCCAGTGGAGTTCTTCAGTTGTAGCTAATATGTAATGACACTTCATCAAAGTGTGCACTTTAATTTATACTGGTATATTTTCTTTCACCATTATGTACTAGAAGATATCTTAATTTGAAGAAGGTAATTGAGACCACTTATTTAATTTTTGGGACACTAAAATATGATGATGCGATTAATATATGGGGGTTGGAATATATGATTCCCCCATGCTCACTGACGAGATATACCCATCTCTTTCTTTCTCGTGAGTAAGGACATGATCCTGCTGGATGGTTATCATCAGAATGTTATAACATCCCTAATTGGATTACCATCAAAATCGTAGCAAGATCGGTGGGTGACATGACCTCAAGCACATCTCCCCATATGCCAGAGTTTATCGACAATAATTGAGGGTATTAGGAGGTGATACTGAGGATAATATACCCTCTTATCGGAGATGCATAATTGTATTATTAGATAATAAAAAATAAATAGTAGTAAAATTAGTTAATAATAAATGAAGTAAAATAATAGAAGATATATAATAACAATTTTATAAAAGTTTATAATGCCAGTTTTTACAGTTGATGAATTCATTTCATGGTAATGATACATAACTGAATGTAGTAAAAATATAACAGTCATTTAAATATAGAAAAAATACAGGAATCAAATTAGGAAAATAATTTCAAAATCCAATGGTGATCTTCAAGAGTATATTGAGTTCTAGCTTAGTCCTTTGCTCTAAAATACATGTACTAGAATGCAACAACAACCACAGTTAAATTCCTTATAAACAAGAGGGTCTTCTTGGGTACCCCAACATAATGGCCACTTGAGCAGGGTGTGAGATATAAATATCAATAGTCCAGAACCTATCGTGTCTAGCCTAATCTATACATTTCAATACAAATTAAATAGTTTGTAGGTATACCATAATAACCACAAAGTGAAATCAATAATTAAGTGCATGTATAGGTTCTTGTAGAGACCCGAAGCTTGACGTACATGGACATTACATTACTTTTGCGGAATACTTAGTACATAACACACACACACACACAATGATCGTAATAGTTTAGTGTCTTTGGAAACTCGGAATATAATCTTCTAATCGTGGTGAAAGATCTTCAACATCTCCCATAAAGATCTTCATTTTTTTTACCTAAAACCTTTATTTATATCCTGGGGAAAAGAAAACATAAAAGGGTGAGCTCAAATGCTCAGTAAGGGTAAACAAAAGAAATATCAATCACATCATATTCATAAGAACATAACATTTTGGAAATCTTAACCTGCAAAAGAGAGAATAATTTCATAACATGGGATAAATCATATTAGTGAAATGAAATCCTAATAATCATAACTTAAAACATGAAACTTTGTGGCATACACACATAATGATAGAGAATCATTTCTTATTAGTCAAGACGCATTGCCAAGACTATCTTAGTAGACAAAGTCCATTTCTAAACTGAGTCACCCTCATTTCAGTCCTGTTTCACTAAACCAGTATAACCTACCATTCCATCCATGTCTATCTCATGAGATATAAAATCTTTACCCAATGCATTGGAGGGAGATATAGGTCCCACCCATCTCATAATGATACCATTATTACGTGTGCCACAAAATCATAAATCATACATCATTGCATAACCCATGTAATAAAAATGGGAATCCTAAACATCGTGACATCATAAAACAATTCATATAAAAGAATTCATAAAAATAGTTCCATCACAATATAATCAAATCAATGTAATAATAGGGATAACAACAGAACCCATTATTAACTTAGATGGAAAATAATTTTGATAAAACACTTGAACTCCATTCTTGAGGAAAATATCCTTTCTACTTCAAAAAAACTTTTCCTTTCATAACATGTCATACAATTCTAAACTAAAAGAATTTGATTTAAAATAAACTTGAAAACTTTTAAAGGAAGCTTCTTGGAAATAATGTTTTAAAAATCCATTCATGCCGTATAAGTTAAAAAAAACATTCTTCGTACTTTTGTCAGAAAAGTAAAAAAGTACCTTGTACGAAAAACGACAAAAGATTCATTTCATATCCTTTACTAAAAACTCACCGAAGGGTAAAATTGGATTTAAAAAATTGTAGGTGGATGGAAATAATATTACATATTCAAGAAACATGGATGTGGAAGATAAAATACACCCCAGTAAATACTAAAGTATAAATAATCTCGGATAAAAATGAGATTGTGATATTTCCCTTAACTTAGGTTTGATATGCTTTGTACGTATCCGAACCTCCTGTATAATGATTTAAATAATGTTATTGACTTATTATAGAATCATACTTATTTTTATGATATCATAAATGGTCATATTCTTAGCTTCTTAGTAGTAATATTTCATTGCCACTTGTTATTCGGGTGTTTATAACTTTTTGTTCTTATGCGTGTTTTGTCGAATAAATTCTTATTATTCTCTTTACGTTATAGATACCTCATTTCCAGAATGGTATTAGTGTAATATATATCATATTAATTCATTAAAATCATTTATATAATCATTATGAAATGAAGATCATGTAGAACGAGTCGCATCACATCGTGGAGACGGTATTCCGTACGTACGCACGAGTGATGATATCATTCCTATGATCATGGAATTGTATTGGAGTGTATGTATACTATCTCAGAATCAGTATCACTTTATAATAGTAATATATAGTCATTATTTACACCATTATACCTATCCAAGTAAGGTGGTGGTGGAAAATAGATTACACCACGGCGTGGAGACAGTATTCCGTACGTATGCACGCGCGGTGATTTCTTTTTCCGTAGGATGGATAGATGGTGAAATAGGGCTGTTTAATACTTATAATAACATATCATTATATGATTGATACTGATGTTATTACTTCATAATGAAACAACTAAAGAAGACGAAGTGGAAGAAGAAATAAAGATGAAAGAATCGGTAACGGACATTACCTCTTCTTTGAAGTGCTTCTTTGAGACCTCCTTTTAGGGTACTAAAATAGGTCTTTGAAAAAGACCAGGACCTCTAGGATGTTTCTAGGGAAGTGGAGAGGATAAATTGGCAGGGGATGGACGAGCTTGAAGGCTCAAAGTGGTGTGAGGAAGAGGGGGAGGAGGTGCCCTTTTATAAGGGAGGAGAGGGGTACCTTTGGAAAACTAAAAATATTATTTTATTATAAAGCCAAATTCGATTTTAAATAGCTCCAAATTGATTTATTCAGAAGCTAAGGTGGGGATGGGTCGAAATACTCTCATCAAATAGAATTTATACAAGTTTAAGTTCCTATTTTAACCTTATCATTTAGATTTAACATTAAGTTAAATAATTTTACTTTTACGGTGTCTTCTTGTGTTCTTACAATATAAGGTTAATAAACTTACTATATCAAGCCAAAAGAACCCCAAGTTGTTTATTATTAATATAAATAACCTTATCTAAGTCATTTGGCTGAACCTTAGATTTTTAGTAATAAAATAACAATTAATAATATAATATTTGTTTTAAAAACTATTTTATGTCAATTTTGACATTATTTAGTAATTGATTTTTGTGAAAATCATAACAGAATGATAACTTCAAAAAAAGTTAATTAGATCCATAATAACATGTCATATTAACCTATAAAATTATTGTAATTCATAAAAAGTCTCAGATTACATTTATTTGGGTATTTATAACATCAATTATGTCAATATTTCATTAATAAGATAATTACTGCATCATCGTTGTGTCATAAATAAATTAAATTATTTAATGTCTAGAAATTATAAATAAAATACCATTATGTTGGAAATATTTTTAGAATTCTAATGAATATTTATAGTTGAATTTATATTATGTATAACCCCATATTAAAAATGGTTTACTTATTGAACTTTGATTTTAACTATTTTAACCCTTCTTTAAATAATTTAATAATAAATGTCCTAATCTAATCCAAGTGGGCCTAAATGGTCATATTTTATTAATAAGGTTGTTTTTGGTCGAATTACACTTATCCAATTGAATTAGGACATGTGTTAGGGTAATAATAATATCATTTTTACCCTTAATTACCCTATTTACTTTTAACCGTGGTAAAAAAAGTAAAAAGTTACTGTTCACCAAAAATTATTTTCATCTCATTGAACCACATTTTACTTACTAACATCAACCGTGTCTCTCGGATATTTGAAATTCCACTCACAGAAGCGGTAAAATTAAGTTTTATGAAAATTCATTTTTTTAACTACCACTTAGTGATTTCAACATTCATCAAAAAATGAAAGTTTCCAGAAAAGTACCAAAAATTAGGCCTCAGCTATATTAGATATTATGAACTCAAAAATGATGTCTATTTTACCAAATTCAAAACATATCAGTTGCATTAATTGATTTAAAAATTAATTCCCGTCGTCAAAACAAATAGCGTGTTCTTAAGAGATAATAACTATCAAAAGATTGACACTTGTTTATGTCTAGTTTAAATGTGAAATTACATCCAATGACCAAAATTGTATTAAATTGTAAAAATATATTCTAAATATACTTTAAAACCACTAAAATTAATAATTTATCACTATTAATATTTTTGATTAAAAAAGTTTTTTTTAATTAAAATTTAGTAATTTCCACTATTCATCAAAATATGAAAGTTATCCGAAAATTACCAAAATTTCACCTTAAGATAATTTCGATATTCTGAATCCAAAAATGAAGTGCATTTTGAAAAATAAAATTTACAAAATTTCAAAAAGTGGTTATTACTATTCATAACGGCTAGTTTTAATACTATTTTAACAGCATATCGTTGTTTAGCGAAACATGGTGTTGCGTACAACACACGCTATCATGGAAGGTCGCGATTGCATGTAAGTAAAGCCAGGTCAAAGATGCGTGTTGTGAAAGCTCCTTTTGGTGTAGCGTACAAAAAAAGACATTAATGAAATTAATATTTTTCATAAAATCTCGGGATGTTACATTCTACCCCCCTTAAAATGAATTTCGGCCTCAAAATTCGTAGGGGTTATAAATAGTTTAGTATTCGAAAGTTTCTTTGATAGAAACCCACATCGTAAAAAGGAATAACAAAACAAATATTTAAAAACAAAAGTATCAAATGTAATGGTTACCCAAATAAACTAATCACTGGGTTTCCACATAGGTGAAAATATGGATATGGAAGAGAAATCTAACCATCATGTTTTGATGGAGAGTGGTAGAGAACATGGCTATGGAAAAGCCAGCAATTACAAAGCCATAAATTTGTGACGATCTAAGGTACCATCTGATTCATCAGATATAAGAGCACTAGGACAACATTTTTGGTTTTCAATATCGTTTCCCTAAAGTTGATGAAATTGGAATTAGAAGAAATACTTTCATGATTTCGGTATAGTCTCACCGTTGGTCGTTCTTTTGACAATTTCCACTTCATATCTTAAAGAAATGAAGTTGAATTTGTCATTCGTGATGTGTTAGCAGATCATGTGATAGAATGATGGGTCATTCCATCTGTCTCAAACAAAAAGTTAGAAAAGTTATCAAAAAATACATAAGTCCATCTATAGTGATATGAATCATATATGGTTCCTAAAATGGACTTATACTCCATATATCATACTACTTAATATAATAAAACTAATATATACTAAACAGGGACTTCCTGTAGGCCAGTGGTAGGGGATAAAGGCCAGTCACACTTCGGTTGTGGGTTCGATTCCCTCAGCCTTGTCCGACGCGATGGGTTGTCGCCTGTCCTGCAGGTTGTCCTTTTTCTAAAGCTATATTACTATAACATCCCATCAACAATATCAAAAAAGTTTTATCCTTAAACAATACTAACTTATGTCCAATATAATCCATTCCAATCTTTAGGCTTATCTAAACTACTTCGGTCCAAGCTCATAGTATAAAGAAAATGATTACTTGAAATATTGTTAACCAAGCATGTGAATACCATCATTTATCTCCCATATATCTTGTTGGTCACATTCCCATCATTCAAAGGCCTTAATAATGTATTCTCTTGAATACCCATTGAACATAAGTGAAAACATGAATGCAGTTAAAAGTTAACACTTTCCACATACCAAAATCCAAAAATTCTATATACTCAAACCATGATATAACCTTCTCCTTATATCGGTCATGAGCTCATGAATACTCTCAAACATTTAATTTTATCCTTATCCCTTCATTATGCGCATATCAACTATATTCCAAAAATATCTGAATAACCTTTCATGGATACTGGTACCATTAATCATACACTTTCAAAACTCAAGGAAAGACAACAGTGTAACAATCCTTAGATGTCTCTTTATTCCATAGTACCATGAGATTACTTATACAAAATTACACATGATAAACATGTAATCATTCCACTACATTCTTAAACCATTGGACGAGCATCAATAATTCTTTCATCTCACATATCATTTGTAGTTTCTTCATCATCATCAACATAAATACTACTCATACGGCCATACTGATTCTCTTCATGAGACTTTCCATTAGGGCATTGGTTTGCATAATGCCCATACATTCCACATTTAAAACATTTAACCATTGTTGATGTCATAGAAATACCATTATCCTCATCCCTGGTGTTAACTGAACCTTTTCCTTTGCAATTACTGGCTTTGTGTCCTTCTTTTCCACACCCAAAGCATCTTCCAGTTCCTTTGCAACATTCTCCTTTATGCCTCTTCCCACATGATTTACATAGGGGAAATTGAACTTTCTTTCCTCTATGATCATCATGAAACTCCATCTTTCTCTTATTAGCCGAGTCAGGAAACTTACCAAATTTTACTTTATTGATCATATTATGAGATTGCTGATTTGGCATAATAATGATGTTTGGACTTCTAAATCCCATTTCATTTGGTTGCTCATGAAGAATATCATTCCATTGTCCATCATATCCTCCATTATCGTGAATCATCCTGTTTCCATCAATTTTCTAAAACCCAAAAAGAATAGTGTGAGAGGAAAAAATCATAATAAAGGGGGAGTAACTTCAATATCTAACATCTTTGGTTTAATCTAATATCGTTACTATAGTTCTAGGACTATATCCTATACGTATACTTATCCTTAGGGACATCCCTAGACATACCTTATAAATATATCTAGGGATCTCACTAACGTTTTGGCATCCTAGTTTCCAAAGGTTGACTAAACTTTTCCTTTGATACCAACTGTAGAGACCCGAAGCTTGACGTACATGGACATTACATTACTTTTGCAGAATACTTAGTACATAACAAACACACACACATAAGGATCGTAATAGTTTAGTGTCTTCGGAAACTCGGAATATAATCTTCTAATCGTGGTGAAAGATCTTCAACATCTCCCATAAAGATCTTCCTTTTTTTACCTAAAACATTTCTTTATATCCTGGGGAAATGAAAACATAAAAGGGTGAGCTCAAATGCTCAGTAAGGGTAAACAAAAGAAATATCAATCACATCATATTCATAAGAACATAACATTTTGGAAATCTTAACCTGCAAAAGAGTGCATAATTTCATAACATGGGATAAATCATAGTAGTGAAATGAAATTCCAATAATCATAACATAAAACATGAAACTTTGTGGCATACACACATAATCATATAGAATCATTTCTTATTAGTCAAGACTCATTGCCAAGACTATCTTAGAGGACAAAGTCCATTTCTGAACCGAGTCACCCTCGTTTCAGTCCTGTTTCACTGAACCGGTATAACCTACAATTCCAGCCATGTCTATCTCACGAGATATAAAATCTTTAACCAATGCATTGGAGGGAGATATATGTCCCACCCATCTCATAATGATACCATTCTTATGTGTGCCACAAAATCATAAATCATACATCATTGCATAACCCATGTAATAAAAATGGGAATCTTAAACATCGTGAAATCATCAAACAATTCATATACAGGAATTCATAAAAATAATTACATCACAACATAATCAAATCAATGTAATAATAGGAATAAAAATAGAACCCTTTATTATCTTAGATGGAAAATAATTTTGATAAAATACTTGAACTCCATTCTTGAGGAAAATATCCTTTCTACTTCAAAAAAACATTTCCTTTCATAACATGTCATAAAATTATAAACTAAAAGAAGTTGATTAAAAATAAAAATGAAAACTTGTAAAGGAAGCTTCTTGTAAATAATGTTTTAAAAATCCATTCATGCCGTATAAGTTAAAAAAAACATTCTTCGTACTTTTGTCGAAAATGTCAAAAAGTACCTCGTACGAAAAACGACAAAAGATTCCTTTTATATCCTTTACTAAAAACTCACCGAAGGGTAAAATTGGATTTAAACAATTGTAGGTGGATGGAAATAATATTACATATTCAGGAAACATGGATGTGGATGATAAAATACACCCCAGTAAATACTAAAGTATAAACAATCTCAGATAAAAATGAGATTGTGATATTTCCCTTAACATAGGTCCGATATGATTTGTACGTGTCCAAACCTCCTGTATAATGAATTAAATAATGTTATTGACTTATTATATAATCATACTTATTTTTATGATATCATATATGGTCATATTCTTAGCATCTTAGTAGTAATATTTCATTTCTACTTGTTATTCGGGTGTTTATAACTTTTTGTTCTTATGCGTGTTTTGTCGAATAAATTCTTATTCTTCTCTTTAGGTTATACATACCTCATTTCCAGAATGGTATTAGTGTAATATATATCAGATTCATTCATTCAATTCATTTATATAATCATTATTAAATGAAGATCAGGTAGAACGAGTCGCATCACATCGTGGAGACGATATTCCGTACGTACGCACGAGTGATGATATCGTTCCTATGATCGTAGAATTGTATTGGAGTGTATGTATACTATTTCAGAATCCGTATCACTTTATAATAGTCATATATAGTCATTATATAAACCATTATACCCATCCAAGTAAGGTGGTGGTGGAAAATAGATTACACCACGGCGTGGAGACGGTATTCCGTACGTACGCACGCGCAGTGATTTCTTTTTCCGTAGGATGGATAAATGGTGAAATAGGGTTGTTTCATACTTATAATAACATATCAGTATATGAGTGATACTGATGTTACTACTACATAATGAAACAACTAAATAAGAAGAAGTGGAAGAAGAAATAAAGATGAAAGAATCGGTAACGAACATTACCTCTTCTTTGAAGTGCTTCTTTGAGACCTCATTTTAGGGTACTAAAATAGGTCTTTAAAGAAGACCAGAACCTCTAGGATGTTTCTAGGGAAGTGGAGAGGAGAAATTGGCAGGGTTTGGACGAGCTTGAAGGCTCAAAGTGGTGTGAGGAAGAGGGGGAGGAGATGCCCTTTTATAAGGGAGGAGAGGGGTACCTTTGGAAAACTAAAAATATTATTTTATTATAAAGCCAAATTCGGTTTTAAATAGCTCCAAATTGATTTATTTCGAAGCTAAAGTGGGAGTGGGTCTCAAGCCTCTCATCCAATAGAATTTAGACAAGTTTAGGTTCCTATTTTAACCTTATCATTTAGATTTAACATTAAGTTAAATAATTTTACTTTTACGGTGTCTTCGTGTGTTCTTACACTATAAGGTTAATAAACTTACTATATCAATCCAAACGAACCCCAAGTTGTTTATTATTAATATACATAACCATATCTAAGTCATTTGTCCGATCCTTAGATTTTTAAGAATAAAATAACAATTAATAATATAATATTTGTTTTAAAAACAATTTTATGTCAATTTTGACACTATTTAGTAATTGATTTTTGTGAAAATCATAACAGAATGATAACTTCGAAAAAAGTTAATTAAATAAATAATAACATGTCATATTAACCTAGAAAATTATTGTAATTCACAAAAAGTCTCAAATTACATTTATTTGGGTATTTATAACATTAATTATGTCAATATTTTATTAATAAGATAATTACTGCATCATTGTTGTGTCATAAATAAATTAACTTATTTAATGTCTAAAAATTATAAATAAAATACCATTATGTTTGAAATCGTTTTAGCTTTCTAATGAATATTTATAGTCGAATTTATATTATGTATAACCCCATATTAAAAATGGTTTACTAATTGAACTTTGAATTTAACTATTTTAACCCTTCTTTAAATAAATTAATAATAAATGTACTAATCTAATCCAAGTGGGCCTAAATGGTCATATTTTATTCTTAAGGTTGTTTTTGGTCGAATTAAACTTATCCAATAGAATCAGGACTTGTGTTAGGGTAATAATAATATCATTTTTACCCTTAATTACCCTATTTACTTTTAACCTTGGTAAAAAAAAGTAAAAAGTTACTATTCACCAAAAATTATTTTCATCTCATTGAACCACATTTTACTTATTAACATCAACCGTGTCCGTAGGATTTTTGAAATTCCACTCCAAGAAGCGGTAAAATTAAGTTTTATGAAAAATTCATTTTTTTAACTACCACTTAGTGGTTTCACTATTCATCAAAAAATGAAAGTTTCCAGAAAATACCAAAAATTAGGCCTAAGATATATTTGATATTATGAACTCAAAAATGATGTCTATTTTACCAAATTCAAAACATATCAGTTGCATTAATTAATTTAAAAATTAATTCTCGTCGTCAAAACAAATAGCGTGTTTTTAAGAGATAATAACTATCAAAAGATTGACACTTGTTTATGTCTGGTTTAAATGTGAAATTACATCCAATGACCTACACTGTATTAAATTGTAAAAATATATTCTAAATATACTTTAAAACCACTAAAATTAATAATTTATCACTATTAATTATTTTGATTAAAAAAGTTGTTTTTAATTAAAATTTAGTAATTTCCACTATTCATCAAAATATGAAAGTTATCCGAAAATTACCAAAATTTCACCCTAAGCTAATTTTTATATTCCGAATCCAAAAATGAAGTGAATTTTGAAAAATAAAATTTACAAAATTTCAAAAAGTGGTTATTACTATTCATAACGGGGAGTTTTAATAATATTTTAATAGCATATCGTTGTTTAGCGAAACTTGGTGTTGCATACAACACACGCTATCGTGGAAGGTCGCGATTGCGTGTAATTCAATACAGGTCAAAGATGCGTGTTGTGAAAGCTCCTTTTGGTGTAGCGTACAACACAAGACATTAATGAAATTAATATTTTTTATAAAATCTCGGGATGTTACAGTTCTAATGTAAAAGGATCATAGAGTCACCATGCTCATCATACCTCCCTTATCATCATTCCCAGTATTGATGTAATGGAGCATAGAGTTTCCATGTTCATCAGAACTCCCTTACCATCATTTGCAACACCGATGTAAAGAAGAGTTGAGTCAGCATCATCATCAGTTCGCCTTGTCATCATTTTTAACACCGATGTAAAGGAGTGTAGAGTTTCCATGCTCATCAGAATGTTCAATTTCATTGAAACCACTACATTTCAAAAGAATATCTTCTTAAGGCATATATAATGGGTGTGGTCTTACCATCCCAAGGTATCATCTCATTTCAAAACCATTTGATCCATTTCAAATAAAATCATTCCATTTGGTGTGATCCACCTACTCAAATAATCCCTCTCTATTTACCTTAACATGAAAAATTGATTTAAGATAAATGAGCCAAGGATGATGACATGGAAATTTTATTCAAATAATTAAACTATCTTAGTTAAGCCATCCAAATTAAATTCATTCACCTTAACTAATTCAAGAACTCAATAACAACACGGAAATGCCAATTATAATTTCTAAGGTTCAAATTTCAAAGAAAAAGGTCCGAGAAAAAAAATCAAATGCTCAATTGGTATATTACAAATACAAGGGGTCCATACACCGATGGGGTTTCTTGGCTTCCTTGAACACACATGAGACAATGGCCACTTCATTTTAAAGACAATCCATTCAGTTTATAAATTAAGCTAAAGTCCTAAATATTCTATTTATCAATTATAGTTTCAAACCATAAGAAACAAAAATTCAAAAAGCCAAGAATAAGAGTATACTCACTATTTTTTATCTTAAAGACAATACACCTTCGTTGGTTGTGTTTTATTATAAAATCATGCCATTTCTTATCAAACAATTATTTATCACATTTAAAATTTAAATCATGAAACACACTACAATCCCATTTAAGAGGAATTTATTAAAAATACCATATTGAAGAAATTAAAAACTAAGTATTGTGTTATAATTAAATTAATTAATGCATTAATATAAATAATGTGAAAAGGAATGGGACCCTACCTCAAGAAGTAGACCTAGCCGAACACTCAGAACTTGAAAAATTTAACGACAACCACCCGAAACTTATCCATAATTTCACACACATACCTTCATATATATATATATGACTTATCCCAATGCACATATTCTCCTATCCATGAGGCAATTCTTACATTATATATATATATATATATATATTACATACCTAAGTATTTGATCACAAGTCCTCAATGATAATAAAAAATTACTATAAAAGATACCCAGACCCAAAAAACAATATAATTAAGAAACGAGGGGATGTTGATGAAACATTACCTTAAGATGATTACAGTAAAGAAAAATTTACTAATCTGATTTACCATCAGTGGAGGATGTCAGAATACACATAATGGGGTCCTGCGAGACCGTTCCCAAACCCTATCTTTGAAGGAAAATTGAAAATCCATTAACCCCAAACCCTAAGGTTTCAGAAATACTACAATGGTTTCTAAAAGAGTATAAAACTACCAATTAAATGGTGTATGAAGAAGGATATATGATTACCTTGTATATTCAAGAGAGAATCACACAAAATCAAAAACAATCGATGATCAAATGAGGAGCTAACAGAGGGGTTTACGTTGGGAGACCAATAGGAAACCCTAGGGGGTGTGTCAGGAAAAATGGAGGGGGAGATGGGTAGGTTTGGTTTAAATTTTATTTCATTTTATTTTAATAAAAATAATTGATTTTTTTAAATAGTTCATCATGCAGGGTTTGGGTATTAAGGTTTGGATAATCATGTGCAAACCATGCACCCTCTACTTGGAACCTAGAGAATCCCACACTATTTGTCCAAAATGGTTATCCTAACAATGTGAAAACCATGTGGTGAATAATGTAGAGGTACTACATTAGTGTAACTACCCAAGTGGAATAGGTTCACTATTTGGAAAAACTTGCGTTGTCCATGCGAACAACACTTTACCAACCACAATATGTCATATGGTTTCCTATTGTGTGACACAATGTTTTAAACAAACATTTCAAACTCTAAAGGTCCTTTAAAAGTTTATTTTTCTGGTTTGGTAGTCCCAAAAATCCTCAAGATAGTCAAGAAACTTCTCACCCCTTCACCCAAACCTGAAAACATAACATTGAAGCACTCCAACTCTCAGAACTTCATTCTGAAGACAAGTTTCAATTTCATCCAGCCTAGTAAATAAAAAAAATCAAAATTTCATTTGAATTTTCATCTGGTTCAACAAATAGATCGTTACAAATTTACTAGAAGAAATTACCATTGGGATTATGGATATGTTCCTACTGAATATTATTCAGTTCCATTTGTGTCAGATTTGTCTTCCTTGTTTCAACCGTACGGGGATCACATGAAGTAGTGTATCAGGTTGTACCATCAGTCGGTGATTAAATGTCATTGACAGTACAATGTTGGTGAAAGTGGTTGATATGGACCCTCCTTGGTTGAACCTGAACCTAAATAAATACATAATTGAATCCCAAATCCATATTTATAAAATATCAAAGGTGGTGATTATCGTGCTTTGGGGATAAGATTCCAAAGTGGTTTCCTGTGGCGACGGGTTCCACTAGATTTATTGCAACATTCTTTGGTTGGTGTGGACCTATCATTTTTAGTTTTTAGAGAAACTGGTGGAAAAACTAAAGAGATTGGATTATACTATGTCTATTGTATTCTAAGTCTATTGAATTTTCCACTAGACGTTGAAGGTTTTAGGAAGTGGTGGTCATTTTGAGTCCCACAGGGTTGCAGAAAAATCTAATTTTCTAGAATGGTCAATGGAAGAAGATATTATCTTAGGTCGGGTGTTGTTTTTAAAAGAATTAAATTTATTCACAAAAAAATAAACGTTTATCGATAAATGAATCATTTCAGGAATGACATGTTCTCCATCAGATACTCATGGGTAACATAATCATCCTTTCTCATTCTTGGTATATCTATTCTTCTTGTGTAGACTCATCAAAGTGAGGATGAACTTATTTAATGAGAACCCCAACTACCATGGATCATCTATGAGATACATGTAAGTTAAACAAATCCTCTTTTAATTTGAGAGATTCATGTTAGGTTTATCATTTTTTTTCACATGGAAGTTTGGATGAGGACCACCCACGTGATAAGAAAAAATAATCTAATATGAACTGGGAAGTTTATCCATTTTATCTTGTGAAGGAGATGATATAGTTAAATGGTTTTATATTGTCTTTCATAATTTTCATCTTAAAAAATATTTTGATGTCTTTACATGACTATTTGATTTTATGGGGTTCAATTTAATTTACAAGCATTCTTGTATGTTTTACCATTCATTTTAATATTTCATTGAAAATTCAAATGTTTCACACATCCAAAACTGGGTAAAGACCTTGTGTCCAAATGTAGGGGGTCAATTGGGGTTTTAGACCTAATGAAACTTGGGAACTCATATTGGTTTAGGGGATGAGAGGTGAGGCTCATCACTTCCTTTTAGGGAGAGTTGATTCCTAATCTATGACCCTTCTATAGATTTTATATATATTCTAGAATATCTTCCAAAATAGTGTTATGGGACTGACTACCTTAACAAAATGATTACAGGATAAATCTTTTTAGATACAAAAGGGGGAATATTATAAGTGAATCCATCTATATGTATATGATTTTCTTTATTAATTTACCATTGGTGGGTAGCTGCTTATATGTTTAATACATATAACAAAGCACTCTGGAGTTTGATATTATACTAGGAGGTAGTTGAAATTTTATTATGCGATTGAAACATTATGAGTATTCCCATGTATCATTTTTTATAATAGGAATAAAAAACCACATAGTTAATTAAACCCTTTCAATTTAATTTCATGTGGAAATAACATATATAGAGGCACTTAGGTTATAGATATTTGAGAACAGGAATCGAGGAGGCATCCTACATATCCTAGTTATATCAAGAATTATATTTAGCATAGTTCAATTAGTTTAAGAATTAAACACTGAGGTTCCCCTCATATGGAGTTTGGATAAGATTTTTTTTTTCTGGGGGTGCCTTCTTGTGTTGGCTTAGTTCTTTAGCTAACTTGCTTGATTGTATACTTGACATGTATGGTTGTCAGCATGACATGTATGAGGATCTATAGACATGTTCCATGAAAATATAATAAACTAGGTTGAAATATCTTAAATAATTCACAAGACCTTGTTGAGGATGTCTGTAGACCATCATATGATTAGATTTGACATGTTTGAAGAGTGTTGTATGACTTGGATGAAATTTATATAGGACGTCGTGTGGTCTCTCACAACTTGTCTGGTGGATGTAGAATTATCCATGTTAAAACATATGAATGATTACACATGATCTTGGATGAATTTTCCAGAGGGAATCACATGATATGTGTTGGCATGTACTGATGTTGTCACTAGACCTGACTGATTTCTTGAATGGTGCTGTGAAATCAAATTAGTGAGCATAGAAGCCTTTGTGAGACCCATTTGTCACACACATTGGTGTTACCTTATTAATTGGTAATTGTGTCTAGAGTACATCAACAAATATATTATGTGAGCCTCTAGGGATTCATGATACATTAATGACATGCCCACAAGGTAACATGCGTCTTTCTTGACATTTCCTAAGGACATCGCATAATCCAAATGGTTTGTAGAGGAGAAATTGTAGAACTTATGTGACATGGCTTAGTGTTGTTGCATTATCTTAATGAGTGTTGAAAAGAACATTAGGGTCAGTAAATCTATCCTCACATAAGTATCCCATATTTTTTTTATCTATTCTAGTTTTTAATATATATGACTTATATTTGTTTACGGTTAGAATGTTTATTTATCGTGTGATTCAACATATATTTGGAAAGTATTTATCATGAATCTCTATATGTACTTCATAGGATCTTATGTGATCATGTGAAGTGACCATGCTTACTTTGTGATCACTTAGATTTCCTAATGGATTTTACCTGGTAGAAACCCTTTTTAATTGAATTATTGGATGCTCTGAAAAGTCCATTCTGATTTTTTGGTGCAACAATGTATGGATGAAATGATTTTTTTATACTGAGGGAGGAGGAATTAAAATCCTCAGTACCTCATTTAAAAAATGACTTATGTAGAATGTATCTCATAGATCTATGATGGATTTAGTAGAGGGAATTAATGTTACACACTTCACATGATTTTGTTGTGGGTGGCACATGATTTTTGATGACTGCAAGACCATCCCATTAATACTACGTTTTTTGAATTTTTTCCATTCAAAGTGGTATTACATAATCAATATTGTGGAAATTTAAATGGTATTTTAAAATTTCAATAAGTTTTGTCTAGGTACCTTTACAAGATCAGGATTATTATTGGAAGGATCTCATGTGATCCTAGATGACTTTTCTTGTGTATTCTGTGGGACAAAGGTGTATTGTCAGGGGGTTTTCGTGACATTAAGATAGCCTGTCTATGGGACCATATCATGATGAAGGGCGATCTACGGGGCTATAAATCCCAGTATGCATGAAATTAACATATCTTCCCCTCTTAATAAGCTCATGTCATTTCAATTTTTATTTAATTGTTTATTTTAAAAGGTCTGAAGATCTCAGGAATTTATATGAGTGTTGTCGAAGAAAATCACTATCTTAATCGGTGTTGTGTTGCATGAGAAAAAATGGGTAATATATTGATATGTGAGAATTTTCTTGGAATTTTTTTTTAATTTCCTATGATTCCAAAGTCTGGTAATCTCAATATTTTTGAGGAAGATAGTTATGTCGATAGGGATTCTGTGGTGTCTTGTGAATTGCATGGGCATGTCGTGTAAAGATTTATAACTACAAATGGATCTTATTTTTTTTTCTTCATATTTTAATCCTTATTTTGAAATTATTTTTGGATAGTTTTCAATATCTTTATGGATGACAATTCACATGACTCAGGGGAGATCATCTGGAATTCAAAAAACAATCAATGACTATATTTGACGCCTTCTTAAGAACAAGAATGGTTTGTAAAAGGTTTTTGCGTGATCTTCCAGATGGTTATGAACTTCCCACGACCATTTATATGACCTTTCAAAGGTAATTAAATCACATGTCCATTGGACAGTTATGTGATCCTTATGTCTTAGCCTCCTTCACTTCCTTTTATTTTCATGAGAAATAATTATCATGCTTTGGGTATTTCTTCTATTTTGTATTTTTTGATGCTCATTTGGTAGGCGTCAAAAAAGACTTTCTTTATTACATTTTAGAAATATCTATAACACTTCCTCCCAAAATTTTCACAAGTGGTGTGTTGTAATTTCTTTCCCCCACGAGATTTATCAGTTGCATTTATATAATTAAATTCCATTCTCTGCTTCCTATCTCCAAACCCATGAGACCCTTGAGATACACTTATCTCTATTAAAAAATTTAGGAAATATTAGATAATTTATTCATAGATATCAATGTAAAGAATAGATAATGATTTTCCTAGACATAGTATTATCCCTCGGATGAAGTGGTTAACTTTACATTCTAGGGTAATAACAAAGTAAGAGGTTTGTCATTCAAGTCCTGTGATGTTTTCCTCTTATGAATCATTAGAATCTTCATCATTTTTATTAAGGAAAATTAAGACCCTCTCAATTTTATGTCGGGGATAATGAGTAAAATAATTTTATAAAATAATTTTTTGTAATTTCAACAAATCCATCACATTGATCACCTAATCAGGATTATTATTTTGACCAACATCTGACATTGATCAACATCTCCCTCCATATGAAAATCATCCAAAAAAATTATCATACTCACAGAATTGATTTATTTAGATGATCTTTTCAATGGAAATTATCCATTACTCCATGACTAAGGGAACATACGATATACTGAAAGTTAGAAATTTTTTATATATATAAGTCTTAAATGCAATTCTTTCTTTCTTTTTGAGGTTTTTGGAATTCCTCATTATTAATTTTTCTGTTCAAAAATTGAGTTAACTGAGAAATTATTCCCATAATGTTTATCACCCCCGACCCCACAGGGTTGGGAAAATACTGTTGGAAATCATCACATTGCCCCTTATATTTGATCTTGAAACTATTTCTCATATTTCCATCAATTAAAAAAAATAAATTAAATTTTTATGATGAGGATTTATAATATATCAAACACATAAATTGAAAACCATGAATAATAATAGGATAACTCATAAATGATATATATTCCTTAACCTATGAATTTATTGGTTTTTTTCTATATATTTCCATGATATATTTTCTAATATAAAATCCTACATGCATATTGTTACCTTCACATTGGTTCCAAAACACATAGAGATCTTGTGATGTTTTTTTTCAAATTAATTTAATATTTTTTGATACTTTTCATTTCACACAACACTATAAACATTTAATTTTATATTAAAGAATGATGTATGGATTAATTAAAACTAGTTTAATCATCCACTAAATTCAACATAAATTTTTTCTTTCTCTACTTGACACACGAAGGTTATCTTTTATTACACACACCATTGACTTTCCTCGATGGCTTTTGTAACACGTAAAACCACGTTTTAGTGAAAAACTATATATTATTTAATATAACCAAGATGTTAAATTAATATTTATGAAATAGTTTACATAATTATTAAAATAAATTGTTTACAAAAATATAAAATGAATTCAGCGGTTACAATTAATTATAAATGAATATGAAAATCCGTTGAATATAAAGGAAAATATTATTATACACACAAAGCTGTTTTACCATAATAAATTAAAGTAATTAAAATTAGTGAGTCATATTAATTTGATATATTTATTATATATTCAATTAAATATTTTTTTATATTTATCCCATATATTTTATAGGTTTAAGTAAAAAACAAACCCAATTTTATGCATAAAATACTATATTTCTTATTAATGCATTTTTACCACCTTTTAATGGGGGAACTATTTAAAATCTATTTTTTGTAACTTTTATTCATTATATATTTCATAATAAACTTAATATTTTAAATTAAAAAATAAAAATAAGTTTTTGGTTATTTTTTTATATTTTTCTGTAAGGCTTCATTTTTAATGAAAAGTTAAAAATACTGAATTTCAGTTCGAAACTGATTTTTCATCTAATTTATTAATAACGATAAATTAAATTTTAAATTGATTTTAATGTTTAATTAGATAAATTTTTTATCAATTAATCCAATTTTTTTCATTAGAATCATTTTCACTATGAAATTTGTTATAAAAACATACCAATCTTTTGGACACTGTTTGTCTTTAAAAACCCACACTATCATCCGATTTGTAGGATTAATTTTGAATTATGTTCATCCACTTATGGAATTGGAATTTGGAAAAATGGAGTCAATTTTTTTAATAATAATAATTTCTAATTTCTAATAATTTTAACTTAATTTATTACCAAAATTATTAGTGAATGCAATTAAAATTAATTTTTTTGATTAATGTTAAATTAAGCTTAATAAAGAAATAAACCATAAACATAAGAGCCCAAATTCCCTATGGAATTTTAAAACACCAATTTAATTGAAATATTTCAGAAATAAAGATTTATTTTTTATTTTGGTTTTTTTTATGACATTTTTATGTAAAAATTTTGGTACACCTATCTTGTTTTCTAAAATAACACGTGAATCCTTTCCCTTCCCTATAAATGGCCACAAATCTCCCACTTCCTCAAACCTCTATAACCACTTAGTTTTATCCAAGATAAATGAAATAAAATTAAAAAAATTCCTCATTGAATCCTCACTTTGGGTATAAATAATTTTATGTAATCCTATTGGGGAAAGCCAAAATGAGTTACCTGATTAAGTGGTAACACCCTCCCTCAAGATCCATTCTTTTATTTCCATTATCCATTCCCTAAAATATTATTATTCCATGATTGTATAAAGAATATATCCAAAATATACTAGTATTTTTTATTAAAAGTTTTCAACCTATATATAAGAACACATCCATCTAATGGGTAACAAACATTATGTTTATGTGTACGACGAACTACCACATCATGAAATGATGATGGTTCATTTTTCCTTTGATGATTTTCATGGTAGAAATTATGATGAAAAATATATTTAAATGTGATATATATTATATTTATAATGTATTTATTCTTCTTTAATTTTTATTTTGAACATACCCTTATGATTTTTATCTTATGTAAATACGATAATTTCGTTTTAGGAAGTGCGAACTACTTCCCCCTCAAAGCGATGTGATTTGTTCACACACTACATGGAATGTATTATGGATATTATTATTGAACCTGTATGATATATATGAAATAATAACACTATTGTAATTATATTATATACATATATTCATATAAATATATTTCATTTACTTAATTTTTTTAAATGTGTTAATAAAACAGATGCAACGTTCATGCATACGTATGACCTTCAGTCTCTATGAATGATGTAGTCCATTTAATACTACTATATAATATATATTATTATAATAAGAATATAATGAATATATGTTATTTTTATATCCTGGTTCAATTTCTGGAAATCATGATATAAGTAGAAGAACTAAATATATAACAAATTAAGACAGAAGTGAAAAACAAAGTGAATATTACCTGATGTGTAACCTTAACACAAAATTGTTATCAAGTAGGTAATATAATGTCATAATAAAACAATATATGGTATTAGATAAAATATTATATTTATTTAAAATATTTAAAATAAAATTACATTTATTATACTAGTGGTTTGAATGAATATGAAAAGAGCCAAGACACAAGGCAAGAGGATTTCATCTCACTTTTTAATTCCATGAGATACATGCCCTAATCACCACTCGTGTTGTTTGTGTGGTTTATATAATGCCATTGGATGTATTATATGATTATTATATATAGTTTTATGGGTATTTACATATCCATTTGATGATTTTTATTTCATGGGGGTTATGTTTCAAAAGATACCAAATCATTAAAGTAACTTTGATTCAAATTTCATTCTTTGAAACACATGCCATCTCATGAACCTATACATCTCTATGCGGTGTATATACTTCATTGTAAAATTATATATCACAAATCTCATTATTTTAATGATATTTTAAGCTACATGTAATATTTCTTTCTTCTTCATCATTAATTAAAGTTAACAAAATTTTTAATATTGTGTTGTTATAATATCATTGTTTATCAAGATTGTTTATGATTATGCCTCAATTGATGAAATGTTATGATAAATTTCACAAGAACTATCATGAAATTTCTTTCCGTATTTATATTCATGTTATATCCATGTAAAGGTATGATTTTTGCACTCTTTGGTAGTTAATATACTTAAGAAAATGTTTTTAAGAAAATCTCATGTTATGTCTCATTTCAGTCAGAAATCCATGTTCTTTAAAAACCAGGATTTATAAAAATGATTTAATTTTGTACTATGATGTTACAAGAAATTTTAACCCATTTTTAAACATTTTAAAAATTGTTTAAGAATGAATCTTCTTTTCATTTTTTGATCAAGTCACGTTTCTGAACTTTTATGTTAAAAATGGAATATTCCCCATAAATGAAAAAACCCACCATCATAAAAAATCATTTTCTTGAAGATTGCATTGTAATTTGAAAATTTTAATTTTTAATGAAATATTTTTCTATAAAAACTCAATAATTTCAATTTTTTAAAAGTGTTTTTCAGTGAAAATGGTTTTCAAAAAACATTTATATTAAAAAACATTTTTAATCTCTTTCAAGATTTATGTATATGTTTTCAAAGTATTTTCAACGAAATGGTTTTAAAAAAAATTCAATATTATTTTATATTTTTTCAAGTAAAATGGTATTCAAAACATTTTAAAGATGTTATTATTTATTTTTTGAAATAAATATAGAGAAAAATTCTTTGGAAACTTCCTTTATAAATTTTTAATATATTTTCAAAGAAAAAGGGTTTCAATATGTTTTAAAGATTGTTTTATATATTTACAAGTAAGAATGTTTTTCAAATTATGTCAAGACTTATTTCTAAGTATTAAATTATTTTCAAATAAAATGATTTTCAAATTGTTTTATGTTTTCGGGATTATTTTTCAAATAAGAAAGGATTTTTTCCCCAAGAAATGTTTTCAAAATATATTTCCATGTTATTTAACATATTATATGAAATATGTTGATATTAATCATGACCTAATAGGAAATTATCCAAAGGTTATATTCATATTATTTCTTGAATGGTTTGCTTTTTGAGGAAATGATTCTTATAAATCCCATTTCTCTACCATGGGTTATATTCTTTTGAAACCCGCTTCTTTTCACATGTTATTATATGATAAAATGATTATGAAAGATATCTATTTCCCATATATTATGATTTGATGAAATGTTAATGATACCCATTTTATTTTCATGGTTATGATTTTATTTATATAGAAATATTCTCTTTTTATGTACTGTGATATGATGAATGTTTTATTTTATTATGTCACATGTTTGAATGATTTTATTCTCATTTGGGGGAGACTTAAATATCCCACCAATGTATTGGATAAAGATTTATATTTCATGAGAAAATTATGGGAATTAATTCGATGGGCTTGATCCACTATGGGAAGATGGGTAAACCTAATCCCTTAGAAGGAAAGGACTTCGACTAGGGATAGTGGTGTGTCCCACCCAATAGGTGTAGTCACCATAAAGATGGAAGATGGGGTAACCCTATACACCACGAGATGATGGGGAAACCTATTCCACTATGGGAATATGGGGAAACCCTACCACTTATGAAGAATGGATTATGACTAGGGATGGTGGTGTGTCCTACCCAGTAGGTTCAGTTCCCATGAAGTGCCTAAATATTTTTTATAAATGAGTCCTGACTTATAGGCCATGCTATCACATGTCAATTTATTCCAAAATTCCATGTATTATTCTAGGGATATGTATTCATGGGTTAAGATATTTATTTACTTTTGATTCATGTATTATTAAATTCTACGATTTATGTTATGATTCATGTTTCTAATCATATGTTATATAGGGTATGATATTCTAATGCTATGATCATATTATCATAACCCAATACTCATTTTTGTTCTTAGATGTCTTTCATGGTTATCCTTGCAGAGCATCTGAGCTCACCCATTTTTTATGTTTCCTTACTAAGTTTATGTAGATATGTATTATGTTTGATGTGTATAAAATGGGTGCTATTCCAAAAGAACCTAGTAGGAGATAACATAGCTCATGTATGTACAAATTTTTACATTTCTATATTTCTAAAGGAAATATACTAATAACATATTTGTGTTTCTATTTATGCAATGTTTTAAATCTTCCAAAAAGTGGTGTAATGTCAATGTATGATAAGATAGGGTTGTTATAGTTGGTATTAGAATGAAAGTTTATTCACCCTTTGAATCTAGGATGATAAAACTTAATTGTGATCCCTAGGAATATTTATAAGGATATTTCTTGAGATTTATCTAAGGATAAGTATAAGGATGAGTTAAAGTTTAGGAAAATAACCCCATAAATTTTCTTATAGGATAGATTGAGTTTTTCTCTAGAAATACGTCCCTATCTGGATACTACAAGTGGATGTGTCTCTAGTATGGATATACCTAGGGGTAAGAACTCCGGAAAGATGTCCTGGGCCTGACTTCGGGTAATCCAGTACATGACTACTGGTGTTTTTGTACACCTAGTTTGACACTCCTAGGTGATATGATTTGAAAATTCAAAAACTATTCACAAACTATTAGGAAGTATTTTAATAGAACATGACTTTGAATAACCCAGGATAAATCTAATGTGTCAAATATTAAAATCTAGGTGTCTTTATTTAGACATCCTATAAGTAAACATTCATGATAACATTGTTTTCTTATATGATATGTGTTTCTCACCCTATTATTTTTAGTTTTAGTCAACAGAGTAAACTATAAGAAACATCGTTAATATTGAATGTTTCATATTTGGAATGTATAGCCATTATGAAAACCTATTTCCCAAGTTTTAATCTCTTAATGAGAATCAGGAATGTGGTATGAGTATTGATTATAATTATGAACATAAAGGGACAACAAATAAAAGTTAAAGGTATGTGATATTATTCTAGTATTTTTTAAATTAATCATAATAAGAATGATTATATTGTGGTTGAGGAAATTTAATACATTATTCATATTTCATATTATAGGAAAATGGTATTAATGAATAATTTGATAAAGCCTGATTAATGGTTTAATAATAAATTTTAATGAACGAAGTAATTATGGTTTAGAATTCAAAGATTGTGTTATATTAATCATGAAATATATAATTAGTTCCAATGTATGGTTTTCATTAAGGATTGAAAAGGATATTTTAAAAGGTGATGGTGAGGTAGAAAAGTGATTTCATTAAAAGATGATATTTTTTTATGGTAAGGATACACCTAATTTATTCCTGATGATTGGATAATAATTTTGGGATGATGATATGTCGAATAGTATTGATTACCTTAGAATTGGTAAACTATTCTTAAAAAAATTATTCTATGTTATAATCGATGATGTATATAAATTATTTTATATAAGGAATATATCAATTAATATTTGGAATAAGGAAGCATTCATTTTTCCTACAAGTATTTTTGGAAATTCATGTTTTGACCATGTTTCAAGAGGTTTTATGATGAGTGTACTCACATGTTTGTAATGTGACAACTAAGAGTTAATTTTTGATATATAGGGAAATTATATTAAGTTGACTTCATGAACTTATTTATACTAATTAGGATTTTCATCATTCAGAAGGGTTATATGGTTAACCATTCATGATATTTTTAAGTCATTCTTTAGAGGAAGTATTTATGTACTGATATAGTATTGAAAACCATGGTTAATAAGATATTTAGTGATTCAAATTATTTCAAGTATGTCCATAATATTTTTTAAATTATATTATTGTTGTTTTAGAAAAGGAAATCATGCATGTCAGGTAAAAACAATCCAATCTTGGAAAGGCCATAGGTCTTGAATCCATGATCGGAGGATGATAAGGGTTTCATGCCTACCACTTGACCATGTGATGTTCTCATTAATATGTTATTATATTTGATGAATAAATATTAATGATGGGTTTATAGAGTAACTTATTTATTTCTAGAGATTAATGTATTCACTTTATTTTTTTGAATAATTGTTCGAGAAAAATAGTTATAATTTTTTTTCTTTTATAGGCCTTAATATCCTCTAAAAGTTTATTTTAGTACTTCAAGAATCAATGCTAATTTCTAAAAATCCATTTCCTAAAGAAAATGATGAATTATAAATTGATAAAATCTCCAATAAAGAATTAAATTTTGTTTTTATAAATATATAAATTCAGTATATTTCTATTTATCCTTATTCAATATAATAATTACTCAACTTTATGAAAATTATCAAAAAAAGAATGTTGTCTTAATACCATAAATTTTGTTGCACCGATATAAATTTAAGTCATCACAAATTTATAACTTTGTGTCCATAAAAAAGTCATTGATAATTAAATTTTCTTTGATTGATGACCTCAATAAATCTTGGTGGATATTTAGTCTTTTCCTCCATGTACATGTTTTCACTTTCCACCCATGTTCTCTTGTGTGAAACCCTTGTAATAAGTTATTTTGAGAAACCGTTATGCATCTAACTTTACTGTTTTAAAATAAGTATTTGGATTTAATTTAATGATCTAGGTTTCTATAAAAATAATTGTCAATAATTAAAACTTTGATAACCCCCAATGAATTTTGAGGGTGAAATTCATTTTAAGGTCGGTAAAATTTAACACCTTGAGGCTTTGTGAATTTTAATTCAAATTAATTTTATCTCTTTGGTATTTTTCATTTCAAACAACACTAAAAATAATTTATTCTATATTGAAGAACTATTTTTGTCTTACAGAAAACCAACATAGTCAAACACTACATGCAATATAAATTTTATCTTTCTCTACATGACACAAATATGTTAACTTGTGTTACATGTAATTATGAATTTCTTCAATTGCATGTGTAACAAACATGACCATGTTTTATCGAATAATGATATATTATTTAATATAAACTAGAAGTTAAATTATAATTTATTAGGGTTAACTAATATATTAAAATATTTGGTTTACACAAATATAAAATTAATTCATTCGTTATAAATAATTAGAAATTAATATGAAAAAGATTGAATATAAAGGAAAACATTATTATACCCATAAAAATATTTTACCCTAATAAATTAAATTAAATACAATTAGTTAGTGATATTAAAGTTATATATATATATATATTTATTATATTAAATAAAATATATTTTTTAATATTTATCCAATATATTTCATAGGATTAAGATAAAAACAAACCGAATTTTGTGTATAAAATACTATATTTCTTATTAATGTATTTTTAACGCATTTCAATGAATAACCTATTTTAAATTAATTATTTGAAACTTTTAGGAATTATATATATTTATATAAATATCCAATTTTTATACTAAACATAAAAATTAGGTTGTGGTAAAATTTTGGCATTTTTTTGAAAGGTTTTATTTTTAACAAATTGTTAAAAAATAATGAATTTTAGTTTAAAATTTCTTTTTTATCTAATATATTTATTATGTTAAATTACATTTTAAATTGGTTTAAAATTTTAATTAAATAATATTATTTCAATTAATCTAATTTTTTTCATTTTAATCAATTTTACTCTTAATATAGGTATAATAATATTGAAAACATTTTGACATTTTTTAACTTTAAAAACCTTTAGTGTCATCCCTTTTGTAGGGTAAAATTTAAATTTCTTTCTGCCACATCTATGATTGGAATTCAGAGAAATGGATTACATATTTGGAATAAGAATAACTTAAAAATTTTAATAAGGCCAAATTAATTTTTGAATAAAAATAAAAGTGAATGCAATTAAAATTCATTTCTGTGATTAAGTTAAAATTAAGAATAACAAATAAATGAACCACAAACTCAAGGGCCCAAATGACCTATAAAATTTTCAAAAACCAATTGTATGTACATATTTCTACATTAAAACTTAAATTATTTATTTTGGTTTTTTTTATGACTTATTTAAGTAGAAATTTTGGTACACCTAACTTGTTTTTAAAAATACCAAGTGAATCATTTCCCTTCCCTATAGAGGGCCACCAAATATATCACATCCTCACACCTCTCAAACCACTTATGTTATTCCATTATCTGACCAATACACTTCAGAAAAACCGTTAATTCCTCCTCTAAGCCTCAATTTGGGAAAAAATATTTCCAAGGAATCCCTTTGGTTAAAACCAAAAGGAGTTGCACGATTATGAGGTAACAACCTCCCTCAAGATTTTTCTTGTACTTCCATTCTACACTCCTTATAATCTTATTATTCCATGATTGTATAAAAAAAATTATATCATAAATATAATATTATACTGTTATTATAAGGGTTAAAACTTAACTTTCACACACTTTCCTCTAATGGGTAACAATCATACTATTTACATGTACGACGTACTACCACCTCACAAAATGATGATTGTTCATTTTTTATTTTATTGCCTATCACGAAGGAAAATATGATTCAAATAAAATTATATATGATATATATTATATTTATAATGGATTTATTCTTATGTAATTTTTATTTATAACATAACCTTATGCTTTCCATCTTGTGCAAATATGATAATTTCATTTGAGCAAGTGTGGACTACAACCCCTCAAAGCGATGTGATTCCTTCACACACTACATGGAATATACTAAGGATACATTTAGTAAAACTATATGATAAATACAAAATTATAATTATAATTTAATGATGTTATATATATGTATATATTTATACATATATGTGATTTACTTTCATTCTTTCAATACGCTAATAAAAGAGAGGTAAATATCATGCATATGTACGACCTACCATTTCTAGGAATAGTGTATTGTATTTCATTTTTATATATTCTATATATTATTATAATATAAATATACTAAATATAATTCATTTATATATAATTTATTCCATTATCTAAATAATGATATAAGTATAAAGACCAAATATATAACAAATTGAGACACAAGAAAAAAAACAAAGCGAAAATTACCCGAAGCATAACCTTAACATGAAATGTTCAACAAACAGGTAATACAAAGTCATAATAAAACCATATAGGGTATTATATATAATAATATTGTTATTTAAATGATGTATAATAAAGTGATATTTATTATACAGGAGGTTTGAATGAGTTATGTGAGTGTTGACACATAAGGAAAGAGGATTTCATCTCACTTTTTATTTCCATGAGATACATGCCTTAATCACCCCTTGTGTTATTTATGTGTTGTTTATAATGAATTTGGATGTATTAAATTATTATTATAATTAATTTTATGGGTATTTAAATATCCATTGGATGATTTTTATTTCATGGGGGTTATATTTCAAAATTTACGAAATTAGTAAAGTATCTTTGTCTCAATTTTCCTTGTTTAAGACACATGCCATATCATGCACCTATGTTTCTATATGAGGTTTACATGATGAATTTTTACATGACATATCATGAATCAAATTATTTTAATTATATTTTATTTTCAGGTAATTTTTTTATATCATAAATTAAAGTTACCAAAATCATAACAATTTATTGCTACAATCACGTAATTTATCAAGATTATTTATGATTATTATTCCACTGATAAAATGTTATGATACCTATCCCAAGAACATTTATTAATTTTCTTAACCTATTTATATCCATGTAATATCCATTTTGTTGTTATATTTTACTCTCTTTTGTACTTAAGGTACTTAATATAATATTTTTATGAAAATATGGCTTTATCTCTCCTTTCAGTCATATTTATGTGCTATTTCAAAACCATGATTTCTAGAAATGATTTAAAAATGATTAATTTTATTATTTGATGTTAAAGGAAATTTTAACCATGTTTTACCTTTTTTGAAATGATTTTAAAATGAATATTCTAGACATTTTCCGATCCAGTTACTTTTCTAAACATTTAAGGCAAAAAAAGAATGTTTGACATAAATAGACATACTTTCCATCATGACTAAAATTTACTTTAACTTTACAATATATTCTTAGATGTTTATTTTTATTTAAATTTTTATCTTAATATTCTATACATTCATCTTTTTTAATGTGGGTTTCAATGAAAAATATTTTCAAAAAGATTTTTTGTATAAAAACTTATTTTAGTAATTTTCAAACATTATTTATAAGTTTTATAAAGTATATTAAAATAAATGGTTTTCAAAATGTTTTCAATATTATTTCACATGTTTTCAAGGGAAATGGGTTTCCAAACCTATCAAATATTTCATTATATTTTTTGAAAGGAAAATGTTTTTCAATATTCATTTATATGTTTTAAATTTATTTTCAAAGAAAAAGGTTTTAAAAATGGTTTCAAGATTATTTTATATATTTTGAAGGAAAAATTATTTCAAAATGATTTCAATCATTCTATATATGTTTTCAATTAATTTTAAATAAAATGGTTTTCAAAAGGTTTTATGTTTTATGGAGAATTTTTAATGAAGAAATGCTATTTTCCTCAAGAAATGTTTTCATAATATTTTTTCATCTTATTAAGAATAAAAGATGATATATATTGATGTTACTCATGACCTTCTAAGAAATGATAAAAAGGATCCATTCATATTATTTCTTTAATGGAATATGTTTTTTATGGAAATTATTATTCTGAAACCCCTTCCTCTTCAATGATTTATATTCTATGGAAACCATCTTTTTTTCATGATTTATACGATGATGAAATGATTATGAAACTTATATATTCTCCATAGGTTATTATGTGATGAAATGTTAATGATAATCATTTCATTTCGTGGGGTATGATTAGATATTTATACAAATGATATATTTCTATAGGTCCAGATATGATGAAAGTTGTATTATCGTGTGGCACATGTTTGAATGATTTTATTATGAGATTGGTGAGACTTTTATATATATCTAATTCATTGGGTAAATATCTATATCTCATGAGATAATTATGGTAATCAGGTTAGCCGTCATGATATTTGAGAAGATAGGGAAACTCGATCCCTTTTAAATAAGGGACTATAACTGGGGATGTTTGTGTATCCCAACCTATATGTTTACTCACCATAGAGATGGATGGTGGGGAATCCCGATCCACTATGAGAATATGGGGAAACCTGATCCACTATGGGAATATAGGGAAACCCAATCCTTTATAAAGAAAGGACTGCAACTAGGAATGATGATCTGCCCCGTTTAGTAGGTTTGGTTCCCATGAAGTCCCTAGATAAGTTCTATCAATTACTATTTAATTATAGATAATAATGTCACATTTTTATGTATGCCACAACTTCATGTATTATTTCTATGATATGATTTCATGGATTATTTTCTTTATTTACTTTGAATTCATGTATTACAAAATTATATGATTTATTCCATTATTCATGTTTCTAATATTATATTATGCATGGAATAACCTTCTAATGTTATGATCACATTTTCTTACACCTATACTCATTTTTGTGCTAACATGTCCCTTGATTACCCATATTGAGCATCTAAGATCACCCTTTTTTTGTTTCCTTCCATACATTGTGAAAATTTGAAATATATTTGATGTGTCTAAGAATGTTTCTATTAAAGAAAAATATAGTTGGAGATAATGTAGCTCGTATATATACCTGTGTTTACATTTCCGTGTTTCCAAAGGCACTAAACTGATACAGTCTTTATACATTTTTTTGTAATGTTTTAAGTAAAATTCAAAAGTGATATAATTTCTATATACGTTAAAACTGGTTCATTATAGGTTAGAAAAGGTCCTATTATTTTTCTAAATAATATTCCCTATGATTTTCAACCTATGTGTAAAGAAATGCATACTATTGAGTACAACATAATGTTCAAGTCCATCTCAATTTTCCCTATTTGGGGTTGTTACCCATATGTTAAACTATTCCAAATATGCATACACTTGTAGTATCTAAAAAAGAATATATTTTAATGGAATCGTCTTGCAGTATACTTTAATAAAACTTATAGTTTTTTATATGTTTATTCTTAACCCAAAGGATTTCATAGGAGTTTTGTAAACATAATATTGAATATAACTCAGCTTTACTTTAGTATATACTCTGAAAAACATTATCTTATTAATCATTAATTCATGATTTAATAACCCCTGAATGACAGGATTTCTAATGTCATTGGGAAAATACAAACACAATATATTAACATGATACATGGATATAAAAATGGTAAAAAACTCCAAAACATATCCTTATAATCCATCGATCCTCTAATAATTTATGTCAAAACCAGGGGGAATACATAAGAAAGAGGTTAGTTATAAATATTAGTAATGGAATAAAAAATCATAACATAAGGTAACAAAGTACATGTGAGATAAGAGGAATATCAAGCTATCATAAGAGGGGTGAGAATAATAATATTTAATGATGATGAATGATATAACATGATAACATAAAGGGAAAAAAATAATGCTGCAACCACAAAAAAATTACATCATAAACATAAGTTATGTGTAATCACCAGGAAAAAATAACATAATATTATTAGGATAACCTCTTATGCACCAAACATTGAATCTAATGACAAAAAAACATTCCCCAATTATTTATAGGGCTATACAATTCTATGACCACCCATATCTTAATAATATGTACATAATATAGTGACATAGGCTTAATATACATGGATATTACATCATTTTCAATGAATATTTAGTACATTACAATAACACATGCCAGAGGATCATAATAGTTTAGTGCCCTTAGAAACATGGAAACTAAATATTCTATTCTGGGGAAAGATATTAAACATATCCCATAAATATATCCACCTTTAGTACTTCTACCTAAAACCTTTCATCATTACATGGGGGAAAGGAAGCATAAGAAAGGTTGGTCTCGTATGATTTGTAATAGTAAAAAAGGGTGAATGTAAACCTAATCATGAGAATAAAGGGTTTGATAATGAGATCATAAAATTAGAATATTAGATCCTTTATATAAAAGGAAAACTTGAATCATAAGGAAATCAAAGAACATAATCCATAAGATCATGAAATTGACATAAGGCATGAAATTCGGGCTTACACATCATATTGTAACTTTGTGAACATGTATAAATAGTAACAGGTTCACTCATTAGGGAAATAAAATCTGGCCCTTGCATAAACATATGGACATGAAAACAGGGTCCATTCATAGAATTATGGACATGAAAGCCAGGTCCACACATAAAAATTTGGACAGGAAAACTAGTCCCACACATAAAATTATGGACATAAAAACTAGGTCTATTAATAGAATTATAAACATCAAAACCAGGCCTACACATAGAATTATGGATATGATAACCATGTCTATGAATAGAATTGTGAACATGAAATCAGGTTTATACATAACACATATACCTCATTAGTTTTCAATCTTTACCCTATGAATTAGAGGGAGATATAGTTCCCTCCCATCTCATAATGAAATAATACATACATGTTCGACAATATCATTAAAGATAAAAACACAAACCATGAAATGAAATGGTTATCGTAAACATGTAAACATATCATAACATGTTGAAAGAGATACAAGTTTCAAAATAATTTAATCATAATCATTACCCATGAAAACACGTGGGTTTATTAAACATCATGATATCAAAACATAAACTATTATGAGAAATAATATGAATGGTATTATTGAACTATAACAAAGTATGCCATCATAGGTGGGAAGGATTTTGAAAGTTCACTTGGAATATGAATTTCCATTAAAAATTAATTTTTAAATTATAATAAATTTTCAAAACCCTTTTCAATGAAACCACTTTGAAAATATATAAAGGAATCATGAAAATCATTTAACATAATTATTGAGGAAAATATCCTTTAATTTCTAAAATAGATTTCTTTTTTTAAAATGTCATGAAATTTTAAAAGAAAAAATTGTTTTGAAACTAAACCTGTAATATTTTAGGGAAATATTCAATGAAATATTGTGTAATGAAAGAATAAAAATCTATTCCTTCTGTATAAATTAAAATAAAACATTCTTCTTATACATTTATCAAAAAAGGAAAAAAGTACTTCATTTGGAAAATGAAAGATGGATTCCATTCAAACAGTGTGGTAAAAATTCAAAAATGGGTAAAAATGGATTTAAAAATACTTATAAGAATAATAAAACATTTCATGAAATAATTTTAAGAAAACATTGACATAGATAATTATTACCCATTTTAGACTTAGAATTAAACAATACCAAATATAGAAGAGATTGTAAAATCACTTTATAATCAATAAAATCATATAGACCATGAAAAAATAAAGTTATAAGAATAAAAAACTATAATAATAATCTATATAAGACTCACAATAGACATTCATGAGTAGTATATAATCCCTGTTGAATACAGAAGTAGTGTGTGAGGCTCGTGTGTCAATGAAATAAAGGTGAGACAAAAATCCCCTTAACTTGTGTCTTGAATATCTTCATACTCTATTAAGACTCATATTTAATTAATATACATTTATTATATATATTATAAATAATAAAATTATTATATCTAAAACCACATGTGGTATTATTATGACATTATATTACCCACTTGTTAACAATATTTGTTTATGGTTTAACATCAGGTAATATTCGATTTATTCTTCGCATGTGTCTTAATTTTTCATATCGTTGGTACTTATACTTTATCAAGATTCCATAATTCAAATAATTATATAAATATAATTTATATATAGAATATTTATATTAGAATAATATATATAAAAAATATGTATGAAGTGGAATGAACCGCTCATGGAGATGGGAAGTCGTACGTATGCAAGAATGATGTTTCCCTTTTAATTGTTGTACTGATAGAAAGTATGTAATTGACATATGTATATATATATCATTATTAAAGTAACATTATAATATCATATATATCATATAGGTTCACTAAACCCATCCTCAATACATTCCATGGGGTGTGTAAACAAATCACATCGCTTTAAGGGGGAGGTAGTCCACACTTCCTCAAACAGGATTATCATATTAACACCAAATGGAAAGTAAATGGTCATGTTTTGGAGGGATGTTGTGAGGATAAATGGTCATGTTTTGGTCGAGTCAAAAAGGGTTTATAGGGGTGAATAAAAGAGAAGGAGAGATTCCCTTTTGTAAGAGGGAGGAGGGGAATTCTTGGAAACTCCCAATCTCTTAATTTATTATAAAATTATTTTCAATTTAAAATAGATAAAAAGTGTGTTATTTCTAGGATAATATGAGTATGGGTCAAAATACTCCCATAGAATAAATTTTATAAACTTTTAGGTCACTATAGTTATGTTATCTTTTGCCTTTAACCCTTAGTTAAATAATTTAACCCTTTCTGTGACAACCTGTTTTTTACACTATAAGGTTAATATAGTTACTATAAAATGTCAAAAGAACCCCAATTGGATCATTTATGAAATATTTGATATTATAATAGTTATTTATCCTAACAATTTATTTTTAAATATTTTATATCATTTATTAAAATATTATTTATTTTAAAATCAAGTTTATGTTAATTTAGAAACTATTTATTATTTGACTTTTTATGAAATACAAACAACTTCACTCCACAAACCAAAATACATTAAAAACAACTCTAAGTGTAGGTATAAAACTTATAACCATACTATTATATTGAGTATACGTTTTTTTCATAAAATAATGTAATAAAGAGAGTGTATGGGTTGGAGAAGGAAAATAAAGGAAATGAGCTTGAGAGAATATGTTAACTCTACAATGGGTAACTCCTTTTGATTTTGGCTAGAAGGATTCTGTGAGATTTATTTTTCACAAGGAAAATATTATAGGAGGAATTGGAATATTTTTGGAGGATAAATGGAATTATTTGGGCCTAGAGAAAATGCTTTAGAGGTGTGAATAAAAGAGAAAAAAGAGGTTCCCTTTTATAATAGGGAGGAGATGCACTCTTGGAAACCCCAAAACTTTTAATTTATTAAAAACTTGTTTTGTATTTAAAATAGATCCCAAGTGTATTATTTAGGGGATACGATGAGTATGGGTCAATACTATCTCATAAAATTAATTTTAGACATGTTTAGGTCACAATATTAACCTTTGATTTTGTCTTTAACCCTTAGTTAAATAATTTGACATTTTTTGTGATAACTTGTCTTTCACACTATAAGGTTTATATAGTTACTATAAAATGCCAAAGGGACACAAATTGGATAATATACGACCTATTTGACACTATAACAGTTATTTGGATTAACCTTATATTTTAATTAATTTTATAACATTTAATAAAATACTATTTATTTGAAAATCACATTTTTGTCAATTTTGACATTATTTATTACCTGACTTTTAATAAAATCGTACCAACTTGATTCCATAAGAAAATATAAATTAACTAATATATAAATTTTCTTAGTCATCCAAAAAAATCATGTATAGAATAAAATATCTCAAACGATATTTTTTTTAATATTATTATTTTCATTTATTTGATTATTCCTTTAATAAATCTAATACTATATAGTCATTGTATCACAATTAAATTGAATTATTTAATATCTAAAAGTTATAAATAAATTATAATGATGTAGATAAATTTTTTATACTTCTAATTAATATTTATAGTTGAATTTATCTTATGTATAAATCTATATTAAAAATTATTTAGTTGTTAAATGTTAAATATTGAAATTTTAACTCTTTTTAAAATAATATATAATAAATTACTTAATCTAAAAAAAGTGGATTAAAAAAGATAATTTTTTTTACTAAATTATTATTTGGTTCAAAAAAACTTATCCAATGAAATTAGGCCATTTAGGCTAATTTTATATTATAATAATATTATTTTTACATTTAATTATCTTATTTACCTTTAACCGCGGTAAAAAAAATTAGAAAGTTAAATTTCTCCAAAAATTTATTTGATCCTATTAGAGAACATTTTCATACTGATTAAAACCATGTTTGACCATTTTTCAAAATTCAATTCACAAAAGTGATAAAATTATGTTTACTACTAATCCAGCAAATCTGGTTAGAAATCGGGTAAAAGATACGTTCACAAGATCAATATTTTTTTATATCTAATTATATTATAAAAAAAATTCCCAAATAATATATTGGATAAATATATGTATTATTTATATATTGTGAAAGTAAAATAAATTTAATGTCAAAAATTATTATTTAAATGAAAAATTCATTTTTTAAATATTATCCAGTTCTTTTCACTATTCATCGAAAATTGAAAGTTTTTAGAAAAATACCATTAATTCACCCTAATATAATTGTGATATTCTAAATTCAAAAAAAATGTTTATTTTATCAAAATAAATTTATGAGTGTCTAAAACTAATTTAACTTTTTTTCATAGAAGGACATGAAAATCACTTCATTTGAGAAACTAGTTGTTTTATACATATAAATACTGAACTAGAAATAATATTTTTTATTATTAGAACCATTATAACTAATAATAAAAAATTATTTATTACTATTTATATCACAAGTTAACAGACTAGGTTATAACTATCTTATTTAAATAATTATAATAGTAAAGTGTTGTTTTAGAAAAACTGAGTGTTACGTGTAACACTAGCCAAGTCGGTGTAGTGTGTAGTGAAAGCTTCCCTTGTTGTTGAATATAACATAATCCAAACATTGTTATTTTATTTAATTAAAAAAATATATCTTCTTTTTTTCATGAATTTTTAATATCAAAAGAATAAATTAGTTTGAAAAAATAAATTCATAAAATCTCAGGTTGTTACAATCTATAACCCTTAGAATGAATTTTTCCCTTGAAATTCCTCTGGGTTATCAATGGTTTAATACATGAATATTTCTTTCATATAATACCATAATATAAAAAGGAATAATAAAACTTCATTTTAAAAAGTAATGTCAGAAACATAGCAGTTACTCAAAGTAACCCATCACTGGGATTCCATATAGGAGAACATAGGTGGTAAGTGAAAAAATGGATATGGAAGAAAAATTGAACTATCATGTTTTGATGAAGAGTAATAGAGAACATTGTTAGGATAAAGTTAACAATAAAATTCCATAAATATTCAATGATCTAAAGAACCATATGATTCATCAGATAAAAAAGTACTATGACATCATTTTTGGTTTTCAAGATCTTTTTTCGAAAAGTTGAAGAACATAAGAAGAAATAATTACATTATATTAATATAATATCACCATTGGACTTACCTTGAAAATTTTTCACTTAATCTCTTATTCAAAGAAATGGTGTTGAATTTTTCATTCCTAAAGTGTTAGCAGATCATGAAATCCATAAATAAAAATATTTATTGTTCCATCTATCTTTATCACAACAAAAAGGATAGCACAAGTAATAAAATATTCTTAAGTAAACCTATGATGAGATTATAATTTAATCTCACAAACACATCTAAAGTTTAACATAAAATTTCCATAAATCGTAAGCTCAAAATCCTGCTAAAATCTGAAATTCAAAAAATTTAAAATGATGTCCACTAAATCAGCTTAACATTTATCTCCCATATATCAAAAGGTAGTTCTTGGTTTTTACATTCAAAAAATGTGAGCACCTTCATCATGTTTTATTTTGACTCATGGTAATAAACTGAATTACCATATTCTTATTGGAAAATTGAATGATTTCTTTATTATTAACTACAAAAGATGTTGACTTCATCCATGATAGCATTACCCATATGTCAAAAAATATTTAATCAGTTCCAAGGTAACTAGTATCCTACAATTTACTTATTCATATAGAAATGATCTTTATCAAAATATCATTATCACAACATCATTCTCATATTAAGGTTCATCCTTCGTTTAATAATGTGTTTTCCATAAATATCTACTCAATACATAAATAACTTTTCATAATTTCCAATAGAATTCAAATTTTTTTCTTAAATCCTTATGTAGAAACAACAGCGGACTAATCCATATATGTTTCATTATTCCTTAATACCATAAATGGTACTTATACAACATTTTTAATTAATTCCAATACATAAAAACTCTGATTACTTCATCCTTAATCCTTCAACTAAGATACCTCATCCTATTACATAATACCTATTTTTACTATCAAAACGTATTCTTGTTCCTCTAATACATTCACTTAGGTGATTATTTCAACATTATTGACATAAAGAAAACTGAATCTTCTCTCCTCCATGGTATCCATTACTAGAACTCTTAGAGATCTCATTCGTTCTCTTCCTTGGAAAGTCTGAGAGTTGGTTGAGGTACATATTGTTAAGCATGTGCCTTGAAAACTAGTTTGGAATGATCAAAACATCATTCAATCTATTGATAATCCTATTTTAGATTCTCATCAATATATTGTACATTATAATCAAACTTAATCCAGTTCCTTATGGTTCCACCCATTATCTAAAACCAAGAAGAATTGAGTAAGAAATGATTATCATAGAGAGGAATCACATAAGCATAAAACAACTTATATGATGTTTAAATTACCAAACCTGTCTTAAAATATGACTCCTTAAGTTTATCACAAGTTATTCATAACCAACTCCTATTAAAATTCTTTATGATGGTTCGTTAAGAGTTTGTGAATACCCAAACTATACCCCTTGAGAGTGTCAAACCTAGTATTCAATAAGGCCTGTTTTTGTGTACTAGATTACACCAAGTCAGGCATGAAACAACTTTTCGGAGTTGTTATGACTAGGTTCATATATTCTAGAGCCACATACATGTGTACTATCAAGACATGGATGTATTACTGGGAAACCTCTCACTCTATCCTTTACCCAAATTCCAAGAATATTTCATAAATATTGAATCATACATATACATATCCTTAGAGACATACATAGACATATCCTCAGAAATATACTTAGGGATCTTCCTAATGTTTTCTAAATCTATTTTATAAATTTTGACTAAACCATTCCTCTAATACAAACTATGGCGAACCCAACTTAATATACATGGATATTACATCCTTTTAGTTGAATATTTAGTACATTACCATAATAAATGTCTGAAGACCATAATAGTTTAGTGTATTTGGAAACAACAAAACAAAATATTCTATCCCAATGAAAGATCTCCATCATATCCTATGAGGATATCCAAATTTAGTACTTCTACCTCAAACATTTCATCATAACCCCAAGAAAGGAAACATAATAAAGGGTGAGCTCACATTCTCAGTACGAGTAAAAAAGGGTGACATGTAAACATAAAAATGAGCATAAAGGGTATGATAATATGATTATAACAGTAGAAGATCATACCCTCAATATCAATAGTAAACATGAGTCATTTTTAAATCAATAACATAATCTATAAGATCATAAAATTGATATAAGGCATGAAATTGTGTTATAAAAATCAACATGTAACTTTGTGAACATGTATAAATAGTAACAGGTTCACTCATTAGGGACATGAAATCAGACCCTTGCAAAAAAATATGATCATGAAAACCAGGTCCATGCATATAATTATAGACATGAAATCCATTTCCACACATAGAATTTTGGGCATGAAAACCAGGCCCACACATAGAATTATGGACGTGAAAACCAGGTCCACACCTAGAATTGTGAACATGATATCTAGTTTATTTATAACATATATACCTCATGAGTTTTCCATCATTACCCAATTCATTAGAGAGATATATAAGACCCACCCTTATCATAATGAAATCATATATACCTGTGACCCAATATCATTAAAAACAGCAACATAACCCATGAAATAAAATCGGTATCATAAACATGTAAATATATCATAAACAATTCAAATAGGTACATGTTTCACAATCATTTCATCAAAATAATTACCATGATAAGAAGTATATTTCTTAAGCATCATTCCATTAAAACATAAACAATTTAGAGAAAGAATATTAATGGTATTCATGAACTATAACAAAATATTTCATCATAGGTAGGGAAGTATTTTGAAAGATCACTTGGAATATGAATTTTCCTTAAAAATAAAATTTTAAAATATAAAACATTTTCAAAACCCTTTTCATTGAAACCAAGTTGAAAACATATAAAATAATCATGAATATCATTTAATATAGTTCTTTAGGAAAATGTCCTTTCTTTTCTGAAATGGTTTTCTTTTCCTAAAATGTTGTGCAATTTTATAAGAAAACAATCTTTTGAAACTAAACATGTAATGTTGTAGGGTAATGTTCTAGTAAATAAGGAGTTATTAATGAATAGAAATCCATTCTTTCCATATAAGTTAAAATAAAACATTCTTCTTACACTTTTATCGGAAAATTACAAAAGTAATTATTTTGAAAAAAAAAGAAATATTCATTTAAAAATGAAATTATCATACTTATCAGAATAATAATAACATTTTATGAAAACATTTTAAGAGTACAGGGACCCAAGAAAAATATTACCCAATAGAAACATGCAACGAAACAATCCCAAATATGGAAGAGATTGTGAAATCACTTTATAATCAATAGAAGCATATGGACCATGTCAAAAATAATAAGAATATCAAAATATCATAATCTATTAGAAAATAATAACAAAATACATTCATGGGTAGTATATTCACCATGTAGAATAAACATGTAGTGTATGAGGCTCGTGTCTCACATAAATAAAAAGTGGGATAAAATCCCTTTACTTGGTGTCTTGAATCTCTTCATACTCATACAAGATTCCAATATAATAAATATAATTTTATTATAAAAATTTTACTAAATCATGTTCTTATATCTAAAACCACATGTGGTTTGAATATGACCTTATATTACCTGCTTGTTAATGATCTTTTGTTAAGGTCTCCCTCGAGGTAATATTCAATTTGTTCTTCGCATGTGACTTAATTTATCATATCGTTGGTCCTTATATTTATATCAGTATTAAAAAATTAAAATCATGATATAAATATCATTTATATCCATTATAGTTATATTTCAAAAATATATATCATAAATAATTATGAAATGGAATACATTGTTCAAGGAGATGGGAAGTCGTATGTAAACATGAACATTGTTCCCATTTTAATTGTTGTACTCAAAGAATGTATGTAAATAAAATGTGTATATATATGTATATATTTATATAACATTATTAAATTATTATTATTATATCATATATATCATACCTGTTCACTAAACCCATCATTGATACATTATATGTGTTGTGTGAATGAATCGCATCACTTTGAGGGGGCGGTAGTCCACACTACCTTACATGATATAATCATATTAACACCAAATGGAAATTAAAAAGGTATGTTTTGTAATAAAAATCTTAAATTAATAAAAAAATTTATTTATAATATATATATATATATATATATATTGATATATTTTCCATCATATTGGCTAACTGATTGGTGTTAATGGAAAAAATGAACAATTATTGTTTTCTGAGGTATGAGTTCACCATATAAAGAAACAATATGTTCGATATCAATTATATGAAGGTGTGTGTACGTTTCGGTCCAAAACATAGCATAAAAAATAATGTTATATTTAGGATATTGGTATTTTCATGAAATAATGGATCAAATATAGTGTAGGTGGTGGATAAGGATAATAAAGGAAATGATCTTCAGAGAAGACATCACCTCTAAATCGAGTAACTCGTTTTGGTTTATGAAAAAAGACTTCTTGAGTTTCCTTACACCCAAGGGAAGAATTATAAGAGAAATTTAGGGAAATTTGGAGGAGAAATGGGTAGGGGTTGGCTGATCCAAAAAGATTTAGAGGTGCGACTAAAAGATAAGGTGAGGTTCCCTTTTATAAGAGGGAGGAAGGAACTTTTTGAAACTCCAAAACTATTATTTTATTATAAAATTATTTTCAACTTAAAATAGCCCCAATGTGTTTTATATCATGGATAATAGGATTATGGGTATAAATAATTTCAACCAATTAATTTTAGACATGTTTAGGTCACAATATTAGCCTTAGTTTTGGCTTTAACCCTTAGTTCAATATTTTTTCCTTTTTTTTGAAAACTTATTTTTTACACTATATGGTTAATATAGTTACTAAAAAATGAAAAAAACCCTAATAGGATCATTTATGAAATATTTGAAACTGTACTAGTTATTTGGCCAAATATAATATTTTTATAAATTTTATAACATTTAATAAAATACTATTTATTTTAAAATCACGTTTATATCAATTTTGAAACTATTTACTACTTGAATTTTTATAAAATCATTACAACTTGATTATATAAAAAATATACATTAAATAATCTCTAACATGTCATAGTCATCAAAATAATTCATGTATGGAATTAAATAACCCAAATGATATTTGTTTTAATATTATTAATATCATTTATTTCATTCTTCTTTTAATAAATCTATTACTACATCATCATTATGTCATAGCTAAATTGAATTATTTAATGTCTAATAATTATAAATAAATTATAAGGATGTAGATAAATTTATTTTATTTCTAATTAATATTAATAGTCTTATTTATCTTATGTATAACCCTATATGAAAAATTATTTAGTTATAAAATTTTGATTATGAGGCTTAATTATTTTTTAAATAGAATATAAAAAATGTCTTAATCAAACACTAGTTTCTTAAAAAACTAATATTCTTTTAATAAGTTTTCTTTGGGTTAAAACACACTTATCCAATGAAATTAGGACACATGTTGGGATAATTTTATATTATAGTAATATTATTTTTTCCTTTAATTACCCTTTTTATCTTTAACCATGGTTAATAAAATTTAAAAAGTTAATATTAAAAAAAAATAATTTTGATCCTATTAGACCCCATGTTTATTACTAATTAAAACCATGTATTTCTTTTTTTTCAAAATTCAATTCATAGAAGAGGTATAATTATGTTTACTTCTAATCTCGCAAATGTGTCTAGATACCGGGAAAAAGAGACGTTCAAAAGTAAAATAATTTTTTATATCTAATTATATTATAAAAATGAATCCAAAGACAAAAATTAGATTAATATATTTATTATTTATCTATTTTGAATTTAAAATCAATTTATTTTAAAAATAATTATTTAAATAAAAATGTCCGTTTTTAACAACTATGCCTTATTTTCACTATTCATCAAAAATTGAACCTTTTCAGAAGAATTCCATAAATTTTCCCTAAGATAATTTTGATATTAAAAATTTAAAAATAATTTATATTTTATCAAAAACTATTTTTATGAATGTCTAAAATTAATTTAATTATTTTTCATAGAAGGACATAAAAATCAGTTCATTTGAGAAAATAATAGTTTTAAACATATAATGGATTTATAAGAAATTATATTTTTCATTATAAAATACAATATTAATAAAATATAAAAATTATTTATTATTATTCATATAAAAATTTTAACTTCTAGTATATAACTATCTTATTTATATAACTATAATAGTAAAGTATTGTTTCAAAGAAACTTAGTGTTGTGTGTAACGTATGCCAATTCGGTGTTGCGTGTAGTGAAATCTTCCCTTATTGTTGTATATAAAATCATCCAAAAATTGTGATTTTCTTAATAACAAAAAACTATATTCAGTGTTACATGAAGTGGAAATATTAAAATATTAAAATAATTTGAAAAAATATATTCATAAAATCTTAGGGGCTTACACATTCACCAGTGTGCCAAATTGTTCATACAACATAAGCATTTAATTCATAAATTTTAACCATTTTATTAAGGGGTATAAGTTAAATAAATTTTAATTTAAAATAATTTAATAATAGGTACCACTAGGTGAATACCCTAGAGTAGAAATAAATATGGGTTATCACTGAAAAAACAATTTGCATGGAAATCACATTATAATTTCTGCAGCATAACAGGTGTACATAAAGATTTACAGAAGTAGTTAATGAGATATAAATGAGACTCTATTTTCTTTGGAATAATAATGCTAGTATTAGGGATGAATAGAAACATATTCCAACTTAAACCATTGGAAATAAAAAAGTAATACTTAAAAGAAGGTTATTGAATAAAGACGAGTAGACGATCTATTTCTTTTATTGGTTTCTTCTGAATGCTTGAGATGAGATTCTTTAGAGAATTTTGAAAGCATATGAGGGTTATAGAGAGTTAAATAAAGTGTAAATTAGTGAACCATGTGTTTTTATTTTTGATTAATGGGTCCTTGGGTGGGTTTATTTAGAAAACTAGAGTAGAATTATTTATTAAATTCTAAAACTAGATTTTAGATTATATATGTTAATGTAATAAAATCCAAAAAATTTAAAATGGTTATTCCATAATTTCTTTTAAATATGAGTGTTTTTAATTATTTTATAAGTTTAATAACCTAAATCATTAATATAATATCCTTGGTGATGTCTAAGTGAGTAGTGATTTTAATGAATGGATTGTAAACCTATAAAATATAATATTGGGCTTCGAGGATTCATTAATGGTTTCTTAATAAATAAAATAACCTCATGAAGAATTATTTTAAAGTAAAAAAATTAATTATGTTCATTGATATTATTTATATTAATTATTAAATCACTTTGGGTGTTGTATAATTTCATAATAAACAGTGTATATTTATACTTTACTTAACTTTTTTCCCAAAAAATTAATTATCTCTAAAAATAATAATCAAATAATCATTTGGAAAATTTTTACAAGTTGATTTAAAAAATAATATTTATTTTACTCATGTATTTCTATGATTATGATAATTTAAACTTTTAATTTAAATCCCATATTAAATGAAAAAATACTGTTTTTTATAAAAATATTTTTTCTGACCATTAATTTTTTTTTCTTTATAAAAGAATATTACAATTTATATTTAATAAATATTATTTTGTAATTATATTTTATTAAAATATTTTTTTGTAAATTATTGTATTCGTTAAAATATATTTTATTTATTAGAACTATAAATTTCCCAAAAATACAGTTTTTTAATCATAACAAAATTTAATTTTGATCAAAATTATTTTCTAACAATTATAATGTAATAAAAGTTAAATATAACAACTATTTTGTTAAAAATATATAAAAATTCATACTATTAGGATCTAATTACATAACTCGTTATTAAGTATGTGAATTCCCTAAGGGAATGGTTTGAGTTGGTGAGATCTTCATGATATGGTTCGGAGAACCGGGTTTGAGTACTGATCATGATGATATTGAAATTATAATATAAATGCTTTCAATTATTTATCTACTATTGAATCAAATTTTGGGATGGTCATATGGAAATCCCCTTGGTGATATCTCCCTTAGAAACTACAATGAATGGGCATAAAAGGGTATGGCCTACTGGTCGAGGCCATCGATTCCTTTTTCTTTGTTAAATGGAATTTATCGTAACCATTAATATATTTATCTAAAATTTTAGGATACATTGGCTATGTTATCAATGGTTGTTGTTCATTATGTTCTTTTAAATTTAAAGAAACATAAAATGGTAAAATATAACCAATGTAGTGAATGTATTTTTTATTACTTCATTTCTTAATAAGTCATATAATCATTTCATAAAATATATTTTAATTTTCAATTTTTTAGTCATTAAAATTAATATAAATTCAGATGGATAAGAGTACTTGATCAATATAAAATTAATATAGAAAAATATTTATGTTTAGAGATCCAAATAGGGGCTCTCTCTTTCTTCCAATATATGGAGATGAAGGAAGACCAAGGGGGCTCTAAAATAGGACCCATACAATAATAAAAAAAAGTTTATATTATTAAAAACTGTATAATGGTTCATTAAATTTTTACAATAGGTGTTAGAAAATAATTACCCCCATTTAGTGACTTTTTATAAATAATCTCACTGGGTCATAGTGCAACAACCCTTTCCTAAGGTATTCTTTTGGAAATAAAAAATATTCATATAGTAATACTCTACTCGGTAGATTCACCAAAATCCCATGGAAAATCCATTGAGGAGTAGTAGAGGGTGTTATAAGATAACTTTATTTTTCTGTTATGACACACAAAATTCTAGAATTAGGCTTCCATTAGAGTTTCAATATTTATAGATCCACACACTCACTATGGTGCGGTCCAACCACAAACACCAAAATGTTCTCATATGGATGGGGGGACATGATTAAAATTACTCATACGATGGTTTCACTTACCACCTAGAAATAAAAAATAATCTCAAAAATTTCCTTTTACATTATGCACTAATCATTGTTTTTGTGTGGTCTTTTTCCAATTGCATAATTTCATTCACCAACTCCTAAGATCTCTCTATAGTTCCTTACACTAAACTATCACCACCGAACCATTGAATAAATTATTTAAAAAGTAAATTAATCTTACATTACTTTATATTAATCCCAAAATTAAAATTTATCCATCCACCAAATAATGGAAAAAATAAGTAGCCTTCTAACCCCCAAACACTAAAATCTAAATATCATTACATTATATCACTATTAGATGGTGGTAAATATTTTTTTGAAAATCTCATAAAATTCCATCGTGGAGTCATATATAAAAAATTATCTTATATGTGATGTAACATAAGACAAAACCAACTATAAATCAATGTATAAATTTTAAAAGAAAGATATATATATGTTGAACAAGGATAAAACAAAAATAAACCATTTTGATATAGTTGGTAAATGTGAATTTGTTAGCTTATATATGAGTTGTCAAGCATATAAGTTCTTTATCAAGATACTCAATGAAACATTTGAAAAAATTAATGAAAATACAGTGAGTAAAATTCTATAAATGTGTTCTAATTTGGATGAAATATGAGTAGAAAAGGATTTTGATAAAAAAAATTAGGACCTCAATGTTCATCACAAAAGGAAGACAATATTATTGAAATATTAAAATAAATTAGATTTTATATGGGTTCCCAAAAGTAAAAAAATGAGTGCTAGAATTATGAGACCAATGTCATTGTTCACTGAACTACTCCAATTGAAACATGATGAGTAAGATACTTCAAAAAATTATAGATTAATATTTGGTTGATTAGAAATTTTTTATAAATGTAGAAAAGTTTAGTTCATTGATTAAATATCAAAATAAGAAACTTAATGAAATATATATTAATAAAAATTGGACATCGTTAATATATATATATTTATTATATTATCAATAGAAAGACATATGTTTCTAAGAATAAACATGACCAGCTTGGAAATTTGATCAAAAATAAAACAGTTTAGGTTTGTGAAGGATAATATTAAATTTTTTGAATTGATATTTATTATAAATTTTCAATAGTTTTGATACTTGATTTAATTTGGTTATTTTTTACTATAACAATTCAATGGGATTCAGGATTTACCAAACATACGTGAATTTAGAATTCATAATTGTAGTAATAAAATTAGATTATTATATAGAATATTGTATTGGTTTTTAATATATTGATGATGGAATAAATTTATATTATGTTAATAAAAAAATTATAGATTAAAGCAATCCCCAAGAGCATTTAATCTATTGGATTGGTACTTGATGAAATCTGATTTCAACAGTGTCTGTTTTGATCAAAACCTATTTTTTAAATATCCTAAACAAATATCCAATACTAATAGTGGGTGGTAATTATTTTTAAAACCTTATATTCTTTAAAAATATTTTCTTTTAAACTTATTAAATAATAATAGCTCAAACTCACTATTTATAAGCCGGTATATAAGAATTACCATAAGTTAATCAAGGGTAAATCCAAATGTGGGTGAAAATATCCCCGATGAATGGTGGTTGTTATTATATAAAACAAAATTATCTATTTTCATGAAGAAACTTATATTGGAATGGGAATATAAATCATCTTGATATATTTCTAGCACAAACAAGTCAAAATAAAAACTAACTTATTATAAGAAATAAAAATAAAGAAACATTATTGTAGAAATATCCCCAAGGATTGTAAGTGTATCAAATGGAATAGACACATAAGAAATTATTCCTATTTAGTATTTCAATCACCTCAGGTGGTAAATTTTATACTATTCAAATTAAAAAAATAACATCATGGTGGTTACTAAATATAAACTCCTCAAAAACTATGCAACTTCATTAAATAACTTGGATCAAATTAAATTTCCCCAACATAATTGATATCCCCAGGATCATCGATATATTATAAAATATACTCCATAAAATGCATAACATATTATCCAATATTTAACATCAAATATAATATCCTAAATCTCTAGGATAAATTGTGGTTCCACATATATTTTTAAGACTAAAACAATCTATCTAATTTTTATCATGTTTATGAAATCCGAATGAACTCAAGAAAATATTAATTAATCATGAATTCAATATTGTTTTAAAATTTAACCCACTACACCATAAATGGAATTTGTGACAACCAATTTATCTTTTACTCATCAAAACTGAATAATAAGAATGGAAGACTCCTTGTCTTGAATTTACTCTAGTTCCCAATATTGATTTTAAAATTTATCTATATTATATGATAAATTTACCATGATTCAATTATCTTAGATACTAATAAATTGATACCCAAAATAGACATCTATATCATAGAGTTTAATCTTAATCCATATCATTTTTATCATTTTGATATATATAAAATAAAACCACCTTAGATAGATTATAAGATATGAAACAACAAACACAAATTAACGATTAAATATTAATGTTTAAATATGATTGTTATAACCAAGCTGTTAAATTAATTGGTATAAACAACATTATATAATTTAGTATATATATATATATATATCTATATATATATATATAAATGTCATAATAAATGTAAATTTATCTGTAATTTATTTTAAATTAATCAATCACTTTTTATTAAAGTAATCTCATTTTTCAAAAATATGTTTTCTTCAAAATTGATGATGATTGTTTTTTGTGATAAAATATTAAAATTAATTTATAAGAGTTTTAAAATATTTATTTAAAAAAAATAATTTATTTTTGAAATCAGGATATGAAAAATCACATAGTGTTAAATTCTAGTAATTTTTTTAAAATACTAACTCTATAGTGAATAGTGAAAATATTGTTTTTTAAACGATCATTTATTTTAAATAATTATATAATATAAAAGTATTATTATAAATTAATTTTAATTTAAAGTATAATATTAATTATTTATTAATATTAAATAAAATTAATTAAATTTAAATCATCTTTATATTGGATTTTAGTATAATTTTTTTTTAGGATTAAAATAACCCATTTTTCAGAAATTGTTTTTAAAGGGAATAAAGTTACTCAATTTTAATTAATTGAAATAACCCACAATAAGAAATTATTTAAATTAAATATAAATATTATATATATAATTATTTTTTAAATTTATATAATTATGATTACTTGTCATAATGTTTATATTAGATTATCTTATTCTTGAAAAATACATTTAATGAAGACCAAATTTTTCATCACATTTCTGGGTTTAATTTTAAATAAATCATTTCCAATTCATTGAATTTTATTTTATAAAAATGGTTTCATATCTACAATCATCATAATACATAATAGGTTATATGGTGAGCTTAATTTTTGGACATTATGAATTGTTACCGTGGTAAATATTTATTTTCAAGGTAAAAGTAAAATCATTTAATTAAGGGTTAAAAATAATATTTCAAGGACTAAAAGGTAACCATAACACTTGAATAAATTATATTTTATGATTATATTTCATCCATAGTCAGCCATTCTTCTAAAATATTTAATTTTTTCCATATAGATAGGTAAGTGACCTTTATAATACTTTACATAATGAAATGTAAAAAAGGTTACTTTTTAGAAACTATTTTCTATAATATTTTTTGACTAGGAAAAAGGAAAACTGTGTTAGATTATAAATAATTATAGGAAATATAAAAAAAATTTCATATAAATTTAGTTTAAATTTTTTGAGGCCAAATAAATTTCTTTTATACTTAAACAACACCAATGCAATATTTTTTTATTAAAATGAAAATTATATAAATGATAAAAAATGTTAAAATTATTATAAATTGAGTAAATTATTTTCTTCCATAAAATGTTTAGATAAATATAAAATATTTTTGGATATATGAATTTATTATATTAAAATACATGTTCTATCATGATTCTATTAAGGATAAAGTAAATGAATAGGGTTATAATTAACATTAATGATATTTTATTATAAAAAAATATTTTATTGTATTATTTAAAATTTATGAAAATCATATCTTATTCCAAGTTAATATATAAAAATTGAAAATTTCAAACATAGTCTAATAATTTTTCAATTTAATTTTTTAGTAACTACGAAGACCCCAAAAGTGTAAAAAGAAACAATTTATTGTAGTGAAAAATTAAAATAGTAAAAGTAAATGACAATAGAGGTAAAGGGGAAGACATGTTTCAAACATGGTTATTTTTGTTTTGGATTTTTTTATTGAAATTATCATCCATTCAATCAATTATTTTTCAATTTTGGAGTCTCTTACTTTGAGATTTACTTCCCATCATTGAGTAGTTCTTGTTATTTACAAAAATATCATTCCTTCTCCCTTATAAAAGAGAAACTTCTATCCTATTTCTTTCTCACATAAAAATACTTTAGGTTAAACTTATGATTTTCAAAATAACTTCTTTACTACTATATATATGTCCTATAATCATTTTTTTATAAAAACCTCATTATAAGTATTTAAATATAAATCCAAAGTCTTTATCCGATGTAGATGTGTCGTTCATAACCTAATGTCTTGTTTGATTTATTCTTCCTCCTCCATCTAACATTATTCAATACTTATTATATAATAAAATAAATAACTCTTATATAATGATATTTCATTATGTTAATGTAATAACCTACATAATACTGATCTTCAATAAAATGGTAAACAAATCCATTGTTTGTGTGTATGGGATACTACTACCACATGAACTGATATAATTATTTTTACATAACTATCTATCATGGATTTTTATAATGATGTAATAAATAAATATCTATCATATTCAATAAATATTTCTAATTATAAAATGATACTATATCATTTACCTTCATACCATGTAATCCACTGGAAAACAATAATGTCATCTATGCGAATATGTGGAATACCCCCTCCACGAAGCAATGTGATTCATTTTTTATCACCAAATCATTTGGATGATATACATATTTGTGTGTATTTAAATTAAAAACATTTCATTTATGATATTTTTATCATTATATAAAGATAAAACAATACTTACCATATTTCCATAATGATGATAAAAAATGGAAACTTTGTTGATGCGTATGTATGGACAATCTTCTTCATGATTTAAATATAGATAAATTTCATAACAAAATTTATGGAATTATTTTAAATTTAAAATTTTATGTAATTAAAATATAGTTATGTTAATAATTTTTTGTAGATTATGTGTTAATGAAACCTTTTTCTATGGTAAACATGTCATAGCTATTTTAAAATTTTAAACATACAGCATTCAAACACCCAATGTGGTCATAACTGATTACATATCTAAAAATGTCATCAAAATAAATAAAATAAATAAATTTAGGATGGTTTATTTATCTTAAAAAAATATATTAATAATTAAAATAATTCATATATGTTTATTATATAGGATGTTTAAACATGTATGATGGAAGTCGGACCGAATGTATGAGATTTCTTCTCAATATTCCTTCATTATGGAATATTTTATTTTTATGATCGAATTTAGTATATATGTTGTATATAAAACCCATTTTATTTATTAAATAATTAATCCTTCATACTTCAAGGGATTTTAAGATGAAATTCTAATTATTTTATTCATAGGTATATAACTTTAAAGTTGCCAATTGCTGAAATATTTCATAACTTGATTACTTTTAATTGTTTTATATTACATAATTATTAACATTTTTATGACATTATTATATGTGAATTAATAACTAAATTTAATTATAATATACATTTAATTTTTTTGTGGACATACATTTATAACACATAATACCTCTTTTTATTGGTTCTCCATTAAATGATATGATCTTTATAAGGACAATTATTCTCAAATTATCTTTCTTTAGGTCATATATTGAGGTTATGAACCATACTTTGTTTATGAGGTTTATATACTACCCATTTTAAATATTATATATTTAAAATATTTATTTTATTAATATTTAATGATTCTTTTAAAATCACCCTTTAATTTTCCATATGATTGAAATGTTTTCAAAGTGAAAATAATTTTATGTTACAACCTATTTTTTCAGTTTTTATTTATGTTAGATATTCATTTAGGGGAAATAAAATACAATTATTTTCTTGAACCACATATCATTAATTTTCATCTATTTATGTATGTGGTTTACATGTTCAAATTCAAATTCCTCACTTATTGACAAACAAACATCAAGAAGGTTATCTTTAAGTGATACTAATCTTGTATATTCTATCATATTGAGAAATTTTCTCTTATATATCCATGTTTTCCTAATTTTATTTCAGTGTTTTACTTTTAAAAACATTAATTATTTCCTAGAAATATTTTAAATGGTCATTATACACCTTTTAATGTGTTTTAAAAGGAAATTCATTAACATATTATAAGTGGGACACTTTTTAATGCCTTTAAAACAATTTAGAAAATAATTCTTATTTTTTATATTATCAACATGAACATATTTTCCCATGTTAATGAAATTTTTTTGGCGATTCCATTATATTTATCCAAGGTTATTTTCAATGAAAATTACATTACCATTTTTTGAATTTTTTTAGATTTTTTAAAAGTAATTTTCAATGTGAGTAGTTATATTCTTCACTAAATTTTAATGATATTTAAATGATATTTATATTAATTAGAATAAAAAACCCCTTTATGTTACATATTCTACACTATAGATATTTTGTAATGATACCATCACCATTATTTCCCTGGATGAAATTTATTTTTTCAAATATCTTTTCATAGAACCCATTCTATTTCAACGGGTTAAAAATGTTATGAAAAGAATAATAGTGATTTAGTTTTATGATTAAGTGGAATATCTATATACATTATCCATGTTTTGGTTCATGGAAAATGTTTATACGGTGGGTTTATCTCCATTATAGATAACAATTGATCCTGATATATCTTACATTATAGGTGTTCCTAGATAATGCACCAAGGAATTAGGTATGAAAGTCGACCATATGATTATCCCATTTATATTGGTTTTCTAAATATTCTTTAAAGAATCTATGAAGACAGAGTCCTAAGATACCAACATGTCTTCTTTATTCTTTTAATGGGTTTTAATGATTTAATTGATCTAGTTTTACATGACACGGCTCATGATTATTGAACACTGTGAATATTGTCATTGTTAAATCATTATTCCATGTATCAGGATTTATTATTCAGATATTAATGTAAAGGAATTATCTTATGTTATGATAATTCACATTTAATATTTCATCATACCCTTATGATCATCTTTCACTTACTGATGACATTGAATTTTTAATGCTTATATTTACCCTTACCGAGCATTTGAGCGCACCCTTCTTATATTTCCTTTTCCCTAGGTTATAAGGAATAATGCAAATGATTTTTTTATTATAATGGTTCAAGGTGTATAAGATTTTATTGAATATGATGAATATATAATTTAGAATATGAAATGATGGTAACAGTGGGAGATGTTGTTGATGTTTATGAAAATTTTCTAATGAATCCACATTGTTAAGGGTTTTTAATGATTCTAGAAAACACTAAAACTTAATGGTTCTTGGTTATTTAATCCACAAAATATTTTTTTTATGTTTTAAGGATTGTACGGAAAAATTGAATCACATTTTTGGTATCGTAGCTAGATATTTAAATATTATGTTTTTAATATTGAATCTCAAAGAATAGATTCAAAGTTGTTACTATTAGTATCCAATCTGGGTTTAGAAATATTTAGAGATAATGTGATTTTCATGTAATGTTTACTTAAGAGATATTGATACCATAAAGAGATAACAAGTATTAAGTAGATCATAAGATAAATTACTTAGATAACCTTATTAAGGTTTTATGTAATGGAATTTTGAGGACAATAATGATATTTTGGGAGAAGTTTTCATTATTTTGGGTATATTTATCTCTTATTTTCATTGTGATGTTTTATTCGTGTAAAAATTATCATTTAATAAGTACATTGTTATTGAAAAACATCAGTACCTATATGATATTTTTTATTAAGGTTATTTTTATAGATATTCATCATATTTATGAGAATGTTTTAAAGATATAATTTCAAGAAAAATGACAACCCAAAAGCTAGGTGACAACCCAACACATCCGGAATGGTTTTATGGATTGAAACAGAAACTCAAGGGAGACGAGGGTAAAATTAAAATAATAGGCTTATGTAATGTTCTGATCAATATAACATCATTTTTACATGAAAACATTGAATGATAATGATTAAGTTTATTTTCAGAACATATGTTTTGTAATATGGATAAGAATAGGTAAGTGTTTTGGTGACTAGATGATTGTTGATATTCCATAAGAATTTCATGATTTTAAGAGGATCATATGATAATGGCCTACTGAAAATTATATGTTTTTATTTGAGGGAGAAACGATGAATTATTATTTGGTTTCATATATTATTTTAAAATTCCTTGGAGGTGATTCAATAAATTTATATAAATGATTATTATATCATGGAGATTATATGATTGGGTCATATACATTTTTTATTTTAGACTTTGAGAGAGATTGATATTATTTATAGATAAATATTAAATATATTTTAGAAGAATATGTGACTGAATCATTATAATCCTTATATTTCAATCAGAGATAGAAATATTTTGATGAATTGTCGTGATAATTATTAATTGAATGATTTAGTTTGAACTTTGGGTATCACTATTGAATTTAGGAGATTAATTATATGAGGGATTATTAATTTTTGGAATTATCATACCATCTACTTAATGTGTAAATATAAGGGAATATCTTGTTATCCTATTTTAGAATTATGTGACCCATTATGAGTATAATTTATTATTACGGGCATAAAAAAGTTTATATTGAACACACATTATTTGGAGAAAATGAATAGATTGTGGTGGTAATTGATTAATGGATGAAATTGTAATTTTTAATATATTATATAATATATAAGTTCTTAGTCTAAATAGAAATGGATTTACTGAAATCTAAAAAAAGAATCTTGAAACAAAATTTAGTATTATTACCATTATTTCTGATGGAATTGATGGAAATTTTTACATCTCTTTGGTTTATGTTTTTGTGGTTATTGACTATATTATGACCATTTACATTATTATTATCCATGATTAATGTTACTCTCTATCATTTTTTTGGGAATTAAGGGATTATCCTTGACTAGGATTTCACTTCCCACTAATTTTTAACTACATGGAATCCCATTTATATGTTATTCCTGGTGACCATAATATTTTCTCTTCTCTTTTATAAATAGGAAGATTCATTGACCTTTTTTGATGTGGTATTCATGAATGGTATTTAAATATATAAATACTATGACTACTAAGATCATGTTTAATTTCTGAGCATGCAATTTATTATGGGAGGGAGGATGTAACACCCTAATGTTTTATAAAGTATAACTATGTTAGATAGTATATAATATATGAACCCACAACCACAAATGAACCCTAAAATATTATTATTTAAGTATGTAACAGACCAAACCGGGTCAACCAAACCAGTCACCCATGTGAGCCCATTATGGGGTGCTGTATAATAATGATAATAAAACATGTCTTAGATATAATCAAAAGAATTTATAAAACATGAGTATAATGCACAATCAAAGAGATATACAACTATTACAAACATGCTAAACTAGAAAGCATGACAAGCCTAAACCAACACGTCTCCAGGTTACCAACCATCGCCTATAAGCCATCCCAAACAAAAGCATCGACATAAAGAGGATCCTTCATACTACAGAATGCTCTTACATTTACCCATATCCATCAAAACAAGATCTAAAACCACCAAAATGTAGAAGTAGTGTGTGATAAATATAGCCTAGTAGGTAACTACCAAATAATATATTGATGTTATACTAACAATAATGCATAATTAATAACTTTAAAAATATATTTTTACAAGATTAATTTTAAGAAAATAATTTAAAAATAGTTCTCAAACCTTATTTGGGTTTTCTACAAATTGAATATCATGTTTTCCAAATTTAGACATATTTTAATCATATAAAAAATAAAGTAAACATATGAAATAAAAATAAAAATGTGATCCAACATCCATGAAATATTTTATTATGCAGTAAGCAACTAGAAAAAATGATGTACCTTTTAGATGGTATCTATCCTATTGAAAAATATTTAGTAGACACTCACGATCCAAAAAAGGAATATGTTTAGATCTAACTAATATCGATTCCAAATATAGTCTATCAATATGAAATACTTTTCCTCATAGTGGTGTCACACACAATAAGGATACATGTGTCTCTTTATTAATGTACCCAAGGTTATAGTTGTGGAATGTTTTTCATTTTATATTTTAAAAACCTTCCTCAAATTTCTTTATAAAACCATTTTATAGCCAATCCATTCTTATTTACAGTTTTAAAATCATTTTGTTTACAAATCAAGGAAATTTTAGTTTAAAAAACCACTTTAAAACATAAAACCATGACATAATTAATTTTAACACATTAAATTCCATTTAAAATCTCAAGGAAACAATAAGAACAACAAGGAATTCAAGAAATTAGAATTCTTGGATAGATCCACTGACCACAAGGATATAGACAACCTATCTGCCATTGAAAATAGGGATTTAAAACCAGAGATTTTGCCTTCGAAATGCAAGGAATAACAAGATAATAAAAATTATTGATAGAAAATTCTATAAAATCACAAAACCAAAACCAAACAAAAACACAAGAAGAACCAGAATGAACACTTTCTCGATATGGATCAATCCAACCACAATGGAGTTCAATCACTGAATGAAGTTTTCTAGATAGGAAAGAGGAAACAAAAACAACTTAGGGAGAACTATGAGTTGAGATATGAGGGATTCATAGATAATGAATGAAACACACCACTCATACAATGCACTAAAAACCAAAATTATGATATTTTCACAACATGTATCCCATTTACATGTCGTGTAATACACAAGAATTTTGTACACCAAAAAACTTTTTGTATTTTTATTTAAAAAAAGTTTTATACATACTCTCCATGTAGCTATTACAAAACATGTAAACCATTAATTCCATGTACCTTGTTCAAAGAATTTCACCCTGTAGTAATTACACGTCGTGTACTTCACTGACACAGTGTGTAAGTTCATAGAGAGCAACGAAAACTACAGGTTTTATGTCAAAAATTTCCAAAAAAATCCCAAACCTCACTATTAAAAATATCCTCCCAATTTAATGGTTGGAAATACTCACCCAACAAAAGGATTCCAAAATAAAGGGTCAGAATATACATGACAGAAAGGTAACAAGGTGTTACAATAACTAATGGAAATAAGATCTATACAAACAGTTTTGGTAAAACTGTTGGTATAGTTCACTTATAGGGACCTCTACAAACGGTTTGGACAAAACCATTGGTATAGGTCACTAATTTGGACATATACCGACGGTTTGCCCAAATAAGTTGGTATTGGGCTGAGCTATACCAACAGTTTGGATAAAACATTGGTATATGTCACTTATATGGACCTATAAAAATGGTTATTCCAAACCTGTTGGTATAGGGTCTCTATTATGGACCTCTATGACAACAGTTTTTGCCAAACTTTTGGTATATGTCCAAAATAGAGATCTTATACCAATGGTTTTGGACAAACCATTGGAATAGGTTCCTCCAATAGCAACAGTTTGACCAAAAACCATTGGCATAGGTCCTAAAATCAATGAATCTAGGCCAACGGTTCTCAAAACCATTGGTATAGGTCAATTCCAACTATTTTGAGAACAGTTGGTATAGCTACATGTATTTTTTATTGAATATTCTTCCAGAGAACCTTAAATAAATAAAAATTTAAAATATTTATGATAATACATATATATATTTATGAAATTATGTTCACAAAAGTCAAGTTAGGTTAGTGGTTATGTCATTCAATCATAAACCAGAGGTACTGGGATCAAAACCGAAATAATGATACTTTTTTAAAGTACATATTCCAATGGTTTTATGGAAGAATTGGTATTGATTTTTTATATTTCTTACACCAATGGTTTTTTTCAAAACCGTTGGTATAGACATATCCCCACGTCTTACTAGACAACGGTTCTCCAAACCATTGGTATAGGATATACCAACGGTTTGGAGGATTATACCAACTGTTTCAAACCATTGGTATAGGGTATTTTTCTATTAGTGAATCTCCCCATCATAAAATATTTTTTTTCACCAAAAGATATCAAGATATCAGATCCAAAAAAAGATAAGGCGTGTGATACCTCATCAATGACTCCCTCTCCCATGTATCATAGATATATTTTCCCCACAACCATAGTACCTATACTAGGGAGTTATTTTACCATGAAGTAACTTATCAGAACAATCCATAATCAGAATTGGATTCTCAACCAACATGGTATCAAGATAAAGATAAACATCCTTCCATCAAATACAATGAGAAGGATATGGTATATACCTTCTCAATTGGGAAATACAAAACACATCATAGATATAATTCCATTGAGACAGTAAAATTAATTGATAGTTCACCCTCCCCAATCACTCAATGATCCTAAAGGGGCCCATTAAACTTATTGACAAATTACCTTGCTTACCCAAATTATGATGTCCCAATTGGGGGGAAATTTTGAGAAATTTTTGGTCACTAAAATTAAACTCTAGTGAGAGATGAAAATGGTCTACATAATATTTTTTATGACTATATGCCATGATCCAACACATTTGTATCTACTATACCATATCCATTGTCTTCTGAAAAAAACTCGGTCCAATCAAGGACAACTCTCCCAACTCAGCCTAGCACAAGGGAGACTGACATGGATACCCATTTAATGCCTTAAATAAAGACATCCTAAACTAATCATGATCACTATTATTATAGTAAATCATGACTAAAGAAAAATATTGTTCCCATGATCCATCCAATTCAAGAACAAAAGCCTAGAGAATATCCTCAAGAACTTGGATATCCCTCTCTTTTAGTCCACTCGACCGTCGATAAGAATTTTTGCTCTATTTTAACTAAGAACCCACTTCTTCCTGAAAACCATTATAGAATCTAGATATGAACCTAGAGTCATAGTTAGAAACAACCATAGAGTGAACACCATGGAATCTCACAATCTCTATGACATAGAAGTCCCTAATCTATTCCACTTCATTAATTTCCTTTATTTGCACGAAATGCATTGATTTAGTGATTCTATAAATAATCACACAAATAAATTCCTTACCAGTAGGATTATATAGAAAAAAATGATAAAATACATATTAATCTCACTAAATTCCATACTAGAATGGGTAAAAGATACAATAAACTTGTAGGTCTCTAGTGTTTCCCCTTAACTCTTTGACATGTGAGTCACTATAATAAAAAGTCTGCAACTAACCACCTCATTCCCGGCCACCAGAACTAACATCTAAAATCATGGTAAATCATCGTATCCCAAGGGTTCATAGGCCTACATGAATGATTTTTACTATCCAACAACTCATGTATCATAGAAATTATAGAAGCCAATATCTTATAAAAGAGAAAATATCTATTGGGTGAATAGTAACACACACCCAAGGACTCACCACCATTTAGGATTTATCCTAAGTGTTATCTCATGGGTTTTTCCATCTTCTCAAGTTGAACTCACTCAAAAAAGAAGAGTTAACTATTGTCGAATCTATGAAAACCTTTCCACCAACCTCTTTCACTCCCAAACCCATTTAAAAAAACTCCTCAGTGAACAACCTTCAATTGATTCTACCATTATTTGGATTGATACTCTTTTAATCAATGCATCGAAAAAAACATTTATTTTCTGAGGGGTATATAAGACATGTAAATAAAAGGTATAAAGATACTAAAACCATCATATCTATCACATGTTCATATCTATTTGAGAGAAAACATAATTCATGAACTTGAGATCAGAATAAAATATAAATATCCCCCCAAGAAGATAGTTATTCCATGTCTTGAGTGCGGGCATAAAAGATACCAACTCAAGATCATGGGTAGAGTAGTTCTTCTTGTGATGGTATATTTGGAAAGATCCATAATCCACCACCTATTTACCCTTCATTAAGACACATCTCAAACCCATACATAGGGAAACATAGAAAACATTATAGGCCAAAACTGGTTCTCGAATAATCAATACCGATGTTGAAGTTAATGTCAATTTTTAGATCCTCAAATGATATGTAAATTTATTTGTCTCACTCAAAATTTACGCACTTATGGGTCAATGCTATCATCATAGATACATGCTTGTAGAGTTCATGAAAAATGATCTCGTAGTATTCATCCAACCCCAACAATATTCAAATCTCAAACAAGTTTCTAGGATTTTACTTGGTTAGAACTACCCAAAAATTTTCATTATCCTCTAAGATTCCCCTTTAAGATATCCCATTCCCCAAAAAAATTACCTCTTAGATACAAACTCCCACATGTAAAGATAACCATACATACATTGTTCATTCAATGTTCAAAGTATAATAGCTCAATGGTCCACATGTTCCTCCTCTGACATGGAGTATGATTGCCCTGTAGGGCATTGTTAGTTCCTTATGATACTATGAATTTTTTTTATAAAACTTAACTATACTACTCAATTAATGTAGTAATGTGGATGTTGAGGATGATCCAATAGAGACAATTATTTAGATTATTAGAATTTAAAAATAATAATTTTATTAAATTGAGAAAGATGTGAGATAAGATTGAATTGATTGATTTTATGAATGCAGAGTGAGAACAAAGAAGAAGATTGATTGATTGTGGGAAAAATGATTTTACAAGTGTGCTGAGGTAATGTGGTTTCCAGGTACGAGTGGAATTGGATTTTATAAAATAGATATATTAATTCATTATTGGTGTTGGAGTTGAGATGAGGAATATCCAATGATCATGGAAACTCCTCCTTAATGTGAAAATACCATACTTCCCTTGGTCTAGTAATTTAGGGTGTCGAAGAATTATGTTTATCTCGATACCATGTTTAAAACTAATTTCCCCTAAACATGAAATGGACATTTCATATTTTCTGTAGTAAGTTTAACAATTTAAACATTCTTTTTTTATTTGAATATCTATGGTCATGATAGAAGAAAAATATCAGCGTTGGAAGTTTAAGAACAAAATTATTCAACCCATGTCTCAATGTGTACATGAGCTATACATCGTGTAGTTCCAATCTGTTTTTCATGTATCTGTGTGACGAGTGAGTAGATATCATCTGAGATTTTGGAATGTTGGCCACCAACATGATGTGTACTTGGCTTTAACGCCATGCATTCCTTGTTTGTGTCACCTCCTTGTGTGTGAAATTCTTGTTCAAAAATTTCCCAAAAATATGAAGTTTAACCTCTTTCACATCATGTACTAAAGGTACATGATGTGCATTTGTGTATCACACCATATATGTTTTTCATGATTTTTTTTTCAGTGGGCTACTTCTTCAATGAAGTCACAACATGTACTTGTGTTACACGATGTGTAACTTTGTTTTTTAAAGTTTTCTATCTTGTTTCTTCTTCAAACATCCGATGTCACACCGCTTCGCCTTGACCATGGCATGAAGGGTCCTTTTACTCATATTTACATACCTTTTCATTCTTTTTTCCATTGATTCATCATTTCCTAACATAAAACATAAAGCAACACAATTAATTCCAAAAGTGGAAAGATTTTTCATTTGCATCCAAGAATAAATATATTAAAACATTCTAAAATGTATGCATGAATTATATTTATCAAATCCCCAACACTTGAATGAAGCCTTGTCCTCAAGGATGGAATCTCAAAATATTATAGAGAACATTCACCTTACAATGATTTAAATTTAATTTCATTAAAATTAATTTATGTAATGGAAAACTAAATATTCAAGTATCACACAAGAAAATTCTTCAGTGCCTCGTTTTTCAATGAATACAAATAAACTATGTATTTTACTTTTATTCTTTGAAACAACCATTCCATTTCATTCATACATTTTCATTTTTCAATTCGTTTTTCATATGAATTCCACTTGAAATTTACATCACATGAATTTTTCCACTCATCTTCAGGGTATAAATGTAAATAGTGTTCAACACAAACCTCAAGAACATGAAACTTTCCATCTTTTTTCATGGAATCTAACATCTATACTGTGTAAAGAGAGAAATCAAAAATGAATCCAGAGGGATTCACCGTTTATAATCAAATGACTCTGAGGCTTTTGGTTAGGTTGGTAAATGATTCAAAAAGTATGTCTAAAAAAGGATGTTTGGATCTAATGAAATTTTCATGATATTCAAGAAAAACTCCATAGTTATCTTCCTTAACAAAGTTATTTTCTCTCATCCACCCAAAAACTCTACTTAGACTCATCAAACATTTATGTGCAATGAATGAATCAACGTTCACTTGCTCTTTTTTTCAATTTATTTTTTTATGCTTTCAAAAGCTATTACTAGGTTGAATCTCACATCCATCACATAACCACATACGATAAAAAATTAATGGTTTGGAAAATGATTATTTTGGATCCTCTCAAAACAAAACCCGAAATTATTAAAAAAATTAGCGAGAGAGGTGAACAATAGTATACAATGAAAGATGTCATGGACTCTCCCCACATCAAGAATCCCCCAGAAAAATATCTACCATAATGTATATCTAGGTACATCCTAATGTTCTCTCCCACACTTATTTTTTTCAATATCAAGAAAAACATTTAAAGGAAGGTAGGAATGGATAAAATAGTCTTGTAACACGGCTCAATTCCTAACAAGGCTATTCATGGATTCAACAGGATTAAAAATAATTAATTCTAGGTGGATTTTAGGATAAAGTATAATAAAAAATGCCTCAATCATATTAAAAGTGATTATGTATAGTCATAGCTTCGTTATGATACAAATAAAATTCTAGAAAAAAACCTAGCCAAGTTTCTCAAGAAATACACTTTTGAAATAACGGGAAATATTGTATTAGTAGATGTATCAAGAATTAGATGAATGATTGGGATAATTACCAATGCTCATTCATATGAATAATTAAATCAATTAATGATTTTTTTTTTGAAATTCAGAACATTCCCAAATTCATAGAAAGAATTTCATTTACAATGATCAACATGATCCTCTAAATCATGATTTGTAAAATCCTAATACACATGTTTATAAGTACTAATTATTTTTCCCATTTTCTCCTTTAAAATTATGGGAAAATAAATTTAAATACATGGCATGGTAATTGACCTATATAATTTCGTTTCTCTTATATTAGTTGATTAAATACAGATTCAAGTTTAGGCATGAAATAGAAAATTAAAGCTCTATAATGTTTTAAAATGTAGAGAATGCAATAGAAAAATATGGATTTTAGATTCTTATTTTCCTTGAATTTTTTTCTCCAATCATGGTTGTGTAGGTTAATTCCTACTCTCCCCATTACATACTACTGGAATGGGTCTTGATGGTCCAGCAAATTAAAAATAAAAATTTGAAAGCACATCTCATTGTCATTGAATTTTGAAATATTTGGAGAGAGATTATGCACGCCTCTAAAAATGGAAAATAAAAAAGAAATAAAAACTCAGGTTTCCTTTCTGAAGAACTTTTGTTTAACATCATTGGCTTGACCGAGCCTCTTTCAACTCTAGATAATGTGAGAGATGATTGAAAATTTTGTACCTCTTCGGGGTTCATGAATAGTCTCATTTGTTTCCTATCAACGATGGTTGGCCCCTTTCCTTCTTCAATAAATAGGTTAATAATTCCTGATGGTAGTACTTTATAGAACTCCATTGGAATGATCCACCATTTCTTTTTTAATCCTAATGAACAAAATGTATGTTCATGTACCATCCATACCTGTTCTTCTCTCTCAAATGTTTTGGAGTCAATCACTCATTTGGGGTTATCAATCGTGTTATACAAGTTCTCTTTCTTCTATGGTTGAATATGTTCTTCTTGAACGACATCATCTATCCTATGAAACTCTTAAATCTCAATATCATCATCAATTTCATATGTTTCTATTCCTCTGAACTCCTTATCCTCTTACAGATCATAGTTCTTCATTACTTGGTGGATAATGAAGCTCACTTGATCACTTCCAACTCTTAGAAATAGTTATTTATTTTGAACATCAATCAGCACACTCCCTATGGATAAAATTCTCTTCCAAGTATGAGTTGATTCATTTCCAATTCCATATCCAACAATAGAATGTCAATGGTGAAATATAACTTGTCTAATTTGATCAGGACATCTTCGATGACACCTTGAGGATGATTTACTATTGTGTTTTGGTAATTGAAATAAAATTCTTGTAGTCTTTAGTCCATTGAGCCCCAAACTCTTTAATGTTATGTACAACATGATATTGGCACTCACACCTAAGTCACAGAAGGATTTCCCACATTTGTTATCTCTAATAAATATGGTTATTAAAAAGTTACCAAAATATAATTTCTTCTTAAATAGGTTTTTTGATGCCACTACTTAAGACTCTCGTGTTAGTGGAATTGTGCCAATCCCTTCCATCTTCTTTTTGTTACTTACTAGTTCTTTCATGGTTTTTTTATATCGGCATGTTCTCAAGATCCTCTGAAAAATGAATATTAAAGTTTAATTTCTTAAAATGTTTGAGAAACTTAACTCTCTTCACATTAATCTCTATTTGTGTCATCCACTTTGGAAAAGGAAACCTTGGCTTGTACTAAGGTGGCTCTTCTCATTCTTCTTCACCTAGTTATTCCCTATCATATTCAACTTCCTCTTCAATTTCTCTAACTGGTGGTCATCCTAATAATTTTATGCCACTTAATTTTCTTTCCTTCCCACTTCCTATCTCTATTGTAAGAACCCATATCTTTATTTCAGGAATGTTATTCATTTTCTGGTCATTTTTGAGAAAAAGCTAAAAATATGGAAATTTTCAAATTACACGTTGTATACTTCAGTGTCGTGCCAGGCCATGTGCTGGCCGTGTCTAGGACACACACACGGTGTGTAGGGGTAATGTGGAGGCTGCTTAAAGTGGAGTACCAAAAATCCTAGTACACACCGTGTACTCCAGAAGTACACACTCTGTACTTTCTTTTTTTTCATTAATTGGACCGGGGTCGCGCCTAATTGAAAAAATATTCTTCTTCTCTAGGTTCTTCGACCGAGAGCATCCCATACAGCCGTGAACATCCTTTGAGCCCCCGAGCCTCTATCTATTTTTCGAATCGACCATTGTCGATTGCGTTGGAACCGCATCAGTGAGCTCTTCCTTCTTCTTGAGTTTCATTCCATTATTTTCCCTCTTTCTCATGGAATCATGGGTTTAACATTCATTGTGTTTTCGTAGATCTACGACGTTCTGAGAATAATCAAGCCTCGTGGTTCAAGTATATTGATCTCCTAGTATCAAGGTAGGTGGTTTGTGACTTACCTTTCGATTTCTTTGAGTTTTAGGTGCAAATGTCCACCAATACTCTTGAACAAGTTATTGCATGTTTACCGTTTTTCCCCTGTTGTTTTCCTTCCTTACTTATATGCTTGTTTATTGGTAATTTGATCTTGTATGAGGATAATTTCCATGCTTGGATGTTTTTACCATGTCTTGTTTTTTTACGACCCTTTGGGTCTTGTTAGCCTTTGTTCGTTATACCTATTTTCCATGACTTCTGACCGTAGTATGGAATGATAATCTTGATATGCTTGTTGTTCGGTAGAATGGTTAGCCAAGTAGATCTAGGGGTGTACTTTGGCCTTATAGAATTATTATGCCCTAACTGGCATGGGACAGTGAGAACCTGGTGTTATAGACATTAAGGGATAGACCGAGTGAGCTTCCCAGAGAGTCTTGGACATTATAGACATTAAGTGGTAGACTGAGTGAGATTCCCAGAGAGTCTTGGACATTATAAACTACAGGGGATAGACCGAGTGAGCTTCCTGGAGAGTCTTGTATATTATAGACTATAAGAGGGTAGACAGAGTGAGCTTCCTCAAAGTGTCTTTACTTGTTTGAATTTCCATAAACCATTCTAGGATAGAGGTGGAATTGACGAAGAGAGCTTCCTCATAGAGTCTGTGATAGACCTGAGACTATAGGAGGGTAGACCGAGTAAGCTTCCTCAGGGAGTTTCATGACCTTGGGTCTATAAGAGGGTTAGACTGTGTGATCTTCCCCAGAGAGTCTCTGACTACCCTAGACTACAAGGGGAATTGACCGAGCGAGCTTCCCCATAGAGTCTTATAAATTTGTATGACCAAACCAGATGGGTTAGGTTGAGTGCACTGCCCAGAGGGTTTTTGGTACTTCTTGTATAGGACTAGAGGGGTCGACTGTGAGTACTTCCCAGAGGGGTTCCTGTTGTGGTTAGCTATTTCTTCACTACTTTTTATTGATTTGTGGATTTATCACTGTTTTATATCATCCTTTTTATTATTTACTGTTTACTGTTTGTTGTTTACTGCTTACTATACTATTAACTGCCATATACTCACTGACTGTTCGACACATATCTTTGGGTGGTTGCCTACTATTATTTAGTCTCACACCCTTTTTGGTAGATGCTTTTGGTCCCAAATAGACTATGTTGTTGCAGGTATAGACATGGTAAAGTTCCCTTCGACTTCTGGTACTTGATTGCTTTGGAGCCAGAGAGAACAGGACCAAGCTTAGGCTTGCGATGCTACAGAGCTTTTTATCTTTTCCTTTGTACTTGTTTTTGGTACTATTTGTACTTCCATCATTGTGACCTATTTTGATGCTTTCCTAGATATGTATCATGCATCATTTTATATATACATATGTGCTCCAGTTGTGTATTGTTTAGCCTTACACAGTTTATTGTTTTTGGATATTTACTTCTTCCGCTATTGCATGTTTTGTTTACATCCGCTGTGTACTCTGCCAATGAGGGCATAGTTTCCCCACTATCACACCCAAGGTCCTCACAGCTAGTCGGCAGCTTCTGGCATTTGGGGAAATGCGCTTGAGGCCATGTGACCAACTGGGTACGGAGCACCTCTGGATGGGTTCTGGAATCGGGACGTTACAAAGTGTTATCAGAGGAATTATTTTCTCTTGATTTACTGTTTAGAGCCTTTAGCCAGGGATAGTATGGATACAGTACTTGGTAATAAGTTTTTCTCAGGTGTAGCTAACCTGTGTATAGGGAAAAGCCAATCTGCCTCGTTTATTGCAGTTTTCTGGTTTTTAGATTTTATGGTTGATATGATCTCACCTAGAGTGATTCACATGCCTTGTGTTGTTATTTATGTTGCCATTGCGGTTCTATTTCTGTCACAACCCTGTGATATGAGGGTATACCATCTCATGCATCATATAGTCACTTGTTAGAATTCGCAAACCATGCATTTTTTCCATGCCATCTAGGTTGAATTAGCAATTGCATGTTGTTGTGATAGACATTGTGTAGATTTTGCATGCTATTGTGATAGATTCTTTGATAGAATCCCTGCAATTTGATAGAGAAATTGTTTGTATTATACATTGTTTAAATGAACACCAAATTTTGGTTCTTGAGGTGTTATGGGACCTCATGAATCGGAACCTGGTGGATCATTGAATTTTTTCTCAGGTATATGACTTGTATAAGATGCCCAACTTCGATTTGCGGGGAGTATGGTCCCTCAATGACTGGAATTTGGCACATTCATGTTTGTTTTTCAGTGTTTTCTAGGCTTCAGTGTAGTTTCTGAGCTACTTCCTAAAAAACCCAAAATACACAGCATGTACTTTATGAATACACGCCGTGTAGTTTTTAAACTGAGTCACTAACTGTGTGAGCAGAAACACGGGGTTGTGCAAAGCCTTCAGGAAGACGCCATGTACGGTAGGTACACGCTGTGTAGAAGTGAGTCGTGTACCCGACCGTGTCACTAACAACACAGGTCACGGAAGCTCGTGTAGTACACACCTTTTTTGGTACTAACACACCGTGTATCCTTGTTCTAGGTACCCGACCATGTCACGAACAACATGGTTTGGTGTTATCTTCTTTTATACACACTATGTTTGTTTGGAACACGTTGTGTAAGGGTCATCCATGTAGCAGGCCGTGTAACTAACAACACGGGTCATCGAAACCTTGTCTAGTACACACCGTGTCCTTGGTGAACACGCTGTGTAGTCTAGGGTTAAGAGGATTGTGTGAGTTAGTCATGTAAAGAGACTCAGTCATGGGAATCGATATGAAGTACACGACGTGTGTGGGGACAACACACCATGTAGTCTGGGGTGTTACACGACCAGAGATGGAAAAAGTACACGCCCATGTGAATGGCCTTAAGGAACACACCGTGTAGTTTTTATACATGCCATGTAGTCATGTTTAGGAAAACTAGAATGTTTCTCTCTTATGTTCCTTTTTTTACTCTTGTGTTCTCTTTCCTTGATAATCCTGATCTAAAGTATGCTTTTGATCTTTCAGAACTATGCCTCTGAGACGTCCTCCGATTGTATGTTAGCTTCCAGATGGTGATCAGACACCAGATATGGATGATTAGGGACCTCTTGCAGATCCTCCTACTGTGCCTGTCTTAGCACCAACATTTATACACATTGCAGGTGCTAATGCGCAGTTCAGGGAGGACTACTTGAGGATGTTGCAGACCTTTCAGAGAGCGCCACCTCCTGCCTCGTCGATGGCTGATTTGACGCAGGTTTTTCAGTAGCAAAGTACTCCTACTTTCTCTGAGGATAGAGGACCCTAGGCTACAGAGTCATGGCTAGAGGCCATGCTAACTATCTTCAATCATCTGGAGATACCTCCAGAGAAAATGGAAAATCTTGCTACTTATATGCTCTGACACACCGCCAAGAGGTGGTGGGAGGTGATCTCATAGTCAGGGCACTAGTAGAGTATGACTTGGGATGAGTTTCATCACATCTTCTATGATTACTATCCAAAGACCTTAAGGGCCGACCGAGCTCAGGTGTTTATGATTTTCGAGTAGGGTACTCTTTCTGTTATGGAGTACTTGTCTTGCTTTACTAAGCTGCAGTGTTTCACGCCGATTATAGCAGGTGATGAGTAGTTCCTTGCTAGGAAGTTTTAGGATGGTCTCAGGCAGATGATCCATTCCTAGGTGAATATCTTCATGTTGACTTTGATATCATCTATCGTCAACCAGGAGATGATCACTGAGTGTAATTTGAGAGATTCTGGAGTAGTGGGCCATAGCGATTCAACATCCAGAGTCAATGTTCCCCCTACTGATAACAGGAATCACTGTAGGGAGTCTGCTCGAGGGGATTAGAGTAGGAGGAATGTATCTTCAGGAAGCCAAGTTGTATGCTACCAGTGTGGTAGGAGTAGGCATACTAGGCCTCAGTTCCCAAGAGAACTGATTTAGTGCCGATCTTACGGCAAGATGGTCCATCTTCAGCATTTTTGCCATATTCTCTCACCTATAGCTGGTTTTAGGGGTTCTTATATGACCCTGCGTACAAGAGATGTATCGCCAGTGTCTCACATGTCTAGGAACTAGAGTTATTCCATCTGTTCGGGCTGAGGTGGAGGTTGCGACCGTGGTGGTCAGCCCCCTGGTTACCAGCGATAGTAGAGTGGATCAGCTCAGAGTGGTCAGCCAGGGGAGCAGGGCGGCAGTAAAGGCCAGACTTTCACTGTGGAGCAGAACCATCAGGAGTTGGATCCTAGGATTTCTACAGTTCTAGGTACGATCTTAGTAGCCTAATTTTTATCTTCAGCCCTTTTTGATACTGGTTCTTCACATAGCTTTATCTATGTTACTGTTGTGGAGATCCTTGTACTCTTTATCTTTTTGTCTGCCGAAATGTTGACTCTTGATACATCATTGGGAACGCGGACATCTAGCGTATGTCAGTGTAGAGATTTCCATCTTGAGGTTGTAGGGTGTCACTTCTTATGGGACCTCTATGTCCTAGAGATGACATGATATGATGTCATGGTCGGAATGGACTGGTTAGTTCCCTTTCAAGAATTCGTTGACTTCTATCACCGCAAAGTGAGTTTTGTATCACCAGAGGGTGAATACTTCCATTATGGAGGTGAGTTGGATGTCTAGGCAAGTCGAATAGGACCTGAGCATCATGGGCTAGGAGGATTCATAGTCCATATTTCTAGTCTTTATCTGGATGACCATGGGACTTCACATTTAGACTTTCCTCCAATAGTGGATCGTTTCAGAGATGTCTTTCTGGAGGAATTTTCAGGTTTGCCTCTAGAGCGTGAGGTAGAATTCTCAATTGATCTCATTCCAGGAGTAGAACTAGTGTTCATTCCTCCTTATAAGATGGCTACACCTGAGTTTTAGAAGCTCAAGAAGCAGTTGGAGGAGTTGTAGGAAAAGGGTTTCATCCGACCCCATACTTGTCCTTGGGTTTTGGCTATCCTTTTCGCGAAGAAGGCAGATGGTACCCTTCGGCATTGTGTGGATTATCATAAGTTGAACTAGTTGACGGTCAAGAACTGATATCCCTTGCCGAGGATCGATGACCTCTTTGATCAGCTTCGAGGAGCCTGAGTTTTCTCAAAGATTGAATTGAGATCCGGCTATCATCAGTTGTGTGTTAGACCATCTGATATACCTCTTACATCCTTAAAGAGTAGGTATGGTCTTTACGATTATATGGTCATTCCTTTAGGTCTCATGAATGTGGAAGTAGTTTTTATGGCACTAATGAACCAAGTGTTCCATCCATACTTGGATTCTTTCATGGTGGTTTTTGTGGATGATATCTTGGTGTACTCTCACACTCGACACAACCATGCAACCCATATTGAGATCATTTTGAGTACGCTGAGAGAGCTTCAGCATTATGCTACACTCTTGAAGTGCCACTTTTGGATGGATAAAATTCACTTCTTGGGTCACGTCATCTCGGAGGTAGGAGTATCAGTGGACCCAGAGAAAGTGAGAACTGTAGTTTCCTGGGAGAATCCGAAGAACATCTTTGAGGTTCAAAGATTTCTAGGGCTGGCTGGATACTATAGGCACTTTAATAATGACTTTTCATGCCTAGCAGCACCATTAACAGGTCTAACCAAGAAATGGGTGAAGTTTTTTATGGTCAGATTCTTGTGTGTTAGCATTCTAGGAGCAGAAAGGGAGGTTGACATTAGCACCGATACTAGTGTTACCAGAGCCGGGCAAGAGCTACACCATTTATTGCGATGCATCAGGTAGCGTACTGGGAGTTGTGCTTATACAGGGAGATGGATTCATTGCATACAGGTCTTGGTAGTTGAGTCCACATGAGAGGAACTACCCAACACATGATTTGGAGTTAGCAGTTATTGTTCAGGCCTTACGATATTGTAGACACTATCTTATGGGAGAGCACTCTTTGGTTTTCACCGACCACTAGAGTCTCAAATACATCTTTACTCAGTGGGACTTGAATCTGAGACAACGCAGGTGGGTAAAGTATCATTAGTCCTTCGACTTTGAGCTTGCCTATACTCCTGGGAAGGGAAGCATAGTTGATGATACGCTGAGCAAGAGATCTCAGATATAGGTAGTTCAGGAGGGCAACAGTGAGTGGAAGCTTATGGCTTTGTTCTCTGAGATGAATTTGGAGGTACATGAAAAACAGAGAAAGATTTTTCTATCTTCTGTAGTTTTCACCTCTATACTTCTTGATACGGTACGGATGAGGCAGTTATCAGACTCAGAAGACCTAGTCCTATGGGAGAGTGTGTCAGGAGAGAACCCTCTTCCTAGATAGACTGTGGGAATGGAAAAGTTCTTTCATTTCTAAGGATGCATATGGGTGCCAGCAGAGATATGTGAGGAGCTGATACTGGATGTTTATTCCTCATTTTGGGTAGTTCATTCAGGCGTCACCAAGGTATATCGCGATCTACACCATCAGTATTGGTGTCCAGGTATGAAGAGGGATGTTGATGGTTTTGTTTTGAGATGTTCTACTTGTCAGAAGGTAAAGGCGGAGCATCAGTGACCGGAAGGTCTTTTACAGCAGTTACCCATTCCTGAGTGGAAATGGAATGATGTCGCGATGGACTTCGTGACGGGGATGCCGAGGTCACCTCGAGGGAATGATGCTTTTTGGGTAGTCGTTGACAAGATTACGAAAGTTTCTCACTTCTTTCCGATCAAGGAGAACTTCAGTGTTGATGAGCTGGGGAATTTGTACATCTGAGAGATTTTACATCTGCATGGAGTTCCACACTCCATTATTTCAGACAGGGATGCACATTTTACTTCTTGGTTCTGGAAGTGGCTTCAGAAGGCTTTGGGTACACAGGTACTTTTGAGTACATCATACCATCCCCAGATAGATAGCCAGTCTGAGCATATGATTCAGGTGCTTGAGGATATGCTCCGAACATACATTCTAGAAATTGGCAGTTATAGGGAGAAACATATTCCTCTTGTGGAGTTTTCCAATAAGAACTGTTTTTAGGTGACTATTCAGATGTCACCTTACTAGGCATTGTACGGTAGGCCATGCCGATCACCTTTGTTCTGGCTAGAGGCAGGAGAGGCAGCTTTTTTAGGACCTTGTCTTGTTCAGGAGACCTCAGAGAAAATAGAGTTGATTCGAAAGAGGATGGCTATAGCATAGTCTGGACACAAGTTTTATGTTGATCAGCAGAGACGACTTCTAGAGTTTGAGGCCAGGGATTAGGTTTTCTTGCATGTCACACTGAGGTTGGGACACAAGAGGATTCAGATACCGGGTAAGCTTTCACCACAATACGTCGGTCTGTTTGAGGTGTTGGAGAGAGTTGGTCCAGTTTCCTATCAGTTGCAGTTACCTCAGAGGTACCGGGCTAGGCATGAAATATTCCACGTCCCCCAACTTCGATGTTTCTTTTCAGACATGTCTCGTGTCTTTCAACCCGAGGAGGTTAAGCTCGAAGCAGATGCATCATTTGAGGAGAATCCTATCTGGATCGCCGATCATAGTAAAAAGGTTCTCTGTGGCCTGTCTTCTCCTCTGGTACGGGTGCTATGGCAGCACGGGTGAGTACAGGACGAGACCTGGGAGAGGGAGGCCGATGTACAATCATAGTGGCTGGAGCTGTTCAGGGTTTCTTCTTCTGCGCCTCGCTAGGGAAATTTGGGGATGAATTTTTTTTAGGGGAAGTTTGTAAGAACCTGGATCTTCATTTCAGGTATGTTTTTCCTTTTCTGGTCGTTTTTTTGAAAAAGAGGAAAATCTAGAAATTTACAAAGTACACACCGTGTACTTTATAAGTACACTCCATGTACTTCGGTAACATGCCAGACCGTGTGCTGGCCGTTTCTGGGCCACACACATGGTGTGTAGGGGAGATGTGGAGGCCACTTAAAGAGGAGTACGAAAAATACTTGTACACGCCGTGTACTCAAGAAGTACACGTCGTGTACTATATTTTTTTCATTAATCAGACCGAGGTCACGCCTAATCGACAGAATCATATTCTTCTCTAGGTTCTTCGACCAAGAGCATCCCGTACGGCCGCGACCATCCTACAAGCCCCCAAGACTCCGTCTATTTTCCAAATCGACCATCTTCGATTGTGTTGGAACCACAACGATGAGTTCTTACTTCTTCTTGAGTTTCAATCCATGATTTTCCCTCTTTCTCAAGATATCGTGGGTTTATTGTTTTGTGTGTTTTTGTAGATCTATGAAGTTCTCAGTAGAATCAAGCCCTATGGTTCAAGTATATTGTTCTCCTAGAATCAAGTTAGGTGTTTTGTTCCTTACCATTCGATGTCTTTGAGTTTTATGTGAACATTTTCACCAATGCCCGTGAATGGGTTATTTCCTATTTACCATTTTCCCCAGTTGTTTTCCTACATTGATTGTATGCTTGTCTAGAGGTAATTTGATCTTTTATGAGGATAATTTTTGTTCTTGGATGTTTTTTCCCATGTCTTGTTCTATTTACGACCCTTTGGGTCTTGTTAGCCTTTGGTCGTTATACCTATTTTTCATGCCTTGTGACTATAGGATGAAATGATAATCTTGACATTATTGTTGTTCTGTAGAATGGTTACCCAAGTAGCTATATAGGTGTAATTTTTCCTTATATCATTATTATGCCTTGACTGGGACGGGACAATGAGAACCTGGTGCTATAGGATTTAAGGGGTAGACCGAATGAGCTCCCCAGAGAGTCTTGGAAATTATAGACTACAGGGGATAGACCGACTGAGCTTCCTAGAGAGTCTTGGATATTATAGACTATAAAAGGGTAGACCTAGTGAGCTTCCTCATAGAGTCTTTACATGTTTTAATTTCATTAAACCATTCTAGGCTTGAGGAGGAATTAACCGAGCGAGCTTCCTCAGAGAGTCTATGATCGACCTGAGACTGTAGGAGGATAGACCGAGTGAGCTTCCTCAGAGAGTTTCAAGATCTTGGGTCTATAAGAGGGTTAGACCACGCAATCATCCTTAGAGTCCCAGAATACCCTAGATTATAATGGGAATTGACTGAATGAGCTTCCCTAGAGAGTCTTATAAATTCGTATGACCAAACCAGATGGGTTAGGTTGAGTGCACTACCTAGAGGGTTGTTGGTACTTCTTGGATAGGACCAGAGGGGTTGGCTGCAAGTTCTTCACAGAGGGGTTCCTATTTGGTTAGTTGTTGCTTCACTTCTACTTGTTGATTTTTGGACTTATCACTATTATATATCATCCTGTTTACTGCTTACTATTTACTAGTTGCTGTTTACTGCTTACTGTACTATTACCTGCCATATACTCACTAACTGTTAAGCATGATCATCAGGTTGTTGCCTACTGGTATTTAGTCTCACACCCTATTTGGGCCATGATTTTGGGCCCAAATAGACTATATTGTTGCAGGTATAAACAAGTTAAACTACCCTTCGACTTCTGGTACTTGATTTCTTTGGAACAGGAGAGCATGAGACCAAGCTTAGACTTACGATGCTACTAAGCTATTTATCTTTTCTTTTGTACTTGTTTTTGGTACTGTTTTTATTTCCAGCATTGTGACCTATTTTGATGATTTCCTAAATATGTATCATGAATCATTTTATATATACATATGTTCTCCAATTGTTTATTGTTTAGTCTTTCGCTGTTTATTGTTGTTGGATATTTACTGCTTCCACTATTGCATGTTTTGTTTACTTCTACTGTGTACTCTGTCAATGAGGGAATAGTTTCCCCACTATCACACCCAAGACCCTCCCTGCTAATCGACAGCCTCTGGCATTTGGAGAAATGCGATTGAGGCCATGTGACCAACTGAGTATGGAGTGCCTCTGGTTATGGAAGTCCCACATCGAAGGAGGAGGAACACAAAGCACCCCTTTATAAGGTGGTGTTGATACCCCTCCCATCTTGAGGACTTTTTCTGGAGGGTGCCTGCAGGTTAAGTCTAGTGAAAACAAAACCATGATGGCTAGGCCCAAAGCGGACAACATCATGATCATGGGCTGGACTGGGCCGTTACAAATGGTATTAGATCCGGTGTCCATTTGATGTGCCAGTGAGGACACTGGGCCCTTCTGGGGGGGGGGGGTGGTTATGGAAATCCCACATCGAAGGAGGAGGAGCATGAAACACCCCTTTATAAGGTTGTGTTGATACCTCTCCCATAATGATGCCTTTTCATGGAGGGTGCTTGCAGGTCAAGCCTAGGGAAAAGAAAACTGTGTGGGCTAGGCCCAAGGCGGACAATATCATGATCGTGGGCCAGACTGGGCCGTTACGTCTATAGCCTTCAAATCTTCATGTGGGCATTCTTCAGTGAATCCTGGAATCTCTCTTATTTTTCCATCTCAATGTTTATTGAAGGTTTCACCAACTTGATGCTCTAGATTCTAAAATTTGTCTTTTGGTATGATTCTTATTCTTTAATTTATTTGAGTAAAACACCAGTTTCATTTATGAATGTTGTCAGAATATCCTCCAATGAATGGACCTGGATTGTTAGTTTAGGCCCTTGAGGTGCTTATTATTAGAACCCTTGTGGTCTTTATTGATACCATTTACCTTACTATTGTTGTAGTTTTGGTTTCCAATCCTAATATTGATTACCACAATTGCAGTGAGAATAATTTAAATCTTCTAGACACATACCTTGGGGGTTTTGCTTACGACCCATCATGATGTCCATCTTTTTGGTAAGTGACTCCAGTTGTGCTACCATCCAGTCATTATCATTGATTTCATGGATGTTGTTCCTATGCATCCCTTTACCTTGACACTGGAAACTATTTCTTTCCATCTCATCCAACATATTGTAGCTCGATTCATGTGACATCTTCATTATGGATCCTCTAGTTGCATCAACAAGAATTGACTTGTTTACCTATGAAAAACCCTTATATAATGTTTTAATTAGTAGCAAAATAGCTATATAATGATGACAAAATTTTCTAGTCATATCCTTATACCATACCTAGGATGAATAAAGAGATTCATCATTTAATTGACACCTGTGTGGTGGGGTCGTAGATTCATCTGGCGTTTAAAAAATTTATAATTTATAGATGGTACCAAAATTTCAATAACTAAAAAGATGTATTATAATGGAAGTACATGATTGAATCCATAAGGATACAACCATTTGATTTTGGGGAAATATAGTACCTAAACCTATAAGGGATTCCTTTCTAGAAGTCATTGTTCGAGTGTTTGATCTATGTTCTATTTTGAGATGACTTTAAATGATAAAAGAGGGGTTGGGATCAAGTCATGTATCTAAGTGAAGGATGTCCTTTGAATCTTACCTTGAAAATATCATATGTCTTAGTATGTGAAGAAAATAGGGGTCAATAGTTGTCTTTTGTCTTATCCTCCTAGACCTACCAAGGAAGTAGCTACTCTGTTGTTAGGAGATAGTGACAGCCTAGGTGCATTACGTTTGGATTATTCAGGGAAAAACTTTTCCTAATATAATTTTTGTATCACAGTCTACTCCAATCAGTATAGCATCGATTTCTTAACAATATCGTGGTTAGGGACATTCACATAAATGAGATAAACCATTGGTTTACATCCTAATTAAAAATTCAAACAGTCTTGCCAAGTTTATACTTCAATGTGTATTTAATTATCTAGATACATCGCTTGATCCCTACCCCTAAGAATATTAGCTAATCATTTGGGATTGTGAAAAAACTAAATGAAAAAAAAGATCATGCTTGATATATTGACTGGTCAAGATTGAATTATACTCATGCAAGGGGGTTTAGGGTGACAAAGAGAAAATCTTACATAAGATAATTATGACTTAAATTAAATTACTCACCAGAGAAATAAATAGAACTTGAATTTAAACATGGAATGGAAAATAATGTGTTGAATAAAGGAGGCTCCATTGATCTTGAATTGATACAAATTGTGAAAACATAAATAATTTGGGGTTTAGAATTGAAGAATGAGTGAAATAGTTCATAGGTGAATGAGAGGAAGAAGAGAATAATTTCTAGAAGTGTCCCAAATGCTATGCTGCTCCACTTTTTATATATTCATTGTTTTTCATGACCTGTTTTATAGGTACATGATGTGTAGTCTTGATCCAAGTCATTTTTTCATTGATCTCATGTGTGGCATGAAGGTCTCACAGATTAAGAGGTTTGACTAGGTACACAAGGTGTACTAGTTGTTCACAACATGTACTCTGCGTATAACTATATTTTTTCCTGGAATGCGCACAGATTTCACATTAACAAGTTTGACTGGCATCATGACATTGATGGTCTGGACATAATGTGTAGAGGATTTTTCTTTCTATCTTCATGGAATTTTCAATACTTGGCTTCACAACTTGGGATAGGTTGTGATCCTCAGGTACATGATGTGAACTATATCATCACGACATGTACTTGGCATGTTTTTCACCTTTTCTTCCTTTTATTCCTTTGAAACATATAAAGATCTTATTATTGAAAACTTAGACTCATACCATGTGAATTATCTACTAATTAAATGAAAATATATGAATAAATGCTAGAAAAGAATATATATAAATTGGGCTTATCAAATCCCCCCGCACTTGAACAATTTCTTATCTGCAAGCAATACATCTCAACAAAGATTTCAAAAAAGGATAAAAAATTAATAATGTATGAAATATTCATTATTTCCATGCAATTCTATTTAGGTTTATGAAGAAAAAGGGTCATGTTCCAGAATTAAATCTGCATAGAATGTTAGTCAATCCTCACAGTCTATTTTTGAAAATAAATTCTAGTCTTCTAATCACAACATCTTAACTATTATTTAAGTTATATACCCAATTGTAATGTACCTCACCATTCTTTTAATCGAATAAATCAGGGTAGAAAATATAAGTAGAGGTATTCTCATACCCTGAGTATGTGTTCCTAACCATAGGCTATCACTAGTTCTCTCATCTTTATTATGTAAAAAAAGTATAAGATTAATTATGAGGGCTTAAGAAATCAGGTTTTGATGACTCTGTGGCTGTGGGTAGGTAGGTAATATTTATAAAATCAGGCTCCAATAGGAGTTAAGCTCTATTGTAAAATGAAAAAATGGAAATAATAAGTGTAGTGATGTTCTTATTTTTGGCCTATCAAATCTATAATTCATTAGTTCAGGTAGGATCCATATGTATAATAAGAATGTATACCAAGAACTAATTTTTTTCCTTTCATGTTTATTTTTCTTTTGCATTTTTATTTTTCAAATGTTACGCCTAGGATAGATCTCATATCCATCACCTAACCACATATGATCCTTATCATTTTGGAAAATGGAGTTTTTGACCTCCCTAGTACATAACCCACATAAATTTTTCTTTTTCTATTTGTATTTTTCTAAGGAATATAATATGAATGAGATAAAACAAATGATATATGGATCACATCCTTGTAGTCAGTTGAGCGCTTTGTGCATCTCTGAAAGTGGAAGCATCCCATGCTGTCTAAATGTCTCCCCCACACTTGTTCAAAGATACCCATAAGCATTGTATAAGGAGAGGGGTGGGAAGGGAAATAGACTTGAATTTCATCATTAAAATAGGTCATTCTTTGAAAATATGGGTTGAATAAAGGATAGATGTCATGTGGGTCTCAAAACAATTATCTATCAAAGAGTTCCTCAATCATTTTAATTTTATACTGGTTAAAACATTGCTTTAATAATATCTCAGTAGAAGTTCTAGTCAGTTTACATGCCCCAGGTATCTCTCATGAAATACACTCAGACAATAATATACTATCATAGGCTAAGAGTCTTCACAAGTAATGATAATCACATACAAACTGGCAATCACAAAAGGAAAAAATCTTACGTAGTGGGTTAATTAATCATAATTTAAAAGAGTTTGAATTTGAACTAATTCTCTAAAAATAGTAATCATTTTAAACTAGCATATGTAGGAGTGAAACATAGTCATTAACACTTTTCTACTTAAATTATTCTTTAATTATAAGGGAATAATGATATTATGGTTTAAAAACTGCTTATAATTTGGAAAAAGTTCTCCTAGGTAAGTGATAAAAATAAAAAACATAAGTTCCTAACTAGTGAAAATGTGAGAGGACCCCCACACTTTGTATAATATAGTGTCCCCACTTTCAAAGAAATGATTTTGGGATCCTTAAGGTAGTGAATTTTAATAAACTGGAAATGGAATATTAGACAAAATTAAAATAAGAGGGAATCTAGAGCTCCCTTGTACAAGTGGTATGACATGGGGGGTGTTTGAGCTATCCTAGCATGAAAATCCAATGTACCTTGAAAAGTGTAAGAAAATAAAATCCTACACTATATAACAAACATTAGTTAAAAAGTATAAACATTTAGAATATCATAGAAAATGGGAAGGCGCATAGAGTGTGAAAGTGGGATATTCATTTTATTCAAATTGGGATAGTTTTACTATTTATCTTCCTGAAATATATAAAATTAAGAATAAAAAGAAAATAAAAATGACATGGAAATGGTGAATCTAAAAAAAGAGATGAACTATGGGTTTCTTCCAATAAACTTATATTTAAATGTTGTCGGCTAGATGGGTGGACACAGATTATTTTCAGACGGTCTTTTGGTTCAGTTTCTCCATCGCCTCTTACAGAAGCTTGAGGCCATGTCCTCAAACTTGTGTGATCACATAATTGGGTTAATTTCTTCAGCTGCAACCATGTGAGCATGAATGAGGTGTGGTATGAATGGAATCATTGTCCACGATAATTGCTACTGGTGGTGAATTTCGAGTGATAGCTCGTGAAGCTTTTAGGCAATGTCGATGGCCTGACTGTGTTCCCTTTGTTCTAAGACCACCGATGAGACTAAACCATCAAGCAAGGAAGATGATTCTGAGGAGCTTGACATGATAAAGATAAAATAAGAGATATGAAATTCAAAACACAATAGAACATAAAAATTAAATCCCTTGTATAAAAATATCCAATGTTTTTACAAAGGTGGGAAACAAAAAAATGAAACAATAACCATACCATGTACATGAAAAGGTCCCAAAAATCCCAAAAGATAAAGAAAATTCGGATTAGGGATTTGTGGAAAAAATATCTTGGAGCATCATCACACTGCCCCAGAGTCTCAACTAACTGGATGGGAATATCAGTATCAATAGGAGTTGCAGTAGCAGTAGAGGGGGGAGGGGAAAAAGTGGTGGATGGTGTGGTAGTGAAGGTAGGGAGATTAGCTGGGGTGGTGGGTGGGGATGTACTAATCCATACTGGGGTTGTGGGTCTAGCATCTAGATCAATGAATGATACCTCAGGGATGGGCTTAATGGAAAATCTCTTTCCCCTCTGGGCCTACTCCGCTAGAAACTCCTATGGGGTGGTAGGATTGGTCATATCAGGATAGGGGTTCGGCTAGTCAAAAGGGGTAATGGAATGGTAGAGGATGATAGTCTAGCTAGGGTTGGGGTGGTGAAAGGGTGAATGTAGTGCCCTTAATGAATGAGAGATGAAGGTGGGTTGAAATTTGGAACAGATTCTCCAAAATGCATTGGAGATCAACCTAGAGCTCGGTGACGGTGTGAATGCATGGTGGAGGTATTACCAAAGGTTTGGATGCTAAGGTGGTAGTAGGAATGGTTGTAGTAGGTGTGGTTGTTTGATGAGGCTGGGGTGGGTATGCTGCTGCTACTCTGCCTGGCTGCTCCTCAGCTGTGGCCTCTTGGATTCCTGGTGGCCAGAAATAAATGTTTTCCTCTCTCACGAGCATCTAAATATTTTAGAGAAGAATAATATCAATCATCTCGATATGTCCAATGAAGTTTAGGGGAAGAGATACATCCAACATTCCCATGTACATGGCCAGGTGGGTGATGATGGTTCCACCCATGAGTGTGCCCCGCTTCATCTGAGTCAGGAAATTGAAGTATAAAGTGAAATAGGAGTCTATATTGAATGGTGTACAACCCATGATAGCTGCTAAAATCAATACTTTTATCCGACTAACATTTCCATGAGTCTCTCCATGCCCAAACGAGACAAGCACAATGGATCTATGCAAGATATGCAATGTCAGGGACCGTAGTTGAGTCTAATTTGAGAGTCTTGGGTTGTGATGTGACTGGGGGTCATGGGTGATGAGGGACCATAGATTCAGTGCAGTCTCACTGGCTGTTCTTATCTGTAGAGTGGGATAAACATTGGAGATAACAAAATTCTCTCTGTATAAACTAGGGCAGACTGTAAATTTAGTAAAACCAAGATGGTGAGGTCTGCCGTCAAGCTAGAAACAAATCATCATGTTTAAACACCATACTTTATAGATTCACCTGCATTAAATGACCAACCAATTTTTATAATGGGGAGGGCTTCATAGTGCATCCCAGCAGTTTTAGCATAAATCCTTCTAAATTTGAATAGTTGAGAAACCCTCAGAATTTATTGATTTATTATTATATTAACCAATTGTGGAATGACCAATCCTATAAGTCAAAAACATACACTTACACATGGATTATCATATTGAAATTCATACCATGGTGGTGTGTGACGACCCTTCAAACAAAAATCATAATTTCACATAGCAAACTAAAATGGAGCTACTACCATGTTATGTAGGGATCTTTAACATGCTATAAAATATTTTACACCCACACATAAATACTCACTCTAGGAATTATTAAACCAAAAAACACCATAATAATTCTATAAATAAGTTAAATAATGATATAAAATTACATACCTCAGTCCAAATGAAAAAAATAAACTTTATAAATCTTCCATATGATGATAAAAAAACCCTTCTTTAGATCACCCGATAATAAAAGATTAATCTTAATCCACACTTTCCAATATAATGGTTCCCATAACAATGAATATATAATGGTCCCTTACCATTTCCTAAATTTGATATAAACTCACCCCCAATATACCATGGTCTATCTATAAATACGAAATTGAATCCCACTACATAATTATAATGAGAAATCTCTACTCATCAAAAGCAGATATTTCTGATCATTGGGGATTTTATAACTTTAGAGCCATTTTTCATTTCAAAACTTTTGTGTTTCAATCGTAGCTATCTATAAATTCCCTTAGCTCACAAAATAAATTTCTGAAACTCCTCACTCATCACCCTTAGTAAAACAAAAATATGGTTCCTAGATGCACCCATTGAACCAAAATATCAAAATACCAATATGTGGTCTATCTCCAAGATTATGGAACTGAATTATATATTAATTAATAAATAATTTCTTATATCACCATATAGTTCTCCCCACTATTGTATTTTAACAAACAATTTTTATAATAGGTGTTCCAATTCACAATCCTTTAAATCCTACATATGGATACATAGAACAAACAACGAACATAAATCCATTCTACAAGATATAAAAATATATTCTAAAATAATCATAATATACTCACTGAACATGTAATTCAAACATATACAATATTCATGGTTTTTTCCCTGAAATAGAATAAAAAAGGTTTACATAGATACCCATTTTTTATTTTTGTAACCATAAAAAAATTATTTAAACTGACAATAAATAACATTATTTTTTGAAAAAACCATTTGGAATCTGTGGATATTCACTAAAAAAATTCAAAATCCTTTTCCAATCCATTCATGTTTCACCCCAATAACATATTTAATTTTCAAAATTCTGTTTTAAATACATTTTAAAAAAACTATTTCCTCGAATTTACATAATACCTAGAAACATAAAATCTTTCAGAAACCATAATATTCATGATTAATTTCAATTAAAAACAATATATAAAATAATTTTAGACATGCCTTACCTCAATATATGAGTTTTCTTACAAATACAGGATTTCCATCAAAATTCCAATACCCAAACAACTGCTTTTGTATGGTTTTTAGGGAAAAAATCAATCAAATAACACATTTGAAACTATATTAATTTAATCATCAATAATAATGTATTCAAGAAGCCATTGAATTTATGATAAGATAGTTTACATAATAAAGGATACTAATGAGTCAATATGTTAAACATTACCACCAATATTTGTGTGTATAATGCCTTTATAATTTTACCATCATGATACATGAACAACCAACTAACTTCTGACTTCCCCTAAAAACATGGTTTTTATCCAAATCCTTGTTGTCTAGGAATTCTATTGGTGTACTTCCTATGCCGCAAATTTTATCTCTTATACTAACTAACATTATTACCACAAAAAAGAAACATAGATGCAATATTATATTCTCTTTGCTGAACACTGACTGAAAAAATGGTGATAACCATTTTAAATTTTTCTTACACTTATATCATTGTTCGATGACTATTGGATATGGTCTAAAACATTTATAGGGAGATTGTTCTATAAACAGTAATATTTTAGGGTTATTATAAAGTGAAAATAAAATTGTAAGAACCTGGATCTTAATTTTAGGTATGTCTCTCCTTTTTCTAGAGTTTTTGAAAACAATAGAGTTTCTAGAAATTTTTGAAGTACACGGCATGTACTTTTTGAGTACACATTGTGTACTCTTTTCGAGCTCGAAGTCGTGTTCTGGCCATGTCCGGGCCACAGACATGGGGTGTAGGGGTGATGTGGAGGCCGATTTTGGTGGAGTACAAAAAGACCTAGTACATGCTGTGTACTTTTTTTTCATTAAACGGACTGGGGTCATGCCTGATCGCCATAAACGTCTTCTTCTAGGTCCTGTTCATCCGAGGGTGCTAGGAATCCATAGACCTTCGACGAGCCACCATTACTCCATCCATTCTCTATTTCGAGCACTATCGATTGCGTTGGAATCACAACGGGGAGTTCTCCCTTCTACTTGAGCCTTGTTTTCCAATTATTCCTCCTTCTCAAGATATTGTGGGTTGAGAGTTTTGGGTGTTTTCTCAGATCTACGACGTATAGGGGAGAATCAATCATCATGGTTCTAGTATATAAATCTCCTAGGATTGAGGTATGTGGTTTCTGCCTTACCGTTCAAAGTCTTTGAGTTCTATGTGCAAATTCCACCAATACCCGTGAACGGGGTATTGTGTGTTTACCTTTTTTCCCTTGTTCTATTCCTGCCTTGATTTTATGCTTCTATAGAGGTCAGTTAATCATGTTAGAAGATATTTTGTTGTGGTAGGATGTTTTTCCATGCTTCGTTCTGGTTACGACCTTCAGGTTTCGTTTTCCTTTGGCTGTTACACCTGTTTCCATGCCTTGTGCCTATAGGATGGAGTGTTTTTGTATAACAAGATTGTTTCCTAGTAGACATTTATCCAAGTAGCACTATAGGTGTACTTTGGTTATCCAAGTAGCTCTATAGGTTTACTTTGTCCTCATAGCATTATTATGCACTGACCGACACAGGATTGAGAGAACCTAGTGCTATAGATTATAAGGGATAGACTGAGTGAGATTCCCAATGAGTCTTAGACATTATAGACTACAGGATGGTAGACCGAGGGAGCTTCATCAGAGATTCTTGGAAATTAGACTATAGGGGATGGACCGAGTGAGCTCACAGAGAGTATTGGTTTTTTATAGACTATAAGAGGGTAGACCGAGTGCGCTTCCTCAGAGAGTCTTACCTTGTTTTATTTCTCTTTAAGAACCTTCCCAGGATAGAGGAGGAATTGACTGAGTGAGCTTCTTCAGAGAGTCTGTGGTATACCTGAGGATATAGGAGGAATTGAATGAGATAGCTTCCTCAGAGAGTCTCTAGAAATTGGGTATAAGAGGGTTAGACCGCGTTGTAACGACCCGAAATTTTGAATAAATCTTGTTCCTAATTTCATGTGTTATTTTATTTTTTATACTCAACAAAAATGTTTTATTTGATAACATGAGTATAATTAAAATGAGACAGTTGGGTTTAGACGGTTATATGACCATTGGTCAATATGACCGCTGGAAACTAAACGTTTTGATTATTGCCTCTAAAGACAAGTAATCTTGGTTAATTACTATAGAAAAAAGATTCGATGGCCTCACCCAGTAGTCTTGGACTGATCGAAGCCCATCTAACAGAACTTGGGAAGGAGGTAGCACCACTGGGCTTTGCTCTGGACCAAACCCAAGCCGAACTTCATCGTGTTAAGCTAGAACAGAATCGCCTTTGAGAGAAGTTTAAACTAATAGAAATTACTACTCGTGTGATGTTAGTCGAGCCTCCGTCAGATTCTCTCACCTTAGCACACCTTACACTTAGGTCATATGCTGGTGTGATAAGGGGCTATGTAAGGAGACCGTAACTGCCTTGTGTAATCCTTTGTTTTAAATAAAAATTGGGATTTCTTCTTATGATGAAGTTTATGAATTTTCAAATGACCGGATAAATATAGTATGCATATTTTTGATGAATTTTAGAAAAAGGATATTTTAAAAATGGTTGTGTAAACCTTAAATAATTAAAAATGTGTAATGATTTTCGAAAAGTGGTCTTCTACAATTATGTTCAGTACAAAATTTAGAGTCTAATAAGATCAACATAATTTTTGATGAATAGTAAATTATGAATAGTGAGATAATGTATGAGGTGTCCCAAGTGGCCAATACCATGGGAAAATACCATGGGCAAGCCCATGGTTTTTCCAAAACCACTAATGAGGTGTCCCTTTTTCCATTAATGCCTTGTCCCCTCACTTTCCCTATAAATACCATGACATCCTCTCATCCATTTGACTCCCCACTCTCCCCCAACGAAGTTCTAGTCTCATTACCTCCCAAGGAGTCCTCCCATGGTGCCCCCAATCCCTCAAGGTCCCAACCATTGAGTTTTAAGAGTTATTTTTTAAGGTAAGGGATCCGATCTCTCTCTTTCTTTCCAAGAAATCTCTTTTATGTAATTTCTTTTATGCTCCATGTTATTATGTTAAAGGGTGTTCTTTTATACTCCTCTTACTGCCCTTTTCATGTTCACATAATGAGAGATCCCCTCTTACTCTCATTATTTCATTTTATGAAGTTTTAAGTGGCTCCGTTAGGCGGCCGAAATTTTTGTAACAGATTCTTTCTCCCTTCTCATTTTTCAAGATCTATTTTCATGTAAAGTATTTCAAGTTCCTTTTTATTATGTTGGGGTATGATCTCTAAATTTATCATAATGATCTTTTATGATCATATTATGAGAGACCCTATTTGATCTCTTCAATTCAGTATTTTGATGTTTTAACTGGCGTCGTTAGGCTGCCAAATTTTTAAGTTGTTCTTCACCCTTCTCGTTTTGAAGTTCTACTTTCATGTCAATTATTTCAAGTTCCTTTTTGTTATATTGGGGTATGATCTCTATATCTATCATACTGATCTTTTATGACCATATGATGAGATACCCCAATTGATCTCTTCAATTCAGTATTTTGAAGTTTTAAGTGGCGCCGTTAGGCTGCCGAATTTTTAAGTGGTTCTTCACCCTTCTCGTATTGAAGTTCTACATTCATGTCAATTATTTCAAGTTCCTTTTTATTATATTGGGGTATGATCTCTATATCTGTAATACTGATATTTTATGACCATATTATGAGAGACCCCATTTGATATCTTCAATTCAGTATTTTGATGTTTTAAGTGGCACCGTTAGGCTGCCGAATTTTTTAGTGGTTCTTCACCCTTCTCGTTTTGAAGTTCTACTTTCATGTCAATTCTTTCAAGTTCCTTTTTGTTATGTTGGGGTATGATCTCTATATCTATAATACTGGACTCTTATTTTCATATGATGAGAGACCTTATTTGATCTCTTCAATTCAGTATTTTGAAGTTTTAAGTGGCGCCGTTAGGCTGCCGAATTTTTAAGGGATTCTTTCACCCTTCTCCTTTTCAAAGTTCTAATTCCATGTCAAGTCTTGCAAGTTTCTTTTTATTATGTTGGTGTATGATCTCTATATATATCATACTGATCTTTTATGTTCATATTATTAGAGACCCTATTTGACATCATCAATTCATTTTTGGTTGAAGTTTATGTAACGCTGTTAGGCTGCCGAATTTTCATAAGAGAAATGTTATTTTTGTCTTCCTTTCATATTCTTCATTTCATATGGTATATTTTCAAATTTCATTACCATGTTATTAAATCCCGTATATTCTGTCCCTCTACTATTTTATGGTTCATTTATCATTGTTTTACCCATGTCCCCTCTCTTTTCAACATTTTCTAAAACCTTGTAACGTAGCCGTTGTGCTGCAGAATTTTCATCTCAAAATGCCTCTCTCTTTTTCTCAAAATTACTTCATGTTTTTAAGTGAATACTCAAAGCTATTATTTCTAAAGGGTTATTCACATATATACAAAAATTTTCTATTTTAAATTCTAGGATTTATATACATGACACCCGCTTTCCCTTTCTGTGGGTTTAAAGTATTGTAAAGATCATGTCTTTAACGTAGTTTTTAAAACGTTATGATTATGAAATGAAACCCATTTATTTTATGCTATATGGGTTATTTATGAAATGTTTGATGATTATATATTTGGCTCAAATGATAATAAAGGCAAATTTAAGGGTGCTCCCTGATAGCGCTCCAATGAATTGGGTAAAGACTTAATCTCTAGAGATGACCATTTTTAACGACGCCTTGGTGGATAACCTTGGTAATTTTTAATGACACCTTGGGGATGGACCTTGGTGAAATGAAACGATTGTCAATATTAAATGTTGTAGCCACATCTTCAAGTTATGAAAATGTTATTTTTATTATGATATGCCTCATGATTTCATCCTCATTCCTTAAAGTTCTTTTCATGACCTTATTGAAGTATCTCAAGTTCACATGTAAAATGCTTCTCTTGTTTCCCTTACTGGGCTTTTTGCTCACCCTTTCTTTTGATGTATGCTCCCCGGTTATGTGATGAAGTAATGAACCTAGGATGAACATGAGGATAAGCCTTTCAAGTGTTTTAGAAGAATGTTTTATGTTTTCATGTTTAAAGTTCCTGGTTTCCAAAACACTAAACCTTAAAGATCCTCAGTTTTGTAAAATGTAATGAAATTTTATGTGATAAAGAGGTGGGATGCTATAGTTGGTATCAAAGGATGGTTTAGTTATTTGTGGGAATTAGGATATGAAAAATCTAGGAAGAACCCTATAGAAAAGTTTAAATATAGGAAATCTTCCTGGTATTTTGGTGAGTATTGAGTAAGGGGTTTCCAAGCAAATACATCCCTGTCTGGATACGAGAAGGTAGAGGTGGCTCTGGCACAGATGTACATAGGAGTAAAACCTGAAAACACCGCTTTGAGCTAGACTCAAACGGGAACTGGTACACTACAATGGGCCTTGCTTCACTCTTGGTTACTACACTCCCGGGGGATATGCTTTGGTAAATTCATAAGCTTAGTATGAACCATTATTAAAGGAACAAGGATAAAACAAAATAAAAATTCACATAAGAATATATGATCATGGATAACCTAGATTGGAACCTAGGGGATCACAAGTTAGGATATACTTTTATTCTACATGTTTATCCTTTTATGCTTAAAGTTTACTTTTCATGATTATTAGCTAAGTATTTAAGCCCCTAATTATAGTTTATTTTCTTAGTTAATGGCAGGAAATGGAAGAACATGTCCCAAAAACCAATGTGATAGGAAATGCGATGATTTTCGTATTAATATGACAGAGACGATTAGGGGGTTAAAAAATGATTATTATTTTGGAATATGTTCACTATTTTGGGGACCCTATATGATCGAGGTAAATAGATTACTACGTTATTTTCATTGAGGAGTAAGGTTGACTTATATTTTAAAGAATCGATAAATTTATGGTGGAATCATAGTAATTTAGGCTACTTATGGGAATGATTAACCTGTCTTGGGTAAAATATGTTTAGTTTAGATAATTTTGTTATAAGATGTTAGGAGTGGTTGATGTTGTTTGGAGATAAACAATGAAGTTTATTTTGGAAGACTATGTTATCAAATCCTTCTTGTATTTGGGTTTCAATATTAGTTTGGTTTATTTTGAGGAATTTTAAGGACCGTTATTTATGGAATGGTCTATGATGAACTTTGGGTATTACCATGGAACATTGAAGATTTAAAATTAGTTTCCATTCCTATGGGATTATTCATTTTTGAAGAGTTGTTTAACCTTACCCTTTCTGTTTTTTGGATAATGTTTAAAGATAGAAGAAATAGATAGTTAATCTTTTGTGGATTATGTGATTCTCTAGAAGATGATTCTTATGTTTTGATGAGACCAAGTAGTTTTGAATGCTCATCTTTTGGGAGAAAAGATTAGTTTTGGTAGAAACTTATTAAAGGGTGAAACTCTACATAAAGGTAGATATATTTCCTTATGTTTTTGTTCAATGTTGTAAATGAATTCCTCAAAATTATGAAAAGGAATGTAAAACAAAAACGTTGTTGGTTTACGTTTCCTACTAGGTAATCAAAGATCGTTTACACACATCATAATATTGGAATTTTATTATGGTTAACTTTCTCCTAATCATATTTTCTATTACTCTCCTTTAGAACGTGACCCTTTGTTTTCTCCTCCATGTCCATGTTTCCTACATTGAATCCTAGTATGAGTAAACTCGGGTGGCCTTTGTTCTTCCTTTTCTTTCTTTTAAAGTAATAGTGTTACTGACTCTTTTTCCGATGTGGGACTTTCAATAAAATTTCAAATCCCAATTTTTTAAAAATTGCGAGGACACAATTTCTTAAGGGGGGAAGATTGTAACGACCCGAAATTTTGAATAAATCTTGTTCCTAATTTCATGTGTTATTTTATTTATTATACTCAACAAAAATGTTTTATTTGATAACATGAGTATAATTAAAATGAGACAGTTGGGTTTAGAAGGTTATATGACCATTGGTCAATATGACCACTGGAAACTAAACATTTGGATTATTGACTCTAAATACAAGTAATCTTGGTTAATTATTATAGAATGAAGATTCGATGGCCTCACCCAGTAGTTTTGGACCGATCGAAGCCCATCTAACAGAACTTGGGAAGGAGGTAGCACCACTGGGCTTTGCTCTGGACCAAACCCAAGCCGAACTTCATCATGTGAAGCTAGAACGGAATCGCCTTTGCGAGAAGTTCAAACTAATAGAAATTACTACTCGTGCGATGTTAGCCGAGCCTCCCTCGGATTCTCTCACCTTAGCACACCTTACACTTAGGTCATATGCTGGTGTGATAAGGGGCTATGTAAGGAGACCGTAATTGCCTTGTGTAATCCTTTGTTTTAAATAAAAATTGGGATTTCTTCTTATGATGAAGTTTAAGAATTTTCAAATGACCAGATAAATATATTATGCATATTTTTGATTAATTTTAGAAAAAGGATATTTTAAAAATGGTTGTGTAAACCTTAAATAATTAAAAATGTGTAATGATTTTCAAAAAATGGTCTTCTACAATTATGTTCAGTATGAAATTTAGAGTCTAATAAGATCAAATTAATTTTTTATTAATAGTAAATTATGAATAGTGAGATAAGGTATGAGGTGTCCCAAGTGGCCAATACCATGGGCAAATACCATGGGAAAGCCCATGGTTTTGCCCAAACCACTAATGTGGTGTCCCTTTTGCCATTAATGCCTTGTCCCCTCACTTTCCCTATAAATACCAAGCCATCCTCTCATACATTCGACTCCTACTCTCTCCCAACGAAGTTCTGGTCTCATTACCTCCCAAGGAGTCCTCCCATGGTGCCCCCAAGCCCTCAAGGTCCCAACCTTTGACTTTTAAGAGTTATGTTTTAAGGTAAGGGATCCAATCTCTCTCTTTCTTTCCAAGAAATCTCTTTTATGTAATTTCATTTATGCTCCATGTTCTTATGTTAAAGGGTGTTCTTTTATACTCATCTTACTGCCCTTTTAATGTTCACATAATGAGAGATCCCCTCTTACTCTCATTATTTCGTTTTATGAAGTTTTAAGTGGCGCCGTTAGGCAGCCGAAATTTTTGTAACAGATTCTTTCTCCCTTCTCATTTTTCAAGATCTATTTTCATGTAAAGAATTTCATGTTCCCTTTTATTATGTTGGGGTATGATCTCTAAATTTATCATACTGATCTTTTATGATCATATGATGAGAGACCCTATTTGATATCTTCAATTCAGTATTTTTAAGTTTTAAGTGGCGCCGTTAGGCTGCCGAATTTTTAAGTGGTTCTTCACCCTTCTCATTTTGAAGTTCTACTTTCATGTCAATTATTTCAAGTTCCTTTTTGTTATATTGGGGTATTATCTCTATATCTATCATACTGATATTTTATGACCATATGATGAGAGAACCCATTTGATCTCTTCAATTCAGTATTTTGATGTTTTAAGTGGCGCCGTTAGGCTGCCAAATTTTTAAGTGGTTCTTCACCCTTCTCGTTTTGAAGTTCTACTTTCATGTCAATTATTTCAAGCTCCTTTTTTCTATATTAGGGTATGATCTCTATATATATAATACTGATCTTTTATGACCATATGATGAGAGACTCCATTTGATCTCTTCAATTCAGTATTTTGAGGTTTTAAGTGGCGCCGTTAGGCTGCCGAATTTTTAAGTGGTTCTTCACCCTTCTCGTTTTGAAGTTCTACTTTCATGTCAATTATTTCAAGTTCCTTTTTTTTATATTGGGGTATTATATCTATATCTATCATACTTATCTTTTATGACCATATGATGAGAGACCCCATTTGATCTCTTCAATTCAGTATTTTGAAGTTTTAAGTGGCGTTGTTAGGCTGTCGAACATTTTAGTGGTTCTTCACCCTTCTCCTTTTCAAAGTTTTAATTCCATGTCAAGTCTTGAAAGTTACTTTTTATTATGTTTGGGTATGATATCTATATATACCATACTGATATTTTATGTTCATATGATGAGAGACCCTATTTGACATCATCAATTCATTTTTGGTTGATGTTTATGTAACGCTGTTAGGCTGCCGAATTTTCATAAGAGAAATCTTATTTTTGTCTTCTTTTCATGTTCTTCATTTCATATGGTATATTTTCAAATTTCATTAACATGTTCTTAAATCCCTTATATTCTGTACCTCTACTATTTTATGGGCTATTTATCATTGTTTTACCCATGTCCCCTCTCTTTTCAATGTTTTCTAAAACCTTGTAATGTAGCCGTTGTGCTGCAGAATTTTCATCTCAAAATGCCTCTCTCTTTTTCTCAAAATTACTTCATGTTATTAAGTGAATACTCAAAGCTCTTATTTCTATAGGGTTATTCACATATATACAAAAATGTTCTATTTTAAATTCTGGGATTTACATACATGACACCCGCTTTCCCTTTCCGTGGGTTGAAAGTAATGTAAAGATCATGTCTTTAAAGTAGTTTTTAAAACGTTATGATTATGAAATGAAACCCATTTATTTTATTCTATATAGGTTATTTGTGAACTTTTTGATGATGATATATGTGGATCACATGATAATAAAGGCAAATTTAAGGGTGCGCCCTGATAGAGCTCCAATGCATTGGGTAAAGACTTAATCTCTAGATATGACCATTTTTAACGACGCCTTGGTGAATAACCTTGGTAATTTTTAACGACACCTTGGGGATGGAACTTGGTGAAACGAAACGATTGTCAATATTAAATGTTGTAGCCACATATTCAAGTTATGAAAATGTTATTTTCATTATGATATGCCTCATGATTTCATCCTCATGCCTTAAAGTTCTTTTCATGACCTTATTGAAGTATCTCAAGTTCACATGTAAAATATTTCTCTTATTTCCCTTACTGGGCTTTTTGCTCACCCTTTCTTTTGATGTATGCTCCCAGGTTATGTGATGCAGTAATGAACCTAGGATGAACATGAGTAGAATCCTTTCAAGTGTTTTAGAACAATGTTTTATGTTTTCATGTTTAAAGTTACTGGTTTCCAAGACACTAAACCTTAAAGATCCTCAGTTTTGTAAAATGTAATGAAAGTTTATGTGATAAAGAGGCGGGATGCTATACACGTGATCCTCCTCAGAGAGTACCTGACTACCATAGAATATAAGAGGAATTGACAGAGTGTGATTCTCTAGAGATTCTAATAAATTTGTATGACCAAACCAGAGGGGATAGGCTGAGTGCACTGCCCAGAGGGTTGTGGTACTTAATGGATAGGACCAGGGGGATGGCTGCGTGTACTTCCCAGAGGGTTTCTTGCTTGTTAGCTATTTGATTCACTGCTGTTGTTGGTTTTGGATTGATTACTGTTGTGTATCATCATGCTTTACTACTTACTGTTTACTGCCTACTGCTTTGCAGTTGTTGTTTACTGCTTATTGTACTTTTACCTGCCATATACTCACAGATTGTTAGGCACAGATCTTCGGGTGAATGCCTACTGGGATTTAGTCTCACACCCAGTTTGGGTCATGCTTTTGGGCCCAAACAGACTATGTTGTTGTAGGTATAGACCAGAGCAAGCACCCTTCGACTTCTAGTACTTGATTTCTTAGAGAATGAGAGCAAGGGACCAAGCTTTGGCTTGCAATGCTGAGGAGATGTTTTCTTTTCTTTTGTACTTGTTTCAGTACTATGTTGTTTTTCAGCATTGTGGAAAGTTTGGATGCTTCCCAAGATATGTTTCTTTCATCATTCCATATATATACATTTGTGCTCTTGTTTTTTGATTTAGACTTCCGCTGTTTATTATTGTTGGTTATTTACTGCTTCAGTTATTGCATGTTTATTACTTCTTCTATGTACTCTGCCAATGAGGGCATAGTCTCCCCACTATCACACCCAAGGCCCTCGCTGCTAGTCGGAAGCCTCTGGCATTTGGGGAAATGCGCTTGAGGGCTTGTGGCGAACCGGCTCGGAGCCCCGGTTAGCGACATCCGGTCAGGACATTACAAAGTGGTATTAGAGGAATTATTTTCTCTTGATTGACTGTTTGAAGCCTTTATCTAGGGATAAGACGGATTCGGTACTTGGTAATGAGCTATGGCCAGGAGTAGCTAACCCTTGTACAGGGAAAACCATACTACCTCGTTACAGAAATTTTCCAGTTTTGAGATTTTACAGTTGATATGATTTCACCTAGATTGATTCAAATGACTTGCGTTGTTATTATTGTATGTCTATTGCATTTCTATTTCTATTGCAACCTGATGAGATGAGGGTATACCATATCATGCATCATATAGGAACTTGTAGAAATCACATGACATGCATTCTTTCCATGCCATCTAGGGTGCATTAGCGATTTCATGCTGTTGTGATAGACCTTGTGTAGATTATGTGTGTTATTGTGATAAATGCTTGATAGAATCTCTGCTGCTTTGTTAGAGTATTTTTGGTATTGTACTTTTCTTAAATGAATGCCAAATTTTGTTTATTTTGGTGTTATGGGCCCTCTTGAATCGGATGTTTGTAGATCATGATCTTGTTTTTTCTTATACATGACTGTATCAGATGCCAAGCTTTGATTCGTGGGGAGTATGGGCCCTCACGGATCGGAATTTGGCACCACTTTTCCCTGTTTCTGTGTTTTCTGGGCTTTAATGCAGTTTCCGAGCTACTGCCAAGAAAAACCCAGAATACACAGTGTGCACTTTTTGACTACATGTCGTGTAGTTTTTAGACCGTGTCACTAACCATGTGAGCAGGGACATGCTGTTTTAGAAATTCCTTCAGGAACATGCCATGTATGGTAGGTACACGCCATGTATTTTCGAGCCGTGTACCCGGCCATGTCACTAACAACACGGGATGGGGAAGATCGAGTAGAACACGCCATGTGGGTAAAGAACACGTTGTGTAGTCTTGTCCCAGGTACCATGCCGTATCGCGAATAACACGGGTCGGTGTTATCTTCTCCTATACACGCCGTGTTTGTTCTGAAGACGCCGTGTAAAGGCATTCGTGTAGATGGCTCTGTAACTAACAACACGGACAGCCAAGACCATTTTTAGTAAACCCCGTTTCCCTAGGGAACATGCCGTGTAGTCTGGAGTTAGTTGGACCGTTTGGGTTAGCCGTGTAAGGAAACTCGGGCATGGGTTTAGAGTACAAGTACACGACGTGTGTGGGGACAACACAACTTGTAGTTTGGGGTGTTACATGACCTGTCGGGCAAGGGTACACGCCCATGTTAATGGAAAAAGAAGATACACCGTTTAGTTTTTATACACGCCGTGTAGTGGTGTTTTTTAAAACTTGATAGTTTATTTCCCCTATTTCCGTTTTGTACTCCTATGTTTTCAGTCTTTGTCAATCCTGATCTAAGTTGTAATTTTGATCTTTCATAGCTATGCCTCTGAGATGTATTCCAGTTGTACGTCAGTTACCAGATGGTATTCAGACACTGGATATGGCCGATCAGGGACCTCCTGTTGATCCTCCTATTGATCCTCTTATCGATCCTCCTGCTATGCTAGCCATGGCACCATCAGCTATACCCGTTTAGGCATCGATACGCAGTTCAAGGAGGACTTCCTGAGGATGTTACAGACTTTTCAAGGAGCGCCGCCTCCTGCCCTATCGATGGCTGAGTTGACGAGGGGTTTTCAGCAGCAGCATCCTCCTACATTCTCAGGGGATGGAGGACCCCAGGCTGTAGAGTCGTGGATTGAGGCCACCCTGACTATCTTTGAGCATCTGGAGATACCCACATAGAAGAGGGTAAAGTTGGCCACCTATATGCTCCAGGACACCGCCAGGAGGGTGGGAGGTGATCTCATAGTTAGGAGACCAGCAGGGTATGTCTTGGGATGAGTTTTGACATACTTTCTTTGACTACTTCTATCCGGAGACATTGAGGGCTGATCGAGCTCAGGAGTTTATGAGCCTGTAGTAGGGTACTCTTTCTGTCATGGATTACTCGTCCCGTTTTACTGAGCTGCAGAGTTTCACACCGATCCCAGCAGGTGTTGAGTTGTTATTTTCTAGGAAATTTGAGGAGGGTCTCAGGTAGAAGATCTGTTCCCAGGTGAATATCTTTTAGTTGAATTCTATATCCTCCATCATCAACTAGGCACTGATTACTGAGCACAATCTGAGGGATTCTGGAGTAGTGAGCCAGGGCAGTTCGACATCCAGAGCTGGAGTTCCTCCTACGGATAGTAGGAAGCATCGCAGAGAGTCTTCTTGGGGAGATTGGGGTTCACGGGGTGCGTCTTCTGGCAGCCAGGTTGTATGCTACCAGTGCGGTAGGAGTGGGAATACTAGGCCTCAGTGCCAGAGGGATCCGATGGAGTGCCGGTCTTGCAGAAAGATGGGCCATCTTTAGCACTTTTTTTCAGATCTTCTCACCTTCAGCTGGTGGTAGGGGTTCCTCTATGACCCCACGTTCTGGATATGCTTCACCAGTTTCCCACTAGTCTAGGAACTTGAGTTCTTCTAGCCGTTCTGGCCGAGGTGGAGGTCGCGGCTATGGTGGTCAGTCACCAGGTCATCAGCGACAGCAGAGTGAATCAGCTAAGAGTGGTCAGCCAAGGGCGCATGGCTGTGGTGCAGGCCAGTATTCCAATGTGGAGCAGACCTATCAGAAGTAGGATCCCATCCCTTCTACAGTTTGAGGTATGATCTTAGTAGCCTCAGTTTTATATTTAGATCTTTTTTATTCTTGTGCTTCCCATAACATTATCTCTATTGCGGTTTTGGAGAGCCTTGGGCTCTGTATCGTTTCGCCTGCCGACTTGTTGACTCTTGAAACGACGTTGGGAGTGAGGACATCTGGCGTACGTTAGTTCAGAGAGTGCCCTATTGAAGATGTGGGGTGTCACTTCTTATGGGACCTCTATGTCCTAGAGTTTTCGGGCTATGAATTCATTCTCGGGATGGACTGGTTGGTTCCTTTCCTGGAAGTTGTCGATTGCTCTCACCACAGGGTGAGTTTCTTATCACCAAAGGGTGGATCTTTCCTTTATAGAGGCGAGTGGGATGTCCAGGTGGGTAGAGATGAACTAGAGCATCATGGTCTTGGAGAATTTATAGTCCAGATTTCCAGTCTTTATCTGGATGACCAGGGGACTTCACAGTTAGAGTTTCCCCCATTCATGGATTGTTTCAGGGATGTCTTTACAGAGAAATTTTCAGGTTTTCCTCCAGAGTTTGATGTAGACCTCTCGATTGAGCTTGTGCTAGGAGCAGCACCGGTGTCCATTCCTCTTTATTGGATGGCTACACATGAATTGCAGGATCTCAAGAAGAAGTTGGAGGAGTTGCAGGAAAAGGGTTTAATCTAACACAGTACTTACCCTCGGGGTTCGCCTGTCCTGTTTGCAAAAAATTCAGACGGAACCCTTCGGCTTTGTGTGGATTATCGGAAGCTGAACCAGTTGACGGTCAAGAACTGATATCCTTTATCGAGGATTGATGAGCTCTTTGATTAGCTTCGAGGAGCTTGGGTATTCTCGAAGATCGACTTGGGGTCTGGTTATCATTATTTGTGTGTTAGACCATCAGATATACTTCTGACAGCCTTCAAGAGTAAAATATGGTCTATACGAGTATATATTCAGGCCGTTCGGTCTCACGAACACGCCAACAATTTTCATGGCACTGATGAACCGAGTGTTCCATCTTTATTTGGACTCCTTCATCGTGGTCTTCGTGGATGATATCTTGGTGTACTCATGTACTCGACATGACCATGCTACCCATCTTGAGATCATTATGAGTACACTAAGAGAGCATCAGCTTTATGCTAAACTCTTGATGTGCCACTTTTGGATATATCATATTTGTCACGACCCGTCCTCGGGGCCCGTGCCGTGACTACCCCAAGCCCGCCTTCCATAGGCCAGGGGCCGGTGACTAGCACCAAGGCGTAAATCCCGGTAAAAAGATAAGGCATTGCCTTTGTAAAGTAAACAAACACCACAGAGAAAGAAAACAGTAGAAGTAAACACTAAGTAAAAACTGGGTACAACTGTAAGTGCGGAAAAGTATGTTAGCCAGAATACAAACCCGAACTGAAAGTAAAGTACAAATGGAAAGGGAAAACCACAACTGAAAGTAAAGCCGCAACGTCGAGCCGCCCACTGGAAGTCCCACCTGAAGGGTGAGTACCGATAGCCTCCACATCTCCTCGGGTCCAGCCGTCCGCTCTGAGTACGTCTCACCCAGTAGTCCACCTCCAAGTACCATCCTGCTCCACCGACCTCAACCATGATCAGCACTGTCCGTCATCCGAAACCAACACAATGTAGTGCAGTCATAGCCCGTGTAGGGGTGAGTATAAGCTACTCAGTAGGGACCCCGAGGCCCCCGAAGGTCTCCCAGAATCCACAAAGGATAATCCACAAAGGAAAGATACAATCACGAAGTAACATCTTACACTGCTTAGGTATATGCCCATACATATACCTAAGTCATCAATTCCAGTTAGCTCCAACCTCCGAGCCCAAGCACAACCCAGTCCACACAAGAAGGCAAAACGTAATCCACACAGGATAGCACAACACAATCCACAAAGGAAAGAAAAACAGGATCCAGCTCACATAGGTATACTTCTTCGTATGACGATAGAGATGATCAGATATAGCCACTGATTCATCTAAGCTGTCAGACCCACAAAGGATCGATAGGTACTAACCCCAGCAATGACCCACAAAGGATCTGACCCACACAGGATCAATAGGTAACTAACCCCCGTAATGACCCACAAAGGATCTGACCCACAAAGGATCGGTAAGCGCTGGCCCACACAGGACCGTTGAGCACTGACCCACACAGGATCGGACCCACATAGGATCTGTAGCACTGATCCATGTCGGATCACTGAGTGTTGTAGTCGTCACCATCGAATCCACTGAGGATCTCTGTACAGTCGTCGTCGTCGTAGTCGCAGCCATCTCTAGGGTTCCCGCACACAACAAGCTCATTCAGGAAGGTCCGCTCCACGAGCCGAGAGGATGATATATCAACTGACACATAGTCCAATGTTGATCTATCCAAAAGTTCTGTATCGTCAATGGAAACTCGACGTCACAGACGGCGCGTTAATCGGACGCCAGGTCTGAGAGTTATTGGCTTTTTCATCCCAGGGGCCCGGTTGTTTTTTGAGTCAAAACCAACCTGACCGTACTCCACCTGCGTCCAAACCTCAAGTGGAGTAAGCCAAAAGGTCCGTATCACTTAGAGGAATCCAACAAAGTTGATGACACGTCGATCAGATGTCCAGAGCTCAAGTTATAAGAATTTCCGCTCCGAGGGCCAGGTTGGTTTCGTGTACGAACCAACCCGGCCGAACCCAAGGTGCTCCGAAACCTAGAGTGTGATATACCAAATCGACCTTATTGATCCAAGGATCGCATCTCAACTGACGGTGCGTCGATCAGAGGCCCGTAGCTCAAGTTATGGGAAACGGACAGAAAAAGATTCGGTAATAAGGGGTTCGGGCCCGATCCGTCCTGGCCCGATACCCCCAGGGTTGGCCCGAACCGGGTCGACCAGAACCGAGTCTATGTCCGGCTCGTCCCGGCTGGCGCGGTGCGGCCCGGCCTGGGCGCGGCCCGGCCCGGCCCGGCTGGCCTGGTCTGGCAGACCGGCCAGGGCAGCCGCCCAGAGGCTCGGCCGAACGGCTGAGCCGTTTTGGGTGCGGGGGGGGGGGGGGGGGGGCTGTGAGAAGGAAACCATGGCCCCTTTATGGGGCCACTCAGCTGGCCGACCGGGGGTTACGACCCCCGGCGTTTTCCTCGAACCGGCCGGCCCGCACCGGCCGGCAGGCTGCGCCACCACGGGACTGGCAAGGGCCGATCTCCTTGCTCCGACGTCGGTGGCCCGGTACCGGCCACCGGTTCTGTTGCTCCGCGATGGCCCGGAACCGGCCGCGACCTTGGTTCATCCAGTGCAGCGCGACGGCGCCGCGCCCCTCCGCCGCGGCCCCGCTCTGACCGCGGTGCTTTAGTGGTTCGCCGGTGTGGCGCGACGGCGAAGCATCTTTGGTTCGTTTTCAATAGCGTGGCGCGACAGTGCCGCGTCTTGGTTCGTCTTCAACGGCGCGGCGTGACCGCGCCGCGTTTCCCCCCCTTTCCTTATCAAATTTCTGCATGGTGCTTCGGCACCGCGTTACCTTGCTCGCCGCAAGAATACCAACAACCAAAAAAAGGGGAGGAGTGTCGGCCGTGTTCGTACGGTCCGACCTCCTCCCGTTACCACGATAAGAGGCGGCTCAAAGAAAAGGAGAAAGCGACGGAAGATTTCACGAACTAACAAACAAAAATAAATCCCTACCTCAACACTGTCGTCGAACGACCGTTCGTCGCGGAATTAACCGTTGCGAAAGAAGAGGATCGCCGCGGAAGAAGAGGATCATCATTGGCGTTAGGTGATCTCCGAGGAAGGCATCTCTCATCGTCGTCCGCCGTCGGAGGTTGGCGCTCTTCGTTGGCGGTGGAGCGTTCTTCGCGTTCTTCATCAAAGAATGAAGAATCCTCTCTTTTTCTCCCAAAGGTTAACACAACACAAACCCACGAAATAAGTTCAACAATTATTTTATTACCATAACCTAAGCTTTTGAAATTCAAAAGATAAGATACGAACAATTAATTCGATGAATTAATTGTAACGATTCAACTGCCCAGTTTAATAGGGTGTTTCTTAACCAGAATAAACGTAAGGTTTGACTTTCATTAAAAGGGGTGATGCGGGTGCGTTACTTAGAAGGGAAGAAACAGCGGGGCTCGTGCGGGCCCCACCTCACAAATATCTTACCAAGTGGGTAGGATATTTTGGGTCCTACCTTATCCACTTAACTTAGGTTATGCCGCTTTAAGTGAAATAAAATAAAGTGTCGCACCACTTTTATTTTATTTTTTAACTTAGCCCCAAAAATTAAAAACCACACCCGAGAAAACGCAACTTGGGAAAAAGTGTTTCTAAGCAATTATCGGAGTTTCGGTTCTATCGGTGCCCTCTGAATTTGATTCTGAGCACTGGTTAAAAAGTTAGAAAAAACCGCTCGTTCGTTCACTGAACGTACCCGAGTTAAACTTTGGAAAATAATTCCGGGCACACCGGGCCTCAGAATCAGGTGCCGTCAGAAACTGCGTTCCTGTAAAATTCCAAATAAAAATAAGAAAAAAATTCCTTGAATTTTACGGTCCTTTACATCACTCCCACCTCAGGGCTTTACGTCCCCGTAAAGATAAATCAAAAACTAGGGAAACAAAAGTGGGTATAGAGCACGCATCTAAGCCTCCCGCTCCCAAGTGTTCTCCTGGAGGTTCCTGTGCTGCCATCTGATACACACTAGAGGAATTGACTGTCCACGTAGGACCCACTGCTGTCGATCCTCAATCTCCACCGGGACCTCCGCAAAAGTCACCCCATCATCAACGTCCAGCTCCCCATGGTCAATGATATGCGTCGGGTCATGCACGTATCTCCTCCACTGGGATACATGGAAGATGTCAAGCACCCGGTGCAACTGAGGTGGTAGAGCCAGGCGATAAGCCACCTCACCAATCCTGCTGAGGACCTGGAATGGTCCGATGAAGCGCAGAGATAACTTGCCGCCTCAGCCAAATCTCCGTAATCCACGTCGAGGTGAGACCCGCAAGAAGACGTGGTTGCCATCCTCAAACTCTAGTGGCCTCCTTCTCCTGTCATAATAGGACTTCTGCCAGCTTTAATCTTTCCTCATCCGCTCCTAGATGACTTGGACCTTCTCTGTCATGGCCTGGACCATCTCCGGTCCCACAAGTGCTGGCTCTCTAGGGTCTGTCCAGTACAGAGGAGATCTGCAAGGTCGGTCATACAACACCTCGTATGGTGCCATCCCGATAGTGGAGTGGTAGCTGTTGTTGTACCCGAACTCCACCAAGGGTAGGTGGTCCTCCCAGCTGCGACCAAAATTGAAGACACATGCACGGAGCATGTCCTCGAGAGTCTGAGTGGTCCTCTCCATCTAACCATCTGTCTGAGGGTGAAAGGTGGTGCTCAGACGTAGTTGCGTCCTGAACGCCTCCTGCAACCCCTTCCAAAGCTGGGAAGTAAAGCGAGCATCTCGATCGGAGATGATGATGGCACACCATGAAGCCGTATGATCTCTTGAACGCAGAGACATCACAAGCTCTTCACTGAGCCCTGCTCTCTGATGGGTAAGAAGTGAGCCGACCTGGTGAGTCGGTCGACAATCACCCAAATGGAGTCATGACCTCTGGAAGTGCGTGGAAGTCCAGTCACGAAGTCCATAGATATTCCATCCCACTTCCACTTCAGGACCTCCATGGGTTGTACCAAGCCTGCTGGTACCTGGTGCTCTACCTTCACCTGCTGGCAGGTGAGGCATCGAGAAACGATCTATGCCACAACCTTCTTCATGCTCGGCCACCAGTGCTGTCGTCTGAGATCCTGGTACATCTTCTCCACTCCAGGATGTACCACAAAAGGAGAAGTGTGAAAATCTCTCAGCACCTCCTCCCGTAAAGCAACTGGTACCAAGGTACGTCCTCTGAAAAGGATGGCGTGCTCTCCTCCAACGGAGAATCCATCAGGTGCTTATCTTGAGGATATCTGTGCACGCCGCGTCTCACAGTCGGCATCCCCACGCTGTGCCTCTCTGACCCGCTGTAGTAGTGGAGGAGTGACTGTGAGTGACTGAAGGAAGGCTGCTCCATCTCTATCCATGAAGGATATCTACAAAGAGGATAGCTACTCTATTGCCTCCTCAAGTAGCTGAATGCCTGTCCTCCTGCTGAGAGCATCAGCTAATATGTTCCCCTTCCCAGGAGTATGGAATATCTTAAATTCATAGTCCTGGAGGAATTCGAGCCATCGCCACTATCTCAGGTTCAAGTCCTTCTGAGAGAAGATGTACCTGAGGCTCTGATGGTCAGAATAGACTGTAAAGAACTCGCCTGTCAGATAGTGTCGCCATGTCTTCAGAGCGAAGACCAATACTGCTAACTCCAGGTCATGGGTAGCGTAGTTATGCTCATGAGGCCTCAACTGATGTGATCCATAGGTGATCACTGCCTGCTCTGGAACCAGGACACACCCGAGTCCAGTCCCTAATGCATCGTAGTAGACTACGTACCCTACTCCCTCCTCTGGCAACCTCAAGATAGGTATGCTGGTCAAGATCTGTCTCGGCTTCTAGAAGCTCTTATGACATCTATCTGACAACACAAAGGGTTTTCCCTTCTTAATCAAAGATGAGAGTGGTGCCGCAACTCTGGAGAAGTCTGGCACAAACCTCCGGTATTATCCAGCTAGTCCCAAGAAACTTTGCACCTCCGTCACGCTCCTCGGTGGCTCCCAAGCTAGCACTGCCTCGATCTTCACAGGATCCACTGCAACTCCCGCCTCAGAGATGACGTGCCCCAAGAAGTGGACCTCACGAATCCAGAACTGACACTTTGAGAACTTACCATAAAGCTGGTGCTCTAGGAGTGTGTCCAGCACAACCCGCAAGTGGTAGGCGTGCTCCTCCTTAGTCGTTGAGTATACTAAAATGTCTTCGATGAAGACCATGACAAATTGACCGAGGTATGGATGAAAGATCCTATTCATGAGGCCCATGAACACTGTGGGAGCATTGGTTATGCCGAAGGGTATAACCCAGAACTCATAGTGGCCATAACGACATCTAAAGGCCGTCTTCTGCACGTCCTCGTCCCGAACTCTGAGCTGATGATAGCCTGACCTGAGTTCTATCTTTGAGAACCACCATTCTCCCTTGAGCTAATCGAAGAGCTCATCAATCCTCGGTAGCAGATACTTATTCCCCACTCTCACCTTGTTCAGGCGACGATAGTCGACACAAAGTCGCAAGCTCTCATCCGCCTTCTTGGAAAACAATATCGGGGAAGCCCAGGGTGAAACACCGGGTCGGATGAATCCCTTGCCCTGCAAGTCATCCAACTGCAACCGTAGCTCTCGAAGCTCAACGGGGGCCATCCGATACGCTGGAGTCGATATCGGGGCTGTCCTGGGGTACAGGTCAACATAAAAGTCCACCTCTCTGCGAGGAGGTAGTCCTGGAACGTCGTTGGGGAAAACGTCCACATACGGATCCACCACTGCAAGAAAACTGGGACTCTGCACGTCAACTGCTCCTAGGATGAGGCTAGCCAACGGATGAGTGATGGGTTGTCCTCTCCTCTGTGAGAGTCTATCCTGTGCTGTGAGGGCTCCCTTCTCACCTGTGAAGGTGAACCTGCTCCCGCCGGTGCGTACACATCGCACCTTGTGCCTAATACAGTCAATCTGAGCATGGACTGTGGATAACCAATCCATTCCTAAGATGACATCGTAAGGCCTCAACGCCGCTACAAGAAGATCCCAGACGAAGCTCTCGCCTCCTAGAGTAAGCTCACACTACCGGTACCAGTGCATAATCATCGAGTCTGCTCCCGTAGGAGTCTCTAGCCGTAAGGATCGAGCCAACGACTCTATCGGAATCTCCAAGCTCCGAACAAGGGCAGCGGCTATGAAAGAATGACTCACTCCTGTGTCTATAAGACCTGGATCAAGGGTGGAATAGACACAGATAGTACCTCGAATCCTCTCGGGCGTGCCGTGGTCGTAGGCCTCCGCTTCTTGGAGCTGTGCCTGTCTCTGCCCGTCATCTCCCTGTGGTCAGGGTGGACCTCCTGGAGGTGGTGGTGGTAGAGGCTCAAAGCGTCACCCACCACCTGCTATTAGACCAGCTCCTATGCCTCATCATCCTGCTCCCTACGGACCACCACAGTCGACCCTCTGCCTCTGCCTGGGTGGCCCCTCAACCATCTGCTGCTCCTCTGCACGGCGGGTCAGGCAGTCACGAGCCATGTGGCCCTGCCCACTGCAAGTGTAGCACTGCCTGCCTCTCGAAAGACTGGCTCCGCGCTGTGTGCCCCGCACTGCTAAGACAATGTCCTGAGGTCGTCTGCCTGAGGGTCTGGTCTTCTTGGACCCATGAGTCATCCGTCGACTGCCTGCTACAGAACACTCTGCTACGTTCCGCCCTGCGGTAGGTATCGCTGCTGAAATAGGCTTAGCAAGGAAGCTCTCGATCAAAAGGGCTCACTCTAGCACCCCTGCCTGGGTCGGAATGCTGAGGGAGATCAGCGATGCCCTGATCTCATGCCTCAATCCCTGCTCAAATGTCCGAGCCTGGAAGAATGGGTCCCGTACCATGTCTGTCGAGTAGTGCCAGAGATCGGTAAATCTCACCGAGTACTAGGTGATCGTCAAGCTGCCCTGCCACAGCTGTAGAAGCTCCTGGATGCACACCGCACGAAGGGTGGCTGGGAAAAACTCAGAGTGGAAGAGGCTCTCAAAGTTCATCCAGAGGAGAGATTCCTCATCGGGCACCTAGAGTATCAAGCTCCACCATCTGCCTGCTGCCGCGTGCAGTAGGCTCACTACGAGGATAACCATGAGGTCTGCTGGTGTCCTCACTAACCTGAAAACTCGTACCACTACCTCCAACCAATCATCGGCTGCCTGGGGGTCCGTCTCCCCGCATAACCTGGGCGGTCACTGGCGCTGAAACTCATGCAGTGCACTAAGGCGATGTGCATCGTCAGTGGCTGGGGCTAGTAGCATCGGTGGCTCGGCGGGTAGAGGTACCACCGGCGCCTCAGCTGTCAAAGGGCCCTGTACCGAGGCCTCGTCGCCCGGTGGGCTGTCGTCATGCACAACTCTCGGAACCCTAGCTGGCTGCCGTTGTGGGGCCATCCTGAAAAGAAACAGGTGTGCCACGGTCAAACAGTATACCTGGTGAGCTGACATATAGTAATCACAAAGAAAACTTGAAACACACATGCAATCAATGTTTTCGTGCATTAAGTCAGAAATAAGAAGTCAGGGTCCTGGTGTATAGATATGTCGGCCGCCATACCAACACTAGACTCCCTGGACTGATAACCACACCCAATATGCTTAACACTATTGCTTCATTTAGAAAAAATATCAGAGTCCAAAGTTCTGTGGTAGAACCGAACTCCTTTGATACCAATTTGTCACGACCCATCCTCGGGGCCCGTGCCGTGACTACCCCAAGCCCGCCTTCCATAGGCTAGGGGCCGGCGACTAGCACCAAGGCATAAATCCCGGTAACAAGGGAAGACATTTCCATTGTAAAGTAAACAAACACCATAGAGCAAGCAAGAAGTAGAAGTAAACACTAAGTAAAAACTGGGTACAACTGTAAGTGCGGAAAAGTAAGTGGGCCATAATACAAACCCAAATTGAAAGTAAAGTACAACTAGAAAGGGAAAACATCAATTGAAAGTAAAGCTGTAATGTCGAGCCGCCCACTGGAAGTCCCACCTGAAGGGTGAGTACAGATAGCCTCCACAGCTCCTCGAGTCCAGCCGTCCGCTCCGAGTACGTCTCGTCCAGTGGTCCACCTCCAGGTACCGTCCTTCTCCGCCGGCCTCAACCACGATCAGTGTTGTCCGTCATCTGCAACCAAAACAACGTAGTGCAGGCATAGCCCGTGCATGGGTGAGTATAAGCTACTCAGTAGGGACCCCGAGACCCCCGAAGGTCTCCCAGAATGCACAAAGGATAATCCACACAGGAAAGATACAATCATGAAGTAACATCCGACACTACTTAGGTATATGCCCATACACATACCTAAGTCATCAATTCCAGTTCACTCCAACCTCCGAGCCCAAGAACAACCCAGTCCACACAGGAAAGAAAAATGTAATCCACACAGGATAGAACAACACAATCCATAAGCAAAACAAGATCCATATCACATAAGTATACTTCATCGTATAACGATTGAGATGATCAGATATAGCCACTGATTCATCTAAGTCGTCGGACCCACAAAGGATCAATAGGTACTAACCCCCTCAATGACCCACAAAGGATCTGACCCACACAGGATCGATAGGTAACTAACCCCCGCAATGACCCACAAAGGTTCTTACCCACACAGGATCGGTAGGCGCTGGCCCACACAGGACCGCTGAGCACTGACCCACACAGGATCGGACCCACACATGATCTGTAGCACTGATCTACGTAGGATCGCTGAGTGATGTAGTCGTCGCCGTCGAATCCACTAAGGATCTCTGTACAGTCATCGTTGTCGTAGTCGCAGCCAGCTCTAGGGTTCCCGCACACAACAAGCACGTTCGGGAGGGTCTTCTCCACGAGCCAAGAGGCTGATACATCTACTGACACAGATTCCAGAGTTGATGTATCCAGAATTTTCGTATCGTCAACGGAAACTCGATGTCATAGACGGCGTGTCAATCGGACGCCCGGTCTGAGAGTTATTGGCTTTTTCATCCCAGGGGCCCAGTTGGATTTTGAGTCAAAACAAACCCCACCTGCATCCAAACCTCGAGCGGAGTAAGCCAAAATGTGCATATCTCTTAGAGGAATCCAAAAAAGTCATCGGAACGTCGATCGGATGTCCGGAGCTCAAGTTATAAGCGTTTTCTTTTCCGAGGGCCCAGTTGGTTTCGTGTACGAACCAACCCGGCCGAACCCACGGTTCTCCGAAACATTGAGTGAGATATACTGAATGGACCGTCTCGATCCAAGGATCACATCTCAACTTATGGTGCGTCGATCGGAGGCCCGTATCACAAGTAATGGGCAGCAGATCGAAAAAGGTTCAGTAATAAGGGGTTCTGGCCCGGTCCGACCCAGCCCGATACCCCCAGGGTTGGCCCGAACTGGGTCCTGGTCTGGCTTGCTTGGGCATGACCTGGCCCAGCTGGCGCGGCCTGGCGTGGCTGGCCCGGTCTGGCGGACCGGCCCGGGCAGCCGCCCAGCGCGCGGCGTGCTGGCGCGCCGGCCAGAGGCTCGGCCGAACAACCGAGCCATTTCGGGTGCGGGGGGGGGGGGGGGGGGGGGCACTGCACCCACGAGAAGGAAACTGCGGCTCCTTTATGGGGCCACTCATATGGATGGCTGGGGGTTACGACCCCTGTCGTTTTCCTCGAACCGGCCGGCCCGCACCGGCTAGCCGGCTGCGCCACCACGGGACCGGCAAGGGCCGGTCCCCTTGCTCCGACGCCGGCGACTCGGTACCGGCCGCCGGTTCTGTTTCTTCTCTGCGACCATGGTTCGTCTCGGGTGGCGCGACGGCACCTCTCCCCTCCGCCGTGGCCCCGCTCCGGCCATGGTGCTTTAGTGGTTCTCTGGTGTGGCGCAACGGCACCACATCTTTGGTTCGTTTTCAACAGCGAGGCGCGACGGCGGCGCGTCTTGGTTCATCTTCAACGGCACGGCGCGACGGCGCCGCGTTTCCCCCCTTTCCTTATCAAATTTCCGCGCGGTGCTTCGGCACCACGTTACCTTGCTCACCGCAACAATACCAACAACCAAAAAAAGGGGAGGAGTGTCGGCCGTGTTCGTACGGTCTGACCTCCTCCTGTTACCACGATAACAGGCGGCTCAAAGAAATGAAGAAAGCGATGGAAGATTTCACGAACTAACAAACAAAAATAAATCCCTTCCTCAACGCTGTCGTCGAACGAGCGTTCGTCGCGGAATTAACCGTCGCGGAAGAAGAGGATTGCCACGGAAGTAGAGGATCACCGTTGGCATTAGGTGATCTCCGAGGAAGGCGTCTCTCGCCGTCGTCCGCCGTCGGAGGTTAGCATTCTTCGTTGGCGGTGGAGCGTTCTGTTCGTTCTTCGTCGAAGAACGAAGAAACATCTCTTTTTCTCCCAAAGGTTTACACTACACAAACCCATGAAATAAGTTCAACACTTATTTTATTATAATAACCTAAGCTTTTGAAATTCAAAAGATAAGAAAAGAACAATTAATTCGGTGAATTAATTGTAATGATTTAACTGCCCAGTTTAATGGGGCGTTTTGTTAACCAGAATAAACGTAAGGTTTTACATTCATTAAAAGGGGGGTTGCGGGTGCATTACTTAGAAGGGAAGAAATGGCAGGGTTCGTGCGGGCCCCACCTCACAAATATCCTACTAAGTGGTTAAGATATTTTGGGTCCTACCTTATCCGCTTTACTTAGGTTAAGCCGCTTTAAGTGAAATAATATAAAGTGTCGCACCACTTTTATTTTATTTCTTAACTTAACCCCAAAAATTAAAAACCACACCTGAGCAAACGAAACTCTGGAAAAAGTGATTCTAAGTAATTACCGGCGCTGCGGTTCCATCAGTGCCCTCAGAATTCGATTCCGAGCACCGGTTCAAAAGTTAGAAAAACCCGCTCGTTTGTTCACTGAACGTACCTGAGCTAAACTTCGAAAAATGATTTCGGGCACACCGGGCCTCGGAATCAGGTGCTGTCAGAAACTGCGTTCTTGTAAAATTACAAAAAAAATTAAGAAAAAAAATTCCTTGAATTTTACTGGACATTAAAAGATTCATTTCTTGGGTCATGTTATCTCAGATACAGGAGTTTTAGTGGACCCAGAGAAAGTGAGAGCTGTAGTTTCCTGGGAGCAGCCAAAGAACGTCTTTGAGGTGTGGAATTCTCTTGGGATGGCTGGATACTACAGGAATTTCATACAAGAATTTTCATGCCTAGCAGCACCATTGACAGGTCTTACCATGAAGGGGAAAAAGTTTTTATGGAAAGAATTTTAGGAGTCAGCCTTTCATGAGCTGAAGGGGAGGCTGACGTCAGCACCGATACTAGTCTTGCCGAAGCTGGAAAAGGGTTGTACTGGTTATTGTGATGCTTTAGGTATCGGGCTAGGAGCTATGATTATGCAGGGAGATGGAGTCATAGCATATGGGTCTCGGCAGTTCAGGCCACACGAGAGGAATTACCCTATGCACGATTTGGAGTTGGCATTTGTTGTTCATGCCTTACGTTTTTGGGACACTATCTTCTGGGAGAGCACTTTGTGGTTTTCACCGACCACAAGAGTCTCAAGTATATATTCGCTCAGCATGATCTAAATATGAGACAGTGCAGGTGGGTCGAGTATCTTTAGTCTTTTGACTTCGAGATCACCTATACGTCAGGAAAGGGCAACGTAGTGGAAGATGCGTTGAGTAGGAGATCTCAGATTTAGGCAGTTCAGGAGGCCAACAGTGAGTGGAAGCTTATGTCTCTTTTCACTGAGATGCACTTGGAAGTGCACGACAGGCAGGGAAAGACTATCCTATCTTCTGTAGTTGTTACCTCTACACTTCTTGATCTGGTACGGATGAGGCAGATGTCAGATTCAGAGGCCTTAGTCCTATAGGAGAGTGTGTCAGGAGGGGAACCTCTTCCTAGATAGACAATGGGCGAGGATGAGATCTTGCATTTCCAGGGATGCGTATGGGTGCCAGAAGTCATACGTGAGGAGATGATGCGGGATTTTTATTCCTAACTTTGGGCAGTTCATCCCGACGTCACCAAGATGTATCATGATCTACACTACCAGTACTAGTGGTCAGGTATGAAGAAAGATGTTGCTAGTTTTTTCATGAGATGTTCTACTTGTCAGCAGGTGAAAGCAGAGCATCAGCGGCCAGTGGGGATTTTGCAGCAGTTACCCATTCCCGAGTGTAAGTGGAACGATGTTGTGATGGACTTCATGACCGGGTTACCGAGGTCACCTCGGAGGAGTGTTGTTGTTTGGGTAGTCGTCGATAGGCTTATGAAGGTTTCTCACTTCTTTCTGATCAAGGAGACCTTCAGTGTTGATGATTTGGGACAGTTGTACATCCGAGAGATCATACATCTACATGGAGTTCTACACTCCATTGTTTTAGACAGGGATGCGCGCTTTACATCACGGTTCTGGAAGGGAATTCAAAAGGCTTTGGGTACACGGGTACTTTTGAGTCCAACATACCATCCCCAGACAGATGGCCAGTCCGAGCACACAATCTAGGTGATTGAGGATATGCTCCGATCTTGCATTCTAGACTTTGGTGGTTCCTTGGAGAAGCATATACCTATTGTGGAGTTATCCTACAACAACAGTTTTCAGATTACCATTCAGATGGGACCATACGAGGCTCTATACGGTAGGCCATGCCGATCACCCTTATGCTGGCTGGAGGCAGGAGAGGCAGCTTTTATAGGACCTCGTCTTGTTCAGGAGCCCTGTGAGCAGATAGAGTTGATTTAGAAGAGTATGGCTACAACACAGTCTCAATAGAAGTCTTATGTTGATTAACCGATATGACCTTTGTAGTTCGAGGTTGGGGATCAGGTTTTACTACGTGTCGCACCGAGGTTGGGACACAAGAGGATTCATATATAGGGTAAGCTTTCACTATGGTACGTTAGGGTGTTTGAGGTTTTGGAGAGACTTGGGCCGGTTGCCTATCAGTTGCAGCTACCTCAGAGGTATTGGGCCATACATGACGTATTCCACATCTCTCAGCTCCAATGTTACATTTTAGACCCGGATCATGTCTTTTGGCACGAGGAGGTTGAGCTCAAAGCAATGCGTTGTTTGAGGAGAATACCATCTGGATTGTTGATCGAAGTATGAAGGTTCTCCATGGGCAGTCTGTTCCACTAGTACGGGTGATATGGTAGCATGAGCGAGTACAGGACGGGACCTCGGAGAGGGAGGCCGATGTATGATTGTAGTGGCCGGAGCTGTTTGGGGTGTCTTCTTCTATGCCTTGGTAGGGATATTAAGGGACGAATTTCTTTAAGGTTGGAAGTTTGTAAGAACCCAGATCTTTGTTTCTTGTATGTTTCTCATTTTTTCTGATGTTTTTGAGAAAAATGGAGTTTCTAGAAATTTTTGAAGTACGTTCCGTGTACTTTATGAGTACACACTGTGTACTCTTTTCCCGCTCGAAGCCGTGTTCTGGCCGTGTCTGAGCCACACACACGGTGTGTAGGGGTGATGTGGAGGCCGATTTTGGTGGAGTACGGAAAGACCTAGTACATGCCGTGTACTTTTTTTTCATTAAACAGACTGAGGTCGCGCCTGATCGCAATAAACGTCTTCATCTAGGTCTTGTTGGTCCGAGAGCGCTAGGAATCTGCGGACCTTCAATGAGCCATCGTTCCTCCGTCTGTTCTCCATTTTTAGCACTGTCAATTGCGTTGGAATCACAGTGGTGATTTCACCCTTCAGCTTGAGCCTTGTTTTCCAATTCCTCCTTCTTCTCACGATATCATGGTTTGAGAATTTTGGGCATTTTCTCAGATCTACGACATTCAGGGGAGAATCAATCATCGTGGTTCAATTATAATGATCTCCTAGGATCGAGGTAGGTTGTTTGTGCCTTACCGTTCAAATTCTTTGAGTTCTATGTGAAAATTCCACCAATACCCATGAACGGGGTATTGTGTGTTTACCTTTTCTCCCTTTTTATTTTTCTAACTTTCTTGTATGTTTGTGTAGAGGTAAGTTAATCATGTTAGAGGATATTTTGTTGTTCTTGGATGTTTTTACATGCTTATTTCTGGTTATGAACTTCGGGGTTCGTTTGCCTTTTTCTGTTACACCTATTTCCCTACCTTGTGTCTATAGGATGGAGTGTTTTTGTATAACATTCTTGTTTTCCTATAGACCATTAGCCAAGTTTCTCTATAGGTGTACTTTGGTCAGCCAAGTAGCTCTATAGGTGTACTTTAGCCTTATATAATTATTATGCATTGACTGACACGTGATTGAGAGAACATGGTGCTATAGACTATAAGGGATAGAAAGAGTGAGCTTCCCAATGAGTCCTAGACATTATAGACTACATGAGGGTAGACCGAGATAGCTTACTCAGAGAGTCATGGACATTAGACTACAGGGGATGGACCGAGTGAGCCCCCAGAGAGTCTTGGTTTTTTATAGACTACAGGAGGGTAGACCGAGTGCGCTTCCTTAGAGAGTCTTACCTTGTTTGATTTCTCTTTAAGAACCTTCCCAGGATAGAGGAGGAATGGACTGAGTGAGCTTCCTCAGAGAGTCTGTGGTATACCTGAGGCTATAGGAGGAATTGACCGAGATAGCTTCCTCAGAGAGTCTCTAGACCTTGGGGCTAAGAGGGTTAGACCATGTGATCTTACCCAGAGAGTCTCTAACTATGCTAGACTATAAGGGGAATTGACCGAGTGTGCTTCCCCAGAGGGTCTCATAAATTCGTATGACCAAACCAGAGGGGATAGGCTGAGTGGACTTCCCATAGGGTTGTGGTACTACTTGGATAGGACCATAGGGGATGGATGCGAGTACTTACCAGAGGGTTTCCTGCTTGTTAGATGTTTTATTCACTGCTGTTGTTGGTTGTGGATTGATTACTGTTGTGTATCATCCTGCTTTACTACTTAATGTTTACTGCCTACTTCTTTTCTATTTCTGTTTACTGCTTATTGTACTTTTACCTACCATATACTCACTGACAGTTAGGCACAGATCTTCAAGTGAATTCCTACTGGGATTTAGTCTCACAACCTGTTTGGGAGATTCTTTTGGGCCTAAACAGACTATGTTGTTACAGGTATAGACAAGGGAAAGTACCCTTTGAATTCTGGTACTTGATTTCTTAGAGCAGGAGAGCAAGGGACAAAGATTTGTCTTGCGATGCTGAGGAGCTATTTACTTTTATTTTGTACTTGTTTTGGTACTGTGGTGTTTTTCAGCATTGTGACATGTTTGGCTGCTTCTCTAGATATGTATCTTGCATCATTCCAAATATATAAATATGTGCTCCAGTTTGTTGATTTAGTCTTCCACTATTTATTATTGTTGGTTATTTACTACATCTGTTATTGCATGTTAATTAATTCTACTATGTACTCTGCCAATGAGGGCATAGTTTCCCCACTATCACACCCAAGGCCCTCGCTGCTAGTCGGCAGCCTCTAGTGTTTGAGGAAATGCGCTTGAGGCCTTGTGGCAAACTGGCACAGAGCCCCGGTTAGCAGCATCCGGTCAGGACGTTACAAAACTTTTCTCTTTTCCTTCCATATACCAGACATCCAAAGAACCTATAGAAAAAAATACATCAAAGAGGTCCCCTTTAGTAAATAAAAAAATGTTAGTAAATAATATATATTATAAAATAATTTTTTTTAGAGAAACACAAATAAATAGAACTAACAAGATTCGTGAATATAAATGAACATTTTGGACCACTGGATAATATATATTCAAGATAATATATAAAAATTAGATTGGATAACCGCTCAACCTAACACCCATAAAAATCCATGCTAAATACTCAATCTCAATAAACTACAAGAAATGGTCCACATGTCTAAATATATATGATACATATTCCTAGAAAAAAACATAATGGTATGCTAATGTTAATGGAAACAGACACCATTTAGGCATAAGGGACGAATCCAATAGCTCTATAGGGTTCCCCCAACTCCTTAATACATATATTGATTATATGATCCAATGTATAAGAATTAAAAACATATAAGAGTTAAATGTGTTATTTTATGACACACACACCATGGGACATAACACAATATAAACAAGGAAATAATTATTTCAGGATATCATATGTTAACCATGGTAACACAGAACCAAAAACCACATTATATGGTTATTTATTGATGTATATGAGTCAAATCATGCCATTAATATATCATAGAACAAGAAAGGTGCCTTCTCACATTAAGTACAATCCCATATCATGTTCCAAAATGTCCCCTATAAATCTTAATAGGCCACACAGCGGCATATTAGATCATCCCCTATCACCAAGGATAGACCATATATCAACATCTTTTACTATCAAATATCACTAAGAGATGGCAATAAATGAACATCATAGACCATAACTTCTCATTCAGAGGAGGCCACACATAAATATCACAAAACATCACTCTCACTCAAAGGGAATACATACATAAAAATCTCATAAACTCTCTTAACTCATAGTTCATCCCACCCCAAACAATATATTTAATCCCATATCACATAGGGGATACCACACATAGACATAGTTGACCATACATTCTCACTTAATGTGGTCCACACAAATTCATGTTGAATCCATTCTATGTTAGGGGAGCCAATAAAACAACATATCTTGTCCAATATTCCCACTAAGTGCATCCCTAATATTCAAAAATCCCATAGTATCACATCATAACCATTATACTCTCACTCAATATCTATTATCAACCATAATACTCAAAATCTATATAAACATATAGTTGTATCCTTGAATAACCATTTAATATAGAATGGTGAATCACAACCCAAAAATATCATTAAATACATATTGTTATAGTATGAATAAACTATAGGATTATATGAAATAAAACCCTCCATTATTCATATGCAATATAAGTTCATTTTCACAAATTCACATTGTTGATGTATTCCATTTAAAACATCATGACCTGAATTCCACAAACTCAGTGCTCCATGTCAGTTTTCTATAAGGCATCATCCATGCCACCCCAAATGCTAGAGGTTCTCGACTTGAAGTGATGGTCTAAATGTGGTACTATGGGGATACTATACTGTTATATCAGAGTAATAATAGTGTAAATAACCATATATTATCCATATAAGTTGTAAATAGATTGAAGAATAAATAAATTAAATTAAATAGAAACATATTGTAATAATAAATGAAAATCAATAAATCCTGAACATCCAAGTAATACACACAACAATGGCCACCCACTGGGCCAGCCGTACATATAGAAGTATAGAAAATAAATTGAAATAAAAGTATAAGGAAATAATATTAATGATGATATTGAACACATACCCTTTTTACAATAAACATTACATCTTCTCCTATCCAATCAAAAGAATCTACATGAGTGACTCTTCTCAATCATGAAGCCCTAACCTTATCCCCATCAATCCTGAAATCCATTCCCAAACTGAAAAATAGACATAAGGTCAGTACACACATCATGGTAAATATACAGGTGTGTGAAATTATATTAGTATTCCACCCCAATGATTAACCTCCAAATCTAATGTCATAAGTTCATGCATCAGCCAAACCAAGATACAAATCAAAAGACAAATCGAATAGATAACGTAAAAACATAGTAAATCCCTTAGTCCATCATCATGATCAACTGAGAAATATTTCATAATTTGTGTGTATATATATATGTATTTATTTGTTCATATATATTCCAATATTTATATATATATATATATGTATATAAATGAGTGTGGTGAAAAAATAACATAGTCAATAGTAGTCGATCCTTGAGACTGTATCTCAATCATTTGGGCATCCTATAAAAAGGAAAATAAGCTGGATGAAAAATTACTCAAGCCATGTATATTTATTTTTATCTGTGGGTAAATAATTATAATAAAAAATAATTTCTTTTATGGGTACAAGAAATTTATTTGAGTAAGCTTTGTCACTAAATGAGGATGGATTTCCTACCCACGAGTTCACCTGTACTCACTTGCAATCACTATAACTAATAAATCCAAATAATGGTGTAAAATCCTATAAATGATCAATGATCTAGATTTCATACAAATAAATAAATGTAAATCCAGTCCAGTGGTTGAATCCTAGGACCCAGTTTGTAAGAAATCTTGACTTTGCAACTTGGATAATCCCTTAGGGGATGACCCTTAGGTGATAATTAAATGTATTTCTATCTAGATCTAAGTACATTATCATTATACATTTAAAAAAATGGATCAATATACCCATCAATAGAAAGCTAATATGGGTGATGCAACAATGGTGTTTCCACCCATCCCTAGGGATCATCCTAGATGCCGCTCAAGGAGAGAATAATCATCATGTGAGTAATTTTCAAATCAACTATGATGAGATCCATGTCCAAAAACATGATCAAGTAATTGATATAGGAGAGAATAATTATCCCCATCACTTTTGTATCAAAATATATAATGGTTTCTTTCAGAAAGATTATAATAATATGGATTTCATTCCTAAATATCATAATCAATGGATAAAAATATAGATTCCATGAAGTACCTCTTGGTATCCCAGGGATATAAATGAAAGGGATCAGAAGTAAAATCCTAAGAAATACATCTGTGTATCCCACTAACATAAAAATTAATAAAATTAATAGAATTCATAGACAAAGAATTACATATGAGCATCCTAATAAACAATGTTTTATCACATCAAGTTCATCAACCAAAAATGTGAAAAAAATATGGTAATAATCACTACAACACTAGTTAAAAGTGACTAAATAAATAAAAGAGTTAGGGTTTTTGAATTCATAACACAACACCACTACTATAGTATCATATTGTTACATTTTTGGAATGGTTTATAAGGTTACTCACACTACCATATCTTCACAAACCCAATGTACTAGTGGAGGGTTATTTAGCCATTGGGGAACCTGATAGGTCCACTATGTTAATATACAGAAGAGGCCTCCTATGCAAGATACTTGGATATGGTATATAGGTAGAATAATATAACATGTGATCCATATAAAGATTAAACTAGGGAAATTTATTATACAATATATTATACAGGTTAGCTTCTAAAAATAGGAATCCCACAAGGGGTCCCCAAAAATAGTAATAGAGGCATACTTCATGGAATTCATTGCATCAAAAGATAAGATAAACGCATGGAATAAAAAACAAATTACATGAATGTAATACTATAGATATGGATCCTAGAAAATATTAAACAAAATTTCCCACTCATAGGATATAACTATATTCGATTACATGAGGTAGAACCTATCTCTTTAAAAAAAATCCAAAACACCTCTTAAGAGTCCCAAAATCTCCTCAAGGGTATTACCATCACAATATATGTGGAAAAAAACATAAATGTTAATATTCATGAATCCAATTCTGAATTTTTTTTTCAAGATATAAAAAACCCTAAAAGGGTATCGAGGGAGGAGTAAACCATGTGTCTGACCTAGTACATTGTGTGTACCCTCAAAGCTCCACCAAGGTGTGTACTCTAGGTAGACATTGAAAATATAAACCATGTAGACTACATGTTTATTTTTTAGATGATATTTAATCTAAATTTGGTGTCTTCCTCATATACCCCACATGGCCTAAAAATGTATTCTATCTTATAGTGTACCTCTACATAGTGTACAATCCACCCATGGTCTTGTCGGGTACTCAATACTACAAAGCAGACCTACAATGGTTATCTGGATTGGTACTCTAATATACGGCAGAGTACTAGTATACATCATTTATAACGTATACATTATGCATGGTTTTTAAAAGTTCATCTTCCCTAAATGGGAAGAGCATATGGATTGTTTTTTGGAACTCCATGTCATGTGATTGGGATTTGTGAAAAGAAAACCCCTCAAATTGGACCAAAGCCCCATTTTTTTAGTAAAAGATATAGATCGAACCACTAGGGGTACATGGAAATCATAATAGGTTTATAATACTAGAATGTGGTAATTATATGGGGATATATAGTATAAAATTTAAAATAGTATACCTTTGGCAAGAATCCATTGATGCTTTGCTAGTTTTCACAATCCACCACTCTTGTATGACTATTCGGATCATCTTGAGTTCTGTGGTTATACCTCCCTTTCCCTCTACCCCCACTCTCTACCTCTCCCTTTATCCATCTCGATCATGTAAAGGGGAATAGAAAAGTGATTATGAGAGAATCCAATGTGGGTGAATAAAAGAAAATAATAAAATAAAATCAAGAAAAAGGAAAGGGAAATGAAAATGGGGTCAAGCCTGGCCTTGATGCCCAAAATAAGGTTATGCCAAAACCTAGAAAAAACTCCCTATCCCAGACTCAATGATTGAGATAGAATCTCAATCCAATGCTACACTCAAGTAAAAACATTAAATAAAAATGTGCAAATAATTTAATATTTAAATACTTAAATATTAAATATTAATTATTCCAGGAAAATAGAAATGATTATGAACTCCATAAAACCCATGTCAAAGGGTAAAAACCCTATTCCATGACCAACATAGTGGTCCGAATAATTATCTGAGATAATATTTTAGGGGAAAAGACTATTTTATGAATTTTGTAAATCTAAAATAAAAATACCAATTTTTTATAAAATTACCTTTCTAAGAAATATAGTTCATTACAAAATCTTCACTGTAACCCTTCTCATGCTCGAGAATCCATAGTGGTTAATCACAACCATGATCTCATACTGAGAATATGCACAACTACACGATCTTGAACATCCAATGACTGATGTTTTATATTTAACAACTAATACATCATCGAATATGATTTACCATGATAGATATAGTACTCTCCAACCTAGAAATACCATTATGGTCACCTTGAAACTAAACTTTGAGTTAAAAGGTGAACACTCCACCCATCACTGAATGTGATGACTAGAATGATCAAACTACTCACACCGGAGAACCAAAATTAGAACATTAAAATGTCACTAGTTCCTGCTTCCCAAGAACGGTTTCAATGGGAATTCGGGATCTTAATTAAAAATGATGGTCAACACCCTAAAATGGCCAATGGTTTACCCCACACTAGGTGTATTACCTTATAACCCTCCTCGAGCATAACATAAACATGTTTTATTCTCATACCAAAAAAGATATTAAAAATACCAACATATAACTGAAGATCTATCAGTGTATTGAGGACAATTTCAAGATAAGTAATAGTCATATATAACTAGGAGTACACAAATATTCCATTGATAAGAGTTTATATCCCTCTATTCTAAACATTATTGCATCAAAATAGGTTATACCAACCTTTAACAAGCACCTGAAACCATGTCTCCCATCAATGAGTCTCTAGGTCCAACCATAGGTTTATCATCTTATGAAACCTGATTTATTCTCGATGTCTACTCTACCATAGAAATAAATTTATCTTTTTATCACAAAACCTAAGAAAATAGGTCTACATAATTTCCATAAAAACATTGTTCCCTGAATCACACATGGCTACCAATAGATTGAATATTTAAACAACATCATGTGCAACTGACATGAACCATTGTCACCCAACTGACAATACAATGAGTCATCCAGCAATAAAGCTTTGTTGAACATGCTACAAGGTATTCCAATCAAATTAAGACAGAATCTACCTTGGATAGCTTTTAAAAAATGATCACCTCACCCATGCCAGAATTATATCACTATCAACTATCACATGACATCATTTTATATCATGAGTGTCTACCCACACTCAGAATACATATGTAAAAGAAGAATTTCTGGTCAACTAGGCCAAGAACATTAAAATTCCTACCCATAAAATCATGTCTTGATTCCAAAGAACCCTTTGGTTCCATCTCAATAATCAAGAATAACCATGCCTATATTGAAAAACCTAAGAAATGACCCTGGATCGGTCTCAAATGAGTGTGTATCCTAGTTCATTGTCTATAAACACATCTATAAATATGGGTTAACCCTACAAACTTATTTCTTTTGATTAAATTGGATATATAACTATATTTTTTTGTGTCAAAACCAAGTGTAACGACCCAAAAATTTTGAATAGTATTATAACTTACTCTTAATGATTCAAAAGAGATTTTAATGGTTAATGCAGAAAGAGGAGTCGATAGCTTCATCCAGTAGACTCAAACCTTATGAAGACCACTTATCAGAGCTTGGGAAGGAGGTGGCATCTTTGGGATTTTCTTTGGACCAAGCCCAAGACGAACTCCTGCATGTCAAGAATGAACTGAAACATCTACGGGAGAAATTCAAGTTAGTAGAGATTACTACTAGGGAAATGTTATCTGAGCCTCCCTCAGATTCTCTCACCATAGCACACCATACACTTAGGTCATATACTGGTGTTATAAGGGGCTATGTGATGAGACCGTAACATCTTTGTGTAATCCTTTGGGATGAATAAATTGAGACTTCTTCCTTTAGTGATGTTTGTAAAATTTCAAATGTCAGGATAATTTTAGGATGTATTTTATTGATGAATTTTGAAAAAAGGAATATTTTAAAATATTTATGTAAACCTTAAATAATTAATGATGTGTAATGATTTTTTAAAAATGGTCTTCTGCAAAAGTGTTCAGTAAGGAATTTGGAGTCTAATAAGATCAACTTAATTTTTGATGAATAGTAAATTATGAATAGTAATTTTATGCTTAGGATTAGTAATGTGACCAAATGGATTAGTAATCTCACTTAAAGAATGTTTTAATATAATTTAGACACCTAGATTATGTAATAAGATTCTATAAAATTGTTAAATAACGGTTTCATAAATTATTAGTCAAGTATTAGTTTTTTCGGGTGAATAGTGTTTTTTTAAATTAAATTAAAAAAATTTAGAAAATTATTTTTATAAAATGGTCTTTATTTTTGAACTTAGAGCATCGATATTATGTTATGATATTTTTTGGGGATTTTTCTGAAAAAAATGAATTTTTAGTGAATAGTAAAAATGCAGTTTTAGGGTTTTGGTATGTTAAATGACATCATAACTGTGTCATGATGATGTCATGAGATATTTTAAGGGATGGTAAAATAAAGGGGATTAATTATTATATGACGTGTACCAAGTGTCCAATACCATGGGCAAATACCATGGGCAAGCCCATGGTTTTGCCAAAACCACCAATGAGGTGTCCCTTGGCCATTAATGCCTTGTCCCCTCACTTTCCCTATAAATACCAAGACATTATCTCATCCTTTCGACTCCAAAATCATCCTCAACGAAGTTCAGGTCTCCTTACCTCCAAATGAGTCCTCCCAATGTTCCCTCATGCCTCTCAAGGTCCCAACCATTGAGTTTTAATAGTTACGTTTACGGTAAAGGATCCGACCTCCCTCTTTTTTTCAAGCAATCTCTTTTATGTCATTTCTTTTATTCTCCATGTTATTATGTTGGAGGATGTTCTTTTATATTCATATTACTTCCCTTTTCATGTTCATATGATGATATACCCACTCTTTCTCTCATCAATTCGTTTTAAGAATGTTTAAGTGGTGCCGTTAGATTGCTGAATTTTTAAGGGATTCTTTCACCCTTCTCATTTTTCAAAGTTCTACTTTCATGTCAAGTATTTCAAGTTAATTTTTTTATGTTGGGGTATGATATATATATCTATCATACTGAAATTTTATGTTCATATGATGAGAGAACCTATTTTACCTCATCAATTCATTTTTTTGTTGAAGTTTAAGTGACGCCATTAGGCTGCCGAATTTTCATAAGAGAATTCTATGTTTTTTCTTCCTTCCATGTTTTTCATTTCAAATGGTAAGTCTGTAAAATTTCATTAACATGTTCATATATCCTTTTTATTCTGTCTCTATACTGTTTTATGGGTAATTTATGAATGTTTTACCCATGCCCCCCCTCTTTTCAATGTTTTCTAAAACCCCGAAACATAGCCGTTATGCTGTAGAATTTCAGTCTCAAAATGTCTCTCTCTTTTTCTATAGTATTTTTATTTTATTAAGTAAATACTCAAATCTCTCTCTTCTATAGGGGTATTCACATATATACCAAGTTGTTCTATTTTAAATTCTTGGATTTACATACATGAGACCCACCTTCCTTTTCTGTGGGTTTTAAAGTGACACAAAGATCATGTCTTTAAAGCAGTTTTTAAAATGTTATGATTATGAAATGAAACCCATTTATTTTATTCTATATGGGTTGTTTATGAAATTATTGATGATGATATATGTGTCTCACATGATAATAAAGGCAAATTTAAGGGTGCGCCCTGATATTGCTCCAATGCATTGGGTAAAGACTTAATCTCTAGAGATGACCATTTAGACTGATACCTTGGTGAATAACCTTGGTAATTTTTATTGACACCTTGGGGATGGACCTTGGTGAAACAGAAATGATTGTCTTTGTATAATGTTGTAGCCACATCTTCAAGTTATGAAAAACATTATTTTTATTATGATATGCCTCATGATTTCTTTCTCATGCCTTAAATTTCTTTTCATGACCTTATTGAAGTATCTCATGTTCACATGTAAAATGTTTCTCTTGTTTCCCTTACTGGGCCTTCTGCTCACCCTTTCTTTTGATGTATGTCACCAGGTTATGAGATGTAGTAATGAACCTAGGATGGACATAAGGACAAGCCTTTCAAGTGTTTAAGAACAATGTTTTATGTTGTTTTCATGTATTATGTTCCTGGTTTCCAAGACACTAAACCTTATAGATCCTCAGTTTTGTGTAATGTAATGAAAGTTTATGTTATAAAATGGTGGGACGCCACAGTTGGTATCAAATGATGGTTTAGTTATTTGTGGAAATTAGGATATAAAAACTTTAGGAAGAACCCTATATAAAAGTTTAAATGTAGGAAAACTTCCTGGTATTTTGGTAAGTATTGAGTAAGTGGTTTATCAAACAAATACATCCCTGTCTGGATACGAACAGGTAGAGGCGGCTCTGGCACATAAGTACATAGGGGTAAAACCCGAAAACACCGCTTTGAGCTAGACTCGAACGGGAACTGGTGCACGATAATGGGCCTTGTTGTACTCTTGTTTACGACACTCCTGGGGGATATGTTTGGTTAATCACAATCTTTTTATGAATCATTATGAAGGAATTATAGAGAAACGTAATTGTCTAAGCATGAAGTCTTAGTTAAAAGATTCATAAATGAAATAAGTTTCTCACTAAGGTTTTATTCTTATAGAAAATGGCGGGAAATAGGAGGAACCATGAAGATGGTGACCACAATTCACCATGTGCTGACGACCCTTCGATGGAAGCCGGAATGGAAACATTCATGCGAATGATGAACCAATTGACTCAAGTTATGAGTAATAACTTGAATAAAGCTGAGAGGCCGATCTCACCACAAAGGGAACAAAATTCTGTTGAGTCCTTCATGCGTCAACGACCACTAAAATTCAGTGGATCTACTGACCCTTTGGTTGCGGAACAATGGATAAGCTCCATTGAAAAGATCTTTTCTGTACTTCATTGTTCAGAACAAGAAAAAGTCACCCTTGCTGTTTACCTCCTAGATGGAGAAGTTGATCAGTGGTGGTCACTGATCAAAAACACAAAGCCACGAGGAGAGATAGAATCTATGGAGTTGGAAGAGTTCCTGGGAATATTCTTTAATAAGTATTTCCCTCGTTCCATGAGAATGAGAATGGAGAAAGAGTTTCTCGAGCTGAACCAGAAGGAGAATGAATCTGTTGGAAGCTATGAGATGAACATCACCCGACTTTCACGATATACCTTTAGCTTTGTCATGGATCCATGTGGGAAGGTTGAAATTTTTTTTGGTGGACTGAGACCTCATCTGCGGAAGAATCTAGCCAACTGGGACTACAACAGCTACGAGGAGATCATGCAGAGTGCAATGAAAGTCATGCCAGAGTTTGGTGAGATATAGTGCTCTCATAAATCAAATGACAAGAAGAGATCGTTTGAGCCCAGTCTTGGGAATACTTTTGATCAGGGAAGAGGTGGAAAGAAAATGGAACTTACCACATGCAATAAATTTGGGAAGAAGAATCCGGGGTACTGCTTGATTGGAGGTGGAAAGTTCTACAAGTGTAGAAGATAAGGCCATATTGCTCAGAATTTTCATAGTGAGGCGAAGCATCAAATTCCAAACACTAAAGACAGAGGAAAGATGGTTCCGACCCTACCAGAAGTCAAGTGCTTCAAGTGTGGACAGCTTGGGCACTTTTCTAATCATTGTCCAAATCCGAGGGTAGTGGAGGGGAATCACCATCAACCTCAGCAAAGGCCAAGGGAGAAAGGTCATGCTTTTTCTATCACAACAACTAAAGTTGAAGTTATGAACAACGTGGTAGGAGGTACTCTTGTTGTCCTCTCAAAACTAGAAATTACTTTGTTTGATTCAGGTTCTACGCATTCCTTTATTTCCTCCAAGTTTGCAAATAATATAGAATCAATCCCCGAATCGCTTGAGGTAGAGTTTTCAGTCAAGACTCCAAGTGGGATTATCAATGCATCAACAGTGTTTAGAGACTCTAGTGTTTACTTTAGTGAGCACAATCTTATCGCAAATCTAGTTGTCATTCTTATGTTGTAATTCAACGTTATACTAGGGATGGACTGGCTCTCAAAGTATAATGATAAGATCAAATGCAGAAGTAAGGAAATCTCAGTAGTCTTGAATGAACTACCTACAATTATCTACCGAGGAGAGATATCCTGAACTGATCCCTATCTAGAAGCACCTCCTATATCTTTCTTTATGGAGTTAATTGGTGATGATGAAGAAGGAAATGGGAGTATACAAATAGAAGATGTTCCGATTGTTCAGGAATCTGTGGATGTATTTCTTGAGGAGTTACCTGGACCTCCCCCAGAAAGTGAGGTAGAGTTCTCCATTGAACTCATACCTGGATCTCAACCGATCTCAAAGACCCCGTATAGAATGGAAAATGTGGAGCTAGAAGAGTTAAAGAAACAACTCCAAGACTTGTTGGTGAAGGGGTTTATCCGACCGAGTGTGTCTCCTTGGGGAGAACCAGTTCTCTTTGTGAAGAAGAAGGATGGATCAATGCGGCTATGCATTGATTATAGAGAACTGAACGGGATCACAGTGAAGAAAAGATACCCTCTTCCAAGAATTGATGATTTATTTGACCAACTTCTTGGGGCTCAATTCTTCTCCAAGATTGACCTTCGATCTAGTTATCATCAACTAAGGGTGAAGAAGGAAGATATCCCAAAGAATGCCTTCCGATCTAGATATGGGCATTATGTGTTTACTGTTATGCTCTTCGTCTTGACTAATACTCCTGCTATTTTCATGGATTTGATGAATAGAGTCTTTAAGGACTACCTTGATAACATTGTGGTAGTTTTTATTAATGATATTTTGATATATTCGAAAAGTCGTGAGGAGCATGAAGATCATCTGAGGGTTATTTTGAAACCTCTGCGGAAGGAGAGGATCTTTGGAAAGTTCAGCAAGTGTGTGTTTTGGTTAAAAAAAGTAGCTTTCTTGGGGCACATTGTAACTAATTAAGGAATCTCAGTTTACCTTGCAAAGACAATGGTTGTGGAGGAGTGGCCTCAACCCACAACATTAACTGAGATTCGAAGTTTCCTTGGTTTAGTGGGATATTATAGGAGGTTTGTGAAAAAAATTTCATGGCTTTCTAATCCACTAACCAAGTTGACTCGAAAAGGGGTTAAGTTCATCTAGAAAAATGAATGCGAGTAAAGTTTCCAAGAGATGAATAAGATATTGGTTACTGCACCTCTGTTAACACTTCCCTCTATCGGAGAAGGATTTGATATTTTTAGCGATGCATCTCTGAAAGGGATTGGGTGCGTCCTCATGAAAAATGACAAGGTAGTTTCTTATGCATCTCAATAGTTGAAGATTCATGAGCAAAATTATCCTACGCATGATCTAGATCTAGCGGCAGTTGTTTTTTCTCTAAAGTTATAGAGGCACTATCTTTATGGGGAGAAATGTGATACATACACCGACCACCAAAGTTTAAAGTATATTTTCATGCAGAAAGAATTGAAAATGAGATAAAGGAGATGGTTGGAGCTTATTATAGACTATGATTGTTCAATTCATTATCACCCTGGAAGAGAAAACAAAGTCACAGATGCGTTAAGCAGGAAAGATCCTGTTGTTCTGGAAACAATGAGGATCCTAGGAGATCCCTTGATTAAAGATCTAGTAAAACTGGACATGGGAATTGTAAGGGAAGGTACATCATCAACCTTATCACAAATGATTTCTCAACCTTCACTACTAGAGAAGATCAAGAAGGATAAAAAATAATATCCTTTTCTATAGGAGAAGTTTGAGGCTGTAAAGGATGGGAAGTTCCCTGATTTCAATATTGATCACGAAGGTGTATTGAAATTTTGTACAAGACTATGTGTTCCATCTATTCCAGAGATAAAGAATGAACTGATGGATGAAGCTCATAGCTCTACTTTCCCTATACATCCAGAAAGCACGAAAATGTATAGAGACCTTCACGATCATTATTGGTGGGATAACATGAAGATGGATATTGTTGATTACACTACAAGGTGCCTAGTGTGTGAACAAGTAAAGGCAGAATGACAACTTCCTAAGGGGGTATTACAATCGCTACCTATACCAGTATGGAAGTGGGATAATATCACTCTGGACTTTGTAACTGTTCTCCCGAAAACATCCAAAGGAAATAATGCGATATGGGTATTTGTGGACCGTCTCACTAAGACCGCCCATTTTATCTCTATTCGGGAAGATTTCTCTCTGGATCAACTTTCCAAGATATACGTAAAGGAAGTGGTAAGGCTGCATGGGGTACCACTATCTATCGTGTCTGATCATGATCCAAGATTCACATCAAAATTTTGGAGATGTCTTCAGCATGCTCTGAATACGGAATTGAATTTTAGTACGGCCAATCATCCTCAAACAGATGGCCAATCTGAAAGGACTATTCAGACACTCGAAGACATGCTGAGATTATTCTCAATGGAATTTAATGGTGGATGAGATCAACACCTCCCATTAGTTGAGTTCCCCTATAACAACAGCTTCCATTCGAGTATTCAGATGACACCCTATGAAGCTCTGTATGGAAAGCAATGTAGAACTCTTACTTGTTGGGATGAAACTGGTGAGAGAAATCTTCTTGTGCCTGATCTTGTGCAAGAGATGACAGAATAGGTTCATGTCATCCAACAACACATAAAGGCTACTCAGAGTCGGCAGAAGAGCTATGTTGAGAACTGTCGAAGGGACTTGGAGTTTGGTGTTGGCGATAAAGTCTTCCTTTGAATTTCTCCATGGAAGAGAGTCATTCGGTTTGGGAAGAAAGGGAAGCTCAGCCCTAGGTACATTGGTCCCTATGAAATCCTTGATCACATAGGAGCAGTGGCCTATCGTCTAGCACTTCCACCAAACCTAGGTCAAGTTCACGATGTATTCCATGTATATCTCTTGAGGAATTACATACCCGACTCTTCGCATGTACTGAACCTAGAGGTGGTACAACTGGAACATGACCTCTCTTATGAGGAGAAGCCAGTGGAGATCTTAGACCGTAGAGAAAAGGTTCTATGAAACAAGACAACCCACCTTGTGAAAGTGTTGTGGAGGAATCATAAGTATGAAAAATCGACTTGGGAGCCTAAGGAAACAATGAAGAAAAAGTACCCTCACCTTTTCGACTAGGCCTCAAGTATAAAATTTCGGGGAAGAAATTTCTTAAGGGGGGAAGAATGTAACGACCCAAACATTTTGAATAGTATATCAACTTAATCTTAAAAATTTAATAGATATGTTAATGGTTAATGCAGAAAGAGGAGTCGATGGCTTCATCCAGTAGACTCGAACCTTATGAATCCCACTTATCAGAGCTTGGGAAGGAGGTGGCATCTTTGGGCTTCGCTTTGGACCAATCCCAATCCGAACTACAGCGTTTCAAGCTTGAACGGAAACGTCTACAGGAGAAGTTCAAGTTAATAGAGATTACTACTAGGGAAATGTTATCTAAGCCTCCCTCAGATTCTCTCACCATAGCACACCTTACACTTAGGTCATATACTGGTGTTATAAGGGGCTATTTGACGAGACCGTAACATCTTTGTGTAATCCTTTGGGATGAATAAATTGATATTTCATCCTTTAGTGATTTTTGTGAAATTTCAAATGTCAGGATAATTTTAGGATGTATTTTATTGATGAATTTTGAAAAAAGGGATATTTTAAAATATTTATGTAAACCTTAAATAATTAATGATGTGTAATGATTTTTAAAAAATAGTCTTCTGTAAAAGTGTTCAGTAAGGAATTTGGAGTCTAATAAGATCAACTTAATTTTTGATGAATAATAATCTATGAATAGTAATTTTATGCTTAGGATTAGTAATGTGACCAAATGGATTAGTAATCTCACTTAAAGAAAGTTTTAATATAATTTAGACACGTAGATTAAGTAATGTGATTCAATAAAATGGGTAAATACTGTTTTTATAAATTATTAGTCAAGTATTAGTTTTTTTCAGGCGAATAGTTTTTTTTAAATTAAATTAAAAAAATTTAGAAAAGTATTTTTATAAAATAGACTTTATTTTTGAACTCAGAGAATTAATATTATGTAATGATAATTTTTGGGGATTTTTCTGAAAAAAATGAATTTTCAGTGAATAGTAAAAATGCAGTTTTAGGGTTTCGGTATGTTAAATGACATCATAACTGTGTCATGATGATGTCATGAGATATTTTAAGGGATGGTCGACTAAAGGGGATGAATTATTGTATGAGGTGTCTCAAGTGGCCAATACCATGGGTAAATACCATGGGCAAGCCCATGGTTTTGCCAAAACCACCAATGAGGTGTCCCTTGGCCATTAATGCCTTGTCCCCTCACTTTCCCTATAAATACCAAGCCATTATCTCATCCTTTCGACTCCAAAATCATCCTCAACAAAGTTATGGTCTCCTTACCTCCCAAGGAGTCCTCCCAAGGTGCCCTAAATCCTATCAAGGTCCCAACCGTTGAGTTTTAAGAGTTACGTTTATGGTAAGGGATCCGACCCCCCTCTTTCTTTTCAAGCAATATTTTTATGTCATTTCTTTTTTGATCCATGTTCTTATGTTGGAGGATGTTATTTTAAATTCATCTTACTGAGATTTTCATGTTCATATGATGAGATACCCCCTCATTCTCTCAACAATTCCTTTTAATAATGTTTAAGTGGCGCCGTTAGGCTGCCAAATTTTTAAGGGATTCTTTCACCATTCTCATTTTTCAAAGTTCTACTTTCATGTCAAGTCTTTCAAGTTCCTTTTTGTTAGGTTTGGGTATGATATCTATATCTATCATACTGAAATTTTATGTTCATATAATGAGAGACCATATTTTATCTCGTCAATTAATTTTTTTGTTGAAGCTTAAGTGATGTCTTTAGGTTGTCGAATTTTCATAAGAGAAATATAAGTTTTTTCTTCCATCCATGTTTTTCATTTCAAATGTTATGTCCTTCAAATTTCATTACCATGTTCATATATCCTTAATATTCTATCCCTATACTGTTTTATGGGTCATTTATGAATGTTTGACTCATGTACCCCCTCTTTTCAATGTTTTCTAAAACCCCAAAACATAGCCGTTATGCTGCAGAATTTCCATCTCAAAATGTCTCTCTATTTTTCTAAAGTTCTTTTATTTTATTAAGTGAATACTCAAATCTCTCTCTTCTATAGGGGTATTAAAATATATACCAATTTGTTCTATTTTAAATTCTGGGATTTACATACATGAGACCCACCTTCCTTTTCTCTGGGGTTTAAAGTGACACCTAGATCATGTCTTTAATGCAGTTTTTAAAATATTATGATTATGAAATGAAACCCATTTATTTTATGCTATATGGGTTGTTTATGAAATGATTAATGATGATATATGTGGCTAACATGATAATAAAGTCAAATTTAAGGGTGCACCCTGATAGCGATCCAATGCATTGGGTAAAGACTTAATCTCTAGAGATGACCATTTAGACTGATACCTTGGTGAATAACCTTGGTAATTTTTATTGACACCTTGGGGATGGACCTTGGTGAAACAGAAATCATTGTCTTTGTAAAATGTTGTAGCCACATCTTCAAGTTATGAAAAACTTTATTTTTATTATGATATGCCTCATGATTTCTTTCTCATGCCTTAAGGTTCTTTTCATGACCTTATTGAAGTATCTCAAGTTCACATGTAAAATGTTTCTCTTGTTTCCCTTACTGGGCCTACTGCTCACCCTTTCTTTTCATGTATGCCCCCAGGTTATGAGATGCAGTAATGAACCTAGGATAAACTTAAGTACAAGCCTTTCAAGTGTTTAAGAAAAATGTTTTATGTTGTTTTCATGTATTATGTTCCTAGTTTCCAAGACACTAAACTTTAAAGATCCTCAGTTTTGTGTAATGTAATGAATGTTTATATTATAAAATGGCGGGACGCCAAACTAAGGGCCTCTAGGTATCCCACCTAGACTTAATAATCTTGCATCACATTAGGGTAACTAGGTATGACAAACTTTTCTAGAAGATTAATCCTTTATAAGGGATGTAAGGATAAAAATGGCCTACAACGTTCAAAACTACCATCATGACCTTAAATGGCCCTATCCTCTATGAGATTCCACATAATAAACTTCTCTGTAGAGGTCATAATAACAACATATAAGAGATACTAAACTGACACTAACTGAGAATATGTATATAGTAATACCCCCTCAAGGTTTAGTACAATTGAAATGTCTTGGTACCTATTGGTATCATACTCTACACTCTGAATAGATAAAAATAAATGAAAGAATTAAACTACAAGATTGACCTATGAGGTAAAATAGTACTCACACACCATCACCTCAATTATGTATGTTCTATGACTTTCACAGTACAGTTCAGTAGAATTTCATTCATTAATATTTAAGAAAACACTATATTGGTTGTTACTAACACATTAAATAAACAAACATATGAAACAAAACCCTATTGGGGGTCCAACACATGGGTATCATATGACATATACAACAACTATGGACACTATAACTCCTATGAATGAGGTCTATGTCATCATCCCATACATCAAACATCTCACTATAAATCCACATATCATGCCATCAAAAGAAAATCTACACAAGTTTGATAAATTGAGTATAGTTGAACCAATAATATGAACATGAAAACCCCATTTTGTATTTTTATTAACACATTAAAAATTTGGCTTATGTCCTCTGTAAAACAATAAACTAGAAGACATATAATATATAGAATCTGCATGCCAAATTTGATGCTTAAGACGCCTCTTAGTCACTATCCTCTACGAAATTTACAGGAGGAATAAATCAATAAAAAATAATAGAATATAAAATAAATGTGTTTTTTATAAACAAAAAATAATATACAATTGAAACATCATGGATCATATTAATAATCTCATATCCCTAGAAATAAGGGAGTCTCAATATTACATGTTCTACAAAAACACTAGTCTGATATCCACCTTTATTTATGACACATTACTAACAGTAATTTTTACCATATCCCAGATATTAAAAAAATAGGAAAGAAAAAACTCTTATTCCAATTATTAATGTCTTGAATTAGATGCCACTAAACCAGTTCTATAATTCAGTTCACCAAAAGCCCTCAAGCATGCCTCCTCATATTCCAGAAGCTTCAGACTAGAAGTGAGGGTTGGAATGTTGAATAGCGGTGGAGAATGTAACTTCATATTTGTGTAAAAATATAAAAAATAACACGATATCCTTCATTGTTATAATTCATAGAGTGAAATATAAATAAATAAACTAAAATATAATCATACCGTAATAATATATGAATATATAAAAAGAAATAATATCTATGCCACACTAAAACATCGGTCACCCACTAGGATGACCATACATAAAAAATTACACTAAAGAAACTAAAATGAAAGTATAAAGATCTATTAATAATTCTGATTTAGACCAAACTCCCTGTCTCCAAGACACTATTGAGATTTTTTACTTGATTAAATGAATCCACACAATCATCTCTGCTTGATCATGAAACCTTGGTCTTCAGGCCTTTGCATCATGATTTTTTTGTCAACCTAAAAAGTGTACATAAGGTCTATACACAAACAGAGGTCCATATATAGGGGTGGGAAATAATCATTGTAGGACACCCAAAAAATGAACCTATAAATCTTCTCTCATAAGTACATGATCAGGAATCATGATCAGCCTATATGAGACACAACTGAAAAGGAAAATCAAATAGATAGAGTGAAACCATATTAGATATCATGATCCATGATCCCAATAAACAAGGAAATGTTCCATCTTGTATATATATAATTATATATTTGTGTCTATATATATATATATACCCATAAATATATATAAATATATATAAATAAATATGTATATAAATGAGTAAGGTGATAAAAATAATATAGTAAACATTAGATGATCTTATGTTTCATAATACCAAACATCAGGACATTCTATGAAAAGGGAATTGATCTGGATGTCATACGACTCAATCCATTTGTAATTGATTCAATCCATCCATATGTAATTGAAATTGAAATCACATTCTCAGGATAGAACCAAAATTGTGTTTGAGGAAGCTCTGACTCCACAGGGGTATACATATCAATGCCCTAGGTTCACCCATATCCACCTCTAATCACAATAACGATCAATGTAATATAATGAAGGAAAATACTATAAATGAGAACTAAGATAGACTCCATACAACTCAGGGAATGAAAATGTAGTATGGTTTTGGAATCCTGTGTCTTGGTCTGTATGAAATGTTGACATTGTAAATCGAATAATTCCAATGGGGATGACCCTAAATGAATTTATCCCATTATCCATATAATTTTACGGTGTCCATTTATATAAATGGATCAACAAACTCATCCCCAAGATGTACATATGGGTGACACCATAATGGTATGTCCACACAACCCTAGGGAGCATAATATTCATCACATGTGGAGATCGTAACCACCCATCATGTATATTACAAATAAATAGTGAGGAGTGACATGTCTAAAACCACAATCAAGTAATTGATCCGGGAGAGAATAAACATACCCATCCCTCAAGTATCATAATAAATAGGAATGTGATTCCTGAACATCATAATAAAATGGATGGAATGACCAAATATCATAATAAAAGGATAAAAGGATGGATCTAAAGAAGTACCTATAAGAATCCAAAATATATAAATGAAAGAGATTTGATGATGGACCCCATGAAGTACATCTAGGAATTCCAATAATATAAAAATAAGTAAATGTCTCAAAATCTGTATCTTAAGAAATCTGTGTTGGAATATCAATAAGTATTTTCACATCACATCAGGTTTGTTGACCACAAACCAGAAAGCACCTATGGTAATCAATGTTACATCACCAGTAAACAAAAGAATGCTTAAAAAATCTAGAGGGTGAAGAACATCTTATCCCACCACTAACTTCATATCTCCTTGGGATTAATCATTTTTCATAGGTTTTAAAGTGAAATACACTACTATATTTAAGAAAACCAAATGAACTAAATCCGGATTAGTCAAATGTCAAGGTACCCACTAGGTTCCCTAATTTAATACACATAAGAGGAATCCTACTATAGATCCTCAGTGATGGTATATAGAAAGAGGTATCATAATTGGGATCCTCATAAAGAGTAAATAGGTTAAATATATCCTACAAGGGATTCTCTAGGAAAACACGTAAGTGAAGGAATCCCATTGTGGACCATTGGAAATATATGTAGGGTAGATTCATCCAACAAAGAATAGTCTTGGTCAAAAGATTAGATGATATATTTTCCTAAAACAAAAATTACTTGAACATTATACTAGGGATATGGCTCATAGACCGCCTCAGATCATAGAAATAACTCTTAGGACAAATTAGTTTTTATTACAAGAGGAAGAGCCTCAACTTTTAGTAAAAATTCAGAAAGTTCTCATAGGATTTCTCCAATGACCACAATGGTAGTAACATTTGTATATACATTAAAAAATTATCAAAATGGACTATTAATACTTAAAAGTATGACTATGGGGAATAAAGATATAGAAAACCCTCAAAAGGGTAGCAAGGGAGGAGTATGATCTGTGCAAGCCCTAGTATATGACATGTACCCTCAAAGATCCACTTGGGTGTGTACTCTAGCTTAACTTGGAATGTAACACCAAAGTACATAGTGTGTATAACATATACGCATCATGTACCATATATGGGGATCTTTCTCAGGTACCTGACATGGACAATCCTTGTATTCTATATAACCATGTATCTCTTCATGGCATGCATCCCACCAATGGTATGCTCACATACTCCAAACAACCATGTGCCCCTACACAGGCTATCTAGATATATACTTAATTACAAGGATAAGCACCACTAATTTTTTTTTCATTTAAAGAGATAAACTTTAACAAATAATAAAAACACATGAAATATATTCCTGATCTATAAATAGTTTTATCTAATTTTCCTAATAAGATACAACTCAAATTGGAATGAATCCCCATTTTTTCCTAAAAAACAATAGATCGACCCCCAGGGGTCCTTAGTTGTCATAATAGATTCTTGAAAATAGAGGCCAATAGATATATAGATATATATAGTAATAATAATAAGATTCCATACCATTGCATGTAATCCACATATTCATTCCCCTTTTCCAGGATCCGTTGCTACTGTATGATGATCCGGCTCCTCCAGAGCTCTATGACAGCACCTCCCTTCAACTTTGCCTATATATCTATCTCTATATCCATTTAAATATCTAGATTTATTTAATAGAAATACAATATAGAATATGTCATAATCCCATGGTTGGATAATAAAATAAAATAATAAACAAAATATAAAAAAAGAAAAGAAAAAGGAAGTTGTGTCTGCCCCGGCCCCAACGCCCTACATGAGTTTGTGCCTCAAATGGGAAAAAAAACCCCATTCCAGACTCAATGGAAATGATATAATCCCAATCCAATGCCATCTTAAAAATACAAATTTGAATAAATTCTTGTGAATAATATAATATGTAAATAATTATATATTAAATATTAATTATTACATGAAAATTCGAACGGTTCATAATTCGACAAAACTACCAACTTAAAGTAAAAAACATATTCACTGACCAACAAAGTGGTCAAAGAAATTATCCAAGATCAAATTCTTATGGAAAAATAACATTTTACCCCTTATAAGAATCCTAATGAAAAAAGAAAAACTTCAACTCAAATTTACTGTCCTAAAAAAACTGGATGTTACATCATTACTTGAACATGTAAACAATACTTAAAGGTCACTAAAGCAACACATAATCCCAAGATCTCCCACTAGAAAAATTTACCAAATATGATATCGATAATCGCAACCAAAAAATGGGAATGTTTTAATAACCCTAAGAAAAATTACCCATCTCTTCTATCTAAGGGAAAACTCATATTTAAAATCTAATTCATCCCTTAGATTCTAATGACAAAACATTACTGAGCCAACTCATGAACTTGTATGAACATATGACCATATAAAAACCTATTAACACCATAATATGGAAATTAATACCAATATAATCAATAATAATCATAAACTAATATTAAAATACTTGTATATCATTATCAAAAATCACATAAAAACAAATAATTCATTAAATTATAGTGTAATTCCAACATGAATTCAAATTAACTATAAAATATATCAAAAAATTTACCTTTTATCTTTCCCTTGAATAACATGTCAGTCTCCAATTTTGAAAACATTCAAAAATGGAACAAAAAATTGTTTTTAACTTACTAGTCCCTTGGATATAATATCTTCAAAATCATTCTTTAGAGAACCCACTTGTCTTGAAATTTTATTTCCAAAACCATTTAGTAAATAAAAATATTTAATTTAGAATTAAATCTGGATCAAAAAACATTTCAAAATCACATTTTAAAATGGAAACCCACTTATATTCCAAATCCATCTTAAACCCCTAAAAAGACCATAGATTGTTCCACAAAAACATTCTTGACTATAACCCTAATAAGAAACTTTTTAGAAAACTATATGATCATTATTGACTATTTCTCCAACATGATACCATGGCGTGAGATTAGAAACTTCTTTCAATCGTGGAAAAAATAAACATAATGAGAGCCCATGAACATAAATTAAGCAAATGAGTAAAATATTACGTCTTTTAAACTCTGCCATTTTCAATTCATAATTTGTAACTTGATCAAAATCTAGTACTAATAACCATAAAATCATTGAGCACCTATCTCATACAAGAACACCATAAAATTAATCCATTTATTTTTTTAAGATAAAAAATAATAAGGAATTATAAATTATAGTCTCATTTACTTTCATAATAGTGTTAAAACCCTGGGAAATTGGGTGTAATCTAATCTCAAATTGATTTATGATCAAATCCACTCAAAAGACCCAAATTATTTACATGAACTATTTCCTAATTAATACATGTTCAAAATAACCATAATTAAATTGATTTCATAACAAAATATAAATATAATTTTGAATATATGCATCAATATTTCCTCTATGGACCTCATGTATACTCTATAGAGAAATCCTCATGAAGAATGATAATTACACTATTCTATGAGGGAATCATCTACCCAAAAACTGAGTCATGAAAATAAATATTAAGAGATAGAAATGTCGAATAAAAAAGTGGATAATGAGGGAGTTATTAATATGACAACAAAAACCTTATAAAACTGTAATTCATGATTTATTACATAATAAATACACTTAATACAACCCCAAAATATCATGATGCCTAGTGTACTTTGGAAATTAAGTACATATCTTTTTAACTTGATACACGGATACAAACATATTTAAAAACTTCATAACAAGGCCTTATATTCCTTTAATCCTCTAATTATTCATGGTATAACCTACAAATGTTCATGGGGGGGTATTTAATGATATGTAAGGTAATAATCAAAAAGTAGAATAAGGGAAATAAAAACATGTGATCCAAGAGTAATATCAATATAAAATAAGAGGGATGAGAATCCTAATATTTAATAATAGATCATGATAAAAAACTATAACTGAAATGATACAGTGGAATGTGGAAATATCATAAAACATGACATCATTGGAATATGTCAATGCTAACGACAAAAACAACGTAACATAGTGTTCTTAGAAAAACCCTCAGTTCACAATTTATGGAATCTAATGAAATAAAAACACTCCCCAATGTATTGGAGGGCTATATAATTTTTATCCCACCATCAACTTTCATATCATGTATATGTATAAGTGTGATTCATAGATCATACATAACAAGGATGTCTTTCATCAATTTTAAAACCATGATTTTGGTGTATGGGTAACATTAATGTGAATCCCATATAAATTAAGAATAGGTACCACCAGGTTAATAACCTTCAGTTGAATTGGTTATATATATGCAGAAAACAAATGTTTATCATACTAAATGGTAGGATAATTTGTTCAGAATAATGAGTGTGCATAAAGGATTATAAAAGGGTTGAACAAGAAAAAAGGGGAATCACATTACATGGAAATAATAAGGATAATATGATGGATTTAAAAAAATATATTTCAACTTAAACAATTGGAAATCAAAATATTTCACAAAAATACGTTTCCTGAATAAGGAGGAGAATAAGAGGATCTTTACCTTGAGAGGGTACTTATAAAATCTTGAGAAGAGCTTCTTAGGATCTTGGGGGAACCATGGGAGGGAAATGGAGAAGAAAAGTTATTGTAACTTCATTATCCACATGTTTTTAATGAAATTTAATGGGATTTTGAGTGAGTTTATATAGAAAAAGAGAGGTTATTTCTTTGTTAATTTTGAAACATATGTCTGGGACTCTATATGATAAAGTAACAAATACAAAAAAATATAATTGTTTCTACAAAAAAGGTTTATTTTTTATTATTTTATTAGGTTAATAACCAAAATGAATAATGCAATACCCCTAATGATGTGGATGTTAGTCATGTTTATAAAGAATTGATTTTTAAAATGTAAATTATAATATACATTTTGGAGGATTCATTAAGGGTTTATAAAATTAAAGAAATCAAAGAAAAACACATTATTTTATGGGGTAATATAAATTTTTTAAGGATACTAATTAAAATATTTATTACTTTCAAAATATCATAAAATGCATCCTATATTTATATCATATTTAATTTTGACAAAAAAAATTGACTGCCCTTAAATATTATGTAAAATTCACTATAGGATAATTTCAATAAGGTGGTTTCAAAAATAATATTTATTTTATTCAAATAATTGTATAATTATATGAATTTAAAGTTATAAATAAAAAATAAACATTTTAGGAAAAATAATATTTTAAAAAAAATTAGACCCTTAAGAAAAATTATTTATAAAATTATATTATAATTTTTTCAATAAATAATATTTAATAATAATATTTTATTATAAATTTTATTTAATTCAAAAATACTTTAATTAATTAAAATATATTTTCATTGTTAAAACTATATATTTCCCTAAAATAATTTTTCCCATTGTATAGGAATATAATTATTATAAAATGTAATATTTAATAAATATTAATGAATAAAAGATAAATATAATCATTATTACATTAAAAATAAAAAAAGAAAAGCCATATTTTAGTGTCCAGATATATAAAAGTTTATTTGACTAGCAAATTCCTTAAGGTTTAGGTGTGTGTTGGTGATCTTTTCATGGTGTTGTTCAGTGAAGATGGTATGGGTTGTGATCTTGATAATCATGAACATATCTCATAAGAAATTTTTCTCATACTTTAATTATTTAATCCCAGCTTGGGACTAGTCAAGGGAAAATCATAGTGATGTTATGTCCCTTGTAATCTTTGATAAATTGGTCTAGATATATTACCCTTTATTACCATGTCCATATTTTTCATTTCCAAGAAGAGTACATCCCATATAAGCCTCGATATGTATAGAGCTATAGGATACTTTTTACTCAGAGCACCTACAATATTATTCGTCTTCCCAAGATAACAATGCATTAAACTTTGTAATCCTTGATCAGTTCCAACCACCTTAATCATCTCATATTAAGATCCTTTTGTAAAAATATATACATGTCAATTTTATGACACACACACAAATATATATATATATATATATATATATATCACAATTATCCTCATAGAGAAAACAATTACATATTATCTATAAGAAGATCATTACTACCAATTCTAGAAAATTCATTGGGTAGTTCTGATCATGGATCAATAATTATCTGCTGTCAAAGGCTATCACATTTTCATCTTTCATTAATAAACAACACAAGACCTTTTTTGTATGAATCACTATAGATTAAAAATCATTCCATTCTAGAGGTTAATGTAAGAAAAGGTGTTGTGATTATACATTTTATCATCTCGTTAAATATTTCTATTCATTTATCAATCTAAAAAAATATACCTATTTTATATATAATCATGGTAGGTGGGCTTGAAAATATTGATTAGTTTCCCACTAATCAATTATAGAACCAAACTAATATAAAAAACTATGTATTTCAGTCATAAATTCTGGTATGTGCCACTATTAAATTGCCTCAATTTTTGATGGACCCATAGATATCCATTTATTGGTGATAACATTACCAAAGAAATTTATTTTATCTTTCAAGAAATTATATTTAATATAATTTTCATATAATTTTTTTTCTTCCACAATGTATTCAATATAATATTTAATTTATCCCAATATTTTTCCTTTCTTTTGTAGTAGATACAAATAGAATCTATAAAGACAATAAAAAATTCGATGATTTAATCCCTAATGTCTCTATTCAACAAGTCCAATGATATTTATTGAGACTTAATAAGTCCATGTAGACTCAAAATGAACGTATAGTACCCCTATCATGTGAGAAAAAATTATGGGGTATAACATCCTTCTTCACCATTACTTGATAACATTCTGAAAGAATATCCAACTTTGAGAATTATTGGGAACCACATATTTAATCAAAAAATTAATCAATACATCAATAAAGGATATTTTTTCATTATCATGATCCTATATATCTCTAAATAATTATTTTTGAGGTGCATTTATCAATACATCTTACTGAAAAAGGGGACTACTTCAACACATGGTGAAGCCCTTGGGAATATAAAAACTTTACCCAAATTATCATGTAATTGTCTCTTTATATCCTCAAGATCAAAATTAATGTTATATATGAATTCATGGATATTATAAATATATCTAGGTATGAGCTTGATTGAGAACTCAACTACACAGCTAGGAGAAACACCATACAATTATTCTGGAAACACCTCAGTAAATTCATTTACAATGGAAATGTCATAAAAGTGGAACTTTTGTTTAATATAAATCATTTGAGAAATATATGAGTTATAAAAAAGAAATAATACCCATGGTTTTGATGTTGGAACCAAAGAATATTCATCCTCATCATTACACTTGTATAGAATCAGAGGAAAATTTGTGATATGGAGGGTGATTTACTTCTTTTGGTTACTTATATTTACACTCTACAAGGAAAGTCACTCTATTCAAAAAATATAATATAACTCTACTATATAGATTATTAAATGAATTCAATTATAATTAAACCAAAAAAATCGGATAGGGTATGAGTTATATTATTGGGATGTAATAATTGAATCATTTTCCTTATTATATGTTAACATAACTATAATTTTTTAATGTGAAGTTAGGATAGTTCTATTAAATTTTTGGGATATGAAAGAAAGTATATAATAAAAAACTACATCCAATATTATTTAATAAATAACTATATAAATTTTGATCATATTATTGATAGGGACAACCTTAGTAATTGTGCCTATATGAGATTACCCTATCTATCTTGACCTTAGAGGTTGTTGGTGGTGGTGGTCATCCAAAAAACTTGGATTAGGGAATTGATTATAAAAGTGTTTTTGTTTTTATAGTTGAATCATTGGTCAATAGGTTGAGGGTTGACCAGATCACTCCTTTCTTCCATCACATTGGTGGCTTTCTCATATCAGCAAAATCAATCTTGGTTCCCATCCATCCCATATCTAAAGTTGGTTTTTATGAAACAGAGTATGAGGACCACCCACATGATAGGAACAAAATAGTCCAAAAGATCTAGAAATTCTATCCTTTTAATGTTGTAAAGGATATGTTGAAGTTAAATGATTTCACATTTGGTTTCAATTTTTTTCTTCATTTGGAAGGTGTGGCTGGCATGACTCAATAGTTTGATTATGGGGGTTTAATGTCTAGTAAAATCATTCCAGTTGGGTTTACCATTCATGTTCATCTTTCATAGAAACTCCCAATGGTTCCCACATCCATAAATTGTTACATACGTGATTTCTAAAGGAAGGAGGTCAATTGGGGTTTCAGACCCAATGAAACTTTCAAAATCACATTGGTCGACAGAATGGGAGGTCAGTCTCATCACCCCATTTTTAGAGGAATTGTATTTTACTATGGTAATCTCTTATAAATTAAAGATTTGTTCATGAGTCTAGTACTAATCTTGATATCATACCTAGTTACACTAACAACATGATTAATGGTTAAACCATTTTATATGAAAAGTGGGAATCTTATTAGTTAATGCATATGAATGTATTCAAGGTTCTTCATCCATTTCCCATTAGCGTGTAGCTGCTTATATGTTGAATCCATAAAACCAAGCACTCAAGTTTTTGTCATTATTTATGGAAGAGGTTAATATTTTGAATATTGGATTGATCCATTAAGAGGTTCCCCACATAACCTATTTTAAAAAAGAAAATAAAAAACCACATGGTATGTTAAACACATACTGTTTAATGTCATACAAAAAGGGAAAATATGTTTTCCAGTTTGCACTAAATATAGAGCTTGGTCCTCAAGGATGCATCATACATATCATGGTTATAATAGGAATTATAAATATCATTGTTCAATTTCATACTGGCTTACACACTGAGGTTTCCATTATATGGAGGTAGCATAATATTATCATGTCTTTGGACGCCCGATTGAACCAGAAAGGTTGTCTACCTGATCTACTAGATTTCTTACCTCGTATGTCTAGTTGTATTCCTAACATGTCTAAGGATGTATAAAACTATTCAATAATAATCCCACGATCCTGGATAAAATATCAGGTGGATGTCATAAGACTTGGTTAAGAATGTCTGGAGACCATCATATGATCAAAGATGACATGTCTGAAGAGTATCACATTACCTAGATGAGTTGTCCCGAGGAAGTCATGTGACCTTGGATGAATTTTCTATATGAAATCACAAGATCTATGTTGACATGTATAAATGATAACAAACGATCTTGGTTGAATTATACAGAGGAAATTGAATGATCTACATTTCCATGTCCGGATGTCACTGTGAGACCTGATTGACATGATTGAAGTCTTCCACGAGATCTCACTGGTGAGACCAAAAGGATTTTTGAGACCCATCTAACACACACAATGGTGTATTTTCATGACTTGGGTTTCATGTATAGAGAAAATTACAAGATATGGATAGCGATCTTGGAGGGGTTTTGAGACATGAGTGACATGCCCAGAGGGAATTTCGGGACATTATTTACATGACTAGAGGAAATCACATGATATAAATGGTATTTTAATGAGATAGTTCATAACATGAGTGTAGTTTATTATTTATTTCACAAGATCTTGATGAGTTATGAAAAACACATGAGGGTCAGTTAATCTTTCCTCACATAATTATCTTATCTTTGGACTTTATTCTAATTTTTATTACATTTATGCCTTAGATTTGTTCAGGGTCAGCTTGTTTATGTCTCATGTTATTCAAAAGATATGCGGTATGTCCTTCTCATGATCTTCTAAAAGTACTTCAAATGATCTTAAGTGATCACATGATGTTCCCATGCATAATTCATGATAACTTACATTGTCCCCAATATTTTACCGGATAGAAAACCATTGCGATAATGAGATTTTCTACTCAAAAACGTTTTCTCCAATACTTGGGTTTACCAGTACATGGATCCAAATATTATATTTTGTGTTGAGGGGGGAGGTTATTTTTAGGCCTCTCTACCCAAGTTGTATGATGCCTTATGTGATGGGGATCTCAAAGATTCAAGATAGTTTTAGTGGAAAGATTCAATGTTACGCGGTTCACATGATCCCACTGTGGGTGTCACATTATATTCAACATCTAAAAGACCATCCCATCAGTGCTCTATATGCAATTTTTTGGGGTTACTTGATTCGGCCTTGGGGCAGCTTCTTCTCCCAAACCCGCAGCGGCTAGGGTTTTTCGAGTCCCATTTCCCCTTCCCCCTCCAGCCTAGTCTGTTCGCAGCAGCTGTACTTGGTCTCGGCTCGGAGTGCACGTGGTCGCGCATCCGGTTCCCTTGTTCGGAGTCATCTTCGTGGTGGGGCTCGAGGTCTTCTCTTCTCAGCATTGATTCTGTGTATGGCTCGGTGCAGCTCGCCCCTCTGAAGGCAACGTGCTCGGTGTCATCGATTTCCAAGGGTAAAGTGGTGTTTCCCATCGACGACGAGGCATGAACCCTTCACGGTTTACCGGCTTGTCCGACGCGACCAGGTTCTTAAGCGGTCTCCAGTACTGCTCACCCCAGATCTACACGACTCGGAGGGGGAGGCTTTGAGACTAAGCTTCTGTGAGTTTTTCAGGTTTTGTTTTGGTATTATATGGATTGTACAACTGGCTGGATTTGGATTTAGTTTGGTTCAAATTCGATGGTTCTTTTCTGTCATTTCCTGCTATTTTCTTGCCTTCTCGGTGGAGCTTAGGACTTGGGGTTCTGGAAGGGTGTAAGGTTTTGGTGCTGTTTAAGGTGTTGGAGGAGGTTTCACTTTTGATTTCTTTTGAATCAGTGAATGTTAATTTGTAATTGAGGAGGATTTTTGGTTTGTATTTTGTGTGTTCACTTGTGGAACATCAACCTTGGTCCTTGGGACATTGCATCCAGTTTATTTTTAAGGGATTGTTCTAGAAGATGTTTAGAGCAGGGTACATTCTTCTTATCATCTCTATTCAGAATTGGATGTTTTGAGTGGGTATGGAATTTTCCATCAGTACCGGGCCCGTACATCCTTGCACGAGACAGCTAGCCGAGCAGTGATGGGATGGTGGATGCTGATCATATTGTTTTTGTTGCTAGGGTGGGACTTTTCCTTACTTTATAATTGGAATGTATTTGGTCTCAACGATCTTGGACGTGGAGAGAGGTTTGTGTTTATATTTTTGATGTCATCCTGGTTTCCCACTTTATCCTCAAAAGTGATTTTGAAATAAAAATTTAATTTTCAGTCAGTATATACAATATTTTGGAAAACCAAATAGGTTTTACCTAATCACGTGATCAGGAAAATAATCTTTCAGAATTTTTGTCCAATATGTATAGGGATTTTTGTGATATTGGGACGCCTATTGAAAGGATTTCATATGATCCTAGATGACTTTAATAGGATATTCCATGAGAAAAAGGTGGCTTGGTAGGATATTTCATGAGATCAAGTTAGTGATTGGGGCGGGGGGGGGGGGGGGTATCATGATTAATTGTGATCACCTAAGGCATAAATACCTATTCTAATTAAATCAACATATATTCTCCTCACAAGAATTTCTAGTCATTTGTATTTTTATTTTCTTGATTATTTTATATGTAATGGGGTCTCATGAGTTTGTATGAGTGTTGTAGAAGACAATTAATATCCTATTCGGTGATGCATCACGTGACCAGAAAAGGGTTCTAATGTGATGTACGAGCATTGTCATGAACAAAATATTTTGTTCATCTATGGAGTGGGAGGAATGTTAACATGTCCTTACACAGTATGATCCACATGTCACCAGAGCTTCCATGGTGGCATGTAAACCACATGGGTGAATCACATGAATATTTATCACAAAAATATTCTACCATATTTTTCATATTTTAATCCATTATTTTACAATTATTTTTAAATGGCTGTTAGGTGTATGCTATATGAAAAGTCACATGACTTAAAGAAGCTTAACAGGTAGCTGATACATGTTCAATGAGTGTCTTGAACACCTTCAAAAGAACATGATAGTCTTGTAAAAGGGGATTCATGTGATCTTATAGCAGTTAATGCATTGTGCATTACCATTATTATGACATTACTAAGGTCATTAGGTCACGTGTCCTTTTATTGGTCACATGATACATGGGTCTTGGACACCTTATCCTCATTTTATTTATAGTGGGAAATAATACCCATAATTTAGGTATTTATTCCCTTGTGGATTTTCCAATGATCATTTGGTAGGCATCAAACCCACCCTCCCTCATGAGAAATATCCACAGAGATAGGGTCTTGTTTATGAGTAATGTAAATTCCTACCTGTGGATTTGGAACTATTTTTTTGGGTAGAAGAATTATGGATAATTTTAGAGGTTGAAACCAAATCTATTGATCAATTACACTTGTCAATTACCTCAATTGAGTATAGGCTCATAGAGCTCAAGTATTCCTCTGAGCACATGCTCTAATGGGCGTGTAATTTTACAACTTTTCCTTGGATTGTATATTCTAGGGAGAAACATTGATATGTGGAGATTACTACTCTAATATGTTATTAATGAATGGATATACCAAAATTTATATTTTTTTTTCCCATTTTTCATTAATTCATGATGTTTATGACATTTCACTAATATGATATTTATTGAATAACCCAAAATACCCACTCTTTGTGTATTATCGATTAATCCTGAATGTCTAGATTTGAATTTTTAAATACTAATAGAATATACTCAAGAAATTCACATGAATTCTCCCAAATATGAGTTTTATTGTTGACATATCTTCTCTAGTTATCTTTATATTACCATATTCACAAAAGGATGTTTTGGGAATAATATTAATCCTAAAGGTAGAGCGAACCATATTTTTAAGATGTAAGTTGACCATGTGAGCAAGGATTGTTTTTTATAAGGTCATATGATGGGCATCACAAGATTTGTATCATTTATATGAATTTATAATAAATCATTTCCATATGTATTTTCGTATCTTTTAGATAAGAACTTATATTTATTTTGTTTCTGTTATTTTAGCTTGAACCCTTTATTACTGTAGTTTGGGGTCTTTTAGTTTGATTTTTCTATTTTTATAGTCTATATAATTTTAGTTACAACCTTCTATCACTTGTAATATCCCATTTGTAAAGCTTTATTCTCCATGAAGTTTATGTAAATGTTGTAAGGATGTATTCTGTGCATTTTAACGCCATGGAGTAAGGATATAGATTTGATGTTCTGTTTAACATCTTTCCACCAAGACTTGATTGATGAAGAGGAAATATGGGAAAGACATGTCAGGGATGATCCCAAAAACTCTATGATTTTGAGTTTTCCATCGTATTTCTGGGGCTCATGAGGATTAGATCTCTTTTCCTACAAGGAGGATATACCTCTAGTTGGTAAATATAATCCCTTATGTGTTAAAATCATGGTAAAAAAGAGGTTCTACCACTCATTTTCTAGTTTTATGGATGATTTATGAGGGAAATATTGAAGAGGGTGAACTATTGGGGATGTTGAGTTCACCTTGATTTTAGGAATATGGATGATTTAATTCATGACCCAAACATTTGAGTTAGTGATTATTGAATTGGTTAAACATGCTAAGAATGACCCCTAACACCATGAGGTGAGGGGTTCTACCATAGTGTTTATAGGGATCACCAGGAATGGGGTTCCTCTCCTATAATGATGGGTAATCTATGGTTGGAAGGTCAAATCCCTTATGCATAAAAAGAATGGTAAAATATAGGTGTCCCCACCCTTTTCCAAGGGCTATGAAATATTTATTAAGACCGAAGCAATTGGATGATGAAGTTGGGTATGGAGGAAATTACATACAGAAAGGGTTCTAGCACCCTAGGTCTTTTTGGCTCTTAATTTTTGAATCATAGGCCCTACTCCATGTGGTTTTGAGTCAAGATGTGTGGGACATAAAAATGTTTTGGAATGGAATGTGACATTCCTTCTTTGAGAAAGTGTACAAAACATAGTGGAGTAACATTAGGGATTTTGAATACAATTGAATAGTCTGGTTATGGGGAATGTAATTATTGGTTCAAAGCATTGTTGTCATGATGATTACATGGGACAATCATACCCGGAATGACCTAGACCACTATGAGGTGATGAGCTATACCACGATGATGCCAGGGATCATAAGGATTAGTAATCCCTTTATATAGGGCAAATATTTCTCTAGATGGTAGGTCTATGACTTTTATGTATTGATAGCATGGTCAAATTGAGAGATTTATTTATATTTTCAAGCTCCATGAAAGATTTTCAGTGGCCCAAGGCACTCATACCATGAAGTGTAATTTATAGAGAATGTAATATTCAATAAGAGTTTGACCACCCTTAATGCTGTGTCACCTCTAAGTGAACATGTTATCACAATGAGGAGATGTATCAAGTCATTACTCTAGATTTTTCTTGGACCAATGGGTTCCATGATCGTAAATTGGATTTTACTATGGATACAAACCAGGCCCTACGATATTGTTTCCTTATTCACTTATGCCATATTTTTTTTCTAAACTCTAAAGATGAAGTGTTCATCAAGAGAGGAATTGAATTTTACTCAGTTCACCATTTATAAGTTTTGATTATGAAAGTTTTTGGGTCTCCTTCACTAGTATTTTAAGGTCATTCATTATGGATCATCAAAGGATATAGTTTAAGGTCATACTACTTTGACTGAAGTGTTGTTTATTTAAGGTCATGACACAAATGGACCTAATAATAGGGAAATGTTATACAAGAGCCTAATTAGGATTCCAAGGGTCAAGAGCAGTCCCACATTCTTCTAAGCATGCAATGAAAATTCTGTAAATCATGTCTTAAGGATATTACATTATGAGTATTGATATGGAGCAATCATTCTAGGAATAGGCCAAAACACAATAATGTGTTGGGTTTTTTCGTAGTGGAGCTTGGGATGAAGAGGATCAAAAATCACTTTTCATGAAATGATGAATTATGATGAAGACCATTTCTATATATATAGGATCCCATGATGGCCATGGAAGGTTAGCAGTGAAAAAATATGCACAAGACATGAAGTGAGATTTATGAATTGTGGGGACTAAAATTTTGGAGAAGTACCCCATGCACTATTTTACTAGTGTAAGAATTTTTTGGTCCTTTAATAAGGGAATATTATGTATGATGGTCTATAAATTTAAACGTTATAGAATAGGGAATTATTTTTCTTATTTTTTTAATTTATTGTGATCATGAAATTTTCCTTGAAATTTGACATCATGCGGTAAAGATGTTTCTATTTCCTTGCAGTTTAAAATCATACAGTAAGGAAATGTGGACCTATGTAAAAAATTGTACAAGATATATTACATACACAAGAAATACATATGTTGATACAACTCATATATAAGAATAGTTAGATTATATAACTTTCCCATTTTTCAATTGGAGGGAGAATTTGATTTCATCGATAGTTATAGCTGGACCCGATATTTGAGATTTATGCATCCATACATATCTTGTGATGTTGTGAACTAGGAAACACATAGTTCTTAATAAGACTTGTAGTTTAACACCATTTGATAAGGATATTGACTACTTGTAATTAAAAGGGAATGCAATATCTAGTCATAGGAATGGATTTATGGGAATCACTGCGTATTCTATAGTAATAAGAATGAAGCCACATTAAGTTCTTAAATAGGTTCTCTTTGCATAGGTCTGACCAGTATGTTGGGATGAAGTATTTTTGTGTTTATTTGTTATGAATAGACCCAGGGATGAATATACAGGTGTGGATACATATTATATGATGATGGGAATTAAGTCACACCTATTTCTTTAATAGAAAACTCTATATGAAGTTGTAACCCATACTTGGTGGGGAGGGGTGATGGGGTGTTTCCATTGATTATTATAGCTGCACCCAGAATTCGTGACCTAAAAGTCACTATGTATCTTGTAATGACTGGAATTTGGCCAAAAATATTTCTTGAATTGAGGCGTGGAAGGAGGCTAAAACCAATAATAGTGGTTGTCATAGATGATGTCCATAAAAATGTGTAGCTTTACATCATCAAGCAAGTAGTTTAACTTCATACAGTGAGGACTTGTGATGATCCATTTGTAGTCTTGAATCATGGACCATTATAATAGTATCAGGAGATGATATTCCTTGTTCATGTGGTTGAATCACTTATACAGATTTAAAATCTCATGTGAGCTATGACCAGTGTAAGAAACCAAGAATGAAATAGGTTCCTCATGACATAGTAGCAATTAGAGAAATGATAAAGGTATTTTGTGTCATATGGTGGTTGGGTTAGGATATGGTATCCAAGAGTCCCTATGTATCTCATTATATTGAAAAAAAATTCATATGTAGTTCTAAAAACCTATTTATTTTAATGTTATGTGGCAAGGACCTCATCCATGCAGTTTAACATCTTGTAGTAAGGACAAGGGTCTCCCGAATGGAAAGATGAATAATGTTATGGCTGAACATGAGGATGGAGTTTTGCGTTTCAATAAATATCCTGTGATGATATGAATCAATCCACATATTGTTATTGGATTAATATATTCCCTATGTGGATCCCACTCTCACACATGGACATGGGTATTTCATCTATCTTTCACATAGACTGAACTCATGTGAAGTGAATCATCGGTGAGATAATGCTTCCCGTGCATTCTAATGTCATGTGGTGAGGATATCTTCCTTGAAATATAATGTCACATGGTAAGGAAAAATGAAATTTTGTATTTTATTGTCTGGATTCTAGGAATAGCTCGGTACAATTTAACATCATGTGTTTAGGAAATGTCACGTATCGTCTACTATTATTCGACTAGGATGTGAGACGATTTGCGGTTTAAAAAGATACACCACAAACTTATTTTATATAGTTTAACATCATTTTGTATGGATGAGAGACACATAATGGATGCTATGAAAATTATTTATTATGAAATCTTATATTGGTGGAGGGTGTGACATTTTCCCAATCCATTGTGTCCAGTGAGTAAGTTTCAGCATGATAGACCTTATAAATGATATTAGGCCATTCCCATCTGGGTTAAAACTTTCGAGGATTATTTCTTGGGTATCATTGGGGTTCTTAGAGATAATACCAATTATCCTTGAAATAATGAATAGAGTTATACCTTTTTATTGAAGGCATTTGTGATTTGATTATATTAGACTTCCAGGTTGTCCAATGTACACAACTAGTTTTCATCGATCCACTCCAACTCATCCAAATAGTTTTGCAATTTATCATCATCAGAGAGTTTTCTGAAAATTTATATTCTAATTGAGGGAAATTGGAATTATATGGGAAATACCACCTTGGTTCTGTACACCAATGAATATTCTATTACATGAGTAGCAAAACATGTGGTGGTACCGTAGGACCATAAATCACTAAGGAGCTTGTTCATATTGAACTTATTATCCCTATTCACCACATTTTAGAGTATATTCTGTAAAATCTTATTAAATGCCTCTATCAATCAATTTACTACTGGATGATATCATAATGAGTGACAAGAATCGATGCGGTGTTCCAGATACAATTTCTTCTACTTCATAGAATAGGTGTTGGGGCCATTTTCCATTAATATTGTGTGAGGGGCTCCAAACCTAGTGATTATTTGTCACTTTATGAAATAGATTATATTATGTATCCATAATTCATTGATGGGTATTTCCTCAGACCATTTGTAGAAAAAGTCAACAATAGTAAGGATTTATATAAAAAATTTAGTAGTGGATGGAGGTTATAAGCCCACAACATCCATTCCTCATATGAAAAATAGCCATGAATATTATGCTTTCTGTTAAAATCATGGAGGTTAACAGATGAATATTTCATGGGTCTGGCAGTCATGAAATTTACTAGTGAATTCTATACAGTTTTGTATCATGGTCTTTTAGAAGTAACCCGACCTCCTTATTTGGTGGGGAAACCTATTCCCAGACTGAGAAGTGCTATAGAATACTAAATGGAAATCTTCTATAATAGAGATAATCTCACTTTTTTTTTATGAATATGAGGAGTATTCTGTTGATTCATTTATTTTATATGTATTTTTTCTCATTTGGTCTATCCATAAGGGTAAACATTTCTTCTATATGATGAATCTATTACATTTTGGCTCAGTGTGTGAGGAGAGTTCCATTTTGAAGATAACCAAATACGGGCTCTATCCATCTAGAGGTGAACACATGTTCATCACTCTTTGGGTGTTATTGACCTAATTGATTGGTTTTGTATCACAAATGGTGATTGATGAGACCATTATTCAGTGTGTGATATAAAATATTGATTCATCCTAATTAGAGTTGTCAAAGACTATGGATTAATTAGCAATTGTGTTAGTGCGATTATTATACGATCTTGGGACATGATCAACATGAGATCAAAAGGGAAGTCTGCCGTTATTACTCTAACGTAGCCAGTGAGTGGTTCCACCTATTAATTTTTTATAGGATATTTTACATTGATCTTGTTTATCACTAGCTCTGAATCTCCTATGATATTCTCGTAGGCCATCTATTTCTATATGACCAGTTCTAAGTCCAAAATGAGGGATTGGTATTTTATTTAATTATTAGTGAAAAATTCAGATAATGAGAATAACTAGGGAAAAAATTCATTTTCCAGATAAAAAAATAAAATCCCTATACAAACTTGATGGGGATTTATATTTTTCATCCTTTCACTGATAGGCCTTTGAGTGGCACCATCAAATTCATCTCCCATGTACATGGAGTTTTATAGGAATATAATACCTCTTCATCTAGATGTTCAGTGTCCATTAGTGTAATTTATGGGGATGAATGTGATTCGAGGAAATTAGTGAGGTATTTCATTTTCACCACCTTCAGTGACATGAACTGAATGTTCTATTGTTGTAGAATTATTACTCATAAGCTAGATTCCCAGTCCGCATGATATGAACAAAGATTTATGGATTTCTTGGTAATGTAAGAAATTATTCATATTTTTCACTAAAAATATGAGTATGAGGTAGTTCTTCTCGAAATAAGAGTACTAGGTATCAAAACCTAATATCATTTAGCTAAATTAGTAGAGACTGCTCTCACTCCATGTATTATTCATCTATGTTTGGAGGGAGGCATGTGAGTATTCCATGGTGACCATATATAAGATGATGTACATTCTTTCTACTGCTGGATTCAAAATGGGTGGGTACAATTGGAAGCACTTGATAATTTTGATGCCTTCTTGGTAGTCCATATGCCATTGATAAGAAATTCCATTATTCATTAGCTTGGTGAAAGGTATAGATTTTCCACCCATGTTGCCTATGAAAGGTTGAATGTAGGTGAGGTTTCCGTGGAGTACCCTCTACTTGTCGATACTCTTTGGGTTGAAATTGCTAAAATAGAACTAGTATTTTATAGGTTGACCTCAATGCCATGAAGGTGTAAATAAATACAAAGTAACATCCCTTATGTTACTCTGAAATTTAAATTAACTAGATTCATGTTTAGACTATTCGTTCGAATCTTTTCATTGACGATTTGAATATATGTGACGTGATTTCCTCACATTTGGGATTTTACCACTAGGCCTTCAACATAACACTCCACTATTCTTTTAAATAAGGTATTGATAATATTACACATGGTACATTGATATATAGATCCAACATACTTCAAGAAAAATGGAATGACCTGGTAGCAAGACCCCTTGGGGTGCTTTGTAGGTTGCAGATTCTTAAAAATCAGAGGCCATCTTATCTAATTGTACTATGAATATCTTTCAATGAAGGAAAGAGTTTTAAATAAAACAGTTTCATTGATAACAATTTTTATTATAGACAATGGTAAATTATCTTTTGGGTAGTATCAATTATGGTCTCTAAAATTGATGCAGATCCTAATCCACCCATTATTTTTAATGAAAATAAAATTGTTAGTGAGTTATCTTGTTATTTCAATTGTCAATTTTTTTTCCTTTATTGAATTTTTAAACTTCATTTTTTTACATTGGTATCATGGTATGTGTTCATCCTCCAATCTACCTTCTTGAAGCCTCCATGGTTAGTAGGTAATCTGAGATGGTGCATAACCAGATCGGGGATTAGTGTGGGCATTTTGGTATTATTCTAAGACAACACATAACAATGTTGCTTTAGAATTGTGATGTACATCTCTTTATCCTGAAGAAGAATATAATAACTAATAACTATTTTCCATGTTTATTATTAAATTCCTTTATTTACATGAATAATCTCATTAATGTTTGTGAAGACATTTTCCTTGAATGTGGGAGGGGCATTCCTGAGGTTATCATCTTCTTCTTCCACCTCTGAGTCTTTGGTGGAATTTTAAAAATAATGTTAGAAATTAAGGGGAATATCAAGAACTGTTATGGTGAAAGAGGCTATAATAAAAATGAATTATCATCCCATACTTCCAGCTGATTTACTTTTACATTGTCACTTGGGATAAATTGATCTTTGAAATCTGAGATCATGTCTATTTTCACAACTAGATTTATGGAGAGAATATAGTCAATATAGACCATAATCTAGGGATTTTTAGGGGTGGGACCCATGCCATTGTGTGCTTATAAAATTATATAATCATCTACCATTTAGAGTTTGTCTGCAATTTTGTAGAAACCATCCTCAATATATGTGTATTTTCAAGTCGCAAATGGGAAACTATCACCATAGAGTATGCTGCCCTTTCCATAGACGGGGTATTCAAAAAACCAAATGAATGTTGAAGTACCACCACATGGCTATAGATATAGGGACTTTAGATTGAGAAATTTTATGTGGTAGTTTTCTATATAAACATAAACTCAAAATTATATGTTAGATTCATAAACTGAGATTTGTTCTTGATCACCTAGAGAGGACTTTTCCCATGCTTATCACACGCATAATTGATCATATTTCTGAGAGAAAAATTCAATTTTTTATATTCCAAATTATTGAGGGTTTGAATAAATATGAGTTTTATTTTAGAACCATTTAAATTAAATACCTTTATATGTTGACTTTATCAAGTAAACCTAAAACATATAGGGGTCTGATGTGTCCTTAGACGATCGCTTCCTATTCCTACAATGTGAATAAGTTGACAATATGGAATTCTACTGGCATGGTATCCACTAAGTAGACATCAGATACAACAACCTCATACTTTAACTACTGTGGGATCTAGAGGGCTTCAACATGTTCCTACTTGAGTTATTAGGAAAGACGAAGGACAATAAACATTGAGAGCTTGGAAAGGACAACCACCAACTGTTTCTGAATGTCGCACTTTTTTGCCATAGTTAACAATTTCTCAAAGTGGTGTCACTATTTACATGTCTCAGAAGCTATCTCACCTAAATTACATAGTCCTAATACTTGTACAGAAGTGAAGGGAGAATATGATTCCAATGGAATAGTTCATGGTAAGCTTCCCTATCTTTGGAGCTGATCAGATAGTCACAGACTTTCTAGGTAGTCATGTAAGATGACTGGGTTTGTATAACTATTGGAGGGTTCTTATAAAACTCCATGTATCTTTTGGTATTCCAGGATCACTTTCCCATGGTTTTTAGCTTTATAAATTTCTTTTGTGGGGATATGACTAAAATAATGGGTCTGACTACGCCCATATTGTTCTATGTATCCTCAGTTCCTATGCATGTATCATTCTATTCCCCAATTGAGTTTGGGGAAATCATACTCAGAGGAATACTGATCATCAATGATGGGGTCTTCCAAATGATTCTTATTAACATAAACAAATATTATCTCTTTTACTTATGAGGGTTGAATTTTATGGGATAGTTTCTATGGTTATGATATCACATGAAAAAATATGCAAGAGTAAGGGATTTAATTGGAGCTAAAAATAAATCTTCATCTTATATCACTTCATGTGTCTAATAGTCACTACCACCCTCAAGAGACATATTTGATTTCACCTCCTTGGGGGGGGGGATTTTTGTGGGTCTACGAAGCTGTTCTCTCAGAGATACATGATCTCAGTCAATATATCTTCGAGTATTAATATTGTTGAACTTATATCAAGGGATAGAAAAAAAGTTATTCCAATCAACCTATTCTTTTGGTTAGACAATGGTTATGTATGTCAGCTCCACCGTGGATTTCTCCAAAATCACCTATCCAAAGTCAACCATTCATTGGAAAAAGACATTGAAGAAGAAGTAAACCGAGATGTTATGACCCGACCTTCTATTCAATGGTCAGTAGTCAAAATGATTAGTAAAATTGAAATCATTGGGATTCCTAGCTTGTAGTAGCTTTAGCAGGTTATTGTCTATGGATCGAAGGAAATAATCGAGGACTTGTTCATTTAAAAAAGATTAGGGATTACTCATACATTACATAAATCACAAGAAACCCTGGTCTCTTTTCACTTCTAGTCAATTTATATTTTTTGGTTGTTGTCACATGATATGAGGCTTCGACTGATTCAAGACTATCTTGGGTGTTTTGATAGACATTTCTAATGGATTGAGAGTAATGGAAGTAGTTACTACCTTATTGAGCCTTTTCCCCTATGTTTATGGAATGTGATAAGATTTTTCTTGGGTTCCCTAAATAGAACCTCCAAAATGGTTTTCCATTTTTTTGAGCTCATGAAACCCACCTGGATACATCATTTGGATCATACGTGTCTCTAGCACATCCCAAATATTTTTAGTGTATATTTCTAGTAAATGTTCTTGTGAGAGAGGGACACTGAGTGAATAAGTTAAACACTTCCATATATTTATGATGGTATTCACTCTTTAAATTTCTTTTTTAGTGAAGTTATTAAGGTTGATGATTGATATTTTTCTCAATGTGGAGAAAAAATTATAAATTAATTGATGATAAAGTTCTTTCCATCCTACAATGGATCCTTTTAGAAGGATAATGTACCAAACAAATGTTGGATCTTTTAGAGTCTATTAAAAACACCCTAACGTGGTCACATTCTACAAATATAGAGGTTCCATGATTTGACCACATAAAGATACAATGTACGTGAAATGTTTTTTGCATTCTCCTACACTTTCAAAGGTAGAGAATTTAAGATTACCAAAATTGGGTGGGGTGAGACTGTTATCTACCCATTTAGGAGTTGGCATCTCCTTAGGCTATAAAGGTGCATGTCACCCTTCAATAAATTCTATTTGAGTATCTAGGCACTTGATGGCATTGAGAAATTATGAATGAACATATATATAATGCACCTCCCATCTATAGGGAGTGGGTGGGGCCTGATGAGGTTTCCCTATTTTTTTCTTCTATTGACTCTCAATTCTTGTGAAGACTGAATGATTTTATTGGAATGGAGGGTGTTGTAACTATAATGGAGGTAATTAATGATAATGTTTGACTTCCACATTTATGTATAATGGATGAGTCAATATAGAGAGAATATGACACTCAAATACCAATTTTGTAGGCAGATCGACTATTTCCAGCTCTATAGGAGGAGGAATATTCACATCTATCTGAAAACAATACCCAGTGGGAATGTTTCCTCTGAGTAGCTCCATATTGAGTTGTTAGAGATTTTGAATCTCATTATCATATTATGACATTATTCTTCCATGGAAGGAACATATACTCTTCAGGGTGGTGATTGAGATATAGCTACACAATTAAAATTATCATTGGAAGTGTTCTACAAAAGAGTGGGAAAATCAATATTTGAAAGTTCCATTTTTGAATCCTCCTCTAGTTATAGGTACATGAAACCATAGTGGGTGTTTCCAAATCCTTATCTTGGGGTATGTGTTCCAAATTTCATCCCTCTTCATCTACATCATAATCTATATAATCTATCATATTTATGGTGATGACATTCAGAGAGCTATATCTAGAAATCATTGTTGTCCCATTACATTCAATATAATATGATGATTATGCACTTCCTCCATTAGGGTAATTTCTAGAAACCTTATTCATATTGGTCCATTTTATATTGATTCCCTTTTGGAGTTTGATTTCTTTCTTCGTAATCTCATCACAACTCTGTATATGAGTAATAACCTTGAGATAGTTTTCATTCATGATTATCGAATGAGAACTGAATAGTATTGTTTTGTCTTGTAGTGAGAGGAATGGATGGGATTTCGACCATCAATATTTACCTCCCAAACTAGAGAATATTTATTCTATCTATGGTTTTGATGATGAAAAATCTCTTAGACCTGTATTATGGGGATTATTTGGGGCCACAATTGGATTTTATAGATCATGTTGTTAAATATATGAAACTTCTGGTTAAGGATTTGATGATTCATGGGACATTAATCACAATAGAAATTACCCCATCCCATTAGGTCATGGTGGATCTATAACCACCATTTATTTCTCCTAGATTCTATTAGGGGATGATGAACATTGTGATAGTGATTTTATAAAACTTCCCCCATCCTAATGAGAATTGGGGATTGTTTTCACCTATTGACAACATGTCCCGAATACTTTTTGTAATTGACGATCAGAGAGTTGGAGGCAGTGGTTGATATTCCCCTAACATGGAGGGATAGGTTCACTCCTGGACGGATTGTACAATAACCTACTTGAGTTGGCACAACTATGATCATGTAGAAGAAGAGTACAATGGTCTCCCTTGATGGGATTTAGTTTCTATATGATGTTGTATTGTTAGTCTCAACTTCATCTACCATGTCTAAAATGTGTTTCGATTGTTTCGAGGGGCCCAGTTCAAATATCCATGGGTTATACTATCCCTATATAGATAGTATATTGGAACCATTAAAGAGGGGGTATTAGATTATAGTGTCCAACTAGCTCGTGCGTTACTTATTCCCCTAATCTTTCCAAAGTCTATGACATTATAAGATGCAATATCTGAGGGGATCTTCTATTCCATAATTTTGTAGTAGTGTAGACTACATTATTTATCCATCATCAAATTTAGATTCAAGATGTGGATTCCGAGATTAAATACCAATGAGTTGTGATGCAATGGTAGCAAGCGTGTTGTATATTTGGGATGTGATTTTCTAGTTTTGCATCCTAGTCTATGGAGATAGAAGCGAGGTCAAGATAAAAATACATTATCTTGATGTTCTGAAGTTGAACCTCGTATCCTAGATTAGGTTGGTGTCTATTATTTAGTCAGTGACTGGTTTCCCAAATATTTTTACATAGATAAGGTATGCACTCCTTTTCTAGGTTATTCAGGATCTTATAGTTAAAAGTGTAGAGTGGCCCGATCATGGAGGGGAGGTTGTTTCTAGATAAATCCCTACATATATCAAATTCATCCTCCTCTTCTTCATAAATAAATGCCTATATATGATCATACCATAGAAGGTTCTTCTTGGGGGTACCTGTGGATCATATTTGAGTGTTGTTGGAAGTTGATGAGGAACAATATGTTATTGAACCAAATGTTTCAATCACCTCTCAATATAAAGGATTCTAATATTTTAACACCTCTCTCTATAGAGGTGTCTACGAAATGGTATGATTTCCTTGTCCATGGGAGATATCACCATGGGGAGGTTGACCATGAGGAATTTCATAAGTAGAGTTCATGTGATCATTCTCCATACTACCATGAGGAGTAATATCATAGTAATTCTCTTCTTCTACTTCAGTTGAAGAATCAATAGACCCTTCAAGTGCTGAGAATGTGTCTCGAACAACCTCAAGGACACTAGAATTTAAAATACTAGGTATATGAGCCTCATTTTATGTCATGTTTGGAGTATGATGATCTATATTCTTGAATTTTATAGGGATATAAACATGTTTTATGATTGTTTTTAGACCTTGTTGATAACTATATGGTGCTGCAGGAGTATGATCCTTCTTATTAGAATCTACTTGAATACACCAATGATATTATTAATTTATTGAAAAGAACATGATCTTTTCACACGGAATCTTTAATTTTACTTTAGAGAGCCTTAGTTAGAACAAGATTATGAGAACAATTCTGAGCCTTTAGAATATGCGAATGGCATTTTTCTATAGAGATAAGAGTCAATCTTGAGCCATATATAGATCTCACTTTGTGATCCCTAATTAGAAAGTGAATATTATCCCAATTTTAATTTGCATTACCTATTATAATATGACTATGGGCATCCAAAATGGGATAAATAATAAGATCCTCCTTCTATATGGCCTTAGAAGAATGCTGGTGTAGTCATTCACTAGTGGTTGTAGGAATTTATGCCTACCTTCTATGATCTATTTTAATATTCTAGGTTGATTCACAAATCAAAATATGAGTCTATCCCAAGGCTTGTGTCACTATCACTTGGAGAGACTCTGTACAAATGGGTGTGTGAACCTGATCATGAACCTTTGTAGGATTTCTTCAGTCTTTTTTTATAGGAATATGGGCCTATCCCATGGCATGTGATAATCACACTTGGTGAACCCCGGTCTGAACGAGGATAGGGAACTGATCATGTGGAATATGCAACCAATATTTTCTAACAATAATGTGCCCCTATCCAATGGCATGTTCCGCTCTCAGCTGGTGAGCCCTAGTGGGTACGAGAATATGATACTCATTTGACACCTTGTTTTTATTGGAATATGTCAATAATTCCCATAGACGGCATTAATAATTTGTGATTTCTCCAAAGAAACCACATCTTCATAATAATCAAAGTGTTTTGAATCCCTAGATATGAGGATATTAATATTATCCTTTACCTGTATCTTTACTAGTGTCAGAATATCCAAGTAGAGTTCTTCAGTTGTAGCTAAGATCTAACGACACTTCATCAAAGTGTGCGCATTAATTTATATTGTTATATTTTCATTCAACATTATGTACTAGAAGATATCTTAAATTGAGGAAGGTATTTGAGACCACTTATTTAATTTTTGGGACACCAAAATATGATGATGCGATTAATATATGGGGGTTGGAATATATGATTCCCTCATGCTCGCTGACGAGATATACGCATCTCATTCTTTTTGGGGAGTAAGGACATGATCCTGCTAGATGGTTATCTTCAAAATGTTATAACATCATGAACTAGCTTACCATCAAACTGGTAGCCGGATCGGTGGGTGACAAGACCTCAAACACATCTCCCCAAATGCCAGAGTTTATCGACAAGCATTGAGGGTATCCGGAGGTGATACTGGGGATAATAAACCCTCTTATCAGAGATGCATAATTGTATTATTGGATAATAAAAAATAAATATTAGTAAAATTAGTTAATAATAAATGAATTACAAGAATGGAAGATAGATAATAAAAATTTTATAAAAGAATATAATGCTAGTTTTTAAAGTATATGAATTCATTTCATGGTAATAATACATAACTGAATGTTATAACAATATAACACCCATTTATATATAGAAAAATACATGAATCAAATTAGGAAAATAATTTCCAATTACAATGGTGATCTTCAAGAGTATATTGAGTTCTAGCTCAGTACTTTTCTCCAAAATCCATGTACAAGAATGAAATAACAACCAAAGTAAAATTCCTAATAAACAAGAGGGTCTTCTTAGGTACCCCAGTATAATGGCCACTCGAGCAGGGTGTGATATATAAATCTCAATAGTCCAGAACACACCGTGTCTATCCTAATCTAAACATTTCAATACAAATTAAACGATGTGTAGGTATACCATAATAACCACAAAGTGAAATAAATAAGTAAATGCATGTCTAGGTTCTAATGTAAAGGACTGTAGAGTCACCATGCCCATCATACCTCCCTTACCATCATTCCTAGTATTGATGTAGTGGAGTGTAGAGTTTCCATGTTCATCAAGACTCCCTTACAATCATTTGCAACACCGACGTAAAGAAGATTTGAGTCAGCATCGTCATCAGGCCCCCTTTTCATCATTTTCAACACAGATGTAAATGAATTTAGAGTTTCCATGCTCATCAGAATGTTCAATTTAATTAAAACCACTACATTTCAAAAGAATATTTTCTTAAGGCATATATAATGGGTGTGGTCTTACCATCCCAAGGTATTATCTCATTTCAAAACCATTTGATCCATTTCAAATAAATTATTCCATTTGGTGTGATCCATCCTACTCAAATAATCCCTCTCAATTTAACTTAACATGAAAAATTGATTTAAGATAAATGATCCAAGGATGGTGACATGGAAATTTTATTTAAATAATTAAACTATCTCAGTTAAGACATCCAAATTAAATTCATTCACCTTAACTAATTCAAGAACTCAATTAAAACATGGAAATGCCACTTATAATTTCTAAGGGTCAAATGTCAAAGAAAAAGGACTGAGAAAAAAATCAAATGCTCAATTAGTATATTAAAAATACAAGGGGTCCATACATCGATGGGGATTCTTGGGTTTCTTGAACACACAGGAGAGAAGGGCCACTTCATTTTAAAGACAATACATTCAGTTTATAAATTAGGCTAAAGTCCTAAATATTCCATTTATCAATTATAGCTTCAAACCCTACGAAAAAAATTCAACAAGCCAAGAATAAGAGTATACTCACAAATTTTTATCTTAAAGACAACACACCTTCATTGGGTGGGTTTTATTATAAAATCATGCAATTTCTTATCAAACAATTATTTATCACATTTAAAATTTAAATCGTGAAACAAACTACAATCCCATTTAAGAGGCATTTAATAAGAACACCATATTGAAGAAATTAAAAACTAATTATTGTGTTACAATTAAATTAATTAATGAATTCGTAGAATTAATGTGAAAAGGAATGGGACCCTACCTCAAGATGCAGACCTAGCCGAACACTCAGAACTTGAAAAATTTAACGACGACCACCCGAAACTTCTCCACACTTTCACACACATACCTTCCTATATATATATGACTTAGACCAGTGCACATATTCTCCTATCCATGAGTAAATTCTTACATGATATATATATATATATATATATATATATATTTTACATACCTAAGTATTTGATCACAAGTCCTCAATGACCATCAAAACTTACTATAAAAGATACCCAGACCCAAAAAATCCAAAAAAATAAAATAAAATATAATTAAGAAACAAGGGGATGTGGATGAAACATTACCTTAAAATGATGATAGTAAAGAAATATTTACTAATCTGATTCACCTTCGGTGGAGGATGTCAGAATACACATGAAGGGGTCCTGCAAGACCATTCACAAAACCTATCTTTGAAGGAAAACCAAAAAGTCATTGACCCCAAACCCTAAGGTTCCTGAAATACTAAACTAGTTTCTAAAAGAGTATAAAACTACCAATTAAATTGTTTATGAAGAGGGATATATTCTTACCTTGTATATTCAAGAGATAATCACAAAAAATGGTACAAAATCAATGATCAAATGAGGTGTTAAAGGAGGGGGTTACGTTGGGCGACCAAAGGGAAACCCTAGGGGATGTGTCATGAAAAATGGAGGGGGATATGGGTAGGTTTGGTTTAAATTTTATTTCATTTTATTTTAATAATAATAATTCATTTTTTTTAAAATAGTTCATCATGCACAGTTTGGGTCTTACGGTTTGGATAATCATGTGCGAACCATGCACCCTCTACTAGGAACCTAGAGCATCCCACACTGTTTGTCCAAAATGGTTATCCGAAAAATGTGAAAACCATGTGGTGAATAATGTAGAGGTACTGAATTAGTGGTACTAACCATGTGGAATAGGTGCACTATTTTTAAAACCTTACGTTGCCCATGCAAACAACACTTGACCAACCACAATACGCCATATGGTTTCCTGTTGTGTGACACAAAGATTTAAACAAACATTTCACACTCTAAAGGTCCTTCAAAAGTTTATTTTTCAGGTTTGGTAGTCTCTAAAATCCTCAAGATACTTGAGAAACTTCTCACCCCTTCACCCAAACTTGAAAATGTAACATTGAAGTACTCCAAATCTCAGAACTTCATTCTGATGACAAGTTTCAAATTCAGCCAACCTAGTAAATAAAAAAGTCAAAATTCCATTTGAATTTTCATCTGGTTAAAAAAAATAGATCATTAAAAATTTACTAGAAGAAATTACCAATGGGATTATGGATATGTTCCCACTGAATATTATTCAGTTCCATTTGTGTTAGATATATCTTCCTTGTTTCAACTGTCCGGGGATCACATGAAGTAGTGTATCAGGTTGTACCATCAGCCGGTGATTAAAGGTCATTGACAGTATAACATTGGTGACACTGGTTGATATGGTCCCTCCTTGGTGGAACCTAAACCTAAATAAAGACATAATTGAATCCCTGATCCATATTTATAAAATATCAAAGTTGGTTATTATCGTGCTTCGGGGATAAGATTCCGAAGTGGTTGCCTATGGCAACGGGTTCCACTGGATTTATTACAGCATTCATTGGTTGGTTTGGACCTGTCATTTTTAGTATTTAGAGAAACTGGTGTTAAAACTAAAGGGATTGGATTATACTACGTCTATGGTATTCTAATACAATTGAATTTTCTACCAGAAGTTGAAGGTTTTAGGAAGGGGAGGTCATTTTGAGTCCCACAGGGTTATAGAAAAATATAATTTTCTAGAATGGTCAATGGATGAAGATATTATCTTAGGTCGGGTGTTGTTTTTGAGAGAATTAATTTTATTCACAAAAAAATTACAAGGTTATCGATAAATGAATCATTTTAGGAATGATATGTTGTCCATCAGATACTCATGGGTAACATAATCATCCTTTCTTATTCTTGGTCTGTCCATTATTCTTGTGTAGACTCATCAAAGTGAGGATGGACTTATTTAATGAGAACCCAAACTACCATGGATCATCTATGAGATACATGTAAGGTAAACAAATCATTTTTAAATTTGAGAGATTCATGTTAGGTTTATCATTTTTTCACATGGAAGTTAGGATGAGGACCACCCACGTGATAAGAAAAAATAATCTTATATGAACTGGTATGTTTATCCTTTTTATCTTGTGAAGGAGATGATATAGTTAAATGATTTTATATTGTCTTTCATAATTTTTCATCATAAATTTTTTTTGGATATATTTACATGACTATTTGATTTTATGGGGTTCAATTTAATTTACAACCATTCATGTATGGTTTACCATTCATTTTAATATTTCATTGAAAATTCAAATGTTTCACACATCCAAAACTGGGAAAAAACATTGTGTCCTAATGTTGGGGGTCAATTAGGGTTTTAGACCTAATAAAACGTGGGAACTCACATTGGTTTATGGTATGAGAGGTGAGTCTCATCACTACCTTTTAGGGGGAGTTGATTCCTACTCTATGACCCTCCTATAGATTTTAGATATGTTCTAGAATATCTTCCAAAATAGTGTTATTGGACTGAATACCTTAACAAAATGATTACAGGATAAATCTTTTTGGATACAAAAGGGGGAATCTTATAAGTGAATCCATCTTTATGTATATGAGTTTCTTTATTAATTTACCATTGGTGGGTAGCTGCTTATATGTTTAAGACATATAACAAAGCACTCTGGAGTTTGTTATTATACTAGGAGGTGGTTAAAATTTTTAGTATGGGATTGAAATATTATGAGTATTCCCATGTAGGATTTTTTATTATAGGAATAAAAATCCACATAGTTTATTAAACACTTTCAATTTAATTTCATGTGGAAATGACATATATAGAGGCACATAGGTTATAGATATTTGAGAACAGGAATCGAGGAGGAATCCTAAATATCCTGGTTATATCAAGAATTATATTTAGCATAGTTCAATTTATTCAAGAATTAAACACCGAGGTTCCACTCATATGTAGGTTGGATAAGATTTTTTTGTCTGGGGGTGCCTACTTGAGTTGTCCTAGTTGTTTAGCTAACTTGCTTGATTGTATACATGACATGTATGGTCGTTAGCATGACATGTATGAGGAACTATAGACACGTTCAATGAAAATATAATAAACTAGGATGAAATATCTTAAATAATTCACAAGACCTATATGAGGATGTCTGTAGACCATCATATGATTAGATTTGACATGTTTGAAGAGTGTCGCATGACCTGGATGAAATTTCTATAGGACGTCGCATGGTCTTTCCCAAATTGTCTGGAGGATATAAAATGATCCATGTTAAAACATATGAATTATTACACATGATCTTGGATGAATTTTCCCGAGGGAATCACATGATCTATGTTGGCATGTCCTGATGCTATCACTAGACCTGACTGACTTTCTTGAATGGTGCTGTGAGATCAAATTAGTGAGCGTAGAAGCCTTTGTGAGACCCATTGGTCACACAAATTGGTGTTACCTTATTAATTGGTAATTGTGTCTAGAGGACATCACAAAATATATTATGTGAGCCTCTAGGGATTCATGATACAATAATGACATGCCCACAAGGTATCATGTGACTTTTTTGACATTTCCTAGGGACATAGCATAATCCAAATGGTTTGTATGGGAGAAATTGTAGAACTTATGTGACATGGATTAGTGTTGTTGAATTATCTTAATAAGTGTTGAAAATAACATTAGGGTCAGAGAATCTATCCTCACATAAGTATCCCATATTTTTTTACCCATTCTAGTTTTTAATACATATATTACTTATATTTGTTTAGGGTTAGAATGTTTAAGTATCGTGTGATTCAACATATATTTGGAAAGTATTTATCATGAATCTCTATATGTACTTCACAGGATCTTATGTGATCATGTGAAGTGACCATTCTTACTTTGTGATCACTTATATTTCCTAATAGATTTTACCTGGTAGAAAACCTTTTTAATTGAATGATTGGATGCTCTGAAAAGTCCATTCTGATTTTTTGGTGCAACAATGTATGGATGCAATGATTTTTTTTATACTGAGGAAGGGGTAATTACAAGCCTTAGTACCTCATTTAAAAAATTCCTTATGTAGAATGTATCTCATAGATCTATGATGGATTTAATAGAGGGAATTAATGTTACACACTTCACATGATTCTGTTTTGGGTGTCACATGATTTCTGATGAATGAAAGACCATCCCATCAATGCTACATCTATTGAATTTTGTCCATTCAAAGTGGTATTACAAAATCAATCTTGTGGAAATTTAAATGGTATTTTAAAATTTCAATAAGTTTTGTCTAGGTACCTTTACAAGATCAGGATTTTTGTTGGAAGGATCTCATGTGATCCTAGATGACTTTTATGGTGTACTCTGTGGGACAACAGTGTAATGTCAGGGGGTTTTCGTGACATTAAGAAAGCCTCTCTATGGGGCCATATCATGATGAAGGGAGATCTACGGGGATATAAATCCCAGTATGAACTAAATTAACATATATTCCCCTCTTAATAAGCTCATGCCATTTGATTTTTTTTCATTATTTATTTTACATGGTCTCAAGATCTGAGGAATTTATATGAGTGTTGTCGAAGAAAATCACTATCTTAATCGGTGATGTGTTGCATGAGAAAAAATGGTTAATATGTTGATATGTGAGCACTTTCATGGAAAAAACCTTTTAATTTCCTATGATGCCAAAGTCTGGTAATCTCAATATTTTAGAGGAAGATATGAATGTCGATAGGGATTCTGCGGTGTCTTGTGAATTGCATGGGCATATCGTGTAAAGATTTATAACTACCAGTGGAACTTATTTTTATTTTCATATTATAATCCTTATTTTGCAATTATTTTTGGATTGTTTTCAATATCCTTACGGCAGACAATTCAAAAGACTCAAGGGAGATCATCTGGAATTCAAAAAACAATCAATGACTATATTTGACGCCTTCTTAGGAAAAAGCATTGTTTGTCAAAGGTTTTTGCGTGATCTTCCAGAAGGTTATGAAATTCCCATAACTATTCATATGGCCTTTCAAAGGTAATTAAATCACATGTCCTTTGGATAGTTATGTGATCCTCATGTCTTAGCCTCCTTTACTTCCATTTATTTTCATGAGAAATAATACCCTTGATTTGGGTATTTCTTCTATTGTGTATTTTCTGATGCTCATTTGGTAGGCGTTAAAAAAAGACTTTCTTTATTACATTTTAGAAATATCTAAAACACTTCCCCCCAAAATTTTGACAAGTGTTGTGTTGTAATTTCTTTCCCCCATGAGATTTATCAATTGAATTTATAAAATTAAATTACATTCTCTACTACCTATCTCCAAACCCATGAGAGCCTTGAGATTCAATGATCTCTATTAAAAATTTTAGGTAATATTGGATAATTTCTTCATAGATATCAATGTACAGAATGGATAATGATTTTCATAGACATAGTATTATACCTCCAATGAAGTGGTTAACAATACATTTAGGGTAATAACAAAGTAAGAGGTATGTCATTCAAGTCCTGCGATGTTTTCCTCTTATGAATCAGTAGAATATTCATCATTTTTATTATGGAAAAATAAGACCCTCCCAATTATATGTCGGGGATAATGAGGAAAATATTTTTTTTAAATCATTTTTGGGAATTTCAACAAATCCATTACATTGATCCCCTAATCAGGATTATTATTTTTACCAACATTTTACATTGATCAACATCTCCCTCCATATGAAAATCATCCAAAAAATTATCATACTCACAGAATTGATTTATTTAGATGATCTTTTCAATTGAAATTATCCATTACTCCATGACTAAGGGAACATACGATCTACTGAACATTGGACAGATTTTGTATATATAAGTCTTAAATGCAATTCTTTATTTCTTTTTGAGATTTTTGGAATTCCTCATTATTAATATTTTTGTTCAAAAAATGAGTTAACTGAGAAATTATTCTCACAATGTTTATCACCCCTGACCCCACAGGGTTTGGAAAATACCGTTGTAAATCATCACATTGACCCTTACATTTGATCTTGAATCTATTTCTCATATTTCCATAAATTAAATAAAAATAAATGGAATTTTTATGACGAGGATTTATAATATATGAAACACATAAATTGGAAACCATGAATAATAATACAATAACTCATAAATGATATATATTCCTTAACTTATGAATTTATTGGTTTTTATCTATATATTTTCATTATATATTTCCTAATATAAAATCCTACATGCATATTGTTACCTTCACATTGGTTCCATAACACATAGAGATCTTGTGAATTTTTTTCTAATTAATTTAATATTTTTTGATACTTTTCATTTCAAAAAACACTAAAAACATTTAATTTTATTTTAAAGAATGATATATGGATTACTTAAAACTAGGTTAATCATCCACTATATGCAAAATAAATTTTATCTTTCTCTACATGACACACTAAGGTTATCTTGTGTTACCTGCACCATTGACTTTCCTCGATGGCTTCTTTAACATGCAAGACCAAAGCTGTTTTACCCTAATAAATTGAAGTAATTAAAATTAGTGAGTTATATTAATTTGATATATTTATTATATAATAAATTAAATATTTTTTATATTTATCCCATATATTTTATAGGTTTAAGTAAAAAACAAACCCAATTTTTAGCATAAAATACTATATTTCTTATTAATGCATTTTTACCACCTTTTAATGGGGAACCTATTTAAAATAAATTTTTTGTAACTTTTATTCATTATATATTTCAAAATAAACTTAATATTTGAAATTCAAAAATAAAAATAAGTATTTGTTAATTTTTTGATATTTTTCTGTATGGGTTTATTTTTAATGAACAGTTAAAAATACCGAATTTCAGTTCGAAACTGATTTTTCATCTAATTTATTAAAAAGGATAAATTAAATTTTAAATTGCTTTTAATGTTAAATTAGATAATTTTTTTTGTCAATTAATCCAATTTTGGTCATTAGAACCATTTTCACTATGAAATTGGTTATAAAAACATACCAATCTTTTGGACACTGTTTATCTTTAAAAACCCACACTATCATCCGATTTGCAGGATTAATTTTAAATTAATTTCATCCACTTATGGAATTGGTATTTGGAAAAATGGATTCAAAATTTTTAATAATAGTAATTTCTAATTTCTAATAATTTTAACTTAATTTATTACCAAAATTATTAGTGAATGCAATTAAAATTAATTATTGTGATTAAGGTTAAATTTAGCTTAATAATGAAATAAACCTTAAACATGTGAGCCAAAATGCCCTATGAACTTTTAAAAAACCAATTTAATGGAAATATTTCAGAAATAAAGATTTATTTTTTATTTTGGTTTGTTTTTATGACATTTTTGTGTAAAAACGTTGGTACACCTATCTTGTTTTCTAAAATAACACGTGAATCCTTTCCCTTCCCTATAAATGGCCACTAAATATCCCACTTCCTCAAACCTCTATAACCACTTATTTTCATCCAAGATCAATGAAATAAAATTAAAAAACAATTCCTCATTGAATCATCACTTTGGGCATAAATACTTTTAGGTAATCCCATTGGGGAAAGCCAAAATGAGTTACCGGATTAAGTGGTAACACCCTCCCAAAAGATCTATTCTTTTATTTCCATTATCCACTCCCTAAAATATTATTATTTCATGATTTTCTAAAAAATATATCCAAAATATACTAGTATTTTTTATTAAAAGTTTTCAACCTATATATAAGAACACATCCATCTAATGGGTAACAAACATTATGTTTATGTGTACGACGAACTACCACCTCATGAAATGATGATGGTTCATTTTTTCCTTTGATGCCTTTCATGGTAGAAATTATTATGGAAAATATATTTAAATGTGATATATATTATATTTATAATTTATTTATTCCTCTTTAATTTTTATTTTTAACATACCCTTATGCTTTCTATCTTATGTAAATAGGATAATTTCGTTTCAGGAAGTGCGAACTCGTTCCCACTCAAAGCGATGTGATTTGTTCACACACTACATGGAATGTATTAAAGATATTATTATTGAACCTGTATGATATATATGAAATAATAACACTATTGTAATTATATTATATACATATATTTATATACATATATTTCATTTACTTAATTTCTTTAAATGCGTTAATAAAACAGATGCAACGTTCATGCATACGTATGACCTTCCATCTCCATGAATGATGTATTACATTTAATAATACTATATAATATATATTATTATAATAATAATATAATGAATATATTTTATTTTTATATCGTGGTTCGATTTCTGGAAATCATTATATAAGTAGAAGAACTAAATATATAACAAATTAATACAGAAGTGAAAAACAAAGTGAATATTACCTGATGTGTAACCTTAACACAAAATTGTTATCAAGTAGGTAATATAATGTCATAATAAAACAATATATGGTATTAGATAAAAGATTATATTTCTTTAAAATATTTATAATAAAATTACATTTATTATACTCTTGGTTTGAATGAGTATGAAGAGTCAAGACTCAAGGTAAGAGGATTTCATCTCACTTTTTAATTCTATGAGATACATTCCCAAATCACCACTCGTGTTGTTTGTGGGGTGAATATAATGCCATTAGATGTATTATATGATTATTATACTTAGTTTTATGGGTATTTACGTATCCATTTGATGATTTTTATTTCACAGGGGTTATATTTCAAAAGTTACCAAATCATTAAAGTAACTTTGATTCAAATTTCATTCTTTGAGACACATGCCAACTCATGAACCTATACATCTCTATGAGGAGAATATACATCATTTTAAAATTATATATCACGAATCTCCTTATTTTAATGATATTTTAAGCTTTATGTAACATTTTTTTCATCTTTATCATGAATTAAAGTTAACAAAATTGTAATAGTGTGTTGTTATAATATCATTGTTTATCAAGATTATTTATGATTATGCCTTAATTGATGAAATGTTATGATAAATTTCACAAGAACTATCATGAAATTTCATTCCATATTTATATTCATTTTATATCTATGTAATGGTATGCTTTTTCCACTCTTTGGTACTTAATATACCTAAGCAAATGTTTTTAAGAAAATATGCTGTTATGTCTCATTTTGGTCAGAAATCAAAGTTCTTTAAAAACCAGGATTTAGAAAAATGATTTAATTTTGTCCTATGATGTTACAAGAAATTTTAACCCATTTTTAAACTTTTTAAAAAAAATTTAATAATGAATCTTCTTTTCATTTTCTGATCAAGTCATGTTTCTGAACTTTTATGTTAAAAATGGAATGTTCGTTTTGAATGGAAAAACCCACCATCATGAAAATTCAGTTTCTTGAAGATTACATTGTAATTTGAAAATTTTAATTTTTAAGGAAATATTTTTCTCTAAATACTCAAGAATTTCAATTTTTTAAAGAGTTTTTCAGTGAAAAAGGTTTTCAAAAAAAATTTATACTAAAAACATTTTTTAATCGTTTTCAAGATTTATGTATAAGTTTTCAAAGTATTTTCAACAAAATGGTTGTAAAGAAATTTCAATATTATTTTATATTTTTTCAAGTAAAATGGTATTCAAAACATTTTAAAGATGTTATTATTTATTTTTTAAATTAAATATAGAGAAAAATTCTTTTGAAGCTTCCTTTATAAATTGTCAATATATTTTCAATGAAAAAGGGTTTCAATATGTTTTAAAGACTGGTTTATATGTTAACAAGTAAGAATGTTTTCCAAATTATGTCAAGACTTCTTTTTAAGTATTCAGTTATTTTCAAATAAAATGATTTTCAAATTATTTTATGTTTTCGGGATCATTTTTCAAATAAGAAAGGATTTTTTCCCAAGAAATGTTTTCAAAATATATTTCCATTTTATTAAACATTTTATATGAAATATGTTGATATTAATCATGACCTTATTGTAAATCATCCAAAGGTTATATTCATATTATTTCTTGAATGGTTTTCCTTTTGAGGAAATGATTCTTATAAATCCAATTTCTCTACCATGGGTTATATTGTTTTGAAACCTGCTTCTTTTCACATGTTATTCTTTGATAAAATGATTATGAAAGATATCTATTTTCCAAAGATTATGATTTGATGAAATGTTAATGATACCCAATTTATTTTCATGGTTATGATTTTATTTATATAGAAATATTCTCTTTTTATGTGTTGTGATATGATGAATGTTTTATTTTCTTATGTCACATGTTTGAATGGTTTTAATCTCATTTGAGGGAGACTTATATATCCCAAAAATTCATTGGGTAAAGATTTATATATCACGAGATAATTATGGGAATTAATTCGATGGGCTTGATCCACTATGGGAAGATGGGTAAACCTGATCCCTTGGAAGGAAAGGACTTCGACTAGGGATATTGGTGTGTCCCACCCAATAGGTGTAGTCACCATAAAGATGGAAGATGGGGTAAACCTATACACCACGAGACGATGGGGAAACCTAGTCCACTATAGGAATATGGGGAAACCCGACCACTTATAAAGAATGGATTATGACTAGGGATGGTGGTGTGTCCTACCCAGTAGGTTCAGTTCCCATGAAGTGCCTCAATATTTTCTATAAATGAGTCATGGCCTATAGGCCATGCTACGATATGTCAATGTATTCCAAAATTCCATGTATTATTCCAGGGATATGTATTCAAGTGTTAAGATATTTACTTACTTTTGATTTATATATTATTAAATTCTATGATTTATTTTATGATTCATGTTTCTAATCATATGTTATATAGGGTATGATCTTCTAATGCTATGATCACATTATCATAACCCAATAATCATTTTTGTTCTTACATGCCTTCCATGGTTACCCTTTCTGAGCATCTGATATCACCCATTTTTTACGTTTCCTTACTAAGGATATGTAGATATGTATTATTTTTGATGTGTATAAAAAGGGTGTTAGTCCAGAAGAACTTAGCAGGAGATAACATAGCTTGTGTATGTACCAATTTTTAAATTTCTATATCTCTAAAGGAACAATACTAATAAAGTATTTGGGTTTCTATTTATGTAAGGTTTTAACTCTTCCAAAAAAGTGATGTAATGTCAATGTATGATAAGACAGGGTTGTTATAGTTGGTATTAATGTGAAAGATTATTCACCCTTTGAATCTAGCATGATAAAACATAATTGATATACTTAGGAAAATTTATATGGATATTTCTTGAGATTTATCTAAGGATAAGTATAAGGATGAGTTATAGTTTAGGAAAATATCCCCATAAATTTTGGTATAGGATAGATTGAGCTGTTCCCTAGAAATACGTCCCTATTTGGATACTAAAAGTGGATGTGTCTCTAGTATGGAGATACCTAGGGGTAAGAACTCTAGAAAGATGTCCTCGGCCTGACTCGGGGTAATCCGGTACAAGACTAAAGGCGTTTTTGTACACCTAGTTTGACACTCCTAGGGGATATGATTTGGAAATTCAAAAACTCTTCACCAACCATTATGAACGATTTTAATAGTACATGACTTTGAATAACCCAGGATAAATCTAATGTGTCAAACATTTAAATCTAGGTGTCTTGATTTATACATCCTATAAGTAATCATTCATGATAACATTGTTTTCTTCTATTATATGTGTTTATCACCCTATTATTTTTAGTTTTAGTCAATAGAGTAAACTAGAAGAAACATGGTTAATATTGAATGTTTCATATTTGGAATGTATATCCATTATGAAAATCTATTTCCCAAGTGTAAATATCTTAATGAGAATCAGGAATGTGGTATGAGTATTGATTATAATTATGAACATAAATGTAAAACAAATTCAAGTGAAAGGTATGTGATGTTATTATATTATTGGTTAAATTAATCATAATAAGAATGATTATATTGTGGTTGAGGAAACTTAATACATGATTTATATTTCATATTTTAGGAAAATCGTATTAAAGAATAAGTTGATAAATCCAGATTAACGGTTTAATAATAAATTTTGATGAACGAAGTACTTATGTTTTAGAATTAAAAGATTTTGTTATATTAATCATGAAATATATAATTATTTCCAATATATGGATTTCATTAAGGATTGAAAAGGATATTTTAAAAGGTGATGGTGAGGTAGAAAAGTGATTTCATTAAAAGATGATATTTTTATTATGGCAAGGATACACCTAATTTATTCTTGATGATTGGATAATAATTTTGGGGTGATGATATGTCAGATAGAATTGATTACCTTAGAAATGGTAAAATATTTTTTTAAAAAAAATTATATGTTATCATTGATGATGTATATAAATTATTGTATATAAGGAATATATCCAGTAATATTTGGAATAAGGAAGCATTCATTTTTTCTACAAGTATTTTTGGAAATTCATGTTTTGACCAAGTTTCAAGAGGTTTTATGATGAGTGTATTCAAATGTTTGTAATGTGACAATGAGGAGTTAATTTTTGAAATATAGGGAAATTATATTAAGTTGACTTCATGAACTTATTTATACTATTTAGGATTTTTATCATTCAAAAGGGTTATATGGTTAACCATTCATGAAATTTTTAAGTCAATATTTAGAGGAAGTATATATGTACTAATATAGTATTGGAAATGTTGGTTAATAGGATATTTAGTGATTCAAATTCTTTCAAGGATGTCCATAATATTTTTTAAATTATATTAGTGTTGTTTTAGAAAAGGAAATCATGTATGTCATGTAAAAAAAATCCAAGCTTGTAAAGGCCACAGGTCTTGAATCCATGATTGGAGGATGATAAGGGTTTCATGGCTACCACTATCCCATGTGATGTTCTCGTTAATATGTTATTATATTTGATGATGAAATATTAATGATGGGTTTATAGAGTAACTTATTTATTTTTAGAGATTAATGTATTCATTGTATTTTTTTGAATAATAGTTCTAGAAAAATAGTTATAATTTTTATTCTTTTATAGTCCTTAGTATCCTCTAAAAGTTTATTTTAGTACTTCAAGAATCAATGCTGATTTCTAAAAATATATTTCTTGAAGAAAATGATGAATTATAAATTGATAGAATCTCCGGTAAAGAATTAAATTTTGTTTATAGAAATATATAAATTAAGTATATTTCTATTTATCCTTATTCAATAAAAAAATTACTCATCTTTATAAAAATTATCAAAAAAAAGAATATTGTCTTAATACCTTAAATTTTTTTGAACCGATGTAAATTTAAGTCATCACAAAATTATGACTTTGAGTCCATAAAAAATTCATTGATAATTAACTTTTCTTTGATTGATGACCTTGATCAATCTTGGTGGATATTTAATCTTTTCCTCCAAGTACATGTTTTCACTTTCCACCTATGTTCTCTTGTGTGAAACCCTTGTAATTAGTTATTTTGGGTAACCGTTATGCTTCTAACTTTACCGTTTTAAAATAAGTCTTTGGATTTAATTTAGTGATCTGGGTTTCTATAAAAATAATAGTCAATAATTAAACCTTTGATAACCCCCAATGAATTTCGAGGGTGAAATTCATTTTAAGGTCGGTAAAATGTAACACCTTGAAGTTTTGTGAATTTTAATTCAAATTAATTTTATCTCTTTGGTATTTTTCATTTCAATCCAAACTAAAAATAATTTATTCTATATTGAATAACTATTTTTTTCTTACACAAAACTAACTTAGTCAAACACTACATGCAATATAAATTTTATCTCTCTCTATATGACATAAAGATGTTAACTTGTGTTACATGTAATTATGAATTTCTTCAATTGCATGTGTAACAAACATGACCATGTTTTATCAAATAATGATATATAATTTAATATAAACTAGAAGTTAAATTATAATTTTTTAGGGTTAACTAATATATTAAAATATTTTGTTTACACAAATATAAAATTAATTCATTTGTTATAATTAATTAGAAATTAATATGAAAAAGATTGAATATAAAGGAAAACATTATTATACCCATAAAAATATTTTACCCTAATAAATTAAATTAAATAAAATTATTTAGTGATATTAATGTTATATATAAATATATTATATTAAATCAAATATTTTTTAATATTTATCCAATATATTTTATAGGATTAAGTTAAAAACAAACTGAATTTTATGCATAAAATACTATATTTCTTATTAATATATTTTTAACGCATTTCAATGGATAACCTATTTTAAATTAATTTTTTGTAACTTTTAGGAATTATATATATTTATATAATTATCCAATTTTTATTCTAAACATAAAAATTAGGTTCTGGTAAAATTTTGGCATTTTTTTGAAAGGTTTCATTTTTAACGAATTGTTAAAAAAGAATGAATTTTAGTTCAAAATTTATTTTTTATCTAATTATTTATTATGTTAAATTACATTTTAAATTGTTTTTAAATTTTAATTAAATAATATTATTTCAATTAATTTATGTTTTTTTTCATTTTAATCAATTTTACTCTTAATATAGGTATACATATATTGAAAACATTTTGACATTTTTTAACTTTAAAAACCTAAAGTGTCATCCCTTTTGTAGGGTAAAATTTAAATTACTTTCTGCCACATCTATGATTGGAATTTGGAGAAATGGATTACATATTTGGAATAATAATAACTTAAAATTTTTAATAAGTCCAAATTAATTTTTGAATAAAAATAAAAGTGAATGGAATTACAATTCATTACCGTGATTAAGTTAAAATTAAGCATAACAAAGAAATAAACCTTAAACTCAAGGGCCCAAATGACCTATAAACTTTTCAAAAACCAATTGGATGTACATATTTCTACATTAAACCTTAAATTATTTATTTTGGTTGTTTTTATGACTTATTTATGTAGAAATTTTGGTACACCTAACTTGTTTTAAAAAATACCAAGTGAATCATTTCCCTTCCCTACAAATTTCCACCACATATCTCACATCCTCACACCACTCAAACCACTTATGTTATTCCATTATCTGACCAATACACTTCAGAAAAACCCTTAATTCCTCATCTAAGCCTCAATTTGGGAAAACATATTTCCAATGAATCCCTTTGGTTAAAACCAAAAGGAGTTACCCGATTATGAGGTAACAACCTCCCTCAAGATTTTTCTTTTACTTCCATTCTACACTCCTTATAATCTTGTTATTCCATGATTTTATAAAAAAATAGTATAAAAAATATACTATTATAATGTTATTCTATGGGTTCAAATTTCACTTGCACACACTTTCTGCTAATGGGTAACAAAAATACTATTTACATGTACGACATACTACCACCTCACAAAACAATGATTGTTCATTTTTTATTTTACTGCCTATCAAGAAGGAAAATATGATAGAAATACATTTATATATGATATATAATTTTTATTTATAACATAACTTTATGCTTTCCATCTTGTGTAAATATGATAATTTCATTTGAGAAAGTGTGGACTACAACCCCCTCAAAGCGATGTGATTACTTCACACACTACATGGAATATACTAAGGATATGTTTAGTAAAACTATATGATAAATACAAAATTATAATTATAATTTAATTATGTTATATATATGTATATATTTATACATATATGTGATTTACTTTCATTATTTTAATACGCTAATAAAAGAGAGGTAAATATCATGCATACGTACGACCTACCATCTCTGAAAATAGTTTATTGTATTTCATTATTATATGTTCTATATATTATTATAATATCGATATACTAAATATAAATTATTTATATATAATTTATTCCATTATCTAAATAATGATATAAGTATATAGACCAAATATATAACAAATTGAGACACAAGAAAAAAACAAAGCGAAAATTACCCGAAGCATAACCTTAACATGAAATTGTCAACAGACAGGTAATATAAAGTCATAATAAAAACATATATGGTATTAGATATAATAATATGGTTATTTAAATGATGTATAATAAACTTATTTTTATTATACATGAGGTTTGAATGAGTTATATGAGTGTCGACACTCAAGGAAAGAGGATTTCATCTCACTTTTTATTTCTATGAGATAAAAGCCTCAATCACCCCTTGTGTTATTTTTGTGGAGTGTATAATGAATGTGGATGTATTAAATTTTTATTATAATTAATTTTATGGGTATTTAAATATCCATTTTGATGATTTTTATTTCATGGGGGTTATATTTCAAAAGTTACGAAATTAGTAAAGTATCTTTGTCTCAATTTTCCTTGTTTAAGACACATTCCATCTCATGCACCTATGTTTCTATATGAGGTTTACATGATGAATTTTTACATGATATATCATGAATCAAATTATTTTAATTATATTTTATTTTTATGTAATTTTATTTATATCATAAATTAAAGTCACCAAAATCCTGACAATTTATTGCTACAATCACATAATTAATCAAGATTGTTTATGATTATTCTTCCATTGATGAAATGTTATGATAAATATCCCATGAACATTGATTAGTTTTCTTAACCTATTTATATCCATGTAATATCCATTTTGTGGTTATATTTTATACTCTTTTGTACTTAAGGTACTTAATAAAATGTTTTTATGAAAAGATGGCTTTATCTCTCCTTTCAGTCATATTTATGTGCTATTTCAAAACTGTGATTTTTGTAAATGATTTAAAAATGAATAATTTTATTATTTTATGTTAAAGTAAATTTTAAACATGTTTTATCTTTTTTTAAATGATTTTAGAAAGAATATTCTAGTCATTTTCCGATCCAGTTACTTTTCTGAACATTTAAGGAAAAAAAAGAATGTTTGATATAAATAGACATACTTTCCATCATGACCATCATTTCCATTAACTTTACACTATATGTTTATATGTTTATTTTTATGTAATTTTTTATCTTAATATTCTATACATTCATCTATTTAATTTGGGTTTCAATGAAAAATATTTTCAGAAAGTTTTTTTTTTATAAAAACTTATTTTAATAATTTTCAAACATTATTTATAAGTTTTATAAAGTATATTAAAATAAATAGTTTTTAAAAAATTTTCAAGATTATTTCATATGTTTTCAAGGGAAATGGGTTTACAAACCTTTTAAATATTTCATTATATTTTTTTAAAGGAAAATGTTTATCAATATTCATTTATATGTTTTAAATTTATTTTCAAAGAAAAAGGTTTTAAAAATGTTTTCAAGATTATTTTATATATTTTCAAGGAAAAAATATTTCAAAATTATTTCAATGATTCTATATATGTTTTCAATTAATTTTAAATAAAATGGTTTTCAAAAGGTTTTATGTTTTATGGAGACTTTTTAATGAAGAAATGATATTTTCCTCAAGAAATGTTTTCATAATATTTTCCCAACTTATTTAGAATCTAAGATGGCATATATTGATGTTACTCATGACCTTCTAGTAAATGATACAAAGGATCCATTTATATTATTTCTTTAATTTAATATGTTTTTATGGAATTATTCTTATGATACCCCTTCCTCTTCCATGATTTATATGATTTGGAAACCATATTCTTTTCATGAGTTAGGCTTTGATGAAATGATTGTGAAACTTATCTATTCTCCATAGGTTATGATGTGATGAAATGTTAATGATAATAATTTCATTTCGTGGGGTATGATTAGATATTTATACAAATGATATATTTGTATAGGTCCAGATTTGATGAAAGTTTTATTATCATGTGGCACATGTTTGAATTATTTTATTATGAGATTAGTGGGACTTTTATCTATATCTAATTCATTGGGTAAAGATCTATATCTCATGAGATAATTATGGTAATCAGGTTAGCATTCTTGATCTTCTATGGGAAGATGGGGAAATTTGATCCCTTTTAAATAAGGGACTATGATTGGGGATATTTGTGTATCCCACCCTATATGTTTACTCACCATAAAGATGGATGGTGGGGAATCCTGATCCACTATGAGAAGATGGGGAAACCTGATCCACTATGGGAATATAAGGAAACTCAATCCTTGATAAAGAATGGACTGCAACTAGGAATGGTGGTCTGCCCCGTTTAGTAGGTTTGGTTCCCATGAAGTCCCTAGATAAGTTCTACCAATTACTATTGAATTATTAATAATAATGTCACATTTGTATGTATGCCACAACTCCATGTATTATTTCTTTGATATGATTTCATGGATTATTTTCATTATTTACTTTGGATTCATGTTTTAAAAACTTCTATGATTTATTCCATTATTCATGTTTCAAATATTATATTATGCAGGGCATAACCTTCTAATGTAATGATCACATTTTATTACACCTATACTCATTTTTGTGCTAACATGTCCCTTGATTACCCATATTGAGCATCTAAGATCACCCCTTTTTTGTTTCCTTCCATACATTGTGAAAACTTGAATTATATTTGAGGTGTCTAAGAAGGTTTCTATTAAAGAAAAATATAGTGGGAGATAATGTAGCTCGTATATATACCTGTGTTTACGTTTCCATGTTTCCAAAGGCACTAAAATGATACAGTATTCATACATTTTTTGTAATGTTTTAAGTATTATTTAAAAGTGATATAATTTCTACATACATTAAAACTGGTTCATTATAGGTTAGAAAAGGTCCTATTATTTTTCTAAATAATATTCCCTATGATTTTTAACCTATGTGTAAAGAAAGGCCTACTATTGAGTACAACATAATGTTCATGTCCATCTCAATTTTCCCTATTTGGGGTTGTTACACATAGGTTCAACTATGCCAAATACGCATACACTTGTAGTATCTAAACAAGGATATATTTTCATGGAATCCCCTTATAGTATACTTTAATAAAATTTATAGATTTTTTATATGTTTATTCTTATCCCTAAGTATTTTATAAGAGTTTTGTCATCATAATATTAAATATAACTCAACTTTACTTTAGTACATACTCTAAAAAACATTATCTTATTACTCATTAATTCATGATTTAATAACCCCTGAATAACAGGATATCTAATGTCACTGGTAAAATACAAACACAATATATTAACATGATACATGGATACAACAATGGTAAAAAAAATCCAAAACATATCCTTATAATCCATCGATCCCCTAATAATGTATGTCAAAACCTGGGGGAATACATAAGAAAGAGGTGAGTTATAAAGATTAGTAATGGAATAAAAAATCATAACATAAGTTAACAAAGTACATGTGAGATAAGAGGAATATTAAGAAATCATAAGATGGGTGAGAATCATAATATTTAATTATGATGAATGATATAACATGATAAAAAAAAGGGGAAAAAAGAATGTTCCAACCACAAAAAATTACATCATAAACATAAGTTATGTGTAATCACCAGGAAAAAATAACATAATATTATTAGGATAACCTCCTACAAATCCTAAATTGAATATAATGACAAAAAAACATTCCCCAATTCATTATAGGGCTATACAATTCCCTGACCACCCACCACATAATAATATGTCATACAATAGCAACATAGGCTTAATATACATGGATATTACATCATTTTCGATTAATATTTAGTACATTAGAATAACACATGCCAGAGGATCATAATAGTTTAGTGTCCTTAGAAACATGGAAACTAAATCTTCTATTCTGGGGAAAGATATTAAACATATCCCATAAATATATCCACCTTTATTACTTCTACCTAAAACCTTTCATCATTACATGGGGAAAAGGAAGTATAAGAAAGGTTGATCTCGTATGATTTGTAAGAGTAAAAAAGGGTGAATGTAAACATAAGCTTGAGCATAAAGGGTATGATAATGAGATCATAAAATTAGAATATTATATCATTCATATCAAAGGAAAACTATAATCATAAGGAAATCAAAGAACATAATCCATAAGATCATAAAATTGACATAAGGCATGAAATTCCGGCTTACACACCATCTTGTAATTTTGTGAACATGTATAAATAGTAACGGGTTCACTCATTCGGGAAATAAAATCAGGCCCTTGAATAAACATATGGACATGAAAAAAAGTTCCATTCATAGAATTATGGACATGAAATCCAGGTCCACACATAAAATTTTGGACAGGAAAACTAGTCCCACACATAAAGTGATGGACATAAAAACTAGGTCTATTTATAGAATTATAAACATCAAAACCAGGCCTAAACATAGAATTATGGATATGAGAACCATGTCTATGAATAGAATTGTGGACATGAAATCAGGTTTATACATAACACATATACCTCATTAGTTTTCCATCTTTACCCAATGAATTAAAGGGAGATATAGTTCCCTCTATCTCATAATGAAATCATACATAAATATTCCACAATATCATTAAAGTTAAAAACACAAACCATGAAATAAAATGGGTATCTAAACATGTAAACATATCATAACATGTTGAAAGAGATAAAAGTTTCAAAATAATTTAATCAAAATCATAACCCATAAAAACACATGGGTTTATTAAACATCATTCTATGAAAACATAAACTATTATAAGAAATAATATGAATGGTTTTCATGAACTATAACAAAGTATGTCATCATAGGCGGGGAAGGATTTTGAAAGTTCACTTGGAACTTGTATTTTCATTAAAAATTAATTTTTTAAATATAAAACATTTTCAAAACCCTTTTCATTGAAACCACTTTGGAAACATATAAAGGAACCATGAAAATCATTTAACATAGTTCTTGAGGAAAATATCCTTTCATTGCTAAAATAGATTTGATTTTTTAAAATATCATGAAATTTTAAAAGAAAACATCGTTTTCAAACTAAGCCTGTAATATTTTAAAGGAATATTCCAGGAAATAAGGTGTAATGAAAGAATAAAAATTTGTTCCTTCTGTATAAGTTAAAATAAAACATTCTTCTTATACATTTATCGGAAAAAGAAAAAAGTACTTCATTTGAAAAATGAAAAAATGATTCCATTAAAATAATGTGGTAAAAAGTTAAAAATGGGTATAAATGGATTTAAAAATACTTATGAGAACAATAAAACATTTCATGAAATAATTTTAAGAAAACATGGACACAGATAATTATTACCCATTTTAGACTTAGAATTAAACAATCCCGAATATAGAAGAGATTGTGAAATCACTTTATAATCAATAAAATCATATAGACCATGTAAAAATAAAGTCATAAGAATAAAATAATATCATAATATTCTAAATAAGACTCACAATAGACATTCATGGGTAGTATATAATCCCCGTTGAATACAAAAGTAGTGTATGAGGCTCGGGTCTCAATGAAATAAAGGCAAGACAAAAATCCCCTTATCTTGTGTCTAGAATGTCTTCATACTCGAATAAGATTCCTATTTAATTAATATAAATTTATTATACATATTATAAATAATCAAATTCTTATATCAAAAAACACATGTGGTATTATTATTACCTTATATTACCCACTTGTTAATGATCTTTTTTTATGGTTTAACTTCAGGTAATATTCGATTTATTCTTCGCATGTGTCTTAATTTTTCATATTGTTGGTACTTATACATTATCAGGATTGTAGAATTCAAATATTTAAATAAATATAATTTATATATAGAATATTTATATTATAATAATATATATGAAAAATAAGTATGAAGTGGAATGCACCGCTCATGGAGATGGGAAGTCGTACGTATGCAAGAACGATGTTTCCCTTTTAATTGTTGTATTGACAGAAAGTATGTATATGAAATATGTATATATATATCATTATTAAAGTAACATTATAATATCATATATATCATATAGGTTCACTAAACCCATCCTTAATACATTCCATGGGGTGTGTAAACTAATCACATCTCTTTAAGGGGGAGGTAGTCCACACTTCCTCAAACGAGATTATCGTATTAACACCAAATGGAAAGTAAAAGGGTATGTGTTGTCAAAAGGAATCCAGAAGACTAAAGGAATAATAAATATTATATATAACATATATATATATATATATAGATTTTACATCATAATTTCCACCTCGATTGGTGGTAATGGAAAAATGAACAATCATCGTTTCTCAAGGCAGTAGTTCACCATACATAGAAATAATATGTTCGATATCCATTATATGAAGGTGTTTGTAAGTGTAAGTCAGAACATTTTCATAAAAAAATACTAGTATTTTGAGGATACTATTTTTGTCCTAAAATAATGTAATAAATAGAGGTAAAAGGGTGTATAAATAAAATAATGGAAAAGAGCTTGAGAGAAGACATTACCTCTAAATCGGGTAACTTCTTTTGGTTTGTGCCAAAAGGTACTATTTGAGTTTCTTTATGACCAAGGAAATTATTCTAAGTGTAAGGGAGGGATGTGGGAAGGATAAATGGCCATGTTTTGGCCGATTCAAAAAGGGTTTAGAGGGGTGAATAAAAGAGAAGTAGAGATTTTCTTTTGTAAGAGGGAGGAGGGGAATTATTGGAAACTCCCAAACTCTTAATTTATTATAAAATTATTTTCAATTTAAAATAGCTAAAAAGTGTGTAATTTTAAGGATAATATGAATATGGGTCGAAATACCCCCATAGGATAAATTTTAGAAACTTTTAGGTCAATATTTTTACGTTTTTATTTTCCTTTAACCCTTAGTTAAATAATTTAACCTTTTCTGTGACAACATGTTTTTTACACTATAAGGTTAATATATTTATAATAAAATGTAAAAAGAACCCAAATTGGATCATTTATGAAATATTTGATATTATAATATATATTTTTCCTAACAATTTATTTTTAATAATTTTATAACATTTATTAAAATACTATTTTTTTTAAAATCATGTTTATGTTAATTCTGAAACTATTTATTATTTGACTTTTTATGAAATACTAACAACTTCACTCCACAAAACAAAATACATTAAAAACAACTCTATGTGTAGGTATAAAACTTAGAATAATACTATTATATTGATTATACGTTTGTTTCATAAAATAATGTAATAAAGAGATTGTACGGGTTGGAGAAGGAAAATAAAGGAAAGGAGCTTGAGAGAATATGTTAACTCTACAATGGGAAACTCCTTTTGATTTTGGCTAGAAGGATTCTGTGAGTTTTCTTTGTCCCAAGGGAAATATTATAAGAGGAATTGAGATATTTTGGGAGGATAAATGGAAGGATTTGGGACTATAGAAAATGATTTATAGGTGTGAATAAAAGAGAAAAAGAGGTTCCCTTTTATAATAGGGAGGAGGGGCACTCTTGGAAACCCCAAAAATTTTAATTTATTAAAAACATTTTATGTATTTAAAATAGATCCAAAGTGTATTATTTAAGGGATAAGATGAGTATGGGTCAATACTATCTCAAAAAATTAATTTTAGACATGTTTAGCTCACAATATTAACCTTTGCTTTAGGCTTTAACCCTTAGTTAAATAATTTGACATTTTCTATGATAACTTGTGTTTCACACTATAAGGTTTATATATTTACTATAAAATTCCAAAGAGACCCAAATTGGATAATATATGACCTATTTGACACTATAATATTTTTTTGGATGAACCTTATATTTTTATTAATTTTATAACATCTAATAAAATACTATTTATTTGAAAATCACAATTTTTTTCAATTTTGACACTATTTATTACCTGAATTTAAATAAAATATTACCAACTTGATTCAATAAAAAAAGATACATTAACTAATATATAACTTTTCATATTCGTAAAAAAAAACATGTATGGAATAAAATAGCTCAAATGATTTTTTTTAATATTACTATTTTTATTTATTTGATTCTTCCTTTAATAAATCTAATACTACAATGTCATTGTATCACAATTAAATTGAATTATTTAATATCTATAAGTTATAAATAAATTATAATGATGTAGATAAATTTATTATACTTATAATTAATATTTTTACTTGAATTTATCGTATGTATAAATCTATATTAAAAATGATTTAGTTATTAAATGTTAAATATTAAAATTTTAACTCTTTTAAAAAAATATATAATAAATTACTTAATCTAAAAAAAGTTGATTAAAAAAGATAAATTTTTTACTAAATTAATATTTGGTTCAAAAAAACTTATCCAATGAAATTAGGCCATTTTAGGCTAATTTTATATTATAATAATATTATTTTTACATTTAATTAGCTTATTTACCTTTAACCGCGGAAAATAAAATTCAAATGTTACATTTCTCCAAATAATTATTTGATCCTATTAGAGAACATTTTCATACTGATTAAAACCATGTATGAACATTTTTCAAAATTCAATTCATAAATGTGATAAAATTATGTTTACTGCTAATCCAGCAAATCTGGTTAGAAGGCAGGTAAAAGATACGTTCACAAGATCAATATTTTTTTATAACTTATTATATTATAAAAAATATTCCAAAGGAATATATTAGATAAATATATTTATTGTTTATATATTGTGAAATTAAAATATATTTAACGTAAAAAATTATTATTTAAATGAAAAAGTCATTTAATAAATATTATCCAGTTCTTTTAACTATTCATCAAAAATTGAAAGTTTTTAGAAAAATACCATTAATTAACCCAAATATAATTGTGATATTATAAATTCAAAAAAATGTTTATTTTATCAAAATAAATTTATATGAGTGTCTAAAACTAATTTAACTTTTATTCATAAAAGGACATGAAAATCACTTAATTTGAGAAACTAGTTGTTTTATACATATAAAGACTGAACTAGAAATCATATTTTTCATTATTAGAACCATTATAACTAATAATAAAAAATTATTTATTACTATTTATATCACAAGTTAAAATACTAGGTTATAACTATCTTATTTAAATAATTATAATAGTAAAGTATTGTTTTAGAAAAACTGAGTGTTGCGTGTAACACCAGCCAAGTCAGTGTAGTGTGTAGTGAAAGCTTATCTTGTTGTTGAATATAACATAATCCAAACATTGTTATTTTATTTAATAAAAAAAATATATATTCTTTTTTTCATGAATTTTTAATTTCAAAAGAATAAATTAATTTGAAAAAATAAATTCATAAAATCTCAGGTTGTTACAATCTATAACACTTAAAATGAATTTTTCCCTTGAAATTCTTCTGGGTTATCAATGGTTTAATAAATGAATGTTTCATTCATAGAATCCCACAATCTAAAAAGGAATACTAATGCTTCATTCTAAAAATTAATGTTAGAAACATAGCGGTTACTCAAAGTAACTCGTCACTGGGATTCCACATAGGAGAACATAGGTGGTAATTGAAAAAATGGAAATTGAAGAAAAATTGAACTATCAAGTTTTAATTAAGAATAATAGAGAACATTTTTAGGACAAAGTTAACAATAAAATTCCATAAATATTCAATGATCTAAAGAACCATATGATTCATTAGATAAAAAAGTTCTATGATATCATTTTTGGTTTTTAAGATCCTTTTTCCAAAAGTTCAAGAACATAAGAAGAAATAATTACATTATTTTAGTATAATATCACCATTGGAATTACCTTGAAAAATTTCCACTTAATATCTTATTCAATTGAATGGAGTTGAATTTTTCATTCCTAAAGTGTCAGCGGATCATGAAATCCATCAATAAAATGATTGATTGTTCCATTTATCTTTATCAAAACAAAAAGGATAGCACAAGTAATAAAATATTCATAAGTAAACCTATGATGAGATTATAATTTAATCTCACAAACTTATCTAAAGTTTAAATTAAAATATCCATAAATGGATAAGGTCAAAATCCTTCTAAAATATGAAATTCCAAAAATTTAGAATGATGTCCACTGAATCAGCTTAACATTTATCTCCCATATATCAAAAGGTAGTTCTTGGTTTTCACATTCCAAACATGTGAGCACCATCATTATGTTTTATTTTGATTCATGGTAATAAACTTAATTACCATATTCTTATTGGAAAAATGCACGATTCTTTACTATTAACTACAAAAGATGTTGACTTCATCCATGATAGCATTACCCATATGTCAAAAAATGTTTAATCAGTTCCATGGTAACTAGTATCCTACAATTTACTTATTCATATATAAATTATCTTTATCAAAATATCTTTATCTCAACATCATTTTCATATTAAGGTTCATCCTTCCTTTAATAATCTGTTTTCCAAAAATATCTACTCAATACATAAATCACATTTCATAGTTTCCAATAGAATTCAAAATTTTTTCTTAAATCCTTATATAGAAACAACAGTGGACTAATCCATAGATGTTTCATTATTCTTTAATACCATAAAAGTACTTATACAACATTTTTATTTAATTCTAATACATAAAAACTTTGATTACTTAATCCTCAATAATTTAACTAGGATACCTCATCCTATTACATAATACCTATTTTTACAATCAAAACATATTCTTGTTCCTCTAATACATTCACTGAGGTGATTATTTCAACATTATTGACATAAAGAAAACTGAATCTTCTCTCCTCCATGGTATCCATTACTAGAACTCTTAGAGATCTCATTTGTTCTCTTCCTTGGAAAGTCTGAGAGTTGGTTGAGGTATATATTTTTAAGCATGTGCCTTGAAAACTAGTTTGCAATGATCAAAACATCATTCAATCTATTGATAATCCTATTTTAGATTCTCATCAATATATTGTACATTATAATCAAAGTTAATCCAGTTCTTTATGGTTCCACCCATTATCTAAAACCAAGAAGAATTGAGTAAGAAATGATTGTCATAGAGAGGAATCACATAAGCATAAAACAACTTATATGATGTTTAAATTACCAATCCTCTCTTAAAATATAATTCCTTAAGTTTATCACAAGTTATTCATAACCAAGTCCTATTAAAATTCTTCATGATGGTCGTTAAGAGTTTGTGAATACCCAAACCATACCCCATGAGAGTGTCAAACCTAGTATTCAATAAGGCCTATTTTTTGTGTACTAGATTACACCAAGTCAGGCCTGAAACAACTTTTCTGAGTTGTTATGACTAGGTTCATATATTCTAGAGCCACATCCATGTGTACTATCAAGACATGGATGTATTACTGGGAAACCTCTCACTCTATCATTTACCCAAATTCCAAGAATATTTCATAAATATTGAATCATACATATACATATCCTTAGAGACATACCTAGACATATCCTCAGAAATATACTTAGGGATCTTCCTAAGGTTTTCTCAATATATTTTATAAATTTTGACTAAAAAATTCCTCTAATACAAACTATGGAGAACCCAACTTAATATACATGGATATTACATCCTTTTAGTTGAATATTTAGTACATTACCATAATAAATGTCTGAAGACCATAATAGTTTAGTGTATTTGGAAACAACGAAACAAAATATTCTATCCCAATGAAAGATCTCCAATATATCCTATGAGGATATCCAAATTTAGTACTTCTACCTCAAACATTTCATCATAACCCCAAGAAAGGAAAAATAATAAAGGGTGAGCTCACCTTCCCAGTAAGAGTAAAAAAGGGTGACATGTAAACACAAACATGAGCATAAAGGGTATGATAATAAGATTATTACAATATAAGATCATACCCTCGATATCAATGGTAAACTTGAGTCATGTGTAAATCAATAACATAATACATAAGATCATAAAATTGATATAAGGCATGAAATTGTTTTATACACATCAACTTGTAACTTTGTGAACATGTATAAATAGTAACAGGTTCACTCATTAGGGACATGAAATCAGAACCTTGAAAAAAAATATGGTCATGAAAACTAGGTACATGCATATAATTATAGACATGAAATCTATGTCCAGACATAGAATTTTGGACATGAAAACCAAGCCCACACATAGAATTATGGACAAGAAAACCAGGTCCACACCTAGAATTGTGAACATGAAATCTAGTTTATTTATAACATATATACCTCATGAGTTTTCCATCATTACCCAATTCATTTGAGAGATATATAAGTCCCACCCTTATCATAATGAAATCATATATACCTATGACCCAATATCATTAAAAACAACAACATAACCCATGAAATAAAATTGGTATCATAAACATGTATACATATCATAAACTATTGAAATAGGTACAAGTTTAACAATCATTTCATCAAAATAATTAACATGATAAGAAGTATATTTCTTAAGCATCATGACATCAAAACATAAACCATTTAGAGAAAGAATATAAATGGTATTCATGAACCATAACAAAGTATGTCATCATAGGTTGGGAAGGATTTTGAAAGATCACTTGGAATATGAATTTTCATTAAAAATAAAATTTTAAAATATAAAAAATTTTCAAAACCATTTTCATTGAAACCATGTTGAACACATATAAAATAATCATGAATATCATTTAATATAGTTCTTTATGAAAATGTCCTTTCTTTTCTGAAATGGTTTTCTTTTCCTAAAATGTTGTGTAATTTTATAAGAAAACATTATTTTGAAACTAAACATGTAATCTTGTAGGGTAATGTTCTAGTAAATAAGGCGTTATGAATGAATAGAAATCCATTCCTTCCGTATAAGTTAAAATAAAACATTATTCTTATACTTTTATCGGAAAATTCCCAAAAGTTCTTATTTTGAAAAAAAAGAAATATTCCTTTAAAAACATGCAGTATAAATTAAAAAATATATAAAAATGACATTATCATACTTAGGAGAATAATAAAAACATTTTATGAAAACATTTTAAGAGTACATGGTCCCAAGAAAAATATTACCCAATAGAAACTTAAAATGAAACAATCCCAAATATGGAAGAGATTGTGAAATAACTTTATAATCAATAGAAGCATATGGACCATGTAATCAAATAAGAATATAAAAATATCATAATCTATTAGAAAATACTCACAAAATACATTCATGGGTAGTATATACACCTTGTAGGATAAACATGTAGTGTATGAGGCTCGTGTCTCACATAAATAAAGCTGGGACAAAAATCCCTTTACCCTGTGTCTTGAATCTCTTCATACTCATACAAGATTCCCATATAATAAATATAATTTTGTTATAAATACTTTTATAAATCATGTTCTTATATCTAAAACCACATGTGTTTTTAATATGACCTTATATTACCTGCTTGTTAATTATCTTTTGTTAAGGTCTCCCTCCAGGTAATATTCGATTTGTTCTTCACATGTGACTTAATTTGTCATATCGTTGGTCCTTATATTTATATCAGGATTAAAGAATTAAAATCATGATATAAATATCATTTATATCTAGTATAGTTATATTTCAAAAATATATATCATTAATAATTATGAAATGGAATACATTGCTCAAGGATATGGGAAGTCGTATGTACACAAGAACGTTGTTTCCATTTTAATTGTTGTACTCAAAGAAAGTATGTAAATGACATGTCTATATATACGTATATATTTATATAAAAATTTTAAATTAGTATTATTATATCATATATATCATACCTATTCACTAAACCCATCATTGATACATTATATGTGTTCTATGAACGAATCCCATCACTTTGAGGGGGCGGTACTCCACACTACCTTACATGATATAATCATATTAACACCAAATGTAAATTAAAAATTTATGTTTTGTAAAAAAAATATTAAAGTAATAATAAATATTATTTATAATATATATATATATATATATATTGAGATATTTTCCATCATATTGGCTAACTGATTGGTGGTAATGGAAAAAATGAACAATTATAGTTTTGTGAGGTAGGAGTTCACCATACACAGAAACAATATGTTTGATATCTATTATATGGAGGTGTGTGTAAGTGTTAGTCAAAAACATAGCATAAAAAATAATGTTATATTTAGGATATTGGTTTTGTCATAAAATAATGGATCAAATATAGTGTAGGTGGGGGATAAGGAAAATAAAGGAAATGATCCTGAGATAAGACATTACCTCTAAATCGAGTAACTCCTTTTGGTTTATGAAAAAAGACTTCTTGAGATTCTTTACGACCAAGGGAATTATTATAGGAGAAAGTTAGGGAAATTTTGAGGTGAAATGGGTAGGGGTCGTCTGATCCAAAAGGATTTAGATGTGCGAATAAAAGAAAGGTGAGGATCCCTTTTATAAGAGGGAGGAGGGAACTTTTTGAAACTCCAAAACTATTATTTTATTATAAAATTATTTTTGACTTAAAATAGATCCAAATTGTTTTATATAAAGGATAATAGGATTATGGGTATAAATAATCTCAACCAATTAATTTTAGACATGTTTAGGTCACAATATTATCCTTAGTTTTGGCTTTAACCCTTAGTTAAATAATTTATCCTTTTTTGTGAAAACATGTTTATTTACACTATATGGTTAATATAGTTACTAAAAAAATGAAAAAAACCCTAATTGGATCATTTATGACATATTTTATACTTTACTAGTTATTTTTACAAATATAATATTTTTATAAATTTTATAAAATTTAATAAAATACTATTTATTTTAAAATCACGTTTATGTCAATTTTGAAACTATTTAATACTTGACTTTTTATAAAATCATTACAACTTGATTATATAAAAAATATACATTAAATCATCTCTAACATGTCATAGTCATCAAAATAATTAATGTATGGAATTAAATAACCCAAATGATATTTGTTTTAATATTATTAATATCATTTATTTCATTCTTCTTTTAATAAATCTATTACTACATCATCATTTTGTCATAATTAAATTAAATTATTTTATGTATAAAAATTATAAATAAATTATCCGGATATAGATATATTTATTTTATTTCTAATTAATATTTATAGTCTTATTTATCTTATGTATAACCATATATGAAAAATTATTTTCTTATAAAATTTTGATTACGAGACATAATTATTTTTTAAATAGAATATAATAAATGTCTTAATCAAACACTAGTTTCTTAAAAAAATCATATTCTTTTAATAAGGTTGCTTTGGGTTAAAACACACTTATAAAATGAAATTATAACACATGTTGGGATAATTTTATATTATAGTAATATTATTTTTACCTTTAATTACCTTATTTACCTTTAACCATGGTTAATAAAATTTAAAAAGTTAATATTCAAAAAAAAAATTCAATCCTATTAGACCCCATTTTTATTACTAATTACAACCATGTATGTATTTTTTTGAAAATTCAATTGATAAAAGAGGTATAATTATGTTTACTGCTAATCTCACAAATGTGTCTAGATGCCGGGAAAAAGAGACGTTCAAAAGTAAAATAATTTTTTATATCTAATTATATTATAAAAATGAATCCAAATACCAAAATTAGAATAATATATTTATTAGTTATCTATTGTGACTTTAAAATCAATTTATTTTAAAAATAATTATTTAAATAAAAATGTTAGTTTTTAACAACTATGCCTTATTTTCACTATTCATCAAAAATTGATTCTTTTCAGAAGAGTTACATAAAATTTCCCTAAGATAATTTTGATATTAAAATTTTTAAAATAATTTATATTTTATCAAAATATATTTCTATGACTGTCTAAAATTAATTTAATTATTTTTCATAGAAGGACATAAAAATCAGTTCATTTGAGAAAATAATTGTTTCCAACATATAAAGGATTTACAAGAAATTATATTTTTCTTTATAAAATACAATGTTAATAAAATATAAAAATTATTTATTATTATTAATATCAAAATTTTATCTTCTAGGTTATAACTATATTATTTAAATAACTATAATAGTAAAGTATTGTTTTAGAGAAACTTAGTGTTGTGTGTAACATATGCCAAGTCGGTGTTGCGTGTAGTGAAAGCTTCCCTTATTGTCGTATATAACATAATACAAAAATTGTGATTTTCTTAATAAAAAAATATATTTAGTGTTTCATGAAGTGGAAATATCGAAATATTAAATTAATTTGAAAAAATATATTTATAAAATCTTAGGGTCTTACACATTCATCGGTGTGCGAAATTGATCATATAACATAAGAATTTCATTCAAAAAATTTAACCATGTTATTAAGGATTATAAGTTAAATAAATTTTAATTTAAAATAATTTAATAATAGGTACCACTAGGTGAATACCCTAGAGTAGAAATAAATATGGGTTATCACTGAAAAAAACAAATTGCATGGAAAATCACATTATAATTTCTGCAGCAAAATAGGTGTACATAAAGATTTACAGAAGTAGTGAATGAGATATAAATGGGACTCTAATTGATTTGGAATAATAATGATAGTATTAGGGATGAATAAAAACATATTCCAACCTAAACCATTGGAAATAAAAAAGGCATACTTAAAGAAGGTTATTAAATAAAAATGAGTAGATGATCTATTTCTTTTAGTGGTTTCTTATGAATGCTTGAGATGAGATTATTTAGAGAATTTGGAAACCATATGAGGGTTATAGAGAGTTAAATAAAGTGTAAATTATTGAACCATGTGTTTTTAGAGATTATTAATGGGTCCTTGGGTGGGTTTATTTATAAAACTATAGGATAATTGTTTATTAAATTCAAAAACTTGATTTTAGACAATATATGTTAATGTAATAAAATACAAAAATCATACAATGGGTATTACTGTAAAGACCCATAAAATTCAAGGGAAATGTTTTTCTTAATTTTCTTTAGAATTTTACAAGAGCACGGTTTCAGACGGCACCTGATTCCGAGGCCCGGAGTGCCCGGAATTAATTTCTGAAGTTTGGCTCGGGTATGTTCAGTGAACGAACGAGCGGGTTTTCCTAACTTTTGATCCAGTGCTCGGAATTGAAATCCGAGGGCACCGATGAACTCGCAGTACCGATATTCGCTTAAAGAGACCTTTTCGGAAGTTGCGTTTGTTGCGGGTTGAAAGTTAGTTTTGGGGTTTTAGTTTGAGTTAAATAAAATTTGTGAAGAACAAATTTTATTTTAACTTGTTAAATCCTACCAAAGGGGGTTGGAAGTGGGACCCATATCCACTTAACCTCCCTTGGGAGGATTAAGTGTGGTGGGACCCACACGAACCTAAACCTCTCAACTTCCCCCTTAAACTCCCCTCTCTCCCTCTTAAATGTTTGTAAACTTAACATCTAATTAATTACACATGACATGTTAATTAATTAAGTGTTATGTTTTGAAATTTGAAGTTTTGAATTCCTTGGCTTGGTAAATAAAATAAGGAGGGACCTTATTTTATTTTGTTAGCCAACTTGTGTGGATTTCGTTTTGAGAGCTTCTCCTCCATCTTCTTCATCTTGACGAAGAACGCTCATCTTGACGAAGAATGCTCAAGCTCCGACGAAGAACGCCGCTCCGCTCTTCTTCGTCTTCCATGCCACCGAGAGGGAACGCCGCTTCCTCCTCGGATTTCCCTTCGTCAACATAAGAGGTTTCGCCAACGACGTGTCACATCGGACACATCTCTTCGTCAACAGAATTGACGAACGGCTACCGCGACGCCCGACCTTCGCGACGTCGTCTTCCGCGGAACGTTGACAATCTTCGAACCTTATACCAAGGTAGGGGTTGTTGTTTACTGTTTAATTATTCTATTCTTAATCATGAATTTAGCAAGTCTAACGTGTGGCTTTGAAATATTTTAAGTTGCGTTATTGCTTAACATGAGGGGGCCGGACCGCATGAACACGGCCGAACCCCCTCCATCGTTCTTGTTGTATTTCTTGCGGGTGGATGAATCAAGGTGGCGTGGTGCCATCGCACCACGCGGATATTCGCCCAATCCTTATTACGCGACACCGTCGCGCCGCGCCATGAAAGAAACATCAAGAACGCGACGCTGTCGCGCCGCGTTGAAGAAATCGAGGTGCGGCGGAGGGGCGCGGTGCCGTCGCACCGCGCCGGATGACGAAAACCGCGGCCGGATTCCGGGCCGCGGCGGAAGAGAAGACCGGCGGCCGGGCCGCCGGCGTCGGAAGCCGAAGGGGGGACCGGAATTTCCGGTCCCGTTGGAGAAAACCGGCCGGCCAGCTGGCCGGCCGGATGGCATTAAACCGGGGGAATTAATCCCCCGGCCAACACACAAACCCCCCCCTCATTATGAGGTGGGCGGTTCTTTGAAGGGAGGGGGGCAGCCGGCCCCCCGGTTCCGCACAAACAGGCCCCCACGTGGGGGGGGGGGCGTTTTTAAAAAAATAAAGGGGCGCGGCATATAGCCGCGCCGCCCCTTCAATCAAGCCCCCCACGTAGGGGGGTGGTTTTTACAAACAGGCGCGGCTGATTGCCGCGCCGCCCTCCAAGAAAGCGGGGGATTTTCCCCCCGCATGCCGACCTCGTGCGGTGCCAGGCCGCCGCGGCCGCCGCGCCGCCGGCCGGCCGGGCCGACCCAGGGGGGGGTCGGGCCGGGTCGGCCCGGACCCGGACCCCCCCCCCCCCGTTTCGAACCAGTCTCGGTCTTTTGGCCTTATCTTGAGCCTCGGACCTCCGAATGACGAACCGTCTGCGGAAACGCGATCCTTGGATCGAGACGGTCGTTTCGGTATATTTAACTCAAGGTTTCGGATTACTTTGAGTTCGTCCGGGTTGGTTCGTTCACGAAACCAACCGGGCCTTCGGAGCGGAAACCCTCATATCTTGAGCTACGGACGTCCGATTGACGTGCCGTCAGCTGTGTTGTGTTCCTCTTAGTGAGACGGATCTTTTGGCATACTCCACCTGAGGTTTGGATGCAGGTGGAGTACGGTCGGGTTGGTTTTGCCTTAAAAACCAACCGGGCCCCGGAGACGAAAATGCCAATAACTCTCAGACCGGGCGTCCGATCGACGCGCCGTCTATTGCGTTGAGTTCCTGTTGACGATACGGAACTTTTGGATACATCAACTCTGGTCTTTGTGACAGTTGATGTATCAGCCTCTCGGCTCGTGGAGTGGATCCTCCGAACGAACTTGCTGTGTGCGGGAACCCTAGTGCTGGCTGCGACTGTTACTGTGACTACTACTGCTACGACAGCTACTGTGACTGCGACGACGACAGTACAGAGATCCTGTGTGGATTCGACGACGACGACTTCAGCACTCAGCGATCCTACGTGGATAAGTGCTACAGGTCCTGTGTGGGCCCGATCCTGTGTGGGTCCGATCCTGTGTGGGTCCTTGCGCTCAGCGGTCCTGTGTGAACCAGCGCCTACAGGTCCTGTGTGGGCCCGATCCTGTGTGGGTCTTTGCGGGGGTTAGTTACCTATCGATCCTTCGTGGGTCCGACGACTTAGATGGATCAGTGATCATCTTTATCGTCCTTTGAAGAATTATACCTGTGTGAGCTGAATCCTGTTGCTTTCCTGTGTGGATTGTGTTGTGCAATCCTATGTGGATTACGTTTTTCTTTCCTGTGTGGAATACGTTTACTTTCCTGTGTGGACTGAGTTGTACTTGGGCTCGGAGGTTGGAGCGTATTTGAATTGATGACTTAGGTATATGTATGGGCATATACCTAAGCAGTGTCGGTTATTACTTCGTGATTGTTACTTTTCTTCGTGGTTTATCCTTTGTGGATTTGAGAGACCTTCAGGGGTCTCGGGGTCCCTACTGAGTAGCTTATACTCACCCTTGCACGGGCTTTGCCCGCACTACGTTGTGTTGGTTGCAGACGACGGACAACATTGACCTTAGCTGGGGCTTGCAGAGCGGGACGGTACCCGGAGGTGGACCATTGGGTGGGACGTGCTCGGAGCGGACGACGGGACCCGTGGAGCAGAGGAGCTATCTGTACCCACCCTTCAGGTGGGATTTCCAGTGGACAGCTCGGAGTAGCGGCTTTTACTTTTCAGTTGCTGTTTTCCCTTTCGAGTTGTACTTTACTTTCAGTTTGGGTTTGTATTCTGGCCCATTTACTTTTCCGCACTTCAGTTGTACTCTGCTTTTGTTTAGTGTTTACTTTCCGCTTGCTTACTCTGTGGTGTTTGTTTACTTTTCAAAGGCAATGCCTTCCCTTTTTACTAGGATTTACGCCTTGGTGCTAGTCGCCAGCCCCTGGCCTATGGAAGGAGGGCTTGGGGTAGTCACGGCACGGACCCCGAGGGCGGGTCGTGACAAATTGGTATCAGAGGAGTTCGGTTCTACCGCGAACTCTGATCTTTTCTATGTGAAGCAATAATGTTTAGCGTATTGAGTGTGGTTATCAGTCCAGGGAGTCCAGTGTTGGTGCGGCGGCCGACGTATCCGTACACCAGGACCCTGACCTCTGATTTCCGACTTAATGCACAAAAACATTGATTGCGTGTGTGTTTCAAAGTTTTCTTTGTGATTACTTATATCAGCTCACCAGGTATACTGTTCTGACCGTGGCGCACTTGTTTCCTTTTCAGGATGGCCCCACGACGGCAGCCAGCTAGGGTTCCGAGAGTCGAGCGTGACAACAGCCCACCGAGCGACGAGGCCTCGGTACAGGGCCCTTTGCCAGTAGTGGCACCGGCGGTAGCTCTACCCGCCGAGCCCCCGATGCTTCCAGCAGCAGCCGCTGACGATGCACGTCGCCTCAGCGCACTGCATGAGTTTCAGCGCCAGCGACCGCCCAGGTTTCACGGGGAGACGGATCCCCAGGCAGCAGAGGACTGGCTGGAGGCAGTGGTTCGAGTGTTTAGGCTAGTGAGGACACCAGCAGACCTCATGGTGATCCTCGCTGCGAGCCTACTACACGCAGCAGCAGGCCGATGGTGGAGCTTGATGCTCCAGGTGCACGATGAGGCATCTCTACTTTGGACGGACTTTGAGAGCCTCTTCCGCTCGGAGTTCGTCCCAGCCACCCTTCGTGCGGTGCGTATCCAGGAGCTTCTACAGCTGCGGCAGGGCAGCATGACGGTCGCTCAGTACTCGGCGAGATTTACCGATCTCTCGCGCTACTCAACCGACATGGTATGGGACCCATTCTTCCGGGCCCGGACCTTCGAGCAGGGTTTGAGACACGAGATCAGGGCATCGCTGATCTCCCTCAGCATACCGACTCAGACAGGAGTACTAGAGCGGGCCCTTCTGATCGAGAGCTTCCTTGCTGAGTCTACACCAGCACAGAGACCCACCGCAGGGCGGCACGTGGCAGAGTCATCTGCAGCAGGCAGTCGACGGATGACTCAGGGGTCCAGACAGACCAGACTTTCAGGCAGACGTTCTCAGGGCACTGGCTCAGCAGTGCAGGGCACACAGCGCGAAGCCAGTCTTACGAGAGGCAGACAGTGCTACTCGTGCGGCGGGCAGGGCCACATGGCTCGTGACTGCCCGACCCGTCATGCCGAGGAGCAGCAGACAGTTGATGGACCACCGAGGCAGAGGCAGAGGGTCGACCGTGGCGGTCCGCAGGGAGGAGGCAGACGAGGCAGAGGAGCTGGACGAGCAGCCGGTGGTGGGCGACGCTTTGAGGCTCTGCCACCACCACCACCAGGAGGTCCACCCCGACCACAGGGAGCTGGCGGGCAGCGACATGCACAGCTCCAGGCAGCAGAGGCCTACGACCACGGCGCACCCGAGATGTTTCGAGGTACTATCTGTGTCTATTCTACCCTTGCTGCAGTTATTATAGACACAGGAGCGAGTCACTCTTTCATAGCCGCTGCCCTTGTTCGGAGCTCGGAGATTCCGACAGAGCCGTTGGCTCGATCCTTAAGGCTAGAGACTCCTACGGGAGCAGACTCGACGATTACGCACTGGTGCCGGCAGTGTGAGCTTACTCTAGGAGGCGAGAGCTTCGGCTGGGATCTTCTTGTAGCAGCGTCGAGGCCTTACGACGTCATCTTGGGCATGGATTGGCTATCTACGGTCCATGCACAGATTGACTGTTTTAGGCGCAAGGTGCGATGTGTACGCACCGACGGGAGCAGGTTCACCTTCACCGGCGAGAAGGGAGCCTTAGCAGCACAGGATGGACTTCCGCGGAGGAGAGGACATCCCATCACTCATCAGTTGGCTAGCCTCATCCTTGGAGCAGTTGACGTGTGGAGACCTGGTTTTCCTGCAGTGGTGGATCAGTTTGCGGACATTTTTCCCGACGACGTTCCAGGGCTACCTCCTCGCAGAGAGGTAGACTTTTATATTGACTTGTACCCCGGGACAGCCCCGATATCCACTCCAGCATATCGGATGACCCCCGATGATCTTCGAGAGCTACAGGTACAGTTGGAGGACTTACAGGGCAAGGGGTTCATCCGACCCAGTGTTTCACCCTGGGCTTCCCCGATTTTGTTCGCCAAGAAGGTGGACGGGAGCTTGCGACTTTGTGTTGACTATCGTCGCCTGAACCAGGTGACAGTGAGGAACAAGTATCCGCTACCGAGGATTGATGACCTCTTTGATCAGCTCAAGGGAGCACGGTGGTTCTCGAAGATAGACCTCAGGTCAGGCTATCATCAGCTCAGAGTCAGAGACGAGGATGTGCAGAAGACGGCCTTCAGATGTCGGTATGGCCACTATGAGTTCTTGGTTATGCCTTTCGGTGTAACCAATGCTCCAGCAGTGTTCATGGCTCTCATGAACAGGATCTTTCAGCCATACCTCGATCGGTTTGTCGTTGTCTTCATCAACGACATTCTGATTTACTCTACGACAGAGGAGGAGCACGCCTATCACTTGCGAGTTATTCTAGACACACTCCGAGAGCACCAGCTTTATGGTAAGCTCTCGAAGTGCCAGTTCTGGATATGTGAGGTTCACTTCTTGGGACACGTTATCTCTGAGGCGGGAGTTGCAGTGGATCCCGCGAAGATTGAGGCTGTGTTAACTTGGGAGCCACCCAGGAGCGTGACCGAGGTTCGGAGTTTCTTGGGACTAGCTGGATACTATCGGAGATTCGTGTCAGACTTCTCTAGAGTTGCGGCACCACTCACAGCTTTGACAAAGAAGGGGAATCCCTTCGTGTGGTCAGACAGATGTCAGCAGAGCTTCCAGGAGCTGAGACAGAGGTTGACTAGCGCACCTATCCTGAGGTTGCCTGAGGAGGGAGTAGGGTACGTAGTCTACTGCGATGCATCAGGGACCGGACTCGGATGTGTTCTGATGCAGGAGCGGGCAGTGATCGCCTATGGATCACGTTAGTTGAGGCCGCATGAGCAGAACTACGCTACCCATGACCTGGAGTTAGCAGCAGTGGTCTTCGCTCTGAAGACATGGTGACACTATCTGATGGGCGAGCGCTTTACAGTCTTTTCCGATCATCAGAGTCTCAGGTATATCTTCTCTCAGAAGGACCTGAACCTGAGACAGCGGCGATGGCTCGAGTTCCTCCAGGACTATGACTTTGAGATAGTCTATACTCCTGGGAAGGGGAACGTAGTAGCCGATGCCCTCAGCAGGAGGACGGGCATTCAGCTACTTGAGGAGGCGACGGAGCAGCTAGCCTCTTTGCAGATATCCTTCGTGGATAGAGATGGAGCAGCCTTTCTTCAGTCTCTCACAGTCACTCCTCCACTACTGCAGCGAGTCAGGGAGGCACAGCGCGGGGACGCTGACTGTGAGACACGGCGTGCACAGATATCCTCAGGACAGGCACCAGATGGTTTCTCCCTTGGAGCAGAGCACGACATCCTTTTCAGAGGACGTACCATGGTACCAGTAGCTTTGCGAGAGGAAGTGCTGAGAGAGTTTCACACTTCTCCTTTGGCGGTACATCCTGGAGTGGCGAAGATGTACCAGGACCTCAGACGACAGCACTGGTGGCCGGGCATGAAGAAGGCTGTAGCAGAGTTCGTTTCTCGATGCCTTACCTGCCAGCAGGTGAAGGCAGAGCATCAGGTACCAGCAGGCTTGGTACAGCCCTTGGAGGTTCCAGAGTGGAAGTGGGACGGCATATCTATGGACTTCGTGACTGGACTTCCACGCACTTCCAGAGGTCACGACTCCATCTGGGTGATTGTTGACCGACTCACCAAGTCGGCACACTTCTTACCCATCAGAGAGCAGGGCTCAGTAGAGAGCTTGGGACGTCTCTACGTTCAGGAGATTGTGCGGCTCCATGGTGTACCATCATCTATCGTCTCCGATCGAGATGCCCGCTTTACTTCCCGGCTTTGAAAGGGGTTACAGGAGGCGTTCGGGACGCAGCTACATCTGAGCACAGCCTTTCACCCTCAGACGGATGGTCAGACGGAGAGGACCATTCAGACTCTCGAGGACATGCTCCGCGCATGTGTCCTCGACTTTGGTCGTAGCTGGGAGGACCACCTACCCTTGGTGGAGTTTGCGTACAACAACAGCTACCACTCCACCATCGGGATGGCACCGTACGAGGCGTTGTACGGCCGACCTTGTAGATCTCCTTTGTGGTGGACAGACCCCGGAGAGTCAGCACTGGTGGGACCGGAGATGGTCCAGGCCACGACAGAGAAGGTCCAGGTCATCCAGGAGCGGATGAGGACAGCTCAGAGCTGGCAGAAGTCATATGCTGACAGGAGGCGGAGGCCACTAGAGTTCGAGGATGGCGACCACGTCTTCTTGCGGGTCTCACCTCGACGTGGTATTCGGAGATTTGGCCGAGGCGACAAGTTATCTCCGCGCTTCATTGGACCCTTCCAGATTCTCAGCAGGATTGGTGAGGTGGCTTATCGCCTGGCTCTACCACCTCAGTTGCACCGGGTGCACGACGTCTTCCACGTATCCCAGCTGAGGAGATACGTGCACGACCCGACGCACATCATTGACCATGGGGAGCTTGACGTTGACGATGGGGCGACTTTTACGGAGGTCCCGGTGGAGATAGAGGATCGACAGTAGCGGGTCCTGTGTGGGCGATAAATTCCTCTTGTGCGCATCATATGGCAGCACGGGAATCTCCAGGAGAGCACATGGGAGCGGGAGGCTCAGATGCGTGCTCAGTACCCTCATTTGTTTCCCTAGTTTTTTATGTATCTTTACGGGGACGTAAAGCCCTGAGGTGGGAGTAATGTAAAGACCCGTAAAATTCAAGGGAAATTTTTTTCTTAATTTTCTTTAGAATTTTACAAGAGAGCGGTTTCAGACGGCACCTGATTCCGAGGCCCGGAGTGTCCGGAATTAATTTCTGAAGTTTGGCTCGGGTACGTTCAGTGAACGAACGAGCAGGTTTTCCTAACTTTTGATCCGGTGCTCGGAATTGAAATCCGAGGGCACCGATGAACTCGCAGCACCGATATTCGCTTAAAGAGACCTTTTCGGAAGTTGCGTTTGTTGCGGGTTGAAAGTTAGTTTTGGGGTTTTAGTTTGAGTTAAATAAAATTTCTGAAGAACAAATTTTATTTTAACTTGTTAAATCCTACCAAAGGGGTTTGGAAGTGGGACCCACATCCACTTAACCTCCCTTGGGAGGATTAAGTGTGGTGGGACCCACACGAACCTAAACCTCTCAACTTCCCCCTTAAACTCCCCTCTCTCCCTCTTAAATGTTTGTAAACTTAACATCTAATTAATTACACATGACATGTTAATTAATTAAGTGTTATGTTTTGAAATTTGAAGTTTTGAATTCCTTGGCTTGGTAAATAAAATAAGGAGGGACCTTATTTTATTTTGTAAGCCAACTTGTGTGGATTTCGTTTTGAGAGCTTCTCCTCCATCTTCTTCATCTTGACGAAGAACGCTCATCTTGACGAAGAACGCTCAAGCTCCGACGAAGAACGCCGCTTCGCTCTTCTTCGTCTTCCGTGCAACCGAGAGGGAATGCTGCTTCCTCCTCGTATTTCCCTTCGTCAACATAAGAGGTTTCGCCAACGACGTGTCACATCGGACACCTCTCTTCGTCAACGGAATTGACGAACGGCTACCGCGACGCCCGACCTCCGCGACGTCGTCTTCCGCGGAACGTTGACAATCTTCGAACCTTATACCAAGGTAGGGGTTGTTGTTTACTGTTTAATTATTCTATTCTTGATTATGAATTTATCAAGTCTAACGTGTGGCTTTGAAATATTTTAAGTTGCGTTATTGCTTAACGTGAGGGGGCCGGACCGCATGAACACGGCCGAACCCCCTCCATCGTTCTTGTTGTATTGCTTGCGGGTGGATGAATCAAGGTGGCGTGGTGCCGTCGCACCACGCGGATATTCTCCCAATCCTTATTACGCGACACCGTCGTGCCGCGCCATGAAAGAAACATCAAGAACGCGACGCCGTCGCGCCGCGTTGAAGAAATCAAGGTGCGGCGGAGGGGCGCGGTGCCGTCGCACCGCGCCGGATGACGAAAACCGCGGCCAGATTCCGGGCCGCGGCAGAAGAGAAGACCGGCGGCCGGGCCGCCGGCGTCGGAAGCCGAAGGGGGGACCGGAATTTCCGGTCCCGTTGGAGAAAACCGGCCGGCCAGCTGGCCGGCCGGATGGCATTAAACCGGGGGAATTAATCCCCCGACCAACACACAAAAACCCCCCTCATTATGAGGGGGGCTGTTCTTGGAAGGGAGGGGGGCAGCCGGCCCCCCGGTTCCGCACAAACAGGCCCCCCACGTGGGGGGGGGGGGCGTTTTTAAAAAAATAAAGGGGCGCAGCATATAGCCGCGCCGCCCCTTCAATCAAGCTTCCCACGTAGGGGGGCGGTTTTTACAAACAGGCGCGGATGATTGCCGCGCCGCCCTCCAATAAAGCGGGGGCTTTGCCCCCCGCATGCCGACCTCGTGCGGCGCCAGGCCGCCAGGCCGCCGCGGCCGCCGCGCCGCCGCGCCGCCGCGCCGCCGGCCGGCCAGGCCGACCCAGGGGGGGGTCGGGCCGGGTCGGCCCGGACCCGGACCCCCCCCCCGTTTCGAACCAGTCTCGGTCTTTTGGCCTTATCTTGAGCCTCGGACCTCCGAATGACGAACCGTCTGCGGAAACGCGATCCTTGGATCGAGGCGGTCGTTTCGGTATATTGCACTCAAGGTTTCGGATTACTTTGAGTTCGGCCGGGTTGGTTCGTTCACGAAACCAACCGGGCTTTCGGAGCGGAAACACTCATATCTTGAGCTACGGACGTCCGATTGACGTGCCGTCAGCTGTGTTGTGTTCCTCTTAGTGAGACAGATCTTTTGGCATACTCCGCCCGAGGTTTGGACGCAGGTGGAGTACGGTCGGGTTGGTTTTGCCTTAAAAACCAACCGGGCCCCGGAGACGAAAATGCCAATAACTCTCAGACCGGGCGTCCGATCGACGCGCCGTCTGTTGCGTTGAGTTCCTGTTGACGATACGGAACTTTTGGATACATCAACTCTGGTCTTTGTGACAGTTGATGTATCAGCCTCTCGGCTCGTGGAGCGGATCCTCCGAACGAGCTTGCTGTGTGCGGGAACCCTAGTGCTGGCTGCGACTGTTACTGTGACTACTACTGCTACGACAGCTACTGTGACTGCGACGACGACAGTACAAAGATCCTGTGAGGATTCGACGACGACGACTTCAGCACTCAGCGATCCTACGTGGATAAGTGCTACAGGTCCTGTGTGGGCCCGATCCTGTGTGGGTCCGATCCTGTGTGGGTCCTTGCGCTCAGCGGTCCTGTGTGAACCAGCGCCTACAGGTCCTGTGTGGGCCCGATCATGTGTGGGTCTTTGCGGGGGTTAGTTACCTATCGATCCTTCGTGGGTCCGACGACTTAGATGGATCAGTGATCATCTTTATCGTCCTTTGAAGAAGTATACCTGTGTGAGCTGAATCCTGTTGCTTTCCTGTGTGGATTGTGTTGTGCAGTCCTGTGTGGATTACGTTTTGCTTTCCTGTGTGGAATACGTTTACTTTCCTGTGTGGACTGAGTTGTACTTGGGCTCGGAGGTTGGAGCGTATTTGAATTGATGACTTAGGTATATGTATGGGCATATACCTAAGCAGTGTCGGTTATTACTTCGTGATTGTTACTTTTCTTCGTGGTTTATCCTTTGTGGATTTGAGAGACCTTCAGGGGTCTCGGGGTCCCTACTGAGTAGCTTATACTCACCCCTGCACGAGCTTTGCCCGCACTACGTTGTGTAGGTTGCAGACGACGGACAGCGTTGACCTTAGCTGGGGCTTGCAGAGCGGGACGGTACCCGGAGGTGGACCATTGGGTGGGACGTGCTCGGAGCGGACGGCGGGACCCGTGGAGCAGAGGAGCTATCTGTACCCACCCTTCAGGTGGGATTTCCAGTGGACAGCTCGGAGTAGCGGCTTTTACTTTTCAGTTGTTGTTTTCCCTTTCGAGTTGTACTTTACTTTCAGTTTGGGTTTGTATTCTGGCCCATTTACTTTTCCGCACTTCTGTTGTACTCTGCTTTTGTTTAGTGTTTACTTTCCTCTTGCTTACTCTGTGGTGTTTGTTTACTTTTCAAAGGCAATGCCTTCCCTTTTTACTGGGATTTACGCCTTGGTGCTAGTCGCCAGCCCCTGGCCTATGGAAGGCGGGCTTGGGGTAGTCACGGCACAGACCCCGAGGGCGGGTCGTGACAATTACCTAATTTCTTATAAATTTGAGTGTTTTTCATTCTTTATATGGGAAATAACCTAAATCATTAAAATAATATCCTTGGTTATGTCTAAGTGAGTAGTGATTTTAATGAATGGATTGTAAAACTATAAAATATAATATTGGGCTTCAAGGATTCATTAATGGTTTCTTAATTAATAAAATAACCTCATGATGAATTATTTTAAAGTAAAAAAAATTAATTATGTTTATTGATATTATTTATATTAATTATTAAATCACTTTGGGTGTTGTATAATTTCATAATACACAATGTATATTTATACTTTACTTACCTTTTTTCTGAAAAAATTAATTATCTCTAAAAATAATAATCAAATAATCATTTGGAAAATTTTGACATGATGATTTAAAAATAATATTGATTTTACTCATATATTTCTCTATTTATGATAATTTAATCTTTTAATTAATATCCCATATTAAATGGAAAGACATTGTTTTTTACAAAAGTAGTTTTCTGACCATTATAATTTTTTTCTTTATTAAATAATATTACAACTTATATTTAATAAATATTATTTTGTAATTATATTTTATTAAAATATATTTTTTTTAAAATTCTTGTATTCATTAAAATATATTTTATATATTAGAACTATAAATTTCCCAAAAATACAATTTTTTAATCATATCAAAATTTAATTTTGATCAAAATTATTGTCTAACAATTATAATGTAATAAAAGATAAATATAACAAATATTTTGTTAAAAATATATAAAAATTCATACTATTGGGATCTACATACATAACCCTTTATTAAGTAAATTCCCTAAAGGCATGGGTTGAGTTGGTGAGATCTTCATGATGTGGTTTGGAGAACAGGGTTTGAGTAATGATCATGCTGATATTGAAATTATACTATAAATGCTTTTAATTATTTTTCTACTATTGAATCTCATTTTGGGATGGTCATATGGAAATACCCTAGGTGATATCTCCCTTAGAAACTACAATAAATGGGCATAAAAGGGTATGGCCTACTGGTCGAGGCCATCGATTCCTTTTTTTGTGTCAAATGGAATTTATCGTAACCATTAATATATTTATCTAAATTCTCAGGATACATTGGATATGTTATCAGTGGTTATTGTTCATTATGTTATTTCAAATTTAAAGAAACATAAAATGGTAAAATATAACCAATTTAGTGAATTTATTTTTTATTACTTCATTTCTTAATAAGTCATATAATCATTTCATAAAATCTATTTTAATTTTCAATTTTTTAGTCATTAAAATTAACATAAATTTAGGTGGATAAGCGTACTTGATCAATCTAAAATTATTATAGAGAAATATTTAAGTTTAGAGATCCAAAGAGGGGATCTCTCTTTCTTCTAATAGATGGAGATGAAGGAAGACCAAGGGGGATACAAAATAGGACCCATAATATAATAAAAAAAAGTTCATATTATTAAAAAATGTATAAGGGTACATTACATTTTTACAATAGGTGTCAAAACAAAATTACCCCAATTTAGAGACTTTTTATAAATAATCTCACTGGGACATAGTGCAACATCCCTTTCCTAAGGTATTCTTCTGGAAATAAAAAATATTCATAAAATAACCATCTACTCAGTAGATTCACCAAAATCCCATGGAAAATCTATTGAGGAGTAGTGGTGGTTGTTATAAGATAACTTTATTTTTCTATTATGACACAAAAAATTATCGAATTAGGCTTCCATTAGAGTTTCCATATTTATATATCCACACACTCATTATGGTGCGATCCAACCACAAACACAAAAATGTTCTCATATGGATGGGGGGACATGATTAAGATTACTCATACGATGGTTCCACTTACCACCTAGAAATAAAAAATAATCTCAAACATTTCCTTTTACATTATGCACTGATCATTGTTTTTGTGTGGTTTTTTTCCAATAGCATAATTTCATTCACCAACTCCTAAGATCTCTCTATAGTTTTTTTACACTATACTATCACCACTGAACCATTGAACAAATTATTTAAAAAATGAATTAATCTTACATTACTTTATATTAATCCCAAAATTAAAATTTAAACATCCACCAAATAATGGAAAAAATGAGTAACCTTCTAACCCCGAAACACTAAAATCTAAAGATCGTTACATTACATATATATTAGATGGTGGTAATGTTTTTTTTGAAAATCTCATAAAATTCCATTGTGGTGTCCTATATAAAAAATTATCTTATATGTGATGGAACATAAGAGGAAACCAAATATAAATCAATTTATTAATATTGGAAGAAAGATATATATATGTTGAACAGGGATAAAACAAAAATAAACCATTATGATATAGTTTGTAAATTTGAATTTGTTAGATTAGATATGAGTTGTCAACCATAGAAGTTCTTTATCAAGATACTCAATGAAACATTTGAAAAAATTAATGAAAATAAAGTGAATATAATTCTATAAAAGTGTTCTAATTTGGATGAAATATGTGCAGAAAACGATTTTGATAAAAAAAATTAGGACCTCAATGTTCATCACAATAGAAAGACATTATTATTGAAATATTAAAATAAATTAGATTTTATATGGGTTCCCAAAAGTAAAAAACGAGTGCTAGAATTAAGAGACCAATGTCATTGTTCACTGGACTACTCCAATTGAAACACGATGAGTAAGATACTTTAAAAAAATTATAGATTAATATATTGTGGATTAAATTTTTTTATAAATATTTAAAAGTTTAGTTCGTTGATTAAATATCAAAATAAGAATCTTAATGAAATATATATTAATAAAAATTGGAGATCATTAATATATATATATTTATTATATAATCAATAGAAAGATATATGTTTCTAATAATAAACATGATCAACTTGGAAATTTGATCAAAAATAAAACAGTTTAGGTTTGTGAAGGATAATATTAAATTTAGTGAATTTATATTTATTATAAATTTTCACTAGTTTTGATACTTGATTTAATTTGGTTATTTTTTACTATAACAATTCAATGGGATTTAGGATTTACCAAACATACGTGAATTTATAATTCTTAATTGTAGTAATAAAAGTTGATTATTATATAGAATATCGTATTGGTTTTTAATATAGTGATGATGGAATAAATTTATATTATGTTAATAAAAAAATTATAGGTTAAAGAAATCCCCAAGATAATTTTATCGATTGGATTGGTACTTGATGAAATCTGATTTCAACAGTGTCTGTTTTGATCAAAATATATTTTTTAATATCCTAAAAAAATATCCAATACTAATAGGGGGTGGTAATTAGTTTTAAAACCTTCTATTCGTTACAAATAATTTCTTTTAAACTTATTAATTAATAATAGCTCAAACTCACTATTTACAGGCCGATATAAAAGAATTACCATATGTTAATCAATGGTTAATCCAAATGTGGGTGAAAATATCCCCGATGAATGGTGGTTGTTATTATATAAAACAAAATTATCTATTTTCATCAAAAAATTTATATTGGAATGGGAATATAAATCATCTTGATATATTTCTATCACAAACAAGTCAAAATAAAAACTAACTTTTTATAAGAAAAAAAATAAAGAAATATTCTTGTAGAAATATCCCCAAGGATTGTAAGTGTATCAAATGGAATAGACACGTAAGAAATTATTCCTATTTAGTATTTCAATTACCTCAGGTGGTAAATTTCATATTATTCAAATTAAAAAAATAACATCATGGTAGTTACTAAATATAAACTCCTCAAAAACTATCTCACTTCATTTAATAACATGGAAAAAATCAAATTTCTACAATAAATTTGATATCCCCAGGATCATCGATATCTTATAAAATATACTCCATTAAAGTCATAACAAAGTATGAAAATAATTTTCTTTTATGCTTAATCAACATCAATGCAATATTTTTTATTAAAATGAAAATATTATAAATGATAAAAAATGTTAAAATTATTATATATTGATTAAATTATATTCTTCCATAAAATTTTTAGATAAATATAACATATTTTTGGATATATGAATTTATTATATTATAATACATGTTCTATCATTGTTCTATTAAGGATAAAGTAAATGAATAGTGTTATAATAAACATTAATGATATTTTATAATAAAAAATAATTTATTGTATTATTAAAAATTTATGAAAATCATATCTTATTCCAAGTTAATATATAACAACTGAAAATTTCAAACATAGTCTAATAATGTGTCAATTTAATTTTTTAGTAACTATGAAGACCCCAAAAGTGTAAAAAGATACTATTTATTGTTGTGAAAAATTAAAATAGTAAAAGTAAATGACAATAGAGGTAAAGGAGAAGACATGTTTAAAACACGGTTATTTTTGTTTTGGATGTTTTTATTGAAATTATCATCCATTCAATCAATTATTTTTCAATTTTGGAGTCTCTTACTTTGAGATTCACTTCCCATTATTGAGTAGTTTTTGTTATTTACAAAAATATCACTCCTTCTCCCTTATAAAAGAGAAACTTTTATCCTCTTTCTTTCTCAAATAAAAATCATTTAGGTTCAACTGATCCTTTACAAAATAACTTCTTTACTACCATATACATGTCCTATAATCATTTTTTTATAAAAACATCTTTATAAGTATTTTAATATAAATCCAAAGTCTTTCTCAGATGTATATGTGTCGTTCATAACCTCATGTCTTGTTTGATTTATTATTCCTCCTCCATATAACATTATTCAATACTTATTATATAATAAAATCAATAACTCTTATATACTTATATTTCATTATGTTAATGTAATAACCTACATAATACTCATCTTCAATAAAATGGTAAACAAATCTATTGTTTGTGTGTATGGAATACTACTACCACATGAATTGATATAATTATTTTTACATAAATATTTATTATGGATTTTTATAACGATGTAATTAATAAATATCTATCATATTTAGGAAATATTTGTAATTATAAAATGATACTATATCATTTACCTTCATACCATTTTATCCACTAGAAAACAATAATGTCATCTATGCGAATGTGTGGAATACCCCCTCCACAAAGCAATGTGATTCATTTTTAATCACCAAATCATTTGGATGATATATATATGTGTGTGTATTAAAATTAAAAACATTTCATTTATGATATTTGTATCATTATATAAAGATAAAACAATTCTTACCATCTTTCCATACTGATGATGAAAAATGGAAACATTGTTGATGCGTACGTATGACCTATCTTCTTCAAGATTTAAATATAGATAAATTTCATAACAAAATTTATGGAATTATTTTAAAATTAAAATTTATCTAATTAAAATATAGTTATGTTAATAATTTTTATAGATTATTTGTTAATGAAACCTTTTTCTATGGTGAACATGTCGTAGCTATTTTAAAATTTTAAAAAGACAGCCTTCAAACACACAATGTGGTCATAACTGATTACATATCTAGAAATGTCATCAAAATAAATTAAATAAATAAATTTAGGATAGTTTATTTATCCTAAAAAAATATATTAATAATTAAAATAATTCATATAAGTTTATTATATAGGATGTTTAAACTTGTATGATGGAAGTCGGACCGAATGTATGGGATTTCTTCTCAATTTTCCTTCATTATAGAATATTTTATTTTTACGACCGAATTTAGTATATATGTTGTACATAAAACCCATTTTATTTATTAAATAATTAATCCGTCAGACTTTAAGGGATTTTAAGATGAAATTCTAATTTATTTTATTCATGGGTATATAACCTTAAAGTTACTAATTGCTGAAGTATTTCATAACTCGATTACTTTTAATTGTTTTATATTACATAATTATTAACATTGTTATGAAAAGATTATATGTGAATTAATCTCTAAATTTTATTAAAATATACATTTAATTTTTTTGTGGACATACATTTCTAACACATAATACCTCTTTTGATTGATTCTCCATTAAATGATATGATCTTTATAAGGGTAATTATTCTCAAATTATCTTTCTTTGGTACATATATTGAGGTTTTGAACCATACTTTGTTTATGAGTTTTATATACTACCCATTTTAAATATTATATCTTTAATATATTTATTTTATTAATATTTAATGTTTCTTTTAAAATCACTCATTAATTTTCCATATGATTAAAATGTTTTCAAAGTGCAAATAATTTTATGTTACAACCTCTTTTTTCATTATTTTTTTTATGTTCGAGATTCATTTAGGGGAAATAAAATACAATTATTTTCTTTAACCACATATCATTAATTTTCATCTATTTATCTATGTGGTTTACATGTTCAAATTCTAATTCCCTACTTATTGACAAAAAACAACAAGATGGTTATTTTTAAGTGATACTAATCTTGTATCTTCTATCACATTGAGAAATTTTCTCTTATATATACATGTTTTCTAAATTTTCTTTCAGTGTTTTACTTTTAAAAACATTAATTATTTCCTAGAAATATTTTAAATGGTCATTATACACTTTTTAATGGGATTTAAAAGGAAATTTGTTAATATATTATAAGTGGGACACTTTTGACTACCTTTAAAACAATTTAGAAAATAATTCTTATTTTTTATATTATCAACATGAACATAATTTCCCATGCTAATGAATTTTTTTGGGGATTCCATTATATTTATCCAAGGTTATTTTCAATGAAAATCACATTGCCATTTTTTTTAATTTTTTAGATTTTTTAAAAGTAATTTTCAATGTGAGTAGTTATTTTCTTCACTAAATTTTAATGATATTTAAATGATATTTATATTAATCAGAATAAAAAAAGCCCTTTATGTTACATATTATACACTATAGATATTTTTTTATGATACCATCACCATTATTTCCCTGGATGGAATTTATTTTTTCAAATAGATTTTCATAGAACCCATTATATTTCAACGTGTTAAACATGTTATGAAAAGAATAATAGTGTTTTAGTTTTATTATTAAGTGGAAGATCTATATACTTTATCCATGTTTTGTAACATGGAAAATGTTTATACGGTGGGTTTATCACCATTATAGATCACAATTGATCCTAATATATCTTAAATGATGGGTGTTCCTAGATAATGCACCAAGGAATTAGGTATGGAGGTCGACCATATGATTATCCCATTTATATTGGTTTTCTAAATATTCTTTAAAGAATATATGAAGACAGAGTCCTAAGATACCAACATGTATTGTTTATTCTTTTAATGGGGTTTAATGATTTAATTGATCTAGTTTGACATGACATGGCTCATGATTATTGAACACTGTGAATATTGTCATTGTTAAATCATTATTACATGTATCATGATTTATTATTTAGATATTTATATGAAGGAATTATCTTATGTTATGATAATTCAAATTTAATATTTCATCATACCCTTATGATCATCTTTCACTTACTGATGCCATTGAATTTTTAATGCTTATATTTACCCTTACCGAGCATTTGAGCAAACCCTTCTTATATTTCCTTTTCCCAAGGTTATAATGAATAATGGAAATGATTTTTTATTATAATAATTAAACGTGTATATGATTTTATGGAAGATGATGAATATATAATGTAGAATATGAAATGATGGTAATAGTGGGAGATGATGTTGATATTTATGAAAATTTCCTAATGAGTCTTCATTGTTAAGGGTTTTTAATGATTCTATAAAACACTAAAACTTAATGGTTCTTGGGTATTTAATCCAAACAATATTTTCTTTTTTTTGGTTTTAAGGATTGTATGGAAAAATTGAATCATATTTTTTTTGGTATCATAGCAAGATATTTAAATATTATTTTTTTAATATCGAATCTCAATGTATAGATTCAAAGTTGTTACTATTAGTATCCGAGCTGGGTTTAGAAATATTTAGAGACAATGTGATTTTCATGTAATGTTGTCTTAAGACATATTGATACCATAATGGGATAATAAGTATTAAGTAGATCATAAGATCAATTACTTAGATAACCTTATTAAGGTTTTATGTAATGGAATTTTGAGGATAATAATGATTTTTTGGGAGAAGTTTTCATTGTTTTGGGTATATTTAACACTTATTTTCATTGTGAAGTTTTATTCGTGTAAAAATTATTATTTAATAAGTTCATTGGTATTGAAAAACATCAGTTCCTATATGATATTTTTTATTAAGGTTATTTTTATGGATATTCATCATATTTATGAGAAAGTTTTAAAGATATAATTTCATGAAAAATGACAACCCAAAATCTGGGCGACAACCCATCACATCCAGAATGGTTTTATGGATTGAAACAAAAACTCAAGGGAGACAAGGGTAAAATTAATATAATAGGCTTATGTAATGTCCTGATTAATATAACATCATGCTTACATGAAAACATTGAATGATAATGAATATGTTGATTTTTGGAACATATATTTTATAATATGGATAAGAATAAGTAATTGTTTTGGTGACTAGTTTATTGTTGATATTCCATAAGAATTTCATGATTTTAAGAAGCTCATATGATAATGTCCTACTGAAAATTATATGTTTTTATTTGAGGGAGAAATGATGAATTATTTTTTGGTTTCATATATTATTTTAAAATTCCTTTGAGGTGATTCAATAAATTTATAGAAATGATTATTATATCATGGAGATTATATGATTGGGTGATATACATTTTTTATTTTAGACTTTGAGAGATATTGATAATATTTAGAGATAAATATTAAATATATTTTAGAAGAATATGTGACTGAATCATTATAATCCTTCGGTTTCAATCAAAGATAGAAATATTTTGATAAATTGGACGGATAATTATTAATTAAATGATTTAGTTTGAACTTTGGGTATCACTATTGAATTTAGGAGATTAATTATATAAGGGATTATTAATTTTTGGAATTATCATACCGTCAACATAATGTGTAAATATAAGGGAATATCTTGTTATTATATTTTATAAATTTTATGACCAATTATGACTATAATTTATTGTTAGGGGCATAAACAAGTTCAAATTGAACACCCATTATTTGGATAAAATGAAGAGATTGTGGTGGGAATTGATTAATGGATGAAAACGGAAATTTTAATATATTATATAATATATAAGTTCTTAGTCTAAATAGAAATGGATTTACTGAAATCTTAAAAATGAATCTTGAAACAAACTTTTGTGTTATTACCATTATTTCTGAGGAAATTGATGGAAATTTTTACATATCTTTGGTTTATGGTTTTGTGGTTATTTACTATCTTATGACCATTGACATTATTATTATCCACGATTGATGTTACTATCTATCATTTTCTTGGGAATTAAAGGCTTATCCTTGACTGGGATTTCACTTCCCATTAATTTTTAACTACATAGAAACCAATTTATATGTTATTCCTAGTGACCATAATATTTTATTTTCTCTCTTATAAATAAGAAGTTTCATTAAACTTTTTGATGTGGTACTTCATGAATAATATTTAAATATATAAAACCTATGACTACCAAGATCGTGTTTAATTCCCGAGGATGCAATTTATTATTGGAGGGAGGATGTAACACCCTAATGTTTTATAAAGTATCACTATGTTAGATAGTATATAATATATGAATCCAAAACCAAAAATAAACCCTAAAATATTATTATTTAAGTATGTAACAGACCAAACCGGGTCAACCAAACCAGTCACCCATGTGAGCCCATTAAGGGGTGTGGTATAATAATGATAATAAAACATGTCTTAAATATTATCAAAAGAATTTATAAAATATGAGTATAATGCAGAATCAAAGAGATATACAACTATTCCAAACATGCTAAATTAGAAAGCATGACAAGCCTAAACCAACACGTCTCAAGGTTACCAACCATCTCCTATAAGCCATCCCAAACAATAGCATCGACGTAAAGAGGAACCGTCATACTATAGAATGCTCTTAAATTTACCCATATCTATAAAAACAAGATCTACAACCACCAAAATTTAGAAGTAGTGTGTGATAAATAGAGCATAGTAGGTAACTACCAAAGAATATATTGATGTTATACTTACAATAATTCATAATTAATTTCTTTAAAAATATATTTTTACAAGATTTATTTTAAGAAAAAAATTTAAAAACAGTTCTCAAAAATTATTTGGGTTTTCTACACATTGAATATCATGTTTTACAAATTTAGAAACATTTTAATCATATAAAAAATAAAGTAAACATACTAAATAAAAATAAAAATGTGATCTAACATCCATGAAATAGTTTATCATGTAGTAAACAACTAGAAAAAATGATATACCATTTAGATGATATCTATCCTATTGAAAAATATGTAGTAGACACTCATGATCCAAAAAAAGCATATGTTTAGATCTAACTAATATCAATTCCAAATATAGTCTATCAATATGAAATACTTTTCCTCATAGTGGTGTCACACACACTAAGTATACATGTGTCTCTTTATTAATGTACCTAAGGATATAGTTGTGGAATGTTTTTCATTTTATATTTTAAAAACCTTCCTCAAATTTCTTTATAAAACCATTTTATAGCCAATCTATTCTTATTTATGGTTTTAAAATCATTTTCATTACAAATCAAGGAAATTTCAGTTTAAAAAACCACTTTAAAACATCAACCCATGACATATTTAATTTTAACACATTAAATTCCATTTAAAATCAGAAGGAAACAATAAGAACAACAAGAAATTAAAGAAATTAGAATTCTTGGATAGATACACTATCTTCAAGGATGTAGACAACCAATCCGCTATTGAAAATAGGGATTTAAAACCCTAGATTTTTCCTTTGAAATGCAAGGAATAACAAGATAATAAAAATTATTGATCGAAAATTCTATAAAATCACAAAAACCAAAACAAAAAAAACACAAGAAGAACCATAATGAACACTTTCTCGATATGGAGCAATCAAACCACAATGGAGATCAATTACTGAATGAAGTTTTCTAGATAGGAAAGAGGAAACAAAAAACACTCGGGGAGAACTATGAGTTGATATATGAGGGATTCATAGATAATGAATGAAACACATCACTCGTACAATGCACTAAAAACCAAAATTGTGACATTTTCACAACATGTATCCCATTTACACATCGTGTAATACACATGATTTTTATTCACTAAAAAACTTGTTGTATTGTTATTTAAAACCAAATTTTTATACATACACTCCATGTAGCTATTACAAAACGTGTAAACCATTAATTCCATGTACCCTGTTTAAAGAATTTCACCCTGTAGTAATTACACGTCGTGTACTTCACTTACACAGATTGTAAGTTCATAGAGAGTAAAGAAAACTACAGGTTTTTATGTCGAAAATTTCCAAAAAAATCCCAAACCTCACTATTACAAATATCCTCCAAATTCAATGGTTGGAAATACTCACCCAACAAAAGGATTCCAACATAATGGGTTAGAACATACATGACAGGAAGGTAACAAGGTGTTACAATCACCACTGGGAATAAGATCTATACCAACCGTTTTGGGAAAACCATTTTTATAGTTCACTTATAGGGACCTATACCAACGGTTTGGCCAAAACCATTGGTATAGGTCACTAATTTAGACATATACTGACGGTTTTCCCAAATACGTTGGTATAAGGATGACCTATACCAACGGTTTGAGAAACCTTTAGTATATGTCACTTATATAGACCTATACCAATGGTGTTTCCAAACCTGTTGGTATAGGGGCTCTATTCTGGAACTCTATGACAATAGTTTTGGCCAAACTTTTGGTATAGGTCCATAATAGAGACCTTATACCAATGGTTTTGGAAAACCATTGGAATAGGTTCCTCATATACCAACGGTTTGTCCAAAACCATTGGCATAGGTCCCAAAATCAATGAATCTATGCCAACGGTTCTCAAAACCATTGGTATAGGTCAATACCAATGATTTTGAGAATAGTTGGTATAGCTACATGTATTTTTTTTGGAATCTTCTTCCAAAGAACCATAAATAAATAAAAATTTAAAATATTGATGATAATACATATATATATTTATTAAATTATGTTCAGAAAAGTCATGTTCGGTTAGTGGTTAGGTTATTTAATCATAAACCATAGGTACTGGGATCAAAACTGAAAGAATGCTACTTTTTTAAAATACATATTCCAATGGTTTTATGGAACAATTGGTATAGATTTTTCATGTTTCTTATACCCATGTTTTTTTTCAAAACCGTTGGTATATACCTATCCCTACGTCTTACTAGCCAACGGTTCTCCAAACCATTGTTATAAGATATGCCAACAGTTTGGAGGCCTATAACAACTATTTCAAACCGTTGGTATAGGGTATTTTTCAATTAGTGAATCTCCCAATCATAAAATATTTTTTTCCACCAAAATATTCCAAGATATCAGATCCAAAAAAAGATAAGGCATGTGATACCTCATCAATGTCTCCCTCTCCCATGTATCATAGATATATTTTCCCCATAACCATAGTACCTATACTAGGGAGTTATTTTACCATGTAGTAACTTATCCGAACAACCCATAATATCATTTGGATTCTCAAAAAACATGGTATCAGGATAAATATCAACATCCTTCCATCATATACAATGAGAAGGATATGGTATATACCTTCTCAAAAGGGAAATACAAAACACATCATAGATATAATTCTATCGAGACAGTAAAATTAATTAATATTTCACCCTCCCCAATCACTCAATGAGCCTAAAGGGGTCCATAAAACTTATCGACAACTTACCTTGCTTACCCAAATTATGATGTCCCAATTGAGGGAAAAATTTGAGAATTTTTTGGTCACTAACTTTAAACTCTAGTGAGAGATGACAATGGTCCACATAATATTTTTTATGACTATATCCCATAATCCAACACATTTGTATCTACTATACCATCTCCATTGTCTTTTGAACAAAACTCGGTCCATGTAAGGCCAACTCTCCCAACTCAACCTAGAACAAGGGAGACTGACATGGATACCCATTTAATGCCTTAAATAAAGACATCTTGAACTAATCATGATAACTATTATTATAGTAAATCATGACTAAAAGAAACTTTTGTTCCCATGATCCATCCAAATCACGTAAAAAATCCTAGAGAATATCCTCAAGAAATTGGATATCCCTCTCTTTTAGTCCACTCGCCTGTAGATAAGAATTTGTGATCTATTTTAACTAAGAACCCACTGCCTCCTGAAGACCATTATAGAATCTATATGTGAACCTAGAGTCATAGTTAGAAACAACCATAGAGTGAACCCCATGAAATCTCACAATCTCTATGACATAGAAGTCCCTAATCTATTCCACTTTATTAATATCCTTTATTTGCACGAAATGCGTTGATTTAGTGATTCTATAAATAATCACACAAATAAATTCCTTCCCGGTAGGATTATATAGAAAGAAATGATAAAATACATATTAATCTCACTAAATTCTATACTAGAGTGGGTAAAGGATACAATAAACATCTAGGTCTCTAGTGTTTCCCCTTAACTCATTGACATGTGAGACACTATAATACAATGTCTGCAACTAACCACCTCATTCCCAGCCACCAAAACTAACATCTAAAATCAAGGTAACTCATTGTATCCCAAGGGTTCATAGGCCTACATTAATGATTTTTACAATACAACAACTCATGTATCATAGAAATTATAGAAACCAATATCTTATAAAATAGAAAAGATATATTGAGTGAATAGTAACACACACCCAAGGACTCTCCACCATTTAGGAATTATCCTAAGTGTCATATCATGGGGTTTTCCATCTTCTCAAGTTGAACTCACTCAAAAAAGAAGACTTAACTTTATCAAATCTATAAAAACCTTTCCACCAACCTCTTTCACTCCCAAACCCATTTAAAAAAACTCCTCAGTGAACAACCTTCAATTGATTCCACCATTATTTGGATTGATACTCTTCTAATCAATGCATCGAAAAAAACATTTATTTTCTGAGGGGTATATAAGATATCTAAATCAAAGGTATAAATATACTCAAACCATCATATCTATCACATGTTCAGATCTATTTGAGAGAAAACATAATTCATGAACTTGAGATTAGAATAAAATAAAAATATCCCCCCAAGAAGATAGTGATTCCATGTCTTGAGTGCGTGTATAAAAGATACCAACTCAAGATCATGGGTAGAGTAGTTTTTCTTGTGATGGCTTATTTGGAAAGATCCATAATCCACAAACTATTTCCCCAACAATAAGATACATCTCAAACCCATACATGGGGAATCATATAAAACATTTTAGCCCAAAACTGGTTCTCAGAGAATCAATACTGATGTTGAAGTTATCGTTAATTTTTAGATCCTCAAAAGATATATAAATTTTTTTGTCTCACTCAAAATTTACACACATATAGGTCAATGCTATCATCATAGATGTAGGCGTGGAGAGTTCATGAACAATGATTTGGTAGTAGTCATCCAACCCCAACAATATTCGAATCTCAAACAAGTTTCTAAGATTTTACTAGGATAGAACTACCCTAAAATTTTCATGATCCTCTAAGAGTCCCCTTTAAGATATCCCATGCCCCAAAAAAATTACCTCTTAGATACAAACTCCCACATGTAAAGATAACCATACATACATTGTTCATTCAATGATCAAAGTATAAGAGCTCAATGATCCACATGTTCCTCCTCTGACATGGAGTATGATAGCCCTGAAGGGCGTTGTTAGTTCCCTATGATACTATGATTTTTTTATAAAACTCAACTATACAACTCAATTAATGTAGTAATGTGGAAGTTGAGGTCGATCCAATTAAGACGAATATTTAGCTTATTATAATTTCAAAATAATAATTTTATTAAATAGAGAAAGAGGTGAGATAATATTTATTTGATTGATTTTATGAATGCGTAGTGAGAACAAAGAAGAATATTGATTGATTGTGGGAAAAATGATTTTACAAGTGTGCCGAGGTAATGTGGTTTCCAAGTACGAGTGGAATTGGATTTTATAAAATAGAGTTATTAATTCATTATTGGTGTTGGAGTTGAGATGAGGAATATCTAATGATCATGTTAACTCCTCCTTAATGTGACAATACCATATTTCCCTTGTTCTAGTAATTTAGGGTGTCGATGAATCATGTTTATCTCGATACCATTTTTAAACCTGATTTCCCCTAAACATGAAATGGGAATGCCATATTTTTTGCAGTAAGTTAAACAATTTAAACATTTATTTTTTATTTGAATATCTATGGTCATGATAAAAGAAAAATATCGTTGTTGGAAGTTTAAGAACAAAATTATGCAAACCAAATACATCTATTATAAAATAATTAAATCCAACACACCTTCCCCCTTCAATTACATTTCCCTTGAACATGGAGAAATTACCCCCTAATCCAAGAAATGAGAGTTTTGGTAGGAATGAGAAAATAAATATTTATGGAAAAAAATAAAAAAATGGTGTATTAGCATCCCTCCAGTAATTGGTCTTCATATGATTCCCAATGCCCCAAATGTGTAGCCAGGGGATTTATTTATTGGCCTTTGAAAGGTTCTCTCCAACCCCTATCTCAATGTGTACTTGAGCTATACATCGTGTAGTTCTGATCCGTTTTTCATGTATCTGTGTGACGAGTGCACGGATCTCATCTGAGATTTTGGAATATTGGCCACCTATATGCTGTGTACTTGGCTTTAACGTCATGCATTCCTTGTTTTTGTCACCTCTGTGTCTGTGAAATTCTTGTGCAAATCATTCCCATAAATATGAAGTTTAACCTCTTTCACATCATGTACTAAAGGTACATGATGTGCATTTGTGTATCACACCATCTATCTTTGTCATGACTTTTTCTGGAAGTGGGCTACTTCTTCGATGAATTCACAAAATGTACTTGTGTTACACGATGTGTAACTTTGTTTTTTAATGTTTTCTATCTTGGTTCTTCTTCAAACATCCGATTTCACTCCGTTTCACTTTGACCATGGAATGAGGGGTCCTTTTACTCATATTTACATACCTTATCATTCTTTTTTCCATTGATTCATCATTTCCTAACATAAAACATAATGCAACACAATTCTTTCCAAAAGTGGAAAGATTTTTCATTTAAATCCAAAAATAAATATACTAAAACATTCTAAAATGTATGCATGAATTATATTTATCAAATCCCCCACACTTGAATGAAGCCTTGTCCTCAATGATGGAATCTCAAAATACAATAGAGAACATTCACCTTACAATGATTTAAATTTAATTTCATTAAAATTAATTGATGTAATGGAAAAATAAATGTTCGAGTATCACACAAGAAAATTCTTCAGCACCTCATTTTTCAAAGAATACAAATCAACTATGTATTTTACTTTTATGCTTTGAAACAACCATGACATTTCATTCATACATTTTCATTTTTCAATTCGTTTTTCATATAAATTCCACTTGAAATTTACATCACATGAATTTTTCCACTGAGCTTCAGGGTATAAATGTAAATAAACCTCAAGAACATGTAACATACCATCTTTTTTCAAGGCATCTAACATCTCTACTATGTAAAGATAGAAATAAAAAATGAATCAGGAGGGATTCACCATTTATAATCAAATGACTCTGAGGACTTTAGTTGTGTCGGTAAATGATTCAAAAAGTATGTCTAAAAAAGGAAGTTTGGTTCTAATGAATTTTTCATGATATTCAAGAAAAACTCAATAGTTATCTTCCTTAACAAAGTTATTTTCTCTCTTCCACCAAAAAACTCAACATGGACTCATCAAACATTTATGTACAATGAATGAATCAATGTTCTCTTTCTCTTTTTTCATTTTATTTTTTTAAGTTTTCAAAATCTATTACCAGGATGAATCTCACCTCCATCACATAACCACATACGATAAAAAATTATTGGTATGGAAAATGATTATTTTGGATCCTCTCAAAATAAAACCCGAAATTATTAATTTTTTTACCGAGAAAGTTGAAAAATAGTATACAATGAAAGATGTCATGGCCTCTCCCCACATCAAGAATCCCCCAAAAAAATATCTACCATAATGTATATCTCGGAACATCCTAAGGTTCTCCCCCTATACATATTTTTTTAATATCAAGAAAAACATTTAAAGGAAGGTAGGAATGGATAAAATAGGCTTGTAACACGGCTCAAGTCATAACAATGTTATTCATGGATTCAATAGGATTAGAAATAATTAATTCTAGATGGATTTTAAGATAAGGTATAATAAAAAAATGCCTCAATCATATTAAAAGTGATTATATATAGTCATAGCTTTGTTATGATACAAATAAGATTCTAGAAGAAAACCTGGCCAAGTTTCTCAGGAAATATACTTTTGAAAGAATGGGAAATATAGTATTAGTGGATGTATCAGGAATTAGATGAATGATTGGGAGAATTACCAATGGTCATTCATATGAATAATTAAACCAATTAATGATTTTTTTTTGAAATTTAGAACATGCCCAAATTCATATAAATAATTTCATTTACAATGATAATCATGATCCTCTAAATCATGATTTGTCAAATCATAATACATATGTTTATAAGTACTAATTATTTTTCCCATTTTATCCTTTAAAATTATGAGAAAATAAATTTAAATACATGGCATGGTAATTGACCTAGGTAATTTCGTGTCTCTTAGATTAGTTGATTAAATAAAGATTCAAGTGTAGGCATGAAATTGAAAATTAAAGCTCTATAATGTTTTAAAATGTAGAGAATACAATAGAAAAATATGGATTTTAGATTCTTATTTCCCTTGAAATTTTGTCTCCAATCTTGGTTGTTTAGGTTAATTCCTACTCTTCCACATTACATGCTGCAAGAATGGGTCTTGATGGTCCTGCAAATTAAAAATAAAAATGTGAAAGCACATCTTATTGTCATTGAATTTTGAAATATTTGGAGAGAGATTATGCACGCCTCTAATAATGGAAAGTAAGAAGGAAATAAAAACTCAGGTTGCCTCCCTGAAGAACTTTTGTTTAACATCATTGGCTTGACCAAGCCTCTTTAAACACCAGATCATGTGAGAGATGAATGAAAATTTTGTACCTCTTCAGGTTTCATGAATAGTTTCATTTGATTCCTATCAACACTGGTTGGCCAATTTCCTTCTTCAATAAATAGGTTAATTATTCCTGATGGTAGTACTTTATTGAACTCCATTTTAATGATCCACCATTTCTTCCTCAATCCTAATGAACAAAATGTATGTTCATGTACCATCCATACCTGTTCTTCTCTCTCAAATGTTGTGGAGTCAATCACTCATTTGGGGTTAGCAATCTTGTTATACAGATTCTCTTTCTTCTATGGTTGAATATCTTCTTCTTGAATGACATCATCTATCCTATGCAACTATTAAATCTCAATAACATCCTCAATTTAATATGTTTCTATTTATCCAAACTCCTTGTCCTCTTACACATCATAGTTCATCATTACCTGGTGGATAATGAAGCTCACTTGATCACTTCCAACTCTTAGAAATTGTTTTTTATTTTGAACATCAATCAGCGCATTCCCAATGGATAAAATTCTCTTCCAAGTATGAGTTGATTCATTTTCAATTCCATATCCAACACTAGAATGTCAATGGTGAAATATAACTTGTCTAATTTGATCAGGAAATCTTCGATGACTCCTCGAGGATGATTTACTGTTGAGTTTTGGTAATTGAAATAAAATTATTATAGTCTTTAGTACATTGATCCCCAAACTCTTGAATGTCATGTACAACATGATATTGGAACTCACACCTAAGTGACACAAGGATTTCCCATATTTGTTATCTTCAATAAATAGGGGTATTAAAAAGTTACCTAAATATATTTTCTTCTTAAATAGGTTATTTGATGCCACTATTGAAGACTCTCATGTTAGTGGAATTGTGTCAATCCCTTCCATCTTCTTTTTGTTACTTACTAGTTCTTTCATGAATTATTTTATATTGGTATGTTCTCAAGATCCTATGGAAAAGGTATATTAAAGTTTAATTTCTTAAAATGTTTGAGAAACTTACCTCTCTGCACATTACTCTCTATTTTTTTCATCCACTCTGGAAAAGGCAACCTTGGCTTGTACTAAGGTGGCTCTTCTCTGTCTTCTTCACCTCATTATTCCCTATCATATTCAACTGCCTCTTAACTTTCTCCAACTGGCGGTCATCCTAAAATTTTTATTCCAGTTACTTTTTTTCTTCCCACTTCCTATCTATATTGTAAGAACCCAGATCTTCATTTCAGGAATGTTATTCCTTTTCAGGTCGTTTTTGAGATAAAGCTGAAAATATGAAAATTTTCAAATTACACGTTGTACACTTCAGTGTCGTGCCAAGTCATGTGTTGGCTATGTCTGGGCCGCACACACAGTATGTAGGGGTGATGTGGAGGCCGCTTAAAGCAGAGTACGGAAAAGCCTTGTACTCACTCTTTACTCTAGATGTACATGTTGTGTACTTTCTTTTTTTTCATTAATTTGGCCAGGTTTGATCCTAATCGGAAAAATAATCTTCTTCACTAGGTTATTCAACTGAGATCATCCCGTACGGCCATGAAGATCCTCCGAGCCCTCGAGCCTCTATTGTTTTCCAAATTGACCATTGTCAATTACATTGGAACTGCATCAGTGAGCTCTTCCTTCTTTTGAGTTTCATTCCATGATTTTCCCTCTTTCTCAAGATATCATGGGTTTAATGTTATTTGTGTTTTTGTAGATCTATAGCGTTCTTAGAATAATCAAGCCTCGTGGTTCAAGTATATTGATCTCCTAGCATCAAGGTAGGTGGTTTGTGACTTACCTTTAGAATTATTTGAGTTTTATGTGAAAATGTCCACCAATACCCATGAACAGGGTATTGCATGTTTACCATTTTTCCCCTGTTGTTTTCCTGCCCTACTTGTATGCTTGTGTATTTGTAATTTAATCTTATATAAGGATAACTTCTGAGCTTGGATGTTTTTCCCATGTCTTATTTTTTTTATGACCGTTTTGGTCTTGCTAGCCTTTGGTCATTATACCTATTTTCCATGCCTTGTGACCATAGTATGGAATGATAATCATGACATGCTTGTTGTTCTATAGAATGGTTAGCCAAGTAGATCTATAGGTGTACTTTGGCCTTATAGCAGTATTATTCATTGACTGGCATGGGACCATGAGAGCCTGGTGTTATAGACATTAAGGGATAGACCGAGTTAGCTTCCCCGAGAGTCTTGGACATTATAGACATTAAGGGGTAGACCGAGTGAAATTCCCAGAGAGTCTTGGACAATATAGACTATAGGGGATAGACCGAGTGAGCTTCCCGGTGAGTCTTCTATATTATATACTACATGAGGGTAGATAGAGTGAGCTTCCTCAGAGAGTCTTTACTTGTTTGAATTTCTGTTAACCATTCCAGGATAGAGGAGTAATTGACTAAGAAAGATTCCTCAGAGAGTCTCTGATAGACCTAAGACTATAGAAGGATAGACCGAGTAAGCTTCCTCAGAGAGTTTCAAGACCTTGGGGATATAAGAGGGTTAGACTGCATGATCCTCCTCAGAGAGTCCCTGACTACCCTAGACTACAAGGGGAATTGACCGAGTGATCTTCCCCAGAGAGTCTTATAAATTTGTATGACCAAACCAGAGGGGTTAGGTTGAGTGCACTGCCCAGAGGGTTTTTGGTACTTCTTGGATAGGACCAGAGGGGTCGGCTATAAGTACATCCCAGAGGGGTTCCTGTTGTGGTTAGCTGTTTCTTCACTACTGCTTATTGATTTGTGGATTTATCACAGTTTTATATCATCCTGTTTACTATCTACTATTTACTGGTTGCTGTTTACTTCTTACTATACTATTACCTGCCATATACTCACTAACTGTTAGGCACAGATCTTTAGGTGGTTGCCTACTGGTATTTAGTCTAACACTCTGTTTGGGTCATGCTTTTGGTCTCAAACAGACTATGTTGTTGTAGGTATAGACAAGGGAAAGTTCCCATCGACTTCTGGTACTTGATTGCTTTGGATCATGAGAGCATAGGACCAAGCTTAGGCTTGCGATGCTACAGAGCTGTTTATTATTTCCTTTGTACTTGTTTTTGGTATTTTTTGTATTTCCAGCATTGTGACCTATTTGGATGCTTTCTTAGATATGTATCATGAATCATTGTATATATACATATGTGCTCTAGTTGTTTATTGTATAGTCTTCCGCGGTTTATTATTGTTGGATATTTACTGCATCCGCTATTTCATGTTTTGTTTATATCTGCTGTGTACTCTACCAATGAGGGAATAGTTTCCCCACTATCACACCAAAGGTCCTCACTACTAGTCGACAGCCTCTGGCTTTTGGGGAAATGCACTTGATGCCATGTGACCAACTGGGTACTGAGCACCTCTAGGTGGCTTCTGGAACCGAGATGTTACAAAGTGGTATCAGAGGAATTATTTTCTCTTGATTTACTATTTTAATCCTTTATCCAGGGATAATACAGATTCAGTACTTGGTAATAAGGTGTTCCTGAGAGTATCTAACCCGTGTACAGGGAAAATCCAATCTACCTCGTTTATTGAAGTTTTCTGGTTTTGAGATTTTATGGTTGATATGATCTCACCTAGAGTGATTCACATGCCTTGTGTTGTTATTATTGTTATTATTGTAGTTCTATTTCTATCACAACCCGATGATATGAGGGTATTCCATCTCATGCATCATATAGGAACTTGTTAGAATTCACAAACCATGCATTCTTGCAATGCCATATAGGGTGCCTTAGCAATTGCATGTTGTTGTGATAGACTTTGTGTAGATTTTGCATGCTATTGTGATAGTTTCTTTAATATAATCCCTGCAGTTTTATAGAGAAATTGTTTGTATTGTACCTTGTTTAAAAGAACACTAAATTTTGGTTCTTGAGGTGTTATGGGATCTCATGAATCGGAACCTGGTGGATCGTTGAATTTTTTCTCAAGTATATGACTTGTATAAGATGCCCAACTTTGATTTGCGGGGAGTATGGTCCCTCAATGATTGGAATTTGTCTCCTTCATGTTTGTTTTTCAGTGTTTTCTGGGCTTCAGTGCAGTTTCTGAGTTACTACCTGAAAAAAACTTAGAATACACGGCATGTAATTTATGACTACACACCATGTAGTTTTTAAATTGATTCACTGATTGTGTGAGTAGACACATGGGGTTGTGAAAAGCCTTCAAGAACACACCGTGTACGGTAGGTACACCCCGTGTAGAAGTGAGACGTGTACCCGGCCGTGTCACTAACAACACGAGTCGGGGAAGATCATTTTGTACACGACGTGTTTGGTATGAACACGCCGTGTATCCTAGTTCTAGGTACCCGGCCATGTCACGAACAACATGGGTCGGTGTTATCTTCTCCTATACACATCGTGTTTTTTCAGCACATTCCGTGTAAGGTTCATCCATGTAGTAGTCCGTGTAACTAACAACACGAGTCTTCAAAATCTTGTCTAGTACATGCCGTGTCCTTGGTGAACACGCCATGTAGTATAAGGTTAATAGGATTGTGTGAGTTAGTCATGTAAAGAGACTCAGTCATGGGAATGGAGATGAAGTACACGCCATGTGTGGGGACAACACAGCATTTAGTCTGAGGTGTTACACGACCAGAGATGGGAGAAGTACACGCCCATGTGAATGTCCTTAAGGAACACAATGTGTAGTTTTTATACATGCCATGTAGTCATGTTTAGAAAAACTGGAATGTTTGTCTCTTATGTTCCTTTTTGTACTCTTGTGTTCTCTATCCTTGATAATCCTGATCTAAGGTGTGCTTTTGATCTTTCAGAAGTATTCCTATGAGACATCCTCCGGTTGTATGTCAGATGCCAGACGGTGATCAGACACTGGATATTGACGATTAGGGACCTCTTGCAGATCCTCCTACTATGCCATCCTTGGCACCAACAGTTATACCCGTTGCAGGTGCCGATGTGCAGTTCAAGGAGGACTTCTTGAGGATGTTGCAGACCTTTCAGATAGGGCCACCTCCTGCCTCGTCGATGGCTGAATTGATGCAGGTTTTTCTGCAGCAACATCCTCCTACTTTCTCTGAGGATAGAGGACCCCAGGGTGTAGAGACATGGCTATAGGCCATGCTGACTATCTTCGATCATCTAGAGATACCTCCAGAGAAAAGGGAAAATCTTGCTACTAATATGCTCCTAGACACCGCCAAGAGGTGGTGGGAGGTGATTTCACAGTCAGGGCACTAGAATAGTATGACTTGGGATGAGTTTCAGCACATCTTCTATGATTAATTTTATCGAGAGACCTTGAGGGCTGACCGAGCCCAGGAGTTTATGATTTTCAAGCAGGGTACTCTTTCTTTTATGGAGTACTCATCTCGCTTTACTGAGCTGTAGTGTTTCACGCCAATTACAGCAGGTGATGAGTTGTTCCTTGCTAGGAAGTATTAGGACGGTCTCAGGAAGGAGATCCATTCCCAGGTGAATATCTTCTTGTTGACTTTGATATCATCTATCGTCAACCAGGCGCTGATCACTGAGCACAATTTGAGAGATTCTGGAGTAGTGGGCCAGGGTGGTTCGACATCTAGAGTCAATGTTCCCCCTACTGATAATAGGAATCGCCGCAGGGAGTCTTCTCAAAGAGATTAGAGTAGGCGGAATGTATATTCGGGCAGCCAGGTTGTATGCTACCAGTGTGGTAGGAGTGGGCATACTAGGCCTCAGATCCAGAGAGACCTGATGGAGTGTCGATCTTGTGGCAAGATAGGCCATCTTCAGCATTTTTTCCAGATCTTCTCGCTTACACCTGGTGGTAGAGGTTCTTATATGACCCTGTATACATGAGATGTATCGCAAGTGTCTCACAAGTCTAGGAACTGGAGTTCTTCCGGCTGTTCGGGCCGAGGTGGAGGTCGCGGCCGTGGTGGTCAGTCACCTGGTTACTAGCGACAGCAGAGTGGATCAGCTCAGAGTGGTCAGCTAGGGGAGAAGGGTCGCAGTACAGGCCAAACTTTTGCTATGGATCAGACCCATCAGGAGTAGTATCCTATCCTTTCTACAGTTCGAGGTACGATCTTAGAAGCCTTAGTTTTATCTTCAGCCCTTTTTGATACTGGTGCTTCACATAGATTTATCTCTATTACTGTTGTGGAGATCCCTGGACTCTTTATCATTTTGTTTACCAACATTTTGACTCTTGATACACCGTTGGGAATAAGGACGTCTAGCGTATGCCAGTGTAGAGAGTTCCCTCTTGAGGTTGTAGGGTGTCACTTCTTATGGGACCTCTATGTCCTAGAGATGACAGGCTATGATGTCATTGTCGGAATGGACTGGTTAGTTCTCCTTCAAGAAGTCGATGACTACTATCACCGCAGAGTGAGTTTTTCGTCACCAAAGGGTGAATCCTTTCATTATAGAGTTGAGTGTGATGTCCAGGTAAGTTGAGCAGGACCCGAGCATCATGGGCTAGGAGGAGTCATAGCCCAGATTTTTAGTCTTTATCTGGATGACCAGGGGACTTCACAGTTAGACTTTCCTCCAATGGTGGATCATTTCAGAGATGTCTTTCTAGAGGACTTTTCATGTTTGCCTCCAGATCATAAGGTATACTTCTCAATTGATATCATTCCAGGAGTAGCACTAGTGTCCATTCCTCCTTATAGGATGGCTACACATGAGTAGTAGGAGATAAAGAAGCAGTTGGAGGAGTTGCAGGAAAAGGGTTTCATCCGACCCTGTACTTCTCATTGGGTTTCGCATGTCCTTTTTGCGAAGAAGGAAGATGGCACCCTTCGACATTGTGTGCATTATCAGAAGTTGAACCAGTTGATGGTCAAGAATTGATATCCCTTGCCAAGGATCAATGACCTCTTTGATCAGCTTCGAGGAGTCCGAGTTTTCTCGAAGATTTAATTGAGATTCGGCTATCATGAGTTGTACGTTAGACCATATGATATACCTCTTACAGCCTTCAAGAGAAGCTATGGTCTATACAATTATATGGTCATGCCTTTAGGTCTCACAAATGCGCTAGTAGTTTTTATGAAACTGATGAACCGAGTGTTCCATCCATACTTGGATTCCTTCATGGTGGTTTTTGTGGACGATATCTTGGTGTACTCTCACACTCGACACATCCATGCTACCCATCTTGAGATCATTTTGAGTACACTGAGAGAGCATCATCTTTATGCTAAACTCTCAAAGTGCCACTTTTGGATGGATCAGTTTCACTTCTTGGGTCACGTCATCTTGGAGGCAGGAGTATCAGTGGACCCAGAGAAAGTGATAACTGTAGTTTCTTGGGAGAATCTGAAGAATGTCTTTGAGGTACGGAGTTTTATAGGGCTGGATGGATACTATAGGCTCTTTATTCAGGACTTTTTATGCATAGCATCACCATTAACAGGTCTGACCAAGAAACGGGTGAAGTTTTTTATGATCAGATTCATGTGTGTCAGCATTCCAGAAGCTGAAAGGGAGGTTGACGTCAGCACCGATACTAGTCTTTCTAGATCTACACCATTTATTGCGATGCATCAGGTAGTATATTGGGGTCTGTGCTTATGCAGGGAGATGGAGTCATTGCGTACAGGTCTCAGTTGTTGAGGCCACATGAGAGGAACTACCCGACACACGATCTGGAGTTAGCAGCTATTTTTCATTCCTTACGCTATTAGAGACACTATCTTTTGGGATAGAAATTTGTGGTTTTCACTGACCACTAGAGTCTCAAATACATCTTCACTCAGCGGGACCTGAATCTGAGACAACACAGGTGGGTCGAGTATCTTCAGCCCTTCGACTTTGAGCTTGCCTATACGCCTGGGAAGGGAAGCATAGTTGATGATGCGTTGAGAAGGTGAACTCAGATATAGGCAGTTCAAGAGGCCAACAATGAGTGGAAGCTTATGGATTTGTTCTCTGAGATGAATTTGTAGGTGCACGACACACAGAGAAAGAATTTTCTATCATATGTAGCTGTTGCCTCTATACTTCTTGATTGGGTACGGATGAGTCAGTTATCAGACTCAGAAGACCTAGTCCTGTAGGAGAGTGTGTCAGGAGAGAACCCTCTTCTGAGATAGACTGTGGGCAAGGACGAGATCTTTCATTTCTAGGGATGCATATGTGTGCCAGCAGAGATATGCGAGGAGCTGATACAAGATTTTTATTATTCAGTTTGGGTAGTTCATCCTAGCTTCACCAAGGTGTATCACGATCTACACCATTAGTATTGGTGTCTAGGTATGAAGAGTTATATTGATGGTTTCGTTATGAGATGTTCTACTTGTCAGAAGTTAAAGGTGGAGCATCAGTGACCGGAAGGTCTTTTACATCAGTTACCCATTCCTGAGTGGAAATGGAATGATGGCACGATGGACTTCGTGACCGGGATGTCAATGTCACCTCAAGGGAATGATGCTTTTTGGGTAGTTGTTGATAGGATTATGAAAGTTTCTCACTTATTTCTGATCAAGGAGAACTTTAGTGTTGATGAGATGGGGCAGTTGTACATCCAAGAGATTTTACATCTGCATGGAGTTCCACACTCCATTATTTCAGACAGGGATGCACATTTTACTTCTTGGTTCTGGCAGTGGCTTCAGAAGGCTTTGGGTACACAGGTACTTTTGAGAACAATATACCATCCCCAGATAGATAGCTAGTCCAAGCATACGATTCAGGTGCTTGAGTATATGCTCCAAACTTACATTATACACTTTGGAGGTTATTGGGATAAACATATTTCTCTTGTGGAGTTTTCCTAGAAGAACAGTTTTTTGGCGACTATTCAGATGGCACCTTACTAGGCTTTGTACGGTAGGCCATGCTGATCACCTTTGTGCTAGCTAGAGGCAGGATAGACAACTTTTCTAGGACCTTGTCTTGTTCAGGAGACCTGAGAGTAAATAGAGTTGATTTGAAATAGGATGGCTATAGTAGAGTCTCGACAAAATTTTTAAGCTGATCACCAGCGACGACCTCTAGAGTTCAGGGTCAGGGATTAGGTTTTCTTGCATGTCGCACTGAGATTGGGACACAAGGGGATTCAGAGATAGGGTAAGCTTTCACCATAGTACATCAGTCCATTTGAGGTGTTGGAGAGAGTTGGTCCAGTTGCCTATTGGTTGCAGTTACCTCAGAGGTACTGGGCTAGGCACGACATATTCCACATCTCCCAGCTCCGATGTTACTTTTCAAACACGTCTCATGTCTTTTAAACCAAGGAGGTTGATCTTGAAGTGGATGCATCATTTGAGGAGCATCCTATCCGGATTGTCGATCGCAGTAAAAAGGTTCTCCATGGCCCTTCTTCTCCTCTGGTACGGGTGCTATGGCAGCACGGGCGAGTATAGGATGAGACCTGGGAGAGGGAGGCCCATGTACAATCGCAGTGGCTGGAGCTGTTCGGGGTTTCATCTTCTGTGCCTCTATAGGGACATTCAGGGTTGAATTTCTTTAAGGGGGAAGTTATTAAGAACCCGAATATTCATTTCAGGTATGTTTTTCCTTTTCAGATCATTTTTTATAAAAAGAGGAAAATCTAGAAATTTTTAAAGTACACACTGTGTACTTTATAAGTACACGCTGTGTACTTCGGTGCCATGTCAGGCCATGTGATGGCCATGTCTGGGCCACACACCTGGTGTGTAGGGGAGATGTGGGGGCTGCTTAAAGAGAAGTATGGAAAATAATTGTACACACCGTGTACTCTAGAAGTACATGTCGTGTACTTTATTTTTTTTCATTAATCAGACCGGGGTCGCGCCTAATCAACATAATCATCTTTATCCTAGGTTCTTCGACTAAGAGAATCTTGTACGGCCGTGGCCATCCTTTGAACCCCCGAGCCTTTGTTTATTTTCCGAATCGACCGTCTTCAATTTCATTAGAACCGCAGTGGTGAGTTCTTCCTTCTTCTTGAGTTTCAATCTATTATTTTCCCTCTTTCTCAAGATATCGTGGGTTGAATGTTCTGTGCGTTTTTGTATATCTATGACATTTTGAGGAGAATCAAGCCTCATGGTTCAAGTATATTGATCTCCTAGAATCAAGGTTTTTTGCCTTAACTTTTGATATCTTTGAGTTTTATGTGAACATTTCCACCAATACCCGTGAATGGGGTATTGCATGTTTACCGTTTTTCCCCTGTTGTTTTCCTACATTGATTATAATCTTGTCTAGTGGTAATTTGATCTTGTATGAGGATAACTGTTGTGCTTGGAAGTTTTTCCCATGTCTTGTTCTATTTAAGACCCTTTGGGTCTTGTTAGCCTTTGGTCGTTATACCTGCTTTCCATGCCTTGTGACCGTAGGATGAAATGATAATCTTGACATGCTTGTTGTTCTGTAGAATTGTTACCCAAGTAGCTATATAGGTGTACTTTGTCCTTATATCATTATTATTCCCTGACTAGGACGAGACCATGAGAACCTGGTGCTATAGACATTATGGGGTAGACCGAGTGAGCTTCCCAAAGAGTCTTGGACATTATAGACAATAGGGGATAGACCGACTGAGCTTCCTAGAGAGTCTTGGATATTATAGACTATAGGAGGGTAGACCTAGTGAGCTTCCCCAGAGAGTCTTTAAATGTTTTAATTTCATTAAACCATACCAGGCTAGAGGGGGAATTGACCAAGCGAGCTTCCTCAGAGAGTCTATGATAGACGTGAGACTATAGGAGGATAGACCGAGTGAGCTTCCTCAGAGAGTTTCTAGACCTTGGGGCTATAAGAGGGTTAGACCACACGATCTTCCCTAGAGAGTCCCAGACTACCCTAGAATATATGGGGAATTGAATGAACGAGCTTCCCTAGAGAGTCTTATAAATTATTATGACCAAACCATAGGGGTTAGGTTGAGTGCACTACCTAGAGGGTTGTTGGTACTTCTTGGATATGACCAGAGGGTCGGCTGCGAGTTCTTCCCAGAGGGGTTCCTATTGTGGTTAGCTGTTGATTCACTGCTGCATGTTGATTTTTGGATTTATAACTGTTGTATATCATCCTGTTTACTGCTTAATGCTTACTAGTTGTTGTTTACTGCTTACTGTACTATTACCTTCCATATACTCATTGACTGTTAGGCACAGATCATCGGGTGGTTGCCTACTGGGATTTAGTCTCACATCCTATTTGGGCCATGCTTTTGGTCCCAAATAGACTATATTGTTGCAGGTATAAACAAGGTAAAGAACCATTCAACTTCTGGTACTTGATTCTTTGGAACATGAGAGCATGAGACCAAGCTTAGACTTATGATGTTGCAGAGCTGTTTATCTTTTCTTTTATACTTGTTTTTGGTACTGTTTTTATTTCCAGCATTATGACCTATTTGGATGCTTTCCTAAATATGTATCATGCATCATTTTATATATAAATATGTTCTCCAATTGTTTATTATTTAGTCTTCCACTTTTTATTGTTGTTGGATATTTACTGCTTCCACTATTGCATGTTTTGTTTACTTCTACTGTGTACTCTTCCAATGAGGGAATAGTTTCCCCACTATCACACCCAAGGCCCTCCCTGCTAGTCGATAGCCTCTAACGTTTGGGGAAATGTGCTTGAGGCCATGTGACCAACTGAGTACAGAGTTCCTCTGGTTATGGCAGTCCCACATAGAAGGAGGAGGGACACAAAGAACCCCTTTATAAGGTGGTGTTGATACCTCTCCCATCTTGAGGCCTTTTCCTAGTGGGTTCTTATGAGTCAAGCCCAGTGAAAAAAAACCATGAGGACTAGGCCCAAAGCAGACAACATCATGATCGTGGGCTGGACTGGGCTATTACAAATGGTTTCAGAGACGGTGTCCATTTGATGTGCTAGTGAGGACGCTGGGCCCTTCTAGGGGGGGGGGGTTATGGCAATGCCACATCGAAGGAGGAGGAGCACGAAGCACCCCTTTATAAGGTGGTGTTGATACCTCTCCCATAATGATGCATTTTCATGGAGGGTGCCTGTGGGTCAAGCCTAGGGAAAAGAAAATCGTGCGGGCTAGGCCCAAGGTGGACAATATCATGATCGTGGGCCGGACTGGGCCGTTACATCTATAGCCATCAAATCTTCGTGTGGGCATTATTCGGTGAATCCTGGAATATCTCCTCATTTACTATCTCAATTTTTATTGGAGGTTTCACTAACTTGAGGCTCTAGACTCTAAAATTTGGCTATGTTGTATGATTATTATTCTTTAATTTATTTGAGTAAAACACCAGTTTCATTTATGAATGTTGCCAAAATATCCTCCAATAAATGGACCTGGATTGTTAGTGTAGGCCCTTGAGGTGTTTATTACTAGATACCTTGTTGTCTTTATTGATACCCTTTACCTTACTATTGTTGTAGTTTTGGTTTCCAATCCTAATATTGATTACCACAATTGAAGTGAGCATAATTTAAATCTTCTAGACACTTACCTTGAGGGTTTTTCTTACTACCCATCATGATGTCCATCATTTTTCTCAGCGACTCAATTTGTGCTGCCATCCAGTCATTATCATTGATTTCATGGAAGTCGTTCCTATGTATCCCTTTACCTTGACACTGGAAACTATTTCTTTCCATCTCATCCAACATATTGTAGCTTGATTCATGTGACATCTTTATTATGGATCCTCTAGTTGCATCATCAATAATTGACTTTTCTGCCTATGAAAAACCCTTATATAATGTTTCAATTTGTATCCAAATAACTATATAATGATGAGGAAATTTTCTAGTCATATCGTTATACCATACCTAGGATAAATACAGAGATTCATCAGTAAATTGACACTCGTGTGGTGGGGTCGTAGATTCATCTGGCGTTTAACAAATTTAGAATTTATAGATGGTCCCAAAATTTCATTAACTACAATGATGTATTATAGTGGAAGTACATGGTTGAATCCATAGGGAGAAAACCATTTGATTTTGAAGAAATATAGTACCTAAACCTATAAGGGAGTCCTTTCTAGAAGTCATTGTTTTTGAGTTTGATCTATGTTATATTTTGAGATGACTTTAAATGATAAACGAGGGGTTGGTATCAAGTCATGTATCTAAGTGAAGGAGGTCCTTTGAGTCTTACCTTGGAAATATCATACGTCTTAGTATGTGAAGAAAATAGGGGTCACTAGTTGTCTTTGGTCTTAGCCTCCTAGACCTACCTAGGAAGTAGCTACTCTATTGTCAATAGATAGTGATGACCTAGGTGCATTACGTTTGGATTATTTAGGGAAAAAAATTTACAAATATAATTATTGTAGCATAGTTTACTCCAATTAGGATAGAGCCGATTTCATAACCATATCATGGTTAGGGACATTCACACAAATGTGATAAACCATTGGTTTAAATCCTAATTAAAAATTCAAACATTCTTTCCAAGTTTATACTTCAATGTGTATTTAATTATCCAGATACATCGCTTGATCCCAACCCCTAAGAATAGTAGCTACTCATTTGGGATAGTAAAACAACTAAATGAACAAAAAATATCATGCTTGATATATTGACTAGTCAAGATTTAATTATACTCATGCAAGGGGGTTTAGGGTGACAAAGAGAAAATCTTACATAAGATAATTATTAGTTAATTAAATTACTTACCTGAGACATAAATAGAACATGAATTTAAACGTGGAATGGAAAAGAAGGTGTTGAATAAAGGAGGCTCTATTGATCTTGAATTGATACAAATTGTGAAAACATAAATAATTTGGGGTTTATAATGGAAGAATGAGGGAAATAATTCACAGGTGAATGAGAGGAAGAAGAGAAGCATTTATAGAAGTGCCCCAAATGCTATGCTGCTCCACTTTTTATATATTCATTGTTTTTCAGAACCTGTATTGTATGTACATGATGTGTAGTCTTGATCCACATCATTTTTTCTTTGATATCATGTGTGGCATGCAGGTCTCACAGATTAATAGGTTTGACCAGGTACACAAGGTGTACTGGTTGTTCAAAACATGTACTCTGTATATAACTATATTTTTTCGTGGAATCCGCACAGATTTCACATTAACTAGTTTGACTGGCATCATGACATGGATGGTCTGGACACAATGTGTAGAGCATTTTTCTTTCTATCTTCATGGAATTTTCAATACTTGGCTTCACAACATGGGATAGGTTGTGGTCCGTTGGTACATGATGTGAACTATATCAGCACGACATGTACTTGGCATGTTTTTCACCTTTTCTTAATTTTATTCCTTGGAAACATATAAAGATATTATTATTGAAAAATTAGACTCATACCATGTAAATTATCTACTAATTAAATTAAAATATATGAATAAATACCAGAAAAGAATATATATAAATTCGTCTTATCAAATCCCCCCCCACATGAACAATTTCTTGTTTGCAAGCAATACATCTCAACAAAGATTTCAAAAAGGATAAAAAATTAATAATGTATGAAATATTAATTATTTCCATGCAATTCAATTTAGGTTTATGAAGAAAAAGGGTCATGTTCCAGAATTAAATCTGCATAGAATGTTAGTCAAGCCTCACAGTCTATTTCTCAAAATACATTCTAGTCTTCTAATCACAACATCTTAACTATTCCTTAAGTTATATACCCAATTTTAATGTATCTCAACATTCTTTTTCTCAAATAAATCAGGGTAGAAAATAAAAGTAGAGGTATTCTCATAGCCTGAGTATGTGTTTCTAACCATAGGCTTTCACTGGTTCTCTCATCTTTATTATTTAAAAAAAGTATAAGATTAATTATGAGGGATTAAGAAATAAGGTTCTGATTACTCTACGGCTATTGGTAGGTAGGTAATATTTTAGAAATCAGGCTCCAATAGGAGGTAAGCTCTATTGTAAAATGAAAAAAGGGAAATAATAAGTGTAGTGATGTTCCTCCTTTTGTCCTGTCAAATCTATACTTCACTAGTTCAGGTTGGATCCATATGTATAACAAGAATGTATACAAAGAACTAATTTTGTTCCTTTCCTCTTTCTTTTTCTTTTTCATTTTCATTTTTCAAATGTTATACCTAGGATAGATCTCATATCCATCACCAAACCACATATGATCCTTATCATTTTGGAAAATGGAGTTTTTGGCCTCCCTAGTACACAACCAACATAAATTTTTCTTTTTCTATTTGTATTTTTCCATGGAATAGAATATGAATGAGATAAAACAAATGATAAATAAATCACATCCTTGTAGTCATCTGAGTGCTCCATGGTTCTTGGAAAGTGGAAGCATCCCATACTGTCTAAATGACTCCCCCACACTTTTTCAAAGATACCCATAAGCATTGTACAAGGATAGGGGTGGGAAGGGAAATAGACTTGAATTTCATCATTATAATAGGTCATTCTTTGAAACTATGGGTTGAGTAAAGGATAGATGTCTTGTGGGTCTCAAAACAATTGTCTAACAAAGAGTTCCTCAATCATTTTAATTTTATACTGGTTAGGCCATTACTTTAATAATATCTCAGTGGAAGTTCTAGTCGGTTTATATGCCCCAGGTATCTCTCAAGAAATACACTCAGACAATAATATACTATCATAGGCTAAGAGTCTTTGCAAGTAAGGATAATCACATAAAAACTGGCAATTACAAAGGGAAAAAGTCTTAAGTAGTGGGTTAATTAATCATAATTTAAAAGAGTTTAAATTTGAACTAATTATCTAAACATAGTAATCATTCTAAACAAGTCTATGTAGGAGTGAAACATAGTTATTAACACTTTTCCACTTTAATTATTCTTTAATTACAAGGTAATAATCATATTATGGTTTAAAAAATTCTTATAATTTGGAAAACGTTCTCCTAGTTAAGTGAGAATAATACAAAATTTAAGTTCCTAACTAGTGAAAATGTGAGAGGACCCCCACAATATGTAAGAGATAGTGTCCCCACTTTCAAAAAAATGATGGTGGGATCCTTATAGTAGTGAATTTTAATAAACTGGAAATGGAATATTGGACAAAATTAAAATAAGAGGGAATTTAGAGCTCCCTTGTACAAGTGGTATGACGTGGGGGGTGTTTGAGCTATCTTAGCATGAAAATCCATTGTACCTTGAAAAGTGTAAGAAAATATAATCCTTATCTATATAAAAAACATTACTTAAAAAGTATAAACATTTGGAATAGCATAGAAAAAGGGAAGGCACACAGAGTATGAAAGTGGGATATTCATTTTATTCAAATTGGGATAGTTTTACAATTTATCTTCATGAAAGATATAAAATTAAGAATAAAAAGAAAATAAAAATGACATGGAAATGACAACTCTAAAAAACAAGAGATGAACTATGGGTTCCTCCCATTAACTTCTATTCAAATGTCATCGGCTAGATGGGTGTAAAAATATTATTTTCAGACTGTCTTTTGGTTCAGTTGCTCCATCGCCTCTTACAGAAGCTTGAGGCCATGTCCTCAAACTCACATGGTCACTTAATTGGGTTAATTTCTTCAGCTGCAACCATGTGGGCATGAATGAGGTGTGGTATTAATGGAATCATTGTCCACTATAGTTGCTACTGGTAGTGAATTTCAAGTTATAGCTCGTGAAGCTTTTAGGAAACGTTGATGGCCTGATTGTGTTCCCTTTTTTCTAAGACCACCGATGAGACTAAACCATCAAGGAAAGAAGATGATTATGACGAGCTTGACATGATAAAGATAAAATATGAGATATGAAATTCAAAATACAATAGAACATAAAAATGAAATCTCTTGTATAAAAATATCTAATGTTTGTAAAAAGGTGGGAAACAAAAAAATGAACCAATAACCATACCATGTACATGAAAAGGTCCCAAAAATCCCAAAAGATAAATAAAATTCAGATTAGGGAATTGTGGAAAAAATATTTTGGAGCATCATCACACTGCCCCAGAGTCTCAACTAACTTGATGGGAATATCAGTATCAATAGCAGTAGCAGAAGCAGTAGAGGGGGGAGGAGAAAAAGTGGTGGATGGTGTGGTAGTGCAGGTAGGGAGATTAGCTGGGGTGGTGGGTGGTGACGTACTAATTCATACTGGGGTTGTGGGTCATGTAGCTAGATCAATGAATGATACCCCAGGGATGGGCTTAGTAGAAAATATATTTCCCCTCTGGGCCTACTCTGTTAGAAACTCCTGTGGGGTGGTAGGATTGGTCATATCAAGATAGAGGTTCGGCTAGTCAAAAGGGGTGAGGGAATGGTAGAGGATGATAGTCCAGCTAGGGTGGGGGTGGTGAAAGGTTGAATGTAGTGGCCTTAATGAATGAGAGATGAAGGTGGGTCGGTATTTGGCACAGATTCACCAAAATGCATTGGATATTAGCCTAGATCTCAATGAGGGTGTGAAAGCATGGTGGAGGTATTACAGAAGGTTTGGCTGTGGAGGTGGCAGTGGGAGTGGTTGTAGTAGGTGTGGCTGTTTGATGAGGCTGGGGTGGGTATGCTGCTGCTGCTCTACCTGGCTGCTCCTCAGCTGTAGCCTCTTGGATTCATGGTGGCCAGAAATAAATATTTTCCACTCTCACAAGAATCTAAATCTTGTAGAGAAGAATAATATCAATCATCTCGATATGTCCAATGAATGTTAGGGGAAGAGATACATCCAAGACGCCCAGGTACATGGCCAGGTGGGTGATGACAGTTCCACCAATGAGTGTTCCCCGCTTCATCTGAGTTAGGAAATTGATGTACGAAGTGAACTAAGAGTCTATATTGAATATTTTCCCACCCTTTATAGATGCTAAAATCAATACTTTTATCTGACTAATGTTTCCATGAGTCTCTCCATTCCCAAACGAGACATGCACCATGGATCTATGCAAGATATGCAATGTCAAGGACCGTAGTTGAGTCTAATTTGAGAGTCTTGGGTTGTGATGTGACTGGGGGTCATGGGTGATGAGGAACCATAGATTCGGTGCAGTTACACGGTCTGTTAATATTTGTAGAGTGGGATAAACATTAGAGATAAAAAAATTATCTGTGTAGAAACTAGGGCCGACTCTAAATTTAGTAAAACCAAGATGGTGAGGTCTTCCGTCAAGCTAGAAACATAGGCAATCAATTGTGATCTTAAACATGACCGGTACATCTCCTCCTGTACATATATAATGATGTGGATATGTAAAGTCTCTAAGAGGTGCATGAAATCATCAATAATGTTCGACTTGGAGACCACATCCAATTACAACGTTTTGTTGATTCTCATCATCTTTTTATGTTGGTGAAGAAGATTTACCCAATGTTGTGGGTTGATGATGTAGAGGACTAGGTTCAAATGTATGTTATCATTAGTGGATGGAGAAAATGTGTCATCCTAAGAATTAGACATAGCGTAAGGGAGCATAGAAGCCGGTTGTTGGCTCTCAGAGTCTGAGGAGAAAGTAGAGGGTTTATACTCAGTTTGGGGTCTCTTGGTGTGCGCCATGGATGTAGGAGGGTGGGGCATAGAGAGGGTTCATGTTGTGCAATAAATGAGAGGAGGGAAGCTACCATTTTGGTTGGGTAGTTAGAGAAGAATATATGGGGTGGGAGGGTTCAGTGAGGGAATAAGGATTGGGGTGTGGGTTTGAGTGTGGAGAAGGGGGGTTGGAGCACCTGTTCAGATGAAATGGGAGAGGGGGGGGAGGTCAGGGGGAAAAGGGTGGTGTGTTATGACTTGCAGACTGTGACCTATGATTTTTTTAAAAACAAAAAAACCAATACTGAATATGTAAAGTTGATTAACATCATGCTTATGGAAGAAAATTTGGAATTTTGGGAAAAATAATACACATTGTGAACATAGTGTAAATGACATGTACTGAACTATGTTTGGCCCATTTTTGTTGTTCCTTCCACATCTGATCATCATTTATACTTGAAATTATAAGAAAACGACCCTAATATAACTTATCTAAAACATTCCTATCCTTGGTTTCCTCCCATTCAATGTTTTCATTATAGTTGGTATCTGGACTCCTTTTAATATTAGTGGAACTTGAGGTTGATGAAACAACCTTCATGCAATAGATCCTGTAATATCTTCAATCTTTGACCATTCACCTTGAATGTTGGTCCTCCATCTCATTGAATTTCAATTGTTCCATAAAGAACAATTTCGAAAACCTCAAAAGGACCAGACCATCTTGACTTTAGCTTTCCTGGAAATAGTTTTAATCATGAATTGAACAAAAAAACCTTATTCCATGGGATGATGGTACGTCTTTTAATTCGTCTTTCAATCCATTTTTCATTTTCCCCCTGTAAATCCTTTAATTTTCAAATGAACTGCTCATTATATCATCCAATGTGGTTAATTGTAATAATTGTTTCTCCCCAACCATTTCAACATCTAGATTCATCTTTTTAATTCCCCAGAATGAATGATGTTTTGGCTCCAGTAAAAGATGACATGGTTTACCATAAACCAGTCTAAATGGGGTGGTGCCAATGGGTGTTTTTATGCAGTGCTATAAACCCATAATGCATCTTCTATATTTAGGCTCCAATCACTTCTACTGGTGTTTACAATTTTCTCTAATACTTGTTTCACCTTTCCATTTGACAATTCGACTTACACACTTGTTTGTTGGTGATAGGGAGTTCCAGGTTTGTAAAAAAATCTTAATTTTTCAAGAATTTTTTAAAATATATGATTTGAGAAATGTGTTCCACAATCACTGATGAGTAATCATGGAAATCCAAAACATATAAACACATTATTTTGAAGAAATTTAATGAATAACTTTTCTATGTCATGTGTAGTGGCTTGAGCATCAAACCATTTTACGACATAGTCTAATACAACAAAAATGCAATTTCTGCAATGTTTAATAGGTAATAGTCCCATAATGTTGATTCCCCAGACATTAAAAACTTCTACTCCTATAATGGGGTTATATGGAATATAATTTCTTCTAATGATTTCCACCGTTCTTTGATATCTATCACATTGAAGGAATAATCCCATGGAATTGTGATGCATTGAGGGATAGAAAAACATGCTTTTTAAGATCTTAGAAATTATGCACTCAGGTCCATGACTCCCGAAAGTTGGAGAAGTGTGGAACATTTTGATCACATTTTGTGTCTCATCTTCTACAATGCAGATTCTTAAATGGGCATTGGGACAGTGCTTGAATAGAAGAGGTTCATCCTAGAATTAGTGCTTGGCATCTGATAAAAACATTTTCCACTACTGATATGATAGGTCATGATGGAGAAATCTTGTGTCAAGATAGTTGTCCTTGTCTGAGAACCAGGGCCGGGTCTTAACCCTAAATAGTGTCTCATTTGGGAAATCTTCTTTAATATCAACATCTTCATCTTATTTAATGATGGTTAGGTGTAATTTATAGAGGTGGTCTACAATTAATTTTTTTGTTCCTTTGGTGTATTTGATTATGACGTTGAGCTCTTGCGGCAAAAGAATCCAGTACATCCATCTTGGTTTTTCATCTTTCTTAATTATCAGGTATAGAACAGTTTCCTAATCTCTATGGACAATAAATTTTGATAGAAAGAGGAATGAACCCAACTTTTAAAAGTAATATACAATGGTTTTGACCTCCTACTCTGTAGTTTTATTATTGACCTAACATTCATTTAATGTATGACTGGAATAATAGATTGGGCATAAGGTGTTGTAAATGAATTTCTCGATCACAACTCCTATAGCTAGGTCATTGGCGTCACACATAATCTCAGCCTCTTTTTTCCATGTTTAGTGAAATCATAACTAGAGATGTAATAAGACTATTTTTTTAGTGTTTCAAATGCTTGTTGACAATCCACATTGAATTAGAAAAGAATATATTTTGATAACAATTTTGTCAGTGGATGTGTGACTTTAGAGAAATCTTTTATGAAGCACCTGTAGAACCAATCATACCCAAGAAAATTCTGATCCCTTTAAAAGTTGATGTTTTTGGTGGATCTTTGATTAATTTGAACTTTTCTAGATCAACCTCAATTCCATCCTTGGAAATCCTATTCCCTAGTACAATTCCTCCATATACCTTGAAGTGACATTTTTCCCAATTTATTACTAAGATTCTTTTCTAACATCATTAGAGAACCAGTTCTACATTTCTTAGAAAAATATCAAATGATATCTTATATACTGAGAAATCATTGATGAATATTTTGGAAAATTATTCAGCTATATCATGAAAGATCTGTGTGATGCATCTTTGGTGGGATTTTCTACTTTACAATAGCAGATCATTATTCTTTTAATGATATGACTCCCCAATCTTCTATCTTTCTCTTGTTTGACAACAAGTATTTGAATTTTTTTTCATAAAAATGCATTTGGGATATTTCTTCATCAAAAAAATATTTATATATAATTTTTTAACATTTTGAGGAAGTTTTTGTAATGAGCCTCCAACCTAACTTTAATTGATCTTTCCAAAAAGGAATGAGTTGTCTTGTATAGAGGTGGGGCTACATAAATGGGTTCCTTATCTTTTATTGGAGATTTATCCTTCTCAGCTTGTATTACTTCTTAGTGCTTTATGGTAATGGATTCCTCTAATTAATTCTGTTTTTTTGTGGGCTCTTTTTGTGGACTTGTTTCTTTTGGTTGTTGGAAATATAAAACTTTTCCGCTACTCAAAACTATAACAATAGATTCCTCTCATGATTATGTATTAATGTTACTAGGTAGAATATCCAATAATATTTCAAATAAGGTTTTTGAGATCAGACCCATTTGAATCTCTATGTCTCTCAAAGCTGCTCATTGGTTTTGCATCTCTCTCTCCTATGTGATCATCGTTTGATCTAACTTTTTAATGAAGTATGTCAGGAGGTTCTCCAAGTTACTTTGCAATGGTAGAGGTGGATTTTTTGGTCATGGATGGGCAGCTAGAAATTTTTATTATTATTGGGGACTTGGAAAGGGTTTTTGTTGATATTTTTGATGTCATGGTCTTGGGACATGGTTCATTGGTGGATACCTAGGTGGTCCCTGGTTGTGAAACCGGTCTTGACCACTTGGCTATTGAAAATTTCCTTGATTGTTTTGAGCTTGGTACTAAAAAATCCTTTGCTAATAAAATAGATGTTTTTGTTGCTTTTGAAATGGATTATTTTATAGATTTTAATTAACATAATTACAATCTTGTTGTTCTTCATATCCAACTTTTAAATCTTGTTACAAGTATTGTCCACTGCACATCTTGCATGACTGAATCACCATGACTAAGGCAGTATGAGGTTGTGTGGTTTGCATCAGAAATAATTCAAGCATCATTTTTAGTTCTTCAACATGCATTGATACTTAGTGGTCTCATCATTTTGGTGGATTCCATGTCACGATGTTCCACGTTCACATTTTTATATATTGGCATTGTGGTATAATTCACCCAAAATAGCTCTTCCTACATCATGTGTTTTAAATATCAAACCTCACCTAATAGCATCATCGATGACTATTCGTTCCACTGGATGGAGTCCTTGATATAAGGATTTTATTTGAATCCATGTGTCGAGTCCATGATGTTGAAACTTCCTCATTAGTTATTTGAATCAATCCCATGCTTCCCATGAGGATTCTCCATCCACTTTTTCAATGTTCCAAATGTCGTTCCAGAGATTCCAAGTCCAGATCGGTGGAAATTATTTGTCGAGAAACTTTTTTGCAAGATCACCCTAAGTCTTAATTGACTCATGAGATTGTATTTTGATCCAATATTTTTCTCGGTCTCTGAGTGAAAAGGGTAATGCATGAATTCTTTTAGCATCAGATGATAATCCCTAGTTGCAAAAGGTATCACCGAATTTCGGGAAGTTAGAAATATGTTTGTGGTGGTATTTTCTTTGAATAACACTTAAATGACCCATGTTTTGGATCATGTGAATGAGTATATGTTTAATTTAAAATGTGTGGGCTTGGATAGGTGAGTGCATATTGCTTGGTGTTTCACCATGGATCGGTGGTAAACCAAATTCCATGATGGTCTTCTCTGGTTGCATCGGGTGCTCCATAATGTTTTGGCGATTTAGCAGGTTTTTTCTTTTAGGGTGATATTGCTCGACCATCGTTGACCGATGGAGTGAAGAAAAATACCTTTCGATCTTATGATTGAAGGCCAAGGGTTTGATTGCTTTGTGGTTCCTTGATTGGTTCAAGGGCCCTAGGTACATGCAATAAAAGGAATGAAGAAGACATAAGGGTAGAAAGAAGAAAGGGGATTATGGAATGGTAAACCCAAGGTAGACAAAAATAGTTTTTTTCCAAAGTAGCATTGCCTCTTAGGAAATAGTGCCATAAATTTGATGCACATGTGCGGTGGTGTCGTTACATCCTCCCACGTGTGTCAAATTTATAATTTATAAATGGTCCCAAACTTTCAATAACTACAGAGACGTAGTGTAGTGGTAGTATAGGGTTGAATCCATAGGGAGGCTTACATTTTATTTTGGGAAATCTGGTTCCTAAACCTCTAAGGGAGTCCTTTCTTAAAGTCTCTATTTGGGAGTTTGATATATGTTCAATTTTGGGATGACATTAAATGATAAATGAGGGGTTGGGATCAAGTTGAGTATTTTAGTGATGGATACCATTTAACTCTAACCTTAGTAAGATATTATGTGTTATTCTATGAAGCAAACACAGGTCACTAGTTGACTTTGGTCTATACCTCCTATTCCTACCTAGAAAGTAGCTATTCTGTGGTGGGAGACAGTGATGACCTAAGTGAATTAAGTTTATCTTATTTAGGGCATAATGTTTCCTAAGCTAGTGGTCATACCTTAGTCTACTCTAATTAGGATAAGTTCATTTTCTTTACCATCCAATGGTCTGGGACATTCACACAAATGGGATAGATCATTTGTTAATATCCAAATTACTTCAAAAATATATTCCAAGTTTAGACTTAAATGTGTATTTAATTACGAAGATACATCACTTCATCCCTACCCCTAAAAAGTTTATATACTCTTTAGGGATAGAGAAACAACTAGATAAAAAAATAGAGTATTCTTGATATGTTTATTGGGCTTGACATGATTATACTCCTACAAGGGGGTTTGGGGTAAAAAAGAGAAAAAAATACACAAGGGAACTATAACATAAATTAAATTACTTACTTGAGAGAAATAAGACATGAATTTAAATTAGGAATGGAAAAAATTAGGCATTTAAGAAAGGATTATCCATGGATCTTGAATTGATAAAAATTATGAAAAAGAATAATTTTTTGTTTAGAAATGGAAAAAGGGAGAAATAGTTCACAGGGGACCAAGAGGATGAAGAAACACACATCTGAATGCATCCCAAATACTCTGCAACTAATATAGGTGTATATTTTTCATTACATGTACCATAGGTACATGACATGTTTCCTTGATCAATATCATTTCTCCTTATATCTTTAGTGTGTAATGGGGGTCTCCCGGATTAAGAGGTTTGACAAGGTACACGATGTGTACCGGTTGTTCACGATGTGTACTCTGCATCTAACTAGCTTTTGTGTGGAATCATCACAACTTTCTTGCTAACTGGTTTGATTAGAATCATGAAATGGATGGTCTAGAGAGGACGTGTAGAGGTTTTTTCTTTTTTCCTTTGTGGCATGGCCATGGATTCTCATCACGACTTGGGTGAGGTTATGATCCTCAAGTACACAACGTGTACTGCATCATCACGACGTGTACTAGGCCATATTTTTACCTATTCTTCCTTTTATTTATTGTAAGACTATGAATCTCTTATTCTAACAATATTGGACACATACCACATGTAGTATTGACTAATTGAATGAGAAACAATGAATATATGGCTAAAAAATATTTGGTGTGACTTTGGTGTCGTTGCTTCCTCCGACATGTATCAAATTTAGAATTTATAAATGGTCCCAAAAATTCACTAACTAAAGAGATTTAGTGTAGTGGTAGTACAAAGTCGAATCAACAGGGATACTTCTGTTTGATTTTTGGGAAATTTGTTTCCTAAATTTATAAGGGAGTTCTTTCTAGAAGTCTCTGATTGGGAGTTTGATCTTCATTCTATTTTTGGGATGGCTTTAAATGATAAATGAGGGGTCGAGATCAAGTGGAGTATCTGAGTGAAGGATTTCCTTTAACTGTTACCTTTCCATGATCCTATGACTTTTTCTATGAAGAAAACATCGGTTACTAGTTTACTTGGGTCTTATCATCCTTGTCATATGTTGGAAATAACTATTCCATGGTTGGGAGATAGCGATGACCTAGGTGAATTATGTTTGGATTCATTATGGAAGATTTTTTCATAAGCTAGTGGTGGTAGCTTAGTCCACTCCAAATAGTATAGGGTCATTTTTTTACCATCTCGTGGTCAGATATGTTCACATAAGTGGGATAAACCATTGGTTTATATCCTAATTATAAATTCAAATAGACTTTCCATGTTAAGAATTAAATGTGTATTTAATTATGAAGATACATTACTTGATCCATACCCCTAAAAATTCTATCTACTCATTACGGCTAGTGAAATAGCTAAATAAGAAAAATAGAGCATTATTTATATATTGATTGGAAATGATAGATTCATACTCATGCAAGGGGGTTTGGGTTGAAAAAGATAATAACATACACATAAGAATTATGACTTAAATTAAATTACATACTTGATATTGAAATAGGACTTGAATTTAAATGTGGAATGGGAATGAAGGTGTTGAATAAATGACGATCCATAGCTCTATAATTGAAACATATTATGAAAAAATGAATAATTTGGGGTTAAAAAGGAAAAAATGGTGAAATAGTTCACATGGGATCGAGATGAAGAAGAAAATAACATCTAGAAGTGTCCCAAATACTTTACCGCTTTGCTTCTTATATAGTCATTTTTTCCACATTGTGTACTATAGGTACACAATGTGTAGCCTTGATCCAAATTTATTTTCCTGGGATATCTACCATGAAACAAGGGTCTCACAGATTAAGATGTTTTACAAGGTACACGATGTGTAACAGTTTTCCACGATGTGTACTTTGCATCTAGATGCCTTTTTCATGGAATCCTTGTTTCTTTCCCACAAACTGGTTTTACTGGAATCATGACGAGGCTGATCTGGAAATGATTTTTATAGGATTTTTCCTTATGGTTTCATGCCATGGTCACGACATGGCTTCGTGACTTGGGTTAGGCTTTGATCCTTAGGTACATGATAATAACTGCATCATCACGATGTGTACTTGTCCAGTTTTCACCTTTTCTACTTTTTATTCCTTCGAAACCTATGAATCTCTTATTCCTACAAAATTGGACTTATACATGTGTATTATCAATGAATGAAATGAAAAACTATGAATAAATGACTGAAAAGTATGTATATAAATTATGCTTATCACATCCCCCCACAGTTGAATAATTTCTTTTCCTCAAGAAAAATATCTAAACAAAGATTTCACAATGGATAAGAAATTATTAATGTAAGAAACATACATTATGTCAATGAAATTAAATTTATTTTTAAGCTCAAAAGAGGCCAAGTCCCAAGATTAAATCTACTTAAAAAGTTAGTCATGCCTCATAGTATAGTTTTCAAAAAAAATTCTTGTCTTCTAATAATGACCTCTAAATTATTCCTTATGTTATATGACCAATTGTAATCTACCTCACCATTCATTTCTCTCATCACTCTTAGAAGAAACATTAAGTTGATGTATGTTTGTACTCTAAGTATATGTTCATAACCACAAGATTTCAATGGTTCTATCATCTCTACTATGTAAAGACAAGAATAAGATTAATCTTAAGGATTAAGCAATCCAGTTCTGATGAATCTGCAGATGTGGGTAGGTAGGTAAAATGTTAAAAATTAGTCTCAAATAAGAGGGTATGATCTATATTATAATTCAAAATTGAGAAAACACTTGTGATGACATTCTTTCTTCAGGACAATTAAATCTGTAATTTTGTAGATCGGGGAGGATCCATATGTATGGAAAGTATGTATATTCAGAAATAATTATTCTCCTTTCCTATTTGTTTTTCTTTTGAATTTTTATTTTTCAAAAGTTTTTCCCAGGATAGATCTCACATCCATTATCTAACCACATATTATCTTTATTGGTCTGAAAAAATGGTGATTTTTGACCTTCTTATTACACAACCCATATCAATTTTTCTCTTCTTTTTTGTTTTATAATGGAATCTAATATGAATGAGATTAAACAAATGGTACATGAATCATAACCTTTTACTCATCTGATCACACCATACATCTCTAAAATTGGAAGCATCCCATGATGTCTGAATGTCTCCCACATAATTGTTCAAAGATATCCATAAGCATTGTATGATTAGTAGGGTAGAAAGGGAAATAGGCTTGAAATAGCTTCATTCTAACAGTTCATTCCTTGAATCTATGGTCTGAAAGAAGTATAGGTGTTAGGTGTGCCTTATGAATTTTTCTAATCAAATAGTTCCACAATAATTTTAGTTTTATATTTGTTCATTTGTTACTTTGTTAAGATCTTAGGGAAATTTCTTGTTAGTTTACATACCCTATGTATCTCTCAATAAATATACTTAGATGATAATATGCTATCTTAGGATGAGATTTCTCATGGGTAATGATAATTACATAAAAAAGGAAAATACCAAAGGTAATAAATATCAAGTATTGCATTAATTAATCATTATTTCAATGATTTTGAATTTGAATTAATTCTATAAAATCATAAATCCTTCTAAATAAGGCTAATTAGGAGTGAAACAGGGTCCTCAACAATTTTCCACTTAATGTTTTTTAATTACAAGGTAATAATGATTTTCAGGATTAAATCATGATTATTATTTAAAAAAATGTCTAAAATACAAGTGAGAAAAAAAAGCTCAAGTGTATCACCAATGAAACAGTGATAATACCCCAACACTTGTTAAGAGACAATGTCCCCAATGTCATTGAAATGATTATGGGAGAAGTATGGTGGTGAATTTTAAAGAATAGGAAATAAAATATTGGAAATAATTAAAATAATATGGAATCATGATCTCCCTGGGTCAAGTGGTATACCATGGGGGTTCTTGAGTCATCTTAGCATGAAAATCCAATGTACCTGCAAAAGAGTTAGAAAATAAAATCATACACTAGAGAGAAAACATTAGTTAATAGTTATAAAAATTTGGATTAAGGAAGAAATAGGACAGGAACCCATAATAAGAAAGTGGGTATTCATTGTATTCAAATTATGATACCTTTACAATGTATATTCATGAATGACGTAAAATGAAGAATAAAAAGGAAATGAAAAAGACATGGTAATGAAGACTCGAAAAAACAAGAGATGAACTATGGGTTTCCTCTCATAAAGTACAAAGTAAACATCGTTATCCAGATGGTTGGACGAAGATTGTTGTTAGATGGTCCACCAGATCGGTTTCTCCTTCCCCTATTATTACTATTAGAGGCTGCATCCTAAAACTCATGTGGTTTATTGAGTGGGTTAATCACTTCGTCCGTAGCTACATGTGCATGAATGAGGTGTGGAATTAATGGAATCATTTGTCACAGTGGCTGCTTCTGGTGGTGAATTTTGAGTAATATCTTGTGAAGTTATAGGCAAACATTGATGACTTTCTTGTGTACCCTTTCTTCTAAGAATACTATCATTATTGGACATTCAAGGATGGTAGATAATTATGAGAAGCTTCACATGCTAATGATGAAAATAAAAGATACCAAAATCTATACAAAAAAGAACATAAAAAATAAATCCCATGTATATAAATATTCAATGTTCATATAATGGTGGGAAACAAAATGATGAATCAAAAACTGGACCATGTAAATGAAAATTATCCAAAAATCCCAAAAGATAAAGAAATGTTAAATCAGGGATCGATTCCAAAAATCTCCTCGAGCGTCATCTCATTGCACAGAGTCTCTAAAAAATGGTTGCGTGTATCAGTGTCAGTAATAGTAGTAGTAGTAGATAATGGAGGGGCAACTACGGTGGATGGTGTGGTAGTGAAGGTAGAGATATGGTCTAGGTTGTGGGGGCGGGGGGGGGGGGGGGCAGTATATATTCGTACTACGTCCATGGTTCTGGTATCTGGATCAATGAATGGTACCTCAGGGATGGGCTCAGTGGAAACTATTTGGCCCCTTTAGGCCAACTACTCCCGAAACTACTACTGTGCAGAAGGATTGTTGAGATCGATAGGGAGGTTTGGCTAGTCGGAAGGGGTGGGGGAATGGAAGAGGATAAAGGTCTAGTTGGGGAAGGATATGTGGAAGGGTATATATAGTGAGATCAATGAATTAGAGATGGAGGTGTGTCGATATTTAGTGCATATTCTCCAAAATTCACTAGGTATCAGCCCAGATCACGGTGAGTGTGTGAAAGGATGGTGGTAGTATGTTCTAAGGGGTGGTGAATGAGGTGGTGGTGGGTATATATGTAGTAGGTTTGGCCGTATGATGAGGCTATGATGGGTCTGCTGCTAATGCTTCAGTAAGGTACTCCTAAGGTGCGACCTCCTAGATTTATGGAGACATAAAATTAATTTCGTCCTCTCTCACGTTCATCTGTATCTTGTGGAGAAGCACAAGATCAAACAACACGATGAATAAAATGGAGGAGAGAGATAGAGATTCATTGATGACACCCAGGTACTTGGAAGGTGGGTAATTAAGGATCCACCCATGAGTGTGCCCCACTTACTCTACATCAAAACTTTGATGTATTAATCAAACTGGGTGGCCATGATTGTGGGTGGACCACCAATGGAAACTTCTAGAATTAATATGTCCATATTACAGATTCTTCCATGGGCCTCTCCACATGCAAAGAAGCTATGTGTCATGGCTCTATGAAAGATGCACAAAGCTAGGCCCCGTAGCTGAGTCAACTTCATGATTTGAGGGTCGTGATGTGACTGGGGGTCATGGGCAATGAGAGGCCATAGTTTCGGTGAAGTGTCATGCGATTGTTGTGTCTTTAGAGTGGGATAAACATTGGAGATAATGAACACCTCGGTGTAGAAACTGATCCCGACTCTGAATTCAGCAAAACCAAGCTGTTGTGGTCTACCACTACGCCAGAAACATAGGCACTCAATGTTGATCTCAAACATGGCCAAGAACTCAAGGAATAGCTACTAGTACATCTCCTACAATGATTCTATAATTATTTTCATATGTAATGTATATAAGAGGTGTATTTCATCATCAATAACATTCAACTTGGAGATAACGTCCAAGTCCAATGTTTTTTTGGCTTCACATCGACTTTGACTATAGTGGAATAAGATTTACCTGATGCTGTGGGTTGCAGAAGCAAATCACTAGGATAAAATGTAGGTTCTCACTGGTTAATATAGAGGAGGTGTCTTCTTAAGAATCAGACATAGCATGGGGGGGTTTATTAACCGATTACTTGATATTAGAGTCTGAAGAGGAAGCAGAGTGTTCAGGCTCATGCTGGGGTCACTTGGTGCGCGGTATGGATATAAGAATGTGGTCTGCATGGGAGTGTGAAGGCTGTGCATTAGAGGAGAGTAGGGTAAGTTGAATCTTGGTTTGGCAGTTAGGGTAGAGGATATGGGGGTGGGAGGGTGCAATAAGGGAATATGGACGCGTGGGTGTGGTTTTGAGAGTTGAGGATGGGGGGTGGGAGCACTGGTTTGGGAGAAATGGGAGAGGGGGAGTCAGGGGAGATAAGGGGTCAGGGGGGGCAGTGTTGCAGGTCATGTCTTTTGGGTCGTGACTTATGGGTCATGACCTCAGCTTTGTTAAATACCAAACCTACCATGTACACAATGTATATAGGTGAGTCAAGTCGTCTATGTGAACTAAAATTTTGAATTTCTGGAAAAACATTCAACTCATAAACATAGTGTTCATGACTTGTGCTAAACTATATTTAGAAAATTTTGTTGTTCCTTCCACACATAATCCTCATTTATACATGATATTCTTTGACAAAAATCCTAATATAACTTATCTAAAACATTCCTAACCGGGGTTGCCTCCCAGTCCGCCCTTCCCATATAGTTTAGAGGTTGACTTCTTCAAACCTTAGTGGAACATAAGGCTGATGAAATAACCTTCATGGAATCGATCTTGAAATATCTTCAGCCTTTCACCTCTCACCTTGAATGGTGGACCTCCGTCTCATTAAATTTCAATTTTTCCATAAGGGATAATTGGGAATAACTCAAAAGGAACAGACCATCTTGGCTTCTGATTTCTTAGAAATAGTATTAATCATGAATTGAATAGAAAAAACTTATTCTTTAGGAGGTAGGTATGCCTTATAATTCATTAGTCATTCCATTTTTTCATTTTTTTTCTTATAAAACCTTTAGTTTTCATACATATATATCCTTATTTACTCTAATGAGGTTAATTGTAATAACTATTCATCTCTAGCCTTTTCTACATCTAGATTCATCATTTTAACTACCCAGAATGAGTGATGTTCTAGCTCAAATGGAAGATTACATGGTTTTATATAAACTAGTATAAATAGGGTGGTTCCTATGGCTTTTTTATATGCAATTCTATACACCCATAATGCATCATTAAACTTTAGGCTCAAATCAATTATGCTAATGTTTACAGTTTTCTTTATGAATTTTTTCACACCTCTATTTGACAATTTGACTTGACCACTTGTTTGTGGGTGAAAGGGAGTTCCAATGTTTTAGTGAATGCCATATTTTTCATGAATTGTTTGCATTGGACAATTTGAGAAATGTGTTCCGGGATGATTTTCCCGAGCCGATGATGGCCCTTGCAGCGGCCCCTCCCCCCTCGGTGGGGAGGGTCGTCCGATGTCTTTTGAAGGAGGTCGAAGGTATTTTACTAATTTATCTAATCCCAACTGTCTCTCCTTCATCCCTTGAATAGTTTCCTATTGTTGATATGATTCAGGATATCGAGGATGGGAGCGAATTTAATTTAGGAGAATTAGAGGTGGAGGTTATGAGAGATAGATCTACAAGCTCGGGGAGAAGAATGAGCCGAAATGTTATCCATAAAGAGAGGAAGAATTAATCCTATTTGCCTTCTCCAATGGAGACACACTCATCAAAGAAGAGGAAAGCTAACCAGACATTCAACAATGACGCTTGCCAGCCACAATAATCAGGTGTGGTGGTTGAGAAATCTTTAGAATTTCGAATGAACTTGGAAAAAGAAACACTAATAGAAAAACAGGTATTTGAGACGGGTCATTTGCGATGGGATCCCGTCGCAAATGGCTTTTTGCGACGGGGGCCCTTCGCAAATGGCTTTTTGCGACGGGGGCCCTTCGCAAATGGCTCGTTGCTGAAAACAGCATCACAACAACACTTATTTGCGACGGTCCCGTCGCTAAAGCCTTTATTTGCGACGGTTATTCTCCCCGTCACAAATAGTACTACGTATATTTGTAAAAAAAATTTAAAATAGTTTTTGCGACGGGTCCCGTCGCAAATACCTTTTGCGACGGTACCCGTCACAAATAGTTGTTGCGATGGGACCCGTCGCAAATAGTTTTTGCGACGGGTCCCGTCAGAACAACTATTTTTTAAAAAAAAATAAAAAACTATTAATAAATTATTTTAATGCATATAATAATACTAATATTTGCGACGGGCATAGTATCCCATCGCAAATACTATAAAAAAGATAAAAAATAAATTATTAATAAATTATTTTAATTAATATAATAATAATAGAATTATAATTCAAAATATAAAATAATAGAATATTAATAAATGATTTAATTAATATAATAATATTAGAATTATAATTTAGAAATAAAAAAAATATTAATAAGTTATTTTTATTAATATAAAAATAATAGAATTATTTTACATTCAAATATTAAAATAATTCAAGTATTACAAAAAAATATAATTAAATTATAATATTATAAAATTTTAATATATATATTAAATTTAATATTATAAAATATAAATAATATTATTATTCATATTAATATTGTTATTTAAAAATATAATATTATTAATATTTTATAATGAGACAGAAACTACGAATAAAAAAAAATCATATTTTGATTTCACAAATTTTATAACATAAATACAAACTCTAATCTGAAGGAGGGGGGGAGGTGGGGGATCTGCAGATGGTGGTGGAGGAAACTCCATCCCTAAAGCATGAGTGATTCAGCGCATGTACTCCATCTGCTCCTGATGCTGCTGCTGCCACCAACTCGTCTGCTCCTCGTACAGTTGCTGCTGGCGTCGACGCTCCTCCTCATGCTGCTGACGCATCTGCTCCTGCTCCTGTCGGAGACTCTCTATCAGTGCATTCTGAGATCGCAACTGATCATCATACTGTGTAGTAGAAGAAGATGCAAGAGCTCCTCTCAAGCTGGACGCCGACATCATAGCACTGCCATAATAATCTCCGGGATTCAGTCGAGAGCCGATACCAACTACCCGGCCCTTCTCGAAGGCATACTGGGTGGCCTGCATCCATGCCGCCTCATCAAACTGACTGGCAGTGGTCTGATCTGATGACTCGGCCTGACTCTCAGGTCGGGCCTGTGACGCTGCGGCCTCATATGACTCCTATAGTTGCAATTTAAAATTAAAATTGTGAATATATTATATGCAGTTAATTTTTAAAATTGAAAACAAATAATACTTACCACGATGTGATGTTGACGATCACATCTGAGCTCCCCAGTAATAGGATCACTATACATCCTCCGATATACATCGTACTCTGTAATATCGGGGTGCTCGACAGCCTATAAGAATAAAAAATAAATGGTTAATATTTATAGTTATATAAAATATTTATAAATAATGTACATACCAGATGCTGTCTATGAGTACTGAAAGAACGACTCCCAGCTCGATGAGTCACTTCCTGTCTCCCCCGATTCTGCCTCTCCACTGATGATCTTCTCTGAAAGGCACCACTCAACCAGTGCGCACATAATCCATCCCATACATGGGATGACATGTACTCTGGTCGGTGTGCTCTACATGACTCGTCAAAATCTGACACTCCTTCTTTCTTCATCGCAGATTTTCTTAAATTGTGCAAAAACTGACGAAGGCAATCACGCATGGTCACCTCCCATGCCTCGTGGATGGCGTCACGCATGGTATCCTCGATCGGATACCATAAACCCTACAAATAAATCAAAATATCAAGTTAGAAATGAAATAATTTTCAAAATAAAAATTATTTATTTACGTACGTACCAACCAATGGCCGAACATGGCCTGCTGCACATCAATGGGAATCTTCTCCCATGTGGTCCATGGATGAGAGAAATAGTTTCTCAAAATAGTGCTGCCCTGTCCGACTTCTATATGCGGAAAACTGAAAAAATAATAAACATTTATTATGTGAACAGATTAATGAAATCTTAGTCAAATCCACATGTTATCACACAGGTTATCACACCTCGTGTGCATGGATCAAACGCAAGAAGTGGATGTCGCTCGGGGACGGGGTTAGGAATCATCAATCGTGAAAGACCGCGCCCCCTCCGCGTACTCCCTGGAGCGCCTGCAGGCTGAGGGTCATCTGTCAGCAACTCATCTGCATCGAAAGTCAGGTCAGCATCTGCCAACTCACGAAATGTGGCGTCGTCCATCTAAAACAGAAAATGTTAATGTTAGCAAATAATTGATAATTACTATTATATATACATATATACATATTATGATTGTATATAAATACCATGGAATGCTATCGGTGTTCATCTTCATCATCATCTTCATATATGTCAATGTCATCTTCATATTCCTCCTCAACATCATCGATATCCATTCGAGTTACAGTTGCTTCATCTCTTACCATTTCAAATTCATATGTGACATCATTAACATCATCGTCATCACCGACTCTTAAATGTGGGGTGTCGTCATCGATACTCATGTCTCTTTGTAAAAAAGATTGATTTTGAGTACTCTCTTGAAAAACTTCAATTCATTGAACATCAGTGAAAGCATATTCACTTTGACTAAACTGATTGTCTCGAATTTTGATTTTTATTACACTCCACCAAACAGTCAAGTCTCTTGATGTTGCACAGTACTTTGCGTAATAAACTTGATATGCCTGTTGAGCCAATAAGAATGGTTCATTTACTTCGAGAACACTTTTACATTTAATATCGATGATTCCATGAGTCGGATGAACACGCACGGCTCTCTCTGTATCCAACCACCGACATTTGAACATGGTTATGTAATGTTGTCCAAGATAACAGAGTTCAATGATTTCATCAAGTATGCCATAAAAGTCAACTTCATTTTCTCGATGATGAGATCCTCTCAAGCTAACTCCAATGTTCATTGTTTTTTTCGATTCCCCATATTCATGTGTGTGGAATCGAAATCCATTCACCACATATGCATTATAAGTTTTAACAAGTTTGGAAGGTGGGTTACTCAATACACACAGCCGTTTGTCAATTTTATCAGCATGTCGAGACACCTGAAAATTTGTGAAATAATTATCAATATAGTAAAATATACATTGAATGAGTTGCTAAAAGATAAATAATTTATGTTACCAGTTTTTGAAACCACTGAGAGAAATTTTTCAGTCGACGTTCTTCGAGAGCAGCTACTGTAATTTGTGGAATTTTTTCCTTGATATGATTATCATACAACCTATAAAAACCAAAGTTATTTACTGTAACATAAATGATAGAATAAGTGATATAAACACTTACAGTACAACTGATGTCATCTCTTCACAGTTGAGCAGAACATACGTATGAGCTCTCTGATGTTCATCATCTGAAAGCCAGTGTTCATAAACTCCACCAAAACCAAGCTCTGACTGGTTGAAAATAGATAATTGATTGTCAATTTCATCAATATTCCTCTCGTTCCATCCCATTCGGTTGTGTTTTGAAGGATACTCAGATTCAAAATAATGGGAGCAGAAAAAAGATATTTCCTCTTGCAAATAAGCTTCTGCAATAGATCCTTCAACAGATGCTTTGTTACGTACTTTTCTTTTCAATTTTTGCATGCATCTTTCAAATGGGTACATCCATCGAAACTGTACCGGACCTCCACATTTGGCTTCATATGGAAAATGTAACATCAAATGTTCCATTGAGTTGAAGAAAGATGGCGGAAATATTTTTTCCAGTTTACATATAATTACAACAACATCTTTATCAAGTTTTCCTAGAGCATCATAATCTGCTATAGCCGCACAAATTTCCCAAAAAAAATGAAACATGTCTGTTATGGAATCCCAAATCACAGAATTCAACAGACCTCTTAATCCAATGGGTAGAAGTCTCTCCATTATAACATGAAAATAATGACTTTTTAATCCAGTAATATGACCATTCTTTACACATCTAACCAAATTGGAAGCACAACCATCTGGAAGTCTCAAATCTGCAATCCACTGACAAAATAATAAACGGTTTTCTTTAGACAGTGTATAATCTGCTTTTGGTTTCAGTAACCTTTCTCTTCTGACATTCTCAAATAGTTCCAATTCTGGATGCCTGTAAATTTGGGCAAGATCTAAACGTGCATTTACATTGTCTTTGCTCTTTCCTGGAATATCCAAAACTGTATGAAACAAATTTTCAAAACAGTTATTCTCAATATGCATGACATCTAACATGTGTCGGACCAACAGATCAGACCAATATGGAAAATCCCAAAATATGCTACGTTTAATCCAATTGTGTTCTTTCCCAAAACCAGAAATTTTCTGTTGGTTTATTGTGGGACCAAAAGTGATGGGAGGTAATTAAAATACAACTGATTTTAACTCCGAACCTGATAGAATTTTTGGAGGTCCATCCCTTTCAACTGTTCCTTTTCTGAAATGAGATCTGTTTCTGTGAAAAGGATGATCAGCTAGAAGAAATCTGCGATGACAGTCAAAATAACAAGGTTTCTTTCCATGAATGAGCATAAATTCTTTGTTCTCTCCCATACAGTAAGGACATTATTTCTGACCATGTGTACTCCAGCCAGATAACATCCCATAAGCCGGGAAGTCACTTATTTTCCACATCAATGCTGCTCTCAGTATGAAATTCTGTTTCGTTGCAACATCATATGTACTGACACCAGTACTTCACAATAAATTTAATTCATCAATCAATGGCTTCAAATAAACATCAATATTTTTCTTCAGATGTCCTGGAATTAGTAAAGTCAACAAGATATATGGCTCCTTCATCAACATCCATGGAGGTAAATTGTACTGAGTTAAAACAACAAGCCAACATGAATATTGACTACCATAAGATCCAAACGGACAGAAACCATCACTGGAAAGGCCCAGTCGAACATTTCTATCTTCTAAAGCAAAGGATGGATGCACTTTATCAAAATGTTTCTATGAATCACCATCGGCTGGATGATTCAAGCTTTTATCGGTTGAAATATTCTCTTTATGCCATGACATCATTGTCGCTGTATTCTTAGACATGAATAAACACTGAAGTCTGGATGTAAGCGGAAAATATCTCAACTGTTTTACAGGAATCAAACCAGACTTCCCGTTTTGTCCTTCTTTATATCTCAGTTGCCCACATGTGGGACAACTATCCAACGACTCATTTTCCCCAGAATATAAAATGCAGTCATTTGAACATGCATGAATCTTCTGACAAGTAAGTCCCAAATTTTGAACCAGCCTCTTACTCTCATAGTAATTTGCAGGTAAAACATTTCCTTCGGGTAATAGTGTTTTCAGCAAAGAAAATATCTGGTCAAAACGGGTGTTTGACATTCTGTTATCTGATTTGATAGCCATAAATTTTGCAACTGCTTCTAATTTTCCCATCTTGCAGCCAGGATATAATGCATCCTTAGCAGACTTCAACAACTCATAAAATTCAGAGGGTGCCAACTCAGGATTTGAAGATATATTAGCCGGAGTTTCTGTATGTTGAACAGATGAACCTGCAACATTATGTACTAAATCTTGAAACCGGGATGGATCCAGAATCAAGTTGGTATCACCTGCTCTGGAACTGCGTTCACCGTGTTGATACAAAAAAACATAATCTGGTTGAAAACCAAAACGCAAGAGATGTTCTTCCACTTTGTCAAACGTGTCAAACATTCTCAATGCACATTTTCTGCAAAGGCATTTTATTTTGCCTTCTGAAACAAATTCTGGATTTGATGCCGCAAATGATAAAAAAGTCTCCACACCCTCTACATATACTGGATTTAAACCAGAACCGTTTGGATTTCTACGTTGATTTATCCATATGCGGTCACCTAATAATGATTGTTGATGACCTCGTTGTTCCATATTTCTCTATAAAATATAAAAGCATTACTGGTTTTGAATAATTTGTTAGAAAAAACACTCAAGCTAGGATAATTATAGAGTTTAGATCATACACGACTGACGCAAACTTTTTATTGAGATAGACCTAAAAATTGACCCTTTAAGAATTAAATATGTTGAGAATAAAGCAAAACATGTTACAAATATTGATAATTTTAATATTATATAAATTTTTTTATTATTTTCATAGTACTAATATTATTGGTAATTATTAAAAATTATTGGTAATTATTGGTAATTATTGGTAATTATTACTAATTATTGATAATTATTACTAATTATTGGTAATTATTACTAATTATTGTTAATTATTACTAATTATTACTAATTATTACTAATTATTGGTAATTATTGGTAATTAATACTAATTATTGGTAATTATTGGTAATTATTGATAATTATTGGTAATTATTACTAAGTATTGGTAATTATTACTAATTATTGGTAATTATTACTAATTATTGTTAATTATTACTAATTATTGTTAATTATTACGAATTATTGGTAATTATTGGTAATTATTACTAATTATTGGTAATTATTACTAATTATTCGTAATTATTATTAATTATCACTAATTATTCGTAATTATTGTTAATTATTACTAATTATTGGTAATTAGTACTAATTATTACTAATTACTGATAATTATTACTAATTATTGGTAATTATTACTAATTATTGGTAATTATTAGAAATTATTGGAAATTATTTGTAATTATTGGTAATTATTGGTAATTATTGGAAATTATTGGTAATTATTGATAATTATTACTAATTATTACTAATTATTGATAATTATTGATAATTATTGATAATTATTGGTAATTATTACTAATTATTGGTAATTATTATGAATTATTGGTAATTATTAGGAATTATTGGTAATTATTACGAATTATTGGTAATTATTACCAATTATTGGTAATTATTGGTAATTATTACTAATTATTGGTAATTATTACTAATTATTGCTATTTATTACTAATTATTGGTAAGTATTGGTAATTATTGGTAAGTATTGGTAATTATTACTAAGTATTGGTAATTATTACTAATTATTGTTAATTATTACTAATTATTGTTAATTATTACGAATTATTGGTAATTATTACTAATTATTGGTAATTATTACTAATTATTACTAATTATTACTAATTATTGGTAATTATTCCTAATTATTGTTAATTATTACTAATTATTCCTAATTATTGTTAATTATTACTAATTATTGGTAAGTAGTACTAATTATTGGTAAGTAGTACTAATTATTGGTAATTAGTACTAATTATTACTAATTATTGGTAGTTATTACCAATTATTGGTAGTTATTACCAATTATTGGTAGTTATTACCAATTATTGGTAGTTATTACCAATTATTGGTAGTTATTACCAATTATTGGTAATTATTGGTAATTATTACTAATTATTGGTAATTATTACTAATTATTGGTAATTATTGGTAATTATTCCTAATTATTGGTAAGTATTGATAATTATTGGTAATTATTGGTAAGTATTGGTAATTATTGGTAATTATTTGTAATTATTACTAATTATTACTAATTATTGTTAATTATTACTAATTATTGGTAATTATTACTAATTATTGGTAATTATTACTAATTATTGGAAATTAGTACTTATTATTGGTAATTATTTCTAATTATTACTAATTATTACTAATTATTACTAATTATTGGTAATTAATACTAATTATTGGTAATTAATACTAATTATTGGTAATTAATACTAATTATTGGTAATTAATACTAATTATTGGTAATTAATACTAATTATTGGTAATTATTACTAATTATTATTAATTATTACTAATTATTGTTAATTATTACGAATTATTGGTAATTATTACTAATTATTGGTAATTATTACTAATTATTGGTAATTATTACTAATTATTTCTAATTATTACTAATTATTACTAATTATTGGTAATTAATACTAATTATTGGTAATTAATACTAATTATTGGTAATTAATACTAATTATTGGTAATTAATACTAATTATTACTAATTATTGGTAATTATTGTTAATTATTGGTAATTATTACTAATTATTACTAATTATTACTAATTATTACTAATTATTGGTAATTATTACTAATTATTGGTAATTATTACTAATTATTGGTAATTAATACTAATTATTGGTAATTAATACTAATCATTACTAATTATTACTAATTATTATTAATTATTGGTAATTATTGTTAATTATTACTAATTATTGGTAATTATTACTAATTATTACTAATTATTGATAATTATTACTAATTATTGGTAATTATAACTAATTATTACTAATTATTAATAATTATTACTAATTATTGGTAATTATTACTAATTATTGGTAATTATTACTAATTATTGGTCATTATTACTAATTATTACCAATTATTGGTAATTATTGGTAATTATTACTAATTATTGGTAATTATTACTAATTATTGGTAATTATTACTAATTATTGGTAATTATTGGTAATTACTGGTAAGTATTGTTAATTATTACTAATTATTGGTAATTGTTACTAATTATTACTAATTATTTGTAATTATTACTAATTATTACTAATTATTGGTAATTATTATTAATTATTACTAATTATTGGTAATTATTACTAATTATTACTAATTATTGGTAATTATTACTAATTATTGGTAATTATTACTAATTATTGGTAATTAATACTAATTATTGGTAATTAATACTAATTATTACTAATTATTACTAATTATTACTAATTATTGGTAATTATTCCTAATTTTTACTAATTTTTACTAATTATTACTAATTATTACTAATTATTGGTAATTATTACTAATTATTGGTAATTATTACTAATTATTACTAATTATTACTAATTATTGGTAATTATTGGTATTTATTCCTAATTATTACTAATTATTACTAATTATTGGTAATTATTGGTAATTATTACTAATTATTACTAATTATTACTAATTATTCCTAATTATTCCTAATTATTCCTAATTATTCCTAATTATTCCTAATTATTACTAATTATTATTAATTATTGGTAATTATTTGTAATTATTGGTAATTATTGGTAATTATTCCTAATTATTACTAATTAGTGGTAATTATTAGTAATTATTACTAATTATTACTAATTATTGATAATTATTGGTAATTATTACTAATTATTGGTAAGTATTACTAATTATTGGTAAATATTACTAATTTTTGATAATTATTACTAATTATTGGTAATTATTACTAATTATTGGTAATTATTACTAATTATTGGTAATTATTACTAATTATTTGTAATTATTACTAATTATTACTAATTATTCTTAATTATTGATAATTATTGGTAATTGTTCCTAATTATTAGTAATTAAATGAATAATTACCAATAATTAGGAATAATTACCAATAATTACAAATAATAACATTATTAGTATATTTTATTATTAATATTAAAATAATATAATTTTCTATTTTATATACAATTCTCCTTTCATCTGTGCGTTTTCTATCTCCACATACAAATAATACATGTGAAGACAGCAAACACACAGATGAAAAGAGAATTGTATATATATAAAAAATTATATTATTTTAATATTAATAATAAAATATACTAATAATGTATAAATGTTATTATTCCTAATTATTGGTATTTATTACTAATTATTAATATTTATTCTTAATTATTAAAAATTATTACTAATTATTCCTAATTACCATTAACTATGAACAATACTAATAATTTAAAATTTTTAAGTAACAAAACAATGTAAACATAATTAAATTACAACTAATTAAGAATAATTGAAACAAATAAAAAATTAAAAATAAATATTAAATTAAAATGAACATAAATACCTTGAAAATTGATCTGCTCTGATCGTTCTTCAAAACTTTAATATCAACTCCGAAGAAAAAAATTAAACTTGAGAAAAACTGAACTTTAGAAATAAAATTTGAGAGAAGAAGAAGATGGAGTTTGAGAATGATTTGAAAAAAACGGATGGGGGTATTTATAGGTTAGATTATTTGCGACGGTACACGTCGCAAATACCTTAGCCAACATTTATTACAGTCAACGGTTAAATAGTTATTTGCGACGGGTCCCGTCGCAAAAAACCACTTGCCGACATACTATTTGCGACGGGGAAATATTCATGTCGCAAATACCTTTTACCGCCGCCGGTTATTTGCGACGGGAATATTCCCCCATCGCAAATATTTTTCCCACGATTTGGCGCGCAACGCGCGCCAGTTCTTTTGCGATGGGGAAAGCAATCCCGTCGCAAAAGCCTACTTATTTTCGACGGGTAAATACCCCCGTCGCAAATAAGTTTTTAACGGGGCTATTTGCGACGGGATTTATTTCCGTCGCAAATAACCCGTCGCAAATACCCATTTTTCCCGTAGTGAAATAGTTGAACAAACTATATTTCTGAATACTATTGAGGAGGAAGATTCTAGAATGATAGAGAGGTCTTTAAGGGTGCACCCCAATGAGGAGAAATATAATTGGATTGATAGAAATAACCTAATACTTGTTGGGGGATTCAACAGTAGAAAGATCATTATTGAGGAGTACATCAAATCTTGGGACAATATGACCTTTCCTTTTACATATTTTATCTGAGGGGAACCAATCACCCAGGTAACCAACATCTCTTGGAAATTTTTAGGGAGATAAATTCTGGTAGGCTTAAGCTATCCACCAATGGTTCTACTATTTATATTTGTGGAAATCTAGTTCCTAAACCTATAAGGGAGCCCTTTCAAGAAGTTTCTATTGGAGAGTTTGATCTATGTTCTATTTTGGGATGACTTTAAAACATAAATGAGGCTTCAGGACCAAGTCGATTATTTGAGTGAAAGATGTTCTTTAACTCTAACCTTGGAAAGATCCTATGACTTAGTCTTCGAAGAAAACATGGGTCATTACTTGACTTTGGTATTAGTCACCTAGTCCCACCTAGTAAGTATCTATTCCATGGTTGTGAGATAGCGATGACCTAGGGGCATTTTATTTTCATTGTTAAAGGAAGAAAGTTTCTTAAGCTAGTGGTCATAGTTAAGTCTACTCCAATTAGGATAGTGTCATTTTCCGGAGAATCCTGTGTCCATGGATGTTCACCCAAATGGGATAGACTATTGTTTTATATCATAATTACTAATTTAAATTTACGTTCCACGTTTAGACCTAAAGGTGTATTTAATTATGAAAATATATCGCTATATCCATACCCCTAAGTAGTTTAGATACTTATTGGGGCTAGAGAAACAACTAAATAAACAAAATAGAGCATGTTTAATATGCTGATTGGTCGTGATATAATTATACTCATGCAAGTGGGTTTGGGGTGAAAAAATAGAAAAAGCATACAAAGGAGAATTATAACTTAAATTAAATTAATTACTTGAGACAAAAATTGTTCATGAATTTAAACGCAAAATGGAAAAGAAGGCACTAAAGAATGGAGGATCCACAACGCCTGAATTGATATAATTTTTTTAAATAATTTTGAGTTTATGAAGGTAAAATTGGTGAAATAGTTCACAGGGGATCGAGAGGAAAAAGAGTAGCATGTTTGGAAGTGTCCCAAATTCTATACCACTCCATTTATTATAAAGGAATTTTTCATCATGATGTCTACCGTAGGTACATGAAGTGTAGCCTTGATCAGAAATTTGTTCCCTTGGATATCCAGTGTGGAATGTGGGTCTTGAGGATTAAGAGGGTTGACCAATTACCCGACGTTTACCAGTTGTTCATGACATGTACTGTATGTCTAGCTAGATTTTACATTGAATCCTCATGACTTTCTCTCTAACTAGTTTAAATGGCATCATGACGTGGCCAGTATGAACATTACATGTAGAGGCATTTTCTTTCTAGCTTCATGGCATGGTCATGAATTGTCTTCACAACTTGGGTTAGGTTTTTATCCTTAGGTAGATGACATGAACTGCATCATCACGATTTGAACTGCATGTTCACAATGTGAACACACACTTTTAATGTTTACCACACAGATGATGTTCTTTCAAGGTTAAAAGAATAATATATAAATAGTCCACACGTTCCTCCTAAAACATGGAGTACACCAATATATCATATATGAACACAACAAAAAAGGGTCCAAGAATTGATGAATGATCAGGTTTATCCAACCCATAAATATTGTAGCATCATTAGTGGGTTTGAATGGAATAATTATAAACTAAAAATTCCCATATCAACACTGAAACATTTTATTGGGTATGTCCTCCTCTAGGAAACATAATTTATGGTATGCTTACCACATGCCAATATTAGAAAAGAAATGATCCTCTATAAGTTGATCAAAGAGATCATAAATTTAGGGTAAAATATACTTGTTCTTAATGGTCACCCGATTTAATATTTGATAGTCAATAAAAATACTAAGACATATACATACCTTATTAAAAATGACTAAATGTGAATCCCATAGTAACAAACATGGAATAATAAATCATTTCATTTGTAGTTCCTCAAGATGGAATTTATGTTACAGAAACTCAAGAGGTTCCATTCAATATGATGAAATATAAACGAGCACCATTACAGATAGAAGGTTAATATTAAAATCAACCTATCTATATGATGGTAAACTAGAAAATTTTTCCAAAAATACCTTAGGGTAAACATACACAAAAAAAAATGTATCTGAACATCCAATTAGCTGTCAACTACATCAAGAAACGTCACTAAAAATGACATGATATTATACCACTAAGAGGAACAACATGCGTTGTCCTTCTAGATCTTGAGTTCCAATCACTTAGAAAAACATGGGGGACCCTATTGACAGATAATAACTATACATGATAATTTTTACATTATACCTGGGCCTTTAAACCTACTATCTAATCCATTCCTATAATCAAGTAAATTATATCATGATCAGGCACTAAGAAATCTGAAACCACCTCAAAGATAACTATCATCACCTGATATATAGGGAAAATGAAACCTTATTCAGAACACTTTATCAAAGGTGAGGAAAGATCCCATAATAATGGAATAATAAATGAATGTAATCCCAATATATCTATCATAATTGATGATATATAAGATAGAGTATCACATATATCAAAAAAATCTAGCACCATAGATGATAAAATAAAAACCATACCTCTAACCGTAGATGACAGACTCTCTACCACATGAATCTATCCATACTTAGCCACATGTACATACACCTTTGTCTAAGAGTGAGATACACCACCCTTGGGAGAATTAATGTGAACATGAAATACCTTAGTGAAAGTGGATCTCACCTTACTACCATGGTATATCTTGTCATATAAACATTTCTGATGGCCATATCACCCACAAAGATGAAAAGTTCATGGAGCCTTCGTACAATGAGGCCTGGTATGACCACACCTCCCAAACTCATAGGAGATAACATATTACTTCTCTGATAAAGGTTATAGAACTAGTCCTCTAGAAAACTCTATGCTTATATTTCCTTTTTGAACCAGAAGAATCAGCTTGGATAAAAGCTCCCCCAATTGAAGCTCCAACCAAACCTATCCTCTGGGATTTTTCTCCCTTATCCAAATCCTCTTTATCAAATACATTCATAAAGGATTAAAGTAAAAGAAGTACTACCATAAATCGAATATCATCCCTCAACCCCATCTCAAACCTTTGAGAATTTTGGTAATCATTGGTGACAATATTAGGTTCCAGATTCACCAACTCATAGAAATTAGTGGAGTAATCCAGAATTGTATGCTCGCCTTGCCCCAAAATAAAAAACTCCCAAGTCTTTACCACATGAAATGTATTAGGATGAAACTGATGATTAATGGGAAACTTATATAACACCCTCATGAAACATAGCTTGAAATATAGAGTCCCACCAATTATATTCTATCCCCTTGAGCATATACGTGGAAAATACGACTAGAAAATATTTAATAGTATTCAAAAATTTGAAAATATGCTCGATTCGTTCAAGACACTCCTATGATCCTTGGGTTCCTTTATCACTCCGGAAGATAGGTGGATTATTCTTGGTAAATTTTGAGCCATGGTTCAGTACTCATACTGGGTTCATTACACCAATTAACCCTGGATTTTGAATTTTACAAATCACTACTTTATCCAAAGATGGGTCCACAAGAGGATCTGCCTATAAAAGATACCTCAAGACTTCTATACTCATATTTGGAAGAGCTACTATATGAGGTATTGTCTATTAAACACAACAAAATATACAATTAATTATGAGAAAATTCCAAAACATGTTTAACAACATATAGAATAAAAAAATACTCTAAAATGATAATATTGTTTTAGGGAATTATGAATTCCTACACAAAAGATGAAACTTTTTGGAAATTAATTAATCTATATAAATAAACATCCCACTTTGTTTATTCAAACTGAACATACAAAAAATAAGAACCTAAACTCAGTAGATAGGTAAATTTAAATATATTACCCATAAAATTATTTCAAATAAATATAAATACCAGATGATTGACTCAGTAAATATTTCATAACCACTAATAGAAACTCAGATTCAACCATAGGATTTAGCTAGACATGCCCCGATTCTACACCTAATATCGGATTTCTGATGTTCCTACTTCTTATCCCCTTGTTTAATTATCTTTGAAAATGAAATATTTACCTTTATAAGACAAGTCATGATAATAGGCTGAAAATTATTGAATGAATGTGATATCAAATAATAAAACCACAACCAAACCAAAACCTAAGAAGAAATAGAAATAATTATTACCTGGTGGAGAGTAATCCATCCACAATAAAGATCAATCTCTGAATAAAGTTATTCAAATGGGAATAAGTTACCCAAAATTTCCTAGAGACAACTCTAGTTTGAGAAAGTAGCGGTGAAAATAGAATGAATAATACAAATTACTAATATGGTTCCCTTAAAACCAACACCATGACATTTACATAGCGTGTTTCCAATTTTCACATCATGTAATACTTGGTGTATATATGCACTACAAAAACCATCACCATATTTTTTAAAACTATATTTATATACATAAAAAACAATGTACTTGTTACATGGACTATAGAATATCTATTCTATTTACCCAATTCACAGATTGTACCTTGTAGTAATTACATGGTGTGTACTTCAATTACATGGTGAGTAAGTACCCAATGAGTAGAGAGAATCACATGTTTTTATGCTGAAAATTTCAAAAAAGATACCTAAATTAACCATTATTAGTGTCAAACTAATTCCAAAATCTCTAATACACTTAAAAAAAGGTTTCAAAGATAAAGGATTAGAACGTACTTGAAAGAAAAGTAACAAGGTGTTACATAATTTGAATTTTATAAACAATCCATTAAATTGGAGGGTATGAATAATATTAAATACATTTAGATATATATATATATATGTATATGTATATTAATTAAATACTCAATATAAATTAATTGATAAAATCTTAGTAATTAATCAGTCAATTTATAATAAAGTAATTTTATTCTTTAAAAATATGTCTCTTCTAAAATGTTTTTTATTTTATTTATGAGAAAATTTGCATGTAATTTATCAAACTTTTAGAAATTTTATTTTATAAAATTAAATTAATTTTAAAATTAATTATAAAAAAATTATATTAGTGTGAATATGTTTTATTTTTAAAAAATAAATATTTTTTCAGTGATTAGTGAAAAATACCAATATTCATAAAATTGACTTATATTTTAAATAAATTATGTAATTTAAATGTCCCAATATTATTTTAATTTCATTTTAAGTAACATATGTTTTTAGTTATATAAAATCAGATTTATTATATTATAATCATATATATATATATATATCATATTTTAGTATAAGTGTATTTTTTAGCATAAAAACAATTTTTTAGAAAAAAAATTTCAAATGAATAATATTTCTCTATTTTAATTAATAAAAAACATAATTATAAATGATTTAAATGAAAATTATATTTTATATATCTATAAAAATTAATTTAAATTCATATAATTATTATATATATCAATATTATTAATATAAAATCACCTTATGTGTGAAAAATATATTTCATGAAAAACTGCTTTTCATTGGGTTTGTGGGTTTAATTTTTAATTAAATTATGCTACCTATCATAATTAAATTTAATAAAATGGATTCCTTGAAAAAATTAATTACATATTTGGAATCACAATAATTTATATTTGTAATCAATTCATATTAATTTTTGGAAACTATAAATAATAATCGTAATAGATATTTATTACCACGATAAATGTAAAATGTGTTCAAATAGGTTAAAAATAATTTTTAAAAGAATAAAAAGTCACACTAACAGTTGAATTAATTTTACGTTTTTATTATTTCTCATTAAAAATCTTTCATTATTATAAAATGGGATAATATTTCTCCATAAGTCCACAATTGTGACCTTTATAATTCTTTATGTAATGAAAAGTCAAAAATGTCACGTTAATGACATTTTCATTCATAATATTACAATACATTGATAAATAAAACATATTTCTTATTATTAATAATTACTTGATATATAATTTTTTTATCATGGTAATATATTTTAAATTTTTATAGGTAAAATATATACATTAAATACTAACGCAATGACAACACTGTAATTTTTTAATTAAATGGTAAGTAAAATAAACAACTTTTAAAATGATAAACTTAAAATAATATATAAAAATTATTTTATTGCATTAATGTTTTAAAAAATGTAACATTTTATGGATATGTGAATTTATTATATTTCAATTACTTTATTTTCATTATGTTATTAAATTTAAATTAAATGATTAATGTCAATATTGACATTAATGATATCTTATAATAAATAATATTTTATTAAATGATATAAAATTTCTAAAAAACATATCTTATGATAAAGGATTATATTATGGTTCACAATACAAATCGTGGTCCAATTATGATCTAGTTTTCTTTTTTAGTTAATATTATGACCCCTAACATGTAAACAATCTAGTTACCATAGTGAAAAACTAAAATGTTAAAAGCAAGTTTCCATAGAGGTAAATGGAATTACATATTTATATATTGTTTATTTTTTTATGGGGTAGGTTTAGATTAACTTCATAATCCCTGCACTCCATTTTTTTCATTTTTCGAGGGTCTTGGTTTAAGGATGACATTCCTTTATCAAATAGATTTGGGTATTAACAAAAATTCCACTATTTATCCCTAATAAAAGGAATCCTCCAAAAATCTTTCTTTCACAAATAGAAATCATTTAAGCTCAAAAAATATATTCTGAAATACCTTTTTGAATTCCCTACCCATACTATAGATTCCTTGGTTTTATTATAATACCATCCTGGGAATGATTTTGGTAAAACGTAAAGAGGTTGTTCGATGAAGAGTTATCATTTCATAATCGAGCATAATTATTTTTTAAAATCTACATAAAATTATATTAAAAAATGGTTATATATTAAATTCAATATGTACATTATAATGATATTTTATTATTTTAATCTAATAATGTACATCATTACCCTCTTTAATCAAACGGTTTATGAAAATATTATTCCTATGTTCGGCGGACTAACGCCTTGAAGACCGATGTATGTTTTATTCCAGTAACACTTATCATGGATAGTTATAATGATATAATTAATATATATATGTGATATTAAATAAATATATATCGTTATTTAAATATAATATATCATTTATCATCTTACCTTTATATTCACTAAAAAATAATAGTGTTAATCATGCAAACGTGTGGTCTAGCACCTCAATGAAGTGATGTGATTATTTTTTCATCACCACATCACATGGATGATATGTATATATATATAAAGAAATATTACTATATTTATGATATTATTATAATTATATAATTATAAAATAATACTTACTGACGTTCCTTATTGATCGTTGAAAAATGGAAATGTTACTCATATATACGTGTGACATGCCATCTCCATGATTGTTATGTAGTTCATTTTTATAACCATATTTTATGATTGGTTTTAAATGAATATATTATTTAAGAAAATTTAAATTATTTCATGAATATTTTTCCGAATATTATGGAATAATGACCCCTTTTCCATGGGTAACAAACCAAAGATGTTTTCAGATTTTAAACTTAACATTTTCAAATCACCCAATATAGAGTTCACTGATAAGTAGCTCAACATGAAATTAAAATAAATGAAATAAATTACATATGGTTATGGTATTAATCATGTAAAATTATCTTAATAAATTATATAGTTTTTATATGTTTATTATATAGTAGGTCGGAACTGGTAAAATGGAATTCAGACCAGAGGTAATGGATTTTTTGTCCAGTTTTCATTCATTGAGGCATATGTTATTATTATGCATGAATTCATTATATATGGAATATATTGATCCCCTTTGATAAATAAAATAATTAATATTTATCACTTCATTATTATTTAATTTTCAATTTCATCTTTTTCATCCAATGAGATTTGACTTGAATGTAACCTAGTGGTAAACGATTTCATAACTCAATTACTTTTTATTGGGATATATCACTCCATCCATGACTTTGTTATGACAAGATTTTTTGTGTATTTATTACAAAATTTATTTATTCTATAAATTAAATGTTTTTATGGATTTAAATTTATTATATATAATCTCTCATTTGATTAATTATCAATTCAATGATATGATCTTTATAGGGGTTATTAGTCGCAAATTCTCTTTCCTTTGGAAAAATGTATATGCTATATACCTATCTTATTTTCTGAGATGTATATATTTCCCCATTGACTTGTTATAACATTAATATCCTTATGTTCATTATATTTTAATTATCATTTGATATTATTCTTTCACAGGTCTTATGATTTAAAAGTTTTCATAGTGGTAATGTATTTATGATAAAATATCATTTTTCAGGATTATTTATGTTCATGATTCCTAGAGAGGAAAATAATATGATATTATTATATGGAAAAAAATATAATTTATTCTTATTTTTTGTGAATTTTTTCTATGTGTTTAATTTTCATTTCCACACTTATTGATTAAATAAAATTCATGAAATGAATTTGTAGTTGATACAGATAGTGTATCTTCTTTTAGAAAAGGAATATTTATCTTCCATATCTATGTTTCTAAAATGTTTTCAGAAATGTTATTTTCTAATAAAAAATTATTTCTTAAATCAGTTTCACATGTTCTTTGAAATTTATTTAATTGGTTTGAAAAGTGAATTTCCTTATGTTTACTAAATGGGAACCTTTTGACCCCTTTTACAAAATGCTTGAAAAAAATGTTTTTTATTGTTTACAACATGAACAGATTTTCACACTATCATGAACATTATTTTATTTGATGATAAATTTATATGTTTCTATATATATTATTAATATAAAATATTTTGACATTATTTTGGGAATTGTTAGTTTATTAAATGTGATTTTAATAGGGGAAATTTCTTTTCCTCAAAAATTATTTTATCGATATTTAAATGGTATTTCTAATAATCAATGTAAAAAACACTTTATGTTACATGTGATAAACTATGATTATTTTTTAATTATACCATGTCCATTATTTTCCTAGATAAATTATGATTATATTTATTATATTGTTATGGAATATGTTCTTTTTCCTTGGTTTAAACAAGTTATGTAGGGAATAATGGTTGATTTAAGATTTTTATAATGAAATTAAATATCTATCTATTTTATCCACGTTTTAGTTCCCAGAAATTTTTTATATGATGACTTGAACTCCATTATTTATCTCAACTGAGGCTTATATAGATTATACAATTTGTGTGCCTAGATTTTACTCTACTTCATTGGTTAAGGAAGTAGACCATGTAGTTATAAAATTGGTAAGGGTTTAATATGATCTATAAAGATAATCTCCCATGATACCAATATGTTTTATTAATGCCTTATATGGGTTTGAATGATTACATTAATCAATATTGACATCAAATGGGTAATGATTATAGAATAATATTACTCTTTCTTTTGTTGAGGCCCTTTTCAATGTTTAATGATTCACGATATAGGTATTGGTAGGTAATAATTAACTTATATTATGCTCATGTACTTATATTATTTAATATTACCAACATGGTCATCTTTTACATACTTATAACATTTAATTTTTATTTCTTATGTTTACCCTTACTGAGTATTTGAGCTCAACTTTATTATGATTCATTTTTATTAGGTTATAAGGACTTATTTTAATATATTTGTGTCCAAAATGGTTCTATGTGTAAGAATTTTTTGGGATATGATGAATAATTAATATGGAATATGAAAATATAGGTATAATCACTACTAGAAAATCCATCTATACCCATGGCTTTAAACCATGGGTATAGAACCTAAAACAGTGGGTATAGGCTATACACAGAGTTTTCAAAACCATAGCTTGTTAAGGAATCAATATAGCTCTGAGATATTCCCATTGTTTGAAAAATCGTATAACCATAGTTATTAACCAGGGGAATGAGTGTATTACACTGTTTCATTAACCCTATACCCATGGTTTTGATGCCATGGATATATGATTTAAAAAATTAAATTTTGTGGTATTTGATCCCTAGACCATCTGTATAAAATTTACTCACCTAACCACTAGAACACATTCGATTATAGGTATATAAATAAATATTTACTTATATATATTTATATAAACTGTTTTTATAGGTGGAAAATTGTGGCAATATGTGTTTCCATTTATTTTTTTCCCACTAGAAATTTTTTCCTGGCTAAATATGGGAAATCTATACGCACGCTTTTTCAAAATAATGGGTATAGGCCAAACCTATACACATGGTTTTTAGAGAATATTGGTTAAAGGTTTTTTAAAAATCCAGTACCAGTGGTTTTTCAAGAAACATGGGTATAAGTTTGACTTATACACACAGTTGTGGGAAAAACATGGGTATAGGTCTTGAAAAGAAACCCTATACCCAAGGTTTTGAAAAATCGTGGGTAAACGGGTGACCTATTCACACTATTTTCCCAAAATCATGGGTATATGTTGTAATTTACAACATATACCCATAGTTTTCTAAAACCAAGTATATAGGTTCCCATCAAATCCCTATACCCATGGTTTTTAGAAAAACTTTAGTATAGGGTTGACCTCTACCCATTGTTTTTTTCATAACCATGGCTATTATTTCATTTTATAGTAGTGAGTGATATGCAATGTGAATATTTATTAAACAATTGATAATGAATCAATATTCTTAAGAGTTATTAACAATTATTTAAAACTCTAATGCACAATTTTTTTTATATATGTACGTGAAACAATTTTTTTTGTGTTTTAAGGTTTGGATAGGAAAAATTAGGTCACTTTTACCTATATCTAGCTCAAAAGGTAACATTTATTATTTTGGAACCAAATATGGGAATGCGGGTTCAGGTATGTTACATCTTTTTTATATCCAATTTTGTTGTAGTGTCATACTCAACATCGATGGTTATAAATATATTGGATGTATGATTATTTATATTCAAAAATAGACATCATTTGTCAATAACTAATTCCCTTCGTCATGTAGATATACATTCTTCAACATGAATATCAAAAAAAAATTTATAATGTAATGAGATTCTATATCTCATTTATGTAAACATTATAGTAAATTATTTTATATATTCATAACATATCTAAGAATGATTTTTAATAAGATGTGGATCCTTTTAATTAGATTTATATATATATAGAATTAGATAAATAATGAAAATATCATTCACTTTGGTGGTTAAAAAAATGCAACACCCCATAATGATAATGGGTGAAATGACTAAATGATATAACTCATGTCAACAATGTGAAACATTATTTTTAAAAGAATTACTGAATAGAACTCCATAGTTAGGTGTGTTTTTTCCAGAGTAGTGATTAGGATGGGCGACCTTCTCAGTAGCTTCTGGTGGTGTGTTTGAGTGTGTACAAAGCGCATTGAAAAGAACATGTGTTGTACTGTGGGGCCATTCATTAGTGAGATGACCTGTTTTGGAAAGTGGGAGGGCCCTTGGGAGGGGACTACATTTTTTACGGGGAAACCGGTGGTAAATGGAAGGCCAATACCCAAAGTCCATGTTAAAGAGGGGTGTTTGTGACGTCAGTGGGTCCCATTAGTTAAATTTGTATTAGAGGAGGAACCCAACTTTTAGTGTGGTGGAATTATCAGGGTTGCGATGTAGGGTCCACAAAGACGATGTTGTGTGATATGGGGGGTGGAGGGTGAATGTGACACTATATAATGGTAATGGGTTAAATGACTAAATTGCATGACTCCTTTTAACCAGGTAGACCTTTATCTTCGATACCATACCAGATTAGAAGTCCATAATTAAGCATTCTTGGCTGGAAGTAGTGGTTAGGATGGGTAACAAACTTGAATCTTCCCTAGGTGTGTGAGAGTGAAGGAAAATAAATTTATTAAGACCATGTGTTGGCATGTAGGGACAATCATTAATCATATTTCCCATTTGGGCATGTAGGTGTGCAATAGGGAGGGGACCACAAGTGTGTAGGAAAATTGGTCGTACCTTGTGTTCCAGGACTCAATAACCATGTTAAGGCTGAGTGTTTGGGCTTCCATCATGTAACACCCCAAGGTTTTGAAAATAAATATAGAATTCAATTTTATAAACACAACATTGCCTCTCTTATGTTTTGAATTTTGAAAAATGGCCATCTAGAGTGGTGTTCAGTAAGTCGTTTGGAGTCTGATAGAACAAACTTATTTTTGGGGAATAGTAACATACCCTTATGAATATTAATATGAATAGTAATATGAATAGTAATATTCCCCTTGAATAATATATAAAAACATTATTTTAATTTTTTAAGGCTGTATGATAATGGGATCTTAATTAATTTTTCAATGTCACATAAAACTAATTGCACTTCAAGATTGTTATTTTTCGAATTAACTATGACCTAATTTAAAAATTAAATTAATAATAGTTAGAAAATTATTTTTTAAAAATGGATTTCACTTTTGAATTCTACACGTCTAAAAATGATAGGGATGAATTTTTGGGATTTTTCTGAAGTTCTAGAATGTTTGATGAATAGTCAAATACGATAAAATACCGTATATACAAATTATCAGTTAAATACACTAATTATGACATCATATGTGATGTAAGGCCACTTGTATTGAACTCACATGCCATTATTACTATTAGGGGTCACATAAAACAATACTATTGGTTGGATTGAGGGAAATAATAAAATAATGAATTAAATATTCAAAATTTACTCCACTCCTCCACTATAAAACCCCCTCACCACTCCCGTTTCTCTTCACTCCTCTAACCCTTGAAGCTCCTAAAAGTTATTCCCAATTACCCTTCCCTGGTCTCTACCCATGTATAATAAGCTTTTGGTATTTCCAAAAGATCAAAACCCCTTCCCTTAAGGAGTTTCTCAAGGAGGTTATTTCAAAAGGTAAAGTACCCTTCTTTTTCATTTGGTTTCATTTCAATTTATCTTCTTTTGTTATCCTCTCCTAACCTCCTCTATCCAAATGATCATGATAAATCTAGTAAAATCTATATACTAGATTTATAAAATGTGAATAGAAGAACCGTCATAAATATTCTTACTCCCTCTCTTTTATTTTATAAACGAAATCGACATCCATGAGGTTCTGATTTATAACCTTCATGGATGATGAAGTTTCGTTCTTCAATTTATTCTTCATTACTGGTCATGAAACCATATTAATGGTTAAAACAGACTATAATATATATTTTAGAACCTAATTAATATTCAAGAACCATAATATGTACATATAATTAAGTTATATAACAAAACTAGTTCCAAATATTCCAAATACTGCCGAATAATCGAAGTGGTGGTCGTCTAATGATTCATCCTCATTACATGTAACAAAATGATATAAATGGAAATTAAAAATTAGGGATGTTCATAAATAATATTTAATTTCAATTCTGGAGATTTACATCCATTACACTTCATTACATAAAATCAAGTGAACCGAATATGAAAATAAAGGAAATGAACACTCCATAACAACAAAATTTAATACAATAACTTGTCAATAAAGACATAAATGAACTTACCAGAATTATGGTAAACTAAATACATGTCTAATAGTTTCTTAAATAATTTATTAACAAGTATAATTTCATTTTTCAGGAGTTTATGTACAAGAGTGGAACACGTTTGGAGTTAAGGTAAGGGGGTTTCCACCCGAACTTCCATTTTCATTCGGGATACTTTCATTGTCTAATTACCTCAATGAAATTGTTATTTATTATTATGAAGTCATAATATATTTTGTGTGGGTATCATATATATGTGTAAAAACCAGAACCCTTCCTTATTTTATGGATATTTATTCATTTTTAAAGGAACTTTCAATGTTCTTTCCAGAATACAAGCCTGATCCAAGGGAATTTCTCAAATTCTTTCCTATATTCAAGGGAACTCTATGATCTGTTTTTGGAAACCTTTGTCCTTAAAAAATCACTCATTTTATTATAAAAATACTATCTTACCTTACTTCTAGTTTTATACCAATATTTTTACAAAATAACTCTTCTTTTCAAAATAAAAGAGTATTTATCTCAAGAATTGCTTAATGATTTTATAAGATGGTTTTCATCTAATTCAACACTCTTGTTGATTCCATGGTATTATTGGGTTTAATAATTTATGAATCCATATAACATATTTTATTTAACAGTTTGTGACTAACTCTATTATGGATGATCTGTCCTAAAACCATTCACCGTATTATTCAGAATGGTTAGTGTTTATGTTCAATAATTGGGGAAAGCTTGTTACATTTCATATGATAGTTTCATTATGAATGTATATGTTGTTTATGTTATTCCCCGCTCATATGTGGAATTCATTGGACTTATTATGTGATGGGTGGGGCCCGTTATGGCCCCTTGATTCATTGGTAGGTCTCATGAGACAACTAGATAAGGAATTGGCCGAGGCCTTTCCCAATGTGATATGGATTTTGGTTGAGGCCTTAATCATTAGACATCTTGACCGAGCCCTTGAATTTTTTTTTCAGAATGTCCGGAATTAAGCATTCCATCATTTTGAGTCCAGTTATTGATATTTCATGTGGTTATTCAACTAGTAGAATACCCATGATTATGTTTTATTATGGAATTATTTACTCAGCTCATATTCCTGCCACAATGTGTTCAATTTTATTATTAAAGGCATGTGTTTTCAATTATTTTGAGTCAATAAGGTTTTACTTATGACTTGTCCAATCTTTCTTATTTTGAAAATCACAAACACTTTATACTTAAGAAAATCTATATTTTACTTCTATAAGGAAAATTTCCTTCCTAAAGAAATTTACTCCTACCATGTTTTCATTGTTCATATCAATATTTTTCTTAAGTATAAAAATAGGATTCATATATTAAAAACCTCTAAATCATATAATACTTTGATATGAAGCATTATATTTTAGGATCTGAATTCCGGGTATGAACATTCATGAAGTTCCACTTGGAATTCTGGATACGAACTCTCATGTAGTTCGACTCTGAATTCTGGATACGAACTCTCATGAAGTTCCACTCCGAATTCTGGATACGAACTCTAATGAAGTTCAACTCCACATTCTAGATACGAACCCTCATGAAGTTCCACTCTGTATTCTGAATACAAACTTCTATGAGTTCGACTCGGAACTTCTATGAGTTCAACTATGAACTTCTACTAGTTTGACTCCAATCTTCTATGAGTTCGACTTTGAACTTCTACTAGTTCGACTTTGAACATCTATGAGTTTGAATCCAAACATATAATAGTTCAACTATGAACTTCTATGAGTTCAACTCCAAACTTTTTAAGTTCAGGTTCTGAATACTGGTGAAACCAGACTCTAAATTTCATTGAAATTCAGACTATGGATTTCTATGGAATTCAGGTTTTGAATTCCTACAAAACAGAATCCGAATATGTCTTTATTATAGACTCCGAATTCCATTTTGGTTAGATTCCTAAATTTTATTTGATTACATTCCAAAATTCAGTTTTACTTATGCTTACACTTGTTTCCTTACAAAATGATGGCGTGCTTTCGGTTATTGACTAATCGTTGGTTGAGTGACACATGTACAGGTCCCTATGAAATTCAAGGAGAAATATGACCGTTGGAGGAGAGAGTCGACTGTTGGAGATTCACCTATAAATAGGAGCTCATTTGAAAAGATGCTACAAATTTGACACAACTTTGATAACTGTGCTTACATACTGTTGATGTGATTTCTAGAGAGAGATTCTCTTATCAACTCTCAAGCTTCATATAGAAAGTTTGAACGACTTGTTCAAACTTTGCCTTATGAAGATTTACTTCGTGCGACTCCGATTGTTGTTGTGTACAATCAAGGGATTCTGGGGATAGGAATACAGAGGTTCCAAAACCTTGAAGTTGAGGGCTTCTTTACGGAAGAAGACATAGGTGTAGACTACCTAATAGTTGAAGTCTTACGGGGATAGTAAGACAGACTCTTATCTTTGTATCGAGGGCTTACCCTGGTGTGGGTAAGAGATAATTTCTTGAATGTATAAATCAAGGGACATTTATCCAAGGCTATTGGATACCCTTCTCTTTGGGTTAAAAGAGTTATTGTTTGTTATTTGTAGTGTTACTACTTTGTTTTCTGCTGTGTGTTTTGTAATGTTAATAAAAGTATAACTTTCTTATACTTCCTTACTTGCACTCTGATTTAGTTAGATTCAATACACTTTATGTTAGAATATTAATCTTAGTAAATTTTGTTAAGTTTCATTTCCAGAATCACTTTTCTGGCATTTAGAATGTGATTAGAACTTATAGAGGTCTTTTGATTTATCTTGTTTAACCTTGTTAAACATAATCATCCTAAAAATTTCATTAGGGAATTTTTAAAAGATACAATTCACCCCCCCCTCTTGTATCTGAGAATATCATTCTTATTTTGATCCTACGTTTGGTATTATAGAGTATATCATACTCATTCACATACCATCCTAACAATTGATATCAGAGGATTTGGTTCAATCTTGATTAATATCACAATTAGATTCAGAAGATAATTCTTGAAATTGAAAATTCAGATTCATATTTTTCAGAATCTATTTTTTGGATTCATATATTGTTCGGATTCACTTTTTTCTTAGAGATGCAATTTTTTTCTTTCTTAGAATATCTTCTTTGTTTAATTTTTTTTTATTCTAACAAGTTTATGTGGAAATGTTTTTCTCTAATATGGCGGGCTTAAATGTTGGTTCTATAAACAACCTAAATCCAACCAAACCACCAATCTTTGATGGTAATGATTATGAATATTGGAGAGATCACATAAAGACTCTCATTATTAACACTGGGGTTGAAAATTTTGTTATTCCTACTGGAAGATACAAGATTCTTGATAAAGAAGTAAGTGCCTTTAAAAATCAAGAAAATCTTGAATATCAACTCAACTATAAGGTACACAATAATTTTCTTTGTTCAATGACTAGAAATATATATAGCCAAATTTCTTCCTATGAAGCAGAAGATTCTATATGGAAGAAACTAGAATTTACTGATTTTGGTACATCCAAAGTAATTGAGAGAAGAAGAGGCATGCTTAGAGCTTAATATCATGATTTTAGTTTTCCTTATGGTGAACCCATATGCAATGTACACCAGAGATTCATGAATACAGTGAATATCTTGTAATAAATGGGAGAGAAAGGTATAGATGATGAAGCCCTTATTGACAAGATCATTGACATCATACGAAATGAGTGGGAATCTAAAAGGACTGCAATTGATGAAAATAGAAAGGTTACTCAGATTACCCTTGATGAGATGTTTGGAACTCTTCTTCAGCATGAGACTAGAATGAAGATAGATGCTGATATTTTGAAGTAGAAGAATGGGAATGGTAGTTTTTCTTTTACTACTACTTCCAATCATATGAAACCTGAGACTCTTGAGAGAGTTACTAGATCCAGATCTAAGAAAGTTGTTATCCATTCCGAATCTATTGTAAGAGAGTCCTTAGAAAATGAATTAGCAAATCTTGCTCGAAGGATGAACAAGATTGCTGGATAGATAAATTTCCAATCCAAGTATAAGAAAAAGGAAAGGAAATATAATAAAGATTTAGAGGTCACATGCTATGAATGTAAGAGAGTTGGACACATAAGACCTGGTTTCCCTATGCTCAAGAGAAAAGAAAGAAAAGAGAGTCATTCTAAGAAAAATAGAAAAATGTATTATAATTTCAAAGCTAAGAAAGTGTTGAAAGATAATCACACATGGAGTGCCAGTGGTGGAGACTCTTCAGATGAATCATCTGATTATGAATCTTTTGGACAGAAGAATCGTGGTCTTATAGCCAGACTACCTATTGATAATCATTTCATGATGGATAAAGTACACAATACTGAATCAATGGCCAATGTTTCTTTGAATTCTAATGATAGTAAATATTATAACTCTTCGGATGAAGAATCCTCTTCTGATGAAGATAATACTTTACCTACCTATGAAGAAGTTTCTAGGTTTTCTAAACTTCTTGAAAATGAGAATTCAAAACTCATGAAAAAACTAGATAAAGAAAATTCTATGAATACTATTCATACTATGGAAATATTAGATATTTCTAAAGATCTTGACAAGAAAAATGCTGATTTTGAAAGAATTTCAAAAAATCTTGAGGAAGTATGTTCTGAAAAGAATAAACATTCTAAAGATCTAGAAAACGTAATTTCTATGAAAAATGTTTTCGAGCCTAACTCTAGCCCAAAATTTGATGTTTTCGAAGACAAGAACCTTGTTATAAAACTCATATCTAAAATATTCTCTTTGAGTAAGTGTTTGTCAAACTTTACGCTTGGTAAAGAAAATTTTGATAATATGTATTCACAAATTCAACCTCGAAGGAATACTTCTGGTTTTGGTTACAGAAGTTCTAAACCAATTTTTAGTAACAACTACTTTGTTCCTCAAAGTGCCCCATTCTGCACAAAGTGTCAGTGTGGTGGTCACTAGGAAAAGAATTGTTCCTTAAACAAAACCCAATCTTTAGGATTTCAGAAGGCTTATTTTTCTAAGAAGATGTGGGTACCCAAAATTTTACTTTCTGAAATTTCCGGATCCAAGAATGTTTTGATTCCAAAAACCTAACCTTTTTCTTATTTTTAGGAAAATAGGGAATGTACCAACAACAATACATGGTACATGGATATTGGATGTTCCCGATATATGACTGGTAAGAAAAACTATTTCGAAAATATTATAAAGACGAAAGGAGGAAAAGTAACTTTCAGAGATAATGCTCAGGGAGAAATTATTGGTATAGGTAATATTGTTCTTTTTTGATAAACTTTAATTTCAAATGTTGTTTTTGTTAAGGGTCTTAAGCACAACCTCATTAGCATAAGTCAGTTATGTGATGAAGGATACCTTGTGAATTTTAGGAATGATAAATTCCTAGTACACAATTCCAAGGAAGAATCTATTCTTTCTCCCAATAGGCAAGAGAACATTTACACACTAAACTTAGAAAACCTTAGAAGCCAAGACATACCTTGCCTTAGTGCAGTAGAAGATCATTCTTGGTTTTGGCATAGAAGGTTAGGACACTGTAACCTTAGGAACTTATGAAAACTCTCTAAGAAAGGTTTAGTTAAGGATCTACCAGAGCTTATATTTGATTCTTCAAAAGTTTGTGACCCTTTTCAATAAGGAATGGAACATAAATCAAGTTTTAAATCAATCAGTGAATTCTCAACAACTGATACACTACAGTTGGTGCATATGGATCTTTTTGGTCCAATAAAAACTGGAATCATTGGAGGCAAGTAACATGTATTTGTTTTGGTTGATGATTACATGAGATTTACATGGGTCTATTTTCCAGCAAAGAAGTCTGAATCTTTTTCCTATATCAAAAGATTCAGATCCCAAGTCAAAAATGAGAAAAACCTTCCATTGAAAACTATTCATAGTGATCAAGGAGGAGAATTTCAAAATTATGATTTTGAAACTTTTTGTAGTCGAAAAGGTGTTACTCACAACTTCTCAGCACCCAGAACACCTCAACAAAATGGTGTTGTTGAAAGAAGAAATAGAATTTTTTAAGAGATTACAAAAACGATGTTGAGGGAGTATTCTGTTGCCAAACATTTTTGGGCTGAAGCTGTAAGTACTGCTCGTTATCCTATAAATCGAGTTTTAATTATACCTTTTCTTAATAAAACTCTTTATGAGTTATGGAATAGTAGAAAACCTAGACTTTCCAACTTTACAGTTTTTGGATTTAATGTATTCATTCTGAATAATAAGATAACTTACACAAATTCACACCCTAATCTGATGAAGGAATTTTCTTAGGCTAATCCACAACTTCCAAGGATTATAGAGTTTTTAACAAAAACACTTGTACTATTAAAGAGACAGTACATGTCAAATTTGATGAAACTGATCCTTTTGTTTTCAAACAACCCCAACCTACATCCTCGGACGTGTTTTCAAAAATTTATTATCGACCTTTGATAGAAAATCATTCTGATAATGAAAATGTCCAAGAATATGCTTTTTAAACATTTACCCCATAATACTTCATACCCTATGTTGATGAAAAAGTTTTAAAAAACCCAAACCAGTCGTTTCATAAGAATCATCCCAGTTATAGTATCATTGGTGATGTGAATCAACCTTTTTGGACCAGAAGTTCCTTAAGAAATAAAGTAGAGCATCTATAATTCCTTTCCCAATTAGAACCAAAAAAGCACTGATGAAGATTTAGGTGATGATGATTGGATTAAATCCATGCAAGATTAACTAAATGAATTTGAATGGAATAAAGTCTGGACCTTGGTTGAAACACTAATGGAAACTTATGTTATTAGAGTAAAATGGGTCTTCAAAAATAAGTGTGATGAAAATGGAATCATCATTAGGAATAAAGATATATTGGTTGAAAAAGTCTATAATCAACAAGAAGGAATAGACTATGAAGAAACCTATGCTCTAGTATCTAGACTTGAATCTATTCGTATTTTACTTGCCTTTGCAGCATTCCTCATTTTCAAGCTTTTTCAAATGGATGTAAAATGTGCTTTCCTTAATGGTTATGTTCAAGAGGAAGTTTATGTTGAACAACCTCCTGGTTTTGAAGATACAAAACATCTTAATCTTGTTTTTAGGCTTACCAAAGCATTGTATGTCCTTAAACAAGCCCCACGAGCATGGTACGATAGAATTACAAGATTTTTGCTTTAAGATAACTATGTTAAGGGAAATGAAGATTGAACTCTTTTCATAAAGAAAGATAAGAATTTTTTTTAATTTTTCAAATTTATGTTGATGACATTATAATTGGTTCAACTCAGAAATCTTTAACTGATTCCTTTGCAGATCTAATGAAATCTGAGTTTGAAATGAGTATGATGGGTGAGTTTACATTTTTCCCTGGTTTTCAAATTTCTCAAAAACCATAAGGAATCTACATATCCCAACATAAGTATATTAAAGATCTTCTTAAAAAGTTTATATATGAAAATACTAAGAGTATAAGTACTCCTATTGGTTCCTAAAACACACTTGATCTTGATGAAGCTGAGAAACCAGTAGATCAAACATCTTTTAGAGGTATAATAGGAAGTCTACTTTACTTGAAATCTAGTCGACCAGACTTGATGTTTTTTGTATGATTATGTGAAAGATATAAATCCAATCCTAAGGAATCTCATATAAAGGGAGTGAAAATAATTTTTTGCTACTTAAAGGGAACCATGGATCTTGGACTATTTTATACTTCTGGGAATGATTCTTTTTTAAAGAGTTTTTCAGATGCTGACTTTGGTGGATGTAGAATTGAGAGAAAGAGTACATCTGGAACTTATCATTTCATAGGAGATTCATTAGTTTCTTGGTCTTGCAAGAAGTAACACTCAGTAGCACTCTCCACAACTGAAGCTGATCATGTAGCAGCTGGAAGTTGTTGTGCTCAAGTGTTGTGGATGCAACACACACTCAAAGATTATGGATTGAGTTTCACTAGGACTCAAATTTTGTGTGATGAAACAAGTGATTTTTCCCTATGTAAAAACCCTACACATCACTCCCATGCAAAGCACATAGACATTAGGCATCACTTTCTTAGGTATCACACACTTAAAGGAGATATCATTCTTCAGTTTATCGGAACACAAGATCAACTTGATGATATTTTCAAAAAATCTTTACCCTCTGATAAATTTTAATACATCAAATAGAAGTTAAGGATGATAACAATGAGGTAATATTCCTTCATTATCTTCTTGTTCAACCATTATCCATAATATAATAAACACCTTTTTATAAGGGGAGTACATCTGTTACGAAGTTTTTAAATTTTTTTGTAATGAAGTTTTTTTGTGCCTTTTGTAATGGTGTTCTTTATGTTTCTTGTAATAATGTTTTTAAAAATTTTCATAATGAAAATTTTTCAGAATCAAAATTTTTGTAATAAAGTTTTCGTACTGTAAATTTTCTTAATGAAGTTTTGGTACTGGAAATTATCATAATGAAGTTTTCATACTCGAAATTTCCGTAATGAAGTTTTCATACTGGAAATTTTAATAATGAAGTTTTCATACTGGATATTTTTGTAATGAAGTTTTTGTATTGGATAATGTTCGTAAAGAGAATTTTTTAAATGAGAATTTTTGTAATGGGAATTTTCTTACTCATACTTTTTTTACTAGAGTTTTGGTACTCAAATCTTTTGCAATGAAACATTTCTTTAATGAGTTTTTTGTAGTCAAAATTTCTTCAAGAATAATATCACCTATTACGAATAATATTCCAAGACAATCCGAATGGTATGATTTCCTTAATTAATTTTTTCATAGTCAATTTTACTTGCTGGTAGTTTCCTTTTTTTTAAAATTTTTCGAATTCATTTCTTCTTAAATCTGAATGTTTTTAAAACCTCAAAAGATTGGATTCAAGATTTCCTTGTGGGCATGTTTTCAACTGTCAAATTAGATAAGGGATTTTTCAATAGTTAGATTGGTTTTGGAAGATGAAAGGGAACATCCTATTCCTATAAAAGGGGACCCCTAATACTGTCCCACATCGTTTTCAAAGACCTCACGTGTCGAAGATCTAGCTCACTTCATATAACCCGTTCCGAATCTTTCAGTGATCCTCCATTCCAAATGTCTGTAGAAGCCACCTCTCAAGAAATTTCTACCATCAAACCAATCTCAAGTTGGTTAGTCTACAGGGAAAGGTTGGTCTATCCGAAATTTTTTAGTAAGTATTACTCTTTTATTGCTAATAATATCAAGCTAAATGGGGGGGGGAGATTTTTTCATATCAAAGACAAAGGATCAGGATGTTGTTTATACGGATTAGTTTGTATAATTTTATGAGTCTGTTTCCTTCTATGAAGAATATGGCAGAGAAAAGTTCTCCTTTAAGAGATATGGCAAGACTTACAATATTTCTTACACCAAGGCCACAATCTTGGTGGGTTTATCATACGATGGTGAAGTCGAATTTTGTTCACATAAGTTACCGGATGTGCAAGGAAGTTTCATCAAAGTGAAGGAAATGGAATGACTTAGACTCAAAGATGAAAAAACATCAAATATTTCCCATATCTCGACCAAAAACCAGATTCTGCAGTTGTGGATTAAAGGGTTTTTGTTCCGAGAATAGGTGATAAGGATAAACAAATGAAAAGTGATATTTACATCTTGGATTTCTTGGTAAATCTATGAAAGATCAATCTGATGGGGAACATTCTTATTACAGTTCAGAACATGTGGGTCTTTAAAAGCTCAAATTATTAAACGTCTTACTCTTATATCCAAGCTTATTATTCAGTGTGTTGATTATTTCAAGGTTACTTTCACTTCCAAGATGAGGAATTGTAAGGTAATGCTGATTAGCGATGACACCTTAAAGAGGATGAATGTTGGTTTTTCAGAATAGTCAGGTGAGTTTTATGATCTTCCATAGGAGGAGGTAGAAGCCATTCCGGAAAATGTAGAGAAAGTAGAACCATCTAAGAAGGTAGGGAAGAAGAGGAAGCTGAAGGAATTGGTAGCTAAAGATAAGACCCCTAAATCTAAGGAAACCCAATCCGCACCTCCCAAGCCAGAGAAATAGAAAGCATATCCAGATGAGGTGTTTGCTAAAATAGAGGGAAGTTAAGGAGAAAAGGAAAGAAGAGGAACCTCAGTTCGGATTGGACCCTGCTGAAGTAAAATCCTTAAGGGAGAAGACTACAGAATACCTTGAGAAGGTTGAAAAAGAAAAGAAGATGAAGAAAAATATGTTTGAAGCTAATGTTGTACAATCTCTATTGAGAGACACAGAAGTAGCTTCTGAGAAGATTCTCATACCGTAAATTTTTTTTGTTCAACCATTATCGGAGAACCCTAGAAAGAACCACTTCACTCTGGAAAAACCTAAAGAGAAAGAAGTTATTGAAAGAGTAGAAGAAGAGGAAGAATTATAAGAAGATTCAGAAGTAGAAGAAGAAAATGGTGATCTAGGTGACTTGATTAAACAAGTTGAGGAATATCAAGAGAAGGAAAACCCATAAGAAAATCTACCACTCCGAACATCTGAGGCTGAGTCCTCAAATCTTGTCACTTTAGGAAAGGGTGGTGAAGAAGATGGTAAGAAAGATGAAGACAAAGAAGAAGAAAAAGAGGATGAATTATCTGAGGAAGAAAGCTATGAGAAGAACTTTCTTGAAGGAGTAGAGAAGGGGAAACCTGATGAAGACAAGATAGTTCAACTATCTGAAAGTGAGGAAGAATCTCTTGATGAAGAACCCATTCCAAAAGTTGATAAGGGTATGCAAGTGATTATGGACACCCCAACAAAAGATATCATACGGAAGAAGGATGTCGGTGGATCTTCAAGAAGAAATTTGGTGGAAATTGAAGAAGAAAAATCCCTGAGAAAGGTGACTGATTCGGAATCATAAGCACTTAGACATGATTTTGTTGTTGAATATTTGAAGAAATTGGTGGATACAATTCCGATATTTTCCACCATAGATTCCATATTCCATATGATTCAACACAGCCTAAATTATAAATCAGAATCTATATCCATGGTGATGGATAAGTGTGTGAAGATTGAGTCTGAGCAAAGAAATTTTCATATTAGTTATGATGTTCACAGAAAATCTTGCAGTAAAATGTCTTTATGGTTAAAGAAAATTGATGAGAATTTTTTATAGCTTAAACAATTTTAGAATGACGTAAAAGAAGATTTTGACACCGAGGATGCCAAAATAAAGAATCATCAGGATAAGTTGACCCTTGAGAAAAATTCTCAGAATCAACAGGTGAGGGATCTGAATGGGAAACTTAATTCGGTTGCTCAAAACTGGAAAGGGGAAAGAGATCTCCAGATTGAGATCGAAGAAAAGCTTGTGAAGCAGGATGAAATTCTTAAGAAATAATTTGAGGATCTAAAGGCTCAAGATGAAAGGATTAAATCCTTAGAAAAAACAAGCTGAGGAGGACCAGAAAGACTTGAAGAAATTGAAAACCTTGTTGAATAAGTTAATCCCCAAGGAAAAGGAAGACAAATAGACCAATCTGATTTTTTGTTGTAATGTATTTCCTTGTAAAAATTATTTCAATTCTAATGAAATTTATGGTTCTTTGTATCTTTTTTTATTATGTACTAATGTTTAAGGTATTTTATTTCTTTTCCATTCCCTTAAATTCATTTTGAAAATCCCAATGGGGGAGAAGGAAAAATAACAACTCAAACGGGGGAGAGGGAAAAATATAAAAGGGAGAAGAAAAATTTCAAAGTTAAGAACTATCCTTAAGTAAGGGGGAGTTTCTCATTACGAAGTTTTTCATTCCCATAATAATAGAGACTCCAGTCCGGAAATCCAGAATACAATCCATCGAGTTCCAAAGCCTAAGGGGGAGTTAGTTGTATTCACCACCATCTATGAACAAAGGGAGATGAGTTTTAATTTCAAAGTCTAAAGAAAGTTTTCTATGTCCTTATATTCTTTTTTGAAAGGTTGTTTCTGATTTCCAAAAAGGGGGATATTTTTGAGTCAATTAGGATTTCCTTATGACTTTTCCATTCTATCTTCTTTTGAAAATCACAAACACATTATACTAAAGCAAATATATATTTTACTTATATAAGGAAAATTTCCATCCCAAAGGAATTTACTCTACCCAAGTTTTTATTGTTCGTATCAATATTTTTCTTAAGTATAAAAATCAGATTCATATCTAAAAAACCTCAGAATCATATAATACTTAGATATGAAGCATTATTCTTTAGGATCCGAATTCTGAGTAAGAACTTTCATGAAGTTCCACACTGAATTCAGGATATGAACTCTCATGTTGTTCGACTCTGAATTCTCGATACAAAATCTCATGAAGTTCCCCTCCGAATTATGGATATGAAATCTAATGAAGTTCAACTCCATATTCTTGATACGAACTCCCATTAAGTTCCACTCCGAATTCTAGATACGAACATCTATGAGTTCGACTCTAAACTTATTTGTGTTCGACTCTAAACATATACTAGTTCGACTCCGAACATCTATGAGTTCGACTCTGAACTTCTATTAGTTTGACTCTGAACTTCTTTGAGTTCGACTCCAAACTTCTATGAGTTCAACTCCGAACTCTTTAAGTTAAAGTTTTGAATACTGGTGAAACTAGACTCCGAATTTCCTTGAAATTCAGAATCCGGATTTCTATATAATTCAGGTTTCGAATTCCTACAAAACAGAATCCAAATATATCTTTATTATAGACTATGAATTCTATTTTGGTTAGCCTCCAAACTTTTATTTTCATACTTTATAAACTTCATTTTTACTTATGTTTACACTTGTTTCATTACAAAAAGATGTTGTGCTTTCAGTTATTGACTAACCGTTGGGTGAGTGACACATGTACAGGTCCCTCCGAAACTCAAGGAGAAATATGAACATTGGAGGAGGGAGAAAACCGTTGGAGCTTCGCCTATAAATAGGATCTCATTTGAAAAATCTAAAACTTTGAAACAACTTTGATAACTGTGCTTACATGCTATTGAAGTGATTTCTAGTGAGAGAGGCTCTTATCAACTCCCAATCATCGTGAAGAAAGTTTGAACGACTTGTTCAAACTTTTCCTTGTGCAGATTTTCTTCATGCGACTTCGATTGTTGTTGTGTACTATCGAGGGCTTCCAGGGATAAAAAGACAGAGGTTCCAACACCTTGAAGTTGAGGGCTTCCTTGCCGAGGAAGACAGAGGTTCCGACTACCTGATAGTTGAGGTCTTGCAGGGATAGAAAGACAGACTCCGATCTTTATATCGAGGGCTTACCCTGGTGTGGGTAAGACAAACTTTCTTGAAAGTATAAATCAAGGGACCTTTATCCAAGGTTGTTGGATACCCTTCTCTTTGGGTTAAAAGAGTTATTTTTTGTTAATTTTAGTGTTACTACTTTGTTTTCTGCTATGAATTTTGTATTGTTAAGGAAATTATAACTTTCTTATACTTCCTTAAATGGTACAATTCACCCACCCTCTTGTATCTGAGAACCTAATTCTTATTTCGATACTACGTTTGGTATTATAGAGTATATCATACTCAGTCTTATTCCATCCTAACAAATTATTCACCATGTCTAGTGATTATATTATCTTCCGCTATACTCGTTACTCTTACTGAGTGTTTGAGCTCACCCCTTTCTTAAGTTTCATTTTCCCAGGATATGAAGAAGTATTTTATAAATGAATTTCAACCATAATCTTGGAGATGTGATTGCTCTAGTGGAATAAATTAGTGTTGTTTTTCATTTCCATATGTAAATTTGAACTTATGTATGTATCTTGTTTCCAATAATACTAAACTACTTGGTCCTTTGGGATTCGTATTCCTTGTATGTATGCCAACATAATCAAATAAGGCACCAAATCTGGGCAACTGGGTCTGGGTCCTTACAGTTGGTATCAGAGGTAGTTTAGTAGAATACTTGTAAACTAGATTTAGAAAACGTAGAATTAGGGAAGAGTCCCTAAGTTAGTCTTTGAGGATATACATACAATAATGTCCTAGAATTTTGGTAAGGAATAGATTATGTGGATCTTTCAAGAAATACATCCCTGTCTGGATACGAGTAGGTAGAGGCGGCTCTGGCACAGATGTATATAGGGGTAAAACCCGAAAATACCGCTTTGAGCTAGACTCAAACGGGAACTGGTGCACAACAACGAGACTTGATGCTCTCTTGGTTACGACACTCCCGAAGGATATGCTTAGGATAATTCACATTTTCATTACAATCCATTATGAAGGATTTAAATTTAAAATATTCCTCTAAGAAACCATATTTGTGAATATGGAATTATCCATGCCTAGGATCCCAATTTTTATGAGTATTTTTAAGTTAAGATTATACACTATGATTCATAACCTAATCTAGTGTATAAGATTATCTAGATATGGAACCTAGTGGACGAAATATAAATCGCACGAATGCACGTGTCTCCTTTAGGGATTTTCCTTTGACACAAGATAATGATGTTGGCTCTGGTGTTGTGACTCGTGCTGAGCAACTCATAACTAAACTGGGACAACTTACTCAGTTTATGAATAATAACCTTACCCATATGGGGAATCCAGATCCACCATGTGGAGGAGCTATACTGGATCACTTTATGCAAGAACAACCTCCATCATTCAATGGGACTACAAACCCATTTGTAGCAGAGCAGTGGATATGTTCCCTTGAGAAAATATTTCTCACCTTGGAATGTAATGAAAGAGAGAACGTTTTCATGCCAGTATATAGTCTATCGGGAGATGAGGATCAGTGGTGGTCATTAATCCAAAACACAAAGGAGGAGGAAGATATAGAATAGATGGAATGGAGGGATTTTAAGGAAATCATCTTAGAAAAATATTTCCTTCATGAGCAGCAGCAGATATGGAGAGAAAATTCTTGAATCTGAGGTAGAAAGAAGATGAGAATGTTGTGAGGTATGAAGATAACTTTATAAGATTAACAAGACATGTTGTAGACTACATACGAAATCCAAGGAGCAAAATTGATTGATTATTTGACGGCGTAAAGCCATTCCTCCAGCGGGTACTGGTCTCCCAAAGTTTTTCATCATATAAGGATATAGTTTCATGTTCCATCAAGATAGAAAAATAATTCTCTAAGTCTTATGACTTGAAGGGAAAGAAAGAAAAGAATAGGGCTGCTAAAAACACTGGGAAATGAAATAATGAAATGGGGAATAAGGGAATAGTTGAATTTATACCATGTGAAAATTGTGGAAGGAAACACCTTGGTGAGTGCTTAAAAGGAAAAAGACTATACTAAAAATGTGTTCAGAGACGCCATCATGCTGGTGATCGCAAGGGGAAGAAGGTAGCCAATGATGTTCGATGCTATAGCTGTCAGGAGATGGGACACCAAGATAATGATTTTCCAAAATGTCAAATAAATATGCAACAGAAAAGGACAAGGAATGAGGGACAAGCTTATGAAATCACAATTGCAGAGGTTGATGTTCATAATGACCTGGTGGCAGGTACTTTAATTTTTTCTTTATGTTTATCCAATGCTTTATTTGATTTTGGATCATCGCATTGTTTCATATCCTCCCAGTTTTCTATGAAATTTAGACATTTCTAATTTGATTTAACAAGGGAGTTGTCAGTCAAAACTCCTAAGGGAATTATCATTGCTAAAACGTTCTATGAATTAGTTCCCATTATGTTATATAAATGTTCTTTATCAGCTGATCTTATCATCATACCCATGACTGAATTTCATATAATCCTCGGTATAGATTGGCTTTCAGACCATGATGAAAAAATTTATTGTAAGAAGAATGAGGTTACGATTTTTCATGATGATGATAAAGAACACCTTATCTTTAGAGAAGAATCATCACCACCTGATTCTTATCTAGATCCACCCCCAGTATCTCAAATAAATTCAATTATTGGGGAGGAAGAGAATGAAATAACTATGGGTGAGGAAAGTAATCTTCAAATAGAGGATGTACCTATTGTGAGAGAATATGTTGATGTGTTTCTAGAAGATTTACCTGGGAATCCTCTAGAACGAGAAATTGAGTTTCCATTGATTTAATTCCTGGTTCAAGGCCCATATCGAAGACCCCTTATAGAATGGACACTGTGTAATTAGTCAAACTAAAGAAACAACTAGAGTAATTGAGTAATAAAGGATTTATTCGCCCTAGTGTTTCTCCATGGGGAGCCCCTGTCCTTTTTTTTAAGAAGAAAGATGGATCTATGAGGTTATGTATCAACTACAGGGAGATCAATGCTATAACAATAAAGAACAAGTATCCCCTAACTCACATTGATGATTTATTTGACCAACTGCATGGAGCTCAATACTTTTCAAAGACTGACCTTAGATCTGGATATCATCAGTTGAGTGTGAAGTAGGAAGATATTCCAATGATAGCATTTCAGACCACATATGGGCATTATGAGTTTACAGTAATGCCTTTTGGATTGAATAATTCACCCTCTATATTCATGGATATAATGAACAGTGTTTTCAAGGAATATCTCTATGATTTTGTAGTGGTATTTATTGATCATATCATGGTGTAATCCAAAAGCTATGAAGATCATGAAAATCACTTGCGCATTATCCTAAAGACTCTTAGAAGACATGAATTATATGGGAAGTTTAGCAAGTGTGAATCCTGGATTCAAGAGATTCATTTTCTTGTCCATATTGTCTTTAAGGATGGAATCCTAGTTGATCCAGTGAAGAAAAAGGAAATTCAATATTAGACCACGCCCACAAACATAACTGAGGTATGCAATTTTATTGGCTTAGCAGGTTATTATCGGCATTTCGTGCAGAATTTTTCCAGATTGGCTAACCCGCTAACGAAGATCACATGTAAAGGGGTTAAATTTTTTCTCAACAAAAGATTGTGAAGAATGTTTTAAAGAACAGATGATAATATTATTCAATGTTCTTATATTGAATCTACCATCGGGGAATGATAGGTTTGTTATTTATTGTGATGTTTCAAAGAATAGACTTGGTTGTGTCCTTATGAAAATGGATATGGTTATTTTTTATGCATCACGACAACTAAAAAATCATGAGCAAAACTATCCTACTCATGATCTTGAGTTATATACTGTAATCTTTGCTTTTAAGATATGAAGACATTATCTCTATGGTAAAAATATGAGATTTATACTGATCACAAGAGTTTGAAGTATATTTTCTCACAGAAAGAACTCTACATGAGGCAAAGGAGATGGCTTAAACTACTCAAGTATTATGATTGCATGATACACTACCACCCAAGGAGGGAAAATAAGGTGGTAGATTCCCTGAGCATAAAGTATCATGGAGTTTTGAGAAAGATGATAGTTGAAAGGGATCCTATTTTCATGGATCTAGTAAAGATGGATATGAGAATAACCATGGAAGGTGAAACAACAATTCTTTTTCAAATGGATGACAAACCATCTTTACTAGAAATAATAAATTATCAGGCTGATGATGGGGAGTTTCAAAAGAATATTAAAGCTATGAATGATTGGAGATTGAGTGACTTCGTATATGAAGATGGGATTTTGAAATTTGGGAAGATACTTTGTGTTCCCGATATACCTGATCTAAAAAGGGAATTGTTGGATGATGCTCATAGTTCAAATTTCTCTATTTTCCCTGGAATCATTAATATGTATAAAGATTTTAAGGAACATTTTTGGTGGGACAACATGAAGAGGGAGATTGATGATTTTTTGTCAAGATGTACGGTTTTTCGACAAGTGAAAACTGGAAGGCAACTGCCTGGAAGAGTATTGCAACCTCTTCCCATACCTGAGTGGAAATGGGATAATATCATGATGAACATTGTCATGGGACTACCAAAGACTCCTTGAAGGAATGATGCAATATGGGTCATTGTTAATCCTCTTACCAAGTCAGCACATTTTCTTGCTATAAGAGAAGATCTACCACTTGAAAGTCTAGTAAGACTATATATTAATGAAGTTTTGAGACTTCATGGAGTACCCCTTTCGATTCTTTCGGATCTTGATCAACGTTTTACATCAAAATTATGGAAAATTCTTCAGAAGGCCCTAGAAACTAATCTTCATTTGACACTGCCTACCACCCACAAACTGATGGAAAATCAGAACAGACTATTCAAACACTTGAAAAAATATTGAGGTCTTGTTCACATGATTTTCAAGGCATGTGGGATCAGTATTTACCTCTCATAGAATTTTCGTACAACAATAGATTCCATTCAAGTATACAGATGGAACCCTATGAAGCATTATATGGGAGGCGATGTCTTACACCAACTTTCTAGGATGATGTTGGTGAAAGAAAACTCGTGGGCCCCGAACATGTTGAAGAAACAATGGAAAATGTGAAGATTATCCCGAACCATATCAAAATAGTTCAATGTAGGTAAAAGAGATATACTGATAACCGAAGGAAGGATTTGGAATTTCGAGAAGGTGATCACATTTTCTTAAAGGTATCTCCATGGAAGGGTATTATACGATTCGTTAATAAGGGAAAATTATGTCCCAGGTACATCAGACCTTTTGAAATTCTAGACCGAATTGGAGATGTATCTTACCATTTGGCAATGCCGCCATGTCTCTCCAAGGTTCACAATGTGTTCCATGTGTCAATGTTAGGAAAGTACATGCCAGACCCAACACATGTACTCACTTATGAAGAAGTGGAACTTGATCCCGATCTATCTTACTGTGAAGATCCTATCAGTATTCTTGATACTAGAGAACAAGTATTGAGAAATCAGATGACTCGACTGGTAAAGGTTCTATGGAGGAACCATAAGATGGAGGAAGCAACATGGGAGCCTGGGGAGCTTATGTTAAATACATACCCGAATATTTTTAAGTAATATTCTGTGAATTTTGAGGATGAAATTTTTGAATGGAGTGGATATTGTAACACCCCAAGGTTTTGAAAATAAATATAGAATTCAATTTTATAATCACAAATTTTCCTCTAATATGTTTTGAATTTCGATAAATGGTTATCTAGAGTTGTGTTCAATAAGTCATTTGGAGTCTGATAGAACAATTTTGATTTTTTGGTGAATAGTAACATACCCTTTTGAATAGTAAAATGAATAGTAATATTCCCCTTGAATAGTAAATAATTATATTATTTTATTTTCTTAAGGCAATATGATAATAGGATCTTAATTAATTTTTCAATGTCACATAAAACTAATTACACTTCAAGATTTTTATTTTTTGAGTTTACTATGACCTTATTTAAAAATTAAATTAATAATAATTAAAAAATTAGTTTTGAAAATTGGATTTCACTTTTGAATTATACACGTCAAAAAATGTTAGGGGTGAATTTTTTGGATTTTTCTGAAATTCTAGAATTTTTAATGAATAGTGAAATACAATAAAATACTGTATATACAAATTATCAGTAAAATACACTTATTTTGACATCATATGTGATGTAAGGCCACTTGGTTCGAACTCACATGCCATTTTTACTATTAGGGGTCACATGAATCAATACTATTGGTTGTCTTGAGGGAAATTATAAAATAATGAATTAAATATTCAAAATTTACTCCTCTCCTCCACTATAAAAACTTCTCACCACTCCCTTTTCTATTCACTCTTCTAAGCCTTGAAGCTCCTCAATTTTCTTCTCAATTACCCTTCCCTAGTCTCTCCCCACTTACAAGACGCTTTTGGTCTTTCCAAATGACCAAAACCCCTTCTATTAAAGAGTTTCTCAAGGAGGTTATTTCAAGAGGTCAAGTACCCTTCTTTTTCATTTGGTTTCATTTCAATTTATCTTATTTTATTATCCTCTCCTCACCTTCTCTGTATAAATGATCATGATAACTCCAGTAAAATTTATATACTGGATTTATATCATGTGAATGGAATAACCATCATAAGTATTCTTACGCCGTCCCTTTTATTTTATAAACGAAATCGACATCCATGAGGTTCCGATTTATAACCTTCTTGGATAACGAAGTTTCGTTCTTCAATTTATTCTTCATTACTGGTCATGAAACCATATTCATGGTTGAAACAAACTATAATATATGTGTTATAACCTAATTAATATTCAGGAACCAGAATATGTACATATAATTAAGTTATATGACAAAACTAGTTCATAATATTCCAAATACCACCGAACAATCGAAGTGTTGGTCATCTAAGGATTCATCCTCATTACATGTAACCAAAAGCTATAAATGGAAATTAACAATTCATGATATTCATAAATAATATTTATTTTCAATTTTGGAGATTTACATCCATTCCACTTCATTAAATAAAATCAAGTGAACCGAATATGAAAATATTGGAAATGAACCATCCAGAACGACGAAATTCAGTACAATAACTTGTCAATAAAGACAGAAATGAACTAAACAGAATTATGGTAAAATAAATACATGTCCAATAGGTTCTGAAATAAGTTATTAACAAGTATAATTTCATATTCTAGGAGCTTAAGTACAATAGTGTAACATGTTTGGAGTTAAGGTAAGGGTTTTTCCACCCGAACATCCATTTTAATTCGGGATACTTTCATTGTCTAATTACCACAATGAAATTATTATGTATTATTATGCACTCATCATATATTCTGTGTCAATATCATATATATGTGTAAAAACCATAACCCTTCCTTATTTTAAGTATAGTTACACATTTTTAAAGGAACTTTCAAAGTTCTTTCCAAAATACAAGCCCGATCCAAGGGAATTTCTCAAATTCTTTCCTATTTTTAAGGGCACACTGTGGTATATTTTTTGAAACCTATATCCTTATAAAATCACTCATTTTATTATTAAAATACTATCTTACCTCACTTCTGGTTATATACAAGTATTTTTCCAAAAGAACTCTTCTTTTCAAAATAAAAGAGTATTTATCTCAAGAATTTCTTAATGATTTTATAAGATTGTTTTCGTCTAATTCAACACTCTTGTTGACTACATGGTATTATTAGGTTTAATAATTTATGAAGTCATCTACCATATTTTATTTAACAGTTTGTGACTAACCCTATTATGGATTATCTATCCAAAAACCATTCACCATATTATTCCAAATGGTTAGTGTTTATGTTCAATAATTGGGGAAAGTTTGTTACTTTTCATATGATAGTTTCAATATGAATGTATATGTTGTTTATGTTTATCCACACTAAGATGAGGAATAAATTGGACTTATTATGTGATAGGTGGGTCCCTCTATACCCCCTCGAAGCATCGGTAGGTCTCATGAGACAACTAGATGGGGAATTTTCCGAGGCCTTTCCTAATGAGATATGGATTTTGGCCGAGGCCTTAATTCGTAGATGTCTTGGTCGAGGCCTTGAAAAAATGTTTCAGAATGTCCGATATTATGTATTCCATCATTATGAGTTCAGATATTGATATTTCATGTGGTTATTAGACTAGTATAATACCCATGATTATGATTTATTATGGAATTATTTACTCATCTCATATTCCTTCCATAATGTGTCCAAGATTATTATTAAAGGCATGTGTTTTCAATTATCCACGATGTCTAATGTTTATATTATCTTCCACTATATTTCTTACTCTTACTGAGCATTTGAGCTCACCCCTTTCTTATGTTTCAATTTCTCTGGACATGAAGAAGTATTTTATGAATGAATTTCAAGCATAATCTAGGCGATGTGATGAATCTAGTGGAATAAATTAGTGTTGTTTTTCATTTCCATATGTAAATTTGAACTTAAGTATGTATCTCGTTTCCAATAATACTAAACTACTTGGTCCTTCGATATTCGTATTCCTTGTATGTATGCCAACTTAATCAAATAAGGCACCAACTCCGGGTAACTAGGGTCGGGTCCTTATACAGCGGCTCTAAATTGTTATATAAAAAATAGAATAATGGTAAATTTCTTAAAATATTTCACACATATAACTTTTCCTTCCTAACATTATCTCAAATTTGTTCCCACTAAAATAGGTATAGATACTTATATTGATTATTACAATCCAAATCTATTATATTGATCCATGAAAAAATTATCCTAACTAATACAGACATGACCAACAGTTAAATAAAATTTAAATACCATTAATAAATACAACTAGGTAAGTAAATATCTAATCTACTAAACATTTATATGAAAAAATATCACATAATGTTACTTAATATATAAAAAATAAGATATCATCAACATATAAATCACAAAGAGTTATGTAGTGCTAGCATTCTTAATATAAAAAAGTCTATTCATTTTCACATCTCTCAATTTAATAATATTCAAATATTCATCATATATGAAATATAAATCACTTGTGAATTATTTAAACCCATGTAGATATCATGATTGTTTTTTAGAATTACATGTATCATAAACATGAACAAAACCCCCCATGTAACTTGATTCACACATTTTCATTCAACTCACTATTCATTAAAGTGTATTTAAAATAAATTTTATCATTTTTCAAATTATTTTGTATTATAATAAAAGTAAATGATCTTATATTTTTAAACCTTGATAGTGATGAGAAATTTTTAATCCATATATATTACTTCAACAATGAAATATCACTTATAAGAAATAATATTTTTTTATTACAACATCATTTTTTCTTTTATCCTTTATCTGAAATATTTTTTTAAATCATTGATATTTTACTCTCTATATCATATGACTTGATTTTATGCCTCATTAATTTCAATAAAATTTATATCATCATTTATATAATATATCTCTTTCTAGTTATTTAATGTTTCATAATCTTTTTTTGTTAAAAATTTGAAATAATACAAATATATAAAGTGTTACTTGATTTGGAATCCCAATTTAGTAGGGGGGTATGAATCATGGTTCATTAATTTTTAAATATTTTTGTCATGAAATTAACCTCTATGATATATTAGAATATAATAAACAACTCTTAATCACTAGCTTACCTAATACTAACTAAAATAAAACAATGTGTTGCACACATATATTTTACAAGGTTCTTCTCCAAGGAGGGTACCAACTCCTTACTATAATTGGATTTTGTTAGCTGGGTAATTCCAACATCTAATTTCATTTGATAATATGTTTTTTTAAGATAGGTAAAGAAAATGTATATTCTAGATCATTCTAGTCTTGAAGTTATAACCATGAACTGATAGAGTAAGGTCACATATACTCCAAGATTCATCAGTAAAATTACTGATATTATTCTTCAACCCTAAAATAATATAAATTTTATATTATATCCTCTTTAAAATATTTATCCTCTAAAATTAAATATTAAATCAACATCAATTTATGAATATCACCATATAAATAACTTTAGTGATCCACTCCTCAATATCTTCACTAAATACATAATATTTATTAGTGTTCTTCATAATCAAAAACTCCAATTATTACTCTCTATTTCTATATTCATCACGAGAAATATTGTCTCTCATAAAACTAAGGGGTTTTACAATCCTCAAAAAATTAAATATATTTTCTAGATATTCCAAAATTTATTAAATTATTAAAATCATTGCAACCTCACATTCTAGATTTTTTTCATAACTAAATTTTAAAACATGATTTTCTATGTGATTTCTCATTTAGTTTTATATATGTCTGTGATACCATAAGCATCAAAAATTCCATTAGCATTTACCTATTTTTCACCTATGTTGATCAAGTAATTCCCTTCCACCGATTACTAAATTATTTCTTTTATTGTGATATAAAATAATTCAAATATATAATAATTTGATAATTTCAATGTTAATAAGAGGATATCAAATTTTTTAATTATCCATGTATTCATATTAATCATTACATAAGAAATTTATAATGAATATTTTAATTTAAGAACTGTGTAATATCATCCCATTTCATTTTTGAGATAATGTGTTCAGATATGGGTATATCAAGCTCTATGATTTAAAACTAATCCTAAAATTATACACATTAAATGACGAACACACAATATAAATAACCATTATAGTTTTTTAAATGATCCTTATAAAATATTCTATCATAGATATGAAAATCAAGATCTTGTTTACATTCCTTAGAGAAATCATAGAAACATTATTATTTTATTCTACATTCACATCGTATGGGTAAATAACCCTTATAAAATTATACAGAACCCTTAAATTTTTGGATGACTCTTAATAAGTAAGATTTAAAATAATATAATATCAATAAACCTTATTGAAAGCATGTATGAGTCTTAGAAAATTTAATGACTTTTACAAAATGAAAAATTTCCATGATTATTTTATCAAAGATGCTTATTGAAATGTCACAAACATAAGAATAATTACAATAACCAATGTGATATTTTCATTTCTTTATTAATAATCCATTCTATAGATCAAATTAATCTTATTGATTTAATAATACCCCTAAAAATTTAAATGATTCAAATGTAATATATTTTTTCAATTCACTTTTTTATATTTATTCATCTAGATTAAAAATGGATATTAATAAAATAGTACATTTATAATTTTGAATAACTAGATAATTATAAAGATCATTAAATGAATATAGAACTTATTTTAATCAACTAAAAAAATTCAAATATCATTACAGTACCTCAAGAATAACCTTACCACTTCCTGGTTAGCCTAAAAATTATCCAATAATTCCTATGAATTTTTAATAATAATGAAAATCATGCAAAAATTTCACTGGTCACTTCAATATACCTATTAAAGATTTTTTTTGTAAAATATTTGACAACTCTTTTCTAGAAACAATATCTCACATTAGAGAAATAAAATCACTTCTCTTTGTTATGTATAAATTTTCTTAAAAAATTCCTAAATTGTACTAGTTTTATTAGAGACTTATTTATCTTAGTGATAATAAAATTTCATCCCTATGACTTAGATTCTCTTCCCTGAAATCATGGAACTGATAAATATTTTACCCCTTATTTATAATAACTGAAGAATCTGAATAATATATATATAAAGTGTCTATTCTCTCCACCTATGATAAATACTAGGACAATCAATCTCCCCATTTGAAAACATATTCCAAATAATTGTGGGGATTAGTACCATAAATATTCATGTGACAAGGGAAGGATGATGATAATGTTTCATATTTATTTATGAAAACCTCTCTCTTAGAATTACAAGTGTGAATTCATTTACAAGATGATCATTATCAGAGTTTTTTTCTCATAATATATATCGATTTTTGACTCATTAATTGAAGAAAATATACCTGATATCAATGTGTTATTATATTGAGTGATGAAATACATTATTTTATGAATAAATAGAACTTTAATGTCACATGAAATGCATATTGGTTAATCATATTATTCATCTAGATATTATAAATAAACACTCATGCACAATATCAATTAGACTAATTCACACATCATTTACTAAAAATAAGATTCTAAATTATAAGGACTATTTATTAGTGAAATCACTCTGTATGGTTGTATATGTGAGTCCCAATAGATTTAGTTATTTATAGTCTCTATACAATAGATAAAATTATAGATTTCTATTTATAAATTTCATTATTGCTTTTGTATAAATCATATAATAATCCTTTTTACCACAATGATATCTTACAAAAATAGTCACAATATATATTGTATCATTTAATGAGGCTGACATATAAAGTATACACTTAATGAATCTTTTGATGTGTATCAAATTAACTAAACTTATAGTTCAATCATTTAATAGTTTGGTATGTTCTAAAATACATGTTAATGTTTTCTGAGAATCCTCCATTCAAGATTTATTCACCAATTATCTTTTATATTTCTATTAGGATAATAATATATAGTAGTGTTTATATACTATATGTAACCTCATAAAATATTTATTCCAAACAAGCACGGATGTCACAAATAGAATATTCATCGACTTAGAAAATCCATCATATACATACACCATATGGAATAAATAAATATTTCATCAACATAAAGTATGAATATTAGAGTACCTATGGTTAATTTTTTGTGGCATAATTCAAATCGAAATTTTAAAATAACAAATCTAAACATATGAACAAACTATTGTGTTTGGACCGCCAAACTCCTAGAGACTATTATAAACTATATGAGTTTTTCCTGAGTTTTCACACTATTCTTCCATATTTATAATGTATGATTCATTTAGGTTGTTCAATGAAAATTCATTCTATAAGATATCAATTTAGAAGTGAATAATTTAAATATATTAGATATACATTTGACATCTTGTGTTCTTACAATACTCTAAAAATTAATATTGATTTCACTATATACATAGGTGTAAATTTTTATTGAAAATACATGAAATCCATGTCATAATAAAATTTCAAAACTTGTATTGTTGTAAATTCGGAAACCTAATCTCTCTAATTTAATTTTATTCCAAATAACCTCTTGGTACCTTTTAAATTTTTTACTTTATGTGTGATTACAATCTCTTAAATATAATTATTCTCAATCAGATCAGTTTCATCATGTATAGCCCAAATCCACTCTTTATGCTCATCTAAAACTATAACATTTTGTTCATTAGCCAAGGTAATGTGATATGTTTTATTTTTAATTTATAATATTCTTATTTTCTGTATTAGGGCCTATTTATTAACAATCATAATCCCCATATTAACAAATTTCCTTTATCTCCATTAAGTGAATTTCACATTTCAACAAACTCCATCATCAATACTGGTCTATTTATAATTAACATCCCCTAAATTATATAAATTTCTAACCACTTTTCATTATTTATAAAAAATTTAAAAAATTATATTCATTATTTTAAATTATTAATTTACCTATCACATCATATTTATTCTAGTTTTTAAAATGATGACATCAAAACTATCACAAGATTGGGTACCACCTTGTTTTTGAATCTTCAGAAAATATTATTTTAATATTAGACCATGAATATAACTTCCTCAATATTATTCAAAAAATTCATTGATTTTTTTTCATGAAGTAACAAGGACTACCAAAAAAATTAAGAAACATTACTTTTGGATTTTCCATGTACCATATTTTATATGATTTCATATTTTTCAAAATTATTAATAGGATTTTCTTAAATGTCTAAAAAATTACACATTACATCAATCCAATTTTTTTAAAAGAATGTTCCTATAAATAATTTATCTACCCTTCTCAACTAAACTGTTATTCTTTCCGTAAGATACTCTATTTATAGTCTAGTTTATAGTGCAATATATCTTTTTTGATCAAATGAATTGAAAGATATTTATAAAGAGTATAACATTTGTAATAACTAAAATAGTAATATCATATTTTCTTTACCGAGATCCGTAGTTCTTTTTCATCCTTTAATATAAAATTTTTAAATATATCAACTACCTCAAACATGTTAATTATAAACATGAAATTTTCCATTTTGGATGAATTATTCAAAGAATATAAAAATTTTCATATCACCTCTAGATAAATATTTCCTCATAAGTCCACATTATTTATTAGGAATAATCTCAACTATTTTAGTGAGATAAATCTCAATTTTTCTTTGAGAAATATGTAATAAATTCCCTTTTTTATATTTTCCATAAACATTATCTCTTTCTCTCTAGTTGAGGAGTATCCTTCCTCAGATAATTACTTGAGTTTTTATTCATATTTCAATGTAAAATAAGATCAAGAATTATATGAAACAACTTTTTATAATCTCATACACACAAATAATATGAATTGTTATGATCACTAAATAGAAATAGATTAGAAAATAATATTTCAATTTATCATCTCATACACACAAATAATATGAATTTTTAGAGAACCATCACTTCCAAAATTCACAACCCCACCTCCACGATATTAAATATTCTTATGTATTTTTTTCTCCCAACTTTATTTTTAAAAAACAAAATTCTCAGAATCCATGACTTATATATGTTGTAATAATAAAATAATAAATAAAATTGGTGTTTTTTCATCAATATTATCTTAATGAAATTCCATCCCATACTTATTAGAGGGTTGGTATTAAATAATATGATTCTTTCACTAAATATCCAAATAACCCTAATAATAACACCTATCATAGATTTCTTATAGAATATTTTTTCTATTGGTGGAAATTATAAGTTTTCTATCATAACTTGCATAAAATAAGAATATCGTCATATATATTCCTATAATTCATCCCCTAAAATTAATGAATATTCCATATTATATAGATATTGAAATTGAAACATGAGGTTTTATGGCAAAACCCAGTGTAGAACTAGTAATATTCTTTGAACGATAATTTTCCATAATGATAATAATACAGTTGAGAAAATTATTTCTACTTATCTGTGTGATTTTTTTTCTTTTTCCATATTAGTTGATTATTCAAGAAATATTATTCTCTTCAATTGATTTAAAATAGGGTTTAAAATTATTTTTCATGTATCAAAAAAATAAAGAGTTTTTTGTATCCTTTATTATTATATGAAATATGATTACTTTTATAATTAGAAGCAGAATAGTTAAATTTCCAATTTGGACTCATATTTTCTCTAACTTGTGATGATTGATCTTTAACTTAGTCAACATTGTTAAACTCAGCATAAATATTTTATTATATATTCTCATATTCAATTGTCTATGAATTTTTTATTCTTACCTCTTCCTATATTGAATCATTTTTTCAGTACCGATTTCCACAATATATTTATTACCCACTTTTAGCTTTAAATATTTTAATTAATCAATATAGCCTACTTTCTCTTCGATATGTGACTACATTAATTTTTCCTCCATAAAAAATTTATATATTCAAAAATATAATTTTATTCTCTTGTTTATCATTTTTATAATCATATAATTCATATTAAAATTGTATCATATACTCCATATATGTTATTCTACCTTAAAGGAACCATTTTACTATTTTTCTAAAATTTCAAGCCATCCATTGGGAATTGAAAGTATTTAGTTTTTTGGAGTATTTTACAATTTTTCTATAGTCACATACATTCCACCTTTTATCTTAGTGAATTAGATAAAAAATTTATTTTATCCATAATTAAATTATTTCACATGTAGTTTTAGTTTATACATCCCTTTTAAAATTTTGATATTCTTTGATATAAGTGGCATATCTCTTTGGTAATCATAATTTCCTTAAAAATATCAATCTTTAAATAAATCCTTAACATAATCAACATTGTTATTCAATTGTCTCATATATTAAAAATTCTTCTCATCCATGGTCTTCTTTTTAATTGTTGTTGTATTGATCATCTCATAAGAAATGGGGATTTTATGAATTCCATCGAGAGTATAGTCCCCAAATTATTCTAGAGTTTTATTCATAGGATCAAATGAGTATTAAATTTTTTTCACTAGTTTATTGAAAATTAAATAATCTTTTATATTTTATCTATATCCTTTCATATTTTAGACTATTCCACTAACTATTATAATATTTTAATCAATAGTTTAATATTTATCATTTTTCATGTCTTCTAAATATAATTATTTGAAATTTAATATTAACTTCATTAACATACACATTTTATTTAAAACATATTTCTATGTTATCCAATATTTAATTTTCTATATGATTTTATATCACACTGGTATAATAATTTATTGATAAGAACTTGAGAATAATAATATTAGATTTTATAACAGCTTTCAAATTTTATTTATAAATAAAATAAATTTTCAATTTTTCCAATTAGAGAAGATCACAATATTAGTGTATCAATGAAATCAAGGAAATGATACATAAGATTTAATAACATCCTTTTGTTACATCTCTGATAGTTTTTTCTATATAAAGGAGGTGAAACCTTTCTATTAAATGTATCTGTATTATCCACATTTAAAAAATTGAGTATATGGAAGAGGGATCATTGATATTACCTGATACAAATTGAAGATCCCTTATAATTGGTTTTCTTATAGAGTGTGTAATGTTGAATTAACGGTTCATTATTTCAATATTATTTTCCCTTCAAATAAACCTAATTGATCAATATGGATAAAATCAATTGAAATATTGATTTAAAACTTTCCAAATAATTACTAAAAGTAAACAGAATTTGGAACAATAAATTATTTCAAGCTTCAGACCAATTTTGAGTTCCTAATACTTATGAACTTTGTGGAGAGACCAAGCCTTAAATATTTCACAACTGTATAGGATTATTTACTAGTTGTATTCCTAATTTTTAATCCTTTGATAAACCCATAAACTGATATTTTTTTATTCATAAATAACATTATGATAGGTTTGATATCCACTTATATAGGATAATAAATTGTCTCATGATAGTTATGGATAATCCTTATAGGGGTCCACTAAATATTTTAAATGTCAATCATTCATGAACTGTGTTAGTTCACAAAATATTTTAGATATTTTGATAATAATTGTAATATTCTTCTCGATTCATTAAAAAATCTGAATCAAAATATTTTAACCACTTGAAGAAGTTCCACATATTTTAAATAATTATGTATAAAAATTATCTATTCTTTATCATATTATATATATATATATTAAATAGAATAATCCTCAAATCAATTATCTAATGAATCAGTCCCTATAAGTATAATTAAATATAAAAACACTAGGTTTTTTTACTATTTTTTATTTTATCCAAATATATGCACTCTCTCATAATTTTTAGTGGGTTTTCAATCACATCCCAATAAATGATTATTTATAATTATTAAAAACTTAATTTAATTATGAAGATCAATTATACACAACCTTATAGATAATTATCACTACAAAATTATACAAAGAAATTCTCCACACATTTTCTTACTCAGTTGATCAAGTATGAATTCTCATAAAATATGTAAATAATTCATTCTCTTTTAACAATTTGTTTTTAATGATATTGTATCGATAACCCAATTCACATTACATGAGTTTTTTCAGCAAGGATTAGAAAAGATATCATTAAATTTCACAATTAAGAATTAATGAATTTCTTATAGGAGATCATAATCAGAAATATCCCATAAAATATTCTAGAATTATAATATATGAATTTGGTTTTATATATAATAATTTAGTAACAACAAAAAATCTTCCCATTTACTTCAATATATAATTTATTTCTATAAGGAGTGTGGTACTATTTTATTCACAACTTACCAATGAAATTCAGCTAATTAACTAACCATTATATAATCGAGATGACACTTACCATTTTTCAAATGGACCATACTAAAAGTATTCCCACAGATATGAAAATTAGGATCACATAATGTTCTATAGTGTACACATACCATCAGAAATATTGTATTCAACATTCAATTCATTGGGTTAAACAACCTATATAAAATGTAAGATGATTGTTATGAGGCTAGGATGATTCTTTTAGAGGATGACTCTTATAAAATCTCAATAACCCTTAAATTGGATAACTCTTATGAAATATCTATATCTCTTATAAAAAGATAATCGAAACTTATTGTTTCTCAATAAAACAGAGTAAAAGGATACTCACCCATAAAAAATCAAAATAAACATTATTATTTCTCTGTGCCTTTGTCGATTCACTACTATAGAGATAAAATAAATCTTTTTAAAGTGAAGATGACTAATAAAAACTATCAATAAACAGTACAAAAAATGGTGTCACTTATGTTTTTTAGAAATTCTTATCTAGAGTTAGAATTAATTCTTACACAAATAGTAATTTGATAATATTATGAAACCCTATAATATCATACTTCTTCAAATGTAATCGTAACTTATTTCATTAAAAATGGAAAATTTCAAATGACATCAAAACATAAGATTTTTTAAAAAAGAATCAATGTTTTCCAATATAATATCTAATGATTTTCATTTAACTTTAATAAAAAATAAATTCATCTAGTAGTTCCTTTAGTCACTTTATTATGACTTGTTTTCAAGACTTTTCTTCTTTTACAAACCAAGACATTATAGTCCTCAATAATGTTTTCATTATTAGTAATCATTATTGTAAAATATGTTTCTTAAATAATATTAAAACCACATAATAATGACCATAATTTTAATAATATCCACCGTGATCATGTATTTATCCATTCTCTAATTTTTTATAATATTTTTAACTCGAATTTCTTATGTCTCATTATCATCCATAACTGATTTTTTTGGTCTATCATTACTTTACTTGATTATCAAATAATTATTTTGTACTCGATTCAATGATTTATTATTCTATAATTGATATGAACTTCAATTTGGAAACAGGCTAAAAAATCCATCTTCTACATTCTCAACCAAATTTTCAACACATTTCTATTCATCATGACCATGAATGGACGTGAAAAAATATATAGTGTTTTAAAATTTTCATTATTTTATTACCAAATTTCATAGGAAATATTATCTATATTTTTAAACAATAATCCTTTGTTTAAAATGATTCACATAGTGGTAATTAATTTTGTCTACACTTACATTGGGGTTTCATGCCGAGTTAATATAGAACTAGATATATCAAGTCGATTTTATCTCTTTATTTAATATAGTCCATTTTTACCTAGCATATTCTGTGATAGAATCATATATTATTATAAATTTTTTAAGATAATATAAAGAAATCTTAGTGGAATATTAACATCCAATTTCTGGTAAAAATGTTTTCAAAGAATTCATTTTATAGAGAATTTATGGAAACATTTAAACAAGGCCACTTCTTCAAATTTATATGCTGTAAAAAGAATACAAACAATTATTGAAATTTATTGAATGAATATTATATAATATTAATTACAAATTATCTAGGTATTTCTCATCTCCACCCACACATTTTAGTGGACCAAATCTACCATCCTTCACGGTTTGATCTCAATCCCTTTAAGGAATATATTCACCATGTCAAAAACCAAGATGGTATTCTCTCTGAACCGACACCTAACTAGGTTTGAGACATGGCCTGCGGGACATTCCTGATCCCCATGTGTTGGAAAATAGTGCTTGGAATCAAAGAAATCACTATAGGAATGATTTTTTCAAAATAGATGAGGATAAAATTAGTAAATTAAAGAACTTGAGAGCACAGAAAAACCAACAACTGATCATAAATAAATCAAAAAAACTGGTCCAGATACAAATAAAAATGAACAAGACTGCAACTAAAAAAACAAAACAAAACCGCAACCAATATGATCTTCGTGTGATCTCAATTTCACCACCCTCCACAAGATAGAAACAATCCAAGAGAATACTAGAAATAGAAAAATTGAATAAGAAGTTGAACCTAAAAAATAGCTTAGGTCCACAAACAAATAATGATACAAGTAGGGTGTGGGCTGCACAGCTTAATAGAGAACCAAAAAAGAATATATGTGTATCATTTACCTAAAACAATCCATTAATAGTAGTGTTGATTATATATATTAAAATAATAATTTCTCATTTTAGTGAAAAACAATAATTTTTCTTTTTAAAACTCTACACACCATATCACTAGTCTTCAAATAAGATTTTCATTTTAAAAAACCAAGATCAAGGTAAAATCCAGAGAAAACAATAAAAGACATTGATAAAAAATAAATATGATGAATACAAAAAATAAAAGTAGTTGAAAGTAAAGAATAATATAAAAATAATAAACCAAGGAAACTTCCTAAGCATTACAAAAGTGATCCCTGGATGTACTTAGTTCATAACTGCCTTCCGACGTATGGTGAAACTCTATAGTGAATAACCAATTGGATTCCGTAAACTATCACCACCAATGGCACATCCCACTTAGACTCCAAAATATCCAAGTGGTACTAATACATTTAATCAGGGATGATAAGAAACCATCACTAAAACCTTTAAAATACTCCCAGAAAACCCATGGTAATAGTACACTATGTAAGTAGAATATCCTATCACACGTGACTTGCTTTACATTTCTCCACCACACTTGCCTACCCCATACACTGACACAACCTATACAATAACCCATATAGGTAAATCCCTATAAAAGGGTAACATTAATATAATAAAACATTCAAAAGTTCCAACTGGGATTTCACATCACATGGTCTTATAAACATTTTCTCAAAAACATTCAAAAATACCAACATGGAATTTTCACTTTTGAAACTGCATTTTACTCACAAAACAACATAATGATCCAACCAATCCATACACCGAGTCAATTTCTAATAAACTCAAAAATCATTTTGAAACCATTTATAGAATTATGTAAAACACTATTTTCAAATATATAATTCGATACAAGTCATCACCTTCCAACACAAATTTCGTTTGTAATCATGGTGAAACACACAACACACTTACAGATTCCAAACGAGCATTAAATACATTTAGAAACCAACCATCATTTCAAAAGTTTCAAACATACCCTAATTTATCACATATAATTCAAACCAAAGTCAAACCATATTGATATTATAATCTATTTAGGAAAACTATTGGGATATTAAGGGAACTGGGAGGAGGAGAAAGAAAAGGTTAAGTGTTTTGTTAACTGGGATTTCATTTAAAAAGGACTTTTCCAATACTAATTTCATTTGCGTTCCCTTCCATTTGTGCATCCCGAGAACATTTGATGTTCCCACATCAATTGGTACAATAATAGAATCCATAAAGTTACCCAAAAACATTTTTAATGGAAAGACCACATATTTTTCATCCAACACAACAAAAAAATGCATGATTCACACCATAAATGTTACCAATTCACACAAACAATTTAAAATTATTAGTCAAACGATGTTATCATAATATAATAAAGGTTTGATACCACTAAAAAATTCACAATTTCAATTTCAAGGAACAATTAACATTTTAACAAATACCATGTGTGCGTAGACAGATTACATAATTAAATAAACCCATTTAAGATCACTTTCACCAATTCATTCCAACACAAATACATAATAAAAAACCATAAACTCATACCACACACATGAGAAACCAATTTATAATTAATTTTAGAATACATAAGAATAAAATGGAATGAATCATAAAGGAAATTTATGGTTACACCAACTTCATAGGAGTTTAGATGAAATAGAAATTCAAGGGAAGGGATAATCAATCCTCACAGAATATCCATATAACCTAGATGAAAAGGAAATAAAATCACACACAAACCCTTACCCATTAGGTTAGGACAAGATATAAACACCATTAGGGAACCCAAATAAATAAATAAATGAAAATATAAAGAATAGAAATGTTACCAAAAACCATAAAAAATTTCATTAGAATTTTGGAGGAGAACCAATGGAGGGAGGGGAATCAAAGGGGGAGGGGTATTTGGACTCCTTCGTGCACCAAAATTGACCAAGGATGGAGGGTCATGATTTTGTGTAAAAGGGAAGAGGGAGAGAAATAGGGTTTTTAATTTTGAAACTTTTAGTGCTTCTCACATGGTTTGGACAAACAATTTACCAATATGTTCACCACCCATGTGGTAGCTACTGCCAAAGAGGAGAATGACTGCACGACCATCCCACAAGGTTTGACATACATGGCTTAAATACTTCCGTATCTACTATAAAACTTTACAACCTACCACATGGTTACTTCGGCTAGGCCGCACAGCTTCAACTAACTGTGTCCTGCCTGTGAACAGGGAAAAATTTCCCAATAACACAAAAAATAAAATGTTTAAGATAAGAACTAAACCCGAACATGCACCAAAACATCCAAATACAAGAAAATTATAAAATAAAAAATATGTTCAATGTATGGGTGTGCTTATTCTCCCCTCCATAGATACTTTATTCCCTGAGAAATTCACTGTGTCAAATGTTAACCATAACATGATTTCATGCCAGATTAGAATCCAAAGAAAACATGAACGTCATGGTGACCTTTTACTTCTCAAGTCCCACCCGACCAACCAAGGAGAAAACATAGCACAAAAATAAATATGAGAAAATGATACGGTTCCCCAACCATAAGAACTCATCCAACATGATTAAAATGTAAACCCCAGACTCCACGACACATATACGAGAACTCCATTCATTCTTCCACCAAATAATCTAACAAAGAGACAATGGAAATACCAAGATGATTTTATTAAACTTTTATACTATGGAAAACATCAACACCGTTAGCACTAAGAAAATCCCATACCTTCCCCAAAACCCCAACAATAGGGGATAAAAAATGAAAGGAACTCAAACCAAACAGAAAACCAAAACCAATATCCATTAGTTCCATAAAAATAAAATATCTCAAAACAAGCATAGATCAAATAGAAAGAAACCACACAATAGTTGGACACATTCAATGTACAACAAAAAATATAAAGAGCCACATTTATATTAATATATCCACTCAAGTTATAAAATAACAAGTCCATTACACTATTTCAATGCAAATATGATCTTACAACATCAGGAAAAAAAGAACAAGGAAACTTAAAACTTTTTCATCTGAACACGAAAGAAAAAAATTGGTCTAAGGGGGTTTCTCACACACACATAGAAACTATTGACTATGTGCCATATTCACATAGAGGCCTATGGCTGGAGACATGATGTTTAAAGCATGTAATACCTCAGAGTAAGACACTATAACATTCTGAATAATACTTTTATTCAGGAAACACTTCCTATAAAACTTCTCCAGATAAATCAAATATTCTCAACAGTAGAATGTCTTTGGAGGATTGTGACAGGATGGATTCAAATTCCTGATCCTGCCACACTGGTGAAACATAGGAGAATGGAACGACGAACTAGAATCATGAACCAATGAAGGAGGCACCTCATAGATAAGTTCCTCTAATATACACTCCTCTCCATATTGGGAACCTTTATGAGAAACAAGAGACACCTGATTGCCAATTTCCTACACTCTATAAACTAACTCAATTAGAAATTCTTCATCCAGTAACTTCACAAAATGAAGATCCTTGGATGATAGGACTCAATCATTGATTTATGGATGAATACCCCTAAGGAAAAGTGAATCTTTCAACAGATCCAATGAAAATACACATAGAGAAAAGGAAACCTACTCCTTGAAGAGTTCAATATAATCCTTCACCATCCACTGAACTTGGAAAATACTCATGAGATCTTTCCTCTTTTTCATCTTTACCTCCGTATGTATAAACCATATGATAAAGATGACCTTAAACACTTCCCGCATTATCCCAACATGCATATATAGTGGGGAAACAATCACTTATTCATCCAATGCTAAGCCTTTAAACAATCCCAGAACATTAAAAATTCTAATCTTTGGGAGTTCCCAATAATCTGAAGACTCACTAATTTTTTTTCAAGCTCTTTGCTTCCCCTAATGGACCTCGATCACCATTAAAAACAAACAACACTTGAGAAGGACCAGAAACTGGGCATGACTCATTTGAAACTTTATGGACCTTTTCAGATTGCATATTTTAAACATCAAGAGAAAAAAATTTCAAAACCAATGTCAAATAATAAAAAAATAGAGAAGAGAACCTGAAGCTAAATAAAACATGATCTCAATCCGAAAAAATACAAGTGAAATGAAAGATCATTTTTTGAAAAACCTGCATTTTAATTTGAATTTCAAAACATCATTTTTCTAGGACCTTTTTAAAAAAACTAAAATATATATTTTTCATAGAAAACCCCACTTTTTCAATGAAAACTCATACCCAAATCATTTCCCACCTAAAACGCATTTTGAAAAACCCAATTCAAACTATTAACATCAAATATAAATCCATGGAATCCTATAAACCATCACATATGTTCACACACAAATCCATTTAAATCATCTACACACAAGTTTCAACATTCAATTTCTATACACACCCCCATATATGTGAAAATTTATAACGAGTATCAAGGGTCACATATTCTTTTTTCCTTATCGAAACCCACACATTTATAAAATTTCAATCCAAAAAAATTTCCCTTAAAACCCATTTTTTCAATCCCAAAACCATTGAATGAAATTATTATCATTTTCAAAAATCATTTTCATTTTAAAATCTTACTCACATCAACCAAGACCAAAATGAAGTATGACTAATGAAAAATTATCGGAATGAGGAATTGGTAGCCATGGCTAACCTAGAGACATGGTAGTGGGCCATACCCCAAGAAAGAATCAATATCTAAGTGGACATTGAACCGTGTACTCAAACTCCACATCAGTCAATTATCCATGTAAGATCACGACATGACACCAGTTCACTGCTATTGTCATTTCTCAATCCAAAACAAAGAAAAATGACTCAAATACTAGACAACCCCTTACATATCAATGATCAAAATGAGAAAGAGATCTCCATGCTCTTCTCATACCTATATCTTTATTCATGAAAGTACTAATATTCAAATACCTGACACCCTATATAATGAAGTCCTCCTTTGATACCATTTTCTCATGAACCTTGTCAAGATTTCATTTGACCTGACACCCATCTCTGTCTAGGACATGGCTTGAGGGGCATTCCCAATCCCCACGAGCTGGAAACTAGTGTCGGGCAATAAGGAAATCACTATAATAATGATGTCTTCCCAATATGCTAGGATAAAATATATAAATTAGATTAACTAAGAATGTAGAAAAAACTAACAACTGATCATAAATAAATTTAAAAACTAATATGGATTCAAATAAAACTGAACATGGGAGAAAATAAAACATAAAAAAACAAAATTTATACCAACATGAACTCCATGTGATATCAATGTCCCTACTATCCACAAGAACAATTTACTTTAAGAGCCAACTCGAACCAAAAAACATGAATATGAAGCTAAAACTGCAAAACAACTCGGGTCAACTAAAATATAATTGTATAAGTAGGAAGTGAGCTTCAAATCTCAGTAGAAAACCAACAAAATAATCCATATGTTTCATTTCTCGAAAAAAGTCCATTAACACTAGTCTGAAATAAATATATGAAATAGGGTTTTCTTATTTTAGTAAAAAACATTTATTTTTCTTTTAAAAACTATACACACCACATCACTAGATTTCAATGAATATTATCAATTTAAAAACCCATGCCCAAGATAATATCCAGAAAAAAAAATAAAAGACTGAAAAATAAATAGGAAGAATAATCAAGGAAACAAAAGAAGTAGTAAGTATGAATGAAAATATATATTATAAATAATGTTTATTTTCTAAATATCTTTTGATTGATCGCTGAATGTACACGGTTTGGAACCACCTATCGGCATTTGCAAAAACACACTAGGTAGTAACCAATTAGATATTCAAAACTAGCGTCACTAGTATCACAACCCACCTAGCCTCCAAAACATCCAAGGGGTACCAACTCGTCTAATCATGGTTGATAAAAAACCATCACTTGAACCTATAAAATACACACATAAAGCTTATGGTAATAGTACACTGTATATGTATGAGTCCTTCACAGGTGTGACTCACCATACCTGCTGCCACAACACTTTCCTGTCCTCGTACACTAAAGCCACTTATATGATAACCCATATTGAGAAATCCCTCTATAGGGGTTCCCATAATATAAAAAACCTTTCAAATGTTCCTACCATTCCATCACATCAAATGGTATTATAAAACATTTCTAAAAAACATTCAAAATTTCCAATTGGGAATTTGCACATTCAAAACTATATTTTGTTCCCAAAAAAACATGAGGTGACAACCGGGATTAACACATAGTCGATATTAAATGCACTCATAAATAATTTCCAAACATTTCTAAAATGATATAAAAACCCATTTTCAAATATACAAAGTCGTAAAGGGCTTACAATACTAAATCAATTTCTTTCAAAACCATGGTGACAACCCGCAATATACATAATGATTCCAAATGGTTTTTCCCTCCATTTAGAAACCAACCAACCTTTAATGGGCTATAATTTTGAACATATCATTCAAAACACATTCAAACCATTTTGAGACCATAAATCATTTAGGAAAACATGTTGTATTTTAAGGGAATTGGGAGAAGGAGGAAGAAAAGGTTAAATGTTTTGTAAACAAGATTTTATTGTAATAAAGGACATGTCCAACACCATTATTATTTGTGTTCCCATGAATGTGTGCATCCCAAGAACATATGGATGTGCCCTTATCTAATGGTTCACCATAATCATCCATGAAGTTACCCAAAACCCTTTTTAATGGAACACAACATATTTTTCAACCAACACAACAAACCAACGCATGAGTTATTCCATAAAAATAAATAATTCACACACATAATGTCAAATTATTAGTGAAAAACTATTTTCATAATATAATCAAGGTTTTAAACCACTAAAAATGAAAAATTTAAATTAAAATAAGAAATTGACATTTTAGCAAATACCATGTGTGCATATACACATGTCACAATTAAATAAAACCCTTTAAAACAACTTTCAAAAATTCATTCCAACACAAAAACATGATAAAAAACCATGAAATAATACCAAAAACATGTGAAATACATTTATAATTAATTTTAAAAATATCCAAGTATCAAATTGAATGAATCAGAATGGAAAAGTATGAACACACCTAACTTAAAGGAGTGCAGCTAAAATGAAGCATCAATGAAAGGGAGAACCAATCCCCACAGATGATATGTACCACCTAGATCCAATGTAAATCTAATCATGCACAAACCCTAACCCCTAGGGTTCATCAAAGAGGGAAACCACAAATGGAAAGTGAGAGAAACCAAGATAGGAAGAGAGAGAGGAGAGAAGAGTGGCCAAAACCCAAAAAAATTACCTTAGAAGCATAGAGGAGCACCAATGGAGGGATGAGAATATAAGGGATGGGGGTATTATGACCCCTTCATGCACCAAAATAGACAAAGTATGGAGGGTACCAATTTTGGGTAAAAATGAGGGGGGAGAGAAAAAGGGTTTTAAACTTTTAAAATTTATGGGTATCTCACACGTTTGGACAACACAGTTTATCAAATTGTTAACACATCATGTGGTATCTACTACCAAAGAAGAGAACTACCACACAAAAAACCTGCATGGTTTGACTTAATGTGCTCAAAACCATGCAATAACTATTGTTAAACTCTAAGAACATTTGTATGCTTACCTGGGATGGGCCACATGACTTTCACTAACTGTGTGTTGCTCATGCACATGCCAAAATTCCCCAAAACCTGAAAAACTCAATAACTCAATAACTCAAAATTTTAAGCCGAGAAATCAACCCAAACATCCACCAAAATATAGAAATCCATGAAAAGTATAAAGTAAAAACAATTTTCAAGGTTGGGGTGTGAAAAAACATCATCAATTTTTAATATTTTTTAAAATTAAAAGTCAAACATTTCTTCAAAAAATGACTATTTTTATATTTCACAAATCAATAAACCTTATCAAATGATTTTTTGTCATGATTAAAAAGTCTTCTATGCCAAAAAAATATTGATTTCAAGATAATTTAATAATAAAAAATTTCTCCAAAAAGAAGATATAAATTTTCATGATTTCTGAAGAGCTTAGAAAAGACTCACCTATCATTCATACTCTTCATAGTGTTACAATTAATCATGTGTATAATATTATTTATTACATCATGAAGATATGATACACTCAATATATTTACATTTTTCACATTAATGGATAGTATAATGGTAGAATTTGAGTGAATTTTTTTAATATCACAAACTCAACATCCTTGGAATTAAAATAGTTATCATTAACATTGGTAAAAGATATAGAATTATACATTTCATTATTTTTATGAATTTCAAGTCACCATTAATTTGTGATGAAAATATATTTAACAAAATCCATCACTTATCAATTTTACAAGCCATACTAGAAACGACTACAACTTTTTCTTAATTTTTTGATGTATAAAATTTAAATATATTCTATGACTCTATAATTTGGTGTATTTTTTCATGTATAATTATTAAATAGTAATTTAGTTTTTTTATTTATTGATCGAACCGTTGATTACTTTATTTCAATTCATTAAATCAGTTTTTATCCAAACATTCCTCTTAGCATACTCATGATTCTTTATGTTTTTCTCATTCCCACAAAGATGATGAAATATAAATTTTCATGTTAATGTACTATTTTAATTCAATAAAATTATTTAATAAAAATGGAACAACACTAGAAATTCCCTGAAATATACTTATATGACAAAAAGTATGTCATTATATTAGTCATCATAAAAATTATTTTTACACCATTGAATGCATATTTAACAAATACATTTTGTAGGATCTTAATATTGAATTTAGTAATAACATAAAAATTATATCTATATTATTTAAACTTCATATAAGAGAATATTTTGACTTACCTTCAAACATTATAGGTGATTAAATATCATTTTTTAGTTAAATTCACACATAAATGTGATTTCCCATTTAGGTGTCTCATTTATAGAATCCCAAATTTTTTATATAATCCCTAATTAACCAAGACATCTTTTCATTTATATTTTGAAAACTTTTTCATCATTTTTCCAGCATTAGTATTCTTGTTAAATTTTTTTAAACTTTCTCAATGTTTGGAGAAAGATATTTCATGATAGAAATTTAATCTTAACGAGTGACACTTAGCCTGAATGATCTATAACATTCACTTTCCCTTCACATTATCTCTAATGATGACATAAAAATTTATTTAATGAATGATACTTTTTAAAAGAATCATTATAATTTAAACTCTTAACTTCCTAGATGAAATATTCTATCTAAATTTATATTTTTAATTAAAATTTCAGGCATTAATTTATATAGACTTAATGGTGCTATAGTTTTTATAATAAACGTATTAGAGGTGTTCAAGATAAAGATGAAGAAAATAAGTAGCAGGAGGGAAACATATATAAATATGATGTCTTAAAAAATTATTAATTGTAGTAAAATAAATATAATTAATATTAAAAGATAAATACATAATAGATTTTTTAAAATATATAATATTTAATTATTATTTATGATGATCTCATAAAAATCAAATTTCAAATAAAGGATTATTGCAACGAAAATTTTATGACTACTCTTGTTGAAAAAAATAATTTTTGATATTATAATTCATGGACATGACGTAAAACTAAAATATCATATTGTGATAAAACTATGAAAAAATACAATGTTATGAAGTAAGAGATTTAGCCTAGAGAAATAGAGATAAAATTTTGGAACAAGAGATAGAACTTTAAGAAAATATGTGATTTTTTATATAGATTAAAATTTATTAAAGTAGAAACAAACATTACAGGGTTAGAGGTTTCCATTTTTATATTTTTTTAGATAACCAATTTTTATTGTTATTAACACTTATCTAATCCATTTTTATTAGAGATGATATATTATAGAGTTTGATATATACAAAAATAAAAGAAATTTGGTTTAGTTTTTATATGGAGATCATGGATGGAGTCTGACATATATTTCCAAAATTTTCTTTTATAAATGGGTTTTTTATTTTTTATCCAAAAATAACATTTTCAATTAATGATATACCGTTGTTTAATTATTTTTGGGGAAAATAAAATTTTGATTTTAAAATTAAAATATGATGAAGTTGATTGATTTATAGAGGTTAATTTGAATTTAGTACACTTTATTGGATATATAATTCCACAGGGGATACCATGGGTGATAAGTGTTCTTAGAAACATGATTAGATATCCCAAATATTGATTATAGGTTAATAAAGTGTATAATTTTATATAAAAATATAAGGATATTTCTAATCTGAATTATAAAATATTAGTAAAATAAATTCATATTAACATAGATTATATAAATATTGTTGATTATATTATTGTAAAATAGATAGATCATATATTCTTAATTCATATTAGATACATTTTATAACAATAAAGATGAAAATATAATGGTTAATTTTCTATTATTAAGATGATCATCAGGAAAGAAGTATGATAAATGAGTTATCTATGAGATGATGTCTATATAATTTAAGGATTAATATCTTATTTTTATGTATATGGAATCATCTACTTTACCGTGATGATCCATAACTAAGGATACCCTTCTTTTATTTTTTTTGTTGGTGATTTTAAATATGAATGATATACCTTATATATTTAGTTAGTATAAACATTTAGTTTAGGGTCATACCCAATCCATAGGTTAGAAATTAATATTTAAGGATTATTAATTTGTGAGTGGGATTTAATAACCATACACTAAGGTCATAGTCACCCATAGTGGGGGGAAACTTATAAATCTCTTAGTGTTGTCATTCTTGTTGTTTTTATTTATTACTATTTCCTACAGACCATGTGTGACTCGTGAATATTAGATTCAGTAGTCATAATATATGAATAGGTAGGCATGAATTATTAAAATTGGGAAATAGTTTCTCACATTGATTCACCACTCAGTATAGATACACTAATCTACTAGATAACCTCTATATTAAAAACATAATGAAATAAGAGTTTATATCACTCATTCTAATTAATGATATAATATTTAGTGATAATAAGATGAAATTATTATAGGATTTATCATGATTAATGAAATTATAATTTTATAATTCTATGATTTTTTAAATGTCTTATTTTCAAGGGCAACATTTAGATCAAGAATGCATGTGTAGTTTTTTTATCTCGATTAAAATGCATGGGAGTTTTTTTAATACATCTATATTATTTTATAAAAACAATTTTAACATTAAAAATATTATAATGTAACCTATGATGTTGTAAAATTTAATTGTTTTTTAATCAATATTATTCTATATAATTATTATATGTTTTAACTATTTGAGTGAAAGAGGGGTGTAGTTTTGTATGAAATTTTATTATGAGATAATTTCAAATAAATATAATTGAATAGAATATTATGTAATTAATGTAAATATTATACTATTTTTTTGGAACTGTTGATTATTTTTCATCATTTCATTTAGATTCAAATGATATTTTTTAGAAAATTAAAAAACTTATTAGAATGGTTAATTTTTTACTACTAATATCAAGGTCAATGAGGATTATTTTTTGGAATAAAGTGTGATAGTTAGTATAAATTAATGTACAAAATTATATCACATAACATAGTTATGGATGAGAATATATTAGAAAATAAATCATTTACCTAAATAAATTTTATTTAGAAATAAATACAAGACGGAAGAGGTAATGTAAATATCCACAGATCTATATTTTTTGATAAAGACATTTACCTTATAAAACATTTTATATTATATTCACACATGATTTTTTTGAAATATGAGTTTTCATATTGAGTATTTATGACATGTATACACATATATAATAGGTTTGGTACCCTTTGGTATTATTTTTAATTGCGGAGAAATAACAGAATGTGAAGGATTCCTAGAGACATAATTATTTTCAATTGGTATAAGAAGTTCAAAAATTATTTTCATATCATGTAAACAAATATATTATTGAGAGTGTTTTTTTGTAATGGATGTTTAAGAGATATAATCAATGCAGAATACCATAATTTAATAAATAATTAAAGTATATAGGCGGAGTTATATAATATTAGTGTTATAAAGAGACAAGAGTTCAAAATAAGATTATAAATATTTCAACTCGAAATGTTTTTAACATTGAAATTAGATTAAGTTGAAATAAAATATTATATTAAGTATTATATTCAAATTTATATTTATTATAGATACCTATAAATTTTATGACACATTTTTATGTACAAGGAAATAATGAATTAATAATGTTATTTATATCAATATCAAAGGCGTAGAGTGTTAAACATAGTTTAATCATATGATTACAAAGGATTAAGATTATTATTTATTTACATGTATTAAAAATTGGCATTATTAGTCCAAATATTCCTAATAATATGTTTAGGAAAATTTAGAGGATAATTGGATCTAATTTGGATGATAAATAAAAACGATCACTATATAATTTCTTTTAGTTTTAATGATTTTTCATAGTATAATTGAATTGAATAAAGCATTTATTTTACATTATAATAATCTTAATATTCCATAATTGTTTTAAAAAATATTTCAAAATGAATAAATAGTTCATTACTTGAGATTATATGATAGGTGGTCATGTATTTATTTAACATTATAAATAATATTGTTTTATGGGATATGCTTTTGACTTATCAACCATAGTACTATGAGTTTTTGTAAATTTTTATGATTTCATTTTTCAAAATATGTGTGTCGAGTTGTGGAAAAGGATTTAAATTTTATTTTAAGCTGTAAATAAAAAATGATACATATAACTAAACATTGCCCGATATGTTTTGTACAATATCATAACACTATTATCTAGTGAATTTTACATATATCAAAGGCTTTGATTTATAAGATATGATAAAACTATGAGGATATTATTTTCAGATATATATTTCAATAATGATGAATTATTTTATAAATTCAAATTTTTATATATCATTTATAAGATATAGGAATATTCTAAATATTATTATATTTTTAAAATGGATGTTGAATTTTTATTATATATTGTTTTAATGGAAAATTAGGAGGTGAAACATGATAGTAAAAGTTGGAGAATATTAGTTAATAGCTTAAATCATTATACTAGATACATTTACAATAAATATATTAAATGATAGATTACACAACCCAATTAATGAATTTATATCAATATAATATTTTTTCATATTTTTTATAATTTCAACACTCTTCTATTATATTGAATATCTATATCTATTTCCAATTGTGGGGTAACATAGAAACATCAATATATAAATGTTTTATTAGTTTTATAATAGATTAAACTTTTTAATTCACATGTGAGTCATATTATTTTCTTTTCACTATATTAATATATGAAGATCTCATTCATAATTATTGGGTTTGTGGAGAATAATATGGTTACAATGGCCTGAATTATTGTTTTAATATGTAGAGAAGTATATAATTTTAGGAAATAATTTTAGATTGATCCATATATGAATAATACATGTGAATATATATGACTGGTGTTGAAGTGACTCAAAATTAAGAGGGGTATGAAGTTCAAGGGAGATTAAAAATGGGGATGGGATGTGAATTTCTTGGAAATAAAATTCCTCTAACTATAATGTGAGGAATATTTGAGTTTTTTATTACAAAATATTCAATGATTTAGAGTGTTAGTATGTTTTTATTCCCTTTTTGTGTTTTGTTACTCATTTAGGTTCACCTATAAGTAAGAATATTGTTAAATGAGTGGTTTTAAAAAATTAGATACAACAACTAGTAGATAGTTACAGAATATGTGATAACATAGTTTCAACCATTATTTCAGGTGCATAATTGAAATTTTGTGACTAGAGGGATGTATAGGGAACCTGAACGTATTTACATGGGTTTAAAGGTAGTGAAGGGTTATTATCATCATTTGTGTGGGTCAGCATAGAAAACATCTGAGGGGACCTAGATCTAGTTGTATATATAATAAATGCTATTAGATTGAATTATTATCATATATAACATGATTTCATCCATATTTCTTATTGAAATATCCCAATACCAATATTGTTCAAGTATTAAAAATGTGGGGATACACATTACTTTAAAAAATGACAGATATGTTAACTTCAGCTTCAACACTCTTCTTTTATTATCATGTTATGGGAATTTTACATACACCAAGAAATATCTTCATTATATAATTATTCACCATTATTGTCTATGCGGAGCTCTAATAGCGATTATGGGGAGGTAAAACCATCTTTATCAATAGAAATCTATGAGATCCAAATGATTTTTGTGTGTATGAATATATTATATATGAGTTAACTTAGTTATTAAATGTGATTATGCTTCATAGTGACCCTAATCATATATACATCATGATAGATAGATGTCCATCATGATCTTAATCATGTTTGATGTTGATTTTTTTTGGAAAATACAATTCTTGTGTTGTAGTAAAATTTTAGTACATAAGAATATTTAGAAACATGTATGTCATTTTTAGTGGGTAATAAAAATTATCATATGTGTAGGAAATTTTTGAGTCCTTATGAAAATATTTACTTGCATAAGTTATTTTTAGTACCTATAAAAAATGATTATATTTTTAGTACATATACTTGTTAATAATATAATTATATAATGAATAATATAATTATCATAAATGTTTTAGAATTAATATTTTCCTAATACTTTTCATAATAATAAATTATAATTTTATGTCATTTGGTTTGGCTCTAAAAACATCAAGTAATATAATTTCATATATGAAATTTGGAATAGATTAATGAGAGATAACAAATGAATTCTAGAGGAAGTGTGGAAATCTATAATGGTTAGGTGATGGTGAAAATTTATTCTAATGATGGAAGAATATCATCAGGACTATAAAAATTTATTTCTATGTGCTAGACTGCATTAAAATGGAAATGATAGAAAGTGATCCTTAAAAATAATATATTTAATTTCTTCAACACATATTGAAGAATGAAAATTATTAATCCATAAGGAAATATTAATGATCACATGTTGAAATAGAATGGGTTTTAATATAGAAGATAAAAAAATAAGATCAAGTAATGTTATATTCTAATACCATTAATATGGAAACCGTAGACAATAAATGATTATTTTTGAATGATTATGATGACTAGTTTTGAAATGGAAATATTTTGGATGGTAAAAATTATAAAGAATAATAATGAATAAATGAGAAATCCTAGAAGTTTAAAAAATATAATGAAGGAAACTATTTGTCTATTGTCTAACGAATTGGACATTAAATTATGATTTTAGGGAATTGTACAACAATATGAATTATAGAGAACTAAAGTGTGTTTATTAGGAGATATGAATAAAAAGTGGAATAAGGAACTTGTGTATGACACTATTATTTTTATTTTAACTTCCCCAAGTTGAATAAAAATAAAGAGACAGTATTATCTCAAAGGTTTATGATGAATATTCTACCAAGATGAATTTGAGTAGAAAAATAAGTTAAACCTTTGACGGATTCTCAAGAATAAATTATCATTTGGTGAAGAATTGAAATATGTTTACTAGAACTGCCTACATATCACTCTTTTTATATGATAAAGTAGAATTAGAAGATAAGACTATTATTTCATCTTCTCATAAATCTTAATTAATGAAGATAATGTAATGAACCTATATTATCCACATAATATCATATTATTATACTCTTTATGATAATTTAACAATTGTGTTCAAATATCTATTCATTTTTAGAGGAAACAATAGAACCTCGGTAAATTCATATTTATTTATACTATTATACAAAGATGAAGATATTTTTCATGAGGAATATGATCCCATTATGTTTGATGAAACAAAATTTTATATAGAAAGGGTAGATATTTTTTAGGAGTTCAAATATGGTTAATAAAGAATTGTTGGTAAAAATAAATAAACATTTTGGATGAACATGTTTTTCTAATATAAACAATAAAATATCATGGAAGTGTTTGCCACCAACCCAACACATTTTAATGGTGTTATTTAATTTTTTATCAAAAATAAATTATAGTTATACTAACTTTTTTACTCAACCAAACCAAACAAAGAATGTATTAGACTATCAATGTACTATCCCGAAATTTTTGTATATTTTTTTAACTATATAATGTTATTTAGAGACCGTGAAATTTTACCACGTGTGATTTTGAAGTCCAGAGTGCCCAAAATGATCTGTTGAAAAAGAGTTATGTTTAAAATAGTGTGCATTTTTAGTTTTCTTGAAAAAGTATAATAACTCTTAAATGGGTTCCCAAATCATAAATCCAAGGGCACTGTTGCGTTTATGATTTCAAATTTACCCTAGGCATAAGTTATGTTTAGTCGGCACTGGCCTCTAGTGAGAAAACCTGAAAATGGCATAACTGTAAATAAAATAATTAAATAATATTTTTTTATTTTTCAAATTCTTATAACCCACGAATGGTGACTCAGATTAAAAATCTGAGACCACCTCTGAACTTGTGAGAGTGTGCTTTAATTTGGAAGACCCTAACATTGGCCTGTGCGGGTGAACATTTGATGTTAGTTTTTGGCCGTTAATAAACTAATTAAGTAATAATTATTTTATTGTTAAAATCCATAAATTATAAATGGTATCTCAAATTAAAAATTTGAGAGTACCATTGAGTTCATTGGGGGTGTTTTCCCCTTAGGAAAAGCCTAACCTCGACCGGTGCGGGTCGAAGGTAAATGTTAATAATTTATTGAACTTATTTTAAGGTATATTCTGTAAACATGTGGGTGGAATTTTCTATTATTTGAACCGGTGCATAGATTAAAAATCTGGGGGAACTATTGAATTTGCAGCACCAAGATTCTCTTATGTGAGGATTCACTTCGACCGTAGTAGGGTGAAAAAGTTAATTTTGTGAACTTTTGAAAGATTAATAAAATAACATGTTATGATATTTTATTTCTTTTTCTTTTCTCCAGCAAACGAGTGGTGGTGGCAGGAAAGATGACATGTCAAGCTATTAATGACTTGACTCTCCCTTGTTTGTAACCACAATGTTGGGAATTTGGGAGGTTCATTAATTAAATGGACCTCTTTAATTATTCATGTGGGACACACTCATTCTCATTTCCTATTTATATAGAGCCCATGGAGGGGTTTGGGATGGTTTCAACAAGAGAAAAAGCTCTGGAAAATTACCGTGACACTAACCACCTCAAAGACGAGACCCAATTCAGCTAGTGGTGATGAGCGCCACCGAACCGAGAACTGACGACAATGATGAAGGAGGTTCCATTGATTGTCGCCAGTGGACCTCTGTTACAAGTAGGGGGTTTGTTTCAAAGTTCGTCTATGATGATTTTTTCTCTCCTACCTGCTATCATATTAACATGGAAGGAATGATCCAAACAAAAAAGGCATGGACCATCCTCCATTTCTCTCATTTTGCATTCTTTTGGGGAAAGTTTCTCAAGTTGAGGAAAATGAGAATTAGAGGGTCATGTTTTGATGATGGCACCCTCAGAGAGCCGTAGGTGCAGACAACACCAAGAACAGACCACCAGAGCATGCTCGATGGCCTGTGGAGGAAATCGCTGGTGCACCATGTTGGTGGCGGTCAGCAGTGGCTGGAGGAGACCTGCGGAAACCGGACGTGGGTGGTGGATGGCGATGCATGACAGCGCACCATAGAGATCGAAGGTGTCTAGCCCAAGCCGGCCTCGCGGGACAAGGGCGGCGACCGCAGGCGCGGATAGTGGCATGAAGCAGTCGAAACAGAGGGGGGGTGTAGAATAGCCATGGCCAGGGAGCCGCGGTAGGATGGGGCAGCATGACCCCATTCCGTGCAGCATTGGCGGAATCCGGTCAGCTAAACGGCCATCCGTTGAATAGAAATGGGGAAACACCCCACTGTCTTGTCGAAACGGCCCCGCAACTATGGTGCCAACAGGACTCAACAGTCCGCCATCGAGTGGACTGAGGTGGTGTGGGCTGACTAAGATGGCCAAACCCTCCCAATTGGCCAGACCCATGGCCCAGGAGACCGAACCCGCCCTATGGGATGGACCCGCCAGCAGACTAGGCCAGACCAACGGCCTAGCAGGCCAATGCGGGTGGACCGAGCCCCACCCGACCAGCCAGGACAACTGCGGCTCGGACATGCAAAAAAGCTGGGCTTCCCCCACGGGCCGGGCCCAGTGAACCAGGATGAACCCTAATGGGAAGGACTCGAGTGGTGTAATGTAGACCCCATGACCCCTTTTGGGAAGTGTCCCCTCTGTCATATTCTAGCGGGACCAACCTAGCCAGTCCGTACTGAGGTGCGATCACCCCGTTTCACAGAAAGGGGTGTTACTAACAGTACGGGCGTCCGATCGACGCGCTGTCTGTGGAATAAGGACCCTTGTTGAAAGGCGGCCCTTTGGAGAAAATCTAAAATATTTTTGATGGAGTTTGACCTGCAACCTGTGTTAGATAAGATTTGAATCCAACTGGGCAATTTTTAGAAAAGTACCAATAACTCATAGAGTGGACGTTCAATAGGCACATCGTCTGTCACATTGGTACCCCTATGATGGGGAAATATTTTGGGATAATTCTTAATAGAAATTCATAGAGGTTGAGGTATGACCGATGTCTTGAGGAACATATCCTCTCAGAATCAATCGTGCTTAATACAATAATCTGGGGGCTGGATGTAATGTGAATAAAGAACATCGATCCTATTTAGATCAACATCTATTGATCCTATGTGGGTCATCACATAAAGATCCTATGTGTGTCAGGATTTATCGATCCTGTGTGGGTCAGTGTCAAGCGATCTTGTGTGGGTCAGCATCTATCGATCTTGTTTGGGTCAGCAGTAGAGCCTCTTGATAGTATATGTTGATATAGTTTTACGACTAATCATCTATACTTCTATACTTAAGTTGTATTCCTAGTGTGAGTTGAGTCTTTTACCGTTTCGGTGTTACCTTCATGGTGTTACCTTCGTGGTGTTATGTTTGTGGAACATTTACCTTCATGGGGTTACCTTTGTGGTACTTTTAACTTCGTGGTGTTACCTTCGTGGTGTTACCTTTGTAGTATTCTTCCCTTGTGGAAAAATTGTGAAAATGTTTTAAATGTTGGAGCCTTATGTTTCCTCTTGTATGATATAAGTATATTTTTTATATCTTAGGTTTATGTATGGGCATATACCTATGTATAGTTGATTACTACTTCTACATTATTTGTGATTGAGGTCTTGCTTTGTTGTTTTTCCCTTTTTGGAACTCTAGGAGATCTTTGGGGGTCTTGAGGTCCCGACTGAGTATTGTTATACTCACCCCTACATGGACTATACCTAAACCATGCCATGTCTTGTGCAGACAACAGACAACGTTGATCGAGGCTGAGGGAGCCAGGACTATACGATGCTCCGAGGTGGACCATTTGATGTGACATGACATAGTGACTACTGATCATGAGATGTACATACCCTTCAGGTTGGATCCTTGGTGGACATTCTAGGAGACTTTTTCCATTTCAGTTGTACTTGTACATTCCAGTTGGGAATTTATTTTGAACCCTTTACTTTTGGTACACTTTTAACTATTGTAGTTTACTTTGTGGTTGCTTATTGTTGTGTTCTTGGATTGTGTGTTTGTACAGGTTTAATGTAAATTCCTTCCCATTATAGGAATATTTCTTTCTGATGCTATTCTCTAACCCTAGGTATATTTAAGCGGGATTGGGGTAGTCATGGAATGGGCCCTGGGGGACGGGTCGTAAAAAAGTGATATAAGAGGTGTTGATTCAACTGAAGATCTTGGACTCTGATATTTTCAACGGAGAAAAAGTTTTAAGTGTTTTGATTGTGGTTTTTATTTTGGGAAATACATTGTTGGTGCGGCAGCTGACGTATCCATACACTAGGACCCTAAATTCCAATTTCGGACTCTGTGCATGAAAACACTGATTACATGTCTTTTGGAAATGTGTTTTCTTGGATTCTTTGGAGTCAGCTCACTAGGTATAACATAATTATCATGGCACACTTGTTCCTTAGCAGGATGCCACTGCGTAGACAGCTACCTAGGATTCTCGAGAGAGTACACGATGACGGACCACCAAGAGACCCTGTGTGGATCAGTATTCTAGTGATCCTATGTGTATCAACAATGAGTGATCTTGTGTGGATGAGAAATAGATGCTACTAGTGGACCATGCATGCCGACGGAGCACATTGCATGAGTTCCTATAGAAGAGGCCTCTAAGGTTTCCAGGTGAGACAGATCCCCAGGAAAATAAGAACTGAATGGAGGCAACGACTAGAGTTTTATGCCAATTTGGGACACCAGCAGATCATATAGAGATCCTAGATGCTAGTCTTTATCATTTCATGACCATGATGATGGTATTCAAGTTTTCGAGGCTTCAGTAAATGGACTATTTCCCAATATGGTACCTTCGGGTAGTGTGCCGGCTAGATCACTGCCCTTTGGCTAGCAGTTACAACCGGAGGTACCGATAGAGGAAACATGTTGGATTAGTACCTTAAAGATGTTTTAGAATTAGATACCCCACAAGTTCCTAGGAGAGCATGTTTCACATGCAGCTAAGGATTAGCTTGAGGTGGTGGTGTTGTTTCTATCTAGCTAGGGAACCATTCTATTAGATGGAGGTCCTGGTAGAGTGCCTTCTACGTGGCTCAGTAGGATAATGATATGGTTTAGATTACCGTAATATTTTAAAGAGGTGACTTTCTCGTGGACATAGCTTGAGATACTTACTCAGATATGGGTTTATATTACCATATACATTTATGGGGTTGTGTTCCCAAGAGCTTCAATAGTTTCAACAGGATGACATGTTGGTAGCTGAGTATTTTTCGAGGTGTACCGAGCATTCCAGGTACACAATGAATACAATATGATCAGTACTTCAGGGCTTGGACTTCCAAGATAGATGTGTTTAGGGACATTTGAGGCAACACTATTCCTCTATGCATTCCTACTTATGTTAGGGTGCTAGAGAGAACATTTTTGGTTGAATGTTCTTTGGCTAAGCAGATACAACCAGTGAATGTTAGCAGTGGGAAGCAGGAATCCGACATCAATATTAGAGACTTGGACATGTAAAATTTTTCAAGAAGAGGAAGTGTTATGGATAGATGACTCTGCAGGGAAGAAGAATTGGAAGAGGATCTAAGAGGGAAGTAGGAGGTGGTGCACTTTTCAACATGTTACAACCATCACCCGATGTGGTCCCCACTAGGCTCTGGGAGCTAGAGGATAAGGGACGAGAGTAGCTACATGCAGTCAAGGAGTGTGACCTAAGGGTCTAGGAATGATTCATGTTATAGTCTGTGTCTACCACTAGATGACTTATTAATAGACATAGGTACTAGTCATTCTTTCTTATCAAGAATCTTATTTAATACCTAGAGTTTCTAGTTAAACTATTGACTTGACCCTTACATCTTGAGATACCATTGGGAGGAGACTCGATAATCACACTTATGTTGACTATGTGATCCGACCTTTGAGGTGAGACTTTCAGTTGGAAACTCTTGGTGGCACCATCGAGTCCTTATGACATCAGTTGGGTATGGACTGGTCATCCCTAGTTCATGCTCTGATTGATTGTATTAGGTAAAAGGATGTGGTATATCTATAGCGTTGGAATGGGGTTTTCCTTGGTCGGAGAAAAAGGAAACCTAGGAAGAAAATAATAAACTCATTCATAAGAGGGTTTAGCTAACCACTCTTAAGTTAGCCAGCCTTACCCTCGTGGCAGCAAGAGTTTTGACTTTTCATTACCCAACAGTAGTGGTAGAGTGAAGGAACAGCTTTTCAAAAGATGTTTCCAGGATTTCCTCCATGAAGGGATAGGGACTTCTACATTGGATTTTACACAAGGACGACACTGCTATATATAATTTCATATCATATATCTCCCGTAGAGCAATGAGAGCTAAGAGTATAGTTGGAGGAATTGTAGGGGAAGGGCTTAGTAAGACCCAGTATACAAGGTTGTTTGTAGATTACCAGAACTTTAACCAAGTGATCATAGAGAATGGGTACACACTACTAAAAGGTTGTTTTATAATGCAGGAGAGGGTAGTGATCGCCTATGGATCATAGTAGTTGAGACAACACAAGTAGAACTACGATACCCTTGAACTGGAGTAAGCAGCAGTGGTCTTTACGCTGAAGATATGGAGACACTACTTGATGGGTGAACATTTTACTGTTTACTCTGATCACAAGAGTCTCAGGATTATCTTATAATAGAAGGACCTGACCCTGAGACATTGACAATGGAAAGAGTTCCTCTAGGACTATGACTTTGAGATAGTCTGTACTCATGGGAAGGGGAATGTGGTAGCAGATGCACTCAGCAGGAGGTCTGGTCTACAGCTGCTGAGTGAGGCTTTATAGCAGATAGTTGCATTGCAGATATCCTTCATGGATAAATATGGAGCAGCTTACCTTCAGTCTATGACTATCACTCCCCCAATTATACCACAAATTCAAGATGCATAGCCTGGGGACATTGACTGTGAGGCCCTCTGTGCTCAGATATCCTCAAGAAGGTATCCTGAAGGATTTTGTGAAGGTGGGGAGCATGTCATTCTCTTCAGAGGATTCACTATGGTACCAGTGATTATTCAGGAGGAGGTGTTGATAGAGTTTCATACATCCCCTTTAACGGTAAATCATGGAGTGAAGAAGATGTGCCATGTCATTTGACGTCTGTTCTAGTGGCCAAGGATGAAGGAATCAGTGGAAAAGATTGTATCACGATTCCTCACTTATCAGCAAGTGAATACTGCACAGATCTGGAAGAATATTTATGCCGGTAGGATACATAGATCCTTCGAGTCTGAGGATGGAGACTATTTGTTTCTACAAGTCTCACCCCAACGAGGATTGTAGAGGTTTGGCTGGGATAGAAATCTATCTCTGAGGTCTATTAGAGATTTCTAAATTCTCAGTAGAGTGGACGAGGTGGTGTACCATCTGTCTCTTCCCCCACAGATGCACCAGGTGCATAATGTTTTCCATGTATCACAGTTGAGGATATTCGTACATGATCCACCGCATGTTATCGACTATGGAGAGACAGACTTTGATGATGTGGTGACTTTTATGGAGTTCTCAGTGGAGATAGAGGATCGACAGGACTGATTACTTCATGGACGGTTAATCCCTCTGGTTCTAGTTTAGTGGAAACATGGGAATCTCAAGGAGAGGTCATTTGAGTGGGAGAATCATATGCATGCTCAGTACCCTCATTTGTTTGATTTTTTTTTGTTTTTTATTTCAGGGACGTAAACCCCTAAGGTGAGAAGAATGTAATGTCCCTGAATTTCCATATATTTTTTTAATTATATAGAGTTATCTTGAGATAGAGAAATCTGACAGTGTGTGATTCTGAGGCCCAAAGTGCTAGGAATGATCGGTCAAAAATGTGTTAAGTTTAAAATATCACGCCTAACTAGTTTTTCTAAAAAATGATGAATAAATCATAAACAGATTCCCAGATAAGAAATCCAATGGCACCATTGCATTCAAGATGGCAGGTTTACCCTAGGCACTACTTATGTTTAGTGAACACAAGACTCTAGTGAGAAAACAAAAAAATGTCATAACTATAAATAAAACAATTAAATAAAATTATTTTATTTTTTAAATGATTATATATCACTGATAGTGACTCAAAAAAAAAATTGACACCACCGCTGAACCTGTGAGGGCACGCTTTACTTAGGAAAACCCCAAGATTGGTCGGCATGGGCCAACATTAGATGTTAGTTTTGGGATGTAAATAGAATAGTTATGTAACAATTATTTTATTAATAAAATCCATAACCTCTAAACGGTAACACAGATTGAATATCTCAGAGTACCATTGTGTTCTTTGGGGAATGATATCCTTATGCGGAACCTAACCTTGACAGGAATGGGTCGAGGGTGAATGTTAATAATTTATCAAACATTCTTTAAGGTATGATAAGTAAATGTGTGGGTGGTTTTTTCCATATTTTTAATCAGTGATCGAATTAAAAATCTAAGGGAACTATTGAATTCGTAGCACTGAGATTCACTTAAGGGAGGATTCACTTCGATGGTATTAGGTCGGGTGAAAAAGTTAATTTTCTGGAATTTTGAATGACTAATAAAATAACATGTTATGTTATCTTATTTCTTTTTCTTTTCTTTAACATATAGTGGTGGTAGCAGGACCGAAGACATGTCAAGCCATTAATGACTTGAATATCCCTTGTTTGTAACCACAATGTTGGGAATTTGGGATGTTCATTAATTAAATGAACCTCATTAATTATTCATGTGGGTCACAGTCTTTGTCCTATGTTGTTTATATGAAGCTTGGGAGGGGTGCTGGATGACTTCACCAAGCAAAAAAGCTCTGGAAAATTACCGTAACACTAACCCCCTAGAGGACAAGGCCAGATTCCGTGAGTGGTGACAAGCAACACCGAATCAAAAACCGAAAATAACGATGAAGGATGTTCCACCGATCATTGTCAGAAGACGTCTCATATAGGTTGACTATTTTCTTCTAAGTTCATCTTTGAGTATTTATTTACTCCAGCCTAATTTCATATAAAAACCAAGGGCATGGGCCAAACAAACAAGGTCTAGACCCTATGTTACTTCGCTCATGTTGAGTTCTTCAGGGATAGTTTCCTAAAGTTGATAGTAATGCGAATGAGTGGATCAAGTTTTGATGAAGGCACCCCAAGAATGGCGTAGGCACAGATGGCACCAAGAATAGACGACAAGAGCACGTCCGATAGCCCACAGAAGATACCGTCAGTGTGCCTTATCAGCGGTGGCCAGAGGAGACCCGCTGCAACCAACCATGAGAGGTGCAAGGCGACGTGCAACGATGTTCCTCAGGTGATGAAGGCAGCCTGCCAGAGCTGGCCGTGTGGGACAAGTGCAGCGCCCATAGGCACCGGCACCGGCACGAAGTAGCCGCAAACCACCAGTCGTGGCAGAAGGGGGTGGCATGGAACCACCGCAGCCAGTGAGCCGTAACAGGAAGGGGGGCACAACCTCGCGCCGTGCCATGTTGGTAGAAGCTGGTTGGTCGAACGACCAACCATTGAATCAAAGTGGGAAAGCACCACACCAAATTATCAAAATGGGCCCACATCTGCGGGGCTAGTGGGACTCAATTGTCCACCTTCGGGAGGACCGAGCCAGTGTAGGCCGACCAAGCAGGGTGGACCCACGACCAAGCAGGCATTACCCGCCCAACGGGCTAGACCAACCAGCGGACCAGGTCGGACCCGTGACCCAGCAGGCCAACATGGGCAGGCCAGACCAACTACATACCGGGCCCGAAAATAAGCAAGGTTGACCCCAATGGGCCGAAACCAGTGAACCAGGCCGTACACCAATGGGAAGGACCCGAGCGGGATCAGGTAGACCTGAGGACCTATTGCGTCAGGCCGATCAAACCGAGTCAGACCTAGCCCAGACCCAACTGGTACCTGAGTAAAGAAACACTCATAACGGACAAACCGAGTGTTTGTTAGACCCGACATTAGTGGTTTTTTGGACCCCTTTTTAGAAGTGGTCCCTTTGGCATATTCCATTGGGCCCTGCCAATACGGGCTGGATAGAGGTGTGATTATCCCCGTTTCATGATAATGGGTGTGACAAACATATCGGGCATCCGATTGATGCGTCGTCTATGGAATATGGACGCTTGAGGCAAGGCGGTCATTTGGAGATCCTCTATTTGAGTTTTTATGAAGTTTGATGTGTGACCTCAGTAGGATCAGACTTGAATCCAACTGGGAACTTTTTACAAAAGTGCCTATACCTCACAAACATGGCGTCTAATCGACGTGTCGTCTGTCAAATTAGGGACCCTATGATAGGGAGGTCCTTTGGGATACCACTTCATGGAACATCGTGGAGGTTAAGGTATGACTTATGGCTTGAGAGTAGAATCCTCCCAGAATCAAGCGTGTTTAGTATGGGAATCTATTGGTAGACTCTAATATGGAGAAAAAACATCGATCCTTTGTGGGTCAGCATCTCTTGAACCTGTGTGGGTCAGCGTTTAGCGATCCTCAGTGGATCATGATCAATCAATCCTATGTGGGTCAGAACCTAGTGATCCTGTGTCAGTCAGAATCTATTGATCTTGTGTGGGTCAGTAGCAGAGACTCTTTACATGATAAGATGATCTAGTTTTATGACTAATCATCTGTACTTCTATACTTATGTTATATACCTCGTGTGAGTTAAGTATTTTACCTTCATTGTCTTACCTTCATGGTGTTACCATTATTTTATTTTTTCCTTTGTGGTGTTACCTTCATGTTGTTACCTTTGTGGTACTTTTACCTTCATGGTGCTACCTTCGTCATGTTACCTTTGTGGTAATATTACCTTCATTGTGTTACCTTCGTGGTTTTACCTTTGTGCTATTCTTCCATAATTGATCATTTTTGCAGTGGATTAAAAGTTTGAGCCTTATTTTTCCTCATGTATGAAATAAGCATATATTAATAACAAAGTTATATGTATGGTTATATTCCTAAGTAGAGTTTATTACTACTACTTCATGCTTTGTGATTGAGATCTTGCTTTGTGGTTTTTTCTTTGTGGAACTCCAGGAGACCTTCAGGGGTATTGGGGTCCCTACTAAGTATTGTTATACTCACCCCTGTATGGGCTATTCCTGAAACTTGATGTGTCTTGTGTAGATAACAGACTACGTTGATCGAGGTTGAGGGAGACAGTATAGGACGGTGCTTAGAGGTGGACCATTTGGCGTGACATGATGCAGTGACTACTAATCGTGAGCTATACCTACTCCTCAGGTAGGATTCTCAGGGAATGTTCCGTGAGTTTTTATCTCTTTCAGTTGTACATTTATTTTTCATTTACGATTGAATTCTGACCCATTTACTTTCAATACACATTTTACTACATCAGATTTCTTCATGGTTTCTTCTTTTTGTGTTCTTAGATTGTGTGTTTGTATAGGTTTAATGGAAATTCCTTCCCATTATAGGGATACACCTTTCTGGTGCTAGTCCCTAGCCCCTAGACCAGGGAAGGCGGGCTTGTGGTAGTCATGACACATGCCCCAAGAGACAGTTCATGACACTCACATTGATATTATAGTGACCAGAAGTTTTTTTAAATATATTTATAACCCAATTAGTTAAATATTCATTAAATAATCTAATGATCTACACTATAATCTTATAAGTCAAGTGTCATTGGATACATGGTCAATGAAACAATTGGTTCATAAGTAAACTATATCATCCCCCACTATGTTCTTTATGAATATAACTGTTATGAGATATATAATTCATAATACCATTATTCATAATGTCGGAAAATAAAACATAAGAATGTGTGATCTCAGATTATCAAAAGTGGTAACAAGGGAGATATAAATTTTACATGGGAATAAGGGAATGATAGAATGATCATAATATTTTAAAAAAATAACCTATATATTACATATCATAATATTGAATCATGACACTATCCTTCATAGGTCATAACCAATAATACTAAAGAAATAAAAGGGAATTATCCATGAGAGAATATCATTAGAATTGGACATATATTTGTGGAATACACATAAAATTTGAAAATAATTTTCTTATTGTTCAAGGATCACATGAAATTATATCATAGTTGATTGAGTTCACTCCTCATCCGTCATAGTAGCCAAGACTCACTTCCAAGATGATCATAGTGGATAATATCCCTTACTGAACTACTTTCACTCTCAATTCTAGCCTTATTTATATCATGAGATATCTTTATTTATGAAATTCATTGGGGGGATATATAATTCATGGAACACTAATAACATAATGAAAATAATACATAGTGGTCATATAATATTAAAAAAAATCATCATATCATAACTATTGAAATGTAAATAGGTGAAATTAACATAGAAAAACCTAAGTAAAATTAATATGTATCATAAAAAAATTAGTATTTTATCATAGAATTCCTAAAAAAATAAATAGGTTTCATAAAAATCTTATAATCATAATCATAAACCAAAAAAAGAATAAATAAGGAAGGTATAAATGAATCATATCCCCAGTAAAGAGTATTTGACATTAAGGATGTTATCATAAATTAAAATTCCTTTAAAATATCACTTCAAAAATTTAATTAAGAAAATACCATTTTCATTTTGAAATAATTTTTTTTAAATTTATACAATTTACCAAATATTGAAGAAAAAAATTCTATTTAGAATAACCCTAAAAAATCTATTTCATTATTCATAATGTGGACTGTTAATGATGATGATAACTTCTTTTTATTCAGTATAAGTTAAAAGAGATCATTCATTCTATACTTTCTTAAAAAAATTAAAGAATGCTTTATTCAGAAAAAGACAAGATGATTTCTATTAATAAAATTTATAAAATTTCAATAATGGGTAAAATGACTTAAAACAATCATAATATATTATTATAACATTCTTGACATAATTTTTTTAGAAACCATTGTCCTATAAGAAAAAGGTCTTCTGAACCAAGAGGAAAATAAAATCATTATCGCTGAAGAAATTCTTTTTAATCTCTTGACAAAATAAAGATATGACAATAAATAGATAACATATAATTCACATAAATAAAAAAAAGAATATATTTCTTGAGTTTTTGGAGAGGTAAACCACACAATTTCATCATCGTAACATAATCATTAACAATCCAATTAAAAAAAACAGTTTGTAATATAAACCCCTTACCGCTTTTGTAACATTTGAATATTAAGAATCATTAGTGAATAATATCAAATGATAAATTAACTGTCATTAATATAAATATATTCATGATATAATTTTTTATAGGTTCTATATATACAAATCATAAAATAGGATAGGTGTATAACATAAGATATGCCCCAAATAAGACAATTTGAGACGATAAATCCTTAACTCAAGTAAGACATCCTTCACATGTGTTCAAACCTCAAATATAATATATATAGATTTATTATACATCAAATAATTATTAAAAATCATATATATGAAAACATATATTATTTAACTATATCCTTTGATCATATGTGTATTAAACATTCCTTATTAAAATCACTATTCTGTGTGTTAACTACTTCATTTTTCATTTATATTTTGGATTAATAGTTTTGGTATTTGTTCATTTATCATGGTTACATCAGATAAATATTGTAAATCATGATATAAATATCATATATATATACAATTAACATATAAATACAGTTTCACCTACAAAATTTGAGATAACAAATAAATTAGACCATTCATGGAGATAGTTGGCTATAAATATTCATGAACACAATTTTACCTTTTTAACCAATCGAATGATTGAAATCTAAATATTAATTCATATGAAAAAAATAATTATTTTATCATAGGAATAATATATATACCTATAATCAATCATTATTACCATCCATGTAAATAAGAAATGAAAAACAAATCACAACACTTCTTAGATGAGATAGTCTACATAAACACACAAGCGACATTATCATTTTCTGATAGATTGAAAGCCTAGAAGATAGATATGATATTATCATTGTAAAGGCATATGAATTTTAAAAATATAAAATATAAAAAAATCATAATCATTATCCATTAAATATGGCGGTGAAAAATTAATTATATCGCTACATGGTGACAGTAATTCGCATGTATGCACAAGTGATAATTTCACTTAACATTGAATGGGAAAGAGGGTGGATAATGGTTGTTTAATAATAATAATAAAATTTTATTAAATTCAATATAGTGAGTATATTATTTAATGATAAATTTAAAATATTTATAGGAGGTAAAATAAGATATTAAGAAAAGAAAGTGGTCAGTTATATCAATTAACTCTTCTTTGAAATATCTCGTTTAGATATCCTCTTAAGGGCATTAGGATTCTTATTTTGGGGGGAAAAGAACCTATAGAACATGTATAAAGATGTTAGAAAGGGAATATATTAGGGTAAAATTGAATTAGAGGGTCCAAAGTGGTGCAAGTAAGAGAAAGTAGAGGTGTCCTTTTATATGGGAGGGAGAAGATACACTTGGAATTTTATAAATGATTAAAGTATAATACAATCATACTCAAGAAAAATTATTCCCAATGGAGATAATATCGATTAAAAAAGGATGGTGTTGATATAAAAATATTGAATGAAATTTATATTGTTATTTTAATTTAAATCTAATATTTTTTATTAAACCATGTTTAAACAAATATTACATTGATCGTTGTAAAAGATTTTTCAATATTAAAGGGATAATAATGATACCAAAAATGGAAAGGTGTCTCATAAATAGGACACAATTGTTATTTTAATCCATATTATATTCAGTTGTATAGACATATATTTTTATGTATTTTAATTCATTTTATAAAATAATATTTTTTATAAAATATCATTAGGGTTAATTTTGGAACTATACTTTTAATTTTACATTAATGTTCCCCAGAAAAATATTGAATTGAAACCAAATATTTTCAAAAAATCCCTAATATTTATTATTTTTCATATAAATTCCTTTACTATAACTGTTCAACTAAATTTTATTTCTTTTAATATTTCCAAAAACACAAATTTAATTATCCCATTAATTGAAATTATACAGTGTCAATGTTTCTTAGGAATTTAATGTAATTATTCACTTATAGATAATTATAAAACAATTATATAAAAATTGAATTTATTTGTGTTTAAATTAAATATTTACCATTGATAGTAACCTTTTTTTCCTTATGTAAAAAATTTAGCGTTTTTAAAGTCAAGGGAGTGACATTTTCATCTTATTCATTTCTTAAATTAAAATAAAGTTCATAATAAAATAAATATGGTTCCAAGAGACTATATATTCAGTAAATTGATGTAAATATCGAAACACCAGACATAAAATATGAAAAATTAATGTGTTAGTTAAATTTTTAAAGCTGAATTCCAATATTTTAACCCTATTTAAATGTTATACTCTTACTAGGGTGAAAAATCAGTATGTTTAGTATTCATACTAAAAGAAATTAAAGAAATAAATTTACTAAATTCTAACCATCTAATTCAAAATATGGAATCCATTTTTCATAGTTTAGCCTCTATATGTTATAAAAATATATATTAAAACAATTGTGTAAAACATGACAAAAAAATTTTTTAGGAAATTATTTTAATAATCATAAAACATGATGTATTATATCTCATGCTTAGAAAAAATACCTTATGGATGTTATAGCATTATACTGAAAGGATAATACATATATCTCAGAAGAAAAACTCTTCTCCAACAGTGATTAATTTAAATAATTTAGATTAAAAGACATTGTGTGCATATAACAGTTTAAACAATCATCTCTATTATTTAGTAATGTTTTTTATTATATTTTATAAACAAATGATAACCCATGTATTCATTTTATTCATTTGAATATAATGGTTTTTTCATAAATTGGATAGTCATATTCAAACCCACTTATCTAATGACTAGGAAATCATATTCACATTTGATAATAATATTTTAATAATATATCATAATTCATTTAATCATTGTGTTTCATGTAACACAACCCATTAAAGAAAATAAAATATTAAGAACTATATCATTAAATTTTCGGGTGTTGCAATCTACCCCACCTTAAAATGAATTTTTATGTCAATTTGTTTTAGTTTGATTCAAAAAATGGCGGTATCACTCCTTCATCAAATCATGTTGTTCTCATGAAGCATCTTGAAATTTTTAATTTCACCAGAAAACACTAAGGTGGTGAGTAGATGTTTTTTGTAACACATAGTTTCTATCATATGTGATTTTTACAAATTTTTCTTCATGGTAATGATCATTCTCCAGTGTTAAAAACTTTTAGTTAAATAAATGTGAAGGATGAGGTATGTACTAACCTTGGAGGGATACATGGTACACTTCATTAAGATGAGATACATTTGGTAGAAGTTCTAAATGATAAGCTATTATCACTACTTGACAAGGAATCTCAAAGAGGCCAATATACATAATGTTCATCATTCCTTTATTTTCTAATATCACAACCAAATTAACTTACAGAAATTCATCAAAACACCTTCTCCTCATCTTCAGTCTCTATATATCATAGATGATTATCATTATAATTTTTTTTTCAAGTCACATATTCCTTAATATGTGGTTGAATGTATTTAACTTTCTATCCTATTTCCTCGCTGAACTCAGTTCTTGGTTGATTTCATTATCCAAATTTGTCCTATAACATTAGATTTATACAATTTTTTACATTTGTGGGAGGGGATTCATAAGGATCCATATAAATTATTGAGATAAATATTTTATTCTAAGAGAACTTGACATAACTAAGTTGTTGATAATAAATACCTTTAAAATCCATAAAAAATGATCACATAATATCATATAAGGTTATAATAATTATATAATAATAACCATATATTTTTGGATGATATTTTTTACTACAAATCAAATTTTTTATCCATAGTTTTATGAACACTTCACCAGAACATCGAGGTAAACCTTGGATCCTGGTAAGATAACATATAATTCTCTATTACCTAAAACCTTTCTACTTCTATTGTATAAACATTGTAATGCTGAATAAGGGAGAGTTATTACTTAATGGAAATGAATCATGTTTACTACAAAAGAGATCAACTTCAACCTGAATATAATTATTTCCTTTATATGTTTTGGGGAGTCTATTAGAAATATAAATTGTGATGTTTTACTACATCAGTTCTGGTATAGGTAATGGTTTTAATATACCCTATAGAATTATTTGTCACGCCACGAACCAGGAGGCCTCTCAAAAGTGCCCTGATCCCAGTGGGTCACAAGGCCTCAAGTGAATCTCACCAAATTATAGAGGATTCCATCTAGAAATAAGGTCTTATGAGTACTAGTTGGGAGACTTTCCACTCATAACCAGAGTATACACTGCAGGATCTCAATAACATACCAATAGAGGAAGAAGATAACCAAAAAGACAACTGATAATTGAATAAAAAAATATAAAAAATCCTTAAGTGTCTAACTTGCAATCATGATAATTAAAAATTTCATATGTCTAATACAAATACCCAATATAGGTAAAAAGTAGTATAATAAAATACATTTATGCAAAAATAAAAAATTACCAAAATGTGTCCCAATAGAATGGAAAACCTCAGCTTAGTCGCATGCTCCCGAGATCTAATAAAAGAATCAACAAACTGTGAGAGGGTGCTTTCCCTTATCAACACATGCAAACATATAATCTATCTGGGAGCCCAAGGAGGAACAAATAGGGTGTGATATAACATAGCAGTAGGAAACCAACCAATGTTATATTCCTATCCACTAGGTGAAAACTATTAAACTAAACAACGTATCAATAAACATGTAAGAGTTAAAAGAAAGTAAATATTCCATTGGAATGAAAACTGCTAAACCTATAACACTAAAATAACCCCTGAAGGATTCTTGTACAAGATGGTCAATATCCAATGAAAAGGAAGATATAAAAAATGCAATTAGAAACCAACATGGCCTCACTGTTTGGCTGACATGTCCTTCCACCGTGACCTAGTTATATATCCCAATATTCCATATCAACTACGTGACACTACATAGCCTCACATGGCTCCCTACAAAACAAGTTCAGTTTATAATAAGGATGAAATGATATAAATAAGAGCAACCGACATGACCTTGGCATACATCAATACATATCAAGTCATACATCACCTAGTTGTACAACTAGAAGAAAAATAAAAAATATTTTTGAGTGGTATAAACACATGTGTAACATTTATCATGGTTATGCCATGTAAAAAAAGTGTTAGACAATGAATTCCAGCTACATGGTGTCAAATACAAAGGAATACCCATTGTATTCTAGGATCATTTTGAGGGAAACTCAGTTAGGCACTAGTTCGACTCATAGTAGCATGTTATATCAAACTTGTCCTACACGATTCCAAGAAATTCGGATCTAAGGGGTTACATGGCCTTAGGCATCCCACAAAATCATGACCCGAGGATCATACTATATCCAAGACATCCACTACTGCATTTTAGATCCATGTAACATATATAAAGAATCTATTCATATATTTACCAGACATACAATTTTCATTGCAAACAATTTGAGTATACCTACTCACATCCCCATTTCAAATTCCATTTATCTCCTGAGTATACTATAATGACCTGATCATTTATGAATAATATTCCCTTTCTTTCAAATAAATGTATCATGGATATAGAAAAAACATGCACATTTTTTAATTAATAATTATAACCAACTTATTTTAAATAAACTTTGAGTATCATTATCCCTGATAATATAGTCGTTTAACTGTGACCAAATGACTAATATTAATATAAGGTTTTAACAAATGCTTTGTAAGTAGAAAAATGGGGTGATGAAATCATCCAATAGACTCATTCCATATGAAGATCAATTTTTGCATCTTAGAAATGAGGTAGCATCATTGGGATTTGCTCTTGACTAATCCCAGGCTATGCTTCAACAAGTTATGCTTGAATACAATCACATATGGGATACGTTCATGTTAATAGAGATTACCACCTGTTTGATATTGTCTGAGCCACCCCAAGAGTCTGTCACCATCACACAACTTACCCGTAGGTATTATGTTGGTGTTTTAAGGGGTTATGTAACAAGGTATTGGTTTCTTATTATATAATAACTTTTTAAAAAGTAAATTCTTATTCCATCAATTCCTTTATGGAAATAGTCTTTCTTTAAAAAAGATGAATTTGATAAATTGATTTTTCAGGTAAAAATGGCCCTTTTGAGAAATATACGCATTATTATATTAAAATATATTTTTATTAGTAATATTATAACAAAATTCTTTTAAATTATGTTTATATTAGTTCCATATCTGTAATCAGTAGGTATTCAGTTTGGTAAGAGTTTTATTTTTATACTATAAAATAGAAAGTGTATTTCTAAATGATTTATTTTAATTAATTAAATAACATTTGAAATAATTAATTTTCTAATGAAATATTATTTTTAAATTAATTTTATTAATAATAAATTAGTATTTAATTTTTATAAAGTCAGGTGTAATTTTATTAATGTTAAAAAACTATTTTTTTCAAAACCCGTTAATTTTCAAAAAAATTCGGTTCTCATTTTAAAAGTTAAATTTTTTATATTTAGATAATTATTCAGAAAAAAATGAATATTATTTTGGGAATAAGGATTTTGAGATTATCCAATAGTTATTTTTTCATAATTTTCCAAGATATTCAAATTTTTGGGTAAAAAATTAAATAATATATAAATATATTGTGTGTTTTAGGACATCATAATGACCCAATAGTGATGTAATAAATAATATAAAATGGATATTAAATAAATTATATGTTTTTAATTTAAACTAATGTGATTTTAAATTTATCTTACTTATTTTATAATCCCTTAAAGAATCCTCCAAAATGTACAATATATTTTATGATTTTAAATTTATTTCTTTAAGGGTGTGACTCACCTGAACATAAGAAACGATAATATTTTATTGACTTCAGACCTTGTCCTTATAAAATATTTTTTTCATCTCCCATTTTCTGTAAACCATTTTAAAAAACTATGGGTTTGTTTGTGGTATTGAATATTTTAGTGTGTAGTGTCCAAAACCTAAATAATAAAAATTTCCACTCATTTCCTATATAAAATCTCCTAACCTCCAACTTATATTTGGTTAAAATATGTGGAGTATTTCCCTAATCTATAATACCCTATTTATAATCCCCCAATCCTCCCCAATATCTCAATAAGTGCTTCTTCAAGATGTTGAAGGCACACACTCATGTAAGGGTTCTTTCCTTTTTCATTTCGTCCACATTTCCTTATATTGTTATACCTTTTTATTTTTTAATAAAAAATAATGTGGTATATATTTGAACCACCCCTATACTTCCATTATTATGTTTTAATTGTGAGATACCCCTTTAACTATCAATAATCCCTCCCATGTACACATGTTACCATGCCGAAATTCCGTAAGAGATTTCTCTCTTCTCATTTTCATTCAAGATTATCTTTTATATTATGCATCTAAAATTCCATTTAATAGTTATCAAATTTTGATCCATGATAAGCTTAATTTACATTTCATGTATAAATAATTATAGACCCATTTTCTCTCATTATCTAATTTTATGAATCCCCATGTGTTGTTGTTTTGCTACCGAAATTGCACCGTAATTTTCCAGGCCAAAATCATTGTGTAGTGGATATCATCCCAATTTCTCTATCAAGGGTATTAAACTTTATTAGCTTATAATTATTGATTATAGACTGTAATATATGTATTCCATATTTCTTTATCATAGAAAAAATGAAGAAGTTTAATGAATCCATGTAATATGATATATGTGGCACATGTAAGAATGAAATTGAAATGATTATGAAGGGTGCACAATTATAGTGATTTAATGTATTTGGTAATGTTTGGTATCATGATAAGTTATGTAAGGACATAGGATTACCTGATTCCTTTATAGGATTTTTTTCCATCGTGTTGGGATTGGGGTTTACCTAATTCCTTTGAGCTAATGATGCGGTGTTTTATACTGTTTCCACATTTCCATGTTTGGATAATCTTGTAATATCATGACTTTATTTTCATGTTTCTATTGTGCTCCATTGATAAACCTAATGCCTAAAATGTATTGTATTCATTATTTGATTCCTTTATTACACCCTTACTAGTCTTTTTAGCTCACCCTATTTTATATCTTTCCTCCAGTTATCCCATTAAAGGAAAAAAATGAAGTAATGTAGTGGTCATGTAAAATAAGTTTTCAATAATGATGTTGTATTTTAATTATTAAGTTTTCATACAATGTTACTAAGCCCCAATGAAACTAGATATCTCAATCTTCTAGGCTTTAATAACTGCATATTTATGTAATAAATCATGTTTAAATGTGTAATAAAGATCAGGGTTGTTATAGTTGGTATTAGCGAATAGATTTAGTTATTTTTGGGATTAGGGTTAGAGAACCCTGGTGAAAATTCAAGTATAAGACAATGTATTAAAAAAAACTTAAATTTTGTGATTATAGAGTAAGTGGTTTATCAATAAAATACATCCCTGTATGGATATGAAAAAGTACAGGTGGCTCTGTAACATCCCCAAATGATAAAGGGTTAACTGACTAAATGATATGACTCATGTCAACAAGGTGCACCTTCCTTTTCGGGAGCCTGTCTGATTAGAACTTCATAGTTAAGCGTGCTTGGCCTGGAGTAGTGATCAGGATGGGTGACCTCCTGGGAAGTTTCTCAGGGTGTGTAGTGAGGACAAAGCACACTGGAAAGGACATGTGTTGGCCTGTGGGGACTATCATTAGTCAGATGACCCGTTTAGGCATGTGGGTGAACCCTGGGGTGGGCCCCACGTGTCTGCAGGGCAACTGGTGGTACCTGGTGGGCCAGGACCCGACAGCCATGTTAAGGCGGGGTGGTTGTGCTGTCACCGGGACCCGGTTGTCACATTTGGTATCAGAGGAGGAACCCAGCCTTAAGTGCGCGGTGCACTGCCTGGGTTGAGATGCAGGGCCCACAACGAGGGCGTTGTGCTCTAAAGGGGGGGTGATTGTAACATCCCCAAATGATAAAGAGTTAACTGACTAAATGACATGACTCATGTCAACACAGTGCACCATCCTTTTCGAGAGCCTGTCTGATTAAAACTTCATAGTTAAGCGTGCTTGGCCTGGAGTAGTGATCAGGATGGGTGACCTCCTGGGAATTTTCTCAGCGTGCCTAGTGTTGGTGCGGCGACCGACGTATCTGTACACCAGGATCCTGACTTCTGATTTCCGACTTAATGCACAAAAACATTGATTGCGTGTGTGTTTCAATTTTTCCTTGTGATTACTTCTATCAGCTCACCAGGTATATTGTTCTAACTGTGGCACACCTGTTTCTTTTCAGGATGGCCCGACGACGGCAGCCAGCTAGGGTTCCGAGCGTTGTGCGTGGAGAGAGCCCACCGAGCGACGAGGACTCGGTACAGGGCCCTTTGATAGCTGAGGCACCGGAGGTACCTATACCCGCCGAGCCACCAATGCTACCAGCCCCAGCCGCTGACGATGCACGTCGCCTTAGTGCACTGCATGAGTTCCAGTGCCAGCGACCGCCCAGGTTCCGTGGGGAGATAGACCCTCAGGCCGCTGAGGACTGACTGGAGGCAGTTGTACGGGTTTTCAGATTAGTGAGGACACCAGCAGACCTCATGGTGATCCTCGCAACGAGCCTCCTGCACGCGGCGACAGGAAGATGGTGGAGCTTGATGCTCTAGGTGCATGATGAGGCATCTCTCCTCTGGACGTACTTTGAGAGAATCTTCCACTTGGAGTTCGTCCCAACCACCCTCCGTGCGGTGCGCATCCAGCAGCTACTACAGCTGCGGCAGGGCAGCATGACGGTTGCCCAGTACTCGGCGAGATTTACTGATCTCTCACGTTACTTCACCGATATGGTAAGAGATCCGTTCTTTCGGGCCCGGACCTTCAAGCAGGGACTAAGGCATGAGATCAGGGCCTCAATGATCTCCCTCAACATTCTGACGCAGGAAGAGGTGTTGGAGAGAGCCCTTTTAGTAGAGAGTTTCCTCGTCGAGCAGGCACCAGCGGCAGGACCCTCCGCAGGACGACCCGTAGCGGAGTCTTCTACAGCTGGCAGTCGACAGGTGACACAGAGGTCCAAGCGGGCCAGACCTTCAGATGGGAAATCTCAGGGTGATGATTCGGTTGTGCGGGGCACACGAAGGAGAGCCAGCTACTCGAGGAGCAGGCAATGCTACGCATGCGGCGGGCAAGGTCACATGGCTCCAGACTGCCTGACTCGTCCTGCTGATGAACAACAGGCAGTAGAGGGACCTCCCAGGCAAAGGTTCGACCATGACGGTCCGCAGGGAGCAGGCGGGTGAGATAGAGGAGCTGGCCGTGCAGCTGGAGGTGGACGACGCTTTGGGGTGTTGCCACCACCACCACCAGGAGGTCCACCCCGACCGCAGGGGACAGGAGGACATGGGAGAGCTGAGCTTTAGGCAGCTGAGGCCTACGATCATGGAGCTCCGGGAGCAGGTGGAAAGGAGCGGGACTAGCTCCAGACCTGGATACTTTTGTTCATGTTGCTTTTAGTTTTGTTGTTGTATGTTTGTAGATGCTTTGTGTCTTTGTACTTGAGCTGCAGTAATAAAAGAAACCTTTTTTGTGGCATTTACTTTCCTATCCTCTATTGTGTTGTTACTAAGAGGTTCCAGTTTAGACTGTTGACATGACCCTCACTTGAGAGATACCTACTGGAGGAGACCCAGTTACCACACACTGATGCCAACAGTGTGACTCAACCCTTGGAGGCGAGAGTAACAGTTGGATCTCTTGGTAGTAGCATCGAGGCCTTACGACGTCATCCTTGCTATGGTTTTGTATCATCCATGATGGGATTGACTGTATTAGGCGAAGAACGTGGTTCATCCAAGGGATGAGATCAGATTTCTCTTATCGGCAAAGAAGAAATCACTGCAGCTCTTGTAGGACCAGAGAAGGTCCAGATCATCCAGGAGTGGATGAGGACAGCTCAGAGCCGGCAAAAGTATTATGCTGACAGGAGGCAGAGGCCACTAGAGTTCGAGGATGGAGACCACTTCTTCTTGCGTGTCTCACCTCGACATGGTTTACGGAGATTTGGCCGAGGAGGAAAGTTTTCTCCACGCTTCATCGGACCATTCCAGGTCCTCAACAGGTTTGGCGAGGTGGCTTATCGCCTGGCTCTACCAACTCAGTTGCACTGGGTGCACGACGTCTTCCACGAATCTCAGCTGAGAAGATACGTGCATGACCCGACACACATCATTGACCATGGGGAGCTGGATGTTGATGATGGGGAAACTTTTTACAGAGGTCCCAGTGGAGATCGAGGATCGACAGGAGTGGGTCCCTCTTGGACGATCGATTCCTCTAGTACGCATCAGATGGAAGCACGGGAACCTCCAAGAGAGCACTTGGGAGCGGGAGGCTCAGATGCGTGCTCAGTACCGCCTTTGTATCCCTAAGTTTGTAGTGAAGCTTTACGGGGACGTAAAGCCCTATGGTGGGAGTAATGTAGAGGCCCGTAAATTTCAAGGAAATGTTTTTCTTAATTTTCTTTGGAATTTTACAAGAACGCAGTTTCTGACGGCACCTGATTCCGAGGCCCGGTGTGCCCGTAATAATTTTTTGAAGTTTGGCTTGGGTACGTTCAGTGAACGAACGAGCGGGTTTTTCTAACTTTTGAACCGGTGCTCGGAATCAAATTTCGAGGGCATCGATGGAATCACAGTGCTGGTATTTGTTTAGAAACTCCTCTTCCGGAGTTGCGTTTGCTCGGGTGTGGTTTCTAATTTTTGGGCTTTAAGTTAAGAAATAAAATAAAGTGGTGCGACAACTTTATTTTTATTTCACTTAAACCGCTTAAAAGCCACTTAAAGCCACTTGAGCTGAGTTGAAGCGGATAGGGTGGAATTCAAAATATCCTACCCTCTAGGTAGGATATTTGTGAGGTGAGGCCCACATGAGCCCCACTGTTTCTTTTCCGCTATGTAACGCACACGCGAAAACCCGTCATTATGAAAGTCAACTAACGCATTTTCTTAAATTCTTAACGCACCAATTAATTGGGTGGTTTTATTCATTGAATTAATTCTATGAATTAATGGTTCATCACTTAACTTATATCTTTTTTTCGTTTTTTGACATGTTAATAAAATAAGACCAACGCTATTCTTCTTAAGTGTTGTTCGTTGAGAGGATTTGACAGAAACCTCAAGTTCTTCATCCTCCTTCGTGAAGAACGCGAAGAACGCAAAGAACGCGAAGAACGTGAAGAACGCGAAGAACGCCGGCCTTCGACAAAGGGCGACGAAGAACGCCGAGCCCTCGGAGATCGACGACGCGACACCAAGTACCACGACGCCGACGATTCTTCTTCCGCGACGTTCTCCCGCGACAATCCAACCCTGTGACAACCTTTGATCGACAACGACAAGGTAGGGGGTTGTGCTCCTTTTAAATTCTTTGTGGATTATTAATAACAATATGGATTTAATTATTATTAATTAAATCTGTATGTTTCTAATCCTCGGAGTTCGTCGACGCGACGCCAAGTACCGCGCGACAGCGACGCTCTTCCGCAACGCGACAATTCCTTTCTTCCACGACGATCATTTCTGTGAAGAACGCACGCTCGACGACTACGGCGAGGTAGGGGTTTGATTCTTTAAATATTTTTGATTTAATCCCCGGTCATTTAAATATTGTTGGGTGAATACCTTTAAGAGTGCTAACACAGTGGGTGCGGACTAACGAAGAAGTCCGAACCCACCGCACCTTTTTGTTCTTGGTGCGCGAAATGGAGGACGATGACAAACGGGGCCGAAAAGGCGATTCGAGGGCCTGGTAGTGAAGATCGAGTCCCGGGAGGACCTATGGCGAAGAACACACGCAAAATAGACCACCAGAGCGCATCCAATGTCCCGCGGAAGCTCCCGCCGGTGCGCCGCGCCAGCGCGGCGGCGCCCGGCGCGCTGCCGGCAAAACCCGTCGCGGCTGAAGCCGCGGTGGCAAGTTGGTTCTGCGACCGCGCGGAACCGGGAGGAGGGACGCGGCCCAGCCGCCGCGTCCGCTGGCAAGCCGGCCCCACCCAGGGCCGTGGTGTTCCAACCCGCGGGGGCAGCGCCACCCCGCGGCTTCCTCCGCTCGGCCGGCTCAGCCGAGTCGAGCCGGGCCGACCAGCCGGGCCGGGTCGCGCCCAAGCTGTGTCGGGTCGCGCCAACCAGGTCGGACCCCGACCCGGGTCGGGTCGACCCAGTTTGGGCCGACCAGGGGGGGTCGGGCCGAGTCGGTCCGGGCCCAGACCCCCCCCCCGTTTTCGGACCTTTTTGGTCTTTTGCTCATAAATTGAGATACGGGCCTCCGAACGACCCACCATCAGTGGCGATGCGATCATTGGATCGAGACGGTCGTTTCGGTATATCGCACTCAAGGTTTAGAAATACTTTGTGTTCGGCCGGGTTGGTTCGTACACGAAACCAACCGGCCCCTCGGAGCGGAAACACTCATATCTTGAGGTCCGGACGTCCGATTGACGTGCCATCGACTTTGGTGGATTCCTCTAAGTGAGACGGATCTTTGGCATACTCCGCCCGAGGTTTGGACGCAGGTGGAGTATGGTCGGGTTGGTTTTACCTTAAAAACCAACCGGGCCCTAGGACGAAAAAGCCAATAACTCTCAGACCGGGCATCCGATTGACACGCCGTCTGCGACGTTGAGTTCCAGTTGACGATACAGAACTTTTGGATACATCAACTCTGGACTAGGTGTCAGTTGATGTATCAGCCTCTCGGCCTGTGGAGCGGACCCTCCCCGAGTGAGCTTGCTGTGTGCGGGAACCCTAGAGTCGGCTGTGACTGCTACATCGACAACGATGAAGAAAATCGTACTGGAATCCTATGTGGGTTCGATGATGAAGAAAATCTTACTGGAATCCTATGTGGGTTCGACGATGAAGACAATCATACTGTAATCCTATGTGGGTTCGACGATGAAGACAATCGTACTGTAATCCTATGTGGGTTCGACGATGAAGACAATCGTACTCGAATCCAATGTGGGTTCGACGATGAAGACAATCGTACTGGAATCCTATGTGGGTTCGACGATGAAGACAATCGTACTGGAATACTATGTTGGTTCGACGATGAAGACAATCGTACTGGAATTCTATGTGGGTTCGACGATGAAGACAATCGTACTGGAATCATATGTGGGTTCGACGATGAAGACAATCGTACTGGAATCCTATGTGGGTTCGATGATGAAGACAATCGTACTGGAATCCTATGTGGGTTTGACGATGAAGAAAATCGTACTGGAATCCTATGTGGGTTTGACAATGAAGAAAATTGTATCGGAATCCTCTGTGGGTTCGACGATGATGTCAAAAGTGCTTGTATCCTACATGGGTCCCAGTAAGATGAATCAGTGACTACATCTGATCCTCTCTCTTTCTTTGCAAATGATGTGTACGTGTGTGAGCTGAAACCCTATTTTATTTTCCTTTGTGGATTGTGTTGAGCTATCCTGTGTGGATTTACGTTTTACTTTCCTTTGTGGATTGTGTTGAACTATCCTGTGTGGATTTACGTTTTACTTTCCTTTGTGGATTGCGTTGAGCTATCCTGTGTGGATTTTACGTTTTACTTTCTTGTGTAGTCTGGGCTGTACTTGAGCTCGGATGTTGGAGCCGAGCGAGAATTGATGACTTAGGTATATGTATGGGCATATACCTAAGCAGTGTCGGATGTTACTTCGTGATTGCATCTTTCCTTTGTGGATTATTCTTAGTGGATTCTGGGAGACCTTCGGGGGTCTTGGGGTACCTACTGACTAGCTTATACTCACCCCTGCACGGGCTATGCCCGCACTATGTTGTGTAGGTTGCAGACGACGGACAGTGCTGATCGTGGTGGAGGCTTGCAGAGCAGGACGGTACCTGGAGGTGGACCACTAGGTGGGAAGTACTCAGAGCAGTCAGCTGGACCCGAGGAGCAGTGGAGGATATTTGTACCCACCCTTCAGGTGGGACTTCCAGTGGTCGAATCAACGTTGCGGCTTTACTTTTCAGTTGTTGTTTTCCCCTTTCAGTTGTACTTTACAGTTGGGCTTGTATTTCCGGCCCCCTTTACTTTTCCGCACTTACTGTTGTACCAGCTTTTACTTAGTGTTTACTTTTTCCGCTTGCTTACTCTGTAGTGCTTGTTTACATTACAAAGGAAATGCCTTCCCTTTTTCCCGAGATTTACGCCTTGGTGCTATTCACCAGCCCCTGGAATATGGAAGGCGGGTTTGGGGAAGTCACGACACGGGCCCCGAGGACGGTTCATGACAGGCCCGAGCACATATGTATATTGGAGTAAAACTCGAAAACAACGCATTTATCTAGACTTAAATGGGAACTAGTGTACGACTATAGGTGTTACCGCACTCTTGGTTTTACATTCCCAGGGGATGTTATTTTTTAAATTCATAAGCTTAGTACGAACCATTATTAAGGGGAAAAATTACATAATAATATATGTTAGGAAATAGATCATGGGTAATAAAGATTGAAGCCTAGAAATTCATATGTTAAGAAAATAAATCTAATTTATAAGTTATCTCTTCTATTATTGGATTTCACTTTATGTGTTTAATAGTTTTAAATAATTACCTCTAATGTTCCTTTTATTCTATCCAATGACCAGTAATAATAGAACATGGGGTAACAAAAAATGTGAAGATCAATGTGATGACTATTCTAATGAGATGCCCAAACTAATGAGAGAAGGAATCAGAATAATTGTCATGATACTCTCTCAATTAACTCATTTTTTGAATAGAAACATGGGTCAAGAGGAACGTCCAACCCCCCCTCTCCCCCAAGAAATAACAATTTACAATCGAGAGATTTATGAGTCAAATACCTCCAACTTTCAATGGATCATGTGATCCCTTAATCGCCAAACACTGGAGAAAGTCCACTGAGAGGATCTTCCCCATCCATAAATTTTCTAAAAAAGAGAATGTTCCTCTAGATGCTTATCCTATAGAGGTTTTATCTGATCAATGGTGGACATTGATCAAAAATATGAAGCCTGAGTAAGAGACCGAGATGATGGGATGAATGGATACCCATAAAATGTTTTTTCGATAAATATTTTCCCCGCTCCTTATGTCATAAGATGGAAAGCTATTTCCTTGCACTCAAGAATAAGGATGATTAATCTATTTAGGCAAAAAAAGAAAAATTCACCATACTTACATGATATGACTTTGGTTTTTTCATTACCCTTGAATGAAATGTTTAACCCTTCTTTGGTGGGTTAAAACCTAGCCTATAGAAAGCCTTAGTGGTTCACAACTTCGACCACTATGAGGATATTTTTCGATGTGCCCTCAATGTAATGATGGATATTGGTGAATCACAGGGGTATCATTGTGATAAGAAGTCGAAATTGTATTTTAATTTTGGTGGTTTTATGGATAAATCCAATAGTGAAAAAAAATCAGCATCCCACTTGCCAAAGGAGAGGATAGAAGCACCCTATAAATAGTCGTAAGGGGATGAGAAACTTCTTTAGGTGCAGGAAGGAAGTACACCGAGCTAGCGATTGAAAGAAAGAAAAATATTCTACTAAAACTAAGGAAAGAAACACTCCATTGGATCCTCAATTCATTATTCATTGCTACAATTTCAAAGAACCCGAGAACATTGCGAACCAGTTCCCTAAGCCATGTGTTTTCGAAGGAAACATAAAACATCCAAATAATAAAGGGTGATCTTTTCCATCAATACCAATGAAGTGAATCCTAAAAATGAAGTGGTGATAGGTAAGTTGGTAATTAATTCATGAATAGTGAACATAATTTTTAATTATGGTACTATGCATTTTTTTTTATCCCGAAAGTCTTATAGAACAATCCATGCATCACCATAAAGAATGGAAGAAGATATTTCAGTGAAAAAAATGGGAAAATTATTGCATACCAAGAATATAACACCTCTGCTTTCAAATTTGTTGGATTGAACTTCCTAGAGAACCTAATCATACTTCCCTTGGTGGAATTTGATAAAATTCTTAGCATGGATTGGATTTACCTATATAGAGCCAATCTATAGAGGTAAATCACTCTCCATATGGTGAATAGACACCCAATTCTATACAAGTTCTAGGAGGATGATGAATCTTATTTAGAATCATCAACTCAAGCATGGATATTAATTCTCTATAAGCATGTGTATCATTATCATATGATTGATTCTAAGGAAGGAACCATCCTCAAATACATGCCTATTGTAAGGGAATTCAATGATGTGTTTCTCGAGGAATTGCCTAGTCTTTCTCCTTGAGAAGATGTTCAATTCTCTATTGATCTTATACCTGGGGTGTTGCCAATATCCAAGAATCAATATAGAATGACTATTGTAGAGCATGGGGATATAATGAATCAACTACAAGAGAATACAGATAGAGGTTTCATATTCCCATGTTCTTCACCATTGGGTGAACTAGTCCTCTTCGTAAAGAAGGATATGTCAACACACCTTTTAATTGATTATAGTGAGCTCAATAAAAATACGATAATGAACAAGTATTCTTTTGTATGAATTGATGATTTGTTCAATCAGCTACATGGATCATAATACTTCTCCAAGGTGGATATGTGGTTGGGATATTACCATGGGAAAATAAGGATGATGTCACCAAGTCTGCTTTTCGTACAAGGTACGACACTATGAAGTAATAGTAAAGCCTTTCAGACTCACTAATTCTATATTAATATTCCTAGAATTTATTAATAAAGTCTTTATATATTACCTTGACCAAATTTTTCTTGTCTTTATAGATAATGTTATACTATTCTCCAAAACAAAGAAGGATAATAAAGAGCATCTAAGGATTGTACTAGAGACCTTGCAAAAGGAGAAGCTCCATGGAAAGTACAATAAGTGAGAGTTATGGTTGAAGAAAGTATCCTCCTTAGGTTATATCCTCCCATGAAATGGGATATTTGTGGATACTTCAGAAAGAAAAGCAATTGAGGGATGATCAACTCCAACATATGTGGAGAAGATTCGTATCTTCCTGGGGTTAGCTGGATATTATCACCAATTTGTGAGAAATTTATCATGATTATCCAACCCCCTTACAAATATTTTTTAGAAGGGAGTAAAGATTTCTTGGAATGAAGAATGTGAGGAAATGTTCATTGAGTTAAACAATAGGATTATCTCTGCCCCTGTGCAACCACAAACTACAAGTGGGGATATTTTTGTAATCTTCATTATTTCTTCGAAGAAGGGCATGGGTTGTGTGTTAATTCAGAATGAAAAAGTCATCACGTATGCTTCAAGGTAGTTGAACATTCAGGAACAACATTATCCCATGCATGATCCAGATTTGGAAGCAGTGATCTTTACATTGAAAATATGGTGACATTATCTCTTTGGGTAAAAGTGTGATATATAAATGGATCACCAAAGTCTCATATATATATTCACATATAAAATGCTAAACGTGTGGTAATACAGATGGTTAGGGATATTCAAGGATTATGAATTATCAATCTGTTACCACCCTTGGAACGAAAGAGATGTTAGTAGATTCTATAAGTTAAAAAGAACCATCAATTCAATCATTTATGATAATTTAAAAGGATCCAATGTTCTAATATTTAGTGAATATGGACATATTAATCCTAAATAAGGGAACATATTCAATCCTTTAACAAATTATTTCTCAACTGTCTCTTTTGTAAAAGTTAAGGGATGCTCGAAAAGAAAATGTAGTAATTCATATGATAGTGGAAGCTATAAAAAAAGGGAAATCCCTAGAGAACTATGTTAATGAAGAAGGAATTGTGATATTGGGGTTAAGACTATTTGTTCTATCAAATCGAGAGTTATAGAAAGTACTTTTGGATGATAAACATAATTCAAAATTTTCCGTTCTATTAGAAAACACAAAGATGTATCAGAATTTCTTAGAGAATTGTTGGTGGGATAACATGAAGAAAAAGATAACCAAATGTACATCAATGTTCTTGGTATGTTAGCAAGTGGAGGATAAGATTCAGAAGTCTAAGGTGATTATTCAACCATTACCCATAATAATACAGAGATGGGAGAACATCACCATGGACTTTGTTACCAAACTTTTGAATACATCCAAAGGAAAAATGCTATCTGGGTTTTTTTGGATCATCTTACAAATACTTCACAATTCATTTCAATTCGAGGGGATTTATCATTTGATCAACTAAAACATATATACATCAGAGAATTGGATTTTTAATTCAAAAAAGTATTTTGTATTTATCCTGAGGAATGATTGAAGAATATGTTTTCCCTTCATTAATTTTTTGGAAGATCATCATGATTTATATATTGACAAATTTAAGTGGTCCTAGAAACATGGGTTTTTATTCTATATCCCCTATAATTTGTTTCTCAAGAGGGGAATAATTGAATTTTAAATTTTATTCATCATTAAAAATGGTCCATTAGCATCCATCCATTGACTAGAACCATAATGTGGATTTACATAAATACTAATCATAGTATAAAACCATATAATTATGAAAAATCACTTCTAGGATGTCTAAATCATGACTCCCCAATTTCAATCCATGATACAGTATGTTTATCCATGTTCATTTATACTTATCATATATTTAAATAATTCACGATGGTTATTATAGTGTTTATGAATTGAAAAATTATATCCCCTAGGAGTGTCCAATCCGGTGTGCAACATGGCTCCTTTTTGTGAACTAGTTTCTAATAGAGTAATGCTCAATAGAGTGTTTTCGAGGTTGTTACACCTATATAAATCTATTCTAGAACCAAATCTATTTTTAGTACCTTGAAAGTGATGAAACGTCATGGAACCCACTCAATCTATCCTTTAGTAAAATTATAAGACATTTTCCGATACTTTAACTCATCATTAGACCTATCATTAGTGACATCAATAGAAATATCTTTATAAATATCCATAGGGAAATCACTAAATTTTTCTCATCCTAATTTTCAATGGTTAAATAAAAATTACCTTTGATAATAACTACAATGACCTGTGATTTTCAAACATAGATATTACATAATTTGATATGAATACTCCCCATATTAGAAAAGTACATTTCCATGTACCATAATAGTTTAGTGTATTTAGGGAAAGGAATCACAAGAAAGGGTGAGATCGGATGCTCATTAATGGTAAATAAAGGATATAATTAAGGACAACATGAACATATGGGTATTTGAAAATTATCACAACTTTTTAAGTTCATAAATTTCATACCAAATATCATATACATGAGACCCAACATAAATATTGGCAAAACATATTACATGTATCATAATTAAATAAATTGTCATGATCCATTAGATTATAGAATTATAATTAGATAATTAATTTGTTCCATATAGATTAGCATAGAAAATCTTATGTCAATGATTGCCCCCAAGAAATTAATAACATGTTAGGCTTAAGATTACCACTGATGTTCATACTTCAAGCTTGGGCTAAGAAAATGTGAAACCTCTTGTTATTGGGATTGGGATAACAACTTCTATATCATCTTGTTTTCTAGATTGGTCTAACAACCCTTATACCCTCATGTTTTTTGGATTGGGATAACAAAAAATATAACCTTTTATTTTTGTGCTTGTGATAACAAACATTGTTCCATCATTAATATTGGGATAACAACCCATGTACCCTCTTATTTTCTAGATTGGAATAATAAATCATTCAGCCTCTTGTTTTTAGGCTTGGTATTACAACCTTTGTACCCTTCTATTTCTTGGATTGGGCTAACAACCCATGTACCCTTCGCTTTTCTATCTTGTGAAAAAAACCCTTGTATTATATAAGCTCGTATGTCATTTACCATTACCCAATGAATTTGAGAGTGATATAGGTCACACCCATCACATAATTATAAACATATTTATATGTGACATAAGATAATAATCATTCATCGTATCATAACCCATGAAATGAAATCGCTTTTATAAAATATCGCTTATATCACTACCTATAGAAAAGAGACAAATTTCATAATTATTTCATCATAGAATTACCGATGAAATGAACTGGGTTTTTTCATGGTATATCCCATGGATAAGATACGCATTTCATAAATAACTTGTAATATTCAACATAAAACCCTTCAAATAACTAGTGATAGTGTCCTTGAATATTATCCCTATTAAAGAATAATCAATGTCAAAGGATTTCATCTTATATAGAGGAGGATTTTGAAATATCACGTGGAGCATTTTTTAATGGGAAATAACAGTACTTTTGAAGTAAAATTATATATAATAAAAAATTATAAAAATACATTCTTTCAAAACATATAATTTCATCTTTAAAAATTATTTAAAAAATTAATAAGGATAATATACTTTCTTATTTGAAAATGATTTTCAAAACATAAAACATTTCTAGAAACCCTTTTCTTAGATTTTTTAAAAACAATGAATTTCCAAAATATTAAGATTTTATTTTAAAATTATATTTTAAACATTAAAGCGAATATTAAAATAAATTATGGCCCTGACAGTAGATAAATCTATACATGTCGAACAATCCTCTTTCATCGTAAAATGTTTTGAAATGTTCCTTAATCAGAAAATGACAAGAGAATTCATTTTAAATCGTTTTTTACAAAATTTCAAACATGGGAAAAAATATCATTTAAAAATCATAGGATAAGAGTAAAAAACTGAACAAATATTTAGAAAAACTTGTTTTAAAATAAAAAAATATCAGACCAAATTGAGAGATAAATTTTGATTTTTTACAACAATTCTTAAGTATCTAAATTAAAAAAAAGTGCATAAATGGTAACATTACTTGAATATATAATGAATAACTAGAGGACACTCATTTTTCTATATTTATTGATATATAGATTATAATATTTCATTAATAAAATAATAATCATAAATAATAATGATAAATGATGAAATTAATGCTATAAACTCTTAAAATATTCATAACATTGAATCGTAATCCTCATGATGGAATAACATAACATGAATCATAAAATATCATGAGAATAATGATATTCTTTATATAGCATGTAAATGGTGAAGTAAGTATACATTGTAAAATAATATAGGTGTGTAACATAACATGGGTCTCAATGAAGGAAGATTGAGACAAAATTCCATTACTAATTTGGTAAATTTTCAATCGAAAACACCATGAAAGAGAGATCTGTAAAATGGATATGTAAATTAAAATATATTTTAGGATAATAATATTATAATATATTCTTGGGGAATATATAAACCACATAGTATAAATCTATGGTGAATACAACACGTGTCTCAAACAAGAAAAATGTGACATAAAAACCTATTACCTTAAGTATCGACTTCCATTGTAGTTTTTAGATCTTCCCCAATAATAAGTATAAGTTTATTATACATAATTTATAGAAATATATTAATTTATTCCATTCCATTTATGATTTTATTATGACCTTTATCACCTTTTTATTAACAATTCCACATTAAAGTTAAATTTTTTGTAATAACCACTTTGTTTTTCATATATGTTTTGATTTGTAATTCTTGGTCCTCTTACATAGATCATCATTTAATCATCTAAAGAATAAAAAATATGATATAAAAAATAATATATATATATATATTCAAAAAATATGTATTTATAATATACTATAAAAGATAGAAATAAGAAAATAGATACACCGTTCTTGGAGATGGTAAGTCGTACTTGTGCATGAACGTTATTTTTTGTGTTCTTATAGAACTAATAAAAATGATGTATTTGATATTTTGTAATTAAATAATTATTTTTATGTCATATATATAACATATTTTTATTAATATTGTTTTTAATACATTCCATGTAAAGTGTGAATGAATCACATCACATCGTGATGCGGTAGTTTTTCATATACACGAAAGACAGTATCATATTCCCAAAAAATAGTAATCATAAATGTATGTGTAATATAAATATTACTGAATAAAAATAAAATAGAATAATTAATAAATAACATATGTAATATATAAATCCATTATTTGTCCCAGGCTTTAAATTATCCAACGGATGACTGAACGACATCAGTTCACGAGGTGGATGTTCACTGTACACACAAATAATGATTTCATATCATATTTGATTGAAGTGTGTGTAGTTTTAGGTCATACCCTTAACATTAAAACATATAAGAACATTTAAAACAATTATGTTATAATATAATATTTATATAAAAAATAAATGAAGGGTCTTGGGGAAAAAATAAAACAAAAATCTTCATTGAGGAAAGTTTCCTCTTCTTTGGGTATATCATTTTCCTTTGAACCAAAATAATTACTTGGTTGTAATTATTCAAAAATTAATGTTCATAGAAATATCTTAGAAAGGTTTGGAAATAATTTTTATACTTTGTGGTTCAGTAAAATTTCTAGATAGGTGTGAATAATGGGGGAGAGTGAATTCCCTTATATAATGGAGGAGGAGTGACATTCTTGTAAATACCAAAAAGTAAACACTATTGGGAGGTATCCATTATAAATGATCCTCAAATAATGAAATTTTTTATATATAATAGATTATATGGTCTAATTGTATCCATAAAATGGTATTTGGAAATGTTTCTAGGTCATTTCCCCCTTAAGATTAAAGTATAGTCCCTTATTAAACTCATGTTTTTTTCTTAATTACCCGGATAATTTTTCACTATTTTCAATGATAATTTAAGTAAAAAATAATGTTTTACTTACTAAAAATTATTATGATTCAAAATATTTTATATATATTCCAAATTTATTCAAATAATTAGAATAAAATAATTTAAAATTAATCATGTAGACAAGACGAAACAACATGTTATTAAATATTAATTCTCAAATGTTTTAAATGTTTTTATATCCAATTTCAATGTGAAATTGATTAAAATGGGATAAATTAGATTAATTTAGGTATTATATATCTATTTATAACTTAATAATAAATTAAAATATAATTTAACTTTTTTATTAAATGAGATAAAAATAAAGTTTTCAATTAGAATTTAGTATTTGTTACTCTTCAACAAAAAAAAAATGAAAGTTATCAGAAAAACACAAAAAATTAACCCTAAGTTAATTTTGATATTATTATTTCTAAAATAAGGTTAAATTTATCAAATTTATTTTATAAAATTATCAAAATCCATTTTAAAATTAGTGCTCCAATAAAAGGTGACAACATTCCTTTTTAGAAAAAAATATAGTTTTAAGTATAAAATTTGATTTAGTCTTATATTTTGTATAAAAAATAGATATGATGATTTTTAATATTTTTATTAAATATATAAAATATAAATTTCCTTTAAATCATTATCCCAAACTTATTTGGTTAATATTATGATATAAAATACAATTATCGCGTAAAAATTGTTTTTCAGGAAAAAATTTCCCTTTATTCTCAAAAGGGGTTCACTTTAATTTGTAAATAATTGGTACCCAAAGGATTGATTATATTAAAATGTTTAAATAATATTTTAATAATTTATTAAATCTTATTCATAATCATAAATCTAATTTTTAGTTGATAAATATTTTCATAATAGTATGTAAAGATTGGTTCAAAATCAGTGTTGCGTATTGCACAAACTAAACTAATAATTATGTATAATAAAAGAAAAAAGTAGTATTATGTGTAACACAAGACAAAAAAATTATGTGTGTAGAGAAATGTTAAAAATTTTATTCCTACAATTCAATCTTAACATGGTGTAGCATGCAATGAATGTCATTAGTAAATTTGTATTTGTTTTTAAAAAATAATTTATAAATACTCAGTGTGTTTTAATCTATACCAAAATTTCTCTTCAATCCATCTCAAACAGAAATTAATATTCCATGGGAACTTCCTCTTTTTTTATTCATCAATTTTTCATTTTTTATCCTTAGTTTAATGTTATTATCTCAATTTTAAGTCCCTCTAATCCTCATCCCATCTTTTATTTATTATTATCCCTTTAATTTGACTCCTATGAACCCCAATAATAAGGTGGGATGATTTTATGGTCTGTATTGGTTTAAATTATGAGTACATTCACATTTAGGTATTATAAAGGGAATATTATTGATTGTGGTATTGTTTAATATTATAGTATATAACTTCTTTCAGTTTTACCATTGAACCAAGTTAGGTGTTTTTTTATTCTCTCTTTATTTGAATTACTGTTATATTAAAGTTCCAATTTATTAAAAATATAAAATAGGGAGGGTTATTTTATGGTAAAATGGTTTTATAGAATTATTTTTAGACTTTTAGAGGAATGGTATTGAATGCCATGTGTCTTTGATTTTTTTTAAAGTTCTATTTTTATTTTTAAATATGGTTGAGACCACAAGATTATGGAGTTATAAAATAAATCATTAAATGAAGTTTTTTTAAACCAAGTGCTTGAGAGTTTAAAAATTTTTAAAATATTTTATATTAAATGGTATTTTCAATTAAAAACATTGTTATTAACAAATACATGTGATGTTTTAGTTCTTTTTATAAATTTTTTATTAAAATTAAAGGATTGTGGTGTCTAAATATTTTGAGATAGTAAAAAGGCATTTGTTGGTATCAAAGGTGTTTATTATCCCATGTGAAATATCCTAATAAACTCTTTTTTGGAATTTAATGTTTTCAAAGGTGATTCAATGTTATTTATGACGTCCCATATGATCTTCAATGGTGTTTTGAAAAAAATTGTTCTTAATAGTTGTTTGAGATAAATTCTCAAAAAGATTCGTTATATTGGAACATATTTGTGCCCCATGTAATTATTTTATTAATGTGAATTATTGTAATCCATTTAGAGATGATTATTATCAATTCATTTTTAGATTTTTATTTTTATTTAATTTATGTATAGCCATAATTTTTGAATGTGTAAGGAGGATAGGTTTGAGTAATTTAACATGATATTTATTTGATTTATAGTATCATCGACTGTTCAAACGTATATTTGATTCATCATCAGAGTCCTATGGATATAGTAGAAAAATTATGTGAGGTAAAACCCAAGTTTATGGAGTGTGTTGACATTGGTTTGTTTTCTAGATACACTGATATAGAAATATTTTCTGCGGTTGTATGCATTTTTGTAATAAATCATCAATAATCATGTGGATGAAGGCATTGTATATAAATTTATTTTCATATAGTCTAATAATAATTTTAGTGATTGTTATTTCTCGATATTCCAATAGGTATACCAAGGATGATAGAGATTCAATAAAATCATATGAGGTTCCTTATCAATAATTAAAAACCATTATTATTAGAGCCTGCGTATGATGACCATGAAACAATAATTATTTTGTATGTCATTTTATATGACTTATATTTTTTATCAATTTCATACCCCTCTTCTTGGAATATTACTCAACAGCCATTTTATTGTTGTTTATTTAACCTTCTTATGTCACTTGACATTGTGGTTCTTGATGGGGTGCTTCGTTACTTATTTCAGGGAGGGTTATTTTTCATATTTTTTAAAAATGGATTATCAAATATTTTAAATGAAGTTAATATAATTTATGACATTAATATTGTTTAAGGATATTTTTGAAATGGGATTGAAAGATGTATAATATTAAATAATTATTGTTTTTTAATATATTTTAGGTGATTTTAATTAAAAGGTGTATATGGATTGTTTTTAAAACTCTTAGTGTGTTTTGTTTTGGAAAACAAGGTTTTAGTACATCGTTCTTAGTAAATTCGATGTGGGATTTGAAAAATGTTTTGAAAAATTGTGTTGAAATTTGAAATAACTTTTGCGTATGAAATTGTGTATTTTTGAAATATTGTTTTATGAAATTATTTAACAATATAACAATAAAATAACTGTTTTCAAATGGGGATTAAGCCATGCATCTAGTATTCTACCATGTGATAATTTGTAATTAATTAAATTATAGTGAAACTAGTTATAATAAACATCTAATGTTTTGTTGTTTCCTTTTGGAGAACCATATGAAAAAATATATATTTTTCATTCATTTAAAAAATATTTTTATGGTTATAATATAAAGAAAAATTAAATTTTTATTATTTCAAAAAATTTTAATGGGAAAGCGAGAAACAATATGTTCAACCATAAAAAGAAATGACATTCCCATTGAAGAACAATTTTAGTCTACCAGTGTTAATCTCCCTAAAATATTTTCCAGGATAAAGAAGTTACCTGAGTGTTTGGTTCTTCCATTATTATATATTCAGACTCGTAGGACAGCTTATTCCAGGACTGGATGTACTCCTAAAGGTAGATATTCCAATTATTTAATCCCCTAATAAGGATCAGATCCTTCTTATTTTTCCAAGTGTATTGATCCTCAATAAGAGTCACCTGTAGTGACCTCCCCATCCTTTTGGTAGGTTCCTCCTTAGAGGCATTGAGTATAAGAAACTATTCAACCACCTCTTCTTCCAAACTCAAGAGAAAATCTAATGCATGTTCACCCACACCACCTTACTTCCATTGGTCAATGGACCCATTGTCCAACCTCTTACCGTTTAACTTCTTGGCTGGTTGAGTCTCCATTGGAGGTGGTAAAGAGGAGTAATACTTTTCATTGTGGGTCATTCTCTGGTTACCCCTCAGACTCAGAGGTTCCACTGTATAAATATTGTGGCCATATTCACTCAACTTCTTTTTTAAAACCTAATCATTAGCATGGGGCATGTCTGGATGGTCTATATTCCATCCATCCACTTCATGTACTTCAAAACTGTTGTGTATTTGAACCGAATTCTATGTCAATGGTCTATCACCCCATTTATTTCAAGTTTTTGTTTGGTGAACCATGTCTTGAACAAACCCCTACAAACCCTCCTTGGACACAATAAAACTACCCACCTTTATAACATCATCAAATGAAGCTGCATTGGTTGGGAAAGAGTTACCAAACATTTCTGTCACACCCTCTCCAGTATCCTTCTCATCACTGCCTACCACCCTTATCACAACAACACTACTCACAACCAACTAAACCTCTATCAAAGCAGCATTGTTTCGAAACTTTAAAATATCATCCTTGTTTAGGGTATTACACTCTGTAGTCCTAGCCAGATCTTTCCTCATTCTATAAAAAATATCAGAGGCCATTGGATTATGAGATGGAACCTCTGCATGTATCTTAGCCGTTGAAACATTCGAGTTTCTCAAACTCACATCCCTACCCTCCTAGTGGGTTAAACCTTTGCTATTCTCCACTGATATAATGACATCCACTTCCACTGTATTACCACCATGAGGATTTTCCAAGTATCGGGTCACTGAGTCACCCTCACCCGAAAACTTTAACCACCTATGACTGCAATCCTCTAAACTATGAACCAATATTATACACGATGACCATAACTAAAACTAGGAATCAAATAAAAACATTTTCCTATACCAGAACTAATCACCCCTAACATCAAAAACAATTCAACATGTGGTTTAGAAACATCTTATTCAACCCAAATATATGGGAAAATTGGATGGCATACTGCCTTTGTCATATTATCTTAACATAGGTATCATCCAACTTAATTACCATGAATTCAAAGAATCTACGGATTCTGAAAAGGTATATATATCTCTATAAATCTTACCCATGTGTTAATTTTTGAAGAACCCCTCTTTATATGGAAATCATAGGACCAATTGAACCGAAGAAAATAAGCTCCTCCACATTGTGAGGTGTACTCGACCAGAAGAGAATCAAATCCTCCTCGAATGAAAACCAGATCATGATGTTACTAGAATCAATAAGCCCAACTATTAACCTCTCCTACATACCCCATGCTTCGAAGATCCACCGATCAATGTAATCCACCACTATATGACAATTTATGAAGAGCACAATTAAGGTTAGAATCACCAGTGAGGTTGAATTTTTGAATTCAAATATTGAAAAAAAAACATATAGGATACCTTTGAAACATTCAAGAACCATTGGTAAAAGGGAATAAAATGGATGGAAGTTCATAACACATGGTTAGATAACGAGATGAAGGGTGTCCATCATGCTCCAGCAAGAGGCGATAGAGGATCCTCCCCCACCAAGGGGGTGGGGCCAGAGCGAAATCTATTTCCGCCTAGGGCATAGTTAGATGACGAACTAGCTATCAAGAACCCACATTATTAGGATGTAATATGAATGAGACTACTTAGATTTGGTATGTGGTGACCTACCAAGAAATTATAATCACCCCTATATATTACAAGTAGAGGTTTGTTCGAAGTTGGTTCACCTCTATTGATATTACATGGGAGATATATGGTTAGTTATTGTTATTGGGACTCAGTGAGGATATTAGATATGGTTTATGGGTATATTTTTCTTTGTAAATTTCTTAGGACATTCGAATGGTTGTATTTCATTATTAGGTTTTATATGCATCTTCTTTAGATGAGTACATTATTTATCAATTAGTTGTATTCCTTTTATGGGATATATGTTATTCTTATACCATATTTTATGGTTTAACATAAATATTTTATGGTGATTAATTATATTGTTTCATAAAAAATTAATCATTCTCAAGTTATGTTTCTTGATTACCAGGAACTAGTTACAATCTTGTGGACATTAGGAATACCCTTCCGGTGTTGATGTTGATTAGGTTGTGTGTCCGGTTAAAAAACCCACCCAGCCCGTTCACTATAAAATTTTACTAGAAAATTATGTTATTAGTGGGACCTAGGTTCAAAGATTACATCCTATTGTTTTGGGTATTGATAGTTCATAGATATGGTTATCAAGACTAGGGATATAGGTTCTCGGAGAGTTTCACATGCTCTTTTCTAACATGAGCCTTGAGTTTTGAGAGGCACTTGGGATTTTCACATCAAACCTTGTTTAGTGATATGTATTGATATAAAGATATGAGTTGATGACATATGTAGTAGTGTATTAACCCTCATTTTTATAGCTTCATCTTCCATAGATGTCAGATGTAATGTTTAATGAGAAAGAGGAAGAAAGGGGGTTTAAGTGTGAATTTAGATTTTAAGTGTCTAAAAAACCATATGGAAACCAAATTCTTGATTCTTGATAAGTTATGGGGCCCAATGAATTACTTTCTTGTGGCCATATACAATTTTTCTAAGTCAAGTATAGTTTCAAATCATTCTTAAGGAAATGTTAAATGTGTTAAAAAGGGTCTTATGATATATCTGTACATTTAGAACGTATTTTATGTTTTGTATTTTGTTAGGAATTTATTTATTTTATTTCATGTGTGATGTGAAATAGGTTAGGTTTGTGTTAAAAAGGATTTCACTAAGAAACTGTTTTCGAATTAAAAAAAAGGCATGAGGGTTTGTTTGTAAAAAAAATTCATTAATCATTTTCTCGAAATAGATAAATTCTTTTAAAAAAATTGGAAACTTTTTTGGCTTTGAGAATGGTATAGTTGTTTTAATAGGGATAGTGCCTATTTTAAGTGAAATTGGTTATTTGAAAAAAAATTGGATGGTTCAAGGTTTAAACATTAGAATGAGTTTTAATAATCATTGATGTTTTTTCAAAATCGGTTTTGGAAAAGTTCTAAAACGATCGATTGAAGTTAGGTATTGTTGTTGAAATTATAAAATTATTTTATACTATTATTAATGAGTTAAGTAAATTTTAATGATACCATGGTTTTAAAAAGGGGATTTAGGAATCTTTCTTATGGTTAAATGATTTTAAATGAGTTTTCACTTTTTGTTATTATTTTTTGTTATTTGGTGTTTCCAATGGTTGATTTTGGGACTACTTTATGTGAATTAGGAGATATAATATGTAGTATTGAATGTCTCATGTTTTTTAATGTGTGTCTCCTTTAATGAACCAGTTTAATGGTGGAGTGTTCCTCTTGGAGATTCTTTCATCTTTATTGGTGTTAACAATGATGAGTCTCTTAAAAGAGTGTTACATGTTTCTATATTTTTTTGGTGTTTCATAGAGTTTTTAAATTAATTATTGGTACAGTTATTTTTATTGGGAATCATATGGGTAAAATATTCATTTCATGTGGGCCTTGGATTAATGGTTGGATCAGTGATGATATATTTTCTTGGAGTCAATTTTGTGATGCCTTAATTCTATGTTAATTGATGATTATTATTTATATAGTGTAACCTAAAAGGCTTCTTCTGGCTTCCTTTGGATAAAAAGATATTTGAGGATTTATGCTCATTGAGTTACTATATATTTGTCCTGAGGTAGTCTAAGCCTAGTGTTTTATTATGTAGTTATTTACTTTCTATATATGAGCAGTGGTTGACTGGGGGAATTTATTTTTTTCTCATTCCTTATTGATGGATATTTTTTCCATTATTTAGTTTATCCATTAGTGGATATGAATTTTGGTTTGTTTTCTATTGAACAAGGGCTAGTGTTCCTTTTCCTTATATATATATATATTACATTGTATATGAATGTGTATGATGTATGTGCTTATTCAGTAAATATGAGCCTTTATGTATGCTATTTGATGGGAAAATGATGTTTTCAATTTACATTATCTAATTGAATAGAATTGGATTCCATTCTAAGTGTTTATAAAATAAATGAAAAAATAGTTTCAAAATCATACCTTTGGTTATTAAAAGTGGTGGTGATCACCAGTATGAGATTTTTTTAAAACTATTATTTATATGAATTGTTTTTCAAACACCATTTTTTATGGATTTTAATGTGTTTGAAATGATTAAAATGGTATTTGGGATTTAAAATTGGGGTGTTAAACCCTGTGTGAGAAATATGAATCCTTTTTACACCCTTGAAATATATTCTAAAATTAAATGTTTTTGGTGTGTAAAAAATTGGATGTTATAAAATGGGTTTTTTTCCATCAATGAGACATTTTATCCCATGTGAGTTATCTTTCTAAAAAAATTTGAGGTTTTGAATTTTCTCAATGGATATTTAAAGGGTAGTTTGAGTTAATAATTGAGTTTAAAAGGTATTTTATTGAAAATTGGGATCAAGATATAATTGATCTGAGTTTTTATAATGATTTTTCATATTTGAATTCCATTTATTTTTGAAAAACATTCCTTATGGAATTATATTAAAAATAATTTATAATAAAATTAGTGAGACCATATTTGTGACTCATTTGATTCTAGTACAAATGTGTGGTCTTGAAACCCATGAGGGGAAGTATATTATCATTGCCTTTGTATATTTTGATTATGTTTTGATGTATATATAGACACTCTTTGTGAGGGTGTATGTTTGTGAGGAATGTGGAATATCACATACACCATTTTTAAAATATAGAACCATTTATTTTTCTCCAATATATTTGGATCGTGATAGGGGTACTTTGGATATAATAGATGGAATGTTTGAGGTAAAACCCCAATGGAGATAGTTGGTTGACTAGGGAGTGATTTCTAAATACTATGAGATTGTTAGACTGGAAGGGGTAGCCATTTTATTTTCTATACATCTCTAGTGATATTGTGGGTGACGGTATTCTATACATAGTTATTTTTTTATTGTTCAATGGGATATTTAGTGTTTTTTTATTTTTATTTTATCTTATGCAGATACTAGGGATGAGACAACATTAATATTTCTAACCTATTTTACTTGTCTCATGTTCAAGTCCTATATTACTAGAATCTGGGGATGATACCAATAAAACTAGGATCCTTTTTAGAGTCATTTTATGGGATTTATCTTCTATTTCAATTCCATCACCTTATTCATTGGAAATTTTTTTGTATTAATGTTTTTCTATTTTTTATTGGGTGACTTTGACAAGGTGACTCCTAAATATTTGATTCTTAAAATCTTCATGTTTCGTTTTTTAAATGTTTTAAATATTTATTATGTAGGGTTTTAATAAAAGGGAATAGAAACTGTGAATTTATATTTCTTTTAATTTTTTTTTGAATTTTTTTAAATAATATATTCTTTAACATGTATAAAGATATTCACCTAATATTTTTGGGGTAGTTTGAGTGGAATATTTTGTATGGTTGTTTTGAAACACCATGTCTATTTGAGGGTTTAGAGTAGTGTTTTTTGGCCATTATTCCTAGTAAATTGGAAATGGATTTTCATAAATGTTTATGAAAACCATTGGGAAATTAAAAACATTGAAATGTTTAGAAATATGTATTTCTAAGAGGGGTGTTTTGTGAAATGTTTTTTATTTTGGGATTTGAAACTATGATTTTTTAATAGGGATTCATTCAAGAGAGAAATGTTTTCTAAGTGACAATTTTAATTAAATTAAAATCCTATAAAAAGAGTTTTATCTCAATTTTTAGGTTTTATTATTTCATGTTGTAAATCCTTATTGAAAATGATAATTTTACTAATACATATCAAATATGGATTTTTTGGATGTAATATTAAGGTTATGTCCTAGAGTTGGCTGGTGGAGACCTATTGGGTTTTTTATCTCATGCATATATTTTGTTAGTCCAGGTTCACTCAACGGTTCTTTACCACTATTGATCTTCCTGGAGTATGTGTGGTTGAATAGTAAAAATGGGTAAAATAAATGCTTATGGAGCTGGTATACGATTCTTAATATATTTGGTCTTTCTTTGATCATTTGACCATTTTTATTTCATATTTCTTTTTTATTGGTATTTTCTTCCATTACGTTCCATATATATATATATATTATTTTTATTTATTTTTATGGTATTTTGTTATATTTTCCTCATATTTCTTGATTTACCATGTTTAGATTGTGTTTCTTATTTTTTTTGGATATGAAGGATAAATCATTGAAAGACTATGTTCTATGATACCCAAGAACTAGTTTCTAACATATGGGGATTGAAAATTCCCTTCAGGTCTTATGGAATACTAGGTCAGATGCTAGGTTAGATGACATTGTAGGATGTTTTGAACACATGCGCATACAAAAAATTATATCAAGAATCATAATTTCTATAATATGAAATATATTGACAACACAATTAATAATTGTAAGCATAAGGCATTCAAAAATACCTTTCTATCCATAAATTATTTATGTAATAGTTTTCATTTATTAGGAATTTTCATAATAAGATAACTATGATAAAGAGTATTTTGATTCGTTGTACATGTAATATTTAAATGGTTTCTTTGAGACCATTGTAGGGTACACTCAATTGATAAATCTGATTTTATAGCACCAATAATGAAATGTGATAGTGGAATTTCATATGGGTAAATTTTGGAAGAAATTTAATATTTTGGTTAAAAAATATTATTTTCATCAATGGGAAATCTCAAATTATTATAGTATTGTTAAATAATGAATCATTAATAAGTGAACATGTTATTAGAATAATTATTTCTATTGATTCAGGATGAATGAAAAAAATGTGGAAGGCTATTTCAAGAAAATTGATATCCAAAATATAAAAATACTCATATATTTATAACTAATAGGGGGAGAAGGATATCATGATAAGATATTAATTTATTTGTATTCTATGGTTTTAAAAATGTGAAGAATTTTAAAGAGAACATGCTTAGTAATTTTTTATGTAATAATATTTGTTACCGTAGATTGAATTATGATTCCAAAATGTACGGATGAATATAGTGATTTAAATGAATTATATCTCCTATAATATATAAATAATATATGGGAATTTAGATGTATTATGTTATAGCTATTTAAAAAGGATGTCTGTTATATAGTTAGTGGGAGATTTAAAAAAGATGCGAGAAATGAAGTTACTGGGAAGCCACTTTTGTTATCTATTTTAATAAGGCATTTTGAGTATTTAATTCTAAATTAATAGAATCTATTGAGGATTCTTATTTATTATAGTAATTTTTCGCTTTTATTTTATTCAATATAGGTTCAAATTATATTTGAAAAACAACTTAAATAAGGAGTTTAAAAAAAATCAAATCCAATTCATAGAAACTAATCACTCATAACGCCAGACTATAGTGTAAACCTATCAATAATGGACTAAAATATTATAGAGTTCCTAGAGGGATGAATAGGGAACCGACATGGGTTTACATATGTTTAAATGGGAAAAGATTTATTATCCACCTTTGTGCGGGTCCAAAAATAAAACCACTTAAGAGAACTATCTCTAGTAATATTTCATTGAGTATAATTTATAGTGACTTTCTTTATTAAGAAGTGGAATCCCATGTAGAGGATTAATGTGGTATAGGCTAACGCTTCTACTATTGATTTATTAAGAATGGAAAAAACACATAGAGCTTTAAATGGAGTTGTTTGAGCCTCCTTTAACATCATCCAAAATATTTTTATACTATATTAATATAATTCATAATGCACCTTGAAACAACTACATTAGTAACATTTATTATCCACCACGATGGTTTATGTAAATATTTATTACTGAATTTGGGGAGCTTTCACCTTGTTTATCAATACTATACTATAAGATTATGATGGAAGTTTTGCAAGTATGAATATTTCTTAAGATATAACTAATATATTAAACTTGTTGACACATTACATTGATCACTTTTTATAAAAAACATCCTGACTATAATAAGTTAATCATGATCAAATACATGTTTAATAATCACATTATTTGAATAATGCAATTTATGCTTTAAAGTAAAAAATCTAGAATGCAGGAAAATTATGATATGCATAAGTTATTTTGAGACCATGATGAAAAATTATGATACATGTATGATATTTTTTTTCCTATCAAAATTATGATACATGTTATTTATTTTGAGTGCATAAGAAAAATTATGATATGCATAGGATATTTTTTAATATATAGAGAAATTTCCATATCTATATGAGAATAATCAATGATCTAGAAGAATTATGTTTTGTGTAGAATAACTATATAATGTGTAAGACATTTCAACATAAAAACTATCCTTATATGATATTTAGTTCATCTTTGATAACTTCACATAAGGTAATTCCATGTAAGAAATTTTATGATGTTTCTTAAGAGATCTTATAATAATTAGAGATGAAGTGGGGAAATCCTATACGATTAACTTAAGATTAAAACAAGATATAAATAAGGAAAAAATAATAGGTTATATATCAGAATATGCTGATATAGTAGAATTCATATAAATTAAAATCGCCTAAATTGATTCTTGATAAGGTTATGATGTAAGTCTTTGTCACACATAAGAAAAAAAAATTATCCCACAAGATAAAATGATTAAAAATAATATCCCAATGTGAATGGTTTTTAAAAAATTATAGAATAATGAATATAAGTTTATAATATATTCAGAAAAAATAGATATAAAAGTTATATGATTAATGGATGGTTTTTAATTAATAAGAATATATGGTGTTAAATGGAAATACTTTAGGTTGTATTAAATATAGAGAATATAAGAGATTAAATAAGGAAGACACATAGTTCCCAAAATAATAAGAATGGATTTTTGAATCTATAGGAAGATTAAAATGAAATAATATAGGGATTTTAGGGAACATCTAACTAATATTGTTTTTATATATTTGTAAAAATATATTCATTAAATTTTTAATATGAATATTATTGATAAGAAAAATGAATATGTGTTTGAATTTTTTACAGATTCTAAAAGTCAAACAAGGTGAGAGAGAATGTATTCTTTATATATTATAATGATGATTCTAATTCTATAAAATAAAAATAAATTGTAAGAAGAAATGAATTATTTTAATAGTTCATTTAAGAAATAATTCTCATATATCTATAAAGAGAAATAAGTGTTCTATATATTTAATCAAATTTCTCTTTATTTGTCTTAAAGGATGAGAAGGAGAACATAGTTATCATATATTTTCTCTTTGTATAATTTTATTGAATAATGGGGGACTAAATCAATTAATACCATTCATTATCTTGTTGTATATTGATTTTAAAATTAATGAATTGCTATTAAAATTATAAATTGTGAGTATGATAATAAAAAATTGAACTAGATTTCATAAATATTGATTATATTATTAATAAAAATGAATATATATTTTGTGAGGGGGAAGATCTCATTATGTTTGATGTGATAACATCATAATCATAAAAGGTAGATCATTTTCAGTTGTTTAAGGAACTTTCATAAATAATTGATTGTACCAGTATAAATAGCACAATTGAAGAGCTAGGGCTTCCATTATAAACTATTTTATATCTAGAAATTGGATCATACCTACCCTTCAATTGTGTGATATATGAACTGTACATATAATCCCTACATGTTTATATAGATAATAAAATCATCATTATATGGAAATTAAAACATGGAAAGGATTATACATTCACACTGAATTAAAACCTGGTAATACTAATGTGTGTTTTTTTTCTTTTTTAGTATCCTCATTTCGGAAAAAAGTGGGCGTTGAGTGAAAATTTATGGATCAATTCCTATTAATAATAGAAGAGGTTCAAGTGTAATAAGGGTTACATAAATGAATTAAAATCATGATTAATGTTTGGTACATTGATTCCCCTACCACCTCTTAATGTCCCAACATGATCCAATGGGATCTACAGTGTGGTTATGGGATAGATAAAAGGTGGTTTTGAACCTTCGATTTGGAAATGATAGATTCCAAAATGTTATACTTTCGCATGAATGATTTATTGATTTCTTGGTATATTCTTATACCACCATAGTATCATCCATGTATTTTACTTTAGTTTTGATAAACCATATAAAATCAATTCACACATGAACATAAATCCAATTTGTTGGATGTTGTGAACGGTTTTCTTTTACAAATATATTTTCATGTTATTTCTATCATAAGGAAAACATTTTCTAGATTAAAAATTTTTATCACCATAATTAATACCCTTATGAATGTTTAACAACCCAATACATTCACTCTATGATCTGATGATGATAAATAAACATTATATTTCCATCATTGATTCCAATAATTGTGACACATTTTTTTACATCCAAATCATACAACCTCAAATTTAAAAATATGATCACTTACATTCTCTAGGACCTTTTATGATTAGTGTTTTCGATAATTAGGACAAACTATAACATAAAAAATACCCAAGTCATATAATTATAATTTCTCCCACAAAAAATATCTTTTCTTAATTCTTATTAAGCCTTCATCATCATCCATATGAAATCCCATTGAGAAAAAATTCTTTCAACATAATTCTTGATATCTTAGGGAATAGAAAACATAAGAAGTGTGATTAAAATTTATCAGTAAGGGTAAACATAGGAATTGGAAATTGAATGTAATCTATGAGCATAAGATGTGAACAAGGGTATAACAACACAATTATATTGAATGATATAATCATAAAATAAATCATACTCAAAATTACCTGGATCATCATATATGAAATTAAAGAAAAGTAAAGAGTCCTCAAAATGAACAGTCATGAGCCATTGGATATCTATCATGATCATTATAAATGTTATAAAACTATAAAAATCATTACAAAAAATTTATTATTATATCTAATGTTTTTTACATGAATCATGTTAAAACCATGTTAGAAATAAATAGACCCCAGTAAAATCCATCGGAGAAAACCTCAGGTAACTTCCTCATTCTGGCCTCTCAAAATAAGGTACATTATGTCATACATTGGAGCGCTATATGGGAGAACCCATTTGTATTATCTATAATGGGCTCACACGATGCTATCTAAAAGCCCCATCATATATGTTGTAATAGGGTCACCCATTTATATCTGGGTTTGCATATAATATAAGTTGTAATAGGATCACCTAGTTTATCATGGGCCACCCCCATGTATAAGATGATGAAGATACAAAACATGAATAAAGTACATAGATATTTCATCACAAAACTCAAATAAAAAATCACTATTCTATTTATAAAATGATTAAAACATAGAAAGGAAATGATAATCATGTTAATATATTTGAAATTTTATTAACTGATGTAAAATAAATAGGTTCCTAGAAAATATCATCAAAACATAATTAACTCATGGAAATGAAATGGGTTCTTTAACAATCAATTTGAAAAAATATAAATCCATATAGTGAATGATTGATGATGGTATAAATACAAAATATTTTCATTTAATAATAAGTAACAACAATGGTTTTTTACATTAATAAATAGAGAAAACATTAAAATATCTCTAAATACATTTTTAAGGAAACAACCTCTTCATTTTGGAAATCATTTTTTAAAATATTTGTTTTAGAAAACTGTTCTTTGAAAATAACCAAGAATTTCTGGCATATTTAGAAAACATTATCATTATAAATAACCTAGTAAAATCTCAAATTATGTTTCTAGGAAATATCATTCGTTTTAGTGGGTAATTAAATACATAATGAAAAAGATATTCCTTTTACATGGAAAAAAGGTATAAATGTGTTTTGTTTATAAATATGTAAAAATATTCTACTGAAAACACATGTAAAATGAATAAATGGGTAATTTTTTAATAAATCATTTTTAAAATGATAAAACACATTTCAAACATTTTTAGAAGACATTTTTTTTTGAAGAAATCTAATTTTGGTAGAAATAATGTCTTCATAAAAACACTCATTTGGACTCATGGTTACATAAAGAGAAGAAAATGAATAGAAAACATGCATTGTCATTAAATAACCATACTAAAATAAATTTAATTATAATTAATTATAGTTATATCATAATATTTCAACATTTTATACTTATCAAAAACAATACTAGTAGACAATGATATTATAAAATTAAACACATACCACTTAGGTAATATTGAAACCGCAAACACCATGAAATAGTGATAATATAATTGGTACATAAATATAAATAAATTTAAGGGAAATAATCATAAAATAAATTCATGGAATTATATACACCATATAACAAAAATAAGTGGTGAATATAGAAAAAATCTAAAAAAAATAAATGTGAGATGAGAAAAACACCTTACATCGAGTATAATTTTTCATGTATATGTTTATCTTATTGAAAAAAAAACTTATTTTAATTACTTAAATGATCAATAATATTTTTAAATTTTATTATAAATTTCAATAAACATATTTACATGTTATATACAATTACATAATTAATTACATTTATATCAAATTTTTTGACCATAATCATCTTATTTGTTAAAAATGACACTGGTAGCTTGACAATGGTCAAATAGGTTACTATTTTTTCATCTATAGAAAAAAATCATTAAATAATCATAATATTTATACATAAATTACCCTTTTAAAATAGATTATGAATTATAGTAATGATAAATGAATTAATTCTTTGATCATGGAAACTGTAGGTCGTTTGTACGCAAGACTAGTGTTCCCATTTTTCATTGGTCATTATAGAATGAAGGTAAGTGATATTTTAAATTTATAGAATTATAAATATATATTAAATTATATTATATTTTATATAATATACATATATATATTATTCGTGTGAATAGTGGATGAAAAAAACCATTTAGACAGCTTTGAGGAAGAGGTAGTCCACACTTCCACAAACAATGTTATCATTTTTTCAGTGAGTGAAATGGTTAGAAATGAAATTTTTTATTATATTTATAGAATGAAAAATATTTCATGAATACAAAAATTATTTCATTTATATAAAATTAATTCATTATGTTTATGGTTACTATCTCCAATGTTACAAGTTAGTGAAAAATTAATCATATCACTTCTGAGGCAGCAGTTCACCATATACACAAGAAACATTATCTTATCCCTTATGTATTGGATGATAAAAAGTTACACATATTATATAATGAATATATATATATAATTAAGTTATAAATATAATATATAAACATTATATCTGTCATCATACCCAACCGTGAGAGGTCGTAATGGAAACAATAATGACTCCATTTTGTGCAAAGACAATCCATTGTACATATAATGGTGATTTCGTAACCCATTCGATGGGATTGTGTGAGGTTTTAGGTAATAAACTTTATATAACAACATATTAGTATATGTAAGATATTGAGTTTATTATATAATATTGGTATATGAATAGTTTTTTGAGGTGGGGAAGGAATAGAAAAATTTCTCATTGATGAACATTACCTCTTCTTATGGTAACTCATTTTGGTTTGTACCAAAGGCCTTACCTGTATGTATTTATACCCTAAGTATGGAATATATTATGAGAGGAGGCAATTTTATGAGATATTTTTGAAATTATTGGCCCAAACAAAGATTATTTATCATGTGAATAGAGGAGTATATGTAGTGGCCTTTTATAGGTGAGGTCAGTGGAACCCTGGTAATTATTTTGTATGTGGGTATTAAAGCCACATTTATTTCACATCATTAGCTCCCAATAAGGATCCATTATAGATAATAGAAGTTATAAATCCTATTTATGGCCATAAAATTGGTGTTGGGAACGTAAATTTTTTTTATGTTTATAGTTTTATCCGTCAGTACACTACATTTTACTATAATTTGTGTGATTAATTTTAACTGTTTTCACTAATAATTAGTGGTAAAAGTTAATTATGACTTTTTAAACATTATAAATTATTATTATTCCAAATATTTAATCAATTTTTTTCAAATTAAATTTTCATAACTGGAAAATTATAATTTCATATTAATCCCATAAAAGTGGGGAGAGAGCCTGTTCTTAAGGAGAGTATTTTTTTATAGAAAATGACGATTTTATATAAACACTATGAAAAAATATAATAATTTTATGAAAATAAATTAAAATTTAATGATATAAATTTTATAAATTTCATTTAAATAATTCCCCACTGGGGGTTATTTTAATTATTTATAATGGAGAAACATTATAAATTTTAAAGTGGGTTCTTAATAAAAAAAATTAATCCTAAAAACAAACTTTTTATAAAAACCAATATAAAGTTGATTCAAAGTAATTAAGTGGATTAAATATATCTAAATATAATATAGGTTACTTTTAAAAAATATTCATAAAATTTTGTTTATTTTTTTTACATAATTTACTAAAAATAAAACACTTTTTACAAAAATCTATATTTTTTCACTTGTCAATAAAAGGTCAATATTTTCTGAAAAGTCCCAAAATTTCACTCAAAGTATATTTTTATATTATTATAAAAAAATATTTTAGTTTTTCATATAAATTTTATAAAATTTCCAAAAAATTATTATAATTTTTTTCATTAAAATAAATAAAATTTATTTATGAAGAAAACATATTTTTGAAGAATAAAATCACATTACCTAAAATTGATAAATTGTTTACTAATTTTTTTCCAAATAATTTATATTAAAGAAGAAATATATATATATATATATATAATAAATTAGTTAATAATATTTATACCTATGAATTTAACTACTAATTTATAATTGTAATATTTATTATTGGTCGTTTATGTTCGGTGTTGCAAGTTGAATACACTATAAAATGTAAAAATCTCAAGGTTACATATAATGAATGATAAATTGAGTGTTTTTTTAACATAAGATTAAAATCCTATTAATAATATATTAAGATAATTTTAAAGGCCACATGTAAGAACACATCACTAGGTTTCAAAACAGGAAAAAAAATGTGGGGATGAGAGAATAAAATAAATAATTATGAAGAGTGATTGAGGAAATTGATCATAAAAAATAGTGTGATAAATATAAAGTTAATGAACTTAAATCCAAAAATATATGATGATAATAATACATAAATTTAATGAAATTTAATGTATTAGGATATATTTTTTGTTTTACGATCTTTTCCCTAGATTTGAGGAATTCTCTTACATTATAAAGTATGATAATATAGAAATATAAAAATTAATTCGTAGAATTTAATCATTTAATCAATTTCCAACACAATCTCAACCTTTTATCCAAATTATATCGATTTAGGATGGATTTTATAACACATTAATCACTAAAATTAAACTTTTAAAGGATAAAATAACCATAAAAGGGATAAATATTTATTCCACCTAACTTTTGACATTAACTAGAACAAAAATCGTTATCACAAATTATGGTAATTCCATAAATATATAAACATTTATATGACACATTAATATTCAAAATGAAATAGTAATACCCAACATGAAAAGTAAATCATTCCTCCATAACCTCAAAATAAAACGGTGTTTTTACCTCAAATGATATCTTATACCTATCAGCTTTGAATCCCAAAAATATCATTGTATATTATTTTTTTAAATATCATTAAACATTTTGTTACCAAATAACTTTCTAGTCTCATGGTTATCTATATGAAAAAACTTATATTCCCCAAATTAACATTATATACAAGATCATATAAATCATAAATGTTATCAATACCTTAAAACATATACCTAAAAATGTAATAGAATACCTCAAAATAATCCAATGAATTACACACTTCAACAAAATATTTCATCTCCTAAAGATTCATTAATAACATTAGGATATCATCTCTTAAATCCTCTAAGGGGTTTATCAGAGATTGAACTAACAATAAAGATTAATCTTAGAGTCCCTAGAAGGTATTTCTTGCTCTTAAGATAACAACATATGTTAATATCTGATCTCCAAAGTTATCTAAAATGAACTTGAATTTTAACTATAATAGCCCATAACCCATATTCCTAGATCCAGTACTAAAATCATAACAATTACATTTCTTTCTTTCATGTTGATAACATTGACCCATTATTTCCATTCGAACATTTCAACATCATGAAAAAGTATTGGATCACTTAAATAATCTTGGACCATTTCGTTTTAACATATTATATAATTATGGAAAACTCCTACATAATGAATACCCATTTCATCAAATGTGAATTTATCTTATATAACCCAAATTTTATTATTTCTCATTAAGTCATCATTATCATCAATATGAAATCCCTTATAGATATAATTTGTTCAACCACATTCTTTATAACTTGTGGAAAATGAATAATAATATGGGTGATCTCTAATGTTTAGTAAGGGTAAAAATAATTATTTTATATTTAATATCATTAATGATAATAAGAAGTGAATAAGGGCATGGAATCATAATCAAAGTGCATGAGACGATCATAAAGGTAATCATAGTGATTAATAACTAGATCATAAAATATAATAATATTTAAAATGAAAGAGTCATTAGAATAAATAATTAAGATCCATGTTATATAAATATTGACCAAAAGAAACATTAAATTTCCATTTAATTCATTGAAAAAATGTGTTATTATCTTAGGTATTTTTTATTTATAACACATTGTAAACCAGTGTGAGAAATAACTGGATCCCTGTTTAATCCAGTAGAGAAACCATCCGGTACCACCCACATTTCCCCTCAATATAAGGTATTTTTCCGGATGCATTTGAGTTCTATCATGGACCACCCATCATATAATATATAACAAACACACCAAAACTATCTGGTCAACGACATTATATATGCTTTAATGAGCATAGCTACAATCACAACATGAAATTTTAAAATATGAACATCATATTCAATAGTGTGTATGACACTCAACACCAAGAGTACAAATGAATATAAAATCCAATAAATTTAGGATATGATTACTATTTTAAATAAATTTAACAAATTATAAAGCATAAAATTCTTGAAACACCATGTTTATCTTGTATTAAATTCAATAAAATGTTTCTTTGAAAGATTTCATTACAGGAAAAACCTTGTTTTAACAAATAATAATGTAAAATTAAAATTATTATGTAATATGGTTGTTATAACATAGGCATAGGAATATAGGGTATGAATAATATTATCTAAAATATTAAAATATGTATTTCAATCAAATTTATTTGTTATACATTGATTATATATAATTATAATAATTTTTTAAAAGAAATTTTTTTTGGAGAAATTATATTTTCCTAAAATGAGGTTTAATCATGCTTCTCCAACATAATTTAAAAATAAATTTTCCCACATTAATACTATTTATTTTAAAATATAAAATTCATTTTTGAAATTATAATAAAAATATATATTAGGGAAAATTTTTGTAATTTTTCTCAGAAGTTTTATTTTTTGATGAATAGTGAAAACTAATGGATTTTAATTAAAAAATACATTTTCATATATAATTTATAATTTTAATTTATATATTAATTTTGTTTTATTATCAAATAAGATAAATTATAAATATTTAAATCAAATTTAGTTTATTGGAATAATTTTAATATTAAAATTTAATATAAAAACACTGTAAACTTTTGAACATTTTCACTTTTAAATCCCACTTTTCCAACACATCTATCAGATTAATTTCCAATTAAATTATTCCCCTTATGTGAATGAAATTTGGAAAAATGTATCCTATATTTGGATGAAGTATAATATATATTACCTAATAATTCAAACTTAATTATTGACTGTAATTATTATTAGTAATAATTAAAATTAATTGTAGTGATTAAGGTAAAAACGAGTTCACAAAATGGTTAATATTAGGATATAAGGTGAGTTAGTGACCTAAAAATTGTTGAAAACTAATTGGATGGGAATATATCAATGTTATCCCTTATATGAACTAGAATGGTCCATTATTGGTGCTTGTTAACATTAAAAAATCATTAGTATAATTCATACTTTCAAAACATTACTAGTGTTCCACTCACCCCCACTAATAAACGGTCATCCACTATCCTATCTTATTAAAAACATAAAACCAATTTGTAATGGAATGTACCTATACCAATAAATTAAAATATTCTATAAAATTGTCCAATAAGTCTTAGTTTTTCTAGAAATCCATCCTTTAAAGTCATTAGTGAAAACCTATTGAGGATACCCAAAGAATTGGTAATGTTCTTCAGCTAGTGTCTTTATTTTACTTCATTATCTACCGCTTTAAGTTTTTATTAAACCATACTGATCTAATATAATTCAATATATTTAGCATTTTAGGATGTATTTATAGTAAGGTCATTGCATAAAACCATCTCCACTCCCATGAAATGGGTTATGATATCATTATTTGTGTGTATGATAGACTGCTACCTCACGAACCAATGTAATTTCCTTTTTCATTTATAGAATTCAAGGTTTGTTATCATGATGAATATAAAGTAAATATATCATATTTAAGAAATTATTATTACTATAGAGTCATTCTATCATATATAACTTTTTATGTTCAATTCTATAAGAGACACAATAATTTCACTCATGTGTATGGAAGACTACCACTTCACGAAGCAATGTGATTAGTATTTCAAAAACACATTACATGGAAGATTGTAAAGAATAATTTTAATTATTACATGTGATATTTTTTCAATATATAGATATGGGGAATGATTTTCTCGAGAAAAAATGGTCTGATGAGAACCATGTATTCTATCCTTTTCAACATATGGAGGAGATAGCACGATTAAATTTTTATATGTTGGGCTCAGTATTTTTATTCCATGAGAAGACACTTCATGTATACCCAGTGATTGATTATGGGGGGAGGGGTTGAATTTTTTTACAAATACATATTTTTGGGTGCAGCAATATTATCTTCCATAAAAACTCCCAATGTTTCGCACATCCATAATAGTGTACATACCTTTTTTCCAATGGCAGGTGAACCTTTGGGGGTTTAGACACAATGACACATAGGAACTCACATTAGTCAAGTGGATGAGATGTTAGGCTCATCACACTCCTTTTGATGGAAATATTTCATACTCCCAGACTCTCATAAAAATTTAATATTAGTTCTATAATTCCTTCCTAATACCATTACGGGAGTGGTTAACCTTACAAAATGACAACAGTTTAAATCCTTTTATAAGCGATGTGGAATCTATTTGTGAAACCATTTATATAAATATGTGGTTATAATTCCATTTTTCTTTATTGTGAAACTATTTAAATTTTAAAGATATATAATCAATAACTCTAATGTTTTTTTATAGGGTGAAAATTAATATTTTCATAATGGGTTGCAGCCATTATGATACATATTACAGATCATGTTTATATCATGAATCAAAAACCACGTAGTTTGTTAAAACAATGTGTTTTACTGTAATTATAATGGATATAGATGAGTGAACATAGGCACTATGTATTGAGCTTGGACATCAAGGATGCATCCCACGTATTCTAGTTATGGAATGAATTAGGGTTATGATTGTATGTTTACACCCATGGGACCTTCCCTGACATAGATGACCTAATATTGGGGAATTTATACCATTCCACTGATCAAGGATAACAAACTAGGTTTACCATAACTAGTGGAGATTCATAATGTGAATGATATGATCATTGAAACTCCCTAATCCCATGTGAGTCATTTATGGCATGGGAAAAAAGGGATATAGAGTAATCATTTTCTCTGCATATGGGTGTGGGAATTATGTATTGGGAAACCCATTTGGATGTTTAAAATGGAGATTGGTCCTTAGGTAGGTGTATAAGATATCTTGGTTATGAAAAGAATCATATTTCTCATAGCTCAGTTGATTCCCCAGTCCGCTGATGGTTGAGGAAGAATGGACATCCCACATGAGTGATGGGGTTCCTATGGTTAAAATTTCAGAGACATGGTGGGAGTTACAAATAAATATATCCCCATTAGAGCTTGAGCATTAGAGAGGAATCCTTTGTATGTAGGTTATCACAGGAATTATAGTTATTATATTTCAATTAGATCAAGACATACACACCATGGTTTCTCTTGGGATATTTGATATGGAGCTCCATTATTAGGAAGTGATTCTACATATCCTGGTTATAGAATGTATTAGAGTCATCATTTTTCAGTTTGATTTGGGCTTAGACAATGAGTTTGGCTTTATGTTCCCACTGTACAACGTTTTCATCTCCTGAGATGTCTACTTGACATGACATTATTGTCCACATGGCATGATCTGATTTTTTTTCTGACATGTATAATGATGTATGGACATGTTGAAGATGCATGGAAGATAGGTCCAACAACAATCTCACAATCTAGTTGAATTTTCTGTAAGAAATTTCATATCTTAAATGAAATTCCTATAGACTATTACATGATCTGGGATGACTATTCCAGAAGACATTTCATTATCAAGGATGACTTGTTTGTAGGAAGTCGTATGATCCATGTTGACTTGTATGGAGGGCTTGAAAAGACCTATCCAAATTTTCTAAATGGTGTCAAATGATCTAGGATGCCATGTATTAGTGTCATGATGAGACCAAGATGACTGATCTTGGTGTCACCAAATTACATTGGTGTTATGTCAAGGGAACATTTCCAGATCTGGATGGAATGTCTTACAAACATCACGAAACTTGGGTAGTATTCCCTTATTTCTATATGTGACCAAATCTAACATTCCCAAGGAAATTTTCATGATCCAAATAGTATTTTGAGTGAGTGTCACCTGACATTAAAAACATGTATAGGTATTTTTGTATGACCATAGTGATCATGTGAAGCACATGGGGATAAGCGTATTCCTTTTTTCCATAATTATACAATGTCTTTGGTATTTATACCAACCATTAGTGCATATATGCCTCATGTTTTTCAAATGTTATATTATTATTTGGTTTCCTACAATCCAAATGACATGCAGGACTTCCTCTACATAATCTATCTTGAAATTCGAGAATTCATTCCCATGATCTATGAGTGATCAAATTAATAATATATGCATCCCACTGGAACCCTTATTTAATTCGTCTAGATTTATACCTAGAGGAAGACCTTGATATCGCATGGCTGGATTCATTGAGAAGTCAAATCATGAGATCTCCCCTGTGAGGAATTGTTTATTTCCTTTTTTTTGTGATGGTTGGGGGGGTATCCCCAACCAATTATACACTGCAATTAATGGTTTATATCTCATAGATTTGGGATGTTTTCAGTGTAGGATATTGGTGTCATCCATTTCATGAGATTAATCCATTAGTCATCATGAGGACATCATATGATTTTTTAAAACTATAAGACAATCCAATCAGCGCCCCGTCTATTAGAATTTTTCCAATCTAAGGGGTCCTACCAAAACATGTTGACATTCCAACGAGATTCCATGAGTTTAGGTGAACATATCAATAAACCTTAAGGATATTAGGATTCATGTGGAAAGGCTTGCATGTGATAAAATGTGAATTGTCTGGGAACTTCTCTATGAAAAAGGAATAATTCATGGGGGAAGGGGATTTTCAAGATTAGGCAGTCATAAAGAAGGGATTTTACAATGACTTGTTGGAATATTGGAGGAGTTTATGTTTCAAAAATGGTGTTTTCTCGGGATATATGATACCTTTTGTAAGATGGATACTATATCCTCATTCCACACAAAAATATTCTATCCCTCATTTATTTCATTCTTTATCTTACAATATCTCACAAAGTTTTGATAGTTATGTAAAAAAATTCACCCTCTCAGAATATGATGTTTCGTGGGACTAATAATGGGTCTTAAAATTACGCACAGTAATTGACATGGACTAACACTTTGACATTCTATAAAGCTGAAGGGGAAGAAAAAAATAAATTTGACACATCCAAAACCCTTAATGTGATGAAGGTAACAAGTTAGTGAGATTTTCCATGATACAATCAACATGTCTTTAAAGATTCCAAATTGTCTTTCGAACCGAGGAGGCATGAAACATGAAGATCAATGATCACAAGAGGCTCCATTCTTCTACTCATTTTAATTTCTTCTACGACAATGATTTTTAATGGCTGTCAGGTAGCTTCCAGTTAAAAATAGAATGACTATGGGATGACTATCTAGTTTCCAATTCATAATCTATGAGTTTCTTATAATCCTTCATGAGAATAAAGAGGATTCTCAAAGGGGCTATAAAAGATCTCAAGTAGGTTATGCACTGCACAATACACGTTCTCATGACCCTATGATGGTCATGTGATAACATTTATTTTTGAATGATCGTGTGATTAACAAATTTCTGAAAACTTCTCATTGAATTTTTTGTACAGAAAAAGAATACCCATATATCATGTATTTCTTCCATTATGGATTTGTCAATTCTCATTTATAAGGCATCAACAAAATCCCCCCCCCCTCAAGAGTGACGTGTTTTTGGAGAAGGTCTTGGTTATGAGGAATGAATATTCCCTCTGGAGTCTATGAGATGTTTCTAATTGGCGTCTTGGTTAGCATTTGGTCTTTAGGGTGAAATTTTTTATTGTTGGGAATACACTAAATAAGGGAATATAGGGTGGCTCATTCACCAGATACTCATATTCTCAAGAGATATTGTGATCTACCTCCATCATGTAACCCCTTCTCAGGATTATCTATAATAACTTATTGTGGGACATCTTTTTAACCCTACTTCTTGAGAATTGATTGTATGATATTTTTCAAAATCAGTGTTTTTGAGAATAATTTCATGCGATCTATTTTTTCCCCAAACCTTCTCAAATATGTAAATAGTAAAATTTATGTAATTGACTGAACCTTGGATATATGAATATGTGGCTGTATTTTTTCCTCAGGACCATCTATATTGGGTTTATGATCTTTCAAATATTAATCAGATCGTGTGGCCATATCAAGTCCACATGATCCTAAGTCATATCAATGGTCATGGAAGAGAAATGTTTTTTTGGTCATGTGACCCATAAGATATTCATATGGTGGTTTGAGATAACTATATATGGTCATGAAAACTTGAATACCCTTATGGTGAATGGGATGTGAATGATTCTATCAGAGTTATACATTTATTTTATTGAGGTGTTTTTATCTGTCTAAAATATGCCACTTATATTTTAATCAGATGTCTTCTAGCACTCGTCACCATTCCCACAAAACTTCAATGATTGTATCTAAAGCAGTGATGAATTGATGGAATTTTATTATAATATGTGTGGATCAAACATGTATCCATGTTGTTGAGTCATCAGAGATAAGTATAATAAACTTAATGAGAGTGAAACTTAAATAATACCCTATTTTATAATTCCAGCCTATTCACATGTGTGGTCTTACCAATGACACCCTATTCCTTCACTATATTCATCAATTCCCCCCCCACCAATTGGATTTTAAAAATTAATAAGACCTTTTGGTAAACCATCTACCCAGTTGGAAAACTTTATTTCTAAAGGGGAGCATGTATATGGGTATATACGAACGTTTATGCCAATATAATTCGACGAGAATAGTCATGAATTCTACTAGGATATCCATATGTACCATTCAATAATGTTGAAGCATTTACCCAATCAAATTTTCAGTTAGGTTACCAATTGGGAGTTTTAACCTGGGGAAATTGTGGAATGGATTTGGGATAAACCTTCTATGTGAAATATATTTCATTTATGTTTTCCACAGAGATGAAGAAGATTAGGATGTGTAAGTCCATATTGATCTTGTAAAATTATTCCAACTATAATAAGGACCTTATTTCAGACCTATTTAGTCATAAAAAATATAGATACAGATACATTCCACCTAACACATTATGAGGTGGGAATTAGTCTCTGGGGTTTCTAAAGGATCTATAGAGAACCCATTTTGGGAAGAATACATGATGTGTTTCACCCCACATTTGGCATGGGATAACGTGGAGAGGAGTCCTCCACTAACTCAGAAGTTGATTAAGTTATCCTCAAATTCCCTCCTAATGGATAAACTATCAAGTGAGGATATCCCATTCATGAAATGGGCACACACTTCATCAAGAAAGACTATTCTGAGATAGAATACAAGATCCAAAGGCCTTCCCTATAGAGGACTCCCACAGTGAAGAGGGAGCTTCTTGGCCAAGAGTTGAGGAAGGGAGATTCAACAATGGGGGATGAGAGTTGCCTTCAGTGTTGACTGGACTATTTAGGTGTTCAATTTCCTTCCCATTTACCCAAAAAGGTAGTTACTCCGAGAAAAATAAAATAGTGGAATTATGATCACCACATTCATTAAGGAAACATCTACAGAAGTAGGGTAGTGTATCTGGTTATCGATCACTGTATTTTCCAAACATTATTTCCTTCTGGACTATAAATATATATATGGTAAAATCTCCTCCCATAATATTGATCCCCTTTGAGTTTTTAAGTGGATAGATGGGGGCTCATGTTGGTGGTTATGAATATCTATAACATCTATATTATCCCTAATTATCACATCAAAACATTTTTAGTGTATCAATAGAGAAAGTATTGTTACACTAATACATTTCTAGGTTGGGGGATTCATGAGATAGTATGCCCATTTACCAATTAGTTCATAATGTCTAGTGCCCACTGGTTGTATGGTTGATAATGGTGAGGACAAACTTTAGGTCATAGAATATATGATTGTAGGGTTCTGAAAAATCCGAAAAGGAGAATGGGAAACCCCTTAATTTGAGAAAGGATTCTACCCAATTTCTCTCAAAGAATTGGACACAAATATTGAGAATACTCAATATTGGAAAAGGACCGACCGGTCCGCGTACCGGTCCAACATTGATGGTACGCAACCGGTTCAGTGAGCCGCCCCCTCTGCAGACCAGCGTCGTTCATGAAACGGTGGTGGGAACCCCTCCCCGAGCACGAAGCAGGAAGGGCGCCAGGCCGGTCCACCGTCATGAACTGCCCCAGCCGCAAAACGCACCAAACAGCCTAGACTGCATGCGATGTCATTCTCTGAACAAAGGCGGAGCCGTGCGTGGCTGCGAAGCACCAATTTGATTCTCGAGTGAGTTGCATTCAATGCCCCTGCAAGTTTTGGATTGACCAAGTCATCTGTAAACCGGATTTTTGGTCATGGGCCTCTGCAAAAGGTTCCACATAACTACTGATATATCTCTTTCCCCCCTCTATAAAAGGACTTTGAGGGGGAGAGAAAAGGGATCGATTAGATTCAGGAGAAGGATTCAAGGATCTGGGGATCAATTGATTGGACTCCGTCGGTGGGAAGGTCTGGAGATCGACTTATGAAGGAATGATTCTAGAGGAATGAGCAAAGGATTTTGCAAACAGTGAAGTTCCAATTCGCGAACCAAAACAGGTATAAAACTGGAAAATAATTGATAAGGAACAGAAAAATGCATAAAAAATGGGTGAACCACGAACTTAAAATAAAAGAAATAGCAATCCATGGCCCCTCCGCAGATTTACTCCCTACGGACTAGGGAGTTTATTCCACTTTTTCGATATGACGCAGTGCGCAGCTCCCTCTTACACGGGCGAAGCCCTGACCGGAAAACCCCAACCAGCATTGCCCCTGGCCACCGCTACTGGCACGGACTCCACTGCGTACCAACCTGGTACGTAGGCCGAACCCGAAGCCATGTACCGCCCTAGTACGCATGATGCCTTTCAGTCCGCAGACCACTCTGGTATGCGGATGGCCTCTCCAGCCGCCTAGCACCCCCTACACAAAGGGTGCCACTCTTATGTACCCATGTGGCCCACCAACTCCTTCGGTGTTCCCATTCCCCGAGCTAGATAAAAACCTTCCAATCCAGTCTGATCCTCCACAATCCCTTCTCTAGCCTATTCAATGGCCCTGAGCCAAGGCTTCTACCATAGCCACCAGGCCCATATGATGAAACCTTCAGGTGCATCAGCATTCCACTTTGAGTTCACATACCCACAGTATGTGAGGAGAAATGGGTTTCCCCGACCCATGAGCGGATTCCTGAAGCATTCATGGGTTCACATTACCACAGTAGTGCAGGGTCCGAGCCCGGGAGTCCCCTTTGTGCCTCTCCGCTTATTGAGATCGAGGGATCCCGCTTGCATTTCCGTTGGACGAGCACCAACGGTGAGAACATCTACCCTCTTCTAGGAGTGGCTGGGCATCCCTCCTAGAGTAAGTCCCACACCATCCTCACTGGAAGACAATGGACCTTCCCCTCTCATCATGGAAGGTTCATTGTTCTTCTGCACAACTCCTACCTTCCTCCCACATCAGTGAGAAAGAGAGTCTAGTGGCCACGACCTTCTCCTCCGCTCGTCTTCTTCCTCCCCTTCCCTTGGTAGGATGAATGTGCGAGGCTTGCCAAGTCTGTTGCATTCTCTTGTTTCTCACACCGAGTATGACTCACATGGGATTAGAGATTTTTGATGGTCACAACATCCGCACAATGACAGACCTCAAAACGATCTATGTGGGTTTGATCCCTGTCTCTTAAGCAGGGTATGTAGGAAGCATCCTTGAGGTTAAATCCCAATTCGGGCCACTAACCATGTGTTGGTCCAAATCATTTAATCAAAACGAACTACAAGAATTTTGATCCATGTTTCCTAAAAAAGGTACGTAGGACGCCTCCCCGAGGTTCAATCCCATCAATAAAAAACTCTCACATGTATGCCCAAATCTCCCAGAACTGCATGGAATTTGATCCCCAAAAAACCAGGATACATAGGAAACTTCATCGAGGTGCAGGCCTGATATCTAATTTTGATACACATCTGTCAATTTTAGACCATGTCCTCAGGACCCAGAAGGACCATATCTAGTCCCAGAAAATCGCTTCCCTTGGGTCTTCTGAGCCGCTTCGGTGTATATCCCGCACCAACTTTGATCGGGCATCTCTCGCCCAGGTGTCCTTGCCACAAGAAGTTAAACTATACGGTTAGGTCCTTGTCGCACGACCTTAAAATTTGATGTGTCCTGTCAAGTGGCACTGAACTATGTGGATTCTAATTCCTCTCATGAGGATACGTAGGAAGCCCGTATCACGGGTTCGATCCAAACAATCAAGTCGTTATCTGTCCCCCTTGGATGACAATAAACTCCAGAGATCCCAGTTATGAGGCTTCAACCCAGTGCCATCTCAATGAGTCCAAACTCCTTGGAGTCATTAATCCAATGAGGGATGGTAATCCTCGGTCGTAAATGAATCTGAATCCCTGCATTCAGCTGACCATTTCCAACTAGGAGTAATCCATGGATTCTATACCTTGGGATAAACCAAATATTCTCGAACATATAAATACGTCTTAAATATATAAGAGAGTCCTGGAACAAGTAGTAATTCTTCCCAAAAGGGTGTGATGAGCCCGACTTCCCATCCTCTCAACCAATGTGAGTTCTTAAGCATCGATGGCTAAATCTCCCAGTGAATGCCTGCCTTTGGAAAGAAGATCCACAGATCATTGGATATGGAGCCATTGGGAATTTCAAAACAAAGACTGATATACCCGACCTGAGCGATTGAGCGGAACTCAGCCCTCCTTGAGATCGACTGTTGGACATGTCCATCCTCCCACGCTCGGTCGAAAAAATGATGCTTATTCATGAGGGTGACCTTTCCACCCATATAGATAAGAGTCTCCTATCTGAATGGTAATAACCTTTTTGATCTATCTGTCAGTTCCTTTGTGTTCATTCAAGGTATGATTCCCCCATTCAAGTTCTATTTGAGGAGTATCTGATGGTCGATCTCCAATCTTGGATGAACACGGAGGTGACACTGGCAGATATGAACCTCCCTCAGCATATTGTATAGATTGATTTGTGCCATTGCTATGATAATATTAGGATCTCCTCATATCCTAAAGAAATATTATCCCCATTTGTATGTGATGCTAGACAATTACCTCCATATGATGAAGAAATTATAAGGCCTTGAAAATAGTTGGATCTAAGAGGGCCAATAACCTAGGAAGAAAATTTTAATGAGGCTAGTCCCTTCCAAATAATATCATTTCTCATAGATGCACAATCTATCATGGCCGCACCAAGTGTGGTTTTGGTGAGAGAAATTGTGTCATCACTATTATACCTTATTGCATTACACTAGTGGATATCCTGGAGGGGAATTGAATGAGAAGATAAGGATTGGGGCATAATACATCATGCAGAACTACCTTTAGAAATATTCACTCATGCTACCTCCCCTCATGAATTATATTCAAATAATTAGTTGTGGAGGTCAAGGATCTCCTTCATGAAATTGATGGGATGTTTAAAATTATACTGGTTCAGTTTTTATATACTCATATGGTACATATAATTATGGTTTAATGCATGTTATAGGATATCGTGGATTAAAATGGATATCCAATTTCTAAGACAGTGGAAATGCTAAGCTTACTAATATGTTTCAAGAGACATGGTGCAATTGATCTATATTGTAATCCTTCATATTTTTATTGATGTAATGGGACACTATAGAATACTGGAAAATACTTTAAGCCCTTTAATATTATCCCCAAGGTACATCTATTGGAGAGAGATGTGTTAGTGACCATTGGAAAAATAATGAGGGATCCGCAAGTCGAATGGCTTTGTTGAGGTCAGTGATTGTCATTATTAGAGTGATTCCCACATTATCAAAACCTTTAGGGGACTTCCTTAATTCCCTTGGAATTTATACCTTTTTGAGATCCTTCCCTAGAGGGACAATAGAAATGGAACCATTGGGAATTTTCAGAGACCTCTCTCATAGAATCCTCAAGTGATTACAAAATTTCACTCTTTATTTTTTCTTGGATATTCTATTGATACATATTTATTTTTCAAAAATGTGCAAGTCCTCATCGATCCCGGTTGGATATGCATGTACCTTATCTTTAGGATGTGGGATAAATTTTAGTTTCTTCAGCCAGATTTTTTACCATTAGTCTAGACTTTTCAAGAAGCAGTGATAGATGATGTGTTGGCCTAGATAAGCATGTTACCTACTATAGATGTTTCATTTGTCATTCCATTAAATATAAAAATAAGAAAAAATTATTTTAAAGGGGAATGACGCACACATCTATTTTGGAACATAGTTATTCTTGATGGAGAATAAATTTAGTGAAGCTGAATACTTCTTTAGAAACTATACATTTTGTTCACATTATATCATATCTCTTAATATTATAAATTTTGCATGCATCACATAAAGGTGGATAGAAAATAACCACTTCTAGGAAATAACTAGAGACTTCACATAGATGATCATCACAAGAGAGTGTCACCTCTTCACTAGAGGATAGGGTAAGGGTGAAAAACATCACCAAGGATGAAACTGAGAATGGTATGTTTCTAACATTAGTAATATCCATTGGTTTTCTAATTATATAATGTTATTTTCTCCCTAAAATATATAATCTTCCCCGTTTGTTTTCATTCCATTAATTTGAATCCCATAGGTTCATGTTCAAACATATTTAGGAATTCCTCTGACTGAATTAACCAATATAGAGGCTTCATCCCTACTTACCTCATTGAGGCATGTGATCACAAACCCTTTCCAAATTAATTATTTCGAGAATATGATGTAATTAATAGGATGGGATTAAATAAATTTCAAACTTCTACATCATTTTATCAGTTGAAATAGAAATAAATATGGACGGATATATGGACCTTAGTTTTGGATACCCCTTTGGAAGGGATGAAGGATCAGATGGGTCACCTTCATTTTATTTTGACTACCCATTTTTATTAGGGTTTTTACTATACTTCTCTTTATTATCAGTTGACAGAGGTGATATATTTCATGGTAAAAATTATGTCCCTTGAATTAAGGGTAACAATAGTTGAGGCTTTCTCATTGGCAGTTAATTGTTAAGATGATGGTTTACATGAAGCTTAATAGTGTGTGAGGGAGGTAACAAATCCCGGACACATGGTTAGTTCTAGGAAAATTGAAGTTGACCATCTCAAGATTCAAAATTATTTGTATTCAAGATGAGGTACCCCAATTTTAACAAGAACATAAAATATCAAAGAAAATGTTTCTAGAGAAGAAAAGACTCGTTGATATATTGGGAAAGTCTAATCATGATTCCACTATCGAGCAGAAGGGACTACACTGGACTTTAGAGTCACAAATTGAATATACAGATCAATTACGTGAATCCATGACCTCCCTATAGGATAGTTTTTTAGTTATCAAGGAATTATTTGAGAAGATATTGTAATGGACTTGTGATTTTGAAATTTTTTATTTTATTGTGTATTCATAGGAGATACTCAGATATGTGTAGATTCCCCCTTCTATATACTATCAATGAATAGATATTCTGAACTCTATTGTTAGTTTTCTAGATTCCTTTTATTTAATATGTTCATGATTTGTCATTAATCCTATATAGCATGGATAATTAATGATACCCATCCTTTTCATAATATTAAGTAAATAATAATTTTTTGTTTTAATTGTTTAAATTCTTACAAATTATCTACACTAAATTATCTTGATTTCCTACAAAAATTTGATTATTAATTGATTTTTATGATCCATTTATCTGGATATTAACTGATTCAAAAAAATATAATCTGGGTAGAATATATTTCCTAGTAGAATAATTTCTTATCTTTCATTTAATTTAGTCGACTTAGTGACTGTGGCTTGATTTTTTCTAAGTCCATATGGTAGGAATCACACTATTTGTATCAATTTATTTCATTTTTCGCAAACATTTTCCTAATCTTAATATTGGAGAATATGCAGTGGGAACAAAGTCATATTTTTTTAGGATACCCTCTTACTAGTTTTTTAAACAATTTGTGCCTTCTTATGGTATTGAAAATAGAATCATTGTTGTGTTTTATTTTAGGGTATCCTAGATTAGATCTCTTAATGTTTTAGTTTAGGGTCTTTTATCTCAGACCTTCTATTGATATAATTCAAGATTATTCAGATCATATCTTCTGTCATTAGTAATATATAGTTTTTGGAGTCGCATTTTCCATGAATTTTAACATCATATGGTAAGGACATCTGGTATTCAGTTTAATGTCATTATACAAGAAAAAATGCATGTGGTTCAGTTTAAATTCATGCTACAAAAAGATAAAATATTATGAATTTTAAAGTCTTACTTTGAGGACTTCATTTTTGAATATGAAATATGTGAGAAATATTTTAGGGATGTCCCAAAATACTCTATGGTGATAATTTCAGACATTGTATTGTTAGGAAAAAATAGGATTTAAGATCCTTTCCTACAAGGAGTAAATGCCTATGGTTAGTAGTTCAAAGCCATTAAGAATCATAAGAAATTTAAAACATAGGTGTGTCCACCCTATAAAAGGGTAATGGATGTTTTATAGTGTTTATATTGGTGGTGGGTGGAATACAAGGGAGGTTAGTTCCACCTAGAAAGTCGTATCATGGGTTGAGTAATTCATAAGAAAAATGATTGATTTGAGGAATATAGAAAGGGGAATACATGCTGAGAATGACCCATGAAACATTTAGGTGATGGGTTGTACAATAGTGTTACCAAGGTTCATAATGATTAGAGTTACTTTTCTATAAAGATAAAACGCCAATTTTTGGTAGGTCAGGGCCCTTATGCATCAAAAACAAGGTAAAACAGAGGTGTCCTTACTTATTTTTGAGGGCCATGAAATATTTGAAAAGACTAAATATTCTAGTAGGTAACCTGAGATTTGGAGTGAAAGCTATACCGAAAGGGTTCTGCCACCATAGTGGTATTTTATCTCTTAAATTTGAAGCTCTATCCCTATTCCATGGTGTCTAAATTCATGGGGTGTGGTCCATCAAAATGACAGGGAATGGATTGTTACCCTCATACTCTACGAAAGGGTACAAAAGATAGTGATTAAAAGTTTAGGATGTGAAATCTTCTTGAATAGTCGACTAATGGGGATTATAAATCATGTTCCAAAGTGCTTGGGTCGCGAGTACGATATTAGAAAATCATACTGAGAATGGGCCTGGACACTCTAAGGTGCTGAACTCTTCCTTGATGATATCATAGATCAAAATGATCATAAAACCCTTATTACAAATTTACTCTTTCGGTTGATGACCATATGCACATACACAAGATCCATAGGCATACATGAATTGTAAAAATGGGTTTTCATACAACATGGTATCCTATTATAAGGGCCATAAAAGATTTAAGGTGATCATTAATGCTCAAATAATAAAGTGTGATTTATTGAGAGAATAATATTCAATAAGTGTTTCATCACCCTAAATGTTTAGTTGTCGCCTAGTGGACATGTTATCATAGTATTGAGATGTGGAAAACCATTACTCTAACATTTTCTTAGACCTGGGGGGGGGGGGTACAATGAGCATAACTTGGATTTTACTAGGGTGATATAGTAGGCCCTATATGGTTTATTCCATATCTATTTTCTATTAATTTTTTCATAAATTGTATAGATAAAGAGTTTAGCGAGCAGAGAAATAAATTTTTATCAGGTTTCCCTTTGATGTTTTTCAACCTAAAAAGTTTTATTACCTTTTATTAGTAGTGTAAGTCTTTGTGATCTATGATATTATAGGATAAATGTTTAAGGTCATACAACTTTGACCATAGTGATGGAAATTTATGTTCATGACACACGTGGATCTCTTATAAGGGGAATGTTACACAAGGGGAAAATTAGGATAACCAGGGTCAATAGTACTCTAACATCCTTCTAATTAAGGGATACTAATTTTGTAAAAAATTTATTTGTATCCTTATTTCAGGAGTAACGGCGTAGAACAATCATTTTAGGGATTTCCCAACACAACCTTAGATAACGAGTTCTATTTTGATTACATCATGTTGAAAAGGATCATAAAGACCTTTATATAGGCCAAAATGTATCTAGATGATAGGTTTGAGACTTTATACATATATATATAGGTCAAATAGATAGGTCTATTTTCTGTTCTTGGGGACATGAATAGTTTGTTTCAATCTAAGGAGATCAAAAAATGAATTGTGATTTAGGGTATGAGGGGCTTAAAAGATGATAGAAGCACTCCATTCAAGGGTTAGTCAGGGTAAGGATCCAATGGTCCCTTAATAAGGTCTGATGATGGGTGGTGGTATGCACCTTTTAACATCATGTATTTGGGACACGTTTTTTATTAAATATTAATGTCATGTGACCATGAAAGTTTCCTTATAGTTTTACATAATGTGTTGTGGACATGGTATCCAATGTGAAAAATTATGCAATGCACCATTGAGGACACTTTTCACTGGTCAATGAAATTCAGATGTAAATGGAAATGTTTTATCGATGAGCATGCTTATTTAAGGGTAACCATTTGTCAGATCCATTATTACTCTGACATATTGCATGTTCAAGCAATCCATTTGTGGATATGACTCATGCGTAGAAAAAATGAGCTTGCATGAATCATCCCCTTCTTGAGAAGAGGTAGATGAGACTTTTTCCATGCGATTTAATGTGTTTAGTCTAGTATATTTAATTTATAGTTCTGAATCATATACAATTAGGGGTGAATTTCTATCATTACATATGCTATGGTTGAGCCAAGGATTAGAGATCTGGGTTTCACTATGTATCATGTGATATTAGGAATCATGCCATATATTGTTCTTTTGAAAAGGATCCCTGTTCTAGTCTGATCCACACATAGGGTTTGGGGAATATATATATATATATATATATTCATGGTTGGAACCATGATTTGGATACGCATGCATTACTATATATGCTATAATGATAGGATGAAAAACACACATAATACTTAAATATGAGTATCTCTGCACATGTATGACCCACACATATAGGGGGTGTTTTTTCCACTTATGGTTGTCACTTAACCTGGTATTGGATACCCAGGTTTCACTATATATCTTGTGATGAAAGAAGTAAATACACTTTTAGTTCTTGTGCTAAGTTTCCCTATGAATGTGTGACCCACACACATGGATGGGGGAACTATATTTTGTTTTCTTTCTTGGATTGATCAATGAACTGGAGACCCAAGAATCACTACATATCCTATGATGAATGTTATCATGACACATATTGTTATTGAATGAGATTTTTTTTACACTGGTCTGAAATATATGAAGAGGGGGGAATTGTTCATGTTGATAGTTGTAGCTGGACCTAGAATTGGATACCTGAGCGTCACTATGTATTATGTGATGATAGGAATCAAGAGACATATATTTTTCAAACCAGAATCACTATACATAGGTCTGACCTATATCCAGAGGGCATAATTGTTCCTGTTGACAGTTGTAGCTGGACCAATGATTGGAGGCCTAAGAATCACTTTGTATCTTATTATGACATGAATCAAGCGACCCATAGTTATTGAACATGAAGTTATCTATGATGGTTTGACCCACACATAAAGGGGGTGTTATTCTCATTGATGGTTATTGTGGACCTATGATTGGAGACATGGGTGTCACTATATATCATGTGATTATAGGAATCAAGACACACATATTTCCTCAATATATGTATAGTGAGAGACCAACATCAATAATAGTGGTCCTCTTAGGTGAGGTCCATAGAAATTCGTTGTTTTATAACATGAAAGAAACAAAAAAAATGATGTTCAATATCATGGGTTGAGGACTCAAGGTATTCCTTTTATGTTCTTGAATCTAGGACCATGCTAACCCTATCATCCATTGATATTATTTCTTTGTTTGGGGAGGCCCTTACCAAAATTCCTAAGCTCATGTGAGGAATTATTGCTGAGAGAAATAAATAATTTTAAAGGTTCGTCATATCATTAAGAGTTGATTATGGAGAAGATAATATAAATTTGTATCATACGGTGGATGGACTATGATTTAGGATCAATACATCTCTATGCATCTCATTAAAATGGGAGTTAGGCTGAATATAGTTCTGAAAACCAATTCAATTTAGTTTCATGCAATGAGGACCTCATCCATATAGTTTTATGTCATGTGGTGAGAATGGGAGCCACCAATCCTAAAAGAAAAGGATCATTTGAGATCTATATAGTTTTATGTCAGGTGTTGAGGTTGTTTTCCATGATGTTTAACATCATACGATACAGATAAGATACAATGTTCATTTCCACATCTTATTTTGAGAACAACAGGTTTTTTATAGTATTAGTTTTTTTTATATAGACTTCTTATGTATAGTTTAATGTCATGTGGTGAGTAAAAAGGATTCTTAATAGAAGCTATATAAAGTACTTCATAATAAACCTCTCATTGGGTTTGTGTGTGCCTCCTTCCCCATCAATTATGGATAGTTAAGATGCTCAGTTATGATAGACCTTATGTATGATATAAGGACTTTATCATATGGGTTCCTAATTTGGAAGATTCATAACTAATACCATAGGTGTTCTAAGATCCAAAACCATTTATCCTTTACGTAGTGTTTGTAGGTGAATGTTTTGAATAATGGTTTGTGTGATCTGATACTGATAGACTTTAAGGTTGTAAAATATAAAAAACCTATTCTCCTCAAGCCACTTCAACTCATCCAACTACTTTTGTTATTTCTCATTTTCTATGTGTTTCCCCCAAATAGATATTTTATGTGAGTAAAGTCAGACTTACAATGAAAAAACTACCTTGGTTCTATACACCAATTAATATGCTATTTCTTGTGTATTTATACGTATGTTGGTATGAGATGCCCATAAATCATGGAAAATCTTTTTTTTAGGATTTATTGTCCTTATTCACCATATTCTAGAGTTTACGTTATAGAGTCTTATTGAAGCCCTATGTCGATTCATTTTAAAGGGAATGATATAAGGATGAGTGATTGTAATTAATGTTCTACTCAAGGTACTATTTTTAAAACTCTATAGAATTGAAGTTAATGTTGTTGTCCTTCAATATTGTGTGAGGGATTCCAACCTAGTGATGACATGGGAATTCAAGATTTGGATGATATCATTCATCCTAACATCCTTGATGGGTATTTCCCTATCCCATTTATAAAATAAGTATATAGTATTATGGATGTCCTTGAACTATTTATCCACGGATGGGGGATATGGCCCCAGCACATCTATTCTACATTTGGAGAATAGCGAGAAATATTTGGCTCTATGAAGCAATATGAGGGTTGGATGATGAATATTTCATGAATCTATCATGTATGACATCTCCTGGTGAATTCCTCATAGCACTGTACCAATATTTTATAGTAACCAATCCAATTTTTTTATAGATATAGTTCATTGACTGATGATTTCTATAGGATCCTGCGTGGACGTCTTCTATAAGGGAAGGAATTTCTCAATCTATTATTCATATGAGGAGGATTCCATTGAAGACTCACTTGTAGAGTTATTTCTAATCATTTAGACCTTACTATAGTTTAAAGTAACCATTCGATGCCGAATCTATTCCCATATAACTTAGTCTTCTTGGATAATGTAAAGACCCGTAAATTTTAAGGAATTTTTTTTCTTAATTTCTTCAAGATTTTATGACTACGTAGTTTCTAACGGCACCTGATTCTGAGGCCCGATGTGCCTGGAAACATTTTCTGAAGTTTAGCTCGGGTACGTTCAGTGAACGAGCGAGGGGGTTTTTCTATATTTTGAACCGGTGCTCAGAATCGAAATCCGAGGGCACCGATGAAACTGTAGTGGAGGTATTTGATTAAAAGAACCCTTTCCGAAGGTGCGTTTTCTTGGGAGGAGTTGTCAAAAAATTGAGGATTAAAATGTGAAGTAAACAAAATTGTGGTACAATTTTATTAACTTTAACTAATGGTTATATCCTACAAGGGGTAGTTGGTGTGGGACCCACAAGCCCCTAACTACCCATGATAGGATATTTGTGCGGTGGGGCCCACACGAGCCCCACCCCTTCACATTCCTTTAACTCCCTAACTCCCCCTTTATGTGAGTAACTCCTACCTCACAACCTCTTTAAGCTTGCCAACTTAACACCCCATTTAATTAGATAACTCAAGCCTAATCAATGAAGTGAGTTATGTGTTTGAATTTTAAAATTGAAATGCATGGATTGAAGTAAAAAAATAAGATAAGTCTTATTTTATTTTGGGGGTTAGTTGTTGTGTGAATATATTTGGAGAGATAGCTTTAAACTCTTAAAGAACTTCATCTTCTTCATTGAATAACATGAAGAACGCCGACTCCATCCTCAACATCATTCTTCTCGATGTTAACAAAGTGACGCCGCCTTTCCGCAGCAACATCAATGAAAGAATCTCCATCCTTCATCAAGGGATAAACCTTCTTGAATTAAGGCAGGATGTGTTTTGAATTGAGAAATATTGGTTTCCCTTCCATTTTGATGTTTCTCTCTGAAGCTTTTGCTATAAAACTAATATGGAAGGAACCATACCAAACTAATGCGGTCCGATTCCTCAACAATTCTTATTGTATAGTGTCTTCCAACCATTTTTGAGCGGTAAATCAAGGCATGTTTTCAGAGCTGATCGGAGGCCCGAAAACATCGGAAATAACCTCAGAACATCAGGACGACTTAGGGATGAGAGTTTTGTAGCAAACAGATCATCGGAACAAAGGACTGATGCCTCGGGGGGCGTGCTGGCCAGATGCATCATTTTTGGAAAATTCTAGAATACCCGGCATGTGCTTCCAAGGAACACGCCGTGTAGTACAAGCATTAAGCAGAAGAAGTAACGGACATCAGAAGAAGTGACACACAGTGTGTGACACTGGTCACACGGTGTGTACTTTCTACTCAGTTTGACAGAGGATACTTCAATGGACATGGCGTGTATTCGAGGGAAATACAAGGACATAGACAAAAATACACGACCACGAGGCACGATGTGTATTACCTTCATTGAAAGGAAGAAGCTGCTTCGCGAGGCCCGACGTGTAATCTGGGAGATATACGGACACGGGAAGAACCACACGGCCACGAGGCATGGCGTGTACTACCACCACCATGGCAGAAGAAGCTTCACGAGGATCAGCGTGTAATTCGGGAGATACACGGACACAGGGAGAACCACACGGCCACGAGGCATGGCGTGTACTTCCTTCACCATGGAAGAAGCAGCTTAGGGATGACTTGGCATGTATTCTGGGAATACACGGACACAGGTTAGAGTATACAAGCTTGTACTGCACCACACGGCCAGGCATGGTCAGTGTACATGGAGCCGACCCCAGAAGTTTGGACATGGCGTGTAACCGTACCACACGCCATGTATTTACTTCTTTTTACATGAAAAGCCCTTCGACACGGGTTGTGGTACATGGAAAGTACCCGGGGACTGAAGACACAGCTTGTAACCATATCAAATGCCATGTACTTACTTTTTTTACATGACCATCCCCATGACACGGGCTGTATCACACGGGCAGTACCTGGTGTCTGATAAAACGATGTATATCGCTAACCTAAATGTCGTTTCCTTTAAGAAAATGGATTGGTTGAATTTTTTTCCGTGACTTGGGCACATTTTTCTTAGTTTTCACCTATAAAGTGGGACGGAACTTTAAGATACATTAAATCAAGTCTTCGTGATGGTTGATGTATCCACCCCTTTTTGACTTGAGGAGCAGACCCTCCTGGAATCGAGTGTACTGTGTGCGGTAAGCCTAGAGTTGGCTGTGACTGTGACAATGATGGTGACTGTACATGGATCCTACGTGGGTTCGGTAGTGAGGAAAACTATACTTGGATCCTCCATGGGTTTTGCAGGGATGATGACTTTACATGGATCCTACGTGGGTTTGACAATGATGGTTACTATACTAGGATCCTACATGGGTTCGGCAGCGACAAATTCTGTACTTGGATCCTACATGGGTTCAATAGGGGAGATGATTCAGAGGCTATATCTATCATCTCCACCCCTCTTTGTGTGTAATAAACTTGTGTGAGTTCATTCTTTACTTTCAATCATTATCTTCGATATGATTGACTTGTTATCCTGTGTAGATTTGGTTGTGCTTTCCTGTGTGGATTGGGTTGTACTTTCCTGTGTGGACTGGGTTGAACATGGGCTCGTGAGTTAGAGCAGAACTAGAATTGATGACTTAGGTATATGTATGGGCATATACCTCAGTAGAGTTGGTTGATACTTTGTGATTTTATCTTTCATTTGTGGTTTATCCTTTGTGGATTCTGGGAGACCTTCGGGGGTATCAGGGTCCCTACTGAGTATCATATACTCACCCATGCACAGGCTATGCCCGCACTACGTTGTGTTGGATGCAGACGATGGAAAGCACTGATCGAGGTGGAGGCTTGTGCAGCAGGACGGTACGAGGAGGTGGATCACTGGACAGGACGTACACGGAGCAGACGACAGGACCTAAAGAGCTGAGGAGACTATCTGTACCCACCCTTTAGGTGGGAATTATAGAGTATGGCTCAGAGTTGCTGGTTTACTTTTATGATACTGTACTTTCTTTTCAGTAGTACTTTAATTTTAGTTGGGTTTTTATTCTAACCCATTTACTTTCCAGCACTTACTTTTTTACTGAGTTTACTTAGTGTTTACTTCAGCTTGCATACTATGTGGTGTTTGTTTTCTTATATAAAGGAAATTCCTTCCCTTTTATTGACAATTACCACTTTGGTGTTAGTCACCAGCCCCTGGCCTATGGAAGGCGTGCTTGTGGTAGTCACAACACGGGCCTTGAGGACGGGTCATAACAAATTGGTATCAGAGGAGTCGGTTCTACAACATAACTTAGGACTATGATAATTTCTTCTATGTGTAGAAATAGTGTTTAGGGTGTTGAGTGTGGTTATCAGTCCAGGGAGTCCAGTGTTGGTGCGGCGGCCGACGTATCCATACACCAGGACCCTGACTTATGAATTCCGACTCAATTCATGAAAACATTGATTGTATGTGTGTTTCAAAATTTTTCTTTATGATTACTTTTTTTCAGCTCACCAGGTATATTGTATTAACCATGGCGCACATGTTTCTTTCAGGATGGCCCAACAACGGCAGCCAGCTAGGGTTCCGAGTACTGTACGAGATGACAGCCCATCGAGTGATGAAGCCTCGGTGCAGGGCCCTATTACAGCAGCCCAGTACTCGGTGAGGTTTACCGATCTCTCGCACTACCCCACAGACATGGTACGAGACCCATTCTTCTGGGCTCAGACCTTCGAGCAGGGAATGAGGCATGATATCATGGAATCAATGATCTCCCTCAGTATTCTGACACAGGCTGGAGTACTAGAGCAATCCCTTCTTGTGGAGATCTTTCTTGCTGAGCCTACACCAGTAGGGAGACCTACCGCAGGGCGGCACGTTGCGGAGTTTTCTGCAGCTAGCAGTCGACAGATGTCACATGGGTCCAAGCAGTCCAGACCATCAGGTGTATGACCTCAGGAAACTGGTTCAGATGTGTGGGGAACACGCAGTAGAGCCAGTCATTCGAGAGGCATACAGTGCTATGCATGCGGAGGGCAGGGCCACATGGCTCGTGACTACCCGACCTGCCATGCAGAGGAGCAGTAGACAGTTGAGGGACCACCCAGGTAGAGGTAGACGTTCAACCATGGTGGTCTGCAGGGAATAGGAAGACGAGGAAGACGAGCTAGCTGAGCAGCAGGTGGTGGGAGATGCTTTGAGTCTCTACCACCACCAGCACCAGGAGGTCCACCCCAACCATAGGGAGCTGGCGGACAGAGACCATATTATCTTCAGACAGTGGAGGCCTACAACCACAGCGCACCTGAGATGATTTGAGGTACTATCTAGGTTAACTCCACCCTTGTTTTTGTTCTTATAGACACTGGAGTGAGTCATTATTTCATTTCTGCTGACCTTTTTCGGAGCTCGAAGATTCCGACGGAGCCGTTGGTTCAATCCTTACGGCTAGAGACTCTTACAAAAGCAGACTCAACATTTACACACCGGTGCCTATAGTGTGAGGTTACTCTAGGAGGTGAGATCTTCAGCTGGGATCTTCTTGTAGTGGCGTCAAGGACTTACGACGTCATCTTGGGAATGGATTGGTTATCTACGGTCCATGCTCAGATCAACTATATTAGTTGCAAGGTGTGATGTTTTTGCACTGATGGGAGCAGGTTCACCTTCACCAGCAATAAGGGAGCCTTTAAAGGGCAGGATAGACTCACCCGGAGGAGAGTATAGCTGATTACTCATCAGTTGGATAGTCTTATCCTAGGAGCAGTTGACATGCGGAGTCCATGTTTTTCTGTTGTGGTGGATCAGTGTGTATACGTTTTTCTTGAAGGCGTTTCAGGACTACCTCCTCACAGAGAGGTAGACTTCTATATTGGCCTGTACTTGGTGACAACCCTGATATCTACTCCAGCATATCGGATGGCTCCCGTTGAGCTTCAAGAGCTACGGGTACAGTTGGAGGACTTACAGGGCAAAGAATATATCTGACCCAGTGTTTCACCCTAGGCATCCCCGATTTTGTTCGCCAAGAAAGAGGATGGGAGCTTGCGACAGTGTGTCGACTACCGTTGCCTGAACCAAGAGACCGCGAAGAAGAAGTATCCACTTTCGAGGATAGATGACCTCTTCAATCTGGTCAAGGGAGCACACTGGTTCTCGAAGATAGACCTCAGGTTAGGCTATCATCAACTCAGAGTTCAAGATGAGGATGTGCTGAAGACAACCTTCATGTGTCGGTATGGCCACTATGAGTTCTTGGTTATTCCTTTCGGTGTAACCAATGCTCCAGCAGTGTTCATGAGTCTCATGAACAGGATCTTCGAGCCTTACCTCGATCGATTTGTCATAGTATTCATCGATGACATATTAATTTACTCGACTACTGAGGAGGAGCACGCCTAACACTTGCAGGTTGTAACAGAAACTCTCCAAGAGCACTGGATTTATAGTAAGATCTCGAAGTGTCTGTTCTGGATTAGAGAGGTCCAGTTATTGGGACACGTCATCTCTGAGGTGGGAGTTGCGGTGTGCCCTATGAAGATCGAGGTGGTTCTATCTTGGGATCCATCCAGGAGCGTGACGGAGGTGCGGAGTTTCCCAGGTTTGGCTGGGTACTATAAGAGATTTGTGCCAGACTTCTCTAGAGATGCAGCACCACTCTCAGATTTGACGAAGAAGGGGAACACTTCATGTCGTTGGATAGATTTCATCAGAGCTTCCAGGAGATGAGACAGAGATAGACCAATGCACCTATCTTGAGGCTACCAGAGGAGGGCGTAGGGTATGTAGTTTACTATGATGCATCAAGGACCAGACTCGGGTGTGTCTCAATGTAGGAGAGGGCAGTGATCGCTTATGGATCATGATAGTTGAGGTAGAACGATCAGAACTACGCGACCCATGACCTAGATTTAGTAGTAGTGGTCTTCGCCTTGAAGATGTGGTTACACTATCTGATGGGTGAGCGCTTTATAGTCTACTCTGACCACCAGAGTCTCAGGTAAATCTTTTCGTAGAAGGACCTGAACCTGAGACAACGATGATGGCTCGAGTTCCTTCAGGACAATGACTTTGAGATAGTCTATATTTCTGGGAAGGGGAACGTAGTAGCTGATGCTCTCAGTAGGAGTTCAGGCATCCAGCTACATGGAGAGGTTACAGAGAAGCTAGCCGTGTTGTAGATATCCTTCATGGATAGAGACGGGCAGCCTTTCTACAGTCACTCAAAGTCACTCCACCAATCCTTCAGTGGGTCAGAGAGGCACAGCGTGGGGACATTGACTGTGAGATGCGACGCGCACAGATATCCTCAAAATAGACACCTGATGGATTCTCGGTAGGAAGAGAGCACGTTGTCCTTTTCAGAGGACGTACCATGGTACCAGTTTCATTATAGGAGGAGGTAAAAAGAGAGTTTAAAATTTCCCCTCTAGCAGTACATCCTGGGGTTTCAAATATGTACCAGGACCTCAGACAACAACAATGGTGGCTGGGTATGAAGAAGGTTGTGGCAGAGTTCGTTTCATGATGCCTCACCTGCCAGCATGTGAAGGCAGAGCACCAGGTACCAACAGGATTGGAACAGCCCTTAGAGGTCCCAAAGTGGAAGTGGGACGGGATATCTATCGATTTCGTTACTGGGCTTCCACGTACTTCAAGAGGACACGGCTCCATTTGGGTGATTGTGGACCGAATCACCAAGTCGGCCAACTTTCTACCTATAAGAGAGCAGGGCTCAATGGAGAGCTTAGCATGACTCTACATTCAGGAGATCGTACGACTTCATGGTGTGCCATCGACTATCGTCTCTGATCGAGATTCTCTCTTTACTTCCTGGCATTGGAAGGGGTTGTAGGAGGCATTTGGGACGCAGCTACGCCTAAGCACCGCCTTTCACCCTCAGACGGATGGCCAGATGGAGAGGACCATTCAGACACTCGAGGATATGCTCTGTGCATATGTCCTTGACTTTGGTCACAGCTGGGAGGATAACCTACCCTTGGTGGAGTTTGTGTACAACAACAGCTACCACTCCACCATCGAGATGGAACCATATGAGGCATTGTACCACCGACCTTGCAGATCACCTCTGTAGCATACCGACCCTGGGGAGTCAGCACTCGTAGGACCAGAGAAGGTCCAGGCCACGACGTTGAAGGTACAGGTCATCCAGGATCGGATGACTACTACTCATAGCTGACATAAGTCCAATGATGATAGGAGGTAGAGACCACTAGAGTTTGAGGATGGTGACGATGTTTTCTTAAGGGTCTCAGCTCTTCGTGGATTACGGAGATTTGGCCGGGGCGGCAAGTTATCTCCACACTTCATCGGACCATTCCAGGTTCTCAGCAAGATAGGAGAGGTGGCTTATCGCCTGGCTCTTCCACCTCAGTTGCACTGGGTGCATGAAGTCTTCCACGTATCTCAGCTGAGGAGATACATGCATGACCCGACACATATCATTGATCATGGGGAGCTGAACATCGATGATGATGAGATTTTTTCGGACGTTCTGGTGAAGATCGAGGATCGAAAGGAGTGGGTCCTACGTAGACGTTCAATTCCTCTAGTTCACATTAGGTGGCAGCACGGGAACCTACAGGAGAGCACATGGGAGCGGGAGTCTCAAATGTGTGCTCAATACCCTCATTTGTTTCCCTTGTATTGTGATGTATCTTTACAAGGATGTAAAGACCTGAGGTGGGAGTAATTTAAAGACCTGTAAATTTCAAGGGAATTTTTTTCTTAATTTCTTCGGGATTTTAAAAGTACGCAGTTTCTGAAAGCACTTGATTCGGAGGCCCGGTGTTCCCGGAATCATTTTTAGAAGTTTAGCTCGGGTACTTTCAGTGAAAGAGTGAGTGGGTTTTTCAATATTTTGAACCAGTGCTTGTTGAGCAATGTATTGTTTTCAAACAATTCAAAATAATGTTTTTTTAAAGGGGGAGATTATTTTAAATAATACTCTGTCTCTTTATGATGATTTTGATGCTCACAAATACCCTTAATTATTTACTAATTATTTCGTTGAGTATTTTGCAGGAATTTATTTTATTTATTTATTTCATATAACGAGATTTCATACTTTATTTATTCTGAGATCAATTTTAGCGCGTTCTGGAATCACTGTAGCGCGAGATCAATTTTAGCGCGTTCTGGAAGCACTGTAGCGCAAGATCAGTTTTAGCGCGTACTGGAATCACTGTTCATACCCTACGTTGATGAACGTAACGTATGGATGAAAAGTTTACTTTTTATGTTAAAAGAAACGTATGGTTAAGGAACCTTACGTTATTTTGAAACGTATGGTTAATGAACCTTACGTTGTTGAAAAGTATGGAAGAAGAACATTACGTTTGGAAGGAACCTTACGTTTTTGTTGTTGGACAAGTATGGAAGAGAAACCGTACGTTAGTTTTCAGTGTTGAGTTTGTTTCTCAAAAGTATGGATCATCAACCTTACTTTTATAATCAACCGTACGTTCTTTGGAGAGTTGAAGCAAGACAAAGTATGGATGATCAACCCTACGTTTGAATGCTGAAGAGAAAGTATGTATGTTCAACCTTACGTTCTGAACCTTACGTTTGTGAACCTTACGTTTGTGAACCTTACGTTTGTGAACCCTACGTTTGGAGCCACGTCATCAACCCTACGTTTGGCGTCGGGATATTTTTGACAGACGATATTTCCTTTTGCATTGGTCAAACAGGCGGATTATTAAGCGGATTTCGAGCCGATTCTTAAGTACGACTTTGAATGAATCAAAGACGATTTTCAACGGATTAATGATTGATTTAAACGGAGCTTTTTATGCCGATTCTTCAGGGGAGTTACAACGGCTCTGTTATTTCATTTTTTTTTAATATCGCGAATCTAAAGGAGATTTTCATGGATCTATTTATGCGAAAGATTTTCTCAGATTTGAATATATATGTTCTATCTTGGAAACTTCGGATATATATATACACAGGAAAGTGTATGAAATATATAGATTGATCTTTTAACGAGCAAGAAACAGAGACTGTGTGAAGGCGTTCTTTTCTGGTGTTCGAGAAGAAGTGTAAAACCTTTATTACCGAAGGAAGATCTTGATAGCAGATTCACGTGTTCTACATCGACTATCTGTTGTGAATATACTGCTGCTGAAGTTGTGAAGTTTCTTGTAATATCTATTGCAACTGGATCGACTCAGAACTGTTTTGATTACAGATCTTTATTTTCTGAAGACGACGATCTATCTACTGTCAGTTGCATTCTGTTGGAATTGTGAAGAACAACTGGAGAAGTGTTTTCTTTATCGAAACCCTTTTTATTTTTGAGTGATCAGCTTCTCGTTCTAAGCTGTGTGGGTTCGTGTTTGAACCAGGAAGGCTGTGTTTGCCTGAAACTTGTAAAGGTGTCAACTGCCTGTACTCAGTTGTGAACAGGTCTTTGGAAACGAGGACCAGATAGTGAAAATCGCCAAGCTCGTGGATTTGAGCGTTGGTGGAGTGGACTAGGGGCCTTCTGTTCCCCGAACCACTATACATCCGTGTGTTCATGCTTTTACTTTTTTCTGCTGCATATTTAATCGTGCTAAATCATAGTGGACAGAATTTGTCTAAATTGAAGAGATTGTAATAATTTTGAAAAAACACAATTCACCCCCCCTCTTGTGTGTAATCCGTAGATTCAGATCCAACAATTGGTATCAGAGGAGGAGCTTCTTATTTTTAAAGTCTTATCAAGCTAGAAGTATTTAAAGATTATACATAGTGTATCATGGCTGATACGAGAGAGGGAATGTCAATGGTCAGAGCACCTTACTTTAATGGAGATAATTATGGCTGCTGAAAATCACGTATGATTATTTATCTGAAAAATCGTGGTTACAAAGTCTATTCAAAGATTCCGACTCCCTATGAAATTCCTGAAAATCCTGATACATGGAGTGCTGCTACAGAGGCTGAGTATGACATGAATTCAAAAGCTATGAATGCAATCATCTGTGGTCTAGGACCGGATGAATTTAACAGAGTATCTCAATGCCCGACTGCATATGAAATGTGGCAAACAATAGCTGTTGCTTATGAAGGAACAGATAATGTAAGACAGATGAGATATGCAACTGCTAAATTAAAATTCGATACTTTCAGAATGATTGAAGGAGAGAGCATCACTCAAATGAATAGAAGATTGAAAGAAATTGTCAATAATATAACAGCTCTAGGAGAACCAATCAAGCAGGCTGATCAAGCGTTAAAGGTATTGAGAGTACTTCCTACTCGATGGAATGGAATCTCTGCAGCAATCAGACAATCAACTTCTGTTAAAGATCTAACTGTGAGAGAGCTGATTGGTACATTGATGATGTATGAGGCTGAAATGCAAGATGAGGTAAATGAGCATAAAGTCTACATAAAAAGGGAAAATACTGCTTTGAAAGTGACTTCTCAACAAAAGGATAGAAAGATGAAGAACAGAGAAGTAAGTGCTAAATCAGAAAGCTCTGATTCTTCAAATTCGGATGAAGAACTGGCTCAGCTAGCCAGAAAATTCATAAAGTTCTACAGTAAGAAGAAAGACTTCAAGAAATCCTTCAAGAAGGATAGCAAGGAAGTGAGATGTTATGAATGCAAAACGATGGGACATATCAGACTGGATTGCCCAAAATTGAAAGATGCAAAGAAGAAGAAATTCTTCAAAACAGATGATTATGAGCAGAAAGACAAGAAAGCTATGAAAGCTACTTGGAGTGTTTCTGAAGACTCAAGTAATTATTCTGAATCAAGCTCAGAGAAGGAGGAAGCCAATTTAAAAGAAAATATGTGTTTCATGGCTGAAACTGATGAGGTACACTCATACTACTCCTCTGACTCAAATAATGAATCAAACTCTGAAACAAGCTTCTCAAATAAAAAACTTGCAGCTTACTGCAATATGCTTGAAGAAAGGTATGACTCATTATTTAAAAATTATAAATCTATAAAGAACTTGCATAAAGCTATTTCAGATGAGAGAAATACTTTGCTAAAACAACATAAGGAATTAATTGACAAATACAACTCTGCTGACTCAAATAAAATTAATTTTGAATCAAAAATAAAAACTCTACAGGATGAAGTAGAATATTATAAAAAGGCTGCATTAGTTTTTACAAAAGGAGAAAACGCCTTAAATGAGATACTTGGAAAAACTGTAATTAAAAAGGAAAGGTTTGGAATTGGAAGTAAAGGAGAAAAACCTAAGTTATACAAAAATTATTTTGTTCCTAGCACTAAACAGGTTATTTGTAACTTCTGTGGAACAAAAGGTCATATAGCTAAAAACTGTTTTCTAAAACAACCTCAAATATGTGGAATTAAGAAAGCTTATATTTCCAATGAACTATATGATTCAATCAATTTTAAGAAAACAAAGAAAATCTTGATACCCAGATCACTGCATGCTAACACTCCTGGACCCAACAAAATATGGGTACCAAAGCAATTTGTTTGAATGTCTTTGCAGGTAGCAGGTCACCAAAGAAAGAAAGAAATATGGTATATGGACAGTGGCTTCTCAAGACACATGAGTGGAACTTCAGCTAATTTCTCTTCTCTTACTCGAAAGGAAGGAGGAATTGTCACCTTTGGTGACAATGCCAAAGGAAATATTATTGGTATTGGAACAGTTGGAGATCCAGAGACAGTCTCAATAAACAAAGTACATTATGTACAAGGGTTAAAACACAATCTGATAAGTATCTCTCAACTCTGTGATGATGGATATACTGTTGATTTTACTAACAATAGTTGTACTGTTTCTAAAGATAAACTGTTTAAGTTTAGAGCACCCAGAACTGATAATGTTTATACTTTGGATTTGTATTCCTTGTGTAAACAACAAGTAAACTGCTTAACTGCTAATATAAGTGAATCCTGGATCTGGCATAGAAGACTTGGTCATTGCAATATATATGATTTACATAAATTATCTAAGAAACATCTAGTTTCTGATTTGCCTAGTCTCAAATTTGAAAATGACAGATTCTGTGATGCATGTCAGCTTGGCAAGCAACAAAAATCATCATTCAAATCTGTTAATAAAGTTGCTACAACTAAACCTCTAGAACATATCCATATGGATTTGTTTGGACCTTCTCGAGTAGCAAGTTTAGCTGGTAAATTATATGTTTATGTATTAGTTGATGATTATTCTAGATTTACTTGGATTTTCTTTTTGAAATTTAAAAGTGAAGCTTTTAGTTTATTTGAAGGTTTTTGTAAATCTATTCAAAATGAAAAAGGTTTTAATATAATCTCATTGAGAAGTGATCATGGTGGAGAATTTGAGAACCAGGAATTTAATTCCTTTTGCTCAAATATGGGTATTAAACACACCTTCTCTGCTCCAAGAACACCTCAACAGAATGGGATTGTAGAAAGAAGAAATAGAACTATTCAAGAAATGGCTAGAACTATGTTAAATGAATATAGCCTACCTATATATTTCTGGGCAGAAGCTGTTAATACAGCTTGTTATATAATGAATAGAATTTTAATAAGACCTATTTTGAAAAAGACACCCTATGAACTATGGAATAACAGAAAACCTAAAGTAAATTACTTTAAAGTTTTTGGATGCAAGGTTTACATCTTGAATACCAAAGATAATCTTGGTAAATTTGATCCAAAATCTGATAAAGGTATTTTCTTAGGATATTCTGCAACCTCCAAAGCTTATAGAGTCTATAATAAAAAGTCAAGGATTGTTGAAGAATCAGTTCATGTGAAATTTGATGAATCTGATCCTTTTGAGAAAAGGATAGAACAAATAGATGAACCTGATTCTAACGAAAACATGAGACTTGAGAATTTAAAGAATGATTTTGAAAATGATATAAAAGAAATTCAGTCCTGTTCAGAAGAACATGACCCTGAAGAACCTTTGAATGTAATGCCTAGAAATTCTAGAACCTTAAAGAATCACCCTTTAGAATCTGTGACAGGTGACTTAGAGACTGGTATTCAAACTAGAAGAAACCTTGGAAACATAGTTGAATTCTCTGCTTTCCTATCCCAACAAGAACCTAAGACCATAGAAGAAGCCTTAGATGATGAGAGCTGGGTAATAGCAATGCAGGATGAATTGAACCAGTTCAAGAGAAATAAGGTTTGGGAATTAGTTGAAAGACTACATGATTATCCAGTAATAGGAACTAAATGGGTCTTTAGGAATAAACAAGATGATCAAGGGATAATAACTAGAAATAAAGCAAGATTAGTAGCTAAAGGATATAATCATGAAGAAGGAATAGATTATGATGAGACCTTTTCACCTGTAGCCTGGTTAGAAGCCATTAGAATCCTTTTAGCCTATGCATCTTATATGAATTTTATATTATTTCAGATGGATGTTAAATCTGCCTTTTTAAATGGTTATTTAATGGAGGAAGTTTTGTTGAGCAACCTCCTGGTTTTGAAAATTCTCAAAAACCAGATTCTGTTTTCAAACTTACTAATGCTCTTTATGGCCTTAAACAAGCACCTAGAGCTTGGTATGAAAGACTAAGTTCTTTTCTTTTGAAAAATGATTTTACTGTTGGACTGGAAGATCCAACACTCTTTAAGAAAACTGTGAAAAATAATGTTTTGTTAGTTCAAATTTATGTTGATGATGTAATTTTTGGATCAACCAATAAAATTATTTGTCATGAATTTTCAGAATTAATGCAAAAAGAATTTGAAATGAGTATGATGGGAGAATTAAATTTCTTTTTGGGTCTTCAAATATTTCAAAAAGATTTTGGAAATGTTTTAAATCAATGAAAATACATTACTGATTTACTTAAGAAATTTGGACTTGAAAACAGCAAGCCATTTACAACTCCTATGTGTACTAATATAAAACTTGATTTGGATGAAACTGGAAAATCAGTGGACAACAAGTTATATAGAGGTATGATTGGTAGTTTGTTATATCTTACTGCTAGTAGACCAGATATAATGTATTCAGTATGTCTTTGTGCTCGATTTCAATCAAATCCCAAAGAATCCCATTTAACTGCTGTTAAAAGAATTTTTAGATATTTAAAAGGTACTACTTATCAATCTCTGCTTTATCCAAAAACCCCTGATTTTAATTTAATTTCATATTCAGATGCTGACTTTGGAAGCTGTAGATTAGATAGTAAGAGTACTTCAGGAACATGTCACTTTTTAGGGAAGTCTTTAGTATCATGGTCTAGTAAGAAACAACACTCAGTTGCCCTGTCAACAGCCGAGGCAGAATATGTGTCTGCAGGTAGTTGCTGTGCACAGGTGTTGTGGATGAAAAACACTCTTATGGACTTTGGATTAAATTTCAATAATACACCTATTTTATGTGATAATACTAGTGCAATTAATATTTCAAAAAATCCTATTAGTCATTCTAGAACTATGCACATTGATATAAGACATCACTTTTTAAGAGATCATGTGTTTAAAAAGGATATATTTTTAGAATTTGTAAATACAGAAAATCAATTAGCAGATATTTTTACTAAACCACTTCCCACGGTATGGTTTGAATTTATTAAGGGGGAGTTAGGTTTATTTAATTTTAAATAGTTTTTTTTTAAATCCTATTCTGTTTTCGAATTCTGCTTAATTTCTGTTTCCCGCTATAAGTAATTTTATTTTGTTTTAAATAAAAGTAATGATTAGTGATTACACGGGAATCAAGGCTGTCAGAACCGTTTCACCTTCTAAACTGCTTCACCTTTTTCGGAAACCCTTTCGAAAACCTAAAACCGCACATCTGCTCCAAATTCCTTTTCTGAATCTTCAAACCCTAAACTTACGAACCTTCTGAAATCGTTGTTGGAATGGCAAAGACTAAGCGTCCAGATGAAGCTGAGAGCAGTGCTGCAAAGAAACCTAATGTAGTTAGTCCGAAAATACTGCAAGGTAAAGTCATAGATTTAGAGTGGCTGTTTGAAACTAATTTACTGTTGAAGCAAGCGTTGTCGTTTCAAAACCTTGACCAAGCTTTTAATAGTGAAAATTCTGAGTTTCTATATGAGGCAGAAATGAGACATTTCTTTAGAACTGTTCAGTTTAGCCTTGGAGATACAGAGGATAGTTTATTGGCTCAAATAGAGGATAAGGACTTTTCAATATCATCTGTAGAGATAAGTCAAATTCTTAACTGCCCTCATGAAGGAGTTTTTCATTTCGATTTACGGAATATTGGAGATTCTGTACATAAGTCTGAAGACATTATGTCTTTTCTGTTTGGAACCAGAGTGATAAAGAAGATGTTTATTAAGGATTTGGAGCCCGATCAGAAAATTTTGGTAAAATTTGTTCAGACTGGTTTAGCACCATGAATGGCTGAGATGGAGAAAATCCTATACCCTGACATGTACATAATGTATCTTCTGATGTGTGATATTAAGTTTAATTTTCCTCGGTTTATGATAAGATATCTGAGTTACTGCTGTCAGGATGAAGCAAGAATGACCTTTTTCCCTTATGGAAGGTTCATTTCTTTGTTTTTGTTTAAAAGAGGAATGATCAGATTGGTAGATGCTGGGGTGAAATGTCACCACAGTAATGTTTTTAATGCTGGAACTTTGAGGAAAGTAGGATACTTCTGGAGCACAATTAAAGGAAAACTCTTACCTGTTGGAGCTGAGGAAAACTCGGAGAGTGCTCAGGATCAACCGGCTAAGTCCAAGGAGGGACAAGCAGAATCAAGAGTTAGTACAGTGGCAAGGAGAATTCGTTTTGAGATGGAGGAAGTTGAGGAAGAGAGAAGTCAAGAAGGACTTCAATCTAGAAGGAAGAGGTCAATTGATGAAGAAATTATCTATCCTGCCTTGAAATCCTCTGAACCATTATTTTCTTATTCATTTGTGAGAGAAGCTGTTGTGGAGCAGACTGCACCGATAGAGGAACCAGCAGCTCAAACAGAAACTCAAAAAGAACCTCAATCTGCTGCTGTGGCTGTTGAAAAAGTAATTCAACCAGAACAACTTATGGAGGCAGTGCCTGGTGAAGAAGTGGCCCGACCTCAAGATTTACATGAAAATATTGTTTTTGACCAATCAGTAGAAGTCAGAGAGACTACTGTTCGTGATGAACATACTTCTGAAGCTAATACAGAGGTACTTCAGGAAGAGTTTTCAGTGGAAGAGTTTCAGGCTTCAAAAGATAGTTCAGTGGATCAACCTTGTCAGGACAAGGACAAAGAACAGTCAGATGCAGATTCCTTACCACTTGCCCTGCTTCATCAACCTAATTCTGGACATGAGAATCGAGCACAGGGTGCCCCTGATTCGAGAAAAGAAGAAGTTGTTGAGTTGTACAAGCGTATCTCTCAGTTAGAATCTGAGAATGTTAGTCTCAGAAATTCTCTGAACTTAGAGCAGTTGAAGTTTCAGAAGCTGAAAGAATGTACTGTTTCAAGACAGGAAGTAGATTTGTTTAAGACTGATATGCTACATGCTGTTGATCAGTTAAAATCAGAGATGGTAAAGAAAGATGATTTGTCTGAGTTGAAGATTTACATGGAGAATAAATTTGAGTCTGTTGCAAACAGTGCTGTGAGTGGATCAGGCTCTTCACCTGATTTGATTCGGAAATTTCAAGCAATTACTGCAGCAATGAGCAATATGAGTGACAGATTACACGATCTTCAGTGTAATAGTGCCCCTTTGTCAGTTTTTCTAGATAATCAGAGATTTTTAGTGGATTAGTTGACATCTGGAGAGCAACCGATTAGGATTCTTTTGAATCAGTTATCAGAAAAACTGGCTCTTTTTGTTGAAAAAGAAGAAAGAATGCATGAGTTTTTCAGAGTTAATTTGATTGAAGATATTCATATGACTCAAGAGAACAGAGATCTTATCATCAAGTTAGGATATGGGATGATGAAGAGGCTCAGAGAATAGTTTACAGAGATAAAGACCGCGATTCAAAAGAGATAGACACCTTTTTCCCTGTCTTATCTATGAACCTTGATTCCTCTGTATATCACAATCGTTTATATATAACAGCTTGTGAATGAAAATTCTTTTCTTACTTTTTTGTTTTTTGTTTTGTTGTTTATTGATTTATGATTGAGTTATCCAGTATAACAAATTCACTTATTCATACACAGTTAATTATAGCATTTACTTATAGTTCAGTGCAATATTGAATGTGTTCAAATCCGTAATTTTTCATTCTTTTTGATATCACAAAAAGGGGGATAATTTGGATAAACACAACATTTAAATTCATTTGTTTCCTATGAAGAAATTTGGATATATGGGAGAATTTGGATATATACGACATTTATCTTTTATCTATTTTTAGCTGAAAATTTATTTTTATGGGGGAGAAATTTTATTATAGTTAAATATTGTTTTAATCCTTTCAAAATTCTAAAATTTTATAAAACTAATTTTTCAATAAAGATTGCAATTAAATTAGTTCAATTATTTTATGGGTTTTGTGATCATCAAAAAGGGGGAGATTGTTGAGCAATGTATTGTTTTCAAACAATTCAAAATAATGTTTTTTTAAAGGGGGAGATTATTTTAAATAATACTCTGTCTCTTTATGATGATTTTGATGCTCACAAATACCCTTAATTATTTACTAATTATTTCGTTGAGTATTTTGCAGGAATTTATTTTATTTATTTATTTCATATAACGAGATTTCATACTTCATTTATTCCGAGATCAATTTTAGAGCGTTCTGGAATCACTGTAGCGCGAGATCAATTTTAGCGCGTTCTGGAATCACTGTAGCGCGAGATCAGTTTTAGCGCGTACTGGAATCACTGTTCATACCCTACGTTGATGAACGTAACGTATGGATGAAAAGTTTACTTTTTATGTTAAAAGAAACGTATGGTTAAGGAACCTTACGTTATTTTGAAACGTATGGTTAATGAACCTTACGTTGTTGAAAAGTATGGAAGAAGAACATTACGTTTGGAAGGAACCTTACGTTTTTGTTGTTGGACAAGTATGGAAGAGAAACCGTACGTTAGTTTTCAGTGTTGAGTTTGTTTCTCAAAAGTATGGATCATCAACCTTACTTTTATAATCAACCGTACGTTCTTTGGAGAGTTGAAGCAAGACAAAGTATGGATGATCAACCCTACGTTTGAATGCTGAAGAGAAAGTATGTATGTTCAACCTTACGTTCTGAACCTTACGTTTGTGAACCTTACGTTTGTGAACCTTACGTTTGTGAACCCTACGTTTGGAGCCACGTCATCAACCCTACGTTTGGCGTCGGGATATTTTTGACAGACGATATTTCCTTTTGCATTGGTCAAACAGGCGGATTATTAAGCGGATTTCGAGCCGATTCTTAAGTACGACTTTGACTGAATCAAAGACGATTTTCAACGGATTAATGATTGATTTAAACGGAGCTTTTTATGCCGATTCTTCAGGGGAGTTACAACGGATCTGTTATTTCATTTTTTTTTAATATCGCGAATCTAAAGGAGATTTTCATGGATCTATTTATGCGAAAGATTTTCTCAGATTTGAATATATATGTTCTATCTTGGAAACTTCGGATATATATATACACAGGAAAGTGTATGAAATATATAGATTGATCTTTTAACGAGCAAGAAACAGAGACTGTGTGAAGGCGTTCTTTTCTGGTGTTCGAGAAGAAGTGTAAAACCTTTATTACCGAAGGAAGATCTTGGTAGAAGATTCACGTGATCTACATTGACTATCTGTTGTGAATCTACTGCTGCTGAAGTTGTGAAGTTTCTTGTAATATCTATTGCAACTGGATCGACTCAGAACTGTTTTGATTACAGATCTTTATTTTCTGAAGACGACGATCTATCTACTGTCAGTTGCATTCTGTTGCAATTGTGAAGAACAACTGGAGAAGTGTTTTCTTTATCGAAACCCTTTTTATTTTTGAGTGATCAGCTTCTCGTTCTAAGCTGTGTGGGTTCGTGTTTGAACCAGGAAGGCTGTGTTTTCCTGAAACTTGTAAAGGTGTCAACTGCCTGTACTCAGTTGTGAACAGGTCTGTGGAAACGAGGACTAGATAGTGAAAATCGCCAAGCTCGTGGATTTGAGCGTTGGTGGAGTGGACTAGGGGCCTTCTGTTCCCCGAACCACTATACATCCGTGTGTTCATGCTTTTACTTTTTTCCGCTGCATATTTAATCGTGCTAAAGCATAGTGGACAGAATTTGTCTAAATTGAAGAGATTGTAATAATTTTGAGAAAACACAATTCACCCCCCCTCTTGTGTGTAATCCATAGATTCAGATCCAATAGTGCTCAGAATCGAAATCTTAGGGCACCGATGAAACTGCAACGATGGTATTTGCTTAAGAGGACTTTTTCAGAAGGTGTGTTTGCTCGGGAGGAGTTGTTAAAAATTGAGGATTAAAATGTGAATTAAATTAAATTGTGGTATAATTTTATTCAGTTTAACTAATGGTTATATCCTACATGGGGTAGTTGGGGTGGGACCCACAAGCCCCTAACTACCCATGTTAGTATATTTGTGAGGTGGGGCCCACACGAGTCCCACCCCTTCACATTCGTTTAACTCCCTAACTCCCCTTTATGTGGGTAACTCCTCCCTCTCACCCTCATTAAGCTTTCCAACTTAACACCCCATTTAATTAGACAAATCAAGCCCAATCAATGAAGTGAGTTTTGTGTTTGAATTTTAAAATTTAAATGCATGGCTTGAAGTAATAAAATAAGATAAGTCTTATTTTATTTTGGGGGTTAGTTGTTGTGTGAAGATATTGGTAGATAGAGCTTTAAACTCTTGAAGAACTACATTTTCTTCGTTGAAGAACGCGAAGAACACCGACGCCAACCTCGGCTTCTTTCTTCTCGACGTTGACGAAGCGAAGCCGCCTTTCTGCAACAACATCAATGAAAGCATATCCATCCTTTGTCAAGCGATCATCCTTCTTGAATTGAGGTAGGGGTGTGTTTTGAATTGAGAAATATTGGATTTCCTTCCATGTTGATGTTTCTCTCTAAACCTTTTTCTATCAAACAAATGTGGAAGGAGCCGGACCAAACTAACGTGATCTGATTCCTCCACCATTCTTATTGTATGGTGTTCTCCAACTATTCTTGAGCGGTGAATCAAGGCATGTTTTCGGAGCTGATTAGAGGCCAGAAATCATCGGAAACGGACTCGAAACATCGGGATGACCTAGGGTTGAGAGTTTTGTTGCAAATAGATCATCGGAATAAAGGACGGATTCCTCGGGAGGTGTGCTGGCCAGAGGCGTCGTTTCTGGAAAATTACAGAATACACAGCGTGTACTTCCAAGACACATTCCATGTAGTAAAAGTGTTCAGTGGTAAAAGTAACAGACATTAGAAGAAGTGAAACACGACATGTGACACCGGTCACACGACGTGTACTGTCTACTCAGTTTGGCAGAGGAGACTTCGATGGACATGGAGTGTATTCGAGGGAAATACATAGACACAGACAGAAATACATGGCCATGCGGCACGACGTGTATTGCCTTCATTGAAAGGCAGAAGCGGCTTCGTGAGGCCCGAAATGTACTCCGTGAGATACATGGACACGGGCAGAACCACACGGCCATGAGTCACAAATTGTACTACCACCACCATGGTAGAAGCAGCTTTTCGAGGCTTGGAATGTAATCTGGGAGATACACGGACATGGGTAGAACCACACAGCCACGAGGCATGGAGTGTACCTACTTCACCATGGCAGATGCGGCTTCGGGATGAATCAGTGTGTATTCTGGGAATACATGGACATGAGGTGGAGTACACAAGCATGTAATCCACCACACATCCAGGAATGGGATGTGTACACGGAGCCATCCTCAGAAGTTAGGACACGGCATGTACCCATATCACACTCTGTGTATTTACTTATTTTTACACGAACAACCCTTCGACACGGGCTGTGGTACACGGACAGTACCCGGGGACTAATGACACGGTGTGTAACCATACCACACACCGTGTACTTACTTTTTTTTACACGACTAGACCCATGACACGGGCTGTATCACACGGGAAGTACCCAGTGTTTGATGACACGGTGTGTATCGCTTACCTACACGTCGTGTACTTTAAGAAAATGGCTTGGTTGACTTGTTCTCCATGACTTGGGCACGTTTTTCTTGGTTTTCCCCTACGACGTGGGATAGAACTACATGATACATTAACTCAAGTCTTCGTGATGGTTGATGTATCCATCCCTTTTTGACTCGAGGAGTGGACCCTCCCGGAATTAAGTGTGCTGTGTGCGGGAACCCTAGAGCTGGCTGCGACTGTGACGACGTTGGTGACTGTACTTGGATCGTATGTGGGTTCAGCAGTGAGGAAAACTGTACTTGGATCCTTCGTGGGTTCGACAGCGATGATGAATGTACTTGGATCCTATGTGGGTTCGGCAGCGATGGTTACTGTACTAGGATCCTATGTGGGTTTGGCAGCGACGACTTCTATACTTGGATCCTACGTGGGTTCGGCAGGGGAGATGATTCAAGGGCTACATCTATCATCTCCACCCATATTCCTAAGTAGTAAAACTGTGTGAGATGAGTCTTGACTTTCAATCATTATATTCGATATGATTGACTAGCTATCCTGTGTCGATTGTGTTGTGCCTTCCTGTGTTGATTGTGTTGTACTTTCCTATGTGGACTGGGTTGAACATGGGATCGTGAGTTGGAGAAGAACTAGAATTGATGACTTAGGTATATGTATGGGAATATACCTAAGTAGAGTTGGTTGATACTTCATGATTGTATATTTCCATTCTGGTTTATCCTTTGTGGATTCTGGGAGACCTTCAGGGGTCTCGGGGTCCCTATTGTGTATCGTATACTCACCCCTGCACGGACTATGCCTGCAGTACGTTGTGTTGGATGCAAATGACATACAATGCTGATCGAGGTGTAGGCTTGTGCAGCTGGACGGTACCAGGAGGTGGATCACTGGATGGGACGTACATAGAGCGGACGGTAGGACCCGAGGAGCTAAGGAGACTATCTGTACCCACCCTTTAGGTGGGAATTCCAGAGGACGGCTTGGAGTGGCTTCTTTACTTTTCTACTACTGTACTTTTTTTCAGTTGTACTTTACTTTCAGTTGGGTTTGTATTATGAACCATTTACTTTCTAGCACTTACTTTTGTACTCACTTTACTTAGTGTTTACTTCATCTTGCGTACTCTGTGGGTGTTTTTTTCTTATATAAAGGAAATGACATCCCTTTTATCGAGAATTACGCCTTTGGTGCTATTCGTCAGCCCTTGGACTATGAAATGCTGGCTTGGGGTAGTCACGGCATGGGCCCCGAGGACGGGTCATGATAGTGAATCCCAGTTCAGGGATAACCAATAATGTGCACATCAATCTAGGATGGGACATAGCTTACTCATTAATTGGGTTGGTGTTGAACTCATTTATTTCTTCCATGTCATAGATAATGATTTATGAGACCTTCCTTTTGGGCATAATGCAAATGATTTCATCCTTCTGACAAGGGTCAACCTTTAATATAGATAAATTATCCAATGCATCAACATGATCATTATGTGATCGAGGAACATGATACAACATGGGATCAAAAGAAACTCCACCATTATTCCTATGAAGTCGCCAATGATAGGGGTTAGATCTTCATTTTTTATGGAATAATATCCATTGAACTTATTTATCACAATCTCTAAATCCCCTTTTATATTTAGGTAGTATACATTTAGCTCTTGGGCAAGTTCTAATACCAAGATGAGGTATTGGTATTCTACTCATTATTCACACAGACATTATTTAGTGAGAGATTGTAGGGTAAAATTTTATTTTCAAGTGAAACAAATACAATCCACATGACAACATAGTTGTGTTTCTATTTTTCCAGTCACTTGCTGATAGGACTTTATAATGTTCCATCTAAATACATCTTTCATGTCTAGGGAGTTTCATTGGTGAAGAAAACCTCCTCATCAAATAGATAACTTCCCAATACTGTATTTAATGGAGTGGGGTGTGCTACAAGAAAATCATCCAGGTATTTCCCATTCATATAAATCTACAATTTAGAGACCCCAAACCTGACATACATGGACATCACATTACTTTTGTGGAATAATTAATACATAACCAACAGAGACACAGAAGGACCATAATAGTTTTGTGTCTTTGGAAACTCAGAATATAATCTTCTGATCGTGGTGATAGATCTTCAACATCTTCTATAAAGATCTTCCCCTTTTGTTTTCTTACCTAAAACCTCTCTCAAAATCCTGGGGAAAAGAAAACATATAAAGGGTGAGCTCAAATGCTCAGTAAGGGTAAGCATAGAGAAAATAAAAGAAATCATATACATTTGAACTAAAAAAAATGAACATAATGTTTAAACATCAAAATCTTGAGCAATGAAAACAGTTTTATAAAACATAGGCATGGATGATAACAATAACCCCGGTAAATACTTACGAATAACAATCTTGGATAAGAACGAGATTGGAATAGTTATCCCTTACCTTAGGTCTGATATGCTTCATATGTATCTGAACCTCATTTATAATGATTTAAATAATTTCATTGACTTATTAAAGAATCATATTCATTGTTATGATATCATATATGGTTCACATATCACTTTATATTACCCGTTCTTTTGTAAATTCCATGTTAAAGCAGAATTTTGGGTAAAAGCATTAGATTTATCGTACGTGTTTCGACATGTTGTTCTTGATATTATTACTTATATCCTGATTTAATTAATTCCAGAATGTAAATCATGATTTATATAATATATATTCAGTATATTAATATATATTATAGATCGATAAATGGAATGAAATACACCGTTCATGGGGACGGTAGGCCGTGCGTACGCATGAATGCTGTTTTCGTTTTCCTTATTGAATTATATGGAATTATGTAAATGAATCATATATGTACATAAATCCTATATCATTATTATGTAATATATTTCATAATTATTTGTTATATATACTTTATAATCATACTTGAATGGTTAATCATGGAAAATGAGTCTCATTGCGTTCGTGGAGACGGTAGTCCGTACCTACGCATGAGTGATGATATCATTCCCATGATCATGGAATTGTATTAAGTGTTTGTATAATATTTAAGAATCAATATCACTTTACAATAATAATATATATTAATTTATTTACACCATTATACCCAGAAAAGTAAGGAGGTGGTGGAAAATAGATTACACCACGACGTAGTGACGGTATTCCGTACGTACGCACGTGTAGTAATTTTGTTTTCCGTAGGATGGATAGAAGATGAAATTGGGCTGTGCCATATTTATAATAAAATATCATTGTATGAGTCATACTGTTGTTATTAATTTATTATGAAACAAATAAAGAAGAAGAAGTAGAAGAAGAAATAAATCGGAACGAACCAGTAAAGGATATTACCTCTTCTTTGACGTGCCTCTTCTTAACCTCCACTTAAGGCACTAGGGTTAGTCTTTTTGATGAGACCAGAACCTCTATAATGTTTCTAGGGAAGATGATAAGGGAAATGGGTAGGGTTTGGCCGATCTTCAAGGCTTAAAAGGGTGTGAAGAGAAGAGGGAAGGGGTGCCCTTTTTATAAGGGAGGAGAGGGGCACCTTTGGAAAAACATAAAATATTATTTTACAATAAAGTCATATTTGGTTTATAATAGCTCCAAATTAATTTATTTCGAAGCTAAAGTTGGGATGGGTCAAAATTCTCTCAACCAATAGGTTTTAGACAAGTTTAGGTTAGTATTTTAACCTTATCATTTAGATTTAACTCTAATTTAAATAATTTAACTCGAAGCTAAATAATTTAACTTTAACTGTGTCTTTTTGTTTTCTTACACTATATGGTTAATAAACTTACTATAACATGCCAAAAGAGCCCCAACTGGTTTATTATTAATATATATAACTTTATCTATGTCATTTTACTAAACCTTAGATTTTTAAGAATATAATAACACTTAATAATATAATATTTGTTTTAAAAACTAATTTATGTCAATTTTGACACTATTTGGTAATTGATTTATGTGAAAATTATAACAACATGATTAGTTATTAAAAAGTTAATTGAATCAATACTAACATGTCATATTAACCTATAAAATTAGTGGAATTCATAAAAAGTCTCAAATTACATTTATTTGGGTATTTATAACATCAATTATGTTAATATTTCATTAATAAGGTAATTACTGTATCATCATTGTGTCATAAATAAATTAAATTATTTATTGTATAAAAATTAAAAATAAAATATCATTATGTATGAAATCCTTTTTTATTTCTAATGAATATTTATAGTCGAATTTATATTATGTATAACTCTATATTAAAAATGTTTAGTTATTAAACTTTGATTTTAACTATTTTAACTCTTCATTAAATAAAATATTAATAAGTGTCCTAATCTAATCCAAGTGGACCTAAAGGGAAATATTTTATTCCTAAGGTTTTTTTTGGTCGAATTACACTTATCCAATATAATTAGGACATGTTTTAGGGTAATAATAATATCTTTTTTACCCTTAATTACCCTATTTACTTTTAACCGTGGTAGATAAAAGTAAAACGTTACTATTCATCAAAAAAATTATCTTATTGAACCACATTTTACTCCTTGATATTAACAGTGACTCTCGGATTTTCAAAATTCCACTCACAGAAGCGGTAAAATTATGTTTTATGTAGATTTTCAAATTCTCTTAGGAGGTGGGTAAAAGACGGTGAAAAGTTCAATAAAATTTTTATATACCTAAAATTTTTATAAAATGACTCAAATGAATTACATTGAACATACATAGGTATTATGTATCAATTTTGACATAAAATAAATTTAAATTAAATATATAATTATTTAAATAAAAAGTCTGTTTTTAAATAGTAACCCAGTGTTTTCACTATTCATCAAAAATTGAAAGTTTTCAGAAAAAATACCAAAAATTCACCCTAGGCTAATTTCGATATTTCGAATCCAAAAATGAAGTCCATTTTGAAAGATAAAATTTTTTAAAATTCAAAAATTGGGTATTACTAGTCAAAACGGCTAGTTCATAATAATATTATAATAATATCTCGTTTATTGAAACTTGGTATTGCGTACTACACACACTATCGAAGAAGGTCTTGATTGCATGTAATGAAAGCCAAGTTAGGGCTACGTATAGTGAAAGCTCCATTTGGTGTTGCGTATAACATAATCAACACTTATATCATTTATACTTTAAAAAAAATCTATACTAAATGTTGCAGAAAATAATTTCCAAAAAATTAACATGAAAATGTGTGTAACATGAGTCAAGAATAGTGTTGCGTATACTGCAATCTAATACAGTGCTGCATATAGTATAATCTAATCTTGATGTAGTGTATAATATAAGACATAAAAGAAATTAAAAATAATATATCTTATAAAATCTCAGGGTGTTACATTCTACCCCCCTTAAAATGAATTTCTCCCTTGAAATTATTCGGGGTTATAAATCGTATACTACTTGAAAGTTTCATTCATAGAAACAAATATCGTAAAAAGGAATACTAAATCATATTTTTAAAAAGAAAAGTTAGAAACAAAATGGATACCTAAAGTGACTCATCACTTGCGTTCCCACATAGGAGTATATAGGTTAAAATATGGATATGGAAGTGAAATCTAACCGTCAAGTTCTGATGGAGAGTGGTAGAGAACATGGATATGAAAAATCCAACAATCGCAAAGCTGTAAATTTGTGATGATCTAAGGTACCATCTGATTCATCAGATATGAGAGTACAAGGACAACATTTTTGGTTTCCAAGATCATTTCCCTAACATTGATGAACTTTTACATAAGGAGAAATACTTACATGATTTCAGTGTTATATCATCATTGGTCATTCCATTAACAATTTCCACTTTATCTCTATTTAAAGAAATGAAGCTGAATTTTTCATTCATGAAGTGTTAGAAGATCATGCGAGAGAATGATATGTCCTCCCATCTGTTTCTATCACAAAAAGGTTAGCATAAGTTATTAAATATACATAAGTCTATCTATGGTGAGATTAATCATATATGATTCCAACAATGGAATTATACTTCATCTATCATACAACTTAATAAAATAAAACTTGTTCCCAGTAATCAGGGGCTTCCTGTAGGCAACTGGTAGGCGATAAAGGCATGTCGCACTTCAGTTGTGGGTTCGATTCCCACAGCCTTGTCCAACGCGACGGGTTGTCACCCATCCTGCAGGTTTTCCTTTTTCTAAAACTACATTATTATAACATCCCATCAATAATATCGAAAAAAAGTTCTATCCTTAAAGAATACTAACTTAAGTCCAACATAATGCTTTCTAATCTTTAGGCTTATATAAAATACTTCTATCCAATCTTATAGTATAAAGAGAACTATTACTAGAAATGTCATCAAACAAGCATGTGAATACTATCATTTATCCCCCATATAACATACAATATATCTTGTTGGTCACATTACAAACATGAGAATACCTTAATCATGTATTCTCCTGAAAAATGAATACCCATTGAACCTTAGTGAAAACATGAATGCTTTCAAAAGTTAACTCTTTCCACATACCAAAATCCAAAAAATTTTATATACTCAAACCATGATATCAGTCATGAGCTCATTTCATTTTCTCTTTATCCCTTAATTATGTGCATATCATCTTCTTTCCAAAAATATTTCAATCATTTTTCATGGTTACTGGTACCATAAAATTATTATAAACCAATACATAGATATTCCAAAATTCCACGATATAATAAATGAGATTCCATGATACTATTTTGAAATCCCATTACATAAACACTTAGTCATTACACAACATCATTTTCATACCCAACATCACAAATAGTGATCGCATGTGACTTCCCTTTATCCTTTTCCTTAAGAGGTTTCTCACGTTGATCATCATTAACCCTTGGATTGGGGCATTGATTAGCATAATTCCCCAATTCATTTCACTTGTATAATTGAAGTGTTGGTGGAGCATTATCTATAGTCTTTTCTCTATTCACATCTTTAGAAACCATTTTCCCATTACTTCGGAACTCAGCTGCTTGATGACTTTCTTTTCCACACTTGAAACATTTTCTAGTACCATTTAGACAATCTCCACCTTGCTTCTTTCCACACTTTGAGCATAAAGACACATTCATCTTCTTTTCAACATTTTTCTGATATTTCTCCTTGAACTTCATCTTTCGTTTCTTTTCAAAACCATGAGATGGATATGTAACACCAACTTCTAGTTCAACCTTGATAGCACAACGCACAATTTCTTCATAGCTAATGAAGTCTCTTATATCTAATGCCCTTTGAAGAATTGGTTTTAAGCCACTGAAGAATCGATCAACTTTAATTTCAGGTTGGATGATAATGCTAGATGCATACCTGGAAAGCCTTGTAAAATTCTCTTCGTATCTACCAATAGATTCATCATCCTTCTGCTTAAGCTCAAGGAACTACTTTTCCATCTTTGTTTGAAGAATACGAGGGAAGTACTTACTGAAAAAAAAAGTTCTTGAACTCGTCCCATTCCATGGATTCAATTTCATATTCGGGCCTTGTATTCTTAATTAGAGTCCACCACTGGTCTGCTTAACCTTCTAACTGATAAACAACCAAAATGAAATTTTCATGCTCTGTACAACGAAGTATGGAAAATATCTTTTCAATGGTACTGATTCATTGTTCAGCAACAAGTGGATTAGAATACCCACTGAAAGAAGGTGGACGCTGCCTCATGAAGTACTCAATAGAATATTGTTCCCTTCTCTGCTCATTTGGAAGTCCAAAATGTTTCATAGGTTGTGTAAGTATAACAATAAGTTTTTTCACTCCATCTCCCATGACATTGGTTTGTTCAGGTTGAAAATTATTTCATTTTCCATTACATTGACCAACACAGTTCCTTCAAGTTCCAGCCATCGTCTAAAACCCAAAAAGAATAGTGTGAGAGGCAAAAAGAATGCTAGGGAAAACAACATAATAAAGGGGGGGTACCTTCAATATCTAACATCTTAGGTTTAATTCTATGATTGTTACCATAATTCTAGTACTATAACCTATACTTATACTTAACCTTAGGGACATCCCTAGACATAACTTAGATATATCTCTAGGGATCTCACTAAAGTTTTCGCATCCTATTTTCCAAAGGTTGACTAAACCTTTCCTCTGATACCAACTGTAGAGACCCCAAACATGACGTACATGGACATTACATTACTTTTCCAGAATACATAATACATAACAAAAATAGACACACAAGGACCGTAATAGTTTAGTTTCTTTGGAAACTTATAATATAATCTTCTAATCGTGGTGAAAGATCTTCAACATGTCCCATAAAGATCCTCCCCTTTTGTTTTCTAACATAAAACCTTTCTATAAATCATGGGGAAATGAAAACATATAAAGGGTGAGATCAAATGCTCAGTAAGGGTAAGCTTGGAGAAAATAAAACAAATCATATACATTTGAAATAAAAAAAACATGAACATAATGTTTAAACATCCAAATCTTGAGCAATGACATAAAACATGGTAGTACGTAAGGAATAGATCATAATGAAACATTAATCATGATAAAATATCATGGGAATAAAACATGTAATTGTGTGTAAACCATTATGCACATGATATTATTTCAGCCATTTCTATCTCTTGAGATATAAATATTTACACAATTCATTAGAGGGAGATATAGGTCCCACCCATCTAATAATGATACCATTCTTATGTGTGCCACAAGATCATAAATCATACATCATAGCATAAGCCATGTAATAAAAATGGGATTCTTAAACATCATAACATAATCAATATAAGGTAAAATCATATCATAAAAATAATTCCATCATAACATAATCAAATAAATTCATGAATAGGGATAGAAACAAATCCCTATATTATCTTAGATGGAAAATAAATTTTATAAAATTCTTGAATTCCATTCTTGAGTAAAATATCCTTTCTACTTCAAAAACATTTTTCCTTTCATAACATGTCATACAATTTTAAACTAAAATAAGTTGATTAAAAATAAACTTGAAAACTTGTAAAGGAAGCTTCATGAAAATAATGTTCTATGAAATCATAAAAATACATTCATGACGTATAAGTTAAAAATAACATTCTTTTTGTACTTTAGTCGGAAAAGAAAAAAAGTTCCCCGTGTGGTAAAAAAAAGTAAGATTCCTTTCATAACATGTGGAAAATTTCAAAAATGAGTAAAAATGACTTTAAAAATACATGAAAAAAAGTTTATAAAACATGGGCATAGATGATAACAATAACCCCAGTAAATACTTATGAATAACAATCTCAGATATGAATGAGATTGGAATAGTTATCCCTTACCTTAGGTCCGATATGCTTCGTACGTATCTGAGCCTCCTGTATAATGATTTAAATAATTTCATTGACTTATTAAAGAATAATATACATTGTTATGATATCATATATGGTTGAGTTTTGACTTTATATTACCCGTTCTTTTTTTAATTCCATGCTAAAGCAGCGTTTTGGGTAAAATCGTTTCATTTATCGTACATGTTTCGACATGTAGTTCTTGATATTATTACTTTCATCCTGATTTAAAAAATTACAGAATGTAAAAAATGATTTAGATAATATATATTCACTATATAAATATATATGATAGATCGATAAATGGAATGAAATACATCGTTCATAGAGATGGTAGGTCGTGCGTACGCATGAACGCTGTTTTCATTTCCTTTTTGAATTAAATGGAATTAATTAAATGAAACATATATGTACAAAAATACAAAATCATTATTATGTAATATATTTCATTATTATTTATTATATAAATTTTATAATTATACTTGAATGGTTAATCAAGGAAAATGAATATCATCGCGTTTGTGGAGACGATAGTCCGTACGTATGCACGAGCGATGATATCATTCCCATGATCATGGAATTATATTGAAGTGTTTGTGTAATATTTCATAATAAATATCACTTTAAAATAATCATATATATTTATTTATTTACACCATTATACCCATCCATGTAAGGTGTTGGTGGAAAATAGATTACACCATGGCGCGAAGATGGTATTTTGTAAGTACGCACGCGCGGTGATTTTATTTTCCGGAGGATGGATAGAAGATGAAATTGGGTTATGTCATATTTATAATAATATATCAGTATATTAGTTATACTGATGTTATTAATTTATGATGAAACAAATAAAGAATAATAAGTAGAAGAAGAAATAAATTGGAAATAATCGATAGAGGATATTACCTCTTCTTTGACGCGCCTCTTCTTAACCTCATCTTAAGGCACTAGGGCTGGTCTTTTGAGGAGACCAGAACCTCTATAATGTTTCTAGGGAAGATTATAAGGGAAATGGTCAGGGCTTGGCCTATCTTCAAGGCTCAAAAGTGTGTGAAGAGAAGAGGGAAGGGGTGCCCTTTTATAAGGGAGGAGAGGGGTTCCTTTGAAAAAACTTAAAATATTATTTTATAATAAAGTCATATTCGGTTTATAATAGCTCAAAATTGAATTATTTCTAAGATAAAGTGGGGATGGGTCGAAATCCTCTCAACCAATAGGTTTTAGACACGTTTAGGTTACTATTTTAACCTTATCATTTAGATTTAACTCTAAGTTAAATAGTTTAACTTTTACCGCGTCTTCTTGTTTTCTTACACTATATGATTAATAAACATACTATAACAAGCCAAAAGAACCCCAAGTGGTTAATTATTAATATATATAACCTTATTTAAGTCATTTGTCTGATCCTTAGATTTTTAGGAATATAATAACAATTAATAATATAATATTTATTTTAAAAACTAATTTATGTCAATTTCAACACTATCTGGTAATTGATTTTTTTGAAAATAATAACAACATTATTAGTTAGATTAAATTTTATTCAACCAATAATAACATGTAATGTTAACCTATAAAATTATTTTAATTCATAAAATGTCTCAAATTACATTAATTTGGGTATTTATAACATCAATTATGTTAATATTTCATTAATAAGGTAATTACTGTATCATCGTTGTGTCATAAATAAATAAAATTATTTAATTTCTAAAAATTAAAAATAAAATACCATCATGTATGAAATCCTTTTAGATTTCTAATTAATATTTATAGTCAAATTTATCTTATGTATAGCCTTATATTAAAAATGTTTTAGTTATTAAACTTTGATTTTAACTATTTTAACTCTTCTTTAAATAAAATAATAATAAGTGTCCTAATCTAATCCAGGTGGACCTAAAGGGTATTATTTTATTCCTAAGGTTGTTTTAGGTCGAATTTCACTTATCCAATAGCATTAGGACATGTGTTAGGTTAATAATATTATCATTTTTATCCTTAATTACCCTATTTACTTTTAACCGTGGTAGAAAAAAGTAAAAAGTTACTAATCACCAAAAATTATTTTTATCTTATTGAACCATATTTTAATATTTGATATTAACCATGTCTCTCTGATTTTTGAAATTCCACTCACAAAAGCCGTAAAATTAATTTTTATGTAGATTTTAAAATTCTTCTAGGAGGTGGGTAAAAGACGGTGAAAAGTTCAATAAAATTTTTATATATCTAAAATTATTAAAAAATGGCTCAAATGAATTAAATTGAACATATATAGGTATTATTTATCAATTTTAACCTAAAATAAATTTAACAAAAATAAATAATTATTTAAATAAAAATTCGGTTTTTAAATAGTAACCCAGGGTTTTCACTATTCATCAAAAATTGAAAGTTTTCAGAAAAATACCAAAAATTCACCCTAGGATAATTTCGATATTCTGAATCCAAAACTGAAGTACATTTTGAAAGATAAAATTTATAAAATTTTAAAAATTGTGTATTACTGTACATAACGGGTAGTTCATAATAATATTATAATAATATATCGTTTAGTGAAAGTTGGTATTGCGTACTACACACTCTATCGAAGAAGGTCTTGATTGCGCGTAATGCAAGCCAAGTCAGAGTTACGTGTAGTGAAAACTCCGTTTTGTGTTGCGTATAACATAATCAAAACTTATTTCATTTATACATTAAACAAAATCTATACTTAATGTTGCGTAAAATAATTTCCACAAAATGAACTTGAAATTATGTGTAACACGAGCCAAGAATAGTATTGCGTATACTGCAATCTAATACGGTGTTGAGTATAGTACAAGCTAATCTTGGTGTAGTGTATAATAGAAGACATCAAAGAAATTAAAAATAATATATCTCATAAAATCCCGAGGTGTTAAATACAACACATACTAAAAGTCGTATTGTTATCAAATGAACTCCCATATATCGAAATTCCCAATAATCATGGGATAACTAAGGATGTACATAAGGTGATCAATATGAGATTTTAGGTGGACTTATTTGTGGTTCAATAAATGGATCATCTTTTTCACTACAATGTTGGGTGCAAGGTTGTTTCTTATCAACATTAGAATATTGGTTTTCAGTACCTACCATTGTTCAAGGAAGTTGATACTTCTCTCACTCCCTCAATCATTTTTCTGTCCAATGAGGCTTCCAAGGGACCATTCCACGATGGTCACGTATATGATGATTGGATTTACTTAAACTTGCTTCCTCAAGACTGGTGGGTGAAGTAGACGCAGCTTGAGACTCTTGAAGGGTTATTGGAAGGACTCATCCCATTTTTAGGTGATTCACTTCTTCATTATTCTGGTTAAGGAGAGAAATTTTATGGTCGGGTTGTATATTAATCTATGAGTTTAGGTAAGTTAATTTAGATCCCCCAAAGTTTTATGAGATTTTTTGGGTGTGAAATTTCTATGATTTCACTAATCATTTCATGCCCATCCTCAATGACATGGTAGAATATTAAAAAGGAAGTGAACTTATTTGATATTACCCAGAATGGGCATTTTAATAGATTCATCTACAAATTGTGCTATCGAATTTTTTCAAAGAATGTTTTAAAATCAATGATGTGATCTCACCAAAGATGTGATTTTACCACCTATTCTTCAACCTAACACATGAATATTCTTCCAAATAAGGGTTTGAAGGTATGTTTCATAACACGTTGATAAATGTTACCAATTTTTTTAAGTAAAATGGAATGAATAGATATAAAAACATCCCATGTGGTGATTTGATGGCAATGTCTTTATTATCTTTCAAGGATATCTTTATCTGATTTTACCCTAAGTACCCATCCATTAAGGAAGGGCATCGAAACTATTGGTTGCATCGATCAAGAGTTTTGTGATATAAATGGGAAATCATCATTTGAATTTTTTTGATTATGGTCTAAAAAATTTGTGAAGAATCCAATATTCCCATATTTTTCATGTTTGGGATGATGTAGGAGATCTATCATGGGTATTTCTTTTCTCATTTTTTTGGCATTGTTCAAATTTTCAACATCTGCATCAGTATTTGTAGAACTAGAGTGGTACATCCCCATGCCTACATGCTTGATGCTTCGATGAACATTATTCAAGCCAAATTGGTGTGTACCAATATCATGTTTCAATCTAGGAAATTATATATAATTAAAATAGAACACATATAAATGTTTCTTTATAAAATATATGTACATCTATTTCTTCTCAAGAGGCATGTTGGAATTAATAAATATATTTTATAGGTATTATTTCGCTCCAAAATTTACATGCATAAGCTCATCAATGGATTTGGTGACACCTTCCTCAAATTTGGGAAGGGTTTTCCTAAGGTCATCATCATCATCTTCTTCATCTTAGTCTATGGTGAAATTTTTATATGAGGTAGACAATCTGGGGGAATATTTTTCGATATCGGGGTGAGATAGGCCATCAGAAGAGACATTATCATCACCTTGCATCCAAATTTGATGGAGGGGGTTTATAGTGTTGTCTTTATTTTACACTATCATTGGGTATATGAAAGGATTAGACATATAGTATTAGTTCTATTTTCTCATTCTAGTTTATGGGAAGCACATAGTCGCTATCAAGAAAACTATGATGATTTCTAGTGGTGGTCCATAGGCCATTAGGGGAATTAACCTATATACTGTCTTCCACCATTTGTTATTTTCCATCCATTTTATAGAAATCCTTGACAACATATGTGACATAAAAATATTATAATATAGAACTATAAAAATTTATTATTCCATATTTTTTATGATTGGGGTATTTTAAATACTAATGGAATGTTGAAGGTATATTCACATGGTTGTGGATCTTGGGTCTTTCAAGTAGGAATTTTTTTGGGTATCATGATGGATAAACATGAATCTAATGTTATATGTGAGATAACTAAACGTAACTATTAATTTGATTATTCGAAGATGTATTTTATCATTCTTCTCATGCCCATGAATGGTTAGATTTTTGGGAGAAAGATTTTATTCGCTATTTCCAAATTTTCAAAGTGTACGAATCCGGATGAGGTTGATGCCATATAAATTTTGAGTCATAGAACTTTTGATTTTGACATTTCCAGGTTTAACAACAATAAATATGGGTTTGATGTGTCCCTAGATGATCTCTTCCTAATATTTCTCTACGAATAATATGTGACATGGAATTTTGAGGACATGATATCCACTTGAAAGACCTCAAATGTTGAATCTTATGATAGAAACTAAGGTGGGATCTAGAGTGCTTCAGTGAGTGCCTCCCTAAGTTCCTTCGAATAGTGGAGTGTATGCAAGATTCAGAACTTGGTTGGGATAGTTTCAATCTATTTAGAAATATCCAAAATGTGTTCTGTAGGCCTCCACTTCCTAAGGTGAGGTTGCTTCTTATTACTTGGTCCATGAGCAAAGGTGTTTGAGGAAAATGGTCTTTGTTCATTCATAGTGGTTGAGGGAGCATATAATTCTAGGGGCATAGTGTTTTTGGCCTTCCCCATTATCTAGGGTAATAAAATAATTACACCCTCACTAGCTGGGAATGTAATATGACTAGTAGAGGGATACCAGTTATGGGTCCTAGAATATATCCATATATCTATTAGTTTTGATGTAGTGCTTCCCCATGGGTCTTAGCTGCGTATAAATCCTTTGTGGGGATGTAACTGAAATATTGGGTCCAATAAGGGCTATGTTGTCCCATGTATCCTAGATTCCTAAGCATGTGTCCCCCTGTTCCATATTTAGTTTTGAGGAACCCATACATGGAAGAATATTAATAATTAGATAATGGTCATTTCAAGTTTATCATGTTATCATAAAAAAATACGATATCATCATCCAATGAAGGTTCCATTTAGTGGGGTAGTTCCCATGATTCAGATATTGTAGGGATGAAATTTCCATTGTTCAAAGATTTTTTTAGATCAGAATATCACTCATCATCATCTGTATCTTCATAGGTCTTAAAGTTTCACCCACCCATGGGAAACATATTCTTTGTCATGTCCCTGGATGGTGGAAATATTGTGGGTCTGGGAAGCTGTGCTATTAGGGTCTGATGAGATTAGTCAACAGAACATCGATTCATCCATTTGTTGAAATTCTATCCATGCTTTTCCAAAGAATTTTTCAAATAACATACTTCTTACGATTGGGAAATAGTTATAATGGTCACATGTTCCAGGGAGTTATCCAACACTACCTCTACATAATCTACCAGGATTTGGTGGATTTCTTTAAAGATGGTGGAGTTCAAGATGTTGTTACCTATAGTTATATGGAAAATATAATAGTCAAGAGGGCCAATGAAGTTGAACTCATTAGGATTCTTGGTCAGTGGAAGATTGAAAAAGTAATTTTCCATGGCTCTAAGGAAATAACCAGATAATTTCTCATTTGAAGATAAGTATTATTTATTCATCCATTCCTCAAATACTAAGTAACCCTAATCTATTTTATATTCCATCAAATGGTGGTTTTGTGGTTGTTTCCACTCAACAGAAGGTAGTGGAAGGTTTGCAAAATGCATAGGTGCTTAGAATAATACTAATACCAGTTTGAGAGTAATAAAATTAGTCACTTACTTGGTATTCCATTCCCACTATGAATAAGTCATGAGTCGAGATTTATCTCAGTTCTACTAAATATAGTTTTCTAAAAGTTTCATTGTTTTTGCAAACTCATGGAGCCCACCTAAATTGTAACACCCCGAGATTTTATGAAAAATATTTTTTTAATTTCATTAATGTCTTGTGTTGTATGCTACACCAAAAGGAGCTTGCACAACACACATCCTTGACTTGCCTTGCATTACACGCAATCGCAACCTTCCTCAATAGCGTGTGTAGTACGCAATACCGAGTTTCACTAAACAACGATATGCTATTAAAATATTATTAAAACTAGCTGTTATGAATAGTAATAACGACTTTTTAAAATTTTGTAAATTTTATTTTTTAAAATGGACTTCATTTTTGGATTCAGAATATCGAAATTACCTTAGGGTGAAATTTTGGTGATTTTCGGATAACTTTCATATTTTGATGAATAGTGAAAATTACTAAATTTTAATTAAAAAAAACTTTTTCAATCGAAATAATTAATAGTGATAAATTTTTAATTTGAGTGGTTTTAAAGTATATTTAGAATATATTTTTACAATTTAATACAATGTTGTTCATTGGATGTAATTTCACATTTAAACCAGTTATAAACAAGTGTCAATCTTTTGATAGTTATTATCTCTTAAAAACACGCCATTTGTTTTGACGACAGGAATTATTTTTTAAATTAATTAATGAAAATGATATGTTTTTAATGTGGTAAAATAGACATCATTTTTGAATTCATAATATCAGATATAGCTTAGGCCTAATTTTTGGTATTTTTCTGGAAACTTTCATTTTTTGATGAATAGTGAAACCACTATGTGGTAGTTAAAAAAAATTAAATTTTCATAAAACTTAATTTTACCACTTCTGTGAGTGTAATTTCAAAAATCTGAGAGACACGGTTGATGTCAGTAAGTAAAATGTGGTTCAATGAGATGAAAATAATTTTTGGTGAATAGTAACTTTTTACTTTTTTTTACCACGGTTAAAAGTAAATAGGGTAATTAAGGGTAAAAATGATATTAATATTACCCTAACACATGTCATAATTCTATTGGATAAGTTTAATTAGACCTAAACAATCTTAGGAATAAAATATGACCATTTAGGCCCACTTGGATTAGATTAGGACATTTATTATTAATTTATTTAAAGAAGGGTTAAAATAGTTAAAATCAATGTTTATTAAGTAAATCATATTTAATATGGGGTTATACATACAATAAATTCGACTATAAATATTCATTAGAAAGATAAAAACCTTTACTACATAATGATATTTTATTTTTAATTTTTAGGCATTAAATAGTTTAATTTATTTATGACACAATGATGATGCAGTAATTACCATAATAGTGAAAAATTAGAATAATTGATATTATAAATACCCAAATAAATATAATTTGAGACTTTTTATGAATTAAACTAATTTTATATGTTAATATGAAATGTTATTATTGGTTTAATTAAATTTTTTCGAACTAATCATTCTGTTATGATTTTCAAAAAAATCAATTAACAAATAGTGTCAAAATTGACATAAAATAGTTTTTAAAACAAATATTATATTATTAATTTTTATTTTCTTCCTAAAAATATAAGGATCAGCCAAATGACTTTGATAAGGTTATATATATTAATAATAAACAACTTGGGGTTCGTTTGTCTTGTTATAGTAATTTTATTAACCTTATAGTTTCAGAACACAAGGAGACACGGTAAAAGTAAAATTATTTAACTGAATGTTAAATCTTATTGATAAGGTTAAAATAGGAACCTAAACTTCTCTAAATTTTATTGGATGAGATAATTTAGACCCATCCCCACCTTAGATTTGAAATAAATCAATTTGGATCTATTTAAAACCGAATTTACTATATAATAAAATAATAGTTTTAGTTATTCCAAAGGTACCCCTCTCCTCCCTTATAAAAGGGCACCTCCTTCCCTTCTTCCTCACACCACTTTGAGCCTTCAAGCTCGGCCAAACCCTGCCAATTTCTCCTTTACACTTACCTAGAAACATCCTATAGGTTTTGGTCTTCTTCAAAGACCTATTTTAGTGCCCTAAAAGGAGGTCTCAAAAAAGCACTTCAAAGAAGAGGTAATGTCCGTTACCGATTCTTTCATCTTTATTTCTTCTTCCACTTCTTCTTATTTAGTTGTTTCATTATGAAGTAATAACATCAGTATCACTCATATACTGATATGTTATTATAATTATGAAACAACCCTATTTCACCATCTATCCATCCTATGGAAAATGAAATCACCGCGCGTGCGTACGTACGGAATACCGTCTCCACGCCGTGGTGTAATCTATTTTCCACCACCACGTTACTTGGATGGGTATAATGGTGTAAATAATGACTATATATGACTATTATAAAGTGATATTGATTCTGAAATAGTATAAATACACTCCAATACAGTCCCACGATCATGAGAATGATATCGTCGCTCATGCGTACGTACGAACTATCGTCTCCACGACGCGATGAGATTCATTATCCACTTTAACCATTCATGAATGATTATAAAGTATATATAATAAGTAATAATGAAATATATGAAATAATAATGTTACTGGATTTATGTGTATTTATATGCATGTCAGCTACTTAATTCCATTCAACTCAATAAGGCAATGAAAACAGCGTTCATGCGTACGTACGACCTACCGTCTCCATGAACGGTGTATTTCTTTCCATTTACTGATTTATTATATATATGTATATTCTGAATATATATTATATATAAATCATGTTTTATATTCTGGAATTAAGTAATCATGATCTAAGTAATCATATGAATAATTACAAGTCAAAACACGGACGACAAATGAAACAATTTTACCCAAAACGCTCTTTAACATGGAATTTACAAAAGAACGGGTAATATAAAGTCATAAGTGAACCATATATGATATCATAACAAGGAGAATGATTCTGGAATAAGCCAATGACATTATTTAAATCATTATACAGGAGGTTCGGACACTTACGAAGCAAATCAGACCTAAGGTAAGGGAAATATCACAATCTTATTTTTATCCGAGATTTTTTATACTTTTGTATTTACTGGGGTGTATTTTATCATCCACATCCATGTTTCCTCAATATGTAATATTATTTCCATCCACCTACAATTTTTTAAATCCAATTTTACCCTTTGGTGAGTTTTTAGTAATGGATATGAAAAGAATCTTTTGTCGTTTTTCGTACGAGGTACTTTTTGACTTTTCCGAAAAAAGTACGAAGAATGTTTTTTTAACTTATACGGCATGAATGAATTTTTAAAACATTATTTCCATGAAGCTTCCTTTAAAATATTTCAAGTTTATTTTTAATCAAATTATTTTAGTTTAAAATTTTATGACATGTTAATAAAGGAAAATGTTTTTGAAGTAGAAAGGGTATTTTCCTCAAGAATGGAGTTCAAGTGTTTTATCAAAATTATTTTCCATCTAAGATAATATAGGGTTCTGTTTCAATCCCTATTATTACATTGATTTGATTATGTTGTGATGGAATTATTTTTATGAATTCATTTATCTTATATGAATTGTTTTATGATGTCATGATGTTTAAGATTCCCATTTTTATTACATGGGTTATGCAATGATGTATGATTTACGATTTTGTGGCACACATAAGAATGGTTTCATTATGAGATGGGTGGGACCTATATCTCCCTCCAATGCATTGGGTAAAGATTTTATATCTCATGATATAGACATGGCTGGAACAGTAGGTTATACTGGTTCAGTGAAATAGGACCGAAACGAGGGTGACTCGGTTCATAAATGGACTTTGTACACTAAGATAGTCTTGGCAATGAGTCTTGACTAATAAGATATGATTCTCTATGATTTTGTGTGTATGCCACAAAGTTTCATGTTTTAAGTTATGATTATTGGGATTTCATTTCACTACTATGATTTATCCCATGTTATGAAATTATGCTCTCTTTTGCAGGTTAAGATTTCAAAAATGTTATGTTCTTATGAATATGATGTGATTGATATTTCTTTTGTTTACCCTTACTGAGCGTTTGAGCTCACCCTTTTATGTTTTCTTTTCCCCAGGATATAAAGAAAGGTTTTAGGTAAAAAAGGAAGATCTTTACGGGAGATGTTGAAGATTTTTCACCACAATTAGAAGATTATATTCCGAGTTTCCAAAGACACTAAACTACTACGATCCTTGTGTGTGTGTTTTTGTTATGTACTAAGTATTCCGCAAAAGTAATGTAAGGTCCATGTACGTCAAGCTTCGGGTATCTACATAGATAGTTCACCAAGATAAGGTAATATGTATATCATATGGGATATTTTTAGAAAAGAGTTCCATCAATTTATCCAATGAGATAGGGATGCCCATTAAGTAAGTTAAACCATTCCATTTGGATTTGAAATTAGAAACCCTCAAAATTTTTTGTTTTTCATAGTTCTTCAGGTAAATAATTTTCATACTTCTCACTGTATATTTGACATGATAAATTAATTGAGGAATAATGTTATCCTATCATACAATAGATATTTCTAGAAGGATTCTATACGGAATAATGGCTAGAACTATCAGTTTGTTTAAAAAACACCTTATCTTTGGAACCTCATATTGATATCGAGGGCCCATCAGCAGACCACAGAAGGAGGAAATGCAAAAAATTTGTTTTTTGGGGTCTCCATAGTCATTAATAGTGGAGAATGTAGGATTTTAGAAATTGAGTGGGGGAGTATTTTATCCACCCATTCTATTAATATGACATCATCTTAGGCTGCATAGGTGTGTGTCACCCTTCCTTGGATTCTATTTGAGTAGCCATGGTGTTGATAATGTTGAGCTACTCTAATGGTTCTTTTTTTAAGCTTCCTAAAATCTATAGGATAAAGTGAGGATTTATTAGGAGGCCTTATTTCTAGGTCATGTGGATTCTTGATTCATGTGAAGACTTAATTATTATCATAGTGAAGGCGATGCTATCACCATAATATAGATAATTCGTGATCATTTTACAATTATTCATTTATAAAAATTGTATTCATGGAATCATATTCTCTCTGATGATCAGGTTATGCTCTTGTAGTTAGATCATATTTTTCCAGATATATGGGTGAAGATATATTTGTCTCGCCCTAGAGATGATACCCAGTGTGAATGTTTAACCTATTTAGCTCCTCATTGAGTTGTCTAATATTCTGTATCTCATTCCCATAGTGTTCCATTCATTCCCCAATATAAGTAATTTTGACTTTTTTTAGGTGTTTATAGGGATTTATCCAGACCTTTCCCATTATATTTGGTAGTGTTCCACTAAAGAGGTGGATAATCATTATTCAGAGGTTCCATGTTTGGGATTATCCATTGATTTTAAGCACATGGAGCCTTGGTTGGTGCATCCAGATCACAATCCTCTTGGGCTATATTTTATGTCTTCGGACCCTATGAATTTTCATCTTGATCGACATTATTTATTTTGTTGACTCTGATGACATTCACAAAGGTTTAATGGGAAATTTTAGTTATCATATTACCTTAAACACAATAGAATGAATCTGATCTACGAGTATTATGGTCATTTCCCAAATTATAGGCTATTTTGGACAATTTGAATTTCGACCCAAGAGGGTTTTTATTTAATTCATTGCATACTCCATGAGTATCAGTCTGTGATTAGTGACATTATGGGAGTTTTGGGTTGTTATTGTCAATCTATCCCCAAATTTTTGTGGTTTATCATGTGGTGTGGGGAAAAGATGGGAGGCTAGCCATCGATATTTACCTCCCAAACTATACAAGACAAATTCCCTATACATTGATGATTATGATGAAAATAACCCTATACATGTAGGATGAGAACTATATGGGGACACAATTGGAATTGGCTAATCATATTATTGAGGATCTAATAATTCCTATCGAGGATTTAATGACTCCAGAAATAGACACTAAGATATTAATTCTCTAAACCCATCAGGCTGGGGTTGATGTTGATCCACCATTGATTTTCCAAAGACCCTCTTAGGTAATGATGAACATGGTGATGTGGATTGTGATAAAAATTCCTCTAGCAAAGTGGGATGGTTTTTGGATGTGATTTCTTCTGATATGTCTTAAATCCTCTGGGGGGTGGAGGCAGTGGTAGATATTCTGCTGGCATTGGGACCCAATTTATCCCACGGGATGTTGCTATGAAAGCTTCTATTATGACCTAATTTTTGTGGAATAGATATTCCCATGTAGGAGTTGGGGAAATGTCAGCCCATGACATGAGTCAGTTTCTACGGGAAGTAATTAGGTTGATCAAAACATCAGTTTCAATGTCAAAAATTCGTTTCTATTATTTTGATATGCCCAAATCAAAGATCCATGGGCTATCCTATCCCTCTATTCATTATGTCTTGTCATGATGGAAGAGGGAGAAATTCTATTTTAGTGACCAACTAGTTTTCACATCTCCCTGTCCCCTGATCTCAATTGAGGCAATGACATTACAATATGTTGTATCTAAGGGGATCTACATTCCCAAGGGTGAAATGAATTGAAGAGCTCTGTAATTTCCCCATTATTGAATATATATACATAAAGAGGCATTAATGATCATTTACCATAGTTATAATGAAATAGAAGAAATCATGTTAAATATTTTCATAGTTCTTTTACATTCTTGTGTCATGGGCCTGGGAGATTGTAGCTTGGTCTAGCTGACAACAGAGTATCTTGATGAACTAAAGGTGACCCTTGTATCCAGGATAGGGTAGGAACTATCTTTTAGTCACTCAGGATATTTCAATTTATTTTGACTTTGTTATGTCTTTCACTACTTTTCTATCATATATGGGATCTCACAGTTAAAAGTGGAAATGGGCCAGAATGTTGTGGGGTGGTTATTTCTTGCATAATCTCTCCATATGTCAATGTCAGCCTCCTATTCATTAGACTTGCATAGCTCTATTTGGTCAAACCATAGATGGTTCTTCTTGGGGTAACCTATTGAGAAAGGTGTAGTGTTATTAAAAGTTTTTGTGGAATCATATTTTGGTTGACCCTAATGTTTCGAGCACCTCTCTATATAAAGGCATCAGAATTTTCAACACCTCTCTATTTTGATGTTTCAAAGAAAGGTGAAATTTTTTTTGTCTATGAGAGATTTAAACATGAAGAGGTTGTCCATGGTGAGTGTTAGAAGTAGATTATGCATGATCCATCTCCATGCTTCTAGGACTATGTTAAATATTATGACCTGCTGATGAAGGATTTTTATGTGCGCTCTCAATCATATTTATAACTAAATACATCATAGGGGTTGACTTAGGTCATTCTCTTGAAGATTTGTTGTTGTTAGTCCCTCACTACTTCTAATTCCATTATTTCTTTTATTTTTTTAATATTTATTAAATAAAACCAAATGTTATAGATTTTTTATAGATGATAATTCAATAAAAAAATTTAACAAACAAATAATAAGAAAACACAATGAATGTAACTAAAATGAAGTCATAAAGAAAGGAGATATTTCTAAGAGAGTCACCCAGATTGAACCTTCAACGTCACATTATTAGTTTAAACTTTAATTAATAAACACACTCCATAGTATATGTAAATATCCTATTCTATAAATGGTTGTGAATATATAGTGCACTCAACAATTTCTGATAGACCACACATCCACCTCCTCAATTAAGGGAAAATATTATAAAAGAGAAAGTTAAGTATCATGTGGTAAGTGGAGACACAAAGGTGACTTACCCACTAATGTCCCACTAGATCTAACAATAATAAAATAATAAAAAATATAAATTAATGTGAAATGACTTGGGATAAACACTGGATTGATCCCCCGAGAAGTTTACCGGGTTAGTTACTCACGATCACGAGTATAAGAGATCACATAAGAGAAGAATGAGGTTGAAAAACAAAAGATAAAAAAATGATAATGAGAAGATAAAGATAAAAATATATTAAAAATTTATAATACTACTAACTTGGAAATAAACTAAAAAATAGTAGAAAATGGCCACATATAAGTGTCAATCCTTTGAAAAGGGGTGAGGATACATATTTATCGGGAGAGGGGGTAAAATAATTTTCTCCAAAAATACACTCTAAATGTTTCTACATGTATTACCCATTAATGGGACAAATTTTTAATATTTTTCTTCATGAAATTTGTTCCCCAGTATCACATAAATTTACCCTCAAAATATCATCATTATTGAGCACCATATTAAGGAGGTATTTTCATTATACTCAAAGATATTAAATCTATCCATGTGTCACATCAGATTCCAAATCATAACATTACCATACCATTGTGACCCCACAACCAGTCGATTCACATGTTTAAGACTCAATTAAGTTTTTAACCACTTGATTTTACATCTCTCCACAAAATACGAGACATTTTTTATCCTTTCTTTAAATGTTATGAATTAATTTCTAAATCCAATCGATTCTTCCTGGTGACCTGTTTCATCATTCATATGTTTAAACCCTTCCATGAATGCTTTAATGAGATTATTTTGACTTTAAACTCAACAAGGATTCTAATTAGTGAATTTTAGATCATCTACATCTTTATGTACATAAAATGGAGTTGTATATATCTATTTATGCTTCCGTTACGAAGGTGGTTTCCATGCTGTCCTTTTATAAATTTTCCCAAATGAAATGATTTTTGCAGCACTGGATGTGTGAATCATAATTTACACATGTAAAAAAAGTTGTAGTAAATGAACCAAGGGCATAAAAAACTAATAACATAATTTTTAAAAATAACGTAAGTTTTATGACCAAAATACACCTATCATAAAAAACTGTCAAATTTTCAGATTTAACCATTTTTCACATTTGAGCTCAAAATACCACTAAAACCTAAAAATGTGACAATTACCCCTAAAATAAAAATATTATCGGATTATAAACATTGAATTTCAGAATAAAATGTATGAAAATTTTAGCTTCATCACACCCACACTTAAACATTCCACTCTCAGACAATCATCATCCATCCAAATCGAAATTCACATAACACTAAAAAATGTGAAAACATTAATGATCTGAGCCAAAATAGAATTTTATCATGTATCTTATATGAAAAAAAATTCCCTATAATTTTCATTCCACACGTTCAAATTCAGTAAACATCAAAAATAAATCTGTTTCCCAATAAAAACTTACCTGACATTTAACTTTTTTCCACTCTTCTCTCAAGAGAAATTAAATATGGAGTTATGCTCATACTTGGAAATTGCATCTATCGACATTGTATTATGAATAATATACATTATACATAGTGTGAAACATGTAAATTAATTCAAAAATATGGTATTTTATTAATGGTTTAAATGATTTTGTGGTATAATGTTGGTGGGGAAATGATTGAAAACGTTTTAGGCTAGACAGATCATGCTGGACTCTGAAGTACAATGCATGATTAATTCCTGTGAAAACACAAAAAATTACTCTCTAAAAACCCTTGAAAATGTGAAAAAACTGCACCCCCTTTTATGAAATGGTATATGATCTAAATAATTATAACAATTAACGATATCATCAATGTTCTCCCCCTTTGTTTTTGCAAAGCTCCGTAAAGGCACAATATTTTTTATTTTTTTAATGGAGGATGAGCTGAAAATTGAATACAATGAATTAATGAAAATTAAATAAATTGATTTTTGAGAAGTAAATTATTCATTAAAGAATCTATAATGAGGAATTCATGCTCGTCTACATTTTTTTTATTTTTTTATTTTTGAAGGTGAAATTTTTTATACAAATAAAGCACAATGAAATGTTGACAGATAACCAATTATCTTATTATACACTACCCAAAATATTGACACAAACCACGCACAACCCATAAATGATACACATACCAATGAACGTTCATAAAAGGCCTATCCCCCACACTCAAACATGAAATATCAATACAAGAATAGTAAAAGTGTAGGTATGTAAGGAAAAAATGTCTTGTAATGTGGCTTAAACCAATAAGGAAATTCATGGAACCTAAGGGATTATGAAGGATAAATGCAATGATAAGTCTCCAGTAAATATATGGATAGAAAAATTGGTGACTCAATCATATTGAAAATATTTCATGAAATCCAGATCTTTGAATAAGAAAAATCACAAATTCTGGTTCTCACAGAAAATTTAAGAATCCCTCAAGAAAGTTTGGGTATTAGAAAGAATATTTAAAATTGGTTTAGAATAACTCACTTAACTAAAAAATTATTTTGAGTTAGTGATTCAGGGGCCTTGATTTTAAAAATCTATTAAAACTTATAAAAATACATGACTATCCAATTAATAGAAAATTTTTTCACATCAACAATCATTTAAAATCTATTCTTTAAAAAATAATTTTAACCCTTTGAAAATCAATTGATATGTGATAAGTGATAAGAATATTCATTAAATCACAATAATACTAAAAATATTATAAAAAATAGAAATCAAAAAATAATAACTAGGAATTTTGACACTCCCCCACACATAAAGTTTACTACCCCTCATTTGAACTCAACAAAATTAAAATATAATGGTAGAAAATTCAAGGGAAGGAAAGATAACACTATATTATTTTTGAAGTTTCTACCTTGAGTTAAGATATTATATACTTCTAATCTATCTAGAAATCATGAAATAAAATAAATCATAAGAAAAATGAAAAAATAAAATAAAGAGAAAGAGAAAAGAAGATAGAACATGGTTTTGACCCCCCATGTTGGTGCTAGTATTTTACAGCCCTTAGTCAGGTAGTTGTAGTGGATTATCCTAAACTACATAGTGGGTGTGCTTTATTTGATATGAACCACCACATGTGACTTTTCCCGATGTCCATGAATAAACATTGATTGTAGATAACCCCAAAGTAGACAATAATGTTCTCAACCCCTAATAAATAATAAAAAAGAAATTTGAGGTCAGAAGTAGAAGGGAATGGAATATAGGGGTGCTCCCTATTGACTTATGTGGTGTCCTCCTCTATATAGATTGAAACATTTTGTTGAAGAGGTATTCTCACCACCACATGCTTTTCCAACACCTCTTCTTCAATCACCACCACTTGGGTAGTCTTTAATTTAAAATCCACGGTCTCATCCATTTTTTTTGTATCTGAAATTTTAGATATTGTGAAATCAAAAAACTATTCAGATTGAATAATATTAAAACCAGAATAATTAATAAATAAATCCTCCCTTTAATTTAATTCGTATTGGAAATTGATCTCTTCAGGAAGGAACATTGGAAAATCAATCTTAGTAGGCGAATCTTCTTTATTATCTTCCAAATCAATAGAGAGATAGAATGTTTCTGATGATTCGTTATCGAGGATGGGAATATCATGATTTAATTTATCATCAACAAATTTATTCCATGATTCTTTCAAAAAATGTGAATCTCCCATGAGTGCATCAACTGGCATGTGTACATCAAAAATCTCCTCAAACAATGGATGAGTGTGGGATGATGTGATTTGTTCTGTTATAAGTTCTGTATCACCTTCCTCGTATTATTTAACATAAAAAATGTTTTGTGAAATCTCTTCCACCACTCATTCTTGTTCGGGTTCTGGCCCATGTTTAGATAGCTCTTTGGATGTGCATACATATTCAGAAATAAATTATATTTGGCTCTCCTAGTTTTTCACATTGTCACTAACCCTTTGAAACTAATCATCAAGATCATTACAAACATTTTCCGTCTCCATAGACTGTTCAATCAATGAATAATAATTTTAATTAAAATACATTATGAACAAACATATTTTTTTTTCCTTTTTTAAATTTATGATTTTTTGTGGTTTTTTATAAAAAAGAAAAATTATTTAAAAAACATGAATAAAAAGTTTAAATAAAAAGAACTTGTCTTCCCATAAGTGGAGATAATTTGATCAAGTGTTGTCATGTACACTCTCAAAAATATTTTTTACTAAATGCAACACAGGGGATGACCTCATTTATTCTCTTGAGGAGTTGTTGAAGTTAATCACTCAGTACTTATAATTCATTATTTGTTATAATTTTTTTATATTTATGAAATAAAACATAGTGAAATGTATTTTTTTACAGATTCTAATGAAATAATAATATTTAACATTCAAATGCAATGAAAACACAATGAATGAAAACTGAATGAAGTAAAAAATAATCAAGATATTCCTGAGAGAGTCACCCAGATTGAACATTAATCATCTCATTATTAATTTCAAATTAAATTAATAAAAAAACTCTATCATATGTGTGGACATCCTATTATATATATGGTTGTGAATATATAGTGCACTAAATGATCTCTGAGAGACCACATAACCATATCCTCGATTGAGGGAAAATATAATGAAGGTAAAGTTATGTCTCAGGTGGAAAGTGTAGACACAATGCCACCTTACCCACAAAGACCCCCTTGAACTAATGATAACAAAATAATAAACAACATACATGAATGCGAAATGACTTGGGTTTAAAATTGAATTGATCCCTTGAGAAGTTCCTTGGGTTATTTACTCAGGATCATGAGTATAATAGATTTCAATGAATAAGAATATGGTTGAAAAACAAAATTTAAAAAATCAGAATGATATGAGGATGAAAAAAATATATTAAAAACAAATAATACTATTAAAATAGAATTAAAATAAAAACCAACAGATAATTTCCACATAGAAGTGTAGATACTTTGAGAAGCGATGAGGATACATATTTATAGGAAGAGGGGGTAAAAGAAGTTTCTCCAAAAATATTCTCCTAATGTTTCCACATGTATTCCCCATGATCTTCTCTCACTAAGAGAGGGATAATTATAACAAGGTAATAATACCTATATAAATATGAATTAACCAAAGGAAAATGTTGAAGGACCTCGGAAATAGTAGAAAGGATATGAGCCTCCGCCTGTATAGCCTTTGAAGGATACTCGTGCAGTCATTCACCAGAAAAACTAAGAATGTAAACCTAGATTATGTTTTCAATATGAATATTCCTGATAGATTCAATGAAATGTATATGAGCCCATCCAGAGGAATGTTCTACTCTCACATGGTTAGATCGACATGGTCAAAATTATGATAGGATATTCATATTATGTCTTAAGTATATGATATAGTTCTTTCTTGATTAGAATATCTATCTATCCTGATGCACAGGCTTCACTCCCTTGGAGATCCCTATCCAAAATGTGGATATTTTCTTGATAATGGACCTTTGGAATCTTCCACTGGTACTTTTTTATATTAATATTCCCCTATCTCGAGGCATGTTCCGATCTCACCTAGTGAGCCCTGGTTAGAACTATGATATGATCACAATTCAATTCCTTGTTCCTTACTAAAATATTCTAATCATACTCCTAGATAAGAGATATATTGTGTTCTTTTTCTAGATAAACCACTTGATTATACATATCAGAGTGTTGTTATTCTTTTTCTATAGGGATAGAAATATGCGCATGTCCCTAAATATATTGCAGTGCAAGAATATGCTATAAAAATTATTTAGTAGTGGGAAGATATCATGGATTGAAGTCGTAATATGAGCTCACCTATTTCTTTTTTATGCCACAAGGACATGAAGATGGACTTCATGCATCGGGGTGAGGATATGTTTCTCCATCATGATTGTGGTAGGAATATTCCTTTATTATTTTTTTGAGTAAGTAAGGATATAAGCCTATTCACTAACTACCACTAGAATATTCTTGTAGGATTTGTTGATGGGAGAAGATATATGAGTCCACTTTAGGTTATCCAGAGATTTTTGCACCTAATTTTTCATCCTTGATTCTCATGTAATGGTATTAGAGGTGGAAGTGTGTCATATGGTTCCCTTAGTAAGAAAAAAATAGAACCAGTGGGATGGTGCTATCAATAGCTGTTTATAGGGTCCCTTATTGGTGGACCCTAAGAAAGAAGGGATCCATATTTGAATCGTTGATTCACATTCATTTTATATGGAAGGTAGTGATTTTCATTATCTATGGATAAGATTCTGAAGTGTTTAGAGGAGGCAATGGGTGACATTATAATTAATTTAGCATTCATTGGACGATGAGAAATAAATGTTTTTATCATTCATAGACACTCTAGGGTGGAATCAAGGGTAGAGATCATACCACATAGATGTTATTCTGAAACCATTTCATTCAACACCTAATGTTGAAGGTGTCAGGCGGGTGAGGTAATTCTAAGACCCATGGGGGTTTCAAACATATATGATTTTTCAAAATGGTCACCGGATGAAGAAATAGTCTCGGGATGGTTTTGGTTTTATGATGTCATTATATATAGTCATGAATACATCAAGGAACTAGGGAACATATCGATTAATCATCATTGAAAAGATATGTTCTCTATTAGATATTCATGGTTAACACAATTCTCATTTCATATTACACATCAGACCATTATTCTCACGTTGACTTATCAATGTGTGGATGAGATTATTTAATGGTAAACCTAATAATAAATGATCAATAATATGATTCATGTCAAGTTCCCCACTTTATTTTCTCATTGGATAAGGAAAATGCTTTTGAGACACCTGGTAAATTGGCCATTCTGTTATTTCAGAGATTCACATCAAGTTCCCCATTTTTGTATTATCATAAAGACACATAACACACCATGGTTGGAGAAAAATGGTATGATGAGAACTACGTAGTCTATCCCTTTCAATATATGATGTAGATGTCATTGTTAAATGAATTTACGTCGGGTTCACAAATTTTTTTCATGATATGATGCAATGGGTTCTCACCATGACTGATTATCAGGGGGTGAATGTGTTGTACAATCCCTCACATGGGTTCCACCATTATTATATTTTATATAAATTAAAAATACTCCCAGAATTCCTTAATAGAATACATACATTATTTCTAAATGAATGTTTTAATATTAGGTTTTAGACTGAATTATAGTTAAGAGATGGCATTGGTCGAGAGGGTGGGAGGTCAGTCTCAACACACCCTTTTAGTGGTAACTATTTCCTACTATGGGAATCTTTTATAGATTTTAGATATGTTTTATAATCCCTTCCTAAACAAGACATGTGATTGGGTATGCTAATAAAATAATCATAGGTTAAATCCTTTTATATAAAAATGATAATATATTATTTTATCCTAATGTATGTGTCCATGGTTCTTCATACACTTCCCATTAATGGGCCTATGTATATATTTTAAATCCATATAACCAAGTGATCTACAGTTTTTTTCATATAAAGAGGTGATTAATATTTTGAGGATGTAATTGAGCCATTATGATGTTTCCTATATATTCCGTTTATAGTATAAATCAAAAACCATATATTTGTTTAAACCCATGTTGTTTAACATCATATTGAAAGGACATAGATGAGGGATCCTAGGAACTAGGGATTGAGTTAATTCATTATGTAGTCAACCTATAAAAATTTTATGGATAGATTTAGAGTCATCGTAGTTAATTCACTTCCTTGGAACATACCCTAAGGTAGATTCCTTTATTTTAGAGAAGTTCTATCATGACACTGAATAGGTCTTACACACTAAGGTTTCTCTATCTTTGGGAGACTCTTGATTTGAATGATTTTTTTCATTGGAACTCATAAATCCCACACAATCCATGCTCGGTGTGGAAGTCAAGTGATATCAAGTAATCAGGTTCACTATATATGGCTGAAGGAATTATGTATTAGGACTACCCTTTAGATTTTAAGCCTAGAGATCGAGCCTTAGAATGTAATCATGTGTATCTTGGTTATGGAAGGAATTAATATTCTTATAGATCAGTTGATTCCTTAGTCCACTGATGGATGAAGAAGAATGATCTTCCCATGGTTGTGATGGTTTCATAGTGGTTGAAATTCCCTAGAAGTAATGGGGCATAAATTGAAATAGATTTTAATTGGATCATAGGAATAAAAGTTTCATTCAATGTATCCTGGTTATAGAAGGAATTAAAGTAATCATTATTCACTTTGATCGAGGATAAACCACTGAGTTTAACCTTTTGATATTTTTTATAGAGCATAGGACTTAGTGAGGAATCATATTCATACTAGTTATGGTAGTAATCAGAGTCATTGTAGTTAAGTTTGATTGTAGTTTAAATAATAAGGTTTCCCTAATATGTTCTCTTGAAAGGGTTTTCATGTCCCGATATGTCTTCTTGGAATGACCTAATTTTCCAGATTACATGCTCTGATTATTTTTATGACTTTCCTGAGTAATTCGGGACATGTATTTGTTTCATATTTTACATGTCTAAATATAGTGAAATGATATAGTTTTCTTCTCTGAAATACATCACATAACCTGAATGAAATTCCTAGAGTCTATTGCATGATCAAGGTTGAATAGTCTGGAGGACATCGCATGATCAAGGCTAACATGTCAAGAGGACATCACATCATCTAGGATGAAATGTCTAGAGGGTGTCTCATGAACTGGATGAATTTTCCAAAATACATCACATTATCTATTATTCTATGTCTTGGGTTCATCTTGACACCTATTTTACTTGTTCAGGTATTGGCACATGACCGTAGATACATGTCTGGAGGACATCATAAGATTCAGTTGGAATGATTTGGGGGCAATACAAGACTTGGGTAGTATGCTTGGAGGGATATGTCTGACCTAATCTAACATGACTAAGGGATATCACATGATCCAAATAGTATTTCAATGGAGTGTCATGTGACATGAATGACATGTCCCCGTGTTGTGTCATGACCTTATTGAGTCATGAAAATCATATGAGGATCAGCTTAAATGTTATTCACATAAGTCTCGCATATTTTTTTGTATTTATACTAGCCTTTATTGAATATGTGGATTAGGTTTTTCTAGTGTTATCTTATTAATAGGTTTCCTATAATCCAATTAAAATAAGGGACATCCTTCACATATTCTGGCTCAAAACACCAGAAGTCGATCATGTGATCAATGAGTGATCATGAAAAGCATGTATATATAAGACATGATAACTTACGTATTTCACCTATTTTTTACCTAGAAGAAGACAGTATAAATCACATTATTGGATGATATGATAAGTATACTCCTAATCTCTCATTCTTTAGGGATTATTGATTTTTTCTTTTTTTTAATGAAGAATATAGGCCTCACCACCCCGATTATATGTGAACTTATGAGATGTATATCTTAAAGAACTAGGTTGGGGTTGGGGGGGGGGAATTGGTATCAAAGGATTCACAATATTCTTCATTAGGTCTTCCCAAGGGGATCACATGTTTTTTATCCAACACAAGGATATCCCATCCACATTTCATCTATTAGAATTTGGCCGATAAAAGGGGTCTTTCCTAACCATGTTGACATGACAAAGATCTTCCACAAGTCATGATGATATTTCTAAGGGAATTTGAGAGATCATAATGCTTTTGGAAATTCTTCTATGTGAATAAATGTACATTTTGGGGATATTTCATGAGACAAAGGGGGAATTCCTAGGTGGCCTTAATGAGATTAGGCTGTTATGATAAAGGTATTTTATAAGGTCATGTTGGATTTTTGATGGGGGTCTCACATGATAAAGGGATACTTCCCAAGACATATAAATTATTTTTCATAAATTACATTATATCCTCATTCCATAATAATTATCTTACATTCCACATATATTTCATTCTTTATCTTCTAACGGTATGATATCTCGCACGGTTGTTTAATTGTTTTCTAAAAAATAATTTCCCCTATATATAATACGTCACGTGAACAATAATGGGTCTTAAAGTGATTAAATATCATTATCATGGGAAAAAATATTTTGTCTAAAATGTTTATGGGGCAACACAAAATCAACTAGACATGTTTGAAACCCTTTTCACGATGAAGGTTTTAATTCAGTGAGTTCTTATATAATGAGATTGGTATGTCTCCAACGCTTCCTCAGTGTATTTTAGAATGTGGGGGGGTGTGGATCATGAAGAATGATTACTGAAATAGGCTCCTATATTTTTCATATTTTAATAACTTATTTTAAAATTAATTTTTGTGGTTCTTAGGTTTTTTCTGGCTGACATGTCGATGATTTGGCAGAGCTAATCTATTAACCTCCCTATAATCTGTGAGTGACTTAGACACCTTAAAGAGAATAAAGATTCTTTTCAAAGGGTATCCTCATGATCTCAAGAAGTTCATGAACTATTCATTAAGAATTATCATGAACTTATGATGGCCATGTGATCACATGTCTTTTGGAAGATCACGTGATCCTCATATTTCAACCACCTTCTCTTCCTTTGTTTTACAGCGTAAAATATTAACAATTCTTTAAGTATATATTCCCTTGTGAATTTTTAAAAGCACATTTGGTGGGAGTAAATTGATATACATGAAATAGTTATTATAATATTGACATATTTATCATTATTTAATGGTAATATACATCATTTCTTTCTTACCTTTTGACTCATATAAAGATGATAACATCATTCATGTACATGTGGACTACCACCTTCATGAAGTGATGTGACTCTAATTTCATCACCAAATCACATGGATGATATATATAAGTATATAATAAGGTAGATATTATATTATTATCTTTATTTAATGTTAAAATATCTCATACCCCTTTCCATAATGGTTATTGAAAAATTGGAAATGTACGACCTATCGTCTCTATGATCGTAACATAGTTCATTTTTCATAACCATCATACATTATTGGTTTTAAGTGTAAAATTTAAGTATAAATATGAAATTTATTTCATGATTATTATTATAGGTATAATGTAACTATATAAAATGTCAATGAAATAAATCATTTCATAAAGAAACATGCCTGATAAAACAAGGCAATTAACTCCTGAAATAATGAAAATAATGAAATATTATTAATGAACATGAAATAAGGTTTTATAAATTGATCATATATAATATTATAAATAAATATTTGTTCATTTTTAAGTTAATAACAAGTTTAAAAACAAAATAGAAGACTTTAAATAATGTTCAACCAAAAGGAAGTGTGAGGTATGTGATTCTGTCTCAATTTCATTTCATGGAGGCATATTATAATGTTATGCACCTAATTTCATTTATATGGTGTATATGAATTCCATTTGACATGTGATTTCATGAATAATTAATTATTATTTTTACTATAAGTTTCAATATGAATTCTTTCATCTAATAGGATTTGAAATAAATTGTACCCTATGGTAATTTCTTAACTCAATTTGCGTTCATTATGTTAAAATTCTACTTCATTGATTATATCATTATAAGAGTATGCGTATAATTTAATTTGATTATGTGATGATGTATTGACACCTTTTTAGGTGGATTTATAGTTGATAAAAATAATTTATTCATTTATTAATCCTCACTTAAATTTTAAAAACATTTTAAGTGTTTATTTCACAATCTCATTTTAATTGAGTGTGTTTGTTATTAAACACCAAATTGAAGGAAATTATATTGAAATTTCCTAAAAAACCTTCCATTTTTATCCCATATATTTATATATGAACCCTTTTTGGTAATAATACTATTTTCACTATTTTTAGTTAAAATATTTTCGAATAGTTTTATTAAGAAACTCTGACTTCATTTGTATCGTTGGTCGAAAATATTTTTATTTACCATAACTGGATTTCCTTAAAATATTTTCAAAAACGTTTTATCCATTTAAAAGTGATTTATTAAATGAATTTTCACCCATTTTTAATACATACCATATTTTTTCAGTGGAATATTGGTGTCCTTTTCAAAACAATTTCCATTTTTATTTTTTCAAAAATATTAAAGGAACCATCTTGTGATTTTCCAGACAATGCACCTTCATAACCTTTTTACTTTGAGAAACAAATATTTGTATATACTGTTATGGAACACTTAAAATTTCCCAAAATCATTAATATTAATTGTTTGACATTTTCATTGAATATTAGAAACTATTTTATTAAATAAAATGTCTTTAAATGTGATTTTCAAAGAAAATGGTTTTCAAAATGTTTTCAAAAATTAAAAGGATATTTTCCTCAAAAATAGTTTCAATGATATTTCTATGGTAATTATATTAAAAATGATAAAAACCCTCTAGTATTATTATAATGGGTATATGTAATATTGATACCATCCTTGTTCTTACTTGGGATGATTTATGATAATTTTGACTAAGGAATGTATTGATATTCACCTCATTGATAAACTTTTGTAGTCAATAATTTTCTTTTGAAATATTTACTTTACTATTAACATTGTACATGACATTTATCCAAAATATCTATATTATTTATCATGGATATATATATTTTCATAAACTATAAAAAATTTCTACATATTGTGTTCTACAATGAATTATATTTGTTTGTCTAGAAAGATATTGATAATTATGTATACCTTTTGTCTATTTTATTAGGTTTACTAAATTAAATAAATTATTCAATATATGAAAAATGAATTGGATTTGTATAAAATAATTAGGGACCAATTATAGATAGTCCCTTAATGCATCAGTAATATAATGGGATGAATCGGTTATACATCCTTATTTAAATGGTTTTCACGTAGTATGTTTTAAAATGACTCGTGAAAGGTCTTGATTGTTAAGGTATCATATATATGGGGAACATAACTTTGAATAATTAATCATTTCCATCATTTAGTATTCATTTATTTCTATTAAGGATAATTTCAGTATGATTTAATCTCAAGATTCATTTCATTCTTAATTATTTAAATGGAATTTGTTTTAGTTATTTACCTTTCCATATCAATTATGACTTATCCAGTTATGATTGTTATGTTATTAGATAAACGGATTGGTTTTTTAGTTATTTACTATTCTATATTTATTATTATCTATGATATTTGGAAATTTAAATTATCTATAAATTCAATTCATTCTATGTTTATCGATTATATGGCATGCATGTTGACTTATTTACCTTTACATATTTTTTACACACTTATTTATTAGTTTATCGATTACATGGAATGAATGTCTAGTTATTAATCATTTTGTATTGATTATTATTATTTAATTATGATTTATAATATTGTACTTAACCCTTACATGGCAGTTGAGCTCATCATTTCTTTTTTTATTTCCCTTTAATTCCATGATGTTTATTATGATAGATATACAATAATATTCAATATGGAATAATGATAATCTTGTAAAAAAATTATTCTTTAATTTTTACATTCAAATGTAATGTAAGACTCATGTCTATATCACGTATACCAAGACTTATAAACTGATTGGTATGTAAATATTAGATTCATTTTATCTTATTCCAATCTAATAAAGTAGGCACGATCTCCTAGATACTGGGGCAGAGTCACTATAGTTGGTATAACAGGATGTTTTGTAGAAACTTTGGAAACTAAATATAATAAAACATAGATTAGTGAATATAACCCTGTGATATATTTTAATGATATGTATATAAGAATATACTAATGTTTTGGTAAGGTATAAATTATGTGGTTTTTTCTTAGCAATACATTAATATCCAGATACTACATTTGGACATAGTTCTATAATAGAGGTACCTAGGTGTAACAAATATGAATAGGGCATGTCAATTTTAACTAGAGCATTACATAGTACAGGAAAATGGGCCTTACTACACACCTAGTTTTACACTCTTGGGGGATATGTTCAGAATAATTCAAATTTAATTTACAAACAATTATAATTGATTTTAATAGATGATGACAACGAATGACATAAGTTAAACCTATGTTTCCTTAGAATGAAGAGAAGTTTTCATGATTTAGACAAACTATATATGATATAATGGGTTTACCACTATGATTATTATTTCTCACGCTATTATTTTGGTTTTTATTATTGGTTGGAACCTAAATAAATCCTGATACCATTAAATATGAAGAACATGGTGGTGGATATAAGAAACCAAATGAGATAAAGTCTCGAGTGAAAGCTATTGTTAATATGCATCATCAGTTTTACTGAAATATGATTAACAATATGTACCTTAATGAACTCTTAGAATCAGTATATAAGAAAATAATAGAGTTTTCTAATAGATCAATTGATTTATACAAATGAAGAAAAAAGGACTTGATTTCCATTATGTTAGAAATGATAAAGGAGAAACCTAGGAATGTGTCTCCATGTGATGGTGAAATGCAATATTTTTTGGAAAATAAGGGCACTAAGAAATGGATTTTCAAGGGAAAATGATGAGTAAAATGGAAGAAAATAAATCTCATCCTATGTATCTTGTTATAGTTCATTGTCTTAAATATAGGTAAACTGAGACTTGCCTAAGTCAGGACCTCTTCTAATGGGTATCCCTTAGAACAATGTAAAACATAATTAAAAATATAATGGATGAAATATTTATGAATTTTGATTGATGAATTAAATTTTTTATGCATTTTACCAATGATATTTTTGTTTCATAAATCATGAAACATTTAATGATTCTAATTTAATTTTAGAACCAATTGTTTATTAATTAACATTAGAGTTATGTATACCACCAGCGGTTAATGAGGTTAGTATTTATCAAATTTTCAAATTATTTTAAAACCCCCATTTAGGATTTATATGATAGGAATTTCATAAGACTAATTATATTATAGTAGAAATTAATGGTAGGAATATTTTTTAGTCGAAATTTTAATTGAGGAATAAATCAATTAAATTTTATATACATAAGTTTAAAGTAATTTATAACAATCAGAATCGAAAGTTTCATTAATTAAATTGTAAAGATAGTTAAATAAGATTGTTAAAATTTGTAAAAAATAAAAAAATAAATATATTTTTTAAAAAAACTTATTAAAAATAAAATTTAATTATTTACATTACTGTAAGGTTTTCTATTATATTTTCTGGGATATTTTTTGAAATTGTGTTGATATAGTTTATAAAAAGGACAACCCACATTTATGGTGAAAACTATTCTTTGCTGGAATGGCCATGGGGATTGAACCCATGACCTAAAAACGATAAGAGTTTTGTACCTACCACTAACCTAAATGGTTTATTCGTTAACATTTCATTGTTTTTATTTAATCTATTTTTTTGAAATAAACACTAATGTTGAAGTAGTGGTTTTGCATTAAAGTTTAATGATTAATGTATTATATTATATTTCTTGTTCTAACTATATTGGTTTGGGAAAATAGTTAGAGATAGAAATAAATATTTGTTTTATGGATCTCATGATCCATTAAAAGTAAATTTTAGAGCCTCATTCATTTAAAAACCTTTCTAGATACTTATTTCTTAGAATAAGAGATAAATTGTAAATTGAACAAAGCACAATCAAAGGATGGAATTTTACATATGAAATTGAAATATATAAATTAAGTATATTTAAATATATTATTAGAGAGTGAAATAGTTCCTCAATATTAGGAAAAAGACAATGACACCAAAATATTATCCTATTACCTTCATTTATGATGATATCAATGACCTTTTCACAGATATAATATTAATGGGTTTTAGGTGATTAACATTCCGTTAATGATTTACTTTATTTTGATCAATAAACTCAATCAATTTATATAAATATTTATTCTTTTCCATTTGCACTTATATTTACATTCAACCAATGTTATCTAATATAGAAACCTAGATATGTGCTATTACATATTACCTTTATACTTACCTTTCTCTCTTATTAAAGGGATATTTTATAAACTATTTTACGATGTGGGTTTTTCACAATGATGTTTATAAATTTAAAACCCTTTATTACTAAGATCATGTATAAATTGTGATTATGAAATTTATTTATGGTCGAGATAATGTAATAACATGAAATTTGAAAATATGAACATCACATTTGATAGCGTGCCTGACATGCCACACCAAGCGTAGAAATGAATATAACATGACAAGAATTTAAGATATATTTACAATTTTAAAAACATTAAATACATTATATAGAATTAATTTCACACAAAAATGAGTTTATCATATATCAAAAACCACATAATTTTTTTATGATAGCTTACGCTGCACACAAAACTGAGTTTTACCAAACAACAATATTATAGTAGTTTTATTTTTTAATATGATAGTTATTGCCTAGATATTTAAATTTAGGACATGAATATAAATAAATAACATAAGAAAATATATAGTTCAAAAAAATTAATATGTTATATATTTATTTTAAATAATAAAAAGTGTCATTTAAAATAAAAATAAATGTTTTCGTGAAAACTATTTTTTCCAAAAATATAGTTTACTCGTGCTTGGCGAACATAATTTAAAATTAATTTTTATCAGTTTTAGGTACATTATATTTCAAAATAAACATTATTTTTCTAAATCATAATAATATATTTATGAAAGGTTTAATATTTTTATATTACTCATATATTTCATTTTGATGAATAGTGAACAATATTTGATTTTAATTGAAAAATGCATTTTCATCTAAGTAATTTATAATGTTAAATTATATTTTAAATGAGGTTTAATGTAAAAATAGTTTTATTATACATATATAAATCAAATTTATTTCAATAGAATAATATTAATATCGAATATTGATATAAAAACAATGTAAACTTTTGAACATTTTCACTTCAAAAACATTCTCTTTTGTCATACCTCTGGACATAATTTTAATTTAAATTCTACCAAATTTGTGAGTTAAATTTGGAATTTTTTTCCTTATTTTGAATAATTTTTTATTATATTATATGTTAAATGTAATTTTTTAAAATAATTTTTAGTGAAAAAAACATAAAATAATTATAAGGATTAAGGTAAAATGAGTTTACATAGTGATTAGACATAGAATATACGGTTAATGTATTACCCAACACCTATAAAAAAATTTATGTACATATTTCGACTACAAAACTTATATTATCGATAAGAGACAATTAGTTGGGATTAGTGAAATAAAAAAATGTGGGTTGAATTCAGTCATTCAAAATAATAACTAGTGTGCCACTCGCCAAACTTTTAAAAGGCCGCACCACCTCCCCTCATATTCACACATTCAAACCTAGTTGGATTGGAAATACCTAAAAAATAAATTCCAAACCAATATCCTAACATACTAGAATAATTATTTTTTGGAATAAATCCATCATTTGAAGTATTTAGTTCAACTCTAAGTAGAATACATGAAGGAGGGGAAATGTTCTTCAATTAGCGCCTTTATTTTTCTTCTTTTTACACCTCCATAAATTCTTATTAAAACATGATAATATAATAAAAATGGTATATTAAATATAATTTAATGTTTTTATAATATGGTAATTAACTATAACCTTCTACACTTCCATAAAATGGTTTTTAAAATTATGATCCGTGTGTACGATGGGCTACCACATCGCGAATCAATGTCATTCGTTATTCAATTTCCTCCTCTAAATATTGTATTTTATGATGGCATTGAAGTATATATATGATATTTAAAACATAATTAAACATATTTATTACTTATATCATATATATACCTTAGGAAATATTATTCCATAGCAGACATGATTACGTTGCTCGTGTGTATGATAGACAATCACCTCTTGAAGTGATATGATTTGTCTACCACATAGAATTTACATGGAAGGTTATTAAGAATTATTATTATTATTATATGTGATATAAATGAAATTATTATTATATACATAAAATATTTATCACTCGGTAAATATAATATAAATCATTTAATTCATTATTTTTCAGTCAAATAAAAATGATATCATCCTTCGTGTACATGTATACCATCGCCTACAAAAAGCGATGAGACTCTCTTATCATCACCACACAATTTTTTTGATATATATAAGTATATAATATGGTATATAAATATTATATTATTATAATTATCTAAATGTAAAATATTACTTACCTTCTTTTAATAATGGACTTTGAAAAACAGAAATGTTACTCAAGTGTACGTACAACCTACCATCTCCATGATCCTAACATAATTCACTTTTCATAACCATAATTCATTATTATCATTCTTGAGATCATATAATCATATAATATGTGAAAAAAATAATCTTTTCATAATGAAACGTGCAAGATAAAAAAAAGGAAATTAACACCTAAAATAATGAAAATAATGAAATATTATTAATAAACTAGAAATAAGGTTTTATTAAAAGATCATATTAGATATTATAAATATAAATATTACTATATTATAATTTAATAACATTTATATACTACTATAAATGAGTAAAAATAATTTTTAATCTAAAGGAACTGTGATGTGGGTGATTTATTCTTAATTTCATTTCATTAAGGCATACAGTAAGGTTTAACACAAAATTTATTTTATATAGTGTATATAATACACCTTAAACATGTAATATCATGAATTAATAAATATTTTTGGTATATTATGTCTAAATATTAATTAAATAATCTAAGATGATTTGACTAGTAGTTACCTAGTTGAAATTGATTTCATAACTCAATTTATGTTCATTGGGTTAAACTTCTACTTAATTGATTATGTCATAATGAGATTATAAGTATAATGAATTTTGATTATATTATTTTTAAATTTAATATTTTTTATGTGTATATATTTTTTATACAAACTATAAATTCATTTATAAATCCACACTTCAATGTTATGTCCAATTTAAGGGTTTATTTGAAAATTTCATTCTAATTAATATTATTTATTCTTGAATATTAGTTGAAGGAAAGTTTTTTACATTTACCTAATAAACCATTAGATTTTTTTATTATATGTTTATTAATGATCCATTTAATTTAATAGTACCATTTCTCACTCCTTGGGACTTAATATTATTTATAATAAATTTTTAAGAAAATCAGACTTTCTTTCATTGATTAGTTAAAAATATATTTTCTTGCAGATCCATGTTTTCTAAAAATGTTTTAAATAACATATTAACCTTTTACAAAGAATATATTAACAAAATTTAAACCATTTTTACACTTTTCAAAATATTTTCAAAGAAATAATACTTTAATCTTTAAAACAATTCCCATAGTTCTTATGTCAAAAATGAGTGTTGAATATTATTGTTATTTTATGAATAGGATTTTTTACCAACTTTTTTAAAGTTCAAAAGTGATTTTATTTTTTATAATTTTACAGCATGTATATAAGTTTCCCACCATTAAGACTAATATTTCATTTATCGTTAGTTTGAAATTTTATAAAAAAAATTTTATATAATTTTTGTAAAGCTTATTTTCTATGAAATTTTTTTAAAATGGTTTTGAAAATGAAAAAGATATTTTCATCAAGAATAATTTTAATAATATTTTCATTATAATTGTATTCATAAAAAAAACCCCTTATTATTACACTAATTGTTATATGTAATATTGATAATATCCCTATTCTTCATCTGGATGGTTAATGATAATTTTTACTATGGAAAGTATTAACATTCACTTCCTTGATTAATTTTTGTGGACAATAAATTTCTCTTGAAATGTATACTTTATTCCGATCATTGGGAATTAAATTTCACTTAAATATCTATATTTTTTATCACAAAAATATTTATTTCTTAAAATAAATTTCATTTATATATATGGTTTTCCCTATAGAATTTAATTTCTTTATCCAATGAAATATTGATAAATCTGTTTTCTATAAAAATATTTTATAAGTTTCATTTTTAATGAATTAAATATAAAATTATATATATGAGAAATTATTTACACAGGTAAGACATGGGTGGGGATTATTAATAGATATCCCCTTGATGTATTGGTTGAATCATGAGACGAATAAGTTTTCTAATGTTAGTTAAATTGGTTTTTACCTAGTATGTTTTTAACTGTCTTGTGAAATTTACTGAGGGTAAAGTTAAAATATTACTAGGTGGAAATGAATCCAATAATTACACATTTCTTTCATTAAGTTTTTAGTTATTTTTATCTGGTGGTTTTTCACTATGACATTATATATGGATTCATTTCAATTTCTTTTATTTGAATTTCATGTGTTTTAGTCATTTACATTTCAATATCAGTTATTTTATTTCTAGTTATGAAATTAATGTTTTTAATTTAATTGGATGTGTCTTCTGTTATTTACCTTTCATATTGATTATTATTTATGATATTTGTACATTGATTTTATATATGGTTGAATTACCTTCTTATTTTTTTGATTACGTGGCATGTGTGTTTAGTTTTATACATCACCGTATTTTTTAGGCTCTTCCTTATTATTTTATTAATTACACAGAATTTGTGTTTATTTATTTACCATGACATAATGATAATTCATGTTGATTCAATATTTCTTCCATTATACTTAACTCTTTCTAGGCATTTGAGATCACCATAATTTTCTTTCTTTTCCCAAGGAATCTGTGATGTTTACTATAAATTATATGAAATAATATGATAGTGGGAATATTGATATTGTTATAAAAAATTCTGGTGTAATTTTTGAAATAAAATATAATGTACGAGTCATGTATTTATCTAGTTTACCAATACTACAAAAAATATTGTTCATTTGGGATGTAATTCATTATATCTTATGTCGATGTAATAAAGAAGGAATTAGATCTAAGAAAATAGGGTTGGGTTCTCTACCACCACTACTATATGGGATGCCCCATCATATATGATATAACTAGTTTACCTAGTTCTATCTGGGTTGCTTCATCATATAAGATGTCCTTATACTACAATATTTATATTATACATAGATAATCCATTATAAATCACATTGAAAAAAAATTCATTATTCCTTTTATAACAACATTAACATATGTATAGGAAATGGGTTTCATTTCAATCTCATTGAAACATGATTAATCCATATAAATGAATGGATTCTATGAAAATATATTTTAGACATGATTAAACTATAGAAAAGAAGCTCGATCTATAAAATCTCTTTGAAAAAAATATAAATCCATCCAGAGAAAGAACGAGGATAGTATAAATGTGAAATATAACCATTTAATCATGTGTAACTTCAATTTTTTTGACATTTTTGAATGAAAATAATATTAAACTATTATTAAATACATTTTAATGAAAAATAATTTTTCATTTTAAAAATAATTTTTTAAAACATAAACCAATTTCAAAATACTTTTAATTTAATATAACTAATATTTTATATAATATTAATAAATAATTTTATTTAAAAAACATTTTAAACCTTTAATGAAATCTTCAATTAAAATATGGTCATATCGGTAGGTAATTCTATACATTTTATATGAAACATTCCATTTTCATTGTAAAAATGATAGAAAAGTTCTTTCGTTGGAATGAGATAAAAATATTCCATTCAAAATATTTTGAAAAATGACAAAATGGAAAAACAAATTCATCAATAAATAATTTATGAAATGTAATTCTTTTATTAATTTAGAAAACGTGTTTTTGGAAGAAAACAAATTTCTACAGAAAAGGTCATTTTTTATAAAATCATTCTTTTGATCTCATGAGTACATAAAGAGTAGAAAATGAAAGGGAAAAATTTATTCTCATGAGATAACTATAGTATAGGTAAATTCATGAGATATATTTATAGTTATATCATAATATTACAACATTAGAGACTTAATAACAAACAATCTCAATAATGGAAGATATTATAACCTAAAACTATTACAACATTGTTAACATTAAAACTGTAAGCTCTATTAAAGGTAGAAACTAAAAAATATTTTTGGATTAAAATAAAATTATTCGAATTAATTATAAAATAAATCATTGATATTATATATTCCATAAAAGAAAAATAATTGTTGAATATTTCATAATTCTCATTCAAATAAAAAATAAGATGAGAAAACCCCTTACCTAAAGTTAGAATTGTCACATGTGTATTTATCTTCCATGACCATAAAATTATGTTAATTATATAAATGATTTAGAATATTTTTAAATTTTATTTTTAAATACATTTTATTTATCAATACATTATATAAAATTAATTAATATGTTAAATTTATATATGATTTTTTTACCACATTTGGTTTCTGTGTAAAAAATGACTTTGGTATGTCGAATATAGTTAAAGATATAATTATTTAAGAATAATGAGAATAATAATCTTGAAATAATTATGATTTTTTCATATATTATAATATTAGAACTGATCATGTCACATTTTTAGAAAAGTGATCTAATGTTGTGATCAAGGAGACAATAGCTCATACATACGCAAGAGAAACATTTCTATTTTACAATGATCTATATAAAAAGAACGTAATTAAAATTTATCCTTCTGAAATCATATTAATATCATAAATAAAATATTATTTAATTATATATATATATATATTATGTTATTTACTGATGAAAAATGTAATCACAATTCTTAGAGGAGACACTAGTCCACACATCCATGAATGACGTTGAAATTTGTTTATTGGGTGAAAAAGAATAAAAGAAAATTATAAATAATATTTTCATAATTATAAATATTTCATCAATATCATAATTATTTGGTTTATATCCCATATATTCATAATATTTAATCTTATAACCTTACATATTAAGCGTTAGTGAAAAACGAATCATGTCACTTAACGAGGCGGCAGTCAGTCATACACAAGAGTCACACTATCATAACCCTTACATGTTGGAATATAAAAAATAAATATATGATATAATTACTCTATAGGTATAATAATGTTATAAATATGACGTATAATCTTTATATATATCATCATACCCAACCATTAGAGGTGATAATGAAAAAATGAATGATATCATTTCAGATGGTGGGAAGTCCACCACAAATAAAATTGATGATTTAATAACATATTTGATAGTATTATCTGTTAGTGAAATCATAACACTATTATTACAAGATATGATTATATTTACTATACTAAATTTATTATTTAATCATGGTACATGGAGATTTTAAGAGGGTAACAAAATGAATAAAACAAAAATTCTCCTTGATGAACGTTACCTCTTCTTTAGGAAACTCCTTTGGGTTTTCAAAAATGGACTTCCATTGTTGGATTTATACCAAGATCATTTCTTCTAATATTATAGGAGAGAAATTGAGATGTTTTTTGGATTATTCTTGGCCAATACATTATGTTTTTAAGGTGTGCAGATAGGGGGAGTGGGGTGGACATTTATAAGTGGGTTCAATGGTACACTTGTAATTTATTTGATAGAGTGAACTCCCATTACATTATTTTCGGGTCACTATGCAGAAATAATGGTCCCGTGTTGATACTATAATGTATAAAGTAAAACTATTCTATGAATGTATTTTTCTTCATGTTTTAGTTCATTTTACCCTTATGTTTAAATAATAATCCCATGGAATACTCAATTTTACCTTAATCACATGGATTAATTTTAAATGTTTCAGTAATAATAATTATTAAAAATTAATTTATACTTTATAGACATTAAAAATTTTCTGATTAATAATATTGATTTAATTTTTTAAAATTAAATTCACATAATTGAAAAAAAAATTAATATTAATCCTACCAATGCGGAGAGACAATAGGTTTTAAGAAGAGTATTGTTTTGGAAAAAGATGATTATACATTAACTATATGAAACATAATAATAATAATTTAATGAAAATAAATTAATATTTACAAATATATAATATATAAATATCATTTAAAATATTACCCATTAGCTATTATTTTATTTTATTTAAATTAATAAACATTATTCATTTTAAAATAGTTTTTTGAAAACCCCATTTTAAAAAAAACTAATACTAAAAACAAATATATTGCTGATAAAGATAATTGAGTGGACAAAATATAATTAACTAATTATTATTATATATTAAAATATATTCCAAACATATTTTAACATCAAAATTACCTACTTTACTAAAAAAATAGCTTTTATGAAAATTAGTTTTTTTCACTATTTACTGAAAAATCATTATTTTTCTTCAAAAATAGAAAACAAAATTCACCCAAAGTAGATTTTTATACTCCAATTATAATAATAAATTTGATTTTATCAACTAAATTTTATAAATATTCCAAAATATTATCATAATTTTTTTTAAGAAAATATTTAAAAATCATTTTTGAAGAAAACATTTTTTTGAAGAATACAATCACTATAGTAAAAAAATGGTTTATTATTTAATAAAAATTTATGATTAATTTATATTGAGTATGAAATATTTATATATGTATTTATATATTTATATATTCCATATATTTTTTAATACTATTCATACCCAATAATTTAACATCTAGATTACAAATGTAATATATATCAAAGGTTGGATATGTTCAATGTTGCATGTTGAATACACGATCAATCAATATAAGGGTTAAGTGTAAATAAAGATAAATAGAGTGGTATGTGTGATGTAATAAGTACATAGTGTTGTGTGTAAAGAAATATATACTCTGTGTGGGGTATCTTTTAGGCCATCAATTATAATTTCTTTATTTTAAAATCTCAAGGTGCTAGAAAAGTCGATTTAGAACATTCATTACAACACAATCATTTGATATTGATTATGAAATGTATATAATGTACTAGAAATATTTTTATGTTTGGATTGTTTGGAAACATAACTTATAATTATTACTTATGTATATGAAGTTTTATACATTTTTACATATCCCAATTTTTGGCTTATTTTGAGTGTCTAATCAGAAATTTCTTATAAGAGAGAATAATTAAAACTAGAACAAAATTTGTTGAAGATGATATTCTTTAAAATGTGTAACAATAGTTTACTATTTTTGGTTCTCTACAAATTAATGTTTGGGGTTATATTTTTTTTATTTCAAGACTATTAATTTTTTATATTGAAATGTTTTTTGTAAATTAAATTTGAGTTTACAGGTTTTAATTGTTAAATTATTCATTATTTTTATTATTATTATTTTATTAATAACCATTTTTCTTGTGATTTTAAAAGAGATTTTGTGGAAGAAATTATTTATAATAAATTTACCTTGATTCCAATATTTTAAATTAATATTTTTTAAATATTTATTTAGAGTAATATTATGTGTCTTTCATGCATGAAATATAATTTGAAATTTTTCCTATTAATTTTCAATTAATTTTATTATTTGTGAAAAAAACCTATCGCGGTCATGGAGCTTCCTATAAAAGAAAATAATGAAAGAATGTAAAAAATGTATAATGGATGTAGTTATCATGTAACATTCCATGCCTTATTGGTTTGTTACTTTGTGAGTTTTTGGTTGGAAGTGATTGGAGAAGGCTAAGAGGGAGTTTCGAGGAGTTTGGTTGCTAATGGATATAAAAAGGGGGATTTCACACTGTGTAATTATATTACACGATGTGAAACTTTTCTTCATGAAATTATTATAAATTTTCAAGGCGTGTAATACTATGGGGTTTGAAAATTAATATAAAATCAATGGTAGATATGGTTTTAAATGGAAACTGAACCTCGATATTACACGACGTGAAAAGGGTATTACACGTCGTATAATACCCTGATCATTTACACTTTTAATAATTATCTTAAAATGAAAAATTATTCATTCAGTCATTCTTTTTTCTCTCATTACACCTGAACCATAGGTGCCTCAATGAGTCATTCGACCCATAATCCTCTCTCCATGGTCTATCAGACGCGATGGTTGCTTGTTCACCATCCGAGATCAATCCCTGGTGAATTTTCTCATCATTCTCATCTATTTCCAATTGTTATTTCCCTGCTATTCACTATGATGGTATATGTTGGATTCAATTGGATGTTTGGGAAGTATTTTTATAATCTTATGGTGCGAAATAGGTTTATCCTTATTTATAGTGGTGCGATAGTCGTTTGTAGGCATTTTTCTTCACCCTACGGTGCACTGAAGAGTTGATGAGATACTTTAAGGTAGGGTTTTCCTTTTTTTCTCAATTATTATGATGAAGTGGGAGGGATATACTTTTTTTTTGTGGATCAAAGCTGTTCCAAAATAATCAATGATAAAAAATGGGTAATTGAATTGAAAGGGGTTGAGGGATTCGATGCACTAGTTTTTCAGACTTTGTTGTGATGTTGTTAACAATACAGGCTAAAACACCACTGAAAATTATGGTCTTCGGTGGTCCATTATTGTGAAATAAAAAATTTTCATGTTGGTTGATTCAATTTTAACAATTTTATATAGATATTTTTAAATCACATACACTTGGCTAATAAACAGATGCTCTAGGATTACCCAGTTAATGTTAAAACCCCAAAATTAACAAGTGTATTTAAATAAGGAATGCCTCATTATAACTGAAATTGTGTCATTATTTGGTATTTGGGGTGATGTGTTATGTGGGATAGTGTATCTGTGTTTGTGAGGGAAATATTAGATATGAAGTGGCTATGTTTTGATGTGTGGATACACTCTTGTTTGTGATGTGCTATGTCGTTGAAGCATAGGTTTGGGCTTTGGGTTTCATTGGGTGGTGTGGTGGATGGATTTGTAGAAGAAAATTTCACCTAACCATGTAATGGAATCTTAGATTAACATATTTATGGATTGATTATTTAATGTATTAGAAGTGATGCAAAATGGGACTATGATCATGTTGCACGGTGATGTGTTTCAGTATTTCTTGTGTTGTATTGTTCTTGGTAGTTTTTTACATAGTGGTGGAGTTAAAAAATAATTTGTTAATAATTTTTGGAACTATATTGTAATTGATTGGTTAAAAGAATGTATAAACAATTTTTGGATAATTAATGGTAATGGTTAATTAAGTATGTTGTAAATTTAAAGGTGGTTGTGGCTTGATGTGTGTTGTTGTGCATATAGCGTAGCAACAAAGTTGGAAGGGTTTTGAGATGGTTGTTTGTTGAGAACCCATAGGTTGGGCTTAAGTTGTTGGTACCAAAAATGTATATAATTGTATTTACCCTTGTGATTTATATACACACCCCTCCCTAATTGATCACTATGTTTCGAATAACCCCATCATCACGGGGGAGGGTGTCTTTCCTGATATCTCGGTGGGAGAATGGATGGTTGACCACTTGCTATTCTATGCTCCCTATTCCATGATTCTTCGAGCATGCATTGGTTTGTTTGATGTAGGTGTGTGTGGTGGGTTGTGATTTCCTAGGAATATTCATGGATGATATGGGCAGTGTTTTCCTAGGTGTCGTTGGGATGAGATTAGTTGTTCTTTCCCAGTTGACTATGGGATGGGATGTGATATGGCTCATGGACAAGTTGACGGGATGAGGTGTGGGTTGTGGACCAAGTCTTTATGGGTAGGATATAATGTGGCTCATGTCCAGTTGATGAGACGAGCTATGGGTTGTGACCCATGTGTCTTTGGCTAAGAAGTGTTGTGGCTCTTGGCCCAAATGATAGGATGAAATGTGGCTGGAGGGCCTAGGTGTCTATGGGTGGGTTGTGACATGGTTCTTTCAAAATTTGTGGGAGCACGAGGACATTTTCCATTAGACAAGAGTAGCTAAACTAGTGGGAAGTGGTGTGGGGTACCCAAATCATAGATTTTCTTACTATATTGCTTTACATAACTTTTGTTACTTGGTGAACATTCCTTGGTGAGGATGGAATGGCTAGTTTACCTTGGTAGGTGATGTTTGGTTCTGCTATATTCTCACAATGGTATTATTATGTTTCCTTTCATGTGTACAACATGGAATTTATTATTCCTACTGAGTATATATTTATAATCACCGTACATATAAAAAATTCTCTTAGGTTACAAGGAGGACTTCACCGACCATGATGGACCTTAATAGCTATGATCACAAATATTGTTGAGTCACTACCTGAGATTTCTTTTGGTACTTTAGAGTTTTATTTCACATGTAATAGTTTTATTTTAAACAAGAACATGGGATGGATTTTTATTTTCTCTTTTATATATATATATATATTGGAGTTATTCTGGGATTAAACATTTTATCCCCTGATCTTGTTTTCCTAAAAATGTAAATTCTTCCAATTTTTGTGAGATTTTATACCCTTGGTGATTGTTGCAACCTAGGGGACAATTTGAGGTGGGACCTGAAGGTCAATTTCTCTATTTAATCATTTCCATCCCAGTAGGGGTATCTTTGGAAAGAGGGGGTAATGATAGAATGGTATCAGAGGATGTTTTAGAGATTAGATGGAGTGTGGAGTGAGTCATAGTGAGGATTGCATGGGTTGGTAGGGAAAAAATGACATGTGATATTGGTGCATGACATAGGCTAGTGAAGTCTTTCTAGGAAACAAGATTTTAGGGCCCCCGTGATCTGATATAAGGTCATTAATCCTACTAATAAACCGAGTGATTCTACACTAGTTATAGTGTAGATACCCTAGAAAAAGTAAATGCATCATAATAAGTCGTGTTCTTGTATGAATAGGGTATTTTTAGAAATAGGGAATTAATGAAAAGAAATGATTTAAAATGAATTAAAATGAATATCAAATAAAATTACATAGTATTGTGGTTTAGGAATTCTTTGGTTACCTTTCAGATATGGGATGTGATTGTTGTCTACATGTGGCTCTGGAAGTGGAGGCTCAGTAGGTTGACCCTATTGATCGACATAGGGTAGACCCGGTGGAGGATGAAAACCTGTGGTAGAGAACATTTTGTGATTTCCAATAGTAGGATTTGGAAAAGTATTAGGGTAGTGTTTTGGACATGGAGATAAAGAGATATCATGAGGAGATTGAGATCACCAACATCTTGATCTGGGCTATGAAATATTATTGAGTTCCTTTGGTGGTTAGTCAGATGCATGGAAATGCACATCATTGGTGGATTCTGTACTTGGGGGTAGAGAGGTAGGATGAAGTTCAGTGGTTCATTTTAAGAAGTATTTTCAAGAAGGATTCTATTCATTGAACATTATGGTTGAGAAGAGGTATGATTTACTATCCCTCCACTAGAGGAGTATGTTAATACAAATGTTTGGGAACTAGTTTAAGGACCTCCTCCAATTTTTCCTAGATATCTTTCCGGATGAAGAGTCTCATGTGTGATTTGTAGAGGAGGCACTATTTACTTTGTTCTTGTATGTTGTTACTGCCTTTATATTTCCAATGTATCTAGAGGTCTATAAAAAGGTAGTGGTGATCAATAGGATGCACCGTATTGGAGGTTTACCATGAGAGGGGAGCCATCATTGTACCTATGGAGGCACAATTACCAGTGGTAGGTCTCAGGTCCCAGGACCTTTGAGGTTTTGACTATTAGGGATTCGACCCTAGCAGATTCCATTATTACCATATGGTCTTGAGATTTTTATGAGGGTTTGGGGATGAGGTGTTTCATTTTTTGGGTCTGCGATAATCATCATAATCATTTTCTAGTGGTCATTTGAGCCCAATATGGTGGAGGTGGATAGTTTTAGAACCAGCCTTAGAATCAGATACCAAATAGTCCATTTCAGTAGTAGGGACAATAGTTTCATGCTCCACTGAGGGGAGATAAAGTAGGTTGGGGATAACATTCAGATGTAACTTAGGAACCATGACCCAAGAAAGCTCATTGAGGCTGTCATCAGTTGAGGGGAAGTAGAGAAGGGAATTGTCCTTTGTATGACATAGAGACAATAGTTCCAGCAGAACCTGAGATCGTTAAAAGTATGATTAATTTTATTAGTACCTTTTTTGTGCTTTTTTTGATTTGGGAGCTTCACATCCATTTTTCACCCTATCTAGCCCATTATATGGGACAATACATAGAGAGAATTCCCATTCACCTAGTGTTGAGTGTTCCAGTAAGATGTTAGACTATCTTGTTTGATTGTGCCATGGATGTAGACTAATTATGGGACCACATCAGTCCTGTGGGGATATTTTCTTTCTATAGATGTATCCATATGATGTCATTATTTACATCAAATGGTTGTATTCATTTCATGCCATTATCAACTTTTTCTAGAGTAGAGTCATGTTTTCTAACATGGATGAACATCATGTGGATTTAGTTGGTGAATGGGATTTTGAGGTGTGAATTTGGTGTATGGAGACCCTTCTCTGTTTATTGACTGAGCTGTCAGTAGATTCATTGGATGTTGAAATGGTAGAGGTTCATAGAGTTTTTGTGAATTTCTTAGATATTGCTTCCAAGGAGGTTGTGATGCTACCCCCTTGACGTGATGATGAGTTCAAGATAGACCTATAGATCAATGCTTCTCTGATTTTGATGGCTCTTTATTGAATGAAACCTTATATGTTGTGGGAGTTGGGGATTTGAATTGCTGATCTGATGAAATAGTGATTTATCGATCCTTCTGTGTCACCGTTGGGTTCTCAAGTGTTGTTTGAAAAGAAGGATGGTGGTGGTATGATGTTGTGAATAGACTGTTGAAGGTTAAATCAAGTGATGTTAAATAACTATTACCCTATTCTAAGGATATACAATCTTTTTGATCAGCTGATATGGGAAATATGGGTTTCTAAGATATTTTTATGTTCAGGATACCTTCTTTTGAGGTTGATGGAGGTATACTTCATGAAGACTACTTTCATGTGTTGGTATGGACACTTCAAGTTTGTAGTTCGTCTATTCGGTAAAAATAATGAACCAACCATCATTATGAGGCTTATGAACACCATTTTCTGTTAGTTCATAGACCGGTTCACCATCAAGTTCATCAGTGACATATTGATCTATTTGAAGTCAGATGATGAACATGTTGATCATCTCAACACTATCTTACAAGTTCTTTAAAACCACCAAATCAATGAAAATTTGTACAAGTGTATGTTCTGGAAAAGAGTGGTGCATTTACTTTGGCACTTGGGGTCACAGATGGGCGGGGTAATGGACCCATCTAAAGAAAAAGTAGTTTTTTCATGGGGGAACCCAAAAATTAGGCAGAGGTTCACAGTTTTTCTGGTCTTACATGCTATTATCTGAGGGTTCTCCATGATTTCCATCAATATATAGCCGCAATAAAGTCTTTGATTTGGAAGCCCCAAGATTTTTTGTGGAGTGAGCAGTGCCAAGCGGCATATAATCATCTGAAGAGAAATTTGGTTAGTGATCTAGTGATGTTATTTCTATAAGAAGGGTTGATGTTTGAGGTGTTTTGTTATGTTTTCCATCTGAGATTAAGATGTGTCTTGATGTACCAATGACCAGTAATATCTTGTGGCTCAAGGTAGTTTTCTCCCCATGAGCATACCTATGCCACTGATGATCTGGATGTAGAAATGGTCATGTTTTCACTAGAGTTGTGGTGTTATTGTTTCATTGGGGAGGGCTTAGTGTTCTTCATAGATCACATGAATTTTAGGTATATCTTTTCCCAGAATGATCTAAACATGAGATAATGAAGTTGGATGATGTTTATTCAAGACTATCATTTTGATATCTCTTACACCTCAGGAAAGGGTAATGTTATGGCCAATGGTTTGAGTGAAAAGTCACAGAAGGGGGCTTCTTGGGATTCTGCAGTTTCTTGGAGGGTGATGGAGGAGTTGGTATCTTTTCACATGGATACAAGAGTGGAGTTTGAAAGAGGATATTTGTTTTATATTAATGTTATGTTTTCTCTGATGTAGTTGGTGGAGGAGTCTCAATGGGTAGACTTAGAGGAAGGGGTGTTGTGCGGTTTTGTTGGCCATGGTTATGCACGTGATGGATGGTCATAGGATGGTCAGAACAAGATTATGTTCCACGGAAGGTTGTTTGTTCTGATGTCGATGCCCAAGGGAGTCCATCATGAGTTCCATAAATCACCTTTAGTGGTACACCCATGAATATATAATATATATCATGGCATCAAGATGTATTTTTTGTGGACCGAGGCGAAATGAGAAGTGGTAGAGTTTGTAGAAATGTGTTTTATTTTCCATAATGTAAAGGCTGAAAACCATGTTCTCAGTGGTTTGTTACATCCCTTGGATGTACTTAATTAGAATTGGGATGAAATATCGATGTATTTAATCATTGGGTTACCCAATCCACACTTATATTATTATAATATTTTGTTTTTAGTGCATCATTTGATGAAATCAGCCTACTTTTTATTGATTAAGGAGTTGAACATAATGGATTCCATGGCTAAGAGGTATGTCAAAGAAGTATTGAGTTTTTATAGAGTTACGAGGTCTGTTATTTCAAATTTGGATATGAGGTTTACCTCATGAGTTTGGAGGGGATTGAGTCATGATTTCAGAACCCAGTTATGCTTCAACACAACTTTTCACCCTCAGAAAGATGGGTAGAGAGGGTCGAATATCATGAAATTGAATTGTGGACAAGGTTATCATATTTTTGGTGGATCTTGTGTACAACACATAATTTGGTGGTGTTTTATTATAATAATATTTATCACTCTTCCATTGGAAATTCCTTATTAGAGGCATTGTATGGAAGACAGTTTCATTCTCCGTTGTACTAAATGAAGGTTTGGGAGATTGTGGTTCTTGATCCCAATGTTGTGAAGAGTATGATAGAGAAGGTTCAACTCATTCAAGAGAAGATTAAAGTATTGTAGGATTGGAAAAAGGTGTATTCCATTAACTAGAGGAGACCCTTGGAGTTTGAGGTTGGGGACCTTGTGGTTTTGAAGGTTTCCCCTCGACTTGGGTAGTAGAGGTTCAGTGTAGGATGTAGTCTTTTTCCTAGGTTTATTTTACCCTTTGAGGTGTTAGAGAGAGTTAGTGAGGTGTCATACCAATTGGAATTGCCACTATAGTTGGATAGGATCCATGAACTCATCCACATCTCTAAATTTCTTCAGAATCTTCATGATGAATCTCATGTCCTTGAATCGAGAGATTCAGATATCGAGGGTGACACGATGTATGTGGAGTGGCTGGTAGATATCAAGGATCATCAGGAGAAGGTTATGTGTTGATGGACCATTCCTTTTTTTCACATGTTGTATATTCATGGTGGCACGGAGAAGAGTACATTGGAGTGGTAAATGTAGATGCATTCCCAGAACAGATAGTTTTTTTAGTTTTTTATTATTATCTTTTTTATTTTAAATGTAATGTATGTACCTTGTTTTATAAAATGTATTATTTTCTCTTAGATTTATATGTGTGTGGTGAAATGTGTGATAAATTCATGAAATGTGAAAATGAAAAGATCATATTCTAAATCATGACACATTAAATACGATGTGATTAAACTTTTTTCAGCGAGTCAGTGTAGCCCAGAGCTGATAGTATATTAACATAGAGGATGGAATTCCCTAATTCATTTGATCAGATAATATAGTTGTCATGCTCGAGTGGTGTCTTTTTGGTCGTTTGGGTTGTCATGATAAGATCTGGTTGCTGCATTCAGAGGAGGTGTTCTTGAATGTGGGAGTTTCTACTCCATCGTTCGAACAACACTGGGTGGTTTATTATTGAATTTTAATGTTTTTGGATATTAGTGGAATTTCAAGAATAGAAAAATCCTTGAGAGGTATCTCATATGGTGGTTGTTCAAACCCCTCTTTCTTCTGGGATTGGTTTTGCATTGTCAAGGGTGGGAATCATTTGATAGGTATCTAATGTGACGGTCCATTACATTGGGATTTTTTTCATTGGAAGTGCTCTGAGGAGGATCATAGTGAGTTTGGAAAAGTTTAGTTTCTAATGACTGGAAAAGGAATTTCAAACCATGTAACTGTATTAAACGATGTGAAACTTTTCTTCATAGCATTCCATGGTTTTTTCAAAGTGTTTAATATTTCAAGGTTTTAAAAATAATATAAAATCACGATGTGACACATTTTTCTTAGAAACCAAAACCCTGGTATTACATGACGTGAATAGGTGTTACATGTTGTGTAATATCCCGATCATGTTCAGTTTGGATATTTCATTTTTGCTGAGCCATTATTCATTCGTCGGTTCTTTATTTTTCCTCTAATTCCAAACAAACATTGGGTTCCCTGAGGATTCCTTAGAACTGTAATCCTCTAGCCTAGGACTATAAACTCAATTTTTGTTCTTTGATGATCCATGATGGATCCGTGGTGAGATTTCTCCTCTTTCCCATATGTTTCTTCTTATTGTTTCCATGGGATTCACTATCATGGTATGGTTTGGATTGAGTTGAATGTTTTGGAATTTTATTACAATCTACTGGTGTGGAATAGGTTGAACCGTGTTTTTATATGTGTGTTTTTTCCTTTTTATAGCATTCGTCTTTCCCCATCGATGCACAGACGAGTTGAAAGACTTCTTCAAGGTAGGATTTTCAGTCATTTCCCTAGGATTGTGCATCATGTGGGAGGGATATAATTATTTCATGCAAATAATATTTTTGCCACACTAATCAATGATAATAACAAGTGAAATGAATTGTCAAGGGTATTGGGATCTGATTCACATTTTTTTCCCTTGATATGTTGTGATGTTATAAACTATATGGGATAAATGCCCCATTGAACCTTATGGCCATTAGTGGTCCTTGGCTGCACACTAAAAAAGTTTCAGGTAGGATGATTCTTGTCTAACACTTTTATATTTAAAATTATAAATAATGTATTCTAGGATAATATATGTATGTCCCTGTATTACCCAGTTTCTACAAAATCCCATGAATCAATAAGAGAAATTAAATAAGTTATGTCGTGTTAAATAAATAATTGTGTTACTATATGGTATGTAGGGTGATGTGTTTTGTGGGATATTATGGTTGTGTGTGTGGGAATATATGGGATGTGAAGTGGATATTTTGTAATGTGTGGGTAAGATCTAGTGTGTTCTATAGTACATTTGTGAAGCACATGTGTGTGTTTTGGTTTAGATTGGGCGGTGTGGTGGATAAACTTGTAAATGATAACTAAACATGACCATGTAACCAAATCTCGTGTTGAGTGATTTATTGATTGTGGAATCGATGATATGTGTTGCGTAAAGGTGTTATGATGGGGATATGTAATAATGTGTTGTTGTGTTTATTCTGGTGTGTTGTTCTTGGATGTTTCACTAATATTAGTGGAATAAATGAAATAATAATTGTTTAACGTAATTTGGAACTAGATTGGGTTGGTTTTGTTAATAGAATGAATAAATTAGTTGTAAATAATGAATGGTAATGGTTAATTAAGTTAATTAAAAATTGAAAGAAGGTTGTGGCATGACGTGTAGTGTTGTGCATTTAGGGGTAGCAGCAAAGTTGACAGTGTTGGGATATGGTTTCTCATTGAGAACCCATTGGCTAGGTATGAGTGTTTGATATTATATATATATATATTCTTGTATTCCACTTGGGATTTTTTATGCACCCCAACCTTGTTGATAACTATGTACCGAAAACCTCTATCGTTATGGGGAGGGTGTCTTTTCCAACATCCCAGTGGGAGGATGGATGGATGACCACCCTCTCTTCCCTACTCCATCTTCCAAGTAGTGATTTCCCAAGATACTTCGGGTATATTGTGGTCTGTGAGGCCCATGTGTGGGGGATGATTGTCCTTAACCTACTGTCTTTAGGATGAGATGGGTTGTGCTTTTCTAGGTTTCTTCATGATGAAATGAGTTGTGCTTTCCTAGGTGTCTTTGGGATGTGATGTGATGTCACTCATGGCCCATGCGATGGGACATGGTGTGGTTTTGGGCCCCGGTGTTTTTGAGTAGGAAGTGATATTTCATATGGCCCAAGTGATGATATGAGGTTTGGGATGTGGCCTAGGTGTTTACGAGTCGGATGTGATGTTGATCATGGGCCAGGGAACAGGATAAGGTGTGGTCATTGGGACCAGCTTTGTGTGGGTGGGTTTTGATGGGGTTCTTTTAGAATATGGGGGAGTGCGATGATATTTTCTGTAAGGAAAGAGAAGATAAACCAATGATAAGTGGTACGCGGTGCCCATAACATCATTGTTCTTGCTATATTACATTACAAGACTTTCATTACTTGGTGTACATGTCTTAGTAAAAATGTGATGGCTAGTATTATTTTTCAGGTGATGTTTGGTTCTAATGTTTTCTCCCAACAGCATTTTAATGCTTCATTTCATGTGTGTATGAGGGAATTTGGTTTTCATACTGAGTATATATATAGACTCACCCAATGTATATAAAAATACTTTTTGGTTTCTAGGAAGACATCACGGACTGTGATGGACCTTAATAGTTCAGATCATGAGAGTTGTTGAGTCACTACTGTAGCTAGATTTTGGAAATTACTTTGGATCTTTATTGCACTTGTGATGGATATATTTTAAATATTCACGTGGGATGGATTTTTGGTTTTATTGTTATATATTTTTATTGAATTTATTTTTGGATAAACCATATTATATCTCGATCTTGTTTTCATTTAAAGGAAAATGCCTCCCATTTCGGTGAGATTGTATACCCTTGGTGCTAGTCGCCACCCCGAGGCCTACTAATTGTGGGATCTTAGGGTCATTATCTCCATTTATTCACTGCCAGCCTTGGAGGGGTTTTATTGGATGGAGGATGTAATGAAATATCATAATTCAAAACATTAAAATGAAATTATAGAAAAGATAATAAAGGATTGTACCATTTTTCCTATCAACATTTACAGTATATTCTCATGCTTCCACAAATATGTTTTTTACAAACTCCCAAATAAACTATGAAAAGAACAATTTTTAGTAGCAATAATATTTAAAAATGGGTTTTAATGATAGAATAACAAATATATAATAACCATTTTTTTCTAAAACTATTATATATTGGATAATAAATTGCCACATGTCTATGACATAATTCAATCAACCATGCAGGAACCCTCGAGAATGAATGTAAAAGTATCCAATATTCACAATAAGATATCATAATTGAACTCATTTGTGAAAAAATATCCAATGAAGATTAAATACACCTAATAAGAAACAAAATTTATAGGAAATTTATGATAATCCCTTTGAAGGAAAAAGGGAATTTTGACTTTATGAATATTGATGAGCTTTTAAGACAATAAGAGCTTTTATATCCTGAGATCTGGATGTGCTTCGGGTGAATATTTGAGAATCATGTATTTGGAAAATAATAATTATCATATAAAATCTAAAAATACAAAACTAGGATCTCAAAAACAAAAAATATGAAATATTTCAGATGAATGTGGATAAAACGTTGCTTCTTTTATCACATTACTACATACATCAAAATGTTGGATCTATAATTTTTGAATATAATCGCTAAAATTTTTATTCAAAAACATCAATGTTTAAGAATAAATCTAATGGTTAACATAAAATGATCCTAATATGAGGTTTCATCAAAATGGAAGCTTATTAATGAATCTTGAATATATGAAGAAAATCTTAAACACTGAGATGAAATTCACTAATGAAGGATGAAAAAAATCTATATGACTAAAGATAATTGAGTATGACGATCTCATGATTTATAATGAACACATGAAAATAAATATGATCCCATGATTTATATGAAATTGTAATTTTATGGAGTCAATGATCCAGGGGCTGTTAGTTTTGAATATGGAGAAACCGATCTACTAATATATGAGGCAACCAGATATTATGTTTAATTTCCACTATATTTTAAATAAATTATCTTATTAAAATTAGGATTCAATTTTAGGAGAATAAATATGTCTACCAGAGATTAATTAATATATTAATGATCCCTTTTTGACCCTAAAAATATTATGAGTTATATAGACTTATGATGATTGAGCAATGCTTGTGTACTATATTCTATTTACGAGTCATTTTATTGTATTGTTTTGAATTCTAGGTCACTATGCGAGGATATGGAAGTGTTGTGTACCAAAATCATGTGTATAAAAGATAAATAAATTTTTTACTATTGGTGATTGATTCAATTCCCATGATGATTTGGTATCATTCATAATTGTTTCTTGAACGTGGGCCGGAGATGAAGTAATAAGTTCATTTTCTGATTCCTCTACACTGGGTTTTAGCATGTTGATTCATGATGATAAAATGGTTAAAGACTAGAAAAAGTGGTAATGGGGTTGATTGAACCTAAATGGGGTTGGAACTATTCGTGGGATGTTTTGGCTATTCATATAAGATATATTTGAGAAACTGTTGATGGTTGAAGCTAAAAACACTAATTCCAAACAAGGACTTTGTAATATTGACTACAATGTGAGAGGGTAAGTGAAAATATTTGTCATGTTCTACTCACATTTAAATTGAATTTATATCCCTATGTTTCACAATTAATAATTAAAGATAATAATGAGAGGTTGACGTTAGAAGCATTAGTCAAATATTATAAAAAATGATAATAATTATCAAGAATATCATTCCAATATAAGAATTAATCCATTATATTCACATGGATATTATGTTTTTTCATGGAAGAATATATTTTATGTTGGACCATGCATAAATGAGTGAATTAATATTTTAAGGTATTTTTAATAATCACTTACAAGGAAGATGTTTAGTGATAGACATGCCACAAGGAAACCTGAAAGAAGCTACAAAGCAGTGACTATGAGATCGTGATAGATATATGAATAGATATTTATATTAAATGGATAAAACTAAAAAAAATAGTATAGGTGGGAATATACATGATTAAATATAATGAGTAACTCAGTTATATCATGAAAAATGGAGTTCATTATACGCTAGAATAGTCAAAAAAATAGAGCATAAAGCATATAATGAAGAAATTTGTGCTTATAAACAGAAAATATCTTCATTATTTCATCTCCATATTATTTCACTATTTAATGGATTCATATATATTTATAACTATGAATATTGAATTTAAAAACATTATTAGAAAAATTCATGTTGAAATGTAATTTTATTGTTAATTTTTTTTAATTATTCTTACAATAATTTAATTGGATTCTACTCCCTCAATCATTTTCTTTTGAAATAAATGTTAGTAACATAAGGAGTCAACAAAAATTATCCTTTCTGAAATTAAATCATATCTATTATTTTATCATAGAAATCAATATTTAGATGAGAACAACAATTTCAATGATATTTCAAATGTAGTGAAAATGGATACACCATTTTGACATCAATTGAGTTATACATTTGATGAACTATTGAATTCATTAAGTCATAGTTTGACCTTTACCAAGAGTTTGTTAACCACAATCAATCAGAATGATAAGGATTTTATATATGTATGAATTAATTAATTTTTTAAAACCAATCAATATAATTCCATTATCACTTTAATGTTTTGTTTATACGTGTTTCTTGATCCGTTTTCCATCCATAGATTATTCAAATGTTTAATTTATATAAAACACTCAACCACATTAACTCACACATATCCAACACCACAATTACATTATTTTATCATTTCCCTTTTGATCTTATCTTTTAGAATGTTTTTCTCTCTCAAAGTTAAACATAAAAATATTATGTGATTCCTTCCTTGTGGATCGACCATTACCTACCAGTAAAATAGTATTAAGTAGGATTATAAATAATGAATGTGACATAATCCTAAAAAATAAACTAGATTTAGGTTGTTCAAAATTTGTAATCATTTCCTGGTAATGAATATATGATAATGTTAACAAAAAAATTTCTTCATTATATATATACATATCACAAAAATAAGCAGAAAAATCCATAAAAACAAAATCACAAAACACATTTTGAAAAAATAAAAAATCTATTAAAAGTTCATGTTGATAGAAACAAGGGCCTTATATTATGGACAAAATAAATTGTTGGAATCCTCATGTATTAATCATTTTTTAATGATCACAAATCTCATTACCAATCACATAACTTATTCAACCTAGTTAACTCCTACAAATTATATCCAATCATGTGTATTTATGTTTCAAGTTCTCTCATGCTTTATAATGGTTAAGCTCAATCCATTTCATGCATATCACTGTTTAAGTCTGAATAAATTGTTTTCCTAAGTATAAGACATCATGAAGCAAGACACTGTGAAGCCAGACACAAAAATCCAGACATTGTGAAGCCAGACACCGTAATCCAGACACCGTGAAGCTAGACACCATAAGCCAGACACTTTGAATCCAGAAACTGTAAGCAAGACACCGTGAAGCAAGACACCATGAGAAAGACAAAGTGACACTCAGACACCGTGACACTCAGACACTGTAAACAAGTAACTGTGACACTCAGACACCGTGACACTTAGACACCGTGAAGGAGACATCGTTTTCATAACTTTCTGTGACACCGTTTATTAAACTATTTTGTTGTCTTTCAATTTAATTTTTGACGGTCATATTTGATGTCTTTAATAAACTGACATAATTAATGTTTCGTTGTAGACATAGTATGAGGTATGAGGTATGAAGCACATGGAACCAGTCAGATAAAACTCATGCATTTGAAGATAAAGAGTGAAGTGTTCCCAATAGCAATACAACCCGATACTGAACGAAAAACAAACCCATGAGCACAACCACGAAGAACATATTGCAAGATTTTCAAAGAAAGAATTCTCTCATGCATGTAATCTGACTCTACTGAAGAACATATGAAGTGCACTGGATTCTAGAGAACACATTCACATTATCAAAGATCATGATGAATACAAGCTGAATCGCGACACTCTGTTTTTTAAGACAAAAACCAGAGAAGGACTCAAGAGCATTTAAGTATAATCAAAGGAGTCCGGAGCTGCACTTCAAACCAATAAAGAATTCTAAACTCATATCTACTCTCTCTCAGTGATTCCTTTACTTATTTTTGAGCAGTGCGTGTACTCTGTATATTCCATACACACACTAACTCATGTGCTAAACTGGAGGATTTCTAAATCCTATCACCAATCTCTTTATACATTTGTTTACCCACAATAACTATGGAAGAGGTCTTTGTGTGGCCTGGTTATTATTTTGTATTCCCAATAAAATTGTGGAAGAGGTCCATGTGTGACCTGGAAAGTCCGTGTACTGTTGTTAACCCCAATCCACGTGTGGATCAAAGTATTTTTATATAAACTGCTTGGTGGAAGGTGATCACCAAATGGAGTGGATTAGGTCTTGGCTTGAGACTGAACCACTTGTTTTGTATCCACTGGGCTGTTTAATTTTAGTCTTCTCTATTTTACTACTTTATTTGATAATCCAGAAAACAATAATTTCACTTTGATGTCTTGGAATGAAGTTATAACTGATTTTTCTTAGAAGGATAACTTCCAAAGTAATATTAAAAATACAATTTACGATTACTGAGAATTATTCAGTCTTCTAAGAAGTTGTTTAAAAATTTAAACTCTTATAACAGTATAACCTTGATTAACTTGGCTGTATCTATATTTGGGGAAATAATTTCTTTTGAAAATTATATTCTTTTAACAAATTTTTTTATAATTACTCAATTCACCCCTCCCCTCTTGAGTAAACTACTCTGACCAAAATTTGGTATCATAGGTTTCTTTATTAGGACTCTGGGTAATCTTACACAAATGTGATTGTAGTTGAACATTGAAGATCTGTAAATTTCTGTTAATTCTAAATTTCTATCTCTTTTATTGTAATTCGTTAGTATGGACAATAGATTGGAAGGTGCATCAACCAACAATCCACCATTCTTTAATGGAACCAATTATGCTCATGGAAAATAAAAATAAAAATGCATCTAGAGAGTATGAGCTTTGAAATTTGGTCACCCATTATAGATGAATACAAACTTCCTGTGACTGATAAAATTACATGGGAATACCCTACCAAACTTTCTTTCAACAAAAATTGCAAAGCCATGAATTCATTGTACTATTCTTTAAGAGATGAAGTATTTAATCGAATTTCTACTTGTAAAACTACCCCTGAAATTTGGGATACCAAGTCTTTTTCACATGAAGGCACATCTAGTGTAAAAGAAATAATACTTAATACTTAAACTATAAATTAAGAAAATTTTAAAATGAAACCTGATGAGCATATTTCTGACATGTATCTCAGTTTCAATGAGATTATCAACACAATTATTTCTCTAGGAAGAGAAGTCACTGCCAAAGAACATATCTTGTGAATCCTTAGATGCCTACCTGACAGATAGAGGGGATCCTCTGTCTCAATTAGAGAATCATGAGACATCAGCAAAATACATGTAAAAGAACTTATTGGGATACTGATGATGTATGAGGAAGAGCTGAAAGTCAACAAAGAAGAGGAGGATGAACCAAAGAGGAAATAGGTACCATTCCGGAACACCTTTTGGAAGCACAAAGACAAAGGGAAACTGGAAGCTTATGTGGAAATTTCCACCACTAAACAATCATCACCTGATAGTGATGAGGAGATGTCTCAATAGGCCAGAAGATTCAAACTATTTTACAAGAAGAAGAACTTTTTCAGACATCCTAACTTCAAGGGAAAGTATGATCTAAAAGGAAACTGGAAAAAGGACTGGAAAAGAACTGGCAAAACTGATGAGATTATATGCAATGAATGTAAGTGCAAAGGACATATAAAGGATGACTGTCCAAATCTCAAGTATAAGAAGAAATATGAGGACAATGACAAGAAGTACAAAAAGGTAATGAAAGCGTCCTTGAGTGCCTCTGAGGATAGCTCAAGTGACTCAGAGACATCACACGATGAACCGACTAACAAAACCAATATTTGTTTTATGAAAAACATATCTGAGGAAACATTGAACTCTTCTGTACATAATTCATACTATTCTGATGAATAAATTGACTCTGAAAAAATGACTAATGAATAAATGTTTGAATACTATAACATTCTTGAAGATACATGCAATGAATTAAAAGATAAATATAAATCATTGAAGAAACAACATGCTATCACTATAAATGTTAAATCTGAACTTACTACTGAAAATGGAAAAAATGCTCAACTACTCAAAGAAAACAATGAATTAAAAATGTCTACTAAGAAATTACAAAGTGTCTTAGAAAAGTTTATGAATGGGAAAAATTACCTTACCCAAATTCTAGGAAAACAAATTTCCCCTAAATATAATACTGGCATTGGTTATCAACCTGGTAAAAGAAACCTTGTTAGAACAAATTTTGTTTCAAAATTTAGGACATATTGTTTTGTTCCCAGTTTTGGACACAACTCAACTAGCTCATGTCATGATGCATATTCTACTGTTTCAAATTCTTGTGGACCAAATATATTTTATTTTTCCAATAATTTACATAATGCTTATAGGAAACCTATGAGACAAATATGGGTTCCTAATGAACTTATTACTAATTTTACTGGACCCAAACAAGTATGGGTTCCAAAATTTCTCTTTTCTTGATCATGTTATAGGAAAGCTGATTAAAGATCTCCTACAAAAATCTATGGTACTTTTATAGTGGATGTTTAAGGAACATGACATGAGACTACTCATGCTTCAAGAACCTGATAAAACTAAATGGACGAAATGTCACATTTAGTGACAATGCTATAGGGAAAATCATTGGCTTAGGCCAAATTGGTAACACTGATTCGATTTTAATTTCTAAAGTACTGTTTGTTAATGGCTTTAAATATAATCTTATTAGTATCTCACAATTATGTTATGATGGATATATTGTTAAATTTGAAAATGATGCTTTTAATGTCTTTAATTCTAAAGATGAATTAGTATTTTCTGCATCAAGGAATGAGAATGTTTATTCTGTTAATTTAGATTTCTTAGCCTCTCAAAATGTTTCATGCTTAAGTGTATTTTATAAAGAATATTGGATCTTGAATAGGATACTGGGACAAATTAAATATTCAATCCATTAGAAAGCTAACTAGAAAAGGCCTAGTTAAATACTTAACCAAACTTGAGTTTCCACATGACATATTTTGTAATCCCTATCAAAATGAAAAACAACACAAAATCTATTTCAAATCAAAGAGATAAGTTTCTAATTCTCAACCTCTCTAATTGGTTGATGTGGATTTGTTTGGAACATCTAGATTTTCTCATTTAAATGGGAAGAACTATATATATGTTCTGGTAGATGATTATTCTAGAAATACCTGGACCTTCATCATGGCTCACAAAAGTGAAGCATGCTCTTATTTTACTAAGTATTCCAAGTCTGTAGAAAATATTAGTGGTATTAAAATTAAATCTTTAAGAAGTGATCACGGCTGTGAGTTTGAAAATCAAGAGTTTGAATCCTTTTACTCAAAAAATGGTTATAGTCTCAATTTCTATTCCCCTAGAACACCTCAGCATAATGGTGTTGTAGAAATAAGAAATAGATCCTTGCAATAAATTGATAGAACAATGCTTAGTGAACATGACTTACCTATTTACTTTTGGGCTGAAGCTGTTAAAATAGAATGCTATATAATCAATAGAGTCTTGATTAGACCAATTCTCCAAAAGACCTCATATGAAATCTGGAACAATAGAAAGCCTAAGGTTAATTACTTTAGAGTTTTTGGTTGAAAAGTATTTATTCTCAACATTAAGGATAATCTTGAAAAATTTGCATCCAAAAGTGATGAAGGAATTTTCCTTGATTACTAAATATTAAGTAAATCAAATATAGATAATTCAATAGGAGAACTAAATGTGTGGAAGAATCTGTTCATATCAAGTTTAATGAAACAGATCCACATGAACCTAGAAAAATCCTAGAAAATTTTGAGGATGATGTATCAAATCTTAACATCAACTCAAAATCCTCAAATTCCTCTATGAAAGAATCTGTGAAAACTTTAAATTCTAGAAATTCCCTTCAATCAACTTATAATGAGCCAGAATCTGTTGATGAACCTGAAATCACAAGTCCCTCTTTTTATAGAAAGTTTACAACCCTTAAAACCCATCTCTTAGATGATGTTGCAGGAGACTTAGAGAAAGGAACACAAACGAGATCTTCTCTTAGAAATCATGTTGAACATCAATCCTTTTTGTCACAACTTGAACATAAAAAAATTGATGATGCCATCAGTGATGAATTTTGGGTAATGGATATGAAAGAAGAACTTAATCAGTTTGAAAGAAACGAAGTTTGGAAACTTTTTGAAAGACCCAAGGACACATTTATCATAGGCACTAAATGGGTGTTTAGAAATAAGTTATATGAAGCTGAAAATATAGTTAAGTACAAGGCTAGATTATTTGCACAATGCTATAGTCAAGAAGAAGGAATTGACTATGAGGAGACCTTTTCCCCAGTAGCCAGGCTTGAAGCCATCAGAATCCTACTTGCCTATGCTGCACATCTGAATTTCAAACTATATCAAATGGATATTAAGAGTGCATTCTTAAATGGGTATATAGCTGAGGTTGTCTTTGTTGAACAACCCCCTGAATTTACAAATCCTCATTTTCCCAATCATATTTTCAAACTATCAAAAGATTTATATGGTTTAAAATGAGCTCCAAGAGCTTGGTATGACAGATTGAGTACTTTTCTCTTTTCCAAAGGTTTTATAGAAAGAATATATGATCCTACCCTCTTTATAAAATGAGTTTCTAATGATATTTTATTTCTTCAAATCTATGTAGATGATATTATTTTTGGATCTTCAAAAAATTCATTATGTATTGATTTTTCTAAAATGACGCAAAATGAATTTGAAATGAGTTTAATGGGTGAACTAAAATTCTTCCTTGGATTTCAAATAATTAAAAATAATGATGGAATTGTTTTAACTCTAAGTAAATACACTAGAGATCTTCTAAAATGTTTTAGATTGTATAGAAATAAAAGCAGTGACACTCCCATGAGTACCACCTGTAAGTTGTATCTTGATGAATATAGAAAAACTATTGATCAAACCACATATAGAGTTATGATTGGAAGTTTAATCTACTTAACTGCTAGCCATCCAGAATTATGTTTAGTGTGTGTATGGGTGCTCATTTTTAATAAAATCCTATGGAATCTCATTTAAATGTTGTAAAGATAATTTTCAAATACCTCAAGCACACACCCAATCTAGGAATTTTCTATCCTAAAGGAAAATCATTTGAACTAGTTAGTTATTTTGATGATGACTTCGGTGGCTGTAAGTTAGATTGAAAGGGAAACTCTAGAACATGTCACCTTTTAGGCAAGTCACTGGTATCATGGTGTAGTAAGAAAAAAAATTTTGTTGCATTATCTACTACAGAATCTGAATACATAGCTACTGGCAGTTGTTGTGCACACATTTTGTGGAAGAAACACACATTACTAGATTAGGGATATCAATTCAAACATGTACCAATAAATTATGATAACACAAGTGCTATTAACATCTCAAAAAATCATATTTCACATTCAAGGACAAAACGTATTGATGTAAGACTTCACTTTTTGAGATATCATTATCAAAAAGGTGATATCACCTTAGAATTCATTGGTACTGAATATCAACTTGTTGATATATTCACTAAACCATTAAATTCTGAGAGAATATACTACATCATAAATGATATCAGCATGATAAATCTCAAATAGATATCTTACTTGTCTTACTGTTCGACATTTTACTATGTGTTACTTTACTGTTTCCTGATTATGGTTTCTCAGTCACTGTCTCTTATGTTTATGGTATCACCGTTCACACTTTGTACTCACGGACTGACATTTACTATCTCACCGTAAAGCTCACTGATGTTCACTCACTTTCTCACTATGAAGACCACTTACTCTCTCACCATGATGACCACTTACTATTGCACCGTGACGATGGCTCACTATCTCACCATAACGACCATTCATGGTATCATCGGGAAAATTATTTATTATTTTCTTTAATCCTGAATAGTGGTAATTTTTATTTCACCTCTTCTACTTTCCAATGTTTTTATTTATGTGACTATTGGCATTCCTAAATGATAAAAAAAAAGTTTCACTCAGTTTTTCACTCGAAATTTCTCCTATTCACTCATCTCTAACCATTTCAACCTTTCAAACCTCTCTCTCTAGAACCTTCAGTGGATTCCTAGAATGAAATGACCATCTTCATCCACACCTGAGAAGCGTAGCTCGAAGAAGAAAAATATTGCACCTAAGCTAACACCCAAAGGACCATTAAATCTGAATCTTGTAAATCAGAGTGTTGTTCCTGAGAAATAAATTTTCCCCAAATGGCTTCTATCTAGAAAATCACTAGTCTTGAAAGTGTTAAAAGAACAAGGCTGGTTAGAATGGTTCTCAAGGGAGAATAGACCCATCTATCTTAGGCTAGTATCTCGGTTCTACCAGTATGCACAATTCTCTATTGACTCTGGTGGAAGTTATGTTTTGAGGAGCTGGATTTATGGCCAAAGATGCTCCTTCTCATCAAGGTTATGGGATACATGCCTTATTATGCCTCACAAAAGTATATGTGATTATTATTAGAGAGAACCTCCACCTAAAACTGATTTATTTGATCTTGAATATGCTCTGAAAACCCTAACTGGAAATGGCACCTAGGGAAGGGCCATCGTTGCTGAAATTGATGGAAAAACAAGGATGTTGTTTAAGTTTGTTCAAAACATGGTTAGTCTGAGAAAAAGTGATTTAGATATGTTAAACTATCAAGATGTATTTTTTATTCATCTTATGAAGAATGGACACATGATCAACCTGTGCAAGTACATCATTCACCAGATGTTTGAGTTGATCAAAGTTACATCCAAATCCACCGCTCTTTTCTACCCTCGGCTTATATCAGCCATGCTCATTGCAAAAGGAGTAGTTGGACCTAATAAAGAAGTGATTAAGGACTGTGAGTATAGTCTCTCTAAATCCATCATCAAAAGAATGAAAATAAACTAGAATCCTTGGAAAATGGAATGGGTGGAAGACAATGATATGTTTTATGAGAAGTTTAATCTTGTGGATTATCCATCAAGGTCGAAAGAAATTTCTGATCATGGTTTGGAATTAGAAGAACTTGTTGAATATTTATAAGAAGTGGAAGAAGTGGCTGAAGTACCACATAGGGAAGCTATTTTTGTTGAAGAATAAAGAACTATTGTTCCTCATGCTATTCCTAATGAAGAAGTTTGTACCCCTAATGAAGATGTCAATCTAGAAATCCAGCCTGAGGATGAAAAACTATTAGTTGTCACAGAATCTGAGAAGCAAGACATGGAAGAACCTATCGTAGAAGAACTTCCTATTCTGCAAGAAGTAAATCTAGAAGAAATACCTGTTGTGCAAGAAGATAATATAGAGGAACTACCTATAGAACAACCTATTCCTAAAATAATTCCCTCTACTAAAGAAAGAATGGATCTATCCTTTTAGTTGTCTAGACAATAAATGAATGAAGAACTAAGAGATGAACCTATGGATTTAGAACAAGCTCATAAGCCTCTCATTCTTGAGAAGGAGGCACCTGTTGAGGGGGAGAAAACCCCTAATCGTGAGGCTGATTAAGCCTCACATCCAAATGATTCAAGTCCTGTGGACACTCAGTACAAATTTCCTAGTTTCTATGATGTGAATGTGTCTCAGTAGGTTACTGTAACTAGACTTGATATCTATTCCTTATTTTAGTTGTAATATTTCAAAAACATTGCACCTGAGAAGGAACCTAAACCTTAATCTATCCCTTTACCAATTCCTACACTTGAACCTTTAGCTAAACAACTGCCCTTGGTCAGTAGTGATTATTTGAAGGAATTTGGAGACAGTCTCTTGTCTGGAGTGGATAAACTTATGAACTCCAAACCTCATCTTATGAAAAATTTGAGTGAGAGAGATGCCTCAATATTATTGGAAAAGATCATTTGTAAAATACAACCTAAGATGATCCCTGAGATCAAGAAGTACATGTTGAAAATAAGTTGGTCAGTAATGAAGTCAAAACCCAGAGAAGCATGGTTGAAGACATACATAATGAGCTGTATTTGAGATCAGAGCCTGCTACTGCTCCTCTAGAACCCACTGTTTCTCAAATATCTTGAGATGTTGTGTCTCATATTCAACCTTATCTAACATCTTTTGATGAAAAGATTTTGGAACATCAAAAACAGATGTTGAAGGAAATGAGAGATCTTGTTGTGAACCTTAATAAACTCACTGATGAGTACACTGGTTGTCTTCAAAAGGTACTAAATCAGCTCAAATCTCTTACCACACCCGTAAAAGCTTATACTACCTCGGGTCAATCCTCTACACCTTCCTTGGACAGTACTTTTCTCAGATCTATAGTCATATAAGAGCTTAAGAATTCTTTTAGTGGATTTAATGTGGCTTCTTTCTCTGATGTTGTCAAGAACAGTGATAAAGTTATTGATCTTGTACAAATTCACTCCAAGATTTCAAATGATGCCCAACAGGAGATTTCTAATAATGTGGAAATCTATTTCAACTGATTTTTCTCCAATACTGATATGACCAACCACCTCAAATACCTTGTAGAGAATCTGTGAATTCCCCCTGTGACTCAACCCTTCAAAACGCAATTCCAGAAGCTAACCGAGTTCACCTGTTTGTTAGATAGTTCATGGAAGAAAAAGACGTCTTTGAAAAATCCATGCAGTATGGTGGAGAGATTATTGCAAACTTCATCAAACTCCTGAGACCTTATCTTCATGTACAAAGCATAAAAATTTTTGCTCCAGGAGCTACACCACTCAGACATGGGCTACCTACATTCACCTCTGACTTAGCCTCCACTACCATGTCTGTTGGCCAAACTCTCAATTAGATCAGGCATGTGATTCTTGATCAGCAACTGCCTAGATCTTTTACTGCTCCTACCTTGGCTCCCTCAGTCTTTGAAGGTCTCCCTTAACCCTCTCTGTCTACCACGTCTCTGCCTTCTTCTACATCAACCACTACCCTTATGGCTTCCTCTTACATTGCTGCTAAAGGAAAAGAGAAGGCCAATTCTTAAAGAAGACCAGCGCTTACTATTTTTTGATGGGGATGTCATTATATTATGTATTTCACTTTTATTTTGTACTGCACTCTATTTAATCTTAATGGAATGTAAACTCTTTTCCATATCTTCTTTCAACTTTTTGATAATCCCAAAAGGGGTAGAAGTTTCTATATGTTATTTTCTCTATAGTTAGTTGCATCTAATTTACACTTTAACTATACATGATTTGTGTTCATCAAAAAGGGGGATATTTTTAGACTCCTCATGTATTAATCATGTTTTAATGATCACAAATATCATTACTGATCACATATCTTATTCAACCTAGTTAACTCTTATAAATTATATCTAATCATGTTTGTTTATGTTTCCAGTTATCTCATGAATTATAATGGTTAAGATCAATCCATTTCATGCATATTACTATTTCAGTCTGAATACGTTGTTTTCCTAAGTACAAGATTCCATGAAGCAAGACACTGTGAAGCCAAACACAGTAAGCCAGACACCGTGAAGCCAGACACCATAAGCCAGACAACGTGAAGCCAGACATCGTAATCCAGACACTGTGAAGCCAAACATCATAATCAAGACACCATGAAGCAAGACACCGTGATCAAGACACCTTGACACTCAAACACCGTGACACTCAGACACAGTGAACAAGAAACCGTGACACTCAGGCACCGTGACACTCATACAACGTGAAGGAGACACCATTTTCATAACATACTGGGACATCGTTTCTGAATCTATTTTTTTGTCTTTCAATTTAATTTCTAATGGTCATATTTGATTCCTTTAATGCAATGACATAATTAATGATTCTTTTTAGACATAGTACGAGGTACAAGGTACAAAGCACATAGAACATGTTGGCTAAAACTCATGCATTCGAAGATAAAGAGTGAAGTGTGCCCAAGAGAAATATAGTGCAATACTGAACAAAAAACAAACCCATGAGCTCAACCCCGAAGAACATATTGGAATATTTTCAAATAAAGAATTGTCTCATGCATGAAATCCAAATCTTTTGAAGAAAATACGACGTACACAAGAATCCAGAGAACACATTTACATTATCAAAGCTCATGAAGAACACAATCTGAATCGTGACACTCTATTTTTCAAGAATAAAACTAGAGAAGGACTCAGAAGCATTTCAGTTTAATCAAAGGAGTCCAGATCTGCGCTTCAAATCACTAGAGCATTATAAACTCATATATACTCTCTCTCAGTGATTCCTTTACTTATTGTTGAGTAGTGTGTGTACTCTATATATTCCATAAACACACTGACTCTTGTGCTAAACTAGAGTATTTAGAAATCCTATCCCCAAAATCTTTATAATTTTGTTTACCCACAACAACTGTGGAAGAGGTCCTTGTGTGGCCTGGTTATTATTTTGTTTACCCACAGAAATTGTAGAAGAGGTCCCTGTGTGACATGGACAGTCTGTGTACTATTGTTAACCCCGATCCAGGGGGTGGATCAATGTTTATTTATATAAAATTCTTGGTGTCAAGTGATCACCAAGTGGAGTGTATTAGGTCTCGGCTTGAGACTGAAGCACTTATTTCATATCCGCTGTGCTGTTTAATTTTAGACTTCTCTATTTTATTGCTTTATTGCATAATCCAGAAAAAACTAATTTCACTTTGATAGTTAGTATTGGAAAGAAGTTATAACTAATTTGTCTTAGTAGGATAACTTCAAAATCAATATTAATAATACAAATTAAGATTACTGAGAATTAATTAGTCTTCTAAGAAGTTGTTTAAAAATTCAAACTCTTATAACAGTATAACCTTGATCAACTGGGCTGTATTTATATTTGGGAAAATAATTTCATTCGAAAATAATATTCTTTTAACATAAATTATTATATTTACACAATTCAGCCCTCCCCTCTTGAGTAAACTACTCCGCCCATCATAAATTCATTTCAAAAATTGAAAAAAATCTTATGGATTTGAAAAATAAAAAGAAAAATATTAAATTAATAGATAACATGGAGGGTTTAAATTTGAATAACAACCCAACAAGAAATGTTAATACACCATAACCGTGGAATGATTAGATAAATAGAATCATGTTTAGGGGGTTCTAAGTTACTACAATTTCAAAAAACCCATATTTCAATATGTAAACCTCAATCTCTCACACCTATGAGGTCAATCAATCCCACTTTTCCATGTTTCATTCATATAATGAAAAACCTATGGAATAATCAATATAATCTATTATGGAATTTTTATGGCATATTATAGTAACAGGTACTTTGGGTGTTGACATAAGAGTAGTTAAAACTGATATTATACTCATTTATCTTGAAGGTAAATGAAAAAAACATGGTTCTAGAAAATGTATAATGAAATAATTGATATACGATACTAATTATTCAGTTACCTTGTCATAAAAATTTAATCTTATAGGATGAAATATATGATTGGACATAATATCATTTGAATTATTCAATATTTGGGTAATTTTCTTCCCAAATCAGGGGAATGATTCAAGGGTACATAGATCTAGTTCCAAAACCACTAGTGTTCTTCTCAATTTATCAAGGATATATTTTAATACATTGTCACACCGTATCATTAAATACTAGTTAATCAATCCCCTATATAGAACTTATCTAATAAACTATGAAATAGTTGAATCAAATTATCAACACACGAGATTGAAAATCATAATAATAATGTTCAAGAAGAATAAAATTTTTTAAAAGTTAATATTTCATATCAAAAAATATTTGGTCCAATCTGATGGGTTCTACAATTGAAACACAAAAAGCATTCTTAGTGTGAAATGATATAATCATTATATTTTTGTTATCTGTGATTTTTTTTTGATATTTTTATATGCCTATCCAAGATCTAGAAATAACATGTTTTTTGTGGAATGGTCCCATATGGGAAAATAATTACGAACCATTTTAAAAAACATACAAACATGGATACTCAAACAATAAAAATTGCACATAGAGAGAGTAGGTAGTATAGGGGCCTTCTTATCCCCTTGTTTCCAATATCATAGAAAAAAAAATTCAAAATTGGCCAAAAAAAGAATCTTCTAACACCAAATATTGTTTAGAGGGAAAAGAATATTCTTGGAAAAAATAGATTTTATTGAGAAATAAGAGATAAGCCAAAAATCATAAGGATCGATTGTATAAAAAAAGTATAATAAAATTTTGATAAACCCATGATAGATACTATTATGAAAAATAATGAATCCCAAATTGGATAGAGATGAAGGGGAGTATATTCAAGGAGAAAAATTAATGTTTATGATCACCACTAGTTCTAATAAAAGGGTTAATTTAATGGTTGTCACATATAAGAGTGATATTTAAACACAGTAGAATTTTCATCCAAATACAAAATCTCCTCACAATGAAGGCTTCGATGGAAATAAACGACCCAATATAAAAAAATAAGAACCTATAAATATAGAAATTCTGATAATAAGTCCATTAAAACATGATTAACCTACTAAAACACACAAGATTAATGAAATGAAAAAATAATGATAATAAAGGGAAGAATAAGATTGAGGAACATATTAAGGAACTTTATCAATTTTCAAGAATCATTCTCTAAAAATTCCATTTCAAGAGATATTGAAGATGAAGAATAATAAATAAAAATTTTACATCTTTAGTATTATTTAAAATAAATTGAACATAGTACTAACATAATTTATGTTCTAATTAAATTTCTATCTTACTTAAAACCACTAAAAAATTGTTCATATAGGAAAACCACTAAATAATTTGTAACATAAAATCTCATAGATGCATGTATTATTTTCTTACAAAAGAGGATTAATCAAACACTTCAAGACCAAATAATATGGGTTATCCCTTGTTCCTTAGGAGATAATGGTAGAAAAAACTATCTTTTTTGATATTTGTGTTATCATAAATTTTCTTTCTTACTCACTATTTTAACTGTTGATGTTATGAGATATGTATCCATCCACATTTATCCTTCCATTAGCTAACTATTCTAATACCCACCCCCAATGAAAGAGTGGATAACAAATGAGTCATAGTTGGAATGGTTTTTCAACCCTTTAGATATATGATTCTGTATATTGAGTGTGATATGAATATACCAATAATTTTGGGTAGGCCCTTATAATCCACTTGTGCATCTTTCATTGATATTCAAAAGGGTAGCAGAAATTTTAAATCCTGGTGAACAATGAGAGGAATATAATGGCATTAGAAATATCATGGAATGCACTATTGAAGAAATCTATATAAGTGTTAGGATACTAGAGTATTAAGATTAACATAAATATATTGAAAAATAGTCTAAAACAAACTCATATTAATGAAAGTAATTTGGAAAATAAAAATAAACATAAGACATTGGTAAAAAATTATATTCATACTGGGAGTTTTTTCAGGATGAATATACTATTTTTGATGATAGAAAAAAATTGCAACAAAATTATGCTTTTATTATTTCATATAGATTAGATAATCTTATTGTTATGTGTGAGTAGTAACTCTCTGAATACTATGTTCACTTTGCTAACAAATATTCTATAAAACAAGACATGGGAACTGAATGAATATTATTTTTCACATTTTATAGTACTGAGTAAAATTAAAATTATAATTTAGTTTATGAGTAACTATCCAATTTTATCAGTCACATTAAACAAACTACTAATTATTGTGGGACACCTTGACCCAGAATACCTCCTTCTAGTGGGAAATCACCATAATTGGATCTCAAGACACCCACATCCTATTGAAAATAATATTTTTCTTGGAGAGACTATATCAATTATAATTATAATCTCACCCATGTAAGAAAAATGTCATCATGAAATTATTCTTATTATTTTGAGGAAGTTTCAATCTATTATTTGGTGGTCCATAAATGATATTAGGGTATAAAACAATTTAAATCATGCATAAAATTCCCATAGAACAATAATATAAGCTAAGTTTTGAGGTAATTAAATACAAAAACCAAAAATGATTTTAGTTTTGAGAGAGGTGGTAATAATATTCCAAATTTTGAAATATTTTTTCCAATCTCAGATGGCCCATGTGTTAATCCTGTTAATGTTATGCCTATAAAAGTTGATTTTTAGTTGAAAAAATTAATAGAATGATTAAATTGATGTAAGGAAAAAACCGTGGTGGGTCTGCATAGATTATTTCAAACATAATACTTACAAAAGGAAATATTGTTTACCAATTATATTGAAAGATCATATTATTTGTTACTTGTTTGATAACTAGTTTTTCAACAATATTGATGGGTTTTAATTTTACGACCATATTTTTATAACTCATGATGTCCATAACTAGACAAAATTCAAATGTAAATTTATGAAAATTTCCTATTAGGGAATTAATATTAGATTGTGTGGTCACCCAAATACATTTACAAAAACTATGATGGAAATTTTCTTGGACAATACGTCGATTATTATTCAAGTTTTTAGGGATGATTTCTCAATATATGTAACTGATTAATAAAACAACCTAGAGAAAATAGATTTTTTGAGATCAGTAATGAAATAAATTTTCTTTTAAATTACGATATATGTCAATTCATGGCAACTGAATGAATTCAATTTGTTAAAAGATTTTATTGATTATTATTGAAGTTGATATTTCTCAAATTGAAGTGATACAAATGCTTCCACCACATGACAATGTGAAAGGTGTTAGTTCCCAAGAAGGATAAAAGTATCTCTGAAAGGTGGATGGGATGAATCAATGACATCTTTTTATTTTTATTTTTTTACTAATGAAACAACCTTTGGATACTATTAAATATTTTTTCCTACCTAAAAAAATAAAACACACATCCATAGGAACACAATAATTTATAATGTTCACTAATAAAAAATACTAGTTACATCCTTGGTATTTTATTGAAACAATCCTATACCACACAATCCATAAGAAAACAACCATTTTCTGTGGAATATAATGTGTATGATATTCTCTTAAACATGTTTATAAATATTTTCAACAAAATAGTGAATGTTATATTTCTAGAAAAATGAAATTACACAATTTTTAGTAACAACTATTTTACAGTGATGGTTTATGAAATTTCAACTATTTTTTCTACAAATTTTTTTTTTCACTTTTTTACCCAGTAAAAAGAAAGTAGATTTGGGACTTCGTAATGATAATCAATCCAATTCTTCTTTTTGATTGATCAATAAGAAAAATATAAATCTGTCATAATACCAATGAAATAATTCTAAACCTATTCTTCCTTAGTCTGAATATATAAATATGATTTTCTTTATCAGATTATCTAGACCAATACGATTTGTAGCTGAGTACGATCTTATCTCTTCTCCTTTCATTATTCTACCTGAAAAACATTCTCAAGTAATCACTATCCAAAAACATTTTCTCCTTGTAATTAAAGCATTTCTCCCTCATCATTTGTAAACAGTACACATGTCAAAAAATTAGAGTTTACATTACACTTTTATAAGAAACAAAAAATGGTTTGGGAGATATTCCAAAAGATTTTCCTTAGAAAAATTTCATGAAATATTAATTTCCCTTGAATTTTAGATGCATTTATGAATTATTTAAATCATTTAAACTCTTCTCAAACCTTCTTGAATATTTTCATGAAATCATATCACTTTATAAATTCTTTACAAACTTCATCCTGATTATTATTTCTTGTTCTGATTATTCTTTAATGATGGAGTTATAGGTTCACTCCGATTTTCTTGACCTATATGAAAATAAATTCTAGTTGAAGACTTCCTAATATGATGACCACTTAAAGATGTTAAAACCATTCTGATTTATTAATTATGATGATGATGAATGATTCTTCATTATTTCTCTCTACCAAAAATGAAGCATATGTGAATAATATGTTTTCTCATAATAATATTCTGAACCAACTGCCCATTTTGACACCTCCTTGATAACTCTTCTATAAATGGTAGAGACAATTATTATTTTATTCAATTCTTCTAACCGAAGATCGTGTATCTAGTGATACCTTTTGGTTTCCCTGATAGTATGATGGATATTGAAACCATTTTAAAATGAAAATTCAATTCTCTTTTCACTTGACCAACTTGAAATAAAAATAATAATAAAATCAAATCAATGTCCTTATTTTTAAAAACCTAATTGATAAGGGAAACAATGTTTTTCATCGAGAAAATAATTAACAACTCATCTTGATGAGAGATTGTAGAATAAATTATTGATTAATCTATGATTTTATTCTTCATTCTGGTTACCAATAACTTATCTTCTTCTCTATATTTATTGGTTACAAAAACTTCCTCATAAAAAATTATGCTCTAATAAAAACTCTTTATATGACTTACCGAAGATTATAATAATAAGAATCAGTTTTAGAATCCTTTATGATTGATCTGTGGTAGACTGCATCAAATGGACTAGTTATAAAAGATTTATCTTGAACAACTTATTTCATTCTCTGAATATGGTTTGATTAACTTTGTTCTCTGATGATTTGTTTCTCATGGTTTTTAGTCCAACTTAATAGAATCATCTTAATAACTTTACATTCAGACCAAAATGATCATCCTTCAAACATTTCTCCATCCTGTTTTCTAATTATGATGAATTTAGACTCAAACTCTTCAAATTAAACAACTTTATTCTTCTATAAACATCATCTAGTACCATTAATTCCTTCATGAATTTGAACACAATAAATTTCACCATCAACATCATCTCAATTTTATCATAACATATCAGATATTTTAACCATTATAGTAGCATATTTATTTCCAATATGAACCTAAATATGATTCAAATTAAAATTATTGGTAGCACTCCTCTATAATTTCAGCAATCTATCCCCACATGTTTTCATAAAAATTAGTATTTTTTAATTAAAAAACACAAAAGAATTGTTAGATTTATATTAGATCCATATAGATTTTTATTCCCTTCTTAATTATGATCAATACTTCATTTCAGACTCATGGTGAGTCTAATGATCATTTTCTCCAAGAAAACATCTTCCCAATATGATGAAATTTCATAAGCACTATGATTTTGAAGTTTTGAATATGATGGTCTGTCCAATCTTCATGCTGATTGTTCTTGATATTATTTCCAACTTCACACACAACATTCCATATTCATGATTTCCATTACTTTTTTAGCATACTCTTTTGCATCAATAAAATCAGCATATTTATCTTTTTATAACAAAATCAAAACTTGGACCTAACAATAGCCACTTGGTGTTTTTGGTTAAAAACCACAATAATACCAAATAATAAATTCTAGGAAATACTAGTTGATGTTTTCATTTCTCAATTTTAATTTTCTTCATTCCTTTCTTGCTCTACTTATTATTAATCTCTCCCCCTACAGATAGTCAAATTTTAATGGGCCATCAGAATCTTAAAATTATACTTTAAGACAACATAGGTATCACATGGATTTTGTAAAAATGATTATTTAACTAAAAAACAAAAATTATATGTGGGAAACCCTGATGTGTAATACAAGAGTGTATTACCAAGGTTATCAATATTTTAAATTACACAGAATTCATGTAATAGATTTTATTTTTACATTCAACATTATCATGAATGAGGAAATAATTGATGGAATTTGTTTAATATAAAAGTAAACTACACTCAACTGAAAAAACATATCAGAATTTTCATGGGTATAAAAACACAACTTTCTAAAAACTCATATTTTTTGTAGACATAGTTTCATTTGAAAGAATATTAAGAGAGTCATTAAAACCAACTTCTTTATTTTGACACTTTTATTTCTTATCAATTTAGTACAAGAACACCCAAATTTTTGGAAGAAGGAGTAAAGTTAGTTGTTGGTTAAAAGGAACAATCATAAGGAGTGTCATCTCTCAGTATTTAATTTTTTTAAGTCTTATTTTTCCTTAGATGGGTTTTATTCATTCTATTCATCCTTCTCAAAATTTGAGACCAATTTTCTCTCATCATTAGAATATTTGTACAACAATTTAAAACTTCCATTAACTATTGTTACATATTTGTTACAATTATTTTTTAACATATTCTTCATGTCTTGTTATTGGGATGGAAAGATAGTCAAACATATTTTAGCAACAGTTCTATCTTCCTCAAATCTCTTTCATTTTTTCTATTTCATCAAGTCACAATCTATTGATATCATTTTATAAATTTTTTTTATCATTTTTAGAATCCTTTTTCTTCCCCTTTGATTTAGAAAATTATTATCCTTATTCTAATATTCTAGAAATTATTACTTGTTCTAGTAAAATATCTAGGCACTTTCTATTTTCACACCCATTATGTTTATTTTTACCAGGTTTCATTATACCTTTCTCACCTTTCTTATTTTATGTTGATTGAACCCCCCTAGAAATTGGATTCTATTACTCAAGGAATATATGTAATATTGTTGGTTAAATTAACACCTATTATCCATATGAACAAATCTGCCACAATTCCAATAGTACCCATAAAATTAGTACCATTCTTTGTAATGTTCATATTGTTTGGAATTACTGACATGTTTCTAGAAAAATTTCTTAACATTCAAATAAGATATTTTTTAACCACCAACCATTTTGATATCACCCAATGTCTTCTTTTCTAACTCATAATTACTTTATTCTTTATCAAAACCATAAGTTGTTATAACTTTTTTGGACTAATAATGTTCAAAATCCTCTAAATTCTTCACTTTGTTAATTTTGGCAATGTGTATAACCATTACATGTTTTTTCTTTTCATAAATATTTCCATATTTCTTATTAAAATATCAAGATAAATTTTTTGGATCCCTATCAAGTTCATTCTTTTGAGAATATTCACCAACTTTAGAGATATAATTATTCAATCTTGTAACCTTTTGTTCTGTTTGATAATTTTTTTGTTGGAAAAGTTCCAAATCTTCTTATTTTCACTTCTTCTTAAATTCTAGAGGTTCTTTACCATTCAATTATATATCATGATATTTCTTCCTATAATCAATCACTAATAGCATATTAATTGTATCATTAGTAAAATAATCTTGTTTGTTCGTTGAAGAATTTTCACAATTAAACTTCCTACTGTATTTATAAATCCTTCCATTATTTCTCAAACATTCATGCAATTTTTATTTCAAATGAAATTCTAATTGACTTTTTCTTAATCACTTTTTTTGAATTATTCATTGTCAAATATTGTAGTGAATGTATTTTCCCCATAATTTTCAATAGATTTTTTTGGATTTAGTTTCACTCACTTCTTATTCTTTAGAACAACTACATTCATTATTAGAAGAACATTCCTCATTAACTATTGTAATAAACATGGTTTTTCAGCACCATTTTTAAATTCTTCACTATCATTATCCTTTTACAAAAATCTTATCTTATTTTATTTGAATAAATTCTTATATTTCCACTTGGAATTGGGTTATTCTGTATTAATATTTTTCTTAAATTATCATCAGGGACTTCTTCCTTCTCCCTAACTTTCTCATTGATCATCTCATTGGGGGTAATTGGTGACAATGTTATCAATATATCCATAACCAAAACATTTAATGAGAAATTTCCCTTTATACCTTACTGTACCTCTTTTCAAATTACTAGAAAAAGGATAAAATTTCATCAAGAAATTTACACACCTCATTTTTTGAATCAATGTTAACAACATCTTATTCCATAAGAACCATATTATATTTATCTTTCTTAGAATCCCTGAATGATATTTCATGATCATATTTTTTTTACCTTAATAAATTTATCACTTATCATATCATAAGTGATGAGACTACTATATAAATCATCCATAGATAATTTTTTTGGATCTCTATATTCCAATGATGAAACATTAGCATCAAATTCGTTAAAGATATTTCTCAAGATCTTTTAAATAATAGGTGAATATTATTAAATTCCACCAATACATCTAATAGTCCAAACAGTGTCATTAACCATGGTAATTAATTGAATAATATATTCATACTCACCCATATTGATGTATTTATACTTGAATCTCTTGATTTTTAATATCGCGGTCTTCAACTTTGTATTGCCTTAATAAACATTGTTCAACTAATACTTGAAACTTTTTTTACTGGAAAAACATTTTACTGTGAGAAAATAAGTCTTAATAAGGGATATGAGTAAATCCTTCTTTGTTCCTCCATTATTTTCAAGGTTTTCCTTATCATAATTTATGAGGAGAGTGTTCTAAATATTAGGAGGATATCTATCTGTAACTGCTTTTGAAACATCATACTAAATGGAATAAGACATGGAAGCATTCTTTCTTTCCAAATGTTATAATTTATTTCATTTAAGATCAAGATCCTCTTACTATTATCATATCTCATGTTTTCAATAACAACCATATCATTAAAAACATCAAAAAAGAATAAAATAAGGGAACATTGACTCTGAGACCACTTGTTTGTGCCTTGGTAGGATCCAAGTATAATTGAGAGGGGGAGGGGTGAATTAGTGATATCATTTTCTATTAAGTTTCATTACAAATGAATCAAAATTTTCCTCCTATTAAATATTTCATTCCCTATTAAATACAAATCAAACACATATCTACAGGAACCTAGGAATCTACAATGTTCACTACTAAACAAGAGTAGCTATGTCCTTGGTATGGTATGGAAACAATCAGATACCACCCAATCCATTAGAAATCAATCCTTTTATATGGAATATAAGGAGTATATTATTCCCTTAAACTTGTGTAGAACTATGTTTAATACAATACTGCATGTTATCTTTCTAGAATAAATGATGTGATATAATTTTGGGTAACAACCATGTTACAGTACATCTTGATGAACATTCATAGATATTTTCATTAAGAACAATTCTTCACTTTTGTACCCAGTAGTAGGAATCAAATTCATAGACTTTATGAAGATATTTAGTTTGATTCTCCAATATGATTATTAAATCTAATTTCTCAATATGAATAATATAACTCTATCAAGAATACCACTAAAACAACTCTAAAGTTCTTATTCCTTAGTTTAGAAATATCAGTATGATTTTTCTAGTTCAATTATCCAGCCCAATATTATTGGTAGATGAATACAATATTATCTCTTATCATTTCCTTCTCTTGTCTGACACATTTCTTCAAGTATTAATAATCAAAAAAATTATCCTCCCTAGCATTTTGAGATTCTCTCTCTTTATTTTTGAATAGTACTAAGATTGTGGAAATTATTTTCTACTTTTATATGAATCCCAAAATGGTTTTGGAGTGATTCCAAATGATTTTCACACGAAGTCAAATTTCTTGAAATATTGATTTCCCCTTAAATTTGGTAGAATTTTTCACATCTTTACCTCTTATAAATTATTTTTGACCCTTCTTGAGTTTTCTCATGACTTCATCTTGATTCATACTTTCTTCACAAAATTCAATTTGATTTCAATTCCCCATTTTGATTTCTCTATTAGGATAGAGGCATAAGATCACTTCGACTTTCTTGACCCACTTTCAATTAAATTAGAACAAAAGGCTTCCCATTACAATAACCACATGAAGATATTAAAAACATTATAATTATTTTCATTATGATGAAGAAAATATATTAATCATTAGATTACACTTCACTAAATGAAACATATTTAAATATGATGTCTTCTAATAGCAATCTTCACAACCAATTGCACTCTCTGATGTCCCTCATGAAAACTATTCTATGGCAGTTTGAAATAATTTTTTTCATCATTTTTTTACAAATACCCTATAAAGGATGATATTTATAAGTTTAACTTTCAATCAAATGGATATTAACATAATTATTATTGGACACCACCATTCTTCATTCACTTGGACCTCTTTAGGAACAAATACTATTCGAAAAAAATCGAAGTTATTTTTTTTATTCTCGACCCACATGATAGGAAAAACAATGTTTCCATCTAGAAAAAATAAATAAGTCATATAGATAAGAACAGTTGAATACATTGTTGATTGTTCTTTTATTTTAAACTTTGCATTAGTCACCACTAACTTATCTTCTTCTATATATTTATCTGTTCCATAACTTCCCTATAAATTTTTTTTCTTTTGATAAAAAAATATACGTCCAACATAAAAAAGATACAAATAATATGAATTAATGTTAGAATATAATATGATGGGTCACTGGAACACCACGTCTAATGGAATGATTCCAAAATATTTGAATTCAAAAAGTTCTATCCTTATCTGAATATGATTCCAATAAATTATTTATCATAAGATTTTTTATTGGTTTTTTTTCTAAGTGAAAACTTGTATTTTTATAACATTACATTCAAATATACCTCCTCAACCTATAAAAATTTCTTAGTTCAGTATTATTATTTTGATAAATTGAGACAAAAAATCTTCATCATCAAAAGATTCCTTATTCAAAAAATCTCTTCTAATATCATGTCTTACTTAATGAATTTAAATACGTTTATTGCCATCTTCATTATCATAGAACTATTAGTGGAATTTATTTTAACATTATATCCATCCATTAGATTCTTTATTTCTAATATTTACATGAATACAATTTTCCTTAATATGATTATAATCGCTATCCTTTCTTTAATCAAGCAATAAACACTTGTTTTAAGAAAACATTTGATTTTTTAAAATTAGAAAATAGTGATTAATTTTATATTTTCATCCGATCCATGTAAAATTCAATTTTTACCTTTATTACGATCAACAATTCATTCTAAACTCAAGGTGAGTCTGATGTGCCTTTACTTCCAGCAAACATATTCCCAATCCAATGGACTTTAGTAAGCACTGTGAGTCTAATGTTTTATATATGATGGTTAGTCCGACCATCATGTCAATGTTATTTGATATAATTCTTAGCATTCCACATAACTTTATTCATTATGTATTTCCATTTATTTTTTGATGACACTATTTTTCTTCGACATAAACAATATATTGAAATATTTATAGGAAATAAAACCAAAACACAACTTGGGTATAACAATTAAAACTAAATGTTTTTAGGAAAATTAGTTTTTTACTAAATTTTCATCATAGAATTTTCCAAATTCACCATATCCTTATGTTCATTACTTGTTAAGGATATTTTATATGTTTCTTTTGTAATGTTATTTAATTCAATTAAATTTTATAAAGGGAAACTCGAAAAATCTCCCACTGTCACTACCCTTGAGTGATAGTTATGATCCAAGGTTATGATTAGTGACATTGATTTGGGTTTGGTTGCTATTTTAGGGAAAAAATGATTAGATGCAACATGTGAAATATTATTATAGTATTTTGTTGGATTATGCCCAGAAAAAATCGCCGTAACACTGAAACAATGTTTTACAATTTCATATTTTTTCGATAAAAGTTTACAAAAAACATGATAGGGTCCAAGGTCATTATATTCAAAAACTAGTCTTCTATAATGTAATTTTTGGCAAAAAAGGCATCCATGTATCTCTACATCCTAAAACATTAGGATAAAGATGAAGAGACACATGAACTCATTTTCCTATCCTTATGCAAAAGTGATTTCTTACTAGTAGTGAGAATTTAATACCATTACGGGGGTGGATATAACCATTATATCAATCATAAGAAAAATAATAATAAATAAATATAACAAGGTAACATATGGAAATATAAATAATCATAATGTCATAACTCAAGGAACATAAGTCATACAATTAAAAAATAAATTCTCTCCCAATTTGGGAATATAAAATATAGTAATATGTAGGGTGATAATAAATAAAGAACATTTTTTTTAATCCTCTTGAGTCTATCCATGTTGGCCACCAGCACCCCACTCCTCTTCTCAACCTTCAACCATATGCACTTTTCCATTACATGGATCCAGAAACATGAATTCAAGCACTCATCAAGATTCCCATATAGGGTATGAGTAATAAAAATTTTTAGGAAACCAAAGATGTGTCCTTAAAAAAGAATTATAATTTATAATATGTTAATACCATGATATTAATAAATCTTTAAACCTGAGTAAAAAATATAATTTATTGTATTGATCTTTTTTGAGATGACCAAGCTTCAAAAAAACATGGTTTCTTTAGTTCCTTTCTAGATGGGTGATAATAGGACATGATTAGGGGGAATGAAAAAACTATATGGATTAAAATTATGTCTCATTGTAGTCTTAATGCATTGATTTGAATTAGACTCGTATACCATTATATCTTATTTCCATCATGGGTTAGAGAATCAGGTCGTTATATACACCATCTATGTCTCATGTTAGGCCTCCAAGAAATTATTCACCCCATGAAATTGCCTTTGGTAAGTCATGTAGGTCATCATAGCCATACGTAGTTCTTATGTATATCTTCATCATTGTCAGCCAACGTGATCACTCACCCTTAAAGAGTTAAAAATTAAACAGCGTTCCTCCTATCCCTATTACCATGATTACACTCCCATATCATTGTAACAAAGAAATATAGTAGAGAACATAATGAAATGATATTATATCATCATCAGAATAATGTATAAGAAATCCAATACATTTAATCAAAATAAATTATTGCTAAAAGGATGTGTAATCAAACTCATGGGAAAATGTAACATTAATTGGATTTACAAGATACATGCAGACCCACATGACATCATAATTAATCATGTTCACACAATGTATATACATGAAAGAACTATACTAAGGAAACCTTTTTAAATTAGATACCCAAAAGGTAAGGAAAATCATACCTTAATTTTTTGGTTGAATAAATCGATGTTTCTTCCAAGAATAAAGGAATGAGAACATCAAAGACACATAAAAGAATGATACACATGTCAAGGATGTCTATCTCTAGTTCCAGTTCATTGTAGAAATGGTTTATAATGAAAACTCAATAGAAATCCAAGACTAGATTGATTTTTTAGAATAACATTCTTGAATGATTCTTTCAACATATGTTAAAGACAGAACACCAATTCACTAAATTCATCATCCATTGAGTAGTGGATTTTTTATTTATTTCTAAATATAGAAGATGATCTTGGGGATATTTAATAATAGTTGATCCTTCAAAATTCTATCAATAGAAAATATATTCAAGAATAAGAATGCATCAAGACGAAAAATCTATAGAAACTTACACAAAAACATACAACATCTATGAGTACTTTAAAACTGATAAAAGGTGAAGATGTGGTCACATTGAAACATCCATTATATAAGAAACAATTAATGAATCATTTTTTATTAACAAGGGAATTCATAGATCAAACACCAGTATACCAAATCTATGAGTTATTTTAAGATAATAGATATAGATAAAAAATAAGCCCAATGAAATGAGAGTTTTACATCACATACCTTAATTATATATCATCAACACACAAGGATTCACTATAATCAAGACTTGGAAGAGATTATATTATCCAAGAAGAATATAGGTACCTTATAATTTGATAGGGCCTCCTATATTAAGAATAACGGGTCTAAAACCCAAAAAATGTTATCAAAAGAGAAATATATCATTAAATTAACACATGCACAACTACTCCACAAGATTTGAAAAACCTAGAACTAACCCTGAACCATATATGTAATTCTATATGATCCACACAGTTCAGCAATATGGTTTTCTTAACCATGAAATAACCACATTGTTGGCCACTTTTTTTAAGGGAATGTTTTTCAAATGAGTTCTCATTGTTTTGTTAAAATATATTCCTCAACTATGTACCACCCCTTGTCCCTAAAAATCTAGTTACATAGTTTCATGGAATGTCTAAGTAGTTTGGGAAAACCATGTACAAACCATTAACCATTAAAAGGTCCTAAAAACATTGAAATCTTCCAAAACCCCCTGAAACCTATTCCAAACCATTCATAGATAAAAAAATTAAATAAGTGATGATATTAAACCATAACATAGTAGATTAATATGATGCCAATAAATTATTGTACATTAAACAATTCTAATACCTGATTAGTGTCACTACGAATCATGCTAGAAAACATCAATCCAAAAGTATAAACATTATTCTCTTTATTTCAAGACTCATATAGGATCCATTAATGATTCCACATAATATAGGAACTTTGTTCCATATTACCTTGAATAAAGTTCAATATTTAGTCTATGATCTATATAAGACACTTCATATATGATGAATCTAGACCATTCCCATTTTTTTATAGTCATTGATATATATAGGATAAGGCATAAACCTCAAGAGTTATGACACAATAAAAATATAATTTGTACATCGGTAGTTAGAAGGTAAATCTAGATGATACACCACTATCACAACCCACTCACTGATCTCAAAGGGTAAAAGATAGAACAATGATCACTTCCCATTCCACCACAAACACCCATGGTATAAATGAGAAGTCACTATTAGAAAACCCTAATCACATACATTAAACTTCAAAGGTCTCCTCATACTATTAAAATATGAACTATGTATTCTTTCATCTTTTATCAACCTCTTATAAATTAGATGAAAACCCTCAAATGTATCTTGTAATATACTAGGTCTGAATACTTCTTATTAATCAGCACCTTGATAATAAATATATGAATTACATGGATTCATGTTTTTTTCTTCATTAGGGGACATATAATTTGATTCTTGGTAACTATTGTCATATGAAAATTCAACTTAGGCTATAAAATCATCAAATGATATGCCAATATACAAGGTTATATCCTAAAGTATATCCTCCAACTTTTTAATTGTCCACCTTGACTAGTCATCATTATTTTTTGGAATATTATGCTCAGTATCAGCTGAGTCCCTATAAATTTCCATATTCTATGTCAAAATAAAACTATAAAATGTGTATTTGTGACATAAAATTATCAGGGTAACTCCATGTAACTATACTACCTCAAGGATATATAAATTCCTTAGGTAATCCACCAAGTGAGTCTCATATATATGTATGAAATGATAGAATTTTGTATACATAAAAAATTAAACAAGGAAACATTAAGGATCTTTTTGATCCTAGGTATCCCAATCATAAATTTAATCATGAGCTCCACCAACTACTACTTGGGAAGTAAAAGTAGATTGTAAAAAAACCATGAAAACGATGCTCGATCTTTATTTTTTGTTAGGTGAGGCATAGAGAAATAAGTCTATAAATATACCCTTATATCCCTATGCAGCAAAACTACTATTTAAAATTATAGTATATCATTGTCTCATGGGGATGTACCACCCAACATGAGGTATGTAATTATCCCATTTTCTTTATCATGATTGAACCATAGACTAAAACACTCACATTAACTAGGATTGCATCATTATCATCCAACTACCACCTAGGTATTAGATCACCTCTTGAAAGATATTCACATATCATAGTTTACTCAAGGTTGGTCTCTTGTATTTCTGTTATATGGTCTATTAAGGATGTTGTGAATTCTTAAGGATCACATGTCATAGAACCTCCATCATCAGAAGTGTCCATCCTTCATTCAACTGAGAAGATAATTAGATTTCACTATTCCATTAAAGGAAATTTGTAATTCTTATAATAAACATGTGTCTTATGACTAAGACTATATGAAAAGATGTTACTTTTAAAAGGTTCATAATCTATATCAAAGTTAAAAACCTTTATGTACTCAAACCAATAACTATGTATCATGTTCATGTCCAATTTTTTGAAGATATAATAAATAATCATGTGGCTAGTGTTGATAAAAAACTCTCACCAAATGGACAATGTATTCAACACTTCAACACATGGAAAATAGAAACCATATTAAATTCATGAGATGGGTAGTTTCTCACATGAATTCATAGATTTTGTAACCATCAATAAACTACTCTATCATGAATAATTATTACTTTCCCCAAACTAATGCATGATTTACCATTGTAAAATGCATAATTTATCACTATATTAAAAATAATAATGTATACTAGATATGTATTCAACCACTACTTCTTCTCACAAAACAATTCTTGACACTAGTTTAACCATTGGAACTTTACTCCATTCTTCATTAGTGTAGTCATATAATCTGATAAATGAGATAAATAATAGGTAATAATTTATTACATCCTATTATACCCATAATGATCTATATCTTTAACATGTTTCTAAAATGTGTTCAGTTTTTCAAAGACACCAATTTATCTGGGTCCATAGATACACCTCTCTTAGACACTACATGCCCGATGAATTTGAACTCAAGAATAAGAAAGTTACACTATTACATATTTTCATAAAGAATACATGCTTGATGAATACTCAATACTAGATTGATATGATTCACATAATTCTCAGGGGGGGTTGGTGAATACATGAGGTTATCATTGATGACCACCATGATGAATGATTCTAGATTTTGGTGAAATATATATTTTGTGAGAACAAAGAACACTATTGGAAGATTTATTAATAAAATTGAAATTTTCAATTACTAATATAGATAATACCTTCTCTAAAACACCATCATTGGGATTTCCTATTCTCAAACCTATAGATTGTGGTAGCCCAATCAACGATCAATCTTGGATTACAACTGGGATCCTAATAACTTATCAAAAATACCATCGGTCTAAAGAAATGGATATCTATTCATCACTATCACGAGGAAAATATATTGTAAAATAAAATAATTTGAATAACACTATCCAAATTCTAGGTAAACATGATAGGATCCCTACATGGTGGAGTACATGTCCAGGTAAAACCCTTATGTTTGACGTAATGTAGTTGAAAATTAATCACAATCATGATAGAAATCACCATATGATATGGGGAAATCAAACATAGATATTGACATAGAATGATCTCAATGTCATAGTCAACTATATTATCATTGGGATTTCCTATGATGTTATTTATAAAGACACCCAGATAGAGCTCTATAGATAGAGAAAAAGGTGGTGGTGCAACTATGGATAATGTGAAATGATCCAAAACTTCAATTTGTGTCATAATTAATCCATTATGAATCATGTGTTTATTATCTCTAGAAAATCCATACTCCCACAATCTAGCAATCATGTAATTTTATACCTCTTTAATATAAAAAAATTCTTGTCTCAGATAGTAATCAATTTGTTCTTTAAATCTATAAAACTAATCCATGCAATGAATTTAATATAATATTTTCATTTCAATTATCTTGAAGCACCATAGATATCCATAAGAAAAAATGACTATAGTAATCCTTACTAATCACTAAATATAGCCAACATTAATTCCTTGTGGTTTATTTATGGTTATTAACTCATAACATAACATTATTAGTATGTCATGTCAAATGCTGTTTTTAGATATGTTGGAATTATAAGAACCTGTATAAAATAAAGAAGTAGATAAAGTAGGGGTGATTAGAAACCCACCTTGAATAGTATATGGTCCCTCAAAACCCTCTACTAGAGCCAGATCCACTACAAAACTTAGAATTCCTCACCTCTATGACCCTATATCTGAGATGCATCACTAGTCTATGTCATCACATAATTCTACTCCATTGGACCATGTTCATATCCCTTGGTCATAGAACACGTTTGACCCCCTTTATTTTGGAACCTCTTACTCGAAGATATGAGAAAAACTACTAAAGATTTTCCATATTTTTGTACTATCCATATGTATTCTATGGTGCCATATATATATTTAAATAATGACCAATCATCCATTATTTAAATCATTGTGGAACACTGCCAAAGGGGTCAAAGAGGACATAATATGCTCAACCTATGTACCAGTATCGTACCATACATTCTCATAAATCCTCCTACAATTACATTAGGTAACACTCATCATAGTATATGTGGTCTTCTTACCTATGTAATGAATGGTGAAATATTTCTAGCTTCTCGATCCCCCTCTAAATCATTCCCCATTGTCAAAACCATACGTAGAACCTCTCAGTATTTCACTTGGTTTATGTTAAAAACATATCATATGAAATTGGGATAAATGTTTGATCATGAATATCGGGACCCTTTTAATATCATTTTATTCCATGAATATAGAAAAACAAAGAATCTAAGTGAAATGATTAATGTATTCAAATACTATCATGGAGCCATGTTGTAGTTATATGAACTATTATTCTCAATCATGCTTCAACATGTTGAGAAATAATTCCAAAAAATAATAGGTTCATGAATTGTATCCCAAGAGATACCCTCATGTATTATAACATATCTAATCACACTATCTCCACCCTCCCCCAATTCCTTGGGGTACCTACAACATGAACAATGACGGATTCAAATTTTTATCCAATACACTCTCGACAATGTAAAATACACCTTCAGTAATGTCTATCCAGCCCTCTACATCTTATGGTCCACCATTTCCCTAAATGGATAGTGGATAATAATGGTGTAAGTCTCTCTAATATTCAATAATGGACCATATTACCCCTCTTCCCTAGGTAGGAATTGTTAAAATGACTATCAAGTAGAGTGAGCCTATTGTCTATGTTAATGGAGTATGTGGGAGATAATCCTATATATATCCCTCATGCATAGAAGGTGGTGGAACATGGGAATCCTCATTAGTGTCAGCACCCAATTCAACAACATCTTGTGGTCCAATTGATCTTATATGATGTGACATATATTTAAACACCATTGAATATTTATAGAACTTATGGTGGGTTCTAATTAGTCAAATGGATCACACAAAGAATTCTCTAAGATCCTAGCCACAACCCAATGTATTAATCCACTAGAAATCATAAAGATATCTATTCCAACATATTAATATATATATATATACATAATCATATACACATACTATATGTATAGTAATTAATTATTTCATTGAAATATCAAAATAATTAAACGTAGAAAATATACCACTTAATCAAATCACACATGTCTATCATGAATAGATAGAAAAATAAATGAATTAAATTAATGAATATATGAAAACAAAAAATTAATGTATATATATAACATGTGATACTATTTTCCTAGTCAAGATAACATAAATTAACAAAAATATCAAAGAAACATAATAATAATATCGTCAATGGTGACTTGGAGGCTCGTTACACATGAGTTGTCCAAGAACATGGAATCTCCCTTACCCATGCCCCATATAGCCTAACCCATTTCTAACATGTCCAGTGTCACGACCCGTCCTCGGGGCCCGTGCCGTGACTACCCCAAGCCCGCCTTCCAAAGGCCAGGGGCTAGCGACTAGCACCAAGGTGTAAATCCCGGTAAAAAGGGAAGGAATTGCCTTTGTAAAGTAAATAAGCACTATAGAGTAAGCAAGCAGAAAAAGTAAACACTAAGTAAAAGCTGGTACAACAGTAAGTGCGGAAAAGTAAAGGGGGTTGGAAATACAAGCCCAACTGTAAAGTACAACTGAAAGGGGGAAAAAAGAAACTGAAAAGTAAAGCCGCAGTGTCAAGCCATCCTCTGGAAGTCCCACCTGAAGGGTGAGTGCAGATAGCCTCCACAGCTCCTCGGTCCAGCCGTCCGCTCTGAGTATACTCCGCCCAGTGGTCCACCTCCAGGTACCGTCCTGCTCCGCAATCCTCCACCGCGATCAGTGCTATCCTTCGTCTGCAACCAACACAACGTAGTGTGGGCATAGCCCGTGTAGGGGTGAGTATAAGCTACTCAGTAGGGACCCCGAGACCCCCGAAGGTCTCCCAGAATCCACAAAGGATAATCCACAAAGGAAAGATACAATCACGAAGTAACATCCGACACGGCATAGGTATATGCCCATACATATACCTAAGTCATCAATTCTCGCTCGGCTCCAACATCTAAGCTCAAGTAAAACCCAGTCCACACAGGAAAGAAAAACGTAAAATCCACACAGGATAGCTCAACACAATCCACAAAGGAAAGTAAAATGTAAATCCACACAAGATAGCTCAACACAATCCACAAGGAAGGTAAAATAGAGTTTCAGCTCACACAGGTACACTTCTTCATAAAGTAAGAGATATGATCAGATGTAATCACCGATTCATCTTCTAGGACCCACGTAGGATACAAGCACCGTAGTCATCATCGTCGAACCCACAGAAGATTCCGAAACAATTGTCTTCATCGTCGAACCCACATAGGATTCCAGTACGAGAGTCTTCATCGTCGAACTTGCATAGGATTCCAGTACGACAGTCTTCATCGTCGAACCCATATAGGATTCCAGCACGACAGTCTTCATCGTCGAACCCACATAGGATTCTAGTACGACAGTCTTCATCGTCGAACCCACATAGGATTCCAGTATGACAGTCTTCATCGTCGAACCCACATAGGATTGCAGTACGAGAGTCTTCATCATCGAACCCACATAGGATTCCAGTATGAAAGTCTTCATCGTCGAACCCACATAGGATTCCAGTACGACAGTCTTCATCGTCGAACCCACATAGGATTCCAGTACGACAGTCTTCATCATCGAACCCACGTAGGATTCCAGTACTACAGTCTTCATCGTCGAACCCACATAGGATTTCAGTACAACAGTCTTCATCGTCGAACCCACATAGGATTCCAGTATGACAGTCTTCATCGTCGAACCCACATAGGATTCCAGTATGACAGTCTTCATCGTCGAACCTACATAGGATTCTAGTACAACAATCTTCATCATCGAACCCACATAGGATTCCAGTATGACAGTCTTCATCGTCGTACCCACATAGGATTCCAGTACGACAGTCTTCATCGTCATAGTAGCAGTCACAGCCAGCTCTAGGGTTCCCGCACACAGCAAGCTCGTTCGGGAGGGTCCGCTCTATGAGCCGAGAGGCTGATACATCAACTGACACATAGTCCAGAGTTGATGTATCCAAAAGTTCCGTATCGCCAACAGGAACTCAACGTCACAGACGGCGCGTCAATCGGACGCCCGGTCTGAGAGTTATTGGCTTTTTCATCCCAGGGGCCCGATTAGTTTTTAAGGAAAAACCAACCCAACCGTACTCCCCCTACATCCAAACCTCGGGCAGAGAATTCCCAAAGATCCGTCTCACTTAGAGGAATTCAACAAAGTTGACGACACATCAATTGGACGTCCGAAGCTCAAGATATGAGCGTTTCCGCTCCGAGGGCCCTGTTGGTTTTGTGTACGAACCAACCCGGCCGAACCCAAAGTATCCCGAAACCTTGAGTGTGATATACCGAAACGACTGTCTCGATCCAAGGATCGCATCGCTGCTGACGGCACATCGTTCGGAGGCCCATAGCTCATGTTACGGTCAAAAGACCGAAAACGGTTCGAAGACGGGGGGTTTGGGCCCGGACCGACCCGGCCCAACCCCCCTGGGTCGGCCCGAACCGGGTCGACCCGACCCGGGTCCGGGTCCGACCCAGTTCGGCGCGGCCCGGCCCGGCCGGGCGCGACCCGGCCGGTCGGATCGGCCCGGCTTGGCTCAGCCGAACGACTGAGCGAGGGAGCCGTGGGGCGCTGCCCCCGTGTGATGAAGGTGTCGTGGCCCCGTGTGGGGCCGTACTGGATCACCGGACGCGGCAAAGTCGCATCCCGTGTGTGCCAGACCCGCGCGGCCGCGGGTCCGCTGGCCACCGCCGCCGAGGCTTCAGCCGCGGCGGCCCTGTCTGGCGGCGCGCCGGGGCGCCACCGCCTCCGGCCGCAGCGCCGGTGACCCTCGCCGCCGGTGGGTTCTGCAGGCCACCGGAGTTTCTCTGGTGGTTCGATTTTGTTTCCGTCTGCGCCGTAGCTCCTTCCGGGTCCCGTACTTCACTACAGAAACAACGAATCACCTCTGCGGCATGTTTTTTCATCGCCCGCCAATCCACACATCAACGAAGAACTCTGGAGGGTTGCCGGGCCGTGTTTGTTTGGCCCGCACCCTCCGCGTTAGGTGATAACAATCGGGAATAAAATATTCAACTCATGAATGACAAGCAAGGCACAATTTTAATAGAATTAAAAATTGAACTTGATCTGGGTTCTTTGTTTTTAAAAGAAACAATCACGAGAATTAAAGATTGTCCTCAAATAAAAATCCCTCCCTCGCTGTAGTCATCGAGCGCGTGTTCTTCGTGGAATTGATCGTCGCGGAAGGAGGCGATCATTGCGTCGCGGAAGGGAGTCGTGTCGTCGCGGAAGGGCGTCGCGTCGTCGTGGAGTACAGCGTCGCTTCGACGAACGCTGAGGTTCAAGAACATGTAGATTTAATTATATTAATTAAATCCATGATGTTGTTATAACCCACAACGATATTTAAAAGAAGAAACCCGAAATCTCCTACCTCAAGCAGTTGGTGATCAGAGATCGTTGCGGGGAAGAACGTCTTGGAAGAAGCGTCATCAATCTCTGAGGGTGACGACGTTCTTTGAGTTCTTCGCATTCTTCGCGTTCTTCGCGAAGGAGGATGAAGGCACAAAATTTGTCAAAACCTCTCAACGAGAAATCCTCAAGAAGTCGTGCGTTGGTCTTATTTTATTATTACGCCAACAGATTGTAAACAGGTTAAGAAACGATTAAATTAATTCATAGAATTAATTTAACGAAGTTAACCGCCCAATTTTATGGTGCGTTAAGAATTTAAGAAAATGCGTCAGTTGACTTTCATAATGACGGGTCTTCACGGGGGCGTTACTTAGCGGAAAAGAAACGGTGGGGCTCGTGCGGGCCCCACCTCACAAATATCCTACCAAGAGGGTAGGATATTTTTGGATAGCACCCTATCCGCATCAACTCAGCTTAAGTAGCTTTAAGTGGCTTTCAAGTGTTTTTAAGTGAAATAAAAATAAAGTTGTCACACACTTTATTTTATTTCTTAACGTAACCCCAAAAATTTAAAAACCACACCCGAGAAAACACAACTCCGGAAGAGGCGTTTCTAAGCAAATACCGGCACTGCAATTCCATCGGTGCTCTCAGAATTCGATTCCGAGAACCGGTTCAAAAGTTAGAAAAACCCACTCGTTCGTTCACTGAACGTACCCGAGCCAAACTTCAGAAAATGATTTCGGGCACACCGGGCCTCGGAATCAGGTGCCGTCTGAAACTGCGTTCTTGTAAAATTCCAAAGAAAATTAAGAAAAAAATTTCCTTGAAATTTACAGGTCTTTACATCACTCCCACCTCAGGGCTTTACGTCCCCATAAAGATACATCATAAACTAGGGAAACAAATGTGGGTACCCAGCACGCATCTGAGCCTCCCACTCCCAAGTGCTCTCCTGGAGGTTCCCGTGCTGCCATATTATAGCATCCCGTCTTTTTATAACATAACTTTTCATTCCATTACACGGAACTGAGGATCTTTAAGGTTTAGTGTCTTGGAAAAAAGGAACATAAAACATGAAACAAAAAAAACATTCTTCTTAAACACTTGAAAGGCTTCTCCTCATGTTCACCCTAGGCTCATTACTGCATATCATAACCTGGGGACATACATCAAAAGGAAGGGTGAGCAGAAGGCCCAGCAAGGGAAACAAGTGAAACATTTTACATATGAACTTGAGATACATCAATAAAGTCATGAAAAGAACTTTAATGCATGAAAATGAAATCATGAGGAATATCATAATAAAAATAAAACTTTTTCATAACTTGAAGATGTGGCTGCAACATTTAATATTGACAATCGTTTCGTTTCACCAAGGTCCATCCCCAAGGTGTCGTTAAAAATTACCAAGGTTTTTCACCAAGGCATCGTTAAAATTGTAATCTCTAGTGGTTACATCATTACCCAATGCATTGGAGCGCTATCAGGGCGCACCCTTAAATTTGCCTTTATTATCATGTGAGCCACATATATCATCATAAAACATTTCATAAATAACCCACATAGCATAAAATAAATGGGTTTCATTTCATAATCATAACGTTTTAAAAACTGCTTTAAAGACATGATCATTACGTCAATTTAAACCCACGGAAAGGGAAAGCGGGTCTCATGTATGTAAATCCCAGAATTTAAAATGGAACATTTTGATATATATGTGAATACCCTTGTATAAATAAGAGCTTTGAGTATTCACTTTATAACATAAAATAATTTTTGAGAAAAGAGAGAGGCATTTTGAGGGGAAAATTCTGCAGCATAACGGCTATGTTATGAGGTTTTAGAAGACATTAAAAAGAGAGGGAAAATGAGTCAAACATTCATAAATGACCCATAAAAAAGTATATGGACAGAATAAGAAGGATACATGATCATGGTAATGAAATTTCAAGGACATACCATTTGAAATGAAAAACATGGAAGGAAGACAAAAATTTAGATTTCTCTTATGAAAGTCCGACAGCCTAACGGCGTTACTTAAACTTCAACAAAAACGATTTGAAAAGATCAAATAGGGTCTCTCATCATGTGAACATAAGAGTTCAGTATGATATATATAGAGATAATTCCCCAACATAACAAAAATGAACTTGAAAGAATTGACATGAAAGTAGATCTTCAAAACGAGAAGGGTGAAGAACCACTTAAAAATTCGGCAGCCTAACAGCGCCACTTAAAACTTCAAAATACTGAATTGAAGAGATCAAATGGGGTCTCTCATCATATTAACATAAGATTACAGTATTATAGATATAGAGATCATACCCCAACATAATAGAAATTAACTTGAAAGACTTGACATGAAAGTAGAACTTTGAAAAAGAGAAGGGTGAGAGAATCCCTTAAAAAATTCAGCAGCCTATCGGCGCCACATAAAACTTCAAAAAATTTGAATTGAAGAGATAAAATGGGGTCTCTAATCATATGATCATAAAAGATCAGTATGATAAATTTAGAGATCATGCCCCAACATAATACAAATAAACATGAAAGACTTGAATGAAAATAGAACTTGAAAACGAGGAAGGTGAAAGAATCCCTTAAAAATTCGGCAGCCTAACGGCGCCACTTAAACATTCTTAAAACGAATTGATGAGAGCAAGGGGGGGTCTCTCATCATATGAACATGAAATAGGCAGTAGGATGAATATAAAAGAACATCCTCCAACATAAGAACATGGAGTATAAAATAAAAGACATAAAAGAGATTACTTGAAAAGAAAGAGAGAGGTCGGATCCCTTACCTTAAAATGTAACTCTTAAACCTCAAAGGTTGGGACCATGAGGGCTTGGGGGCACCTTGGGAGGACTCCTTGGGAGGTAATGAGACCAGAAATTCGTTGGGAATGAGTGGGGAGTCGAATGGATGAGAGGAGGGCTTGGTATTTATAGGGAAAGTGAGGCAACAAGGCATTAATGGCCAAGGGACACCTCACATGGGCTTTTCTCAAACCCATGTGCTCTCCCTTGTCATTTATCATGGAGTTAGGCCACATGGGGCCCCCAAAACAATAATTAATCACCCTTGGCCGGCCAACCCTCAAAAGATCTCATGACATCATCATGACACCGTTATGATGTCATTAAACATACCGAAACCCTAAAACTGTATTTTTACTATTCACTGAAAATTCAACTTTCTCAGAAAAATCCCAAAATTTCACATTAACCAAATATCAATGCTCTGATTTCAAAAATGAAATCCATTTTATAAAAATAATTTTCTAAATATTTTTAATTTAATTTTTAAATAAAAACACTATTCATCGAAAATTCATTTTTTTCAGAAAAAACCCCAAAAATTACCATAACATAATATCGATGCTCTGAGTTCAAAAATAAAGTCATTTTTATAAAAATAATTTTCTAATTATTTTTAATTAAATTTTTAATTAAAAAACACTATTCACCTGAAAAAACTAATACTTGAATAATAATTAATGAAACCGTTATTTAACTATTTTATTGAATCACATTACTTAATCAAGGTGCCTAGATTATTTTAAAACTTTCTTTAAGTGAGATTACTAATCCATTTGGTCATATTACTAATCCTAATCATAAAATCACTATTCATAATTTACTATTCATCAAAAATCAAGTTGATCTTATTAGACTCTAAATTTAGTACTAAACATAATTGTAGAAGACCATTTTTTGAAAATCATTACACATTTTTAATTATTTAGGGTTTACATAAACATATTTAAAATATCCTTTTTCTAAAACTCATCAAAAATATGCATACTATATTTATCCGGTCATTTGAAAATTCATAAACTTCATCATAAGAAGAAATCCCAATTTTTATTTAAAACAAGGATTAAACAAGGTAGTTACGGTCTCGTTACATAACCCCTTATAATACCGGCATAGGACCTAAGAGTAAGGTGTGCTAGGGTGATAGAAGCTTGGGGCGGCTCAGTCAACATTGCCCGAGTAGTAATTTCTATCAGTTTGAACTTCTCACGAAGGCGATTTCGTTCCAGCTTCACATGATGAAGTTCGGCTTGGATTTGATCCAGAGCAAAGCCCAGTGGTGCTACCTCCTTCCCAAGCTCTGTTAGATGGGCTTCGATCGGTCCAAGACTACTAGGTGAGGCCATCGAATCTTCTTTCTATAATAATTAACCAAGATTACTTATATTTATAGACAATAATCAAAACATTTTGTTCACAGCGGTCATGTTGACCGATGGTTATATAATAGTCAAAACCCACTGATCTCATTTTAATTATAATCATGTTTATCAAATAAAACATTTTTGTTGAGTATAACAATAACACATAAAATTAGGGAACAAAATTTATTTAAAAAATTTCGGGTCGTTACAATCTTCCCCCCTTAAGAAATTGCGTCCTCGCAATTTTAAAATTGGGTTTTGAAATTTCATTGAAAGTCCCACATCGGAAAAGGAGTCAGTAAAACTATTACTTTAAAATAAAGAAAGGGAAGTACAATGGTCACCCGAGTTAACCCACACTAGGGTTCCATGTAGGAAAACATGGACATGGAGGAAAAAAACAAAGGGTCAAGTTCTGAGGGAGAGTGATAGAGAACATGATTAGGAGAAAGTTAACCATGAGAAAATCCCAAACTTATGATGTGTGTAAACGGTCTTTGATTACCTAGTAGGAAACGTAAACCAACAACATTTTTGTTTTACGTTTCTTTTCATAATTTTGAGGATTTCTTTTACTACATAGAACAAAAACATAAGAAAATATACCTACCTTCAAGTAGAGTTTCATCCTTTAGAAAGTCCCTACCAACACTAATCTTTTCTCCAAATGATGAGAATTCAAAAACACTTGGTCTCATAAAAGCACAAGAATCATCTTCTATAGAATCACATAGTCTACAAAAGATTAACTATCTATTTCTTCTATCTTTAAACATTGTCCCAAAAACAGAAAGGTTAAGGTAAAACAACTCTTCAAAAAGAAAGAATCCCATAGGAATGGAAACTACTTTTAAATCATCAAAGTTCCATGGTACTACCCAAAGTTCATCATAGACCATTCCATAAATAACGGTCCTTAAAATTCCTCAAAACAAACCAAACTAAGATTGAAACCCAAATACAATAAGGATTTGATAACATAGTCTTCCAAAACAACATAATTGTTCATCTCCAGACAACATCAACCACTCCTAACATCTTATAAAAAAGTAGCTAACCTAAACATATTTTACCCAAGATAGGTTAGTCATTCCCATAAGTAACCTAAATTACTATAAGTTCACCTTAAATTCATCGATTCTTCAAAATATAAGTCAACCTTACTCCTCAATGAAAATACCGTAGTAATCTATTTACCTCGATCAAATATGGTTCCCAAAATAATGAACGTCTTCCAAAATAATAATCATATTTTAATCCCCTAATCATCCCTGTCATATTAATACGAAAATCGTCGCATTTCCTATCACATTGGTTGTCGGAACATGTTCTTCCATTTCCCACCATTAACTAAGAAGAGAAAGCATAATTAGGGGCTTAAGTACTTAGCTAATAATCATGAAAAGGAATTGAAAGCATATAAGGATAACTTGTATATGAAAGGTATACCCTAACTTGTGATCTCCTAGGTTCCCATCTAGGTTATGAATGATCATATATTCTTATGTGAACCTTTATTTTATTTTATCTTTGTTCCTTTAACAATGGTTCATACCAAGATTATGAATTTACCAAAGCATATCCCCCGGGAGTGTCGTAACCAAGAGTGCAGCAAGGCCCGTTGTCGTGTACCAGTTCCCGTTCGAGTCTAGCTCAAAGCGGTGTTTTCGGGTTTTACCCCTATGTACATCTGTGCCAGAGCCACCTCTACCTTCTCGTATCCAGACAGGGATGTATTAGCTTGGCAACCCCTTACTCAATACTCACCAAAATACCAGGAAGATTTCCTATATTAAACTTTTCTATAGGGTTCCTCCTAGAGTTTTCATATCCTAATTTCCACAAATAACTAAACCATCCTTTGATACAAACTATAGCATCCCGTCTTTTTATAACATAACTTTTCATTCCATTACACGGAACTGAGGATCTTTAAGGTTTAGTGTCTTGGAAACAAGGAACATAAAACATGAAACAAAAAAAACATTCTTCTTAAACACTTGAAAGGCTTCTCCTCATGTTCACCCTAGGCTCATTACTGCATATCATAACCTGGGGACATACATCAAAAGGAAGGGTGAGCAGAAGGCCCAGCAAGGGAAACAAGTGAAACATTTTACATATGAACTTGAGATACATCAATAAAGTCATGAAAAGAACTTTAATGCATGAAAATGAAATCATGAGGAATATCATAATAAAAATAAAACTTTTTCATAACTTGAAGATGTGGCTGCAACATTTAATATTGACAATCGTTTCGTTTCACCAAGGTCCATCCCCAAGGTGTCGTTAAAAATTACCAAGGTTTTTCACCAAGGCATCGTTAAAATTGTAATCTCTAGTGGTTACATCATTACCCAATGCATTGGAGCGCTATCAGGGTGCACCCTTAAATTTGCCTTTATTATCATGTGAGCCACATATATCATCATAAAACATTTCATAAATAACCCACATAGCATAAAATAAATGGGTTTCATTTCATAATCATAACGTTTTAAAAACTGCTTTAAAGACATGATCATTACGTCACTTTAAACCCACGGAAAGGGAAAGCGGGTCTCATGTATGTAAATCCCAGAATTTAAAATGGAAAATTTTGATATATATGTGAATACCCTTGTATAAATAAGAGCTTTGAGTATTCACTTTATAACATAAAATAATTTTTGAGAAAAGAGAGAGGCATTTTGAGGGGAAAATTCTGCAGCATAACGGCTATGTTATGAGGTTTTAGAAGACATTAAAAAGAGAGGGAAAATGAGTCAAACATTCATAAATGACCCATAAAAAAGTATATGGACATAATAAGAAGGATACATGATCATGGTAATGAAATTTCAAGGACATACCATTTGAAATGAAAAACATGGAAGGAAGACAAAAATTTAGATTTCTCTTACGAAAGTCCGACAGCCTAACGGCGTTACTTAAACTTCAACAAAAACGATTTGAAAAGATCAAATAGGGTCTCTCATCATGTGAACATAAGAGTTCAGTATGATAGATATAGAGATAATTCCCCAACATAACAAAAATGAACTTGAAAGAATTGACATGAAAGTAGATCTTCAAAACGAGAAGGGTGAAGAACCACTTAAAAATTCGGCAGCCTAACAGCGCCACTTAAAACTTCAAAATACTGAATTGAAGCGATCAAATGGGGTCTCTCATCATATTAACATAAGATTACAGTATGATAGATATAGAGATCATACCCCAACATAATAGAAATTAACATGAAAGACTTGACATGAAAGTAGAACTTTGAAAAAGAGAAGGGTGAGAGAATCCCTTAAAAAATTCAGCAGCCTATCGGCGCCACATAAAACTTCAAAAAATTTGAATTGAAGAGATAAAATGGGGTCTCTCATCATATGATCATAAAAGATCAGTATGATAAATTTAGAGATCATGCCCCAACATAATACAAAGAAACATGAAAGACTTGAATGAAAATAGAACTTGAAAACGAGGAAGGTGAAAGAATCCCTTAAAAATTCAGCAGCCTAACGGCGCCACTTAAACATTCTTAAAACGAATTGATGAGAGCAAGGGGGGGTCTCTCATCATATGATCATGAAATAGGCAGTAGGATGAATATAAAAGAACATACTCCAACATAAGAACATGGAGTATAAAATAAAAGACATAAAAGAGATTACTTGAAAAGAAAGAGAGAGGTCGGATCCCTTACCTTAAAATGTAACTCTTAAACCTCAAAGGTTGGGACCATGAGGGCTTGGGGGCACCTTGGGAGGACTCCTTGGGAGGTAATGAGACCAGAAATTCGTTGGGAATGAGTGGGGAGTCGAATGGATGAGAGGAGGGCTTGGTATTTATAGGGAAAGTGAGGCGACAAGGCATTAATGGCCAAGGGACACCTCACATGGGCTTTTCTCAAACCCATGTGCTCTCCCTTGTCATTTATCATGGAGTTAGGCCACATGGGGCCCCCAAAACAATAATTCATCACCCTTGGCCGGCCAACCCTCAAAAGATCTCATGACATCATCATGACACCGTTATGATGTCATTAAACATACCGAAACCCTAAAACTGTATTTTTACTATTCACTGAAAATTCAACTTTCTCAGAAAAATCCCAAAATTTCACATTAACCAAATATCAATGCTCTGATTTCAAAAATGAAATCCATTTTATAAAAATAATTTTCTAAATATTTTTAATTTAATTTTTAAATGAAAACACTATTCATCGAAAATTTATTTTTTTCAGAAAAAACCCCAAAAATTACCATAACATAATATCGATGCTCTGAGTTCAAAAATAAAGTCATTTTTATAAAAATAATTTTCTAATTATTTTTAATTAAATTTTTAATTAAAAAACACTATTCACCTGAAAAAACTAATACTTGAATAATAATTAATGAAACCGTTATTTAACTATTTTATTGAATCACATTACTTAATCAAGGTGCCTAGATTATTTTAAAACTTTCTTTAAGTGAGATTACTAATCCATTTGGTCATATTACTAATCCTAATCATAAAATCACTATTCATAATTTACTATTCATCAAAAATCAAGTTGATCTTATTAGACTCTAAATTTAGTACTAAACATAATTGTAGAAGACCATTTTTTGAAAATCATTACACATTTTTAATTATTTAGGGTTTACATAAACATATTTAAAATATCCTTTTTCTAAAACTCATCAAAAATATGCATACTATATTTATCCGGTCATTTGAAAATTCATAAACTTCATCATAAGAAGAAATCCCAATTTTTATTTAAAACAAGGATTACACAAGGTAGTTACGGTCTCGTTACATAACCCCTTATAATACCAGCATAGGACCTAAGAGTAAGGTGTGCTAGGGTGATAGAAGCTTGGGGCGGCTCAGTCAACATTGCCCGAGTAGTAATTTCTATCAGTTTGAACTTCTCACGAAGGCGATTTCGTTCCAACTTCACATGATGAAGTTCGGCTTGGATTTGATCCAGAGCAAAGCCCAGTGGTGCTACCTCCTTCCCAAGCTCTGTTAGATGGGCTTCGATCGGTCCAAGACTACTAGGTGAGGCCATCGAATCTTCTTTCTATAATAATTAACCAAGATTACTTATATTTATAGACAATAATCAAAACATTTTGTTCACAGCGGTCATGTTGACCGATGGTTATATAATAGTCAAAACCCACTGATCTCATTTTAATTATAATCATGTTTATCAAATAAAACATTTTTGTTGAGTATAACAATAACACATAAAATTAGGGAACAAAATTTATTTAAAAAATTACGGGTCGTTACACATATGATGCGCACTAGAAGAATCGACCGTCCAAGTAGGACCTGCTCCTGTCAATCCTCGATCTCCACCAGAACCTTTGCAAAAGTCGCCCCATCATCAACGTCCAGCTCCCCATGGTCAATGATGTGTGTCTGGTCATGCATGTATCTCCTCAGCTGAGATACGTGGAAGACCTCGTGCACCCGGTGCAACTGAGGTGGTAGATCTAGGCAATAAGCCACCTCTCCAATCCTGATGAGGACTTGGAATGGTCTTATGAATCATGGAGACAACTTTCCACCTCGGCCAAATCTCCGTAATCCATGTCGAGGTGAGACACGCAAGAAGACGTGGTCGCCATCCTCGAACTCTAGTGGCCTCTGCTTCCTGTCAGCGTAAGACTTCTGCCGGCTCTGAGCTTTCCTCATCCGCTCCTAGATGATCTGGACCTTCTCTAGTCCTACAAGAGCTGCTTTGATTTCTTATTTTCCGATAATAGAAATCTGGTCTCATCCCTTGGATGAACCACGTTCTTCGCCTAATACAGTCAATCCCATCATGGATGATACAAACCCATAGCAAGGATGACGTCGTAATGCCTCGACGCTACAACCAAGAGATCCAACCGTTACTCTCGCCTCCAAGGGTTGAGTCACACTATCGGCATCAGTGTGTGGTAATTGGGTCTCCTCCAGTAGGTATCTCTCAAGTGAGGGTCAAGTCAATAGTCTAAACTGGAACCTCTTAGTAACAACACAAGAGACGACAGAAAAGTAAATGCCACAAAAAAACGTGTCTTTTATTACTGCATCTCAAGTACAAAGACACAAAGCATCTACAAACATAAAACAAAAAAACTGAAAGCAACATGAACAAAAGTCTCCAGGTCTGGAGATAGTCCCGCTCCTGTCCACCTGCTTCCAGAGCTCCATGATCGTAGGCCTCAGCTGCCTGAATCTAAGCTCTCCCATGTCCTCCTGTCCCTGCGGTAGGGGTGGACCTCCCGGTGGTGATGGTGGCAACACCCCAAAGCGTCGTCCACCTCCAGCTGCACGGACAGCTCCTCTGCCTCGCCCGCCTGCTCCCTGTAGACCGTCATGGTCGAACCTCTGCCTGGGAGGTCCCTCTACCACCTGTTGTTCATCAGCAGGATGAGTCGGGCAGTCTCGAGCCATGTGACCTTGCCCGCCGCATGCGTAGCATTGCCTACTCCTTGAGTAGCTGGCTCTCCTTCATGTGCCCCGCACAACCAAATCATCACCCTGAGATTTCCCATCTGAAGATCTGGCCCGCTTGGACCTATGCGTCACCTGTCGACTGCCAGCTGTAGAAGACTCCGCTACGGGTCGTCTTGCAGAGGGTCCTGCCGCTGGTGCCTGCTCGGCGAGGAAGCTCTCTACTAAAAGGTCTCTCTCCAACACCTCTGCCTACATCGGAATGTAGAGGGAGATCATCGAGGCCATGATCTCATGCCTCAGTCCCTGCTCGAATGTCCGGGCCCGGAAGAACGGATCTCGTACCATATCGGTGGAGTAGCTCGGGAGATCAGTAAATCTCGCCGAGTACTGGGCAACCGTCATGCTGCCCTGCCGCAACTGTAGTAGCTCCTGGATGTGCACCGCACGGAGGGTGGCTGGGACGAACTCCAAGTGGAAGATGCTCTCAAAGTCCATCCAGAGGAGAGATGCCTCATCGTGCACCTAGAGCATCAAACTCCACCATCTGCCTACCGCCGCGTGCAGGAGGCTCGCTGCGAGGATCACCATGAGGTCTGCTGGTGTCTTCACTAACCTGAAAACCCGTACAACTGCCTCCAGCCAGTCCTCGGCTGCCTGGGGGTCCGTCTCCCCGCGGAACCTGGGCGGTCGCTGGCGCTGGAACTCATGCAGTTCATTAAGGCGACATGCATCGTCAGCGGCTGGGGCTGGTAGCATCGGTGGCTCAGCGGGTATAGGTACCGCCGGTGCCTCAGCTGTCAAAGGGCCCTGTACCGAGTCCTCGTCGCTCGGTGGGCTCTCTCCACGCACAACGCTCGGAACCCTAGCTGGCTGCTATCGTGGGGCCATACTAAAAATAAACAGGTGTTCCACGGTTAGAACAGTATACCTGGTGAGATGATACAAGTAATCACAAAAAAATCTTGAAACACAAATGCAATCAATGTTTTCATTCATTAAGTCGAAAATCAGAAGTCAGGGTCCTGGTGTACATATACGTCGGCCTCCGCACCAACAATGGACTACCTAGACTGATAACCACACCCCCTACTCTAAACACTATTGCTTCACATAGAATAAAGATCAGAGTTTGTGGTAGAACCGAACACCTTTGATACCAATTTGTCACGAACCATCCTCAGGGCCCATGCCGTGACAACCCCAAGCCCACCTTCCATAGGCCAGGGGCTAGCGACTAGCACCAAGGCGTAAATCCCGGTAAAAAGGGAAGGCATTGCCTTTGTAAAGTAAACAAGAACTACAGAGTAAGCATGTGGAAAAAGTAAACACTAACTAAAAGCTGGTACAACAGTAAGTGCGGAAAAGTAAAGGGGGCCAGAAATACAAGCCCAACTGTAAAGTACAACTGAAAGGGGGAAAACAGCAACTGAAAAGTAAAGCTGTAGCATCGAGCCGTCCTCTGGAAGTCCCACCTGAAGGGTGAGTGTAGATAGCCTCCACAGCTCCTCGGTCCAGCCGTCCGCTTCGAGTACACTCCGCCCAGTGGTCCACCTCCAGGTAACATCCTACTCCGCAATCCCCCACCGCGATCTGCGCTGTCCATCGTCTGCAACCAACAAAACGTAGTGCGGGCATAGCCTGTGTAGGGGTGAGTATAAGCTACTCAGTAGGGACCCTGAGACCCCCAAAGGTCTCCGAGAATCCACAAAGGATAATCCACAAAGGAAAAATACAATCACGAAGTAACATCCTACACGGCTTAGGTATATACCCATACATATTCCTAAGTCATCAATTCTCGCTCGGCTCCAACATCCGAGCTCAAGTACAACCCAGTCCACACAGGAAAGAAAAACGTAAAATCCACACAGGATAGCTCAACACAATCCACAAAGGAAAGTAAAATGTAAATCCACACAGGATAGCTCAACACAATCCACAAGGAAAGTAAAACAGAGTTTCATCTCACACAGGTATACTTCTTCGTAATGTAAGAGATATGATCAGATGTAATCACTGACTAATATTCTAGGACCCACGTAGGATATAAGCACTGTAGTCATCGTCGTCGAACCCACAGAGGATTCCAGAACAATTGTCTTCATCGTCGAACACACATAGGATTCCAGTACGAGGGTATTCATCGTCGGACCCACATAGGATTCCAGTACGACAGTCTTCATCGTCAAACCCACATAGGATTCCAGTACGACAGTCTTCATCGTCGAACCCACATAGGATTCCAGTATGACAGTCTTCATCATCAAACCCACATAGGATTCCAATTTGACAGTCTTCATCCTCGAACCCACATAGGATTCTAGTACGACAGTCTTCATCGTCGAACCCACATAGGATTCCATTACGAATGTCTTCATCGTCGAACACACATAGGATTCTCGTACGACAGTCTTCATCGTCGAACCCACATAGGATTCCAGTACGACAGTCTTCATCTTCGAACCCACATAGGATTCCAGTACGACAGTCTTCATCGTCGAACCCACATAGGATTCCAGTACGACAGTCTTCATCGTCGAACCCACATAGGATTCCAGTACGTCAGTCTTCATCATCGAACCCACATAGGATTCTAGTACGACAGTCTTCGTCGTCATAGTAGCAGTCGCAACCAGCTCTAGGGTTCCCGCACACAGCAAGATCGTTCGGGAGGGTCCGCTCCACGAGCCGAGAGGCTGATACATCAACTGAAACATCGTCCAGAGTTTATGTATCCAAACGTTCTGTATCGCCAACAGGAACTTAACGGCGCAGACGGCGCATCAATCGGACGCCCGGTCTGAGAGTTATTGGCTTTTTCGTCACAGGGGCCCCGTTGGTTTTTAAGGAAAAACCAACCCAACCGTACTTTACCTGCATCCAAACCTTGGTCGGAGTGTGCCAAAAGATCCTTCTCACTTAGAGGAATTAAAAAAAGTCAACGGCACATCAATCAGACGTCTGAAGCTCAAGATATGAGCGTTTCCACTCCGAGGGCCCGGTTGGTTTCGTGTACGAACCCACCCGGCCGAACCCAAAGTATATCAAAAACATGAGTGCGATATACCGAAACGACCGTCTCGATCCAAGGATCGCATCTCCGCTGACGGCGCGTCGTTCGGAGGCCTGTAGCTCATGTTACGGGCAAAAGACCGAAAATGGTCCGAAGACGGGGGGTCTGAGCCCGGACCGACGTGGCCCAACCCCCCCTGGGTCGGTCCGAACCGGGCCAACCCGACCCGAGTCCGGGTCCAACCCGGTTCGGCACGGCCCGACCCGGATGGTCGGATCGGCCCGGCTCGGCTTGGCCGAGCGGCCGAGCGAGGGAGCCGTGGGGCGCTGCCCCCGCGGGATGAAGGTGTCGCGGCCCCACGTGGGGCCGCGATGGATCATCGGACGTGGAAAAGCCGCGTACCGGGTGTGTCGGACCCACGCGGCCGCGTGTCCGCTGGCCACGACGGCCCTATCCGGCGGCGCGTCGGGGCGCCGCCGGCGACCCGCGCCGCCGGTGGGTTCTGCGGGCCACAGGAGTTGCTCCGGTGGTTCGATTTCGTTTCCGTCTGCGCCGTAGCTCCTCCTGGGTCCCGTACTTCATTGCGGAAACGACAAATCACCTATGCGGCATGTTTTTTCGTCGCCCGCCAATCCACACATCAATGATGAACTGCGGAGGGTTGTTCGACCGTCTTTGTTTGGCCCGCACCCTCCGCGTTAGGTGATAACAATTGGGAATAAAATATTCAACACATGAATAACAAGCAAGGCACAATTTTAATAGAATTAAAAATTGAACTTGATCCGGGTTCTTTGTTTTTAAAAGAAACAATCACAGAAATTAAAGATGGTCCTCAAATAAAAATCCCTACCTCGCCGTAGTCGTCGAGCGCGCGTTCTTCACGGAATTGATCATCACGGAAGGAGGCGATCATCGCGTCGCGGAAGGGCGTCGTGTCATCGCAGAAGGGCGTCGCATTGTTGCGGAATACGGTGTCGCGTCAACGAATTCTGAGGTTCAAGAACATGTAGATTTAATTATATTAATTAAATCAATGATGTTGTTATAACCCACAAAGAGATTTAAACGAAGAAACCCGAAATCTCCTACCTCAAGCAGTTGGTGATCAGAGATCGTTGCGGGGAAGAACGTCTCGGAAGAAGCGTCTTCAATCTCCGAGGGTGATGGCGTTCTTCGCGTTCTTCGCGTTCTTCGCAAAGGAGGATGAAGGCACAAAATTTGTCAAAACCTTTCAACGAGCAATCCTCAAGAAGTCGTGCATTGGTCTTATTTTATTATTACGCCAACGAATTGTAAAGAGGTGAAGAAACGATTAAATTAATTCATAGAATTAATTTAACGAAGTTAACCGCCCAATTTAATGGTGTGTTAAGAATTTAAGAAAACACATCAGTTGACTTTCATAATGACGGGTTTTCGCAGGGGTGTTACTTAGCGGAAAAGAAACGGTGGGGCTCGTGTGGGCCCCACCTCACAAATATCCTACCAAGAGGGTAAGATATTTTTGGATAGAACCCTATCCGCATCAACTCAGCTTAAGCAGCTTTAAGTGGCTTTCAAGTGGATTTAAGTGAAATGAAAATAAAGTTGTCGCACACTTTATTTTATTTCTTAACTTAACCCCAAAAATTTAAAAACCACACCCGAGCAAACGCAACTCTGGAAGAGGCGTTTCTAAGAAAATACCGGCGTTGCGATTCCATCGGTGCCCTCAGAATTCGATTCCGAGCACCGATTCAAAAGTTAGAAAAACCCGCTCATCCGTTCACTGAACGTACCCGAGTCAAACTTCGGAAAATGATTTCAGGCACACCGGGCCTCGGAATCAGGTGCTGTTTGAAACTACGTTCTTTTAAAATTCCAACAAAAATTAAGAAAAAAATTTCCATGAAATTTACGGGTATTTACATCTAGGGTTGGTTAAAAAAATGAAATGAATAAAAATTTTCTTTAACACCATTATCAAATTCCCTTTCCCAAAGTGTTGGGCTTGGTCTAGAGTACCACATGACTTCTCATGTGCCTCCACATACACAAGAGGATGAAAACTGGTGGATAGGTTATAAGTCCATCAGTCGAGATAATATTATATTAGTATTTGTCATGACCCGTTCTCGGGGCCCGTGCCGTGACTACCCCAAGCCCGCCTTCCATAGGCTAGGGGCTGGCGACTAGCACCAAGGCGTGAATCCCAGTAAAAAGGGAAGGAATTTCCTTTGTAAAGTAAACAAACATCAGAGAGCAAGCAAGTATTAGAAGTAAACACTAAGTAAAAACCGAGTACAACAGTAAGTGCGGAAAGTAAGTGGGCCAGAATACAAACCAAAACTGAAAGTAAGTACAACTCAAAAGGGAAAACGAAAACTGTAAGTAAAGCATCAACATCGAGCCGCCCACTGGAAATCCCACCTGAAGGGTGCGTACAGATAGCCTCCACATCTCCTCGGGTCCAGCCGTCCGCTTCGAGTACGTCTCGCCCAGTGGTCCACCTCCAGGTATCGTCCTTCTCTGCAAGCCTCAACCACAATCAGTGATGTCCATCATCTACAACCAACACAACGTAGTGCGGGCATAGCCCGTGCAGGGGTGAGTATAAGCTATTCAGTAGGTACCCTGAGACCCCCAATGGTCTCCCAGAATCCACAATGGATAATCCACAAAGGAAATATACAATCACGAAGTAACATCCGACACTACTTAGGTATATGCCCATACATGTACCTAAGTAATCAATTCCAGGTTCGACTCCAACATCTGAGGCCAAGTACAACCTAGTCCACACAGGAAAGCAAAACGTAATCCACGGAGGATAGCACCACACAATCCATAAAGGAAAGCAAAACAGGATTCAGCTCACACAGTTATACATATTCGAATGACGATAGAGATGATCAGATATTGCTACTGATTCATCTAAGTCTTCGGACCCACAAATGATCGATAGGTACTAACCCCCACAATGACCCACAAAGGATCTGACCCACACAAGATTGATAGGTAACTAACCCCCGCAATGACCCACACAGGATCTGTAGGCGCTGGCTCACACAGAACCGCTGAGTGCCAACCCACACAGGATCGGACCCACACAGGATCGGTAGCATTGATCCACGTAGGATCGCTGAGTGTTGTAGTCGTCGTCGTCGAATCCACTGAGGATCTCTGAACAGTCGCCGTCGTCGTCATCACAGCCATCTCTAGGGTTCCCGCACATATCAAGCTCGTTCGGGAGGGTCCGCTCCACGAGCCGAGTGGCTGATACATCAACTGACACATAGTCCAGAGTTGATGTATCCAAAAGTTCCGCATCATCAACAGGAACTCAACGTCACAGACGGTGCGTCAATCGGACGCCCGGTCTGGGAGTTATTGGATTTTTCGTCCCAGGGGCCCGGTTGGTTTTTAAGGCAAAACCAATCCGACCATAGACCACCTGCGTCCAAACCACAGGTGGAGTAAGCCAAAAGATCCGTCTCGCTTAGAGGAATCCATCAAAGTCGACGGTACGTCAATCGGACGTCCGAAGCTCAAGATATGAGCGTTTCTGCTCCGAGGGCCCGGTTGGTTTCGTGTACAAACCAAACCGGCCAAACCTAAAGTATTCCAAAACCTTGAGTGCGATATACCGAAACCATCGTCTCGATCCAAGGATCAGATCACCGCTGACGGTGCGTCGATCGGAGGCTCGTAGCTCAAGATATGGGCAAAAGACCGAAAAGGTCCGAAAACGGGGGGTCTGGGCCCAGACAGACACGGCCCCACCCCCCTGGGTCGGCCCAAACCGGGTCGACCCGACCCGGGTCCGGGTCCGACCCGTCTGGCTTGGCCCAGCCCGGCCTACGCATGACCCTACCCAACCGGCACGGGCGCGGCCCTGCCGCCAGGCGGTCAGCTCGGCCGGTTACGACCGAGCGGTGCGGGGGGCACGCTGCCCCCGCATGAATGAACCGCGGCCCCGTGTGGGGCCGCCCTTGCCCGCGAACGCGGCCGGGCCACCGCATCCCGTCCCCCCTCTAGTCCCGCGTGGTCGGGGGACCGTGTTCCGCCACAGCAGATTCAGCCGCGGTGGCTCCTTCCGGCGGCCCGCCGGGCGTCGCCGCCATCTGTCGCCGGCGCCGCTGTGCCGGTGAGGCGCGCCGGCGGGCTGCTCCGCGGACCACCGGACGAGTTCCAGTGGTCGGAACTCCTTGCCGTCTTCGCCAAAAGCCCTCCCGGGGTCCGTCCTTCAATGCGAGGACCATACATCGCCCGTGCGGTTGATTTTGTCGACGTCCGCCGTTTCGCACAACAAGAACGAAAGGGGCGGTGGTTTCGGACTTGTTCGTTAGTCCTCACCCACCGCGTTAGCATTTTTAAAAGTCTCCCAACAATTTTTAATAATCAAAATCCACGGGTTAAAATCACAAAGATTTAAATGAATCAACCCCTACCTCGTCATAGTCGTCGAACATAAATTCTTCGCGGGATTGACCGTCGCGGAAGAAGAGGATTGTCGCGTCGCGGAAGGGGGCGTCATGTCGTCGCGGTACACGGCTTCACATCGGCGATCTCTGAGGGTTAAAGAAAACACATAGATTTAATTACATGTTTTAACCCATGTTGAGGATAAAATCCACAAATAAATAGAGAATCGTGATCTCCTACCTCAAGCAGTTGATCAAAGATTGTCGCGGGGAAGGAACGTCGCATAAGAACGTTGCGGGAGGAGAATCGTCAGTGTCGCGGTACAAGGCGTCGCCTCATAAATCTCTGAGGGTTCGGCGTTCTTCGTCACCTTTCATCGAAGGCCGGTGTTCTTCGTCAGCGACGATGCGTTTTTCACGTTCTTCATCTTCTTCGCGTTCTTCGCATCTTTCGCGAAGGAGGATGAAGATAGAGTTTTTCGAAATCCTCTCAACAAGCCACACCCAAGAAAGACATGTGTTGGTCTTATTTTATTCGTATGCCAAAAAACGAAAAACAATGTTATGAAACGAACCATTAATTTGGTGAATTAATGGTAATGACTTAACAACCAAATTAATAGGGGCGTTAAGAATTTAAGAAAATGCTCCGGTTGACTTTCATTAAAGAGGAGTTTTCGCGGGTGCGTTACTTAGGGGTAACGAAACGGTGGGGCTCGTACGGGCCCCGCCTCACAAATATCCTACCAAGAGGGTAGGATATTTTGGTTCCACCCTATCCGCATCAACTTAGCTTAAGTGGATTTTAAGTGGCTTTAAGAGAAATAAAATAAAGATGTCTCATCACTTTATTTTATTTTCTTAACTTAACCCCAAAAATTAAAAACCACACCCGAGCAAACGCAACTCCGGAAAAGGCGTTTCTAAGCAAATACCAACGCTTTGATTCCATCGGTGCCCTCGGAATTCGATTCCGGGAACCGGTTCAAAAGTTAGAAAAACCCGCTCATTCGTTCACTGAACGTACCCGAGCCAAACTTCGGAAAATGATTCCGGGCACACCAGGCCTCGGAATCAGGTGCCGTCAGAAAATGAGTTCTTGTAAAATTCTAATGAAAATTAAGAAAAAAATTTCCTTGAATTTTATGGGTCTTTACATCACTCCCACCTCAGCGCTTTACGTCCCCGTAAAGATACATCATAATCTAAGGAAACAAAAGTGGGTACTGAGTACGCATCTGAGCCTCCCGCTCCCAGGTTCTCTCCTGGAGGTTCTCGTGCTGCCATCTGATGCGCACTAGAGGAATCAATCGTCCATGTAGGACCCGCTCCTGTCGATCCTCGATCTCCACCGGGACCTCCGCAAAAGTCGCCCCATCATCAATGTCTATCACTCCATGGTCAATGATATGCATCGGGTCGTGCACGTGTCTCCTCAGCTGACATACGTGAAAGATGTCATGCACCCGGTGTAACTGATGTGGTAGAGCAAGGCGATAAGCCACCTCGCCAATCCTGGTGAGGACCTGGAAGGGTCCGATGAAGCGTGGAGACTACTTTTCGCCCCAGCCAAATCTCCGTAAACCACGTCGAGGTGAGACACGCAAGAAGACATGGTCGACATCCTTGAACTCTAGTGGCCTTCGCCTCCTGTCAGCAAATGACTTCTGCCGGCTCTGAGATATCCTCATCCGCTCCTGGATGACCTGGACCTTCTCTGTCATGGCCCAGACCATCTCTGGTCCCATAAGTGCTGACTCCCCAGGGTCTGTCCTGCACAAAGGAGGTCTACAAGGTCGGCCGTAAAATGCCTCGTATGGTGCCATCCCGATGGTGGAGTGGTAGCTGTTGTTGTACACAAACTCCACCAACAGTAGGTGATCCTCCCAACTGTGACCAAAGTCGAGAACACATGCGCGTAGCATGTCCTCGAGAGTCTGAATTGTCCTCTTCGTCTGACCATCCGTCTGAGGGTGAAAGGCGGTGTTCAGATGTAGCTGCATCCCGAATGCCTCATCCCACCCCTTCCAAAGCTGGGAAGTAAAGTGAGCATCATGATCAGAGACGATAGACGATGGCACACCATGAAGCGATACAATCTCTTGAACATAGAGACGTCCCAAGCTCTCCACCGAGCTCTGCTCTCTGATGGGTAAGAAGTGATCCGACTTGGTGAGTCAGTCGACAATCACCCAAATGGAGTCGTGACCTCTGGAAGTGCGCGGAAGTCCAGTCATGAAGTCCATAGATATCCTGTCCCACTTCCACTCCGGGACCTCCAAGGGTTGTACCAAGCCGGCTGGTACCTGATGCTCTGCCTTCACCTACTGGCAGGTGAGGCATCGAGAAATGAACTCTTCCATAGCCTTCTTCATGCCTGGCCACTAGTGTTGTCGTCTGAGGTCCTAGTACATCTTCGCCACTCAAATATGTACCGGAAAAGGAGAAGTGTGAAACTCTCTCAGCACCTCCTCCCATAAAGCAACTGGTACCAAGGTATATCCTCTGAAAAGGACGTCGTGCTCTACTCCAAGGGAGAAACCATCAGGTGCCTGACCTGAGGATATCTGTGCACGCCGCGTCTCACAGTCAGCATCCCCACGCTGCGCCTCTCTGACCCACTGCAGTAGTGGAGGGGTGACTATGAGAGACTAAGGGAAGGCTGCCCCATCTCTATCCACGAAGGATATCTGCAAAGCTGCTAGCTTCTCTGTCGCCTCCGCAAGTAGATGAATTCCCGTCCTCCTACTGAGAGCATCGGCTACAACGTTCCCCTTCCCAGGATTATAGACTATCTCAAAGTAATAGTTCTAGTGGAACTCGAGCCACCGTCGCTATCTCAGGTTTAGGTCCTTCTGAGAGAAGATGTACCTGAGACTCTGATGGTCAGAAAAGACTGTAAAGCACTCGGCCATCAGATAGTGTCTCCATGCCTTTAGAGCGAAGACCACTGCTACTAACTCCAGGTCATGGGTGGAGTAGTTCTGCACATGCGGCCTCAACTGACGTGATCCATAGGCGATCACTACCCACTCCTGAATCAGGACACATCCGAGTCCGGTCTCTGATACATCGCAGTAGACTACGTACCCTATCCCCTCCTCTGGCAAACTCAAGATAGGTGCACTGGTCAATTGCTGTCTCAGCTCCTGGAAGCTTTACTGACATCTATCTAACCATGCAAAGGGATTACCCTTCTTTTTCAAAGATGAGAGTGGTTCCGCAACTCTAGAGAATTCAGGCACAAATCTCTGATAGTATCCAGCTAGTCCCAAGAAACTCCGCACCTCCGTCATGCTCCTGGGTGGTTCCCAAGCTAGCACTGCCTCGATCTTTGCGAGATCCACTGCAACTCCCACCTCAGAAATGACATGACCCAAGAAGTGGACCTAATGTAACTAGAACTAACACTTCGAGATCTTTCCATAAATCTGGTGCTCTCGGAGTGTGTCTAGTACAACCCGTAAGTGGTAGCCGTGCTCCTCCTCAGTCATCGAGTATATCAAAATGTCGTCGATGAAGACCATGGAAAATCGATCTAGGTATGGCTGAAAGATCCTATTAATGATGCCCATGAACACTACTGGGGCATTGATTATTACGAAAGGCATAACCAAGAACTCATAGTGGCCATACCGACATCTGAAGGTCGTCTTCTGTACGTCCTCGTCCCGAACTCTGAGCTGATGATAGCCTGACTTGAGGTCTATCTTTGAGAACCACCGTGCTCCCTTGAGCTGATCGAAGAGGTCATCAATCCTCGGTAGTGGATACTTGTTCCTCACCGTCACCTGGTTCAGGCGACGATAGTCGACATAAAGTCGCAAGCTTTCGTCCGCCTTCTTGGCGAACAATATCGGGGAAGCCTATGGTGAAACATTGGGCTAGATGAACCCCATGCCCTGCAAGTCCTCCAACTGTACCCGTAGCTCTCGAATCATGGCGGGATCCATCCGATATTCTAGAGTGGATATCGGGGTTGTCCCGGGATACAGATCAATATAAAAGTCTACCTCTATGTGAGGAGGTAGTCCTAGAATGTCGTCGGGAAAGACGTCCGCATTCTGATCCACCACTGCAGGAAAACTAGGACTCCGCACGTCAACTGCTCCTAGGATGAGGCTAGCCAACTGATGAGTGATGGGTTGTCCTCTCTTATGCGGAAGTCCATCCTGTGCTGCAAAGGATCCCTTCTCTCCGGTGAAGGTGAACCTGCTCCCGTCGGTGCGTACACATCGCACCTTGCGCCTAATATAGTTAATCTGAGCATGGATTGTAGATAACCAATCCATGCCCAAGATGACGTCGTAATGCCTCGACGCCGCTACAAGAAGATCCCAGCCGAAGCTCTCACCTCCTAGAGTAAGCTCACACTGCCGGTACCAGTGTGTAATTGTCGAGTCTGCTCCCATAGGAGTCTCTAGCCGTAAGGATCGAGCCAACGGCTCCGTCGGAATCTCTGAGCTCCGAACAAAGGCAGCGACTATGAAAGAATGACTCGCTCATGTTTCTATAAGAACTGCAGCAAGGGTGGAATAGACACAGATAGTACCTAGAATCATATCGGGTGCACCATGGTCACAGGCCTCTGCTGCCTGGAGCTGTGCCTGTCTCTGCCCGCCAGATCCCGGTGGTCGGGGTGGACCTCCTGGTGGTGGTGGTGGTAGAGGCTCAAAGCGTCGCCCACCACCCGCTGCTCTGCCAGCTCCTCTGCCTCGTCCGCCTGCTCCCTGCGGACCGCCACGGTCGACCCTCTGCCTCTACCTGGGTGGCCCCTCAACCATCTGCTGCTCCTCAGAACGGCGGGTCGGGCAGTCATGAGCCATATGACCCTACCTTCCGTAAGCGTAGAACTGCCTGCCTCTCGAAAGACTGGCTTCGCGCTGTGTGCCCCGCACAGCTGAGCCAGTGTCCTGAGATCGTCTGCCTGAGGGTCTGGTCTACCTGGACCCATGAGTCATCCTTCGGCTTCCTGCTGTAGAAGACTCTGCTACGTGTCGCCCTGTGGTAGGTCTCGCTGCTGAAAAAAGGCTCAGCAAAGAATCTCTCGATCAAAAGGGCTCGCTCTAGTACTCCTGCCTGGGTCAGAATGGTGAGGGAGATCAGCGATGCCCTGATCTCATTCCTCAATCCCTGCTCAAAGGTCCAGGCCCGGAAGAATGGGTCTTGTACCATGTCGGTCGAGTAGCCCGAGAGATCGGTAAATCTCGCCGAGTACTGGGCAACCATCAAGCTGCCCTGTCGTAGCTGTAGAAGCTCCTGGATGCACACCGCACGGAGGGTGGATGGGAAAAACTCCAAGCGGAAGAGGTTCTCAAAGTCCGTCCAGAGGAGGGATGCCTCATCGTGCACCTAGAGCATCAAGCTCCACCATCAGCCTGCTGCCGCATGCAGTAGGCTCGCTGCGAGGATCACCATAAGGTCTGATGGTGTCCTCAGTAACCAGAAAACTCGTACCACTGCCTCCAGCCAGTCCTCGGCTGCCTGAGGTTCTATCTCCCCGCGGAACCTGGGCAATCGCTGGCGCTGGAAGTCGTGCAGTGCACAAAGGCGACATGCATCGTCAGCAGTTGGGGCTGGTAGCATCGGTGGCTCGGTGGGTAGCGGTACCGCCGGTGCCTCTACTGCCAAAGGACCCTGCACCGAGGCCTCGTCGCTCGAGGGGCTGTCGTCACGCTCAACTCTCGGAACCCTAGCTGGCTGCCTTCATGGGGCCATCCTGAAAGGAAAATAGGTGTGCCACGGTCAGAACAATATACCTGGTGACTTGACACAAAGTAATCACAACGAAAACTTGAAATACACATGCAATCAATGTTTTCGTGCATTAAGTCGAAAATCAGAAGTCAGGGTCCTTGTGTACGGATACGTTGGCCGCCGCACAAACACTGGGCTCCCTGGACTGATAACCACACTCAATACGCTTAACACTATTGCTTCACATAGAAGAAAGATCAGAGTCTGTGGTAGAACCGAACCCCTCTGATACCAAATTGTCACGACCCATCCTCGGGGCCCGTGCCATGACTACCCCAAGCCCGCCTTCCATAGGCCAGGGGATGGCGACTAGCACCAAGGCGTGAATCCCAGTAAAAAGGAAAGACATTTCCCTTGTAAAGTAATCAAACACCACAGGGCAAGAAAGCAGTAGAAGTAAACACTATGTAAAAACCGAGTACAACAGTAAGTGTGGAAGTTAAGTGGGCCATAATACAAACCCAATCTGAATGTAAAGTACAACTCGAAAGGGAAAACAACAAATGTAAGTAAAGCCACAACATCGAGCTGTCCACTGGAAATCCCACCTGAAGGGAGGGTACAGATAGCCTCCACAGCTCCTCGGGTCCAGCCGTCCGCTACGAATACGTCTCGCCCAGTGGTCCACCTCCAGGTACCATCCTGCTTCACAAGCCTCAACCAGGATCAGCACTGTCCGTATTCTGCAACCAACATAACGTAGTGCGGGCATGCCCGTGCAGGGGTGAGTATAAGCTACTCAGTAGGGACCCCGAGACCCCCGAAGGTCTCCCAGAATCCAGAAAGAATAATCCACAAAGGAAAGATACAATCACAAAGTAACATCCGACACTGCTTAGGTATATGCCCATACATATACCTAAGTAGTCAATTACAGGTTCGGCTCCAACATCCGAGCCCAAGTACAACCCAGTCCACATAGGAAAGAAAAACGAAATCCAAAGAGGATAGCACAAAACAATCCACAAAGGAAAACAAAACAGGATTCACCTCACACAGGTATACATCTTTGAATGACGATAGAGATGATCAAATATTTCTACTGATTCATCTAAGTCATCGGACCCACAAAGGATCGATAGGTACTAACCCCCGCAATGACCCACAAAGGATCTGACCCACATAGGATGGACAGGTAACTAACCCCGGCAAAGACCCACACAGGATCGGACCCACACATGATCTGTAGGAGCTGGCTCACACAGAACCGCTGAGCGCTGACCCACACAGGATCGGACCCACACAGAATCGGTAGCAATGATCCACGTAGGAACGCTGAGTGCTATAGTCGTCGCCGTCGAATCCACTGAGGATCTCTGAACAGTCGTCGCCGTCGTCGTCGCAGCCAGCTCTAGGGTTCCCGCACACAGCAAGCTCGTTCAGGAGGGTCCGCTCCACGAGCCGAGAGGCTGATACATCAACTGACACATAGTCCATATTTGATGTATCCAAAAGTTCCGTATCGTCAACTGGAACTCAACGTCGCAGACGGCGCGTCAATCGGACGCCCGGTCTGGGAGTTATTTGCCTTTTCGTCTGAGGGGCCCGGTTGATTTTTAAGGAAAAACCAATACAAACATACTCCACCTACATCCATACCTTGGTCGGAGTAAGCCAAAAGATCCGTCTCACTTAGAATAATCCATCAAAGTCGACGGTACGTCAATCGGATGTCCGGAGCTCAAGATATGAGTGTTTCCACTCTGAGGGCCCAGTTGGTTTCGTGTACGAACCAACCCAGACGAACCCAAATTATTTTGAAACCTTGAGTGCGATATACCGAAACAACCGTCTCGATCCAAGGATCACATCGCCGCTGACGGTGCATCGATCGGAGGCGATTAGCTCAAGATATGGGCAAAAGACCGAAAAGGTCCGAAAACGGGGGGTCTGGGACCAGACCGACCCGGCCGGCTCGACCCGACCCGACCGGCTCGGCCCAACCCGGCCGGCTCGGCCCGACCCGGCCTGGGAGGCCCGGCCCGGCCTGGGCGCAACCCGGCTTGACCGGCACTTGCGCGGCCCAGCCGCCAGGCCGTCGGCTTGGCCGGTTACGGCCGAGCGGTGCGGGGGGCGCGCTGCCCCCGCATGAAGGAACCGCGTCCCCGTGTGGGGCTGCCCTTTCCAGCAGACGCGACCTGGCCGCCACGTCCCGTCCCCCCTCCGGTCCCGCACGGTCGCGGGACCGCGTTCTGCCTCCACTATTTCAGCCGCAGCAGCTCCTTCCGGCGGTGCGCCAGGCGCCGCTGCCATCTGCCACCGTGCTGGTGAGGCGCGCCGGCGGGCTGCTCCGAGGACCACCGGACGAGTTCCGGTGGTTGGAACTCCTTGTCGTCTTCGCCAAAAGTTCTCTTGGGGTCTGTTCTTCACTGCGAGGACCTTACATCGCCCGTGCTGTTGATTTTGTCGACGTCCACCATTTCGCTCACCAATAACGAAAGGGAAGGTGGGTTTAGACTTGTTCGTTAGTCCGCACCCACCTCGTTAACGGTTTTAAAAGTCTCCCTAAAATTTTTAATAACCAAACGCTGTGGGTAATATTCACAAAGATTTAAGTGAATCAACCCCTACCTCTTCGTAGTCGTCGAACATGAGTTCTTCACGGGATTGACCGTCGCGGAAGAAGAGGATCATCACGTCGCGGAAAGGGGCGTCGCGTCGTCGCGGTACACGGTGTCGCGTCGGTGATCTCCGAGGGTTAAAGAAAACACACAGATTTAATTGCATGTTTAAACGCATGTTGAGGATAAAATCCACAAAGGAATAGAGAACCGTAATCTCCTACCTCAAGCAGTTGATCGAAGATTGTCGCGGGGAAAGAACGTCGCAGAAGAACGTCGCGGGAGGAGAATCGTCGGTGTCGCAGTACACGGCGTCGCATCGTCAATCTCCGAGGGTTCGGAATTCTTCGTCTCCTTTCGTCGAAGGCTGGCGTTCTTCGTCGGTGACGATGTGTTCTTCGTGATCTTCGCGTTCTTCGCGTTCTTCGCATTCTTCACATTCTTCGCGTTCTTCGTGAAGGAGGATGAAGATAGAGTTTTTCCAAATCCTCTCAACAAGCCACACCCAAGAAAGACATGTGTTGGTCTTATTTTATTCTTATGCCAAAAAATGAAAAAAAAAGTTAAGAAACGAACCATTAATTTGGTGAATTAATGGTAAAAACTTAACTGCCCAATTAATAGTGGCGTTAAGAATTTAAAAAAACGCTCTGGTTGACTTTCATTAAAGAGGAATTTTTGCGTGTGCGTTACTTAGGGGTAAAGAAATGGTGGGGCTCGTACAAGCCCCACCTCAAAAATATCCTACCAAGAGGGTAGGATATTTTGGGTTCCACCCTATCCGCTTCAACATAGCTTAAGTAGCTTTTAAGTGGCTTTAAGAGAAATAAAATAAAGTTGTCGCATCACTTTATTTTATTTTCTTAACTTAACCCCAAAAATTAAAACCAGACTCGAGCAAAAGAAACTCCGGAATAGGTGTTTCTAAGAAAATATGAGCGCTGTGATTCCATCGGTTCCCTCAGAATTCGATTCCGGGCACTGGTTCAAAAGTTAGAAAAACCCGCTCGTTCATTCACTGAACGTACCCGAGCCAAACTTCAGAAAATGATTCCGGGCACACCGGGCCTCGGAATCAGGTGCCGTCAGAAACTGTGTTCTTGTAAAATTCCAAAGAATATTAAGAAAAAAAGTTCCTTGAATTTTACGGGTCTTTACAGTATTAATAATTTCACAAATATTAAAAAAAATAAAAAAATAGTAAAATTTAGAAAAATAAATAATCAAACATTAATAACTCATGGACCACATGTTATAAAAATAATAAAAAAGGGGCCTCCCCAAGTGGCTTTCAAAAATAGGGTAATGTGTAGGTATATAGTAAATAAATAAATAAATTTAATTACATTAGAGTACATCACAATCATCCAATATCTCTTCACTATTATTCTCATCTATCATTCACAATCCCCTTTCTCTTACTAATATTCTTAAACATGAACTCTACATGTACATCAAGATTCAGGTTTAGGGTGTGAGTAATAAAATCTTATAGGACAACACTTACTCATCCATAAAAAGTGTTCTAAAGAATAATATGTATAAAAACTAGATATTTTAAATTAATAATTTTTTTCAAATAGTGTGTATGACTCACAACGCCATTATTTTATGAAAATATTACACTCAAATTTTTTTAAATATTTATTTTTAAATAAATTTAATCTCTTCCATAGCTTTTAGAACACACAACCACGAGTTGAAATGAACCATAATATAGTATAATATTATAACCTAGTAATTAAGTAGGAAGTTATGAATATTACTACATAATTCATGAAAATTATTACTATCTATTTATCAAAAATTATGTAAGTCTAATTTATAATAAAAAAGTATGTTTTTTCTAAAAAAATGTATTTTTTCTTAAAAGGTGGGTTTTCCCTTCTTTGAGAAAATAAATTAAAATTGAATTTTATCAATTTTTTTAAAAAAAATTAAAATATAAAATTCATTTTTTAAATCATTAAATCAATATTATCTTAGGGTGATTTGTTTCTGAACTATTTAATTTATTTTGATTAGTAAAGAAAAAAACTAAATTTTAATAGGAAATTGCCTTTTCATTTAAAATATTTACAAGGATAAATTGTATCATGAATTAAGTTTAATGTAAAAATAATATATATATATATATATATATTAATCAATTTATGTTCATTGTAATAATTTTTATATTTCATTGTGAAATAAAAACATTGTTAACTTTTGAACAATTTTCTTTGAAAAGCCTCTTTCTCTTCAGAGTTACAAGATTAATTTTAAATTAAAATTTTCCACCTATGAGAATGTAATTTTTAATTTGGTGTTCTATATTTGTAATCATCATAATCTATATTTTATAATAATTTCACCAATTTTTTTACCAAATAGATAGTGAAAACAGTAAATATTAATTACCATGGTTAATAAAAAAATGATTTACCAGCAGTTCAAACTAAGAATATAAGCATTCAAATGACCTAAAACTTCTGTAAAATCTATATCCTATACATATGTCATTACTATAATTTCTATTATTCTACGATAATTCATTTTTATGCTGATTTCATGTGAAAAACTTGGTTACACCATTCTCATTCGAATAATTTTGCTTCAAAAAAAATCTGACATAATTAATAATAAAAATCAATTTTAAAATACCATAATACATATTTTGGGCATAAATCCATCATTGGAAGGCTTGATTTCAAAACTAAGTAGGATAACTATGGAATAAGAAATTTTATTCACTGACTATTTTTATTTTATTCGTTACTCCACACCATAAAGTTGTTATTTAAACATTATGATATAAAAACCATAGTATATCCCACAAAACTATATTTTTTTATATATAGTAAATAATATAACCGCCCCATATTTCTTTAAATGTGTTATTAAATCACCATTGGTGTGTATAGTAGACTACCATCTCACAAAATGATGTCATTTAGTTTTTCATTACCACCTCTAATGGTTGGGTATGTTGAGGGATCCAAATAATATATATTATATTTATGAAATAATTATACCTTTGTACTCATTTTATCATATATAAATTTTCTTACTTTCTTTTTTAAGGAGATATGATAATGCCGCTTGTGTGTACTATGGACTTCCACCTCACAAAGAGATGTGATTCATTTTTCACAAACGCTTTACATGGAAAGTGATAAGGATAAATTTAATGATTTTATTTTATATAAATAAAATAATTAATATATTCATGAATTATTTATAATTTAGAAATGGATATATATATATCATTTTTCTTCTTACCTTTTCACTCAATTAATGATGATAACATCGTTCATGTACCTGTGGAATATAACCTTCAAAAAATGATGTGACACTATTTTCATCACAACAACAAATTGATGATATATATATATATATATATAGAAATAATATATTTTATATTAATTTATGATCACTATGTAATGATAATATGTAACTTACATTTTTTCTATAAGGATCATTGAGAAAATGGAAATGTTACTCATGCATATATATATCATACCATCTATAAGATCATAATGCACTTCATTTCTCAAATCCATAATTCATGATTAGTCATAAATTATAATTGGTGGATAAATATGGTAAATATTTCAATATTATTATTTTTATATAACTTAAATATATAATATGCGCATGAACTAGATAATTTATGAAAAAACATGCATTAGAAAATAAGACAATTAACACATGAAACAATGAGAATAATGAATGATTATTAATAAATCATCGATAAGATATTATTAAAGGATAATATATGATATTATAAATATTAATACGGTTTTTAAATAAGTTAATATATTGTTTGAAACCATTTTATTATGGGTTAATGTGTGTTTAACCAATAGAAAGTGTGGGTAAGGGTTTCTCCTCTCAGTTTTTCTTGTGCAAGACATATGTGATATTCAATAGTAATTTATTTTTTGTGCTGTATGTACATAAATTTTCGTTTTAGATATAATTAATTCATATATCCAAATTGTATATAATATTTAATTTTATTTTATTTCCTTCATGGATCTTATAATTAAAAAACTACCAATGTCGTATGGGTTTGTTTCGTATTCTCGTCATTATTGAAGATTATTTATATTTACATCTACCTTGGGAGAATTATATGATATATATATATATATATATATATTTAAATCAATATATACTCAAATTCATTAGTAATTAATGAAATTTTGAAAGAATATTACAATTTTCCCAATCTTTGGTATCTAAAATGACTGGGAAATTTTTTTTAGAAAATACAACATTATTTCTTTCTTTGGATGGAAATCATTTATCATCAAAAATTATGTTTTTAAAAAATGTTTTCAATTTCATTTAAAAATGATCAATAATCTTTAATTAAAATAACATTATTTTTATAGTCTTTTGTTTATTGGTTTTTTAAAATGATATTTGATGTTTATTTTGAAGGAAATGGATTTAGAAATGTATTATGTTTTTATAAAATGATTTTTAAAATGAGATGGTTATTTTCCACAACAATGGTTTTACATATATGTTTTTATTTATACTGATAAATGTAAAGAAACCATATTCAATTTAGGCTTCACTGGGTATATGTTGTAATGATAATATCATTTTTCTTTCTTTGTATGGTCTATGATTAGTTTTACTGGGGATATTCTATATTGATAACAATAATTTTAGTCCAGATAGTATATGATTATTACTCTTAATTGGGAAAAAGCTTTTAAATTTTGAATGATAGTTGAAATAGTAATGTTTATGTTGATAATGTTTCACAACATTCAAATGATGAATGGATTGGACTTTGTATATGATTTTAAGGGCCTTTTATAACCTCTTAATGCATCAGTAGTTCTCATGAGACAAATTACATATGTTTTGTGTCAAGGAAAAACCCATTTAGATAGATTCCTCAGAGAAAGCATCAATGGTATTAGATTTTATAGAACAATCCTTAGTGGTATTATATTACTCAACATAGAACTTGACCATATTTTCTAGATTTACAAATATATGCACTCTATCATTATGAATGAAGTTATTGATATTCCACGATATTATTTGATTAGGTAGAATTTCCATTTTAAAGCTTCAAGATCATGTGGTTATTTATATAGAATTATTTTATCATTTGTATTCCATCCACATGGTTCTCATGTTTCTGATTTAATAGAATTTGTTGAAGTTATTTACCTTTTAATATTGATTATTCATTATTTAGTAATAACATATACTTTATGCACACCCTTACAAAACATCTGATCTCACCCATTTCTTATATTTTATTTCACTAAGGATACCAAGGGGATTATTTTGATTCATATTTATAGAAAAATATAGGAAAATACTGGAATTCCCAATGATATTTTTTGATGATTTAATATTTTCAAATGTATATTAAATTTGTTATAAATTTATAGTTTATCTAGACTAAAACACCTATTCAGACCTTCAGTATAAAATTCTTTATATCTTATACCTATATAATAAATTAAATACTAGCTCATAGATAATGTGTTTGGTAGTTCTATATTTAGAATAATAGAAAGTTTAGTAGAAACAATGGTGATTAGATTTAGAAAAAAGTTGATTATGGAACATAACGTAATGATATACATTGAAAATATGTTTAAGAACCTAGTTCTTTATTGATGTAAATATCCCTTACATCCATAAATTATTAGTTTATATGTTTAACTATGACCTAATATGAATTACCGATTAGGTTTTAGAGGTTTTTGGTGGCGTCTAACGTTGGTTTGGAGCCCGAAACCCTTGTTTTGGGGTGAAATAAGCCTAGCACGAGGTTAGTTAAGACTATGTAGGGAAGGCATCATAGATAGATAAAACCATGAAAGGTTGGATAGTGGGGAGATATAGGCCACACAGTTATATCAAACTAGTTGGTTTAGGTAACCTGATGGTATATCCATATCTATAGTTTTAACAGTGGAGGATTGCATGATTTCTTCATGGTTAATCAAATAGTGTAAGGAAGGTATGTGATGTGCCCTTATTTAAATGTAATCATGCACAATTGGAACATGGTTTGGAAAAAATATTTTCCAAACCATGAAACCCTGTTATTTTGGGTGACATTAAAATTTTATTCATAATTAAATCTTTATATAAACCCAAATTCTTATTTCTATCATTTATACCAGAGGATCACTTTTGAATACCTCTTTGATATTTATTCTTGGAATTGTGGTAAATTCTTATTCCATGCTTGGAATAAAGATTCTTCAGAGGAATTAGATCTATCTTAGTGATTTCTCAATTCATTTTTACCTATTACTCATTTAATCTAGTATCAGCTGCACTATTTAGGTGCAAGTTATTTTTACCAATGAGTAGTTTCTTCATATGTTCTTCAATTATCTCCTAATCTAAATCAAATCAAGAGATGATATTGGACGAGCTATCTACTAAGGACCTATGGTAGGTGGTATAATTCCCTTTCATAATATTATATGTTTTTATATATTTCCATTACTAAGTGCACCCAATTCTTAGAGTGTCTCCCTTGAAATGAGTTTCAATAATTGAATTTAATTGTTTAGCATGGCCTATGTAATTAAAGAGTCCCTTCAACGAATGGTTATAGGTTGTTGATGTCAAACTTTGAACCACCCCTTGGATTGTTTTGTTCAATTAAATGGATCCTAATGATGGAATGTGAACTGCAATCCATTGTGGTGTTCCCTTTACCCTATGTCATGGTATATTAATATTGAATTGTTAAATGTTAATGAAATAGAGATAAAAAATGTGAGTTGAATTTTGATATCAATTGGAATTGAATTTATTAATGGGAATGATTGAAATGAACATGACCATAGGGCCTTTCCTTTTAATCACTTATTTATGCCTGACTCGTGTTATAATTAAATGACCATGTGAGTAGTGAAGAGGCATGACGTCAGAGTTTGTACAATTCCTTGAGTCACTTTTTGATGTGAGATTTAATTAAAATAAATAAGGTGATGACGATGACATTTTTAAATGGAATTTATTAAATGATAATGAATTCATGTATTTTTATATTCCTTGGGTGAAACACATATTCAAAGACAATTCCACGGATGGTCAATTGGATTTTACCTTGATTTTTCCTGAATGAAACTTGGTATCCTTATATGATCTTATAAGGACAAAATCATGCATGATGACTATTATATGTAGTGTGATACATGGATTCCATATTAAGAATTCCTTGGACAGACTCTAATGGAATTTCATCATTATGTCATGGGTGATACATGGGAGCGTTTAGTGGACCACCAAGGATGAAATAAAATTAAAGAGATATTGTACCATACTTGGAGCGATACCTAGGTTCTTGAGGATTTCCATGGATGGTCTCATAGGGTGCTGGTTTATATTATACCTGAAGGGATACTTGGATTACAAATTAAGAATTCCAAGGATGGTATCAAGTTCTAAATTGATTAATGAATAAAATGTGTTATATAAAATATCTTCAAATTCAAATCACAAGCCTGTATATAGTCATTACCATCAATTTATGGATGCCTTGATTAGGAATCATCTAGTTACATACCTATATGGGGGATGTTGGGCTATGAACTTGGTTTTGAGATCTATTGATTAAATGAAATTGAAACATTAATTGAACATATTTAGATGAAAAATTCTTGAATTTTAAATGAGAGACTCATTTCTTTAATTTATTTTATTAAAGGAATTGGTTAATAATCAGAACCTTGAAATTATAGGATGTTTACTTCCAATACATCCTTAACATGTTAAATTACTGCATGCACACTATTGTCATTATATTTTCAATAATCAGAAGACACTTGAACTTGGGTGGTTACCTACTAGGATTCAGTATCACACCCTATTTGTGAAGACTTTTGTACCCGAACAGACAATATGATTACATCTATAAAAATAGGAAAATGATCTAATATAGGTTCTTGATAGCTTCTTAGGAGAAAGGGAGCATGGTGCCGTGATGAGGATCATGATGCTAGGTATGAAACTTTTTTCTTTTTTATACTTTTTGATACATGTATTATATTGTACACCTATATTGTACACATTTTTTGGATGGATTACTAGAAACATGAAATTTACTATCATCATTCTACATAGCTTTCTTTGGATATTGTTATATATTACCACTACTATCTATTGTATGATTATTATACTCCTTCCACTACTTATATATTATTTATATTCACCTATGTTACACTCTAGTGAAATGGAATTGTCTCTCCACATACAAACCCTAGAACCATGACACTATTATACAACCTCTATTTCTTGGGGACATGTACTTAAAGTAATGTGGACTATTGGGCTCGGGGCACCTTTCAATGGAACTAGGGTACGAGATGTTACAAAGTCATATCATAGGCTGGTTTCTTGTTTTATTTAATATCCAATTAAAATAGAAAGGTATATGAAGGAATAATGATTTAATAATGAGCTTTTCTCAAGAGTATCTTCCCCACATACAGGAAAAAGGAAAAATTTCGTCAAAGAAAATTACTTATTTATAGATTTTGATTATTAAAATTGGTTTGATTTCACTATAGGGTGATGAAACTAAATTGTGATGTTATTATTGATATGAATATGAGATCAACTATGTTGGAACCAAATGAGATTAGAGTAGGCCATCTCATCCATCATGTTTTTCACTATATAATAATCACATACCATTCATTATGCCATGCCATTTTAGGATGAATTACTTGCTTCATACTACTGTGATAGGTTCCATGATTGATATACATTCTTTTGAGATATGTATTTTGGAATGTGTAATGATATTAATTAGTTGGAGACCATAATTTCATTCATAAAGAGTATGCGACCAGATGGATCAGAATTTGGATAACCTTTGATTAAGCCTTTTTAAATGAACTATGATATAAATGTGAAATGAGAATGATTGTAAATGGAAACGAATATGTGAATTCAAGGGAAAATTATAATAAAATAGAAACTAAAATTTCTTATAAAGGAGAACCTATCCTAGAACTGACCATAGTAGTTCATTATAGGTTGTCTCTCTTGCTTAAATATGATTTGAACATTCCTAGACCTATCTCTTAGGGGCGGAAGAGGGATTTTTTTTTATATAAGAAGGATTGTACATATCCTATTTCTATTTTTGTACTTTTGATTTATGAACATGATAATGAACTTGAAATGAGGTGTGTGATTTGAATTATAGAGTAATTCCACCATGAAGACCTCTATTCATACAATAGTAGGGTGGGGATGACCATACTTCGGATGTAGTAGGCTATGGGGTAACTATGGATCCTCTTTTAGTTATAGCTACAACACTAATAGTTATACCGAACATAGGTGATAAGGCATAGTTCCATGATAGGATTTTACCATTTAGGCAGTATGTTTAGTAAGAACCGTGACCTGTATTGGCTATGACAAAGTTGATTCTTGAGTTCCGGTTGTACCATCCAATAATGTTTTCAAGGGATGAAGAACCATAGGTTGTAGAGTCATGGATAGGGGTAATGAAATCTACCTTTAAGCATCTATAAATGCCTTCTGAGAGTGGGGTAAACCTCATTACGTATATGATGTGTAATTCCACCAAGATATTAGAGGATGTAATTAGTCAAACAGATCGTCATCAAGAGATGGATTGGAAGGATTTTAATATAGTATTGTTTGAAAAAATCTATCCCAAGACATTAAGGGACTATATATACAAAAATATCATGTAGTTAGACCAAGGTGTGTTATTAGTTACTGATTATTTGGCCCATTTTACTATGCTATAGCTTTTCGCACCTATTCTAATGGGTGATGTGCTATCTAAATCAAGGTGATTCAAGGATGGTATATGGTATGACATCTTATAACAAGTAAAAATTTTTCTACTGACTATAATTTCTTGAATAGAAAATTAGGCTCTTATCATAGAGATTAACATGAGAGAGAATGGCGGTGTAAGCAAGGGCGATTCGACATCAAAATCTGGTACAACACAAACCATTAGTACAAAGTATCATCAAGAGTTCCCATGTGGTAATATTAGTAGTTAGAGAACATACTCGGGTATACGGGTGAGGTGATACTAGTGTGGTAGGATGCAACATATTAGGATCAATATAAGAGGAATCCAATTGATTGGAAATTTTATAGAATTATAGACCATCTACAACACATTTGTGGACCCTTTCCTCCAACATCTTGTGAGAGAGGGATTTCATATACTCCAAATTTAAATGTTGTGTCCATAGCTTCTCATCGGGTAGGGAGTTGGAGTGCAGCTGACCAATCAGGCTGAGGTGGTGGATGTGGTCATGGTAGTTAGAGCCTAGTTTTATAGTTATAACAGAGTTGATCAATCATGACCCGTCTCAGTGGGGACCGCGTCGTGACTCCCTAAGCCCACCTCCAATAGGCCTGAGGCTGGTGACTAGCACCGAGTAGGCATATTACTAACATGGGAGGCATTACCGAAGAGCCTTCACACACACACACACACACACATCTCCATGCCCACAAATGCAGAAATGTAAAAACCTCTAAAGAAAAAATGCATGCATACAACCAAACCCAACCAACAGAGTACTATAAAACGTAAAGTACTGAAAGTAAACTAGGCCAGAATACAATCACACCAAAAACAATACTATGAAAACAATATAGTCTAAATTGTAACACAAAGTGTTACTGGGACTACTGCTCGTAGCCATAGGAACACCTTAGCCTGTGAGAAACTCATAAAGCTCAGTCTTGTACTCATCCGCCCTAGACTCCGTAAAAAGATTCTTTTCTGCACAAAACAAGACATGTGTGGGAAAACAAATGTAGGGGTGAGTATAACAATAATCATTAGAGGACCCTGAAAAATCACAATGCAATACACAAAAGAAAGTCGCAGTTCGCTCTACACAATATTTGTCTACTGAACATATAATAAGAGAACACAATTCTGTTATACTCAAAACCCAGACCCATGGTCTAGAGACATGTCACACAACCGCACACCCCCGCTAGGTATTTGGTTCAAAAATTCCATAAATCACTCATTCTAGGAGAACTCACTCCTCATGTCTGATAGCTCTAATGGTGTCCGTCTGAGTAGCACTATTCGTTGGGAAAATCCACTAGTGATAGATACACTAATTGCTGGAGAACACACAACTGAGTGGGAAAGATCACGATACACAAATGAGGATCACTTCCAGGTTCATGGTGGATACCGAGACTCATCCAGATTCACTAACTAGGTAGAGGATCGATGCCCGGTTGAGTTGGTCACGTCGATGCTTGACTCTACTTAGGGTCACGAATAGATAGAGGATCTCGCTCCGGGCCTCTCGGAGGGATTCCTGACTCTATAATTTAAAGTCCTACTAAAGGGATCATACTCCCGTAGAAGGAAATGATGCCTGACCTTCAATGGAATGAGAAGAAGGGGCACTAACCCAATCAAAACATATCCATGTTATGGTGGACAAGAAGACCAATCCATTCTCCAAAAAACATACATGACATTTAGAAATAGTCACATGATGTGTCTTCTGACCCTAGGTATTTCCCGTGTACAACCGCCCATGTCGTAAGGTTGGTCGTGTAGAAAAATTCAGTACATGGCATGTGGTACGGATTACACGTCGTATCTGAGTAACTGGGGTCGGCTCCGTGTATGTTGTCCATGTGCCTGTACACGGCCTCAACTTATGTGTTCCAACCCATGTAATCGGTACACGAGGTGACCTACATTACTGACCTCGCCTAGCCATGTGGTGGATTACATAGTCATGTACTCCATCCCGTGTCCGTGTATCCCCCAGATACATGCTAAGTCCTACGTAGTTGCCTCTACCATGTAGTAGAGGGTCTACACGTCGTGTTGAGAAGCCATGTAGTCCATCCCATGTCTATATATTTCTTAGAATACATGCTGAGCTTTGGGGAAGGTCCAACACTCCATGTGATTAGGGTCAAATGTCGTCTGATACTTGTCTGATGCCCGAAACCCTTTCCACCACTGAGCTGGTCCACACGGCGTGTTCTTCGGGATACACGCCGTGTATTTTGGAAATTTCCTGAATTGTAGACTTCTGCTGTTGAACCTTCAATGTTACCCAGTTCATCGATCCAGCCATCCAATCTTCACGAAACTCACTGCTTTTGGTCTCCCTAACACCAAGATGCTGATTCCATGGTTTTCAGGCCTCCAATCGGTCATGAAAACATGTAATGATCCACCCACGCGATGAATGATCGAAGTACAGTCTTTCCCGATCCGGTCAGATTCGTCATCCGCTATCGTTGTCTCACCTCCACTATATCGTCATGACGTCGAATCTTCAATTTGGGATCGTTTCATCATAAAACTAATGCACAATGATCCGTTGTTCCTTGCCCCACAAAGAACGCAAAAATTTAATGAGGAAAAGAAATGGGGAAGAAATCCAATAAGAAAATCGAGGAACAAACCTCTGTCATCATTCATCACAGCGTGGATCCTCTCGCGTTAGTAGAATCAAATGGAATAGAAATCAAAAAAAATTCAACATGGATTAATTCCCCGAAATTAACCCAAAAAACCCTCCCTCAAGAACATATAAATCCGTGGATCATCATTTTCGTGGTTGACCTTTGTTCATCATTTAAATTCAAAAACATGGAGAGAAGAATCAAAATAACAACCCCTACCTTGATCCGGTTGAAGAAAAATTTCCACATCGCATTTGTTGACAGGATTCATTGAATCCAAGAGGTGTTTGCTTGTGTCATTGTCGTCCGCTAATGGGTCATCCTTCTCCAAACACCCAGATGCTCTCTCTCTATTTCTCTCAATTTGTTGGGTTATGAGGCTAACCCTATAAACTTTCCATAAGCATGACTTATATGAGAGGATTCGGTTGTTGTGAAAAAACGAAACATTTTAAAATAAAAAGAATAAATTATTAATTTATTTTATTTCTTCTAAAGTGCTTCCTTTTAAAACACCGAAAAACTAACTTTTGTAGCTGACCGACACCAGTTGATGTTAGGCCCTGCCTAAGGTAAAGTCACTACTCTGAACACAACGGTGCCCTCAGATTCCTGATTCAGGCACCCGTTTAAAATATATTCCACTTTTTCAGGAAAACGGCTCACACGAGATGTTAACAATTGTAATTTATTTCTATCATTTAGTCCAGACACTCCAGACATTGGAATCTCACACTGTTGAAAGGTCTGGTCTCAAAATATATCCATATAATATTTAAAAATAATACAGGAAAAAATACAAGACAATACATTCTCACGCCATTAGGGCTTTGCATCACCGAAAATCCAAAACGAGGGCTACTAAAAAATATGTGGGTACTAGGAATGGATCTGAGTCTCCCACTCCCATGTGCTCTCCTGAAGATTCTTGTGCAGCCACCGAATGCGCACCAAGGGAATTGATCACCCAAAAAGGATCCTCTCCTTCCGATCCTCGATCTCCATTGGGCACTCAGTAAAGGTCACCCCATCTTCAATTTATAGCTCGCCCTAGTCGATGACGTGTGATGGGTCATGTATGTACCTCCTTATCTATGACACGTGGAAGACATTTTGTACCCAGTGCAACTACGGTAGTAGATCTTGGCGGTACACCCCATCGCCGACTCTGCACAATATCTGAAAAGGTTCGATGAACCTTGGAGATAGCTTGACGCCTCGTCCAAACCTCTGTAACCCTGGTCAAGGTGATACCCGAAGAAAGACGTGGTCTTCCTCCTCAAACATCGGGGGTCTCCGTCATCTGTCAACATAAGACTTCTACCGGCTCTCTGTAGTGTTCATCCACTCCCAGATGATCTGCACCTTCTCGGTGGTAGATCCCACCAACTCTGGACCCATGAGTGTTGACTCTCCGAGGTCGGTCTTGAAAAGAGGTTACCGGAAGGGTCTCCCATAAAAGGCCTCAAATGGAGCCATACCAATGGTGGAGTGGTAGCTATTATTATATGCAAAATCCACCAGTGTTAGGTGGTCCTCCTAACTAAGATAGAATTCCATGATACAGGCCCGCAACATATCCTCTATAACCTGAATGGTTCTATTTATTTTACTATCAGTCTGTGGATGGAACGTCGTGCTCAAGCGTAACTGAGTCCCAAAAGCCTCCTGCAATCCCTTCCCTAACTAGGATGTGAAGCAGGAATCTCGATCTAAGACTATTTTCGATGGGACACCATGAAGCCAAACTATCGCCAACACGTAGAGGCATCCCAAGCTCTCTGTGGAACTCTGCTCTCTGATAGCTTGGAAATGGGCTGACTTGGTGAGTCGTTCAACAATCACCTAGATGGAATAATGACCCTTGGATGTCTGTTTTAAGCCTATCACGAAGTCCAATGATATTCCGTCCACCTTTCACTCTAGAAAATCCAGAGGTGAGCTAATCCCGCTGAAACCTGGTGCTCAGCATTCCTCTGCTGGTATGTAATGCATCGAGAAACAAACTCTCCTACTACCATCCTCATGCCTGACCATCAGAACTATCGTCAGAAATCTTGGTACATATTTTCCACTCCCGGATATAACTCCTGTGAGGATGTATGGAACTCTCTCAGGAACACTTCTATAAGAACCCGAACCTTTGATTCATGTAAGCCGTTCATTTTTCTGAAGTTTTTAAGAAAAATGAAGTTTCTGGAAAATTTCAAAGTACACGTTGTGTACTTTCTGAGTACACACCCTGTAATCTTCTCCGGCTCGAAGCCGTCTACTGGACATGTCCGGGCCACACACACAGTGTGTAGGGGTGACGTGGAGGCCATTTTTAGTGGAGTATAGAAAAACCCAGTACACGCCGTGTACTCTAGAAGTACACTCTGTGTACTTTTTTTCACTAAACGGACAAGGGTCACGCCTAACGCACAGAAACAGCTTCTTCTGGGCCTCGTTCGTCCGAGAGCGACCTGTACGACCAGATATTTCCTGAGCTCCCACCTATTTGTCCATTCTTCGATTCAAGCATGGTCGATTGCTTTGTAATCGCAGTGGTGAGTTCTTCCTTCTACTTGAGCCTTGTTTTCCAATTCCTCCTCTTTCCCATGTTATCGTGGTTTTTGTGTTTCGGGCATTTTCTCAGATCTACGATGTTCTAGGGAGAATCAATCATCGTGGTTAAAGTATATCGATCTCCTAGGATCGAGGTAGTTGGTTTTTGTCTTTCGGTAGGAAGTAGATTAGTATTTTGTAGAAATTCCACCAATACCCTTGAACGGTGTATTCTGTGTTCCTATTTTACCCTTGTTATATTGCCCGTTTTGCTTGATTTCTTGAGTAGATGTAATTTCCCGTGAATATGGAAGTTTTTATTGTACCCTAGATATTTTCCATGCTTGTTTTTCTTGTTGGAGTTTTACCAGTTTCCATGCCTAGTTGCAGGATAGTGGAACTATTTCTTTGTTATGCTGTTGTGCCTTAGAATGATAGCCAAGTAGTTCTGGAGGTTTACTTGGATGATAGAAAAGAACTGAGCATGTTAGTTTCACACAGGACTGTGAGAACCCAGTGTAGTAGAACACAGAGAGAATAGACATAAGGGCTTCTCCAGAGTGTCTTTTAATATGATGCGAGACCATAGGGGGAATTGACGATGAGTGCTTCCTCGGAGAGTCTGTAGTTCCTCGACACGGGCCACAGGGGGAATGAGATGTTGAGTTCTTCCCTAGAGAGCCTTTAGCATGATACGAGACTATAGGGGGAATTGACGGTGAGTGCTTCCTTAGAGAGTCTAATCTTAGCTGAACCAGAGGGGTGAGACTGTGTGTGCCTCCTAGAGGGTTTCTGGTACTTGTAGGTTGAACTATAGGGGTTAGGATTTGAGAGCTACCCAGAGGTTACCTGTTTTCTCCTTGTTGCTGGATGTTTACTTGTTTACTTTCTATACTGGAACTGTGGACTGTGATTGCTGTGTATCTTCCAGTTTACTATTCCTGTAATTTACAAGCCATGCATTCATTTACTGTTAGGCACAGATATTTGGGTGGTTTCCTACTAGGACTTTGTCTCAAACCCTGTTTGGGCCATGCTTTTGGGCCCAATCAAATTATTTTGTTGTAGGGATAGAGAAGGGAAAGCTCCCTTCTACTTCAGGTACCTGACTTGCTGGAGTTTGAGAGCATGGGACCTAGCCAAGGCTTGTGATGTTGAAGAGTTGCGCTTTTATTTTTATTTTGTTGTTGCTTTAGTACTTGTGATCAGTTTTATTTCAGCACGTTGGTTTGTTTATTTCTTTCCATAGATATATTTACCATTTTTCATCATTATTTTTTTATACATTGGTTTCGCTATTCAGTTCAGTTGTTGTATGCTGTTATTGTTTCCGCTATTGTGACTCGTTGTTCTTCCACTGTATACTTTACCATATGAGGGCATAGTTTTCCCACCAACTCACCAAGGCCATCACTTCTAGTCGCCAGCCTCTGGAATTTGGGGAAATGTGGTTGAGGTCATGTGGTGAACCAGGTATGGGGAACCAGTGGGGGGTCTCCAGATTCGGGTTGTTACAACTTCCTCCAACACTACTGGTACAAAAGTGTATCCTATGAAAAGATGTACATGCTCCCCACATTGCGAATATGCATCAAGATCATGTGTTGTGGATAACAAAGAACGTAAATCCTTACAGTTGACATCCCCAAGTTGTGCCTCCCTAACTTGCTGTAAGAGTAGAGGGGTGACAACCATCCACTGTAGGTAAGTGGCATCCTCTCTATCCATGAAGGATAGCTGCAATGCGGATAACTGCTCTATCGCCTCACTCAACAGCTGTGAGATCAACCTTTTCCTAAGAGAATCTACCACCTTGTTCCCCTTCCCAGGATTATAGATGATCTTGAAATCATAGTCTTTGAGGAACTCTAGCCAACTCCTCTACCTCAGATTCAGATCCTTCAACTAGAAGATTTACTTGAGGCTCTTATGGTCAGAGTAGTTGATAAACTGCTTGCCCATAAGGTAGTGTCACCACATCTTCAATGCAAAGACTACCACTGCCAACTCAAGATCATGGGTAACATAGTTTTTCTCATGTGACCTAAGCTGGAACAAACCATAACTAATCACTACCTTTCTTTGCATCAGGACACAACCAAGCCCGGTTCCTGATTCGTCGTAGAAAACTACGTACCCAACACCCCCTCCAACAATCTTAAAACTGGGCCACTTGTCAAACTCTATCTCAACCACTCGAAATCCGGTTGGCACTTCTCCGTCCAGATGAAGAGTTTCCCTTTCCTAGTTAAGGTTGTCATCAGTGTTGATATTCGGGAGAAATTAGGGATTGATCTTTGGTAATATCCTGCCAACCCATGAAAGCTCCGCACCACTGTGATGCTTCGAGGTGGCTCCATGCTAGCACTGCCTCCACCTTGGATGGGTTTATAGCTACACCATCTACTGAGATGACATGTCCCAGAAAGTGGACTTCATTAATTCAAAACTGTCACTTAGAGAGATTTCCATAAAGCTGGTGCTCTCAAAATACGTCTAGAACCATCTGCATCTGTCTCGCGTGATCCTCCTCTGATGCCGAGTACATAAGGATGTCATCAATGAAGACCACTATGGACATATCCAACTACATCTAGAAGATATGGTTCATGAGTCCCATGAACACTACAGGGACATTTTTCATGCCGAAAGGCATAACCAAGTACTCATAGTGACCGTATCAACATTTGAATGTTGTCTTCTATATATAATCATCCCATAATCATAACTGGTGAAAACCTAATCGAAGGTAAACCTTCGAGAACCATTGTGCCCCTCTTATCTAATCAAAGAGGTCATTGATTCTCAGTAGTGGATACAAGTTCTTCCCCATCACTTGGTTCTGGCACCGGCAATCCACACACAACCTCAAACTCCCATATTCTTTCTTGGCTAACAAAAATGGGGCCACCCAGTGTGAAACAATGGGTCTTAGGAAACCCTTTCTCTGTAAATCATTATACCACACCCTCAGCTTGTGAAGCTCTGAAAAATATATCTGATATGCTGGTGAGGAAATTGATGGCGTCCCATGGTGTAAGTCGACACAGAAGTCGATTTCCCTGTGGGGAGGTAATCCTGGAACATCTTCAGAAACAACTTCCTCATAATATGCCCCTACTACTAGGAACTAAGAGCTCACAACATCTACTACTCCATGGGAATGGCTAGCCAACTCATTAGTGATCAGTTGCACCCTCCTATGCATGATCACATTATATGATGCCTGGGTCTCCTTTTATTTAACAAAGGAAAACATCATCCAATCATTTTGGACACACCACACTCTTCGCCTAAAATAGTCAATCTGGGCATGGGCCAAAGATAACTAATCCACACTGAGAATGATGTCGTAAGGCTTTGACACTACCACCAAAAGGTTCCACCTGAAACTCTCACCTCCAAGGGTAAGATCACACTGTCTGCAAAGGTGTGTGATCGTCGAGTGTCCTCCCATAGGTGTCTCCAATCATAAGGATCGAGTCAATAGCTCTACCAAAATCTCAGGGTTTCGCAGAAGACATGTGGTGAGGAAGGAATGACTAGAACCTATGCTTATAAGTACAGAATTTAAGGTAGATAATATACAAATTGTTCCTCAAATCATCGCTGGAGTCTCTGGGTCGTACGCCTCGACCTCATGCAGCTATCCACACCCCTGTTCCCCAGCTCCCAGAGCCTGATACGTACCTTCTAGGGGTGGTGGTGGAAGAAGATCGAAGCGTCTTCCACCACCTATAGCGCTCGCTACTTATCTACCACATACACATCTTGGAGGATCTATCAACTCCATTATCTGCCTCTACCTCAGTGGTCCATCCATCCCTTCCCTGTCAGCAGCTCAACGGGTCAGCAATCCCAAGCATGATGTCCCCTTTCGTCACACGAGTAGCACCGCTTCTCCTTAGGATGACTGGATCTAGCTTGAGAGCCTTGGACTATAGACTCCCTTTCCTCGGTCCTCCTCTATCATATCCCATGTCCCGATATATGTGTCCGACATTAGATCCTTACTGCCGAGATCTCCAGACCTATCTGCCTACTGCTGACTATCATCGGTTATCTCTACTCCACCAAGAAGCTCTCGATCAGCAAATCCCGCTCATGCACTCCATCATAAGTCAAAATTAATAGAGGCACAACACTTGCTCGGATGTCCCATCATAGACCTCAGTAGATTTTATGAGCTCTGAAGTACTGATCCCTGACCATATCCATCGAGTACTGGGCGTGGTTGGTGAACCTCAATGAATTGTCAGCTACCATCAAACTGCCTTGATAAAGCTAAAGAACCTCTTGGATGTGCACTGTTTTCAAAATAACCAGAGAGAACTCCTCCCTAAATATTCTCTCAAACTCTGTCCATGAAAGAGTATCCTCGTCATGAGTTTGTGTGGTAAGAATCCACCACCATCCCACTGAACCTTGAAGAAGGATCACTCCTAGGATCACCATATGGTCTGTTGGTGTCTTCACTAGACGCAAAACTCTAGTCATGGCTTCATGCCAGTCCTCAGCAACCTAATGGTCAAGCTCGCCTTATAACCTGAGGGGTCTCTGTCTCTATAACTCATGGAGTGCGCTCATCCTACACTCCTCATTGGTCAGTAATGCAGGTACCATGGGATGTTCCACTGGTGGTGGTATAGAAGGTGCACCACCTGGTAGCAATGCCTGGAGAACTGTTCCATGTATCAAAGCCTCATCACTAAGTGGGTTATCCTCGTGATCGTGCTGGTGAATCCTAGTGGGTATGCATCACAGAGGCATCTTGTATGGAAACAAGATGTACACAATCAATGAGTATATCTGGATAGCTGACACAAGGACATTAAAAAACACAACACATTCTTATATGATTCATGTACCATTCTTTTATTTCCCCATAGTTAGTATTTTCATGTTCTGAGTTGAAAAGTAGGTTATCAGAGCCCTGAGGTATGGATACATCATCCGACCGCACCAACACTGGAGTCTCTGGCCTGAAATTGAACCTCGAAACACATAACTATGTTCCCCCAAACCAATCCCACATACTCTTCATTCTAAGGTAGGACCGAACAACTCTGATAACACTCTTTCACAACTCGTACCAGTGGGGCTCGCATCGTGACTCTCTAAGCCCGACACTAATAGGCTAGGGGCTGGTGACTTGTACCGAGTAAGAATATTACTAACATGGGAGTCATTGCCTAAGAACCTGTACACACGCACACATCTCCAAGCCCACAAATGCTGAAATGTAAAAACCACTAAGGAAAAAAATGAATGCATACAACTAATCCCAACCAACAGAGTATGACGCAATGTAAAGTACTAAAAGTAAACTGGGCCAAAATACAAGCTCAACATAAACAAGAGTCTGAAAACTATAATGTCCAACCTGCAACACAAAGTGGTACTGGGAATTCTGCTTGTAGAAGTAAGAACACCTCATCCAGTGAAGAACTCAGAAATCTTGGTCCTGTTCTGGTTTTCCCTGGACTCTATAAAAGGCTACTCATCTGCCCAAAACATGACACATGAAGAAACATCCCATGTAGGGGTGAGTATAAAAATACTCTGTAGAAGACCCTGAAAAACCAAAAATCAATACACAAAATAAAGGCATAGTCATCTCTACACAGTATATGTCTACTGAACATATAATAAGAGAATACAATCCAGATACACCCTATCCTAGACCCATGGTCTAGAGATAGGTCACACAACCGCACACCCCCGCTAGGTTTTTAGATCGAAGATTCCACAAAGCACTCGTTCTGGGAGAAATCAATCCACGAGTCTGATAGCTCTGATGACATCTGTCCGAGAAGCACTGTTCGTCGAGAAAATCCATGGGAGATAGATACAATCATTATGGGAGAACACACTCTTGAGTAGGAAAGATCAAGATACATAGATGAGGATCACTGACAGGGACGTGGAAGATATCATGACTCGTCAGGATTCACCAGCTAGGTATAGGATCGACGCCCGATGGAGTTGGTCACGTTGCTACCTGACTCTACCTAGGATCGTGAATAGATATAAGACCTCTCTATGGTCCACTCGGAGGGATGCTTGACTCTATAACAAAAAGTATTTCTAAAGAGATCATACTCTTATAGAAGGAAATGATGCTTTACCATCATGGGAATGAGAAGAAGGGGCATTAAACCAAATGAAACATGTCCAAGATACAATGGACAAGAAGACCAATCCATTTCCCAAAAACTATACACTGCGTGTAGAAAAGTCACATGCTGTGTCTTTTGACCCCGGGTACTACCCATGCACAATGTCCCATTTCATAAGGCTGGTTGTGTAGAAAAATTCAGTACACGAAATGTGGTACGGATTACATGTCGTGCCCGAGTAACTGGGGTCAGCTCCGTGTACACTGGCCATGTGCCCCTACATGGCCTCAACCCATTTGTGTGAACTCATGCAATCGGTACACGGGGTAAACCGTGTTACTTGCCTTGCCTGGCCGTGTGGTGGAGTACACGGTTGTGTACTTTATCCTGTGTTTGTGTATCCCCTGGATACATGTCAAGTCCTGTGTTGTTGCCTCTGCCATGCTGCATAGGGTCTACACGCCATGTTGCGAAGCCGTGTAGTCCATCCCATGTCAGTGTATTTCCCAGAATACACGCTGAGCTTTGGGAAAGGTCCAACACACCGTGTGACCAGTGTCACATGCCGTCTGACTGAGGTCACACGCCGTGTGATACCTATCTGACGCCTGAAACCATAGCCGCCACTGAGCCGGTCCACACGATGTGTTCTTCAGGATACACACCATGTATTCTGGAAATTTCCAGAATCACGGACTTTCATCATCACGCCTTCTGTGTTTCCCCATTCATCGATCTGGTCCTCTAATTTCCTTGAAACTCATCGGTTTTTGTCTCCCCAACACCATGAAGTTGATTCCATTTTTTTCAGGCGTCTGATCGGTCTCGAAAACACATAATGATCCACCCGCGTGAAGGACGCTCGAAGGATGGTCTTTCCTGATCCAGTCCAATTCATCATCTACTATCGTCGTCACACCTCCCCTTGGTCATTGGGATATTATATCTTCAATTTGGGATCATTGCGTCGCAAAAAGAATGTGTAATGATTCATTGTTCCTCACCCTTTGAAAATCACGAAGAACGCACAAGGAAAAGAAATTGGGAAGAAATCCAATAAGAAAATTGAGGAACGAACCTGGGCTGTCTTTTGACACAGCGTTGATCCACTCCCGTTAGTAGGATCAAACAGAGCTGAAATCAACAATAATTCAACATGGATTAATTCCCTGAAATCAACCCAAGAAAACCCTCCCGCAAGAACATATGAATCTGCTGATCAATATGTTCGTGGTTGATCTATGTTCATGATTTAAATTCAAAAACGGGGAAATAAGAATCAAAATAACAACCCCTACCTCGATCTGGTTGAAGAAAGATCATCGCATCCCTTTCATTAGTGGGATTCGTCGAGTCTGATTGGCGTTTTCTCGCGTCGTCATCATATGCCAACAAGTCCACCTCTTCCAAAGATCCAAGAGGCTCTCTCTCTCTCTTAATTCACTGGGTTATGAGGATAACCCTGTGAACTTTCCATAAACATGAACCTATAGGGTAGGATTAGGTTTCTATACAAAGAAGAAATTTTTTTAAAATAATCAGAATAAATTATTATTTTTTTTATTTCTTCTAAAGTGCTTCCTTTTAAAACGCCCAAAAACTAACTTTTGTAGTCGACCCGAGCCGGTTGATGTTAGGCCCTACCTAAGGTAAAGTCGCTGATCTGAACACAATGGTGCCCTCAAATTTTGGATTGGGGCGTCGGTTTAAAATATATCCCACTTTTTCAAGAAAACCCATAACGCACACTGTGTAAAATTTTAATTTATTTCGAATATTTATTCCGGGCACTATGGACCTCGGAATCGTATGCCGTCAAAAGGTTTGGACTCCAAGTAAATCTCTATAATATTTAAAAATAATAAAAGAAAAAATATGTGACATTACAAGATCTTATTAGGGTATCCATGTAGTATCATAAGGTCATTGTTCAGGCTAGATATAAGTAGTGAAATAGACCATTGAGGAGTAGGATCACATACCTTATACTACTAGAGTTAATATTCTAGTAGTATTTACCTTATGTTATAAACTTTTTTATATCGGATCTTCTCATATATTTATATATTTTCCCATTACGGAGATACTTGGGTAAATTGTTTATACATTTGATATCTTCATGAAGAGGTAATCTCTACTAGGGATTATAATAGAGGATGTGAATATGTATAGGGATTTATCCCTTGAGTTTGGTAGTTTTCACTTCATATGTGACCAATTTTTCCTTGAGATGATAGATTTTGAGATCATTCTTAGGAATTACTATTTGGTCTCCTTTTATCATTTAATTTATTTCTACCACCACAGGGTGACCCCCACATCACCGTAGGGTGGAGAGTTTATTCACAAGGGTGAAGGGGATTCACATGAGAGCCATGCTAGACCCAAACATCATGGATTGGGTGAGATGAAAACCCAGACTGTGATTTTATATCTAAATGATCAGGGAACTTTTCAAGAAGAATTCCTTATAGTGGTTGATCATTTCTTGGATATTTTCCCAATGAAATTTTTATTATTACGTCTAGGGATAGAGGTAGAGTAATATACCATGGTTTTTATAGGAGATAGAATAGTATCAATTCCTCCTTATAGGATGGCTACTACTAAGATTAAAGAGATCAAGAGGTAGTCAGAGGATTGAAGGGATAATGGGTTCATACGAGCTAGTACTTATCAGTGGAATTAAATGATCCTTTTCACAAAAAATAAAGATATAAATCTTAGGTTTTGTGTGGATTATCAGCAATTGAACCAACTAACTATTAAGAGCTGGTATCCACTGATACATATTGATGATCCTTTAACTAGAACCAAGGAGATCGAGATTTCTCAAAGATTGATTTGAGATCCAATCATCATCATTTTCATGTTATAACATCAGGCATACCTTGCACATTATTTCAAAGAAGGTATTACCTATATGAGTACTTGGTTATGTCGTTCAGTCACATAAATGTTCCAACAATATTCATGGAACTAATGAACTGAGGGTTTCATCCTTATCTTGATTTGTTTTTAGTGGTTTTTATTGATGATATCATGGTGTATTCTCACAACTTACATGACCATGCCAAACATATTGAGATAACATTGATTAGATTGAGATAAAATTCATTATAAGTTTAGATCGCAAATTACCACTTTTGGATGGATGAGATTCAGTTCATGGGTCACATTATCTCAAAGATAGGTGTAATAGTTGACCTAGAGAAGGTAAGAGATATGGTTCCCTAGGATCATCAGAAGAACATCTTTTAGGTATGGATTTTCTTGGGGAATATTTTTACTAAATGTGTTTCATAAAATACTTATCACTCTTAGCAGCATAACTTATGGGCTTGACTAGGAAGGTTGTGATGTTTGTATGGTCAGATTCCTTTGAAATAACCTTTTAGGACATAAAAGGTGATTGAATTTAGTGTCGATATTGATTTTTCAAGAAATAAAATAGACTTAAAATATGTATTGTGATGCATTATGGATCATTTTAGGAGTAGTTCATATACATGGTGATAATATAGTTGTGTACGGGTCTCATCAGTTAAGGCCACAAGAGAGGAATTACCCAACACATGATCTCTAGTTAGCTGTAGCTGTTTAAGAATTATGTTATTGGTGACATTGCTGACAAGGAGATCTTTTTCTATTGTAGGAGGAACAAAAAATACTCAAGTACATATTTACACTGTTTGATCATAATATGAGGTAGTCAAGATGGATCAAATACCTATAGTCTTTTGATTTCATGATCTCTTATACTCACTGAAAGAAAAATGTTGTGGCTATTGCACTGATTAGTAAAGATTATATATAGATAGTTCAATAGGATAATAGAAATTGGTAGCTCAGGTATTTGATCTCCAAGATGCACATGGAGGTGCATCAAGGTCAGGGTAATAAATTCTTACATCATTATAAATTATATCTACCCTTTTGGAGTTATTTATGATGAGTAAACTGTCAAACATAGAAGTATTTTTCCTACAGGAGGGTCTAGAAGGTGAGGAACCTCCTCCAGGTTGTACTATAGGAAAGGATTAATTTCTATGAGTACATGGTCACTTATGATTTTTAGTAGACATTCACAAGGATACTATGAGATAATTTCATGATTTAACATGGGAAGTGAATTCGGGAGTCACAAAGATGTATCAGGATTTACATTTCCAATACTTGTGTCTAGATATGAATAGATATGTAGCTAGTTTTATCATGAGGTGTTCCACCAGTTAGCAGGTGGAGGTGGAACACAAGAAAAACAGCTGGTCTTTTACATTGTTACCCATCCCCGAGTGAAATTAGTTTGATGTCAGGATGGAATTCATGATAGGTTTACCATGGTCTCCTTAAGATAATTATTCCATATGGATGTTGTTGATATGATCATGATGCTTCAAATTTACTACCTATCAAGGAGACCAACAATGTTGATGACATTGGGAGGTTGTATATTAGTGATATAGTATGCCTTCTTGGGGTGATATTATCTATCAATTCTGACAGGGACAAATAATTTATGACTAGATTCTAGAATAGTATACGGAGGGATTTGGTATAGAAGTGCTACTGAGAACATAGTACCACCCCCTGATAGATGTCCAGTAAGAGCACACGATTTATGTTTTTGAGGACATACTTTGACCCTACATCATAGAGTTTGGGGGCTCTTGGAATAGGTATATACCCTAGGTTGAATTAAAATAAAAAACTATCATTCTGGGTATTGTTTAGATGGTGTGTTATGAATATGTGTATGGTATTCCATGCTAATAACCTCTATTTTGGTTAGAGGTAGGAGATGAATCTATGATTGGACCCCATATTGTTCAAGAAACCCTAGAAGAGGTGCAGTTGATTCATAAGATAATAGATTCTATGCAGTCTCATTCTAAATCTTATTTCAATCACTGCCAAAAACCTCTATATTTTGAGGCCAGGGACCCATTATTCTTTATTTTCTCATAACGGTTGGGACACATGAGGACCATGAGATTGGTACAATTTTACCATGTTATGTTTTTCCATTTTAGATTTTGGAGAGATTTAGGATGGTAGACTATAGGTTGAAATTACCTATGAGGTAAGACTCCATGCATGAAATTATCCATTCAACTCAGTTACACCTCAATTATTTCAAACCATCTCATTCCTTTCAGCCTTAGGAGATTGAGTTACATGTATATTTTTCTTTAGAGGAGCATACTATATGCATTTTGGATCATAGTAAAAATGTTCTCTAAGGCCATTATGTTCCTTTGGTATATATTATATAGAATAAAGACCAATTATAGGATGAGACATGAGATTGGGAGGCTGATGTATGGTCATAGTGGATGAAGTTTTTCCAAAAAATATATATCACCGGTGAGAAGGTAATTTTGGGTCAAATTTATTCAAAGGGGGATTTTTTTAAGAACCCAGTTATTTCTAGAAAAATGGATTCCTTATATCCATCAATTTTGATTTTAAATGTTTTAATATTGGCTAATATGAATTCAATTTGAGGTTTTAGTGGTGCAGGGGGTGTTTGGGGCTAGTTCGGATCCTAGAACCCATGTATTGCGGTGAAATAATCATGGATCACCTTTAGTACAAATCATGTTGGCCAAAAAACATGGTTAGATAAAAACATGTGAGGATGGATAGTATAGGGATTTAAGCCACACTGTTAGATCAAACTATTCAATTTGTGTAACATGTCCATGCACCCATGTCTGTAATTTTGATTGTGAAGTCTTGCATTGTTTTTACATGGTTAGTAAAACTGTGTGAGGAATTCGTGTGATGTGCCCTTATGTAGAGCTATGTGGGCATGGTCGATACACAGTTTAGCCAAATCGTACTTGAAAATAATGAAAATCTATTTTTAGGGAAAATTATACTTCTATACACAACTAAATATATATTTTGAAACCAAAATTCTAATTTCTCTCCCACACAAAAATTATAACTTTTGAATCCCTTGTTGCTATCTATTCTATTGTCAAATTAGATTTTTTTTTATTAAGCCATTTTAAGGAAAATGGAAAAAACCAGAGTACACTACAGGAGAACTACGCGCTGAAAGAGCTTAAAAAGTGGTGAAACACAAGGCTTAAGTTACTTGACTCTGCTGCTCTAAAGAGCTCCCAGTGTATCATACCAACCTGGGTGTCAGGATCCTCACTGATGAGCTCTTCAAAGTTGGAAATCATCCTCTCCATCGTCTGAATAAATTCCTCTGAGTTGATTTTTCCCTTATTGAACCCGCGGGCCAGAATTCTATCCTGTTTATCTAACCACACTTCTTGCTCCTCTGTGGCATCAACTTGTAGCCTTCGTGCGTAAATTCTGTTGAGCTCCTCTTCTGAAACATTAGGACGAATGGCTTGTTCAATCATATCTTCCTTGGAGTGCAGGATGAGTTTCAAGCACTCTCCATTCTCTTCTTCTTTGTCACATATAGGCTTGTTTGTTCCTTCTTTTTCCCCCTCCTGAAGGGTTGTGCTTACTTTGATCTTTCCCTTCTTGTCCAACCTAGTCTCCATTGGTTTTGGAAGATGAGAATAATCCTTGCGACTCTTAGTCTTTTTCCCCTAGACCACAATACATTTTCCAGAATCTCTAGCGACTTTTTTCCCCTTCTTCCGCCGAGGGCTATGAGGGCCTTTTCCTTTACATCGATCCATGCTGTCCATTGAAGGAGTACTATAATTGTCATCACCTAAAAAATCATCCTCCGGAGACAATATAGGATCCTGAACATCCAATCCAACAAAGCGGTTCCCCAACGATAACTGCATGCCTTCGCAGAGAGGGCTCAGCTTGAAAAGTGAATGCTCCAGATCTACCTTCTTCTTCATGACCTTATCTTTCCCCCCAATCCCAACCTTCGGATGATCCCCCAGGGTGTTAGGATCTAGTGCCTTCAAGATATTGGCATTGGCCAACTTCTCCTGTTCTCTGGAAGAAGTAACAGCAGCCAAGAACGACTTCCCCGGAACCAAGGCCGATCCCATGGGTTGGTCATTTCCCCGACCCATGAATTGCAGATGATGGTTGTCACCCCGACCTCTCCCAGGAGAGCTTCCAGCCCCATGAGCCTCACTGCCTTCACCTTCCTCGGCTTGGCTAGGTAATACAGGATGAAGCCCCACATCCACAACGGACCTCTCCACACCATCGCCCCTAACACCCAGATCATGCCTCAATCTAGAAAAAACATCTGCAACCCTCGGGCCAACCTCCTTGAGTTGCCCAGGTTTCTCAATCCTCACAGGACACAAGAGAACCCCCGTCGCCCCTGGATCCTCCCCGCGCGCCACACCAATCGCACCCGGATCCACTCTTGAGCATGACTGGTCCTCTGCCTCTAGAGCCACCAACACCTTCGAGGACCTGTCAAAACTCCCGCGGCGACATCCTGAAACGTCATGGCCGATCTTGCTGCAATCGGTACAGAACGCGGGCCAAGAATCAAATACCACCCGCTGCTTCCATCTCAGTTCTTCTCCAACCGAGATCCAAAGCCACTCAGTTGGGGGTTTCGAAATATCAACTTCAACGCAAACACGGGGCATAATAGGGTGACATACCGCCAAGGTTCGATGATCAGAACAGAGATACCGGCCGATCAAGTTCCCAAGCATACAAATGATAGAGGGATTCTGGAAAGGAAGAGGCAAATCGGGAAAGCTAACCCAAATCGCGGCCGACGGCGGATCGCGGTTCAAGTTGAAGTCGAACGACCATCGTAGAAGGAAGAAGCCGCACCCATCAAACACTCGCGGCGCGCTCGACCAGGCGACGACCAAGTCCTCCTCAGATTCAAAACGAATCATCAATTGACGCCGGTCGAGCAAACCCACCACCGCTCGATTTTGTAAACCCCAAGAACCAAAGACGAAGCGGTCGAAGGCATCTACCGAGGGACGACGACCTCTGAAATGAGCCACTAGCGTTGATCTGTGCAGATCCGACGCCGCGTTGAATTCCTTGAGCGAAATCGCGAGCTGAGGAGAGCCTTCGTGGAGGTCAGGGACCTTAGGGCTAAGCGAAATGGCCGGAAAGGGGGGGAGAAAAGCTGGGTTGGTGAAAGGGATGAATGGCCGAATCACCGTGGGAGGAATCCCCCCTCCCCCCACCGGGGAGGAGGGGGCCGGATCTACAGTCATCGTCAAGCTAGGGCATCTTCACAGATGCGAGAGCGAAAACGCGAAAAACCCCGTCCATATGTTGCTATCTATTCTATGAATTGAGGTAACTTATTCAAATGAGTTTAAAATAAATATCCATCAGAGGCATAAGATCTGTCTGACTGAGTTATCAATTCCTTTATTATTTGTTCCTCATTTGATCTAGTATCAGATGTGATGTTTTGGTGTAAGTTATTTTTCCCTATTATTAGGTTCTAAAATTTTTCTTAAATTTTTTTACAATATGACTCAAATCAAGATATTATACTAGATGATCTATCTATTATGGACCTGCGATAGGTGGTCTCATTACATTCATTAAAAATATAAGTGTTTATACATACAATTGTTCTGCACATCTAATTCTCATAGCATCACCCTTGAAATGAGTTCTAATCCTTGAATTTAATTGTTTAACATGGATTGTGTAATTAAATAATCCCATCAATGAATTGTTATTGTTTGAGGAACATGAAATTGGAACAATCACTTGGGGTGTGTTTTTTAATTAAATGGACAATTATTATGGTATGTGAATTGGAAAAAAATGAGGTGTGACCTTTACCGCATGTCATGGGATGTTAATATTGAGTTGTTTAATGTAAATTAAATTGTGGAAGTGCATGTGAGTTGAATTGTGATATCAATTTTATTTGAATTTATTTTTGAAAAAGTATGGATTATCTATGAACTTTGGACCTTTCCTTGTAATGTATTTTTTAAGAACGATGTTTGTTATAATGAAATCCCCACATGAGTAGTGAACAGGTAATCCTTTGAAGTTTGGGAAATGCTTTGAGTGACCTTTTGAGGTGATATTGAATTGAAATAAATCAGGTGATGAACTTAACATGTTTAAATGAGAATTAATAAATTGTTCTGAATGCATGTATGATTATATACCTTTGGTGATAAATGGTCTCAAATGAAAATTCCATAGGTGGACTTAATTGGGTTTTACCATGTATTTTTCTAAGTGACACTTGGACTCCTTATATGCACTACCAAGGAATAACTCAAGAAGGATAACAATTTTATGTAGAGTGATACTTCGACTCCATATTTAGAATGTTGAGGAGGGAATAAAATAGAATTTAATCATTATTCCATGGGTGATTCTTTCTTCCCTTAGTAGACTGCCAATGGTGGACTCGAGTGGCAGAGAGGTTATACTACATATGGAGTGATACTTGGGTTCTTGGTTATCTCTATGGATGTGATTTTAGGGTGTTGGTTTATGTCATACATTAAGAGATATCTTGATTAAAAATTATAAATTTTTTTGATGAGATCATGTTATAAATTTATTAATGAATGAAGTTAATAATATTACACATATGCCAGGAAAATTCACAAACTTGGATTCAGTCTTGATTATCACTTTATGGATGGACATATTAGGCATCATTTTATTACATACCTATACAAGGGATGCTTGACTACTAGCCATGTTCCGAGACATATTGATTAAATGAAATTGACTTATTAATTGAACATGATTAGATGAAATAGACTGAACTATTAATTCAGAGACATATTTCTTAAATGAAACTTATTAAAGGAATTCTCTATAAATGAGAAATTGGACTTCATAGGATGTTTACTTTTAATACTTACTTTACATGTTATATTATTGTTTGTAAACATTTTTTGGTATATATTCATTGACTAGATGTCACATGAACTTCTGTGGTTTCCTAATGGGATTTAGTATCACATCATTCTTAGGCCACCTTGGGTACCCAAATAGACAATATTATTTCAAGTATGGGGAAAGGAAATCACCCTATAATAGGTTCCTGATAAGTTTATAAGATAATGGGAGTATGGGACCTATATATGGTTCATGATGATACTTGGGACAATTTTTTCTGCTTATTTACTTTTAGATAGATGTATTGTATTTTTCACCTACCTTGTACACATGTTCTTGATGAATTACTAGACACATGACATATACCATCATCATTGTACATGAACATCCTTTTTATTTTGTAATATAATCCCACTGTTAAATATTATATAATTGTTATAATTTTCTTCTACTTATATATTATTGATATTCTATTGTGTTACACTTTTTTGAGAGGGAATATTATCCCAAAAGACGCATCCTTGTACCTCACGCATAGAGGAAAACTTCGTGAATTTGAGAAGATGCATTTGAGACTATTTGGCCAACGGGGCTCTGGGTACCTTTCAGTGGCACTCGGGTCTGAGACGTTACAATATGTATAAAAGAATATCCTAATGTATTTTTATGGAAGATATTATGTTGTTTTCATAGAAAATAAATCCATTCTTATATACTAAAAGTGGAAGTGTTTCTAAGACATATTTTTTGAGGGTTAATAACTCTAAATTGGGTGCATTAGGATTGACACGATGTTATCATGGTGCAAGAAAATGAGAATTAATGTGAACCTAGTTTTACATTCCCATGGGATATTCTTAGGAGAAATCACAATTTCAATAAAAATAATTATGAATGATTTTAAGATAAATATACCCCAAAAGAATTGTTTTTTATGATTATGATATTTGATATGCATGAATTATGCAATTTATGTTACGTGTTACCATTTCTTTAGATTATTCATTATGATTCATAATGTTATGAACTAATATATAGTTTTCCATTTTTTTTGGAAATAATGACTAAAAAAATAATGTGACTCATATAAATGCATGTACCCCATATAGGGATTTCCCTCATGGGAAGTATAATTAACCTAGAGATGGTTCTGTAGTTAGAACTGATAAAATTATAAACATATTTGGGTAGATGAATCATGTTATTAGTAATATTGTTTCCTATATTGATAATGTCATTGTTCAAAAATGGGGTGTAATAATGTTACAATGCTTTATGCACTATAACAATCTAGAATTCAATGGGACTAAAATCCATTTTATAGGTGAGAAAATAGATAATTTCTATAGATAAGATATGTATCACTCTAGGAAGTATGGAATGGGATAATTGTTTCATATAAGTTTATCATCCTTTTAGAATTGTGTATCAATTGTGGTTATTAATTCAAAATAGGTAGTATGAGGAGGAAATAATTTTCATTGAGTGGAAGGATTTAAAATTAGTTTTATTGGAAAAATATTTTTCTTTTGATCAATGAGAAGATATAGAAAAATAGTTCTTTCATCTAAGATAGGAAAAAGATGAATGTGTTTCTATGTATGAAGAAAAAATTTACGGGTTAGAGAGCCATGATGGAGACTACATACGTAATAAAAATAGAATGAATGACTGTTTCACTAATAGGATTACGATAATCTTCCAAATTGAACTAGTCTCCCAAACATTATAATCAAATGAGTACATGGTATCATGTGATAAATTCGAAGAGAAATAATTTTCTATGACTTATGATTATAATAAGAAGCATGTCAAGAAAGGGATTATAGAGAATGAAATAGAAAATGTAAACAATGGAATTATGGATTTTATAACATGTGATACTTGTGGAATGAAACACCATGGTAAATAACTAAAAGTGAATGGATTTTTCTTTAGGATTGAAGAAAAAGGCTGACATGCTTTGGATTGTAAGGTAAATAAATAATATTCTATTATGAAATGCTTCTACTACATGATATGGAACACTACAAAAATTTATTCCCAAATTAAAAAGGGAATATATAATAATAATAGATAATAGGTGAAGGAAATGATAATATTATTACTATAAATTAAGAGTAACGATTACTATTATTTTGAATTTGGATCCAATAAATATGTTGTAAAAGTATTTTACTAATGTTATTATTGAAACATATAAGGATTTTAATGCATTGCTTTTTCATTATGGATTTAAAAGTGCATGTTGAATGATACCAATGACCAAGAAAAATGATTCTGTCGCAAGTTGATCTTCCTAGAAAAAACATAAATGAAGGAAATATGACCCTAAATATGTTTTTGTTGTGGATATAATGATTTTGGGATAAATAGATGTTGGATATAGATAATGTAAATTGGATAGTACTAACTTCCTTGGAACGAATTAATGACATTTTTATCTATTGTAAATTCAATGACCTTATCATAAAATATAGGTATCATAATCATTTTTCTGGGTCACAAAGTTATCCATGTATGAATTGGTTTAATGTTATATTTGGATGATGTTATAGAGATTAATTTTTTTACTTCACCATATGGGGATCCATGCATATTGGATAACCTGTGCTAACTATATTGTTAAAAAAATAAATAGATATTGATGGAGTGAATCATAATTTAATTAAATACATCATGGAAAATTAAAATTAAAATTTAGTGAATTAAGAAAAAATATATTAAATATTGAATAATGGATTCATTGAGTAAGTGATGAATTGGAAAATGATCAAAGCATGACCAGTGGATGAAACTGAGCTCATTAAATTAAAACATATTAACTGATTATATTTCTTTATTATCAATGTCTATAAATTAATTCCTCAACATTCAAAAAAGTGCACTAAAACAAAACTTTCATCCTATTAAAATAATATTTTAAAAAACTTATATACTTTTAAATCATAAAATATTTATAGTTTTGAGGTGTTTAATCATCTAATGATCATTCACTTTATTGTGATCAATGAACTTTAAAATAATATAGTATTATTTTTGTTTTCTTCAATGTCTATGTTTTCATTCCATAACTATGTTATCATATACGGAAACCATGTTATTTTTTATTCTACATGACCTTCATAATTTTTTTCTCTATTATTAAGAGTATGTTTTATTAAACATTTTATTGTGTGTGTTTTTCAATAATGGTATTTCTAAATGTCAAACCCTTGATTATTGAGATCAAATTTAAATTGTGAGAATGTGATTTATTTAGGGTTTGTAGAATGTAAAACTGTAATATTTTAAATGAGCAAAATTATTTTCTATTCCATCCATGATACAAAACACGAATCATAGAAGAAAAGAAACCACTTAAGAATTTACGCAATATTTATTTTTTGATAAATTTAATCTCTTCGATAGTTTGAGGAACAAGAAACCCAAAGTCGAAATTACCATAATATAATCTACCATTATAATCTTGATGCCATGTTTATGAGCCTGAATATTACTGACTAAATTAAGAAAATTATTTATATATTATTATTAGAAATTAAATAAGAATCATGTAAAATAAAAAAGAATATTTTCCAAAAAACATTATTTTTTATAAAAGACGGTTTAGTGTCATTAAATTTAATATAAATTTTTACCACATTTATAAAATTTAATTTAAAAAATAAAAATAATTTTTTATATAAAAATATAATAATTATATTATTGTGATTATTGGGATTTTTCTAATATATTTCATTCTTCAATGAATAATGATAAACATTAAATTTTTATTGAAAATTTCTATTTTGTTATATTTATTTACCTGGTTAGAATAATCTTTAGACTAGTTTTATTTTAAATTTTTTTAAATTAAATATCTATTAATAAAATTTATTTCATTAGAATCATTTTTATATTTAATTTTTAAATAAAAACATTGCAATATTTAGAAATTTTATTTTTGGAAACCCCTTTCTTATCGCGTGAGAGAGATTAATATTAAATTAAATTTCACAACTACTATAAATTAAATTTTAAAGCCGAGATTCGATATTTAAAATTAGAATAATTTAAATTTTCTAATAAGGTAAAATTAATTTTTGACCAAAATTAACAATGAAAATAGTAATAATTCATCATCATGGTTTAGGTAAAATTGGATTTGTTGTGGCTTAATATAAAACAAGAAGAGTTAAAATTTCATAGATACTTGACTAAAATATATTTTGTAGCCATATTTATACCCTATAATGGGTAAGACTCAAGAAAATACCATTTTAGACCATTTTTTAATGTGAAAAACGTGGATACTCCTTTTTCATTCCAAAAAAAATTACATGTGTACCACTCACCTCAATTATAAAAGGACACAACCTATCCTCCAAATATCAAAACTTCACACCATTTTTTCAATCAATACCATTTAAATTCACTTCCCAAATTCCATCCTCTCAAATTTTAATCCTTATCTTTTTCCAAATTCCATATTTGGGAGGATTTAGTTCAATATTAAGGAGGATACCCGATGAATAGGTAGCGTTCATCACTGAGCATTTTTATTTTACTCTTTCTTCCACCACATTATATTATTAGTGAACCATTATTATATAATAAAAAAATATTTAGTATATTTTTATATTTTTATATTATGTTAATGACCTTTAACTACCAACACTTCATAAAAAATATGGTATAAATACATCTTTCATGTGTACACTGGTAAACCGCCTCGCGAACCGTTATCATTCATGTATTCATTACAATGACTCATGATTGACTAAGATGATAGATATAAATTATTTATATGATACTTATAAAATTAATATAAATATATTTTCAATATATAATACATAACTTTTTTTACTTTTGATTTTGTAATAGATACATTCGCATCACTCGTGTGTACATCAGACTACTCCATCGTGAAGCGATGTGATTCGTCTTTCAGTAACGTATAACATAAAAAGTGATAAGGATAAATTTAATTATTATATGTGATTTATATTAAAGAATTATGAAATTAATGAAATATTTATCATCATTAAATTATAATATATATCATTTTCTTACTTATATTTTCACTCAATGAAATATGATAACATCATTCATGTACGTGTGGACTTCCACCTTCACCAAACGATGTGAACCTTTTTTTATCACCACAAAAAATTGATTTTACATATATGTATATTTAAAAAATTAATATGATATAATTGATATTATGATAATTATGTAAAGATAATATTTTTCTAACCATCTTTCCTTAATAATCATCAAAAAATGGAAACATTACTCATCTGTACATATGGTCTACCATCTCCATTGTCATAAAACACATCATTTATCCAAACCAAATGTCTTGATTGGAATTAAAATTATAATATATTTATTAATATGATAAGTATGTAATAATTATTATTTTGGATATAATGTAAGAATAATATAAGTTCAAGAACTAGATCTTTCATGATAAACACACAAGATAAAACCAGACAATTAACACAAAAAACAATGAGAATAATGAATGATTGTTAAGGAATATCTTATAAGATGTTATATATGGATAATATATAATATTATAAATATTAATATGGTACATTTATAAGAAAATAATTTGTTTAAATATACAACAAAATAGGTTAAATTATGTTTATCTAAAAGAAATTTAGAGTGACGGGTTTCTTGTCTCACTTTTACTTCCATAAGTCGTATTCCATATTCACCACATATTCATTTTATATGGTGCATATATTGTTATTTGTTTATTTTTTATCATGAATTAATTTATCATCATGTTATGAAAAGTTTCATTTAAATTTATTTCTTTCTTGGTGCTTATGATAAAACATTTAATAGCTTCGAAATTTTTTATTTCAGAATCACATCATTATTCATGACTATTTGGGTGTAAATATCGCATGGGTGAATTATTTGATAATTTTAGATTTCAATAAATATATTTTCATCACCTTTATTTATTAATAATGTATTAAAACATTTTTACTATTTTCTAAGATTTTAGGTCATTAAAAAAAGTTTCTAATAAAAAATGATTTTATTTGTCTCTTCAGTTGGGAATACCTTTTCATCAAGAATAATTTTTTATAAAAATGCTATTAAAATTTAATTAAAAATCATATGCATAGAAAATTATTTTGAAAATTTTATATGTTTTAAAAAACTATTTTAAAGTATATTTTAATATTAGTTTCAAAGAAATGTTTTTTGAAATGTTTGATGTTTTAAAAAATCAAATTTATAATACAAAGGTTATTTTCCTCAAATATGTTTTAAGGATCATTGATAGTATTTAAATTAATAAATTTAAAAAACCCTTATTATAATTATTATCCACTAAGGATATATTATAATGATACTATCCTTTATATTTATATAGATAAATTATCATCTATTTGAAAAGGGATGTACTATATTAATACCATTCTATTTTACTATAGATGGTTTATTATTATTTTTATTTATTCGAGAACGTATTTAAATTTATTTAGGTAATTTAAATATGAATGTTTATGTTGATTATGTTTCAACCCTTTCAAATTGAGAAATCATTTGACATTGTATGTGATGGGTGGGGCTTTATATAGGCTCATGATGCATTAGTATCTCTCATGAGACAAAATAGATATGATTTTGGCTGAGGCCATACCCATTTATATATATGTCTTAGTATAACAGTATAAATGATTAGATGTCTTGGAATAAGACTTTATTGAATAAGATATCTATAAAAAAGCATTGATTTTATTTTTTTATGTCCATAATAATGCATTCCATTATTATGAATTCATTTTTTGATATTTCATGTATTTATTTGATTAGTTGAAATATCCAATTGCATGTATCATTTTCATGTTACTATTTATAGGGAATTGTTTGGTCATATTTTATTCTTGAAATATTAATCTCAATTTATTGATGATATGATTTTTTTTAGTTATTTACCTTTTCATGTTTATTATTCTTTAATTATTTATAGATTCAACTGGATGCATTCAATTATTGAGAATCTAAGATCACCCATTTGTAATGCTTTATTTTCCACAGGTCACTAAAAAGTATTTTTTAATTTATACATAGGGGTAAGAGAAGGGGAATAATTTAATTCAGAAATAAAAACTTTATGTATTTTTTTTAAAAATAATTATGAATTTTATGTTTGAATTTATTTTACCAAGACTACTAAAATATTTTTTCTTTTAGGATGCGATTCTTTATATATTATGAAAATATAATAATATATAAATCAACTTTAAAATAATCTGGTTTGGGGCGATACAATATTTGAATTAATATTTTAATAATGATTTTGAAACTTGTAAAAAATCATATAATCATGTAATGAGAAGTTGTGTACTGACCAAGCCACCACAAAACATAGTTTTCACCCAGTTCATCTCTATGATTAAAGGGTAGTTCAAGGAAATTTTATGTGAGAAAGAAAAAGACAAATGGATTATAATCCAGATTAACAATGGTGTCAAGTCATGGAGTTGGATTAAACCTTAGAATTTTGCATCTTAACTACATCATTCTTCAATCCTGTAGGCTATCACACATTGTCTATGTATGGGAATAAGACTTTATTCCATCAATAAACTCACTTTTCCATCTCATATTTGGCCTCCATGGTATAATTATTATACCCCATGCTCAAGTAATTATCTGGCATCATCATAAGCCTTTTGTAGTCCCCCTTTATAAGAAAAAATACAACCCAATATTCCACTTCTCCCATGTACAATGAACCACCACCAATGTAATGGTGACACACATAAATGGGTAAACAATACATTGATAACATTGAATATCATAATGAAAATATAGTATAAAAATACCAATATATGTGATCAAAATCAACCATTGCTAACAAGAAACAAAATTATACTCATGGAATCATTTTACATGAGTAGATTTCACGGGCCACAAGCCCACCCAGATGTGATTGTAATCATGCATGATCAAAACTAGTTTTCTAATGTAATAATTATACCTTGGAAATATGTGTAAATGAGATCTTCAATGTATGGTAAGTTTCAAAATCAATGTTTTCAGTGAATAACTTGAAGATTTTTTTTATGAATAGAAGGAAAAATACTGCACACATGCATAGAAAATGGATCAAACATCAATTTTTCATATCCTTGTTTCTAGCTCATCATGAAAAAAGCTCAAAATAAAAACTCATGAAAAATAAAATTATTGAATTTTGTTGTTATAATAAAATAACTTAAATCATATATCAACAGAGTTAACATTGATTCATGTTGATGAAGGGAATTCAACTAGTATAATTCATCATCGATCGAATAGCATATTAACAATTCATTCTTGATTCTAAAAGAAGATTTAAATTATAGCCAATGATCATCTATCGAGTAATATTATTTCAACAAAAATGATATTCTATATGGATAAAGTATCAAGATGACAGATCTTTAGAAGAATACTTAGAATTATCCACTATCAATAATGAATTTATCTCTCTCCATAATGGATTTAATTTCCATGTAAAAACTACAAAAATTATGTAAATGATTCATTAATCCTTCTATAGATGAAATTGGAATTCATAGATCTGTAATTATCATTCTATATTGATGAATAATCTTTAGAGGTATGTGGTAGATTGAGATGAAACCTAATGAAAGTAGTTTCTTATTGCATATACCTCTGTTCTCGATATTCAACACACATTGATTCATTAGAATCGATCACTGGATGAGAGGAAATAGTTAAAGTAAGAATAAAATTCATAGTGTAGTGGTCCTCTAATAAAATGAAAGTGTCAAAACAGATAATTAATATCTATAAAAGGGGGAAATCGATCATTATATTCATGTGTTATTCATTATGCCATATGTTTTGAAAACCCATGCCATAACAATGCACCCTTTCTGGGATTCTGGACAAGCCACATTGTTTGTTTTCATAATTTTACATATGATGAACTAACCGGGTTGTTGGAAACTAGATGTTACCTCATGATACTCTAGATGATACACATAGATTATGAAACTATGTACCTTAATTTTAATCCACCCAATGAAACTCTTACAAGTTATTTATGGATTCTTAGAGAGTCTGTATGGTTTGGGAACTCTACTCACATGCTATTAACCCTTAAAACACCCTCAAAACTATTTAAATCTATCCATAAACCACTATAACATAAGACAATTTTTTATAGATAAAAAAATATTATTAATGTTTTAAATTATAAAATAATTCACATTAAAAACATAATTACTCACAATCCAACCCAAGAATCATGAGATAGAAAAAATAGTTGAAAGTGTTTGTTATAGAAATAAAAGAACAGAAATGAACTACAAATTTGGTTGAAGCCTGTTTTTTTGGATGACCAATATCCAAAACAAATAACCCAAAGAAATAAGAACTTAAATTCAAAATTATGATGTTTTTACTACCCCATTATGGAAATATTATTGGTTTTAGGATTATGAAATTTTTTTATCTTATGTTTTATGCCCAAGGATATTTCACATAACCGAAGTAAAATGATTATATTTGAGTTGAAATAAAATTTATTCTTTAATACTTCACTTTTTAGTAAATGTCTGGATGGAATATTGAAGAGTTATGTTCATAATTACAAGATGTGAGCCATTATTGAGTTTTTTTGTTCCACTAAATGGGGTGGACACCATAGAAGACAAGTAACTTCTTATAAATTATTATATGATAGTTTATATTTTCAATAATTATTAAAATAGGCTAGTTGTATTGTGATTTTTTATGTTATGTTTAAAAAGTTATGAAATGTTGTAAAAATGAATGTTCTACCACAAAAAATAATTTTAGATGTTGAAATTTTTTATGTCTGTGAATTGGGTTTTATGGGACATTTCTCATCTTCTTAATGGAATGAGTATATTATTTTTGGTGAAGACTATGTGTATATGTGGGTTTATGAAGTTTATATTCATTAAATATTTTATTATTATTTTTTGGAGTTCATTAATGAAAATATATTTTCATTTTTTAGAGTTCCTAAATAATTCATTTCTGAAAATGGCACACACATCATAAAATTTATGTTTTAATAATTGATGAAAAAATATAGGGGATCTCATTGAACTAGGTCTACCTATAACCCAAAAAAAGTGCTCAGGATGAAATTTATATCAAGTAGGTTTAATAAGTACTTTAAAATGAAATATCAAGTTCATTTTATTTCTTTTCTGTGAATTTTGATGACGCATTGTGGCCCTATATGACTACTTACATGATTCGAATATGTAACACACTAAAAATTCTAAAAGAGTAACATTTATCTCAAAGAATATAACCTATAACTAATTTTTAGTATATTTAATATGCTAAATAAATTGATTATATTCTATATCTACTCATTCACATAGAACTGAATTACCTTGCATCGCATGCAAAAATGAGTATCTTTGATATCTTGCGTTAAACGCAAGACTGAGTTTTACTAAAAAGTCATTATAATAGAAAAAAAAATTATTTAATAAAAAATAAAAATTATGTTAAATTATTGGTTATTAATATTATTAACTAACATATGAAATTTATATTTTATAAAAATATAAAATGAATTCTAAAGGTTATCAATTAATTAAAAATGAAAATAAAACCCATTGAATATAAAGAAAAAAATTTTATGATCACAAAGGTGGTTTATCCTAATAAATTATATTAATTACTATTAGTAAATGATAATAATGATATATATATGTTATATTTAAAAATTATTTTTTATTCCACCAATATATTTAAAAAGTATAAGATAATAATAAATCTAGATGTGGGCTTGAAAATTGTATTTTTTAAAAGGGGATTTACTGCCTTTTAATGGAGAACATATTTTAAATCAAATTTTATGCACTTTATAATTTTTATTTGTGAAAATAATATTTATTCTTTAAATAATGACATAAAAATTATCTTAGTTTCATTTTATGTTATTTTTATGAGAAGATTTATTTTTTGATGAATAATGGAAAATACTGAGTTTTAATTGAAAACTACTTTGTGAAAATGATTTATAGTGTTAAATTATATTTTAATTTTTTCATAATGATTAATTAGATAAATTATAAATTAATTAATAAAATTTAGGATATTATAATATATTCCACATTAAAATTGAAACTTTTTACCTTTAACCTTGTTTTGTCGCCCCGTTATCTGATTAAACATAAATAAATTTCTGCAACTTATGTGATTGGAATTTCGAAAAATGGATTCCATGTCTATAATAAAAATAGTTTATAATTTCTAATATGGTAAAAAATTTTGACAAAATGTTTTTGTGAAAGTAATTAAATTTAATTACAACAATTCAGAGAAAAATTGGCTTAATTGTGGGCTAAACCATATCCATAATAGACAAAATAATCAAGAACCTTGTCCAAACAACATTTTATGGAAATATTTCTATATTAAAATATATTATCCATAATGTTTTTAATTATTTGATACAACATATACAGAAAAAACGTGGATAAAATTCCCTCATCAAAAATTTACAAGAATGACACTCCTCCACTATAAAATGACACTCACCCCTCCCACTTATTTACACATCTCAGTACTTTTTATAATCCATAATCTACCCAAATAAGCTTAAAAATGATCTCACGTAATCCTATAATACTAAATAGGGATATAAATAATTACAATTAATCTTTTTAGTATAAACCAAAAGGAGTTACCCAAATTAAAGGTAACGTTCTTCAACGATCATTTTTTTTTCATCTATATCTCCCCCACTTACATTATTTTTATATAATAATTATATAATAAAATTAATATTTTAAAAATAATTATATGTTTTTATGCTAATTTTTTTACTTACACTTTCACAAACATTGATCAAAATGGTATATACAATCGTCATTCACTTGTATGAAAGACTACCGTCTTGGGAACTGATATCATTCATTCTTTCATTTTCCACCATTAATGGTTTGAAATAATGATGTATTTTTTACTTTATGTATTAGATATATAGTATTTATAATGTCTTTACTCTTTTATATGTTTTTACATTACCATAACTGCATCACTTCCATTTTGTGGGTATACGATAACATCATTTATAGAATTGCGGAATATCGCCTCCTCAAAGTGATATGATTTGTTAACACTTTACAAGGAATGTATTAAGAATTATTTTAATAATAATATGTGACATATATGACATTAATATGTTACTATAATTATAATATACAAATATATCATTTAGTTTTCATTATTTTAAATACAATAAGGAAATGAAACTAAAGTTTATGCATACGTACGACATACCATCTACCTTAACAGTGCATTTCATTTCCTATATCCAAATATTATAGATTATTATATATATATATATATTAAATATATATAATAAATAAATATTATAATACATTATGGATACGTGTTAATAAAGATATAGGTATGAAGAACAAAAATATCAAGTCAAAACATACTTCATAAACTAGCCAATTAACACCAAAAATAATGAAAATAATGAAAGATTATTAAGAAAATAGAAATAAGATAAAATAAGAAGTTGATATATGATATTATAAATATAATTATTCATGTTTTATAAGATAGTAAATGATTAAAAATCATATAAATGATGTTAATGTTCATTTACCCAAAGGGAAACACAAGGTAAGGTATTTTTGTCTCACTTTTTACATATATAAGATAAATATCATATTCAAAAGTTAATTATTTGGTTTGGTGTATCTTCTACTCATTTGGAAATATTATATAATTAACTATTTAATCTTTATGGTATTTTGGATTTCAATTAGAATTACTATTTTATGGGTTTTTTAATTAAATTTTACCAAGTGGTAAAGAATTGCATAACCCTATTCCTTTTCATTGGGTTATATTACTTCCTTGTAGACATTAATATTCTAAGATTTGGTGTGCAATAAATTTTTACTATATATTAGTTTATTTAAACATGTATTATTTGATTTATATTTTACACAAATAATCTATTCATTGGTTGATTCTGACTTCATTGTTATGGTCTTTTCAAGGGTTTGCTTCATATTCTTACTTGGTTTAGGATTGTTTACACATGAATTTTCATTAAAGGTAATTATTAAATAATTATTTAATAAAAAAATTAATTTTATTATTCTCTAGTTATTAATTTCTTTTTTCAAGTAATATCCCCATTTCCATTCATTTTTACTCGAATGTTTTTAGAAAATATTTTTAATAAAACCTAATTTCATTTCACTCTTTAGTCAGAGAACCTGTTTTCTTATAAAAACTATTTTCTAAAATGGTTTCAAAAAATATTTTAACCTTTAAAATATTATTTAATAGATAATTTTTTACCCCTTTTACTTTTAATTTTTTTGTCAAAGGAATCGTTTTATTTCTTCACAAATAAGTAACTTTTTGATCCTTTTTACCTTATAAAAGGTATGTTATTTTTACCTTGTGGAAAATGTATGAAATTATCCACCATAATTTCTTTGAATCAAACATTAAATTTTTAAACATTTAATCATTATAGGTAATGTTTTTTTAATTTTATTTTCAAATAAAATTATTTCAAATTTTTTTCTTAATGAAGAGGATATTTTCCTCTAGAATTTTTTATAAGATATTTTTACATTATTTATTTTTATAGACAAAAACTGTCATTTATCCTTGGAAAACATGGGATATTTTTCATTGATACCATCTATATTCTTCCAATGGATGGTTTATGATTTACTTGAATAAGTATAGTATTGTAATTCACTGCCTTCATTCCTTTTAGTCACCTTGAAATATTAACATGCATACGATCATTAGACATTAAATTTCCTGTAAATATTTATACTACTTATCATGGATATATTTATTTCCTAAACCATAAACCACTATTAAATATCATATTTACATTGATTAATATTTTATTATATGGTAAAAAATTGATAAATATGTCTTATTAACCAAATATAGATATTTTATAAGGCATATTGCTCGGGTTGTGGTTGCAAAAGGGGTACGACCTTGGAAATTTCATGACCTCTCAAGCAGGTTGGATGAGATTTGGGGCTTCAGTGAATGAAAGGTGACAGCCATGGGTAGTGGATTTTATCATGTGGTCTTTCTCTCTGATGAATGTAAAAGGCGCGCTTGGAGCTTGGTATCTGTTCCTCTGCATCCTGGATTCCTTCGGGTTCATGAGTGGGATTGAAACATTGATCCCAGCTTGGTTAAAAACACTTTTTCCTAGGTATGGATACACATTCATATGTTAAGATGGCTTTATTGGCACCCACAAATTCTGTGGGATATTTCTTTCTCTGTTGGTAACCCTATTAGACTTAATAAACAAACAGATAATCCTAACATTGGTCACTATGCTAGGATTTTAGTGGAGGTTAACATGTCAACTACCTTAGTGGAAGAGGTAGTCTTTACTACTAGGGATGATAGCATCAATCTTGAAATTGGATATAAGAGAAAGCCAAAATTCTGCCTCAATTTTCAAATCATTGGGCATTTAATTTCAGAATATAACAGGAATAATATATGGTCCTCTTCTAACTAAAGAGGGAATGTTACTGAGAGTTGTCGGAGGAGGGCAGATGATCAGGGTCAATCCAAACTTGACATTGTCACTAACAATGGATATGAAGTGATCGACAAGGTCGATGTTTAGAGATCCAATGCTGATGTTTCATCTTCTGATGAAGACATGAATTATAGTCTTGAGAACCCACCATAGGAGGTGGCCCTAGTAATGGTGGTGAATTTTGTACAGGAGGTGACTACAATGGATGATCCTCACACTGCCAATGAAATGAGTAAAAGTCTGGACCCTCATCATGAGGGTGATGTGCCTGCTGGTCAAGTGGTTATTGATCATGATTCTGTTGGAAAAGGAGCACAAGTAGGGAAGGGTTGTTCACCTGTGGATGAGGGCTCTAGTGCTCAGATTATAACTGACTCAGGGAGTCATGATTCCCCCGTGGGTGGAAGTCTGATGCCACAGCCCACTGTGTATTCGGAAGAAAATTTCTCACAAGTATCTTCTTCTAAAGTTACAAGAAGGAAGTTACCGACATCTTTTACAATGCCTATTGATTCAGGGAAAACGTTTACCTCTCTCTATGATTATGAAGTTGGATATGGAGATGACTCTAACGATACATTAGAGGGGAAAAAGTCAGATCTTGAGGAATTATTAGCTTCAAGCTATGTTAGACCCTACACTAGACAAGGGTCTTCTAATAAATGAGGATTATTTTTTGGAACTGCCAAGGTCTTGGGAACTCTCCCACGGTCAGAACCCTGAAGCATATTATTATGACCAACAAACCTATGTTAGTAGGTATTGCTGAGCCAAGAATGAATTTTGAAAGATGGATGGCTTTTAAGTGGAGTAATATAGGCTACTCACTTGTTTCGGCTAATCAGCATGTGAATGGGAATGAAAATTTATGGGTTCTAAAACAAAATAGTGTTAGGACTGATTCCTTCCAAAATGATCAGTAGTTATTAACTTTATCTTGTTGCTTTCAAGAGAATAGTTTTTGTGTTACCTTTGTGTATGCTTTCAATCATTATATTAGAAGGAGAACATTATGGGAATCCCTTATTACTATTTCTGGTAGCTTGTCTGCTAGATGGATTCTTATTAGAGATTTCAATACCATTCTGAGGCCAGAGGAAAACACTGGGAGCATCTTTTGTAGAGTTTCAACTAAATATTTCTCTTCCTACATTGATCACTGTAGGCTGCATGAAGTTCCAATTGCAGGTGTGGATTTTACTTGGAGCCGGTATACTCTGAATGGGAGGCTGGCAAGTAAGTTAGATAGATGTCTAATTAAGTTGGATGACAACAGTGACATGATGGAAGTCTCTGGGTTGACTCTTCCCAGGATTCATTCGGATCGTAATCCCATTCTAGTTGATATATGTTTCATTAGTCTAAGGTCTGCACCTTTACCCTTCAAGTTCAATAATGTTTGGCTGGTTGTGCCTGGATGTAGGGAAATAATCTCAAAGGCTTGGAAAACAGATGTCATAGGAAGCTCTTTGTTCATTCTGAATGCTAAGATGAAAACTGTGAAATCCAGACTCAAAGAGTGGAGTAAAAAGACCTTCTCCAGCATTGTTAATGATATTAAAGAAGCTGAATCACATCAGTTAAGTTGTCAAAAAGGGAACATGCAGTAGGACAACCCATCACAAGATGAGATGGAAGCTGTTTCCAAGCTTGATAGTCTCTTGACTATTAAGGAGAATCTTGACCGAAATCAGCTCAATGTTAAGTGGCTCAAGGATGGAGATAGAAATTCAAAATTCTTTCATTGTATGCACAAGGAGAAAAAGGATAGAAGAAATATCAGGGTTTAAAGATTGATGCTAATTTGTTGACATCCGAAAAAGACATTGTCAATGGTGTGACTTCTTATTTTGAGAATTTATACTCTGGCTCTGGTGTGAACAACCTTAATAACATTATTAGATGTGTTGAATCTAGTGTTGATGATAATCAGAATAGAAAACTTATTGAGACTCCTTCCCAAATGGAAATTCATCATGCTTTTTCTCTTTAAATATAGACATTGTTTCTGGCCCTGATGGCTTCACAAACAAATTCTTTATGTTCTACTGGGATATTATTCATATGGAAGTAATCAGTGCTATCAAGGAATTCTTCCATCACTCCTATATGCCATTTGGGATGAATTCCAACTTTATTGCATTAATCCCTAAAAAGGAAAATTCCTTGGATATTAAAGATTTTAGGCCTGTTTCCATTGCAAACACTATTCCAAAATTAATCAGCAAAATCATTGCTATCTGGTTAGGTGATGTTGCTAAAAGTCTTGTCTCTGATAATCGGTTTGGTTTTATACCTGGAAGACAGATTCAGAATTGCCTCTTCACTACTTCAGAATGCATCAACATCATGAAAAACAAAGTTCCACATGGTAACATGGCCTTGAAGATTGATATAGAAAAGGCCTTTCACACTAGAAGGTGGGACTTTATATTCTCAATTCTCAAAATGCATGGCTTCTCAGAGAAGTTCATTGGTTTGGTTCATGCCATTTTGAAAAGTGCTCAACTCTCCATTCTTATCAATGGCTCCCCCAGAGGTTTATTTCAATGCACAAGAGGGGTCAGGCAAGGGGATCCTTTATCTGGGATTCTGTTTTCCATGGCTGAGGGTTACCTGAGTATTTATCTTCATGATCTTGTCAATAATGGTATTTATCAACGAATGAGGGCAAGTAGGAATTTATTTTCCCCCTCACATTTACTCTACGCTGAAGATATACATCTTTTTTGTAAGGCTGACAGGAAGACAATTTTGTGCATCAAAAGTATCTTCTTACATTATGAAGAGGTTGCAGGCCAGGTGATCCGCTTGAATAAATCCTTTTTTGTCTTTGGGGAAGGTATTAGAATTTCGAAGAAAAATTGGGTTGCTCATAGGCTCGGTGTCAGAAGAGGCATGCTTCCCTTTAATTATCATGGGGTTCCCTTATTTTGGGGAAGGGTGAAATGTTCACATTTAGAGGACATTGCTCTAAAAATTACCAATCAGTTAGCAAGTTGGAAAGGGAAGACAATGTCTTAGGATGGTCGAGTTTTCCTTGTCAATTCTGTTATTACATCTATGTTTGTCTACTCTTTTTCTGTGTATAGATGGTCGGCACTGCTGCTAAAGTAATTGACTTAAAATATTCGGAATGTCATTTAGACTGGATCTATTCATCAGAGGAAGCTCGTTACTGTTGCATGGAAGGAGTGTATAAAGCCACTCAAAATAGGAGGGATGGGAATCAAGGATGCTAGAATCTTCAATAATGCGCTTCTTCAGATTTTCACTTGGAGGATTCTCTCTAAGCCTGGCTTCTCTCTTGATTTTTTGGTTGGTAGGTTTGTGGACAGACTAAAAAATAGTAGGCGTTTTTTCTGAAATCTTCTTTCTGGCCTTCAATTATGACTGCTTATTCATATATTATGTCTCATTCAATTTGGTTAGTCTCTTCTGATTATCATCTAAACTGTTGGAACACACCATGGCTGTCCTCTCCATTAAAAGATCATGTGAATATTCCCCCCTTACTGGGAAATATCTCCATTTCTGATCTGCAGGAAAACTTGATTGCTCATGAGATTATTCCTAGTAATCTGCACATGGAAATTTCTAATTATGTTTATGTTGATAGTTATATTTTGATCTGGAAACCTGCTCTTTGTGGTGCATTTTCTAGAAGGGAGTATTACAGTATGTAGTGTGGAATTCTCTCTATAATTCCTTCTTGGATGGAAGGTTTTCATCAACCATACATCTCTCCCAATGATTTTATGTTGATATGGCGGATTTGGAAAAACCGATTGCCAATTCAATGTGTGTTGCAGCCTTCTGAACTCAACCTGGCCTCAGTATGTCACTTCTGTTTCAGCAGCGATGAGTCCCTTTCACATCTGTTCCTTCACTGCAATTTTCCTGTGTGCTTATGGAATTATGTGGAATCAATATTTCATTGTTGTCTTGATTGTTGTTCTCTTGATTCAGTGTTAAGTTCTCCCTTGAAGATTGATTTCAGTGACCAACTGAAATCCTTTTTACTGCTACTATTACATCGGTTTTTTCCTACATATGGAATGCTCGAAATTCTGTTATATTTAACAATGAAAATCCCTAATTCCAGGATGGTGTTATGTATATTCAACAATGTATTGCAGCTACTTCCAGGATCCAAACTGGGTCTATGCATAATGATATTTCTGACTTTGTCATTTTGAGATCCCTTGGTGTCAGTGGCAGGGAACGGAAGCCCAGAATGGTTGAATTTATTATGTGGATTCCACCAATTTTAGAGTGGCTGAAAGTGAATGTTGATGTGGCTGCCGCCAGTTCACTGGGTCCTGTGGGGTGTGGTGGAGTTTTTAGAACTCATCGGGGCTTTGTGAAAGGATGTTTTTTCTATTATATTGGCTATGATCATGCTATTAAATCTGAACTATGGTCGATGATCAAAGCTATCAGGTATGCAGTTCGTTGTGGTTGTCATAGAGTATGGATGGAGTCAGATTTGTCTCTTGCAGTGCAGATTTTGAAAGATAGGTCTCGAAATGTTCCCTGGAGGATGATGCCCACATGGATCTCCTGTTTAGGCTTGCTGACAGCCTACACATTGATGTCTCCCATGCATATCGTGAAGCCAACCAGGTTGCTGATGCTCTATCTAAAAGGGCGATTATAAAGGTCATTTCCAGCTGGTCATTTGTCCTGTCTTTCTATTGTGATGATTTGATTAGCAATGATAGGAATGGGGTTCTATTTTCAAGGTTGTGTAAACCCTCTTGTTTTCGAGTTGTTTTGTACTATTTACCTTTTTTTATTTTATAATTTTAATGGGAGCAGGTTTCTGCCTATCTCCTGAACCTTTTGGCCATAATATGTGTTCACATATTTTTCTTTACATTGTGACTATTCTAATTGATTCAATATTTATTCTTCTGTATATAACCTTAGTAATCATTTTAGATCACTAATATTAAATTTACTTTCCCTAGGATTCCCTGAAGTGTGAAAATTTAGATATTCAAGGATATATTAGATGGAATAATGTTATTGTTAAAAAAATTATGTTGTATGTTTTTATTGATTTCTATAAAAGAATTATGTTTTTATCAACTTTTCAAGGAATATTATACAATTCGACCATTTGGGATGCAATTTACATATATATTATACTAATATAATGGTTGTCGACACTTTCTAAAGGCTTCCTATGTTTGGGGTGCTACAAAAAAAAGATGGCTTCTTAAAAGATACTCTATAGAAAGATATTTAATATGATTCTATAATTTCATTACAACACATTTTGGGAAGTGTAGTCCTTGATACCCGATTTTATTTCTTTTGAAGAGATATGGTTGTTTTAGTAGTGTAAGTTGGAAAACATTAGGATGAGATCATTTGAGAATAACAAGATTTATAAATGGAGAATAAAATATTTTTTATGGATCAAGAATTCAGAATAGATACTTAAATGATGTTCAAACTGTTATAATGTTTAATTCTAGGCTCATGTTACTTCTAGGTAAATATTCATTTAAGTGGTTAATAACCATAACCATTATAGATGGGATTATAAATGGTGATTCTTGGTAGTTTATATAGTAGAATCATACATTTCTGGTCATTAGATATAGAATAATAAAATACAATTAACTGATGGTGAATAGATTAGATTCAATATCCTCACATCGATGCTAAGATTGCAATTAGTCTAAGTATGGACAAAAAACCTAGTGTCTTATGGGGGCTGACATATGGATATATTCATATTTTTATTTAATATCTTTAGTTTAATAAATTCATTCCCTACCCATATACTATCCTTTCCCTTGAGAACAACTAAAATATTTATATAGGTCTATCTACCGAGTGATGAATTTTAAAATCTACCCCACTATTACAATGACTGCAAGAAGGGGTTACATCATGAAGATTGTTGGAAAAAACTTTACAAAGATCAAAATTTTCATTTCATTCACTCTATTATTTTATCCTTTTTCAATTATATTTTTGTTTTTTTACATTTTTAGGATCCAGAAAAAAAAATTGTGATCCTAATAAAGGATTAAAAGAAATTAAATCCTCAAAACAAAATGAAAAAAATACTCCACATATATTTGGGTTTTTAATAATTATTTTATACATTGCTTCATAATATTTTGTAATATATGTGGGTGAATTTAAAACAATTAATTGAAATATTTAATCCTTTTTCAAGGATGAGTATTTATAAATTTATTATATGGAGTTGAAAATTAATTTTAGTAGATTTTAAAATATTTATAGGACCCTTTAAATGGAAATTTTTTAACACATATTGTTGTAAATAATTGTAACCACGCTATATTTTTTTCGATGTTATAAATTATTCTATTTTTTATTCAAACAAGAAAATAAAAAATATTTTTAAATTTCTTTTCTTTATTTGTTTAATATAGAAAATTTGATATTATATCTTCATGTACCCCCTGTAATAATCAATGGATTACTAAATTTTAAATATGTACTGAATGAAAATTTTCTCTTAAAGAAAGATTTTTCATTGTGGACATTATTGAGTGTCAAGTGTGAGGAATAAGGTATTTAGTGTTATCATTTGTACATCATGAAATACACATTTAAATCCCATTAGTTTTTATAAAAAAAAAATAAAAAAACTAAAAATATAAAATACATTTAAGATTATGTGGTAAAAGAGCCATGATTTTTCGTTAACCATTACCTTGGATAGGTAGAAATTACTATATTGTAAATTTGGTTTACATTAACTCTTTGATTTATAGATGTGTATAATTTTTGATTTTTGACACCCCCATTTTATAGATTATCTATTTAGGGTCTACGAAATAGATTGTGATATGATAGATCTTTGGGTAGTTGGAAGTCAAAATTGAGGCAATTGACTCTTAGAACATGACCCTGGGGGATAGCAATTTGGGAAGCATACACCTCATGAATCCAACACATATTATGATAATATAAAATGATTGAAACTATAGTAAAATGGGAAATTATGATCCCATGGTAAAACATTGAGGAATTAATCATTGGGTGTGTTGTGTAAAAAAATAAAATACATATTAAATATCTTCTTTTAATAGTTTTAGGCAAAAATATATAGCTGTAGAATAAATTTAAAATCAAAAAGTTCCCATCTTTTAAAAATGAATTCAAAAAGGTAATTTTAATGATAAAAATTCATGAATAAGGTTATAATTTACATACAAGAAAATAGTATGATCTTTATTAATGAAGTGATCAATAAATCCATGATTTTTAGAAACTAAGGAAAAGTAATAATCGAAGGTTTCTATTATTAAGATTGTAATTAAACATTAATTGTTAGGGCCCATATTTACATGGATAAACCATTTTTATGTTCTTGGGGGTTTGAAGACCTCCAAAGAGGCTCTAAATAATTTTAGATGAGTTTGGTAGTTGATAATTGGGATTAGGGAATATTAACAACATGAATATGGGTATTACGCAATGTAGAAGAATTTCATGACCTGAAAGTGGGATTCACATTGTTTTATATTTTGAGATTTGAAATATAAAATAAAATTTAAAGGAGCTTGTTTTTTTGATGGAAACCGACCATGAGGCATTAAATGTTGTGAAAGGGGATTTCACATCATGTAATCCCCTAATGATGTAATTTTTAAACATTTACCAGCTACTCAAGTTGTGTAACCGTGCAGTTAGAGCATCACTCTATCTCATCCCACGTTATCTATACGTCCCCTCTTCTAAATTTTAGAGATCCCTTCAATGATAATCAATAAGGGGCTTCCATCATCGATCTATAGTGACTTGAGTTGATCCAAGGTGTGTTTTACTTTGTTTTCGAGCAATTTCTCCCAGTTTTATTTTTTTTCATCCTATACCTACTAGCATAGATATAATAGTTACTATGTATGGTTATAATGGGGGTTCTATTGGTTGTTTTTGGTTTTATTGTACCACGGTGTCCGCATATGGAAGTAGTTCATTTGGGAGGATTGATCGTAGATACCTTATATGGTTTACTCATGCATGAATTATATCAAAGAATTATTTGAGGTAGAAGAATCAGTTCTTCTCTGTTTACTTAGGTGAAACTATATAGTTAACATGATTTTTCCACTCATATTACAATGAAATTAATCCAATTAAATATTCTGACCATATTAATTAATTAGTATCGATCACATTGTGATGTTGCTACTTTTTACTATGGTAAATATTTTACTATATATTTTCTATAAATTTTGTTATCTATACCTTTGTTGGACCAATATGTTTTCTTTATTAATTCCTTTATAATTCATGAGTTTCCCATTTTTATTTAAAGACCAAGTGTCCTGTTATTTGGGGTCGGGAGTAATATTTTTGTGTGGAGGTTGGATGCCTGGCATTAGGGCCAGGAGACCATTTACTATGTTTTTCTCCTACTACTTATGACGTGATGCAAGCCTAGGATTGATAATCCTGGATGGATTTTCTGGCATGTTGGGTAGGGATACTAGGATATGATGTGAGCTTTGGATGAATGATCCTAGAGGTATGTTGTGGTATGGGGGTGAAGAGGCTCAGTTATTGTGGAAGAATTTGATGCCTCGAGTGGAGAGATGCATAAATTTATGTATGTGTATGTTGGGGAGGACATCAGAGATGATAAGATGGGTTGAAGATAAGATTAACTATTGATATGAAAGAGGTATTCTTATTGTATTGTGTTTATTGGACAACTACTATTTAATTTTTTATCTAATTTACATTCCCCACTACTGGAGTTTGATGGTTTGGGCTAGTATTCTTCTAATTGAGGTGATGAAGCGTGGGTTATTCGATGTTATTTTTTTTGTTTAGATTCTCATGGTTGTATGAATTCACTCACCTTCGGTGAGTAGGAAATATTCGATCTCTAGTTCACTTACTCATTGTGTCGATCCCCTTGTGCTTGGGCGAGGTAACTCATTTTCTTTCTTGAAGAAAATGGATGTGCTTGGTCATATGCCTTGTTTGGGATATTGGGATGTTTTCTTAGAATACCAAGTAATATGGAATGTAATGATGTTAATAAAATGTAAATGATGAACTTTTGAATGGTTAATTAATTGTTAGTGAATTAATTAATCTAAATTAAAATTGATAAAAAGGGATACTGTCTTTTAATGTATATCTTTAAATGGATGTGCCCTTATATGATATTTGATATTATAAGTGGATGTCGAGAGTCTAAGAGATGTTAGGTATAGTTGATTCTGAGACTATGTTATGCCTATATTATGGTTGTGGGAAATATTATAACTTATAATTTATATTTTTATATACGCTAATCCACCCTGTTGGTTTGTGAAATTTATAACCTAGGGATTCTGAGCCCTATGGGGGTGGGGGGTGTTTTCCCCAACATCATAATAAGAGGCTGGATGGATGGATACCCCTTTCAACCAACTGTCTTCTCATGGTAGTTATTTGTGCTAGTAGGTAGGACAGTTAGTTTTCCGCATATATGTATGTAGGGGGTATAATAGTTTTTTGTTATTTCATACACATATATATTATGGATATAGTTTTCTAATGTCTATTATAGGTATATTTTTGTAAATGATGTGATGGATTGAGTATCCTTACTCGGTGTGTCGGTTGTGATGGCTTGAGGTATGATACCCGATGTATGATGAAAATTTTTCATACTATGTTGGATCCAGGAAACTACCTAATTACCTTGGTTACATGGATGTGGTGGTGTGATAAATGAGGCATATGTTGACACCTGAGTTGCGTGTTGTGGTGCTTTTCCTAGGTGTCCACATGTTAGCCTTTTTAGAGATAAATTCTCAGGATGTGAGACGTTTGGGAAAATAGGAAAAGTAGTTGGAAAGAGGTAATGGGGTACCCTTGATATTATTTATTATTTAAGATTCTTCTGTATGTGATACTTGGTGAGAGTAGCCATGCTGAGGCTGGGAACTTAGTATACCTGTTTAGGTGAAGAGTTCATTTCACTTGTTTTTCACTGCACATTAACACGATTTAATTACCTTTTTCTTGAGAGGCGCAGGGAATGATCATATTGAGTGTAATGTTATAATGACCCTATATATATAAACTAAATTTTTCAGGTCACTAAAATTTGGTTAGAGATCAGGCTGAAAACTACTAGATTAGGGTTTAGCAGGAGCTGTTTGGGCTTCTTAGTCACAATCATCTTTACATTATTTCTGTACTTATAGATTCCATTCAGTTATAGTAGTTATTGAATGAAATTACATTTTTTACTTTGGTTTTCATTTATATTATAACATGAGAAAGATTTATTTGGTTTCAGTCTTATCTCTCTCTTCAGCATGTGTTTCTCTTAGAGGGTAATGCCTCCCATTTTCATGTTTATTATACCCTCTGTTCTAGTCACCAACCTGAGGCCTAATGGAGATGGGAATTAGAGGGTCACTATCTCTCTTCTCAAACTGAGGGCCCAGGAGGGGTACACATTGTGGGGTGTGGGTAATGACAGAGTTGTATCAGAGGTCCGGTTGAGGGATATGATGTTTTATGGAGTTGGGAACAGGTGAGGTTACATGGGTTGATAGGGAAACAATATCAGCTAATTTTATCAAGAACTATTAACATGGTAGACTGGCTATGAAACATGTATTTAGGCCCCTATTGATTTGATTCATGGACCTTTAATCTTACAAGGACTACTAAACAATGTGACACTGATGGAATGGTAAAGACCTAAGAAAGGATCATGCATCATTAATCTTTGAACCAAATTTTAAATTGGTTAAAATTTGGATAATTTAACCTAAAGTGAATAAATAAAAATAATTAATTAATGTTTATCTATTTTATATTCTAATTTAGGAGCTATAATTGTTTTTTATTTTGATTTTATGGCTCTAGATCGACGTCCCCATTTGGTTCGAATAGAAGATATTAAAAACATTGCACCATTTTATCACTACAGTGTAGAGGTTGATGAAGAAGACACATGGAGGAAGACACTCTAAGAGTTTAGCATTGAAATCTACAGATGTATGAGGGATCCATTTCAGATGTAGTCATAGTATACTGGTTGGAGGTGGTGGAGATAACATTGAGTTCAATATGTTATCTAATGAAGCACTGGGTATCATTGTCAGCGACGTTGCTATATAGGACAGTGAGGCTGTGGTGGTTCTTATTCTTTGTAGATCTTGACGAGTCTGTATTCTAATGGATGGTGTTTTGATAGCAGTTCATAGAAGAGTTTATTTCTTCTAATGAAAAGGTGACCAGTCACAAGGAAATGATTACGCATTGGTAGGGGATCTCTATTGTGCAAGAGTTTGGGATCCGTCTCCTGAAACTTTTGTGATATGCTTAAAACCTATATCTTAATGAGGTGCCAAGTGCACTGCATTTTGAGGTGTCTTTGCATCCAGAGATCCAGCGACATGCCACCCCATTTATGGAAAATGTATACCTTGAGGTGATAGAGAGAGAAGAGGTCATCAAGAAGACATTTTCTATAACTGGTCATCATGACTGGGGAGTCACTAGAACTCCTCACAATTTATAGTTTGATTTGGAGTTCCTATTTGTTAGGAAAAAAGATATTCCGACCAGTTTATTGTAAGTTCCAACGCCAAGTGTTTCATTTATCCAAGGGAATTATATATCAGGCCTATTTTAAGGGACCATACACATGAATTTATTATGGAGGATGAGGTTATCAGTTGAAAGAGTGCCCAATATTTTTGAACATTCAACGGTCGTCAGTTGTTCAAATTCAGGGTCCTCTATTGCTGCAGTTCCAATCGAGGCAACAACAGTTCAAGTTGAGGTAGCAGATTGATCTATTTTTGGACTAGAAAAGAGTATTTGGGCAGGTTTAGAACATCCATAGAATTCTCCCCTTTTTCATAGAGTAGATAACGACCATGGAGGTGGTCTTTATAATGGTCAAAATGGTCATCGATTAGGTTGTTGTATGCTACATGATTTAGCATTTATAGTACCAGGTGAGCCAGATGACATTTAAGGCACCCTTTTCTTGTTATCTAATTGGGTTCATGCTTTGTTTGATCTAGTAGTGACACACTAATTCATTTTATCTACCCTTTTCCATATATATGGACATGATGTAGAAACAATTCCAGTTCCCTTAGCATTAAATATTCCAGTTGGCTGTTGTGCGGACTAGTTTTACTGATGTAGAAACTGTGATCTAGTACCGGGGAACAACTACTCTTAAAGTGATTTCCAATTTTTATAGATACAACCATATGAAATCATCCTTAGAATGGATTGGCATTATTCAATGCACACTATAATAGAATTCTTCAAGAGGAAGGTTGTGTTCTATGATACTGGTGGAGAGCTAATAATGTTTTTTATTATAGATACCATCATATGGGTCATAGTAGTGTTACATAATTTCATATTTGATAATAAAACCGATACTTAGTTCATCAGAGGTTCATCAGTCGATGTTTCCCAAGGCCATATAGGAGTCCCATGATGTCTTTCTAGATGAGTCTGTAGCATTATCACCATGATGAGGGACATTGTTCAGGCTTAAGCTATATCCTGACATGTCTCTTATCTCAATGTCTCAGTAGAGGATGGTGCATTTTGAGTTGGGAGATATCTGTATAAATCATGATGTTCAATTCCAATGTGATTTTGATCATCCAAGTGTGTCACCATGGGGTGCACAAGTTTTTTTTCATAAATAATGATGATAATAGTTTTTGGTTGTGTATCGATTATCATTTCTTAAACCATGTGACAATGATGATTCCTTATTATCTTTTGTGGATTGATGACTAATTCCACCAATTGAAGGGTGAAAGTTGTTGCACAAAGATTAATTTGTGGTTAGGATATCATCATATGTGTGTCAATGATGAGATATCCTGAATACTACATTCCAATATCATTATAGGAAGTAAAAAATCATTTTAATGTTGTTAGGTGTAATGAATTCTCAAACAATGTTTATGGGGTTAATGAACATGGTGTTTTGTGAGTTCCTGAACAAATTTAGGGTGGTTTTCTCCTATGACATACTTGTGTAATACACATCCTAGGAGGATCATTCAGAGAATCTGTATGCCATTATGGGAGTTCATTTCCATCAAACGTTGTTTAAGAAGTGGATAAAGTGTGAGTTTTGGGCTCGAGAAGTCTATTTTTTGGGGCATGGTATATCCTAGCAGGGAGTAGTTGTGGATATTTCAAATATAGAAGTAGTTTTTTTCTTCAGAATCCCCCATGAAAATGGATATGGTGTGACATATCCTTATTCTTGAATGCAGTTATAGAAGGTTCATGGTCAATTTTTTTATGTTGATAGACCTATGATAGTATTGACCAAAAAGGATCAGGGGTTCCTATGAATTATTCAATTTCATATAACTATTGAGAATCTTAATGAGAATTTTTTCAGTGCTCTTATTTTTATTTTCTGGCAGAATGAGTTCAGTTTGATGTTATCTATGCTACATGTCTTGGGTTAGGATGTGATATTAGGCAGTATAGATCAGTGATTTATTATTGGTAACAAAAGTTAAGTCCCCATGAGAATAACTATACCACAATTGACCTTGAGTTGGCTATATTATTTTTTCCCATAACGCTATAAAAACATTACCTCATAGGTGAGTGTTTTTGTGGTCTTCACTGATCATAAGATCCTGAGTAATGTTTTCTCTGAACACGACAAGAACGCGTCTCAGTGTTGGTGGTGGATGGAGTTCTTATAAGATTATCAAATAAAAATTCTATATACACCTATAAATAAGAATGTTGTAGCATACGCATTGAGCACAAATTTGTGAAGTTATGTAGTGGTTAAATATGGCGATTCCAAGAGAGTGATGGAAGATCTTTCAACATTTCATTTAGATATGGGATAAGTCATGGTAAGAGGTTGTCTTTTTCAAGTGATGGTGTATTCATATCTTTCACAATGGGTGGAATAATTATAGTTGATTAAACTTGAGGTTGGGGTTTAGAGAGACTATGTTGTTTGTGGAGAGTCCCCTAATGGTTGGTCTTAAGATGTACTACACTGAGTGTTGTTTCAAGGAGTATTTCCATCCCTTTGGTGATTTATGATAAAGTTCTCAGATCATTCCACAATTCCCCTTTTTTGGTATATTCGGAAATTAAAAATATGTTTTGATACATGAGAAGTCAGTATTCATGGCCTGGTTTGAAGCATGTAGTTACAAAGTGTGTGTCTCGATGTTTGGTCTACCAAATGCTGAAGGCCGATCACAGTGTTCTAGGAGGTTTTCTCCAGATGTTCGATGTACCTCAATATATGTGGGAGGACATATCTAGGAAAATTGTTACCAGTTTACCATGATCTCAGGGAGGCTATGACCCTATATTGGTGATAGTGGACCATTTGAAAAAATCGTACCACTTTATTGTGATCAAGGAGTCAAGCTCAGTAGTGTTTTTTTTTCAAGGTAGTATTAGGAGATGGTGATGAGACTCCACAGAGTCCCGAGAATGATCATTTTCATTCCAGATCCTCATTTTACCTTCAGGGTGTGGAGAGGTCTCCAGTATACATATGGTTCTTAGTAATGCCTTAACACTTCATTTCATCCCTAGATGGACTGTCAAATCCAACAAACCATCTAGACTATTCAAGACATGTTGCGCTTTAGTGTCCTATATTTTTTAGATTCATGGATGATGCACATTTCATTGATAGAGTACCATTACCATAATTTTTTTCACTCCACCATCATTAAGGCTCAATTTGAAGCCTTGTATGGCTGACCATACTATTCTCCATTGTTATGGAATGGTGTTGGAGAGTCAAAAATTATTTGGATAAAACTGGTACAGAACAAGAAGAAGATGGTTCAAGTGATTCAAAAATGGATGAAGGTAGTGTATGATCATCAAAAATCCTATCCCAATCCTAGGAGGATACCTAAAGAGTTTGATGTTGGGGATAATGTGTTCCTTATGGTGTCTCCCCATCATGCGATGTGAAGGTTTGGTAATGGGAGTAATCATTCTCCCCAGTTTTTTGGGCTTTTGGATATGTTAGCTCATATTGGATCAACGCCATATCAGATAAAGATTACCCTACCAATGATCTGAATACATGATTATTTTCATGTGTCACGGCTCTATTTTTATCTTCATGTTTAGTCTCACGTCATTAATTGGGTCATGATTTATGTTGAAAATGATGCAGCCTTGGAGGTGCGGCCTGTATAGATCCTAGACTGCCATGAGAAGGTGTTGTGCGGTCGTTCTATCCCCTTGGTTCATGTCATTTAGTGGCACAGTGGAATGGAGGAGAGTACTTTGAAACATGAGTCATAAATACCCAATCAGTACCCTGATCTATTTAATGTTTAGATATTGTATTGCAATGTTATTCATATTGTATTTGTTGACCTTTTCTGGTTGTGAGATGGCTTTCTCTTGCGTCTTATTGTGGCTTTCTATGTTTTGAGAGGTCTCTCATGGGGTAGCAGTTTGAATTCCCCTTTTATTCTTATTTACTTTATAGGTTAGTTTTAAATTCTGTAGGACAGGAATTATTTTATACTTGTAAGATTTAAGGGCTTGGATTTGTTTGGATTTACCGTTTTTGTTTTCCTGATACTTGTGAAGTTTGGAGGAAGCTAGGAGGATGCATGGAGGAGATCGGGTACTGAGAACCAGGAGTAAGGAACTTTCACTATGTGAAAGTGGATTTCACACCATGTTAAAGAATTTAATGGCATAAAAGTTGTATTAATACCTTTTATTATTTTGTGGTTTAAATGTAAAATAAAATCTAAAATAGATTTTTTTTCATTGGAAACCGACCTAAAAATATTACATGAAGTGAAAGGGGATTACACATAATGTAATTATATAATTGTGTAATGTTTTAATCACTTTCCAGCTACTTGGCTTTTCAAAACCAATGACTCCATCTTCCTCCTCTATTTTCCCAAGAAAACCAAAAGTCCAAGGTGTATTTTTCCATCATTTTCTTGTGGTTGACCTGAGTTGGTCCACGATGTGTTTTTCCTTCATTTTCTTGTAGTTTCCACCGTTTTTACCTCTTTTACTATCATATATTATGTCCTTTATATAAAATTTTATTACCCATGGGTATAATGGGGTTTCTTGTTGGTTTTTATTTGTGTGGTTGTGCTATGGAGTCCTCAGATGGATTCAGTTAATATGGGAGGAGTGATCAAAGATATGTTGCATGGTTCATTCTCTTTTAAAGAACATCAACAATCTTTTTGAGGAATATGATTAATTTATTTTCTATTTATTTAAATGTAATTATTGATTTATCATGATATATGCACTTGTATTAAAATGAAATTGATCTAATTAAATATCTGAACTAGATTATTATATCTTCATTGACCATATAGTTATGTTGTTGCTTTGTACTATGATAACGATTTGAATATTGCTTTTTGAGATTGTGTTATATTTATTTATTTCTTAGACTAGAATATTTTTGTTAATTTAAATTGTTAAGGAATGTAAAATGTGAATTTATTGATAATTAATTATAAAAATGTTTAAAGAGGCATGTTTAATGAATCTGTTTGTTGTTATAATTTTATGCTAATCAAATTGATGTAGATATAAATGTTTAAATTAATTGGTTATTGAAAGAGAATCCTGATGATTCATGTTGATAATGGAATTGAAGGCATGTTAGTTTAATTGTATAATTAATTTTTGATATCTCAAGATAACTTGTTTTTTAGTTTTCTCAAAGTTGGAACCTGTGATTAATGAATCAGTTAATTTAAGATGGAATAAATAATTGATTATATGATAAAAAATATTGACTTTATGGGGTATTATTTCCCTCTTGTTTGTAATGGCCAAGTTCCATGTTCTTTAGTGCCTGAGATCTAGTTATTTGTGAAGGCCAGATGCCTTGCTTTAGGTCTAATATCTTAGTTGGAATGTTTTTTTCCTTTTACATGTGATGTGACATGAGTCTATATTGGCTGTGCCTGGAAGGCTATTTTTCTATGTGGTGATAAGAGGCCCATATGTGATGTGAGTCTGGGATGAATTAGCTTGCATGGATATAGTGGTATGAGGGGTGAGGAGGACTAGTTTTTCTAAAAGAAGTTGATTCCTGGAGTGGAATGATGCATTAGTATATGCATGTGGATGTTAGGGAGGAAATTTGAGATGATGGAAGTGGTTGATATGGGCTTACTTATTGATATGAATGATGGATGTCTATTGTATTTAGTTTCTTGTCCGACGACCATAGTATTATTTATCTGGTTTCCTTTACCCATTACTTGAGGCAGATGGTTCTGATTACTCTCCATTCAAGAGAGGCAATGAAATTTGTGCTATGAAATTCCATTTCAGTGTTTATCATATTTCTATTAGACTAGTTAAATATTCTTTTACCATAGGTGAATATTCAATGTGTATTTCAACCACTCACAGTGTTGATTCCCTTATTCCTGGATGCGGTGACTCATTTTCTTTCTTAAGGTCTATAGATGTTCTTGTTCTTATGCCTTATTTGGGAGCATGGGCTGTTTTCCTAGAATAACTCATAATATGAAAAGTAATGATATTAATAAATGAATAAATGTTTAACCAATTATTTTGGAGCTGAATGGGATGAAATACTGAGGTTATAATTGTGAGAATTTGTGAAGTTAGATTTCTTAAGACTAGAGGAAATGTATATTTACAGGAATGGTAATTAAATGTAATGTGGAAATTTTTAGTAGTTAATTGATGTTTAGAGAATTAATTAAAATAAAGTAAAATTGATAAAAATGGATAATGTAAATTAATATAAAATTTTAAATAGTTTTGTACTTATAGAATATCTGATCATAAAAGTGGTAATAGAGAATCTGAGAGATGTTAGACGTAATTGATTTTGAGGCTAGGTTATTCCCATAGTTCTGTGGTAATATATGTTACATCCTATAAATTTTGTGTTTTTATATGCTACTCCACTCTATCAGTTAGGTAAACTTACACCCATAGGATTCTCATCCTTCAAGGTGTTTTCCCCAATATCCTAGTGTGGTGATGGATGTATGAATACCCCCTTTGGACTCACTCTCATCTCGTGGTAGTTACTTGTGCTAGTATGAATGACTGTTAGTTTCCCCCATATATGTTTGTAAAGGGATTTAAGGGTCGTTGGTTATTTCACACACACACATATTTACATTATGGATATAGTTTCCTTAGGGATATTAAAGGTATAATGTGTATAGGTTATGATGGAGTTTGGATCCTTACATAGTGTATGGTTTGTGAAGGCTTGAGGTATAATACCAGATGTATGATAAAAGTTGTGCAGGTTTTGGTCTCTCATTGAAACTATCTAGTTATTTTGGTTACATGGAAATGGTTGTGTGATGAACACTTTTCATTTTGATTCACAAGATGCATGTTGTGGTTCTTTTCCTAGGTGCTCGTAGGCTAGTATTTTTGGAGTGAGAAGCTCAGAACATGCAATGTTGGGGTGATTTGGAAACCATTGGGAAAGTTAAAGTGGGGAAACCTTAATATTCTTTATTATATAATATTATCCTTTATATGATACTTGGTGAGAGTATCCATGGTGTGGCTGAGAACATTGTATACCCATTAAGGTGATGAGTTAGTTTCACTTTTTATTCATTTTTCATTAGCATACTTCATTTATCTTTTGAAAGAGAGGCTCTAGGGAGGATCCTACTGAGTATATTATTATACTCACCCTACATATATAAAATATTTTTTAGGTTAGCTTGTGGAGGTTGTAGATCACACTAGTTACTACTAGCTTGGGGTTTAGCATGAGTTGTTTGGGCTTTGGGGTGGATGTCGTCTTTACATTCTTTTGTTACTTTAATTTTCCTTTTAGTTGTAGAAATTATTGCATGAACTTACATTTGTGTAATTAGGGGTTCTTTTATATTGTAGGATGAGAATGATTTGGTTGGTTCTTGTATTATATTCCTCTTTGTGAAGTGTTTCTTTTACAGGGTAATGCCTAACAATTTCATTTTTATTATACCCTCATAGCTAGTTTTCAACCCAAGGCCTACTGGAGGGGGACTTGGGGGTATTATCTCTCTTTTCCCATTTATAGCTGAGGAGGGGTACACATTGTGGGGAGGGGTTTGTGACATTAAAATTACTTTAGTGTACTCCAATATCAGGAAACTGGAATGAAATTAGAATAGAATAGTGGATGATTTCTTATAGGAGACTTGATACATTTCAATTATTTATGATACTTCTCATTAATCATTTCTTACATTTATTTTATCTAGACTAAATATTTTATAAAAAATAATTGATATGTTTAGGCCATATCAATATAATGTCCCTTGTGAATGTATTATTTATCATATTTCATTTTTAGAAAATCTAGGAACCAATTACTTCTATTTCAATGAAAAAGCATTGATTGTTTAAGGGAAAAATTATCAACTATAGGTAATTTTGATGTGTTTTATGTTTTAAAAAAATTTCCACACATTTTTATAAAATTTTATATATTTTTGTCTATGAAAATTATGTTATAATAGAAAATCAACAAAAGTGGAATTTTTTATTGAATTTATTATTCATATAGATCCTTGACAAAATTTCATTCGTTTTAATGTAATTTAAACTAATTTTCTTGTATTAGAATTCATTTTATTTCAATTTTTTTTATTAAAATATAATTTTAAATTATATATTTATTTTTTTAGGTTTTTATAGATAAGTTTTTCATCATTTATATTACTTTTAAGAATAATTTTTTTTATTTTTTCAATATGAATATTTTTAATGCATAAAAAAATTAATTATTTTATAATTTTTTTTAATTAAAATAATTTGTATAATTTTCATTGATGGATATGCAGTGGTTTTGTGTTTGAATTTGAATATGAAATTATTTATACTAAGTTATATATATTTTTAGGGTCTAAAACAAAATATTCATCTATTGGTTATATCTTCCACGGATGGTTGGGAATATTCACATATTAAATAATGATAATGGTTTGGAGCGACTGTAAGGAAAAAGTTTTATCTTTAATTCAAGGTAGGGAAATAAGGGATTGTCCCCATTTAGTAATAAATTTTTCCAATAGATCGTCCATATATCCGTGGTAATTTCATAAAAAATCTCCAATCGAATAAAAAGATCATAATTATCAGTACCCTTGAAAATATAACGTTGATTAGAATGACTACATTCCAAATATAAACCAATATCATATATTTCTACGTTACTAAATATTGGAGATTAAAATATTGTATGACAGTAAAAAACTAATTTAACCATGCATGAACCCTCTATATTAATTGTAAATGAGACAAGAATTCACTAGATAAAATAAATTTTGAACCTAATTGTGATGATAAATGTTAACGAATATATTAATCACCTTAAATTAATAATAAAACATAGATAACTCTATATGATCTGGTTGAAGGCTGAGGGAAATTCCACACCATGATTGTTGATAACATTTTATGTAAATATGTGATTTTAGAATCAGGGCATGGGATATTTCATCAATAAATATTTATGACTCATAATTATAATATTTATGATCATATTGGTTGAAAAAAAATAATAACAATAAGATATAACAATGAAATATGACCTATGTCAGATGAATATGGGATAAACTTTACTTGTATGGTTCAAATGATATGGTCTAAAACATTCTGGATATGGTATTTGTGAATATAATTGATGAAATCTTGTTGTTTAACCATCCATGTGTAAGAATAAAGTCGATTAATTTATATATAAATAACCAAGGATGAGACACCATCACCATGGATGTTGATTACCAAATATCAACCTAGTAAAGAAACCCCAAAAATGATGAGAATGACCCCAGGAATGAAGAATGAACTAACAATAAATAATTGATGGGAGTAGAGAATGAAAAAGTAAAGAATAAAAATAAACTAGATTGATGGAATCTGAGTTACTTCTTAAAAAAATCAAGTTACCATGGTGTCTATAATGTTTTTTCTAGTCGGTTTTGATGAAGATGGACCCAATCCTCTGAGACAAGAGGTCGTCCAAGATTAAGTGTCTTTCAAAATTCCATTGAAGAAATTTCCTCATTCACAAAACAATGAAATTTAATAATAAGAAACATGTTGACCTAAGATTCATTGATGGCTGACAGATACATGTATAATCTTAAAATAAGATCGAGTTATACTAATTTTTAAGGGCCCATCCTTAAAAATAATATATTCAAGTGAAATTAAACTAGAACTAATTTTATTAATTTCTAAAAGATCTGTTAATTTTTTTAATAATTCAATTCATAGATATTATAAAACATTCATATATCTAAAATGTTTCCACTTCTAATCAGTATCCTATAGAAAAAATTTAAAATGATTTTTTTTTAATTAATGGAAAATCATCATGAATTTAGGCATGATTTCTTCTTTTCCCTTACTCATATATAAACCTTGTGAATAAAATATTAAAATTTTGGATGATCTCAAAAACATCCATAATGGAAATAAAATTAATGAATGATCCTCTTAGTCAATGTAAATATATAAAAAACAATTCATTTTTAAAAAATAACATTTGGGTTTGAAAAAAAAATTCTTATTCGAAAAATCTATTTCTCTATCCTTATATTTTTATAAAAATTTTGAAAAAAACCATAAATGAAAAAATATAACAAAAATGTTTTTTTAAATAATTAAATAATCATAATAATTTTTTTTAAATAGTAATAATTTTCATTTTAAAAAATAGCATTAAATTTCTATTAATCATTCAATCATTACCATACTTAAGAAATCATACGTTTCCAGTAAAAACCAATAGAAAAACTAGATAAATATTTTAAGTGACATGGGGAATAATTTTATTATAACTCTTACAAATTTTATAACCTTCATGGTTTCAAATAGAATAACTATCACTATTACACATAAAATACCCATCATGATTACAATTGGAATAACCATCATAATATATTCCCATTAATCTCTTCAGAAGAACCTAATTGGTTAACTTTTTCTATTATACCAACGTACTAAAGAGATAAAATGATTTCAACCTATATTGGTTTTAAATAGAAACATCATTCATCTTAAACAATGAAAAAGAAACATAATAGAATACATAAAATAATATATTAAAAAAAAATACTTGTTTCCTCAAATAAAAAAACCATTTTTTAATATTAATATATCCACTCCATTTTAAAAATATTTCAAAAAATAATAAGAACATAGTAAAGGAGGGTTTTTATAATAAGAAAACATGGAATATTTTAATGCAATATAAAATTTAAATAATTTTTACAATGGCGGAAAATTAATTGTATTCATATAAGTTAAAAGAGAATATTCCTTTTTCTTTTTTGCAAAGAACATTATAACATTCCATGAAAAGATTTACATTGGAAAAAATAAAAGTAAATAAAAATAAACATAATATTAATTTTTTAATTCACCTATTTACATATAAATATATTGCTAAAATATTTTTATAAATATCGATATTGAAAAAAAAGTCAATTTTATCAGAAAATTTAAAAAATGGGGGTTTTAAAAGAAAGTATCTTACCTTATGTCGGAATCATTAAATTTGATCTTAGTATCCCTTAAAACAAAACATAGATGAATTATTTTAATTCTTAAGGAAATTTTTATGGTTAATTATTCATTTTATATTATTTAATTCTATGAAATATTTATTTTTTAATCAATTGAATATACGTTGGCTATTTTGATAATATTCATTACATAAGTTTAAAAGGATTCTCTAAGATGACTATAGTGAAATATTTTATTATTTTATCATATATAGAATAATAATATAGAAATAAATATCATTTTTATAAATATATTATACTTTTAAAAAAATGATGAATGTTGTTTCTAAGAAATGAACTTTGTTATAATTATGGAGGCGGTATGTCGTACGTATGTTTGAGTAAGGTTTCTAATTGTAGGGATCATTATGGAAAGAAGGTAAGTATAAATTTAACTTTAAATAATTAAAAAAATATATCATATTAATTATTTAATTATATATACATACACACACACACAGATATATATATATATATATATATCATCCATGTGATCTGGTGATGAATCAAAATCACATAACCTCTTAGAGGAGGTTGTCCACATGCACACTCGAACGATGATATCTTTTTTTAGTGAATGAAATGTTAAGATTGTAAATGATATATTATGTTTTTAAAATAATATATATATTTCATGGATATTATATATAATACTTAACTACCTCATTATAAATAGTAATGAGAGATGGTGATGGAAAACAAATTACATCAGTCCATGAGGCTTTGGCTAGTTGTTCACATGAACAATGGATTCCTTTCCCAATTGAAGAGGGTTAGAGAAGGATATGGGTTTTTAGATTAAAACAAATCATAGTATATTGGAGATAATTTTGTTATTATATCATCACTTGTTGAAAATATTTGGTGGAGGTGTAATAATTAATATTAAAACATACAATTAAAATAATACCACTTCTTTGGAAAGTCTCATTTTCATAATAGATTAAATTCTTATAGTTGGTTTTCTGCCTAAAAAAGAAAAATATAACTTTATGAGGGATTAAATTAATGGATTTAGGTTGGTATTGTAAAACCCATGTATCTTGTGAGGTGTGATGGTCAGAGAAAAAGTGGTTCCCTTTTTGAGAAAGAGGAAGGACACTCTTGTTATTTCATAAAATATTAAATTATCATAAATTAAGTTTGATTATAAAATGGATAAAAATTAAAAATATTTCAATATATGATTACTATTAGTTAAAATATCATCATAAATTTTTTTTGACATGTTTGGTTAGTTTTTTTACTATGATATTTTTTTTCAACACTTCATTAAGGCTTTTAAAAAGTAACTTAACATAAATGTATTTAATAATTTAATTGTTAATAATATCACTAAAAAAACAAAATACACTTAAATAGACCATGTTTGATTTAATTAAAAACATCCCATTAATTTTTATTAATATAATAAATTTATCAATTTTAAATAATTTAATTAAATATTATTTCTTATAAAATCTTATTAATATCAATTTTATGACTATTCATTTACAATGAAATTAATAACATCAAGGAAAAAATGAATTTGAATAAAATTAATCTAAAACTATATAATATTCCATTTTTATCAATTAAATTTTATTGGGACATTAATTAATTCAAATAATAACAATTTTAATATTTATCATATAAATTATTTTATTTTTCTATTAAGTGAATTAAAATTATGTCAACATTGTGTATGTTTTCAAGGTAATTATTTTGACACTTAATGTTAAAAATTAATTTGCATGATGAATATAAATCATATATTTTTAAAATTACTATTTATAAATGAAACATATCCTATGTTTATCCCCATCTTAAATATAAAAGAGTTATTAAAATCAATGGTGTGATTTTTTAATTTTCATTACCTATAATATTATAAAGTTCATAATGACATCTAATTGGCCAAAAAATTTCATATAAAAAAATATTTGATGTTTGTTGACAAAATGGACTAATCCAATATAATTAAAGAATCATTAGGGTTAATTTATAGTGTATACCATTTAATTTTGGGAAGGAACCAAAGTCTCATGGAACATAGATATTTTTAACTGTATTACATTGGAACAAGATATAAGTGATCACATCCTATATTACCAAATATTTTATTTGTATTTAATAAGATGTTACATACATGACTCCCATTTTACATTTTTAATAAAACATTTAACATAATAAAAGAAAATGTCTGGAATCCTTGAAACTCGTTCTAAGAAAATATCTTCATATCATAAGAAAAGGAATCAAAATAATGGTGTTCTAAATTCTCAGTATTTATTAAATACATTAAGTGATATATTGAATAAATAATTCAAAATCAATATCTAAATTTAATTAACTAAATATTCATTCCATTTAATCTATAATATAACTATCATAATTTGATAAGACGTATTGAATATGAAAATGAAAATAACTAAAAACATTTGACATTTAATTAGTAAACTAATAATGAACTAAATCCATATATTATATCAATTCTAAAACATCATGGATAATAATAATAATTAAATTATCAATAATGTCACTATCTTTCACAAGAGAGTTTAAAATTATGGGTAAAGACCCATCTGATTTGGCCAACTGATTTGTCTCCTGAGGCTTATGATGTAACAAGGTTTTATCAATTACTAGACCCCGTCAATAACTCCATGTAAAAATGATTTTTAATATATTAAATAATATATTTAACACATGAATCAATATTCATGTCATAAAATATTCGTATTGAGTAGGGAATTTGGATTTATTAATATTTTCTTAGATAATTAATTAGCATTAAAAGTAAAAAACGTATGTAATAAGGGTATATAGTATATGAAAGAGTCATATGCATGATACAAAGAATACAAGTTTTAAAAATAAATTTAATTTAAAATTAAATTCATCATAGGATAGTTATTGTTTAAAAAAATTGATTATAATAAAAAATAATGTAGAAATTTATAATAATTTTAATCATATTGGTACGGTTTAAATTTTTATACCTTGAAAAATAAACATCAAAATATACATTAATAATAGTTATTTAATATATATTCATGTTAAATACATCATTGGAGAAGTATTTACACCACATAAAATTGAACAGGTGCATATCTAAGAATATGTTTCAATGAAATGGAAATTGAGATAAAAATCCCCTACCACTCACTTCCCTTTGGATGAATATGAATTAACCTCTAGTATAAATGTTTTAAGAATTTTATTAATTAATAAAATAACTATATTCATATTTATAATATGAAATATGATATTATACTTACATATTACCATATATTTAAAAATAATATTTCATTATTTTATATGTTTTGGAAGTCAATTGACATGTTTTCTCAGGTGTAATTTGTTAGAAGTTATTATTCCTGAAACATAAATATAGATTCCTTATATATGAAATTTTATTAATTTTATAAATATCATATTTAACAATAGACACATTTTAATAATCATTCTTTAATGTTTGGATTGGAAAATGAATATCATCACTTTGCAGAGATGGTAGGTCGTACATATGCATGAGCGATACTATCGTTCCCTCAATGGGTGATTGGGTAAGAAAGTGGGTGATATTTAAATTTTCTAGAACAAATAACATTTTATATACATAACATAGATTTATGAAATTTTTCTTTTCTTATATTCCATATAAATCATTAGTGAAAAATGAATAACATCACTTCATGAGGTTGTACCCGTCATACCAAAGGGAAAAATTATTGTATTATCAATGGAATGTAAATTTAGAAGATATATGTGATATTTTTATTCCATTAGTATAATTAAATAATAAATATTATATATATATATTAATATTAAATTCATTATTTTATCTAATTGTGACATGCGTGGATGTAAATGACGTTACAACTGTTCATGTGTTAGTAGTATGTCGTACAACTGATTGACGATTTCATTCACCTTTTGATTGATGTGGAGATGGATAATTATTATTATAGTAACATAATAATATATAATTTTAAGGGCTATACTTGTTTTATAATATATTATGTTATAAAACATAAATTTAGATGGTAAACTAAAAATGAAAAATAAAGACCTTCGTTAAGACCATTAACTTCTCATAGAGAAATCTTCATTAGATCTCTTCTTAGTGACAGTAGGGATAAAATTTTAGGAAGAAAATAACATCTATAATGTTTATAATGATTATTTGGATATAATGTTATAGTTTTTTAAGCCAAAAGGTTTATTATGTGTGATGAAGATTGGAGAGTGGTTTTCATTTTATAATTAAGAGTGGAATGTTTGGTAAATACTAAAATATATTATATAATGGAAAAAAATATAATATTGAGTTCCTAAAAACATCATAAATAATGTATTTTTTGGATTATTTATTCAATTCAAACATTGATAAAAATCGTTACAACATGTTTTTCCTTAACATTTATGTTCACTTAATTTTACCATTAAATTCTTCACCATGGTAACTTATATAATTTTATTTAGGTAGGAAAAATACCCTTTAAGAATAAAATGAAAATAAGACTTATTAGAATATTGGGATGCACTTATAATAAATGCAAAATGCAATTTTTCAACAAAAAAATCTATTACTGTAAAATTTTAATTTAAAAACATATTTATGTAATACGCAATACCTGGTTGTAACCATAACTATAATAATGAAATTTTCATTTCGTTGTGGCCAAAAAATAATTTTGACATTATTACCTATTATGAATAATGTTTATTTAAAATATGGTTTCTGTTTTATTATGTTAAAATCACAAAATTAAAATAATTTAATTTTAAATCACCCTCTAATTCATGTCAAAATATAAATTTTCAATAAATTCATTTTTTAAGAATTAGATGATATTACATTAACAAATAACTATTGTAACCATCATTAGATTCACTTTAATTCATATAATTATATATATAAGCTATAAATTTTATATAAAATAATAATATTTATATATTATTGAAATTTATTAAAATGGATAGACACTATTACATCTAACAGAAAAGAAGTTTTCTAAAAATAATCAGCTTTATGGAAACTATTTCACTTTACCTCAAAATAATTATATCATAATTTATATTAAATAAATAGTTAATAAAATTTTTATTTCCCATATTTTATTACATAACTATAAATAAATGGGGGAGTAATTAGATACTATATTATCTATTTTTAATAAAATATTATTTCTAATGAAAATTAAAAAATCTAGTATAATTGTTGAAAATGTTATTTCAAAATTGATATTCAACCTAGAAAATTAGAGTTTTTGTACAAAAAATATTAAAATGATCATTATATTTTTGTTTTTTTAAAATATAATGTTCAATTACATTAATTTAGTCTCGGGGATGCATGCATAAAAAAATATTATAGAGTTTGTGTTTGTTTTAATTGAAATATATCGTAAGTTATCAGTGTGTTTCATTATTCCCACCTATAAAAATTCTATCCTCTAAACTTCATGGATATTACCTTATAAAAATGATGGCAGTTTTTCTTCCTATGGTCCTATGGTTCCCACATCACCTCCCCCATTTTATGATTTCTCCAAATTACCTTTACAAGTAGCATATCTCATTTACTCAATACATGATATCAAGTATAATGAATCTGGATATGCTATTCATATAAAGATTGATAAAGTACTAATTATATCTATTTATGTGTGATAATCGTTGTTTGTTCTGAGGTGTATTTCATTTAAAATGACAGATGGAACATATCATGTGTTGTTGAGATACTTGGTGGCTTTTCCAAATGACAACCCAAAAATCCTAATTCGTTATATAATTTCAGAAGCATCAATGTATCGGGGGCCCAGTTTTTCCTACATACGAAACCTTATAACACCATCCCATATAGATACATTTAAGAAAACATTATCTAGAAGTTGAAATTCCAAATTATTCTTCTATTTTTTGGTAGAACTCTTTTTGATATTTGGATAACTATTAATATGATCATGATATAATTAACATGTACTATTTCTTCTAAAAATATTTTTGTATCCTAAAATTTTCCTTTAATAAACATCGTCGCAACAAGTTTGATTACAACATATCTTTTTATATATTTCATCATATGATACCATTTTAATTCTTTGAGGAAAAATATTTTTATTAGAAAACATGAAAAAAGGTAAATAATGATACCACATACTGTGAAGGTCAAGTAATAATGACCTATGAATGTATTCCAATGTTTTAATAGTCCTTATAGTATTTCCATTAGATTGAGGATTGTAGGAAGTTCTCAATTGAAAATCAGTATCAAGATCATTCTCAAGGATTTTCTAAAATTTTGATATAAAGTGGGGATCCTGACTAGAAAAAAATTAAAGAGGCGCACCATGGTGTTTTACATCATCATTAATATAGAACATTGTTAAGTAGTCAAGAGGTAAATATTTTATTATGGGGAGAAAATGTGTAGGATTGGTTTAAGTGTTCAATAATAACCCATTTTCATCATTCATTGTATTAGTATTTGGTAGTCGTGTCACTAAGATTATTGTATTGTCTTCACATTTCAATATAGGAATAAAAAGAGGTTTCATGTATCCTCATTAATATTTTATCTCACTTCTAAACAATTAAAAAACATTACATATTATGCCAGAGTCTAAAAATTCCAAAATCATTATATCCCACCCAAAATGTTCCCTCAAATACATATATATTTTTTTAATACCTGAGTAATTAGACATATTTTAGAGATGATAATTATCTAAAAATTTTAATCTTACCTCAGATATTAAAGGAATATATAATATATTTACATGTTCTATAAAAAAAGATTCAAAAAATAAAATTCTAATTTATCATCAATTTCATTATTAATTTTCTTTTGAATGTTCTCATTATCACATTAATTACTTCTAAAATTTTCTAATAAATATGGTTTCATAATCATTTGATAAAATGGTGATGTATCTCCTTCCTTAATAATTCCATTATCCTCCTATTATATATACACGAATATATGATAACTCTTAATATTTATTATGGCCATAACTCCATGATCCTTCAACTGAAATCCTCCACTACCATAATTTCTTTCCCCGAGTGGTTTTGTATTGAGGAATGATAATCTTTTAGTAGCTTAATCCATATAATTTTACACATTTTGAGATATTTCTTAGAAATAATGTATATTTGTCTCTTAAATTCCATGTATATACCACATCATTCACCATCGATATAATTTATCCATATCATCCAAGAAAATATTATAGCTAATAAATTAAGGTTAATGGATGGATATTTCTGTTTGTGATAATTCAAATATGTGGATTTGTAGTCAATATGTTTATCATTTTGAATAAGTAAAAAACCATGTACCCTCTTTGATTAATTAACATATATCACAAACCCATCATTCCATGATGATAAAGTAAAAATTAGAGCATTTTTTGAACACTGATTCAATTATTCAAAACATTCTTTACATTATTTTACTAATATGAACCGAACCCATTTATGAGTAAACAAGGTCAATGGGTTTGCCAGTCAGGAATTAATTTTGGAAAAATCACTAATAGAATCCTACTAAACATAGAGAAATAAATAGATTGGTTATTCTCATTGGTGTAGGGAATGATTTTTATTTTTTTTCTATGTAGTATACAATAATATTCCATCCTTAGTGACCATATGGCCATGAAATGACATATATTGATGCTAGGAACCACAATTACTAAATTTGAAATATAAATAATTTTATCAAGGGGTGATAGGAATAATCATAATTATAACTTCATGGTCCTAATAGATTTTATAATACACAAAGTTAACATAAATTAATACCACAATAAAATCATCATGATTTTTGTTGAATACATTGTTCATTAGGTCTATAATAATAGATGGCGAGTTAGTCAATAAAAATGAAATTACTATGAAATAACATTTTACATACCTCATTCGAAAGGATGTATTTAGAATGTGTCCCTTCATTACTATAAATTGATGATATCTAGATTAACGATAAATCATTGAAAAAAATTGAGCTCCATGAAGTTGATCAAATAAATCATCAATTCAAGGTAGTGGATATTTTCTCATTAATATAATAGAATTAATTTTCTTATAACCAATTAATTGTCTCATGAATCTATCTTTTTTATTAACAAATAGAATATGGGCCCCATCATGAAACACTAGGTCAAACAAATACTTCATAAAAAAATTCATTTTTTTCTTATACTCCACCAATTTTATTGTGACCATTCTATAACATAGTGATGAATATTAGTATGGAATTGGAGATTAAATAAATGGGAAACAAAAATTCATTCTCTAATAAGATGATCATGTAATTCCTGTATAAATACATCAATATACTCTTATAAAGTGGTTATATCATCAAATTTAATACTTTCCTATCCATATAAAGATTTTTGTTTCCCTTCTTCCCCATGATTCTCATTTAGAAGAGCTATTGGTGGTGGATCTAGATATGTATTAGTTAATGATGTATCTTCAATAAAGATAATTATTTCCTTATCATCATCAATAATCATAATTTTTTCTCTTATTTTAATAAATTTTTGTGCCATATTTTAAATGTAGTCCATACAAATAATTATATCAAATTCAACCATAGGTATGATAATAAGTTAAAAAACAATGCCCATTTATGTGTCATAATAGAGACATCATAAAACATCCTTGTTTTGGAGAGACATCCACTAAGAGTTTTGAGTGAAAACATTATTCTAGGAGTTATAAGGACATATATAATTATCTCAGTGAACAAGGATGATATAAAAGAGTAAAATAATCAAGAATCAAATAAATCAATGGATAAATTTGAAGATATTATTAAAATGAATAAATCCACAACATAGAGAACTTCAATCATGAATGTAGTGAACACATAATAATATAATTTTTCCTTTAACATCTTCTATGTTAGGTCCTATTGATTCAAATGAAATTGGTTTGAATAAATCCACATTTCATTGAAGTTGATTCGCTAGATATTTTTTTTTATTTCTTCTCTTTGTATTATTTTTTCCTAATGACCCATATCTCTAAACATATAACTAACTAACACGTTGTTAATTATTTTACCTGAATGATTATTTACATTGATATCCCAATATTTAATTTTCTTCATTATATTAATCTAATTTTATGCATCCCAATTTTCATAGTGCTCATTAGACAACTTATTTTAATGATTTCACATAAATATATAGGATATAGAGAATTACTTCAATACTTTTATTGAATATACATCTATTTCATCATATAATGAAAAATTTCAAGATACTATCATCTTTCATAGATTTGGGTTAATTCCTTCAAATAAATGATTTATCTTGCAATCTATTTTGCGCATACGACATGTAGAAAACATGGGTAGCCATGAAAAAGTTGATTCATACTCATGAAGAATTTACTCTTTCTTTCTATATAATATATTAAAATTTCTCTTGAAATTGGTTAATTTTTTATGTGGGAAACATTTTTAGAAGAATTTTTCTTTAAAATATTTTAATTACATGAGTTATATTCCTACTTATTCCATAGATTTTAGGGAAAATAACCGAAATTGATCAGCATCACCCTTACAAACATATACTACAAGTACAAAATGTTCCTCTTCATTTCCACCCAATGATTGATATATCTTATATAGGGAACTAATACATTTTGTGAATCCCATAGTTTTAGTATTACTAATAAAATATGGGTGTTATATGGCATGAAGAGACCCAAAATAGAAGAATCATGTTTGGAAACAAGTGGCTTCTCCCCCGGAGAAATATTATTTTCCATAACTTGATTTCGATTCCATAATATAGCCATGATCGTATTAGTTAAAAGGGATACTATATTGGATTTCTTAGTAGGTAAATAATAGCATTGGTCATGAGTATTGATACTCCTCCTCATTCTAGGATCCATTTCTAAATAGTTTCATATACAAGATTAGATCGTAAAATAATTAATTTTAAATCATTATATATAACTATTAATATGGTTCAACAAATAGTATAAATTTTAAAAAAATTCATTGTTAATAAAAATATCAAAAATATTGTTTTTTGGGGATATCATTATTTTTAAATACATCGTCGTTGGTTTTAAATGAAATATGAATTATCCTAATCATATCCCCTAGGTGTGTTAAACCAGGTGCATAGTAAGGAATGTTTTTGTGCACCAGGCAGTGATTGGGTCCAGCCTAATGTTTTATTTTTGATTTTATTAACTCAAGGTACTCCTAATCTTCAACCATGTGCACTTGTAGTATATAGACAAGGATGAATTTGTAATAGAAATCACAAAATATCTTCCTTACCACAACATTAGTATGTTCTTATATACAAATTATCAAATTATAACATAGGGTTATGTTCCCCAATATAGTATTTAGTTATTCATTTTACAAGGGATTATATAATACTTCCTCAAATACCAATTTCAAGGACCCCAACTCTAGTAACCCAAAGTAGGTCTCTACTTTATTATATTTGTAGTAGATATAAAAGATCACATTCTAACAAACTTAATAGTTTATTAGTCTTTATGAACCAGAAAGAAACATGATTTCCATTTTATATTGGGAATAAAACAAAGAACTTATTTGGAGAAATCTTTTTTTATCCATGAAACTCACTCAATGAAATCTTCTTCATATTCAGATGAATGGAAAAATACAAGTGTTATTGAAAATATTCAATAAGGGTTAAAAAAATCAAGATTTATGATTAATCAATAATTCATAATCAATATATAATGGTAAATAACATAATATAAATTGCATTTAATCAATAAAGTGACTATCATAATTGGATAAAATATAATAAATATGGGATGGTAAATAACTGAATACCCATTCCATTTAATCCACGACTAGGGAATGAAATTAAAAAAAATGATATTATCAATGTAAAAAATCACATGTATAATGATAATAATTTAATTCTCAATTATTTTCTTTCATGATCTCATGCATCATGATACCTCTATTGTCAAGATCGTTCACCCTATAATTTTATACTATGGGTAAATCCCAAATTATTTGGCCAAATTATTTGAATAATGAGACATATAATTTTATTTAGGGGATATATATATATATGTTCCCCACCCATAACTAAATATCCCAATCATCCATTATATTTCTAATAATATATTTAATTCATTAATCAATATTCTTTATCATTAAATATACGTATTGACTAAATAATATGGATTTATCAATATTTACCCAATGAATAAAATACCATTAAATATAAAAACCCTATGTATAAAAAAAATATATTTTATGAAATAATAAAATATATTATACAAATGATATTTATATTTAAGATAAATTTACTTTCTAATTTAAAATTATCATAATAGAGTGACTGTTTCTCCAAAAAATACCAATTACTCAAGAAAGTGAGAATGTACAATAACTTTTTCCTCTTTGGTAACATTTAAATTATAACAACCTGAATAAAAAACATTAAATAAAGATTAATAAATTTTAATTCATGTTAAATTCACCTAATGGGATTTATATGTACCACATAAAAGTGAATAGGTTCATATTAACAAATATATCTCAATAAATAGAAAATTGTGATGAAATCCCCTACACTATGCTTTAATTTTTATAATAATGATTTAAAATCAATTATATTCTGTTTAAGTATGTTATTAATTTATAAAATAACAATATTAATATTTATACTACCTTAGATGATCATATTATAACATTTTACTACCTGTTTACAAATAATATTTATTATTTTCATTGTTTAGGTTGACAATTGTCTTCTTTTATCATGCATATTTTGTTATGAACATTCTAGTTCATGTATATAAGACATATATAAATAATATATTTAATAATATAAATGTTATAAATATCATATTTTCTCATTATATTCATTTTTATATTCATTCATGAAGGTTGTATATGGAAAATGAATTGCATCTCTTCGTGGAGACGGTAGGTCGTACATAAACATGATTGATGATATCATTCCCTTAATTAGGGAAAGTGTATGTAAGTGGTTGACATATAAATTTTATTGAAAAATATAATGTCTTATATATATATATCAAATTTACTAATGAAATATTTTTTTATACATTCTATTTAAAGTGTTAGTGAAAAATGAATCATATCACTTCGTGAGGAGGTGGTCCACTTTACATAAGAATGAAACTATAGTATTTTCAATAGAAGTGAATGTATAAATTTATATGTGAAATTATTATTCCAGATTTATTATTATCTTATATTTTATATATACACACAATAAATACATAATTTTATCTAATTGTGAGAGGTGTTGATGGATAAAGAGTTACAACGGTTTGCGAGGGGATAATATGTCATACACACAATCAATATTTTTCCCATTAGATTGAATTAGAGATGGATAAATATTTCACCATAAATAAAATAAAATATTAGTATATTTTATATACTGATTTTATTATATTGTATTAGTTAACATATCATTTAAGGTGGTAAAAGATGAATTAAAAAACAAGATCGTAAAGACGACTATATTATCTTAGAAAACCACCATTAGATCTATTCTCAAGGACACTGTAATTGTTTTTTCAGAATAAAAAGAGCCACTAGAATTTGGATAATGATTTTGGGTATATATTTTGGAATTTAAGTTGATCCTAATGTCTTGAGAGTTATGAATAAATGAGGGGAGTGAGTACCCTTTTTATTTGCGGAAGAGTGGTTTTTTTTGTAAATACCAAAAACTATTCAATAATGGGAGGTAAAACTCACCCCATTTTTCTCAAAAAATGATAAATAAAGGATTTTAGGTATTATATGGATGGCCCACACTTCCAAATAAATATTCTTATGTTTTTACATGTCATTCCATTGACTTTAAGTTAACTTAATGTTTTCATTTTATTTTTCACCATAGTATCTTGTATCTTTTTATTTACATATATTATTTATCTGTAAAGAATAAAATTAAAATGATAATTTTTATATAATCTAGAGAGACTTATTATAAATATTAAATCCAATTCATCAAAATAAAAATTTTATATGTGTGTAAAATTAAATTTAATGCAATCACATGTAACACACAAAACCAAGTTTTAACTTTAAGAAGTGTAATTAATTTTAATGTATTTAAAAATAATTATTGTCAAATATTGTGTTAAAATAATACTTATTATTAATTATTAAGTTTATAATTAGGTAATATATTTTATTAAAATCATTTAATAAAAGTAAAAAAATTTATTCTAAAATAAACCTGCAATTCATGTCAAAAAACTGTTTTTGAAGAAATAGTTTTGGCATGCATATGATGTTCTTATGCTGGCTATATAGATTGTAATTATCATTAAAAGGATTTAAATTTTCACGCTTAAATATAATTTAAATTTAAAATAAACCATTCATATATAAAAAATATTTTAATTAAAGAAAACAAGTAGGGATTATTCCTTTTCAAATAAAAGTTGTTTTCCAGAAAATAAATAGTTTTATGAAATATATTGGTTTTTACCTCCAAATGATATTATAATTATTTATGTTAAATGAATAGTTAATAAAATTTTAATTACACATATTATAATAACTTTTTATAAATATAATTTTTTATTGTTAAAAACCATATTTTTTATCATTCTTATAAGATCAATTTTAAGGGAAATTTGAATGTTCGTTATAGGTTTATTTTGATCATGTAAGCTCAAAATTTATATTCATCATAAAAAATTAGATTTTTTGGAAATGAAATATTAAATTGGTCATTATATTTTAGTTTTATTAGAATATAATATTCATTTACTATAATTTAACCCTAAAGATGTTTGTATCTCAATATATTAAATTTTTTTAATTTATTTAAAAGGAAATACATAAAAACATCTTGGGGTGTTATTGCCTTAAAATTTAATTCACCGTGGTAAAAATTACAAATTTAAAAAATTTTATTAACAAAAAGGAACCTTTATACCAAATTATTATCCACTAATTATAAATATAGTAAATATTTTTTAAATAAAAAAACACTCATGTGACGTGATATAATTTAAAACATGATGAAAATGGGTTTTTAAAAAATTATGATTTTATGAATTATAAGTTTTTATAATAAATTTAAGTATAGTTTTAATTTTAAAAAATAAGTATATTATTTTAATAATAATAAATAAAACATAAAACCAATTCAATATATAATTTTACCTTACAAGTAATTGAAACCAAAATAGAATTTATATAAAATCATTATTTTCAGTTTTCATTAGAAAATAAACATTTACTGAAAAAATTTCAAAAATTATTCCTATGGTTATTTTTAATTTCCAAATAAAAATATAAATTTCATTTTTAAAAAGATCAATAATATAAATTGAAAACCAATATTTTAAAATAAAACTATATTTTCTGTGGAAATATAATTAGATTAGAATAATGAATTTAACATTTGACCAAAAAATTGTTTAATTTTTTTTAATTTACATACATATATATTGTAACAGCCCGGGTTTTGTGGGGATCCTTTACTTGGTAAAAATCTTGTGTTGGGTTTTCTGGTCAGGGAATCACAGTGGTGTAGGCCTATCGATAGCCTTAGCCTACCGGTAGCAGGCCTCCCCGTAGCTTGGCCTACCGGTAGCCTTGGCTTACCGGTGGCCTTGGCCGACCAGTGGCCTTGGCCTACCGGTGGCCTTGGCCTACTAGTAGCCTTCACCTACCTGTGGCCATCACCCACCGGTAGCCCTCATCCACCAGTGGTTCTCACCAACTCTTACGAGTTCTTTCTAGTGGCGTTCTTTCTTGCGCAATTAGGGTTTTAAACCCTATTTTGACATGTTTGAGCGCGTTATAAAGAACCGTAACACCCATAAGAGTTTTAATTAAATTCTTAATGAATTAATGAGTTGGTTTAAACCACCTGACCCCCTTTAATAACGAGTAGGGCCACATGGTCTACCCACAACCCCCGCTCCTTACGTCGTTTCGTGTTCTTACCTCAACCATCTGCGGGCCTTATAAACTAAAGGGTTAGGCATGGTTTCTTCTTTCCTCGATCGTGGATTTTGACGAACAACTTTTGGTGCATCGGGCAAGCCGCATCGTTATCCATAAAGTTCCGGACCCGGCCTAAACGTCAATCATCTATCAACAAGTAGGGAATTTCTCATCGTCTCTCACTTTTGTGTATCATGTGGGGTGGGCGTTCTTTTTGTTTCTGTAGAATTGGTTGGACCGAACCTTAATGAAGATAATGAAAAAAGTTTTAAAGAATAAAGGAGAAGGGGTATGATTGTTGATTTTTTTATATTGTGATTATCTTTCTGAGTTGTGCTGGCTTACGCCTTCTGAAAATCATGGCCGTTGGTGGTCTTTCTTTGTGCACTAATGAACCCCTCGTGATGTTTTAAATGGCTTGTTTGTAATTGTGAATTCCTGTTGTGAAAAGTAAATTGGTTAATCATGTATACCCGGATGAATAAATTGAAAGCACCAGGATCAACCCTTCTGTGATAACTCCTGGTTAAAGCACACGGAAATTGAAGTCAGGAGTGTGTTAAATCATTTAAATCTGAAATTACCGATATGGACCTATTTTGTGTCGTTGGTAGTGGCTTGGTTGTTCTCTTTTTTGGGCCGATGGATAGAGATGTAGGAGGGGATGGGATCCCCTATTTTTATACTCTTGGTGTTTTTGGAATCGGGGATGGTATTCCATGTTGTTATGGATTTAGTGGTTGTGAGTTTTAAGACTGGGTGGTTACCTTGTTTATTTCACGAATTGGGGAGGAATCCCCTGTTGTTAAGAACCGGGTGTGGGTGTTATGGTTGATGCTTGACTGGTAACTTTCCTGGATGGTCACCTATGTTTACCAGTTTCCCAAGTAGGTGCAGAACCTAATTAAATATTGCTACTGAAGATGAAAAAACAATGGGACAAATGGGTTTGTTGGCGAGAGTGGTGTCTCGGACTTGAGCGTTGTTGTGATCTATAGGCTGTCTGAAGAAAAACCTAACCATGGGTGAGTGATTTTTACCTATATATATATATATATATATATATATATATATTTTTTTTTAGTTTTTTGTTTCTTATTCGTGCCCCACCCAAGTTGAGCACTTAGTGCCGAACACCCCCATTTCATGGGGGAGGGTGTTTTTCCCAACACTATTAAAAGTGGCTGGTTATTAGCTCCTTTTTTCTCCCTTTCCCAAATAACCCAACTATCTTCGAGAAGGCTGTGATGGCCTGAGGTCCATTATTAGCCCAAGAACCTTCAGGCGGGGTAGGGTGGTGGTTGGCCAGGTGTGTGTGGCAGGTGGTTCCTAAGTGTCTTCGGGATGAGGCCCAGGTGTCTTCAGGCGTGGCAGTGGATCTTCTAGCGCAGGTATCTTCGGGCGTGGTGGTGGTTGTTCTGGCCTAGGTGTTTGCAGGTGTGGTTACGTGTGACAGTTGTGGACCAGGTGTTTGCGGGTGGGTTTTGGCAGTGGGACTGCGTGTGGTTGTGGCCCAGGTGTGTGCGGGTGGGTGTTGCAGTGGGACTGCGGTGAGAATGGCTGGATTGGTTCGATGCGTAGGATGTCTCAATAACCAGTGGGAAAGTGGCGCGGGGTACCCAAACATCGATATGCTCTTATTATATATATTACTTGACTTGCGTTATTTGGGGAGTGTTCCCTGGCGAGGCTTGGGTGGATAATTTACCTTGATAGGCATTTGGTTTACTCCTTTTCTCACGGAACTTTAGTATGTTCCCCCACTTGTGCACGAGAGTCTATGGTTTTCCCCACTGAGTGTACTTGTATGCTCACCCTACGTATATAAAAATGCTTTCAGGTTACCAGGAGGACTTTAGGGATCACGCAGGACCATACTAGCTCGAGCCTTTAGGACAGTTGTAGTTGCTGATTTTCTTCTTTTGTACTTACCTTTGTATTTACCTTTTGTACTTTGTGGCTCTTACTTTTGGAACATGCTTGTGGGAATGGTTTAGTTTTGGCTTTACTTTTATTTTACCTTGGTGTTGTCTAGTTTCATCATCTTATCTTCCGATCCTATAAAACAAAAAGGGGTAATGCCTTCCATTTGTGAGAAATTTCTATACCCTTGGTGCTAGTCGCCACTCCGGGACCTATTGAAGGTGGGTCTCGGGGGTCATTATCTCTCCTTCAACTTAAATAAAGAAGGGCCTAGAAATCTGCTAACCCTTCCCTCCTTTTGGTGAAGGCGGGTCATGAAAGAATGGTATCAGATCAATGGTTGAGAGATAGGATGGAGTCTAGAGTTAGGAAGAGTGAGGATTGCATGGGATGGTAGGGCAACAGTGTTGGGTGACCTTGGTGCATGAATTAGGCTAGGGAAGACCGGCTAGGAAATGGGATTTTAGGGCCCCCTGTGATCCGACGCAAGGACTCTGGACCTACTGAACGACCAAGCGATGTCGCACTGATTACAGGGTAGAGACCCTATGAAAGGTACATGCATCATAATGACTTGTGTTCTCGTGTTTCTGGGGTGTTTTTGGAATTAAGAATAAATGAAAAGTTTAAGAGGTTTTAAAGAAAATAATATGCACTACTTGGGCTGAGGCGTTCCTTGTTTACCTTGCAGTTATGGCACCTAGAAGGCGACCGCATGTGGTACAGACGATCAAGGCCCCACAGACTAACTTGGATGATCGGCAGAGGGCTGAACGAGAAGAGGAGGACGACCAGTGCAAGAGGACTCTTCGGGCCTTCCAGCGATAGACCCTCGAGAAGTATGAGGGAATCACCTCTGACATGAAGACGGAAGGCTGGATAGATGATCTAGTTATTGCTTTCGGCCTGATTTAGGGCCCCAACCGAGTACTGGGTTCCTTTGGCCTTCAGCCAGATGTAGGGAGCGGCACGTCAGTGGTGGACTCTTTACCTGGGGGAGAGGAGAGAGGCTGAGGTGGCTTGGGCGAATTTCAAGAGGGAGTTCCGGGCGGAATTCCTCTCTTTGATGATGAAGGAAGAAAAGAGACAGGAGCTACTCTCCCTCCAACATGGGAGTATGTTCGTGAGGGAGATAGGGATCAAGTTCAAGGACCTCTTACGTTTTTCTCTAGACCTCATTCCTGATGAGGAGTCTCGGGCAAGACGTTTGGAGGAGGCACTCCGACCCTCCCTCCAGTATGCTATTACCCCCTTTACCCTGCCGACGTACTTGGAGGTCCAGAAGAAGGCCTAAGTGGTGTAGAGAATGCACGCTCTAGGAGTTGTGTCACGAGATGGGATCCAGCTAGGACCATCGAAGGGCAAGGCCGTCAGCACCAGGCCTCCAGCGTTGGGACCCTCCAGGTTCCGACCCACAGGGAGCAGGCCGCAGCAGTTTCAGTTTCGATCACCTAGTCCTCGCCCCTTTTCTTCAGGCCCAGGGCCACGGTGCTTCGTCTGTGGGAGCCCTGGACATCTCCAGAGTCAGTGCCCGGATCGGGTGCAGTACGGCAGTGGCGGACATCCCCAGCACCCGCCCCAGTAGCAGCTTCCAGCCAGGCCATTCCAGCGGCAGCAGCAGCAGGGACAGCGAGCTCCCGCTCCTCCTAGGGAAGACGTAGGAGGAGGAGGCCGGCCTCAGGGTGCTCCACAGGGACCTCGACCAGGGCGTGGTCGGGGGGGGGGGGGGGACAACCGAGGGGTATAGGAGCCAGGCGTGGACATCTACATGCCGTAGAGGTAGCATTTCCAGCAGAGCTGGAGGTTGTTTGAGGTACGATCAGTTTGTTTAGCACTCTTGCTTATGCCTTGTTCGATACTAGAGATTCACACTCCTTTGTTGCACCCAGTCTAGCACGTGCCTTGGGTCTAGATGCCAAGATACTTCCAGTGCCCTTGGTGTTGAGCACACCAGTCGGAGGTCAGACTGACTTGTTGATTGTTTGTCGAGGATGTAGACTGATGATAGGGCCACATCAGTCGGTTAGGGATCTTCTTCTGCTACAGATACATCCATACGATGTCATCATACACATCCACTATCTATTCTCTTTATGTGACGTCATCGACTGTTTCTGAGGAAGGGTCGTGTTCTCAGACTGGGACGTCCGGTGTGTTGTTTTCACAAGCGAGCGGAGCAGTCATAAGGGCAATAGGCGGGAGGAACCGCTCCTCTTATTTCTAGCTGAGCTGTCAGTAGGGGCAGTAGATGCTGAAATGGTGGAAGTGCTAGAGATCATTCATGGGTTTATGGATGTCTTGCCTGAGAAGGTGATGACTCTACCCCCTCGACGTGATATCGAGTTCGGGATAGACCTACATCCTGGCGCTCGTCCGATCTCGATGGCTCCATACCGGATGGAAGCTTCAGAGCTATGGGAGTTGCGGATTCAGATTGACGATCTGATGAAGAGGGGTTATGTTTGCCCGAGTGCGTCATCATGGGGTGCTTCAGTCTTGTTTTCAAAGAAGGAATATGGTGGTCTGAGGTTGTGCATAGACTATAGGAGGCTGAATCAGGTGACGATCAAGAATCGCTACCCTCTTCCGAGGATAGACGATCTTTTCGACCAACTGAAAGGGGCAGGATGGTTCTTGAAGATCGACCTATGGTCTGGGTACCACCAGCTGAGAGTGAAGGAGGGAGACATCCTGAAGACGGCCTTCAGATGCAGATATAGAAACTTCGAGTTCGTAGTCATTCCCATCGATGTTACGAACGCCCCGGCTATGTTCATGGGGATTATGAACTCCATCTTCCGGGAGTACCTGGATTAGTTTGTAGTTGTGTTCATAGACGACATCTTGATCTATTCAAGATCAGAGGAGCACCATGCGGATCACCTGAGGATGGTTTTGGAGGTCCTTAGACAGCACCGGCTCTATGGGAAGTTGTCAAAATGCAAGTTATGGACACGAGAAGTGCACTTCATCGGGCACGTGGTGTCTAAGCAGGGGGTTCCGGTGGACCCATCAAAGGTTGAGGCAATTTTTTCTTGGGCATCACCCAAGAATGTGGGGGATGTCCGAAGCTTCCTCGGGATGGTAGGTTACTATCAGAGATTTGTACCCAACTTCTCCAGAGTAGGAGCCCCTTTGACGGCCCTGACCAAGAAAGACCAGGTTTTCGTGTGGAGTGAGAAGTGCGATTCATCCTTCAGCTATCTGGAGGAGAAGTTGGTCAGTGCCCCACTGCTGAGATTACCAGAAGAAGGGACGGCTTATGAGGTGTTTTGTGATGCTTCAGGATAGGGCCTAGGATGTGTGCTGATGCACCGACAAGGGGTGATATCTTATGGTTCTAGGCAGCTATGCCCCCATGAGTGTAATTACGCCACTCACGACCTCGAGCTTGCAGTAGTCATTTTTGCGCTAAAGTAATGGCAGCACTACCTCATCAGAGAACACTTTGTGATCTTCACGGATCAAAAAATATTGAGGTATATCTTCTCCCAGTGGGACTTAAACTTGCGACAGCGGAGATGGGTGGAGTTCCTCTAGGATTACGACTTCGAGATATCTTATATTTAGGGCAAGAGAAATGTAGTGGCCGATGCCTTGAGCAGGAAGACGTGGTCCGAGAGCCGGCGGATGCCTGGGAGGCAATGGAGGAGTTAGCTGCCTAACACCTGGATGTGACGATGGATGGTGGTAGGGGTTGCCTATATCAGATAATAGTGCAGTCTTCTCTGTTGCAGCAAGTAGTGGAGTCTCAGTGGGGAGACCCAGAGTGCGAAGTGAGGCGTGACCGAGTTGACCGGGGAAATGCTCTGGAAGGATGGACAGAGGATGGTCAGAACCGGATGCTTTTCCAGGGAAGGTTGTTTGTTCCAGAGGCGATGTGCGGCAAGGTTCTCAGTGAGTTCCACAACTCACCCCTGGCGGTACACCCATGAGTTTCCAAGATGTAAGAGGGACTGAAGAGGCAGTTTTGGTGGCCCGGAGTTAAGCGAGCGGTGGCAGAGTTTGTGGCCAAGTGCTTGGTATGTCAGCAAGTGAAGGCTGAACACCGTGTTCCAGGTGGCCCACTGTAGCCTCTAGTTGTCCCCGAGTAGAAGTGGGATGACATCTCAATGGATTTCGTCACGGGACTACCCAAGGTCCAAGGAGGATATGGCGCTATCTGGGTGGTAGTGGACAGGTTGACGAAATCAGCCCACTTTCTGGCGATCAGGGAGTCGAGTACTGTGGATGCTTTGGCACGAAAGTATGTGGATGAGGTGGTGAAAAGCACAACAGAGAAGGTTCAGCTCATACGGTAAAAGATGAAGGCGGCCCAGGACCAACATGAGTCATATGCTGATACCAGGAGGAGGCCCTTGGAGTTTGAGGTTAGAGACCACGTGTTTTTGAAGGTCTCACCTCAGCGTGGGCAGCGGAGGTTCGGCAAAGGGAGTAAGCTTTCTCCCAGGTTCATCGAACCCTTTGAAGTGTTGCGATGGGTCGACATAGTGTATTATCATCTATCTTTACCACCGCCGCTACTAATGATACATGATGTCTTTCATGTGTCCCGACTCCGTCGGTATCTGCACGACAATTCACATGTCCTTGATTGGGGTGAGCTGGACATCGAGGACGATGTGACCTTTGTGGAGAGACCAGTGATGATCAAGGATCGCAAGGAGAAGGTGCTTCGTGGGTGAACCATTCCCTTGGTTCGTGTGTTTTGGAGACATGGTGGGATTGAGGAGAGTACATGGGAGAGGGAAGTATAGATGCGTACCCAGTACCCAGAGTTGTTTTGAGCTTTGTTCCTTGTTGTACCTGTTGTAGTAGAACGTTTTTCCATTTTGACTATATAATGTACTGGTATTATTTCCTCTAAATGTGTATAAAAAGCCTTGGATATGGGGGGAGGAGAGAACCCAACCCCAAATCAAGACGCATTAAGGTGGCTGTGATTAAACCCGTGCGGGCGAGTAAGTGCCGCCCAAAGCGGATAATATCTTGACATGGGGGAGGAGACTCCCCAACCCAAATATGTTGCTTGGTTATTCACAGGGAAGTGTTTTATTTAGCATGGGTTCACTCCTAAGAGGTATCTTTCGAGGTGGTTGTTCAGACCCTCTCTTTCCTTGTGGTTTGTTTTTGATTCTTGGGAATGAGAATCGTTTAGGAGGTATCTGATGTAACGGCCCGGGTTTTGTGGGGAACCTTTACTTTGTGAAAATCTCATGTTGGGGTTTCTGGTCTGGGAATCACGGTGGTGTAGGCCTATCGGTAGCCTTACCCTACCGGTAGCAGGCCTACCGGTGGCTTGTCCTACCAGTGGCCTTGGCCTACCGGTGGCCTTGGCCTACCGGTCGCCTTGGCCTACCGGTCGCCTTGGCCTACCGGTCGCCTTGGCCTACCGGTCGCCTTGGCCTACCGGTCGCCTTGTCCAACCGGTAGCTTTGGCCTACCGGTAGCCATGGCCTACCGGTAGCCATGGCCTACCGGTAGCCTTGGCCTCCCGGTAGCCTTGGCCTACTAGTAGCCTTGGACTACCGGTAGCCTTGGACTACCGGTCGCCTTGGCCTACCGGTAGCCTTTGCCTACCGGTAGCTGTCACCCACCGGTAGCCCTCAGCCGCTGGTGGCTCTCACCAACTCTCACGGGTTCTTTCCAGTGGCCTTCCTTCTTGCACAATTAGGGTTTTAAACCCTATTTTGACATGTTGGAGTGAGTTTTAAAGACCCGTAACGCCCATAAGAGTTTTAATTAAATGCTTAATGAATTAATGAGTCGGTTTAAACCACCCGACCCCCTTTAATGACGAGTGGTGCCGCATGTTCAACCCACGACCCCCACTCTTTACACCATTTCGCATTCTTATCTCAACTGTCCGCGGGCCTTATAAACTAAACGGTTAGGTATGGTTTCTTTTTTCCTCGATTGCAGCTTTTCACGAACAGATTTTGGTGCATCGGGCGAGCCGCATCGTTATCTGTAAAGTTCCACACCCAGCCTAAGCTTCGATCGTATATCAACAAATAGGGAATTTATCATTATCTCTCACTTTTATATATCATGCGGGGTGGGCTTTCTTTTTGTTTCTCTAGAATTGGTTGGACCGAACCATAATGAAGATAATGAATGAAGTATTAAAGAATGAAGGGGAAGGTGGTGTGATTGTTGATGCTGTTATATTGTGATTATCTTTCTGATTTGTGCTGGCTTACGCCTTCTAAAAATCATGGCTGTTGGTGGTCTTTCTCTGTGCACTAATGAACCCCTCGTGATGTTTTAAATAGCCTGTTTGTAATTGTGAAATCCTGCTATAAAAATTAAATTTGTTAATCACGTATACCCAGCTGAATAAATTGAAAGCACCAGGATCAACCCTTCTGTGATAACTCTCGGTTAATGAACACGGAAATTGGAGTCATGGAGTGTGTTAAATCGTTTAAATATGAAATTACCGGTATGGACCTGTTTTTTGTCAGTGGTAGTTGCTTGGTTGTTCACTTTTTTGGGACGATTGCTGGAGATGTGGGAGAGGATGGGATCCCCTGTTTTTATACTCTCAGTGGTTGTGGAATCGGGGATGGGATTTCTTGTTGTTATGGATTTAGTGGTTGCATGTTTTAAGACCGGGTGGTTACCTTGTTTATATCATGAATTGGGGTGGAATCCTCTGTTGTTAAGAACCTGGTGAGGGTGTTATGGTTGATGCTTGACTAGTTACTTTCCTGTATGTGTGCCTATGTTTACCAGTTGCCCAAGTAGGTGCAGAACTTAATTAAATATTGCTAGTGAACATGAGACAAGAATGGGACAAATGGGTTTGTTGGAGAGAGTGGTGTCTCAGACTTGAGCTCTATTGTGATTTGTACGCTATCTGAAGAAAAACCTAACCTTGGGTGAGTGATTTTTACCTATATATATATATATATTTTGTTTTTCATTTCTTATCCGTGCCCCACCCAAGTTGAGAACTTAGTGCCAAACACCCCCATTTCACGGGGGAGGGTGTTTTTTCCAACCCTATTATAAGTTGCTGGTTATTAGCTCATTTTTGGCTCCCTTTCCCGAATAGCTCAAGTATTTTCGTGTAGGCTGTGATGGCCTGAGGTCCATTTTTATCCCAAGAACCATCGGGCGGGGTAGTGTGGTGGTTGGCTAGGTGTGTGCGGAAGGTGGCTCCCAAGTGTCTTCGGGATGAGGCCCAGGTGTCTTTTGGCGTGGCAGTGGATCTTCTTGCCCATGTGTCTTAGGGCACAGTGGTGGTTGTTCTGGCCTAGGTGTTTGCATGCGTGGTTACATGTGACATTTTTCGCCCTGGTGTGTGTGGGTGGGTGTGGCAGTGGGACTACAGTGAGAATGGCGGGATTGGTTCGATGCGTAGGATGTCTCAATAACCAGTGGGAAAGTGGCACGAGGTACCCAAACATCGATGTGGACTTATTATATATATTACTTGAGTTGCGTTATTTGGAGAGTGTGCCCTGGTGAGGCTTGGGTGGATAATTTACCTTGATAGGCGTTTGGTTTACTCCTTTTCTCACGGGACTTTATACATTCCCCCACTTGTGGACGAGAGTCTTTGGTTTTACCTACTGAGTGTACTTGTATACTCACCCTACGTATATAAAACTTCTTTCAGGTTACCAAGAGGACTTCAGGGATCGCGCATGACCATACTAGCTCGGGCCTTTGGGGTAGTTGTAGTTGCTGCTTTTCTTCTTTGTTACATACCTTTGTAGTCACCTTTTATACTTTGTGGCTCTTACTTTTGGAACATGCATGTGGGAATGGTTTACTTTTGGCTTTACTTTTCTTTTACCTTGGTGTTGTTGAGTTTCATCATCTTATCTCCCGATCCTATAAAACAAAAAGGGGTAATGCCTTCCATTTGTGAGAAATTTCTATACCCTTGGTGCTAGTCGCCACTCCGGGACCTATTGAAGGCGGGTCTCAGGGGTCATTATCTCTCCTTCAACTTAAAGAAGGAAGGGCCTAGAAATCTGCAGACCCTTCCCTCCTTTCGGTGAAGGCGGGTTGTAACATATATGAAATTAATTTATATAAAAATTGCATGGGATATTATGTCCTTCCCCCATTTTTAAAGCGCATCTTCACAATTTTATTTACATGTTAAACTTGTAGAGATATCTTTACCTCATTGAATTTTCATATTTTCAAGTTACCTCTTCTACCACATAGTTTTCCAAAAAAATATTAACCAATAGGATTAGCTTTTTCTATGATACATACACATTATTGTAAAAATATTAATAGTGTATTCCAAATAAGAAAGGATATCTTCTAACTAAAAACCCACAGTGATAAAAAAATGAAATGATTTGGGAAGATAATTTCATTAAATTGAAACTTGATAAATATTATCCACCTAGAATAAACTCAGAGAAAAGGAAACATAGATAGAAACTAAGCCAACTTTAACTTGGATTTCATATGTTCTAATGAACCAAGGTCTTAAATTCCACTTTTTAATAAAACATATAATTCATTTCAAATGAGATACTTAGAGAAAAACATTATCACCTTTCTTGAAAGAATTATCTTTCCTCTAATTGTACACATAAATTTTATTCCCACTCAGATCCATCCTCATTTTTTAGAATTAAATTCACATTATCAACCATTTTCTCTAATAATTTTGTTCGCATCAAACTCCTTTCACTAAGTTCATATAAAAATTTGAGAGTCCAAAATCATATTCCATACTATTAATTAAAAGTTTGCATCTTTCTACTAAAATGAAAAACATTATTGTAAGAAAACTCAACTATAGAAATATTATGATACCATCATCCTTGATAACACATAGAATAATCAGGAACTATATATTCAATAGTATGAATCATTCATTTAGATTATCCATTACAATGAGGAAGAGAAGATTTACCGATATTTAATTCAATACCCAATGTGTTATAAGGTACATTCCACAAATTTAAAGTGATGCAAAGATCATGATCATATAATATAAAGATAGAAACTCTATGTAAATTGACTACATCTGTAATATTAATTAAATAAATTTGATTAAAAGATATATGTACTCATATGGGACTTAAATATTCATATTTTGTGAATCGATCAATAATAACCCAAATTACTTTATTACATTGAGTTATCATTGAAAATACCTCTATGATTTCAATGGATATATTTTTACATTCTCACTACATCACATGATGATGCCGAAGAATCCGTTTCTATAATTTTCATTCCACATTATCCAATTTATAAATAAATCATTTCATGGTAAAGTCATCAATATTCCTTTTAATTCCATTCCAATATAAATACTCTTAATGTTCTCTATATATCACATTGCTTCAAGGGTGAATGGAAAAAATGGAGCAATGATATTCAATCAAGAATTATCTCTTAAGTTTAGAAACATATGGAACATATAATCTAAAACAATAATACTTTTACTTAAAATAAAATTACATCATTTTTATGATAAATAAAAAAATATTATTTCAAATCTATGATTAAAAGGTAGAGTGTCTTGTGAAAAAATTTCTCATCATATATAAGCTGTACAAAAATAAACATAAAAATTTAATTAAATCCTACATTTATCAATCTAAAATCTTAGGTTCTCTTTTTTACTTATAATCACCTAATGATATACATCAAAAAACGGGGTGAGATAAAAGCTCAGTCAGATGATGGAAAATGAATATGAATCAATATAACATGAGTGAGAATTATAATTATCTTCATTACATGATATTATCATCATTATCCACATCATGAGGTAAACATGTGGAAATGGGATGGAATGTGGTAATGCATAAAAATGAAACATCATGTAATACTGGTCAAATAACAAAAATAATTGTGAATAAAGCTAGTATCATGTACACACATAACATATGTACATAATCCTAACATCATATTTATAAACAATAATAGAATCATGTTCACAAATAATACAAATTATCTCATGAGATTTATTACATTACCCAATGCGTTTCAAGGCTATATAATTCTAGGATAACTCATCGCATCCGAATATTAAAAAAATTATTTATGAAAAAAAGTACATATCACAATCACAGTTATAAAATAACCAATCAAAATAGATGGATTGAAAAAGTTTTTCATAAATAAAAAATTCATGAATAATCATTTTGATTCCCAAATGAAAAATGGATATCATAATTATTATATAAAATATCATTTTTCTTTAGATAAAAAACAACACATGAGGAGTCGAAGATTTTTTTGGAAGGAAATTACTTTTTTTGGGAAATAATTTTATTTGGATTTAAAATTTACATGGAAACAAGTATATCCCTAAAAGAAAAGGTATTAATAATGAAATAATTTTTAATAAAACTGAATTTAATATCCATATTTAAATTTATGTGGTATTGGGAAGACCCATATAAAAGGATTTTGGTTTGATAATCCTCTTACCCTAATTCTTGCTTTATTTCATCCATTTTGAACTTCTTAATCCTTGTTGAATATTCTCTTGTACGACACTAATACTCCCTTGATGGTTATAGTTAGATTACTCCAGAAAGTCCCTAATGATTATAAGGATATTTAAAGGAATTAGTTTTAGTAGATGTTAGTCTTTTTCAAGTGGAATATGTCTGGTTTTCCAAGGGGGTGGAGAGGGAATATTTATATATGTGAAGAGGGTTATTTTTAGAAAACAATATTAAAAAAATATTATATCAAAGGTAAAAACATTTATAGAATTTTTTTAAAAATATAAATCACAAATAAATATAATATAATTGTATTTAAGACTCTAACAATCATTAAAATTGAAATCTATTAGTTCATTAAGAAGAAAATTAAAAACAGAGAAAAGGGTTAATTTAAGGGATCACTTTTGACTTTATGTTTTCAAAAAACCATTTCATTTATGGAATTTAAGATTATTTTATATTAAGGACTCATTTATGAAATTAAATATATCTCATATGAAAATAAAATTCTATTATTTATTAGGTTATTATTACATCCTTAATGGTGTAATTTAAGATCATTGGTTATGTTAGAAACATTATTTTTGCTATTCAACCAAAAAATAAAGTATTTCAGAAAATTACCAAACTATCACAGATAGAAATTTTCAACATATTGATTCATAAATGATATAAGGGTTAACGAAATAAATTTATAAAATAGTCAATTTTTATTTTTAATATTAAAATTTTGACTTTTATGAAATACTTTATAATAATGTTTATTGAATATGTGTTTATATTTTTCATGAGTTTTTAATCAATATATGTATTTTTTGGAATTGTAATATTTATATTAACTTTAATAAATCGAGATAAATATTATTCATTTTATAATTTAATAATATTTGGTATAATTACTATTACAACAACCAGGTTACTATTCCCAACGGTCAAGTTACTATTCCAAATAGTCATATTACTATTATAATGGTCACAATACTATTCCAATAGTAACATTACATCTTATAAATGTCTCTATTTCATTCATTAATTATTAAAATGAATTATTCTTATAGTTCTATAGATACATATTCTATAATTTTTTATTTGATTATGAATATTTTTTTTCTTTTCTCTAGTGTTGGTAGTGGGAGGGATGATTCTAGCTGATTGGTGTGATCCATATATTCACATTTTAGATTTTTCTATTTTATATTATTTTTCAATTTTATTTTTCGAAATTTTATTTGTTTCTGTTAATTATTATAACAGTATTTATTAATGAAATATTGTTTTAGCTTATTTATAATTATAATACTATATAGTATATTATAAAACACATTTATTTCAAGGGAAATATATAATTTATAAACTCTACTTTGTTAAATCATTACAATATTTAGAGACTTTTTACCTTAAATTTCAACTCATATTCTTGTTTTTTAATACCTTTGGGTACATATGTTTCATTTTTCTCTCTGGTTTCCATGTCACCACTTAATACTTACGGTTCCTCCATAGCACATAGAAAAGGTGAGTTGTCTTATTGTGTATAACTTTGTTTCAATAGTCCTAGATCTTCTCTAGATTCTCTTTATATGAGAGGTCATTCTCCTGTCGTACCACCATTATATTCAACACAGGTGAGGGATCAAGTATGTACTTCTTGATGAGTGATACCTAGAAAACAACATGAACTTGATCCATACTTGGTAGAAGTGAAATCTGATAGTTCACTACTCTTATGCGACAAGGGGTCTCAAAGGGGATAATGTACTTTGGCATAATATTCCATTTCGTTCAAGACCAAATGATTCAATTACATTGTGATATTCTAAGGGAAACTTAATCACCGACTTCAAACTTCATGTCCCTTCGATTGTTTTAATTATATATCTTTTTCCAAATTGAACTAGAATTTTTATATTGTTGGATGGCTTGAACCGTCTCTATCATCTCTTGAACAAGTTCAGGTCCAGGTATCTTTCTTTCACCAAATTTACCCCAACATGCTAGAGTTCTGCATATATTCCCATACAGTTAATCTTATCTAGATATTTGAATAATTTATAAAAAGATATTTTAATTTGATAAACCAACTAATGGGATTAGTTGATCATATATTCCTTTAAATCTTATAGATCTAGACCGTAGCATGTCCTCAAGCATCTAAGTAGTCTTTTAGATTGGACATCAATTTAGGTGTTATAGTCCAAGTTTTAATTTAGTTTATTACTCATATCATGTTGAAGAAATCTCAAAAATCTAGAGGTGACCCATGGATAATGATTAGAGACTATTGAATATGGAAACCCATGTAGCCTCACCACATCTATCACATATATCTTGGAATGATATTCAGTTGAAAAAACAACCTGAAAAAAATGGAGTGAGAATTCAGGGAGAGTCGATCAACCATATCCCATATCACATTTTTTCATTTGGATATCTTCAGGAAACTATTTCAAAAGTGAATTGAGACATTTTCTAATTTACACATGTGTATAAGAAATGGTTGAATCATCGATATTGAATTCTATCATTCTATACTAACTTTCTAAAATACTAAACACTTTTACATATAATCTATAGTTTCCCTCGTTATCTTGTCTCACTAGAAGTTCTCTATAGGATCATGGTATATCTTATTACTTATAGGATGGATAAATAAAGTTCAACTATATCGATTATCCAATAGATCATTCTTTAACTCAGGTGAAGAAAGCACAAAAATTATAGTTCCAAACCAAATCACACCATTATAATCAATGAGGTACTTATGTAGATTCCCATCCAATATTGCTTTCACCTTCTTTTTTTACTCCAGATCATTCCTTTTTCATCCATGATCATCAATGGGATAACTAGTTACAAAATCATTTGTAAAAGGTAGTATGCATTCCCTACAATTATGATTTCCATATCCAACCATAGAATATCCATGATGATAGGTTCTTTCTCAATCTACATCACAGATAGTGAAGTGAGTACTTTTTTTTTCTAGGGATGTCATCCACCTAGTTTAGCTTTATTAGATGGTAGTTAATAGAGCAATAATAGTCCATGATTATCACCAACTATACTCTTTGAATCATGTTTATATCTTTAAATGAAAACATATAATTTAGAATCATATGAGTGGTAAATATGCCACACATCTCACTATGGAGATAGTGCATCCAAAATATTTAGAGTAAATATTATAGTTGAAAACTCCAAATCTTTCTTTGGATAATTCTTCTCAGGGATTATTAACTATTGTGGGGTGTAGGATATGAAATTATCATTATTCATCAGTATAAACCCCAATAATTTCTTTGAAGCATCACTTTATATCACAAAATCATCTCCATTTATTGGTTATGTGAGTACATATGCATTGACTAGACTCTTCATCATATCCTCGAAATTTTTTCCACTTTCTTCCTTAGACGTACTTTACCTCATTCCATGTTAACATAGTTAGTTGGATAGATAGTCATAATAAATTTCTCACAAACCATCATTAATACCCTAATAAGCTATGAAAAATATGGATTTCTATGACACAAGTTGGTATAGTCCATTATTTAATTACTTTTATCTTCGAAGGGTCCATAGAAATTTCCCTACATCGGATCACATTCCCTAAGAATGTGACTTGGTACATTCAAAAGACACACTTTCTGAGCCTAGAATAATTTTTTCCTTCTTTAATGTCACATGTATAATTCTCATATGTTCATCATGTTCTTCCATGTTATTATAGTGAATGATAATATCACTTATAAAAATGAAAACCTTTTGTTGATATAGTCTATAAATACTATATTCATCAAATCTATGAATATTTTAGGTGGATTATTAAGCCCAAAGGGAATCAATATTAACTTTTAATATCTATAAATTGTACAAAAATAATGTTTTTTAAAATCTCACTTATTCACCTTCATTTATTGATATCTGTAACAATGATCCACGATTTATAAGTATTGTGATCATTTCAGTTGGTCAAAAATGTTTTTAGTCATTATAAGTGGATACTATATCTTTATAGTGATATTGTTGAGGTCGTGGTAAGTGATACCTAGTAGAGTTGATCCATCCTTTTTAATTATGAATAAAATTTTCACACCCCTAGTCGATACAATAGGCCATAAGAACCATTTGACCAAATGCACTTGAAGCTTCTTTGTTAACACCACAAGTTCATTTGGGGACACCCTATTGGGGAATTGAATGATAATAGTGGATTTGAGTATAAGATCTATCGAGAAATATAAATCACGAGCATGGGGAAGTCTAGAAAACTCTTTATAATATACATCAAGTTATTCCCTCATAATGGGCATATCCTCCATGTTGATAACTTCTTCTAACTGAAAAATTTTGCAAATTGTTTCTTGTTCATGGGTTATCAACGCCCATACCATTGAGGAATTTTCAATAAGAGATGCATGATCTTACTTGAATTTTTTTAAGACTATGGGATGATTTAGAATATGAAATATGATTTCCATTTTTAGATAGTAGAAGTGTGATAAATATAATGAAAGGCAATCCATGCCCAGTATAATGTCGAATTAAACCTAGGGAAGGATTAAGAGATTCAATATAAGAATAATCCAAAAAATAAAAATATGAGAAAAGTACAAAACTTGGGATTAATTTATTACACCATTAGGTATATTTATATATTTATATACTTAAAGGTATCAGGACTTCAGCTGAACAGTTCTATAAAACATTCATCTTATAAAGGAATGAGTAGAATAATAATAAAATAAATCATTTTCCATTATTGAGTGAATAGTTAATGTACATTTTATTACAAAATTTTTATGTTCCACTTTATCATTCCAAATGGAATAATATTTCCCTTTATTCTTTGGATTTGGTAGCTTCTAATTCCCATTATCATTATGGATCCATGTATTAGTGAGTTTCCTTTCAGAATTACCTTGATCCTTGTAGTTGAAGTATTGAACTAGAGGTGGTTCTTTTGGGGGGGTCCTTTGTTTTATCCATAATTTTTTCTAGATTATTCAAGTATCTTTGACATTTTTGAAGTTATTATCCTTATCTCCCACGTTTGATGCATTTTCAAATCCCTTTAAGATAATTCCCATGATGTTTTTTCCAAATGTTTTGATAGATTGGTAGTTAGATATACTTTCCTAATTTTTCATTTGATCCACTAGATTAAAACTCTATTATTCTCTTTTTATATTTATTTCAAAAGTTCTAATCCACAAACATAATTTCAACCTAGAGATCACATCAATCCTCTTATTCAAAACTTTTAAATTATCAAATAGTTTGATCCCTTTAAAAGATTGGTTTTAAATAACAAAAGAATTTATATATTTTTTATCACCATAGATAAAAAAATATCAAGGTGTATCTTGTAGAACGTTTGACAGTTTTCTAATAATTTTTAATATAATCACCTTTCTTTTTTTAAGCTCTATAAATTGTCTCTTGAAAATTTTTCTACAATTTTTAGGGAAATACTTGTAATAAAATATATTCTTAATGTATTCCCACTCTATCTCTTTAATTTTATCTATAGGGTTTTTTTATTATCAGTTTCCATTATTGAATAGATTCTCTATAAAAATGATAAACAAAAAAGTGTCACCATGTCCTTCTATAAACGGAGGAGTACAAAAAATATCTCCTCCATTGAGATGACCAACTATTCCATGACTAGTGGATCAGAAGATCCACCAAATGTTACTGGTCACTGCCTCATAAAAGACTCAATGGATAGTTGATCCCTATTTGGTGAAGTAATACGTTACACATGCATCAAGTTATTGTTTATTCCCATAGAAAACTGGGTAAGAATTTCGATGATGTTTTTATCTCCACCTCCCATGGTATTGGGGATGTCATTCGAGCAACTATGGCATTATCCCTAACATGAGTTGTTTGAATTTTTTAACATGGATCCCACCATTTTCAAAAATAATAAAAGATTAAAAAAATTTATGTCAACAAATCATTTGTGAGAAATTTATTTATTTGAGCAATTAAATTTTATGGTGTATCTTATGGGATCCCTTGGTTTAGTTTTTTTTCTAAAATATGGTTTATAGGATGATTATATATACTTAGTATTATCTTAAGGGTCTCACTAATGTTTTCTAACCCCAATTCCCAAATAAATTAAATCATGGATCTACTACTAACTATAGATACCCTACTTTTACTAATGTGACTATCACACCATATTATGATAAACTACGTAATAGTGATACGAATCCCGGATCAAAAGATAGTGTCTTATGAAAATTAGACTCTTAAAAAACATGTAGATAAATAAACATAATCATTTATTTAAATCCTTCTTCATTATCCCTATAAATACTTATGTTCTAAAAATTCATTTTTATCACCTAAGTATATACATCAAAGAATTAGGATAGCTAAAATCCAAGAAAGAGGACAAATAAACAACATGAATCAATATAACATGGTTGAGAGTAATCATTATTATCAAATCATATGCATAGAATAGTCATCAATTCCATGATGGAAACATGTGGTAATGTAATGGAATATGGAATATACTAAAAAAGAAACATCATGTCATAGTGGTAAAACACACCATGTAGGTTTGAAAAAATCAATCACCATGCCCACACATAATATATGTTCATTATCATAACATCATTTTTTGTGAAAAAATATGGCATCATGTTCATGTATAATACTCATTATCTTATGTGATGCATAATATTTTCCAATTAATTTTAGGGCCATATAATTATTTATCCCACCCATCACGTAAGGTTATTTACAAAATCATGTATTCTACATAGAACATATAACAATTGTAGTCATTAAATAACTGATGAAATGAGAGCAGTTTCATAAGGATTTCATAAATCATATATCCATGATTATACTTTTTAGCACACAAAAGAAAAATATTGACTATAATTTTATAATAAAATATCCTTTTTCATTAGATAAGGAACACCACATGAGGATTTGAAGATGTTTTCTTATAATGAAATGTATTTTTTGAAAAATAATTGTATTTTGATTGAAAATCATGTTATAAACCTGTATACCCTAAAAAGAAAAGGGAAGAACAATGTAATTATATTTAATGAAAATTAAAGGAATATCTATATTGAAATTGATGTGAAATATGTAAGACCCAAACAAAGGTATTTGGGTTAAAAAATCCCCATACATTAATTCATTCCTTTTTCATTACTTTTGAACCCCTTAATCCTCTTTGTCACTTCTCTTGTACATCTATGAAATTTTATTGATTTTTGGAGATGGATTACTCTAGAACATCTCTAATGATTTTATGAAAAGTGAGTGTAAGTATTTTTTTTAATACGTTAGGTTTTTTCAAGTTGTGGTATGGGTTGTTTTCCAATGGAAGGGAGTGGTGGTATTTTTACATTAGAAGATTGGGTATATATAGATTAAACTTTTAATTAAAATAATATATCAAATATAAAACTTTTAATAGTGACATTTTGATAATATAAATATTACATAAATATATTATAATAGTTTTTATGAATTTAAACATATTTATAATATGAAATCATTTTTTTATGAAAATGAAAGTGGAATGATCTAAAAAATGTTATTTTAAGAGATCACTTTTGACTATTGGAATTGAAAAATATTTTTATGTTTGTAATTTATGTGTATTTTATTATAAAGTATCATTTACGAAATTAAATATCTATTTTCCTAATCTAATATTTTATAAATGATTAAGTCATTATTATAATAATAATTATGTAAATTAAGACACACTAGTTATGTGAAAACCCATAAATTACAATTCATTATAAAAATTATGTATTTCATAAAATTTACTAAAAAATAACCCTTTCACAATTTCAACATACCAATTCCATAAATGATAGTCATTTTAACAATTTGAATTTCTTGAATAGGTATTTTATTTTTTAATACAAATATTATGAATTTTATGGAATACATTAATCATTGTTTATAAAAATTGTGCTTATATTTTCATTGAGTTTTTCAATCATCAAATGATTTTTTTCTAATTATAATGTATAAATTTACTTACATTATGTTGGATAAATATTATATATTTAAAAATTATTATTATTATTATCTAAATTTTCTATTACAATGATCAGGTTTCTATTTCTAGTGGTCAAGTTACTATTCCAATGGTCAAGTTGTTATTCTAATGGTTACATTACTTTTCCAATGGTAACATTACCTCATATAAATTTATCTATGTTCGTCCATTCATTATTCTTCTAAATTCCACTAAAGGTTATATATTTACATATTCTATAATGAATATTGGTTTACAAAAGTTTTTTATATTTTCTATAGTGTTGGAATTTGGAGTGGCGATTCTGCAGGATTGGGGTGATACATATTTTTCCATTATAACTTTATTATTTTATATTTTTTTATAAAATTTTAATTTCTTGAATTTTAATTGGTTCTATTTTTAATTTTTAATAAACTATTACTAATATTATAACACATGTTTATTTTAAGAGAAAAATGTTATTTATAATCATTGGGGTTTTAGATAATGTCATTCCAGATATCAAAACATATTATTTTTCAAAATTAAATTATTAGAAAATATTATTCTTATCTAATTCAACACTAATTATCAGTCATATGCTTCCTTCAGAGGTTGAATAATTATTTATATCACTGTTCACTATAATGAAACTTTAATGAAAAACAAATCTGTTCTTGTATCCATAACCTCTAGGAACATATTTATAAAAAAATTTAACCAATGGGTCCTATTATAAACATAACAAGATTAATGAAGAATTATATTTCAAACTCAATTTATCAGCTACTTATTTTATTTATTGGATGGTAATTGATCATACCCTAAAAATTATTTATTTTTTACCTATATTCTTCTTACCACATGTTCAACTCATTCTGAGTGAATCAATATTTCATAATTTTCTGATCATTATATATTTTACACATGACACAAACTAAATGATCTATCCAAATAATTAAAGTAAGAAACATGTAATTTTAGATCATTTACAGGATACTTTTACTCATGAGGGTTCAGTTTTTTCGAATCATTAGAAATTAATTGAACATTCAAAATTGTTAAATAAACATTCCCCTTTAATGAAGCGTCAATATATAAGGAAAACATACCTTTTTATATGGAATATCAAAAAATGGAGAATTCACCATTTTACTTTTATAGCTCATAAAAATAGTCATGAATATTTTTCCCATATAAACATAACTCACATAAGTGTTTTCGTAGTTAGTGGGAAAGATAACCATGAAATGCTTTAAAAAAACCATAGGTAATATAAAATTATTCGAAAACACTATGAGTCTTAGTAACATTTTTAGTTCTTTCCCATTAACCAATGATTTTTTTGTAGAATTTTTGGTGTGCAGAATTTATTTATGATTTTTCTATAAAATGATTTTTTATACAACCAAAAAATAATTTTGGTTAAACTTTCCAAGTGACATATTTTCATTAAGGTTTTACAGAACAATGTTTATATTTTTTCATTATCCTCATAATTTTTTTATTAAATAAACATTTATTCATTAAAAATCCAAAAAATATATCAAAATATTCATGGAATTATCTATTCATAAGATCAAAAAATATAGCAGGGGTATTTATCAACCCAAAGTTCTTAATCACAAACTCAAAATTCTTGTATCTAATCTAAAATATAATTTTTTTATGACACACTCCTCCACCTTCAACAAACTATACCAAAGAAAAATAGATATAATAATTGGAAAAATACTAATCACATTGGATCGTAGAAAAAAACATCTATATGAGGAAACATATACTTATTCATAATAGTAATATTATTTGATTCTCTAAAATCATTGTAAAGACTAATGGACAGATTTATCTTTTTAAAAAATAAACCAGGGTAACTAAATTGTGATGTTTTAATATAAATGAAATCATTATCCTAAAGCTCATTAAACTAAATTTTCAGTTCTACATGATCAACATGATCCATTTTGTTATGGAATTTGGAAATTCTATCAACATTAATAACTCTGTAAATAATATATTATTTTTCTCAATCTAGTACAAAATTGGAAAAATGTTTTAGAAAAAAATATTGGAATTATTTTACTATCAAGACTTCATTAATCTAATTTCTTCCCCAATTTTAAAAAATATGTGAAATATGACATTCATTTACCTCTTTTAATAATTTATTGGTAGCTTTAAATATTATAAAAGGTATGATTTTCTTATTGTATTAAAATTAAATTCTTTCATAAAAAAATCATTATCTCTAAAATATCTCTTATCATGGTAAACTGAGATCGCATCCATACATATATCAAAAAAAAATCCACTATGATTAGGAAAACAAGGTTTACAAATATATGTTTTTGACAAAGAATTATCATATGATTAAAAAAATTTATTTTTTTATTAATAATTTCACTTTGGATTTTTACCATATGTTATGGATTCATTTATTAAGGTGGAATTTCCAATTTAATAGAAAATTTATCAGAAATAAATGAGTGTGTTGACTTCGAATAAGACAAGAAATTAGCATTATCTGAATAAAAACATAATTTACCTGATACCACATGGTTTAATAGAACTACATTTATTGAACGAATAGTAAAGTATTTATGAATTTCATTCCACTTATAGAAGGGATTTTAACTATTATTCAGGTACTTATTTGGAAATGCATATGCATTGTGACACATCTAATTATATTTAAAACATTGTATATTTTATTTATCAAAATAATTCCAACAACTACTAAGATATTTGGAAATGAATTTTTGGTCAATATTCCAAAACCTATAACGTCATAAGAACTTAACTGTTTTTTATAATGAAACACTCATTGTAATTTTCATCACAACAGAAAAAATCTGAGAAACTAATTTTCTCATGATCAGATATAATTGATCCATTCTTCCATTTTTTCTTTCCACCTGGACCTCTTTTTATGATTCTTATTAAAGTACAGATTAACATCAAGAAAACTCCATTTTCCCACTACCCTACAAATTTTGTTTTTCTCATAACATTTAAATTTCTAGGAGTTCATTGACCTTGAGTATTTTTTTTAATCCCGAATAAAATATATTAATCATACTATGAGTATGATGGATAAAAATTAGTGTGTAATTTTCTAAGAGAGTCAATGTTTTGTTTATATTCAGCTACTAAATTTTTCATCCATTGTATCAATTTGATGAATTTATTTTCATTTCAAAGACTAATAACATTAGAAAAATATTTCTAAAGGAAGAAATTCTTTAATTAAACTCATTCCAAGGCACTAGTACCCAATATTTCTTGATATTCGGGACCATTTACCACTACTTATCAACTCACCATAAAAATGGTAAATATAAATACTTATTTTTTTTGAAATGGGTTCTTTAATGACTAATTAAATTCACTTTTAGAATAAATTTCAATATCATTTCTTGAATAAACATCTTCAGCATATGATTACATTTTCTAGAAATTATGATATTTTAAAATAATTATTTAATATTTTTTATTAAATATTTTTGGTCATTATTTTATTTAAATATCTACTCGAATAACATAATTATTAATGTAATGATAGGAAAAATGTTTTGTACATTATCACAATGAATTCTCTTTTATATATAATGTATCCATAGTGTCTAAGATAATGAATCATATATCAATACTCGAAAAGTCATCAATAGGAAAATAGTATCCCTTTAGTTCAATATAAACTAATAAATGAATGAAATTTAATAATTGATGTGACACATTTTTTAGGGTGTTCAAATATTAGAGTGATTTTCCTTGATAGAATCATACATATTCTAAATGAAAAATTCAGTCAAAATCTATACATTAATTCCCAATTCAGTTATAACAATACCTTATATCTATAACCAATGCTACATATGAACCTAATATAGATAGATACCAAATACAATATACTATGTGACAATTCTTAATATATCCTCTTACATTCATTCCATGTGTATCCCTTGGTAGAATTAATTTTTATTTCTATCACCTATGATCACCATTTTGTATAAATATCAACATTATATGCCTAATAAATACCAAATGTAGTAAAAAATGTTATGTTGTGGAGAACATAATAATACTCATGAATTACCAGCATAAATAAAGGGGATTTGAATATTTTATATAGTAAATTTACTTAATGTATTAGGAAAAACATCGTAAAAAGGCCCGACAAAAAAATCGAAGAGAGAGATAGACCACATGCATTATGGGACTGGACACTGAATTTTAATCCTTATCAAGAATAAAATCAACTGGCCATATGAATTAATCATATCCATAATCTTGGGTTTGTGGATGTGATCTATAAATCCCATTGAAGATAGACTAAGTGATCTCTATATTGATATGAATATAGTGCATAGGCTTAACATTCAATGAACTAGATAAATATGGAAAATGTGTTGGAGTTTTTCTAAATTCAAATAAAAAATAAATGGAATTTGATTTTGATTGGTCATAAATTTCATAGAGGAGATCACATAGATATAAGGACAATTATTTTCCATTTTATCTCATTTTATCTGGGATTCATTCATTTTTCAAAATAAAATATCAAGTTAATGTCAAAATTGGATTTTCAATAATTTTACAATGAAAACCCATATTTTTAGTGATACGGTATAGATAATAAATTCTTAAATTTAATGGTAACTCTATTAATACCAATGATGATTATTAAAGGATAATAGTTATAGATAATATGTGGAATCTATGGTCATGAACTGAGAGTGAGACACTACAAATTGACGTAATATATTGTTACATGGAAACTAACATCAGTGTGGCAAGATAGCCCACATTACAAGCTTGTAATCCAAATATAATGTAAACAAACACAATACCACCATAACATAGAGTTTAATTATCCTAATTACATATTGATAAAAAAAGATATAGGTTCATACATTTATTTTTTATTCCTTTTTAGAAAACATATGTGAATCAAATTTATGGTTTATCAAATTATATACATGTCTTATATCACCCCATGATTTTACTATAAATTTCTATCTTAAAAAAATATTTTCTTTAAAAAATTATGTCCCATGGAACACAAAACAAAAATGAACCATGATAAGTTTTATTAAGATAAAAAATTATAATAAAAAATATTAACTATTACATTATGATAATGAAATATTAAACATCAATACTGAAATTAAAATATCAATAAAAACATAAGTACATAAAGTTACCATGAATATAAAATATTAAACTTATGGTTATCAAAAAACATCACAAAATTGAATGAAAATTTTGAAAAAAATTAAAAATATAATAATATAATAATAAAAATAAAAATAAGTAAATGAATAGAATTATTTTAATTTGTAATTATTGTAAGTCTATGTTGAGGAATTCATGCTTCTTATTATATCTACGTTCATTTAAATTATGGTTTTTTGATATATAGTTAGTGGATATATATGCTTTAGATATATGGTCATTAGGTATATACAATGGTATGTTGTGTAATTGAATGTAATATAATTCAAAAATAATAAATATTTCTCAAGTCAAATAAAATGATGATATTTAGTTAAAATATTTTATTACTAAAATTTATTTCATTGTATTATTGATGATAATTATTGTTATTAAAGAACAATTTGACGTGATTATAAATTTTAATGAATTATTTTCATAACTATGTATTAATAGAATTAAATGGTATTCATAAGAACAGTTTATTAAATAATATATAATTTTAATTATATAGTTTTTGGAATTGATATTTTCCAGGGAATGTTTTCTTATGTATTTTTTACATTTATATTCATAAATTCAATTGGTAATGTTTTAATGAAGAGAGTATTTTAATGTCTCAATTTGTAGTAAATAGATTGACACTTTTTTATTTTGTATTTGATTTGAAATAATATTTAGAAAACATTATCATTAAAAGGTCATTTTCTTTAAAAATAATGCTTCTATAAATATATTATATTTTTCTTTTAACATAAATTTTTCATATATATATATTTAATTAGTTTAAATGGAGTCTATATGTGAACTCTCTACATTGAAATTAGGAAAAAATATTAATCATTTATTTTTACAAATAAATTTATATGATAAATAGCTAAACATTGAAAAGAGGGGGTAAAGAGATAAATCATCATAGATAATTTTTTAAATTAACATGAAATTTAGGAATTCTGTAATTCATTTTATTGTTATTTTAAACTTACCTATATATCTTATTAAAATATCCTAGCCCAACTCATATAATCCCATTTGATTCCATGTTCACCAATCATCTAATTTATGATTTTAATAAATGCTCCGTCATTTTTCCTAATTAATGGAATTATATTCCTCGAACTCAAAACTAGTTTAATAATTAAAATTAATATTGTATAAATGACCATATTACAACTCCAATAGTTTCATTTCATGTTGGGTAGCTTCTAGTTTAATTAAGGATTCCTAAATCCCTCTTTATATAGGAACTCATGCCGAGTACGTGTGAATTCATTATACCATATATTATAACTTTTCTATATTTTTTAATACGAGATATCATCTAGTATTTATAACTAACATTATTCAATGTAATTTTTTTATATTATCATCAATTTTCTCCTTATAAGTACATTTTTCTATTTTATAAATATAAACACTTAATAATTTATTAGCAAATTTTGTTTATGTTATTTACGGTTTAACCAATATCCTAAATGATGCTACACCAACATCACCATTTTCATAATGATTAATTATAATGTCATTATTAATGATAATATATGATATTATAGATTAAATAGTTTCATTAATATGTGTTGATATGTATGAAAAAAAATTAACTGTCATTATAAAATAAATTGCGGTGGAATAAAAATTAACCAAAATGTGTTCATGAAATATTATATTCTAAAATACCGTACTCCTATTTTATATTAAAAGAAAATTGTATAACATAAATTTTTTAAAAAATATTAATACAATAACTTGAATATTCTAGGACCTATTATTATTGATTAATGAATAGGATCTAACATCAAAATTCTCAAAATTGTATATAAAATACAAAATTACTAACTTCCATTAATGAAAATAAACAATAAAAAACTAATATATGTTTAATAAATGATTATATTTGAATTTTAAAATGGTTATTAATATGAATAATGTTACTATAAATGTTATTAGGATGATTATTTTCATATTATTTTAGATTAATTTTCTTTCAAGAAAGTCTGGATTAAAGGTGATATATTTTTCACAATATCATTTTGAGGCCCTGATTATTTATGTTTTAATGTACACCTTTGTAAATTGAATGTTAATATCTCAAAAAATCATATATTTCCTTCTCATATGTTTATTCATGTTTTTTACATGTATACAGTCAATTTATTTTATATTTTTTTCAAAATCCATCAAAAATAATGTTTTTATCTCGAGTCGAACTTATATTTTCATTTTATCTAGAATCATTCCACTCTATCTCCAAATTATAAATATTATTTTATTTATTCCCTTAAATATACATATTTTATTCTTATTGGATTTTTCAATGGTCTTGAATTAATGTAAAAAATCTTTATTTAGTTATTTTGATATGTTAGTTTCTCAATATTATTGAACATCCTTATAGTGTTTGAAAGAAAAATTATTTTTAGAAATTAAATAATACATGAGTGGGACACCCAACCCGAAATTCTGTATAATTTATTAAATAGAGATATATTTAAGTTTTTTTAGGAACAATATTTTTTTACCATAATCAATGGTTTCCTTGAAAAAAGATTATCCCAATTTTTCATGGTGTTAAAGAAGTAATTTTTTTCCACATATTTAAAAAAAATTATATTAAATTAAATGTCATAAAAATCAAATTATATATCTCATTATTTGTTTATCTTAATTTTCTAAAACTCTTATGATAGGTTTTTATCTAATAAAATACTCTTATTTTCCCTTAAATTTCACTGGGGATATTGTCTAATTGTAAATTACGACTTGATTGTCTATATAGATTATAATAAATTATTTTGAAATTTATCATAAAACTATTTTCATTCTAATGGGATAATTAATCTATGATGGGATTATGATTTTTTTCATGTTATTATAGCATATATATATATACTGTACATTATTAAAACATGTGTGTGCCCATTATACCCCTAAAATGCATTAGGTAAATTAATACATCTCATGTAATGATTTATAGTAATTATTGTGTTTTATAATAATAATTTTTTTCGGAAATAATTTGGTTTGATCCAAAGATTGTATTTTTATAACGTTATAGATGTTCAAATAGTATTTCTTGGATATAATTGTTGTTTAATTAAAAAAAATGTTTGGAAATAAACTTCATTGTTGAAAACATAATGAAAAGACACCGTTAAGATTTTCCTAACCAAATTAGTGAGAATGATTGGGTTTTCTCCTAAGTAAACGATTACATATGATAGGGTTTTCAATCAATTTCATGATTTTCTATTATAATGTTAATACCATATCTGTATTCTAAGACACATAAATATGTTTTAATCCATGTGCCATGATTCTAGACTCTTTTTTACACATTTATCTATCTAATTTATTATGACATTTCCGATGATATATTCTATATCTCATGATTTTTTACCCAATTTGTATTCATTGTGATTTATTTGTCATATTAGAACACCTCATTTTTGTTCTCATAACAAAAATTCTAATATTACGATCACTTAATATCTTATGTTGTTATCTCTTATATTTATCCTTACTAAGAATATTTTTATACCTATTTATTTAGTTTTTATTCCTCTAGTTATTAAGAATATTATTTTATATTATGATCAAAAAACGATATCTCATGATAATAATACTTCTGGGAGATGTTGAAAATAGAGAATCATAAGTTTTTATGTATCTAACATCTAAATAAACTATAACATTAGGTTTTAGTGTATGAATTATTCTGATTTTTAATGAATATTTTTCCATTATGATGTAAAAAGTTTTTATGTTTATCTTGGGAGACCTCAGTCATTATCTGAGTGGGATTCATTATTTGTGGGATTAGGTTATGATGAATTTGAGGATAGAGTTAATAAAAAAATATTGTCAAGGAATAACATAATATATTATTCGTCTAATTGAAGGTTTCGTAATTTTTGAGATATTATTAGGATTATTATTATTATATGATTCCTTACATTAATTATTCATGTTTGTTAAATAGGCAATTGTTTTATTAAATTAGTATAACTATGATGGATAAAGTTGAAAAAATTGTGATGGTTAGTAAAGTGACTATTTCATTAAGATACAAAAAGATAACAGGTCTAGATTTAAATCTATTGGATATATGTTCATGCAAATCTTTTATGAAATGGAATATAACACAAATCATGAAAAACTCCAAGATACACCAGGGAACATAAGACTCACAATTGAGTGTGTGATGAGGAAATATGACCATTTAATTAGTGTGTCTTCCAATCAATTAATTTTTGAGCAATGAATTTACTATTTCAAATGATATGTTCCATGATGTAGTTCTTAGAAGATGAAAAGTTTGTTTTTGTTTTTTATAAGTTAAATGGTGAGTTATATTTGTAGTCTACCATAATCAAGTATTAAAAACCAAAGAGAAAATAATCTCTATAAAATGAAATTATTTATAATGTTATTATAAAGAATTTTTTCCCTAAATCCTTTCTTAATAGAATTCGAATAGAATTAATATGACTCAAACTGATTAAGGATGAATCCATTGGTAGATATGAAGTAAAAATTATGAGAATCATAAGGTATGTGTAGAGACCATAAGCATGACGTGCATGGACATTACATTACTTTTGCGGAATAATTAGTATATAAAAAAACACACACACAAAGATTGTAATAGTTTAGTGTCTTTGGAAACTCGGAATATAATCTTCTAATCGTGGTGAAAGATCTTCAACATCTCCCATAAAGATCATCCTTTTTTTACCTAAAACCTTTATTTATATCCTGGGGAAAAGAAAACATAAAAGGGTGAGCTCAAACGCTCAGTAAGAGTAAACAAAATAAATATCAATCACATCATATTCATAAGAACATAACATTTTGGAAATCTTAACCTGCAAAAGAGAGCATAATTTCATAACATGGGATAAATCATAGTAGTGAAATGAAATCCCAATAATCATAACTTAAAACATGAAACTTTGTGGCATACACACATAATCATAGAGAATCATATCTTATTTGTCAAGACTCATTTCCAAGACTATCTTAGTGGACAAAGTCCATTTCTGAACCGAGTCACCCTCGTTTCAGTCCTGTTTCACTGAACCGGTATAACCTACCGTTCCAGCCATGTCTATATAATGAGATATAAAATCTTTACCCAATGCATTGGAGGGAGATATAGGTCCCACCCATCTCATAATGAAACCATTCTTATGTGTGCCACAAAAGCGTAAATCATACATCATTGCATAACCCATGTAATAAAAATGGGAATCTTAAACATCATGAAATCATAAAACAATTCATATAAGATAAAGGAATTAATAAAAATAATTCCATCACAACATAATCAAATCAATGTAATAATAGGGATAGAAACAAAACCCTATATTATCTTAGATGGAAAATAATTTTGATAAAACACTTGAACTCCTTTCTTGAGGAAAATATCCTTTCTACTTCAAAAACATTTTCCTTTCTTAACATTTCATAAAATTTTAAACTAAGAGAAGTTGATTAAAAATAAACTTGAAAAATTTTAAAGTAATCTTCTTGGAAATAATGTTTTAAAAATCCATTCATGCGGTATAAGTTAAAAAAAACATTCTTCGTACTTTTGTCGGAAAAGTCAAAAAGTACCTCGTACGAAAAACGACAAAAGATTCCTTTGATATCCATTACTAAAAACTCAACAAAGGGTAAAATTGGATTTAAACAATTGTAGGTGGATGGAAATAATATTACATATTGAGGAAACATGGACGTGGATGATAAAATACACCCCAGTAAATACTAAAGTATAAACAATCTCGGATAAAAATGAGATTGTGATATTTCCATTACCTTAGGTCTGATTTGCTTCGTAAGTGTCTAAACCTCATGTATAATGATTTAAATAATGTCATTGGATTATTCCAGAATCAAACACATTGTTATGATATCATATATGGTTCACTTATGACTTTATATCACCCGTTCTTTTGTAAATTCCATGTTAAAGAGCGTTTTGGGTAAAATTGTTTCATTTGTCGTCTGTGTTTTGACTTGTAATTATTCATATGATTAATTAGATCATGATTACTTAATTCCAGAATATAAAACATGATTTATATATAATATATATTTAGAATATACATATATATATATATAATAAATCAGTAAATGGAAAGAAATACACCGTTCATGGAGACGGTAGGTCATACGTACGCATGGACGCTGTTTTCGTTTCCTTATTGAGTTGAATGGAATTAAGTAGATGGAATGCATATATATACACATAAATCCAGTATCATTATTATGTCATATATTTCATGATTAATTATTATATATACTTTATAATCATTCATGAATGGTTAAAGTGGATAATGAATCTCATCGCGTCGTGGAGACGGTAGTCCGTACGTACGCACGAGCGATGATATCATTCTCATGATCGTGGGACTGTATTGGAGTGTATGTATACTATTTCAGAATCAATATCACTTTATAATAGTCATATATAGTCATTATTTACACCATTATACCCATCCAAGTAACGTGGTGGTGGAAAATAGATTACACCACGGCGTGGAGACGGTATTCCGTACGTACGCACGCGCGGTGATTTCGTTTTACATAGGATGGATAGATGGTGAAATAGGGTTGTTTCATACTTATAATAACATATCAGTATATGAGGGATACTGATGTTATTACTTCATAATGAAACAACTAAATAAGAAGAAGTGGAAGAAGAAATAAAGATGAAAGAATCGGTAACGGACATTACCTCTTCTTTGAAGTGCTTCTTTGAGACCTCCTTTTAGGGCACTAAAATAGGTCTTTGAAGAAGACCAGAACCTCTAGGATTTTTCTAGGGAAGTGGAGAGGAGAAATTGGCAGGGGTTGTCCGAGCTTGAATGCTCAAAGTGGTGTGAGGAAGAGGGGAAGGAGGTGCCCTTTTATAAGGGAGGAGAGGGGTACCTTTGGAATGACTAAAACTATTATTTTATTATAAAGTCAAATTCGGTTTTAAATACCTCCAAATTAATTTATTTCTATGCTAAGGTGGGGATGGGTCTAAATACTCTCATAAAATAGAATTTATACAAGTTTAGGTTCCTATTTTAACCTTATCATTTAGATTTAACATTACGTTCAATAATTTTACTTTTACCGTGTCTCCTTGTGTTCTTACACTATAAGGTTAATAAACTTACTATAACAAGCCAAACGAATCCCAAGTTATTTATTATTAATATATATAACCTTATCTAAGTCATTTTGCCAAACCTTATATTTTTAGGAATAAAATAACAATTAATAATATAATATTTGTTTTAAAAACTATTTTATGTCAATTTTGACACTATTTGGTAATTGATTTTTGTGAAAATCATAACAGAATGATTAGTTCGAAAAAAGTTAATTAAACCAATACTAACATTTCATATTAACATATAAAATTAGTTTAATTCATAAAAAGTCTCAAATTATATTTATTTGGGTATTTATAATATCAATTATTCTAATTTTTCACTATTATGGTAATTACTGCATCATCATTGTGTCATAAATAAATTAAATTATTTAATGTCTAAAAAATATAAATAAAATATCATTATGTAGGAAATTTGTTTATATTTCTTATTAATTTTTATAGTCGAATTTATCATATGTATAGCTTCATATTAAAAATGATTTACTTATTAACCTTTGATTTTAACTATTTTAACCCTTCTTTAAATAAATTAATAATAAATGTCCTAATCTAATCCAAGTGAGCCTAAATGGTCATATTTTATTCCTAAGGTTGTTTTATGTCGAATTAAACTTGTCCAATAGAATTAGGACATGTGTTAGGGTAATAGTAATATCATTTTTACCCTTAATTACCCTATTTACTTTTAACCGTGGTAAAAAAAGTAAAAAGTTACTATTCACCAAAAATTATTTTCATCTCATTGAACCACATTTTACTTACTGACATCAACCATGTCTCTCGGATTTTTTGAAATTCCACTCACAGAAGTGGTAAAATTATGTTTTATGAAAAATTCATTTTTTAACTACCACTTAGTGGTTTCACTATTCATCAAAAAATGAAAGTTTCCAGAAAAATACCAAAAATTAGGCTTAAGATATATCTGATATTAAGAATTCAAAAATGATGTCTATTTTACCAAATTCAAAACATATCAGTTGCATTAATTAATTTAAAAAATAATTCCCGTCGTCAAAACAAATGGCGTGTTTTTAAGAGATAATAACTATCAAAAGATTGACACTTGTTTATAACTGGTTTAAATGTGAAATTACATCCAATGACCAAAATTGTATTAAATTGTAAAAATATATTCTAAATATACTTTAAAACCACTCAAATTAACAATTTATCACTATTAATTATTTTGATTGAAAAATTTGTTTTTAATTAAAATTTAGTAATTTTCACTATTCATCAAAATATGAAAGTTATCCAAAAATCACCAAAATTTCACCCTAAGCTAATTTGGATATTCCGAATCCAAAAATGAAGTCCATTTTAAAAAATAAAGTTTACAAAATTTCAAAAAGTGGTTATTACTATTCATAAAAGCTAGTTTTAATAATATTTTAATAGCATATCGTTGTTTAGTGAAACTCGGTATTGCGTACTACACATGCTATCGAGGAAGGTCGTGATTGCGTGTAATGCAAGGCAAGTCAAGGATGCGTGTTGTGAAAGCTCCTTTTGGTGTAGCATACAACACAGGACATTAATGAAATTAAAAAGAATATTTTTCATAAAATCTCGGGGTGTTACATTCTACCCCCCTTAAAATGAATTTCGCCCTCGAAATTCATTGGGGTTATAAATGGTTTACTATTCGAAAGTTTCTTTAATAGAAACCCAAATAGTAAAAATGGAATACCAAAACCAATATTTAAAAACAAAAGTATAAAACGTAATGGTTACCCAACTAAACTAATCACCAGGTTTCCACATAGGTGAAAATATGGATATAGAAGAGAAATCTAACCATCATGTTCTGATGGAGAGTGGTAGAGAACATGGCTATGGAAAATCCAGAAATCACAAAGCCATAAATTTGTGATGATCTAGGGTACCATCTGATTCATTGGATATAAGGGCACTAGGACAACATTTTTGGTTTTCAAGATTATTTCCCTAAAGTTGAAGAATTTGAATTAGAATAAATACTTACTTTATTTTAGTACAATCTCACTGTTGTTTGTGCCTTGAACAATTTCAACTTCATCTCTTAAATAAATGAAGTTGAATTTGTTATTCGTGAAGTGTTAGTAGATCATGTGATAGAATGACGGGTCATTCCATCTGTCTCAAACAAAAGGTTAGCAAAAGCTATTAAATATACATAAGTCGATCTATAGTGAGATTAATCATATATGGTTTCTAAAATGGACTTATACTTCATATATCATACTTCTTAATATAATAAAACTAGTTTCTACTAAACAGGGACTTCTTGTAGGCCAGTGGTAGGCGATAAAGGCCAGTCGCACTTCGTTTGTGGGTTCGATTCCCACAGCCTTGTCCGAAGCGATGGGCTGTCACCCGTCCTGTAGGTTGTCCTTTTTCTAAAACTATATTACTATAACATCCCATCAATAATATAGAAAAAAACTTCTATCCTTAAACAATACTAACTTATGTCCAACATAACCCATTCCAATCTTTAGGCTTATCCATAATACTGCCGTCCACTCTCATAATATAGTGAAAACCATTACTAGAGATTTAATACCATTGATGATCCCCATATATCATAAGATATGTCTTGTTGGTCACATTCCAAACATTCAAAGGCCTTAATCATGTATTCTCTTGAATACCCATTGAACCTTAGTGAAAACATGAATGCATTTAAAAGTTAACACCTTCCACATACCAAAATCCTCATAATTCTATATACTCAAACCATGATATCACTTAGTCCTTATATCAATCATGAGCTCATGAATACTATCAAACATTTCATTTTAACCTTATCACTTCATTATGCACATATCATCTACTTTCCAAAATATTTGAATCACTTTTCATGGTTACTTGTACCTTAAAATTATTGAAAACCACAATAGACCAATACATAAATATTCCAATACACCATAAAAATACCTCAACAACATTATTCTTGAATACCAATACATAAACACTTCAGTCCATCCACTTCAATGATTGTCCTGGAATAAGTCCTTCCTTGATTTAGAAGTAACTTTTTAGGTCAGGGCATTGAGTTGGGTAATGCCCATGTTCTCCAAAAATAAGACATTGAACTCCATAACAGTCTGTCACTCTATGACCCTTTTTCTCCACACAGATAACATCGGTCCCTCCATTTGAGGTATTCCTCAAGGTTCTTCTTCCCTTCTTTAGAAATCTCAATCTTCCTTTCTTTATGCTCCTCAACATGCGAACATGCATAATAGTTTATCTTCCTCTTCTTTGATGAATTAGGCATACCACTAAATTTCACCTTGTTAATCATATATCGCGATGACTGATTCAGCATAATCACAATATCTTTCTCTCTATGAGTTACACAATTTTGTTGCTCAGAGTCACCAATTTGTTCATTGGATTCAATTTTAATTGAATTCCTTCTGGTTCCCACCATTTACTAAAACACAAAAAGAATTCTGTGAGAGGAAAAAATCATGCTAGAGAAAACAACATAGTAAAGGGGGAGTACCCTCAATATCTAACATCTTAGGGTAAATTCTAAGATCATTAGCGCAATTCTAGGACTATAACCTATAAGTATACTTAACCTTAGAGACATACCTTAGAAATATTTCTAGGGATCTCACTAACGTTTTCGCATCCTAGTTTCCAAAGGTTTACTAAACCTTTCCTCTGATACCAACTGCAGAGACCCGAATCATGATGTACATGGACATTACATTACTTTTGCGGAATACTTAGTACATAACAAAAACACACACACAAGGATCGTAATAGTTTAGTGTCTTTGGAAACTTGGAATATAATCTTCTAATCGTGGTGAAAGATCTTCAATATCTCCCATAAAGATCTTCCTTTTTTTTACCTAAAACCATTCCTTATATCCTGGGGAAAAGAAAACATAAAAGGGTGAGCTCAAATGATCAGTAAGGGTAAACAAAAGAAATATCAATCACATCATATTCATAAGAACATAACATTTTGAAAATCTTAACCTGCAAAAGAGAGCATAATTTCATAACATGGGATAAATCATAGTAGTGAAATGAAATCCCAATAATCATAACTTAAAACATGAAACTTTGTGGCATACACACATAATCATAGAGAATCATATCTTATTAGTCAAGACTCATTTCCAAGACTATCTTAGTGGACAAAGTCCATTTCTGAACCGAGTCACCCTCGTTTCAGTCCTATTTCACTGAACTGGTATAACATACCGTTACATCCATGTCTATATCATGAGATATAAAATATTTACCCAATGCATTGGAGGGAGATATAGGTCCCACCCATCTCATAATGAAACCATTTTTATGTGTGCCACAAAATCGTAAATCATACATCATTGCATAACCCATGTAATAAAAATGGGAATCTTAAACATCATGACATCATAAAACAATTCATATAAGATAAAAGAATTCAAAAACATAATTCCATCACAACATAATCAAATCAATGTAATAATAGGGATAGAAATAGAACCCTATATTATCTTATATGGAAAATAATTTTGATAAAACACTTGAACTCCATTCTTGAGGAAAATATCCTTTATACTTCAAAAACAATTTTCTTTCTTAACATGTCATAAAATTTTAAACTAAAAGAAGTTGAGTAAAAATAAAATTGAAAACTTGTAAAGGAAGCTTCTTGGAAATAATTTTTTAAAAATCCATTCATGCCGTATAAGTTAAAAAAACATTCTTCGTACTTTTGTCGGAAAAGTCAAAAAGTACCTCTTACGAAAAACAACAAAAGATTCCTTTCATATCCATTACTAAAAACTCACCAAAGGGTAAAATTGTATTTAAACAATTTTAGGTGAATGGAAATAATATTACATATTGAGGAAACATGTATGTGGATGATAAAATACACCCTAGTAAATACTAAACTATAAACAATCTCGGATAAAAATGAGATTGTGATATTTCCCTTACCTTAGGTCTGATTTGCTTCGTAAGTGTCCGAACCTCCGGTATAATGATTTAAATAATGTCATTGGATTATTCCAGAATCATAATCATTGTTATGATATCATATATGGTTCACTTATGACTTTATATTACCCGTTCTTTTGTAAATTCTATGTTAAAGAGCGTTTTGGGTAAAATTGTTTCATTTGTCATCCGTGTTTTGACTTGTAATTATTCATATGATTACTTAGATCATGATTACTTAATTCCAGAATATAAAACATGATTTATATATAATATATATTCATAATATACATATATATAATAAATCAGTAAATGTAATGAAATACATCGTTCATGGAGACGGTAGGTCGTACGTACGCATGAACGCTGTTTTCGTTTCCTTATTGAGTTGAATGGAATTAAGTAGATGACATGCATATATATACACATAAATAAAGTATCATTATTATGTCATATATTTCATTATTACTTATTATATATACTTTATAATCATTCATGAATGGTTAAAGTGGATAATGAATCTCATCGCGTCGTGGAGACGGTAGTTCGTACGTACGCACGAGCGATGATATCATTCTCATGATCGTGGGACTGTATTGGAGTGTATTTATAATATATCAGAATCAATATCACTTTATAATAGTCATATATAGTCATTATTTACACCATTATACCCATCCAAGTAACGTGGTGGAGGAAAATAGATTACACCACGGTGTGGAGACGATATTCCGTACGTACGCACGCGCGGTGATTTCATTTTCCATAGGATTGATAGATGGTGAAATAGGGTTGTTTCATTCTTATAATAACATATCAGTATATGAGTGATAATTATGTTATTAATTCATAATGAAACAACTAAATAAGAAGAAGTGGAAGAAGAAATAAAGATGAAAGAATCGGTAACAGACATTACCTTTTTTTTGAAGTGCTTCTTTGAGACTTCCTTTTAGGGCACTAAAATAGTTCTTTGAAGAATACCAGAACCTCTAGGATATTTATAGGGAAGTGGAGAGGAGAAAGTTTCAGGGGTTGGACGAGCTTGAAGGCTCAATGTGGTGTGAGGAAGAAGGGAAGGAGGTTCCCTTTTATAAAGGAGGAGAGGGGCACCTTTGGAATAACTAAAACTATTATTTTATTATAAAGTCAAATTTGGTTTAAAATAGCTCTAAATTGATTTATTTAGAATCTAAGGTGGGTATGGGTCGAAATAATCTCATCCAATAGAATTTAGACAAGTTTAGGTTCCTATTTTAACCTTATCATTTATATTTAACATTAAGTTAAATAATTTTACTTTTACCGTGTCTCCTTGTGTTCTTACACTATAGGGTTAATAAACTTACTATAACAAGCCAAACGAACCCCAAGTTGTTTATTATTAATATATATAACTTTATCTAAGTCATTTGGCCGAATCATAGATTTTTAGGAATAAAATAACAATTAATAATATAATATTTGTTTTAAAAACTATTTTATGTCAATTTTGACACTATTTGGTAATTGATTTTTGTGAAAATCATAACAGAATGATTAGTTCGAAAAAAGTTAATTAAACCAATACTAACATTTCATATTAACTTATAAAATTAGTTTAATTCATAAAAAGTCTCAAATTATATTTATTTGGGTATTTATAATACCAATTATTCTAATTTTTTAATATTATGGTAATTACTGCATCATCATTGTGTCATAAATAAATTAAATTATTTAATGTCTAAAAATTATAAATAAAATATAATTATGTAGGAAATTTTCTTATCTTTATAATGAATATTTATAGTCTAATTTATCGTATGTGTAACCCCATATTTAAATGATTTACTTATTAAACTTTGATTTTAACTATTTTAACCCTTCTTTAAATAAATTAATAATAAATGTCCTAATCTAATCCAAGTGGGCCTAAATGGTCATATTTTATTCCTAAGGTTGTTTTAGGTCGAATTAAACTTTTCCAATAGAATTAGGACATGTTTTAGGGTAATAGTAATATCATTTTTACCTTTAATTACACTATTTACTTTTAACCGTGGTAAAAAAAGTAAAAAGTTACTATTCACAAAAAATTATTTTCAACTCATTGAACCACATTTTACTTACGGATATCAACCGTGTCTCTCAGATTTTTGAAATTCCACTCACAGAAGCGGTAAAATTATGTTTTATGAAAAATTCATTTTTTTAACTACCACTTAGTGGTTTCACTATTCATCAAAAAATGAAAGTTTTCAGAAAAATACCAAAAATTAGGCCTATGCTATATCTGATATTATGAATTCAAAAATGATGTCTATTTTACCAAATTCAAAGAATATCAGTTGCATTAATTAATTTAAAAAATAAATCCCATCATCAAAACAAATGGTGTGTTTTTAAGAGATAATAACTATCAAAAGATTGACTCTTGTTTATAACTCGTTTAAATGTGAAATTACATCCAATGACCAACATTGTATTAAATTGTAAAAATATATTATAAATATACTTTAAAACCACTCAAATTAACAATTTATCACTATTAATTATTTCTATTGAAAAATTTGTTTTTAATTAAAATTTAGTAATTTTCACTATTTATCAAAATATGAAAGTTATCCGAAAATCACCAAAATTTCAGCCTAAGCTAATTTCGATATTCCGAATCCAAAAATGAAGTCCATTTTAAAAAATAAAATTTAAAAAATTTCAAAAAGTGGTTATTACTATTCATAACAGCTAGTTTTAATAATATTTTAATAGCATATCGTTGTTTAGTGAAACTCGGTATTGCGTACTACACACGCTATCGAGGAAGGTCGCGATTGCGTGTAATGCAAGGCATGTCAATGATGTGTGTTTTGAAAGATCCTTTTGGTGTAGCATACAACACAAGACATTAATGAAATTAAAAAGAATATTTTTCATAAAATCTCAGGGTTTTACAGTTTGAATCCTATTTTTTATTTTCGATAAAAGAAATATAGATCATTTATTTTGTTTCCTAAAACAATTTAATTAAAGAGAACTAATAATAAGATAATTATATAGATATAAAGAAATTTTTTTATTATCACATAAAGAAGAAATATTAAAAAAAACATACAATATTAATTTGGGTATTACGAAAAAGAATTTAAAGAAAAGATTTATGGAATTAATAAATGATATATTACTTGTATGAAAGATAATTTAACCACAGAGGTAAACAATGGGGGAGGAAGCACCTGTAAAATTTCAATAAGGATCAATAAAATTCAATATGTGTTTTATAGTTATCTAACACACAATTAGGAAAAAAATAAGAATCAAAATAACCCCATATAGGAGAATAAGATAATAATTTTTGCTAAACTCACTCTTTAATTCTTCAATTGCAAGAATAATTTCAATTATGCAAATAATTTTTTCAATAAAACGGATATAAAGGATATCATTCATTAACAACCTCGATGACCAAGGTAGAATGTAAGAACCTATGTGATAAATTCTGAATAAGTAGACCATGACAATGGTTTGTTGAAATGCACACTTACTATCCACTCATGAACTATGCATGTATTATATGAATCTGGTTACTGTTATTCCTTCAAATAAATTTTTTTTTCATAGAATATTGATGTACCCCTAAAATATTGGTTATAAATTTATTTTTGAAAACACTTATTGGTGCGATGATTTCATCCATTATATATTACCCTTGTCTAATCAAGGATTATTAGATGATACCACCTATAAATCTTGTTCTTATTGTCTTTATTGAAAGCATGGTATGTAACTCTCTACATTATTATCATATTAATTATTGGGGTAAATAAATCATTTTTCATATCCTAAATCATAATATGAAAATATAAAAATTATCTTATAATCAAATGTTCCCATTAGAATCTGTGTAATTATTATGGCTCTTGACACTAAATAATGTGAGATACTTGACTAAAACGACTTTGGAGAAAGAAAATATGTACCAATTATGTATGAGTATAAGGATGTATTTGATAATAAGTTAAATGGTATTAACCAATTACTTATGGATTGGGTTCAATTAAACTCATTATAGTTTCAATTATAATTTCAAGGGGTCTTTATAGAATAGAATCCATTAAATTTGGAGAATGGAAGAAGAATACACTAATAATTTTGATAAGGGGTTTCTATACCCACATGATTCACTAAGGGATTCCATAGTCTTTTTTATGAAAAATAATTATGGTTCAACACATATCTATATTAATTTTCAGAAATACAAAAAATCATTTTTAAGAAAAACTATAAGTTATATTTTATTGATTATTTTGGAAATAAATTATTGACCTTTGATATATATGTCATAAGCTAACCTATAAAAGTGATTATGTATCCATGATGGTTTCTTTTACAGTATATGGTCTCAATAAATTAAAAGGGATGTTATTCGGGCATAGAAAATCCCCAATTAACAATATAGATATGATGAACAGATTATTTAGATATTACATTAATTAATTTTGTTTAGTATTTATATACAATATTCTCATATATTCCATGATCAAGTAAGAGCGTGTATATAATTTTTTTATTGCGATGAATATCATTATAATGGAGAAGAATAATAATGAATTTAAAATTTGTTAATTATTTATTGATAAAGTTTCATTAATCAACCATGTAATTTCATGTTATTATCTATATATAGATCTATGAATGAAAAATATAATTTATTTATTTACAAGACCATCCACTCTAATATAATTCCAATTTTTTATTATATTGGTTGGATATATAATATGCTTTCTGCAATATATCTCATTATTTTTAAATAAAATAACCATTTTATCTAAAAATGAAATCATGTTTCCCCATAAAAATATTGGTGACGAAATTTTAATGTACCTCCACACTACCCTATTGTAGAGACTGGTTAGTACTATATGGTGTCATACTAATGAAGTGATTGAGATGTATCCACAATAAAAATTACATGGTGGTATCTAATAACCCATAAAAAATAATGATTCATGTGATAATTTTTACACCTTATTATTTGGATATATTAACGGTAATAATTTCCTTGTTGATATAGAGGCATTACCTATATGGAGAAAAATTTTATATATATACATTCCAAATGGGATTAATGTATATATTCATTTAAAAGGATTTGATCGTTAACCAAAAGTGATGTTCATAGTTGATAAAATTATATTTTTACTAAATAAATTACAAACCTATGATAAAAACAATTTGGTAGAATCTTTAATAATAAGGGGTCAAGATACCATATCTACAACGAGGATTTAAAGAGATCCCATACTCTTGGATTTTGAATGGTTAAACTATGAATTCATTATTGTAGGGATTAAATCCAATCATTCGAAAATATAAACTCAATTATATATCAATCTAATGATCATGGTGTAATATATTGAGGATGTTAATCTAAAGAAGAAGGTATGTAATTTTAAAGATACAAAAATTTATAATAATGGAATTAGAGGATTTGTGAAATGATTTTTCATTACATAGAACCTAGAATTTTATAGGTATATATTGTATGATGCATATAGCTTTTCATTATTTATAAATACTTGAAGATAATTGATATATATATATATATATCCAAAATCATATATGTTGGGAAAACATGATGAGGCATATTTTAGAGTATGTATGTCGATTCTTACTAAACCCAAATGTTAACATAGAATGATAAAATTCTAAGGGGATGATTCAACCATTAGCGATATATGTATTAGAATTTCATTAAGTCAACTTGAGTATTATTATTTTTCATTCTAAAATATATAAATAACATAGTTTTATTTGAGTTATTATTTCCAAGATATATATAAATAAAGTGGAAAGAATTCATATATTACCACAAAAAAATTTATTTAATCAAGATTTATGGTTTACCTCAATGTATCTGAAAAGTGTTCAATAATAATTGGATAAATAGTTGTAATTATGAACTACCTATAATATATGATTTATAGAAAATATAATATGTCCATATAAACATTAGTTGATATCCTAAGTATTTTATTTCAATGTGTGTTGGTATGAACACCCACCCTGGATAGAGTTCTTATATAACAATTGTTTCCAATATATAATGAAAATGGAACCATATGGGGTATTATATTGGAATATTTTTATAACACTATGATGTTGGGTTGATGTTGGAGTGTGTATATTGTAGGGAAAAAAATTTACCCAAGTGTTATAAGAGAATAGTCAAATAATTTAGTAACACAATAAAACTGCCGAAATTTAATAGATGAACTATACTATTAATCATCAATGATATTTTTTGTTTAATTTTTGATAAAATGTATTATTTAAAAAATAAAAATACTAGTAGATGTGGTTATTTGAAAATAAATTAATTTTTATCCCTCGATCTATTTTCCCTTTAGAAATAACTGATCCTTTGGGAATGGTAGCCTATCGTCTTGCACTTCCACAAACCATCTATTATGTGCATGATGTGTTCGATGTATCACATTTTGGAAAGGAAATACTTGATCCTTTATTTTTATTTAAATTAGTGGTTTTAATTCATGAACAAGATCATTTAAATGTGAATAATGATGTTGAAATCATATATCATAGAGATAATAAAATATGAATCTAGATTACTCATCTGGTTAAATTCCTTTTATAAAATCATATATTAAAAGAAAAAACTTGGGAACATGAAGATGTGTTATGGTAAATGAAATTTCATTTTCCCCCATATAAGTTATGAAATTACAATGGAATAGAAATTTCTGGGGTGTTTCATATATCACCCCATCATTTTTCTTGGTATTTTTTATAAATAAATAATGTGTTACATATATTATTTCACAGAAAAATATGAAATAAAATGATCAATTATACATTTAATTAAGATAGAATATTATATTGAAAGATTCAAATTAATAAAATATGGTAATTTAATATGAAAAATTATTTAAAAAATTACTGGAGGAATAAAACCACAACTAAATAAAAATAAAATAAAAATATATATCTGCTCATGGTTTTCGAGGAAGATCATAACCCCAACTGAACCTATAGAAATAATGAAAATAATTATAAATTTAATAGACATAATGAGATATAAATGAGTTAATAAACATTAAAATTTTATAACTGTATGTAAGGCTATATAAAGTAATGAATTTTTATAGTTATAAATATGGTCGTTAGAAATACCATATCTAGATATATATAACCTTTGAAAAAATAGTAGTTAAGTATATGGTCATTCTTTATATCTAATTTTTATGTTGTGAATTTGATAAAATATAATATAAATATAATAAATAACTCTCAAAGGAAATAAAAAATTATATTTAATTATAATATTTTTTTATAGAATTATATTATTATCCATAACACATTATTATAATTATTATTGGTGAATCATTTTATGTATTTATAAAATTGAAAAATAAATTTTTATACTAATCGACGAAAAAATTTAATGGTTAGGGTTTGAATAATTAATTTTAATAGGATTTGGTTAATAAATTTATTTTAAAAAAAATTATGATTTTTCAATGTACTAGGTTTTTAATCATTGTTATTTTTATAGAAATAAATTATATTTATAAATTTTTAAAGAAAAATAATATAATGTTTCAATTTATAAAAAAAATTATTAATACTTATTTAATTTTTAATTGATGTGAAATAATATTAATAAAATTAAAATTTTAATTTGTTTTTTTCTATAAAAATAATGATATATAAATATATAATGTTTTCATACAAATGTCATATTTAAAAACAATATAATAAATTTCTTTAAATGGATTCCAAATTTGGAATCATCTTGTCAAAATCTATTATAAAGGGTTAACATATATTTATAATAAAAATAATAATTACCTGGGTAAATAATTAAAAAATTAAAATCAGGGGGAAAAGTTAAACTATTAGGGGATATATTTTAATTAATTTTTATGTCATTTATGATTTATAAAAGATATTTTTTTAGGTTTAGGAATCTTACATAAATTTTCTAGTAGCATTTCTTTTCCTAACTCACATAAATCCCATGTGATTCCATCATTAAAATTCACATATATTATATTTTCAATGAAATGGACCTCTTTTTAACCTATAAATGAGATCTCTTACACCCACTCAAACTATATGCATCCATTAAATTATACTTTAATTCCATTACATTTTCCAATATCAAGTATTATATATATATATTTTGTAGAATATAGTTTCAAATTGGAGACTAAATCCTTCATTATAAAGGAACATATGTCACGAAGGAGTGAATTAATCAAGTAAGTATTAAAGTTATTCTATATCATTTTCAAATTCATTTTCATATAAATTACTTGTAAGTATCATTATCCAATTTATTTATCTTATATGATAATATCTATTATTTTTTAAAATTTGTACTAATATTACATAACTATAAACTCTTAACCATGCATTATTATAACATCTTATTTTTTGGGTTGGATCAACTATAAATATAAATAATGTTATAATAAAATCCCCATTTTAACTATGAATAACTATAAAGTTATTAGAAATGATAATACTTGATATTTTAAATTAATATATTTCATGATTATTTTTATTGAAGTGTAGTATCAAAATGATTGATCATTATAATATAAACTGTGGTTATTGTGAAATTACAGGAATTGTGTTGGTCATGAATTGCATTCTTGTAAACCATATCCTGGACATCAATCAAATGAACATGGTAATTCCAAAATCAATTTAAATACTTAATTCTATCACCATTACTAATCAGAAATTTGTGATCTTAGAATCAAATCACGGGGATGTCATTAGAACTATGAAATTTTTAAGAAACAATAATAAAATACAAGACTATTTTGATGAAAATAATCAATAACTAACTAAAATAGGTGTAATGAAAGATGTTAATTGGTGTTTATAAAAGGTAAAATATATTATTAATGTTTCAAAAATAAATCATTATGATGATTATGGTAATTATACATTAGTTTAATTTTCTTCCATGAATGTATTATGTAAAGGTAAGGGTTTCTTTATAATATCATTTTAAAATAATGATTTTTTTTTTATTTTGAACAACAATCTAGTTAAAATAAATTTTTTTATCTATAAAATCCATCTATATTATTTTCCAATTTATTATGTAAACTAGCATTTGTGTAATATTCAATTAAATGAATTTTTTTATCTGGGGCATAACATAATATTTATTTTGATCGATAATATTTCTCCACTATAGCCATATTCTCTATATGTTTTTATTTTTTCCTTTATCTTCTATTCATATACTGTTTAAGTTTCATTCTGATTAAAATTATTTTCCTCAAAACACTATATTAATGAATTTTTTATAATAATTTTACACCAAATTTGACCTTTTTACAAATTATGAGAATAATATATTTTTTACAATATTTAACCTAACTCAATTTTCCACATTGAGTTTAGTTTTATTTAAGAAACATCATATCTATTTTTTTTGTTTTATAAATAAATTTCTCTTCATATAATTCTAAATATTGTTATTTATTAAAATAAACTTTTCCAAAATAAATGGATATTTATTTTTGTTTAAATAAACTATATAAACATCATAAAAAATTTGGTTCATCTATTTCAACACCTTTTAATGGATCTTATGTTTCTTTTTCAATATTTAATAATTATACTACCCAACACCATTCTCTAGATATCTTATAGTAATCAATTAGATATTTTTTCATGTTGAAAATTTCATCCCCACATGTCAATTAAGATATGAAGGAATTATGATTAATATCAAGTATGTCTCACACATAAATGTAGTATTCTGTTATGATGTTCATGGGTCCATTACAGCCCTAAAATTCATTGTGTAAAGTGAAATATATCATTAGAAAATATTTTTTCATGATTTATTTTTTCGCACACTATAATTTATTAACATCTTTTTATTTTTGACAACATAATGTGTAAAAATTATTAGACTTATTTTGAAAATAATAAATCGCCATCAAATAAATTTATTCAGATAAAATATGATAGAAATTATTGGTTTAATTAAAAACACAATTTTTAGACATTATTAGGTTTGAGCTAAGCTAAATGTGTTGGCATGATTGTTTTTCAAACAAAAAAATTAATTTTTCATTTTTATATTTCTCATATTGTTATGATTTCCAATAATTATTCTTATACAAAATCTCAATACAATGACTCCATAATGTTTTATTAATTATTTAGCTTTAATATAAACAAATGTTTCACATTTATATTTCTAATGTCTAATTTTTTATCAGATGAAATTATTTATGAATCAATTTTTTTGCAATCAAGGTTTTTTGGTAATCAAATCTTAAAAGTTAAATTCATGAATATTGATTATGTTATCATGCCAAAATGATACTTTAATTCTTAGATATGATCTTTGATTGTTATCAGTTATGTCTACACTTTTAGAGAATCTATGATCACCCAATTTTGATTTTTCCATTAGATTGTTTATAATTTAGATTATTTTGTATATTTTTTCTTAAAGTATATCATGTGTGAATATTATTTTATGGAGTTGTTGATTTTTTTTTTAAAAATAATATATTTACCTATATGATCTGTGAATACATTAACAATTGATGTTTTTGTTTTTAAATTACTATGATAGTAATAAATAATCAAGTTAAATAACGTAATAAGTATATTTTTTTTGTGTGGGTCACATCATGCGTATAAGTGAGGTTAGGTTAATTTCTATTATATCATTTTTTTAAAATTGTATAAAACTCTATTGAAGGTTTATAATAGTAATTATCTATATTGAGGTTTGGTACACTAAAACTAATACTATATAATTCCCTCACACACTTCACACTTTTATTTTTTGGTATAAAAATAAAACACCCCATGAAAATTTATTATCCAAAAATTTGCCTATGTATATGAGCATGATAATAATCTGTATCATGATTTGATGACTATAAGAACATATTGATAAATGTGCTTGTTAAAAATTTATTTTTTACTTAGGAAACCATTATCTAAATTTACCAAATATTTTATTTTCACATATATATATATCTTACTTATCTTTTTTTTATTTTAATTATCATTATATGAATAATTTGAAATCTTATTAAAAGCCATAAAATAATGAACACCTTAATTCATAATTTTTTTCAGCCACATACCATTATTCAAAAAAATAAAATTTTTCATTTTCAAACTTTTAATTTCAGATAATTGATGATGTTTGAACCTTTCCTTTAATTCTAAATAAAATTCATCTCATAAAACCCTGAGATAATTTTTTCTATATTTATTGATATTTTGGACTGATCATCAATATCATCATAGTTTTTTTGGTCAATTCGATGAAAAATGTCCAGTTATCCTATAATTAAACTATTAAAATAAAAATTATTCTTGTACTTATTGATTTATTAACTAATTTATATTTTGATAAGTGGCATAAAATAATGGTAAAATAGGTCATCCAATTCCAACATTGACTTTTATTTCAAATATTTATTTTTTTTAGAAATATTTTGGGCATTGAAAACAAGAAATTCAATTTATTTTCATGATCCACCCATTAGGTCAGACATGGCCAACAATAAATTATGTGTGACACATCAATCCCACTTCCAATTGTCTAGGGGATGATTACGAGCATCGAGTAGGTATATCACACACACAGTAGGGATTATTCTATGATACTTATATCTATACACAGATCTATAAAATATAATATAATGATAATGGTAATATATACAAGATACCAAAATAAATGAATATAACTATATCCCACATTAGATCATAAATCATGTATAAGAAATCAATAATTGTCGAATAAAAGCTCCTAAAAAGTGAAAAAGGATTCCAACTTACTAGAAGAGAGGGTTTTTTTTTTCAAATTAAACTATATGAAACCATTACTACCTATCTATCTCAATTATTCTATACCTACTCAAAGTCCTTGTAGGAATTTGTCTAAATTCTCATCATAATTATTGTACAAAACATGTTTGTGAAAAGACCATTTATATGTGTGTATAAACAAACCCAATAGTACACCATGAAATAACCAAACGTAAAAAATAAATTAGAGTTCAACTAAATATTGTGATGGAATTTAAATTTATATATGCTTAAAATAAAAATAATAACATTGTTATACTCAAAATATAAACCAATTCTCTATGTATTTTCACAACCATACATTTATCCTAGGATTCTACTTGGGGATCCAAGGTAACACTCATTCGGAACAACTCACTCCTTGAGTATTGATAACACCATCAACACTCATCAGAGAGGAAATGATCATTGGGCCTCACTGAGAATAAATATATTCTTGAACAAAGAATATTTTGATTCATTGATAGAGGATAAAACCCAGGTCGAATGTGGAATATGTAACCCTACATAAAGTAGTATACTAGGATGATTATTACACACCTTTGATTTCAGTGACAGGATACCTAAGCCAGCCTAGGGAAGAATGATAGAGGTTGATAACGTTGTTCCCAACAAAGATATACACGACTATATTCCTGGAAGAACCATATAGGGGATAAAACATCCAATTTTTACTATGGTACACCAAATAATACCCTCATATGGATAGACCAAGAGAAAGTACCCTATTTATACTCATATGGAATTAAGATACTAAGGGCCAAAGCCTACCATAGGAGAAGTACACAACATGTAAAGTGAGTTCATGGTGAGTCTTTGTGAATACATGTGTTCTAGTTTCTTCTATCATCTACATCTATACATTGTCCCATTCCAATGTTCTCTAGTACATCCCATGTACACCAGTCATGTTTATGGAATCTAGATATTTCTAGTTACGTTAGTTGTATAACGGAACTATGGCTATTTTTATGCCTGTGTACATGGGTGTTCCCATGTACTCAGAACATGCTCATGTACATGGGCATTATCCTGCTCATGCATCCCTAGGGTACACACCGAGTCACCAATATTGAGTGACATATATTATTCTCAAAGTACATGGTGTGTTATATTTTATTCAATGAAGAAACAAAATCCATGACAACAATGGTCCAAAATGTGAGTGTTTATATGAATTACACACTATTCAACATTGTAAATTTAATAATCCATTAGTGTTCATGTGTATATGCTTATAATTCTTACGCATTTATCTATTCACAAAAACAAACAAGGAAAATAACTATGATGTACACCAAACCCTAATAATCATAGGTGAATGTATTATGGACTCCGAATCTAAGTATGGATACTCTGTGTTTATAACATATCCCAAAATTCTAAACCCTATGAAAAATATAAACCTTACATAGATTTAGTGTTTTTTTCCATAACTCTATGATTATGACATTAATGTTGAATCAAATCAGAATGAAATAATATGTTATTCAAATTATTATGTAATGATTGATTTTTGATTATTTTTTATAACATTTATCAAAGAATCATTGATGATGGATTCTTGGAGAATGTGGGGAGATTGGTATAAAACAAATTAGGGAATGATCCTCAACATTTTTTAAGATGGAATCAATATTTTGACATGAATATGATAAATGATATAGAATAAAAAACATATTTATAGGGATAAAACCCAACAACCATATGTCAAAAATAAAACTAGGAATGAATTTATTAAGAAATGCATATGAATATTACTTGATATAGATAAATACAGGAATAAACTAATCAAACCCAATTGACTACCTCAATATTGGGTCAATGATTGATGAATAATTAATCTTATTCTATTTTAATCTGTGAAATCCATGAATTCCAATTGATGAAGTAAAACTCCTTGATATTTATAGTCAATCCATGATCAGGATTTCACCCATAAAATCTCTCATTCACACTCTCTCTAAATCCCAAGGGTTATGTGAAAAACTGAAGAATTTAACCAGAAAATAGACTAAATAGTGTATAGTTTTCTCATAGGAATTAAAAATATAATAAATAATTTAATTACGAAATTGTTTAATATTATTCCAAAAACTATGAATAAAAAATGAAGTAAAACCACAAGGGCTATGTCACTATTAGGGTAATGTAAGGTCCTATGATTTTTTAGGACATAATTTTTTTCAGAATTCAAATATTTTCTTTGAGATTTTCTTTTAGGGTGAAATGATTTTTTTTCACGTAGAAGATGATCATATAATTTTTTGACAAGTCATTTCGTCCCAAAATATGGTTTTTATCATAGAACTAGAAATGTTTGGAATTATAAGCCATCTAAATTTTAGAAAAATAATTAATATTTAATATTTAACAAATTAAATATTAATTATTCATGTATGTTCATTCAGTCATATCATTTGATTGGAACATCGAATTGAAATTCTATCTCCTCCCTTATGTTTGTAATGGGTTCTTTTTCCTGGGTGATGCATAAATTCATGTTGGGCATTGGGGAAATCCCACGACCATTTTTCTTTTTTCATTTGTTGATTTTTATCATTTTATTTTCTACTCTCCCTCATATCATCTCTCATAATTCCATGAGGGATATCCTTAGATTCATCCAAAGATATGAATTGACATGTAGAGAAAAATGGATAGAGGGATAGAGGGAGGTACGTCCACAAAGCTTAGGACGTGATGAATCATCTTGCAGAAACCATGGACAGTGAAAATAGGTGAAGATTTAATGGTTTCTGTCCAATGGTAGGCTATGTTTTGGTATATCCTTGTATATTAATAATAATCATGTCTTAATCCCCTTATATGATTTATTTAGTTTCTTTGTAGCCTTATCTATTGAATTTTGGGTAAAATGGAGTCTTTAAGTGTGATTCAATGGTTTTTTGTTCGAGAAAACCCATCTACCAAGCATGTGGTTTAGGGAATACATGTCATGATTTATTACTGCTTTTAGAAGAATTTATTTTCAACATACATGATATGTAATAGGATTTACAATTAGTATTTTGGTACTCATCGGTGTAGTTGAGTACCCAGCCAGGCTACCTATGTTGGGTATATGGCTGTGTAGAGTACACATTCAGACCCCCTTTGGGTTGCATGTTGTGTGTATTTAAACATCCATTCCATGTACATGGACATTCCTTTTGAGGTGCATAGGTAGGTACCACATGTAGGGTACTCACCATGTACTCTAGGGTTTAAATTTCATGTCTTGCAAGAGTATACACCTAGGTTAGGCATTGGGAGTACACACCATATACATGGGCAGACATACCATCTGATACCCCCATGTAACCCTTTTTATGTTTTTTCATATCTTTTCACCCAGGAGTCATAATTTGAACCATAAGTAGTAAATTATGAGTAGTTTTTCACATAGATTGTGATGGTGAAAGAATTTTGATTTTTTTAAGAGTCTATGTTGATATTTCAGAATTTCCCTAAATGGAGTGATTCTTTATCAAGTAATTGAATCTAGTTATCACTTGAGGATGTGATCCATGATTTAAGATGATTCATGAGTTATCTCTTTATAATTTTATTTCATATAAAGACTTTTGAGGGAGTCTCTCTAGTTAGATGTTCCCTTCTAGCCTAACAGGTCATGAGACCTATTTCATTCATTGATACCCTATAGGATTCATCTACTTACGTTTCAACCAAGAGGATCCCATGTATGATGAATCTATCTTCTTCCAATTACCAAGGGTCCCTTATGAGATAAAATTTCTGCTTTTTTGACATAGGTATTCTCTAGAAGGATCCCTTTACCCATATACTATTCCAAGGATCCATTGTAGGATGCCTTAGTTGACTCGCCTCTTGAGGATCCCTTATAATATACCACTCTCGACTTGTAATTCGAGGATCCCATATAAGATTCCCCATTTTAATATTTCATATATGAATAACAAGAGTGATTGCTTCAATTTTTTATACCTTCATGATACCAAGTATGATGACTCTTCTATGTTTTGACTTAAAGGACCAAGTTGGTGCCCCATTGTTTGACTGGCCCTAAGTTAGTATTCCGGGTTAGGGTAGAGTTGGTAGTAGGTGTCACCTTAGATACCATGTGGAATATGTAAGTCTTTAGGGTTATGGTTTTTGTTTAGGATTTAGGTATTCGAACACCCACGCCCTTTTTTTATTTCACAAATTCATTAATTATGTGATGATTTTATATATAGGTTCTTCTTAGCTAGTGTCTACTGAGCCTAGTGAGAGGAGTCTTTTTTCTCATTGGGATACCCGAACATCCTTCGTGGGATTAGTCTTATGAGTCATGTTATTTATTATGTTTAATATTTTACCTATAAGTACTACCTGGGATTTAGATTTTGAGCATATATATTTGATTATTATATAATAGGGATGTCTATTGGTGTTTCCTAGTATCCTGATTTTGAGTGTACTTCTATGATATATATGCATGGAATCACTTGTAATGAAGGAACCCTTTTTGGATGGCATCTCTAAGAATGGAGAATTCACCATTGTACTTTTTAGTTCATATGAATAGTCATCACATTCTTTTTTTCATAATAACATAACTACTGTGTCTTTTTTTATTTAGTGGGAATTATTATTTAACCATAAATGTCCAAAATGTGGGAGGAAGAACCAGGTAAATTTCCTCAATGATCAAGAAAATATCACATGTGAGTTATAAGTGGCCAACAAGAACCCAATTATTATAAAAATGTGAAGATTATAATTAACATTATATTGTTGAATAAGGTAATAATTTTTTCACAACTCAGACTTTAATTATTAAATTTCATTGAGACTTTCAATTATGAAAACCATTTCTTCAATAAAATGGTTACAAATTATAATATAAATTAACAAACTTCAAGACCAGGGGAGAGTGTAAGGTCCTATGTAATAAATCTTGATGAAGTGGAATGTGACAATGGTTTGGTGAAATGTAAACTTACTATCCACTCATGAACTATTCATGTATTATTTGATTCTGGTTGTTCTTATTCCTTCAAATAAATATTATTTTCTTACGATTTTGATTTAACCACTCAAATATTGGATATAATATTATTTTTTATAACACTAATTGGTGTGATGATTTCATCAAATATATATATAAATATATATCTTGTATAATGAAGTATTATCAGAAGATACCTCATATAAACCTAGTTATTTTTCAATTTTTTGAAATGGATGTGATATTAGGTGTGGAATGGTACTCTCTATATAGTGATCATATCAAGTATTGGATTAACTAAATCATTTCTCGTATCCAAAATCATCATATAAAAAAATAAAAATGCTCTTATAATGATAGATTACTATTGGAATATGATTTCTTAATATGGGCCTTGACACCAAATAATGTGAGATACTTGATTATTTTTTCTTTCTAGGGAAAAAACAAACAATGTGCCAATTACATATGATTGTGTGGATGTATTTAATAATAAATTACATCCTTTTCACCAACATATTATAGATTATTTTTCAATTAAACTCATTATAGGTTCTGTTAAAATGTCAAAGGGTAAATATGGAATAGATTCCACTTAATTAGAAGAAATTGAAGGAGAATAAAATGAGAATCCTAAAAAGGGGCAACTATACCAACACGATTCAATATGGGATTCCCCAGTCCACTTTATTTGGAATAATGGTATTTTGATATATATCTATATTTATTCTCAAGAATATAAAAATTCATTTTTTTAAAAAATATATGTCATATTTTATTGATTATTTAGAAGATCAATTATTGAAATTTTATATAAATTTCATCAATTGAAGTGGAAAACGGAGGATATATCCATGATGTTTTTTTATACAAAATATAAACTCTATGAATTTAAAGGGATATTATTCATTATTGAAAAAATATTCATTAACAATATATATTGGATGAATGGATTCTTTATAGAGTGCATGAATTAATTTTTTATGGGAATTACAAATGATATTATCATATATTCCATGAGAAATAAAGGGCATAAATATGATTTATTGGATTTAAATTAAGATCATTAGAATATATAAAATTTATAAGTAATTTACTATGTATTAATTATGTCTATAGAAAGTATCATTCTTAGATCATGTAATTAAATGTGATTCTCAATGTATAAATCCATCGAAGATAGATATAATTAATGTATTTATATGGCAATACATTATAATATAAATCTATAGTTTTATTATATTGGTTGGATATATAATATTATTTCTGTGAAATATCTCATGAAATTTGAATACACTAAGAATTTTAACTAAAAAAGATATCCAGTTTCTCTAGACAAATTAATGCGAAGAAAATATAAAGTGACTCAAAAATCCCTTATAGTGGAGAATTGTATATTATATTTGGTTATATACAAATGAAGTTATAGGGATGAATCCTCAAGAAAAATGACATATTTGTAGCTTATTCTCCATATCAAATAATGATTCATCTAAAACATTTAAAAATTATGATTTCGACCATGTAATTGTAATATTTTATTTGTTATTATAAATACGTTACCTCTATAGTGAAAAATGTAACATATATACTTTCCATAGCAGATTAATGTATATTGTAATTTAAAAGGATTTGATCATGAACCGAAGGAAGAGTTCATAGTTGAAATAATTCGTTGTATGCTAAATAAATTACCTCCCTATGATGAAAAAAATATGGTTGAATCTTTAAGTATGAAGGGTTGTGATACCATATCTATAATGATGATTAAAAGAGATCCAATACTCATGGATTTCCAATGGATAGAACATGAATTCATAATTAAATGGTATAAATCCAATCATTCCAAAATAAATACTCAATTATATATCAATATAGTGATTGTGGTGGAATATGTAGAGAATGATAAGATATATAAGAAGGTATGGAATATTCAAGATTTAAATATTAATAATGATGTAATTATATAATTTTTGAAATGAATTTGTGTTACATCGACACTAGAATTGAATAAGTATATATTGTCTGATGAACATAGCTCCTCATTCTTGGTAAATCCAATAAGAGAAGTGATATATATAGATATTCAAATTCATATTTTTTTGGAAAAAATGGTGAGGAATATTTTAGATAATTTATTTTTATTTACAAAAAACTAGAATGTAAATATAGAAATATAATATTCTAAGGGGATGATTTTGAAGTGTGTATATTTTTGGGAGAAATTTTTACTCTATTGATATAAGATAAGATTCAAACTATTTAGAAACACAATAAAACTGCACAAATTCAATAGATCAACTATAATATTAATCATTAATGAGATATGTTTCTTAATCGTTGATATAATGTATTATTTAAGAAATCATTATATTATATGGTTTTATGTTTTAAAATAACGTAATGTTTATCCATAGATGCATTTTTCCATTATTAATAATTGATATTGATGGAATGGTAGATTATCATCTAGCACATCTATAAACTTTTTATTATGTGCATATTTTGTTCCATGTATCCCCTTTTAGAAATGAATTACATAATTAATAATTTTTATTAAAATAAATGGGTTTAATGTAGGAAAAAGATCATTTAAATGAGGAGAAATATTAGGAAATCATATATCATAGAGATAAAGTAATATGAATCATCGTTACTCTCCTAGTTAATGACCTATTGAGAAATCAAATGTTCAAAGAAAAAACATGTGAACATGAAGATGTGATAAAGTATAATAAGACTCATATTATTTCATATATTTTATAAAATTATAATGGGAAATAAATTTATGGGGGTAGAATATAGCAATACTTGACTCTAATTGGTATTTTTATTTAAATAAATACTGCATAAATATATTATTTCCCACAAAAATATGATCTAAAATGAACAATGATACATTTAATTGAGATAAAATATTATAATAAGAGATCATAATTAATAAACTAAGATAATTCAATATAAACAACTATTTAAACATTTATTGGAGGAATAAAACCAAAAGTAAAGAAAACTATAACAAAAAAATCATAATGTTCATTTTTTTTGAGGAAGATCATAACCTCAAGTGAAACTGTAATTATAAAGATAATAATTATAAATTTAAGAAACATAACGAGAGAGAAATAATTGAATAAATAATCAGTTTTTGTTATGTTGACAAGGGTATATAAAGGAATGAAATTTCATAGTAATATATACCGTCATTACAAATATCACATTTGGATATATATCCCTTGGAAATATAGTTGTTAAATATAAGGTCATTGGGTATATCTAATGGTTATGTTTTTAATTTGAAAATAATATAATATAAATATAATAAATAACTCTCAAATGAAATAAAAAAATTATATAGGATTATAATATTTTATTATAAAAATATATTGTTATGAATTATACATTATTATTATTATTGGGGAATAATTTTATGTATTTATAAAATTGAAAAAAATATTTTCATGAAAATGGATGAGAAAAATAAATTTTTATGATATAAATAATTAATTTTAATAGGATGTGGTTAAGAATTTTTCTACTTATAAATTTTATTTTTTCAATGTATGGACTTTCTTAAGCATTGTTATAATTAAGTAAATAAATTATATTTATTAATTTTTAATGAAAAAACAACTATAATACTTGAACATATAATCAAATGTATTAATATATATTTTATTTTTTAATTATGTGAAATAATATTAAAAACATTTAAAGTTTAATTGTTTTTTTCATTCAAAATAATTATATACACATATATTATGTATTCTTAAAAATATTAAATCTCAAATATTTTTTTATTGAATTAAATCAAAGGGGTTTCAAATTTTAAATCATCATTTCAAACCTCGTTATGAGGGGATAACATATATTTATATTAAAAATAAGAATTACTGGGGTAAATAATTTAAAAACATAAAGAGGCCAGACATAGTTACACTATCAAGGCATCAATTATTATTAATTTATATGAAATTTATGATTATAGAAGATATTTTTTTGGTTTATGATTCTTACTAAATTATGTCACAAAAATTTCATTACCTAACTCAAATAAATCCCAAGTGATTCCTTCATTACCATTCACATAGATTATGTTTTCAAGAAAATTCCCATCATTTTCACCTATAAAGAAGATTTCATACTCCCAATCTAACTCCATATATCCATTTAATTAATATTTAATTACAAACAATTTCACACTATCTAGTATTTCATTGATTTTTTTATTTTTTAGTTTTAAAATGGATCCTAAATCTGTCATTCTAAAGTAACTCATGTAATGGAGGAGTGAATTAATCAAGTAATCATCAATGTTATGCTCAATATTTCTCAATTTAATTCCCAAAAAATCTAGTTATAAGTATCAATGTCAAATTTAGTTATTTTATATTATAATAATTATTATTTTGTTGAATTGATACTATTATTATGTAACTATAAACATTAAATAATTAATTATTATAACATGTTCTTTTTTGGGTTGGTTCAACTATCAATGTAAATAATGTCATGCCAAATTATTCATTTAAACTATGAATAACTATCAAGATATTAATAATCATAATATATGATTTTTTAAATTAAAATATTTCATAAATATTTATATTTCTGTGTAGAATTTAAATGGTTGATCATTATAATATAACTCATGGTTATCATAAATTTACATAAAATGTGTTTGTCCTGTATTACAATATTGTTAATCATATCAATGACATCAATCAAATAAACGTGGTACTAAATAAATCAATATAAATAAATAAGTCTATTACCATAACTAATTTAGGAGTTATGATCTTAGTATTAAATCATGGGGATGATATTACTACAATTAAAGTTTTATGAAACAATACAAAATTAGAAGCATCAGTTGATGAAAATAATCCATAATTGAGTAAAATAAGAATACTAAAAGATATTAATTGATGTTAATAAGAAGTATTAGGTATGATGAATGTTTTATAATAAATTAAAAGTATGATTAGGTGAATTATAAAAGAGTTTAAACATATTTCATGGATGTGTGATGTAAAGGTAAGGGTATATATACAATCACATTTTGAAATAGTGATTATTTTATTTTGAACATCAATATAGAGAAATAAAATTTTATAATCTATAAAATCAATCTATATTATATTCCAATTAATTTTTGACCTCCATTTAGTTTAATATTCAATTTAACGTATGTTTTTGTGTGGTGTAGACCATAATATTTATTTTGATAGATAATATTTCTCAACCATGTCCATATTCTCTCTATATATTTTTTGTTTACTTTATCTCAAATTCATAATTTTTTCATAGTTCATTTTTATTGAAATAAATTTCCTCACAAAACTAATCATATTTTATTAATTTTTTGAACAGTAATTGTCCACCAAATTTGACAATTTTCTAAACTATGAAAGGTTTCAATTTTCAAAAAAAAAATTTACTAATTTTTTTTTCCACTGTCATTGTTAGTTTCACTTTAGTTACATCCACTAAAAATTATCATGGTTTTATAAATAAATTTTTATTTCTATTAATTTAAACTTTTTTATTCTTAAAAATAATAATTTAAAAAATAAATTGATTTTTATATTTATTTCAAATAAATTATATAAAGCTCATATAAAACTATGTTTAAATATTTCAACCCCATTTAATAGATATTACGTTTATGTTGGGATATTCCTAATTATACCAACCACCTTCATTCTATAGTTATCTTATGAAAATCCATTAGGGTTGTTTTGATGAAATTTGTGTCATCTAAAAAGTAAAATTATTATATTTAAGGATAATGAATACTTTTATGTATATATCGCACATATATATAGTATTATATTATGATATGAATGGGTATATTATAGACCTATGATGTATTGGTTGATGTTTTATATCTCATGAGATAATTTTTTGTCCTGATTTTGTTTACTCACACATCGATTTACGGAAAAATTAGACTTTCAACAACATAATATATATACATTATTTGATTTAATATAAAAATAATTAATAGAAATTAAATCAGTTTATTCACAAAAAAATTCATGAAAATATTTGTTTTATTAACAACATAGTTTTTAGACATTATTTGGTTTCATCCATGCTAAAGGTGTTGAAATGATTTTTTTTGACAAATAAATTCTTTATTATTGTTTAGGTCTCTCATAATATTATGATTTCTACTGATTATTCTTATATCACATCCCAATCCTAGGCCTCTTGACTTTGTTATTCTCTATATATCTTGATTATAGAAAATTTTTTCACATTTATATGTGCAATTAATTATTTTGTATCAAAAGAAAATCATTATTAGTCATTAAATTATGATCAATGTTTTTTTGGTCATGAATATCCAATTTTATGTTCATGCACATTGATTATGTTCTCATACCAACATGATCCTATAATTCATAGTTATGATCTTTAAATATTATCATATATGATAACACATTCCAGGAATATATGATCACCTGATTTTTATATTTCCATTAGTTAGGTTATAATGTAGATTATTATGTATGTCATGCATAAAGGTATATCATTATGAAATATTATTTTGTGAAGTTATTGAAATTTTTTAAAAATTATTTATTTACTAATCTTATCAATGAATGCATTAATAATTGTGGGTATGGTTTTAAATTATTGTGAAATGTAATCAGTAATCAAGTTAAATAATGTAATAAGTATATTTTTTGTTCAGGGTTCATATCATTTTTAATTAGTGAGGTTAGGGTAATTTACTTTGGATTATTTTTTCTAAAATTATATAACACTCTAGTAATGTTTTATAATCCTAATTATCAAAAATTTAGGTTTGGATCACTCAAACTAACAGTCCAAATTTCCAAAATTTACTTAACCCTTTTATTATTTCATATACAAATAAAATTCCCCATGAAAATTTATCATTAAAACTTTGCCCTGTTTATATGATGATGATAATCATCAGTATAAGGATACGATAATTTTATGACATCAATGATAAATGTATTAGTTACACAATGATTTACTTATAATATACCACTATCTAAATTCTCAATATGTATTCCTTTACCCTATATTCACATTATTATATTTTTTACTTTTCTCATTATCATTATAGGAATTATTTGAAAGCATATTTCAAGGAAAAAAACAATGATCACCTTAATCCACTGAATATTTTTCTTCTATGGCTGATTCTTAGAATTAATAGAAATTATTATTTTCAAACATTTATTTCCATTTAATTGGTGATTTTAGAACCTTTCCTTTAATTCTATATAAAATTCATGTCGTACAACCCTTAGATAACATTTTCCATATATATTGATATTTTAGACTCATTATCAACATCATTATAGTCTTTCCCTATAAATTCAATTGAAAATATCAAATCATCAAATAATTAAACTATTAAAATTAAATCATACACTTATACATGTTGATTCATTTAAAAAATATTTTGAGATAAGTAGCTTAAAATTATTATAACATAGGTCATAAAATTTTAAAATATAATTTTATTTAAATTATTTTTATTGTTTAGAAATAGTCATGACATTTTTAATGTAAAATGCAATGTATTTTTTATGAACCGACATACTAGGGCCATCTTGGACAATAATAAAATGAGTGTGACACTTCAAGACAACCTCAAATAGGCTATGAGATGGATATAAGTATCGGGTATGAATATCACAAACATAGTGGGTTTATCCTATAATACCTATATAAAAATACACATATCTAACAACCAATACAATGATGAAGGTAATATACACTTGATAAAAAAATTGCTAAATATAACTATACCCCACATCAGATCATGAATCGTGTTTAGGAAAACATAAAGAGTCAAATACAATCCCACAAAAAAGTGAAAAAGTGTTCCAACCTTCTAGAGGGGTGAAATTTTTTTAAAATTGAAATCTAAGAAACCAATGAGGTATATATATTTAAACTATTCTTCACCGACTCATAGAACTAAATGGAATATGTAAAACCTTATATAATCAAAATGAGAAAAACATGTGGGAGAAAGGATCATATAGGTGTGTGTATAAACAAACCCAGTAGGACACCTTAAAAAAACTAAATATAAATATTAAAATAGAGGTCAACTCAATATCATGATGGTATGTCAATTAGGATATGATAGAATAACAATAATAACAAAGATATACTCAAAAATAGAAACCAATTATCTAAGTATTTTCACAACCCTATTTTTATCCAAGGATTCTACCGGAGGATTCTAGGTAACACTCTTTTATGGAAACTCACTCCTCGTGTCCTGATAACACTATCATCACTCATCTGAGAGGTCATTCTCTTTAGGAATGATAGAGAATAGTTATATTCATGAACATGTTATACATTGATGCTTATATATAGGATCACACCCATGTCATAGGTGGAATTAATAAACCAACAGAGTATTAGACTGTGATAGGGATTACACACCATAAATGTTGGTAATGGGATTCCTAAACCAACATAGGTATGAATGAAAGAGGTTGATAATATTATTCCATATAGAGGTATACATGACTATATTCAGGAAAAACCACATATTGGGGATATCACATCCTATGTTTAATATGGGACACTTAATAATACTATCAAATGGATATACCATGTGAATGTACCATATTGATACTCATCTAGAATAGAGATAGTGAGGGGTCAACCTACCTTGGGAGAAGTACACAAGATGTAAAGTGATTACTTAGTGTGTATTTGTAAATATAAGTGTTCCAATGTCTTCCTTCCTCTTCATCTGTACATTGGACCCTTCCAAATTACTATGGTCCTACCAATGTAATATAGTCTTGTACAGAGACTCTAGATATTTCCAGGTACACTGACTATGTATGGGTACTCTAGTGGTGTCTATGCCCGTGTAACTGGTTGTTCTTATGTTCTCTGAATATGATCTTGTACATGGACATTAAAATTCTTGTGTATCCCTAGGGTACACACTGAGTCGCCAATATTAAGTGACATTTATTGTGGTCAAAGAACATGGTGTGTTATATTTTACACAATTAAGAGACACAAGAAACCACCAAAATGGTCAAAAATCTATGTTTTCATATGAACTACACACTGTTTAACATGGGAATTTTTAAAATCCATCATTCTTTATTTTTATATAATAGTGACTCCTCTACAACAATCCATCCAAAAAAACCAAGGAACTCAATTTCGATGTTGACCAAACCCAAATCATCATAGGTGAATATTTTATGGCCTCTTTATATGTGTGTGGAAAATATGTCTTCATAAAAAATCATGACATTACAAAACCAATGAATAATGGACACCTGAACTAGATCTAGTATTATGTTGTTTCCATCATTCCTGGATTTTGACAATAGTCCTGAATCCGATCCAAATAAAATGATATGTTATTCTAATGATCATTTGTGTAATGATTGATTTTTTATTATTTTCCAACCCATCCATTAAGGAAACAGAGATGATGGATTCACGGATAATAAGGGGAGAAAGGTACAAAAATAGAAATAAGGAATGATCCTCATCATTTTTCATGATTTCATCAATCTTTTGAAAAATGAATATGATGAACGATGTGAAATAAAAAAAATAAAAAATATAGCGATAAAACCTGTAGGGCATATATCAATAATAAAACCGTGAATGAATTTTTCAAATAATTAATATTTTTTCATCTTGATATAGAGAAATTCAGGAATAAACCAATAAAAAAAATGGACTAACTCATGATTAGGTCCACAAACTAATAAATAATTAATCATATTCCACTGAAATTATTTAAATCCAAAATTTCTGAATGATGAAGGAGAACTCCTCAATATTGATCTTTAATCTAGGATGAGGTTGTAAATCATCAAATCTATACTTCACTCTCTCTTTAAATCCATTGTTTTATATGGGAAAACTATTGTATTTAACCAAAACCAGGAAAAATAGAAAATAGTTAGGCAATAGAAATTAAATAGATAATAAATTATTTAGTTAACATATTTTACAATATTCTACCAACAACTGTGATTAAATCTAATTCATGAAAACCATAAGGTTTATGTCACACTAAGGGTAAAGTAATGTCCCGTGTTTTTTTGGAAAATAAATGTTAGTATAAATTTGAATATTTTCTTACAGATTCTATAATGGGGTAAAACTAATTTTTCTCCTAGAAGATGATATAATATAATTTTTTGACCACTCCGTTGTTTTCACAATAGGGTATTTACCCTAGGACATGATTTTGGTGGAATTCTGAGCAATTCAAATTTTATCAGAATAATTAATATTTAATTTTTATTAAATTATATATATATATTATTTGTGCAGGTTAGTTCATTCATATATTTTTAATGAAATTTCAAATTGAGATTCTATCTCTGACCATGAGTCTAGAATGAGGAGTTTTTCCTAGTCAAGGCCTAAACTCAAGTTGGGTGTCGGGGCTGGCTGAAGCCCAGTTTTTTTTATTTCATTTTTCTTTATTTTATTTTTCTCTTTTAATTTTATTGTATTCCACCTCACTTATTCTATACTCCCATTAAAGATCTCCTTCAATGAAGCAAATGATACAAAGGTTGAGGGAGAGATAAAGGGAGAAGGGTGAGGAAGGTACCGCCACAAAGTTTCAGATGCGCTGGATCATTGTGCAGAAACTGTGGTATCTGGAAACGGGTGAAGCATCGAATGATTCCTCCCAAATGTACATATTTATCATATTTTGTCATATATTCCCATAGATTAATCATCCTAAAGTTTTAATCCAAATATATTCTTACTTATAGGCCCTTATGGCCCGATCTAATGATTTTGTGGTAAAACTAGGGTTTCATTGGGATTCGATGGTTTTTTGTTCAACAACACCCATGTACAAGATGAATGGTTTAGGGAATAAACATCATGTATTCTTCATACATGGAGAAGAAGAAGTTTTCAAAGTATACTCTATGTACTATAATTTAAATACAGTGTACTAGTACATGGATGTGTAGTTGAGTACCCAGCCAGGATACCTGTGTAAGGGTATGTGTTCATGTAAAGTACACATCCACAAATAGTTTTGATTGCATACCCTGTGGAATTACACAACCAAGACAAGTACATGGCCATGCCATTTGAGGGACACAAGTAGGTACCTCATTTAGGGTACGCAGCGTGTACTATCTTTACATGTCATGTACTCAGGCATGTACATGCTGAGTCATACCAGAGTACACACCTAGGTGGGGCTTTAGGAGTACACATAATGTACTAGGGAAGACATGTCATCGATTTCCATCTTGTAACACTTTTGGGTGTTTTCAAATCTTTTCACCCATGAGTCATAATTGGACCCCTAATTAGGCCATTTTGATTAGTTTTTCATGCAGATCATAATGGTGAAACAATTGTGGTGTTTTAAATATCTAGGGTGGAATTTCAAAATTTTAATAAATAGAGAGATTCCTCCTCACATAATTTAATCACTTTTTAACCTATCAAAGAGTCCCCTGATTTGATATGAGTCATAAGCTATATATCTAAACCACTATTTTAAAGCTCTACCAATGAGGAAATATCCATAGTCACCTATTCCCTTATGACTTAAGAGGTCATGAGACCAATTACATTCATGGATCCCTGATAGGATTCAACAGCTTATGTTTCAAAATAGAGGATCCCAGTTGGATGAATCTATCTTTTTCTTATTACCACGGGTCCCGTATGGGATTCATTTTCTTCTGTGTTGAACTAAGTAATCCCTAGTAAAATATATTCACCCATGTACCATTCCAAGGATACCCTATAGGATTCCTTTGTTCACTTTTCGCTCAAAGATCCCCAATAGGATGCCACTATATAATTTTTATTTGAGGATCCCATATAGGATTCACCCTTTTATCTTTTTTTTTCTAATCATCCCAAGTAGGTTTCCTTATCTTGTGATTATATATCAAGTATCCCATATAGGATGGTTATACTACGTTTTGTCTTCATGGAAATAATGGGTGGACTATTATTTTAACGCCCCTAAGTCAGTACATTGGGTTTGGGTACAGATGGGATCAGGTGGAACCTCAGAACCCATGTTGAATTGGTAAGACCTTCTGGTCGTGGAGGTAGTGTTGGGTTTAGGAATTTGGAAACCCTCACTCTTTTTTATTCTTTCACATGTTTATTTCCTATATAGTGCTTTTATCCAATGGTTCTTCAAGGTTCTTGGTTGTTCATTCTAACACAAGATGTCATTATTTATCAATGGGATTCCAAGACATACTTCATGGGATCTAGCTTATTATGCATGTTATTCATTATGTTTATAGTTGTACATAGAGGTACTACATGGGATATTTCTGTGCAGACTATATATTTGATTATTAAAATATTAGGATGTCTATATGCATTTATTGGTATCTACATATTGATTCTATTACTATGATATATGGGGATGGTACCCTTAGTAATTATAATCATGGATGATTAGACTTTCCCAATTAATGAATATAATTTTGTACTCATCTAATTTGACATGTTATAATGATGATTACTCTATTCTCTATCTGATTATACATGTAGATGATTAAGCTCTCTTGAGGGATATGTATGATTATGCTCTCCCTAATTGTTTACTTGACCGTGGTTTTAGGCATGGCCTCTCACATCGTTGGAAACTGGGACTGATTACTCTATTTCCGATGATAGGGATGATTCTTCTCTACCTTATTAGAGACCCTAGGGTTGGGTATGGTATCTTACCGATAAGTTTTTATTTAAGATATTCTAAGGTCTAGACCCTTTAGTATTATCTGAGTTCTGAACTTCATGAACACATGTGGACTAGGACCTAGGGTTAATGCATTGTACTGAATTTACTTGGAATGAGCAGCATTATGTCTATATCAATGAACATTTTAAAATATTTCCAAATTTACATTCCTATAATCCTTATTTATAGGGATTTTAGGTGAGTACGGGTGATCCTATGGGTAGGACGAGTAACCCATGTAGTGAGAAAGCTTTCTCAGAGACATTTTTAGTATTTTCCAAAGAAGGTATATGTCGATTGGGATTATAGACATAGATATCAAATTAATGATACACATATTGTGTGGTATAAGATCTAGCTCAATGCCAATGCACATGATGTGAAATTGATCAAGATTATGAACCAATGGATCGACTACTAATTGGTTTTTAGGTTATTTCATTTTCATTACTCATGAATATTCATATTTATATATAGATGTATAAGTACAGAAATATACATATATATATGTGTATATATATATATGTTGAATCCATTGAATAATATGCATATTTGAACAAGATTATGGACCCAAGGTTCGAATTTGGTTTCACATTATTGGATTTAATTATATTTTTACTTCAGTTTCATCTAGGATCAGCATATTTCTTTTTCATGCACTTATATAAACATTTTTATAAGATCATTGTTGGGGTTTCTACTGATATTATTTCTAACCCCTACACGTTCACCTCAGAGTATGTTCATACATAATATAATATTAAATGTTTTCCCACTGTTTTCATGGTACATAAGGCTGATTCATAGAGTTACATGATTGACCTGAGACGTTCATGTGGGTTCTTTGGAGCAGGATGGTGCGGTTTGATAGTGTATATAGAGTGGGTATAATTTCTAGATCAGAGTTATTAGTAGATATGTGTACTTTTATTTAATTTTCTTTTGTACTCTTGTATCTCTATGGTCAGCCCCGAGGGTGACCAATTTTTGTTTTTATGACATAATTGTTTGAGATTTTATATAATTTTCATTTATTATTTAAAAATGTTCTATTTTAGATTATTTATTACTTCCAAGCTCTATTTTTTTCTTATTATGTATGATACATATCTATTTTTTTAATTTACATACTCTGATATGACAACATAATATCCCAACTATCACACCCTAGGCCCTCATTGTTAGTTAGAAGACTCTAGTATACTCGGAGAAATACATTATGCCTCATAACCAACCAGTTGGTTCAGAGCACCATTTTAGTGGAATATTTTGTTTGGGACGTTACAAAGTTGTATCAGAACTATTAATTTCCTAGGGTTTACTATTTTGGATATATAAGATAAGAGTATTAGTATTATGTTAGAAACTGAGATGAATTTCAAACTGGTGCATTGGGAAAACTTGTTCTTGTAAGAATTCATGGTTTCTAGGGTTTGGGATTCCTATTTAGATCTATGACATTATAGTTGTATATGATTTTCTCCTTGATCGATGTACATGTTGTTGGGATGTTATAATTTATTATCTATTTATAGCTATTTTCCATTTGTAATAGGTGAGAAATGGATTTTTACTCTTGGTCTACAAATGAAAGTGGCCTCTCATTCATAATATTTGGCATGTAGGATTAACATCATATAAGCCTTATTGTATTGGTTTTAACTGATTAATGACACCTATTAATTAGGGCCTACAATCTTTATATAATTCTTTTTGATGCAAGGTTATCTCAAAATATATTGATGTGATTATTAGTGAGGCTAATGACTCAGTCCTCATGCATGATAGGTGTACTGGCCCTAGTTGGTTGATATGTAAGGGGATTCCATTCTATTAATACCATTATATGGTGTTGTTTCTTAATCAGTGGTTATCTAGTCAGACAACTAAGTATGATATAAATAGGTAATAAAATATTTATTGTGAGCTAGACCTCCATGGGTTATTACTGTGTATGGATGCCAAGTCAGTGATATTTTAGTCTCTTTTTCAATGATGGTTTCTTTTCCTCTAGGTATAAGTACCTTATGATGAAGCTATGTGAGGATTTGAGACCATGAAGGAGATGTTCTCATTTTTTACCATCCTAGTTAATTGTGATATATTCCTTATATATAGAGGATTAATCATTTGGGTTAGGTGGTTAAACCTTCTGACCCATATGTGAGACTTGTTTTGTAGGGCTAGGTATAGATGCCCTTATTTTGATTCAGGTGTTTATATTTTGACGTATGTTTTGTTCAAGGGAATCCTGCATGAGGGAGGTTGGTTACTGTTTTTTGATAAATTTTTTAGTGATGATAATTCTTGTATGATCATTTTGAGATCGAGGAATAGTAGGTGCTAGCGTTTTTCATTATAGTCATATTGATTCCTACAACTTCTGATAAGCACATTAGGTTCCTTGGAATCATGATTAGCTTTAACGGGTAGGATTTTTGGGTTTCTTGGACCAATAGATTGATGTTTCTACTATTTATAATTTAGTGTGAGTGTGAGTATAAACTAAGGAATGTAATGGCATCTGTTGATGGGTAGTCAGGGAATAAATCATGTTATATGTGAGGTTCTTGATTTTTATGTTGAATATAAAGGAGATTCTAGCTTAATGAAACAGTTATTATATTATTTTACCACATAATAGATTATAAGTTGGTTGGTAAAGATATACACCAGTTTCCTGAAGTTGTATTAAGTTGTAAATTAGTGAGTGGTCCTGTGACTAACAAGGAATGATGGGCTCATTAATTTTCATAGGCCTTGTTTCCCGAATGTTTTGATTACGTGAAAAATGTCCCTTCATTATAGAGTTGTTATTGGAAATGATCGTGTAACACAATATTGTTTACTAGATTCTAAAAAAATACATGAATTCTTGGGATACCTCGTGTTAGGTGTGGGTTAAAGGCATGTTATCCTATTTTTTGTGAGTGTAGCTTAGAGAGAGTTATATATGCATTTTTCTAGAATCAAAGTTCACTCAAGGTTAGATACAATCCTATTATAGCCTGAATTCATCCTAAATATGTTGAGATACCATCATCCCTTTGCTGATATTTATTTCTTTTAAATGTTTTTCCCTGGTTGAGGAAAAAAACTGTTAGAGGTTACACTGTAATAGTGGTATAAGGTAAGCCATATTTTGGGGAGTATAGTGTTGGATATTTTAAGATCCTGACCCTCATTTTTAGTTTCTCTTCAATGTTTTTTCTGGGATTTTGGGCTCGGGGTTTTGTTGAAGATGATGATAAGGTAATTCTTATGGTGGGAAGCACTACACCAGTCATCATTTAATGTCTCTATTTTATGAAGAAGTATCTAATAAAATGAGGATGGGCATTGGATAGTCTAGATAACATTGTTGTGAAGATGTTAAAATTGATATCATGACTGATATTATTACCAATAAGGTTTCTCAGTATGAGAATTTTTATTGTGGGGATATTGTAAGGTCATGTGTTTTTTTTTGGACAAGAATTTTTAGCAGAAATTTGAATTTTTCTTTGAGAAGCCTATAAGGGGTAAAATGGTTCTTTTCATATAGAATATGAGGTTAGATAAATTATTTTGACAACTCCTTTTTCACTAGGATAAGGTTTTTACCCTAGGACATGAGTTTTGTGGAATTTTGAGCCATTCAAATTTTAACAAAATATTTAATTTTTAATTTTTAATTTTTAACAAATTAAATGTTAATTTAATTGTAAAGGTTCATTCATTAATATATTTTGAATGGAGTATTTATTGGGATATGGTATTAACCTTTCTATCTGAAATGGTGATATTTCTCTAGGTGAGGCATAAAGTCCAGTTGGGAGAAGCCGCTGGCCCTTCCCATGTCCTATTTCTATTTTATTTTCTATTTTTATTATCATTTTCTTTTCTGATTTTCCTCTTGGATTCATGCATACACCTTCATGGTATTTCCATCACCATGGAAGAAGAGAGGAATGAGGAGTGATAGGAAAAAGGAGGGAGAGAGAGAGATAGTTATAACCAAGAAGTTCGAGATAGTCAAGATCATCGTGCAACAACCGTGGACCATAGATATGGTTTTATATTTGGACGATTCCACCCAAAGTTAGTCCATTTTTAAGTATTATCATAAATCCATGTAGATGAATAAATTTCATTTTTTCTTCTAATTATATTCTTTCTTATGTCCCTTTATGTCCAGATATACCAATTTGGGGTAAAAACGATGATTTGGGGTGATTCATGTGTTTTCTATTCATGAAAACCCATATGTGGGGTGTGTGGTTTAAATAATACAAATTATGTGTAATTACTTATTAGGGAAGATATGGTTTTCAATGTACACACTATTTATTAGGATGTACACTCCATTTATTGGTACTCATCCATGTAGTAGAGTACCCGTCCAGGAAACCTGTGTAGGGGTACATGGTCGTGTTGGGGTACATGGCCGTGTAGGGGTACATGGCCATGTAGAGTACACAACCAGACCCCATGGGGGACGCACGCCATGTAGAAGTACACATCGAGACCAAGTACATTTCTATGTTGTTTGACAAACATTGGAAGTTACCCCATGTAGGGTTTACTCTATGCACCCTACTTACACACTATGTACTCAGGCGTTCACAAGTCTATTCTGGCTACAGTATACGCCCAGTTGGGGCTTTGTTAATACATGTTGTGTACTTGTTGAGACACACCATATACTCCCCCTTGTAACCTTTTTTGTGTCTTATCATATATTTTATCCTAGGAGTTCAAATTGGACCCAGGTTTAGTTTATTATGAGTATTTGTTCTCATAGATTGTGATTTCAAAACCCTTGTGGTGTTTTAGGGGCTCCATTGCGGTGTTTCCAACTCTTCCTAAATGAAGAGTTTATTAATCTAGTAATTGAATTGAGAATTATCGTGAGTGTGAAACCCTTGATATTATATGATCCATGATCTATATATCTATACCTTTGTTTTGTAACTCTACCTTTGAGGATGTTTCCCTGGTGAACCTTCTGTCCTAAGAGGATGTGACAAAAATTTCATTGATGGACCCCCTATAGGATTCTTTTACTTACGTTTCAACCTGGAGGATCTGGTGTAGGATTCCTTTATCTTCTTCTTATTACCAAGGGTCGCCTAAGGGATTCATTTTCTTATGTTTGGACCTTGTGAATACCTATTAGGATCCCTTCACTTGTGTAATGTTCTATGGATACCTTTTAGGATGCCTATGTTGACTTGCCACTCTAGGATCACTTATAGGATTCCTATGCTAACTTTTTGCTGAAGTATTCCATGTAAGATTCCTCATTTATCTTTTTTTTATCTAAAGATACCAATTAAGATGACCTCACTTCTATTTATACCTTCAGGATACCAAGTGAGATTCATCTTTTATGTTCTTACTTGTGGGACCTACTGGGTTCGCTAATTTTGATTGACCTTGATTTCATACGTCGGGTTTGGCTAGAGATGGTAGAAAATGTAACCTTAAACCTGTGATGAATTGGTATTACCTAATGGCCATGTTTTTAGTTTTATGACTATGTGTTATGCCACCCTAACTCTTTTTTTCTTCCTTATGGTTATTGATGATGTAGTGATGTTAGCCATCGGTGATTCATAGTTGGTTGTTGTTGAACCTGACACGAGGAACCATTATTTCATTTTAGGATGCCTATATGTCCTTTATAGGTTCCATATTCTATCCATGCAATTTATTATGTTTACTATAACATAGATCTATAATACGTGGGATCTGGATGTTGAGCATATATATTAGATTATTAGTATATTATAATGTCAAGTGGTATTTCCTAGTATTCATCTATTGATTATACTAGTATGATATATGGGCATTGCATCCCCAGTAATTATACTCATGGATGATTCCACACTCTAGAGTTGTAAGAACCTGGATCTTCATTTCAAGTATGTTTTTCCTTTTCTAGTTGTTTTTGAGAAAAAAGAGAAAAATTCGGAAATTTTCAAAGTACATGATGTGTAGTTTATAAGTACATGCCCTGTACTTCAGTGTCATACCAGGCCATGTTCTGCTTGAGTCCGGGCCACAAAAATGGTGTGTAGGGGTGATGTGGAGGCCGTATAAAGCGGAGTACATAAAGACAAAGTACATGCCATGTACCCCAGAAGTATACGCTGTGTAGTTTATTTTTTTCATTAAATGGATCGGGTTCATGCCTAATTGACAGAAACACCTTCTTCCACAGGTTCTTTGACCGAGAGCACCCGCACGGCCGCGAACATCCTCTGAACCCCCGGGTCTCAATCTGTTTTCCGAATCGACTATCGTCGATTGCGTTGGAACCGCAGCGGCGAGCTCTCCCTTCTTCTTGAGTTTCATTCCATGATTTCCCCTCTTTCTCAAGATATCATGGGTTGAGCTTTTTGTGTATTTTTGTAGATCTATGTTGTTCTAAAGAGAATCAATCCTCATGGTTCAAATATATTAATCTCCTAGCATCTAGGTAGGTGGGTTGTGCCTTACCTTTTGATGTCTTTGAGTTTTATGTGAAAATTTCCAACAATACCCATGAACAGAGTATTGCATGTTTACCGTTTTTCCCATATTTTTTCCTGCCTTGCTTGTATTTTTGTGTAGAGTTAATTTGATCATGTTTGAGGATAATTTCTATTCTTGGATGTTTTTTCGATGCCTTTTTCTTTTTATGGTTTTTGGGTTTTGTTAGCCTTTGGCTGTTATACCTATTTTCCATGCCTTATGACCGTAAGATGGAATAATATTCTTGACATGTTTGTTATTCGGTAGAATGGTTCGCCAAGTATCTCTTTAGGTGTACTTTGGCCTTATAGAATTATTATGCACTGACTGGTAGGGGACCATGAGAACCTGGTGCTATAGACTATAAGGGACAGAACGAGTGAGATACCTAGAGATTCTTGGATATTATAGACTACATGAGGGTAGACCGAGTGAGCTTCCTTAGTGAGTCTTGAACATTATATAATATAGGGGATAGACCGAGTGAGCTTCTCAGAGAGTCTTGGATATTATAGATGACAGGAGGGTAGACTGAGTGAGTTTCCTCTGAGAGTATTTACTTTGTTTTAATTTCTTTAAAACCTTTCCAAGCAAGAGAAGGAATTAACTGAGTGAGCTTCCATAGAGAGTCTGTGATAGACCAGAGACTATAGGAGGATTGATCGAGTGAGCTCCTCATAGAGTTTCTAGACCTTTGGTCTATAAAAGGTTTAGACCGCGTGATCTTCCTCAGAGAGTCCATGACTACCCTAACCAAAGGGGAATTGAACGAGCGAGCTTCCCTAGAGAGTATTATAATTTTTTATGACCAAACTAGAGGGGTTAGGATGAGTGCACTATCTAGAGGGTTGTTGGTACTTCTGGGATAGGACCAAAGGGGTTGGCTGTGAGTACTTCCCAAAGGGGATCTTATTGTGTTTAGCTATTACTTCACTACTGCTTGTTGTTCTTTGGATTGATTACTATTGTATATCATCCTGCTACTTCTTCTTGTTTACTGGTTGTTGTTTACTACTTACTGTACTATTTCCTTCCATATACTCACTAACTGTTAGGAAAACATATTCGGGTGGTTGCCTACTAGGATTTAGTCTCACACCCTATTTGGGTCATGCTTTTGGGCCCAAACAGACTATATTGTTTCAGGTATAGACAAGGGAAAGTTCCCTTTGACTTCAAGTACTTGATTATTTGGAGTAGGAGATCAAGGGACCGAGCTTAGGCTTGTGATGTTGCGGAGATTTTCATCTTTTCTTTTGTACTTTTTTTGGTACTGTTTGTATTTCTAGCAGTGGGACCTATTTGGATTATTTTCTAGATATGTATCATGCATCATTTTATATATACAGATGTGCTCCAGATGTTGATTGTTAGGCTTCCACTGTTTATTGTTGTTGGATATTTATTACCTCTACTATTTTATGTTTTTTTTACTTCCGTTGTTTACTCTGCCAATGGGGGCATAGTTTTCCCACTATCACACCCAAGGCCCTCGCTGCTAGTCAGCAGCCTCTAGCATTTTGGGAAATTCCCTTGATGCCATGTGACCAACCCAGTACGGAGCACCTTTGGGTGGCTATCAGAACTGGGACTTTACAAAAGTGATGAAAATGATTTATATATCCTTTGGTTTTATATGTGATGAGGATGATTATTTTCTTCTCACACTGATTATACTCATGGATTATTATACTCTCATGAGGGATAGAGATGATTACACTCTACCAAACTATTTACATGACTCTGATGTTAGGAATGGTGTCAGATATCATTGGATATTTGGATTAATTACGTTGTTTTGAATGACAAAGATAAATATTATCCCCATTATTAAATACCACATAGGTTTGGATCACATCTCACCGGTGAGTTCTCCTTGAAGATCACCTAAGTGTAAGACCCTTATAGATTATTTGAGTTCCAAATGTCATGATTTCCTACAGAACAAGACTTATGGATTAGATATTCATCTAGATTTACATGTCCTGATTAGCATAGAGTCCAACTCATTGAATATTTTACTATATTTTCAGATGTATTCTATTGAATTCTTATTTATAGGGATTTGAGGAGAGTATGGGTGAACCTAGGTTTAGATATAGTATCCCTTATGGTGAATTATCTTACTCCAATACATTTTAGGCATTTGATGAAGTAGGTATAAGTCGATTGGGATTATAGAACCATAGATCAACGTGAGGATACATGTATTGAGTTGAACAATGTACAACTCAATTCCATTTCATAGGATATCGAGAAGATTATGATTAAGAACCCAAGGATGAATAGCTAGTTGGTTTTAAGGTGGTTTCATTCACTTTACTCATGAATATTTATATTTATGTATATATTTATACTTATGGGACTATGAATGTTTACATATACAGATGTGGACATTCATGGTGGCACAATCCCAGTTGACCGAGATTAAGTACCAAGGGTTTGACTTTGGTTTCATGTCATTATATTTTTTTTATCTTTCTAGTTTTCTCTTGGCTAGGCTATGCCTATTGATTTTTCATGCACTTATATCGGTATATTTAAAGCTTCATCATTAGGATGGCCTACAAATGTTATTTCTCACCTCTAAACATGAACCTCATTGTCTATGTGGGACTTATGTATGATTTTCATGTTTATCATTATTTTCATGGTTTATATGGATAAACCCATAGTTTTATGATAGAGTGAAGATGATCCCGGGGGTTCTTGTGATTGATCTGGGGGAGCATGATAATTTATAGAGAGTAGTTATGTGTTCTAGATCCTAGTTAGTTTTATGGAAAAATAATTTTATTTTAGATTCTTTTGTAATATTGTATATATATGGTTGTCTCAGTGGGTGGAAAATGTTGTTTGTATGACATAGATATTCAGCATTTTATACCATTTTCATTTATTTTTACAACATGTAATATTTAAGTTATTTATTACTTCCATACTCTTTTTATTTATTGGTGTCTATGATACATATTTATTTATGATGTTTACACACTTTGATATAAGGGATAATCTCCACACTATCTCACCCTTGTCCCTTTATGATTTTCAACAACCTCCGGTGTATAGGGAGGAATGCTTGAGGCCTCATAAAAAACCAGATCGAATCATTTTTTTAGAGGAATATGGCTTCGTATGTTACAGGTTAAATAGAAAATACATATTTAATGATAGTATCAAATTTTCCATATGTTGTACCATTTAGAATATCATTCATTATTTCAAATAAAATATTTATGAATGAAATAATAAGTTCAGTATTTTTATTATGTCAATATTGATTATTATAGATCCCCAGAGTCATATGCCCACTATGTGCATGCCTCTAAAATTGTTCCTTAAAATATTCTGAAGCTTATCATAGTAAAACCAGATCTTTAAAATACTTCCCACCATATGTATTTAAACCAAAAAATACAAAATCCAACTCAATTAGTGCGGATGCTGAGCTCGCATCTAGTTCTCTAACTCCATGGTCCTCTCTTGATGATCTCATTGCTAGCATTAGACATGAATAATGGGAATCACTCACCCATGAAGGATCGTATCCTACCGATCCTCGATCTCTACCAAGAACTCTATGAAGATAGATCTATCCTTGATATATAGATCATGACAGTTGATAACATGTGATGGTTCACACATATACATCATTATCAGTGACATTATTATTTCATCATGTACCCTGTCTAACTGTATAGTTTTGTCTCACTGGTTCACCACTTAACCAACACTATATGGTATATATAAATTACCAATGAACCACAATGATATTATTCAACCTTGTAAAAATCTTCTCAATCCATAGTAATGTGATACCAAAAAAAACACATGGTCTACAACCTCAAACTCCGAATTCCATCATCATAAATCAAAATAAGACTTATGATATCTTTATGAGGTTGTCATCTACTCTTATATGATCTGATCCTTCTTTTTGCTGATAAAATTGGTTTATGGACCATTAGTTCTAATTCATCTAGAATAGTTTGTCACTTCATTAAGAAAGAGGGTTTCCTATAAAAGGCATCAGATGATGCAACACTAATGATGGGGTAGTATATTTTGGTATACATAAAATGTAACAATGTATTTTATTATCCCAATTATGGCCAAAGACCAACATGAAAGCCTGTATTGTGTCCTCTAAGACCTAAATCGTCCAATCAGTCTAGTCATATATCTATGATTGAAATGCAGTTATCAACAGTATATGACTTCCAAAGGCCTTTTGTAATATTTTCCATAATAATGAAATGTAGTCGGAATCATAGTTTGAAATTATTATTTTCAGTAGAACGTTTTTATTCTATAAAGTCCTTGACATGTTAAGGCATCACAAGAACATTAATGAACTCTACTATTTGATAGATATAATATGAAATCATAATGTCAGTCAACCCATAATCCCCTAAATAACATCATTACCTCTAGATGATCATGGATGTCTAATCATAAAGTCGATGGGTGTATGATCCCACTTCAAATATTGATCATCAAGGGGGCGAGCCAAACCCACTGAAACCTTTTGATCACCCTTCAACTACTGACATGTGATGCATCGCGAGTCAAAATAAGTTACACATATCTTCATCACATTCCACTAGAACAGATGTTGAAGGTCCTAGTACATATATTGCACTCATATATTTATCTCTTAATGGGTTATATAAAACTATCCCAAAACTCCCTCTTTTAGTATGACCGGTACCACCATCATTCCTTAGAAATGAATGAAATGGTACCCACCATCCAAAAATCATTTGGAGCATGTACAATGAATATATTGACACAAAATATTAACAATTATTACCTCTAATCATAGCCTCTATAAAATGTTGAAGAAGAAGAGGGGTAAATACCATCAACATGAAGTGAGTTTCACCATCCTCATCCACTAATTAAAAAGATGAGGACAATTTATTGGCTGCCTTGCTAAAAAATATGAGATATGTCTGCTACTAATAACATCTTTCACTAAATTCTCCTTCTTAGATATATATACTATCACAAATTCATAAAATTATTACAATTATAACTTTAATATCCACCTAAAGTTATGATCATTCTCTAATAAGATTTACCTAAGACTCTTTTTCTCAAAATAAAAGATAAACTAGTAAAATAAAAATTATCATTGCATCATTTTAAGGATTAAAATAACTACTTTAATCTATATATAATAGATCATTTAGTTTTACTAATGGGGTTTGAACTATGGGATCCCATATAAAATCACTACTTTACCTTGTATTAGAAAACATCATATCCAGATCTAGAGGCATCATCGAACACCAAATACTCATGATGATATTCCAAATGTATAAAGATGGTGAAACTAATCAATCTCTACCACAACTCTAGAAAGTCCAACTAAATAATATCTATATTGTGAAAAGGATACCCCTTTCAGGTCAATATATTCAAATGTTCTCAAATATAAGATATTGTAGGCATGATTCTTTGATAGTAGCATGAAAACCCAAGGAACCAACAAACCACTCTTTTTATTATTGGTGGATCCCAAGACAAATCTACATCAAAATAATACTGGGTCTAATATTATTCTATATTCTTAGATGAAATTTTCTAGGAGGTGGTCATCTTAAATCCAGATTAAACAATTCGATAGCTTCCCATAAAAGTGGTTCTCTTGGAGTATGTCCAAGACCATACTGAAATTTCTTTCATGATCCTCCACTAATGTCAAGTACATAAGGATGTAATATATGAAGAATTCCGTTTACTATTCCAAGATGTGGTTAATTTGCTAGTTAATGAGTCCCAATAACACTGATAGGTTTATCATCATTCCATGGCCCCCCATGAATTATTTTTAGTGACTATAGTAAAATTTGAATTACATCTTTGATATATCACCATATTAAAAGACAGAGCTGGTGATAGCCTTACCTAAGGTAAATATTCTAGAACCATCTCACCCCATTTATCTTGAAAAATACGTTATAAATCCAAAAAGGTGGATATATATTTTTTATGGTCCCATAATTTAGGTGATGGAAATCCATACATAACCTCAAACTCTCATATACTTTCTTTATGAACAATACTATGGCTGCCCTGGTAGAAATACATGGCCTTGAAAATCCATTCCTATTCATGTCCTCTAACTTTATATTCAAATAAAAAAATTAATAAATGATTAACCTTATATGATAGTGTAGATATTATGTTATTTCATAGGTATAATCCTATGTATATTTCAACCTCTTGGTCAAAAAGAAATCCCAAAACATACTTAGAAAATATTTCCTTATACTTCACCAGCACTATAGGAAGCTATGAAAAAATATCATCAACCACTCAAAGGTAAATACTATAAAAATAATGATTAGATAGTTTTATCCTCATATATATAGGCTCGTATTACTATTCCAGGGTATCCATGTCATGAATGAAGGAGAACCTCATCCATCAACTCAGATAGACAACATTCTCTACATGAAATAGTAAATATTATCATGAATCTTTCATAGAAATTCCATTTGTAGAATGATGCCATAATCCCTCATCATATACTTAAAAATATCCTATAAGAATCACTACCAAAAAATAGTTAAGCCACACTATCTACAGAGGTTTTTATCATGAAATCTCACCCCGTAGAAGTCCCTAAATGTAAGGATCATGACAAAGGCTCCAAAACAAACTCTATATCTCAAATAATTAGTTTTGTAATAAAATAGTGGGTTTAGACTATATATATCACTACTACTTCTCAGGTATATAATATATATATTGTCCCACAAATTTTCTCTAGGGCCTATTTGTCATAGGAATCCACTTTTGGTAGTTTTCATGGTCCATGAACAACACCACCCTGAGTATGAAGTGACGTAGTTGGGGGTTGTGGTGGAAACATATCAAAACATTTTCCACCTAATTATTTTCTAAAAAGGTTAAGGTTCAATCCACATTTATTGAAAATAATATATAGATAACCCCTTTTGTAAAATGGGAAAGGAGGAAGCTAATAGATGGCACAGATAAAAATAATAATAACACAATGGCCTTAACAAGGCCCCAAATGCATAATATAAAATAGATATCCTGATAAGTACCTACCAGATGTCTCGTCATCCCCATGTACCATAAAGAAGTATCAATTAAAATAAAAAATGATTTAACAACCCCCTTCTAAAATGTGTCATGCTAGGAAACACAACATGGCATAAAACTACTCTATCCCACACTAACAAGTGAGAGGAGGACCAAATGATCAACACCAAAACACCCATATATCTTTCAAGCTAGCCACACAAAAGTGCCTTATATAAATCGCTACAAAACCAACCTGATATGCCAAAAAATCAAATAGAAACAAATATATAAAATTAAAGAAAGAGAGCTCATTTATCCACTTTAAACGAGGAACGATGGGTGAATGATGGGTTTTAGAACACCCATCAATCTTTTCAGGCCACCCACGAGACAACACTGATAACTAGTAGATATGCTTAAAAATTGAAAAAAAAATGAAAGCATAAGAAATTACATCTGCATCCCATAAAAAATATAGTCCCTATATGAAATGAACACCAGAATCAACTATAAATACAAAACAATTATCCACAAGTTGAGAAAAACAAGAAACACAAAATTCGATACTCAACCCCCATCCTCAAATGTTGTCTCTGTCATTATATTTATCAACACTACTTCAAAACTAGTTTTATCTAAAACTTTTCAACAATGTTCACCAATAAAGCTACTGTGAACCCTGTTTGTTAGTTATTGGATAAGTGTTGTTAAAGTGGGGTTTTAACAATGCTTTTTTAGCACAGTTAAAGGGGGACATTTATCAGTGCTTGTAAAAAAGCATTGATAAAGCCCCCATGTTAGTACAAGTAAAAAAGCGATGATAAAATGAGAATTTATTATGTATTCTAAAAAATCCATGTTAAACTGGGTTCTTTGTCAGTTCTTACAAAAAAAGTGTTTATAAAAGGGTATATTTCAAAAAATATATATATTTCATTTTTAGACACCTGTAGAAGAATATTTACCTATATAGATGAATTTTTGATTTTTTATAATCAATAGATATGATAAAGGGTTTTTTTGGGTCAATAAGGCATAAATTTCATCACATGATTCTATTTGACATGTGGTAGAGGAATAACATACACCTTGTTCTAATTTTATAGCCATTTGAAAGCCATTCGAATGTAAAAAAACCCTTAAACCCGCTAAAAACCCTAAAAATATCATATCTTTTTATCTAAGAGTTTGGTTTTTCTTCACAACTAGTCAAATAAAAGACAATTAAATGAGTTAAAACCACATGATATTTAAATCATGTGATATTCAATGGAATAAAATATAGTACTATTTTAAAAAAGTGATAAACTGAACTCAAACATTAAATGACCATAACATTTGATTTGAGTGTCCATTTGGGATCTACCACATATAAAACCTAATCCAACAACATTCTATATCCTATAAAGAGTGTTGTATTGAGTTGAAAGAGATTTGTTTAGTTTTAAACCACCAAAAGGCACATAAGTCCTGTAAAACTGATTTTTTGTTACCGACCCTAGTTTCATATAATTTAAACAGTAATAACATCTAATATGGGAGACTATTTGGCCTATACCATATTTCATATTAAAGATAATTTTATTTTATTTTATTTGACTGGTTGCGGTTCTAAAACAAACTTATATATTATAAGTTATGATTATTTTAGGGTTTTTCAATGTTTTAGGGTTTTCATAGTTTCATAACATTTTTATCTCTTGTATGGGTTTTTAGAGATAATATTCATATATATATATATATGTATTTAATAAAATATACATACCTATATATATAAATATATATATATATATAGAAATATTTAAATAGATGGATAACAAAATATAAGGAAATATAAGGAAATATATAGATATATCATTAAATGTAAAACAAAATAGTATATGGGAGTGGGAAAGGAACTGGTGTATAAGATAGCGGTCTCATTTTCAAAATATACTGGAGGCAAGGGCGTGAATTGGGGGTGGGATTATCTAAAGCACTGATAAATGTGTGGGGGAAGTGCTGATAAAGAATACAGGGGGTCACAAATAAGGGGGAGTGAAAAAATAATTTATACCCTTTATCATCAAAGCCATTATTAATGAATTTTTAGCACTGTTAAAGTTATCCTTTAACATTTCCAAAAAAAGTGCTAATAAATGTTGAATTTAATAGCTCTATAAAGAGATCTAATAAGGCCCCCTTTATAGGTAATTTTTTATCACATTTAAAGGGGGAATCTATCCGTGCCTTTTCAAGAACTATTAAAGGTAACCCTTTAAAATCACTTACATTATCAGTGCTTCTATAGTGATGATAAATCCATTTTACTAGAACAATCAATGGCCCAATTTTCAGTACTAAAACCTCTGCACCAATACCACATTTTTGTTGCCTTTAGAAGATAGAAACACAAATAGTAGCACCACCATAATTATGTGTGGCCCCCTTCTAGGTTTTCAACTATCATCACCCAACATAACTCCTAAAACATCAAAAAAAAACTACAGTAACCTCCTGTTAATTGAGATACCAGGAAATAGAAACACCATATAAACCAACCCCCAACATCACTACCTCACAAGGTCTATAGATGACCACTCACATTAGAAGACCATCCACCTCACCTACGCACCATCAGAAGAGAGGGAATATCCCAAACTGGTCCCATCAGACATCAAGGATAATTATAATTCTGAAAAATCATGAAGCTCGTGAGGTCCAAATATGAGTATATTCAAAGGGATATGCATGATTAATCAACAATAAAGTGAAGAAGATTCAGATTAAGAGTGAGTATCCTTCTAATGGGAGCTAAACTGTGTCGGAGACCTCAAATATTTCACATTGTGGACCACCCATCTTAACCAGATAGTTCTCCATAGGTATTTTATAGATTGTCTTCCTATCATTCACATGTTGGGTCATACAATCCAATTTAATATTTCTCAACCCATCACTGAACTAATACCTACTCTCAAATGGTTGAGTAGAATTGTCCATTTATTACTAAAATATAGACCCTATATCATATGAATGTAATCAAAAATTCATATATTACTGGGATAGTGTTGTATATCTTCAACTATCAACAGTTGAATCCTCATTAATAGGGTTTTAAGTTCTAGCCCCAAATGGCTTCTATACTCCATCAGGGATCTATTCACCACAAAATATCACTCGAGTACCCTATAATATGTAGTAATTAAATGTGAAAAAACTTCTTGATGGATGTATTGATGAAGGCCATGTTTGATGGTATTTTTATGAAATAATTTTTTATAAACCATATCCATAGAGTACCATAATACATCAATAAACATTGATGGATTTTATGATACTATCAAGCTTCACTTCTAGAGCTCTAGTTGCTCCTAGATGTGAATTACTTACAAAATAGCTATGTATAACTCCTCACTAAAGAGGATTTCAAACTACACCCAACTGCGTATATCCTTATGATGTTTTCTAGTCTGTAAAATGAACTATCTCCCCATGGATCCATGAATAAGGCTCACTGCTAAGACCACCATCTTATTTTGAGGGGTCTTAAGAAAGATGAAAACTCACCCGACAACCGTGATCCCCTATAATGATTCATAGGGGTCTCGATTGCCTCAATACCTGAGGGTCTCTACCTATGAAACTCATAAAGTTAACTAATAATTTTCACATTATCTTCTAGAATAATCAAGATTACTAAATTATAAATTGGTAGAGGTAATACTAGAAATACAAAAAGAGACACAACCTCTAGCACAATTCATCATAATGTAGGCTCATCAGATAGTGGATCATCTCCATGATCCTCTTATTAATTCCAGATAATTTTCTATTATATCATAACAATTATTTTATAGCTGAACACTATGATGAAGGATATATAAAATTTTGGTCATTTCTTGTGACAACAATTGGTGGATTTCCCCGAAAATAGTTTTCCCCACCGTAATGTAGTATTGAATAATCCACACATTTTTATGGTAGTCACATCTATTTTTACCCATTTCATAAATCTATGTGACCCATAGTTTTTATGAATAATTTTTAGGTAATTTCATTCCTTATGGACTAATAATAATAATTAAAATATTTTCTCTCAAAATAATTTGTTTCTAAATTGGTGGATTAAAACATTGAATGGTTTTCATTTAAAAATATTCATTGATTCTATTGGGTTGCAAATTGAGATCCAATTTAAAATGATCTTTTATGTTTTTCTATATTATTTTTCTGTTTATTATACAAGATTATGGTGTTTTCGAGATTTTAAAAGGATATTATGATTAGTTTTTAAATTATTTACAGGAAATAAATATCTTTAAAGTCCCCCCTTATTTTCAATGTGGATATAATTATATTGATTGTATAATTTTTCATAAATAAATATTTGAGGTGGGATTTACAATGTATAAAATAAAGATTCATTAAGAACATAAAAATTTAATTATAATATTATTTTTTTATGGAAAAAAATTGAAAAGGATATATAACAAAAAAAAATTCATTTAGAAAATATAAGGACTTTTCAGCTCCGTATATAAATATAATTTATGTGGAATTCAATTACACCCTAATATATAACCCTTATAAAAATATATATAATGAAATTTATGATTTACCATATTTATTGATGATTTATTGACGTATTGGATAATAGGATTTATTGAGAGGGAAGTGATAGTGGGTGGGTTGAGGTAAGTCCCATGCACAGTTCCCTATGTGGCCTATTATATATGTGTGTAATGTGCATCAAAAACCCTTCCACGCACATTATCACTCGTTTCATGGGATTAATAAGTGTCACATGGAGATATTAAAAGATGGTTCCTATAAATGTCTTAATTATTTGGACTTGTATCCTCTTGATTTGGAGAAACACCATCAAGTGGAGTTCTTTTGTTGAACTTAGTTATAGAGTGATTAGTGTTTATTCACTAGTAATGAATCGATATACTGGTAGATAATTCAACATGAATATATCTATGTTATTATCATAGGATTTTTAGATATATAAATGGCAATATATTAATACCATATATGATTTTATTTTTACTTTATTAAAATATTTCTTCATATGTACAAATTTTTAGTGTTTGTTTTATTTTTTATCATCATTGTTTCTTTCTACATCATCAATTCCCCAATAATTAATTTTTATCTTCATTTGATTTTATATCTTTTGATAAATGTTCATTTGTGTACATGTTCCTCATATATTTTTTTCTCTCAGTTTTACTTATGAGATTAACATTTATTTTTGGGATTCAGTTACATTTGATATAGTTTTCAATAGGTCATTATGAAATGGTGTTTAAGAAGAGTATTTTAAAAATAAGGTTATCAAAGAACAATTAAATATTTCTTGTCAACTTTAAATTTAAAATCAGAATTTTGAAAATTATATAGTGTTTTAGTTATTATTTTTTGAGAGGAACATATTTATAAATATTTTACATTAATATACTATTTCGAGAATGCATTGAATAGGAAAATATAAAAGAATAATTGGGTAAAACTACTGAGATGTAATATAACACCTTAGTTTCACCCATTGGTTCCTTTAAATTGACTGGATCTTACGATTTTGGGATTTGATTTAATGGAGACACACAATAGAGACTTTATCTTTCAGACCACTTTGGGAGTGGGATTAATATTAATGGGTGGAGTGTTACCTACATACACATGTAGATCATGTCTTTTAATGTTTGTTTTATTTTATACCTTTGATATTCCCTGAGATTCCAATTTCTATAGTATTTTAGTTTTAATATTTCTTTTATTTGAATTTATTTTTCTATATTTTAGCATATCATTTTAAAATTATCACAATGTTGAATCATGGACATCCAATGTTTGGACGCTGCATTTTGAATCTTTCTTTTATAAGAATTGTTTCTGAATAATTTTTTCTAGGTATGATTATTCCAACCTATGTGTCCATGAAGACTTGAGTTTTTCACCATTCTTAGTATATTTAGAAAAAAATTTAAATCATGTCAGGGGAATTCTCAGGTTCTTTGGTTAGGTGTGGATTGTGATGGTTAAAACAAATGGAATTAGAGCCTATGGACTTAAGAGGTCTTGGGTTATTGAATAAATCATATTATTTGGGATGTGATGTGGATGAGGGATATGATCATTGAATATTTTGTGGAATATCATGAGATTTTTCTTAATCATATATAATCTTTCCAAAACATGAGTCAAAATATGATTTTGGGATTTGAGTTTTTATTATAATATTTTTTCATTCTTTATAATGATGTTTTTATTTTAATTTATTTTTTCATAATCTTGGTTCGTTTTTTTTGAGTTGTTTTTGGTTTTTTTGATACTTGGGGTTAAAATTAAGAAATAAATATAGGTACATATCATCATCATATGACTCATACAATAAGGAAATAATTTTTTATGTGGTTCTGTGTGGTTATCCCTATCGTGTTTATTGGTTGATACATGGTCTATTAAACCATGTAGTAAAACCATGCACAATATCTATCACCTGTGAATTTTTTTAATGGAATCCATTACGTTTGGATTTTCATTTTATCTTGAGTTGATTATATTTTGTGTGAAAAGTTAACCCTTCCTTATTTTACGATATTAATTGATCCAACTTCAATGGTATTTGTTAATTAGGTGGACCACTTGAAAAATATAATGCAAGAACCATTTATTCGATATCATGTATGACGAGCGGCACCATGCGCGTAAGAAAAAATAAAAAAATTATAATACATTTAATTTTTAAGATAGGTTATATATATTTAAATGAATGAAACACTGAATTAGGATGTTTTACAAGCAAGAGCAACATTTCTCGAGAGTATGTGTTACATGCAAGATAAAGTTTTATCTAACAGTAATACATTATTAAAATTTAATGAAATATAAACCAGTCACTAATTATCAGTATGAATAGAAATAACTTACTTATTTTAATTATGGTTTATAAAAATATTTAATTAATTAATTGTCTAAAAATTAATTAGAAGTAAAAATAAGAAGAAATTGAATATAAAGTGAATATTTTAACAGAGAACCATTTTTTTGCTTAGAAAGTTTTTTATGATAATAGATTAAATTAATTATAAGTAGTGGGTGATATTAATGTAGTATATATATTATATATTCAAAAAAATATTTTTTATATTTATTTAATAGGTTTGATTTACCTAAGATAATAAAAAACTGTATTTTAAACATAAAAACCTGTATTTTTATTGAGGCAATTTTACAGCCTTTTAGTAGAGAACACATTTTATGTATGAATTATGAAATATAAACTAATTTAAAATGTTAAAAATAAAATTAATATTTCAAAGATAAACTTAATAATTAGGTTAGAGTGAATTTTGGATATTTCCCTAAAAGATTTCAATTTTTAACAAACTGTAAAAATACTGAATATTTGTTCAAAATAACATTTTCATCTAATTTATGTATAAGGTTAAACTATACATTTAATTTTTTTTATTGTTTAATTAGATAATATTTTTATCAAATAATAAAATTTATTTTATTTGAATCAACTTCAGTTTTAAATTTAATAGAAAAAAATAACAAACTTTTAGATGTTTTTACTTAAAAATCTCGCATTGTCATCCCTTTTATGGGGTTAAATTTAAATTAATTTCTACCACTTATAAGATTAAAATTTGGGAAAGTGGATTCCATATTTTGAATTGGAATAATTTATAATTTATAATATGACAAAATTTGTTTTTTCCCAAAATATAACTGGAATTGATTAAAATTAATTACAATTATTAAAGAAATAACAAGCTTAATAAAAGGATAAACCTTAAAACTAAGGGACCAAATGACCTAGAAACTCCTCCAAAACCCATTTTATGGCCATAAATCTGACATTAAAGTTCCATTATTTTGTTTTTTTGTTCGGTTTGACTTATTTAAGTAGTAAAATTTGAATATATAACTTGTTTCCAAAAATTCAATGTGATACTTTTTTTCCTTCTTCATAAAAGGACACCATCTCTCTATATTCTGCTACCCTATAAAACCAATTTATATTGGATATGATCTAACCAAATATTTTCCAAACATCTAACCCTCAACCTTGAATCATCCCTTTGGGCATAAATCCTTCCACAGAATCTTTTTGGTACAAACCAAAAGAAATTAACCGATTAAGAGGTAACGAATTCTCTCAAGATCTCTAATTTCATTTCCATTCCTAATTCCCTAAAATATTATTATTTTATACAATAATATCAACTAAAATATCATAAATATTTTCTGAAGTTGTTATTATAAGGGTTTGACATAAAATTACACAAAATTCAATCTAATGGGTAACATACATACTGTTTATATGTACGGCGAACTACTGCCACATGAAATGAGGATTTTACATTTTTTAATTTGCCACATCTCATGTTAGAAATTATTATGGAAACTATAATTAAATATGATATATATTTTATTTATAAATTATATATATTTATTTAATCATCTTATGGAACACACCATTAATACATTCCATTTTTCATTTACATGATAACATTATTTCAGGAAGTTTGGACTACAGCCCCCTCAAAGTGATGTGATTGATTCACACAATACATGAAACATATAAAGTATTGTTAAAATTAAAAATATGTGACTCAAAAAAAATATAAAATTATTGAAATTATTACATTTTTATAACTATATATTTATAATTTTATTTATCACACTTTCACACACTTAAAAAGTGATAACCTTATCCGAGGATGTGTGGACTGTTGAGAAAAGTATTGTTTTCAATAATACATGTTAATTTTATTTAAAGGGGGAGATTATTAAAAGTAATACTCTTTCTCTTTATGATAATTTTGATGCTCACAAATACCCTTAGTTATTTTCTAATGTTTTTATTTAGTATTTTGCAGGAATTTATTAATTTATTTTACTCTTGAAATAATGAGAATCTATTACTTATTCAAAATCTGCTTTAAGCGCATTCTGGAATCACTGTTCATACCTTACGTAAGAAAATATAGTGCGGAATCTATTTTAGCGTGTTCTGGAATCACTGTTCATACCCTACATGGATAAAAGTAGCGTAAGGATGAAAAGCCTGTATACTTTTTGAAGTTAGAGAAAAGTATGGTTAAACAACCATACGTTTTTCAGCAAAGTATGGAAGGAGAACCTTACATTTGGAAGGAACCTTACGTTTTGTTATCAGGAAAGTATGGAGGGAGAACCATAAGTAAATTCTAAGCGATGTGTTTGTTTCTCAAAATTATGGTTCATCAACCTTACTTTTGTAAACAACCATATGTTTTTGGAAAAGTATGGATCAAGTAAAAGTATGGATCTTTTACCGTACGTTTGAGTGATAAAGAAAAGTATGGATGATCAACCCTACGTTTGTTATCAAACTTACGTTGTCAACCCTACGTTTAGAGACTGTTTTGTTAACCTTACGTTTGGAGGCCACGTCATTAACATTACGTTTGGCGTTGAAAATTTTGGCAGACGATATTTTTGTGCAACATTAAGTAAGCTGATTTCTGGGCGGATTTCAAGCCGGATTTAAAGTCATTTTTTTAAAGTGAGACTTTGACTAATTCAAAGCTATTTTATTAATGGATTTAGGATCAAATTATAAGGAGCTTTTTATGCCGAGTCTTAAGGGAAGTTACGACTTCTCTGTAAATTCAAATTTTTTAATATCGTGAATCAGAAGGCGACTTTTATGGATCTAAATATGCATGATTTTTTTATATATGTTCTCTCTGAAGCACCAGGTATGGATGGAGATGATCGATCTTTATTGAAAAAGGTGGAAAATAGAGATTGCAACTATTTACGTTGATCTGCTGATTCAAAAGGAGCGTCAAAGCTCTGTTTGTTCAAGAAGAAGGAATTCGATAGAAGATTCACCTGTTCTATATTGAATATCTTCTGTGGATCTACTACTGCTGAAGTTGTGAACTATCTCTATATATCTACTACAACTAGATAGACTCAGAATTTATTTGTATTGAAGATCAATATTTCTAGAGACTTCGATCCATCTACTGTCAATATCATTCTGTTGCAATTGTGAAGATCAAATGGAAATTTCTTTCTGAAATTTTTTATTCTTGAGTAACCAGCTTCTCGTTCTAAGCTGTGTAGGTTCGTTTTTGAACAAGAAGGCTTTGTTTTTCCTTGTATTGTAAAGGTATCAACTACCTGTACTCATTTGTAAATTGGTCTGTGGAAAAGAGGACCAAATAGTGAAAATCACCAAGCTCGTGGAGTATAGCGTTGGTGGGGTGGACGAGGGGCTTTCTATTCCCTGGACCACTTTACATCTCCGTGTTCTTGATTTTATTACTGCACGAGAAAATCTTATTATGTAAAGGACAGAACTCGTTCAAGAAAAGAGCTATCGGAAAAATTACAAAAGTAACAATTCACCCCCCCTCTTGTGTATAATCTGTAGATTTAGATCCAACAATTGGTATCAAAGGAGGAGATTCAGATAATGCCCTAGTAAGATAGAAGAAATTTAAAGATTATATAATAGGGCATCATGACTGATACAAGAGAAGGGATGTCGATGGTCAGAGCACCATATTTCAATGGAGACAACTATGGTTTCTGGAAATCGCGCATGATAATATATCTGAAAAAACTTGGATATAGAGTCTATTCAAAGATTCTTACTCCTTATGAAATTCCTGAAAATCCTAAAACATGGAGTGCTGCTATAGAGGCAGAATATGATATGAACTCGAAGGCTATGAATGCAATAATCTATGGTCGAGGACCAGATGAATTTAACAGGGTATCTCAGTGCCCAACAACATATGATATGTGGAAAACAATAGTTGTGGCATATGAAGGAACAGACAATGTGAGGCAAATGAGATATGCAACTGCTAAACTGAAATTTGATACTTTCAGAATGATTGAAGATGAGAGCATTACCCAAATGAATGGGAGACTGACAGAAATTGTCAATAACATAACTCCTCTAGGAGAACCTATCAAGCCGGCTGATCAAGATTTAAAAGTACTAAGAGTACTTCATAATCGATGGAATGGTATCTCTGTTGCCATCAGACAATCAACACATGTCAAGGATTTAACCATGAGAGAGCTGATTGGTAGACTGATGATGTATGAAGCTGAAATGCAAGATGAGGCTAATGAACATAAAGTTTTTATCAAAAGATAAGATACTGCCTTGAAGGTATCTTCACAATAAAATAATAGAAAGATGAAGAGTAGAGAAGACAAATCTAAATCAGAAATCTCTGACTCATCCAACTCAGATGAAGAGTTGGCTCAGCTTGCCAGGAAATTTAAAAAGTTCTGCAGCACGAAAAGAGGCTTCACAAAATCCTTTAAGGGAGATAATAAGGAAGTAAGATGTTATGAATGCAAAAATATGGGGCATATCAGACGAGATTTCCCACAATTGAAGGAAGCAAAGAAGAAGAAATTCTTCAAAAGAAATGACTTTGAACAGAAAGACATGAAAGCTATGAAAGCCACTTGGAGTGTATCTGAAGACTCTAGTAGCTCTTATGAATCAAGATCAGAGAAGGAAGAAGTTAATCTAAAGGCAAATATGTGTTTTGTGGTAGAAACTGATGAGGTACACTCATGTTACTCCTCTAAATCAAATTCTGAATAAAAATATTCAATTGAAAAACTTGCAACGTACTGCAATATGCTTGAAGAAAGATATGACTCACTATTTAAAAAACATAATTTACTAAAAAATAAACATAAATCTATTTCAGATGAAAGAGATAAAATGCTGAAACAACATAAATAATTAACATATAAATTCAATTGGATTAACACTAACTACATTAATTTTGAATCAGGAATAAAAAAACTGCAGGATGAAGTCGAATCTTACAAACAGGCTGCATTGGTTTTTACAAAAGGAGAGAATTTATTAAATGAAATTCTTGGAAAAACTGTCATTAAAAAAGAGAGATTTGGAATTGGAAGTAAAGGAGAAAAATCTAAGCTATATAAAAATTATTTTTTTCCAAGCTCTAAAAAGGTTAATTGTAATTTTTGTGGGACAAAAATACATATAGCTAAAAACTGTTTCTTAAGACAACCTCAAATTTGTGGTATTAAGAAAGCCTATGTTTCAAAAGACTTATATGATTCAGATAATTTTAAAAGAACAAAGAAATTCTGGATACCCAGATCATTGCTAGCTAACACTCCTCGACCCAACAAAATATGGGTACCAAAGAAATTTTTTTGAATGTCTTTGTAGGTAGCAGGACACCAGATAAGAAAAGATATATGGTACATGGATGGTGTCTTCTCAAGACATATGAGTGGGAACTCGTTGAATTTTTCTTCACTCACTCAAAAGGAAGGAGGACTTGTCGCATTTGGTGACAATGCCAATGGAAAGATCATTGGCATTGGAACTGTTGGAGATCCAAAAATAGTCTCAATCAACAAAGTACTTTATTTACAAGGACTAAAGCACAATCTGATAAGTATCTCTCAACTTTGTGATGATCGATATACTGTTGATTTTACTAAAAATTACTGTATTGTTTCTAAAGACAAACTGTTTAAATTTAATGCACCAAGAACTGAAAATGTCTATACTTTGGATTTAAATTCCTTGTTTAAACAACAAGTAAACAGCTTGACTGCTAAAGTAAGTGAATCCTAGATCAGGCATAGGAGAATTGGTCATTTCAATTTATATGTTTTATATAAGTTATCTAAGAAACATTTAGTTTCTGATATACCTTGTCTCAAATTTGAAAGTGACATATTTTGTGATGCATGTCAACATGGCAAGCAACACAAATCATCCTTCAAATCTGTTAATAAAGTTGCTAAATCTAAGCCACTATAACTTATTCATATGTATTTTTTTGGACCTTCAAGAGTAGCAAGCTTAAATGGTAAATTATATGTATATGTTTTAGTTGATGAGTATTCAATATTTACATGTATTTTCTTTTTGAAATTTAAAAATGAGGCTTTTACTTTATTTGAAAGGTTCTGCAAATCTGTTCAAAATGAAAAAGGTTTAAATATTATCTCATTGAGAAGTGATCATGGTGGAGAATTTGAAAATCTAGAATTTAATTCCTTTTTCTCAAATATGGGTATTAAACATACCTTTTCTGCACCAAGAACACCTCAACAAAATGGGATTGTAGAAAGAAGAAATAGAATAATTCAAGAAATGGCTAGAACTATGATAAATGAATATAGTCTACCTATATATTTCTGGGCAGAAGCTGTGAATACAGCTTGTTATATAATTAATATATTTATAATTAGACCTATTTTGAAAAAGACACCCTATAAACTATGGAATAACAGAAAACCTAAAGTAAATTACTTTAAATTTTTTGGATGCAAGGTATATATCTTAAACACCAAGGATAATCTTGGTAAGTTTGATCCAAAATCTGATGAAGGTATTTTCTTAGGATATTCTGCTACCTCCAAAGATTATAGAGTTTATAATAAGAAATCAAGGATTGTTGAAGAATCAGTTCATGTAAAATTTGATGAATCTGATCCTTTTGAGAAAAGGATAGAAAAAATGGATGAACTTGACTCTAATGATAACATGAGACTTGAGAATTTAAAGAATGTTTTTGAAAATGATATAAAATAAATTCAGTCTAGTTCAGAGGAACATGATACTGAAGAACCTTTAAATATATTATCTAGATAGTCTAGAACCCTAAATAATCACCCTTTATAAACTGTAATAGGTGACCTAGAAAATGGTGTTCAAACTAGAAGAAACTTTGAAAACCTAGTGGAATTATCTGCCTTCCTATCTCAACAAGAACAAAAGTCTATAGAAGAAGCTTTAGATGATGAAAGTTGGGTAATAGCAATGCAAGATGAATTAAACCAGTTTAAAAGAAATGAAGTTTGGGATTTCATGGAAATACCTAAGAATTATCCTGTAATAGGAATCAAATGGGTCTTTAGAAATAAACAGGATGAACAAGGCACAATAACTAGAAATAATGCAAGATTAGTAGCTAAAGGATATAATCAAGAAGAAGGAATAGATTATGAGGAGACTTTTGAACCTATATCTAGGTTAGAAGCCATTAGGATCCTTTTCGCCTATGCATCTTATATGAATTATAAATTATTTCAGATGGATGTTAAATCTGCCTTTTTAAATGGATATTTAATGGAGGAAGTTTATGTTGAGCAACCTCCGGGTTTTGAAAACTCTCAAAAACCTGATTCTGTTTTTAAACTTACAAAAGCTCTTTATGGCCTTAAACAAGCACCTAGAGCTTGGTATGAAAGATTAAGTTCTTTTCTTTTGAAAAATGATTTTATTGTTGGTATGGCAGATCCAACACTATTTAACAAAACTATGAAAAATAATGTTTTATTGGTTCAAATTTTTGTTGATGATGTAATCTTTGGATCAACTAATAAAATTCTTTGTCATGAGTTTTCAAAATTAACGCAAAAAGAATTAGAAATGAGTATGATGTGAGAATTAAATTTTTTTTGGGTCTTCAAATATTTCAAAAAGATTTTGGAAATGTTTTAAATCAAAGAAAATAAATTACTGATTTACTTAAGAAATTTGGACTTGAGAACATCAATCCATTTTCAACTCCTATGTGTACTAATATAAAACTTGATCTGGATGAAAATGGAAAATCAGTTGACAACAAGTTATATACAGGTATTATTGGTAGTTTGTTATATCTTACTGCTACCATGCCAGATATAATGTATTCAGTATGTCTTTGTGCTAGATTTCAATCAAATCCAAAATAATCTCATCTAACTGCTTTTAAGATAATTTTTAGATATTCAAAAGGAACTATTTCTCAATCACTTATTTATCCAAAAACTTCTGATTTTAATTTAATTTCATATTCATATGATGACTTTGGAAGTTGTAGGTTAGATAGAAAAATCACATCAGGTACATGTCACTTTTTAGGAAAGACCTTAGTATCATGGTCTAGTAAGAAACAAAATTAAGCTTCCCTGTCAATAGCTGAGGCATAATATGTTTCTGCTGGCAGTTTTTGTGCACAAGTGTTGTGGTTGAAAAACACTCTTATGGACTTTGGATTGAATTATAATAATACACCTATTTTATTTGATAATACGAGTGAAATTAATATTTCAAAAAATCCTATTAGTCATTCTAGAACTAAGCATATTGATATAAGGCATCAATTTTTTAAGAGATCATGTTATTAAAAAGGATATATTTTTCAAATTTATAAATACTAAAATTCAATTAGTAGATATTTTTACTAAACTACTTCCCACTGCAAGGTTTGATTTTATTAAGGGGGAGCTGGATTTATTTAATTTTAAATAATATATTTTTTTCTTTTATTTGTTTATGTAAATTTTATTTTGTTTATTGAATACTGTTTAAGTTTTTCCTTCTTTTGTTATATGTTTTTTTATAATGATTAGTGATTACACAGGAATCAAGGCTGTCAGAGCCTTTTCGTCTTCTAAACCCTAACACTTCTATCGAAACCCTTTCAAAATCTGCAAATCGCACTTCATCTTCTGAAACCCTAATCTTCGAACTTCTGAAACCCTAACCTTCAAACCTTCAGAGACTATTGAGTAAATGGTAAGGACTAAAAGAGCTAGTTAGGCCAAGTCGAGCAATGCCAAGAGACAACGCACTGAGGAAAGAAAAATCTTACAAGGAAAGGTAATCAATCTCAATTGGTTATTTCAGACAAATCATTTGTTGAAGCAAGAATTGTCATTCCAGAATCTTGAACAAATGTTCAATAGTGAAAATACAGAATTTCTATATGAAGTTGAACTTAGATACTTCTAAAAATATGTATAGTTTAGTCTGGGAGATACTGAACACAGTATGATGGCTAAAATAGAGGATAGGGATTTCTCTATCTCTTCAGTAGAGATTATTCAGATTCTCAACTTCCCTCATGAGGGATTTATTCATTTCGACTTGAAGAATATTAAAGATTATGTGCATAAATATGAAGACATCATGTCTTTTCTTTTCGGTACCAAAACAATAAAGAAAATTTTGTTAAGGATTTGGATTCTGATAAGAAGATTTTGGTCAAATTTATTCAGACAGGAATAGCTCCACGGATGGCAGAAATGGAGATGATTTTGTACCCTGATATGTATATAATGTTTCTTTTGTTAAGTTATATTATATTAAACTTTCCAAGATATATGAAAAGGTATCTCAGTTACTATTTTCAATGCGAGTCCAGGATGCATTTCTATCCCTTTGGTAGATTTATTTCCAAGCAATTATTTATGAAAGACATGGTGAGGTTAGTGGAAGCTAGAGTTATCTGTCATCACAGTAATACATTTAATGCTAGACCTTTGAGGAAAGTTGGATATTTCTGGAGCCCAATTAAAGGAAAAATTTTGCGTGTAGGAGCTGAGGAAGACTCAGAGAGTGCTCAGGATCAACCTGCTAAGTCCAAGGAGGGACAAGCTGAATCCAGAGTCAGTAATATATCAAGGACGATTCGCTTTGATGTGGCAGATGTTGAGGAAGACAGAAGTCAGGACGGACTTCAATCTAAAAGAAAAAGACCAGTAAATGTGGAAGTCATTTCCACTTCTTTTGAAACTACAACAGAAGCCATAATTTTTTATTTTTTTGTGAGAGAAGTTGTTGCTGATAAGATCATGGAAGATGTTACTAAGATAACAGCTCTAGTAGAGGACTTAGGAGCTCAAGAAGAAACTCACATGGAAAATCAGGAATAGATTCTAGCTGATGTTGAAGTTGCACTTCAATAGGAACAAGAGATGGAGGCAGTGCCTGGTGAAGAAGTGGCCAGACCTCAGGAAACTTCTGAAAATATTATTCTTGAAAACCCAATAGAAGGCATAGATGCTGATGTTTGTGATGATCATGCTTCTGAAGCTCAAACAGAGGTACTTCAAGAGTATTTTTCTGTGGAGGAGGTTGAAAACTCTAAGGAAAAATCTGTGGACCAACCTTCTCAAGACAAAGAAAAAGAGAAATATGATGCTGAATCATTGCCTTTGGTATTTCTGCATCAACCTGAGAATGTGAATCAAGAACAGGGTGCATATGATGCAAGTAAAGAAGAAGTTGAAGAACTGTACAGAAAAATATCTCAGTTTGAATCTGAGAATGTTTCTTTGAGAAATTCCTTAGATTTAGAGCGTTTGAAGTTTCAAAAGCTGAAGGAGTGTACAGTTTCAAGGCAAGAAGTTGAAATATTTAAAGAGGATATGCTGACTACTGTTACGCAATTAAAATCTGAAATGTTTATGAAGTCAGATTTATTAGATCGGAAGTTATTTATGGAGAATCAATTTTCATCAGTTGTAAATAATGCAGTTAGTGGATCAGGTACATCACCGGATTTAATCAAAAGTTTTCAGGCTATCAAAGCTTCAATGAGCAACATGAATGACATGATACAAGATCTTCAATGTAACATTGATATTTTGTCAGTGTTGCTAAACAATCAGATGTTCTTAGCGGATCAACTGACATCTAGTGAGCGATCGATCATAATTCTGTTAAATCACTTATCAGAGAAGTTGTCAGTATTTATTGAAAAATAGGAAAGGATGCATGAGTTTTTCAGAGTCAATTTAATTGAAGATATTCATATGACCTAAGAGAACAGAGAGCTCATTATCAAACTTCGCAATGGTATGATGAAGAGACTTCAGGAGCAGTTTACAGAAATCAAGTCTACAATCTAGAGGAGATAGACCCTGTTACCTATCTTACCTAATCCTTGATTCCTTTGTATATCATTGTCATGTATATACTACTATTTTTGAATAAAATTTTTATTCATTGTTTATTTTTCTTTTTCCTTATTTGTTTTACTGACTTTATTTTTGCTATGTCAATACTCCAGATTTAATTATTGATAAAAAATAACATTTACTAATAGTTCAGTGCAATATTAAAAAGTGTTAAAGTTCATGATTTTTCATTCCTTTTGACATCACAAAAAGGGGGAGAATTTGGATAAACACAACATCAAAGCCTATTTTATTTAGGGGGGAATTCGTTTTTTTTGTTGTTTAAATAATTTTAATTATTTTATGGGTTTTGTGACCATCAAAAGGGGGAGATTGTTGAGAAAAGTATTGTTTTCAACAATACATGTTAATTTTATTTAAAGGGGGAGATTATTGAAAGTAATACTCTATCTCTTTATGATAATTTTGATGCTCACAAATACCATTAGTTATTTTCTAATGTTTTTATTTAGTATTTTTCAGGAATTTATTAATTTATTTTACTCTTGAAATAATGATAACCTATTACTTATCCGAAATCCGCTTTAAGCACGTTCTGGAACACTGTTCATACCTTACGTAGGTATATATAGTGTGGAATCTGTTTTAAGGAATTCTGGAATCACTGTTCATACCCTACGTGGATAAAAATAGCGTAAGGATGAAAAACGTGTATACCTTTTGAAGTAAGAGAAAACTATGGTTAAACAACCATACGTTTTTCAGCAAAGTATGGAAGGAGAACCTTACATTTTGTTATCAGCAAAGTATGGAAGGAGAACCGTACATAAATTCTAATCGATACGTTTGTTTCTCAAAAGTATGGTTCATCAACCTTACATTTGTAAACAACCATACGTTCTTGGAAAAGTTAGGATCAAGTAAAAGTATGGATCTTTTACCATACATTTGAGTTATGAAGAAAAGTATGGATGATCAACCCTATGTTTGTTATCAACCTTACGTTGTCAACCCTACGTTTGAAGACTGTGTTGTTAACCTTACGTTTGGAGGCCACGTCATTAACCTTACCTTTGGCCTTGAAAATTTTGGCAGACGATATTTTTGTGCAATGTTCAGTAAGTTGATTTCTGGGTGGATTTCAAGCTAGATTTAAAGTCATTTTTTAAAGTGAGACTTTGACTGATTCAAATTAATTTTATTAATGGGTTTAAGATCGAATTAAAAGGATATTTTTATGTCGAGTCTTAAGGGAAGTAACAACTTCTCTATAAATTGAAATTTTTGAATATCGCGAATCAGAAGGAAACCTTTATGGATCTGAATATGCAGGATTGTTTTTATATATTTTCTCTCTAAATCACCAGGAATGGATGGAGATGATCGATATTTTATTGAAAAAGGTGGAAAACAGAGATTGCAACTATTTATGTTGATCTGCTGATTCAAAAGGAGTGTCAAAGCTCTGTTTGTTCAAGAAGAAAGAATTCGATAGAAGATTCACCTATTCTATATTGAATATCTGCTGTGGATCTACTACTGATAAATTTGTGAACTATCTCTCTATATCTACTACAACTAGATTGACTAAGAATTGCTTTGTATTGAAGATCAATATTTCTAGAGACTTCGATCCATCTGAGGTCAATTGTATTCTATTGCAATTGGGAAGATCAATTGGAAATTTCTTTCTGAATTTTTTTTATTCATGAGTAACCAGCTTCTCGTTCTAAGATATGTAGGTTCGTTTTTGAACCAGAAGTCTTTGTTTTTCCTTGGATTGTAAAGGAATCAACTTCCTGTACTCAGTTGTAAATCGGTCTGTGGATAAGAGGACCATATAGTGAAAATCACCAAGCTTGTAGAGCGTTGGTGGAGTAGATTAGGGGCATTATGTTCCCCGAACCACTATACATATTTGTGTTCTTGATTTTATTGTTGCACGAGAAAATATGAAAATCTAAAGGACATAACTCATTCAAGAAAAGAGCTATCGGAAAAATTGAAAAAGACACAATTCACCCCCCTCTTATGTATGATATGTAGATTTAGATCCAGGATGGACTACTGCCTCCTCGACCTGATATGCTTCCTTTTTAATCAAAATAATTCAATACAAAAGTATATTTGTTTAAATAACATGGTAGTTATTATAAAATGATAATTATGTAATGATTTGGTGTTTCTTACCTTCTTTCCATAATGATAATTGAAAAATAAGAACGTTACTCATGCATATGTATGGCATATCGTCCCCATGATTATAACGTTCATTCATTTTTCAAAACCATATTTAATGATTGATATTAAAAGTTTAATTTATGTAAAAATATGATAATTATTTACTTATTATTATTATTTATATGTCATGTAATGAACCCTTTGACCATATTTGGGCTACAAAATTTATTTTTGACACAAAAACTGAATTTGGTCAAAACACACAATATAAACAAAATTGTTTAAGTAGTTTTATATAATATAGTAAAAAATGAATTAAAATTAATGATAAACCTGATAAAGTTTCTGAAAAGTATAAAATTAACATATTTTTATCATACAGGTTGGTAAAGTATCTTCACATGAAAGGAAACACAACAAAATGGATTTGGTCTCAATTTACATTCCCTTGATACTTAATAGTTGTTATGCACCTACTTTCTTTTATATGGTGTATATACTTACATTGACTTCTTATATCGAGAATAAATTTATTCTCCTAATATTATAATTTTCTTTTATTATAAAATTTTTAGGGGTCTTATGATTTTAAATATTTCAATATGGTATTGGACACTTTGGAATGTTTACAGATTATTCACCCCAAAAATAACATTAATGATCTTTCAATGGTATTTACATTTGAGAAAAAGAAATAACCATTATTCAATAAAACGTTTTAATTTTAACATAATTATGTTATTCAAGACTTATTTCAAGTATTTTTTCCACTTTTCCACTCTTAGGTACTCACGGTGTTTTAGAATTTTTTTAAGAAAACCTGACTTCATTTCCCTCTTTAGTAATAGAATTTGTTTTATTTTAAAACCATATTTCAATAAAAAAATTCAATTTTTTTAAATTATTTTTTAGAGACCATTTTTACCCTTTATTTATATTTTTAATGTTTTTAATTTAATCTTCTTGTCACTTTTTTTTAAAAGTCGTTTTTCTAACATTTTTACCATGAAAAATAATGTTCTTTTACAAAATATAAATATTTACCCACCATAATTCCTAAAAAGCTTCATTTGAATGTTTAAATGTTTATTTTTTTAATAAAATGCTTTTTAATTTTTCTTAAAATTATGTTTTTTCAAAAGTGTTTATAAAATGGATATTTTCCTCAATAATATTTTTAAATCATCTTGTGATAATATTTCCATTAACCACCACCAACAACCCTTTATTTTTCTTTAATTGGGATTTATTGTATTGATGTCATACTTATTGTTCCAATGTATGGTTTATGATTTATTTGGACAAGGATAGTATTCACAATCACTTTCTTGATTTATGTTTTAGTCCCCTAAAAAAATTCAATCTCGTATAATAATTTAATATTGATTTTTTTCCAAAATTATCGATTTTATTTATCATGGATATTAGAATTTTATAAACCATATACCATTTTACTTATATTTTACACTTTAGAAGTTATTTTATTATTGGGGAAACATTGATAAATCTTTATTCTGTATTCAATATGGATATTTGATAAGGTATGTTATTTATTTATTTTATTCGATATGAGGAACGCTTGGGACTCGTATTGACAGGTGAAGCCGAGATATTATATACCTCATCGATGCATCCATAGGTTCTCATGTGAAAAATTAGTTGTTAAAATCATAATAGTTTAATTAATATTATGAAAGGTCTTGATGGTATATATTTTCATGCTTCTCATACTTGAATTCCATTAAGAAATCATTTCCCCATTTTCTTTTTATTTATTATTCATCCATGAGATTTTGTGTTGACATATATATTCTTACATTCCATTTTTAGTTCATTTATTCAAAGTCATGTATTTTAGATTATTAACTTTCCATAATTATTTTTTTTTATCTTGTTATTTGAATTAAATTTGTTTCCCTTTATTACCTTTCCACATTGTTTATAAACTTCCTTCCTAGTTTATGAATTATATGGTATGTTTGTTAATTTATATACAATTTATTAATTATTATTCTTATTGATTAATTATTTCTTCCCTTATATTATGTTATTACTAACATTTGAGCTCACCCTTATAATTTTTCTTTCCAAAAGAATACATGATGTGTGTTATAAAATATATAAGTTCATTTAATCGATGGATTATTATTATCCTCAATGTCATTAGTTTAGAAAGAAGAAAAAAATATGTTGTAATTAATATACAAATTTGTTATAAAATACTCATTTATGTATCTTGATTACCAAGACCTCAAAAATATTATTCCTTCAAGGCTTCGTTCCTCATAATCATTCCAATATAATAGTTGTAGACACTAGATATAGGCCTTATGGGGTCGGGTCGCCACATTTGGCATTAGAAGAAGCTTAGTAGAAACCTTGGGAACTAGATTTAGGAAAAAATATAATAGAGAATATATCCCTAAGGTAGAATTTGAGGATAAATATAGAAGAGCATACTAAAATATTTTTAAGGTAGAGATTTTGTGGGTATTCCAAGAAATACATCATTTTCAGCATACTAAAATTGGATGTGGTTCTGTCCCAGATGTAGTTATGAGTATTAACTCTGATAAGGTGTTCTGATCCTAACTCAAGGTAACTAGGAACCCACCAAGGGGCATTATTGTTCATCTTCTTTGACACTAACCATGTTTTCTTTACAACCCATTATAAATTATTTAAATAGATAATGGAAATTAATATACATGCTTAAACCTATGGAGCTCTGGATTGACAATATTCAGTAATGATTTAGAAACCCTATAAATGATATTATTGGAAAAACAAAGACCAATAAAGGACCTATGTAGAGAATAAATGGATAAAGTATTTATGTATTGAGGTTATATTGAAAATTTTAGTTAAAATGATATTTATGGATTTACATAATTATAAATATGCCCATTATATTTATTTTAGAAATTATATTAATTTTGGTTTCTAAAATTAAAATCTAAAAGATGGGTGACAACCAATAAAATCTGGAAAGTTTGTGGTTCTGGAACACATAATCAAAGGATGATATGTGTTTCATGCCATCCACTGACCTACGTAATGTCCTGGTAAAATTTTCATTGTTTTTTGTTAAAAAAGTTGATGAATAAATATTAATGATGAACCAGTAGTATAAATTTGGAATATTAGAGATTAATATATGAATCGTATTGTTTTTAGAAAATAGTTAAAGAAAAAATTTTAGGATTCTCGATCTTTTATAGTCCTTATGATCTTTTAAAATATCATTTAGTGCATTATGAAAATTAAATTTCATTATTGGTAATTAATATACCAGAGTAAAGGGATGAATTATAATTGGATCTAAGAAAGACCAAAATTTTGGACTGTTAATATTAAATTGAAACCTACCGTGTAAGAATACATACTTATAGTCTTTGTTAGTAAAATAATTACACAACATAAGGTAAATGAAATTGAAATAAAATATTGGGTTAATACCTTAAATAACATTCCATATAAGATTTATGAATTTGAGGCCCTCATCTTTATATTGATCAATAAATTTTTATTGGTTGATTAACTCAATACCTCTATATAAATATTTAAAACTTTCATACAAGTAAATATTTTCACTTTCTATTATTGTTATCCTACTTAGATACCTAGTTATATGTTAGTTCACGTGAGCTTTTCACTTCTGATTCTCTCTTTTATATAAAATGTTATTTGAAACCTTCTCTTGATGTGGGATTAAAAAATATGAAATATCAATAAATATATAACTATGATCGAGTAAAAATTGTGAGTTTTAAATTTAAATAAAGTGGGGAAAATGTGACACCCTTTATATCTAAAGCAAGAACCTTGTATTTGATGGCGTGTATGACAAGTGACTCCAAGCATGTAAGGTTATTTAATAACAAAATAATTTATAATATATTTAAAATTAAAAATAGATTATATATATTTCAATGATGGAAAAACTAAGTTGTCATGCACCACATGAAAGATAGACATTCCTTGATAGCTTGTGTTACACACAACACTGAGTTTTATCGAACAATAACATATTTCAAAAATATAACGAGATTTAAACTAGTCATTAAATTTGTAGTTATGATTAATAATAAATAACTTATGAAAATTATGATTTACCAAAAAATATAATGAATTAATTTGTAACAAATTAATTTGAAATGCATATAAGAAGAAATTGAGTATAAAGTGGATATTTTATTAGAAACCCATTTTTATGCTAAAAAGCTTATTTTAAAATAATAGATTAAATTATTTACCATTAGTGGGTGATATTAATGTAATATATATTATATATTAAATAAAATATTTTTTTTATATTCATCCATTATGTTTTATTAATATAATATATGAACAAACATTAATTTACACATAAAAACATATATTTTATAAAAGTAATTTTACCACCTTTTAATGGAGAACTCATTTTGAATTATTATTCGTAAAAATTAATTGTTTTAATATTCAAAAAAAAATTATCTTTGAAATAGGAACATAATAATTATTTTATGTTTAATTTTAGGTATTTTACTCAAACATATAATTTTTAAATAATAGTAAAAAAATTGAATTTTAGTTTAAAATTTATTTTGTAAATATTTTATTTTTAAGGATAAATTATACATTAATTTTTTTTATAAGTTTAATTTGATTTTTTATATAAAATACTAAAATTTATGTTAGTGTAATTAATTTCACTTTGAAATTTATTATAGAAGTAAAGAGAACTTTCAGACGTTTTTGCATTAAAGAACGACATTGTCCTCTCGTCTACAGGATTAAATTTAAATTAACTTCTTAAATTTCAATGATTGTAATTTATAAAAAGTTATTCCATATTTGGAATCATCATAAAATATAATTTATAATAATACCAGCATTGTTATTTACCAAAAATATTAATGAAATTCATTAGAATTAATTACAACTGTTAAGGAAAAATTTATCTAATAAAAACTAAACCTTTAACATAAGGACCCAAATGACCTTTCCACTTGCCCAAAATCCATTTAATGGACATAATTAGACCATTAAACTTCAATTATTTGGTTTTTCTGGGGGTTTTTTTATGACTTTTTAGGTTAGAACAAGGGTACACAAAACTTATTTTCGAAAATTACAAGTGAGTCCTTTTCATTCCCTATTAAAGAACATCACCTCTCCCCATTCCTCAAACCTCTAAAAAGACTTAGTAATAGAATTTATCTATAAAAAATAGATCCAAAAAATCCCTAAACTCGACCTTGAATCCTCAATTTGAGATTAAATCCTTCTAAGGAATCCATTTAGTATAAACCAAAATAAGTTTCTCGATTAAAAGGTAATGTCTTATCTCAAGCTCTTTAGTTTCATTTCCCTTATCCATCCACTAAAATATTCTCATTTTATAATTTTATATCAAATAAAGCCTCATAAAAAAAATATTATGTTTTTATTTTAATGTTTATACCTACACATACAGATGATTTCATTGAATTGGTAACAAACATATTGTTCCTGTGTGTAGAGAACTATTGCCTCCGGAAGCGGTGATTGTTCATTTTTCCATTACCACATCTCATAGTGGCCATTATTATGGAAAATATTTTTTTATATTATATATATGACATTTATTATTGATTTTTTACTTATTCAATAATTTTATAACACTAAACATTAATACTTTTCATTTTTTTTAATAAGATAACATCGTTTGAGGATGTGTGGTCTACCACCCCCTCAAAGCAATGTGATTCATTCACACGATACCTAAAATGTATAAAGTATGGATTTATTTAGAAATATATCACATAAATACACTATATATTATATTCATTACATAATTAACATTATATATATATATATATATATCATTTTCTGTATTACCCTTTCACACCGTTAAACAGTGATAACGTTATTCATGGACGTGTGGACTACAACCTCCTGGACATTATGTGATTCATTTTTCATCACAAGAAATATACATATAAGTATATATAATTAAATAATATGGTATTTATAATATAATTATAATTCTATAAATTTATCATGTTACTTTCCTTATTTCCATATCGATCATTGAAAAATAAGAATGTTACTCATGCGTACGTTCAACCTATGTCACCAAAATTTTAACATTGGTTCATTTTTCATAAACATATTTTTTGACTTCTCAAAAAATTATAATTAATTTATAAATATTATGATTATTTTATGATTACTATTCTAACTATGACATGTAGTGAAAAATTTAACCATATTTGACCAACTAAATTTATTTTTGACACATAAACTGAATTTTGTCAAAACATCCGACAAAAAAATAATTGTTTATATAGTTTTATAAAATATTGAAAAAATTAAATAAAATTAATTATTAACATGAAAATTTTTATTAAGAAATTAAAAAATTGATATAATTATATCATATAGTAATTTAATAGACTTTGACCTAAAAGGAAACATAAGGTATGAGATTTCATCTCAATTTACATTCCATTGAGAATGAACTATTGTTATGCACTTAGTTTAATTTATGTGGTGTATTTACTACCATTGAAATGTTATATCATGAATCCCTATATTATTATTATATCATAAGTTTTTTTCATATTATTCTATTATGAATATTATAATTTAAAATGCTTCAATGTGATATGGGACACTTTTTAATGTTTAAGGATTGTTCTCCTCAATAATAAGAATATTGATCTTTCAATGGTATTTTCATTTGAAGAAATTATATATCCATTATTCAATAAAACCTTTATTTTTTCTATACCTTCGTTATTCATGACATTTTTCAAGTATTTGTATAATCTTACACTATTTTATTCTCAAGGAGTTTTAGAATTTTTTTATAATACCAAACTTTATTTCTCTCTTATTTTGCAGAACCTATTTTTTTTTAAAACAACTTGTTTTAATAAAAAAAATTATAAATATTTGGTTATGAAATTTTAACCTTTTTTCTTTTAATTTTTTTTTTCAATGTAATATTCTTGTCTCTTTAAAAATAAGTAATCTTTTAACCATTTTACCATGAAAAATGAAAGTTATTTTACGGATTGTATGGATTTAAATTTTGTCATTACAACAAAGCTCAATTTAAATTTCTAAAGTTTAATTTTTAAAGATTTTTTTTAAAATTGATTTTCAATGATTTTTTTTCAAATTTTTTTTTTAAAAAACATTATATATTCATTAATAATTTTATTAAATAATATTTATAAAAAAATTACATTAATTAAATACAAAAACCCTTTATTTTTTCCAATATGGGATATATTGTATTGATACTATCCTTATTCTTCCTCTGGATGTCTTATAATTTATTTGGGTGAGGATAGTATTCAAACTAACTTACGTGATTTATTTTTCAGTCCCCTTGAAATACTTAATCTCCTATGATCATTTTACATCAAATTTCCCATAAATTATCCATTTCATTTATCATGGATTTTACTAATACAAAAATTATATATCATTTTACATATTGTGTTTACTTCTATAGTTATTTGATTATTTGAAGAAATATTTAAATATTTTATTATTTATTAAATATGGATATCTGATAAGGAATATTATTTATTTTGGTTATTCAATTAGAAGAATTATTTGGACCGGTATTTACCCGTGGTTCCCAGAAGTTATATAGAACCTCGATGCATTAATATGATATAATAAGACAAATTAGTTTGGAAAATCAAAATAGATTAAACAGCCTTGTAAAAGGACTTGACAGTATAGGTTTTCATGTGCCTAAAAAATGAAGTCCATTAAGAAATAATTTCCCACATTTATTTTCAGTAATTATTCATCCATGAGATTTTTCATCGATATATCTATTGATACATTTCATTTTTACTTGATTGATTAAATGGAATGTGTTTTAGTTTCTTACCTTACCATATTTATTTTTCCTTATGTAGCTATTTTAATGGTATGTATTTCCATTTATTACCTTTCCATATTTTTTAGGAACTTTCTTCTCATTTTATTCATTATATGGAATGTGAGATCAATTATTTTCCATTTTATAATTATTATTCTCATTTAGTCATTATTTGGTCCACTTTATTTTTCAATTACTGAGCATTTAAGCTCACCCTTGTTATCTTTCTTTCTCCAGGAATCCAAGAACCCTACTATGAAGCTTATATAAGGATTTACTATATGGATTAGAATTATCCCCAATGTTATTTTTTTTAGAATGAAGTAATAAATTTATATTTCAATTAGTGTATTAATTTTTAATATAAGACTCATTTATATTACTAGTTTACCCAAACTAGTAATATTTTTATCCATCTAGGATTGATTATCTGTAATCATACCCATGTAATAGTAGGAGACAAAAGCTCTAGGATATCTATGCTCAGTTCACTATATTAGGATTCAAAAATCCAATCAAAATTTTAATGTTCCTGTAAATTACATAAAGATGATTAAGAAATTTTTCAAAATGATTGATTTTTTAACACCATAGTGCAATTTTATGTATAAGAAAAAATAAATTATAGGATCGTAATGAGATTTTTTTTTCAAAATGGATTTTTGTGTTTACGGTTTTAATATAACAAATTAAGTAATTTAAATAAATTTATTTTCAAAAAAATCAGCATTGTGGTTTTTCTATGAGGGGTTGTTATTTTTGGTTTCTATTATAAATTTAGTTATTGTTAGGGTTTGTTTGATAAATAAAAGTATTAAGGACTGTCAACAGTGGGTTTTTATTCATTTTCTAATTATATTATTCTTATCCTAAGACCCTTAAAAAACCATATATTGTATTTATCTAGAAATTTTCTTTATCATAGAGGGGGTTAGGTGACTGACCCTACTCATACAATGAGAGGAGTGGTAAAGTGTGACCCATATCAGTGATTGGGAATTACCTGAAGTTTTAAATTTGGAAATCATTCTCTATACATGGACTACATTCATAATTTTATTTTAGGGACTTTTTTTTAAAATAATATATTCTTAAATAAGTGTTTTTAATAAATTTTATTTTATTAAAATATAAATATAATTTCTACACAAATGTCTTCCTTTATAAGTTAAGAATTTATACCCATAATTTTCATAGAAGAAGATTATATTTCATCCAATTCTTGTGGATTATTTCTAATAATAAATGGATATTATTTATTAAAATGTTTCATTATTTAAAAAAGGGAAGACCATATGTTGGTCGACAACCCATTGATTTTGGCATGTAAAGACACAAACCCCCCAATTAGAAACACCATCACTATGAATGTCCCCCTTCCTGGGTTGCTAAAATCATCACCCTACATTACTCAATATGATTTGAGGAAACACCATTATCACCTCCAAGTGATTGGGAATCTAGGAACCAGAGGCACTAAAGAAACCAACACCCATCGTTGCCACCATTTAAGGTCTACGACCGACCATCCACATCAGAATACCTCCCACCTCCCCCACGAACTATAATAAGAGAAGGCCCCAATGCCAAACAAAATTGGTCACATTATACGTCCAAGATAAGGATAAAGAATCCAAAATCTCATGAGGTCTAGATATGAATGGATTCAAAGGGATCTGCATGATGAAGCAATGATGTAGTGAAAAAGATAAATGTTAAGAATGTGTAGCCTTTCGAAGGAAGCTAAAATAAGTGGGAGACCTAAAATATACCACATTGTAGACCTCCCTGCACTACTAGTTAGATCATTTTAGATGTTCTGTATATTTTCTACCTATCTTCAACATGGTAGGCTAGAAAATACCCTTTGATATTTCTATAACCATCATAGGACTAACACCTCCTCTCTTATGGATGGCTAAAATGTTCCTTTTTTTACAGAAATATAGACCATGTATCCTAATATTGATATAAAAAATTTCAATCTTACTAGGATAACTATTCCTATATTTAACTATCACAAACTTAATCCCTATTAACAAGGTGCTCACAACTAGCACCAACTCCCTGATAGTACTCCGCAAAGGATATATCCACCAACAAATCTCACTCGTTTACCCTTGAATAAGTAAGAATTAAATGAGAAAAAATACTTCAAGTATTAATTGATAAAGTCCATGCTTGAATGTGTTTTCTCAAAATAATGTTTCATGAGTCATATCCATATTTTACCACAATATATTAGTGAACCTACACACATACTCTACTACCATTGAGCTTCAATTCTATAGCTCTAGTATCTCATGGAAATGTACTACTCACAACATAGCTATGTACAACTCCTTACTAAAGTGTCAATCAAACTCTAATCAGTATAACATATCATAATAAATTTTATGAGTCCCAAAAATGAGCCATCACCTAATGGATCCATGAATAAGGGTTACCACTAAACCACCATATTATTGGGATGGGTCTTAAAAAATGTGAAAACTCACCCAACTACTTTGATCTTCACTTATGCTACATATGGGTCTCACATTACTCATTACAAGAGGGTATTTACATCTGAAACTCATGAAGTTCACTCAGTATATAAACCTTATCTTCTAGAAGATTCATGATTTCCAAATAATCTATGGGGTGAGGTAATTATTTATTTATTTGTAGTAAATATTAATTTATAGTAAATATTTACTACAAATAAATAAATAAATAAGAATAATATCTTTATGTATTTTTTTGGTTTGATATATTTTTTCCTATTAATTATATAAGAGTATGGTGGTTTATTGATTACATGATTTTCCTATTAATTATAGAATATATCTTCCAAACTACTCTAGGGTGGGTTTCAACTTAATGGATGAAGTGTAACCTATGGTCACCTATAGATCATGTCTCAGAATGTTTTTTATTTTATTTCTATTATGTCCAAACGTATTCTAATTTTGGTAAAATTTTAGTTCTAATATTTTAATTATCTGCATTAATTTTTCTATTTTTTTCATTTCATGTAGATTTTTTTATATTCTTTTAATCACATACATCCAATGTATGGATGCTCCATGATAGTATCATATTTATATAATAATATTTTATTAATATTTTTTTAGGTATGAATATTCCCACATATGTGTCATTGAAGCCTTGCTTTTTGTTCCCATCATTAAGAGATTTGGGACATATGATGGGTTGTGTCAAGGGTCGACTCGGCTTCATGGGATAAGAGTGTATTGGGTTTGATCACCAAAAAATGGTATTAGTGACTAGGAATATAAGATTTCATAGGTTATTGAATAACTTTGATTATTTTGGAAGTCATGTCGATTGAGGATATGATCATTGATGCTTTGGTGGAACATCATGAACTCTTTCTTAATCAACGCAACTATTTCCAAAACATGATTCATCATGGTATTTTAGTATTTTACATATGCTTCTAATATTTTAGTTTCATTCTTTATGATGATTGTTTTATTTTAATAGATGTTTTTATAATATTTGTCACTATATTATTATTTTTTTCGATTTTTATTGATACTTAGTGTTAAAATTAGGAAATAATGATAGGTGCACAATTCTCTTGTATGACTCAACAAACAATTAAATGAATGTGTTCATGGTTTTACTTGGTTCTATCTTCCCTATTTGTTGGTTAAAGCAAGTTATATCAAACCATGTAGTCAAAACATGCATAATAACTATCCACTATGGATATTTCATTTTGGAATCCATTGCATTGGGAATTTATTTTGTTCTTATACAGAAGATATTTTTTGTGAAAAGGGGGGTTTTACTTTATGGTATTAATTGATCAAATTTCAAGGATATTTTGTAATTAGGTTTCAAAAGTATAATCTTAATTTTAAATTTTCTATAAATTTAGTAAACGTATTTTAGAAATTTTTCAAAATGAATGATTTTATTTAACTACAATTTTTTTTGGTGAAATAATTATTAAATAATATCATATATATTGTGTATAAAAAACTATATTATAGGAATAGAAATAAGATTTTTTTTTCGGAGACATTTTTAAGTGTATGGTTTCAATATTACAAATTATGTAATTCAATTAAATTTCTTTTAAAAGTTATTCTGCATTGTTGTTTTTTATGACTGGTTATGATTTATTATTTTCATTATGATTTTATTTATTTATCGGGTTTTGTAGATAAATAGAAGTATTTAAGAGTGTAAATGGTGGATTAGTTCTTGTTTTATAATTATTAAGTCCTCTCAAAAAACCCCTAAGGAATAACATAATGCCTTAATTGGGAATATTAAATTATCATAGAGTTAGTTAGGTGACTGAACCAACCCCTACTATGAGAGTAGTGGAAAAGTGTGACCCATATTAGTGCTTGGGAATTTCCTTAGGTTCTTAGTTTTACAATCATTCCCTATATATAGACTACATTCAAAATTTTATTTTAAGGACGTTTTCAAAAATCTGACATTCCCTGATGAGTATTTTTATAATGTTTATTTTATTAAAATATAAATATAAATTCTAAACCAATGTCTTTATCTATAAGTTAAGAATTGATACCCATAATTATCATATAATAATCTCCCATTCCTTCATGTTTTTTGGAAAAAATTCAATAATTTTCGGATATTATTTAATAAAATGATTTATTACATAAAAAATGGATGACAACTTGTTGGTCAATAGCCCATTGCATCTGGCATGGTCGTAGGGGTCATACCAATGAAAAAAGTGAGACAAGGGTGTAGTGCTTACTGATAACCTATGCACTACCCTAATTTCACGTACAATCAAGTATATATTTAACTATTTATCATCACAATGAATTTCACAAAATAAAATTATATACTCATTTTTATATTGAAAATTATTAATCTTACATAATTTTTTATAATATGCTCTATTTAAAGGATTAATTTAAACCATTGAAATGAATTGTATTTTGAACAATTTAAGGAATTATATAATTAATGCCAACTTTATAAATTTAAATTTAGGTTTCATTTCTTGAATTACATTTATAATATGTTTCATTATAAATCATATTAGGGAATAATACAGGAGTATGATTTTATATTAAAAAATGAAACAATTATTTTTTTTACGAAATCACTTTGGCTTGTATTATATGAATTTAACTAATAATTAAATGAATATTTTTTAAAATTTTAATTTGAAATAATACATCATTTTTTAATTTAAATTTTTATTATTATCACAGGATAATTTTTTTAAGATTTATTAGGAGTTTGATTTTTCATATGAATAGCGAAAAAAAAAATTTATTGAAAAAAATCACTTCCTTTCAGTAATTACAAAGATCTATTACATGTTAAAAAAATTTAAAAAGAAAATATGGTTTTTTATAATATGAATAATCCAATAATGGTCATTAGAATAAATTTTTTACTTTATTTTAGCATAGAATAATTTAATACATAAGAAGATAATTTTTATGGAATGTTGTTTCTCATTGATTTTGTTGGTTTAATATTACATTAAATTCTACCACTTGTATGATTTTAAATCTAAAAAATGGTTTCAGTATTTTGAATTATCTAGATTAATATTATGTTCTAATATGAACATAATTTTTTTTCATGTTCATTAGTAAAAAAATTAAATTATGTTAACATGGTTAAGGATAAATATGTTTTCTAGGGGTTCAACAAAAGTGATATGGGTGTTGATGACCTAGGAGATTATCTGAAACCTTATTATAAGGAAACATTTCAATACAATGTAATATCATATTAGAAATTGTTCTATTATGTATCCATTTGAAATGATTTGGTCCTTAATATAGTTTAATATTTTAAAAAATACACAGTGTGCCCACTCCCATTCTTATAAAAGGAAAACCCATCTACTCACCTTCTCACAAGTAAAAACCCCTTTAGTTTTTCCAAGACCTACCAAAATCCATTAATAACATCCCTCAAAATATAAATTAAGTTATAGATTTAGAAGAATAAAAATAATAGAGGGATTTTATTTTTATGTAAAAGAGGTTTTCCAAAAAGAGTTAAAGAGTGTATGTGACATATCAGACACAAAGTAAGGACAAAATAATCGTAATACCCCATTGTAAATGTTTTACATATTTATTTTATTCTTTATTTTCTTCCATGTTCATATTATTAAATTAATTTTATTAATATATTTATCTATACAAAATTGAATAATAATTTCCATTTTGTATCTCTTTTGACTTTTATTCAATGTTTCTCCAAATTAATATTTTTCAGTTATTTGATATTTGTATTCCTTTGAAGCTTCATTGTTTTCCTCAAAGGAACACTATTCTTACATTTATTCTAGGGAATTTTAGAAAGGTTTATTAAATAGAATTGAAATTTTAATATTTTTAAATGTTCTTATCATGGTAATGAAGAATATTTTAATGATTATGATAATAGAAATTCATGATTTCATGTTTTATGATTAACTTATGATTCATGGGAATTATTTTTGATGACGGGGGAGCCTAATATAGCTCAAGATGATAGGTGATATCAATATTCCTAAATATTATGTGAGATCCTAATATAGCTCATGATTATGGGTGAGAAATATATAAATATTAAATTAATTCGATAAAGTGATGAGGTTAATAGGTTATATGTCTCTTCTAAGAGATTAAATAATTTATTATGTTTGTTATTTTATGGGTGAGAGTTATTGTAAGAGTGACATGAAAATGATATCCTATGTTTCCTGTATTATTATATATGTTTCAATGGGGTTTTATAGAAATGACATGTTTTTTAAATGAAGGAAAAATAGATTATGATTATAGTAAATGTTTATTCAAATAACTAAGAGTGATATTTGTAATATTATAAAAAAAAATTTATGTCTTTCTCGTGATTATAAGGAAACCATTATGAGTTTTTTTCATTACAATTTGTCATTTAATATACTATGAAAAACTTTTTTCATTGAATTAGATTTAATTGTCTATAAAATTTCTATTTTAGTCTCAATTATTATTATTAGAATAAATTTTTTTATATTCGGTGTTCATTGATAGTCACACACGAATTATTATTTTCATCTTTTTTTTCTAACTCATCATTTTGATATCGGTTTTCTCTTGGGTTATGGGTGTTCCAAGTTTAAAATTATAGATATTATTTTTCTTATAGTAGATATAACTTTTAATCATTTTTTTCCTTTGTGTTATTAGTGAAAAATAAATATTATTGAATTAAAAATAGATAACGCATGATTAGCGTACAGTTAGGAGAAACCATGCATTATAGCCTAGGAATCCATGAAACCAATTTAATTTTCCCATAGTGGAAACCACATGTCTATTTCATAGTTTGGTTAACCATTCAGGCTAACTGTACAGCTTGTTCCACTTGGAAAGTGAGGGACAAAGGTTTCTACCTGGTATGGAAAACTGTGTGGGAAAACTATTCAACCTATCTAGGTCGTGAAAATTGTGAAATTCCTCTTCTACCACATTCAGGATTTAAACCCAAATCACCATATTTCTCCCCCATTTGGTTCATATGACCTTAAGAGGCTCTACCATTCTTCTTCATTCCTCCCACTTCTTTACATTGTGATTACATGGTTATTTCATTAAGAGTTAATGCTAGATCTTAAGGGTATTCTCCTATTTTATTCTTACTCTTCCTCCTTCATTTATTTTCTCTGGAGTTATTCTTCTCCCTTGGATTCTTTGATATAGGTTTCATGTTTCAATGTGTTAGAGTAGGGTTTAGTTTTTTGTGTTTAAGGTTCATTGTGGGATTTCTTTCTTCTTAGGTCCTTTTCAAGTTGTTTTGGGTTGGTGTCATTATAACACATTCAATTTATAGTTGGTTACCCTATGCACTTTCCATTAAAATTTAAGAATTGTTCATTTATTTCTTTCCACACATCCCTTTTAAAATAAATATTTACATATGATATTTAAAATAATTATTTGATATAAAATTAGGTGGTGTTTATAATTTTTTTAAAATATATTCCATTATTTTGTCAAGTGTTACACCCTATGTGTTTGAAAAATTTCCAATTTGGATTTTTTTTGAATGATTTATCAATTTAAAATCATGGTTTGTATTTTTAAATTTATTTGTTTCATTTAAAATTTTGGGATGGATTTATTAAATGTATTTATAAATGGTTTGGATAGGAAAGTGGTGTGTTTTAGTTTTTTTGAAAATGGTTATTCATGTGATGATGGGGTGTGCCTCGTTTGGCATCTTTATGAATGTGGGTTTAATTTACAAATTTTACATGAGTGCTTAAATAAAATTTTCTAAATTATTCTGAAATGAAAAATGGTTTTGTTATAACTTCTTGTAAAGGTGGATTTGGTTATTTGAAAAGGGGTAGTTTCTCAGAGGGTATTTAAGTCCCTTTCGACATTTTCATGAACTGTGGAAATCATGAAAACTCTTCCAAGACAATTCTCTTACCTTAGTTATGTTGAATGTTTTTTGATGCCCATGGTGAGAGGTTCCCATTTTTTTATATTTTTTAAATTGAAAATAATGTTTTTTTGGATGACTAGAGGGTGATTGGTTTTCTGAGTAGCTTTGGTGTGATATGTATTCATGTGATTGGATGCTTGGTTTTAATTTTTGGAAAACCCAAAATTCATTATTAACATGGTAACTGATACAAAGTATAAGATATTCAGTGAAAATTAGTTTTACTAGCTTAAAATTATACTCCGGCTAGTTTCCCATCGTATGGGATATCTTTTGTTTTTATTTCTAGGGGATGGTCCCCTCAGTCCGACCAGATAGGGTAAAAACTAGTATGTGGGGGAGAATTGATGTCATTTGGTAAGGCATACCTTTGGGAAGAATCAATATGTATATTGTGTTCTATATTATTCTTATGAGGTCATAGTTTCTCCCATTGTATTTGCCACTTTTTTTTATAGTGAATTATTAAGATTTTTGGTTCGTTGGTTACTAATTCATGCTACTTTTTCCATTTACCTTATTATATGATCATTGTTTCCACTCTATTGTATGCTGTACTTTTCAAAAGTGAAGTGTTGGTTTTAAAATGATTATAGAAAATGTTTTGGAATTTTTTATAATTCCCCTCTTACTTTTTATGAAAACATGTTATTGCTCCTCAAAATGTCAATGTATGATTCTTGGAATGGAATGTGGTTTTAAATGGATAAAGGTAAATGGAATGTGTTTTGTTTTAATGTGGGATATGTATGGGAAATCCTAGTTTTATATATTACATTTCTAACTTGAAGTTTATGGAAGATTTATTTAAAGGATGTGCATTTAGAATAGATTTATCAAGAAGACCTACTGTGTTTTAAAACTCACACCTATAGTTCACTCTTGTTTTTAGCATTTGTTGTAGGATTAAACATCCTTTTGATGACTGTGGGGGATGGTTGGTCATGGTATAAAGGATTAACCCTAGGGGTCACTTGGAGACAATGTGGTTTATAGGTTTAGTTGGGGTTTTGTTGTATACTTTTTTTGGGTTTTCAGTTTTGTATATGTGATTTTTAGTTTGTAATTTTATTATAAATTTTATTTGTTTTTTATTATCTATTTCCGTCAACTACTTAATTTATTAATATTTGGATAAATCATTCCCATGGTTTCTATATTGATTCCTTGGCACTAGTTTCCATCTCCGGAGGACTAATAACGCCTCCTGGGTTTTTTCATGGATCAGACTTGGTGACTAGTATAGGGTCAACCTAGGTTGGTTTATAAAAAATAGTATCATTGGAGGTTGTTTCTATAGAGTACATGGTTTTAGAGTGCCCTCTATTAATTGGGATGTCAAAGTAAATGAATTAAGACTGTCAAAACCTGGGATTTAGGTCTGGGAGAGTGTACAATACTGTCTTGATCGAACATTGAGTTTCCCTTGGAATTCTGGTTTGGTTTGGTCTGTTTGGATTTTTTGGATGTTTTTGGATTGGGAAATGAAAAGAGAGTTGGGATAAGGGTCTAAGTGAGCTCACTGAGCTTGGAAAGACATGTGGAGATGGGGATATGGTCTTAGAAAAAATTTTGTGATGGTACCTTGATTTTCATATGGCTAAAAATCATATAGAAATTTCACCCAATAATTCAATTTTCCCCTTGTTATTTTTTCAATTCTGCATGTTTTTTGAAATCATTTTTGGAAATCCTTGTTTAGAATTATCAAAACTAATTTAAAAGTGATAATGGTTTTATTTTGGGATGATTAAAATCAGTTTTAATATTTCTTTTAATGAAATATCTGGAAAATGGAATTTTATAAAATGATATTTGATTTAAATGATTATGGGTTTATAAATATTCAGTTTCTATAACAAAAACATAGAGTTTATAAAAAATATAGTTTTTTAAGAAATACAATTTTCAGAGAATAAGATGATCTTACATTAATAATAAGGATAGTACCCATCATTAGATGGAGTAAAATTAATATAATTATATATATAATCTATAAATTTTATATAAACCATTAATATTTAAATATTATTTTAATTTATTAAAATGAATATACATTATTACTTCCTATACAAAAGTTGTTTCCACAAAATAAATAACATTCTCAAAAAATAAATATACCTCAATTTTTTTATCTTTATTTATATTCAATTAATAGTTTATATATTTTTAATTTCACATATATTAATACATTATTATATATAAATGGGTGATTATATAAATACTATATTATCAGTTATGCATAAAATATTTTTTCTAAGGAATGTTTAAAAAACAATCAAGGTTAAGTTTAAGCAAGTAATTTCAAAATAAATATTCAATTGAAAGAATTAGTATCTTTTTTAAAAAAAATATATATTAAAACATTCAATATATTTTTTTACTAAAATATAATTATCAATTACTATAATTGAGGCCCAGGGATGCATGAATCACAATATATCATAGATTTTGAGTTTGTTTGTATTGGAGCATTTCATAAGGTATTAGTGTGTCACATTATTTTACCTATAATAATTCCATCAAAATAAATCATGGATAGTACCTTAAAAAAAATTAAGGTTGTTTTTATTCCTAAGTTCTTCTCATTCCCACATCATCTCCACCTTTTTATGATTTCTCTAAAGTACCTTTTCATGTTGATTCACTTGATTCATCAACACCTATTGTCTATTATAATTAATATGGATAGGATATTCATAGTAAGATAGATCATTGAATAATTATATCTCTTTATTGTTGAGAACATATGTATAGTATGACATGTAATTCCATGACAATTTCATATGGAACACATCATGTACTATTGAGATACTTTATCGCATTTCTAAATGATAATCCAGAACTCAAATTCATTCTATAATTTGAAAATTATCAATGTATATGATTCTAAGTTTTTCCTTCAAACCAATCCTTATGACACCCTCTCATAGAGATCCATTCATGAAAAAAAGATTGCAAACATGAAATTCAAAATTATTCATCTAATTTTCAGTATAACTCTTATAGATACTTTGAGATACATTAATATGATCCTAAATAGAATTAACATTTATTATTTTTTCATCGACTATTTTTATGCCTACAATTTTCCTTTCATTAACTTCATCCCAATATGTTTTATTACGAAATATATTTCCATATAATTCATCATATGGTACCATTTGAATAGAATAATGAAAAATATTTTTATTGAAAAAATCTGCAAATGGTAAATAATTGTACCACATATCATGAATGTCAAGTTAGAATGACCTCTAAATGTCTACCAATGTTTTATTAGTCTTTCAAGACATTCCGTTAGATTGAGGATGGTAGGATATTCTCAAACTAATCTCAGTATGAAGATATTTTTTAACACTTTTTCCAAAATTTTAATAAAAAGAGGGGATTCTAATTGGAATAAAATTGAAAGAGGTTCACCATAATATCTTACATCATCATTAATATAGAGCCTTGTTAGAATCACGAGTGGTAAATATTCTCTTACGAAGAGAAAATGTGTAGATTTGGTTAGGTGATCAATAAAAACTAAAATTGCATCATTCATTCTAAGATCCTTTGGTAGTCATGTGACTAAGCTTTTTGTAGTTTTATCACATTTCTACATAGGAATAAGATGACGTTTCATGAATGATCTAGAAATTTTTATCTCATACATGATCTATTAAAATCCTTACATCTTGTGATATAGTCTATAAATTCCAAAATCATGATATCCCATAAAAAATATTCCATATAATCCATTTATAGCTTTTTGAACCATGGTGTATATACATATTCAGAAATGAGTTTTATCTAATAATTCTTGTTTAAGCTCTGGTGTAGATGGAATATATAATCTCTTTTGAAGTTTTAGAACATCATCATCAAAAAAATAATTATAATATTCCATCAATAAAATTATTATTTTTCTTCTGGTTTTTATCATCATCAGATTGATAACATTTTTATTTTTCTAATGATGATGGATTGAAAATAATTTCAAAAAAGGGTGATGTATCTCCTTCATTAATAATCCCAATATATTTCTATTATACATCCTTGAATATTGGATCTCTCTCAATTATCATTATTTTCATAAATCCATGATCCTTCTACTAAAATCATATGCTACCTTATTTTTCTTTCGCTAGGTTGAAGTGTATTGGGGAATCATAATCTTTCAGTAGAATGATCCATCACATTTTACACATTTTGAGATATTTCTCTGAAACAATGTATTTTTGGATCTAAAAGTTGGTGTATGTCTCACATAAATTACCATATATATAATTTATCCATAAAATTAAATAAAATATTATTTCTAAAAACTCAAGGTCAATTGGTGGATAGTTCTGTTAGCGGCACTTCAACTATGTTGATTCACAAGACTTAAGTTTGTAATTTTTAATAATTAAAAAACCATGTACTTTGTTTTATTATTTAATATATATCACAAACCTTTCATTAAATTATGATAGAGTCAAAATTGAAGCTTTTTCCATCCTCCTATTCAATTATTAAAAAAAGTCTTTACAATATTTTATCGATATTAAATTAACCCATTTATTAGTAAATATGGATAATGGGTTAGCCAATTAGGAAGTTTTAGGGAATTCAAAGATAGTAAACTGCCAAACCAATGAAACTACATACCTTGGTTATGTTCATTAGTTTAGGGAATTATTTTGATTCCTTTTCCTTTCTATGGTCAGCTAATATTCAATCCTTGGAGATAATATGTCCATGAGAAGAACCATCTTGAAGCCGCGAAGCACACATAGTAAAGTTGAAAAATAAATCATTTAATCTGAGATTGTAAATAATAATAATAATGTATTATCATGCTTCTTATATATTCTTTAATATATCAAATTAACATTAGTTAATAAAACAACAAAATAATCATGAATTTCCTTGAATATTCTATTCATTAGGTCAATAACAAATTGGGTAATTTAGTCCATAAAAATATAATTACAATAAAATCATACTCGACATACCTCATTAGGAAGGATATCTTCCAATTTTCATTCTTCATTACTCTGATTTGATAATTCTAGAATAGAGGAAAATATTTTAAAAAAACCGATCTCTATAAAGTTGATCAAATAATTCATCCCTATGAGGTTGTGGATATTTTTTATTTAAAGAAATAGCATTAATTTTCCTATAATAATCACATTGTCTCATGGATCCAACTTTCTTATTAACAAAGGGAATAGGGTCCCCCATCGTGAAACAATATGTCAAATAACTCATTTATCAGAAAAATCTAGTTATTTCTTACACTCCACCAGTTCTATAGTAACCATTATATTTCATGGTCTTGGATATTAGTCTTGCATTAGATATTTAACCAATGGGAAACTCCACATCATGCTCTAATGGATGAGAATGTAATTCCATGATAAATAAATGATTTTAATCTTATATGGTAGGTATATAATAAACTTTTAGATTAGCATCTACAGAACAAAATATTTATTTCCCTTCTTCTCCAAGAATGACATTTAGTAGAGCTACTGGTTGTGGATCTAGACAAGGATCATTCGAAAATGTATCTAATCTAATGATAATTAATTATATATCATCATCAAGAATCCTAATTTCCTTATTCTTATAATAAATTTTTGTATCATATTTTAAATCTAGTTCATATAAGGGATTATATCAAATTCAACCATAGGTATGATAATACGTTCAGAAAATAAATAATGTTTATTTTTCAAAATAGTGACTTCCTGACACATCCTTCTTATGGAGATACATCAAGTCATATTTTTTTGGGAAGACACTCTACTTGAAGTTATTGGGATATATCTAATTGTTTTCCTCAACATAGATGATATAAAAGATTAAAAGGATCTATAATCAAATTAATAAATAGATTAATCTGAAGATTGTATTAAATAACCTTCAACCACACCTTTGGGAACTTCATACTTGAAAATTGTGATCTAATAAACTTATAATTAATCCTTTATCCTCTACTTTGGTTTGTCACATTAACACATGGGACGTTAGATTAAATAAAATCAGATTTCATTGATATTTATGCACTATATATCAGTTTTTTTCTTCCAGTTGTATGATTTCTCTTTAGTGACCCATATCCACAACCATATAACAGACTAAAAAGCCATTAAATCATTTAACTGTACTATTCATTCCATACTATCACAAGATGAAATTTTTTTCATTCTATTTTTCCAATTTTTTGCATTCTATTTTTCTTGTTTCTCATTCTACCACTTATGTTCATGATTTCCCCTGAATATATTGGATCTATATGATTCTATCACTATTTTTGTGGATGAAAAAACTATTTCAGCATATAATGAGAAAGTTTGAGATTCTAGCATTTTTAATATGTTTGGTTCAATTCATTCAAATAAATGTTTTATCATGAAATACATTTTTCTTATGTAACTTGTAGCATATATAGGCTACCTTGTAAAAGTAACCTCAAACTCAGGAAGAGTTTCTTACTATTTTCACTTTATGATATGGAAATTAATCTTTATTTATTTCATTATTTACATGGGAAATATTTTTCAGTGAATTTTCTTAAAAATATTTACATTACAAGTGTTATTTTTTCTATTCCTCTATAAAATTTAGGATCAATGACCACCATTGATTAACATCACCCTTGAGGTAATATACTGCAACTACCAACCTTTATTCTTCAATTCAACAAAATGATATATATGTCTTCTCTAGGGAATTAATCAATATCTTGGCCACCATAGTATTATTATTACCCCTAAACTATGGGGATTCTATATCATGAAGCTACCCAACATAGGATAATCGTGCTATGGAAATAGTTTTTTCTTGTTTTGGGAAATATAGTATTGATACTCTTTTTCTTTCTCAGAGTTATTTCTAAATAGTGAAATACACTAGATTAGCTCATAAAATAAAGACTTTTAAATCATTATATATAATTATAAATATTATGTAACACATAATATATATTTTTAAAAATATGAATTATTAATCTCAAAATCATAAACTTTGTTTTAGGGGATCAATTATTTTTAAATGCATCATATTTGTTTGTAAAGAAAATAAGAATTATCCTAAGAATATCCCCAATGAGTTTTAATCTATGTGCATAATAAGGATCATTTTCATGCTCCAGGTGATAACAGGTTCATTCCAAATATTCCCTTTTAATGTTATTAATACAATCTAGAACTATTCTTGAACCACATACACTTGTTCTATATAGGAAGGGATGAATTTGTACTATAAATTGCAAAATCTCTTACTAACCAAAACATTACGATGTTATTATAAACATATCCTCCAATTCTGACATAGGGTTATCTTCCCAAATATTGTTTTTCCTTAATCATTTTCCAATGTTTTATACTATACTTCGTATGATACCAACTATATGGATACCTACTCCAGTAACCTAGAGCCAATGTCTAAATTATAAAATTGGAAATAGATATAAGAGATCACATCCAAATAAACTTAATAGTTTAGTATTCTTCATGAAATAGATACATATATGATACCCATTTTACATTGGGAATAAAAGTTGAACATAATGCAAGAATGTTTCTATCATCCACGAAACTCATTCAATGAAATCATTTTCATATCCTATGGAGAGGAAAATAACAAGGGTGATCTCAAATAATCAGTAAGAGTTACATAAATTGGAAGTTATGATGAATTAATAATTAATGATCAATATAGAATTGTAAATAACATAATAGAATTTACATTTAATCAATAACTTTTTGACCATAATTGGATGATGCATAATTAAAATGGAAAGGTAATTAAATGAAATGTCATTCCCTTTAATCAGTAAACAGGGAATGAAATTCATAGAGCAATAATATCAATGTAAACATCTCATGGATAATGATAATAATTGGATTATCAATGAATTAAATTCTTAATTATTTTATTTCATGATCTTATGCATCATGATATCTCTACTGTCAATACCTTTCACAATAAAATTTAAAACTATGGGTAAAAACAAAATTATTTGGCCAAATTATTTGAATCAATATACCTATCATTGAATCATGGGGATATCCATATCTTTTCCCCACAAATAAATAAATTTAAAAATAATTTTTTATATTTATAATAATATATTTATTTAATTAATCAATTTTACTTATCATAAATATACATATTGAATAACGAATGTAAATAAATCAATATTTCTATAGGAAATCAGATAAATTTAAAAGAAAAAACCATATATAAATATAGTATATGAAATTTTAAATAATTAAATATATGATAAAAATAATATGTATATTTAATAGAAATGTAATTTGTAATATGAAATGATCATAATAAAGTTATCTTTTCTAGATAAATTTAACAATTACACAAGAATGTGAGAATGTGTGATAAATTTTTTTCTTTTTTAACTTTTAAAATCTATCCCATTAAATATAAAACATTAAAATAATTTTAGAAAAAATTAATAAATTAGTATTCATGTTAAATTTATCAAAATGTATGTATATATACCACATAAATGTGATTAGGTCCATATTTACCAATATATCTCAATGAAATTAAAATGGAAATGAAATCCCCTACCTCGTGTTTCATTTTTTTAATCGGGATTTGAAATCAAGTATAGTGGGTTTAAGAATGTTAATAGTTTATAAAATAAAAATATTCATATTTATACTTTTATAGATTGTCCAATTATAATATTTTAGCACTCATTTAGAAATAATATTTTTTTTTATTTTCATTTTTTAGGGTTACAATTGTCTTGTATTCTCTTGCGACTTTTGTAATTAACATTATAGTTAATGTACAAAAGATATATATAAAAAATATATAGAATAATTTTAATCTTATAAATATCATATTATCTCATTAGAATCATTTTTAGATTCAATCTTGACTTTTGGATGTATAAATTTAATTACATCTCTTCATGGAGATGGTAGGTCAAACATGCACATGATCGAAGATATCATTACCTTAATGAGTGAAAGGGTAAGGAAGTGGATGATATATTAATTTTATATAAAAAATATATTTTATAATATATTTCACATTTAAATATTTAATTTTTTCCTTTCTTACATTCCACGTAAAGCGTTAGTGACAAAACAATTATATCACACTGTCAGGCGGTAGTCCATTGTACACAAGAGGGAGGTTATCATATTTTAAATGGAAGTGATTGAATAAATTTATATGTGAAATTAAAATTAAACAAGTATAATTATATCATAATATATATATATATATAATTAATCATTATTTCTAATTGTGATAGTTGTTGATGGATAACGAGTTACATCTGTTGGCAAGGTGATAGTATGACATACAAACAATGAATGATTTTATTTCCAATTGGAATGAAGTTGAAATTTTTAAATGTTACATAATTAAAAAAATAACAGCTTATTATATTTTATCTTCTGGTTTTATTATATTTTATGTCTTAATATATCATTTAATTTGAAAAAAGATAAAATAAAATGAAAGAGAAACATTATGTCGATTATATTATCTTATAAAAACCTCATTTGGGTCTCTTATCAAGGAACATATGGATGGTATTTTAGAAAATAAATGACCAATAGAACATGAATATTTATTTTGGGTAGCAAATTTGGCTGGATGGTTTATCGAAATGTCTTGAAATGTGTGAATAAATTAGGGGAGTGACTTCCCTTTTTGTTTTGTAGAAGAGTTGATGCTTTTGTAAACAACAAAAAAATATTAAATAAGGGGAAGTCACCCCCGCCCATAGTTACTAAAAAATTGAAAACAAATAAATTGGAGGAATGATATAAATTATCCACACTTCAAAAAAATATTAATGTTTTTACTTGTCATTTAATAGCCATTATGTTTAATTAATTTTATCATTTTATCTTTCACCACGGTAAACTGTATCATTTTACTTAAGTAGATAATTTATCCATGAATAATAAAATTAAAATGATAATTATTATATAATTTATTCCCACTAATTATTAATATTAATTTTTATTTATCAAGTAAAAGTTATATATGTTTTTAAAATTAAATTTAACAAAATCCCATGTAATGCACAAAACCAGTTTTTAATCTTATGGGGCGTAATTAATTATAATTTATTTTTTAATTATTATTGAAAAAATATATAAAAATTAAATATTTTTAATTATTATGTTCCAAATTATGGAATATAATTTATTAAAATTATCTCATAGAAGTAAAAAAATTCAAATAAACCAGAAATTCATATCGAAAAATATTTTTTCAAGAACTGTATTTGGCATGCATACGATGTTCATATATTAAATATATGGATAGTAATTATCACATAAAAAATTTAAATACTCATAACTATATATATGATATATAAATTTAATATAAATCATTCATCCATAGAAATTATTTTAATTAAAAAATAGGTAAACATTATGCCTTCTAAAAAAAGGTGGTTTTTTAAAAAATATACAGTTTTCTGAAATATATTTGTTTTTACCTAAAAATGTTCTTATCATTATTTCAATTAAATTAGTAGTTATAAAATTTTAATTTCAAATATTATAATAAAATTTTATAAATAAAATTGGGAATTTTTAAACACTATATTTTACATTATTTTTTATAAGATCAATTATAATGAAAATTCAAAAGTTCTTTTTAGGATTATTTTGACCATGCAATTTCAAAATTTATAATCATATTAGAAAATTATATATTATGTGCCATGAAATATTAAAATGTTCATTATATTTTAGGTTTTTTAAATAGAATATTCAATTATTGTATTTTATTCCCAAGGATAGTGGTATTCAAATTAATTGAAAATTTTGAATTTATTTAAATAGAAATACATCTTAAGGTCTCAGGGTGATAGTATAATTAACTTTATTTAATTGTGATAATAAAAATTACTAATGTTAAAATTTATTTTGAACAATAATAAAAGTAATCTTTACAAAAAGAAAAGATCCACTAATTCTAAATATAGAACACATTTTTAAAATTTTAAAAATACAGAAGTGATGGAATTTATTATAAATTAAACTAGAAAAACATGATGTAAAATTTTTTTCATGAAAAAAAAACAAATTTTATGTATAATAATTTTTTATAATAAATTTACGTATAATTTTCATATTAAAACCATAATTCTATTATTTAAAACAGAATAAAATAATAAATATTTAAAAATATTCCAATATATAATTTTAATTTATAAATAATTGAAAAAAATTAAAATTTATATAAAATTAGTATTTTCACTATTTATTGGAAAATCAATATTTATTAAAAAATTAAAAAATATTAAACTTATGTTTATTTATAATTTATGAAATAAAACTTAAAATTTATTTTTTTCAAATTCATATTCTATAATTTGGAAACCAATATTTTAAAATAGGGCATTATATTTCTTAAAAATACTATTGAGTTAGAATAATGATTTATACTTTTTATTGAAAAAATGTTTAATATTTTATATTTTATGAATAAATTAAGAAAATTATTTGTACCAAAACTACCGAGGATATTAGGTTGTACCCCTTTTTTAAAGTACATCCTCAAAATTATATTTACATATTAAACAAGTGGACATATCTTTCCCTAATTGAATTTTTATATTCCCAAGTTACCTCTTCAACCATATAGTTTCCCCAAAAAATCTTATCCTAGTTAATTACATTTTTCTACAATACAGACACTCTAGAGTAAAAAAACTATGAATAGTCTTTTCTCAATAATAAATGATATCTTCAAACTAAACAACCTCAGGGATCATAAAAATAAATGAATCTAGAACATACATTATTTACATCAAAATATGATAATCATTGTTCAGCTACGATAAACTCATAGAAAAGGATACTCAGTAAGAAACTAACCCAAATTTAACTGGAATTTCATATTTTTTAATGAACCCATGTCTTAGATTACAATTTAAAAAATCATTTCAATGTTTTTTATTTTAGAAAAACATGATCTCATACCTTGACAGAACAATGTTTCCTTTGATTATCCACATTTTATCCCCTATCTAAGACAACTTCATTTGTTTTTGAATTAGCTTCACATTATCAATTATTTCATACAATAATTCTTATGTCATCAACTTCCATTTACTATATTCATCCCAAAAATATTGATTCCAACATCACATTCCATTATGTGCATTAAAAGGTTCCATCCGTATACTAAAATGAAAACAGTTATTCTATTAAAAGTAAACTAAAGAAATATGATGATACCCATATACCTAGTAATACACTGATAAACCATATTAAGAATCATTCATATAGACTATCCATTAAACAAATTTGGAAAATATAGATTGAAATATAATTTAGTACACATTCTCTTCTAAACAACATTCCAAAAAATTGAAGTGAAGTTGGGATCACGATCATATACAATAGAGAGAGAAACTCTATATTAAATAAATATATTTGTATGATATATTCATAGAATTTTATCTAATTATATAGTAATTTATATGGTATGTAAATATTCAAATTTAGTAAATTGATTAATAATACCCCAATTCCATTATTACCTCGAGGTATCTTTGGGAATCCCACTATGATATCAATGGTTATATTTTTGCATTTACACTCTCACACAAGATAATGTTGAATAATTAGTTTCTATAATTTTTATTCCATGATATTTTATTTTTATATAAAAAAATTATATTAAATTCCCCAATAAATATTTTCAATCAATTTTAAAAAAAATACTCTTGAAGTTCACTATATATATTAGTGCTTCCCGGGTGAATGGAAAATAGGGATCAACGATGTTCACTCAAAAATTCTATATTATTTTTGTAAACATAATGCACACATAATCTAAAACAAAAATAATTTTCTTAGAATATAACAAAATCATTTTGGAGATAAATAAAAAAATATAAATAAAAATCTAGGATCAAAGGGTTTAGTGTTTTTGGAAAATTTTCTCATATAAAACTTGTACATAACTAAAAATGAACATTTATGCAAATCCTACTTTTTAACTTTCTAAAAGCTCATGTTATCCTTACTATATGTAATCACCTAAAGATATACATCAATGAAAGGGGTGAGCTAAAATCCCTATCAGATGATGAATAAGAAACATGAATTAATATAACATCGGTGATAATAATAGTAATAATTATATAATAAGCATAGGATCATCATAAACATCTTTAGGGAAACAATTGGAAAAGGAATTGAATGTGGAAACGCATAAAAATGAAACATCATGTCATAGTGGTCAAATAAAACGCATATTTTTGAACAAATCTATTATCAAGACTAGTCATAACATATTTTCATAATAATAACATCATCTTTATAAATAATGATGAAAATCATGATGAAAATAATACAAATTATCTCATGAGATGCATTAAACTACCCAATACATTGGAGGGATATACAATTTGGGGATGACTCATCATATCATAATATTTACAAAACCATGTATTTCAAAAAAATTATATATAACATTAATAGTTATGAAATAACCCATTGAAATGGATGAGTTTCATAAATATTTTATAAATAATATATTCAAATCTAAAAATTTAGAATCCCAAATAAAAAAGGGATATCATTATTTTTAAATAAAATTTTGTTTTTTTTAGATAAGAGAAAACACATGAGTTGTCAACGATTTTATCTGAAAGGAAATTTATTTTTTGGAAAATCAATTTATTTGGATTAAAAAACAAGATAGAATCAGGAATATCCCTAAAAGAAATGGGAAGAATAATGAATTAATATTTAATAAACATAAAAAAATATCCATATTTAAATTTGTGTGTTATAGGTAAAACCCGATGAAATGGTGTTGGGTTTGAGAATCTATGTACATTAATTCCCACTTTATTACATCCCTTTTCACCTCTTAATCCTCAATGTTGCTTCTCTTGTATGACACTATAACTCCCTTGAATCTTGGAGTTAGATTACTATAGAATGTATAATAGGATCCTAAAGAGCTTTAGATGGTGAATTTTGGTAGAGGATATACATTTTCAAGTGGAATATGAGGGACTTTCCTAGGGTATGGAGTGCATATATTTATACTTGAGGATATGGGTATTTTTTAATAAAGTGTTAAATATAATATTATATCAAAGGTAAAATTTTAGTAGTGAATTTCGGAAAATATAAATCATAAATAAATATAATATAATATTTTTTTTAATATTATAATACTCTTTAAAATTTGTATTCATTGGTTTATTAATAAAAAAAGTCAAAAGAAAGAGAAATTATTATTTTAAAGGATCACTTTGGAATTTTGGTTTTGGAAAAATCATTTTTTGTTTGTAATTTAAGATTATTTTATTTTAAATATCATTTATTAAATTAAATATTTCCTAGATGAACAGCATGTTCTATAAATTATTTGGTTCTTATTACACCATGAATGATGTAATTTAAGATATGGTAGTTACGTAAAAACTGTATTTTTACCGTTCGCCAAAAAATAATGTATTTTAGACCATTACCAAAAAATCACCCATTAAACATTTCGACAAATTTATTTCATAAATTATCTTCATTTTAACTAAAAAAATTTAAAATAGTTAATTTTATTTTTTGATATAAAAAATATAACTTTTATGAAATATTTTAAAATAATGATTAATGAAAATGTGATTATATTCTCATAGAGTAAAAAATTATTATATGTAATTATTGGAATTATAAAATTTATTTTTACTTAAATAAATCTTGATAAATATTATTAATACCACAATTTATTAATTTGAGGTTTAATTACTATTATAATAGTATGGTTATTATTCCCAATAGTTTGTATATTATTTCTAAAAGTCAGCATACTATTATAATGGACAATGTACTATTACAATAGTAATATTACCACCTAGAAATAAATCTTTTTCAATCATTAATAATCTAGTAAAATTCTACTCAAGGTTTGATTTCTAAATTTCTATAAAGCTGATTTTTCAAAAAAAAATTCTTTTTTATAGTATTGGCGGTGGGAGAAATGATTCTATAATATTTGTGTGATCCATATATTCCAATTTTAAATTTTTATATCTTATATTTTTTGTTCAATTATAATTTTTTAAATATTATTTTTTTATTGATGATTATTGTAATAATATTTAACAATTAAATGATTTATTTATCTTATTTATGTTTATAATATTATACAGTATATTATAACACACATTTTATTCATGATAATTCTATCATTTATAAACAGTAGTTTTTTACATTATCCCCCTCCCCTCTTTTGAAAATTTGTCCCTTAAATTTCAAGTGATATTCATGGTTTATAACAGGTTAGGAAATATATGTTTCATTATTTCCACTAGATCACATGTAACATCTTTATACTTAGAGATCCTACACAGTCCTTTGACAAGGTGTGTTGTCTTATTGCATAAAACTTTGTCTTTATAGTCTAGGATCTTCACTGGATGATCTTTATATGAGAGGTTATACTTTAGTTGTAAAACCATTAGGTTCAATACATGTGAGGGATCTAGTATGTAAATCCTCTTTATTGATACCTAGAATACATCTTGAACATGATCCATACATAGTGTAATTGAACGATAATAGTCCAGTACTCTGATGTGATATAGGATCTCAAAGGGGGAAACGTACCTATATATATGCTTCCCTTTCAATCAAAACCTCATGATTCTATTCCATGATTATATTATAAGGGAAATCATATCTTTGACTTCAAAATCCATTTCCCTTTGATAGTTTTCATAATATATATTACTCCATCTATGATTAGCTTTTATATGTTGTTGGATACCTTGAACCATCTATGTCATATCTTGCACAAGTTTGGTTCAAAGTATATTTCTTTCACCACCATCATTAAAACATGTTATAGTTCGGCATCACTTCACATATAGAGATTCATATAGAGAAATTTTACTTATTTAGTGGAATTTATAGTGAAATGATAACTCAACCAATGGGATATGTTGATCCTATCAACCTTTAAATTCTATTGAGATGGATTTTAGAATGTTATTGAGCATTTGAATATTCCTTTTATACTGGCTATCATTTTGGGGGTTATATGTCATGTTAAATGTAATTCATTACTCAAATCATGTTGAATACATCCACAAATTTTTGAGGTGAACCTCATATCATCATTAAGGTGTATTTAATAAGGAACCCCATATATCATCACCACATCTATAACATATGTCTTATAATGTTGTTCGAGAATGAAATCTTTCTGAATAATAATGATGTGAGAATTCATAGATAGTTTATCCAATATATCCTATATCCATTTTTTTAATGTCTTCAGGAGACTAGTTCTAAATTTCATTGTGACATTTTCCCATTTCAACATGGGTATATAAAATGGTTGCATCATCAATTTAGACATATATCATTCTACACTAACATAATCACATACCAAACACTTTGAAATATACTCTACATTTTCCATCTTCATGTTTTCCAACCAAAAGTTCTATATATATTCATAATACATATTGTTACTTCTTGGATGGATATGTAAAGGTTAAATAAGTGAATTATCAAATAGATGATTCATTAACTCAGGTTAATAACGAAGAAAATCCTAGTTCCAATCTGAATAACACCATCATAATAAATAAGGAACTTTGATAGATTCCCTTGATTTATTTCTTTCACATTCTTTTGTTACCCTAGATTATTCATTCTTTCCCTCCTTTATTATATATGGGATAGATGTTTTGGAAGTCATTTAGAAAAGGAAGGATGCATTCCCTATCATAATTCATTCCCAGTCCATCCTTTGAATATCCATAAAGATAAAGTCTTTCTCATTCGACATCAAGAATAGAGTAACAGTTCCTTTTTTCTAAGAGAATCATCTACCTCATTCTCCATTCATATGTGGTAGTGAATAGATAAATCATAGTCATTTATTAGCCCTAACCGTCTTATTAGATGTATGTTAATCTACTTCTATGTGAACATATACTTTAGACTCGTCTGATCGGTATATACGTCACACTTCTAAATATGGATATAGTGCCTCCAAATATTTAAGGTGAATATTATAGCTACTAACTCAATATCATGTTTTGTATAATTATTCTCTTAGATATTGAACTATAATGATTCTTAGGCCATCACATTATCATTATTCATGAGTAAAATACTAAATCATTTCTTCGAAAATCACTATATATCACAAAATTGTCTCCATTTATTGGTAGTGAGATCTCATCATCAAAGATTAGCATCGTATTAAGATCCTTGAAATTTTCCCCACATTCTTACTATAGAAATACTTTACCATATTCCATGTTAACATAGTCAATGGTGTAGGAAAAAAAATAAATTTCTCACAAAATGTCATAAGTACCCTACTAATCTATGAAAAATATGGACTTCTACAGCACTAGTGGGCCTTGGACATTATTTAATTACTTTTTTCTTCAAAGGGTCCATAAAAATTCCCTCACATGTGATCACATTCCATAATAATTTCACATTCTAATTATAAAAGTCAAACACTCTTAACATATCATACTTTATATCCTTACATAATTTCACCTCTTTCATCATTAGATATTCATCACGTAATAACATGGTATTTTAGTAAATGATAATATCATCAATAAAAACTAATTTTTTTTATATAGTTTATAAATACACTATTAATAAAATCCATGCTAATTTTAGGGGAAACAGTAAGTATGAAGGGAATCACTATGAACTTTTAATGCCCATATATTGTATAAAAAGTAGGGTTTTGAATATCTTCCATATAAAACATTAGTTGATGATATTTGAATCAAAGATCACCCTTTGATATGCAATGGTCTCCTCGTAGTTGGTCAAAAATGTTATAAATCATTGGATGTGGATACATTTTTATTTATAGTGATCTTATTGAGGTGCCTATTAGAAACACAATGTAACTTTGATCCATTATTTTTTCTTTATTAAGGGTATAGGCACACCCTTAGGTGATACACTAGGGCCCATTAAACCAATTTTCAAATGAACTTTAATATGATTATTTAACTCCTTTAGTTCTATCGGGGCCATACTATAGGAGAATTTAAATATAATAGTGGATTTGGGTATAATTTATATTGATAACTCTACATCACGACTAGGGGAAGTCTAGGAAACTCTTCAATAAATACATCAATTTATTCCCTCACAATGGGAATTTCATCTACGTTGATAGATTCTTCTAAATCAACCATTTGGGAATGTTTTTCTTCTTTATTTGTTATCATCACCCATTCCATTGAGTTATTTTCAACTGGGGATTCATGATCACACTTGAATTTTTTGAAGAACATGGGATGATTCATATTAAGAAAATTGATTTTAATTTTCAGATAGTTGATGTGTTCTCTATATAATGAGAGTAAATCAATGCACATTATATTGTTGAATTTCACCTAGGGAATGATTAAGATATTTAATCTAAGAATATTCCCACATACAATAATTGGAGAAAATTCCAACCCAAGGGTTGCAGTGATTACATCACTAGGTGTTCGGTAGATTTATCTGCATTAGGTTTTTGGGGCTTCAACTCAATAGTTCAGGAAAAAATTCAACAAATATAAGACTAAGTAGAATATTAATCACATAAACAATTTTCCATTATTGAGTGATTAAGTAGTGTACCTTTTATTACTTCATTTTCATGCTCTACTTTTGCATTAGGAATGGCATAAGATTTTCCTTTCTAATTTTGATTTGGTATCTGCAAATAATGATTATCCTAAGGGATCCAAGATTTAGTTAATTGGATTTCATAATTCACATGATCTCTATGGTTTAGTTATTGTACCATGGTTGGTGAGTTATAATGGTCCTTCATTTACTCTATCTTGTTGGCCAAATTATTCATGTCTCTTAAAAATTTATGAGCTTGTAACTTTCTCTACCATATTTGATGCATTTTTTCATCCCTTTGAGAAGATTCTGTAGATGTTTTTTCCTAAAGTTGTGATAGGTGTAGTTGGATCCACTTTACTTCTTTTTTATTTGACACCCTAAATTGAGACTCCATTGTTCCCTTTTTCCCCAGTTCCAATGGTCCAATCCACAAACATCATCTCCACCTTGAGGGAACATCAATAAACATTTTCATAACTCCCTAATTCTCATATAAATCGATCCCTTTGAATGTGTGGTTTTAAAAAACAAAGGATTCTATATAATTTTATATCACTTTAGATAACAAAACTCGAGTCATATTTTGTTGGACTTTGGAAGGGTTCTTTATATGATTTGATAGAATTCACTTCCTTTTTCTCAACCTCTGTGAATTCTCTCCCCAACTATTTTCAGTGAGTTTGAGTGAAATAATTGCAATGAAATTTTTTAATAAATTATTCCCACACTATATCATCCATTTTATCAATATGATTTTTGTTATTTATCAATTCACGACATTGAATGGATTCCCTATAAAAATAATAAACAAAAATATTCACTTTGTCCTTTTCCAAATAGTGGAGCACAAAAAATATCTTCTCCATTGTGTTAACTCATAATTTTGTGACTAGTGGATTAGAAGATCCACTAAATGTTAGAGGTCATTTCCTCACAAATTAATCAATAACTAGTTGATCCCTATTGGGTGAAATAAGACGTTTCACATGGTTTAGGTTATTATTCATAGCCAGAGATAACTGGGTATGAATTTCCATAATGTTTTATACAAAAACTCCCATGGCATTGGGGATGTCATTCTAGAAACCATTTATTTATCCCTCACATGGATTTTTGGCATGGTTTCACTGGGATCACATCATTTTCTAAAATAAAATAGGTTAGAAGAAACTTTATGTTCAAAAATCTGGAATAAGAAATTTATTCATTTGATCAATTAACATTGAATGCATATTTTATGGGATCTATTGGTTTAGAATTTTTCTAAAACAAAGTTTCTAGGATGTTTACATATACATAGTATTATCTTAAGGGTTTTTATAATGTTTTCTAATCCTAATTCCCAAAATAAATAAACTATAACTTTAATACCAACTATGGAGACCCTATATTTACATATGTTACTATTACATCATTTTTAATACAAAAAACATAACTGTTATACAAATACAATATCAAAAGGTTTAGTGTCTTGGGAATATTAGACTCATACATAACTTCTATATAATAAAAAATAATCATTTATTTAAATCCGTCTTCATTATCCTTATAAAAGATTATATTTTACTTAGTAAATGTATTCAATTTAGGATATACATAAAAGAATATAGTTAGCTAAAATCACAGTAAGAGAATAAATAAGAAACATAAATCAATATAACATGGTTGAGGGAAATAATCATCATCATATAATAAACATAGAATGATCATCAATGTCATGATAGAAACATGTGGTAAATTAATGGAATGTGGAATCTCCTAAAATGAAACATCATGAAATATTAGTCAATTAACACACATACTTGTCAACAAAGGCATCATAATATTCACACATAACGTATGCTCGTTATCATAACATCATTTATATGAACCAAGATAAAATCATGTTCATTCATAATACTAATCATATCATGAGATAGATCATATAATTAAATTAATTGTAGAGATATATAACTCCTAAATCACCCATCACATCATAATATTTTGAAATTCAGGAATTCCACATAGAACATATAACAATCGTAGTCATTAAAGAACCCACATAATTAGAGGAGTTTCATAAATATTTCATAAATCATATATCGATGAGTATACATTGGGGTTTATAAATGATAAATATAATCATAATTTTAAAATATAATTTCTTTTTTCTCTTTGGATAAAGAACATCACATGAGTATTCAATGTTTCTTTCTTTTAAATAAAAGTATTCTTTTCAAAATCATTGTATTTGGATTAAAAATAATGGAGGAAACATGTATATCCCTAGAAAAAATGGAATAATAATAAAATTATAATTAATGAAAATTAAAGGAATATCCATACTGAAATTGATTTGAAATAAGGAAAACCCAAAATAATATATTTGGGTATAAGAATCCCCATACATTAATTCATACTTTAATTTATTGCTTTTGAACCTCTTAATCCTCGATGTAGCTTCTCTAGTACAACACTTAAAATACCTAGATTTTTGGAGTTGGAAAACTCTAGAACATCACTAAGGATTTTATGGGAAATAAGGGGAATTATTTTAGTAGAGGTTATTATTTTTAAAGTTAGGGATGAGTGATTTTCTAAGGGAAATGAGTGGTGTTATTTGTATATTAGGTGAGTGGTATTTAGAGAATAAAATAATATATCAATGTTAAAACATGTAATAGTTAATTTTTTACAATATAAATGATATAAAAATATATCATTATAGTATTCATATATTTTAAATTATCAATAATTATAATTTATTTGTTCTTTAAAAGTAATTTGGAATTAATGGAAAATTGTTATTTTAAGAAATCACTTTTGACTTTTGGATATAGAAAATGTTTTTTATGTTTTTAATTTAAGATTATTTCACTTTAAAGAGTAATTTACGATAATAAATATATAATGTATAAAATTATTATCTAGAAAGGATTATGTAATTTTTACAACATGAATGATGTAATTTAAGACACACTAGTTCTGTTAAAACTTGTGTTTTTCATATTCATTAGAAAAATAAAGAACTTTAGTAAACTATCAAAAAATAAACCATGGACAATTACGACATGATGATTTAAAAATTATGGTTATGTTATCATCATAAATATTTAAAATTTTTAGTTTTATTTTTTAATAAGAAAAGTATAAATTTTACAAACTTCATTAAGTACAGTTTGTTAAAATTTTGGTTATGTTTTCTTTGAGTTTTTTTAATCATGAAATGAAAATTTTAGAATTATAATATTTTCATTTACTAAAATTAAGTAAAATAAATATTATTTAAATAAATAATTATTTTTTTGAGGAAAAATTGCTATTACAATACTAAGGATACTATTTCCAGTGGTTATGTTTCTATTCCAATTATCAAGTTACTATTATAATATGAATATTACTTTTCCAGTGGTAAAATTAACACTTATAAATTCATCTACATTATTTTATTATTTATTCAACTAAATTAATCTAATGGTTCTATATATACATATTTTATAATATAGATTTTTTATTAATTCTTTTTTCTTTTCTATTGTGTTGGTAGTTAGAATGATGATTCAAGAAGATTGGGGTGGTCCATATTTTCCCTTTTTAACTTTACTATATTATATTTTCCATCCATTTTTAATGTTTTGAATTTTAATTAGTTTCATTTTTTAAAGTATTATAAATAATATTATTACAAAATAAAAATTTAGGAGAAACATATCATTTATGAACTCTAGGTTGTTACATATTGTCTTTCAAAATATCAAAACACATTAGTTTTCAATATTAAACTCACAAAAAATAATATTCTTAACTAATTCTACCTTAACTATCACTTAAAATTTTTCTTTAAACATTAAATAATTAATTTTATCAAATATAATTATACTAAAACCCGAATTAAAATTGAGGATGTTAATTAATAAACCATATTTAGGTGAAAATTCATGAAATCATTATCCAAGGGGTCCGATTATAAACATAAAAGGATTAATGAAGAATTATACTTCCAACTAAAATCATCAGCTAATTTTTTTACACTTTTGGATTGAAATGGATGATGCAATAATAATCCATAATTTCTTTTATCCATCTTCCCGAACTCATATTAAAAACAATGAGAGTGAATATATACTTAAAACATTTCTAGTCATTATATATTTCACACTTTACACAAAATAAATGATCCCAAATAATTTTTAAAAGTAAAAACCAAAACATCTAATTACAGAATATTTTTAGGAGAATTTTAGTCATGAGGTTTTAATTTTTGGGAACCATAATAAATTAGTTGAACATTCTAAATCATAACACTACCATGTCCCACTAATGAAGCATCACTTTATACGGAAAGGGAACCTTCTTGGATGGCATCCCCAAAAAAGGAGAATTCACCATTTTACATTTATTTCACAAAAAACCTTACCACATTATTTTTCCCATATGAAGATAACGACCTTTGGTATTTTATTAATTAGTGGGAACAATAACTATGCAATGATTTTAGAAAACCAGCGGTAATATCGAGTTAATTGAAAACAACTATGAATCTTAGTAACTTTTTTTGGTATTTACAATTCACCAACCACTTTAGTTTTTTAGGAGTAACTATTATTAAACCTATATTTATGAGGTTTTCATGGAATGTAATTTTATTCAACAAGAAATAAAATTTTATAAACAATTCAAATGATGACATTTCATTAAGGGTTTATAGAATAATGTTTATATTTTTTAATTATACTCATAAAATATGGAATAAAGAAACATATAATTAATAAAAATGAAATGAACATACCCAATTATTTATAGAAGACTCTATTTATAAGATCCAAAAACCTAGCTGGGGTAGTTATCAACCCAAAGGTTGTAATAATAAAATTGTAATTCATTTATCTATTTAGAAATGTTATTTTTTGGAATGTCATTCTCCATAAACATTAGATGATAGTAAAAAAACTTATGTTATCATTTGAAAAAATAATTATCACCCTAGATCTGATCAAAAAAATAATATTTATAAGAAAACACAGAGTTTTTAATTAAATTTAAATTATTTGATCCTCTATAATCAATTTAATGATTAATGGACCCATATAACTTTTTCAAAAAAATAAGATAATATCACTATATTATGATGTTTTAGGATGAATGAAAACATTATCATGAATCTCATGAATATAATTTTTCAGATCCAAAAGTTTTATTTGATATGTTTGACAAGGGAACTTGTAAATTATATCATCATCAATAAGTATGTAAATTTTTAATTAAAATTCTATATCCAATATAACATTGCGAAACTCTTATAGAAAACAATCATGGTACTCTTTTACTATCATAACATCAATAATATAATGTGTTCCCTTATCTTCAAAAATATGTGCAACATACCATTCTTTTATATATTTTATCAATTTCTTGGTAGCTTAATATATTATCAAATTCATGGGTTTGTTATTACATAAAAATGAATCTACTACAGATATAAAATTCATTTTCACTGCAATATATCTTATCATGGTAAACTGAGATCTCATCCATATCTAGAATAAAATAAAACTCCACTAGAAGAAGGAAAACACGGTTTATAGGTACAATTTTTCAACAATTAATGATAAATATCTTATAATAATTTTTAATTTTCTTAATAATTTATCTATCTATTTTTAATATAAGTTATGGATCCATTTTTTGAGGTGGAAATTCAAATTTAATACATCCAAATACCTTTTTTCAATAAAAGTCACCATGAGGATAAAGTCAAAACCACAAATTACATTCAAAAATCAAAATAAAGCACAATAACTACATTAAAAAAATAGAGAATCACCTCCGGACCATCGCGTCAACGAAAAATCCCGCAAATCACGCAACCATCTGAGATATCTTGCAACATTGAGGCAACCATCACAACACCGCCATCATCATCACAAAATGTTCTATATACCACTTGGTTTGATGGACAAATATATATTGAAATAATTTTAATGGATTTATGAATTACATTATACTTATAGTCTTGTTGATTAGCATTATTATGGTACTTAATTGGAAATTCTTGTGCATAATGACACATCTAATTACATTTAAAACATTATATTGTTTATTTATCAATATCAGTCTTCCATATACCAGGATTTTTTTCATTGAATTTACAAGCCTTGTGACCAAACATATCACATAAGAAGAATATAATTTACATTATAATTAAACCCCAATTATACTTTTTAAAACAACTCAAAAAAACTAAAAAATTAAAATTTTCAACTTCAAATTTATTTGATCTATTCCTACCTTTTTATTTCCACATAGACCTATTTTTTTACTGGTTGTCAAAGAATTAATTACTATAAAGAATACTTCATTTCCAAATCCTCTTTACATGAAATTTTTTTCTCAAAACATTTAAATTCCTATGAGTCCAGTAAACTTAAATATTTTCCCATTAATCCTAAGTAAAATATAATTATTATATTACGAGTATCACAGATAAAAAGTGGTATGTACTTGTAAGAACCCAGTTTTTCTTTCAGGTATGGATGCTTTGAAATATGGTTTAATTCATTATTTTGGACCTAATATAGATTCACATTGAGTTATAGAAGGTCCCAAGGGTTTTCAGTGCTTGTTTGGAGCCCATAAACAATATTTTTGGAAAAAATGGCTCTATTGAATAGATAGTGTAAAACATGTGAAAAGGGAACACAATTAGATATAAATGTATGGATGGTTTGTATATTGTGTTGATTCATCCCACATGGTTGGAACATGGTTTTCCTAACCTTATGTAATAAATAATTGGTGCACCTATTTAACTAGGTACATGTGCAGGGTTTGCACATACTTTGGAAAGCCCTTTAGAAAAACCATACATAAGCTATATTTTGGGAAATTTTACATTTCCGCTCTTGATGATCTAATTTAATCCCTACTTATTACATAATATATTTTCCAAAAGGTATTGACCTTTATTACTCTCATTTTTGATATTTTTTAAGGCCTAAGCCTAGGATCAAGATATCTCCTTCATTCGGGGTCCATTTGAACTTAGGTTCATCATGTTAAATGTGAAACACTAAGTACTCGAGTTCGTTTGAGCTATTATTCTTCTCTCTTTCTCTCGTCCTAGTTATGGAGGTGTGATAATTATTTCCTTTTTCTAATATTTACATAGATCTGAGTCAAATCAGAGGCTAATACTGGAGAAATAGATTCATAGAGGCCTAAGGCAAGTGGATTATTACTCATCACTCATGTTTATTTTTTTTTATTTTCATGTGGGCTTACCAATTTCATTATGTTTCATTTATTAAATTAATATTCCATGATTATAATATTTAGAAACATATGGTTCTACTATTTCAATATATTTGATTTATTTTGAGTGGTTACACACAAAATTTAATCCATACCATGTAGGATGTATTTCTATAATTGTTTTTTTAGTGTTTTTGACAAGTCTGTGCCACCATTCAGTTGCACCTTGGATTGATATTTCTAAGGGTATGCTTTTATATACTAAAATAATTTATTTATATTTTGATTTTTATAATTTAATGTACTATGTATGCTCTCAAATTGACCAACCAAAGGTAAGTACTTCAATTGATAAACAAATTATAAATCGAAATTGGAAAGTATACTATGATTATGACTTGGAATTTTTAAATATAACTGAATAATAGGAAACATGTTCGTAGAACCCCTTACCATGTCAATGTAAGGTATCAGAGTGAATTCTAACAACTAAAAATTCCTTATATGGATTAACTGAATTGGTTCAGGCTACATAGCCCTATCAAACTAATGAATGTCAAGAATTGAACCAAATGAACTAATTGATTAAATTTTACATCATTAAATGGTTTCATGCCTAATTATTAATGTCAAACTAATGAAAGGTAATAGATTAAGCCTTACGAATTATATATGAATTCATTATCAAAATATGATTGGACTGATCCAAGAACACAATGGATTTATGAGGGAATGAATTAAACACTCAAGGACCCCATTCCTAATCCAAGGATCGCCTTACTTAGGTTGAGACACACATGGAACTCGATATTTGCCTAACTTTGTATGCCTAGTATGACACTGTAGGATCCCTCGTGTTGTAGTACAGGATTCCTAGGCTACACTCATAGGATCCATCATTTTCAAGAAAGGTCCATGTCTAAAGCCCATCGGGCCCTATCATTATATATCCCCATTTTACATTGGATGAAATTCTTAGACATTGTAGGAATCTAATTGTGGAATGCCTTGGACTATTCTACTTAGATTACCCTCTTACCCCTTACCCAGCCTCATGTCATTACTGAGTTAGTGGCCCTCAAGGCCTAGGTTTCCTTGGTTATTAACTTGGAACTTCATTACTAAGATAACATTATAGTGAACTTATTACATCTTGGAACCATCACAATTTATAACATGTGACATATTTATAAACTAATAAAAATAAAATAATGAACTGGTTACATGTTTAAAAACTAGCTGAGGGATGAAGCATGTACTTGTGTATTCAGTTATATTGTACTGCTTTACATTATATATACATGCTAGCACAAAGTTAAATTTCCCATAAATGGTCCAGATGTTATAGGAACCATTGGTTGTGGCCCACTGAGATTTATCTCACACCCTCTTTAGGTACTATTTTGTACCCGAGGTAGATTACATGAATGCAGGTGTCAATAAAGGGAAGCATAAGGCATTGTATAATTTGTTTCTTCCTATTTGTGATGAATCTTAAAAGTAGATGACTGAGCCAGAGCTCGAGATTCTTAGGATAGTTTTTGATTTTCTTTATGCTTTTTTGCAACATGTTACACCTTCTGTATTGTATCCTTGTTTTCTAGTTTTCTAGTGACATGACATATCCTCACTACCAAATATAAATTTTTATTTTTAATCCTCTTTAAGTTGAAGTGGGAAACCACAATAATCATAAAAAATACCCCTATGTAGTGAAGGAATTCAAAAATTGATTTAAAAATAGATTGATATTATTTGAGTAAGTCACTCTATATAATTACCTATGAAGTGTACTAACCTGATGTTACAGTTACTTATTGATGACTTCTTTAATTTGATTATCCAGTATGTCCATTGTTTGTATAAATTCCTCCATGATAATTTAATGTTGGTTGTAACCCCATTGTAGTATTAGGTCTTGAATATTTATCCACTCTTCTTTCTCCTTATAGAAATTAAATCACAACCTTCTTTCATATATTCTTTCACCATACTCTTTTGGGGTATTGAAAAAGAAAATTTTCTCTCCATATATTATTTGTAATGGAAGTTTATCTCAAAAAACTACCCTTTTTCTTATTCCACTATCACTGGTTTTCCACTTCGTTCTTCACTTATTGGCTTTCCCCAAACTAGTTGTTCGCCTATAATCACCGGTTCCAAAATCACTACATTGGAAGTTAGTTATTTAGATAAAAAAAATTCTACTACACCTTTCATATAATTACATGAGGATCTTGTAACAATTATTTTTGGGAGTTTCAAGTAATATTTTTGAGTCATAGTCTTCTTGCCTACCTTTTGAATCAGAAAATTCCCATATTGGAGATTACATTGTTTTCCTTTTATCAGTTAGAATCCACTATTTGTATCCTCATATTAGTCTTGCTTATATTAAAAAATTTATTGGGAGCCTCAATCTCCATCACTCATCTATGTGTCTTGACAAAAAATCAATCCATTTCATTTTATTTTTGTGAAATACTTTCTTTCACCCTTCATTTTTTGGTTATTGTTATTGTTGTCTCTATTTTCTACTGTGAAATTTGTTTAACTATATTGCTTCCACTATTAACCTCTATTATTATTTATCTATTGTTTAATACTCCACTAATGTGGTCATAGTCTCCCCATAGTCACCCTAGGCCCTCACTACTAGTCAGCAGCCTATGGCATTCGGGGAGATGTTCTTGGGGCCATGTGGCCCACCGGGCTTAGGGAACCCATTAAGTCGAATCCTAGTCTAGTATGTCACAATGTGGTTTTATAGGATGTTTCCATTATTTATTTTCTATTTGGGTACAATAGTTAGGAGATTATGAATTCTTGGGACTTGGTGATAAGTTATTCCTAGGTGTTGTGGACCCATGTTCGAGGTAACATCCATTTTACTGAAAATATATTTTTGGTTCATTTTTTCCTTTTATAGTTGACATTATTTCACTGTTGGCTGACACACATGACGTGTGGTTTTGTTGATTATTATTATTATTGAAATTATATTTTATCCTAGGATCGAGTATATGAGGACATGGAGTATTGTTACATGCATCATTATAGGCACTTAGAATTCACATGTCATGCATATTTCCTTTCCATATGTGTGAATGTCACTAACTTTCATTGTTTGATATGCTTATGATTTTTGAGTGATTCTATTTTAGTTATATTATGATAGGTTTCAATTGAGTGATTTACTATCCCAATCATTGAGTTTAATGGGCCCTTATGGGTTGAGAGGAGTAATTTACAGAGTCCATCCATTATGATATAAATAAATGGGTGTTGATTTCATTGATGAGGTGTATGAGAACTAATTCAATGGGAATTTCTATACGTTATAATTTGAAAAATGAATTATAATATGAAATGGTTTCATGTCTATATCTCACCTTATCATGTTCATGAAATGTAAAGGAGTGAACTTGGAAGTGAAATGAAAATGGAAATGAAACTTATATGTGAGATTCTACTGATACCTAGCTGTTTAAGTAGGTAGTTAGGTTAGTATACCTCAGGTAGTGATTTTTATTACGTTCATATTTTCAATTGATTCTATCTATTAGCTTAAATATTGTTTACTATAATGTGATTGTAATTTTTAGACCAATCCCGCCAAAATGTCCTTGTATCGTATGCTAGGAAGGTGGTGATTATCATGCGCCATATGTGGTGGGCCCTAATATGCCAATATTCATCTAGGAGAGAAACATTATGCACTAACTATTGTATGATATTTAGGAACTGATTCCCATGTTAATTATATTATCCTACATCTGATGAATTCCAGGCATGATGCTTGAAGGCTTGTACCAATTATGGATGATCTGACTCATGAGTTTCAGCAATAGCATCCTCCAACATTCATAGGGGTTGGTGGTCCACATGATTATGAGTCCTAGATAGAGGAAATATTGTCTATATTTTAATTTCTAGAAATTACTATAGAGTGTAGGATCAATCTTGCTATATTCATTCTTTGGGATTTGGCTAAGTGTTAATGGGATGTGGTTACCCAAGTTGATTGCCATTGAGACATGATTTGGGATGACTTCAAGACTTTTTTCTATGATCAATTCTTTCCTCAGATGCTGATATATAATTGATATAGGGAGTTCATGCATCTCAAGTTGGGTTCTATGGCTGTTATGGAAAATTCATCATATTCCGTATAGTTATTGTTGTTTACATAGCTTCTAACTGGTGATGAGCTTTCGTGTCCTAGTCTCTTTGATGATGGGCTCCATTACACCATCCTTACATTGGTGAATGTTTTTATCCAACCAAATTTTTATGAAATAGTCAATCAGGATATTATCACTAAGAATAACGTAAGGGGAAGAAATATTACTATTCATATAGGATCAGTTCCATGGAAGGACAATAGTTCTCTTGGTGGTATGAAGTGTTCGATCAAGTTTTCTCATCAAGGCAGTGACAACCAGAGTACCCATTTTGATAGATCTATAGTGGGCTATCAGTGTGGATGAAGGGGGGGACCTAAAGCCTCATTAAGATAGAGACCCAATTGAGTGCTAGTATTGTGGTCGTGTGGGTAATATTTAATATTTTGTAGTACCATTCACCATTTTTTAGTGGAAAAGGATTCCCATTATATCCACCTTCAGGAGCCGGTTCATTTAAGTCATGTCAAGCGGGGAGTTGGAAATGCACTAGTAGGACTAGATGAAGAGGCGGTCATGGATGCAGTATTCAAACCCCTGATCACAAGTAGAAAAAAATAAAATCTATGATTTTGGTAGTCCATATTTTCCATAGGGTTGTGGATCAGGCCAGTTGCATGGACTACAACCCATACCCATGGATCATACTTCAGGACAATCTAAAGTACGAGGTACAATTTTAGTGGCATATACTACATTATCTACATTATTTGATACTGGTTATTTTAACTCTTATATTTATATATCTATTTTGTAAGGACTCATAATAGAGATATAGTATTACTATTTTGTAATGACCCTAGATACACGATTAAGAGTGTGGCCTAAGGACATACACAAATGTAGGGATTTTTCTCTTGACATTGTCAGTTACGCTTTATTATGGAACCCCTTCATTCTTGATATTATTGGATTTGATTTTATTTTCGGGATGGATTGGTTGGTTTAGTTTCATTATTTTGAATAATGCTATTACCGTAAGGTATTTTTTACATCAGCTGCATGCATAATTTATCTATATAGGGGTGAGTGTGATGTCCAAGCTGATAGAACAGGACCAGGGAATCATTGTCTAGGTTGAGTGACCACCCATATTGTAAATATATTCATATAGGAATAGCGTGTGTGACAAGATTATTTCTCTATAGTAGTGGATAATTTATGGGATGTTTTTACCAATGATTTTTTTGGATTTCCTTTTTAGAGAGAGGTAGAGTTTATGATCGATATTATTCTAGTATTATCTCTAGTGTCCATTCCTCATCACTGGATGGAACCTACTGAGCTTAAGGAACTTAAGAGGAAGTTAAAGGATCTATAGTACAAGTGATATATATGGCTTAGTACGTCTTCTTGGGGTTCACCCATGCTTTTCATCATGAATGAGGATGGAAACTTACATATATGTTTGGATTACAGATGGTTGAAATAGATTACCATCAATAAGTAGTATCCATTAACTCGAATTGATGACCTCTTCCACTAGCTATGAGGATCTATGTTCTTATCTAAGATCGACATGAGATCATGTTATTATTTTGGGGGAGTAATTCCATCATACCCACCTCATACATATTTGTTTAGTGGGTATGGTCTGTATAGGAACCTTGTTATTTTGTTTTTTCATAAGAATGGACTCATCATTTTTATGGATCAAATGAATAGAGTGTTCCATACCTATCTTTATTCTTTTTTCATAGTCTTCGTGGATGAAAACTGACTATATTCTCACACTCGTAACAACCATGCTAGTAATATGGAGATCATTTTGAGTACACTAAGAGAGCATCTTATTTATTCCAAGCTTGCTAAATCCCACTTCTAGATTGAAAAACTACACTATCTGGGTCATATTATCTCAAAATAAATTGTATCTATTGACCATCAAAAGGTTTATGTTTTAGTTTCAAGGGAGAAACCCATGAACATGTTTGATATATGATGTTTATTGGGGATGGAAGGTTATTAAAATCATTTCATATAGGTCTTATCATTCCTTTATTCACCTCACGTTGGTCTTATAAAGAATGGTGTCATGTTACTATGTCCAGAAGCATGTGATAAAGCCTTTCAAGAGAAGAAACAGAGGCTTTTGTTGGAACCTATTCTAACTCTTCTAGAGCTAAGCATAGGTTATACTATATTATGTGTTGCATCCGGTATTGGCCTAAGAGTAGTGCTGATGTAGGAGGATAGATTTGCAGTGTTTGTGTCTCTACTATTGGGGCCTCATGAGATAAACTACCTAACACATGACCTTGATCTAGTAGTATTTGTCCACACCATACGTGGATAGATAAACTATTTGTTATGTGATCACTTTTTTGTGTACATGTACTATAAGGGCCTCAAATATATCTTTTCTCAGTGTGAATTGATCCTTAGATTGTGGAGATGGGTTGAATATCTATAATACTTTTATTTTGAGCTTTCTTATACACTATAGAAGGGAAATGTAGTTGCAGATGCACTAAGTAGAAAAACTCAGGCACATTTTGTATGAGTAGCCAGTGATGAATGGATGTTAAAATACCTCTTTTTTGAGATGTATCTATATTTTCATGATAGACATGGGAAGTATTACCTATCGTATTTGACACATACCACTTACCTCCTTGAGAATGTGAAGGGTAGAGAATTTTATGATCATGAGGGATTGGTTCTCTGTGAGAGTATATCATGAGATAACCCACATATGGATTAGTATTTTGATAAAGAAGACATCCTATGTTTTCATGGATGTGTCTATGTTCCTACATATATAAGAGAGGAGTTGATGTAAGAGCCACATGCTTCTTAGTGGGTAGCCAAAACATGAATCTCCAAGATGTATATAGATATCTTATGCCAAAATTGGTGTTCGGGGATGAAATTTCTGATTTTAGGCTTTAGCACTACGTGTTCCATCTATTAGCAGGTGAAAGTAGAGCACCAGAGACTTATAGGGTTTTTATATCAGCTTCTAGTCCCAGAATGGAATTGGGAAGATGTTTCAATGGTTTTTTAGTTGGGTTACCTAGGTCTTATATATGTAGAGACATTATATGGGTTTTCATTTATCAATAATAAAAGTATCCCATTTCATTACTATTTAGAAGAATTTCTCTATCGATGACATGGAAAGACTGTATGTCTGTGAGATCATACGACAACATGGGATCCCATATACTACTGTTTCTGATATGGATTATTTTTTTCACAATATAGATCTTGAAGGGATTATATAAGGCTATGGGAACATAAGTTCTTCTAAGAACATATTTTTAACCTTAGGCCAATGGAAAATTGGAATGGACAATACATGTTCTGGAGGATTTTCTCCAACCATTTGTCATTTATTTCATCCATTCTTTGGAGAATAATATCTCTCTCATTGAGATTTCCTATAATAACAGATTCCAAGAGATTATTTAGATGGATCTTTTTGAGGCCTTATATGTTTGTTTATTCCATTCACCAGTATGTTTGATGGAGGTGGGTGAGGCATCCCTACTAGGTCCTCATCTCATTCATCTGACTTTGAAGAAGGTTCAATTGATCAGAAAGTGTATCACTACTTCTCGGTCTAGATAGAAATATTTTTCCAATCATCATCAATGACCGTAAGAGTTTAAGTTAGAAGATTGTGTTTTCTTATAAATATCACCTAGTATAGGACATAAATGGTTATATAATTATGGGAAGCTATCACCTCATTACGTTGGACTGTTTCCAATTATAGAGAGAGTTAGGCCAGTAGCCTATAGGATGCTACTAAATTATAGGTATTGTTCCGTGCACAATGTCATTCATGTTTCACAACTTCTCCAACATCATGCCAACCCATCTCATACTTGTGATCCCAGATAAGTTGATTTTGATGTCGATGCTACCATTGAGGAGTATCCAATACACATCATTTACCAAAGTAAAAATACTCTCTGAGGAAGATATTTCCCTCAAGTATGGTTTCAATGGCAGAAAAACCATGTTCCGGATGAGACTTGGGATTGAGAGGCCAGCATATGTTCCAAATGGCCATACTTTTTCTGAAACAGTGATTTATCACCCCTGGAAGGTGAACTCGGGGATGAGTTCTTTTAAGGGGGGAAATTGTAAGAACTCGATTATTCACTTAGGTATGGATCCTTTATATTTATGTCTAATTATTTATTTTGTACCTAATATGGATATAATTTGATTTAGAAAAGGTCCCATGGGGTTTTTGGGGATTTTTTGGATCTGAAAACCCATCTATTTTGAAAAAATGGTCATGTTTCATGGTTAGTGTAAACCGTGTGGAAAGGGTGCAGTGTTAGATATAACCATGCAGATGATATACATTTCGGGTAGATCTATCTCACACTTTTGACACATTTTTTTCCTAACCATATTGGATAACCTTTTAGTATTCCCATTTCTCTAGGTTCACATCCAGGGTTTGTGCATGGTTTGGTGAACCATGCAGACAAACGTGCAATAGATAAATTTTGTGTAATTTTACTTTTCTACCGTTAATGATCTAATTTAACCTACCCTTCCATAATATAACATACATAAGTACTATATTCTATTCCACTAATTTTGGATCTTTTGGATGTCCTGATCTAGGGAACAAGAGATCTCCTCATCCTAGTATCCATTCAAGTCATCGTTCATCGCGTTTGATGCGCAACAGTAAGTGCTCGAGTTTGTTTGATCTGTTCTTCTTCTCTCTTACTCTCGACCTACATATCAAGGTGTTAGTGTTTTTCATTTTTATCATATCAACTCTGATCCAATCCAAATCAATGGTTAATACCATAGGAGATTCCTAAAAGTCTAAGGGGGTGGTTTATAACTTATCCCTAAATTTTATTGATTTTGGAACAATCATGTGGGGCCCACCGATTTTATCGAGTGTCGTTTATTAAATTTGTATACCATGATTAAAATAATTATAAACTTATAGTTATTCTCTTTCCCAATATGTGATTAGTTTTTAGTGGTTATGCCCATAAATTTATCCATCTCATGTTAGATGTTTTTCCATAATTCTTGTTTTAGTGTTTTGGCGTGTTTCAGCCACTGTTCGGGTGGGCCTTAGCATGACCTTTTTAAGGGTAAGATTTTCTATATTAAATGGATTGATTTATTTTAAAAATTTCCTAATGTAAATTACCATGTATTCTCACCACTTGACACTGCATAAGTATGTTATTAAATTTATAAACCAATGTTAAATGGAAATTGGCATGTATACTAAGTATATGACTCGACATTTTTTAATATAATTGAATATTAGGTGGCATGTTCATAGAACCCCATGCCATGTTAACTTAAGGTACTTTAATGAACCATTATAATTGAAACATCCTTAAATGTATTAATTGAATAATTTTATGATATTTGGCATCATCACACTAATGAAAGGAAAGGCTTGTACATAATGGGCTTATAGATTAATTATGAAATTATTAACTGGTTTCAAGCATAAATATCCATATAACCCTAATGAAAAGTAATTTATTGAACCTTATCAATTATATATTACTTTATTATCAAACATGGATTGTCCAAACTCAAGGTCATCTTGAATTGCCAAGGGAATTCCTTAAGCACTCAAGGACCCCATTCCAAATTCCAGGATCAACTTGATTTGGTAAAGACCTGCCTAGAACCCAATATTTGTCTAATATTGGATGCCTTGTATGACACCGTAGGATACATCATATATTACTATAGGATGAATTTGATACACTCCTTAGATCCAACATAGAAAAGCATTTTCCATGGTTAAAATCTAATGAATCCCATTCATTGCTTAGCCCCATTTTACCTTGGATGGACTCCTTGGATGTAATAGTCATATTATTGTGGAATGCCTTAGATTGTTCTCCATGGATTACACTCTTTTCCCTTATCCATTCTACAATAATTACTAATTTGGTGACCATTGAGGTATATGATTTCTTGGTTATTACCTTGTAACTTCACTAGTAAAATATCATTTTCGGTTTCCTTGATACATCTTGTAACCTTCACTATTGTCAAACTGGGACTAATTTATAAACTGGTAACAATAAAATAATGAAATGGTTACATGTTTAGATACCAACTGAGATCTGAATCATGTACTTGGTTATTAAGTTAGATTTTACTAAATTAAATTATATATTAATGATTTCAAGCTATTACACAACCATTACAAGGGATGGATTTTGTAGAAATCATTAGTTGTGTCCCAATGAAATTTATCTCACACCCTCTTTAGCCTTTATTTTCTACCCGGGGAAGATTACATGAATTTTGGTGTTGATAAAGGGTAGTATAAGGCTTCAAACAATTGATTACTTGTTTTTTACAATGGATAATCATAACTGATGACCGATCTGAAGCATGAGATTCTTGGTATAGTCTTTCTATTTTTTTATTTCTGTGGAACATGTTACGCATGGTGTCTTGTATCCATGTTTTCTATTTTTCGAGTGACATGAAATATCATCATCAGTTGTTGTATGCATGTTTGTTATTCTATTTATTTCATTTATTTCTATTTTTTATGTACTTTTTGTTGTGCATTCTATTTTCTAATATTGATTATGCTATTTACCTCTATTAATATTTATCTGTTGTACTACAATCTAGTAATTAGAGAATATTTTACCAACAGACACAGCATAGGCCCTCACTTCTAGTCAATATCCTCTATGGTTCAAGGAGATCTGCTTGGGGCCTAAAGGCCCACAGGGCTCGGGGCACCTTTTAAGTGGCATACTCATCTAGGATGCCACGGTACTTTTCTAATATATTAATGTTGTCTTTGTATTCTGTTACAAAAAAATTCACCCCTTGTATCAATTTGAAGAATTACTTTTCCATTCCAAGAATAAGAACATTACAAAAATATTTATCAAGGAATATATTCTTCAATCAATCTCATTCCAAAGCATCAATATCTACTATTTCCCTAATATTATTGACCATTTACTTCCACTACTCGGCTTCACCATAAAAATTGAAAATATAAACACATAAATATTTGGAAATGGGTTCTCTAATGAATAATTAAATTCAATTTTAGAATACACTTCAATATCATTTATTGAATAAAGTTCAGCCATACATGATCACATTTTATAGAGATTGTGATATTTAAAAATATGTATTTAATAATAATTTTTATTAATTATATTTAGTCATTAATTTATTAAAATTTGAATTTAAATCACATAATCATTTATATATTTGTAGGAAAAAATATTTTACATGGTCACAGTGATAATTTTTTCTATATATAATGAATCAATATTGTCTTAGACAATGAATTAAACATCAATAAATAGAAAGGCAACAATAAGAAAATATTATCCCTAAAATAATAATAAAAAGAAAAAATGAAGTTAAAATAATAATTGTTGGGATACATTTTTAAGGATGTTATAATATTGGAGTGTGGTTGTTTGATGTAATCATACAAATCCTTAATATAAGATTCAGTTAACATCCATAAATTAATTCCTTCTCCATTTCCACCACTCCCTTATATATATAACCAACACTATATATGATCTTAATGTTGAATGATACCAAATCCAATATATAATGTGAAAATTCATAATATAACATCTTTTATTCATTCCATGTTCATCTCTTGGTAGTGTTAATTTTTATGTATATCACCTATGATCACCATTATTCACAAATATCAACACGATATTCCTAAGAAACACCAAAATTATTAAAAAAATTATGTTGTCTAGAACATTCAAAATACTCCTGAATTACGTGTATAGATCAAGTGGATACGAAAATTTTCTATAGTTATTTTACTTAATCTATTATGAAATACAACCATAAGAAGTAAAAATAAAAAAATCGAAGAGAGAGAAATATTGAAGGGATCATGGGAACATGCACTTAAATTTAATTCTTACTGAGAATAAAATAAACTTCCCAGATAAATTCATATTTTCCATATTCTTGTGTGTGTGGATGTGGGTCCATGAATCCCATTAGAGAGAAAATAAGATATTTCTATATTTATATGAATATGTTATAAAGGCTTAAAATTCAATGAACTAGAGAAATGTGGGGAATGTTTTGGAGTTAAGATAAATTAAAATAAAGATCTCCATGTAATGGGATTATGATTATTAACAGCATTCTTGTAGAAAAAAAAATATTTATAAGTATAATTATTTTCTATTTTATCTCAATTTTTATGGGATATATTCTTATTTGTGAATTGAAAAATCTTTTGAATGTTGGAATTCAATTTTCATTGACTTTACCATCACATTCTATATTTTTAGTGTTTTTATATAGATACTAGTCTCTTAAATTAAATGGTCACTAAATTGATCCAAATGATGATGATTAATAGATTATAGGGATGGGTAATATGAGGAAGCTACAGTCATGAACTAGGAGTGAGACACTAGAAATTTATGTAATATATTATTACACGAAAACTGACATCAATGTGGCAGGATAAACCATACTAAATGTTCGTAATCTTAAAAAATATAAACAAAAAAATACCACTATTCTATAGAGATTATATATTCTAATTAAATATTCATAAAAAACCATATAGGTTAATTCATACATTTTTTATTTCTTGATAGAAAACATATGGGAATCAAATTTATGGTTTCTCATAATACGTACATGGGTTATATAACACCATGATTTTACTATGTATTTCTATTTAAAATGAATATTTTCTTGAATAAATTACTTCACATGGAACACAAAACAAAAATTATCCATGATAAGTTTTATTATGAATTTAAATTTTTTAAAAAATATTCTTTATTACATTATGATAATTCAATTTTAAACATCAATAATGAAATTACAATATCAATAAAAATGTAAGTATATAATGATACCACAAATATAAATTTTTAAATCATGTGGTTTTCAATAAAGATCTTAAAATTGAATGAAAATATAAATAAAATTAAAAAATTAAAAATATAATAGACAACCATAGAGCATAAGTAATTGAATAGAATTATTTGTATATGTAATTTATGTAAGGATATATAGTTGAATGAAAGCTTATCATTATATCTATGTTACGTTGAAATATTGTAACGCCCCGACCCCAGCTACCCAGAGTCGGTGCATTACTTCGTAACATTGGCATGATCACAAAAGATCAAGTCTCGAAAGACCGATTAGTTTAGTAGCCTTGGATTCACTAGATACATTCATAAATGTTACATTACATCACAAAGTGAAAAACTATAATAACATAGTCTCCAAAGTCCACACTTCTATCCTCTTCTGACTATCCCTGCAGGTCATTCATAAAATACTTTTTCACATCCTGGAAAACATTAAAACATTGAAAGGGGTGAGCTCAGATGCTCAGTAAGGTTAACAATATAGCGGAAGCTTTCATAAATAAACATTAACATTTAAGGAAATGTATAACTAAAACAAAAGCCTTTTAAACTTGAACTTCAACATAATAAGGCAAAAGTAAAATGAGATAATTTCATTCACTTCTTCACATGGATATTCTACTGGTCGAATAATCACATGAAATATCAATAACCACTTTTATAATGAGGGAATGTATAATGCCGGACATTCTGAAACATTTTGTCAAGGCCTCGGACAAGACGTCTAAAATGATTAAGGCCTCGGCCAAAACCATAAATCAAATTGGGAAAGGGCCTCATCCAATTCCACGTCTAGTTGTCTCATGAGACCTACCGATGCATCGAGGAGCTATAGCGGGCTCCACCCGTCACTTATTAAGTCCAATACATTCCTCATATGAATAGGTTAAACATACCATAAACCATAACATAATCGTATCACATAGAACATGCATAAAGGAAACATAAAATTTCCACATTTCAATCACAAGATATCAATACAACACATTGATATAATAAAAACGCTTTCAAAACCATTTTCAATACCAAAATATAGTAAAGTTAAAACTTTGTATTTATTTTTCATTAAAAAAATGATGGCTTGTAGAGGAAGCCGAAAATCAAATAATGGTCACGGCGGTGGAGAAGTCATTGTCGCCGCATAAGTACGGAAAGGAAAACATTCCCTTTTGTCGTTTAGCAAAATGCTTCGTATAAAAAAGATTCCTTTTGAATAAATGTAAAAGTCAAAGGGGTTTATACACCGTATAAAAGAAAGTTGTGTATAAAACCAAATATGCCTCAATGAAAGGAGATTGAGACGAAGTCCTTAAAAAGATCATTTTTAAAATAAAATAGATCTATCATGTGTATTCACTATAGGTACACATAAAGAAAGTAAAAATACAAAATAGGACATAATAATATCATGACATAATTTGAAAGTAGGAGATTAACCCAAAGAATGGAAGTTGGGTTAAGAAATTCCCTTACCTCGTGTCCGACTTGACTCAACCGTTCTTTAACCTCCTGAATAATAAACTAGAGTTAATATATAACTTATTAAGAACCATTTTTAATTTCATTATCCTTTTTATATCACTTATTACAATGTTATGAACATTATGTAATTATTTATGTTAATAACGGTCGTTTTGTCGATCTTTGTTACTTGAGTCAACAATAAATTTCTTATAATTACAAGTTGTTTATGTGGTAGAATATCCATTATCTCCAGAATTATATTCATGATTTAGATGTCATATATATATCATATATATCCAGTATATACATTCATATATAATATTACGTAACATTTAGAGGTAAGAAATGAAATGCACCGTTCATGGAGACGGTAAGCCGTACGTACGCATGAACGCTACTTTCATTTCTATTTCATATTTAATGGAACGAAATAATAATGATATAAGTGTATAATATAATTCCAGTATAATATAGTGTATAATACCATTTACTCCATCCTTTATACATCCCACATATGGCATTAACGATTCAAATCACTTTGAGGGGGCGGTAGTCCGCACTTCCTAAAATGAAATTATCGCGTTTTACCCATAATGGAAATCATAAAGTATGCCATAAATGAGAAATAAATAAGCATAAGTAAAACATAAACATATTATATATCATATATAAAAATAGTTACATCTTAATGTCCACCTTTGAAGGTGTAATATGAGTGTTGAACAATCATCGTTTCGTGAGGCAGAAATTCGCCATCCACAGAAACCGTATATTCTTTAACCATTAGATGTAGGTGTGTGTAAGTGTAGCTCGAATACTTCTTATAACAACATCCTAGTATATTGAGGATACTGTTGTTGTTACAAAAGAAATTAATAAAAATAGTTTAGGGGGTTGGAGAAGAAAAATAAAACAAAACAACATTAGAGAAGACATTACCTCAAAATCGGGTAACTCTTTTTGATTTGAGCCAAAGGACTCCTTGAGAAGAGTTCTGCCCAAAGTGAGGCTTCTAAGAGTAATAGGGGGATGTTGGGAGAGTATTTGGGCATATTTTGGCCGAACCAAATGGCTTGAAAGTGTAAATGAGTTGGGAGAGGTGGGGGCCTTTTATAAGTGGAGAGGAGGGGCACTTTTGGAAAGATTGAAATGTTACATTATTACACAATGCTTTTCGGATTCTAAAGGTCCCACACTTATATAATTCGAGGATAAGGTGATAAGGTTTCGAAATATCTTCATACAATAGGCTTTTGACAAGTGTAAGCCTTGTATTTTGCATTATCTTTTCATTTTATTTAAATCGTTAAATAATGAGGTCATCGCTGCATCATAATGATTTCATAAATAATTTAATTTATATTATGTCTAAAAATTATAAAAAAAATACTATGATGTAGGAAATATTTTTATCTTTCTAATTAATATTTATAATCAAAATTCGGACTTGTGTAACCCCACGTAAAAATTGGTTTAGTAAAACATTTTATGTTTTTGTCATTTTTTTACTTTAACATTAAATAAAAGGTTTTTATGTCATTTTCTAACTAAAGTGGCTCCATGGGGTCCCCAAGTTGACCCATGGGTTGTCTTGGTCGGCAATGACTCATCCAATAGGAGTAGGACAAGTTTCATGCTCATCTCATATTATTAAAACATTATTTTTATCTTAAACTACACTAATTACCTCTAATCGCGATTAAGAACTTAAAAGTTACTATTCACCAAATATTATTTTAATCTTATTGAACCACATTTTACTTCTTAATGAAAACCATGTATGTCAGATTTTTGAAAATCAAATCACAGAAGTGGTAATATTTCATTTAAATGAAAAAGCAGTTATTTAACTACCACTTAGTGGTTTCACTATTCATCAAAAATTGAAGTTTTTCAGAACAAAGCCAAAATTTCCCCCTAAGCTATAATTGATATTCCGAATTCAAAAATGATGTCTATTTTACAAAATTCCAAACATATAAGTTGAATTAATTAATTTTATTATTAATTCCCGCTGTTACAACAAATAGCGTGTTTTTAAGAAACAATTTATATCAAAAGATTGGCAATTGTATATGTCCAATTTCAATGTTTAATTAATTCTAATGACCACCATTGGATAAAATTGTAAAAATACATTCTAATTATACTTTAAAACCACTAAATAGTATTATTTATCACTATAAATTATTTTGATTAAAAAAGTTTTTTTTAAGTATTTTTCACTATTCATAAAAAATTAGAAGTTCTCAGAAAAATACCAAAAATTCAACATAGGCTAATTTCGATATTACAAATACAAAAATGAAGTCCATTTTGAAATATAAGATTTCTATAATTTTAAAAAGTGGTTATTACTATTCATAACGGCTACTTTGATTAGTCACGGTGTTTTAGAACTCGAACTTGCGTACAATGCAAGCTATTGCATTATTGAAAGAGAGGCGTATCGTAGAAGCTCGGGGTGTTACATTCTCCCCTCCTTCAATAAATTGCGTCCTCGCAATTTGATATTTTTCTTTGAAAATAAAAGGTTGAAAAGAGAAAATACCTTTGAGGAAAACCCACATCGGAAATAAGGTTAATAAATATATAACATTAAAAGAAGGAAGGATAAGTACAAAGGTCACCCGATATAGCCCATTATAGGATTCTATGAAAATATGGATATGGAAGAAAAACAAACCATCAAGGTCTGATGGAGAGTTATAGAAAACAGGATTAGGAGAAAGTTTAACCACAAGAAAATCACAAACTTGTGATTGGTTAAACGGTCATTGAATCCCCAGTTGGAAAAGTTAACCGACAACATTTTTGTTTTAAGTTACCTTTTATAATGTTGAGGAATTTATTTAGGAGATTTACTAAGAACGTAAGGGAATATACATACTCGTTATGTATACTTTCATTCGTTAATATATTTTTACCACAAACCCAACTTTTACTCCAAATGGTAACGGAACTCAAAAATATTCTATTTATCCTAATTGTATAAGGTTATAAATGTTAACACATACCATTTAGATTAGTAAAACTATTTTGTAATAACCAGGGACTTCCTGTAGGCTAGTGGTAGGAAATAAAGGCTTGTCGCACTATGGTTGTGGGTTCGATTCCTGCAGCTTTTTCCGACGCGATGGGTTATTCCCCACCCTGCAGGTTGTCCTTTTCCTAAAAATATAGTACTATACTATTCCAAAAATAATCTTCATAAATGTTTTAACCTTAAACAATACTATCCAAAGTTCAACTTAATCCACTCCAACCTTTATAGTTGTCCAAAATATCTTCGTCCAGACTTTCTCTAAAAGGTCTCTAAATTCCAAAATCAATTGTAACATCAGATTCCCCAAACAAAGAAAAGTTTCTCTTATTGTCACATACTAAAAATATGATTACCTTAATCATATTAAAACCTTACTGAAATCAACAAGTACTGCAGTACAATCCATATATATATCACATTATTCTTATAACAAGAATATAATCCTTGAGTCGAAAAGCACCAATACATTAATTATTCTGCGTCAACTGTAGTCACAGCATAAGATTGGCCTTGATCCTTTGGCCTTTTCTGAGGTAAGTTTCCTTGACGCTTAGGACATTCATTTTCATAATGACCCATTTCTCTACAATTGTAGCATTCAACTTTGACTGCCTCATTCTTTCCCTTGCAATCACGAGCCTGGTGACCCTTTTCTCCACATTTATAACAAACTCTCATTCCTTTTAGGCAAGTACCAGGGTGATTCTTCCCACAATTATCACATAATGGAAAATCCTTCTTTCCCTTTTTCCCTTTATCTGTCTCTTGTTCCACCGTTCTCTTCTTCTCTTGCTTTACTTTGTTGTCATAAGACTTAGAGAATTCATTTTCTATCTTGATAGCACACGAGACAATATCTTCATATGATGAGAAGGATTGTGATACTAAAGCTCGAAGGAGAAATGGTTTTAACCCATCAAAGAAACGATCAATCTTACTCCTTGGGTTACGTATATAACCAGAAGCATGCCTCGCTCACCTTGTAAAGTTAGCCTCATACTTTGCGACATTCTCATCCTCCTTCTGCCTCAAACTCAGAAATTGCCTTTCCATATCTGCTCGATGGTCACGAGGAAAGTATTTTTCTAAGAAAATCTCTTTGAACTCCCTCCATTCCATATTCGATACGTCATCATCTTCCTTTGTGTTTTGAATCAGCGACCACCACTGATCGGCATCTCCAATGAGGCGATAAACTGCCATGACAACCTTCTCCCTTTCACTACTCCCCAAGGCATGGAATATTTTCTCTAAGGAATTTATCCATTGCTCAGCTACTATAGGATTTGTACTCCCATTAAAGGTTGGTGGTTGTTGCCTCATGAAGCGGTATAACATTGATCCTCCACGTTGCGGATCAGGGTGCTCCATACGAGTAAGGTTATTATTCATAACCTGCGTGAGTTGTCCCAGTACGGTGAGAAGCTGATCAGCACCAGTTGTATCTCCAGATCCACAATAATTATCTTGAGCAGGAGGGAAATCCCTACACGGAGTTCGTGCATTGATACAGTTTCCATTCCTTCCACTAGGCGCCATTTCTAAACAATGGCATAAACTGGATTAGTTTATGAATCAAAATATATAATTCCATACTTGCTAAACACTTTACATAAATTGAACTATTTATGGATATAATCCATAATCATAAAAAGAAATGTTTTCTTTGAGGAAGTATGTACTCATAAACCTTCATAGTGGTTTGTAAATAAAATGAGAATTATCCTAAGCATATCCCCCGGGAGTGTCGTAACCAAGAGTGAAACAAGGCCCGTTGTCGTGCACCAGTTCCCGTTCGAGTCTAGCTCAAAGCGGTGTTTTCGGGTTTTACCCCTAGGTACATCTGTGCCAGAGCCGCCTCTACCTGCTCGTATCCAGACAGGGATGTATTGCTCGGAAAACTCATAACATCTCTACAATACCATAATTCTAGGAAGTTCTTCTATACTAATCCTCAAAGTCTATCTTAGGTCTACGTGCTCTAATCAGAGTTTATCTAAATATAGCTTCCAAGGTTAGTACTAAACTGCCTCTGATACCAACTGTAACGCCCCGACCCCAGCTACCCAGAGTCTGTGCATTACTTCGTAACATTGGCATGATCACAAAAGATCAAGTCTCGAAAGACCGATTAGTTTAGTAGCCTTGGATTCACTAGATGCATTCATAAATGTTACATTACATCACAAAGTGAAAAACTATAATAACATAGTCTCCAAAGTCCACACTTCTATCCTCTTCTGACTATCCCTGCAGGTCATTCATAAAATACTTCTTCACATCCTGGAAAACATTAAAACATTGAAAGGGGTGAGCTCAGATGCTCAGTAAGGTTAACAATATAGCGGAAGCTTTCATAAATAAACATTAACATTTAAGGCAATGTATAACTAAAACAAAAGCCTTTTAAACTTGAACTTCAACATAATATGGCAAAAGTAAAATGAGATAATGCCATTCACTTCTTCACATGGATATTCTACTGGTCGAATAATCACATGAAATATCAATAACCACTTTCATAATGAGGGAATGTATAATTCCAGACATTCTGAAACATTTTGTCAAGGCCTCGGCCAAGACGTCTAAAATGATTAAGGCCTCGGCCAAAACCATAAATCAAATTGGGAAAGGGCCTCGGCCAATTCCACGTCTAGTTGTCTCATGAGACCTACCGATGCATCGAGGAGCTATAGCGGGCTCCACCCGTCACTTATTAAGTCCAATACATTCCTCATATGAATAGGTTAAACATATCATAAACCATAACATAATCGTATCACATAGAACATGCATAAAGGAAACATAACATTTCCACATTTCAATCACAAGATATCAATACAACACATTGATATAATAAAAACGCTTTCAAAACCATTTTCAATACCAAAATATAGTAAAGTTAAAACTTTTTATTTATTTTTCATTAAAAAAAATGATGGCTTGTAGAGGAAGCCGAAACTCAAATAATGGTCACGGTGGCGGAGAAGTCATTGTCGCCGCATAAGTACGGAAAGAAAAACATTCCCTTTTGTCGTTTAGCAAAACGCTTTGTATAAAAAAGATTCCTTTTGAATAAACATAAAAGTCAAAGGGGTTTATACACCGTATAAAAGAAAGTTGTGTATAAAACCAAATATGCCTCAATGAAAGGAGATTGAGACGAAGTCCTTAAAAAGATCATTTTTAAAATAAAATAGATCTATTATGTGTATTCACTATAGGTACACATAAAGAAAGTAAAAATACAAAATAAGACATAATAATATCATGACATAATTTGAAAGTAGGAGATTAACCCAAAGAATGGAAGTTGGGTTAAGAAATTCCCTTACCTCGTGTCTGACTTGACTCAACCGTTATTTAACCTCATGAATAATAAACTAGAGTTAATATATAACTTATTAAGAACCATTTTTAATTTCATTATCATTTTTATATCACTTATTACAATGTTATGAACATTATGTAATTATTTAAGTTAATAACGGTCGTTTTGTCGATCTTTGTTACTTGAGTCAACAATAAATTTCTTATAATTACAAGTTGTTTATGTGGTAGAATATCCATTATCTCCAGAATTATATTCATGATTTAGATGTCATATATATCATATATATCCAGTATATAAATTCATTTATAATATTACGTAACATTTAGAGGTAAGAAATGAAATGCACCGTTCATGGAGACGGTAAGCCGTACGTACGCATGAACGCTACTTTCATTTCTATTTCATATTTAATGGAACGAAATAATAATGATATAAGTGTATAATATAATTCCAGTATAATATAGTGTATAATACCATTTACTCCATCCTTTATACATCCCACATATGGCATTAACAATTCAAATCACTTTGAGGGGGCGGTAGTCCGCACTTCCTAAAATGAAATTATCGCGTTTTACCCATAATGGAAATCATAACGTATGCCATAAATGAGAAATACAGAAGCATAAGTAAAATATAAACATATTATATATCATATATAAAAATAGTGACATCTTAATGGCCACCTTTTAAGGTGTTATATGAGTGTTGAACAATCATCGTTTCGTGAGGCAGAAATTCGCCATCCACAGAAACCGTATGTTCTTTAACTATTAGATGTAGGTGTGTGTAAGTGTATCTCGAATACTTATTATAAAAACATCCTAGTATATTGAGGATACTGTTTTTTTTACAAAAGAAATTAATAAAAAGAGTTTAGGGGGTTGGAGAAGAAAAATAAAACAAAACAACATTAGAGAAGACATTACCTCAAAATCGGGTAACTCTTTTTGATTTGAGCCAAAGGCTTCCTTGAGAAGAGTTCTGCCCAAAGTGAGGCTTCTAGGAGTAAGAGGGGGATTTTGGGAGAGTATTTGGGTAGAGTTTGGCCGAGCCAAATGGCTTGAAAGTGTAAATGAGGTGGGAGAGGTGGGGGCCTTTTATAAGTGGAGAGGAGGGGCACTTTTGGAAAGATTGAAATGTTACATTATTACACAATGCTTTTCGGATTCTAAAGGTCCCACACTTATATAATTAAAGGCTAAGGTGATAAGGTTTCTAAATATCTTCATACAATAGGCTTTGGACAAGTTTAAGCCTTGTATTTTGCATTATCTTCTCATTTTATTTAAATCGTTAAATAATGAGGTCATCGCTGCATCATAATGATGTCATAAATAATTAAATTTATTTTATGTCTAAAAATTATAAAAAAAAATACTATGATGTAGGAAATATTTTTAGATTTTTAATGAATATTTATAATCAAAATTCGGACTTGTTTAACCCTACGTAAAAATTGTTTTAGTAAAACATTTTATGTTTGTGTCATTTTTTTACTTTAACATTAAATAAAAGGTGTTTATGTCATTTTCTAACTAAAGTGGCTCCATGGGGTCCCCAAGTTGACCCATGGGTTGTCTTGGTCGGCCATGACTCATCCAATAGGAGTAGGACAAGTGTCATGATCATCTCATATTATTAAAACATTATTTTTACCTTAAACTACACTAATTACCTCTAATCGCGATTAAGAACTTAAAAGTTACTATTCACCAAAAATTATTTTAATCTTATTGAACCAAATTTTACTTCTTAATGACAACCATGTATGTCGGATTTTTGAAAATCAAATCACAGAAGTGGTAATATTTCATTTAAATGAAAAATCAGTTATTTAACTACCGCTTAGTGGTTTCACTATTCATCAAAAATTGAAGTTTTTCAGAACAAAGCCAAAATTTCACCCTAAGCTATAATTGATATTCAGAATTCAAAAATGATGTCTATTTTACAAAATTCCAAACATATAAGTTGCATTAATTAATTTTATTATTAATTCCCGCTGTTACAACAAATAGCATGTTTTTAAGAAACAATTTATATCAAAAGATTGGCAATTGTTTATGTCCAATTTCAATGTTAAATTAATTCTAATGACCACCATTGGATAAAATTGTAAAAATACATTCTAATTATACTTTAAAACCACTAAATAGTATTATTTATCACTATAAATTATTTTGATTAAAAAAGTTTTTTTTAAGTATTTTTCACTATTCATAAAAAATTAGAAGTTCTCAGAAAAATACCAAAAATTCAACATAGGCTAATTTCGATATTACGAATACAAAAATGAAGTCCATTTTGAAATATAAGATTTCTATAATTTTAAAAAGTGGTTATTACTATTCATAATGGCTACTTTGATTAGTCACGGTGTTTTAGAACTCGAACTTGCGTACAATGCAAGCTATTGCATTATTGAAAGAGAGGCGTATCGTGGAAGCTCGGGGTGTTACAAATATAGTTTTTGATATATAGACATTATATATAATGTATGTGGATATAGTTTCATTAGGAATAAATAATTTTATGTTTCTTAATTGAATATTATATAATTCAGTTATAATAAATATTTTTGAGTCAAATAAAATGATGATATTTAATAAAAATGTGTTATTAATAAAATATATTTTAATAAATTACACTGGATAATTATTGTTATTAAGGAATAATATTATGTTCTTATAAGTTTTGAAGAATTATTTTCATACTTATATATTAATATAATTAAATTTCATATGAATAATTAATTTAATAAGATATAGTTAAAATTATATATTTTTAGAAAATTCTATTTTTTAGATAATGTTTTCCATATGTGTTTTGTAATTTTATATTCATAAATTAAATTGGTCACATTTTAATGAAGATACTATTTTAATGTCTCAATTTATAATAAATATATTAACACTTATTTATTTTTTAGTAGATAGAAAATTATACTTAAGAAACATTCTGTTTAAAATGTCATTTTCTATAAAAATAGTGTTTCTATAAATATATTGTATTTTCCTTATTAATATACAATTTTAATATATATATATAATTTTTTAAAATGGATTAAAAATAGTGATTCCTATAATTTAAATTGGTTAAAAAGGTTCATCTTTCTTTTTATAAAAAACCATGATAAATAATTATGCATTGAAAAGAGGTGGGCAAAGAGATAAGTCAACTGGGTTATTTTTTTTAATTAACATGAAATTTATTAAATATAAAATTTATTTTTGGTGTTTTAACCTAACCTAAATCACTTAACAAAATATCATAGCCTAACTTATATAACCATTATTTTATTCCATCTTCACCATTCACCTAACTTAAGTTTCCAATTAATCCTCCATCATTTTTACCTATAAATGAATCTATCTTCCTTTAACTAAAACCTATTAAAATATTTCAAATTAATATTATATACATGAACATATTAGATCTCTCATATATTAATTCTATTATTGGTAGATACTAGTTCAATAAACGAATCATAAATCCATCTTTCTGAAGGAACTCTTGCCAAGATTGTGTGAATTCATCAACTAATATCTAAGTAATATTCTATATTTTTAAATTACCAACTATTATAAAGTACTTATAAAGAACATTATTCACTATGATTTTATTACATTATCATCACTTTTATTCTTATAAATAGTTTTTTATTTTATAAATATAAACTCTTAATAATTCATTATCATGTTTTGTTGAAGTTTTGGTCAGTTTAACCGACATTATGAATGAATCTACCCTAACATCAACATTTTCATAAGGAGTAATTATAAAGACACTAATAATTAAAATATATGATATTATAGATGAAAGTATATCATTAATATGGTTTAATATGTATAAAATAAAGATAAAATTTCATTATAAAATTACTTGTGGTGGTATGTAAATTATCAAAAACGTCTTCATCCTTGATTATATTCTCAAATACCATACTCATATGTCCCATTAAAAGAAATTGGTATTACCTAAATATTTGAAAAAAATGATGACTCTATCTTGAATAATATATGACTTATTATAAATGATTCAATAATAAGCATTGATCTCAATATTATGAATCTTTTCTAAATAAACCAAAATTATTAACACATAATAATGAAAATAAACATTTATATTTTAATATATGTGTATTAAAAGTTATATTTCAATTTTAGAATGTTTATTAATATGAATAATGTAATTATAATTGTTATTAAGATATTTTTTTTTATATTATTTTTGTTTACTATTATTTTAAAGAAGTCTGTAGTAAAGGTGATATTTTTATCCACATTATTATTTTGAATTCATGATTATTTATGTTTTAATTTAAACCTTGGGAAATTGAATTATCATATCTATAAGGTAAAATATTTCCTTCTCGTTAGGTAATTCATGGTTTTCTCATATATACATTCTATTTATTCTACATTTGTTTCAAAATTCAACTATATAAATATTTTTAGGTGGTGTCAAACTTATCATTTAATTTTATCTAGAATATTTCAACAATATCAAATTTTTTTAGCATGATCGTACATATGTCCTTAACTATAAATAATTGGATTCTTAATTTATTTCTCAATGGTCTTGACTTCCTGTAAAAAAATCATTATTTAATAGTTTTGATATGTCTTTTCTTCTATAATATTGAGCTCCTTGTATTGTTTGAAGGGAAACTTATTTCTAACAATTAAATGAGACATGAGTTTGGTAACCCAACCAACAACCCTATAAAATTCACTAAATAAAAATATTTTTAAATATTTTTTACAGGAATGATTTTTCTATAATTATTATATTATATGAATAAAAATTATCCTTATTTTTTCAATGTTTTTCAAGAGTAAGTTCTATTTCTATTGTTTATAAATTGTAATATTTTTAACTTAAATGTTATAAAAATCAAAGTATATTTCTCATTATTTATTTGTAAAACTTATATAATGCTCTTATGTTTGTATTTTCATATATATTAACTACCCTTAAAGTTACTTATGTTTCATTGGGTATATGATCTAATTATAAACTACGATTCCATTCTCTATATCGATTATAATAATTTATTATGTAATTTCTCATGAATCTCAATCCGTTCCCATGGGTTAATTAATCTATAATATGATTGGGAGTCTTTTCATGTTATTGTAGAATATATATATATATATATATTATATTATTATAATATGATTTTACCCATTATAATCCTCAATTGAATTTTATAAATTGACATATCATGTGGGATAATTTATAGTAATGATTGTGTTTTCTAATAATATAATTCATGGAAATAATTGGTTTGTTCCAATCATTATTTGTGTATATGATTACATAAATTAACAGTGTATTTATTAGAAATAATTATTATTAATAACAACAAAATATTTGGAAATAATTTTTTTTACAACACAATACATAGGCCCCATTAAAATTTTTCTAACACAGTTTGTGAGAATGATTGGTTTTTTTCACAAGTAAAGGATTGGGCATGATTTGGTTTTCTAAAAATTTATTATTAACCATGCTCGTGATTATACCATATCTCTATCTCAATCCAAAAAAAATTATATGTTATAATCCATGAGTCATGAAACTATAATTTTTATTACACACACACACATATATATATATATATAATGTCTTCTCATATGTCCAACAATTTATTCCATAACCCAGTATTTAAATCTATTTTCTATTCAATGTTATTTTTTATGTTGTATTGAGACACTATATTTACGTTATCATATGCATATTTTGATATTATTATCACTTATTATCTTTAATTGTTATCCCTTATTTTTACCCTTACTAAGAATATGCGTACACCCCTTTATTTTTATTCCATTCCTTAAGTTATGTAGAATATTATTAAGTATTTATTTCCAAAAAGGTTTTCTCTTAATAAAAATACTTGTGGGGTGTGTTGAAAATAGAGAAACAAATGTTTTATATATATCTAATCTCTAAATAAATGAAAACATTTTGTTCTTGGGTGTTATTTATTATGATATCTAATGTTTATGTATGTGAGATGATGAAATAAGTTTGTACATTTGTATTGGGAAACCTCTATCAGTATTAGAGTGGGGTTTTAATATTTTAGGGATTAGGTTATGATGATTACAATTATAGAGTCATAAAAACCTATGTTAAGAAAATTTTATATAAAAAGAACATAATATATTGTTGGTCTCATAGAAGGTGTCATAATGTATAAGATATTATGAAGGATTTTCCTTATTATACAATTCCTTACATTGATTATTCATTTTAAATAAATACACAAAAGTTTTTTTAAAATTAATTGGTTTAACTGTGATAGACCAAGTTGAAAAACAAATTAGGGATAGTATGATGACTATTTCAATGAGAAATTAAGATATAATGGGGCTACAGTGAACATTCATCTATCAATGTGCAGCAAAATCTATCCAGAAATGGAAAATAATCTAAATCTTGAGAAACTCCAAGATACATGAAGGAATAAAAAACTCACTATTGAGTTCTTGATGAAGTAATACGACAATATAATTAGTGGGTATTCTAATAAATTATTTTTTGAGCTGTGAATTTACCATAACAATTAATATGGTTAATGATGTAGTTCTAATAAGATAAAATCGTTGTTTTATTTTATTTATAAATTAAATGGTAAGTCAGATTAGTAGTGGGCCATAATTAAGAATACAAAAAATGATAAAATCAACTCTATAACATTAAATTAGTTAGGAATTTATTTTTTTTAAAAATATTTCCACAAATCCTTTCTTAGAATAATTGGAAGAAAACTTATATAGATGAATCAAAGGAAGAATCCATTAGTAGCTATGAATAATACATTGTATGAATCATAATTTATTTTTATTTTTATTTTTTATTGACATTAAAATAATTATACATCATTTATTTTCTAGAGTAAAACCATTAAATTATAAGGAATTAACAATAATAGACTTTCATTAATATGAAGAAATTGTTGTATTTTCACATAATGAGTAAATGGAAAAAAGAAATAACCATTCTTCAGCTGGTTATGAAGAAAATAAAAATAATGAATGATTTTATGTAAATAATAAATGATAAATTACATGTATGAAGAATAATTTAAGCATAAATAGTCCAATATATGAGAGTAAGGACCTGGTAAATTTCCCCAATGATCAAGAAAATTTCATATGTGTGTTATATTTTTCCAATAAACACACAATTATCAATAAAAATATGAATATTTATATTAACACTATATACTAGAATATGGTAATAAATTTCACACTACACACACTTTAATTCTATAATTTCTTGGAGACATTTAATTATTTAAATAATTTAACCCATAAAAGTGTATAATGGATAATAGGAATTAACAACCTCTAGGAAAAAGAGTGAATGTAATGTACTATATAAAAAAATGATTAATATGTGGACTATGAAATTGGTTGGGTTAAATTTACATTTAATGTACACTAATGAACTATACATGTATTATTTGATTTCAATTGTTCATATACCTTCGAATTATGAAAATTTGCTTTAAATTTTGATTTAACCCCTCAAAAATTAGATATAAAATTATTTTCTTAAACACTTATTTTTTAATGATTTTATCCAAGAAATACAACTCTTCTATAATCAAGTATTATCAGAAGATACCCTATGTAATCTTTTTCTTTTTCCCTTTTTTACAAATTGATGTGATACTATGAATGGAATGGAACTCTTTAAATAGTTATCATATCAATTATTGAAGTTAAAAAATTATTTTTCGTATCTTAAATCATTCTATGAAAAAATAAAAATTCAATTATTATTATATATTCTCAATGGAATAAAATTCCTTAATGTCAGTATTGCCCCAAAATAATGTGTGATAGTTGACTCAAATGACTAGGGAGAAAAAAACTAATAATGTTACAAATATTTATTATTATTTTGATGTATTTCGTAGTCTATTATTTGGTATTCACCAATACTTATGTCTAGGTTTTCAATTAAACTCATTCTAGGTACTATTAAAATATTGATGGGTCTTTATGGAATATATTCTATTGAATTGGTTGAATTGGAGAATAATACACTGAGAATACTAATAAGGGGTTTCTATACCTACATGATTTAGTCAGGAATTTCCCCAGTCTAATTTGTTAATATTAATAATGGTTCAATACATTACTATATTGATTTTTAGTAATATAAAAAATAATTTTTAAGAATAAATAGAAGTTAGATTTTATTGATTATTTTTTAAAACATCTATTAGTCTTTGATATATATTTCATCAATTTAGGTTGAAAAGGTATTATATATCCATTATGGTTTCTGGTACAATATATAGACATTATAAATTAAATGGGTTGTTATTTAGTATTTAAAAATAACCCACTAACAATAAATATCTAATGAAAAATTTCTTTATAGATTTCATGAATTAATTTTTTATAGTCATTATAAATGATATTATAATATATTCCATTATCTTGGAAGAGCATGAATATCATTTTTTGGATTTAAATTAAGATCATTAAAATGTAGAAAAATTATAATGAATTTATATAGCGATAATTATTTCTATTGAAAGTATCATTCTTAGATCATATAATTACATGTGATGCTTTATCTATAGATCAATCAATGATAAATTTAATTAAAGTATTTAAAAGACATTAATGTGTAATAGAATTCTATAGTTTTCTCATATTGGTTGGATATATAAGATTATTTCCATAAAACACCTCATGATTGAAAGATATAGTAACAATTTTATCTAATAAGGGAAATAAGTTTATCCAGAGAAATTAAGGTGAACAAAATTTAAATTACGTCCACATGACCCTATAGTGAAGAATGGTTTTTAATATGTGATGATATACTAATGAAGTGATTTGTATACATCCTCAAGAATAATGACATGGTGGTAACATTCTCATCTTGTCAAATAATATTTCATGTGAAAATTTATTCAACTTATGATTTGGATATAGTAATAGTAATAGTTTCCTTATTGATATAGAGGAATTTCCTCTATGGTGAAAATTATTATAAATATTATTTCCACAGTGTGTTAATGTATAAATTCATTTAAAATAATTCGATCATGAACCCATGTAGGTGTTCAAAGTTGATCAAATTCCATGACGAATAAATAAATTACCATCCTTTGATGAAAAAAATTTGGTTGATTCTTTAAGAATGAAAGGTCACGATATCATATCTATAATGGTGACTAAGATAATAAAATACTAATTGATTTGAAATGGAGACACCATGAATTCAAAATTTATGGGTATAAATCTAATCATTCTGAAATAAATAATAAATTATATAACAATTTAATGATCATGTTGGAATATATTGAGGATTTTAATATATAGAAGAAAGTATGGAATACTCAAGATATAAAAATTGATAATGGTGGAATAATATTATTTTTGTAATGAATTTTTGTTACATGGACACTATAATTGAATAATTATATGTTGTGTGATGCACATAGCTCATAATTTATGGTAAATCCAATAAGAAAATTGATATATAGGTATATCAAAAATCATATATATTGTGACAACGTGATGAATTGTATTTTTAGGGTATGTATTTCGATTCTTAGTAAACAATAATGTTAATATGGTATGATAAAATTATAATGTGATGATGCAACCATTATAGATATATATATATATATAGAAATTGGATTAAATAAATATGGGTATAATTTTGAATCATCCTAAAATATCTAAAGGTCATACTTCCATTTGGGTTATTGGTACCAATATATACATAAAGTAATTGGTAAGAATGCATAGGGAACCACAACTAATTTTATTGGATCAAGATTTATGGTTTAACTCAATGTATTTAAAATTTATTTAATAAGAATTTGATACATAGTTGTGATTTTGAACTACCAATCATCTATGATTTATGGTAAATCTATCATGTGAATATAAACATTAGTTTGTATGTTGATATCCTAAGTAATTTATTTCAATGAGTGTTGGTATAAACCCCTACCCTATATAGAGTCCTTATATAACAATAGTTTCCATTGTAGAATTAAAATGGAACTATATGGGGCATTGTACGATAATTTTTTTATAACACCATGATGTTGGAATAATATTGGAGTGTGTATATTGTTGGTAGAAAATTTTAGTCAAGTAATATAAGGTAATATTTAAACAATTTAGCAACATAATAAAAATTCAAAAATTCAAATGATGAAATATACTTTTAATCATCAATGAGATCTATTGTTTAATGTGGGATACAATGTATTATTTAATATATCACAATATTATTGGCTTTAGGAATTTTAAAATAAATTAATTTAGACCACCAGATAGATTTTCCCTTTAGGAATAAGTAAGATCGTGGGAATGGTAGCTTATCATCTAGAACTTCCACAAACCATCTCCAATGTGAATGATGTGTTCCGTGTATGACCTTCATGAAAATAAATATTTGATCCATCATTTGAATTAAACTCAGTAGTTGTAATTCAGGAGCAATAAAATTTCAATGAGGAGAAAAAATTGAAATCATATATCATAGAGATGATGTAATATGAATCTTGATTACTCAAATAGTTAAAGTCCTCATGAGAAATCATATGATTAAAAAAACTTGGGGACAAGATGATGTAGTAAGGTTAATGAAACCATAATTTATTTCATATAAGTTGTGAAATTAAAATGGGAAAGAAATTAATTCTGGGTAGAATATAACGCCCCTTAATATTAATTGGTATTTTCCTTTTAATAAATATTGTGGTAAATATATATTATCACACAAAAAACTAGACTAAAATGATCAATTATCCATTAAATTGAGATAAATTATTAAAATAAAAGAAAAAAATTAATACACTATGATAGTTAAATATAATAAATAATTTGAAATTTATATGGATGAATAAAACCAAAAATAAATAATAATACAATAAAAAAATAATTTACTCATTATTTTCAAGGAACATCATTACCCCAATTGAAACATTATAAATATAGAAATAATTATAAATTTAACATACATAATTAGAGAGAAAGAAGGGAAGAAACGTACACATTTTAGGAATGTATATAAAGCTATACAATGAAATGAATTTTCATAGTCATATATACGGTCATTGGAAATATCATATATTTATATATATCCTTTGGAAATAAAGTAGTTAAATATATTTTCATTTATTATATCTAATTTTTTTGTTTTGAATTTGAAAATAATATAATAGAAATATAATAAATAACCCTAGAATGAAATAATAAATTATATTCAATTATTAAAATATATTATTATGCATTAAAAATTATTATTATTATTATTATTATTGGGGAATCATTTTACATATTCAAAAAATTAGAAATCCTATTTTCATAAAAATGGATGATAAAAATTAATGGTTGGGATATCAATAGTTAATTTTAGTAGGATGTGTTCAACAATATTTATTTTTAAAAAAGTACGATTTTTTAATGTACTTATTTTCTTAGGCATTGTTATTTTTATCTAAATAAATAGTATTTATTAATTTTCAATGAGAAAACTACTTCAATGTTTCAATTTATAATCAAATATTTTAAAAATTATTTAATTTTTAATTGATGTGAAATAATATTAATAACATTTAATGATTAATTAGTTTTTTCCATAAAAATAATTATATATATATTTATGATATGTTTTCATATAAATATTAAATATAAAATACATTTTTTGAACTTCATTAAATAGATTCTAAATTTTTAAGCATTATGTAACAATTGGTTATCAAGGGTTAACTTATACTTATAATAAAAATAATAATTACCTGAGTAAATAATTAAAAGAAGTTAATGGGGCAGAAACAGTAAAACTATCATGGCCTTAATTATTATTAATTTATATGACATTTATGATTTATAGAAGATATTTTTATGGTTTAGTATTATTAATTAAATTTTACACCAACATTTCTTTACCAAACTCAAATAAATCCCATGTGAATCGATATTTAGCATTCACATAGAATATGTTTTCAATGAAATTCCCCTTATTTCGGCCAATAAATGATATCTCTTAAACCCGCTCCAACAACATATATTCATTAAACTAATATTTAATTATATTCTATTTTCAAATATAAATTATTTCATAGTTATATTTTGTAGATTATAGTTTCAAAATGGAGCCTAAATTTTCTATTATAAATGAACTTCTGTAAAGAAGGAGTGAATTAATAAAGTAAGTGTCAAAGTTATTCTCTATGTTTTTCAATTTCATTCTCAGATAAACCACTTATAATTATTATTTTCCAATTAATTTATGTTATATTATAATAATTCTTATTTTGTTAAATGTATACTAATACTATATAACTATAAAGTCTTAATCATCAATTAATATAACTTTTCCCTTTTTGGGTTGGCTTAACTATCAATATTTAAGATGTTTTACCAAAATCCTTATTTTAAATATGAATAACTATAATGACATTAATAATGATAATATATGATATTGTTGAATAATATATTTCAGAAATATTATTCTTAGAGTATAACATTAAAATGACAAATCATTATATTATAACTCTTAGTTATCGAAAAATTACATGAAATGTGTTGTTCATGGATTAAATTATTGTAAATCATATACATGACATCAATCAAATGAAAATGGTTCTACATAAATAAAAATAAAGAAAAAAATCTTCTACCATTACTAATCTAGTATTGATGAGATTGATTTCAAAACATTGGATAACATCACTACTATGTGATTTGTATAAAACAATTAAAAATTACATGTTTATATTGATTAAAATAAATAATAACTCTATAAAATATGTCTACTAAAAGATTTTAACTGGTGATTATAAAAGGTAATATATTTCAATAACGTTTTAAAATAAATTATTAGGATTTTTATGTGAATTATACAAATGGTTAATTTCCATTCAATTATGTCTGATGTAATGTCAATCATTTCTATACAATCTTAATTTGAAATAGAGATTGATTTATTTTGAATATCATTATAGAGAAATTTAATTTTCTTATTTATAAAATACATATATAATATTTTCAAGTTAATTTGTAACCATGCATTTTTTAATATTCAATTGAATGTATGTTTTTATTTTGTGAACACCTTAATATTTATTTTGATCGATAATATTTCTAAATCGTGTCTATATTCTCTATATATTTATATTTTTTACATTATCTACATTTCATATATTTTTTAAGGATCATTTTATTTAAATTATTTTCAAAAAAATAAAATCATATATTAATGATTTCATTACAATATTTTCCACCATCTTTCACCTTTTTACAAATTATGAAAATAATATACTTTCTTATAATTTTTTTACAAACACATTTTCCATTTTTTTGGTTAGTTTTTCTTAAGTAACATTCTCTCTAAATTTTCAAAATTTTATAAATTAATTTTGATTCCTATCATTTTATATATTTTATTCATTAAAATAAATTTTTTCAAAAGAAAGCAATTTTAGTTTTTATTTAAATAAATAATATATATATCATACAAAAGTGTGTTTATATATTTTAACACCCTTTAATGGAACTTTTGTTTCATTTAGGATATTAACTAATTGATCCACCCTAATCTCACTCTAATGCCTCGGTAATTTCATATTCCCTATTTATCATTATTATAGACACAAATTTTTTAATTATTATGTCTAATTACTTATTTTGAATAAAAATAAATTATTTATGAATAATTGTTTTAGGATAAATGATTTGTTGGTCATGAATTTCCATTGTTAAGTTCATGTACATCGATTATGTTCTCATAGCCGCATGATCCTATAATTCTTAGTCATGATCTTTAATTTTTATCATGTATGTTTACACTTTTATAGAATCTATGATCACCTGGTTTTTATGTTTCCATTATTTAGGATAAAATATATGTTATTACGTATTTTGTGTCTAAATGTAGATCATGTGCGAATATTATTAAACAGAGATTTTGAATTTTTTGAAAATAATTTACATATACATATAATATCTAAATACATTAAAATTATTGTTCTCGATTTTAAATAATTTTAATATGTAATAAATAATAAGGTTAAATAATGTAATAAGTATATTTTCTATGCCTTGGTTACATAATTCATAATAATTTAGGTTAAGGTAATTTTTTAGATATTTTTTTTCTAAAATTATATAACACTATAGTGAAGGTTAATAATTATAAATATCAAAATTTAGGTTTAGCCTACCCAAAAAAATTCCCCACATTTATCACACTAACCGTACCCTTTAATTTTGTTTTATAAAAATAAAATGAACCTTGATCATTTATTATCCAAACATTTCTATGTGTATATAACCATAGTACTCATCAGTATCATGATATGATGACCGTAGAAACTTGATGATAACTACATTGGAAACATAATTATTTTCCATCAGGAAAGAATTATCAAAATTCAAAAAATAAATTTATTTCCCATATCAATCATTTCATTATCGTTTTTACTATTTTCATTATCATTATAGAAATTATTTGAATGCTTATTTCAATCCATATAAAAATGATCACCTTAATCCATTGTTTTTTTTCATCACATTACATTCTTCAAACGAATAAAAATTATCATTCCCATACATTTAATTCCACTTAGTTAAGGATGTTTTATCCTTTACTTTAATTATATAGAAAACTTATCTCATAAAACCCTTATATAATATTTTCCATATTTTTTGACATTTTGGGCTAGTCATCGATATCATCATATATTAACAGGTGTATTTGATGAAAAATGTCTAATCATTATATAATTAAACAATTAAAATAAAATCGTACCCTTTTTCTTGTTGATTTATTTATAAAAGAAGTTTTAGATAAGTGGCATAAAATAATTTCAACATAGGTCATTCAATTCAAACAAAGAATTTAATTTCAAAGATTTTTATTTTTGAGAAATATTCATGAGATTGAAATTGTAAAATTCAATGTATTTTTCATGACTCAACCCATCGGGGCCTGGTTGTCCAATAAAAAAAATGTGTTGAATTTTAATCCCACATCTAATAGGATAGGTTCTGGTTATAAGTGTCGAGTTTGTATATCAAATTGATGGTGGGGCTTAGCCTATGATATGTGTATAAATATACACATATCTAACAACCAATACAATGAAAAATGTAATATACACCTGATACCGAAATCTATGAATATATCTATATCCCACATCCAATCATGACGCATGTATATGAAATCATAAATAGTTGAATATAAGCTTTCAAAAAGTGAAAAGAGAGTTTATCCTACAATAACGTATTGTATTTTTATCAAATTAAATGATAAGAAACCGTTATTGTAAATCTATCTCAACTATTCTCCACATATTCATATACTTCTAAGGACTATGTCAAAATTCATATCATCAGTGTGATACAAAACATGTGTGAGGAAGGACTATAAAATTTTTTGTATAAAAAAACAAATTAGAACAACCTCAATTAACCAATCATAAATAATCAAAGAGAGTTCAACTCATTATCCCAATGGTATGTCAATTAGGATATGAGAAAAAAAATAACACAGCTTTACTCAAATAAGAAATTGATTCTTCAAGTATTTTTACAACAATAATTTTATCCTATGATTTAATGTGAGGATTTAATGTAACATACATTACAAAAAACTCACTCCTTATGTCTTGATAACACCGTCAAAACTCATTAGAGAGCTCATGCTCTCCAGGACTCACCAAGAGAGATAAATTCTTGAACCCATAATATTTTGATTCATAGATAGAGGATAACACCGAGTTCATATTGGGAATACATAACCCTACATATATTAGTCAACATAGATTGGGATTACACACCATGGATATTGTTAATAGGATACCTTACCCAGCCTAATAAAGAATGATAAAGGTTTATAACATTGCTCCAAATTCACATAAACCTAACTATATTCATGAAAAGAACATATAGAGGATAACACATTCTATTATTTATATTTTACACCTAATAATATCCTAATAGGGTTAGACCAAGGTAATGAACATTATTTATACTCATCTAGAATGAAGATACTGAGGGCCTCAATCTACCTTGAGATTAGTACACAAAATTTAATGTGAGTACATGGTGTGTATTTGAGAATACAAATGTTTTAGTGTATTCTTGCATCTTTCTGCATACTTTGGCCCCTTATAATGTAATCTTGTCATGCCCATGTACTCTAGCCATGTTAAGGGACTCTATACATTTCACGGTACTATGGATTTGTATGGGTACTATGGTTGTGTCCAAGACTGTTTAATTGGTTATTCCCATGTACTCTGGACATTTCCAAATACATGAACATTCTCATGCTTTTGTATCCTTGCGGTACATGCCATGTCACCAATATTGATTGATAGGGATTATGGTAAAACAACAAGCTGGGCTATATTTTAGTCTATGATAAAACATAATACACTAAAAACTTGTCCAAATTCATTGTGTTTTTATGAAATTAACACTATTTAACTTAGTAATTTCTAAAATCCATCAGTCTTCATGTGTATATGCTAGGGATTTCTCCACGTTGACCTAGACACAAAAAACACAATTAAATCAATTATGTAATTGACCATACAAAAAATCACAATAGGTGAATATATTTTTTCCTCCCAATCTAATTGTGGATACTCCATCATCATTACACATCACGAAATTAAAAAACCAATGAACAATGTAAAATTTACCTAGATATAGAATTCTATGGCTTCCTTCTTTACATGATTGGGACATAAATCCTAAATCCAATCTGATTGGAATGATCAGATATGAATATTATAAATAGTGTAAATATCATATTTTGAATATTATTCAAATAACCAATTAATGAAACGAATATATTGGATTCATGGATAATGAGGGGAGAAAATGTACAAAAAAATGAAAACGATCCCCAACATTGTTTTTATATTGTATCAATCTGTTGATGTAAATATAATAAAAAATGTGAAATAAAAAAAATACATATTTATATGGATGGAACCCATCTACCATACATAAAAAATAAAACCATCAATGAATTTGTTAAATAATTATTATTATTTCAACATGAGATATAGAAATAATAGAATAAATTAATAAAAAAGATATAATTCTTCAAGGTGGGGTCAATCACTTATGAATAAACCATCTTATACATTTATAATGACTAAAATCTAAGAATTATTATTGATTATGAAAAACACCCTAATATTTATCATCAATCTAGGATTTGGTTACCAACCATAAAATCTCTCCTTCACACTCTCTCTAAATCCCAAGGGTTATACATAATAATGGTAGGGTTTAACCAAAACAAAGGCTAAAAATATAATAGGTATGTCATTAAAATAAAATAGATAAAAAATTAATTAATTAAAATATTTTCTAATATTATATGAATAACTAATATTAAAAAATCATGAAAAACACAATGGTTATTTCACGCTTTGGGTAATGTAATATCCTCTGTTTTTTTAAACAAGATTTTTTAGAAAAATATTGAGTTTTTTTCTTTCAAATTCCCTTATGGTGTAAAATGATCTTTTTAACTGGAAGATGATCTCAGATAATTTATATGTCCATTATTTTGGTCCAAAAATATGTTGTTTACCCTAGGAAATTATATTGGTGGAATTCCAAGCTATTCAATTCTTAGCAGAATAATTAATAGTTAATATTTATTAAATAAAATATTAATTATTTATGCCAGTTTGTTCAGCCATATCTTATGAATGTAATGTTGAATTTAGATTATTTCACTACCCTTGATTCAGAAAATATGATTTTATCTTGGTTTAGTCATAAACTCATGTTTGCTATCAGGGTCGGCCTGTGTCCTGTTTTCTTTTCCTTTTTCTTTTATTTTTTTATTTTTCTCTTTTTATCTTATTACCTTCCTCCTAGATTCTCCAATATTCTCCTAAGGGATTTCATTTGATTCCTCTAAATATTTTAAGGGAGAGGGAGAGATAATGTGAGAGATGGAGATATGTTGGTACCCTCACGATTCTAGGCACATACCGGATTTCTGTGCGACAATCGTAGACCGCGTAAATGAGAAATGTTTCAGTGAATTCTTCCCAAAGTTATGTTGTTTCTATTTTTTGTCTTATATCCCCTTAGATTATTAATCCTCGTGTTTTAATTAATTAATATGTTCTTTTATGGGCTTTTGTATCCCGATCTTCTAATTTTGGGGTAAAAATGGGGGTTCTTGGTTGATTTAAGGGTTTCAATTTAGGAAAAATCCTCTACACAACATGTGGATTAGAGAATAAATGTATTGTGTTATTACTAATTGGGTAATAATATGTTTCCATGTACATGATATGAACTAGGATGTACATTCAATGCACTAGTACTCGTTTGTGTAGCTGAGTAACCAGTGAGCCTACCGGTGTTGGCATACATGGAAGTGTAGAGTATACATACAGACCCCTTTCGGTCGCATGTCATGTGGAAGTACACAACCAGACCATTTTAGGGACACGAGAATGTACCTCGTGTGGGGTACATGTTTTTTACCCTTCTTACACACCGTGTACTCAGGCGTTTATACATCAAGTCTAGCCATAGTATAATCCCAAGTGGGTCTTTGGGAGTAAATATTGTGTTCTCTAGGAGACACGCCATGTGCTTCCTCTTGTAACCATTATTTGGTTTTTTAATATCTTTTCACCTAGGATCTAGAATTGGAACCATGAGTAGTTTTTTCAAAGTATTATTTCACATATATCACAATGGTGAAACCCTTGTGATGTTTTAAAGATTCTATGGTGGATTTTCAAAATTTTTATAAATAGGGAGATTATCCCTCTAATAATTGAATCCACATGTAACTTGATCATGAGACACCTGATATGAGATGATTTATGAGCTATACCTATATACTATTGTTTCATAGATATACAGTTAAAGAAATATTTATATTCGAATATTTCCTTATAGACTGAAATTTTGTGAGAGTGGTTGCTTTCATAGACACCCACATGATTCCTCTACTTATGTGTCAACCTAGGGGATCCCATGTAGGATCCATCTATCTTCTTCCTGTTTCCAAGGGTCCTCTATGGGATAAATTTTCTTATTTTTTGTCCTAGGTAATCCTTAGTAGGATCCCATCACCCATGTACTATTCTATAGATCCCTTGTAGGGTGCCTCTGTTGACTTTCCACTTGAGGATCCCTTATATGATGCCTCTTTTGACTTTTCCTTAGAGGATCCCATATAAGATCCCCCCTTTTCCATTTAAACATAGGATCCCCAGTAGGATTCCTTCACTTATGTTTAGAACTCTAGGATCCTAATCATGATTCATCTTTTGCATTTTGACATGAAGGACCCAGTGTGTGCCCCGTTGTTTGACCTACCCTGATTTAGTACATCTAGTTTCGGTAGAGATGCTAGATGGTATAGCCTTATAACCCATGATGAACTGGTTATCCATTGGGGTCATGTAAGTAGTTTTTTAGGCATTCAACTACCCTTACTCTATGTTCATGCATTTATATGTTTGTTCCCTGTGTTGTGATTTTATCTAGAGGTTCTTCCATGTTGGTGATTGTTGGGCCTGATGCGAGGCATATTTCATTATCATTGTGGTGCCCAGACATTCTTCATGGGACTTGGCATATGATCCATGTTATTTATCATTTTTACTACTATACCTAATATTAATACATGAGAAATGGATTTTGATCTTGTGTATTTGATTATTAGATTATTTTTATGTTTATAAGTATTTCCTGGAATCCATATTTTTAGCCTACTACTATGATATATGGGCATATGGTCAATGGAAATTATACTCATGGATTATTCCACTCTCCCTAGTAATGAGGATAACTTATCTCCCATATGGTTTGTTATGTGATGAGGATGATGACATCATTCTCTATTTGATTAGACTCGTGTATGTGTATGCTCTCATGAGGGATAGGGATGAATATGGTCTCCCTAATTTTTTTCTTAACCATGGTGTTTGGCATGGTGTGTAATATAATTGGATACTTAAAATGATTATGCTCATTTAGATGATTGGGATGATTTTAGTATCCCTTATTAGAGACCCCGGGGATGGGTATGGTGTCCCACTGATGACTTGTTCTTGCATATCACATAAGGTCAATATTCATAGGGATTGTTTGAGTTTTAAATATTGTGACAGCCTACATATCGGGAACTAAATCTCAATTATTTTACTAGATTTACATGGACTAAACCAAATTGAGTCTATCTCAATGAACATTTTATATGATTTTCATAACTACATTCCTAAAATCATTCATTACAGTTATTTGAGGTGAGTAAGGGTGCACCCAGGTGTAAGAAAAGTATTCCCTTGTGGGGACATATCTTACTCAAATACATTTATGAAATTGGAAAAAGAAGGTATATTTTCATTGGGATTATAGAACCAAAATTTATATTAATGATACATGAATTATGTGGCATGACATCGAACTCAATTCCCTTGCACAAGATGTCTAGGTGATCAGAATTATGAACTCAAGGATCCACTACTGATTAGTTTTTATGTTATTTCATTCACATTAGTTATGAATATTCCTATTTATGTATATATTTATTGGTTTGTAACTATTCATGTATATATATTAATATATACATCAACATAGAAATTACATAGTTGATGGAGATTACTGACATAGGGTTAAAATGTGGTTTCTTGTTATTTTATTTTCTAATATTTTTAGTTGTGACTCAGCTAGGTTGAACGTGTTGGTTTTTCATGAATATATATCAACATATATATAGGTTAATTATTTGGGTGGAAAAAAGAAATTATTTGTAACCCATGAAACATTACCTTAGTGTATGTGTATACATTATATATTCTTTTCAGGTTGAGTATGGTTTACCTTGTAGATAATTACTAGACCCAGAGTTGCATAATCGAGTGTAGAGGCTCTTGTGAGTTTTTTATCAGGCTGGTGTAGTTCAATAGTTTATAGAGAAGGGTTATGTGGTCTATATCATAGTTAGTAGTAGGGCCATGAAATTTTATTTTGGTTTCTTTTTTACTCCAATAATTACATGGTCAGCCCAGTTTGCGACTGGTGTTGTTTTTATGACATAACTATTTGGAATTTTATAGAAATTTAAATTATTATTATAACATATATTGTTTCTGTGTATTTATTTCTTCAAAAATCTATTTATTTTCTAATATTTTTGATGCTTTTCTATTTACATTGTTTATTTACTATGATATGAGTTAATAGTCTCCCCATTATCCCACCCTAGACCCTCACTATTAGTTGGAAGACTTTGGCGTACTGGGAGGCATGTTTTAGGCCTCATAACCAATCATTTTAGAGTACACTTTTTTGTGGAATCATGGTCATGATGTTAAAAAATGGTATTATAGTGATTCCTTTCCTTTGGATTACTATTTTTTATATGGTAGATATGGTTATTTAGAATGTGTTTGAACCTGTGATGGATATCAGATTGGTGCATCGAGAAAACTTATTCCGGTAAAAAGTTTTCACTACCTATGTATGGGATTGATGTTATAATATGTGATGTTATAGTTATATATTATATTTTCCTTGAGAGACAAATATTTTGGAAATGTTATGATTTATTATGTATTTTTTTCTCTTGGTAATTATCAAGTTGTGAGAGGTGGATTTTTAATCTTGGCCAACAAAGGTAAGTTGCATCTCATTCATTATATTTGGCATGTAGGATTCACATCATAGTGGTCTTTTAGTGTTTTTTACTATATATATAGGCATATTAATTTGGGACTTCATACACACACACACAGATATATATATATATATATATATATATATATATATATCTTTCTAAAGGAATGTTATTTGGAACTAGGTTGAGGTAACTGGTAGTGAGGCTGATGATTTCTTCTATGTGACCAAGAAGTTTAGTAAACCTAGTAGGTTGATATGGCATGTGATTCCCTTATATTCTACCCATTATAGTGTGTAGTTTCTCAGGATGTAGATATCTAGTAAGATCACTAATGAAAATTTTAATAGATACGAGGATGTTTCTAATGATCCATACCTCCAGGGGTTATTACCTTGTCTGGATTCTCAGTTAGTGTTAGTTCAATCTATTTTTCTAAAAAGGTATCCTGACCTCTAGGGAGAAGTTTCTTATGAAGATACTCTGTGAGGATTATAGACCTTGTAGGGAATTTAATTATTTTTGAACCTCATGGTTCTTTGTGGTCTTTACCTTCAATAGAAAGCTTTGATCCTTTGGGATAGGCGGTTAGACCTTATAACCCAGTTTTAAGACTTATTTTGTATGGATTGGTGGGTGACCTAAGAAACCTTATTTTTAATCATACCCTTATAGTTGAAAATATATTTTTTTCAAGGGAATATGGTGTAGGAGAGGTTTTCGAGTGTCTTCATATGCATTTTTTAGTGGTGATCATTTTTATGCTCATTTTGAGATCAGGGCATGGTAGATTCTCATGTTTGATGTTATATTCTTTGTTTATTACTAAAACATTTAATAAGCACCTAGGGTTATTTGGAATGATGACTAGATTTAATGGGAAGAACTATTCATTTTCATGGTCCTGCCAATATATGATTCTACTATTTCTAATGTACTAAGAGTGCAGGTAGAGGCTCAGGACTAGAAGTATGTTGGGTGATGGGCAGTCGTGGAAAAAATCATGGCACATGTGAGGTTCCATGTTTTGAAGATAATTTCAGAGGGAGATTCCAGAATAGTGAGAATGAATTTATGTGTAGTGCTTTCAGCTTATCCTTGGAATGTATGACTCGATAGAGTATGTTTCTGGTTGTAATATTATACAATAGTTTCATATAGGGTTGTTAAGTTTTAAATCAATGAGCAGTCATGTGAGAGTTGATGAACGTTGGTCAGATGACTTGTAAAATTCCTAGTTTCCAGAATGTATTGGTTTATTGAATGTTTTCCTTCTATGGTAGACGTGACACTAAAAATTATTAGGTGAAACAATATGGTTAAACTATGGTTGAACTTAAACATGTCTTTTAGGAGACCTCATGTCAGGTGTTGGGTAAAGAAAATTTATCTAATTTGTTGTGAATGTGGCTTAGAGAGATATGTACACGAATTTTTAATGAATCTTAGTGTACTACTGGTTTGATATGATCATGTTTTATATTTTATTCATCTTGAATACACTGAGTGAGTATAGTCCCTACTCTGAGATTCATTTCTTATAAATGTTCTTCCCTAGTTGAGGAAGGAATCCTTTTGAGGTTTTTCTCAGTGAGGGTTATAAGATAATTCATATGGTTTCAAGTAGATAATTGGACATTTAGGGAGGTGAAACTAATTTTTAGTTGAACTTAGGTGTCTGTCATGGGATTACGGGCTCCTTGTTTGGTTTAAGATGATAATAGGGGTATTCCTAGGGTTCGAAGCACCAAATCAGTCATAATTTAATGTCTCCTGTATAGGTGGTAGTTTATAATGCAATGCGGCTGGTCATTGGATAGTCTAGAGACATTGGGTTTTCATATACATGAGCTAATATAATGGTTTCTAGTCTTAGAAACATGGTTTTTCAGGCATTATAAGGCTCATGGTGTGTAGATTGTAAGATCCTGTGTTTTCTCAGACCATAATTTTTGTCAAAAATTTGAATTTTTTTCAAATTCTTATAAGCGATGAAATGATATTTTCCCCCTTAACTATGATCTCATATAAATTTTATAAACAATACTTTGGTCCTGTAATAATATTTTTATAATAACACGTGATTTTGGTGGAATCTGAGCTGTTGGAATTTTTGGGGAATATATAATATTTAATATTTAATAAATTAAATGTTAATTTTTTGTGTAGGTTCATTCAGTAATATCTTCTGAACATAGTGTTGGATTGAGATTATTTCTCCTACTTTGAGTCCAGAATGGGGAGTTTTTCCTTGGTATGTAATAAACTCAAGGTGCATAGTGGGGCCGACTTAGGACTCATTTTCCTTTTCATTCCATTTTCTAGTTCTAATATTCTTTTTTCTTTTCCAACTTCCTTATCTCATACACCCTCAAATTATATCATTTACCATGTACAAATAGAGGAATGAAGAGGTAAAGATAAAGGTAGAGAGAGAAGTAGGTACTACCACAAACCTTGAGACATTCCAGATCATCATGCAGCAACCATGGACTGCAGAAATGGGTGATGTTTCAGTAGATTCAGCCTAAAGGTAGGTCGTTTTTAAGGTTTGTCATAAATCAATTTATATCAATAATTTTCATGTTTTATTTTCATTATATGATTTATTGTGGTCCCTTTTGGCCCGATATACTGATTTTGGGTTAACAACAAGTATTTCGGGGTGATTCGAGGGTTTTCTGTTCCGGAAAACCCGTCTATACGGTGTGTGGTTTAGAGAATACAAGCTATGTGTTGTTCCTACTTAGGGAATATGATGTTTTCAAAGTAAACGTTTTGTAATAAGATGTAAAGTATATGTACTAGTACTCAAATTTGTATTCCAGTACCCATCCATGCTAACCATGTAGGGGTACATGATCATGTACAATACATAGCCAAACACTGTGTGGGTCACACACCGTGTAAAAGTACACAGCCAAGCGATGTACATTTCTTGGATGTTTGAAGTACATGGGAAGGTACCCCATGAAGGTTACTATTCATTTACCCTACTTACACATCATGTGATTGAATGTTTAAATGGCTTTTATGGCTAGAGTACACTCTAAACTGGGGCTTTTTGAATACATGTTTTTTACTTGGGGGGACACATCGTATATTACCCCATTATAACCCTTATTTTATTTTCTCAAATATTTTCACCTAGAAGACAGAATTAGATCTATGAGTAGTCCATTTTGAGTGTTTTTTATGCAGATAAGGATGTTTAATCCCTTGTTTTATTTTAGGGACTCCATGGTGGCATTTTGGCATTTTCCTAAATTGAGAGGTTCTTCCTCCCGTAAATGAATCGAGTTGTCTCCTGATCATAAGACCCTTGATATGAGATGATCCATGAGTTATATCTCTAGAAACGTGTTACATAGTTCTACCATTGATAATGCATCAATGGTGAGATGTTCCCTTTTGGCTTAAGTGGCCCTAAGGCCATTTTCATTCATGGATCCCCTTTCAGATTCCTATACTTACATTTTAACCTAGAGCATCCCTTGTAGGATGCCTCTATCTTTTTCCGATTACGAAGGGTCCCCTAAGAGATTCCTTTTCTTATCTATTAACCTAGTTAATCCCAAGTATGATCTCTTCACCTATGTACCATTCATAGGATACCTTATAGGATGCGTGTGTGGATGTTTCACTCTATGATCCCCTGTAGGGTTCCTCTTTTCATATTATATATGAGGATCATATATATGATTCCTCCTTCTATATTTTTATCTAAATAAAAAAAGTAGGAATACTTATCTAGTGTTTAGACATTGAAGATCCCAAGTAGGATTCATCATCTATGTTTGGGTACTTAATTTTTTAACCAACCCTAACGTAACACATCATGTTTGGGTAGATATGGTAGTGGGTGTCACCTTAGAACTCGTGTCGAATGGGTAAGCCCTTTGGGTCATGGAGGTAGTGTTGGGTTTAGGAGTTCCTCCACCCTCACTTCATTATGTGTTCTTTTTTCATGTTTATTTCAAATGCAATTCTTTTATCTAGAGGTGCTTCCTAGTTGGTGGAAGTTGAGCCTAACATGAGGCATATTTTTTTTTTCTTTTGGATACCCAAACATCCTTCCTAGGATCTAGATTCTGAGACATGTTATATCTTATTTTAATAGGTATACCCAAAGGTACTGCTTGGGATATTTCTATTGATCATTTATATTTGATTATTAGATTTTTGGTATGTCTAGTGGTATTTTCTGGTATCTGACTGTTGACTATACTACTATGATATATGGTCATGGTTTCCCTATTAACTATAATCATTCATGATTCCACTCTCCTGAGTGCTGTGAATGATTCTGATCTCCTCTAGTTCCATTTTTTATGAGAAATATCACACTATTATTGACCTAATTATACTCATGGATTATTTTTTAACTCCTTAGGTATTGGGATGATTATCCTCTCCATAACTATTTACATTACCACAGTGTTGGGAATAGTGTCTCACATTATTGGATACACATAATGATTATACTCATATAGACAATATGTATGATTCTTATCTCTATTATTAGAGACCCCATGGGTTGGTATGGAATCTCACTGGTGAGTTATCCTTGAGGATCACCTAAGGCTTAGAACCTTATAGATTATCCGAGTTCGGAATGTCATGACTATATATGGACTAAGACCTAGGGCTCATATATTCGACAAGATTTTCCTGGTCGGAGTATCATTAAATCTATCATAGTTACCATTTATTTGTATGTTTGGATATACTTCTGTGGAATCCTTATTTATAGTGATTTGAGGCGAGTATGGGTAAACATAGTATTATAACTAGTATCCCCCTATGGTGATGTAGCTTTCTCAGATACATTTTTGGCTTTGGCTAAAGAAATTATATGTCGATTAGGATTACAGACCCATATATCGACTTAATGAAACATGTCTTGAGTTTTAGAACATCCAACTCAATTACCTTCCATAGTATTTCCTGTAGATCGGGATTACAAACCAGAGGACTGATTAATGACTGGTTTTTATGTAATTGTTTTCACATTACTCATGAATATTCATATTTATGTATATATGTATACGTATGGGTCTATAAATGTATAAATATATAGAGATGGAATCCATGATTACACATTCCTTATTGACTAGGATTACAGACTCGGGGTTTGACTATGGTTTCTTGTTATTGAAATTTCTAATATTTTCATTTGTGTCTCATCTAGACTAAGAATATTGATTTTTCATGAACTTATAACATCGTATTTATAGGTACATCATTGGGGGCCATACTTAGATTATTTCTCTCCCATGAATGTGAACCTCAATGTACGTATGGACCTTATTTATTATCTTTATATTGAAAATGGTTTTCATTGTGTATAGGGCTAAGGCCCATATTTTCCTGATCAAATAGAGAAGCTTGTGTGGGTTCGTTTGACTAACTGGGGATGTTTGAAAATGTATATAGTCTGGGAATGTTTTCTTTCTCAAATTTAGTATTAGAGAATAGTATTTCTTTCAGCTTTTTTACTCATATATCTGTATGGTCAGCCTAGTGGGTGACCACTGTTGTTAGTATAACACAGTTGTTCTGGCTTTTATATCATTATATATTGTTTTTAGTATATGTATTATTCCAGTTTATTTACTTCTCTCGCACTCTCTTTATTTAATGATATTTACGATAAATTTCTATTTATACTATTTACTTACTATAATATGGGGGAATAGTCTCCACATAATTTCACCCTATTCCCTCGATACTAGTCACCAGCCTCTATTATATTGGAAAGAATTCTTGAGGCCTTTTAACCAACCAGCTCAAAGCACTATTGTAGTGGCTTTCATACAGGGGAATTACATATAAAATGTAAAATACATATTTAATGATATTCTCATATTCTCAATTTGTGTTACTATTCAATATTTCTTCCATTCATTCAAATAAATTATGCAATAATGATATAATAAATATAAATTTTTTATTATTTCAATAATGAGTATTATAGAGCCCTTAAATCCTATACTAAGTATGTGCTGACCAATAATATTATTCCTTAAAATATTCCAAATATTATCAAGGTAAAACAATATCAATTATATACTTATCACCATATGTATTTTCATCCAATAAAGAAGAAAACCTACTCAGGTATTAGTGATATCTATCACACATCTAGTTCTCCAACTCCCTGGTTCTCTCCTGATGATTCCATTACTACCATTAGACATGGGCTATCCTAATCACTCACACATGATGGCTCTTATCCAACTAATGATAAATATCTACTAGGTACTCTCTTATGGTAACTCTATCCTAAATATATTTCTCGAACAAGTAGATAACATGTGATGGTTCACACACATACATCCCCATCTTTCACATGTGTATTTCATCGTGTACCTGGTCGAACTATAAAGTTAGGTCTCACTAGTTCACAACCTCACCAACACTATATTGTTTTTAAAATGGGACAACGAACTTCAATTATATTATTCAACACTGAAAAAATATTCTCATCCCTCAGTAAGGTGATACCAACAACAAAAATAGTATCACTCCTTGAACTCCAAAGGCCTTCTTAATAAATACGGATAACACTTATAATGGATCTGTAATGTTCTCATCTATTCATAGATGATCTGAACCATCTTTTTCACTGATAAAATCTACTCTAGACCCATTTGTGATAATTATCTTAGAATATTTTGGAACTTTAGTGGGAAATAGGGTATCTTGTACAAGGAATCATATGATTCCACATTCATGAATGAATCGTAGATGTTTTTATACATAAACTCCCTCAAAGGTAGTTGATGCTCCTAATTGTGGAAAAATCCCAACATGAATGCCTATATTATGTTCTCTAAAACATAAATGGTCCACTCAGTCTAGTAATGTATGAGGGATGGAATCGAATTTCTCAACTATATATGACCCCCAAAGGCCACTTGTAACCATTTCCAAAATAATGACATATTGTTTGCATTATAGTTTTAAATTATTTTCAATAGAAAAATTTTAAGACACACAGTCTCATGCATGTTAGGTCATCCCAATCTCTCTAACGAACTCTACTCTTTTATAGCTATGAATTGGGATCAGTATGTGAGTCAGTTGAGAATCACCCAAATAAAACCAAGACCTACAGATGACCATGGATGTCCTATCACAATGTCAATGGGTATATCATCCCACTTCTACTATGGATCCTCAAGGGGTTGATCCAAACCCCCAAAAACATTGTGATCATCCTTCAAGTGGTGATAAGTGAGGCATTGTGAGATAGACCTAGTTACACATCTATTAATCCTTTTCCAAATGAATTGATTCTGAAGGTCTCTATACATATATTCCACTCCTAGATATACCTATAAGTTGGATGTATAAAAATGTCCCAACACCTCCTCTCTTAGCAATAATAGTACCCCCATCATTCCTTAGAAATGAATGAAATGATACCAACCATCAAAAAAAAACCATTTGGAGAATTTCCATTACATATATTAACATTTAAATATTTACAATTAGTAAATCCAATAAGATCCTCTATAACATGTTGAATAAGTTTAGGGGTAACTACCACCGATATGAGGTGAGTTTCACCATCCTTTCCCACTAAGTAAAACAACAATGTGGACAATTTCTATAATTTCTAACACAACAACTATGATAACGTTCATCTAATGATGTCATATTCCACTACATTCTCCTTTATATATGTGTATACTTTCACAAATTCATAATCTTGGAATAATTTTAACCTTCACCTCTACCACAAGTTATGATCATTCTGTGATAAAATTTATCTGAGACTCTTTTTCTTAGAAAAGAAGATAAAAACTGACCTATAAGGTAGAATTGTAACATTTTCAAAAAGAATATAACTACTTGAATATATAGATAATGGGTTATATATTTCTAATAATGGTGCCTCAACTACTGGAACACATAAGAAATAGCTTCCTTCCCATGCATTAGAACATATATAAACCCAGTTTAGGAGGCATCATAGAACACCAAATACTCACCACCCTCCTCTCGTAGTTCGAATATGGGAAAACTCATCAACCTCTACCACAACTACTAATAATAATACTTAATAATTTCTTTCTATAGGAAATAATACCCATTTTAGATCAATATACTCAAAGGTTAGAAAATCTTGGAGAAATTTGGAATGATTCTTTGATTGTATCATTCCAAACCATTGAAGAAACAATCCACTATTTTTTCCATCTATGGATACCATGATAAATTTACATAAACCACTAATGGGTCTAAAATTATTCCATATTATTATATAAAATTTCCAAAGAGTTGGTCCTCTAAAATCTAGAACAAGTTGTTCAAGAGATTCCCATAAAACTAGCAAACTAAGAGTATGTCCAAGACCATACCCAAATGTATTTTAGGATCCTCCTCTAATGTTGAGTACACGGAGATTTAATCGATGAAGACTTCCATGAACTAGTCTAATATGGAATGAATGCCCCTGTTATTGAGTCCCAAAAAAACTAGTAGGGTTATCCTCATTCCATAGGTTTTCCCCAAGCATTTGTAGTGACCATAAAAAATTGGAATGTCATCTTTGATATATCGCCATCTCAAACTCAATGGTGGGGATAGCATGAGATGAGGTCAATAATCTAGAACCACCTCACCCTATTTATATAGTATAAAATTTTATACATCCTCAAAAGTGGATACAAATTTTTTGGTGGTCCTATAATTTATGTGATGGAAATCTAAAAATAACATCAAACTCTCATCCACCTTCTTTATGAACCACACTGGGGATTCACAGGTAGACAAACATGGTCAAGAAAATCCCTTCCTCTTCGTGTCCTCCAAAAACATCTTCAAATAAAAAATTGATAAATGTTCCATCCAATATTCTTGTGTAGATATGTAGGTAGTCCATGTGTATAGGTTTATGTAGAATAAAAATCCAAGTTAGGATGAAATCATAACACATCCTTAGGGAGATGTCCATATACTCTACCATCAATATGGGAAGATATGAACTCATAAAATCTACCACTCAAAGGGTAATATTGTGCAAATAATAAGTATTTAGTTGTATCCTCATATAGATAGGCTCACCTTACCTCTTCTAGTGTATCTATGTCTTGAATAATGGAAAACCTCATCCCATCCACTCAGATGCACATATCATCAGCTTCAAACAGCCAATAAATACATGATTCAATGATAGAAATTTGATAAATATAATGATGACATAAGGACTCATCATATGTATGAAAATATCCCTTTAGAATCCCTCTCATAAAGGAGTTTTGTCACACTATCTATAGAATTTTGTGATAACTAAATCCCCCCCATAGAAATCTCCTAAAGTAATGATCTTGTCATAGGCTCCACTAGAATCAGTATATCTCAAACAATGGATATTTCTAGAAAATTATGGATTGAGCCTATATCTTTCACTACTATATGAAAGGTATATAATACATAGATTGTACCAAATATTAGGTCTAGAGACTCAGAGTCATAGGCCTCCAGCTATTGCATTTTTCATGGTCAATGAACACCACCACCCTCATCCTGAAGTGGGAAACCTTAGGGTGGTGGGGGAAACATATGAAACATTTTACACCTCCTTATTTTTTGAATGGTTGAGTGTCAATCCCCCTTTATTATAAATAAAAAAGAAAGATTTTTTTGAAATCTAGGAATGTGAGGAACCCATTTGATGAACTAAATAAATACAATCCAAGAAAAATAACCTCAAGACATTAACAAGGGCCCATATGCACAATAGGAAACAAATATCATGAAAATTACCAGCCAAATGTCTCATCACACCCATCACATAAAATTCCATATCTATTAACATAAAAAATGATGGTCCAGCCCCTACCAAAATTGCTCCATGTTGGAAAACACATCATGGAAGAGAACAAATTCATCCCACATTGACATGTGATAGGAGTAATAGATGATGGGTGATAGCACACCCATCAATATTTCGATCCACCTGACCAATAATGCTTGCGATATATTTCTACAAAGTCAACTTGATGCGCATAAAAATTATGTAGAAATAGCTAAAGAAAATGAAAGTTAGAGTTTTAATACTTCCACCATAAATAATGAAATGTTGGTAAATGAAGGGTGTTAGAACGCACATACCTCTTCCAGGAATTCCCACTCAATGACACCTCCAAGGAGCCGATACACCTAACAAATGAAACAAAAAGTATGTATATGAAATGACATCTATAACCCACAAAAAATCTTTTTCCAAGATAAATTGAACACATGTATTCACCAAAAAGATAGACCAATTATCCCAACAATAAAAAAACAAGAAATCATGATGCAACGACCTACCCCCATCCTGGATGTGATATTTGTCATCCAGTCTAACAACTTGTGCCCAAATACCACACTATCATCACCATCAGAATACACAAATGCCCAGAGTAGAACCACCACGAATATCAGTGGTTCGACTTCTAGGGATTCTAATATCGTCACCCTATTTTACTACCGATGAGTTAAAGAAACACATATATCACTTCATATTGACAGAGATAGTAGGAAATAGAAACACAGAAGCAAGTAACCCCCAGTGTTTCCACCTTACTAGGTGTGAAGTCAACCACCAACATTGGAAGACTTGCCATCTTACCCATTCAACATTAGAAGATAGGCCACCAATGCCAGCAAAAACAGGTCCCTTCAGAAGTACATGATAAATATGAAGAATCCAGAATCTCATGAGTGTAGGATATTAAAGGATTAAAATAGATATACAATATTAAGCTATGATGAAGTGAAAATAAGGATGATCAAGAATGGCTATCCATCAGAAGGAAGATAAACTAATATGAAGACCTAAAATATTCCACATTGTGGACCTCCCTAGTCTTCCAGTTAGTCTTTATAGGTATTCCATAAAATTTCTTCCTATCATCCACATGGAGGGTTAGACAATCCCATTTTATATTTATCCAAAAATCACTATACTAACACCTCTTCTCCCATGAACGACTAAAATTTTCCATTTATTAATAAAATATAGACCCTCTATCCTAATAATGTCATTAGAAATTTCTATCTTACAAGGATAACTATGTATTTACTAAACTATCTCATACAAAATCACTATTAACAGGGTGCTCACTACTAGGACCAACTCTCTACTACTACTCCACCATGGATCTATTCACCACCAAATATCACCCAAATACCCTCGAATAAGTAGTAATGAATTGAGAAAAAAACTTCATGTATTAATTGATTAATTCTACGCTTGAAGGTATTTTCTCTGAAGAATGATTCATGAAAAATATCCATATTGTACCATAATATATTATTGAACCTCGATGCATACTATGATACTATTATTCTTCACTTTTATATCTCTAATAGTTCATAGATGTGTATTACTCACTAAATATCTTTGTATAACTCATCACTAAAGAGGTTATCAAACTATGCTCAAGAGAGTTTATCCGAATCATGTTTTTGAGTCTCAAAAATGATTCATCACCTAATGGATATATTAATTTGGCTCACTGATAAGACCACCATCTTATTGTAAGGGATATTTAAAAAGGAAACAAATCACCCCACTACCTTGATCGGGTATTTTTTTCATATGGGTGTCGCTTGACTCGTTACCTAAAAGTCTCTACCTCTAAAACTCATGACGTTCACTCATAATGTTCAAATTATCATCTATAATAGTCAAGATTTCCATATAATCATTGGGGTGAGGTAATAATCAAAATACAACAAGTGGTACAACCTAATACACAAGTCTGCATAATAGAGACTCATCACAAGGTGGATCATTATCATGATCTTCTCCTTTATTCTGGTTCTTTCACCCTTCTCTCACAACATTTATCGTCTAGCTAAACGATATGGTGATAGATTTATAAAATTTTGGTCATTCCTTTTGAAAAGGGTTAGTGGGTTTCCCATAAAACATCTTTTTGCACATTAAATGAGTGGTGATCCATCCACCCCTATTTAAGGTAGCCACTTCTATTCATATCGTAATTTTAGAAATAAATGTGAGACATGGTTTATTTAAATAATTTTTCTAAAATCCTATGACTTTTGGATTAATAAAAAATAATAAAAGACATTATCTAAAAATAATTGCATTCTAAAGTAGTGGATTAATCCATTGAAGGGTTTTTATTTTGAAATATTCATTGATTCTAATGGGTTAGCATTTAAGATCATATTTTAAGTGATATTTTAAGTAATTTATTTGGTCTGATGTTATTTTTCCCATTAATTATATAGGATTATGGTGGTTGTGTGATTTCATGAGGATATTATGCTTAGTGAATTTTTTATTTATAGTAAGTAAAAAAATTAAAGTGGTGTTCCCATTAATTTTCAATGGGGATTTTAAATGCAATAGATTATCGAAATATTTCAAAAATGGGAATTTCTTGTGGGTTTTAAAAAGAATAAACAACTATCTCATTTAGTATATTAATGAAATTTTATAATGATTTTAATATAGGAAAAATGTTTTAAATTATATATTAAAAATATATTCTTATTTGGGAAACATAAGGTCTCATTAGCTCCTTATATAAATGGAATTTTTATAGAATTGAATTACACCCTAATGTATGCCCTTAAAAATTGATTTATAATAAATTTTATAATTGATGAAATTTATTGATGATGTTTTGAAGTATTAAATCATTAGATTTAGTGAGAGGGATGTGATATGGGTTGATTGAGGTATTTCCGGAACATGGTTCATCATGTGGACTATTGTATATGTGTGTAATGTGAATTAAACACCCTTAAAGACACATTATTTCTAGTTTCAAGGGATTCCTAGGTTTCATAAAGAGATATTAAGATATGGTTCATATATCTGTTATAATTATGTGGACCTGTATCCTCAAGCCTTGGACTGACACCATCATTAAAAGTGCCTCTAATGGTCCTAGTTATAGAAGTATGAGTGTTTATTCACTAGGAATGAATCTATAGGATGGTATATGATTAAACATGAATACATATAGGATCGTATGATAGGTTTTTTAGGAACTACCAATAACTATATATATATAACTTTCACTATCATATTTATTAACATCTTTTATTTTTTTCTACATCATCAGATTATTTCTTCATCTGGCTTAATTTATTGTCTTTGTTTTATTTTTTCCTTCATAGTTGAATTCTATACCATCAGTCCCTCACATATTAATTTTTATCTCCATTGGATTTTTTTTATTTTGAAATATGTTCTTCTGGTTACATTATTCTCTAATATTTTTTCACTTAGTCATATATATGAGATTAAATTTAAGTTGTGTGGTACAATTTCATTGTATAGAATTTTGAAAAAGTGGTTATAAATTTTTTAAGAGGGATATTTTAAAAAATTGGTCATAAGGGAAAGTTTAAATGTATTTTTCACCCTTAAATTTATATCATAATTTATAAAATTACTTGGAGTTTGATTTCTTAATTTTTTGGTATCAAATATTTAAAATTATTATATATTAATAAAATATTACTCGAATTCATTGAATAATAAAATTTAAGGAATATTTGGTGAAAAACTATTGAGATGTTATTTAATAGACCAATTTCACCCCTTGGATTTTTTAAGCTTAGCGGATCTTGCTGTTTAAAGATCTGATTTAGTGGATTACCACATTAGATTCTTTATCTTCCTGACCACTCTGGGGGTGGGATTCATGTTAATGGGTGGAGTGTTAAATAAGGTCACCTATATATCATGTCCTAAAATTTTTGTTTTATTTTATGAAATTGATGTTCAAACTGATTCCAATTTATATAGAATTTTTTTTAATATATCTTTTATCTTCATTAATTTTTCTATTTTTTTACAAGTCATTTTAAATTTATTATAATTTTCAATAATTTACATCTGATGTATGAAATCTCCATGATAGTATATTGTTTATATAAAAATATTTTCAAAATATTTTTTTCAAATATGATTAATCACACCAATGTATCATTGAAGCATTGGTTTTTTTTCACTATCATTAGGAGATTTGGAATAAACCTTTTGTCATGTCATTGGACGACTCAGGTTTCTAGGTTAGGGGTGTGTTGAGTTGGTTCATGAAAAAATGGTATTAGGGCCTTGTAAGATAAGAGTTCCTTGGTTATTAAATAACTCTGATTATTTGGTATGTCATATAGATGGGGGATATGATCATTGAAGCATTGGTGGTACATGATGAGATCTTTATTAATCATCTCAAATATTTCTAAATTACGAGTCAACATGAGATTTTTGGATTTGAATAATGATTTTAATAATTTTTTTCTTTCTTTCTGATGATGTTTTTATTTTAGTTGATGTTTTCACAATCTCGGTCGGTGTTTTATTAGTTTTATTTGTATTTTTTTAAGTAATAGGATGAATATTTGGAAATAACTATAGGTGTATATTTTTCTCCTATAACACAAAAAAATGAAATGATTCTTTGTATGGTTCTATGTGGTTCTCTCTAGCATGTATATTGGTTGATGCATTGTCTATCAAAAAAAGGTAATCAAACCATGCATAATAACAACCCATAATGAAAATTTTATTTTGGATTTTATTTTGTTGATAATTTTATTGGTTCTTATGTTCATGTTATTTTTTTGTAAAAATGAATATTTTCTTTATTTTATGGTTTTAATTGATCCAATTTTGAAGATATTCTGAAATTTTGTTTCAAAAATTTTAATCTCAATTTTAATGTTTCTGTAAATTTGATAATTTTTTTTTTGAAAAAAAATTTAAAAATGAATGATTTTTTATAGCACTATAGTGAATTTTAATGAAATAATTAAAGAAATCATATCATACATTTTATGTTTAAAAAAACTATATTATAGTTACTCAAAGAGTTTTTTTATAAGAGTTTTTTATGTGTATGTTTTTTAAATTAAAAATTATGTAATTTAAATAAATTTATTTTAAATTTTTTTTAGCATTTTAGTTTTTTATGAGTGGTTATGATTTCTTATTTTCATTATGATTTTAGATATTTATATGGTTTACTTATAAGACTATTTATGAGAGTAAATGGTGGATTATTATTTGATTCATAATTATATAATTCCTCCCATAAAACCCTTATGGAATAACATAATGTCTTAATAGATAAAAATTATTTATCCGAGAGTCTCTTTAGTGACTGAAACTACCCATACTATGAGAGTAGTGGATATGTGTGACCCATCTCAGTTCATTGGTAATTACCTATGGTTGTAAATTTCACAATCATTCCCTATAAATGAAATATATTTAGAATTTTATTTTGGGGATGTTTTTTAAAACATGAAATTCTCTAATGAATATTTTTATAAATTTTATTTTATGAAAATAAAAATATAAAATATAAATAAAAGCATTTATCTATGAATTTATACCAATATGTATCCTATAAAAATTTCATATTCCATTGTGTTTTTAAAAAAATCAATAATTATTGGATATTATTTATAATAAGGATTTATTATATAAAAAAGGGAAGACCCCCTGTTAGTCGACAGCTCGTTGCATCTCATATAGTCATAGGGGTCATACCAATGACCTAAGGTAAACATGGGTGTAGTTCCTACTGATATCCAATTAATTTCCCTAATTTTATTTTCCTTCATTTATATATATATATATATATCATATCAAATAAATATCATTTTAAAAATGATCTACTATTTTTTACATAAAATATTATTAAACATACATAATTTCTTATAATATTCTCCATTTAAAGGATAAATATAAAACATTAACATGAATAGTATTTTGGAAAATTTAAGGTATTATATAATTAATTCCTATTTTATAAATTTAAATTTATGTTACATTTCTCTAATTACACTTATAAGATTTTTCTTAATAAATCTTATCAAGGAATAATATAGGAGAACAATTTTTAATTAAAAAATGAAATAGATATTGTTTTTACTAAATCGTTTAGACATATGTAATATGGTTTTATCTAAAAAATAAGAATATTAATTATTTAACATAAATTTTAAACAAAATATATGATTTTTTTAATTTTAAATTTCATTATTTTCTTCGGATTATTTTTTTAAAATCTATAAAGGGTATTATTATTCAAATATATAATAAAAAATAATGATTATTTTAAAAAAAACCATTTACTTTAAATAATTACAAATGATTATTTTTAAAAAAAATTAAAGTAAAATATTTTCATTTATATTATGAATAATCCAATTATGGTCATTGGAATCAATTTCATACTATATTTTAGCATAAAATTTTTATACATAATAAACATTTTTTAGGAATTTTGTTTCTCATTGCATTTGTATGTTTAATATTATGTTGAATTATACAACTTATATGAATTTATTTTTATAAAATTAATTATATATTTCGAATTACCGCAATTAATAGTATATTATAATCTAAACATATAAATTTTTCATGTTTATTAGTAAAATAAAAAAAAATATGTTACCACGGTTAAGGTTAACAATGTTTTCTCTGGTCTAAACAAAATTAATAAGGGTGATGATGACCTACGAGCTTATTTAAAATCTTATTTTAAGTACAAATTTCAATACCATGTAATATAATCATCCAAAATGGCCCATTATAGACCTTTTGACTTGATTTGGTCTATAATATTGTTTAAATTTTGGAAAACAACCATGTATGTCCGCTCCAATTCTTTTGAATGGAAAACACCTCAACTCACCTCCCCATATGTAAAAACCCAATTATTTCATCCAATACCTAAAAAAATCCCTTTGGAACATCCCTAAAAAATAAATTATTTCATATCTTACGTTGAATACCAATAGTAGAGAGATAATTTTTTTAAGTAAAAGCGGTTTACCAAAAAGTGTTCAAGAACGTATGAGACAAGTCACACTTAGGGGAAGAAAAAAATATTCCTAAAAACCCTATTATAAATGATTAAAATATTAGTTTTATTCATAATTTTATTTAATGTTCATTTGATTAAATTTATTTTAGGAATATATTTATTTGGAAATAATTTAATTATAATGTTCATTTTATATTTTTTGGACTTTTAATCAAAGGTTTCCAAAGGAATAATTTTATATTTTTTACATAGAAACTTTTGGATAGGGGAAAATAGGAATATTCAATTTTATAATATAATGCATCAATTTATTTTTCCAAATCGTTATCCAATATTTTATTATTTTATTCCTTTCAACCTTCGACATTTTCCTAAAAGAAATATTATTCTTCCCATTATTATATGTATTTTAAAAATGTATATTAAATGTAATGGATATTTAGATATATAAAACAAAAATTATTATATGAATAAAGAATATTTTCTGTTTATGATAATGGAAATTGATGAATTCATGTGTTATAATCATCATATGATTCTTTGGAATTATTTTTGTTGACTGGGGAGCCTAGTATCGTTCATGATGATTGCTAAGCTCAATATAGCACAAAATCATGTGTGATACTAATAGAGCTCATGATGATGGGTGAGTAAGATATGGATCTCCAATTAATTAGTCAAAGTTATGGAGTTAATAAGTTATCTATTTCTCTTAATAGAGTAATAGAATTTACTGGGTAAGTAATCCCATTTGTAACAATGATCGTATGAGTGACATGAAAATGATATCTTATGTTTTCTACATGATATATATTCACATTTATGGGGTTTTTTAAAAATAATATTTTTTTTCATATGAAAGAAAATATGAATCTAGATTAAATTAATTTTTTTTCAAATCATTAAGATTGAAATTTATAATATTATCAATAATATTTCATGTTTTTTTATGATTATAAAGAAACCATTAAGAGTTTTTTTAATATTTACAATTAAGTACATTATAATATAATTTTTAGAGTGAATTTGATTTAATAGTTATTTAAATTTCTTTTTTAATCTCAATTTTTTTAAGAAAATGGTATATTTTTATATTCTGTATTCATTAACTTTCATGCTAATATTTTTATTTTCATCTTTTTTCCAAATCATCTTTTTTATCTTAGTTTTCTTCTCAGGTTCCTGATGATTTTGGTTTAAATTTTTAGATATTATTTTGTTTTTTGTTGGATTCACATTTATTATTATGTTTTACACTGATTTATTAGTGAATATAGGGATTCTGGGATTGAAATAAGGTGGAACACATTTGGTGCATGGTTAGGGGAAACCGTGCACTCAGTCCTCAAAAATCTTACGACTAATTTAATTCTTTGTAGTGGTGATCGTTTTATTTTTGCATGGATTAGTAAATCATGTGGGATAAATATTAATATTTTTAATCATGGAATGTGAGGGATGCACAGTTTCTACACAGTTTGGAAAACCATGCGGCTAATCCATGTGACCTATTAAGTCATTAAAATATGGCATTCCTATTCTACCCTCTTTTGAATTTTACCCCAAATCGCCATATTTTTCCCCCATTCAGTTAGTATGACCTTGTGTGGCTCTACCATTCTTCTTTATACCTCCCAGATAATCTATGGGGATCTTAAGGTGATATATCTAAAAGATTCAAGGATATATCTTCTACGGGTTCTCCCCTTTCCTTCTTCCTCTTCCTCCTTGTTTCATTTTTATCTCAAGTTATTCTTATCCCATGGACTCCTCGATCCAAGGATCATGTTTTTCTATGTTAAATTTAGGGGTTTAGTTTTTTAGGGTTTTTATCATTTTTATTCAATATTAAGAACATTGTGAGGTTGTTTCAAGTGGATGTAGTTAATGTTAACTTGATTTGAGGTAGGTTTCCCATTGCACATTCCCATTAAATTTACGAATCATTGGTTTGTTTAATTCCAATACTCCCTTATATGTTAAATAGTAATGTGTGATATTTACAATAGTTATTTAATAATAATTAAGATGGTTTTCAAAAAAAATGAATTATATTCTATTATTTTGATAAGTGTTTCACAACAAGTGATTGATAAATTTCCTTGTTCGATTTTGTGAGTGAATTTGTGAATTTTAAAGCATGAATTAGATTTGTAAATTTATTATTTGAATTCAAATAGGTGGTATAGATTTATTAAAGGTATTTATAAATGATTTTTACTTTAATGTAGTGTCTGGATAGTTCATTGAAAATGGTTATGCACGTGATTATGGGGTGTGCCCGATTTGGAATCTTGATGAAATTGGTTTTGGATTAGAAACTTTACATGAGTGCGTAAATAGAATTTTATAAATGATTCTTCAATGAAAAATGGTGTGATTACACATTTTTTGAAAATGTGAATTTGGTTCTATGAAATAGGGTTGTTTCTCGAATGGTGTTTGAGGCCCGTTTGACATTATTGTGAAATATGGAAATCAGGAAATCTCTCCTAAGATAATTCTCTTACCTTAGTTATTTTGATTGTTGTGTGAGACCCAAACTGAGAGGATCCATTATGATTTTATGGTTTAATGGAAAGAAGTTGTTATTTTATGGGACTAATGGGTGACTTGTTATGTAAAATACTTATGTGTGATATATATTCATGTGATTGGATGCTCAATTGTCATTTTTGTCTCACCCCGACTATAGTGTTGACATGGAAACTTGGCATAGCTATGGGTATATTTGGTGAATAAATGAAATACTAGCTTATGATTATGATTTGGTTGGTGGAACCTAGTAAGGGAAAAGTTTAGTTTTTATTTCTAAGGGATAGTTCTCCTTGGTCAGACCAGATAAGGTGACAACAAGCATGTGGGATAGAATTGATGTCATTAGGTGACATATGCCTTTGAGATGAGTCAAGATGTATAGTCTGTTCTATATTATTCCACTGAGATCCTAGGTTCTCCCATTTATTTTGCAACATAGTTGTTTTAGGCGGATGATTGAGATTCTTGGTTGGTTGGTTACTCTTCCTTGATTCTCTTTCTATTTCCCTTATTATATAAATGTAGTTGTTACATTATATTAATGTATAAAATAAATTTAAATGGACATAACTGGGTTATTTTAAATTAAAGTATCTATTTAAATATAAAAAATATATTCATGATTTTTCTTTGTAAATAAATTATAAATAAATTTTTCAATAAAAAATATGTATTTTCCACTATTCATGAAAAAACAAGACTTGTCCAAAAAATTCACCGTAGGGAAATGTTTATAATATTATATCCAAAATTATAT